>VCII01000702.1:0-2531394 GCA_006030095.1 Triplophysa siluroides
AGGAGTTGAGTGCAGTGAAGTCAGACTGTTATAGGCTTCCTTTGCTGAAGATGATGATGTTGATTGTGAGAAAACTCCCACTTTGCCAGGATATTCAAAAAATTTCTCGATTTCAGGAGGCTGATCTCACACTCAGTGTGTTTTCTAAAATTCTGGAATCAGAACAGGAAACCTATCCACCAAGAGAAACTAGGGCTGGCCAAACCTGTGCAGTGTCTCCTGAAACAATGGCAAAAGATATGAGAAAAGCATGGCCTCTTATACCAGGTAAATGATGATATCCATGTTGGAGAGTGTCATCAGCTGTTGATACCACCTGTCTGACTGATCAAGATCTAAAGAATGTCCACGATCAGATTGGGGAGCAGGGTATAGAGAGGACCCTTTGTCTGTTAAAGCAAAGATGTTTCTGGGGAGGGATGTACAGGGACGTGGAGCAATGGGTGATGAGGTGATAGCCATGTGTATTACCGAAGATGCCACAGCCCAAGATTAAGTGCCTTGGGCATCCTTTTTAGCCTCCCTACCACTGGGGGTTTTGGGGGTAGATTTCACCACACTTGAACCAGCCACAGATGGGTGGGAAAATGTTCTAGTAGTGACTGATGTGTTCACTAAATTCAGTCAAGCATTTCCCACCCGTGACCAAAAAGCTGAGACCACTGCCAAGATTCTCCTCAGAGAATGTTTCCTGAAATATGGAGTACCACAACGCTTGCACTCCAATCCAGTCCAATCAGAATTTTTTTAAGCGCTTTTATCACTGAGTTCTGTAAGCTATATGGAGTCAAGAAAACTCGCACAACACCTCATCATCCCCAAGGAAATCCTCAATGTGAGAGGTTTAACTGAACTCTTCACAACCTCCTGAAATCTCTCCCACCTAAAAAGCAGCGCAAATCGCCTGACCACTTATCTGTGCTTGTGTATGCATATAATGACACACCACACTCCTCAACTAGGTACTCCCCATATTACCTGATGTTCTGGATCCAGCCACATCTGCCGATTGATGCTCTACTGGGCAAGCACCCTGTAAAAGAAAGTGGATCTGACTGGTAAAGGCACACCAGGACCGACACATGCCCGAGCGAAGGAGTATGATGAAAGGAATGCTGCCGAGAGAAAAGCATAGCAAGAAGAAAATGTATATTGCCCAGCTGTAGAGATTGGACAACATGTGTACCTGCGACATCGACCACCTTAAAGAAACAAGACACAAAAGCTTGGTCACATATATTGTATAGAGCAGGGATGGGCAAACTACGGCCTGTTGGGCTTTTTAATCCGTCCTGTCGAATATTGGTACAAATTATAGTACAGACCACATTAATTTACCTTTTTCCCTGCAATACCCGGTGTTTCCGATAGACGGAGCACAATTTACCTTTCCTGGAGTCGGGTCTAACAACCTCTCCACTTCACCTTGCCATTGCATTGAGCCCTTCTGTAAAAATGAGTGGACCAAAGAAAATAAATTCGACAGTGAGTGCAGAGTATTTAATAAGGAGTGGACAGTTAAATATTTTTTAATAAAAAAAAATGTTTTATCCCCTTTCTCCGAAGGGTAGTTATTAAAAGAATGAATGATAGAGAGAGCAGGTCTCTTGTGTCCAGAGTGCAAAAACAAATGTGAAAAAATGTGTTTATCACGTAAGACAGTGACTCGCCGTATAGAACTAATTGATTGAAGATTTAAACAAAAAAGCTGAGTCATTTAAGTTGTATTCGTTAGCATTGGACGAAAGCAACAACGCTAAAGACACAGTGCAGCTCTTCATTTTTATCAGAGGGATTAATGATCATTTTGACATAGCATTTTTGACCATGGAATACCGAAAGGGGACAACACGAGGAGAGGATTTGTATGACAGTTTGTCTTGTGTTATCGAGAGGCTAAAGCTACCTTGGTGTCACCGCGGATGGATGGCCAAACTTAACAAAAGAAAATGTCGGACTGCTGGAAAGAATCCAGGATAAGGTGAAAGAGGAAAACCCTGAGTTGGATGTAATTTTCCTACACTGCATAATCCACCAGGTGTGTAAATCTGAATTGCAGCTTGATCATATGTTGTAAAACATATAAGTGCTCCATCCATCTTATACTGACCCAGCCCGCCTGTCAAATTTTCAAACTCATGCGAACCTTGAACTTAAAAGTTTGCCTACCCCTGGTCTAGGCTGACCAGTGTTGTCAGATTGGGCGGGTTCCCACTCAATTGGGCTTCTTTTGAACGGGTTAGACTGGAGAAAAATTTCATTGGGCGGGTGGAAAAAAATTTGGGCTACTTATGAAATTAAAACCCACCCATGCAGCTTGCTTCTATTTAAAGGGCCGCAATCCCAGAAAATGCCCTTTTAAATGTTTATCTACCAGAAATTGAGTCCCCAGCGTGTGTGCAGAAACACCCTGTAATTATACAAATCCATCTATTCTTCTTTTTCAATCTCCTCTAAACCACAACAGTGACACAAAACAGGCTGTTTGGGAAACCCTAACAATCTGATGTCACATTGTTTACGCCTGCCCATGACCGCTCACAGACTCCGCCTTACGAGAGCTTAGTTCCCACCTTGCCAGAGACACGCTGTCAGCCATTTTCAGGCAAGAGCAGATGTAGCCACTAGCCAGCGACAAAAATGTCTAAGAAACAACAAATGTGTGCTGTTGTTGGATGTAAAATGGAACGGCCGGAGATATTAACTATCGAAAGTCCCGGGCCCCGTGGTCGCGGCGAGTCAACACGGGTCAGTATAGCATGGGTTTGCAAAAAAAATATTCTCAAGAGTGGATCAGTACCAGCTGTTCGCAATCAAGCTTCATCTCCGGAAGAAGTAAGTATTACACATCGTTTTTAAATCGCCTTTCTTAAATAATGTGATTAGCATGTTAGCGGCTGTTGTTTACATGTTCGCGGCTAATCCTGAGACTTTACATTGGTCCAAAGACAAGTGTTGCATCGTAACGTTAGAGGTAAAACGCATCGCGCCCACCGGTTCAGAAGACTTGTGACCGACGTAATTTCTTTAAAGCTTATTCATTACCAGGGGTTAAAGCAAAAAAAAAATCCTGAGCCTGAACTTTTTTTTGTGGGGTTAAGAAAGTAGACACATACGCAGGGTTATTTGTCAAACAAATAGAACATTATTTGAACATTATTTCCCTTGAAACTAACTAGTAACATGCTGTTTTTGAGCTTCTTGGACAGACATTTCTTAAACTTTGATGCTATGCTATGTCAGTATGGATCACAGAATGACTCGAAAGAAGTGGGGGCATAATTATAACAAAACAAAACAAACCAGTTTTATGCAATTATGGTATATAAAGCATAGCTTAACATACAAAATTCAACCGAATAATAAAAATCCTACTTTAAAAAAAAAAAAAAGACTCAAATTTTTTGTCCTATTGAGGGTGGCATTTTGAGAGCAAAATAAAGTGACTAGATCTATGATTCATTTTGTACTCTACTAAACTATTTTGTGCTCTAATAGTAATTGAATCATACATTTTTATAGGTATTAATGGTGATTATATGGCACAAGTCACATCCACAACACATTGTAATGAGATCACAGTTGGTCAAAGCAGCCAGGTTAGCATAAATGAGCCCTCAAAAAAGCAAAAGTGATCACCTTTTTGAGCTCGTCTATTTTTTATAATAATTAGTGGAGGCAGATTTATTGTCCATTTTTTTGTCCAAATTTTGCACTACAACTGTGAAATGAAAACAATATAAATTCCCATCAAAGCTACAAAGGTTACGGAGTCCGCAGTGAGTGCTTCTCTTTTCATTTGTTTGATTCATATCAACCACACAGAATAGTAGGAATATTAGGCTGCTGTCACTAATGTATTGACAACTGATTTCTTTCTCAACTTTTTACGCTCACTTCAGACAAAAACGACCATGTTTATGGTCTGTGAGTTAGGTGCAATAAGCGGTGAAAAAGTTTGAAAATGATGTAGACGCTTTAGAAATCAATCCTTGATATCTCGATCGCAGTTAGCGCGCGCATGAGCGTGTGTGTGTGACGCGCAGAAGTGGAGGTCTGATTAGATGATTTGCCGAAACAACACAACGTTATCGATTTTTCCGTCAGTCTCCAATTTGTGTATGTCATTTTTGTAATGGACTTAAAAGCTGCCCCCCGCTTCAGGCTTTATAAACTTCCTCTCCATCCTGCCGACTGTTTGCTTGCTAATCTCCAACGTGACGTCTCCACTCCACTCCACTCCACTCCACTCCGGCAACCAAGACCCGCACATTTGGCTAGTAATGTTTGGTTGGTTGAGAGTGATAGCTGTGTTCCTCTCATACCATTGGAATGCAAACTTATGAACTTGAATTGATATAAAGAAGCTTTTTTAAATGTGATTTTTTTTTAGTAAAAAACATTCTGCAGTCAAATGCCGCAAGCCGGAGATCCGGCACAGTGCCAGAAAACTTTAAGCCCTGCATTACAACGAAAATAAGTTATAGCAGGATCTTTTATTGTGTAATTTCTGAGTGATTTGGGCACAGACAACACATATTTAGATATTGACAACACATATTTAGATATATTTTACATGCACTGACACATATTTAGATATTGACAACACATATTTAGATATATTTTACATGCACTGGGCACTGTTTCACCCCGGTTATAAAGAAGTATTCATAGGAATGTTTGTAACATAGTTGTGTTAGTAGATCAGACATCATATTAGAATCAAGATTGTTTGAATGATAGAATCAACATATTTATGCATGCAGTAATTGTTTCTATAAAAATATTTTAATCATTTTCAGCAATACAAAATCCAGTGATGTTTTAAAGGCCTGACCCAAATATGTCAAGTTGACCTTCCACTATTAGACCAAAAACCTTGTAGCTCAGCTTATTTTTAAAAAATGAATCAATGTTGACATTCCACCATTAAATCAAAAGCACTGTTGCTTTGAAATAATGGTGGCAGGCAAAAACAGTTGGATATTAAAAAATAAGAGATAACGGGAATCTACGCCTCTGAGTAGTTTCAGTATAATTAGGGGTTGGAAACACCCGATTTTCAGATGCTTTTTGGGAACATCTCACTTTGTTTGACTTGAACAAAAAGTTAATTCTTTGACACCTGGACCTTCTTTGTCTGAGCAATTTTTTGAACTGCAAGATCAGCATTTTTCTCCTCATCATTTTCTCGGTGAGTTCAGTGTTTTCTAGTATGTCCTAAGTGTGACAATACTTAGAGCGGATAGAAACAGATTGCGCATTTGTAAGACAATGAGGTTACGCAGAAATTGCTACTCACAACGTAATAACACCTGGTTGCTGATCTTTACATACCTGTCTGTCATATACAAGTACTCTGAATGCATGCTTTTGCCTATATCCGTATTTATGAACAAGGCATTAAGGTGATTTTTATTGCAGTTAGTGTATGGTTTTGGTTGGAAAGGGCATTACAGACGTAATTGCGCTTTCCGCTATATTGCATACTGGGAGGGGAGCAGAAGCTCATTTGAATTTAAAGAGAGACACTCAAAAACGGCGTGTTTTCCATTGCTGCCACAAATGGTCATGTTCAACATCTTGTAATGAAAGATATGTGATGTATTTTGAGCTGAAACTTGAAAGACACATTCTGGGGATACCACTGACTATTTTTACATTGCAGAAAACACCTGGGATTGCGGCCCTTTAATCAACTTATTTAAAAATAATGTATAGTGAGTGCAGTCATAAAAAAAGTATCCCTCAACACAGCCCTATCGGTTCAGTTTAACCAATCAGGTCTGGGTCTGGGATAGGGATAGGGCGACCTGTCCATCAATCTACTGTTGAGATGTGATGACTCCTGAGTGACGGGGTTTTGACGCGTAAAAGACCCGATTTTGTATTCTGAAGCGATCACAATGCCAAAATGGCCCAAATATATGTTGCAGTTGCACGGTAGAGAGTAACTTAATTTCACACATGGATTACACAAGTTACTTTGTCAAACTCATCCTTGAGAGCTGCTGGACTTGCTAAATTTTCCCTTATATTTTCTGCAATACATATTTCATGAAAGACGTAACTTACTGTAGTTCTGCCTACTTACGTTGCACTGTAAAATCAAATAGTATCCTTTACTAGAAAAGTGCTAGTACGTTTACTTAATTTTGGCCAACATGTTGATTTTACTAGACATTGTTAATTGTTGTTAAAATGTAAAAATGTTTAGTTGATATAACTAACAAAAACTAAGTAAAATTACTCGAAATGTTCAAGACGTTCTTTTGAGCATGCGCAATGAAGCATATCTCCCCTCCCCCACACCTTGCTTAAGCACATGGACTGAGGATGGTGATCTTTGCCAATTCAAGGTCATTACTGCTAATTGTTTAATTTCTATAGATTCTTTTTGATTTTATGAACATGTTAAGACCTTAAAACGTGTCTTAAACACTTTTTAGTCCTCACGTGTCAAAGTACTTGAGGTGTTTCTTAGTTTAGTTATTGTCCACTTTAGTGTGTAAAATCTACATTTCGTTTTTGTACTGAACACAAATGAAGATATTTTTATGATTTTTTTTAAGTCAACGGTGACCCAAAATTACTTTAATACAAAATAACTTCATTTTTTGTTCAGTGCAACAAATAAATGTATACAGGTTTGTAACAGAAGATGAACAAATGATGACAAAATTTTATTTTTTGGGTCAACTATTATTTTAAGCATAATCGCATAAACCATGAAACATATTCTCTGTAAACCCCAGACTGCTATATACGTTAAGCATGCATTATGTAGTTTGCATTCACTGCCTTCTGATCTAAATAGTCCATTCCCATTGATTGTCCGAGGCCAGTTCTCTGTCACGTTAAAGCAGAATTACATGATTGTGTTTTCTTATTATTGTGAGTGTGTTTGAGTTGTTTTTCTTTTTACTTCAGATTTTCCATGTGCTATGAGAAGCTGTAACTCCTGTTTGTGAGATCTTGGAGAAGTGCCCAGAACTTTTTACTGAAAGCCATGTTTGTTTTCTATTTCTCTTTACAACCTAAATGGCTTTTTTATTCTAATGAAAACAACCACTTTGTGTTTTGTGCTTAGATCTTTGCAGAATTCAATCGCATATCTGGAAAAATCTGAGATCCAAGTTCTGCGCAGCATTGGACACACACTCCGCATTTTTGATTGAATTTTTCAGAAAAAAGGAGGATTGGATGAAATTTGGCATCAGGTTGATTCAAAGGTATTTCTTTAGGTTGACTGTTGTCATCATTTGAGTCTTCATTTGAATATGATTGCTACCCTTATTCTCTGTCTATTTTTGGTTTTGCATAGTCATCTGATGTAACGTGTTACGTGTGTGTGATTCGCAGTACTTTTGCGGTCTTCCTGGGGGATGGACTCTGAGAATTCAGGATGTGGTCTGTAAGTATTTGTTGTTGGTATTTCTGTTTTGTTTAGTTCAATTAGAGTAATGGTTAAGGTTAAGAATATTTCAATACTATATTTGTCTCTTGAATTAAAACAATTCTGATTTGACGCAGTGGTAGTTTTTGTGCTTTAAATTTATATAGGTTTGAAACAACCTGGGTGAGTAAATGATGACTGAATTTTCATTTTTGAGTGAACTATCCCTTTAAATGTTTTTTTACTCTTTCACTATATGGGGCAATTGTGGCCTAATGGTTAGAGAGTCGGACTCGTGACCAGAAGGTTGCCGGTTCGATCCTCAGGGCCGGCAGGTAATGATTGAGGTGCCCTTGAGCAAGGCACCTTACCCCTACTTGCTCCCCGGGCGCTGCAGTGATAGCTGCCCACTGCTCCGGGTGTACGTGTGTTCACCACTTGCTGTGCGTGTGTTCACTACTCTCTGGATGGGTTAAAAGCAGAGGTATAATTTCGGGTATGGGTAACCATAACTGACAAATAGGTCACTTTCACTTTCATATGTTTTTGAATCTTGATGTTGGCCTGCTCACAGTTTCACGTGAAGATACGCCTGCCTGAATTCCATTTTCTCAATGTTAATGTCGTGGATTATGTCCCAAACTAGCAACATGCTGTGATTCTTAAATCTATTCTCTAAATTTAGACTACACAAAGACAATAAGGGAAACATATTTTCCAGAGGGTATTTCTGTTGTTGGGAGAAACTCAAACCTAAACTTCAAACCCTTAAAATCAGCTTGAAGGATAAACTTTGTCTTGAATGCTTTTGTGCCTGTTAATATTTTGACATATTTTGTAATTTCACTAATTTCAAATAATGTCAAACATGTGTTGAGTGTCTTCTGTTTTAATTGTATTTAAAAAAACATGTTCAGTTTACTTGAACAAACTTTGGAAACCGATTGCACATATTTTTTAAAGTAGTCGTATCTTAAAATGGAATAGTAAATCTGTATCTAGAGTACTAGTATTTTAATTGAAATATAAAACTTACTTGATATTTGGTAGTTAAAATACTCAGAAAAAGTTTGTTCCACTTACTTATAGCTGATAACTAATTTAACTTTAATTGTACCTTTAAGTTCGGCTAGAAAAAATAAGGGCAATTGGTTTCCAAAGTTTTTTAAAGTAAATTGAACAAGTTTTTTTAAGTTGTCGTAGCTTAAAATGTTGGAACAAACTTACATCATAGTACTAGTATTTAGGATGTTTGCAGTAATAAATATATCGCTGTAAATTAAATTTAAATAAAGTAGTACTCTTACTATCATTTTCTAAGTAACATTAGTAACCTTAAAAGAGTATATTAACTGAAATTGAAATATTAAACTTACTTGATATTTGGTAGTTAAATTACTCAGAAAAAGTTTGTTCCACTTACTTATAGCTGATAAATAACTTAACTTTAATTTAACCTTTAAGTTTGGCTTGAAAAAATTAGAGCAATCGGTTTCCAAAGTTTTTTTTAAGTAAACTGAACTAATTAGAATTTACAGTGTGCTTTCCGATTAATTAAAGTGAGCACTTTTTGAACAAAAATTTGCATAGTGATGCTGAATGTGTTTTTTGAGGGTCAAAGTCATTGGTATATTTCTTGATTGTGGCTTTGAAGTGGTTTTCTGGACACATTAGTCATATTTTATAACTCTCTTTAATGCATTTGTTATGTTTTATTAATTTGATCTGTTTTCCTGGTTTTTATTATGTTTTATCATCAGACCCTCGTTAACTGTAGCTGTGTCTCATTTCGAAGTCTGCGTCCTCCGGATGTGGCATGTGAAGGCATATGCTGCGACCTCCTATTCCATTAAATTCCTATTTAATGTTAAAATCAGTTAACGGTTAATGTTCGGATATGGAGCGTCAGTTCTCGGTTAGGGAAATTAATCAAAATGAGCATCCTTACTCCAAAGTATCAAAAAGATACCGACATATGATCCTTTGGCATGTTGCCATTAAATTTGTTGACACTGTATACAATAACCTTTGATCAATCAAAAAGATTTTTATAATCAAAAAGCTTTTCATAACTTTTTGTCAGGAGTATATCTAAATGCCATGTACCAATTTTCATTCCAACAGGCCAAATTTTGTTGGAGCCTGGAGGAGTTCCAATATGACTGACAGGAAATATGTTGGGATATGACAAATTTGATATCAAAGTAAATATGTAATTATTGTTTTCATTAACTTCATTACATCTCTTGACCGCTGGCATAGAACTTTACATGCCCTCTCAGAAAGTGTCCGTGATGAAGCGTGCCAAGTTTTGCAGCGATACGCTATTGTATTTGTAAAAAACTGCATTTAACATATACTGCATTTAATGACATAAACATCATTTAAAATGGGTGACGCCCACGATGGCCGACCAAGGAACATCAGGTATTGTTTGACTTTGCTTGCCTCATAGAATCTAAGTAGACCACATTTTTAATTTTAGTTGAAGGATTTCAGAAATTATAAGCAGAAAATAGCCATTTTTCATATCTCTGGACCACTAGGTGGCAGTATGCCGAACCCCAACCCTAAATGAAGCAGAATAATAAGAAAACTAACAGATACAATAGATGTCTACGCCACTCCGTGGCTTGTCCCCTAATAATAACAATAGAACAACAACTACAGGAAGGATTAGCCTATAATGATATAATTAAAAAACATCATGATTTAACTTATAATGCTGATGTTGCTTCACGGCTGACATTAAAATAACTTTTTCATGTTGTGGGAAGAATAAAAATTCAGAATTTAATGATGGCATGCTCATCTTGTATTGTATAAACAGTTTACGGACAACATATTGCTAAAGTAGAACTCTGGAATGTTGTATGTTATACAAGTGTCTCATGTATTGAGAACATTAATTCTGCTTAATTGTGGGACAATCATATATCAAGCTCTTTGCAGGAAATAACTACAAATTGTCTTTGTGATCTTCGCTTACTTTAACTTTAACTCGATGCCATGCATTACTAAGCACACCTCTTAAGTTCCAGATTGGGGCACTGCTATCTGGCTGCACGTTGTAACTACTGTCAACTGCTTTGCAAACAATCTGCAGCTCCTGGGCTTTATCTGGCAGTGGGATGTCTATCTCCCACAGCTTCCAAGCCCAAGCTCTTTCAGATGGAGGAGGGAGTGCAGGGTTGTGCTCCTTATCACTGGTCCTGAGTTTGGCCACGTGCCATGTATTCCCACCATCTACTGAGACATCTACTCTGATGACCTCGCGTCCTCCACCGCTCCATGCATAGCCTTTTACAGTCACATCACCAGCGTAGGAGTCTACAGACATTCCCTCGGCTGGATGAGTGATTGCTGACTGTATGGGGAGCTCCTGAATGGCTGGTGCTGATTTGAAGTCTACTGTGTCCCAGTCAGTACCTGGGGAAAAGCCTTTGTAGTCATTTTGCTGCCAGTGACTCTTGCTTTCTTCATCACTCACGACAATCCTTCCCAACCATTTGACATTGCGTGCTCCGACAATTCCAGGGGCAACCACCCGGACAGGGTAGCCATGGTCGGCTGGGAGCTCCTCCCCATTCATTTCATACGCAAGAAGAACATCACCTTCTTCACTCACTGCCTTGTTCAATGGAATAGACGCACCATATGATGTACCTGTCACGTCTCGGTCTAACCCTTCAAACTGAACATGTCGAGCCTTTGCTGCAACATCCGGTCCAAAGCCGTAGTATAGGAGTACATCCCTCAGACGTGCACCTGACCATGTAGCATTGCCTATTGCTGCGATGCCCCAATTGAGCCCCTTGACTTGCTTGACTTTATTCATGTCAGAGCGACGGTTTCCAGCACACTGAAGTGTTGCTGTAACTGTGTGTTTAGGAAAACAAGACTTAAGTTCACTCAGAGTAAGGGAAACTGCTCCACCAGGAAGACCCTCTATTTCCAACTTGTATGTTTCAGAAACCACCCTGGGCACTGGAAGATGATTACGCTTGAAGAAAACTGCAGAGGGGGTGATATAACTGTCTGTAAGTATAGAAGCAGGTGGTTCAGCATTGAAAGGTTTCAGGCTGTTGATCTTTAGAGCAGGGTGACGTGTTGGCTCGGCAAAGTAAGGGTCTGAAGGGTTTGCGCTCTCTTGCTTCTTGTAACTCTCTTTATTAAGCACACCAATCTTATATTCAGTCAAGATTTGGAGGATGTGGTCTTGTTGATGAACAGCATACAATGCCCAGTAGGGTTCCAGACCTCCACCTGCAGCCAGAAGTATTTTGTCCCCACCAGGGTGCAGGGCCACAAATTCTGTGATATCGAAGACTTCACCTTTATAGGTTACCCACACACCACTGTCAAGGGAACAATGCTTTGCTACTTCTTCTAGAGTGTATATAGGAAGAGAAGAGGTCTCAGTTTCCAGTACCTGTCCTGAGGTAGCTGCCTGCTCCAGCTGAAAGAAAAAAGAACACAAAACATTACATTACTCTGTGTGACAACCAAGTGACCAAAGGTCTGTAACGGTTCTTTTTATGAGTGCAGAGGATCAACATACACGATTTTCTTAACAGTCTTGTGTTAAACACACTTATTAACTAGATCTTTTTTAATATAAATGAAGGAACACAAAGCAGTGTTTGCACAACAAAATAGTGTTCTGCAAATTTATAAGCTGTTAAGTAATTGCTGCACTAATTGTCAGAATAGTCAATACATTTTTCCAATAATCGTTATATTATTCTATGTATTATCTAAATAAATAAAAAAATACACAATAACCTTTCTGTTGTTTAAACTTGGCGAATTGATATGGAACTGTAATGTGTTCAGCAGACCTGGAACACCTTCATAGGTGTCCCAGCTAATACATGACGTAACGGTAATTTTTGGTAATTTCATGATTTACCAGCTGGCAACATAGCCGTTACATCCCAGGCAAATAATTTCATTACCATTAAATGACCAATTCATGATGTCACCTGCACGAACTTCTGACGTTACATGATAACCTAAAAATGGTCCAGTTGCGTACTATATTCGTAGTATTTTGGTAATTACATGACCTACTGGTAGCGTAAAGTACACGTCCTAGGCACGTAAATTCTTTACCATTAAATGACCAATTCATGATGTCACCTGCACGAACTTCTGACGTTACATGATAACCAAGAACGGTCCCAGTTACGTAACATGTTCGTACTATTACTGAAGTAACTGAACTGCGCCTGACAGGACCGCTCGTTTCTTCTAAGTTATCTAAGATCACGTGATCACAAACAGAACTCACTTCCTTGAAGTGACCATGGCATGTAACCTTCGCTAACAGACTTTGGAAAGGGCCCTTCGCGAAGGGATTCAGGTGTACACTTTCGTTCGGAATTTCCCCTACAAATGGCATTCCCTTCAAGGGTGCATAAATGCCGTTTGGAAAATGCCCCAGGATGGCACCACCTCCCCTCATTTTGAGCCAGGAAAAACCCTGCGTAGGTCGTCCGCCATATTGGAACGGTGCGAGTCCTTCTGCGTTGCCAAGTAAACGGCTTTCACGCGTGAATTGGGTTAAATTGTAACTTTCGTTTTATCCACCGGTTAGGAGTGGAAGAATTTTTGTTATAAAGTCGTCAAACTTAAAAGATTGCTTCACAAACACCTGGGTAGAGATCAAGAACCGGATTAGACGAAAGCTTTGGTTCAAATTGGGGCAAAGATGTCTTGTTTTTTACATTTTAAATCAAACCTTTTTGCTTGATTTTTCCATTTTCTGGGCATCCCAATAGTCCAACAAGTAGTGTATCCCAACCAATCTATTATGCTGGATATCATACTATAAGTCATTTCAACACTGATGGTGAAAATCAGACACATCCTATAACACATATAGAAAGGAAAAAAGTAATATCCGAAGGGGACAATATTTGATCGTACAGTTTTGATTAAACTATTAAAATATAAAAAATACCAACAAATATTACAGTTCAGTAAAGTATTTAATTATCTAAGCTATATACATATCATGGAATATTATTTTAATATGCGAGAAATGCATAAACTCAAAAGTGCACAGGAAATAAACTACAATGTAATCAGTTATTAATATTTTGCTGGTCCTCTTTTGTTTTTCATTACAGTCATTCTCCTGAGAATTGACACAATACGCTTTTGTGCATGAGTTGTAATGTGTTTTACACATACTGGCGTGACTCATGTATACATACTGGCATGACTCAAACACTAATCAACAGCTCTCTTATTGTGCTTTCTGGCAGATCAGTCCCACCTGTTGATTCTGCCCACCAACCGCATCTTCTGTGCAAAAACATCAATAACAAATTGTTTTCTTCTGGTTAGCCACCCAAGCACTGCTGCCCTCAGATCCACTGCCTCACTGCCTAATCGCAGTCTCTGAAAATGCATGTCTATTGCTGTCCTTCTTTCTGTGTCTGTCACTTCAGTCTCTTTCATTTCTCTCACTTTCTCACTTTTAGTTGCGGTTCTAACTGGCTGATTAAAAAATAATTGACAAGGGTTGAAGGAATCTGTGCATATTTGACAGGAGCGTAACATAAGATCAGTGAATTTAACAATTTAATAACGCATGACACTGACTCTAATTGCATTGTGTGCCTATCAAAGCGATGGCCATGTTTACTAAAACAACATGACATGGCAGGAGACAAGTGGAGGGGAGATCAACGAGGCAGGATGTGTTTGTAGTAATAACAATCAAAATACAGGCTGTTGTCTTTGACAAGAATGATTTAACTCTTGTGCATTCATTTTTTTAATGAACACTTAGGTCAGGTCCCAAATGGATAAAATGTCCAAAAACCCATAAATATATGTATAATATTTTATATATTAGAATCGTAACTCCTCAAATTCAACTTGAAATGCCAGTTTGTTTACATGGTGACACTGTTGTATTAATGAAAAACAAATTCATTATTCTTATTATTTTACATCTACTAAATGTGAAGCAGATATTTTACATTTAATGATTACAGTCTTGGATATGTTAATAATTAACAACATTAATTTGGGTGCAGTAATCTTTTTTGACAAAAATGTATATATACATTTTTTTTCCACTTTTACTGACTTCAATATGATCATTTCAGATCATAACTACCAAACATACATTTCAAGAGCTTTAACCCTTTAAATCCAAGCTTCTTTACATAATGCCACACATACAGTAAATTATTATTTCTTCAAGGTTTATAAAAAGTATTAAGCATTTCAATTTTTTATTGTTTTCAATGAGGACATTTTGTGTGTAACAATTTTGTGTATCTAGTTAAAAACATTTATGAAAGCAAATTAAGAGTAAAATATAAAAAAACTGCCAAAATGTCCATGCAGGCGCACAAGGGTTATACAAAGCATGTTTAAACAAAGCAAGAGAATAAAGACATCTCTAAAAAAATCTGTGATTAATTCATCTGAAATACGTGATTGCTGTATGTGATCTGTATGTGTCTGGCACTGTTTCTGCAGCTTTGAGACACACGCCTCATTGCTCTAGCTTTCATCCAAAAGCTCACTGTTCCAGCAGATTCACATTAACAAGTTTGGATTGGTATATTTTAAAATATTGAAAATACAATCTCATATTCAGTTTAGGAGCTGAGCCCACCAAAGACTAAAATCTTCCGTTTTTTTAGGACATCTGGATTCAGTATAATCAAAGTCGCACATATCTTGCAAAAGGAAATAAACATGAAAAAGATTACAAAATATAAAAACAAAGCAGTGACATCTTATGAGAATGGATCTACAAAGTTAAGAAAGAAATCTATTGCAAAGATTTCTGATAGTGTGCTTTCTAGTCGTGTTCATCTCATCCATCAAGTGGGCTGAGAGTAATACATGTGCAAGATGGAAGAAT
This sequence comes from Triplophysa siluroides, assembly GCA_006030095.1. Classification (NCBI taxonomy): domain Eukaryota; kingdom Metazoa; phylum Chordata; class Actinopteri; order Cypriniformes; family Nemacheilidae; genus Triplophysa; species Triplophysa siluroides. Next base: position 15,291 of record VCII01000702.1, read on the forward strand.
AATGCACACAGCAGAGAAGATTTACCATGATCACACCACAGTTATTGCATTTCTAATGTTGGTCCATTGATTAATGTCAGACTCACAGTGAGTTGGATTTGGACAAATTTCTAGCCTGAGCGACTAATGCTCCCCCAAGACACAAATCCAGCAAGAATGAGGAGACAATCTGGTTGCATGAAGACACCACTTCAACCTCCCGAATCCATACAATAAAGTAAGTCCGTCCGGGGAAGGATACCCTTTTAAAGGAGCCAGTCTTTGCTGTTTTTGAGCCTTTGATTGTGTATTTTGGGTGTTTAATGTTCATGTTTCTAATAAAAAAAAAAACGCTTTATATTTCAAGTCTATTGTTTATCGCTGTCGCTCTTTTAACAAAATGACTGGATTTCTTCTGGTCTATATAAAGTCCATCCTTCCAAAACGCTCTGATTGGTAAAGTTGACTCAGTCTGTCGTGATTGGTTCCCTTCTTTGAGTGTGTGTCTGAAGATGTCCCACCCATACCATATCAGTGAGCTTCAGCTTCTCAGGCTGTTGTGATTGGTCGGTGCCCCTCTCAGTGCACGTGTATTCATAAACTTTGGCTTTGAGCAATAAACAGTAACAATGGCATCAACTTCACTTTATCAGTTAAAGTTATCACATCAGTCTTGGCCTAATGGTTAGAGAGTCGGACTCGTGACCAGAATGTTGCCGGTTCGCCCTTCAGGGCCGGTGGGTAACGACTGAGGTGCCCTTGAGCAAGGAACCTTACCCCTACTTACTCCCCGGGCGCTGCAGTGATAGCTACCCACTGCTCCGGGTGTACGTACTTGCTGTGCGTGTGTTCACTACTCACTGGATGGGTTAAAAGCAGAGGTCACATTTGGTATGGGGAGGAAGGCAATCAGTAAGGATCAATAAATAAGACAGTCCTGCTGAACCAAAAGGGAATATCAAAGCTAGTAAGAGGAAAGATTAAACAAAAGAGCTTGCTGATCACACATTTTAAAAGGCATTTGGCAAAGACGTTTCTGCACCACCATGCTAAACAGCATGAAAATAACAAGAAAGTCAGTCAGCCTCCTTTTATATATATATATATATATATATACCAGAAAAAACTGGACTCCATCCTATTAAAATGCAACGGTGTCAATGTCAAACTTGTCAGTGAAATAAAAGAAATGTGGAAGAGACAGTAAAATGCTTTAAAAGAGCCTCTTCCATTATAGTAAAAAAAAAGACTAAGCTTTGTTCCGCTTATTGAACTAAACCAAATAAATTAATCTCCTCGAGTGAATCCTGGCCTTAATATCAGTCATGATGACTGAACACAATCCTCTTACTCCCTATGGCTCATTTCAACCCGTTTTCCTCTTTGCTCATTTCCTGCCTGCACAACCAGCATGAGGAATCCATTGGTTACCTCCTGAGAAACCCAAAATAATCTCGCCCTCGCCCTCCATTTCCAAATCCCACTATTAATCTTCCTCACTATCTACACGTAGTTCTTTAAATCTTGAGCTCTAGCCCTCCGTGGGGGTGTTGCTGGAAGCGCTGTGATCAAATTTACAGTATGTTTGTACTTCCATAAACATCCAAAGTTATGCTAGCACTGAGCACTAGCGTTCTGCTATATCAACCAGTGTCACTTCTGCTCCTGGAATCAAGATACATTAAAGTCTTAAATTTAATAAATACAATAAGCTGTGAACAAGACTGACTTCATCCCTGCTTTTGCTAGCCAGTCTGACATTCACATTCTAGGTCTTACTGAGACATGGATTGGTCCTGAAGACTCAGCCACACCCACTGCTTTCTCCACAAACTTCTCCTTTTCTCACTCTCCCCGCAAAACTGTAAGAAGAGGCGGCATAGGTATGCTAATCAACAATAATTAGAAATATTTCCTCCTATCTTCTCTATGCAACAACTATTAATTTGAATACCACGCTGTTAATATCAATTCTCCCACTCAGCTCAGTGTTGTTGTAGTTTACCGCCTCGCCACAGCCGGTACTCACAGATGAGGAAACCAGCTTGATCTCATCCACACCCGTAACTGCACCACAGATAACATTAAAGTCACACCTCTTCACATTTCTGACCACATCTTCATCACTTTCAACATGCTCCTTCCTACATGCACTACACCACCACCATTTTATTTTAGACGGAACCCTCGCTCTCTCTCCCCTACCACCCTCTCTGCTAAAGTTACATCCTCTCTTCCCTCCAACTTTGCATCTCTAGATGTGAACACTGCCACAGACACCTATGCTCAACAGTTACATCCTGTCTCGATAACCTTTGTCCTCCAGACCAGCTCGCGCCCCCCATCCTGCCCTTGGCTGTCTGACATCCTCCATGAACAACGGAGTACACTCAGGGCTGCTGAAAGGAAATAGCACAAGACCAAGAATCCTGCTGACCTAAGGGACTACCAGTCACTACTCTCCTCTTTTTCTGCTAGTGTTACCACAGCTAAAACATATTTCTATACCACCAAGGTGAGCAATGCACCTAACACTCGGCAGCTTTTCAAGACATTTAATTCTCTTCTCCTTCCACGCCCACTTTATCTTTTTCGTATTTTTCACTTAGACAACATCATCCATCAGCAAACAATTCTCAGCACATCTGACCTAGGTACAAACTACCCTTACTTCAAACATTGAACTCTCCTCTTTCGCCCCACTGACTGACACTGAAGTCACCAGACACTGACACTGTCCCCTTGACCCAATCCCCTCCCATCTACTTCAAGCCATATCCAGCACACTCACACCTGCACCCACACATATCATCAACACCTCCCTGCTCACCTGCACTTTTCCATCCACATTCAAACAGGCCCAGGTCACGCCCCTATTTAAGAAACCCACATTGGACCCCTCTACTACCGACAGTTACAGACCTGTCTCTTTCCTCCCATTTATTGCAAAAACACTTGAAAGGGCAGTTTTCAAGTGTCTTCCTACCTATCCCAGAATAAACTACTGGATGACAAGCAGTCTGGCTTCAAAACAAACCACTCCACTGAGACTGCACTGCTACTGGTCACAGAAGCACTGCGGCTAGCCAAGTGGAATCTAAATCCTCGGTCTTGATTCTGCGAGACTTATCTGCACCGTTCGACACTGTCAATCACCAGATACTGCTAGCAACCCTGTCATCTCTAGGAATCTCAGGCACTCCTCTCCGCTGGTTCAAATCCTACCTCTCCGGCAGATCCTTCAGGGTGTCATGGAGGGGCTCGCTGTCCACTGCTCACTACATGATCACTGGGGTCCCTCAGGGAACGGTGCTTGGAACGCTGCTTTTTTCCATCTACACGATTGTAACAAGCAGAGTGGGACGAGGGCCAGTGCATGTTGCAACGGTTTTGCATCTCTAAGTAGCTCCGGAAGCAAAAAAGGAGGAGCGACATCAGTGAAGGACGAGAGAGAACCAGGCCTGGATTTTATGTTATGTTTTATTATGTGTGTGGGCCGGCAGTTGACCGTGAGGGAGCTGTCGGCACTTTACCTTCATTTTGTTGATTGTTAATTTTATTAAAAGTTTGGTTTAACATTCGCGGTTCCCGCCTCTTTCCTTCCTTACTTTGAACATCGTTACATTGGTGCCGAAACCCGGGAGGAAGGAGGGACATGCTGTCGTAGAGCCCTCGCTGCTGAGGGTGATCGCGGTGCTGAAGAGGTCGGGCAGTGTGGAAGAGTGAAGACCGCAAGTGGCTGCACAAGGGGTGGTGCTGGAGCAAGTATACGTCAAGTGGGACGGAGAGCTCGCTGCCTTGCTCCTGGGTCGAGGTGGGCTGGCTGCCGTCCGAGAGGGAGCGGAGGAGTCGTCGCCATTGGCCGGAGCCTACTGCCGTCCGCCGGAGGAGCCATCGTGAAGGAGCATACGTTGGGTGGGACGGAAAGCTCGCTGTCATGCTCCTGGGTCGAGGTGGGCTGGCTGCCATCCGGGAGGGAGTAGACATCCCTGTTGGCTGTGGGTCGGAGCCTGCTGCCGTCCGCCGTGAAGGGTAGAAGCAGGAAACGGGGGACTCGCTGCCGGCTGCCTTCAGCCGGAGGAGCCATCAAGCCGTCCACCGTGAAGGAGTATACGTCGGGTGGGACAGAGAGCTCGTTGCCATGCTCCTGGGTCGAGGTGGGCTGGCTGCCGTCCGGGAGGGAGCGGAGGAGTCGTCGACCCTGGCCGGGGTCTGCTGCCGTCCGCCGTGAAGGGGAGGAGTAGGAAACGGGGGAGGAACTGCCGGCCCTCAGGGGGTGAAGGAGGATCGAGGCGTCCACCGAGCGTCCAGTACCACCGCATGGCACCGCGAGGAAGAGCCTTTCGGCTGGCTGAGGACCGAGCGGCAGCATGTCGGGAACCGGACCAGATTGTTTTTCTTTTTCCTCTCTCCCCTCTCTCGTCTCTGTCGCTCCTGGTGCTTCCGTCTCCGTTCTCTCGTCTCGTCGGTGCATACCCCCAGGGGCTGCGGACGCCAAGACTGGCTCCCCGGGGGGAGTAAGCACAGTCTCGGTGGTACCCCCCGGCCTGTGAAGGGCGATGGGGGTATGTGGCGAGGAGGGCGGGGCGAGAGCCGTCAGACAAAGGGGCCCCGCATTACGACGGAGGAGAACGGAAGCATAAAAGGACGAGCTGGCAGAACATTCGACGAGAGAGGACCGGGCCCGGACACATGTTAAGTTTATATTTATATTTATGTTCTTGTGGCCGGCAGTCGACCGTGAGGTGGCTGCCGGCATTTTACTTCCGTGTTTTTGTTTGTTTATTTTATTAAAACTTTATTTGAATGTTCGCCGGTTCCCGCCTCCTTCCTTCCTTTTAATGAATCTTTCTACATTTACTTTATTCATATATACATAATTATTAAGTACATTATACATAACAGACAGAACAATACTTTAAGAGCTAAATACTGTTGATACATCTGAAATATAGTGACAATTAAAGGTCCAATGTATAATTTTTTTGGAGTATCTATTGATATAAATGCAATATAATGTGTCTTCAGAGGAGTATAAAGACCTTACATATTGAAGAATTTGTATATAAGAGCTATTTCTATCGACATACACCTAGGTCCCCTTACATTAAACTCACCGTGTTGTTTCTACAGTAGCCCTAAACGTAAAAACTGTTCTGCAGATTGGTTTAAAAACATAATCTCCTTGTCAGCCACTGTAGTGCTTCGAAAGGGAGGGGTGGAGTGAGCTGTTGGTTGCAATTTGCAACCTCACCACTAGATGCCAGTTAATTTCAAACACTGGACCATTAAAACATCCAAACAATGTATATGGAACAATCCACACAAAAGGGGCCAATGTTCATATTAACACTCATATCAATGCTATTCCTAATTTTAAAGGGCCGCAATCACAGGTGATTTCTGCAATGTAAAAATACTCAGTGGTATCCCCAGAATGTGTCTTTAAAGTTTCAGCTCAAAATACACCACATATCTTTCATTACAAGATGTTGAACATGACCATTTTTGGCTGCAATGGAAAACGTGTTTTTGTGTGTAAATACAAATGAGCTTCTGCTCCCTCCCCGTATGCAAAATAGGAGGTAGAGCGCTTACACATGTGCTTTGGATGACATCAAGACAAGCAATATAGCGGAAAGCTCAATTACATCTGTAATGCCCTTTCCAACCAAAACCATACACTAACTGCAATCAAACAATCACCTTAATGCCTTGTTCATAAATACGAATTAAATGGAAAAGACAAAAACATAGATAGAACAACATATGCTGACCATTTGCTGTATGAAATGTTGGCCATTGAGGATTAATCATGTGCATGCATATTACTAACAGACATAAACACGGATATAGGCAAAAACATGCATTCACAAGTCTTCTGAACCATTGGGCGCGATGCGTTTTACCACTAACGTTACAACACAAAACAACACCTGTCTTTGGAACAATGTAAAGTGTCAGGATTAGCCGCGAACATGTAAACAACAGCCGCTAACATGCTAAACACATTATTTAAGAAAGGCGATTTAAAAACGATGTGTAATACTTCTTCCAGAGATGAAGCTTGATCGCGAACAGCTGGTACAGATCCACTCTTGAGAATATTTTTTTTGCAAAACCCATGCTATACTGACCGGCGTTGACTCTCCGCAACCCCCGGGAGCCGGAGATACATTCGGCGGAAGGCGACTGGCCGGAGCCTGGTCATCCGGGCGCTGGGTCACCCGTTCCCGGAGCTTAGATTTTTCAAACTTTCCGGCTACTGGCTCGTTTCTGTAAGTCTTTTTTAACATTAGATAAACCGTTCCATATCATCACATACAAATAAATCCTCTTGAAAACAAATCTGTACATTCTGTCTGAAGACGACCAGAAGGTTGACGTAACACGGATGCAACATTAAAGTTGTTGACTTCTGACATTATTAGGATTAGTGGAGAGTTTGGGGCATAAAGCGCTTTGGCTCACAGCATCAGTTCACCACATTACATGCTCGGTACATCTGACCGCTCAGAAATCCACAGCTTTACTTGCTTCTTTTAATTAAACCACTGAGAGCTAAATGAATTTCTCAATATTTTGTAAGGTGATTAAAATGGGCCGTTTAAAAGTCTGGACATGTCAGAATGGGGTGCTAAACCATGGCGCATGGAAATTTGCTAAATTTAAGAGAAATGACTTCACTGCTGCAGAGCATTCACTCTAGGGTTTTTCAAAACTGTTTTGAAGACGTAGTTCAGCCATAAAAATATAATTCTGTCATTATTTACTCATGTTCCCTCATGTTATTCTGACATTTTGTTCTATACAATAAAAGTAAACAGAGACTGCATGGGGCTGTCAGTCACTAACATCTGGTGTAACGTCTACTGTGTATTTTATATGGGTTAAATAAAGTCATAAAGGTTCAGAACAACATGAGGGTAAGTAAATTCTGACAGAACTGAAGCTTCTTCTGGTGTTCAGTCAGCTGGCAAACTAAAACAATTTGCCATCAACTATACTGTATATCTGATCAGGCAAAGAGCCAATATGTTTGATTGGCAAGAAAAAATATTATTTGGTTTGTAATGTTCGATAAAACATGGAAGCCCAGTGTGTGTGCGTGTGTGTTTGATGGGGCAGTAGTGGGGTCTTGATAGGTGGGAGGCTGACTGAGGTAAACTGTCAACACATAAATTATACAATAGGCAAATGTGCAATTTGTTTTTTTTAAATTGCCCCCTTTGGAAGATGTCAGGCTGATATTTATGATGCGTTCATTGCTCTGCATTTTTAATTTGCATGTGGGAGGGAAAAATCCCATATATCAAAAGCAGCTATTAGAAGTCATCTCACGTCTGCAAGCACATTTCAGATATCATTAGAAGCATCCATACGGCAGCTGCTCTGTCGATTCGGATCTATTTCAATCCATTGACTCAAAACACTGAGATTTATAAATCACTGCTAAGCATTCAGTAGTAGAATAACTTTAAATCAGACAACCGTGGATTGTATTTTATTGCTAAATGTGTGTAGAACGGAGCCAGAATAATGTTAATGGGGTAAACAAACAAATCATGGATGATTCCTTGTTTACTTAGAATGTTTATATATTTTATTCAACCTTGCTTATCACTTTCCAGTATACTTTAAAACTAGTTTTCTTTAACCTTAGTACTGACTATTGGGTTATGTGGACTCTTTATGGGCCTCTTTATGGGAGACGTTTCGAAAAACACTATATTTACTGACAATAAAAACAAAAACTTACGACTGTCAGCTTTTATAAAGTCCTGAAATGCCTTGTTTGCTTTAAGTGGTTGTTTAGCTGATGAGAAGACCTGCTATCATTCTTTTAGTATTGATCACTGCATTAGTGATCATGTTAGTAGAGTCAATATACATTGCCTTTCCAATCATTTTATACAACTCAATTCTGCTTCTCTAACCAAACTTCAAGCACTACGTTCCTAAGTCCGATATGTACTGTCATGTCATTGTATCTTTGTTAAACAACAGGACATTTCAGCATCCTTTCCAGAAACTCTCAGACTAGCAAGGCAGCATCTTCAAAACCATCAGGCACGCAGCTTGCTCCTTGGAAACAAAACCTTGAACACTTTTAAAAAGTTTTGTTCGAAGTCTCAAACAAAGACATGGATCACCTTCTTTGCCCAATTACAGCTTTGGCTGAAGAACCCGTAGCGTTGGAGCATTTGTTATTAACTTACGGCTGCCAGGATTTCATGTCTTCTCTGAAAAGAATTCCTTACCTAACAATTATGGCAATCTCGCTGCTTCTCCAAACCCTTCTAATCCCAGTCACTCAGTATTGTTATTCAGGGAAGGAAATCAATATCCACGCCAGGGCCGGATAATTGAATAACAGAGACAGAAAAACTCTCTCTCCCTCATATTTGTGAAAAAGCTCAGAAGTGATAAGATTAGACTAGGAGAAGTGGCTTGAGTCTTGTGGAATAATCACTTGATCGTGTGTTTATCTATATTCTCAAAGAGAGCGAGTGCGTGCAAGAGTAATAAAGGAGTGAGAGTGAAACTAAATGCACATGCATTGCGGTTCCCTTTCTGTCGGTCTCTCGACGTTGTGTCGAAGACGACAGATGGGGTTCGCCCTTGAGAACCAATCAACTCTGACTACTATAGAAAAGGCCAATGAAAATTTGGCGAATGAAATTTGCATGCCGGGCTCCTCCCCCGGATGTCCGGTATAAAAGGAAGCCGGCGTGCAGCATTCACTCACCTTTTGTTCTTCAGAGCCCTCGCTCATGACTACGAACAAAAAGAATTCAACGAATTCTTCTTCTACTTCGCCGGATCTACGACGCAGAGCAGCGGATCGTCCCTTCCTGCAGCGACCTTCTCCTGGGCGTCTCGGCGGTTCCGGAGGTGATAGAGATTATTTCTAAAAGGTCCTTTTCAGGACTGAGCAATTTCCAGCGCGGCATGTCCCGCTGTTCTCTTGGGTGCGTCACCCTCATCGAGGAGGGGGATGGACACGATCGCTGCATTAGGTGTCTGGGCGTCCAGCACACTGAAGCAGCGTTCGTTGACACATCTGCCCGCACTGCGGGCGGATTGTCACTCAGAAGTTGCGGTCACGGGGGGCTGTCTTCCTACGGGAACCAGCCACCATTTCGTCTGCTACCCGGGCTGTGACATCTGTGGCTACGGCCCCGATGACCACCCACGTAGCAGCGTTAGTGATATGGGGAACTCTGCGAACGTAAACCCGCCAGCCAAGTGCTCACGGGCCGATCGCACCCCGATTCGCTCTTCTGAACGCTCCCCAACCGGCGGTGGCATACCGTTCGGATCCTCAGGCACGCACTCGGAAACGATGTGTGTGAGAGATGTCGTTCGCAGCATCGGAGGGAGACTGGCATCCGACTCTGACGAATCCGAGCTCCCCCCCAGGGGGGGTCGAGCTCAGGAGGAAGCAGAAGTGATGTCAGCCATGCTAATCCGGGGATACGTGGTTCCTGGGGGCGGAGCGCGGTGCAAACCACGCCCACCCCGGGTGCCATTTGTTTCCCGGAGGTGCATGAGGAGCTGTGTAAAACTAAGAGCGCTCCACGGACCGCTCCGGTCGAAACAGCTCCGGCTCCCTCACTTCCCTCGAGGGTGGGGCAGCCAAAGGCTACGTCGAGATCCCCCGGGTGGAACGTGCGGCTGCGGTGCATCTGTGCCGCAGACGGCTGCCGCCTGGGGAGAATCGGCCACGCCTACCGTCCAACGCGTGTAGGACTTCGACATCTATGGTGCCGAAGCCTTGCGCTGCCGCGGACCGGGCTGCCTCCTCTCTCTACGCTGCCATCCTCCTGCAGGTCCCCAGGCCAGGGCGTTGAGAGAGCTCCATGAGGGTAAGGCCACCCAGGTATAATGCAGGTTTTCTGTGCCGCCACTGACGCTCTACGGAGCGACCAAGGTGGCGGCACGGGACCTGGGTCGGACGATGTCCACGGAAGTGGTCCAGGAGAGTCACCCCCCGCTGAACCTTGCGCAGATGAGTGACACCGAGAAAGTCCGCTTTCTTGTTACACCCCGTCTCGCAGGGTGGGCTGTTGGTACACCGTCGAGGACTGCGCTCAGCAGTTTTTGACGGTGAAGAAGCAGACAGTGGCGATTAGCCACATTTTTACCACGTTGCGACTCGGCCGCCCTCAAGCCTCCGAGATCTCACGTCATGTCTGTTTCCGCCAGGACCCCTTCCACATCCCCCTCCCCCCCAGGTGGCACCCCGGATCAACCTCACCCCGTCAGCTAACTTCTCACGAGAAGTGACACTGACGGGAAGACCCCAGGGGGAGCAACATCGGGCCCGACCTTCACAGCTACGGCTCTGATCAGTCGGTACGGGACGGCTCCTGCCTCGTCACCAAAGCCGGGCCCTTCTCAGGGCCTGGCGCCCACTTACTCACAGAGAGTTTTCTGTTTCCCCTGGGAGTTCATTCCTCCGATCGCACACTCCACTGGACTGTGCCCGGCAAACCCGACCCCACGCCCTGGCGAGGCGTAGGGTCGTACACACACGACAGCTGCTACCACTCTCAATGACAGTGCGTGCAGCTGTCCCGCCAGGCAGGTAAGTAGGCAGAGCCAACCTTCCCTCCGGGGCCCCCTCCCCGCGACAGGGTTAGCTCCGCCAGCCATCGAACCACCCTCCATGGGAATGGTGAAGCAGACCGTCCCCTTGGTCCCCCTGTCACAGTCCCTGGGAGCTCGAGAGCTGCCCACACTGTCTCGGTGGCTAGGGCAGACGGTCCGTCTTGGTTACTCGATCCAGTTCGCCAGAGACTCTCCCAAGTTTTGGGGCATCATCTCTCCCTCTGTCTGAGGCTAGGGACGCCTACATACTTCGGGTAGAGGTCACCACCCTTCTGGCAAACAGGCGTCGAGTTCGTCCCTCAGGTGTCAGGATTGGTTCGTGGCAATCGACCTGAAATCCCTTTCGGTCTGTCCCTGTCTCCACGGTCTTCACGAAGATCGTGGAAGCCGCCCTTTCTCCCTGAGGGGAGGAAGGTGTGCGGGTACTTAACTATCTCAACGACTGGCCTGACACACTCGTGAGATCTGTTATGTATACAAGGGGCCTGGTGCTCCGGCACCCAGATCGATTGGGAATTCAGGTCAACCGAGGAAAGGACTAGCTCTCCCCAGGGCAGAGCATCCTCTTTCTCGGTAGGGAACTCAACTCTGTCACCATGTCGGCGCAACTGTCCGCAGTATGCGCCCAGCCGGTGTTGAACTGCCTGGAACATTTCAGGCAGACAGCGGTCCCCCTGAAACGATTCAGAGGCTCCTGGGCATGGCGTCCTCGTCGGGTGAGACCCCTCGGGTTGATGCACATGAGACCGCTCCAACACTGGCTTCAGAGTCGAGTTCCGAGGAGAGCGTGGCACACCGGCAGCAGGCGCATGGTGATGACGCCCTGCGGCCGACGCACCAAAACCCCTGGTCTTCCATGACTTTTTCGACGGACTAAGGTCCCTCAGGGCAGGTTATGAGGCAAGTCGTGGTGACGACGGACGCCTCCCTGCAGGGGTGCGGTGCAGTGTGTAACGGGCACGCAGGCGGGGCATTGGGCGAACCCCCACCTGCGCTGGCATATCAATTGCCAGGAGTTGTTGGCAGTGCTACTTGCACTGAGCAGGCTGCGGCCTCTCGTGCGGGACAAGCACGTGCTGGTCCGAGGACGGCACTACAGCTGTAGCGTACATCAGATCTTAGGGTGGCGTTCGCTCACAGCCGCTAACACAACTTGCTCGACGCCTCCTCCGGTGGAGTCAACAGGTGATCCGTTCCCTGTGGGCCACACTCACCTCGGGCAAACTGAACTAGACAGCCGACGCGCTCTCTTGTCAGTTATGCCTCGTAGAGAGTGGCGACTCCACCCCCGCGTAGGCCGCTTGGTACTCCCTGTCCGAGGCTCTCGACACGGATATCCTTGCGCACAGCTGACCGCGGGACGGGCGGAAGCACACCTTCCCCCCCCAGGCCTCCTTGCACAGACACTGTGCAAGGCCAGGGAAGAGGAGCACCAAGTGTTATTGGTTACACCGCACTGGTCTAACCGCACTTGGCTTCAGAGCTGATGCTCTGGACAGCGACTCCCCCTGACCCATTCCCCTGACAGAGGACCTGCTCTCTCAGGGGAAGGACACGTTCTGGCATCCCAGATCAGACCTCTGGAACACCATGTCTGGTCTCTAGACGGGACGAGAAGTTCCTGAGTTGGCTACTCCCCCTCTATGGCGGAGACCATCACCCAGGCTAGGGCCCCATCTACGGGGCGGTTACACGCCTCTAGACGGCGCCGCTTCTTGTCCTGGTGTCTCTCTCAACGAGAAAGACCCACTGAGGTGCTCGATCAGGATTGTGTTGTCCTTCTTACGAGACTGGAGACTAACATCTCCCCTCCACACTGAGTGTGTATGTAGTCGCTGTCGCCACTCATCACAACTCAGTTGATGGAAAGTTTCTAGGATGACACGACCTGGTCGCCAGGTTCCTAAGGGGTGCGAGAGGGGCGCTCCCGCCTCATCTCCGCTCCATACCCTCTTGGGACCCTAAGGGGTCCTCGGGGGGGCCTCTGGGCCCCCAAGAGCCCCTCGGAGGTTCCGATCTTCCTCACCCGAGTAAGACGGCCCTCCTGATGGCGCTCGCTTCCTTCAAGAGGGTAGGGCACCTCCGAGCATCCTCCGTGTCCCGGATTGCCTTGAATTCGGCCCTGGTAGCTCTCACGTTATCTTGAGACCCAGGCCCGGATGCGTGCCCAAAAAGTTCCCACTACTCCCTTACGGGGCGAAGTGGTGAACTTGCAGGCGCTCCCCATTGGGGAGGAAGACCCAACCCCATCCGTGTTGTGTCCTGGACCGCACGCAGGGCCTCAGTAGCTCTGACCAGCTCCTTGTCTGTATTGGAGGACAGCAGAGGGGAAGGCTGTCTCCAAGCAGAGGTTGGCGCACTGAGTCGTGGATGCCGTTACGACGACATTCCAATCTCAGAATCTCCCATGCCCACTGAGGGGGGTATAGCCACCTCCTGGGCACTGGCAGAAGCGCCTCTCTAGCAGACATCTGTAGAGCTGCGGGTTGGGCTACGCCCATACACCTTCGCAGGGGTTAAACAACCCTAGCGTAAACCCGGTGTCAGCCCACGTCCTGCGTGGCAACATGTAGGACTGGCATCCGGCGGGGCGTATGCCTGCGAAAGCATCACCCACCCTCTAGGAGGCTGGGTCAGTGTGCTATCTACCTCTCTCCTTACCCTACTCTGGCTAAGGACAGGTATCCTATCCGCTTCCCTTCTTACCCAACCACTTGGTTAAGAATAGGCATTCTATCCATCACTAAGCAAGCACCACCTGGGGGTTGGCTGGGCAGAGCAGCCTTCCCCCTTAGGCCGGGATAACATGTGAGCCATCCCCTGGCTCTAACCGGACCTAGTGCTACCGGACGCCTGTAACACCCCCCCCCGTGGGCTGTTCCGTCTGATGTATCCTCATGATATGGTTCCCACTCCTGGTAACCCATGAGCTTCCCCAGGTGGACCTCCACCTCGCGTTTAACTACTCAGCCCCCCATGCGTTCTCCTCCAAGGACGAGACCATACCTTATCCACCGTATTCCTCCCCACGGGTAGGAGGTGGCCTCTGCAGCGCATCCCTAATTAAGGAAGTTGCGCTTACCCGGTGTAAACCCGAGCCGGACGGCCTCTCGCCAGTAGAGAGCTAAGGCCTCCGTCCGTGAAAGGTTACCGGTCAGGGCTGTTCCCATCTTTCTCCAAGAAAGCTCTGGAACCCCCCGACCACCACACTGGAAGGTTACAGTTTCGCGAAAGCATCGAGCTGACACGCCCAGGCCTGTTACCGTCGCTTCGCTAGAGATTGTGACGCGATACAGCGTTCGAGAGACCGACAGAAAGGGAACGTCTCGGTTACGTATGTAACCTCGGTTCCCTGATGGAGGGAACGAGACGTTGTGTCCCTTATGCCACTAACACGTATCGTATTCTGCTGCAGTCGTGAGAGGCTCTCAGGCTCTTCAGAACAAAAGGTGAGTGAATGCTGCACGCCGGCTTCCTTTTATACCGGACATCCGGGGGAGGAGCAAATTTCATTCGCCAAATTTCATTGGCCTTTTCTATAGTAGTCAGAGTTGATTGGTTCTCAAGGGCGAACCCCATCTGTCGTCTTCGACACAACGTCTCGTTCCCTCCATCAGGGAACCGAGGTTACATACGTAACCGAGACGTTTTCATTGGACATTCTCTACCTAATGCATCATTAGGCAGTTTGTTTGGTTGTTGCAAATGCTCAGTAACATATTGCATAGTGCAGACTGGCAATGGAAGTCTAGGACATTTTATTGCTTACTGATGTCATATGCCTTAGTTCCTTGCTCTCTCTCTCTTTATATAGGTGAAGTGAAATGGTTAAAGGGACAGTTTACTCAAAAATAAACATTCTTTCATCATTTAGTCACCCTCACGTGTTTCCATTTCTGTATGACTTTCTTTTCTCTGCAGAACACAAAAGAAGATATTTTGAAAAATGTTTGTAATTTAACAACATTCGGCCCCATTGACTTCCATTATATGAACATAAAACCTATTTTGTGTTCTTTAAAAGAAAGAGTCATATACGTTTTGAACAACATGAGGGTGAGTAAATGATTCTACTCACATTTACTCACCCTCGAGTTCCAAATCTTTATAAATGTATTTGTTCTGATGAACACAAAGTAAGATATTTGGAAAAATGCTTGTAACCAAACAGGTCTTGGCCACTACTGACTACAGTGTAGTAGAAAAATACAATGGTAGTTAAATGTGCCCTAGAACTGTTTGCTTTCCAACCTTCTTCAAAATATCTTATTTTGTGTACAGAACAAAAACATTTGCAAAGCAATTCTTTTCTACTAAACTATTTTCCTACAGAAGTTTCATATTTCAAGTTCTATCTGTCCCACCGGTAAAACCTTTACTCTCTCACCTGTATCCACTCTGCGTGTCCACACAGATTCCTCCGTTATGGCAGGGGTTTCTGGGATAGACGGAGCAGCCCTGGTGATAATGTTCGCGTGCCGAGCAGCTGCAGACAGCTGTGGCTTCCACGGTCACGGACACAAGAGCCATGCTGCCCGAGTCGACCACCGCTGGCTTGTCAGTCACACTCAGGTGGCTGGTACAGCCTCCCCCTCCCTGACAGTCAGTGTCCACACACTCATCTACGTGAACCTGGGTCACGTTAACCTGAAGAAAGGATTGTAGCTGTGGAGAGATAAAGAGAGAGAGATTGCGCTTATTACGAGTAAAACACTGCCAAAATGGTTAAAGCAAGGATAGAAACAAAAATGGGGGAGTCAACAACATATCTTGTATCCTCAAATTAGCATACAAATAGCAAAAGAAGTCACAATTTCAGGAAAAAGTCCCAAAATCCATTAGTTCCTATCGCTTTCAGACATGAAAAGTGTTAAGAGTGCTCCACTGCACACTCGCTCTATTTCATTCTTGGACACACAGTGCACTCCAGAGCCTATCAGGCCGAGCGCTTTTCTACAAGCACATAAACGACGTGCCGATGCCCGCAGATGTCCACAGGGCTGCTTCTCAACTTCCAAACCATTTATTCAAATCCAGCATTTGAAGTGGAGCAGTTTGCTCAGCAGTGGACTGAGCGGTGATGGACCAGTCCTCAACTAACCCATATGCCCAGACACACTTAAGTGGAAATGAGTGTAAGAGTTAGAGAGTCAAAGATGGAGACAGAAGACAGCTAGATTGAGGTGTTTAAAATGAGAACTCCTGCAAGATTAGCTTGAACCTATTTGAACTAATAGACATTATTTTGACTGGGATGTGGATTGTGGAGAGGTCTTTTCTATACAGGCAGCGGTGGCAGAGGGAGGTGGGTGATTGATGAGGTTGTTTATGCTCATTTTCTGTGTGATCGCAGACTGAAGGGAACGTCTGAGGTGGGCACCGAGATGTGGTGCAATGCATCCAATGGGTTTGAACAGGCAAATGTCACAATGTGCTCTTATTTGTCTACACTCTAAAATATGTTGTGTTTAAAAACAGCATAATGTGTCCTTAACTGAAGACATACCTGTGTCTAGTTTTGGACAACACATTTCGAATGACTTTTAACTCAACATTTCAAGGTCCAGTGTATCATTTTTTGAAGGATCTATTGACAGAAATGTAATATAATATTCATAACTATGTCTTCAGAGTTGTTAAAAGACCTTACATAATGAAGTGTTATTTTTTATCACATTAGAATGAGCTATTTCTATCTACATGCACCGGAATTCAAGATGTTGTTTCTACAGTAATACTAAAAGGACAAACTGCTCTACAAGTGCGCGTTTCGTAAATACATTATCTCCTTCGACTGAGGGGATGGAGAAAGCCGTTTGTTGCAACCAAAGCAAAAATCTCCTCATTGCTCCTTTAACACAAAATCCATACATGTGTTAACTAGGGATGTAACAATATCAAAATCTCACTGTACTATAATTCCTCAGTATAAATTCCGCGGCACGGTATTTATTGTAATATTTAAAATGACAAATGATGACTTGGACACGTGTCGTAAGGATCCTCTTTTCTTTCTTTATTCTCTAATCCTAACTGTTGCTTATAGGTATGAGTTATAGTATGAGATGGGTCGAATGACCTAAAAACCCACTTTACAAAATAAAATTATTGCACCAGATGGACCTCGCCATCTAGTATTTTTTCAAACATTCTCTGTGTTAGGCCCGGAAGACCTACGGTTTCATACAGTCATATGACCACGGTAATATTGAGACAATGTTGCCATTGCGATAACACGACATCGATAATATTGTTACATCTCTAGTGTTCATTTTTCATAACACAAAAAGTTGTTACTGTGTAAAACAAAATGGTAGGGAAATTTTCAAATGACAAAAACTGACTGTAATTTGTATTGGAAACCTCGTACTGTATGTCTAAATTCACAGTTTTTCAGGAAATGGAAAAAACACTGTACATTTTAAATGATTAAATACCGTGTTGTCAAAGTTGACAAGCAGTTTTAATCATTTTTATTGGTCAGATATTTGCAAAAGCCAGTGACAATACTTCGTTGAACAGCACTGTTTGATTATGAAGGTAAGTGTTTTGTTTTCTTTTTCTGTTAGCGAAGGTGCTAGGATAAGTACTTGAATAAGTGTTCTGTCACTGTTGTTAAGTTCCAGCGCGACGGCAAAACAGAAGATCTTTTTCTTCTTCTTGTTTGTTGCAAGACGGATGTAATGATACACTGCTTTGCGAGAAGGCGGAAGTTAAGTGACATCATTGTGAAAAAGGGCCTATAACCATGGTTTTAGGAAAAGTGTAAAGTAACCATGATTTTGAGCTTATCGTTTGTATAACCACTACAAATAATTTTACTATTGACTCTTTATTATGATTAAACTATGCTTACTGTTGCAAAGCCATACTTGTGGTTATCATGGGTTTACTATAAATAAAACAACAAACATAATCTTTACATTATAGTTATAGTACATCTCCTAAACTACACTTAGAGACCAAACACTGCTGTTTAGACAAAGACAGCAATTACATTTTAATTCCTTTCCATTCTCTAAAGACAATTCTCTTAATACATTCTGAACACACACATCCTGTGAACATGCTACATTTATTTTACATAAGCCATCAGCATAATGTCTCACTGACCTCCTTTAATTGACCATTAATTGGCCAGACAGAGAACTGCTTGGGTTACTTTCGTAATTGTATTCCAGACAGTCCCACGTGGATTAGATCAATGTGTCAAGACACTCACATCTGAGGACGCAAAGCTAGAGGTGTCGGTTGTTAAGCTTTCACCCACACACACTTGACTCTCTTCTTCTCTTAACGTTCTGTACTTTCTGTAACATACACACAGTGCGCTCAGGTCTGGCTCCCACGTGCCGTAATAATTTGAGGAGGTGATTTGCAAGTATTACCTTGGAAGTTAAACAATGCAACTCTGAGGTCTCACATTTCATTCGCAGTAAGAGACCATAAACCACAGTTTTATATGAGCTAGTTGGGTTCAGGTAACAGAGCCTACAAGCGAGAGAACTCACTCCCACGACTAATCCTTCTTCTGGACGCTCTCATTTCTCTCACTGTCATTCACTGTTTTGTTCATTCTCCCCTTCTCATCGTCCCTGGAGGAGAGAGTGGGATTTTGTCTCTGCTTCCTGCTCGACGGTAGTGTCAGCTCATTTCTCACAGATCGCTAAGCCATCCATAGGGAGTGGAACTACAATACCCAGAATTCCCTGAGGGTGAATATTCCACAGAGGCCTCATGATAGAGCAGAAGGACACCCAAGAGAAATACAAAGTGATCTACACAGACACATTTAAAGCTATATTGATTTGCGGTTCTTATAGAATTAAGATTTTGATATATTTTATAAGATAATATTTACTAAATCTTTTGATTTTAATAGGCCTGGTTTTACTAGATTTTTTAAACCAACAATTTGTCTTTCACAGTTTTTGAAGCATTCTCTTTAAAATAAAGGTGCTTCAAATGGATCTTCGATGCCACAGAAGAACCTTTGGTAACACTTCAGTATAGGGGGCAATTCTCACTATTAACTAGTTGTCATTAGCATGCTTATTATTGGCATGTTGGCTGTTTATTAGTACTTATAAAGCACATATTCTGCATGATCATATTCTACATCCCTGATCCTACCCAAAACCTAAACCTAACAACTACCTTACTAACTATTAATAAGCAACAAGTTAAGAGTTTATTGGTAAACAGGTTATAGTCAATGGTTTGTTAATAGGGAGAACTGCCCCCTATACTGAAGTGTGACTTTATATTTTGCAGATATCTTCTAATATCCATATTTAGCACCAAAAGCTAAAAGAAAAACTAACCTTTCTCTTTCTCTCAACAGGTAGTGGTCTAGCTTTTGTTGAAACTAGTAACTTTGTATTAGCACCTATTGTATTATGGCTCCTGTATGACATATCGCTTATTGCTCCCTGAACTGTTTGTAAGTCGCTTTGGATAAAAACGTCTGCTAAATGACTAAATGTAAACGCACATCATTTTAACCCTTTCCGCTCTGTGAGTGCTGCTTCTCCCGCATCACATATGAAGACATGCAGACACCAAGAGCAGGTGAATGGACACTTTTACTGTAACGCTTATGTAAATGAAAATGCAGAAGTAGCGTGATAAAGTTTTTTTAGCTAGTCAGATTACTGTTTGCTATATAGGTTTGCGACAGATTATATAACATTTTGTATCTACATTTAGCATTGATGATACTAATAATATTAATAGCATTAATAATCAGCATGTTAAGAGCATTTTATAATGAATCTTGTTTTAATGGGAAAGATTATTTAAAATCAGTTCTAGTTTGAATGGCATGGAAAGGCTACTTGTTAGCAACTTTGTAAGTACTTCTGCTCATGATAAATTCATTTCAGTTGTTACATTTTGTTGTCAGTAGTTTCTTTAAATATTAAAACAGACCACTAGGACTTCGCTTTAGCCCCATAGCTTACAACAAATTTTCTAAGTTACCAGACCTTTCTATGTGTCATACATACTCTGGGTATCAGAATGTAAAATAAATGGCCTGATAATACATTTTTATTTAATACATAATTATTTAATTACATTTTATATACATATTTGTCTGGGCTGAAGTTATTACATATTTATTAAAAATGTATTGTCCGGACCTCTGCCGCAAAGAAAATACAGAGACCGCACAACCCCCCTCCTCCCCCTTTAAGCCATAAACCTAGGGGAAGCACTGGAACCTTTAACATCCGAAGAACCTTTCTTTTTCACAAAAGGTTCTTTGTGGTAAAAAAAGGTTCTTAAGCTTATGAAAAGTTAAGAAACAGATGTTTCTTTAAAAAAACTTTGACTAAATGTTTATTTGTGGAACGAAACATGGTTCTTCTATGGCATTGCTTTTTTGTGAAGAACTTTATAAGCACCTTTGTTTTTAAGAGTGTACATCAAACCGACGTACAGGTACACATACAAACGTACACAGGATAAATGGTTCAAGGGTTTATGTTTGATTTCTGGTCCCCCGCTCACAGGTACAGAGCTTCAGGTTTGACCGGTGGCCAATGTTTCTATTTTATAATTCAATACAGCATGTTTTATTTCTGAAGAATGTGTTCAGAAACCGCCAAAGGGTGTTTTGGCTAGAGTGAGGATCGGTCTTGAGGATTGAAGGCGATCCACACATGATGTTACGTGGCTTTCCAGCCTGAGCTTCTCTTGCCTAAGCAAACCTGATGGAACAACACTGACACAAAAGATAGAAATAGTGATCAATGGGAGGTGTTGCGCGGCGCAGCACTTAAAGTGCGACAAACCAAGTAGTCATTTCAAAATTATTCAGAGCGAGATAAGAGTGGGGAAGAAAAAAACAAAACAAAGCAAAACAAAAGAAATAGTGTGGGTGTGCGCGAGTTGACGGCTGCCTGAATCAAGTCGAACAAAAGGGCAGAGGCAAAATGCAAAGCGTCGTGTTTGATATGTAATTACAAAGATTTCTGCAAAAGCCGAGGTGATGTTTTTTAGAGAAAGGCCGATGTGAAACGTCTGTGACAGCAAAGACCCAGCCAAAGCATTAAAATAAATGTATCTCCTTTCCTCGATAATGTGCACACGAATAGAAAGGAGAATTCATTGGAGTCTGATAAATCGTAAAAGACAGCTCTAATTGTTCTTTTCATCTTCACAAGCTCTCTTACTAGGCACGTTCAATTTCCATAAAGCGTCCTATAGCTTTATTCCAAGTATCCAAGTCTTACGAAGAGGATTCTAGTAATAACAACTTTTAGTTTAGTTTGCTAAAGATCTTTTGCTTTGCATTTAAACTTTCATCTTCACACATTCCACCACAAACGTCGAACGACAAGTTTTCCTCAAAACCTTGTTTTCCTGTGTATCCTCTTCTCTGTTTATCATCGACTGCTACTCTTTTATCAGGACTCACTTTCACCACAGGGAGATTTTATTCTGGTTTTCTACTTTGCCACAACAGTGTGTGTTTTTGTGCTGCATCTGACACTTCACAGGCCATGTGTGTGTTGCAAAGGGGTGTGGAGGGTGAGATATGAGGGCGCACCCCTGGGAAATGAGCGGTGCACGCCAAAAATCTGTTTCCCCCATCCCGGCAGGTCCGCAGGGGAATCCTGGGTTCTTCAAAGTACGCGTCTGGCAGCAACAGGGGAGAGATCATGGCGGCGCATTAAGAATCATTTAAGTTACAGACACAAAGTGGCTTCTATGTGTCGCTCTCCTGCTGTTTTTACAGACTCTCTGTTTCTCTGTCTCTGTCTGTGCTTCTAAGCCGACATCACAAGCCCTACTTGACACATCCAGCACACTGACATGGTAGAGAGTTCAGCCGTCATTCCAGCCAAAAATAGAAAATAACACAGGATTCAGAGGCAAAAGCATATGAGCATGCTCCGGTTGATCTATCCTACACCACAGCGCTTACAGTGCACATCCATTTCCATCATCACTCGGAACACAATCTCAGCAATTTGCAGTTAACTAAAATAATATCTTTTCATCCCCCGTCCTAGAATCTCTCCAATTACTAGGGCTGCAGACATACGACTCACTTTCCATATCAGCGAGTTCATCTGTAATTAACTCTCTAAATGTGCACTTTCTTCTCCAACAACATTCAGCTCTGTGAGTCGTAGGAGATGCAAGCAAGTGAGAGACAGTGTGAGAATACATTCATTCTTTCACCCAGTTTTCTCCAGTTTTTCTCCATGGTTAGACTTCCAATCATTAACAACCCCTGGTTTCCATCAGCTTCTCCGTTCAATGTTCTAAACGTACTGTACATAACCAACCGACCAAGTCGTTCCTAAGCTTCTCCTTGCTTTAAAATTGCTTTCTGGGAGTCTGATGCATTCAGATGTTTTCAATTCACATTCACCTTTAAAGGAACAGTTCACTTTAGAATAAAAATGTTATGCTTATTTACTCACCCTCATGTCATCCAAGACCTCCATTTCTTTCTTTCTTCTGTGGAAAAAATCCTTGGTTGTTGAGGAAAACATTTCCGGATCTTCCTCCACATAATGGATTTAATGGGGGCAACCTGATTTAAGGTCCAAATATCAGTTTCTTCCCAGCTTTAAATGGCTCAACGCGACATCAGCCGATGAAATAGGGTGTTTTCTCGAATATTTCTACTTTTTCTACATTTTAACAACAAATATACGGCTTGCACCCAAGCGTGTTGCGCATTCACGACTTCCAGTAATACATAATTACGTTGGTAGGGTCACGCGTCTGACGTAAGTCCGTTCCATTGTTTATGAGTGGTGAGCAGGATGTTCAGTTATTGCTGGATGTTTTGCGATACATATTATGTTTTTGAGCCAGATTATTGTTTATAATTGTCCGTTCGCGTGCTTAAAGCCGTGTGTCCACCGAGGCGTTTACGGCTGCGGCCGGCGTGTTTTTTCAATTGTTTTCAACGGTAACGTTGGTTTTAAAAAATAAGACATCAGTTGACATTTTTTTATTCGCTCAGCGCTGGTGCTATGCGTTTTTCCCTCGATCGGCGCCGGCGTTCGACCGAGCGCCAAGAGTTGAAAAATGCCTGCAGCGGCCGTTTTCAGCCGAGCTCCTGCTGATTTCAGCTGCGTAAATGCGGCTCGGTGGACACAGCCCCTTATCCGGGATGTATTAACGTCAGACGTGTATGTAAACTATATAAGGTGGCCCCCTATTAAATCCATTATATGGAGGAAGATCCGGAAGAATATTCCTCAACAACCTTGGATTAGTTTCTACAGAAGAAATAAAGACATAAACGTCTTGGATGACATGAGGGTGAGTAAATAAGCATAACATTTTTATTCTAAAGGGAAGTATTCTTTTAAGTCTAGTGTAGCAGAAGTAAATGGAGAGCCAGAGAAATTCTGTAACTTGGGACTTGAGCTTTAAGCTTCATTGATAACGTACAAAGAGGGATAGGTTAATACGTCATGTCTGAGCACGTTATGAATTAGTAAAAGTAAATATAATCGTGCTTCAGCTTGCAGTTATTTAATCTCCAAGAACTAATGCTTTTGGAGTGGTTCACAGGTGCGTAGAGAAAAACAGTTTGATACAAGGTCAAATTTGACTACATCCATAAAAACACCCCTAACAAGCCTTACTTTCTGTTTATGAGCTGCGAGGTATCCGTGCACTTTCTCAGCTCTGAGGAACGGCACGCTGTGAACGGTGAACCTCACATCCAGCGTCCTCTCCCGCACCTCCACCAGACTGAAAATGTTGACGTCCTCTGCTCCCACAGACAGCATGTCTGACAAGAAGTCGCCCAGCAGCTCGTACCTGCTCTTCGGATTGCCGCGACGTTCCATGAACTCTGTGGCGGAAACGTCTGTCGGAAATACAAACATACAAATGTGTGACACATGAGAAAACTGAAACGTAGAAATTCGACTTGAGCGGCAAGAACCCCCGAGCGTGCGAGAAGGTAAAAACAGCTCCATATTTAATAGAGAGCTTATGAAAAATGCATTGTCACGTTTTCCACTCGTCAACACATCTCCCCGTCATTAGGTGAGGTTAGTGCCTGCCAGTGGCTGTTCGCTCAAACTCCAGAGGACATGCGCTGTCAAAAAGTCGAGTACGAGAGCTCAAACTACTGCATGCGGCAAGTCTTTGTCAGTACGGTAATGGTCCCTGTACTTTATTGTCACGGTCACCCTTGCCGGCATGTCGAAAGTTGACCCGAGTGTCTCTGCATTGTGGGCAAATGTGACACTTCAGCGACCGTTTGACCATTGACATTTTGGCTCTGGAGGTGTGCCTTTCTCCTAACACCCAGTAGACTATTTTATTTGGGATGCTTACCCTACAGTGTGGGGTTGTAAATGGTTGCCTCAGGGGAGGTGTTAGACCAGGCTGGGTCACCCTCCCTTGGGGCCAGTTTTGGAGACTGGCAGGGGTCTTAAGGCTCACATTGACACTTCACAACTCACAAAAGCGGAAGGGCATGTTTGAGTAAATTGGAGTAGATTTTCCAGCTTGAATGGCAACGGTGACATGGGAAGATCCCCCACCCCCTTAGGGAAACCATTGGAGGTTATATGCACTGTAGGCATAAAACAGCCAACATTGAACTAAAAGTTGTTGTGAATTCTTAATGAAAGGCACAAGCATGGAAGGTAGAAACGGCTAACAGCATCCCTGTGGAGTTTGGTGCGAAAATTAACCGGCATGACAGGCTAAATCCCAAACGGTGCTTAAAAATAGATGATAGACACATGAGGGATGTCTATGGAACACACTAGATTAGCCTATAGTATTGATTAGGGATGGGAAGATTCATCGATTTGCATCGCTGCATCTGCATAAAAGGTAACGATGCAATGCATCAATTTAAAAAGTTGTGCATCGGATACAAGTTGCCATTGCATCGCGATGCATCGTTTCTAACATATTTGCATCAGTAAAAATCGATATGTAGGTTGATTTCTCTGAACTGTTTCACACGCGTGTTCCGTCATCACGGCTGCGACCTAAATATGACGTATCACATCACTACGGAGAACGATTTGTGTCCTGACAGTCACAAACAGTCAGGCTACGTCCGACAGCTAAGTGCTGCCTTCGGAGGATGCATTCCAAGGCAGAAAGGCATCAAGGCATGTCCGAATACAACGTTTGATTTACTCCCTGTCTCCTGAGAGACCTATATCTGATAGATTTTCAAGGCAGCATAGATGTATCATGTAGCTGTAACGTCACCGTGAACGCTAGCATGACGGCAAGTTAACAAACGATTAAAACTTTTTTCACTCCCCGCTGGCTAATAGCTCTGCTTGTTCCAATACAATAACCGATGCAGTCGTCTTTTTTATTTGGAGAGAAATTTTGCGTTACAGAGAACGAGGGCTTCCAATACCTCATCTACGTGTTTGTGAAAGTGCCCTACGTTAGAAGTCAGGAGGGACACGTCAGTTAACCATTACAAAATTCCTTTTTGTATTGTGTTTTGGTTATCATTCCAATAGAATTCAATGGTGTTCTAGTAGATCTCATCTGCCAGATAACATCCCATCAATAGAATCCATCACATACCAGTAGAACCTGTAGTTTCCATTAAAACCAATACAATTCCTATTACAACCATTAATTCCATAATATATTCTATTGTGTTTTGGGCAAAGTTCTATTATTTTCTCCAGCATTTTCTTCCATGTTGTTCAAAACCTGTATATGACTGTGTATATCTGTGGAACACAAAGGATATTTTGAGAAAATAACTTTCATTATTGAGTGAACCATCCCTTTAGGTGAATACAACATTCCATTGTATGACATCCAGTTTACAGGAAAAGTTCATGTCAATGGGCACATGGACACCTTGTCATTTTAGGAAACATGCATTCAGGTTAATTCTCAAAGAGAATGTCTATCTATGTGAGTGTGAGGCGAAGTTAAAGTATAACTGGATGAGGAAATGAAAATGGGTATTGAAAAATTGCTAAATAAAAGCACATGAAAGTTTTGAAGAGGCCTAGTAAACATTCTGACTTGAATCTAACATAGATGATGAGGCATTACCTGAAATAAGCATGTCGTGCTTGAAGACCCACCAATCTGTCAGAATTTAGTATGGGCCAAGATTCCTTCACAGAGATGAACAGAGCTCCTGCCAAATTACAGCTGAAGCTTATTTGTAGTTAAAGCTGTTAAGTGTTACAGTATCCAGCCATTTACTTTAAAGGGGAGATCTAAGTCTATGTATATTTAACTGAAAGAACTAAGAAAACAATTAAAATGCTGCATTGAGTTTACTAAGGTATATTCTGCACATATATATACATTTACATTTAGTCATTTAGCAGACGCTTTTATCCAAAGCGATTTACAGAGAGTTTAGGAAGTAATAAAGTAATACGTTACACATATGCATGCGCTACGGTTATCCCTCATTTATTTTGTGTCAAATCACACATGGCATCTTTGCTGACTAAGATCTATAGCAAAGATGATTTGTGTTTGTTTCTGCATTTACTCTTGCCGATCTACATCCAAAATGTGATGGATGGCATGCGGGACCACAGACATTAGCACCCGAGGTGTGTCAATCGCTGAGCTTTATGTGGGGGCAAGGAAGGAAACTGTGATTAGCTTTGGGGGGCAGGAAGGGTGGCTGTCGGCTCTCATCAGGAGCTGTGCGTGAAGAGGAGACTCGCCATGACAGCTTGGAACAGCCTCACACCTGGCTTTGATCCAAGCCAAGATCAAACCTGCTCCCCTTCCCACAGGCGCTAGGCAGAGTATGTGCTTAACGCCTTTTCTGGACGGTAAACACACATCTCCAGAGATACACGCACGAGTACAAACAGAGGACCGAAAATATACAGTGTATTTATGTGCAATGTACTTTTGGATGCAAGAATAAATGTACTGTATAAAAACAGATTAATCAGAATTCATATGAATCTGTCATATGCATTTGTTATGCATTGAAACCCTGTCTGCTGCAAAGCAACAAAGAGAATATTTATACTCATAAACAGATGGAAACACACACACACAAACACAGATGCACGCAAACACGCACACAAACGACACACACACAGCTTGAATCCGAAGTTAAGCAGGCACTGGCTTAGGGGACAGTGTGCTGCGACTGCCAGTCAATACATCTTTGTGCATTGGTGAACTAATCCCACCCGATGAATTCCAATTTTTTCCCAATTTCTCAACACAAAGTCCCGCCGGGACAAACTCAGGGTTAGCCAGATGAGGATCAAAACATGAGACATTTTAAATTTTTTACAAATAAGTCCAAACTGGCTAAGCAGTCAAAAGCCTTAAAAGTTCAACCTCAAACAGTCCAGGGCTCTTTATGTTACTTGTCCTGCAGAATGTGGGAGTTTGTGTGAATGTGTGCGTGCTCTGTTTGTACGGAGAGTAGAGGTTATGAGAATAAGCTTGTGTGCGTGTGTGTTGGTTTACTTATCTCCGCGAGATAGCATAACGGTCTAAAGAACCACGACAGCGTTTTACCTCACATTTCACGTTTCAATCAGCTTTCTTCATGAGGTGTACAGAGCAAACTATAATCTCAAAGAAGCAGTGTTAGTACGGGTCTTACGAATCTTCAACATTTGCTACTGAAATGGGATTTGAAATGTCAAGGAGGCAGTAAATATTATAAAAGTCGAATTTTTCAGTTGGCCCAGAATTCAATGCATGTTCATTGGGGCCCTCGGGAAATAAACAGCTTACGTATCTGACAGAACATTAACACATGCATCCACATGCTAATGTTACTTTCATGTGAATTTTAAACAACGCCTGTAGTGAAGATACACATAGACTGTTTTTTCGTTTTGGAATTTAGTGTAAATCGGATTGTGTCCTAGCCCCACTGGTAGAGCATGCTGTTATGTGTCAAGATCATGGGTTTGATTCCCAGGGAACACAATCTATTAAAACAGGTTGTACATCATTAATGCACACATTTTTTTATAAGAAAAACTCAATTAAGATTTTTATTAATACAATAAAAAAAAATATTTGTTATTTATTCATATATTACAATTGTTATTACAATTATTATTATTTAATTATAATGCAGATTAAGCTGCTTTGCAACAATGAAAAAAGTGAAAAGTGATATATAAATCAAATTGAATTCAACTGAAAAAATGTATCTAAACAACAACAACTACAATAATTTAAGTAAATAAACATGTAATAACACTGTATAACAGACTTACCCAAATACATAAATGTAAAATCTATAGTTTAGGCCATTACAAAAAAATGATGAGTTATCTTAAATCTAGTGTTGGGTTAAATTGAAACAAACCCGTTTGTTGGTTTGTAATTGCTGGGTTGTTTCTACACATCGTTGAGTTAAATATAAACTTTTTGGGGGTTAATTTAACCCAGCGGCTGGGTTTGTCCATTTTTTAAATCACCCAGCAGTTTATGCTTGTATGTACACCACACTTTTTTGTACTAAAGATAGTAATTAAAAATATTTAGCAACAAAATATGGGACAAATAACCACTTGCACAACCCACAGTGAGATAAAGCTATTAAAATGCAATAAAAGGATCTCTGATTATTTGTTTAATGCCACACTTAATCCACTGAAACAGTTTAAATAAGAGATTGAAGGAGATTACAGAGAGGAGAGTTATTTACATGAATACACACAGAGGAAACAACACACATAAGCACACCAGAC
This sequence comes from Triplophysa siluroides, assembly GCA_006030095.1. Classification (NCBI taxonomy): domain Eukaryota; kingdom Metazoa; phylum Chordata; class Actinopteri; order Cypriniformes; family Nemacheilidae; genus Triplophysa; species Triplophysa siluroides. The sequence continues at coordinate 43,571 of VCII01000702.1, forward strand.
AGACATAACCACATGAATGTCTTTTTAAACACATGCTGCACATAGCATTAGAAAGTTTGCTAAAGCAAACACATCCTCCAATCAAAAGGGCACACACGCTCCAGAGAACACGTTTTGCACTTATTTATGACTGCCGTAAATTTAGCTGCACTGCTGAAATCAAAGAAAAATCTCTTTATAGGCTTATATGAGTGTGCTATTGGCTTACATTTTATATTCTGTCTCTGCGTCTCCCACAAGGCTCTTTTCTCCCACTTTAATAACCTTAACACTACAAAATCCTCGGCTATAGTCCATTTTCAGGAGTCATCTCTGCACAGTCTTGTTTTCATTAAAATGCTGGCAGTCATAATGTTATCGCCAAAGTCAATATTCCCACGAGTTTTACTACCACAGTATGACACTATCAACGCGCTCTACTGATTTCAGATACGGTCAAACTATTTTATTGTGTCTGATTGAAAGAAGTGGACACAATCACTTTACATCTAGGGTGCGGTTCAAGCAGAGCACCATTCAATAAAGGAATATATTTAAGACTTATTAGTCACATTGCAGGTGTAATATCACCAGTGTCTGAGCATCAGCATGTAACACATATTCTGTCTCTTCCTGACAGACAGCATTTCAATTACATGTGGGACGTTAGCGTAATATAGCACATCTAAAGTTTCAGAAGAGATCTGTCTGTCATCCGTCTCTAAAACTGTGCTGAAATGGGCCCAAAAAAATCTGAATTTCTTTTTCATTCAAGGAATTTAAGTGATGCCAGAAAGAAAAGGCCAATCACAATTCAACATGCAAATAAGTGTACGAAAAGAGGTGCTATCTCTGATTTTGAATGGCTGTCAAAGGCTAACAATGTTTTCACAATAGTTTATCAGCTTAGGCTCAAACTGACATGCTATGACACTTAAAGGTGAAGATCACCTGTACCTGCTATTCGCAGAGAGGCTGAGTTGTAAATGGCATCGTCCCGTAGGTCTCTTAAGTTAACCTTGACGCTGGAGATCTCATCCGGCCACATACCATCTGAGACTTGCACCTGAAAGTCGTAACTCCCGGGCGGTGTGTTTTCCTTTATAATGAGGAACCCTGTCCGCTTGTTCAGGATGAAATAACTGCAGGTATGAAAAACAAATAAATAAAAGAGTTAAACCGTCGTTGAATGTTGCTGCTCTTTTTTATCAGAGATGTTTAACGCTACTACAGTTTTCAAATTCCAAAGTCTTTGCAAAAACCACCAGCTCAAAAATGTAAGTAAATATTTCTGGGAAACACAAGTACTGACATGATAACATTCTGAATGGATAGAAATTTGATGTGAACAGAAGAGAGTGGCCACATTAGCTGCGTTTACATGGACACATCAGATTGAATTTATTCAAGATTGTCCAATCTGAATGTACTGTAGTGTTTACATGAAAGGTAAATTAAGTGATCTGATTGATGTGCGTGTTTGCATGACAAGCTTCAAATCCGATATAATAATCTGCTGACATGCGCACAATGCACAAGTGTTCACCTAAATACCCACTAAAACAGTGTTTTAAAGCACATGTTGTGTATATTTTATTTTTCAAACGGCACTTTTTTTTTTTACAGTTTATAAAGGCAGAGTAATGTCTCGTGCCAATGAAGCACGAGCACATCCGATGCGGTTTTACCGTGGTAAAACCATGACTAAACTACCAAGACCCACCAGAGCGTCTGCAGGCAAACAAGTATTCAAATAAATGTTTAGCAACGGCAAGTACCGAACATTAGAAGTGATAATATGCGGATATCAGTAGTAATGGTAAACAGACACGCAGACACCAGCATAATAATGTAAAATTCCTAAATGCAAAATAATGTCTACATATCAATGAAGCAGGGTTGTTACAGCGACCATGCTAAAAACAGTTCCAAAACACATGTAAGCACATGATAAATAAAAGGAATGTTCAGTAGCCTACTATGAATATAAATGACATTTTATGATGAGATATTTTAGCCTACAGTCTGTTTGTACATCTGCAAATGTATCGTGTTTTAAAAAGGAACTGAGAAATTGCACGGTTAAAAACTCACTCCAGGGAAACAGTTTAAATGCATAGACATTTAAAATGCATAGAAACATTAATATGTTCATTTAGAGATGACAAGCATATGGATATTTGTACCGCTTGTCAGATTTATGGTTTCTTTAGCAGCAGCTGCTCCGTTCTGTGCGTCATACGCCCTTACGTCTGTACGAGCCAGCGTCGTCTTTGCACATGCGCACAACTCCCTACTTCGGTTTAAAATCAAGTGTTTACATGTCCTATCAAGCGGATTACAAACGGCATAAACCACCTTTTACAATCCGACTGAAATTTCAATCGGCATCTTTAATCTGATTGACGTGTTTATATGGAGCGGATTGGATTTTTAATCAGATTACATTGGTCCATGTAAAAGCAGCGAGTGAATGCTGAGGGATCATTCTGGAAAAAAAGGAACAAAAAAACAATGCAATAAAGAAAATGAGAGTTTGCATCATTCCGCTACGAGGCCTTCCTTCTCCAACTTTAATAAACAATATTTCAACAAGTTGTTGATGCACTGAAGTATCATTTTCACTGACCTCACCAATAAAACAATCCAAACTCTATAAATTCCCTGGATGAAGCTAGACAACTTATGATACAAACAACGCCCCATATGTATATAGATATTATTTATAATATAATATGTACTTGTATACATACGTGCAATATATTCACAGGGCGGATGAGAGGAGACAGATTACAGTAATAATTTAAACTGACACTTAAATTTTCAAATCCACACTTTCCTTCTGCACACATGACTCATAACAAAGTAAACATTTAGATCTATATTCTCTACCCCCACACACCAAGATATGACTGTTTTCACATTATATTATGCATTCTGATGACTCTGAGAAAGAGCGAGATAGAAAGAGAGAGCCCAGGCGCCTATGTGCTCAAGACATCTCAAGGTTGCAGCTGACCTGTCAAGATCATCTGATCACGGTACACTCCTCTCAACTAAAGTGCACAACATCAATAGAGAAGACCAAGAGAGCAGAGAGATGCTGGGAAGTGAGGAGAAGGAAAGGTTAGGCATCCCTTGACCCCTTTAAAAAATACAGAGAGTAGGGAGATGTGTCCTCTAGAACATGTTAACAGTATGGACGTGATGATGTAATGGTATGGACACAGACAGGAAAAGCAGGTGGAATGATAGTTGAGTAAGAAAGAAGGTCTCACTTAGGGGCATGTCCCTCGAAGGCATATGTCTTGTTATCCCAGTCATCTGGATCTGGTGAGTAGACCTTCCCCAGCACATTGGTGGGCATTCTCCCTGTCATTACATAAGCCTTTCTGTCAAAGCACTGCATGTACAACAGTTGTGTTTGTGTGTTTATATATAGACACACAGTATACAGAGTCCATTGAAACATTGTTGGTGCACCAGGCTGACAGTATCTGAGTATGTGTAGCTGTAATCACTAAGCATAGTGAAGAATCGTCTTTAATAATGTACTCCAGAACCGCAGACAAATGTTGACAGCTGAAACCTGATGTATAGCTGGTTATGAATGACTTGGACTTAGACGTGCTTTTAGTGCAAGACTGTCTGCAGCTTAAGTTTCAGACCAAGAGAAGCATTTTAACAGTGTAACATTTCAACTTCCAAGCTTACCCTTTGAAATACAATTGGATACATTTAAAGCTGCTAAAATAGTGGCTGGTTTCATTAAAGTTAATTCAAATGGCAATATCTTTGTAACTATACAATGATAAATTCAATGAATTAAATCCAATGAAATTATATATTATTTAATATAAGGCATATTTGCATGTACATAATGGATGTTTTTTTTAATGAATTTTTTTATTAGGCAGCATTAATGTGACAGCATTAAACTATCCTGAGTGAAATGTATGTAACAGGGTCGAAGGCACCTCAGCATTTAACTAAATATTCTTCTTCCAAGAGAAAAATTTAAATGCAGCCCAAGGACTTGAAAATTTAAATTCTGTCATCATTTACTCACCCTCGAGTTGTTCAGAATCTGTATAAATTTGTTTGTTCTGTTGATAATTGGATGAATGCTTGTACCCAAACAGTTATTGGCCACCACTGTCTACCATAGTAGGAAAAATGACAATGGTAGTCAAAGGTGTCCCAGAACTGTTTGCTTTGCAACATGCTTCGAAATATCTTCTATTGTGTTCAACAGAACAAAGACGTTTTTCCTCCTTTGATGGTCAATAGTGGCCAAGAACTGTTTGGTTACAAGCATTCTTACAAATATCTTTCTCTATGTTCATCAGAACAAAGACATTTATACAGATTAGGAACAAATGAAATGAAAATGAAATGAACATTTTTGGGTAAACTGTTCCTTTAAATCAGATTGTTTAACTACAAGATTCACTAGACAGCACAATACAAGCCAGCACGACTTTTGTCGTGTCATCCAGCACGACTTTCAATCTGCGGTATCTTTCATATGTATATGCAATCTGATGGGAATTCATACCTATTTTACAAGGTTCTATATACCTATCTTACTATTTTAAAAGGTAATTCGTGTGAATTCCTTTTTCCTACGATCTCATTGCTATGTTTTGTTATGATTTGACCTTCCCCCTGTGACGTTAGATTTAGGGGCGGGGTTAGGGAAGCCATTTATCGTTGTTTTGCCACCCGTGAAACTTGCGTTTTTAGCCAAATTAGCCTTTGCAGCTGTGATTTTAGATTTTGGGGTGAAGTAAGGTGTTGGTTATCCACATCCTAAAATGTGTACGACTTCTTTTGATATCAGGTTATAAATATATAAATGTAAATACACAAGCAGTCTGTGTATTGAAAGTCGTGCTGAGTGACATTAAAAAAAGGTTGTGCTCACTGACATGAAAAATGGGGGATAGCCTATTCGTGTCCAAGAACACAAATTAATAGATTCCAAATTTTGTGTCTATGCCACAAACTGCCGAGAGACTTGGTTGGCTCTAACCAGCAATCTTCCACTTTCTGGCCTTTAGGTCTTAACTACTGCACCCCAGACTTCCCAAATGTACATCCAATGAGGTCCCAAATGATGTACGTTAATCTATGCACTTCTTTATCATCTAGTGCATGAATTTTAGAACCTCACATGAAACAATAACAGGTTTTTACTAACCGGCTTCACAGACAAGTGCAAATTTTACATTTACATTTATGCATTTGGCAGATGCTTTCATCCAAAGCGACTTACATTGCATTTTACTATACATTTGTTTTTTAGTATGTGCAATCCCTGGGATCGTACACCCCTGACACGGTGTAAGTACGCAATTTGGGACACGTTTATTTTAAAGGAACCTTTTCTGTGATACAATACTGACCCTCTCTTCCTGTATATATATGTGGATTTAAAGGATAGTTCACCCAAAAATGAAGGTTATTTCATAATTTACTCACCCTCATGTCATTACAAACCTGTATGCCTTTTTTCTTCTGCATAACACAAAAGAAGATATTTTGAAGAACGTTGGTACCCAACGTAACTCTGTGTTTCACAGAGTTATATACAGGCTTTGAACAACATGAGGGGGAATAAACTTCAATAGTGATTATCAGCAATACTGCTACTTTTGCCTACCAATAAATATTTATAATGTTGTGGTCATTTACCTCTGTGACAGTTTATGAACACCTTCTTCTGTCCAGGTGTGTGGGCATGGTCATTCTCATCCCCGATGGTGATAGTGAGGGTATTAGTGACGGTCTTCGGTGGAATGCCGCTGTCAGTCATGATGATGGGCAGTAAAAACTCCTTCTGTCCCTCTCTGTCGAAGGCTCTCAGGGCCGTGATGGTGGCAGTGTCATTACCATTATCCTGGAGGTGAAAGTCATTGCTGTAGCGATACTCCAGAGGAACAGAGAAAGAAAAGGGTGATCCGTTTTCCTCAGAATCTCTGTCTACAGCTCTGAGTAGCGTGGAGCTTTGGTTAAGTCGCACGACTTGTGGTCCCATGACGTTCTCCCACACAACAGGTGCATAGGCTGCCTCGAACTCTGGACCGTTGTCATTTACATCTAGCAGAGCCATCTGGATAGTTGCCGTGCCGGTCAAAGGTGGCACGCCGTGGTCTGTCGCTAATATAACCAAGTGATGCTGGGCAACCTTTTCCCGGTCCAACTCGCTGGTCACAGTGACCAACCCTGATTGGTCCACAGAAAACAGATGGTATGGATCGGACTCTGGAGCAATGCTGTATGTGATCTCCCGGTTGAGTCCCGAGTCCAAATCACTGGCAACCAGACTGGCCAAGCTAGTTCCCGGAGCAACATCTTCTCGTAGAGCAGGTATCTGCAGAAAGTGTGGGATGAAGACAGGGGTGTGGTCATTGCAGTCTTCTACCTCTACGGTGCAGTGTAGGAGGCTGGAATATTCCATATCCTCCACTTTAATGGTGAGGTTAAAGCGTTGCTCGCCCGGTCTTTCATAATCCAGGCGCTTCTTGAGGCGAAGGGTCCCGCGCTGATCCTGCCGATGACTGACCATGTAAAACTTCTGCTCAGGATCACCAGCCACCACACTGAATGTCAGCTGACCATTCTCTCCAGCATCTGCATCCTCAGCGGACAGCTCTATGACCGCGCTGTTGGGCTCGCTGCTCTCAGGGATGCGTACTGAGCAAGACCGGTCGAAAAAACGTGGCACGTGATCATTTACATCCGTCACGTGTATAGTTGCCGTCGCTGTTCCTATCATACCTCCACCATCTCGAGCTTCCACCACCAGGATATACGTATCAGTCTGCTCCCTGTCGAGACCAGACATTGCCACTAAAACTGTCCCGGTAGCAGGGTTGATGCTAAACATATCAGCCCCGCTGTTACCGCCATTCAAGGCCGCGTTACCCACAATTCTATAAGCCAGAACTGCATTCTGTCCAACAGCTGCATCATCTAAATCAGTGGCAGTCATCTCCATAACAGGAGTGCCAGGCTGGGAATTCTCAGCAACATCGCCATGGCAACTGTCCGGGGCACAAGCAAAAATGGGAGCGTTGTCATTTATGTCCCAAACATTGATAATGACATCAGTGAATCCCGTTAGCCCCTCACCGCCCTCGTCCGTGGCCAGTACAACAAAGCGCCAAACTGCCCGCGCCTCCCGGTCTAATGTTCTCTGGGCGTAAATCTTCCCTGTGACCTCGTCAATGATGAACTCGCTCTCAGCACCTTGACCATGCAAAGAGTACCTCAAAGCCTCCTGGTCAGCATCCTTGTCTGGGTCGGAGGCAGTGACCTAAAACATCAAAGAGAATACATTGAAACATTGTTCTCTGTGCAAACTCAAGCTAAAGTTTGTTTCTATCGATCTGTCTATCAGTCTGTCTCTCTTAAGTTTTTGGCACTCATGTGGTTTAACTTTCTTGCAGACTTATGAAAGGAAAACGACTAGAAATAAGGTGATCTGCAAAATTTTTCTCATGCAACAAAAATAACCTTAATAGCATTAGAACAAAAGAGTCACTAGTTGCAATTCAAATGTCTAATAATGGATTTTAATGAGCACCACAAATCTTGACAGGTTTAAAATTGAAAAAGTTGAATTGTCATTGAGGGATTGTGAATCACCTAGCACGTACTGTAAATCAGAATGTAAAATACTTAGAATTCAAAAAATATCAATCATAGTTTTCACTATAATTACGAGACATAAAACACCCCGGCAAGGTGTACATAATGAGTGCCTGAGCAATGTCCAACACAATTGCTGTAATATACCTTTTCAAACAGCCTATTAATGTGAGATGAATGGGGTAATTTGCATGTACAGGAAACAATGCAAGAAATAATTCCACAAACTGTTGGATAAGCGTCTGCAGCTTGTGGTGGACATCCAACCCCATTCACATCCCAGTGTGATGTAAGAAGCCACACCCATGTCCAATACATCACCTTATGACTTCTGACGCCACACTTGTGTGCCGAGTTGGATATCCAGCACAGGATGCAGCGAGCACTACTTGCATCCTGTGCATGCAAAAACTTGTGATATAAAAAATAATAATAAAGTACTACATCCAAACTACAAGTGGTACCTGTAGCACAAACACAGGAGAACCGTCCAGCTCCTCAGTCACGCTGCCATAGTACTCGTTCACAGAGAACACAGGTGCCTCATCGTTCTTATTCACAACGGTGACTATAACAGTGGAGTAATCTTCCCACTTCCCATCAGAGGCCAAAACGTGCAGTTTATAAAGCTTGTGCTGTTCGTAGTCCAGTGGCTGTGCGATAAAAATGGTTCCCACCTCAGGCTCCATGTCAAAAATACCTCCCACGTTACCTGATGTAATCTGATAGCGTAACTTGGCATTGGCACCTGCAAAATGAGATACAGAGAGATGCACAATGACAAGCGCGTAGTTAAAATCTGCAAAAGACCTTCTACTATGAGTAAAGATTTATAATGACACCGATGTCATAGAATACTGAATAAAATACCTTTGGTTAAAAGTTAGAAACCTTTAATAGTGTGAAAATGGGCATAAAGAAAATTCTGAGCTATTAACATAACAAGGTTTTGGCTGCAGGTGAACAATAATCTGCTTCAATGGCCTTTAGAGGGAATCGTCATGAGTAGCCTTGGTAACTCGCCACCATGGAAACATACCGACCAATAATCCTTAAATTAGGTGAAAATACGTCTAAAATGAAATGCTCCCTCCTTCTCCAAAGAAGTTTAACACGGTTAATGGATTTTGTTCACTTTGTTAGACTTCCCCGCCCCCTGATTTGTACTTCAACGCATCTTCCATTCAGCCAAATGTTCCTTATAAAACGGGCATTCCCACTGATACGCCTGACGTTCAAACTACCGAAAGCATGGCGTTTCAACATGACAACTTGCCACGTACCTTTAACCTTTTTTTGATGTGTTCTGTCGCGCAACCTCGCCCCATTCTGTGCTGTTGTGTAGGTAGCTCAGAATTAATTGATTTTCCTTCGGAATTAAATCATTGACAGCTTAGTTTCACTGCCCATTAAGCAGAAGAAAGGTGAAAGAATGGACGTGATGGTCCCCAGTGTTTAAAGGAACAAAGTGAAGGAAAACACAGGACGAGCTGCCGCACAGGAAACTTGTAAGGAACAAAACGTGTTTGGATCCCCGTTGAGCTGTGTTAATTAAATGGCGAAAGATGCAAGTTGTGTTTTCAGCGTGCTATTTTATTACATTCTGTATTTCAGCTTTGCTGTAATTCTGTATTTCGCACTCAAAGCTCCTCACTCCGAGGTGGGTAATAAATGCAAAGAGACTTCATATAAACAAATAACACGGTTAAGCAAACAGTGCAGAAACACGCGTTTAACCATTCCTCAGATCTCCTCGCAGTGGGTTTGGATTTCCCTGCTGGTTCGAGGTTAATGAATAGGGAATGGCTTATCGCCATTTCATCTTCGCCGTCTCATGTATAACTTAACAAAATTGCGTTAGGGAATATTTGGCTTATATGTTTTCTGCTACTGCACAGAATCAAACACTGCCGCCATTTGAAAAATGTGTACTGTGTACTGTGATGGCTAGCCAGCTATTCGTGGCTCTCCTCCAGTGGCTGAGAGGGTTTAGACGGAGCTGCAGTGAAGGTTGAAATCTATTCATCAGGGCAAAGCTTCAGGCTCTGGGAATGTCCAGCCACTCTAGGCTGTATTATGATGAATGACTGAAACAAGAACACTACATTCCCTTTCTCGCTCCCCTATGCAATGTGGATTCAACCACACCAGAGGGAATTACGTGCTTGAGTAGTGGATCTGTATATAAAGTCAGACTGACTGATGAGTAATGAGTTAGGCGGACTATCTTCTTCGTGTGTGTTTCTGGGGAAGAGCACACGGTAAAACGAATACACCAATCTTTTGCGTGTTGACGCATGAGGCAGTTTATCATGGGAGTAGCGTTTCGTATGGTCTCGGGGTATATTGATTAGTAAAAGTCTCTCGTGGTTGTGAGTGTTACAGATGTTATTGCACAGAACAGATGAATATGACAACAATAGCCTGGAGACACAAGCAAGCTCCTGGGATTGTTTTCTCACCGTGTTTCATCAATACCAATATGTGCTACGAGGTTTATGCATAAAACAGTCCATCTGCCAAAAAAATGTAAATAATGAAAGTATGTTTCCTTTTTATTTGATCTATTTCGTTTTTTGTGTTTTTGCCTCTTGAATTATTTCTAAGGTTTGCGGTACACTGCACACAACCTACCGAGTGCTGAACATCACACTTTGAGCGCAAGTTCACTCTCAGGAAAGTATGAATAGAAATCCATGCTCATTTTCACCCAATGCTCCATATTTCTCACTTACAAAAAGTTACAAAGGAGCATATTGTTCTATCCATCATCAAATGCCCCTACTCATCTGTTCCTACCTTCATCTTCATCATTAGTGCTGACAGTGAGGATGGTGGAGCCCACGTCAGCATCCTCGTCCACATCTACTTCGTACACGGACTGCGAAAACACCGGCTTGTTATCGTTCACGTCACTGATGAAAATGCGCACGTACGCCGTATCTGATGAGTCAAAACACATACACATACAAGATGATTCAATCACTCGGCTGTCTTTATCTCTTCTGCTTGTGCGTTCCAGTGTTTTCTTTTTTGTTTTCCCGTTTCTCTCTCTCGCCTTTCTACAGTCGTTCTCCTCTTTTCAATTCCAAGTGTCTTGTGTCTCATTCATTGTCTGTCTATCTTCATCCTGTATTTATCTCTGTGGCTCTGCGTTTTGTCTGAAGTTATCAGATGAAGAGTGAGAGAAGAACCCTGGACAGTCAAAGTTTACAGATGAGCAAATTCATTGTGGCACTTTTGCACATTGTATGTCAGCTCCAAAAAATCTTTAAGGAAAAATATTTTCTGTCAAACACCCACAACACTTTTTGACGTGAAGCTAAATGATCCACAACAGCACTGTTTATTTTTCAGTGTAAACATCTAGTTTTATTTAAATGCGTTTTATTTTTCAATCTTAGTGCTATTTGTCTCAAGAAATAAATGGCGCTGAAAGCAAGCAGTAAACAGAACTTTAAAAGACATGCAAGTTTACGGCTTCTATTGATCGTGGTGGCAGTAATTCACCAAATGATGGAGTTCAAAAAACATAAAGAATAGCGATAGAAAGGAAAAACAAGCATGCATCAGTTGTGACCTTTTCACAGCCTTCAGTCAGGGCAGCGACAGGCAGATAAAGGATCTTGATCTTGCTCTCTTTATGATGTGTTATGTTATGTTAAAAAAGCATGGCAGGTTGTGACAGGCTGGCGTGTTCTTCAGAGCTTCAACAAAGACGTGGTCATATTTTCTTCTCAGAAGCGCACAGGCGGAGCTCCGTTGTGTGATTTTCCACTCATGTAGCACTTCTTTGTGTTTTTTTTATATGCTGTTGATTTTGACAGGATCTCTTCATTGCATCCCATGATTACTATTCACATGTTGCTGTGTAATTGTGTGTGCACGTGGGGCACAGTGCTCATTAACACACTTCTGTGTGCTGGAGCGTATTTGACACTGTCACTTTGTCTATCTTATTATCCGCATTTGTGTATCTCACTACACGTGTCAGTATGGAGCGCGCTTCTTCCCAATCCAGTGTGCAGGAAAAGTGATTGTGAGCAGGCAAACAAACTCATTTAGCAGTAGTCTTAACGTCACTATCCCCTCAGGCACCTTCATAAACATTTAAATCACGGAAATGTCCACATATACCTTTTGTCTATCTGGCATCTTTAAATATTAGAGGGCTGTTTATGCCATCAAAACGAAGGACACTGTTAATAATCCATACAATGCATGAAAAATACATTCCAGTGGGATTCTGGCCCCGCGTGTGGTCTAAGAAAACCAACTAGACTACACCACTGTCAACATCTTATGCAGAAAATAAGTATAACTATAATAAGTATAACTATGTCTTCAGAGGTGTATAAAGACCATACATAATGAAGCGTTATGTTTTATTACACTAAAATTATATTTTTCTATCTACATACACCGCGAGTCTATGATCAACTGTAGTGCAAAAGCACATCATAACATACAAATACACTACATGGCAATAGATGCGCCTGTTGAATTCATAGGCATTGACAGAGTTGCTACCACATTGAAAGATTTTAACAAGGCTGGTCCAAACCTGGACCTGAAGAACTTCCTGTTTCAGTTTTTTGGACAAAATACAACCAACTTTTGGTTTATAACCAAATTAAAATGTTAAACAGATATCTTTAAGGTTAAATTCTATATGTGAGATTTAGAAAATATACAAGTAAAATCAAAACTAAAACTGGAAGTGCTTCAATTCTTCCGGGAAAGCTTTCCAAAATTCATTCAGAAAGTCTTCAATGAATAGCAGGTTTGTTCAAGCCAGATTCAGACCATTTCACTATAGACCATAGACATGCTGGAGCAAAAAGGAGCATTCTACTGAACATGTTTGTTTGGACGATTGTAACATGTGCATGATCGCTTGCACTTCTTAATAATGACTGTAGCTGCTATAGCACCATTTATAGCTGTTAATTGGAAACGCGTCCACGTGCATTTGGCCATGCAGGATATAAATATAGCAGTGTTTGTTATTCAGTGACATTCAGGCATGTAGAAAGTTTGTTATACAGTACGCTAGCATCCAGTGTCCTCTCAAACATGTTTCCAACAGAATAAGCACCATGAAACAGGTATACAGGCATACATTTCCCCTGTACTTTGCCCTGCTAAACCCATTTAACTGAGCGTGTCAGTTGGTTGCAATTCACTTGGCTTTACCTGAATTGGGTTGCCCGTGCTTCCCCGGCCTGGCAGACTCCCAGCCATCCACTGACTTCACCTCCAGCAGGTAAGATCCCTTGGTCTCGCGGTCAAACACGGCTTCTGTGTAGATGGTGCCCAGCTCAGGATCAATGCCGAAGTACTGATAGTCACCACTGCGGTCATTCAGTAGCGAGTATGAGATCTGAGATATAGGGGAGAAATTACAAAAAATAAACCGAAAGATATGAAGCCAGCAGAAATGGCATCTGCCTTATAGAAGATAAAGATCCTATGAAATTAAAATGAGTTTTGAGGCTTTTAGTCCATGTCTGTTAGCTGTCTATCTGCTAACGTGCTTCTAAACATTACATTTACTTGATGTTACCAATGCAAATAGGTAAAAATTGTACGACTCATCCAACACTACAGTACACAGGTTTCTACACAATGCAAACATGTCTAATGAATGCCCATTTAAAAAAGATATAATCCCTTCAGAACTAAAATGTTCCACCCAAGCTTCAATTAGACAAAGGAAACAACAAAAGACAAAAGCACAGAGGTCTAAATGATGAGAATAAGCCTTATTTGTTCATAATGAATGCTGGTCTGTCTGTGCATGTGTCTATGGGTTTATTTACTTGTACCCCACCTTACCTAATCCAAAGTAAATAAACAGTCCAGCACTGACAGCTTCTCATCTAATTTATTCACCCTGAGCTCTGGTCCAGTCCTGAGATCTCCTGTTGCGTGTTCTGCCACTAATGCCTGTACCGCACATTGGCAATTTCCCAGCAGGAAAAGCGAAAATCAAGGCCATTAAATTTAAGAATAATGAAGCTAATCCGAGTAGCCCAAAAAGGCTGAATGGATGAAGAGGTGCCAACTGCTGTTTCGACAAGCCCCAAACAACAATTATCATACAAACGGCTCTGAATGGCTGCACTAAACCAGCATGGTGTAGGTATTAAATGATGCCCTGCCGGCTGCATAAGAGCAGAGAACACAAATAAAAGGGCCGAATTAAATGTAAATGGCATAATAAAATGATTGCAGGGGTCAGGTTAATAAAACACGCAGCAATCCCCATCTGGCACCGAGGGGCTTTGGAGGGGGGCTGTTGGACAATAAGAATGATATTAGCATTCACACCCACAAATGATACTCATTATTCAGTTTGGGATTGCATGGTATCTATGATTCAGAGAACTGCTGAAAGGCCCCTCTAATACTGAAAGGCCCCTGCAGTCTAATACCCACTTCTGAGTTTTCACTGAACTACCTTATGCAATTCTGTACGTTTTTTAACCCTTTTGAATCTCTTTTATTTATAAGGAAGAACAGTCCTTTCTGGAATATGTGCAAAACAGATGCTATCTCAAGCACGGCATCTATTTGAGATACAAATACAAAATTTGGCTTTGCACTCAAAGTTTCATAAGTAAGTTTAGATGGCATAGTGAGTTTTTCGCTATATAGCTTATTCTATTCATGAAAAGCATGCTTGTAAGACAGACGTTCTTTGAATTTTTCAGATCTTTCAGTCGTCTTAGCATAATGCCTACAAAGAAACAATTTGTTTACAGATTCATCAACAGATAGAGGTTGGCGGAGTGCATAGCTAATTCAACTGAAGGACATTTCATACCTTCCCATTCATCCCCAGGTCAAGATCATTGGCTGACACCTGAAGAACATGAGTTCCAATCTCCGCTCCTTCTGTCACAGATGTCTCGTATATAGAAGAGGTGAAGAATGGCACGTTGTCATTGACATCTGTCAACAGCAGACAGTTTACACAGTCACATTACAGAGGTCATAATGCAACAGTTAACATCATGATGACTGTGAGTCATTTGTTATAAAACTTGATATAAAGTTAAATGTAGCATCTAAAGACAGTCCTGACTAAAAGTTATGGAATCTGTGTATTCCATGTAAAACAAATTTGACGGCAAGCACGCCAAAATGGATTTGATGCTGTATCTTTGCCAAACTTAAATGTATCGACTTATGCCCTGTTCCAAGTGGCACACTCCAGTCTTGTGGACCTCTTTCGAGTCCACACTTGGTGACGTCAGGCAGAGCAGACCTATAGGACACTAGGCACGAGTCTACAATGGTACATGGGAGGGAGTTTTTGGGACAGACTTGAGGTCGTCACTCCGGAAAGAGGAAGAAGTGCTTTCTAATTCACGGTACTTTGATGTCATACGCTGATCAGCCTGCACAGTGCCGCATGAAGTCAACCACACTGCTGTCCCATTGTTGTTGTCCCATTGTATATATGGTGTTTTTCTGTATCTTTGGTGTGTTATAAGTTGCCCATGCATGTCCTAGTCATGTAAAATTGCAAAAATGAAAGTGTCGGAAGAAAAAATGCATTCTATCTAAGAGCGAATGCTCACCCAGACCTGCCTGGAATGCCTTGTGTAACCACACCCCCACAAATCTATGTCAGTTCGTGGTATGATTTGACTAAGACCGCCCAAATGTGTATGCAAGTGAAGTGGGCGTACATGTCAGTACAATTGCTTTGAAACCTGATGATCCAAATATGGTAAGTGGCGTTACATTTCCGTCACACGCTGGCAGTATTCGACCAATCACTACGCACTGGTAAACTGGCCAATCATAGCAGACCTCCCTTTTTAGAGCGATGGGCTTTTTAAAAAATCTGCGTGTTTCAGAGAGGCGGGGCAAAGAGGAGATACAAACATGCACATTATGTAGAAAATACAGCGTTTTTTAACCTAAATCGAGTATACACATTGCATTACATCTAAAACAAATGATAATATTTGTTTTAGCCGTGTCATGTGACTCATTTAAGAAAAAACGAAAACTCTATTTTTCATCAGAAACTAATCTTACTTGTCTCAACGCTTACATTAGGCCTTATCTAAGCCGCATTACATTAGTGCATACTGTGTGTTCAAGGGAAATTAATACCAAGTCTACTCTCCTAAAATGTGCTGTTCCCTGTACTGAAAGGGAGATGAAGCCGGTGGAATTTAGGGTAAGATCTTTAATGGGTTCAATGATTCCAGACACTAATCACCATCTGATGCACTTCGAGGTTTTAATTTTCTATCAGCCAAAGCCGTAAAGCATGAATTAAACAGGAAGGCCAAATCCATTACGACCTCCTCTCTGCAGCCCGCCCTATATCGCGCTATCCTGCTCTACATCTCCCCTCTCACTGCTCTTAACCGAATGGCGTAAATAAGTCAGAAGGAACAGGACAGATTAATTATTTGCTTGAACATAAATGATACAACGCATTCCAGAAACATGTTACCCTTCATATCACGTTCAAGGAGTAAGAAGCAGTCTGGAGGAAAAACATTTCTGATTCCAATCGAATACCAGTTTCCACCGACAATTTCAAATGTTTTACCATACATGATGTGGTGAGGTACTGAAGCTGGATCAGTATTATGGAGCAGCCATAACTGGAGGAAATGAAGGGATCATGCATGAAGAGAGCCAGATTAACACTGGAGGGCAAACTCTGTAAATTACAGAGGAGGGTGGAGAGACTACCCGCAGTGTGTGAGATGAACGCTGACGAATACTTAAGTGGAAGGGAACAGACAGCATGGGACGAAATAAAGGGTATTAAAGAATTGTGGCTATATCGAGTCTTAAAATGGATTCTGTTATGAGTTAAAAAGTAGACACGGATTATAAAACACAGTTAACAAGTGTACGGTTTTGAACAAGAATTAAAACATGGATTTAAAATCTGATTAACAAGTGTTGGAGGTGTTAGATTTAAAAATTCACTTTAACATACAGTAATATATTGAAAAGTGGTTAACACACAGGGTTTTATTGGTTAATATTAGTTCATATTTGTGCATTAGCTACTATAAACTAACAAAGAACAATATACATTTTCAGCATTTATTAATCTGTGAGAAAGTTCATGTTAGTTCACTATGCATTAACTAATGCTACTAGTTACGACTTTTGATTTAATTATATATTTGTAAAATTAACATAAACTTAAATTAATAAATGCTGTAGAAGTATTGGTCATTGTTACTGTAGTTCATGTTAATTAGCGCATTACTGTAATAAATGTATGTAACCTAATAAATAATATATGTATTTACAAATAATAAATGTAAGCATACAGTAGGGTCCAAAAATCTGAGATCCCATAGATATAATTGTTCAATTCAATTCAATTTGATTTATATAGCACTTTTCACAACGTGCATTGTTCCAAAGCAGATTTACAGAAGAAAATAAAAAACAGAAAAACAAAAAAAGAAGGTAAAACACATTAAAGTGCAAGGTGTTTGTAGAACAAGCAAGATCGTTCACAAAATAATGTGTAAAAAGAAAAATATAATAATAATAAATTAGAAAACACACACAAGAATATTCACTAGGTATACTAGTCTCTGGTTTTTAAACGTACTGTATGTAAATAGAAAGTATATCACCACAGTTATTTTAAAATACATTTTTATTTAAATATTTAAAGGTCCAGTGTATAAAATTTAGACGCATCTATTTGTGAGGTTTGCGAACTGCAAACAAACGACTCACTCCACTCCACCCCTCCCTTTCGAAGCACTTAGGTGGCTGACGCAGAACTAAGATCGCGTCACATTTTCGTTTCTTTGCTGACGGAGATAACATATTTGCGAAACGCTCTGTAGAGCAGTTTGTCCCTTTAGGGCTACTGTAGAAACAACATGGCGAATTCCATGCAAGGGGACCCGCGCTGTATGTAGATAGTAATAGCTCATTCTAAGGTAATAAAAACATAATTCTTCACTTCTGAAGACATGGTTATGTATATAATATTGAATTTCTTTCAATAGATCCTCCAAAAAACAACACTTTTAAATGTCTAAACCCGTTTCTGGTTAATCAAAATGTTAGTTTTTACCTGTGATGTTTATGTGAACAGTGGTGAAGGCTGCTAGTGGTACAGGAGCCACGTTCTGTGCTCGAACCCTAAGCATAAAGTTGCGGGTGATTTCATAATCCAGAGGTTCTGCAACAAGGATAGAGGCGGAGCCATCTTCACGATTTGGGGTTAGATAGAAACGAACAGGCATGTTGCTCTCTGGAACCAATCCATCCTCCAGATTATAAGTCACCCTTGGGTCACCCAGTGGAGAAGTGGCCTTGATAGTCTGACAAGAATAAACAATTTAAATATTCAATTACAATCATATTATCAAAATATAACATTAAAGCCATAAGATACAAGAGGCTGTGCATATTGTAAATATAGTCACGTCTTTAGGGCGTTGTCAGGCACAGCATGATGCTGAGCGCAACCTTGAATATATGGTTTTATAAATCGATTACCACATAATAAAACATGTAAACTGTAACAGAACGTTGCTATGCAACAAGAATAAGAGGTCAACTGTGATTTATTGTGAATGAAACACAGCTATTGATCAATCAAGTTCAAGGACCGGAGCTATCCGTTTTAAAGTCTAATATAACTTGCTGGTAGTGACAGGAAGACATATTATGCAATGTTATAAAAAAAGAAACTGAACGCTTGACTGAACATAGATTGATCACCACCTATAACATCAAACATTTCAATAACTTGAAAAGTTGTAAAACACATACAAAGATGCCGACTTTGAGAGGAAGGGCAATATAAGACGGCAAAAAATGATCATGTGGCTTCATTTATCAGCCCTTCAAAGAGACGCCAGAACGCAATGTTTATTATTTATATACAGTATATATAAATGCAAGTAGTGATTATAAAAACGAAAAGTGAACAGAAGTGGATTAATGCAGCAAAGCTCAATGGAACTTCTGTCTTCCGCACAACAATCCAAAGCACTTTCTATTCCCATCTCATCACATGAATCACAACACAGAAATCAATATCAAACTAAATTCAGCTGGAAAATAAAACTGTGCATTTGTCACAGCACAGATGGAATGGAAATACTCTAAATATCCACAATAATTCAATAACATGGCAACTCAGTTTAACAAAAATATCAAATATGTTGTTGCTAAACTACATCTCAGTCCCCTGATCTCAATGCTCCTGATGTTTAACTGGTAAATTTACTTTCAAGTTAACACACATACTGATGTTTTTCACTTTTGTTTGAAGAAAGCATCTGCTAAATACAGCAATATAAATGTTCTCTGCTGCATTTGTCCACATGACAGAGTGTTTCACTCAAAGGTGATAGTTCACATTTTCTGAGCATCAATGATGAATAGTTTCAGCAAAATAAAGCCACTTTTGGTAAACGTCTCATTTGGATTTGATTTATACATAAATGTATGTTGATATTGCATCATTTACTGGCGGAGAAACAATCTCATATAGATTTAGTATCGCTGGTCTGCTTCTTTCGTTTCATTTTGTAAATTCACTGGGGATGAAGGAGAAATCTATAAGGAGACCTTCATTCCAGATCAAACACTTACAAAACAAATAGAAAAATGAGCATTTACATACAATATTAATTAGAATGGGGTGAGTGAGTGTCTTCATATCACCAATGTTTTCTATTTTTGTCTTGTATTTTTGTCAAGCTGCCCTGTTTGTTTATGCTGCTCTTCATGAAATGCTCTTCCACATTAATAATGGCCTTAATGGAAATAAAATAATTCCAGTAAATTCTGCCTTTTAGTGCTTTCAGTGCATTTGCTACCAAATAAAAGCGGGGGAAAAAATAAATGTTCATAAATAATCCAGTGACTCATGGACAGGTTTATTTCTGAAAAAGTGAATATAATGAAGTAGCATCCTTACAATCTGAAGCAGATACAGTAATTCATGGTTGAGAGAAACACATTCAATGATTTCACTGATAGTATATTATGGGGACAGAAATATAATATATATTATAATGTAGGAAGACTTTTAATAAAAATGCAAAAAAGGTGTGTGTGAGGTTTTGGACAAAAAACATCATTAGCTCAGTATAAAAACAATTATGACAGAAGTAAACCATGTTTGAGTGCGTGTGTTTGAATGTGACTTATGACAGGCAATGCTGTGTGCAGACTGTGTGTGGTCGAGCGGAAAGCAGAGACTGTCGGTTTTAACCGGCAGTACATGACAGTCAGGTTGATAGTGTCTGGGCACACACAACCCTTGCAGAATATCCACAGCTGTATTGTAGAATTAAAACTCACTCACATCCATCATAACCTTCCTTCAATGCACATATGAAAGGAATGGTTATTAATAGTGCACTTCAAAGGCCAAACTAATAAATCACTCATCAGGACGTTTGTGTTTACTTTTGTTAAAACTTGGCAATGATGGAATCAACATAAATAATAAATGTCTGTGGAATAGTGCAAGTCATTGTGTATTGCCCTCTTTTCCCCGGTGCTATTTATTAACTGAGGTAAAAGACAGACATAGATATGCATAGCTAGAGTATATGTACAGTTACATTATACGTCTTTAGAGTTAAGCACATACCACGACTGGAGTGTCTCTGACGGTGTTTTCAGGTATGACCACCTCGTATTTGTCCTTCTCCCACTGCGGCGGCTGGTTCTTTACGTTGGTGATAGTGACAGCCAGTTCAACTAAACTGCTACGGTTTCCACCGTCTGTAGCTATGATCTGTCTACTGATGTAGGTCCTCTGAAAACAAACACATACTTTATTAATGACATGTCTTATGACGCACGCGCCTAGCCCGAAGTTAACTTCCGGTCCGTGTTTGTTTATCTGGCTAGTGGCTAATAATATAACGATTTACATTTTCTTTTATTAAGGAAATTTGATCAGATGAATCTACTGTGTGTATTTAATCATTTAGGCAAAGCATACGGTAAAAATTAACCATCTCACTCCTATTTTAGAAATGATTTGTAACATGACACATTCCATTAATTCCACCAGCAACACATATTTCCTTCTTTTTAAAGGTTTTTGAAGTGTACTTGGTTGCCAAGGAGACAGCAGTGAAGAGCATTCTTGAGCTGGAACATGAGACATGATAAAAGAAATAAAGTAAAAAATTAAAGAAAAATCGAGGTAAAGATCACGGAATACTTTTTTTTTTTTTTACTGCCGTTTTCTGTCAAAACTGAGATTTTGACACAAAAAAAAACGTGAAAGATATCTTGTTCATGTGCATAGGCATAATGCTTGCTATGGTCTGGAGGAGTCTGGCATTTTACTCCAAAAATGTTTTAAATGACATTTCCACCACATAACAAGCACATCAAACTCAATATTTGTCAACTCTAATTTAAGCTGTTGTGGAAATCTCATTATGGTGGAAATGTGGCAGAAAAACGCCAAACTGATGCATTTACATCCACTGCTGGACATTGTTAGTAAATGTAATACCCCTAACAAGTGAGAGTGTAAAGAGATTTTGGCAAAGTCCACAGGGAAAAAGCTGTGGCTGTAGTTAAGAAATACTCATAACAATGTTGTGGTGTATTTTTGAAAAAAGTTTCAAATTGACTATAAGCACAAAAATTCATTTCCATTTCCTGTGATGTCAGCTCACTGCAGATGTCTGTACAAACCAGCAGAATCACTGATGCTGTCTGAGTACAATGCAACATGCGTCGTATAACAGAGAGTTCTTATAGAATGATGTGAAAGGACAGCTCAACAATTTACCCCACTCTCTCTAATCACATAGAAAATGTATACACAACACACGCAGACACAAAAACCTCACTTTATACACCAGCTGACATTAGACCTTGGTAGTCATAGCAACAATTTTACAAAGGTCGCTTGACAAAGGTGGTCCAATATCAACAGATCTCAAACCTAAACACTACACGCACTCTCACACACAAATACACGTCACTAATAACTATTAATGCACCAAGACATCTTTTGTGTTGCATTTCTATGTATTCTACTATAGGCTGTTTCAGTTGTTGCATATACAAAAAAAATACAAGTATCTGTAAAAGACCTTGTTAGCAGCAAATCGATAGTCCAGACTGAGCGCTGAGAAAAACAGCTTCAGACCTGCTATATCATTCACACCGCAGACGTGTGAAACTTCAAATAAACACACAAGAACTATACAATATTCATCTTAAAGCAAGCCCAATTCAGTGCACATCTAACTCCTGTCCTCTATGACTGTTTAATGAGTCATTGTGCTGAACAGGGTTTCTGTAAAGGCTCCAGTCTGAAACTTGAGTTAAAAATCAACGCTTTGACTTTGAGTGTGGAGCGCTCACACACACACACACACATACAGGTAAACTCAGCATGGCTTTAAACCACCGTGTGGAGCAAGGCTGACCTGCGAGATGGGCTGGTTGACGTATACCCAGCCTGTGAGGGGATTTACTCGCAGGTACTCTGGTTGTTCTCCAGACACGGAGTAGGTGATGGCTGCATTAGTGCTGTAATCATCGTCGTGCGCAGCCACGCGCAGAAAACTGGTACCGATCTTTGTGTCCTCTCGCAGGAAATCTGTCACGGGAAGACATCAGGGTTTAAATGCAAACGTACTGGAAACACTTAGATGCAAACTTAGAAGAGGTCTTTGATTGTTTAAGATCATGCGTAAATGTCTCGGAGAAGAAATGAACGGCGGATGCTCACACTCGTAGCGCAGGTTCTCAAATTTGGGGCTGTTGTCGTTCTCATCCAAGATTTGGATGTTGAGTTGGCAGATGCCTATGAGGGGATCTGCCGCTTGGTCCGTAGCCGTCACTGTTACTGCGTACTCTCTCTGCCTCTCGCGATCAAACTTGATTGCGGTTACGATAAAACCTGTAATGGAGATTTTGTTTACCAAGTATTAACTGCTTAATGAGAGCGATATGAAATTGATCTCCTTTTCCCCAAACACAGTTCTTAGACACTGTATATTTACAGTACTACAGACAGTATGATGTTGGTTTAGTATCACAAAATGGTCACATTTATACAAAAATTAAGATCTAGATGTATTGTGGTCATTCCAGTCCAGTGTCTATTGAATTTCAACAAAATCAAACCTCTGGAGTGACATAAAGTCATCCAATAGCAATGTGAAAGACAGCATGACAAGACACGTGAAAACTGAAAAAAATCTAGTTTTTCACAAATAAGTTATTTTGACCTGTTTCTCCCGTTTTCATTTTTTTTCTTCAAATAAATGCAAAAAGAAACAATATTTTTGTTTGAAAATTAGGAGAAATATTGTATGTTACCTAAACACATACCTATAAATAGTAAATTCAGAACTGAACTTTTTTTTTTTCCGCGGCTGTACATATTCTAATAAAATAAATAATATGCAATAGATATTTTCTCAAGTAAACAACATTATTCAAACAGATACATGTGTGTGACATACGTTGGACAATAAGCATTTTTCCTTTCCTGTTCCTCAGTTTACCTCCGTGTTTGATTTTGAAAAGTCATTGCAAATGTGCCTCACGTTTCCTGCCACTGCAAGGCACAGTGATGTCCAATGAACAGTTACATTTCATAAAGCATTTCATTTCTTTAAAATGGGGGTCTTGAGACGACATATTTAAATGCTGTCTATTCTTTCCATTTGAGAATTGGCACATTCTGAAAGCCTATGATTAAAGTGAATTAAACTCAAGTTTCATGAAAATATTTCAAGCCTTGAATTCCATAGCAAGTGGAAGCCAGAGCGAGAGAGAAAGATTCAACAGAGAACTGATGAGATTATTAGAGAGTGCTTAATGGAAATTATGAAAAAAGTTGCGTTAACCAGTTACAAAAAAAAATTAACATTTTTGGTGGCGGTAAAACTTGTTCTAAATGTTATCGAAATGATTACATTCCGAGGATAGGGGACATCCACCTTCATACTCTCAGTACAGTATAATCGTAGTACCTGTTTCAGGATCAATGCTGAAGGCAGGAACAGTGCTATCTTTATGCATGAAGCCATACGTTACTCTTCCATTGGCCCCTTCATCAGCATCTTCTGCATGAACTTGCAGCACAAACGTTCCAGCTGGTTTATTTTCCAGCACTGAGGCTCGTTCCTTATACTCGAGACACTGTAGAGAACAGAAAAAAAAGAAGAAAAAAAAGAAAATGGAAGTCAGAGCAATATGTCAGAGGATAAACAAGGCTACAGCTGTTATATACCACCCACTTTCCTATACAAAGCCACACATGGTAACTCAGCTTCGTCCCTTTGGGGAAAGTCGAACTCAGCAACTCTCTAGTTTTATAAACCTTTAACCTTTGGTTTACTAGCCCTGACAAGCAACCACTGGTGCAAGGCAACCAAATCACACACACAAGATAAGTAATAAAAATGCAGTTATCATCAAGCCTTTAGAATTAAACTGTTGATTTTTTTTTTAGCTAGAACCTTATGGCCACAGCAACTTCACGCACAATGGTTTCAACCCAAACATTTTTTTAAAGGAACAAAAACAGAGATATTGAGGCAAAGAGAGATGAAATCAGATAAACACAGCAGTAAACAATCTGGACTGGATGTGAATTCAAGGCATAAAGAATAAAAGAAGAGGCGTAATAATCCTTATCTCTTTGGTTCTGTTAAGATTCATCTCTGTTTTATAATTGAAGCGCCCTTGAATCAATTCCATCCCTCGGAATCTAAAGAAATAAGCTTGGATAATTCAGCCATGCTTCACCACCCACACACCTTCTTCATCCTCATCTTCGTGTACATCATTAAATAAAGAAAAACCCTTTTCATCATTCTACAGTGTCCTCAGCTTAAGGTTAAACGAGACCCCTGAAAAACAAATCCGGTAACAATTTTCCGTTTAAAACATGGCACGTTTTCCCAAATCAGCCCACCAGCCTTTTTTTGATGGCCACTTCTGACACCTAGTTAATAACAAGGGATCTGTGAAGGTCGCTTTCATCCTCCTACTAACTAAAATGCAATCTTTAGCTCTGTGTTGTTCAATCAGTCATGTGAGTGTGAAATCCCACTAGGATGAAGACCCAAACATCAAGCCCCCCCTCAAGAGTCCTTCTCACGGACCTCCAAAAGCCTGGCGCTAAAACACACAGACCCGAGTCTACAAGTAAAAGACCTTCTCAGAGGAGCTTCACGGCAACTGATGTTCATAGGTCACACTGTACTGGTTTTATATTCTAAACCACAGACATGACAGGGAATAGGAGAGATGTTCAGGTGGGAGCTTTCTAAAACATTACTTCAGAGAAATTCACTTCCCCTTTTTCCCAACATAAAGGACTAAAACAAAGGATTTCTAGCAGGGAGGAGAAAAAGAAAAAACGGGTGAGTAGTGGGTGCATATGATAGAGATAAACAGGCTGTGAAGATGAAGCGTGCAAGGAAAGAAAAATCTGCACAATAGAGGAGTTCAAAAAGGGTAGAAAATGTCCAGTGCATGAATGTTTTATTCATTAATTTCGAGAAGTCTCGCTTTGTAGTCGTTCAGCTGAGCAAGACCTGCCACTTTGGCTTTCCTGAGCTAGCTCAAAAACCAAAGAGATTTTTTCTCCTCGGAAGAGAAGTTTTGAAGAACTAAACATTGGCCCACAGCCGAGCATCTCCACACCTCGTTGAGGAGCCCGGGGAGATTAAGACCCTCTGAAGATCTCCAGCGTAGCACTCAACCCGTATTTACCCAGGAACTGAGTGGACCCATAATTCAGCACATATTTCAAGCACTTAATTAAAACGGCCGTCAGATGATCAAGAAACAGCACAGGATGCCCTGCTAATAATATCTCTGGAGAAAATAGGAGAGGGGATGATAAATAGAAGAAGCTAAAAAGAGACGCTAAGTATTTAAAGAGAACGAAAGCACAGAATGAGTAAGAAATGAATAGGACAGCACACTCAGTGACCGACTACCAAATGTTGCAGTAACCAAACATTTTCTACCCTTTAGCAATTTTATATCTGACAGAAAAATCAATAGTCACTTATATAATATACAAACATCTTAGTCTGTGAAAGTAATAGTTCGCCCAAAAATGAAAATTCTTTCATTTACTCTACTTCACTTCATATGTTAAAGAATTGGACCCCATGACTTCCACTGTATAGACACAAAACCACTGAGATAATTTTCAAAATATTTCCATAGTAGAAAGTGTAATACACATATTTTGAAAGAAATAATGCTAAATAAATGAAGCCAGTAAAGAAAAATAGGTTTAGAAATAGAAATCAATAAACGCTGTACCTTTTCAAACACAGGTTTGTTGTTGTTTACATCATTTACTCCAACAATGATCTGAGCAGTGGCAGAGAGGGACTGCGGCCCACCGGAGGCGTTGTCATCCGTTGCTGTTACGTTCAGAGTGTACTTCATTCCTTGAAGTTTGGGAGGTGGGCTGGAGCGCAGACGGATCAGTCCTATATGAGGTCAAAGACGGCAACATTAAATTGACCATTACTCTCATCAAAATCACACTCAAACTCCAATTCAATCTCAGAGAATTACCATTTTCATCTCCATTAGTGCAGTGCTCCATTTGTTGCCATAAGGTGTTTATTGATGAGACTGAATGAACGCTATCTATTTGCAGTAGGCTACACAAACTGCACGTTTTTCCTGAATGGGATAGCTACAGTATTTGATCAGAAGACCAAGTCTGGTCTCTCTGGAGCTGGTTTGATGTGGTAATTCAGGCTACATATATCACAGTGGCCAAAAGTGATGTTGCGTGGCTTATTTGGACAATATTTTCTCAGTTTAAAACCATCACAAAGGTGCATAATACAAAATTTACTGTACGTAATACGGTAAAAATATGGTACGTATTTTACTGTACAAAATGAAATTGTCAAAAAGGCAAACTACAGCATATTCCTGAGTATGACTTTTATTCGAATACACAAAAAAGAGCTCACAAGAAATAAAGCATACAGTACATTTGCTGCAATTTTATCTGTTATTAATATTTTGTTGATCCTCTTCTGTACTACAGTAATATTTTACAGCCATTCTCATTGTGTGTTTTGTTTGTATGCCAAACCTCCTTAAATTCTTCTCAAATCTGCGCTTCAGTGTTACACTCCAAGCACATCTATAAAACATTTTAATACATCATTAATAATATATTTGAATAAACTGCAACGAAGTCGATTTTTAAAAGTGGGCCGACACTAATACTGTATATATTATAGGGATAGTTCCCCCATCATTTACTCACCCTCTTGTCATTTCAAACCTGTATGACTTTCTCTCTTCCGCAGAACACAAAAGAAGATATATCGAAGAATGTTGTTAACCATTCACTCGCATTGGTTTCATGTCCATACAATAGAAGTGAATGGTTGCCGGCGCTGTTCAGTAACCAACTTTCTTCAAAAATATTTTTTTTTGTGTTTTGCAGAAGAAAAAAGGGCATACAGGTTTGAAATGACAAGAAGGTGAATAAATGACGACAGAATTGTCATTTCTGGGTGAACTTTCACTTTCCTTTTTTAACTTGTAAGCGTTAATACAGATACAGAGTTTAAACAGATCCGGAATATATGAAAAGAAGGGAACCGAGACCATTTTGAGCTGCATTATTAAATGCTTTGCATGTAATGTACTGTAACACACTGACTCTCATCGCAAACATTACGGCTCACAAAAGACATCGAACACCTACTGTAAGAACTTGCTGGAGTACCTAATGAGAATATACGACTCCGTGAAGACTAATCTTTTATTGGCCATTCATAAATTCTACAGGGTTTATCTGACCTTTAAGTCAACGATGAGTATATTTGACGTTCTTGAGGTTTTTATAACATAAAACCTATTACATGTTTTTATGGATGAATATATGCGTGGGTGCGCGACTGTAGTTATGCTTCATCGCGTCTTATCTGTGTAGACAGCTGGAGTCAGCTCCTACGTGACCCTCCGCAGTTCGCTATAGACCAGCATCTCTTTCAGGAGAGCACGTTAGACTCTGCTGCATTCAGCTCGGCATTTATAATCTGAGGAGCAGGATGACTGCTATCTCCAGCGCACAGCAATGGGACATTAAAGAATCCGGCACGTCAACTGACACAGAGTTGGCAGGAGGGAAATCACATGTACCCTAGTTTCTTGAATTGATTCTAATGCATAACGCTAGCTCTTTTGTGGCAAGACTCCGAGGAAAAAGAAACATGTAATCAATTCTAATTCAATCTGAACACCCCTACCCGAACTAGCATATCAAGCCACCCCCTTCCCCACCCCACCGCAAGCTTTCGCATTTCAGTGGGGGCTGAGATAACTGTGTGTGTGTGTTTGTGTATTTTGTGCAAACGAGGAGGCTTGTCACAGGTTCGAGCTCTATTCTCTAGACAGTTGTATCAACTGCGGGCTATGAGAACCGCGGGCTAATCTGTCTGAGACTCGGAGATTGTTTCGTACCGTACCGGGGTCTCTGTGTAGTTAGACATTACCCAAGTGATTCCAAACAGAATTAAATAAAGTGCTTGAACTCAGATGATAAATATTGACAAACTGGCAGTTCGAGCAATGAAATCTGTATTGCAGTCAGGATCCGTGTGTGATTTATCTGTCCTTGAGCTGGAAGTGCCCATTACGATTAGTATGTGGTACACTGGTGAATTCTGGAACCGGACACAGATGGAAGAGGCAGCCAGCACATATCAGAGCACATCAAATGGAGAAGATGTTTCTCCAGGGGTACAACAAGCAAATGTCTTGAGGATGGAGGGCATGCCACTGGCCTTTTTCTTATGCCAGTAGATCTAGATCATGCCCCCATACAATGCACTTTGACCTTGGGACAAACCATATAATCCAATTTTGGTGCATTATACCTTAAAAAATCAAGGTTGTATTTGTTAACATTAGTTCATAAATTACATGAACTAACAATAAACGATTTATTAATATTAGATAATGTTCAAATCAAATCTTGTAACTGTTAACATTAATTAATGCACCATCAACATGAATAATTGTATTGACATTAACTAACATATACAAGGATTAACACATGCTGAAAAACTATATAGCTCATTGTTAGTTAATGCATTGTAAAGTTTTAGCATTTAAAGGAGCAATGTGGAGATTTTAGCGGCGTCTAGCAGTGAGGTTGTGAATTGCAACCAATGGCTCACTCCACCCCTCCCCTTTAGAAGCACTTCGGTGGCTGACAGAGCACTAAGATGTCGTCACGTTTTCGCTTTTTTGCCGGAAGAGATAACGTATTTACGAAACGCGCTATAGAGCAGTTTGTCCGTTTAGGGCTACTGTAGATACAACATGGTGAAGTCCATGCAAGGAGATCCGCAGTGTATGTAGATAGAAATAGCTCATTCCAAGGAAACAAAAACATAACGCTTCATTATGTAAGGTCTTTATACACCTCTAAAGACATAGTTATGTATTTTATATTGCATGTCTGTCAATAGATCCACCAAAACATTACACACAGCACCTTTAATTTTGTACCATTTTTATTTGATCTAAGCTATACTGACCAGGTAAATTACGGCTGATGGTAATTGTGTAATTTTGTGCCTTCTAGTACCTTCTCCAAACAGAATTGCAAAGATTATGATTGTTTTAATTTACCAGCACCAGTCACAGTGTTTTGACGGGCGACTAACAGTTGTCTCTGCATATTTAGCAGAGATAGGACAAAGCGTATTGCCATAAAAACATTATTCATTTGAATGAATCATTTATTCTTCATCATGCCATTCCACATCTGCATGACTTTCTTTCTTCTGCAGAACACAAAAGAAGCTATTCTGAAGAACGTTGGTAACCAAACAATTTGGGGCCCCACTGACTTCCATTTCTCAAAATATCTTCTTTTGCATATCAAAGTCATATACAGGGGGTGAATAAATAAATACAACATTTTTATTTTGGGGTGAACTATTTCTGTAAGATATACGTTATGTGCCTTACCATCCGGGCCTAACCTGGATCAGTCCGTCCTTATAAGAATAAAGTATAACATACTTTGACAGCAACTTCACCATATGCATGTAAAAACGCATAAACATCATAAATATTAAATGACCAAACAGCAATAGATCCTGTGGTAGAATACATGAAATTTAATATCCACACATGCTTCAGATTTCGACACAGCTAAACAACATGCAGCGTTCAGCATCGAAGGTATTTCTCTTTAGCTAGGCACCTGTCAAGATATAAGTGAAGTAGTAGCCTAGTCAGATTACAACACAGTGGGACTGCACTCGAACACTTCTGTGAGAAGCAGATGGGAAATATTCTCCCCTCCTGAAAATCTATCATTTCTGCAGATAATGCAAAAGGTGCAAGTATTAATTTATGGAGGCAATCTCTTATCCATCCCAGTTACTCTTTGTTTTTGTGGCTTTGATTTTTCTCTTAGGTGTTGCAAGGTAGGCTATATCCTATAAATAAAAGGGAAAACGTTCATTCGTTCTCTCTTTGTGCTTTGGTAGAACAAACCGCGAACATTTGGGAAGCTGGTGGTGAGATTCTGTATCCATTTGCTACTGATCTTTAAACAGTAAATAAAGATTTGGGGTAGATTTTACTACTGTTATTATAACATCAAGGGCCCATCGTACCCTTGGCGCAAGACGCAGCGCAAGTGTTTTTGCTAGTTTCAGCCTGACGCAGTTCTCATTTTCCCATCCTGCATTGTTTAAATAGAAAATGCATTTGCACTCATTTGTACACCCGTGGGCGTGCTGGTGTAAAAAAAGAGGTGTTTTCAAGTGCACTGTTGGCGCGTTGCTATTTTGAGGAACTGAAAATAGACTGTGCAATAGACCGACTCAAACCTGGTCAAAAGTCTCAAGTCAATGGCGCAATTTTTTTTCGATTTATAGAGCGCATTAGCCTAAAATGCGCCTCTGGGCGGGTACACAACGCGCTTTCACTACGCGCTTTCACTTTACTTATTAGACAGAGGGAAGCGCAGAAGCACATAAACATTCCAAATATAAAAAATAAATGGATTACAATGTAAAAAGATTATTATTGTGTACATAAAGATAAAAATACGGGTTGTCCTGTGAAGGGTCTGTTCTCGCGCTTTAACCTCTACGCATGATCAGATGCGTTTCCCCTCTGGAGAAACGACCAGTCTTTGCTCTTGCAAATTCCGCCGTGTAACTGGCACGAGCGCAACTGGCTCTTAAACGGAATGAGAGAGGAGACTCTGATCGGTTACACCCAAAAGTTACACCCAAAAAGCACCCATTACTCATTTAGAGAATCGGTACAACCCGTTTAGACCATGCGCCCGGCGCGCTGACCATTTTCCCGTCGTTAAACTAGCAAAAGTCGATTCAGACATGCCCTGAGTGCACCTGCGCCATGCGCTTAAGACCACGTGCTTAGATTGTTAAAATAGGGCCCCAAGACATTATGTACCTAATGAAAGGCAATTAACACTCATGATTTAAAACATCATTTATTTTAATAAACATAAATGATTTCAACTAAATAACTCAATTAATATAACATGTTGACAGTGTAACTATCCTCAAGCAAAAGATATGTTGCAAGTGGCTTGCTGGATACATTCAGTCCGTCCTTCTTAATTATACAATTCAGAAGCTTTAATACAACATATACAGCCAGACTGTCAGCCAAATATCTTTTCTGGCAGTTTTTCTCTTCTTTTACGACGCATATCTCTGTTGCCAGGCATTAGGGTGATGGAACCTTGTTTAACACGGCGCCTTTTAACAGGCTGAGGAACAAAGCAAAAATCCAAACACTACAAATAAAAGAGGAAAATAAAACCGCTTGACAGGTGCTGTGCGCTGGCGATGATCTGGCTGATTATCAGCACAAACACTCCGCCGGCGTGCGGGTAAATACATCCTTCACGTGCCGGGTGCCTTCTTTGTATTTATGTCTTTAATACAAAAGGCCGGATCATCTTATTGACTCTGCTGTTTGAATTCTTAAAGGGGTATTAAATCAAACAGAGTGCATTCCTCTGCGAGTTACAGTAAATTAACAACGAGCATCAAGCGTCCGGGCTCTGCCTCGCTCGACAAAAACCATCTAATGGAGGAGAGGGTCTAATGAATGATAGAGGGAATTTCAAGAGAAGCAGAGATCTGACGCGCTGTATAGAAAGGGCAATAAAGGAACGCTTTGATCTTTAGAGGAGAGAAGTGCAGAAATACTGAGGGAGGGGTATCAACACAGACACGTTTTGAGGAACCGCGCGGTTTCATTGAAGCGGTGCATGTTTGAATCACCTGACTGGAGCACTAAATTGGAGCGCATTGAACGTATAAGCAGCAAACATATTTTGGGAGAAGGACAAGAGCATTGTGTATCCGCGGACCAATCTTGTTCAATCCGAACACAATCAATCAAAACACCACGTCTAGTTTTTTCACTGTGTGGTAATTAAACCTTAAGGTGTTTAATGGTATGTGAAGTTAACAAATCTGAATTTAGTTGCCGGTAAATATTGTATTTACTGAGCCATTACTAAAGTTCTCCAACCCATTCAGAACTGCAGGATTAAAAAACACATTAAAATTCCATTTTCATCATACAACTGTACCCAGTAGTGATACCTTTTTCAAACATCACGGGACTCAATAACTACGTTTACATGCACCCTCATAATGCGATTATAACAGGATTTTGGCAATATTGCGAGTACACGCATCTCAATGATGCGATAAAGCTCATAATCTCAGTTAGCATAATCGAAGTAACATATGCGGCATACGGTTTTAATCGCAATAAGAAAGCATGTAAACACCTTAATCGCATTTATGCAGCTCTGACCAAGAGAGCATCGTTTGTACTGTGTATTATAGCAAATAATCTGAATAATTAAAACTGCATGTAAACGTAAGAAGTTTGCTCATGTCATTTAAACATGTTACTGCGATTAAGTTCTTCCTCTAAAAATTGGAAATAATGCACATGTAAACGTATTCAATGTGTCTGTTCTGTACATACAAAGCTCGTTCTATTAAATAAAGAGCTCGCTATCCTGTAAATTGTGGATATTGTCACTTAAACTGATTGAGAAACTCCCTACAAGGTTTATAATTAGGCTGAGGCTCTTACTTTGGAACTATGATCTAGTGATGTGGAAGCTGTAAAAAGGTAACTGTGACTAACTCTAACAAAAATTATTTTATTTAGAACTGACATCTGTCATTTTCGTCTCAGTATTTTACGTGCTCAACTGCTAACAGTTGGCTTTAATAGACACTGCTGTTCATTTTACTTTAACGTTCTGGATGTCACAGTTTACCAGATGTTCACACCAACATTGTGTGTCTTCAGTTAACCCATAAAGACCGTTACAGGCCTCTTTTCCAGTCGATACGCTTAACACACGTGTTCTGGCACATAAAACCACTACGCTCTGGCAGCCTACGTGATTTTAAATCCCATTCCCCCGCAGCATCACATTCGTATCATCTTTATATTCCCAGAACTCAAAAACAATTCCTTAAAATATAGTAAAAATCAGGAGCTTTGAATCTGGCCTGCGTCATGTTTCAATCCCATCCTCCCTTGTCCACCCACTTCCTCTACATTTAATTTGTCTCTTTTTACTCTCTAACCCAATAAAAGCCCATACATATATTAAATAATAAGATTCCTCTGACATCAAGAGGATGAAAAGCACAAGGATAAAGACTTTTGTTTAATAACCTGCCTTTCTGTGATCATCCTCGAATAAAAACTAAATTTAATTATTAACCGCTATTTAATCATTATTAATACTAAAACTACTAATCTACAATGTGATGCAATACAATGTAAAGAGGATGAAAGAAACCAGTCCTACTGGACTGTCCCTTAGCGAGAATGTTCAACAAGAGTGAAACAGCTGAAAGAGTCACAGTAGATCTGAAAAGGATGTCTCACCTTTCTGACTGTCGATGACAAAGTTGCCCTCCTCATTGCCTGCGGTAATTTTGTATGTGATCCCATCTCCATCCGGGTCCTTGGCAAGCACTGTTGCGACTAGTGTGTTGGGCCCTGCGTCCTCTGAGACAAAGGTCCGATACCTGTTTTTACAAACATACACAAATGTCCTTAGTGATTCCATCAAACTATGTGCAGCACCTTGAAGAGATTCAAAACTAATATATTAGTGCTTGTGGGTGTGTATACAGAGTATTTTTAATAAATGCATGAAACAATTCAGGTGACAGATGTGTTTTAGAACAGGGGTTCCCAAACTTTTCAGCCGCGACCCCCCTAAATAACAGTGCCAGTGACTCAATACCCCCACTATCCTTGGAGGTGGTTAAAGTATACAAACGTTGCGCGCAACTGCACACATGCACTTATTAGGTCTATCCAAACACACGCATAATGACAACACAAAAGAACACAGTCTAACATAATATTGTTTTATAGTTATTAACTCATTACATTACTTGTTGTTATACATAAACCATAAACTATTACTAGATGGTCAAATTTTTTGCTGTTGTCTTTGGCTGATACGTTTCATTTCCACAAATAAAAATATCCTAAACTTAAAGCCTAAAAAAATAATCTTTGTGCACATATGGGAATGTTTAACGTTGTGCTGTAAATTTACTTGCTGCACCTAACCTAATGCGATTACTAATGTTGTTAATGTGACATAATCAACTCAGTGGTCACGATCGAGGAGGGAGGAAATTCCAA
Organism: Triplophysa siluroides; assembly: GCA_006030095.1. Lineage (NCBI taxonomy): Eukaryota > Metazoa > Chordata > Actinopteri > Cypriniformes > Nemacheilidae > Triplophysa > Triplophysa siluroides. The sequence goes on from VCII01000702.1 coordinate 77,942, forward strand.
AGGCTGATGGCTTTTTATTTTTATGGTTTTATTTTTAACTTAACTAATATTTCGATATTTTGTTACACTTATTGATTAAAAAACGCTATTTCTAATAATAAAAAAAAAGATTTCTGGAAATCATCTGCCGCGGCCTAGCGGCCCCTCGGGGGTCTTCTTTGGGAACACCTGTTTTAGAAGAGAGATAATTAGTTTTTTATTTGTACAAAGATGCAATCATGACAGTCGTGTATGAGATCACTCTTAATTTTAGAAAGTTTACAAGGATTTTTTAAATATATTTGCTTTCTTACATTTGTTTGCAAATTAATCAGAAGTGTCAAGCTTTGGTTCTTTGTTAATGAAATGGTTTGTCAGAGAGGAATAGTTGATGTCAGGCACTGTATTATTCTGACAGCTGTTGACTACTACATATTATATCGTTTTCAAGCTGTGAAAATGTTTTAGAATGTGTGAAAGAAACTTGAGATTTTTGGAAATTGAGATTGTTTGATATTATACTGACAGGTTTTACATCTATTTAAAGACATGCAATAACAACAGATAATTGTACAAATGAAAAAAGTTAAAAAGCATCAGTTGGTGTTGTATTGTTCATGTGAAGTGACCCTTTTTTCTAGTCTGTACACACAACTGAAGATTAAAGCGTATACTTTATATCAGGTAAATATGATTCTCTCTATAATTCAAGTTTAGAAAAAAATACAAATAAAAAAAGGATGTACATCTGCTCACCATTGACCTTTACAATAGGCTATGTGTCCCAGTCTGTGAAAAACACAGTTATTTTTTGTACATAATACCATCCTGGATAACAGGGGTGGAAAGAGTACTGGAAATGTCTACTCAAAGGCACGGTGTCCGATTTCCGAATTACGCTTGTTTAGACAAAGTCGGGCCGAGTACCAAAACAACCTTGTAGCCAATCAGCAGTAAGGTGCACAGTGCACAGGATGGATCGAGCCGAGCGCTGACAAAAGCGAAAGATGGGGGAAGAGGTGATTTGAACATCAACAACAGCTATGAGAAATCGGACACTCCGCCTTTAAGTACAAGTATCGTCACATTGCTGAAATTTTACTCAATTACAAGTAAAAGTACTGGTGTAATAGTATTTGAGTAAAAGTAAAAATTACTCTTCTCAAAAACTACTTTTTGTAGTATAAGTTACTTGTTACTTTTTAATAAATTATTAGGTGAATAATTATTAGTAATAACATTTGGAGATTTGCGTAGAAATAGCTACTTTTAACAAAACACATCTTTACCTTATGGTAAAGCATATAAATGGATACAAAAATATCAGATCAGACAAAATAACAATTTAATGTGTTTAAAACAAACTGTTGTTCTATCTATCTGTCTGTTTGTCAGTCTGTCTGTCTTTCTATCATGAGCTCAGTTTTCCAGTTGAAACCATTTATGCAATTCCACCACTGTTCAATCATATGTACTATGCCCCATAATGCAGAAATTAAGAAATAAGAGCCCAAAATACTGCTTGAAAAAAGCTAAAATTGCATATGGATTAGCACTGAAAGGACATCTGTAGAGGAGCTGGCAGTTCATTGACTCAACCTCAAGCCATCCAAGATGTATGTGACAGGTAGAACAGTAAATATTTTAACCTTGAATTGTGGTCCATGGTGTAACATAAAATGCAAATCCTGGTTTCATGTCTTTAAAAGTTAAAAATACAGATGGAAGCAACATAAAAGTAATCCCTGCGGCTTCTGTCAATCTATTAACGTCTTATTAAACGAATCGATCGATCTGTGCAAAAAACTGAATGTTATCAACAACATTATAACTGGTAATGTACAGTTTGTGAAACTGCATTCCAATCGCATTCATGTTACATATCATTAATATTGGCAAAGCATTTGATGTAAAGGCTCTGGAGTGAGATGGACAATTGTACCTCATAATATATATAATATGATGTTACTTGGCGAACGAAGTTGTCGTGTTTCTGCCTCATCACGTCATGTCTCTCTTGATCTAGTGGCAGGATCATGACAGAGCCTCATGTTTTGTGTGGAAAGAGACATGTTATTGTTGGTTCTGACATAACACGCTCGTCTTTGGCCCCGCCCCTCTCGGTTCCTGGTTTAGCATTCCCCACACCTGCCTAGTGTTAATTTACCCCTTGTTAGTCTCCCCATATAATGCCCTTGTGTCTGCTATCCTGTGCTTGCTCGTACTGGTACTTGTGCTGACAATAAGTGTTCGCACTACCTGTTTTTGCCGAGTCTTGTATTTATCCTGCCTGTTTGCTTTGTTGCCTCGTATGTTCCTTACCCTATTGGATTACCCTACCTTGTTTGGACTACCTTTCCCCACCCTGTTGGATTACCCTGCCATGTCTACCTCTTAGCACCTGGCTTTTACTAAAAATGTTCCTACTTAAGACTGGTTTTGTGATCCAGGGTCACATACAGAAAATATAAGACCATGTCATGAATCAAATCAAGTTGAAGCCATCAGACAAGGCATGTTTGAAAGTAAGCTTCTATATTTACTTCACGGTATAGGGGTAACAATTTTAGAAGCAAGAAACCGCCATGATGCATATTATAGTAAAGGCTATTTAGATAAAAAAAGTGTGACAGTCAAACTGTAAAACCTACAGTTGTAGCCCACGCACATACACAAACACAAATACAGACCCACTCTCACTCATGGGAAATTTTCATTGCTACCGAAAAGCCATTATTTGGTGTATTAGAGTTAGACTGCCCCTCAAACATGTAATAATAGATTTCCAAAATAGAAACAGTTAAACTAGAGTTTTCTCAAGGGGATGTGAGCAGACAGAGCCAACACATTTCACGCTAAACATTTCTCGCCAAAACCCCGCTCGCACATCCTCACATCCAAAACAACGCTGTCAATGGAACTACACCTCGTGGCGACAGAACAAACATCGCCTCCACATCTGTGCAGCGAGCATTCTTTCTTTTAAAGCAATGACAGAGCGCAATATACTTTCATACTCACCAGCCATCACTTGTTATTATTCAGCCGCAAAGATTTCAATTATGTCACACGGATTGACGGGCTGTTTGCTAAGACGGAGTGCAAGACATTCCCCGCTTATCTCAGAAAGATGGCGATGCTCCATCAGAGCGGTTAAAGGTCATCTGCTCTGATTCTAGACCAGCGATGTGTTCTGGATTCAGCCAGTTAAGTATTACATCTTTATCTTCATGTGCTAAAACTGTTGCTATGCATACTGATTTCTCCATGAAACCTCAAGATGAAATGAGAGCCAGTTTGGCTAAATCACTCCATAAATAAACAAATTGTCAAAGCCAGTGAAGCATTCAAAGGTAACATTTCAGTAAAATCGAAGCGATCATAAATTAAGAGCTGAGGTAAACATTTAAATTTAAGAGTGAACTCCCTTAGCCACTGATCATCTTATTTTAGTGTGAATCTAAATGTCTGGATTAGAGAAGTATAAAACTTTACCCAAGAAGCACAATGTTACACCTGCCATTGGTCAGACAACTGAATAGCCTCACCCCAAAATCACAGCATCAGTTAAGCAAAGAAAGCTCAGAAAGCAAGTTTAAAAGCATTTACTCACCCTCAAATTGTTCCAAATCTGTATAGATTTTTTTGTTCCGATGAACACAGAGTAAGATATTTGGAAGAATGCTTGTAACCAAACAGTTTTTGAACTGTTCGCCGTTTTGAACTGTTTGGTTACACATTCTTCCTAATATCTTCCTCTGTGTTCATCAGAACCCCAACAATTATACAGATTCAGAACAACTTGAGGGTGAGTAAATGATAACAGAATTCCTTATTTTTGAGTGAACTGTCTCCTTTACCCCTTTGATGAGAAATCATGACATGAGTTGTGATATGACCAACATATATCTTTGTAAAAAATATAAAAATTGACAATCACTTTTAAGAAGGTAGTACAAACTAAAACTTAAAAAAAATTAAAAAATCAAGAATTTACTCGACTAAAATTGGTTATTTTATATGATTTATATTTTATAACAAATATACATCTGTAGTTATGCCACACTTTATTCTTGAAAATTATTCTTGAAATCAAAAAGGTTGAGATTCATTTGTTTAAACCAACTGAATACTGGGCTTTATAGAGCAGAACATCAGTTTCAGTCACCATGATAAAGAGTGCAGATATCAAAGAAGAAAAGTGAATGAGACGCTGAAGACGACAGAAACCCAAAGACAGATGGAAGACCGCAAAGACGAGAGAGATGGAAATCAAAAAGAAAGATGGAAACACAAAGATAAGCAGGGCTGAAAGCTTAAGAGTGATGAGAGGACACCAATCAGAGGACAGGAACTGATATATAGAGAGACAGACAGAGGGTAAGAGAGCTGGAGCCCATCATCCCGGACTGTTTAGAGCTGATTGATGGCTAACAGAAGGAAGGTGACAGGCGTTTCATGTAGGTGATTTGTGTCATCCATGGAGACGCCATTGCTTGCACTTTCTCACCCTGTCATTGCACCCGGTGCTGACACCCGCGACCTGTAATCTGTTAGAAGTCTCGAAGATCTGAGATCGCTCTCAGAAACGCACAAACAAACATGGTTCCTCCCATGCGGCCGCATATTAGCTCAAACGTAAAAACACCCATGCGCTTAACACAAACATACCTCAAAGGGCTTGTTTTCACATGTTGCCGCTAAAGATCTATCTCTAGAGATCCGCCTTTGAGAAAACCTGTCACGCGCCAGCCATAAAACAACTATTTTCTTACGTCTCATTTTCTAACCTGTCACCATGGCAACAAGGCAGGTGATGGGTCTTGTGACACTGACTGACAGGAAGCGTAGGCCGGATCGCTGCCACTTTGTTGTATATGAACCAATCGGCCAAGTAAAACACAGGCGCTGGACTCTTTAACATTCACTGGATACTTCTGCTCATTATGTCAGCCATCAATCATATTTCCAGTCGACAACATTTCAGTTGCCGAGGCCTAGAAAGCCATCCATCAACCCGACAAAACACAGATGACGAGCAAACGCTGTTTCTCCAAAACGCTCACAGAAGAACAAAGTGTCATTTGCAGCCGACACTAGGTTCCCGAGCATTTTTACCCAGAATTCCCTGATCAGATAAAACGCAACCATAAAGAATAGCCGCTTCTCTTTCATTACCATGTCTCATGGCAACGGAAGTCCAGGCCAGTGCATAATAAACATCATTCAATCCATCTTGCTCTGTGTCCTTGGTCAGGTTGGTGCCAGTAAACAGATCTGGTAATGATGTACTGCGCAAACGTTGCGGCGTGAGTGACAAGGCTCATTTTCAGTCGTACTGGAGGAGACCGGCGCCTTGAAGCGGAGAGCTTGGGCAAATTAGTCCGCCCAAATGGAACAAACAGCAGTGACAGACATTGCAATTTACTCAATTACAGGCCAGACACATATAGGCTATCCTGTTCAGTGAAATGATGTAGGACGGAGAGATTGAGTCTTTGCTATTTGAGGAAGGAGGGGTTCAGTAGAGGACAGATGTTTCAGAAAGGCACAGACATGAAAGGATTGTGCTGGGACAAATTGGGGACCAAGTAGCTAGGCCTACTACATTTACACCTGCATCACCACAATCCAATATTCTTACTGTGAGAGGCAAGAGTGTCTTTGTATTGCAAACAATAACTAAACTAGGTAAATAAATGAAAGCTATGATGAGTTTTAGATTATAGGAGGAAAGGTTGTGACACTACCATATGAAATGGCCTGAGCTCATAAATATTAATGGCTTTGCATGGACATTTGATGGAATTTGTACGCAGCCCAAACATAATTCAAACCTTCACCTTAGTATCTTGTAACTGACATCATGTGCAGATGTTATTGTTAGAGTTATTTTCTTATCACTGTAACAGCTATATCAAGCCACTAAATATGTATCACTTTAAAGGGTTAATATTAATGAATTAAGTTAGATCTTTAGATCAAGATGCATTAAGCTCATTTTTATCATGACCAAATTCACACTCCTTTTCTGTGTGGAGAAGACTGGAGCTGTGAGGTACCATAATTATATCACAGCTTTAAGCCACTAACATTAAGGTATTACTTGAATTGGTTGAACAAAATGTTAATACCGCCTGGACTGCAGATAACCTCCTGTAATAATCAGATACATTGCTTATTATTTTATAATTGAAAGACCTAACTGTTCAGACATTCATTCGAGGGCATTTTAATATCCTGGTCTGTCATCAACACGAGTTCCCAAGTGAAGACGACCTCAATTACTACTGTATGCTCACTTAAAATAAACTTTAACAAATGTCAAAGCAGAGACACGAAAGATCAACAGCTGCTTTGTGAAGCAAAGCATTCAGGATTGCAGCATGTATCACAGAAAGCTATATTGTTTTTGAAAATGACTAGCGATGATACATTCTAGCTGTTTTCAGGAACAGTACTTATGTAGCAAAGCAAGCTTGAAATTCAACAACCGAAAACTGCATTCAAAACCCATTTAACTCCTTCTATGTGAATGCATATCCACTGGAATGTCAATGTGATGTTATCCATTGTAAATGAACTGAGTGATGAAAAGCGGGTGTTAAACGGCAGAATGGAGAGAGGTCTATGACTGAAAAGAGCAAAAAATAAATAAGACAAGTGAGACCAGGCAAAGGTCGTGCAGAGGAGAGAAAAACTTGATTTTGATTTAAGATCACGAACACAAACTTCTTCATGTGCAAAGAGTAATTGTGCAACATAAGACCTGTATTTAGAAAGTAAACAAGGTAATGATTTAAAGTCATATCTCAGGGTCTTGGGAATACAGTCTAACCATGCAAACATAGATGCACACACACTAGAATACCAATGTATGAAGTAATTAAAAGACCTTTTGGGGCACTGGAACTGCATCAGAAAGAAAAAGCTGCCTCGCTCTCCCATTCTGTTTTGGAACCTCTGACCGAGGTCTGTCCGTCTATCCCCCCGCACCCCCCTCTCCGTTTCCCCAGCTTCCGCTGAATGCACGGCTGATTGAATCTGCCTCTGATTCAGTGAGCTCCCAGCCAGAGAATCAGTCAATTAAAATGGCCAAGGGCCATAGCTCCGCCAACAAGATGGAAAAAAAACAATAACAGTCAGCACAACAGAAATATTAGCAGAACGAGTGGGAAATTAGTACCGCAACTGAGGAAAGACCTCATCGACATGATCTACGCAAGGTGAGATATAGAAACAACACAGAACACATGATCAGTCTTGCACAATGATGGTTCGGCATTTTTGTTGTTGTTGATTTTGCTTTAAACTGCAACTTGAACACCAACATCACACCATTTGGAAAAGCTACATGTTCTCAGAGCAACCAAGAGCTGACTAAAGGTAGTTTTTACAAATGTGCTGGACCAGCATCCCAGGCTGCAATCTGAAGAAATATACTCACTGACATGTTTTCACAGATTTACTCGAAATGTACCACAGCCAAGTTGTTCAACCCACATGCTTCGAATCAAGCACTGCTATCGCAGTGGTAAAGCTGTTTCCTGTATTGTACCTTATAGATTATAGCCCCATTGTTCAGAATTTCGAACGGCCTGTGGTGCCTTAAACTGAGGCCACCTTACAAGCCACACAGTGGGTGCCTACAGGCACAAACACTCCATGAAGGACATCGCTGTGTCTGCTATACAAAAGAGGCTGAAGTATGAATCTTTCTGAATGCGATTCACGAACAGCTCAACGTTTAACACAAAACACATTCAAAATAACATTATTATTAAACTTTCAGCTTGGACGTGGACTAAGTACCTTATTTTGTAACAGACCTCAGGCAGTCAAGATTACAGATGCATTGAAGCCTTCAAGCTGATCTCACACTGTTGTACATTCTCATAAGCCATGAGAGTGCAGCCAAATCAGAACACAACAAAGTCAACAACTGTTTTGTGTGTTTACTGACAAGATCTTCCTAATGTTCTTATCTTATTGTAGAATATTGTATATAATACATTAAGTTTAAAAATGAAATAATTTTCTTTGTACGAAGTAGCAGCCTTATATCAAACAGATTATTTAACACAAAAGGATGTCACAAATGACTTCAAGTCTGGTGTATTGGACAAAATTTTAGTCGTTTTCTACACAAAGTCCACAGGTATTTTTTTGTCATGTTAGTGCAAAATATATGCAGAGAACTTACTTTCACAAACATGTGAATAACAGAAATTTAAAGGGATAGTTCACCCAAAAATGAAGATTATTCACTCTCTAGTTGTTCCAAATCTGTATTCATTTATTTGTTTGGTTGAACATAGAGAAAGATTTTTGGAAGAATGCTTGGAACCATACGGTTCTTGGACCCCATTGACTACCATAGTTGGAAAAATTACAATGGTAGTCAAAAGTGCCCCAGAAATGTTTGCTTTCCTACATTCTTCAAAATATCTTTATGTCAATTTTTTTTTCTACAATGGTAGTCAATAGGGGTGCAAGAACTGTTTGGTTACAAGCATTCTTCCAAATATCTTTTTCTGTGTTCATCGGAACAAAAACATTTATACAGATTTGGAACAACTCGTAGTTGAATGAATGCTGACAGAATTTTGGGTTTTGGGTGAACTATCCCTTTAAAGGGGGATACCAATTTCTGAATTACGCTTTATACAACGGAGTCGGGCCGAGTACCAAAACAACCTTGTAGCCAATTAGCAGTAAGGTGTACAGTGCACAGGACGGACATTTGATGAGCCGAGTGCTGACGAAAGCGAAATATGGGGGTAGGGGTGTGTTTGTTTTGGTGATTTGAACATCAACAAAGGCTAAGAGAAATCGGACACCCTGCCTTTAAAGCGCAATTCGCCAAGTCGTGAGCCATTTGTATGCAGTTCAATGTAAGTAAATTTACACTGGCGTAAAGGTGAGCAAGCACTTTTAATTCAAAGTCTAGCGCAACATTGTCAAGATGGATTTTGGGATTGACAGTGACGTGGATAAAGCACATCCTCCAAAACAACCACAATCTGGCTTTATGAGTGACATTTGCTGGAGTGGAAAGTAATGATAAGAATCATTGAACTGGAAAGGATGTAATCCCAATCTAGGTATTTGTAAATGCCAAACAAATGATGCACATTCACCATTCACTGAAAAAGATATATTGTTTCGACTACTTATTCAACATTAATACCTTTAATAGAGGGTGCAAACTATTCTGGGGTGCGTTTCCCAAAAGCATCGTTTGCCAACTATGGTCGCAAGTTCCGTCGTTCCAGCATAGTTCAACGATTGAAGTGTTTCCAGAAACCATCGCTCCAATGATCAATCGCAAGCAGCATCGCAAAGTTGCGTGATTGGAACTACAAGTCTAGAGCTGTGGTTAGAAGCATCGTTCCTTATTATTATGACATCTAGAGTTACATGCATCAAGCTTTTGATCAAAGTAAGCAAGCAACATGCAGTGCATTCCATATCCATCACTCCAAATATATACAAATTTAAAAAAGTGTGCATGCGCGTGACCTGCGTGCGCTAGGACCCTGGGGAATCCCTGGGTGGAATGACGTAGAAGGACACTCATAAATGAATTGAATATCATTAAATAAATCAACAGATAACAAAAATATTATAACAAAAGTAGTCCTTAAATGAAATGTATGTTATTTACTGCAAGAATTTGACATTAAATTTAATCCGAACGTATTTATTAGTATACGTCATTACTCCTCCACCTGTGTGGCGTCATCAACTAGATTGCTGAACCAACCTGGTTCAAACAATTGATCTCCGACAGAGTTACTATGGTTTCGGGAAACAGTCGTAACTTCATCGTTAATTTCCCCAACGATGCATCTTACTATAATGGTTAACCAGCGAGTTATGTAGTTGTTTGGGAAATGCACCCCTGGTTGGTTGTGAGAAATGCATGAACTCTGTTTCATTATTTTAATATTCATAACAAATAGAAGTAATCCATCTTAATCTTGCATACCCTCGCAATGGAAACCACATTTTGAGGGTATTAAATGCAACATAATGCAATCTGTTTCCTTAGGATGTAAAACATTATGTTAAATAACAGACAGACAGAGCAGTCAATTGCCTTCTGTTTCAGATATGAAAGAGGTAATTCTGTCTTTTTTCAGGAGAATTGACCCAAGGGTGTTAATAATTAGAAGCAAGACCGCTAGACTCCGGGCTATTTGCTTAGTCCAAGAGCAGCCATAACCTCTGTCTATCATTCACCACCTGCATCCCTCTATTTGCATTAGAGTTATTATGTGTTTGATTTAAGTTTTATTAATATTTTAAATTAGCTTTTATTTTTAGATTTGTAGTTTTTGTGTTAATTTTAGTTAAAGTTTTAGCAATTTTGGTATATACTTTTGTCATTTTATAATTTATTGGTTTATTTTTAATGTTGCTATATAAGATTAATTAATTTAGTTTAGTTTAGTTTAGTTTAGTTTAGTTTTTGTTTATTGTTATAACTACAGGGACTCCAGTCCTCTACTTCCCGGGTACATGATGTCACTATTCCAAGTGCTTTTAATAACCTCCGCCAAAAAGGAATACGGCAAAAAAGGGGCGAGGTCTTCCTTAAAGAAGAGTAAGAGTAGTGTATGGTTAACAGAGATTGTAAACATTTAACTGAGCTACGCGCTAAACTACTTTCACTTTCATCACAGTCCTACAGCCGGTAATAAGAATTCAGCTACACACATTCTAAGATAACCAACGGTCAAATAACAGCTTCCATGACTTTAACATCGGCTGTGAAAGCTGTTCAGTGTAATACACTGGTATTGTGTGTGTGTATGCGCATACCTCTAAAACACTTCTATGAAACGTCCTTTGAAATCCTGCTTGCAAATGTCTCCTGATCAATATGCTTGTTCTATTATCCAACTCGGGTCCAATATAAAAAGGCAAAACTAACTGGTGTTAATTAATATAATCGGTCTGACACCAATCAGTCAGGCGTAATTTCCCTCGCCATAGTAGGAAAGAATGTTATCTCTAACAAAGACTGACGTTTGCACATGCGTCACACTTCGATCGATCCTCATGTTTTTAACTGATGAATTGAAGTTGACGCAATTGTTACTGTTTATTGCTAAAAGCCAAAGCTTTTGAATACACGTGCACAGAGAAGGGGACCGACCAATCACAACAGCCTGAGAAGCGGAATCTCGCTGATATGGTATGGGTGGAACATCTTCACACACACACTCTAAGCGGGGAACCAATCACGACAGACCTGGTCAGCTTTACCAATCAGAACATTTTGGAAGGAGGGACTTTATATAGACCGGAAGAAATCCAGTCATTTTGTGAGAAGAGGGACAGCGGTGAACAATAGACTTGAAATATGTGAAATATATTCTATTTTTTTAGAAACATGAACATCCATTGTTAAACACCCCAAAAACATAATCAAAGCCTTCAAAACAGCAAAAGACTGGGTCCTTTAATGTATTTGGTACACTTTAAAACCATGGACCTACAATATAGACCAGGCAAGGTTAATTTGTCTCAAAAACAGCCTCAACTCAAGACACACATTTTAGAGTATACTGTAAAAGCATTGTACAAATCCAGAAGTGAGATTTAATCCAGCCTTTAAAGCTGTGCCCAGACCAGCAGCATCACCAGACAAGCCCATCAGTGAGTACAGCAAATGTCCATCACAAGATCTACTGCATCTTCCCGCTATCACAGACATCTACTCTGAGAGGTGTAAAGAACAGCAATAAAAGATACCTCTCACCAGTATGTTTACAAGGCCATCTGGAAGATGCTAGTGAGCATCCAGGCCAAATCAAGAGACTTCCGAGTAGTTTCTTTGATGCGCTGTAGTAATTTTAAGGGAAGCTGACACTTCACTTCAAAGCAGGACTATTGAACTAATGGTGTTCAGCTGGTGGATTTCTAACTTATTATTATCTATATTTTTATACTCATTATATTTACTTTCGGTTGTTGTATTTTGTCTCTTATATGTATTCTTTGTTATCCACAGTCGAGATAACTGTTTGCATTGGTGTAATCTAAATATGTCATTGTCAATACCTTGTTTCACATCTGTTGCACATTTGTGGAAAAAATACACTTCAAACCATAAAAATGCACACGGACAAATTCTGAGAATTTAACAAAAGAAAGGTTTTAGCAAACTGTGAGAAGTGAGAGATACTGGCGGCAAATTTGGATGAAGCCATGGTAATACATTGGAAATATGCAGGGAAGTGCTTTTGGGAAAACATATATTAACTGTTAAGCCTGATAACACTATCTTAACTCTTTTAAAAGTCTGCTGTTAATACGGCCACAAGCTATGAATAAAAAAACACATTCTGTTATCGTGGTCATGGCATGCGGCGGAGAGTAGATGATAGATACAAAAAACTCACACAGGCTGCGAGAACTCCGGAGGCTCATCGTTGACATTGGCCATACGGAGACGTACGGTGGCTGTACCGGTGCGGGGCACCTCGCCCTTATCCACTGCCATCACTACAAACTCATACAGATGGTTAAGCCTCTCGTAATCCAAAGGGCCTGCTGGGAATATAGTGCCATGGGCCGAAATAATGAAATCTGGATTTAGAGTGTAGTACGTGATATCGGCGTTCTGATCCGAATCACAATCACTGGCTGAAACTGTAAGAAAGGACAAAGAGAGAGAAAGAGGTGGGTGTTAACACCAAGAAGTCGCACTACAGATAGGTGTAGCTGATAAGATCAATCTTTTTTTTTTGAGCTTCTCTGTGTAAATAGCTTGGGCATATGCGGTTGTCAAATGAATGACTAGACTGGTTATACATGACTGGCAATCAAAAGATCCAAAGCCGTGAGTCTTATTGAATCTGACAACTACAGCAGAATGCAAAGTCATTTAATAAACTGTGAACTTATTTCAGATGAAGGTCAGAGGAAGCAGTGCATACATAGTAGGTGTTTTTAAACCCCACTTACTAGTACCAACAACAAAATATAATGGATCAAAAAGTGAGATAAGCATTTCTCAAGATGAAATCCAGTTTGGGGAGAGGAAAACGATTTCTGCTGAATTGTATGTTCTAAATTTTAAGCCAGAATCCCATTAAAGCCAGAATGAATCAGGTTTTTATGAAGGTTATAAAATAGTTATTTAAAAAGATGAGCAGGGGGGAAATAAGACATTGGCATCTGTCGTTTTGCTAATTGGGACAATGCAATAAAAAATATTTATTTATTAAAATTTAACTAATTAGAAGCTGTCAAATTTGATTTAGGAAAGAGCACAAAAAGTGCTCAGAAGTAAGCGTTTTTTTTAGGGCTGTCAAAAGATTAATCGCGATTAATCGCATCCAGAATAAAAGTTTGTGTTAACATAATATATATCTGTGTGCTGTGCAGAATAATTTTGTATTTATTAACACATACACATCCATGCATATATTTAAGAAAAATCTAAAAATGATTAAACATTTATATATAATTTCAATTGTTGGTAAATATAAATAAATACATGTAAATAAATGTACATGTGCATTTACATACACATGTAAATGCATACATGTGTATGTGTTTGTATTTATAAAAACATAATTAATATGCACAGAACATAGACATATTTTATGTAAACACAAACTTTTATTCTGGATGCGATTAATCGCGATTAATCTTTTGACAGCCCTAGTTTTTTTATATGAGGCATTAGCTCTTTTAAGATATATTAACAAGACCAATAATCTTATTCTGATGTCTTAAAGTGATGGTTAACCCAAATGATGTCATCATTTACTCGCCCTCTTGTCATTTCAAACCTCTATTTCCATTTTTGGATGAGACATTGACTGAGCCCCAATCTACCAAAAATAGATATTAAAGTGTACTTTCAATGATAACACCTAACAAACAAAATAGCCATATCCTTAGAAGTTAGTCCTTCTTCTGTTGATATGATTAGATATAACTGGAACAAGCAGGATATTTCATGCTCGGCAGAGATAATTGTTATGAAGACTACAGAGCGGGTGCGCAGATGCCGGCTGGTGTGCACCTGCTAATCACAGCTAGCACTTCTGCTGTACAACCCGCCACATCACCTTTTCCATTCTGCCAAGAGTCTTTGTGTTAAACCCTTAAAATGTCTGCCAATTCACCGCACCAGCACCTTTCTCATGATGGCTTCCTAGCATTTGTTTGTTTTGTTCTCCCATGTTTGGAATTGTTTCTACACATGCAGTCGTCTGTCCCCAACAGTTGTGTTTTGTCCATCACTTTTTTTCTATGATAGTTTTATACTTGCTGTCGTTGTCTAACATTTAATGAGAATATAAAAGCTCCTTTTATCAGCTGAGGGCATGTGTTTTCCATTCCGTCTCACAAGTGCACTCTCAGGAGTTAGTACATAGACTCCAGATTGAATGTGCAATTTTGAGACTTGAAAGGGCACATTAGAGAAGGAGTGCTTCAAAGGTGGTGTTAAACAGAATGGTAGATCCAGACAAAAACTTTCCTCTAGTCTTGTTGTGTACGCGTGTGTGTGAAAAACTTTTCAGCCCACGAACCCCAATATAACAGTGCCAGTGACTCGAGACCCCACAATCCTCGGAGGTGGTTAAAGTGTACAAACGTTGCGCGCAACTGCGCACATGCACTTATTAGGACTGTCCGAACACACGCATAATGACAACACAAAAGAACACAATCTAACATAATATTATTGTACAGTAATTTATTAATTACTTTACTTTTTGTTATACATAAACCATGAACTATTACGAAAGATGGTCAAATTTCAACAAACTGATTCGAGTGCTGATGGATGTGCCTATTTTCGTACCTGAGCTCGATGGCCTTTCTGACTACCGTGCTTTTCCGCTGGCCTCCCTGTGTTGTCTTTGGTCGATATTAACCAACGTTTCATTTTGACAAATAAAAATATGCTAAACTTATGGGAATGTTAACGTTTAATGTTTAGCTGTAAATTGACTTGCCGCAAATAATGCAGTTGCTAATGTTGTTAATGTGGCGTAATCACCTCAGGGGTCACGATCGAGGGGAAGGAAATTCGAAAAGCTGATGGCTTTTTATTTGTATGGTTTTATTACATTAACATTTATGCATTTGGTAAATGCTTTAATCCAAAGCGACTTACATTGCAGTATACTATACATTTGTTTCTAATTATATACAATCCCTGGGTTCGAACCCATGACCTTGGCGTTGTTAGCGCCATGCTCTAACCACTGAGCTATAGGAAAGCTATTTCTAACTTAACTAATATTTGTATATTATTGATAAAATATGATATTTCTAATAAAAAAAGATTTCTGGAAATCATCTTGCGACCCCGCCCGGTCACGACCCCTACTTTGGGAAGCCCTGATCTAGTGTAGCCGCAGTTTCAGATGACACAAACACACAATTCGTTCAGTGCAACCTGCACACAGAACCACACAATGTGTCAATATGGCACTTGATTTTGCAAGCTCTAATCTGATTGGCCGGCTTTACACAGTTTATTATCAGTCTGACAGGTTTTTTCGCAAGGTGCCAGATAGATAAACAGGGCTTTTGTAATCACCTCTTGGAATATCACATAATTATTACGTATTTTCATTAGAATTATCACCTCTATCTATTCACATTTTTTATGTGAGATCTCCTTTAGGTGGAAGCAATAATGCATATTAATGAAGTTCTCAAACATACCTTGCAGGAGTGACGTTGCTGTGGTGACCGTCTCAGGTACACCATCCTTACTGTAAATTGACTGCAGGAATTCTGGGACACAGTCATTCTCGTCTGTGATGATTACTCGCACCTGATAAAAAACAAATTAAACATATTGGAATAACTCTGAAAAAGAAAGGTTATAATTGTTAAAGAAACAAATGAACCAGTTCTCCGATTCTGAATTATGATCAAGGGAAGTGGAAAGCAATTCATTAAAGTGACTGTACTCAATGTTTCTCAGGGGAAAGGGAGTTAAAACTACCACTCAAAAAAAAGCCACGTCTTATACTTATTATAACAAAACCAGTTTGGTCTAACTCGTTCTAATTCTGCAAAAGATTTGGTGTTAAGCAGTTATGTTCTTACGTAACTGAACATCTGTGTCTTAAGGTCTTCAAATACCACATAGACATTTTCAGCACTGACCCTATTTGTTTCACAAGCATCAGGGAGACTCATAGGGGCACCAGAATTAATCTGAAAGTTGCTGTCTGGAGGAGGAAAAACACAGTTTGAATGCTTTCTCCCTGACACTGTTCCTCAAGCTCCCTGGCAGTTGCTAAGTCACTTTAATAACCTCCGCACTTCAATTTCAGAGACGAAAATAGACCGAACTTGTCTGAAAACGGTAAAAATTGAGGAGACAGATCACAGTGTTACTCATATCTCTAACACTCACTGAGACCATAATCCAAAATCGCATGAAACAAAATGCCTTTATATAAATTTGAACCAAGACAAGCACAGGACGGAATAAAAAAGGGAGACAGTAGTCATATAGGATCATCCGAGTAACTGTTCAGACTCTTATTTCATAAGTCTTCAAAGTGTTACTCCCTGTGGTTTAACCAGATTGCTTATTTTTCTGTTGATAGAAAAACTGCACCAAGACTCTTTGATCTGTCTTAAATGTCCTATGGTGCCATATTAAGACCCTGCCGAGGAGCCTCGCTGCAGCCTGAACGACTGGAGATTGTCTGTGAAATAGATTTTAAACTAAGATTATGACCATAATCGATTTTCTGTTACATTTTACACATTGTTAATTCAGGAATTTGATTGTTCTGTTTTGTTTGGGGTTTGTACTTTGATACAGTCGCACAGGGATGCTGAAACTGAGATGTGAGGAGAGAGTGATTTCAGGTTGACAGACACGCTGCTGTGTGGCTGAATGCAAAAAATTCAACAGGCAAAATTTCTCTCTGAACAGAGTCTCATGGGACTGAAGTCAAGAGCGTCTGACAATCTTTTTTGCATTTTCTTTTTCCCGCTTAGAAACTCACGCATTGTTATGTGTCATTCCCCGACCAAAAGCTGCGTTCTTGGCCAGCCCGCCTCAGGCCAGGACAGACGCATGGATCACCGAGCAGCCCAGATCAACCCTTGAGAAGAGTCTGTGTCCTCCAGGCTAATATTATTGTAAGAGGCATGAACAGGACTGCTGGGCATCTCTTTGATTTCGGATAAATTGTTGCCCTTACATCTCCCACAGTACCGCAACCCTCTCATTCATCTCTTTAAGACTAAGTGACTGAAATATCAGTTGATGGCATAAATAACTTAAATATTATTATCTACAGTATATGTCTTAATTAAAGGCCAAATGTTGTTCAGATTTAACATTTGCATTGAAATGACTCTCAGCTCACATGCTGTTTGTATTGTGTGTATTTTGCCACTCTGTCACCTTCTCTGTTTGAACATAAAATTTAGGTCACGTTACGTAATCGTTAAATCGTACCTGACAGTGCAACTTCTAAATCATTATAATTAACATACCATTATGAGTTGACAGATTTGTATGTACTTGCGCAATAACTTAATCATATTTTTATCCCAAAAAGTTTGAATGCTTGAATTTATAAATACTTAAAAAAATTATACTATAAATATTTATTACATTCACAAATCCTTTCATTTCTAATGTTTTTTTAATGCTTAGCTAATGTCGAGCTACTTTACGTCACAGTTAATTACTCCTCCTGTCACTGTACTACAAGACTGACATGTTTTTGCCATCAAAATTGGCGTCAGAGCTGTTGTGAGACACCATCAGACTACTAACATTAATTTCATTCTTTAACAAGCTGATATAACAGTTAAAATAATTGGGTAAAGTACAGAGAAAATGAGCACCATGTAGCAAACACTGCTCCTACTTAAACAATTTCATTAAAACTATGGGTGGGAATCAATATCTACAGTAAGGTTAAAGGGAACCTCCACACCCAAAATTTTTTATTCTGCCATTAATTACTCACACTTAAGTAGTTTCACATCGCTAGGACCTCAGTTTTTATAGTTTTGGAAGCTTTCTGACTTCTCCATAGATTGCGGCGCAACCAAACTTTAAAGGGCTGAAAGTGCTTAAAGACATTGTTAAATAGTCCACGCGACTCCGGTGGTTCATTATGAATTAATATAATGCGCAGAGGATACTTTTTGTGCGCAAACAAACAAAAATAATGACTTTATTCAAAAACTTCCTGAAATGAGTGTTAGTTTCCATTGCGCGTTCCCAAGCGGATGGACCAATTTAATGATGTCTTTAGTACTTTCTGGACCTTGACAACAACTATAACCTGTATAACATGATGTCAATGAGGAGGCCTCACCTAAAATATCTTTAGTTGTGTTCCAAAGACGTCGGGATGTCTTAAAACATGAGGGTGAGTAAAAAATGAGGAACTTTCCTTTAACATAATTATTAAAGGTGCCGATCTTTGGCTGTTTTCAAAGCTTTGATTATGTTTTTTGTGTGTTTATCAATGGATGTTCATGTTTCTAGTAAAAAAAACGCTTTATATTTCACATACTTTAAGTTTATTGTTCATCATTGTCCCTCTTTTCAAAAAACGATTGGAAGTCCTTCCTTCCAAAACAGTCTGATTGGAAAAGCTGGCTCAGTCTCGTGTGATTGGTAGGTCCCCCTCTCAGTGCACGTGTATTCATAAGCTCTTGCTTTTAGCAATAAACAGTAACAATGGCGTCAATTTAACTTCATCAGTTAAAGGGGTCATATGGTGCGAAGATGTGTTTTTCTGTGTCTCTGGTGTGTTATAAGTGGCCCATGCATGTAAAATAGTGTCGGAAAAAAATATGCATTCTATCTAAAAGCAAATGCTCACCCAGACCTGCCTGAAACGCCTCGTGTAACCACACCCCCACAAATCTAAGTCAGTTCGTGGTATGATTTCCATAAGACCGCCCAAATGTAAACGCAAGTAAGGTGGGCGAACCTGTCAGTAGAATTGCTTTGGAACCTGATGTTCCAAATATGTTAAGAGGCATTACATTTCCGTCACACGCTTGCAGTATTCGATCAATCACTATGCACTGATTAACTGGCCAATCATAGCACAATCATGAGCTTTGTGAAAAATCACGCGTTTCAGGGAGGCGGGGCAAAGAGGAGATACAAACATGCACGGTATGTGATAAAATACAGTGTTTTTGAACCTTTAATCGTGTATACACATTGCATTACATCTAAAACAAACAATAATATTAGTTTTAGCCGTGTCATATGACCCCTTTAAAAACATGCGGATCGATCGAAGTGTAACGAAGTTCTGCTAGTGCATGTGCAAATGTAAATTTTTGTTAGAGATAGCAATTTTTTTCCAACTATGGTGAGGTAAATGACACCAGACCGATTGCCGTCAGACCGGTTATACTAATTAACACCAATAACAGAAGCGTTAGTTTTGCCTTTTTATATTGGACCTAAGTTAGATAATAAAACAAGCAGATTGACCAGGAGACATTTGCAAGCAGGACTTCAAAGGACGTTTCATAGAAGTGTTTTAGAGGTATGCGCACACACACACAATACCAGTGTATTACACTGAACAGCTTTCACAGCCGATGTTAAAGTCATGGAAGCTGTTATTTGACCGTTGGTTATCTTAGAATGTGTGCAGCTGAATTCTTATTACCGGCTGTAGGACTGTGATGAAAGTGAAAGTAATTAACCGCGTAGCTCAGTTAAATGTTTACAATCTCCGATAACCAAAAACAACTCTATCAGCTCTTCCTCTTCTCTAAAGAAGGCCTTGCCCCTTTTTTGGCGTATTCCTTTGGGCAGAGGTTCACTATTAAACCATTTTCAGAGGTTTTACACCACAGCACTGAATGTTTCTATCTATTGTAATAGTTGTGTATGAGTCCCTTGATTGTCCTCAATGTAAAAAGAGCAATCTCAACATCATATAGTTACTGCTGGACATGAGTAAAATATCCAAAAATGCTGAAAAAGCAAAGATTGTGGAGGACCTGGGTGATTGTTTTGAAGATCAGTGGACAGTCTAATGACTCATGACAAACAAGAAACCCTTAAACAACTTTGACTAAACATAGAAACTGTCATTGATTGTTTAGGTAACATCATACAGTATTAAGAATCAGGGGCGTGTAAACTTTTGCCCTGGGCTATTTTTAGAAATTCTGTGATTACACTTTAGTGTGAACCTTATGTTAACATTTCTTTAGTGAAATAACTTGCTCAGGGCAGGACTAAATTAAAAATAAAACTTAATTTTCAAAAATCCTCTTATTTTTCCAAAGGTTTCATCTTTTTCCAGATTCTGCAAGGGGTGTGTAAACTTTTGAGCACAACTGTATGCTCTAACGCCAACATTACACACTAACTAAAGTTTGAAAATTGGCATCACAGGGAACGGCACCTTTAAAAGTAAAATAAATATTTTTAAACACACACCAGTTGCTGATAAACTCTTGACACTCACCTCTGCAGCACTGCTGAGACTGTCCTGGTTCTCACTAGCCCTCACCAGCAGCAGATAACGGTGCTGATCGCCTTCATAGTCTACACTGCGGGTCAGACTGATCTCCCCTGTCTCCTGATGGATGCTGAAAAGACTGCTGGGATTGATGAGCAGGCTGTACGTTATTGGCAGCTTTTGAAAGGACATTGCTGGAGTGACTATGAAACTGGAAGAGAAGAGAGAGAGAGAGAGAGAGAGCATAATGTTGACCTGGTGTTCTACAATGAGCAAAATCAGTAAATTTAAGATAAATACAATTCTAAGTGTTCAGCGCCAAGGACTTTTTGAGCTAAATTGGCCATCTGTGGCACATAAATTTCACAACTGTTTCAATCAAACCAACTTTCAAGATGCACTTAGTAGGAGCCTTTTATATTTTCAAACCCACTTTCTGTGGATGCATTTAGTCATAATGACAGAGGAAGTGAAAAGTAAGAGAGAAAAAATGTAAAAAGGCGGATGATTGTGCGTTGGGGGAATAATGTAAAGAGAAGAAATGGAAGGTTAAGCAGGGAAGGGATTTGCCAGAGGCTTATATTGATTTTGTGTAAATGTGAAAAATAATAATAATTCGCACTGTAATAAGCAATGTACACCCGAAAAATATATTTCTGTTCAAATAAGCCAATGCAATACAATTCTTGAACATTCTGTCACATTTTCATTGGGTAAACTCCATTTAATTCTGAAAAGTGGAATATGGAAATCCAATCAATCCATTTGTGTTGAGACTACAGAAATGTAAATTGATACAAGCATTTTGTAATCTAACAAGTCTCTGCAGTTTAATTAATTTAGTGCTCAACTAAATTAAAAACTGCTTTATTTATTGTGTCTTGTATACCAGTAGATTAGAAAGCAAAATACTGTAAAAAGATATTGTAGAAATGCAATGTACTGTAGTTATATTCTCTCACTTTCTGTAATTTTTTAAGAGTGGGAGTAGTACTGTAGTGGCATGTGGTCTGATACACTGTGTGCAAGTGACCTGAGCTCATATGTCACTCAGACGGTCACATCTTTATTGCATACGATAGAAAACAACTAAACAACCACTTGCAACAACTTAAACTGCAACATGGCAGTACAAATCATTTTCGATAGAAGCATCTAGTTTTTGTTTTATTGTCTAAATATGACTTTATTACATAGAAAACAGTATGATTCAACTAACCTGAATACACCAGCAACAACAACAGAAGATGTGATTAAGGCTGGAATACACTACAAGACTTTTGCTCAGATTTTGCACAGATTTTCAGTCTGGACTTGTTGCAGAAAGTCTGCGCTAGTCTGCAGATGTTATCGCGTAGTGATGCCCTGTTCTTCTCTGCAAACTTTCAAAAAGTCTTCAAGTGAGTGATGTCTATTTTTTTTAAATCTGTTCAGATTTTAAAAGTCGTGTAGTGTATTCCAGCCTTAAATCGCGATTTATCATTAAACAGCCCTACTTTCTCAAAAACATACTTATCCTAAATGCCTCTAACCACTTATTTTTCATTCTTCAGTTTCAACACCACCGGGCAACACCGTGACAACCATCCAGTCAGGCCCCTTTGTGATGACAAGACTGACATGTATTTTTGTAATCCCAAAGAAACCTTGCATCCGACGGATGGCAAGCGAAAGTAAATCGTCTTTTTCTTCAGGTATTGTGACTATTACAACTACTTTCTTTGACAGAGTTCACCAGTTGGCTCGGCCTGCCCTGACTGTCAGGCGGAGACCAGAACGTTTGGGGATAAGATTAACGTCACCCCACTTCGGTGTCATGAGCAGTATACTTCTAATCCTAACATGACTGGTTAACTGTATTTTTGCGAAGATACATCCTAACAGATTAATTTCTTAAATAATGTGTTGCCGCCAGTACTGCAGTATATTTACTGAAAAAACAATTTTATAAAACTAAAGGTAGAAAAATATATACTGTATGTAATACCATGCATATTTCAACACATCAAGCTGCCATACAAGAATTTAGTTGTATTCCACGTGGATTAAAGATAATTTCCTACAAGGCAAAGCTTGATCTGTGCATGTCGAGGAGGGATAATCATTCTTCCGTGTAGCAGCCTCACGCAAATCATTTCACAGTGACTCATCTAATATCAAAGAGCATAACAATTAACACTGACTGCACCTGGAAAAAACACACAATCTATTTGTTACCTAAAAAGCAACCACAAGTAACAAATCCATTAAACTAAAAGGCAAATATAAAAGGCATTTTGTCGTATATCAGCTAAGTTCTGCAATGCATGCCACTGAGAGCTACATTATCTATACGGGCAGAACAAAGCTCTGATGCACATGCATCTTTAATCCCCATCACTGTACCCTGCCATAGTCAAAGATCATTATTTCATGAATTTTGCATGCAGTACATGATGACTCACTCGAGCTATGCATCAATGAGAATGAAACGACACGCAGATGGCTGTGTGTAAGTGCAGCAAGATTTGTTGCTATTATTTGTTAGCCCGATGGATAAGTAATGTTCTCGCAGCACGGGAGATGCATTTAGGGTGTGCTCGAATTACAGTATGGAAATAAGATCGGTTGCATTTATGAGGCTGGGTGTGTTTTGTGTGCATGAGCTTGTTAAAGCTTCACTCACGGCTGTCCTTCTGGCGTGTTCTCTGGTATAGAAATTGTATAAGACACGTTGGTGAACTGAGGAGCTCTTGGACCCGCAACAACAGACACTATGGCAGGAGGACCGCGGCTGCCCTGACGGTCGGCGGCCACCATGGTTAGCAGGTATTCTCTGTCTCTTTGCAGGGGTAGACCTGTGGTCCGCACATGGCCGTTTTTCCTGTCCACCTCAAACCTCCCATCGCCTCCTGTTATGTAAAAACACATATTGATCTTAACATTGTGCAGTAAACGTCTGCAGTAAAGATGACATAAGGCAGATGGAGAAGTTGCTTACCATCAGACAGGAAGTACTCCACCTCCCCATTGACGCCCTCATCACCATCTCTGGCTTGAAGCTTATAGACCAGTGTGTTGGGAGGCGCACTAGCAGGTACCACACTTAGATATGGGAAGGGTACCATTGTCCATTCTGGGGCGTTATCATTTACATCCATCACCGTCAGTTCCACTCGCACTGTATACCATTCTGAACCTGAAATAGAGAAACAGAGAATTGAAGGTGCATCTGAAAAGTTAAAACCATAGAAGGAAAAGAACGAGATTTTGCGATTTTAATTGCATATTCTGTTCACAAGACAAAGGTCAAGTGTTGGCCCTATGTGATTGTGTCACGATCTGCATTGCTTCCCAGCAAGAGTTCAGAGCAGCTTCTGCATCCCAGTTCCGAAATGTTTTGATACTTATTTTCCATAAAAATGTGAGCTACAAAACATCACATATGCAGAGACACATTTACATGCAACTTGGAGAGAATGGCAGATACTAATGAGTGGCGTGTTTTCCTCATGGCAGCGTTTGCTACGTTTAGCTGCTGCATCGCCTCATTAGACATTCCTTCTTTATCACAATCATCGTTTCGCAAAGCGAGAGAACTGCAGACAGCTTCCCCGCACATTTATGCAACACACACTCATCATGAAAATACAAAGCGAAATTGCAAGGACAAAAGAAAAATGCGTCTGCAAAAAACTTTACGACAACGGAAACAACACGCTGGGATCTCCTCCTCTCTTCTGTTTCCAGACCCGTTCAATCAGTCCTTCAAAAGCATCTCTGTTTCCCTTTCTATCTTTTTCGCCCAGAATTCTTCGAAAGAGGTATAAATAGTGGGTTGTCTGTCAGAGTATGTGTGGAGTGACAGAGTCATGGGCTCTTTGATTCCCCAGGTGATTGGCCCTTTCATTGCCTGTGACAGCACACCTGCTGCCTCACACGCAGCGGAGAGACACGGAGTAAGAACAGAGGAAAGAGATCGAGAGAGCGAGAGAGGTGTGAGCGTGTGGGAGTTGGTGGGGGAGGTAGTGAAAAAGATTAACTTAAGCACCGGGTTTGCATCAATTTAAAATGATTATTAATAATAGATTACTACATAGAGAAGGTGGGCGAGGGAGACAGATTAAGATCGATAGTCGGTATGGATAGTTGGGGTGCAGAATTCTGCAACTGCCCTGAAAAGTTTGTACATAAAATTTAAAATAAAGTTTCGTGTTTTGAAACATTCAAAACTGAGAAAAGTTATGACATAAAAAGGAAATATTTATGGTTGACCTAGCTACTCTGTACAAAAGGCAGACAAGGCCAAACATTCAGTAATATCTCAAATGTTTGTTAAAACTTTCTCATGTTGAGTTATCATGAATCATCGGCTATTTAACTTTTGGACCCCGCTGCATATATACATACATATATTGCACACAAAAAAAATAAGAGACCATTACAAATTTTCATTTAAGCAGCATCTAGATGTATTGTGGCCTTTTCAGTCCAATATATGTTTGGTTTTAACAAAATCAAACCTTAGGGGTGACATAAAGTCATCCAACAGCAGTGTGAATGACTAACAGCATGACAAAACACATGGAAATTGTGATAAAAATTGAGGTATCACAAAAGTTATTAATCTTTTAACTTTTCCTAAATACCTAAATACAAATACCAGGGCTGTACAGTGTACAGACATATACTGTATGTCGCACATCCTACGAAAACAAAACGGTCTGTGATAAGAATAAATGTAATTGTCATGGTTCCGCCATCATGTCATGTCTATTCTTGGTCTTGGGGCGGAGCCATGACATAGCCTTAGGTTTTGTGTGAGAAAGGCATGGCTTTGTTTAGATATTAACTTGTCATGTGCTTTCTCGTGTCTCGTCTGTGTTCCCGCCCTTTTCGTCTCGTTCCCTTAGTGTTTGATCTGTGTCACCTGGCCCCTATCAATTATCCTGTGTTTGTTCCCCTATTTATACCCCTCATGTTTCATTGTCCTGTGCTGGTTCATTGTACGTCTTACCTCATCTGTAGCTATTTGATGTTGCTGTACTATGCTCTGTTCCTGTTACGCTGAGTCTCTTGTAAGTTTAGTATTTACTTTTTAGTATTTATTTAAGTTTAGTATAAGTTTCTATTTACTTTATTTATTTAGTTTTTGCAATTAAAACTTGTTCTCCGGCTGCATCGAGTCCATTGATCTAGAGCCCTATGATCTGAGCGATGTGGGAAAACATGGAATGAATCACAAAAGCAGAATTTTACTTGCGTTATTTTATGTCCTCTGCTTGTTCTGCGTGTCTATGAGTTGCAAACTTTAACATGTTACAAGCGTGACACTCGTGGATTAGTCTGTATCTTACTATACAAGGACATGAACACATGTCAGAGTTGTTCTACGTATATTTTACCATCTTTTCACTGTTTGAGTGAAGCTACTGTCAAGCATACTCAAGAGTCTTCGCGGAGAATCGCCAAAATTAAAGTCAGCTTCATTTGAACCAGATGATAAAATAATTAACTTGTAGTAAATTTATAAACTCTAGTAAACACTATAGTATAATTTAATACTTACTATGCTAAGGTTAAAATATACTATATTACACAAGAATGTTACTGCAGTCTAATGTAGTAAATACATTATAGTTATAATAGTATACTATAGTATTTGTATGGACAAATGTATTTACTACTGTATAGTAAAGCATTGAAAATACAGAACTCGAATTTGGGAAAATTGATCCATTTGTCATGCTCCTGCCTCGCTCAGTCATGCTTTTCTAGTCTTGTGTCAGGATTGTGACAGTCCCACGTGCTTTGTGTGGAAGCACATGGCCATCGTTTGTTGTGATGAGCCATGTGCTCTCCTGTCACGTGATGTCCCCGCCCCCCTCGTTTCCTCGTCTTGCTTCCTGCCAGTATTCATTCCCCACACCTACCTATTGTAATTATCCCTCGTTAATGCTCCGATTTAATGCCCTTGTGTTTGCTGTCCTGTGCGGGTTCATTTTTGTATCTACCCCTGTGTCATTCTTACTGTTTTGCCAAGTCCTGAAGAGATTTATTGTTTTAGTTGGTTCTTGTCATGTTTTCCCTCCTCGTGGGAAGCTTTTGTTTGAAGTTTTGAATATTTTCTGTTGACGTTTTTGCCCCATTCTGTTTTTTGTTAGTTTAATACATTTTGAGTTCTGTTATCCACCGTCTGCGCCTGGGTTCTGCCTACCAATCCTGACAGTTACCTGTCTATTTATGTGGTGACCTGCACTTGTGTTTTTTTAAAAGATGAAAACAGACGTATACTTGTGCTACTGGCCCGTGCAACAAAACTTTAAACCCAAAAAACGTTTGCTTTCCTGTAGCTCAGTGGTAAGAGCATTGCGTTAACAAGGTTGTGGGTTCGATCCCAGGGGATTGCAAATACCTATGTACAAAATGTATAGGATAATGCAATGTAAGTCGCTTTGGATAAAAGCGCCTGCCAAATGCGTAAATGTAAATAAAAAAAGTTAACGTACAGACCAGAAATACTGTTGTATTTCTTCAAAGTGAATATTAATTTATTTTCTTTTAAGTTTTTGAGGACTGAAAAAAGACAGAGCATATTTGAGCTATGGAGTAGGACAATTGTAACAGGCAATTATGTTGTGTCTGAAAGCATCTAAAATGAATCAAATCTATGATACATTTTAGCATCAAAGTAGCCACAGTTTGACTTTTCTTATTCACTATTTGGCAATCCATTACATTTTTTTTTACAACAGTATTTCAGACATTTAAGTTTCCAAACTTTTGACTTGTACTGATAGTCTAATCCAAGCACATAAATAAGTGAAAGGTCATCCGGTGCGTGCCACAGACCGTCACTCTGGATTCCACACGAACTCCTCATAAAGAGGAGTGATGATTCTCAGCATCAAAACATCAAAAAGAAAAACATCTGCTTGTCACCTAAGGGCCAATTTGTTCATACTGGGCTCCAAATTCATGTCTTTTAAGGACTTTACTCCGATTTTTACATCAAGCACATTAACCCTCAACCCATTAGAGATGAGTTTACACTCTTTGAGGCAAAACAAGAGAACTTTGCACATCCTAAATGCTCCCATCATCATAGTCGTAGCATCAGGGTGCCTGTGCTCAACATGACCTGCCAGTCAGAAGCCCAGTGTGAGAGATGAATATAGATGCTGAGAGCCTAGAGGGAGAAAAAGGAGCTGGTGAAGGTCTCTCTTGAGCTTTGATAGATAGAGCTATATGCCATAGCGAGAGGACCATCAGCAATCCTCCAAAACATCACACAAAATAATTCACACTTCCTGTTTACTGCAGTCGTTTGCTTTGGAAAGAGAAAATTAAGCCATAAATTCATATTTCACCCGGATGATGGAAAACAGAAGAGGATGTTTGGGGTAAAACAGATGCGAGTGAAAGAAACAGAGCAGAGGATGAAATTTACCAGCCAGAACAAGAAGGGAAGCAAGCAATAATGAAAAAGCCAAAAAGCAACAATGTGTGATTAAGACAATACAGCCTACGTCACCGTTGGAATGGCCCTGAGGTTGTTATAGAAACCGAAGTCGGACAACAGGAAGGAGAATACACAGGCTGACAAATGACTGCATTAAATCAATGTCATGTCTTGTCTCTGTGCAGACAAGAATCGTGGTAAAAAGATTGATGTGGATCAAAGAGGTGGAGGAAGAAAATGAATCAGCATTTAGAGAGAGAGCAACACAAGCATTTAGCTGAAATGTTTTCCCACCCTAAAAATGCCCTTAATAATACGCAGGTTCAAAAGAACGATTACACACATATATTATATAAACCAGCGACAGAAAAACACTTCAGTGACAGAAAAACAAAAACAACTACATGTCACCAAAGTGTACTAAGCCCACAATACAAATGCACGGTAGAGTGTTATGAAATATATCAAATGTTGGACAGAAAACGAAACGGAGGAATTCACTACGGGAACTACAAGTTACACTCTCTCGACCCTTTATTTTTGCTGACAGAGAGAGCTAGAGATGCAATTTGCAGTCGTCTGCATGGAGGGCATTTTTTTCATTCTGAACTCAGCACGTAAGCTAACTAACAGGAGCCCTGCGTCTCAGGGGTTGTGCAAAAGAGCTGTCTCACAGCAAGAACTGAAAATATGGAAGGAAAAAGAAAATCGGGAGAGACAGGACGAGGAAGTGTTGGAGAAGGAACTAGAGAATGAGAGAGGGAGAGCTAATTAAATACTCTCTCAGAGGATTACAAAAGGGCCATTTGGTTCCCTCTGTGGAATTGTCACATTCATAATCTTATTATAAAGGGTTAGGTAGTCAGGTTTCTTTTTCGGCATCAAACTTTCAATTAAAGAAACGACGCAGCAGAAAGAATACAGCGCAAGAAAAAGCTGCCAACACAAAATTGCATATGCAAATTGTAAATGACAGAGGAAATAATTATGTGAATAGAAGCGAACAAAAGTACACACAGACAGACACACACGCATGTACAGCTTTTTCTGAGATGGCAAAATTCCATTTCTCCATTTCACAGACTTGTGATACAAGAACCATAGAGTGGAGCTTCTGTAAGGCCAGGAAAACCTAAGCCATGGCCACAGCATTTGTGTGTATATAGTATAAATATATATTTCTGACTGATCATTAGAGATAATGCTGCATGTACCAGCTACTCTCTCATGAGAAAGAAAAATTGAGATTTAACATTTCTCTTGGACATTAAATAGATTAAATGGAAACTTTGCTAAAGTCTCCTGCATCTCAGATCTTTTTCTGACAAAAAAGACGCAGACTTCAAAGAAATGTATCCATTGGAGTTATAGAAAAGATCTCAGCAATGTTGTAAACTGAGCTCATATTTGTCTCCAATTCCCAATTAGAAATCAATATTATTGAAGATCTCAATATGAACATTTCTCATTAGATTTACCCGAATTCAGTTCAATGCAATCTACTGTACAGTACATTCATTTTAGAGCTCTTCGTGTTTTTTACAGTTTTCTCATTTGTTTCAAATTGTATTTATCCTGGACAGTTTTAGGAGAAACATCTGAGACTAAGTTGATACACAAATGTAACACTATGGAGAAAACAACATACTCTGGACTGGGATCAGATCCTTCTACAACCACAAATACAATCTTACTCACTAGTGAGAAGAGAAAATCTGACTCTATCTAGTCAGTCAAGTTTGCAACTCTTTTATAATTTCTGAAATGTATAACAAAACTGAAATGATAAGAGTTACTGCTATTATGAAAAACAGGCAAAATTGTGTTCAAGAAAGTATAATTATGCACATGGCATGACATTATGGAAATCGTCCACTCCCAGGTTTTGTTCTCCCTCCACCAATGAAGTACAGCCATGCACAGATGCAATAATGCTCTTATGTTCCCCGAGTACACACACTGGCAGTATTGTTAAATAATACCACATTCAGCATCAGTCATTGGGCATCCATTCTCCACCAGATCTTTAAACTGAGCCGATCCCTGCACCACCAGGGGGCCCCTTGAGTACCAAATAAAAAACACTATACTGTAAACAAGACACAATTTTTATTAATTTTTATAACAACGAGAAGCAAAAGAACAAGGCGGCATGTGTTTTTGTACTATTTCAAAGTCTTATTTAGTTTCGCCAAATGGACGTACAAATTCAGAATTTGTCCACTGGCATACAGTTGGTTTGACGTTAGACGTTCTATAGTCGTGAATTTAGGGACCATCTCCAAAGTTACACACACATTAATATACACTTTTAGATGTTTGATATTTATTACAATAAACTGTTAAATCATATATAAATATTGCTATTCCACTACTGTATGGGTTCATACACAAAATATACCATTATTTAACGCTAAATATAATTTACAGGGAATGACTTGCAGTCATAAAACTGTACAGTGTTCATGTGAGTTTCGGCTTTAATGCACACCACTGCAATCCACTGTATTTCGTTTGCCCATGATAATATTGAATATTTGTGTCATCACATTTAGAGAAGTATTGATGTGTTTTTTCGTATGAGTTAACTACATTAATCATGCTTTATTTTGAAAAGTTAATCAAGTATTTGGTTAGTAAAAAACACACCGCATTTGCGTGTTAAAGGTTTTTTTTGACAGCTAGATGGTTCCAGAGCCACGTGTTAATTTAGGTAAAGGAATATTTACATGTGAATCAAAATGTGGATTGAATTCTATACTTCATTGTACTTACTGTCTTACTAAGTGTGTTAATTGATGTATTATTCTTATTTCTTATAGTCTACAGTTATGTTTATCTAATTGTTACTACTATGACAAGGGCCCCTCACAAAGGTTTGCATAGGGCCCCCAGACGTCTAGGATCGGCACGGTCTTTTAAGATGCTCCCTTAACTGGTCTGCTAGGATCAGAGCTGACTGGCACAAAGATTTCCTTGTGGGCTCAGGGTATTAAACCGCAGTGAAGATGCTCAGAAGCCCTGTTTGCTTTTAAGAGCATTACAGTTTGACACTGAGCAGGTTTAATGTGGGCTTTACCTTCAGACCTGGCTGCTTAATCACCCTGCTGCTTGCACGGTTACAGTTTGGCCTGAATCCTGCCGGAATTCATCTGTTAGGCTTCTACTGAGCGAGGTGAGATTTTCTCTTATTGCTCCCACCTATCAAAGCTTATATAAGATTAGTAACCACTATAGAAAAGGAGAAAAGTGATGGGGCCACTTTACAGTGTTGGTATCAACTCATCCCACAAACACAGTGCTGTATTTTGACAGTTTAAGTGAGGCATTGATCTCAGCTGCCTTTCTTTAGGACATCATCCCTCTAACTTCAAATAGCAGGACTGTGTTTCTGTTACACTGATCCACAAAGTACGCTGCACTGAACACTGAGAAACTGGCTTGGATTAGACTGGTTTAGGGATATGGTTTTCTCCATGCAGTGGCAGACTGGCCGTCTGGAGCACCGGGAGTTTTCAGGGTGGGCCGCTGCTCAATGTGGGCTGGCCCACTGTAAGGATATACAGAAATAATAATATTTTCTTCTTTTGCTTACTTATTATAGTTGTGATATCTGTGCCCTAGCCACAGCGGTAATAGTGCTCGTCAACGTCTAAAGGTTGGCCAATAAAAAAGGGTTTAGAGAATTCTAGCCAATCAAATTACAGGGGCCAGGCAGAATTTAAACCAATCAAACTGAAGACGACAGACGTTTCCTCCAATTAAATTGAAGAAGACTGGAAGACAGAAGTTCGGTAGGCGGGCGCTAACAGTAACCAAGTGCGAATTCAGTTTGATGACTGTGAAGTAGTGAGATATGGGAAGTCAAACATAACAAAGCCAACTGTTTAATAATAAAAATGGCAAACTACTTCTGCTGTTTTAAATTAAAATTTAGGTGGTTTGTCACATAATGTAAGATGTTTAATGTGCATTTCGATTTAACGTGCCTAAAAACATAACTGACAACATACCATTTATAGCATCGGTTCTTAATCCTGGTCCTCGCGACCCCCAGCTCTGCATATTTAGTAATATTTCATAATTTAAATCAGGCGTTTTAAACAGAGAGAGAGAGACGCAAAATATGCAGAGCCAGGAGTCACGAGGACCAGGATTAAGAACTGCTGGTTTATACCATTCAAGCCATTAGATAAGATTGTGTAAGTTATATGGTGGACTTAATTAACATTGAAGAATTCAATAGATTGCAGTACTGTTATCACAGGTAATGAAATTACTATTTTTGGTCAAATTTCTATTTATTGTACAGTTTTATAATGCTTATTGAAGCTACTAAGTTATCAAGCCCAAAGCGTGAATGCTTCTCTCTTCTTGGTTTACAATTCTAAATGCTCACTTTTGTTTAGACTTGTATGTTGATTCTGGACTTTATATTTGATGAAAAATGATAATTTTACCCAAACACATTCCTATAAATAGAAAATTCAGAAAAACTGCAAACTGGCTGTACACACAATGTTATTCAAATGTTATACAAAAGTTTGCATAAATCTTTTGCTAAACAACTAGGAGCACAATAAAACTATGTTCTTCTACAGTTTTTTTACATTAATGGTTAAATGCCACCTTAAAATAAGCCAAATAAAAACTTATTTTTCAGTTTCCATCTACCATTCATCTTATTTCATTTTTTGAGAAAAAGCTTAGAGACCCAAGTTTCATGTGGGTAATAATGCATATTTTTTATTTTAGCTAAAACATGTTTTGCACTCTCCTGTAAAGATATTAAACAAGCCTGCAGGAATGTAGATATTCAGAATGACAACAGAATGATTTTATACCACATTGCTTTAAATAGTACGTTATCTCTGGACCTCAACAGAAACTCCATACCTTTAGTTACTAAAACCAGGGCTTTATTAGCTGCTTTGACAAACTGTGGACAAAACACTAAGAGGTTTTATTGTGACCCCTTAAACACCAGTAGAAATATCTGACATACAAATAATAGCGTACAATACAGAGTAAAAAACTCTGCTGTCAGGTCTGTTATTCCATTTCTCTTGATTTGTCCGAGTAACCTGCTCAAGCTTGAACAAATCCGAACCTGTTTATACCTCAGTTTCTTTTAAGTTTAAGCCTCAGATAAACTGTATACTATTCTGTTTTTATAAAAAACAAAGCCGTTCCACTGTTTTAAGTCAAATAAGGTATCATATACCTTTACATAGCCAGCACTTGTCCCCACCCACCAAGTCACTCCTATTCATCTTCAGCCTGTGCAGCAGTCAAGCTTAATGCCTAACATCACTAGGGTTGATTTATTTTTGAACATCAGACAAAAGGAAGATGAATCAAATATCACTTTCCGTTAAATTAAATATGAAATCTCTTTCCTCGGCAGGTTCCTCAACTTTGACTACACATCTCTCTAATCAGCTTCGACTACAATTCCTCTAATCTTCTAAGCAGTCGATCCATTTACCTTAATACGTTCTCTTTCACGCCTCCGTGCTATAAAGGCAACGTAATTCATTACGGAATTTCACTTCAGCCAACTTCATCTTTCGTAGACTTTAACTGCACCTTGAAGATCCTTGTGGTCCATTTTTCTCTCTCTCTCTCTCTCCCGCTGCATCTCTGTCAACAGTCAAGCTGCAGCACGGAGGGATCCCTTGCCTTTGTAAACTATGGGCACTTCGGTTTTAAGGGAATGTTTCTAAAGAAGCTATGAAGAGGAGGGGCTATATCTTGGGAGGGTTCTTGAAATTAATTCTCTTGTCTAATAAAAGAATGAGGAGTCTTTGAAACAGGAAGAAACAGAGAACAGCATCTCACTCCCTGCAACTCAAAAGGCCTTTGAACGCTCTTAGCCTTGACTGCTGGAAGATCT
Organism: Triplophysa siluroides; assembly: GCA_006030095.1. Taxonomy (NCBI): domain Eukaryota; kingdom Metazoa; phylum Chordata; class Actinopteri; order Cypriniformes; family Nemacheilidae; genus Triplophysa; species Triplophysa siluroides. Next base: position 111,729 of record VCII01000702.1, read on the forward strand.
TCCTAGTCGGTTTTGGAGGAAGGCAGAAAGAGAGAAGTGGTGGTTGATGTTGTTTCTTTTGCCTCCATCTGCTAAACATTCATCTCTGATTAGAAAAAATCAGCTAATCGACTTATTTCTCATTCTCGCTGCTGTTGACCGCGATTTGGCTGCTATGACAAGAATCCTCAACAGTAGATATATTTCAGATCTACGGATTCATTTTTTCCTGTGGGGTTTGTGAACCTACAAATTCAGTTTGAACTAACTTATTTTGCTGTTTGAGGAGTGAATATATTAAGTAGCCAATTTCCTAACTTTTTTCTATATATTCTGCTTATGAAGTGAGACCAACTTGGATCAGTGATGTGTGACTAACAACAACTACTGCTCACCTCTTAATGAAATTAATTATTGAAAAATTCAAGCATTTTTATGCTTGAAAATTACAACAAATACATATCAAACACTGAAAAGGCTATGAGCTAAATATGGGTAGTTGACAAATATACCGTACATGTGTCTTATGTGTCTGAAAGCTGAATAAAAAAGATTTCCATCGTCGCATGGTTTATTAGGATAGGACCATATTTGGTTGAGATTTAACTATTTGAAAATCTGGAATCTGAGGGTGCAAAAAAATCTAAATAATGAGAAAATTGCCTTTAAAGTTGTTCATCAGAGGCGCTGTAGCAGGCCGTTGCTAAGAGGACACAGGTTTGTTTTAACGCTCTCTATTGGCTTACGGCTGTTAGAGAGAGTTTAAGAGAGTAGATGAACCCAAAAGCGATATGTGAAAACGTATAAATAAAGTAAAAAAAACGGAAGAAAAGCAAATTCTAAACTCTACATACATAGATACCAAACATGAGTGGGTAATTCCCAAAGTGCGGGCAGCTGCAAGCTAAGTTTGTAATCGTGTTTTTGGCCCTTTTTTGTTCACGGTTTTGCTGCATCCACTCTGAAAAATAATGTTTTGATATTTTTACAGTAGGCAATGGAACAATCGATAATTTTGACCCATACAATGTGTTGTTGGCTATTGCTACAAAGAAACCTGTGCTACTTTTGACTGGTTTTGTGGTCCAGGGTCACATTTTATTTTGTTTTAATATTTATAATATAAAATAGCATAAGATAGATTTACCTTTATGTAAATGTTTTATTTGACAACTACCCATATACCAAACTATACATTTACATCCCACTGTACATTAAGTATATACACGTTTAAGTAATGTAAAGAAATAAATATCCCTCTGTAATGAAGAGAAATGCAATAATAATCTAAAGTTTTTCAGCAAAATAAAGGCCTTTAGTCACAGCCTTAACGACATGAAACGTTGAATTTATAAATATATACCCAGAAATAGTCACAGTGCACAGTGTGTAACTGCAGTTTCAGAGACTTAAATGAGAAAAATAAATTATGAGAATTGCCCGTTTCTTTTTCTTTTTGGAAATCCATCAGCTCCAATGGTCGGCTGTACATCAATTGTATCCAATAAATAAACAGTCTCTAACATCCCCCGTGTTGCATAAGGATATTGTTGAAATAATTTTGCTTCAATGTGATTATCCAAACATTTTGTTTGTGGACAGTCTTCTTTTGCTAAATCCACTTTGATCGGTCTTAATGAACAGTGCCAGGTAATAAACAAACAGATTCAATTCTGGTGGTTGATGCCCTAGAGATGAAACAGGAAACTGGGCTGATCACAGATAAAGGACCATAACAACACACACTGCTTGATCTTTGTATGTTTTCAAGACAAGGGCTCCATTAATATGCTCTGCAGGCAGTTTGTAGTTGTTCTCTAACAGATGTCAGTCCACTGAATATTGGTAAAACTGTTTTGTCAGAAGTGTTTATAGATTTCAGCGAGGATGCCATCAGGTCCTTTGTTATTTGTCAGGGGCTTTGTTATTTGGCGTCTGACAAAAAGCTTTACAAAAGTCAATTAGAGCAAACGGGCTGTCTAGTTGTTCTTCTGAAGCATATCACTGTAAACAGTGTGGAAGGCTGCGTTGGCCACGAGGCTCAAAACACATTCAGGGGAGGCTTGAGATGGGCCGTGACCCGCCACTGACCCCCTTTCTCCCAGCTGATCAAACATCTGAGAAAATCTGTCACTCATTTCACGCTTTCCCACATAATCTGCCGCCGGAGAATATAAACACTATGCCACCACCATTATCATCAAGACTGATTTCAGCCCTCAGTCCTGTTATCTGGGACATCTGCCCCAAAAAATAGGAAAGAGATCAAATATACTGTAGTTGTAATTTTGAAAGAGGAGAGCAAAATTTCAAACATAAGACAAAAAAAAATAGAAGATGAGCATGTTTACAGACTCACATTTCAAACTAATATATGAAGCAATCAAAACTTGTGTTTTCCAGAACTTCTTTTGTTTGTGGGTAATGTTAGGATTCTGTTCTTTATTGGTTTTCATAAAAATGTAATGTAAATGAAATGTTAATTAAAGCCTGTTCATTCCTCTTACCACTGCAATAAACTTCAAAGATTAACATTTGTAGGCTTTATTGCAATCACAGATGATGCCACTGAGAAAAACCAACGCATCTGTTTAGCAGCACTTTAATGTTTTACTATATGAATTATGTGGTGTTCATCTGAGTGGGCAGAGTTTTTGGGTAACACGGTTCAGGGGTCAAGCTTGTTATGTAATGAGTATTTAAAAATAACTTTTTGGTAACACTTCAGTATAGGGGCAATTCTCACGATTAACAAGTTGCTATTAGCATGCCTTTTGTTGGCTGTTTATTAGCACTTATAAAGCACATATTCTGCATGACCATACTCTACATCCCTAATCCTACCCAATACCTAAACCTAACAACTACCTTACTAACTATTAATAAGCAACAAATTAAGAGTTTATTGGGGGAAAAGTCGTAGTTAATGGTTTGTTAATAGCGTGTATTGCCCCCCTATACTGAAGTGTGACCGAACTTTTTTGTTTTTAGGTGCCTGGTTGTAATGCAAACGGTCAATATTTCTTGTACAACTTGCTGTATGTGTACAAAGAAACAACAACTAAAACAATGTGTGCTAAATCGTTAGTTTGTGGAATGAGGTGTGCAACAAAAAAAAGTAGTGTTCATATAATTGATTTCCCTTGCACCAATTATTTCCCTTTAAATAATGACCCAGCAGCAGATCGTGACATTTATTAGAGGGATTTATGCCTGGGTTGTCCCTTTGAATAATAAAGTTTGATAAACTTAACATGAAAGGGATGATACACATACATTTATATTTATTAAGATAATAAATGTATTAAGACTGATATTAAGACAACATTGATGCTAACTATACCTTTAGTATAATATGCACCTTTATAGGAGCATTTCTTAATTTTCAATGTATTGGTAATATATGAGAAATATTTGGGCATTGACATTTAATGTTGTAAAAGTATACATTTTGTTGTATTACATTTGACATGTTTTGACTGTACTTTTATTTGATCATTGTGCAATTCTATTTTTAGGACAAATAAATATTAACAAATAAATGTCAGAGGGGCCTCATTGAATCTTGCCTTGGGCCCCCGCTTAATGTAGGTTCACCTCTGCTTTGAACACAAAGTACACATAAACGTGTGGGGTAATGCAAAAGAAATATCAGCACACTAATATCTCTCTTCATTGAAGTCAGATTATATTTCAAATGTGTTAATATGCCCTCCAGTTATCAGATTAATAAAAATAGGATCCTTTAATTTATAAATCCAATTAATTACATGAAAAAACGTTTGTTTTTGTAGATACCAAAATATGAATAAGATAAAGAATATTTTACTTCAAATACAGTATCTCTATGAAAAAAAGATGTTTATAAGATATTAGACTTCCTGTGCTATGTACAGCATATAATTGAAGCTGATGCACCAGCATTTTCATTGGATATTATAGCATTTGCTTATAAAACATAAAACAGCTATTTAACATAATTACCATATTATCATTTCTAAAGCACATGAGTTATTATACCAATATAATGCTTTGCTTTGTAGTATGTTTATCACATTTACTACGTGCTCTCTTTTATCATTCCTGTAATGCGATTGCAGTTTATTGTGATACACGTATTGCATTAGTATTGCGTATCAACAGCTATGTAAATATTTACAGCAGGATTTCTTTTGTATTTCAGCTTTTCTATGGGCACTAGAGGAACCCACACTGGTTCCATAAAGAACCTTTAACATCTGAAGAACCTTTATGCTACACAAAAGATTCTTTGTGGAAACAAAAATGGTTCTTCTATGGCATCGCTGTGAAGCACCTTATTTAAGATTGCAAATGCAGTCAGTATGGTATAAACGGTCAGTAGAGCTTGTTGACATTTGCATGTTTCATTCTAAAGGTAAAGTATGTACCAATGGAATTCTTAAAATAGGGCTAAGAATGGAATGAAAGGGTTACAGATATATGCAAAGAGCGAGGCAAGGGTTACAGACATATAATTGGTACTATGCCTCATCATAGAAAAGGCAAAACCTTGGATGTTCCTTTAGAAGTAATTCTAGAAAAGCAATTAGATCAGATGGCGAGCGCCTCTGCTTGAAACTCCCTGCTTCTCAAAATGTATTTTCTAAGAAACATACTATAGTTATCTCACGTCATAGTAATCTTCTGTAAGGTTTAAAATGCCTCAAATTGCCTTAATTTTGACCGGACTCCAAAGTTACAAAACCACAATATCTGGACTATGCAATCTACATTTAGTTTATTGCTCGAATGTAAACAATTGTCTCATTAGTGTCTCATTTCTATAAATAGTAGCATTTTTGGAGAACCTCTAATGAAAGTTGATCCCTCAACAAATCAAGAAACAAATATCATGACTGAGAACGCAAAGCCACCTGAGCGAGCAATAAGGCGAATGTTGGATATCAGCACCTCTTTAAAGTATTTTAGTTTCAACTCACAGTTTTAAACAGTCACTGTCACTGCCAAGATAGAGAATTTCTGCAAGAAAGCCGAAAGGAAATGGAAACTTTCAATTTGATGTCAGCTGCCCATATTTTCACAGGTGTGAGAGGCAGATTAAAAAAGACTTTTTTCAACTTTGTTTACTCGTTTACGTATTTGTGCGCACCAAATAAACTCCAGGGAATAGCAAATAATTACGTTTGACTCGGATGGTGTCAAAATCTATTTTCATCTCGTCATTTCTGCCCTTTCGCCAAAAAACAACGCCACTAAACAGCTACGGTTGAAAGTCTCTGAAAGGATTATTAATGAGATTAATAATGGCAAGGGACAAATAACGGATCAGAGATTCAGCCATGCTTTTTTGAAGCCAGTGTGCAGAAAGAAAACATTGAAAAAATATGTGAAAAATCAGGGAAAATCAAGGCATGTAATGCAAGTGATTATGATTTCAATACAAAGCCAGACTTATTTGGTGCTGTCCTGCTGTGCATAACAGCCTGTAGTGTTGACTTCAAATCTGGCCAGCATCAAACCCCCCTCAGGCTTTTAAAAACAATTTCTCTCGCTGATTGGTTTCCTCCACTCTGTTTCCTCTTATTTCTATATCAGACAGAAAGAGGAAGAGGTATGGGGGGTGGCTAAATGTGCAGCTTTTTCCAGCATCTCTGTAGCACTAATTACAGTGTGATTTGAACAAAAGCGTGTTCTAGTTAGCCTGATGCTGCAACCGTAATCAGTCTGTAGGTGGATGAACAACACAGCATCAGTGCACTGAATTGCAATTACAATCCTCGAAAAAAATAACTGGCCTGATGAAGCCACCTGTTTGTTCAGAGACAGACAGTAAAGAGAGCGGCATAAAGAGGAAAAGGACGAGCAAGTAAATAGTCAAGACTTATTCTGGCATGAAATCTGTCTTTAACCTTGCTTTAAAACAATCAATACCACTGTGGCACCACTCGTGTTTTTCTGGCCGAGGTCTCGGGTGGAGGATGAAGTGAACGCAACGAAATAAAAAAGACTGGCGAAATTTAGAAATGAACTTGAATGTAATTGTAGTGTCCGTTGTGGAATGAAGCTGCAATTCATCTGACCCCTGGACCCCTGAGAGTTAGCACTGCTCTTTCATGTAATCTACTATAGATGGTGTTATACCTGTGAAATCTTGCTGAGATGTGAATTGGCTTCTTGTTTGGGTCAGCACTGCACTGAATGCCCAGACATCAGCTGGGGATCCATACTGCAACCTCAGAAACTATGTGCGTGTGTGTGTTTTAGATGTAATATACAGCAGGATCTCATTATCCACTGACACAGATGTTGTGAATCCTGTTATGTATTGAAACTAATGAAGATAGAACATATTATAACCCCCTGGCTTCTTAACTTGCTAAAAAATGCCATGCGGTGAGCCCACCAAATATAAACCACCCTATCAGTGGGGTCACTGTGGGAATTTACACTCCTTCATTACAACCTGGATCTGGCTGGGAAAGGATTAACCCAAAAGTAGGTCTTTAATGAAAAATATCAAAAGTTATGAGGAAAGAGCGGTGTAAGGAAAAGTAGGAACTCACTAAATTAAACATGTTAACATGGAAGTACACTTGGACACAGGGACAGCCATTACAATGTTCAGGGATGGCTGTGACAGTACTGGGGCAGGTGTAGCTTTGGGATGAAGCAAGAAAAGCAGAGGTGCAGGCAGTGTGCTGAATGTTAAAAGATGTCATGTAGAGGAAATGTTTAAACCCTTTCTCGCATAGAGGTCACTACAGTTGAAAGGTGCAGTATATCTTTAAACAAAAACAAAAAGGCATCCAGTCCACTCAAGTGGACATCTGAAAATCTCTTTGAAAAACATTTGTACATTCCATAGGAACTAAAATCACAAATACATTAAAAAACTGAGTTTGTCATTCATGCATGAAAAAGGGTTAAGGGATTAAAATGAAAATTCTGTCATGAATTACTTTTTCCCCAAGTTGTTCCAAACATGTATACATTTCTTGGTTCTGATGAACACAAAGATAAATGTTAGGAAAAATGTTAGCAGCTGACATTTCTGGGACATCATGGACTACCATTAAAATTTTCCCTACTATGGTAAAAGCTCTTTTAAAAATATGCTATTCAATTTTGATAAAAATAAACATATAAAGACAAGCAAATCATTTAGAATAATATGAATCGTGTACAGCAAGTGAATATGATCTGTTTAGATTTCACGCTGTCTTGGGTCTGGTGTTGTTCCAGTCAATCTAGCACAACGTTTATTAAGGGCTGTTGCATATTCAGCAATCAAAGCCTTCTGGGTCAGTTTAATGGATTAAACTGATAGATCCATGACAGCCTGATTCAATTCTTCAATAATAATGCTCTCAGAGAGCAGAAGGTTGTATTTTGTTTGGACGCAATAAAGCAGCATTTAAACCTCACAAGAATCCCTCAAGAATCAAGAATTTTGTAACAACTTATAAATACACATTCACATCAAGTAAACAGAAGCAGTAAAACAGAAACACCAGGGGTACAATCAAAGTCCCATTTGAAGCAAGTCGGTCCACTCGGCGGCCATGCTGGGAAAACCTCAGGGCAACAATTTAATAATAAAACAAATTAATTCACACTTTATGCATCTAATAATGTGCTTCACTCATACTGTAGGTGATGATTCACAAATTTTTATTTTTTGCAAATGCTTAGAGCTAACATTCCTAAAACTCTCAAAGTTGAGAAAACAAGATCAATACCCGGTAAGTGAATCTGGGAAAGACACAGATTGCCTGAGCCACATAACTCTTGATAAATATATCACATACAGTTGGGGCTGATCCCCTTAAATTGGCCCTGTCCAGATGGTAATACACACTATACCATTAAGCCAGACTTACACCCAGTCACTTACTGTAGTACCCATCTTATACTTGGAAAGTATCCAAATTAGTTTCAGTTTATAAGCATTTTTCATCTGTCTTGAAGCTTGCCGATATCAGTACAGTGAGTACACTGCACATTATACTGATGAACCAAATAATTTATTCAAGTTTTCATGTCTGTACTATGCATGTACTAAGTTAGGTCTATTACTGCAGGTCTTCTCACTGTGTCACAGGACTGCACAACACAGAAATTAAGGACATTCAACAAAACTATGTATTTTGACCTGGGAATGTTCGCAACTGCAAAGTGTTGCACAGTTTAAACGGGGGAGGCCGTCCTTAAGTACTAATCAAATGCTGTTTTTACTTTGCTATGCAGCGGTGACAATTGTCCTAACTGCTATGTTACTGAAATCATGCAATTCTGCCATGTGTGGTGTAGCTTCAGGGTTTAGCATCTCTGGTAAATAAATAAATTCAGGGTTTTTGCATTTACTTTGGGACACTGAACACAATCTGGCTACCCTTTGTGCAGCATGATCACATGCCAATATATGTAACTACAGAAGATCAGCAGCTCTTCACTCGTAACCTGAGAAGCACAACAACGAGCCCTCTGGGAGACCACGGTACAGATGGCGAGCCCTAAGCAAATGATACGATTTTCTTAATGTACTTGTTGTAATAGCATACATTATATACTGGCTGGGTGCCTCATAATGTCTGACAAATAACAGCATATGAAGATCAGAAGTGTGTGAAGGACATTTAGAGAAAAAGCAACGCATTTGTGTTGGAGCCAGAGATGGCGAAAAAGACTCTTACATGCTGTTCAATCACATTTTGACGTACATCATAGATGTTCGTTTTTCAAATAGTCATGACAAATGTCAAGTCAATCTTCATGTAAATCTTGTTAAAACGGAAGGTACAATTAGGGTTATGAAGTTCAAAGATTTGTAGACTTGGAGGTTAATCTGAGATTTGTAATGATGATTACTGGAAAGAGGAAAACACAGATGATTGTTCTTTGTTAATAAAACACATGTATTATTCAAATTTTTGGTCAAATGCATCTGTATCCTTTGAGTTTGTAAAACGTTCTCAAAAATAAAAAAGTTCTCAGTACAACTTACAAACCAGAAAAAAAAAATAAACAGTCAAATAAATGCATTTTTTACAACTATAAACGGATGTGGACAACCTAATGTGGACAACAAAATTGAAGTAAATCATTCCAAAACCCCAAATGACCCATAAACATTGAACAAGGCAGTAGCACAGACAGGTCTTGTCAGCTAATTTATGATTTTACCAATTTACCAATTTCACACACTCAGACGCATATAAAAGTGCTTCTCTTTAGGTACTCGATTCATTCATTCCTTGAATCACTCTCAGCAGCCTCTTTATTGAATTGTCACTCCGCTCGGAGCCCCAGCTCTTGTGTGACAGCGCTAGATTTAGTCCTTTTAATATCGCCTCATTTTGCTTTGAAACAACTCCTGAACCGCAATCTATTCAACATCTTCAGTGTGTTATTGCCTTCTTATTTATTTACTACTTTTGCTCAATAGTTTGTTTTATTGTCGATCAAGTTTTATGCAAATGATACATTTGTAAAATAATTCTGACAGATGTGCTCATGATTAGCTGCTTTGTTTGTCCAGAACAAAAAACACTCCTATATCATATGATCAATATATGAATAATATAATAACTGAAAAGGAAAGGATGATCATTTCAATGTGAAATTAGCACATAAGTTAACTGAAAAAGTGAAACAAGCTAAATTGTCTAATGCGTCATACTGGGGCGCCCTTGAACAATGACTACAGCAACATGCTATAAATGCCTTCAAGCAGGCATTTTCATTCTGACACTATTCCAGAAGAGTTTTATTTTTTTGCCTGGACTGTTTATGGATTCCTCTAAAAGCCTTAAAAGAAGCAATATTTAATTCATTGAAATAACATCAAAGGGTTAGTTTAACAATGAAATATATATTAGGCTTTGTTTTATTTCACTTAGGCTTTTACGAAATATTAAAGCATTTTGCTCAATGTGCTGAATTAAATGCGGGTGATTACCGAGATAAAACAATGAACCAAAGCTTAGTGAGGCACTCACCGCTTTTATCTTCATTATTTCTATTGCCAGTAATAGAATAATCATCAACTGGTTTTCTCTTCCAAGCCAATGTTAGAATACTTTGCTTGTCCCTCAAAATGTTATTGAGTGCTTTATAAAACGATAAACCGTTTGACCAGTCCAACTTCTATTATTGCCTTCTCTGACCTCCCAAGATTTAGTTTTCAGCTTTTTAAATTGAGTTGCCTCTGCAGTCATGACCTTTCCAGGGTCAAATTTGATGTTGTTTTTATTTGTATCTCCAACCAAAAAGGTCTATACTGAGGCTTCCCTCCAGAAAGAGAGAAGGCTTTTCGTTGGATCTGTGGTTAAATTTACAGTATTTTGAGAAGCAAGCATATATATTGCTGGGCACAGAAAATCAAAAGGTATGGTCTTGTCACTATGCATCCCCCACAAAAACATAGGATGTAAGTATAGTATATTTCATATACAATATAAAATATTAGTCTATACGAACATTTACATTTTATACAGATCATCCGTCACAACTGTTGTCTCAAGTCATGTGACGTGAGAGCCCTCAAAGTCATTTACGGTACAGCCTACTCTCAATTAACATATGGTGAAAATGGTCTTAAATTATAGCATCTATCCTGCATTAACAGTGTTTATTAAATCTAACCCTAGATTCTGGCAAATTGCAGCTTTTGCAATGCTAGCCTTACATATAAACATATCAGGACCTATTTGTTTGCTATTTAAATCTAGAGCTACACATTATGCATCCAGTTTAAGCTGCATTCTGAAACAGAAACACACACAGTTTCACCCTGAAACCTCCTGCTTAATTGGCTTGCCCTTCAACCCTGGATCACGCTGCTGTGAAGAGAACCATCCAGGCATGCAGAAAGAAAATCATATCTTTCTCTCTCCCTCTCTCTCTCTCTCTAATCCACTCCCTCCCCACATCCCTGATCCTCTTGCTAGGCTCCTATGAAATGCAGGTAAGTGGCTTGTTAGTGGGTAAGATTTCCTCCAGCGGCATGATTACGGACAGCTCCTGAGAGGCGGAGCTGGATAAGTGTGAGACAGATAGGGAGCATGTCAGGACATATGGGAACGGTGTAAACACAAAAGCGGGCGGCAAGCCATAAAAGCTGAAAAAAACAGCACAGAACAATTTACATAACGTATATAAGTGCACATCTCACATGGAAGAATGAGAAACTATTATTGGTTATTTTATTTTTGATACAATGAGTAGGATTTGCATGGCGATGTTTAACACAGTTTGGCTTCCAGTATGCCTGTTATCTTTTTTACACTAGAAAAAAGACAAAAACACCTAACCTTATCATAAATGTGCCTTACATAAAATTTGATTTAGACCTCAGTTGCTGTTCAGAACAGGACCACTGGGACATCATGCTTCACTTAAATTTGCATTAAACAAAGGCTGTGCTCTCAATGTCATGCCAGCGCTCTGCTCACAGTGGTTACTGCATACTCTGCAGTACTATATACTGCTCACTATATTAAAACATTATGCAACAATAAACATTTCAAACAGCTGCACTGTGCTAAATTGTTGCATAATTCAGGAAATGATGCCAAGTTATCGTCTTGTAAACAAACAAACATAGTCATCTTGCTTTTGTAAAACAAAAAGTTTGAATCTCGGCAGTCGAAACAGTATAGAAAAGGATATGTTAAAATTGCAGCTAAGCTTATTTCATCTTGGTTAATCACACTAGATATGGAAGATTTATATGGTGCATTGTAGGATATAGTACTCTGCAAATGCACACACTGCATTACTCTATGCCTGTTGCAGAAATAGTACATGTATGAATGGTAAGTATAGACACAAACAAATTTACAGAGACCTCCACAGCACCCATGAACAGACAACCATAGGCACAACCAAACCATCTCCCATGAACCTTCTATATTTGGTTTCAATGACTCTCAAACTCACAAAAAATTGCTTATTCATGCACTTTTGCTATTCATAAACTCATTCTGAATCAGATTAAGATGGCAGGGAACATCATGCAGTGTCTTATACACAGCCTCACACCCTATAACAGTGGTCTTCAACTACTTTTCTTTGAGGGCCAGATTTCAAAAGTCTACATAGGATGCACCCCCACTTTGGGAACCCCTGATTTAGGTTCCCAAAGTAGGGGTCGTGAGGGCGGGGGTCGCAAGATGATTTCACAAGTTTATGTATAACAACAAGTAAAGTAATGAGTAAATAACTATACAAATTATATTATATGGACTGTGCTCTTTTGTGTTGTCATTATGCGCATTTGGGCAGACCTAATAGGTGCATTTGCGCGCAACGTTTGTATACTTTAACCACCTCCGAGGACAGTGGGGGTCTCCAGTCACTCTCACTGTTATTTTGAGGGTCGCGGGTCTGCTCTAGAAGATAGTCAGCAAATCTGAATCAACCCATAAATGTTCAGTGATGCTGCTGATCCAAAAGAAAACGTAGCATGTGTGCTGCACTGAGACGTGTATGATTCATTTAGAGCAGTTCTCACTTTAAAAGCACACTAAGGAGATTTTTTCAATGTGAGCAAATGTTAACAAAATGCTCACAAAGGCAGTTGCATCTCTCCAGGCAACATCAGATGTTGTTTTTAATTACAACTAAACACATCAACACAACAGAACATAAGTGATTTGTTCTCACCCGAGGTGGTGAGAGTTTGTGGGGGCCAAAACTAAATTTGGATCTTGAGAATCTTGTGTGATAGGCTGTGCCATATGCAATAAAAAAAAACGTTTAATAGGTTGTTTGCACATGATGTCACGGCACTGCGCGAAGTGCCGATGGACGGCAGCAAGCAATGTTCACAATAGGAATTCACTATAACAAAAAATGTTTCGCGTCATTTTTGAATGTTCAAATCGATCAAACCATGAAAGCTGTTTTTATTGTGTAGCAAAAGTTGATGTTCATGAAGGGGGAAAATGTGACTATTGACTGAGAAACAGAGATTAAAGTGGCTTTGTAAACCTGAATCTGCGGTTGGGATGAGCAGAGCCGTATGACTTTCTAAAACGAGGTTTAACGTACCTAAACAACGACCAGGTGAGCACAAATTTATGTCAAACCTTGTCATGAACACTAGATGCAAAGTACGAATCCTGATTAAACGGATAAAGTGATAAATCTTGCGTTAAGCATTTCTCCCCCATAGAAGTCCATTATAATGAAACAACTTAAAATACCGAAATCACCACGTAAAACCAAATATCTATGAAACCTTAATTGTAATAAACACTAGCCACTTATTCCAGATATAAGAATAGTCTCACGTTATGCTTGTTCTTCATAGAAGTTTATTTTAAAGCTCAAGGCAGCAACAAACTGAGAACATAAAACTTTTCTGTTATCATGTTTACGTTTGACATCAGTAGAAAATTTTTTGTGGGCTTACCTGGTCGTTGGTCAGGTCGTTAAACATAGATACTTTGAGTTTGTGATAGTCAATTCCTATGGCGGAAAATCACTTGCTGCCCTCCAGCCGCGCCTCAAAAAACCATGTGATTGCAAACCACCTATTTCCAATTTTTTATGAGCATGATAAGAGCATGATAAGAAACAATATGTGAAAATTTATATTTTTCTATTTTCTGTTTATTATTAAGACTGTGACATCAGTTTACATATCACTAGATACATAATAGTAAATAGTTGTGATGACAAAACAACAGCAATACATATCAAATCAAATAAAAAGCCACAAAAGCCTAAACATCTTGTTCCAATTGTCTTCTGAGAATTCTTTCCTCTATGCCTCATATATAATTGTTTGGTGCTTTCCTGCAGAGTTGGAAAAACTGGAACTAAACCCCATCAAGTTCTAAATGAGGAAGCAGCATTACTGGAGGGATCTGAGCTCACACTGCGCACACACCGTGAATGAGCGAGAGGTCATATTATACAGAGTGGAAGGCTAAAGACTGAAAGATGAAAACTCTTAGCCACAAATGGAAGAAAAGTCACAAAAATCTGCTAAAAAGTAAAGAGGTGGATCAGGCATTATTTCAGATTATTCCCAGATTTAGATTATAAAAGAGCAGCAAACAGCCCTGACTGCCCCATCCGTCTATCACCGCAATCTTAAACTCAGAAACACACAAATCTGTCACGGCACTAAAAGCACAGAATATCTATGTGACATTTGTGCAGTGTTTCTTTAAATATGCCGCAAATCCATTTTAGCGCATCAAACATCATACATACAGTATTGCACAGCCTTCAACTGTACTACAGTCTCTAGAGAGTTAGAGGAGGAGAAGAGTTCAGAGTGATGGTTGCCACACTGACAGAGGTGCTGGACTCTATACGACAGATCTTAACACTTCAATAAAGTGTATTATAACAGGTTTCAAACCTGACGACCCCAAGGGCATTTTAGGGAACTAAAGAGGGGCGCTAGAGGATCTGTTGAAAAGTTAGATTAATTCAATGCAGTTCACCTAATTTAACATTATTACGTTATCAACATGCTTTAAAAAACCTTAAAGTCTTAAAAAGGGCTTCATAATCCTTGCTGCATCGCACATAGCAGGTCTACAGCTTCTCTCAGTAATGTTAGAGAAAAACCCTTACAACAGCAAATTTATATGTAAATCAAACACAGATGGGAGTCGTAACAAAAGTAAATTCATTTGCCTGACTTGTGGAGTTTAATTATCATGAAAGCTCAACGGGCATGAAATATCACTTACGAGTAAAACGCTCTCAATGGCTCAAACGTTAAATTGCAGGTCAGTGGTACAAATATCTTTGTTAACATTTGGCCCGAAAAGTAGGGTAAAGGATGTTATGTTATGTAAATTAGTTTGAATCATTTTTGGTACAAAGCTCAAATAAAAGGCAATTATTCTGTTTTTGTGTGGACAACCGGTTCACTTTAAAATCATGATTAGTGTTTTACACAGACAGTATAACTGGGTTTGGGAAATAAACAGGGTTTGCGAGTCATCAAAAGGTTTGGAAAGTCCTGCGATTCAACATTACAACAGCCACCCTACAGTTTCTCAGCACTTCTGCTTTTACCTTTAATATGTGAAAGTAAACAGTCAAAAAGCAGATAAAGAATTGCTTGCCTCTTCAAACTGGGGGCAGTATCCTTGGGTCTAAGAGCCTAGAAGCAGTGGATCCTGTAAACCCATAAGGGATTGGTCGAGGAAAAAGTAAATAGAAAAAAAGACAGGAAGAAGCCTCAGTACAACGAGCGGTGCACAAAGGTTTGTTTTGCTTCATGGCTCTGTATTTTTCTTTCTCTCACTAACTCAAAGACAGTTTATCCTTTGGGGCAGAGTAGAGAGAGATTGTAGGCTGGCCCTGCTACCTGTGCACCCCTGCAGACAGCCTATATAACTGCCAGAAAGATTCACGGCTCACGGCCACAAGAACAGCAGCCCCTAATTCCCCTATTAGTCTCAATAAGGGACTCGCTGTTAGCGTGAAGGGGTTCTGATGACATTATTGGGGACTGTGATGGTGGGGATCTAATGAGGCACCAGGGACCTCA
Organism: Triplophysa siluroides; assembly: GCA_006030095.1. Classification (NCBI taxonomy): domain Eukaryota; kingdom Metazoa; phylum Chordata; class Actinopteri; order Cypriniformes; family Nemacheilidae; genus Triplophysa; species Triplophysa siluroides. The sequence goes on from VCII01000702.1 coordinate 127,213, forward strand.
GGTGCGAGGATGGCGGAACAGGAACAAGCCGTCAGCCATGCCAGAAGGCCCATAGGATGGACAATCGCTTGCCTGGGTTCCCCTGATAAAGGGTCGTGCCGTTTTATTGTTCTATACACACAACCTGTTTTTCCCCTTTTTGGGTCTGGTGGAATTCTTCAAGGTGTCTCAGGGGGAGGAAGAAAACTTCAGGCTGTCAGCTTTGGTGAGCAACAGAACAATCGAAAGACATTGCTTCTTTGTGTCATATCTTAAAAATGCAATTAAAAACAACAGTTTGGTTTGGCAAATCTAAATCTAATCTAGTTTTACGTCCATCTAAAGACCCCTTGAAATCCAGTTGAGGGTTGTGTCGACTAAAGGTGGATGCAGAGGAAGGCCAGCTGGCATAATATAAAGTGATGAAAAGAAATGAGCAGAGTTTATTAAATAATCGTCAAACTAAATTCAACATGTGTTCTTGCGTATGTCCCTGAAATAAAATAATCTATATTTTCTGTAGAAAATAAACTGCATGACGCTACACAGTAACAGCAAAACATAGTAGGCATCAATATATAAAAAGAGAACTTCAATTAAAAAATGCAAAACAAATGCGGAGCCAGATTGCCAGATTGGTTTTAAGAACACTCTAATATGGTCAGATCTTCTAAAATCCCCAGATCCCTCAATATGTTCAGCTCAAGCGTCCTGTTTAATAGCAAACATGTCAACACAATAAAAAAACTGCAGAATTCAATGAGTCCTTAAACTGCACTAATTCTATCAGCAACATCTTCAAATCAACATGCCAAGCTGATCATTTCTAAGCTTTGCTTCTCATGCGTCTCCCACTCGAGAGGCTGGTGGGCACCTGGGGAAATTCGACCGGATCACTCGCACCTGCAGAGCTGGATGAAAGCACAAAGATTACTGTGCTCCAGGGGACTCTGGCCATGTGTGCCGCCGCTCGCCACACTTTCTATGTCCAAATAATGTCTTTAATAAAGGGAGACTGGCGAGAGAATGTGAACGAGAGGGATGCGCGGACCCCAAGGAAAAGCAAATGATAGTGATTCGGGCTTGGCTGAACATTCAGTGTAAAATGAGACGCAGCAAACAAATGAACGGAAACAAACGAGAAAACCGAGACAATCATCATGCGATCTTGGACGACAATACGGCTGTGTACCAGTCTTGGGCCGGGCGCCATTAAACACCATTTTCATGAAGTACAGTGGGAATACAAATGAAACCCAGCAAGCCACCACTGTTCCTCATGTTCTCCGCTGTAATCTGAATGTAAGCACTAAATTGCATTGGTTCTCTCATCAAGCATGTAATTGTGTTTCTAGACATGCCACTGAAAAGCACCGCAACGGGTCCATCCTCAAGGACAGCGCTATGTTTTATTCATTTCTCATTTCGAGTAGGGTGCTTTCTCTCCCCGCTCTCTCAATTTCACCTTGGCTCCATCTCAATCAACCTGTTACTTTTCGCTGGTAATTTTTACCTTCGCTATCCATCGTCTAAACACACATACAGGCTGCGTGGGTTTGATGAAACATGCTCTTTGGTGTGACGGGGTCTGGAAGACACTAAAAACCCTTTCATGTGTGTAATTGTATGTAATGAGCCAATCGCTACACTTCTTTTTCAACCGCGCTCAGGGTCGACAGCATGTGGCCAGGTACCTGCGTTCATCAGAGCGTGACTGCTCTCTTTAGCTCTCTTCAACGAGTAATGCTCACGCTTTCACGGTCTTAAAATCCGGGTGCCAGACTGCGTCACACTTAACATTGGCTCTGTGCGCTATACCGTGTTTAAGTGTTTAAAATGAGGCGATGCACTGTAGCTATTATTGGCAGCACAGAGCTTTCAGGAGGCGTTGATTCCTGTTTGCCTGATGCTGTTGATTAGATGTATAAAAATATTGTGCATATTTGCATGTGCAAATGTGTAACCTTCATATTGTGGGTTTCACATTTTCTTGAGGAAGTGGGTGTAAATAGTCTAATATACAGTATACCTAAAATAAATAGAACGCTACATTTAGCAAAGAAATGCATCAGTTTGGTTTAGATTGATGAAGTTTTTTTCACACACAACCACATTGTGCACTCAAATTTTCAGGATTTTCAGAAACAATTTGGAGAGCGAGTTCAACTTGTGCTGTGCAAACTGCAATTGTCAGAACTGTTGTTTCTCATACTGTATAATGTGACAGCCACTTTCCTCTGCTTGTACGGTGTTTGTTTACCTAGGTGTTTCTGATTCATGTTGAGTATCCTTTGTAATTCTTTGTAAAACTTTGCCATACAATATCATATTAAATCATTTGGTTTCCATCTTTGTTGCAACCATTTTGTAAAGGGCCCTTTTGTGTTCTGAAATGAATGTACCCCTGTGTACAAGTCATTGATGGGTTTGGGTGATAAGTGTTTGGCTCAAAGGTGTTAAAGCGGCCATGCAACGGTGTTAGATGCATTCTAACTTCTTCACAATGTTAAACGTGCTGTCTTCTCATGCTTAACATGGTCAACTTGTCAAAAAGTGAGTTGGGCGTATTATGCAGTATTCCTTTGCTTGATACACTCCCCCAGCGATCGTACAGGTTTCGGAAAGTTTCGTATTTTCGTAACCATTTTTGTCTTAGTCCCTTATTGGACAATTCTCCCGGAAATGCACGCGGCCGCAAGGAGAGCAGGAGAAGGAGCATGCGCAGACGTCACTTTCACTTGTGTGCAGGAGAGAGGGAGAGCATATGTTCGCGAAGTTCAGGTGTTTGTTTGTATACTACATTTAGTTGATGAATGTTGTATAAACAGTGGATATAACGCTGGATTTGGAGATCGTTTGAAACTGATATATGGAGCCGTCCCAGCGCTAAAAGATGCCGGACATGAACCGCATGCGGTGAGTGAAACTGATGTCTGTGTTTTGTTGACAATGGGTGCGCACAAGATTATCTTCGAAGATACGAAGTATGCAATACTACTCTATAGATACTCAAGGTTAATATAAGATTGGCAGAAACCCTGTGTGTTAGGGCCGCTTTAAGATGGGTTAAGGTCTGGACTTTATGCAGACCAGTCAAGGTAATATCTTTTGAATCTTGTTTTGTACAGGGGCATTGTCATGTTGCTATGGAAAATGATCATGCCCAAACTGTTGCTATACAATTAGAAGCACATAATTCTCTAGAACATCATTATATGCTGTAGCATTAAGAATTGTGCTCACAGAAATGATTAAAGTAGTCAAACCTGTTCATTAGAAGGGGGCGTCCCAATACTTTTGTCCATGCACATAAACTTTGTATCCTCCAACGGTTTTTAATCCAGTCTTTCCATTGGGGAGGCTAATTCCAGTTTTATGGTAGAGCAATGTGTTGACACCGCAAAGATCATGGGTGTTGTGCTTTGGATAAAAGCACCTGACAAATGCAGGAATCTAAATGCATAAATACACACGCTTTATTAATTATGGTTTGACAGATAAACTTGCACCTGTTTATTAAATAACATTGTGTCAGCTCTGATAAGACTTTCCGGTGTTATGAGAGTTGTCAATTTGTATAATTGTTACCTTAGGAATGATCACTATGGCAACAAGCACTCTTAACACCAAAAAAAGAAAATCAGATTGACTTCGTTTAGATGTTTGTACAGACTCATTCAACTCACTCCCAGAAGGTATTGTGTGAACAACTTGTGAAGATTTTGTGAGGGACACTTCGAGACTCGCACAATATGGCTGTCAATTCCAAACACTGACTGTGTGAATGTAGCCAAAGTAAAAACGCATAGTCTCAGACAGAAATGATTCAAGGGTCCTTCAACAAAGCCCTCACATACACAAACATACCTTTTGATAATGCTCTACAGAACTAAGCAAACATTTCCTCCCACATATATATACACACATCTATAGACGAACACACACTCCTGTGTATTCCGCAGTCTTTCACGGTTTGTTTCTCCGTCTTCCCCACATGTACACCTACATGAGCATTACCATATGTTCCTATGTTAACACATGTTAAAAACTAATCCTCACTGGATCTCTACAACAAACACATCCATCTGTAAACCCACTTCTAGACACCTGTTAAGTAAACGTGTACGTCCTTATTGCTATACGATTCAGAAACATTCAGTCTAAAACAGCATTCTCTTCCTTTATGAACCCGTTTACACTGGTTTTAACTTAGTTTTAACTGCCATCGCTAAATTGACAGGACTTAATTCAAGTGCAAACAGGGTCCAACATGTTTTGTGATCAAATTTGGTACAGTAGGACCCTTTGTATTGTGTTCTTCCTTGAATTACTCACTTCTGCCAGTTTTATTCCAATTCGTACGTCGCTTTGTATAAAAGCATCTGCTTAATGAATAAATGCAAATGTTAATGTAAGTTCATGTTTGTGGCTGACCCTGATGCCGGTAACTACTTTCAGTGGGCTGTGATCACAATTCAAAGGGCTTGTAAAACAGAAAGTCCTCTATATTTCACACTCAAGTCTCCTGTTAAATAAAACATTCCGTCTGCCCAAAGACTGTGCAGCAGAATGCACAATAAACCTCTCTGTAAAGTCAATGAGTCACTAATAAAAACAACACCAAGTGTGTAAGTGTGTGTGTTGGACGCTGGGTGGTTCAACTGGGTTCTGTAGCGAGCATTGTGCCATATGAGTCAGAACCAAACAGACTACAGGAGAGAAAGCTAGAGTGTCAATACCAGTGCTGAACCATTGGTAAATTTGGGTATTGTTTTTGACAGCACACAAATAGATATGCACACGTCTTTGACCCCTGCAAAGCACTACAAGTATTCCACCCACCAACCAAAAGAGTAACAGAAATGGTACACCTTTATTTAGTCTCCTCTCTCGCCTACACCTTTGTGATTGGTGTCAGCATTATGTTTTTCTCATTTTGCAGTGTGACGGGGGGCTGGCCCACCTGATGGGAAGCAATCACACACTCACTAAAATCATCCACACTTGGACATCCGCGGCCCCCCGACCCGCCTACACCTGGGGCTTCTGTACACCCTGACTGCGATCAATTTGAGTCTCTTCCTCACTGCTCCTACTGGTGAGGAGAATGAACACAAACAGGAGGAGACTAAATCAATGCAAGACATTCAGCAATAAATATCTCTAACATATGCATGTGTCTGCGTGTGAGGTGCAGAGGAGCTCGGGTTCCTGGTGCGATTCATTCTGTTCTGAGACCTTACAATTTGGAAGCGGAAAATTTGGTTTATGTTCAATCCACTACTACAAAAGCATCTCGTATGGTTTCAATAACACATTTCGACTAACCCTGCAGAATGGTGAGAGAGGCCATTGCTGCTATGCAGAACATTCTCACGGCCTTGTCATTCATCATTACATGAAAAATTGGTTCATTGGTTCAGTTAAATTCAGTTAAAATCATTTATTATTGGAAATAATTTCTCAACTTTCAGTGGATGTTGCCATTTTTGTCATCCCCAAGATGTTCCGCACTAACATCTGAAATATAACATTTTTTCATTTCAATAATCTTTTAATAATGATTCAATAACCTTCAATAATGAGCTTTTCTCATATTCTCAATATTATGCTCCTTCCTGTTAATAATATCTGTTTAACTGACTTAAGGAAAATCTTTAATGACATTCTTTCCTGAAAAAAACATCATGTTCAAATAATCTTATGTTGTATTAGACAAAAATTACATCCTGTCTAATCACATTACAGAAACAATATGATAAAATCAACATTTTTATAAAATGTAAAAAATATAAAAATAAATGATATCAAAAAAGTAAAAAAAAACAACGTTTGCTCTTTTCCACAGCTTTAGGCATCATGTCCTCACTTTTATGCAAATAACAAAATTATCATTAAGTTCAAACATTTCATCCTGTCCAGAGGATTCTATTACATTTTTCACAGTCACACCTTCTCAAATTCTCAAATTACAACACAAGTATACACATTTTCTAAAAATATCTGACCCTGGAAAAATAGGAGGAATGAACCTGGTGGCTATAGCTCAAGGCTCATAATGTAAAGGTTGTTGGTTCCATCCCCACAAGGAGTGAGCCGAAAACAATCACAATTGTGCCCTTGTGAAAGACTATTAACCCTAGACTGCCCCAGGAGGATTATTATATTTACTGTAAATCACTTTAGAAAAAAGTATTTGAAACTGGTTGTTACTGTATTTAAACTACATTTTACAGACCAAGCTGTTACGGTTCCTGGTGGACCACAGCACATGCAGGTTTTCATGCACTCTTAATTATGAAAATTAGACCCTGCCCTACACATCTGTGAAAATCATTCTACCTTATAAAAACCTCAGAGATTCATTATAATTTAACAGTGTTATACATTGTTAAATGCAGTTTTCTTAGTTTTACTGAAATCATTTTTTTGTAAAAAAAAAGGATCTACTGCCCACACTCCCTCTTATTCCATACATTTTTATTTAAAAATATCATAAGAACAGTAAAAGCATCTTCTAACATAAACAATGTATGTTTTAAATGGTCCGATTAGCCAACGTTTCACTCAAAAATGTTTTTTTACACTTATCTATTTTCAAATGTTCCAGATATCGCTATTGTCCTTCTGAACCTCTTATCACCATATTTCAGTATTTTCTTGTCATAAATCATTATTATTAGTCACCCTTTATGTTTGTCACTAGGTTTTGCAAATATCTAAACAATAAAAAGTATTCAAAAGTGCTTGTCACCTTTTACATTACATTTACATTTAGCAGACGCTTTTATCCAAAGCGACTTACAAAGAGTTTAGGAGCAATAAGCGATATGTCATACAGGAGCCATAATACATTAAGTGCCAATGCAAAGTTACTGGTTTCAACAAAAGCTAGACCACTACCACTTTTACCACACAGTATTTAATCATTTTCCATTTTCCGAAAACAGAAAATTTGGACAAACAAGGTTTTGGAAGGACAGCAACGATATAATCATGGTATGACAAATTTTGCCATTCCTATACTGATGTTTTCCAAACTCACAATTTTAACAACATATGCCACCTTGGTGACGGATCCAAAGAAGCTGTGACAATGTTCAGTATATCAAAATTATGAAATAGTGGGATTATAACACCTAGTCTATTAAGCGAAAGAAAATATCACAGAAAACCAACTGTGTGCAAGGAATAGAAACACATGGACAAGATTAATGTCTATAAGATTTTGTGACAATGGAGCACTTCATACTGTCCCGGGCCATGAGGGCATCCCTACTGTTGAGCCCTCCACACCTGCTTCTGTTGTATTTTGATGGCACTGTGATTATGGGCTTACCGTACACTTTAGTTTACAGTACATTTAGCTTCCATTTAAGTGGTTGGCTAACAATTCAAACAGAAGTATAGTATTTTTATTTTAATATACTTTCTCTTACAGCGCAGATTTGTAGGTTGGATTTCCTAAAATGTTAGTCTAGTGATGAGGCACAAAAATGACACACTGCACCTTTAAGTATTACAACTCAGTATACGCATTTCCATAAACACTTGTAAAAAAAGCATCCTCTATTAAAAGTATCTAAAAATGTCACGGCACTCCCAAACCAGTCACTGGAAATTTTATCTCATCAAGCTCCTATCGCAGTCACTAATAATACCATCAGACATTATAAACATGGTGTCTGTATCCAGTAACCAGACCCCGCGGATCGAAAATGGACTCGCAGAGTCCTGACAGACAATGGCAGCCTACAGCGTATCCCACTCAAACATTTTACAGTAACCATGCCCTGGGGCTAGAAGTGTACTGGAGAAAGAAAGCGTAAAGTGTGTGTACGTGTGTGTATGTGATGGGATGTCTGCAGAGGCAGTGCTAAATGTGATTTCAGCCCACACCCAGCCAACCAGAGCTGTTGCCTGATACTGAATGTAATTGAATAAGGCAAAACCAATAAAAAGGAAAAAAGAAAGAGCAAGTGAGAGACCGAGGAGGAGGGAAGAGGGAGACGATGATGGAGTCACCCAAATAAAAAAAGAGAGGAAGGCCTTGGATCACAACGTTGTCATGTTCATTATCACACGAGTGATCTACTATCTGATCTGACATCTTTTACCAGTGTTACACACTGAAGATCAGACATTTAAAATCTTTCACCTGTTCGGTTTCGCATTTTTGAAATTCTCCGTCGTACTTTGACAAAAAAAATCAGCGAGCCTCATTCTGAGGACCGTCTTTTCTGAAAGTCACACACTTAGCTGTTTTTTTCGAACCCAATTAACAGGACCTCAGCTGCGGAGTGTCCCTTGATAACCATCACACCTTATTGTCACACATCCACTCTCACACCCCTTTGCTTCTCTCTTTCCTCTCATAGCCACACTTTCAGCTCACTTGTTGTCTATTTCTCTCACTTACTCTCTCTATGCGTCTACTTTGTCCTGTTTTTAGCAACATTTTAAAAATTCAGTAACACAAACAAATAAACTGTGTTCTTCCGCTGTTTTGTCAACTGAAAATTAAGTGACAATTATAAACAGAATGTTATTATGCAGAGATTGCTGACACAACTAGTGCCCTAGATGACAAGTGTTAAGGAACACTGAATGTTTAATTAAGCTTTCCAATTCAAACAAACCTATAGTCATTTTTATGATGGATCTCCAAATAAAAAAGTATGAGAATGAAAATTTTAGAGGACATTAATTAGAGTTATTAAGACATATTAGACTTAATAGTCAACATTTTGATTTAAGATTACAAAGACACAAAAATGTTGTCTTAAATATGCAATACTGATTTACATGCATTCAGTAAATAAGCTTGCTGTCCACAACTAGGCCGCTTTCAGATTGGGCTCGTCTGCTGCGGTTCGAACTTGAGTGCAATTCTGCCCTACAAAGGCAAAAGACCTTAACTCGCTAGACTTTTGACCCCTACTTTGAAGTTACTGTCCTCTGCCTTTGTAGTGTCTGCAAAAAGTGATAAGTAACGCCAAGCGAAAAAGCAGTAACTTCCACATTATCAATATTCAGCTGCTGATCAGCATTTACAAAACTATTATTGAAACACCTGTATAAAATCCAGTGATCATGGTATTTATTTTGGATGAATATAAAATGCCCTAAATGTCCTAAAGGACTATGTGGACGCCAGCCCAGCAGGTTGGAATAATGCTCAGACATCTTGTGGATTGTTGTGGATTAAACATCTTCGATGACATTCATTTTCATTGCCATGGATTTTATTGGGTTACAAGAATAGGATATGGATTTAATGGCAAACTGTACTGATTTTATGTTTGATCATGCTACATGCTACATGCTACGCTGTCACAGGAGTCAAATCTTGCAACTAGTGTGCAGACCCAGACTGTCACTGATTGAAAAATACGAATTATGAAAATAATATAAAACACTTTTTATATTTACAGAGATTATCTACGATTATTTATTGCTGGCAATTTATCTAGTCTTTGCTTGTTTACAGCGTTTTATATGGAGCAGTTTGGCAGCCTATTTAAAGTATATATGCTAACGTTAGCTAGCTAAGTGAAGTAGATTGCGATCTATCTAATACGTTTGTCTACTGCATCTTTTGTGTAACATAATTTCTTACCTTGAGCTTGATGTCTGCTTTTCAAAGCCAGGCACCGTCTCTCCAATACCGTATCTCAAGGCCGGCACAGTAACTTCATATTGACGCACAGCTAAACAAAGGCAGAGTACCGTAACTCAACAAGAGCATTCCAAAACTTAGTCAAAGAGGGGTAACTAGTGTTACGGTGTTCTGCCTTGGTTTCTTTTGGAAGTTACTGTAAAGACGACGTATTATTTTCTCGAAAAAACTATGAAATTGATTCAAGATACTTTTGCACGTGATAAAGGACGTCTTGAATATCTCAAGAATATCAATAACAAATTTTCAACCAAAATCGAAGTTACGGTCTTTTGCCTTTGCACGGCAGAATTGTTCCCGGCGCCCCCCGCAGCGTGGGTTTGGTTTCACACTCAACTTGATTCTGTCGAACCCTGGTGCGGCTGCGTTCGTCTTACATCATCAAAAATGTGCACGGCCCATGGCAGAAAACAGAACACGGATCAATATATTGCGTTTTTATTTGATGCAATTATCCACAGCAGAGAAAACTACATTTGGTTTTTTTGTAGGCGCGTTGCATGCAGACGGCTTTCTGCTGCTTGCAAACAGACTGTTTGAGGAAACAATGGATTACCATTGACCTGCCACTCTGATCGGTCTAAACGCATGCGCAGGTCACTTTACTTCCTCATCAAGTGTGCACCCGGGTCCGTGTTGCTTTCATATTCATGCGAACCGCACCACAGTTCGAGAGCAACCAAACTCAGAACGCCTCTTTCAGGTAGTCTCAGGGTCGGTAGCCAGGTGCGCACCCGGTTTCGCTTGACAGCTTTCACATTAGCGATTTTTCATGCGAACCGCGCCCCGTTCCGAACTAAACTTCAAGTGTGAAAGTCACCTTAAAAACAGGCCGCATTAATGTTATGCAATTGAACAAAACTATTAACAGGTTAGATAATTTTACACCAAACTGTTGCTCTGAGCACAAATTAGAATGATTTCCAAGAAAATGCCACTTTCGTGTATTTTTCCCTCACCCATGTCACTGCCTCATCCCTCGGCTCTTGCTGTTTCTCACTGATCATCTGTGCTTGTCAGAGACAGTCTGCAGACCTGACATCTGATCAGCCAGATCTCAAACAAATTTGAAATTTGTTACAGTGACGGTTCATGTCTCACAAATGCGCAAAAAAATGTGCAGGGCATGTGCTTTAAGAAGACTGCAGTCCGGGGCATGCTGACACACACTTGTTGCAAACACAAATAGAGGACTACCTCCTGCCTTAGAGTGCATTTGGAAGAGCAAACATTACTTGTCTACCTCGTTCCACATCCCTCTTATACCAATTTATTCATTAGGAAAGTAAATTGTCAGCTGTACCAGTAAGAGCTGGGACCCAATGAGTAATGTTCATGACACACAGACAGGTGCTGTCGACCTGCGTCATGTCCTAATCCTCCCCCTCTCTCTCTTTCTCTATCTATCTATATTCACTATCTAGCCATCTTGCCAAGAAAATCCCATAAAAAGTCATGCTTACACTGGAAAAACTGAATTAAGTATAAATCCCCTTTTAAATTTGTTTCATATGTATACATTTCTCTAGCGTACATATTTAAGCATATATCTGTATTCATAAGCGCTCTAATGCCATTTTTTAATAAAGCACTTATTTACCACGCATGAGATGCGCACCCATAATAAAAAACAACATTCTCAAGCAGCCATGGTTTCATTAAAAGGAATAAAAGTGATTTCACTCACTGTTAGCAAGATTTATGATATGTTTTTTAAATATACAAGAGTCACATTGATACGGTTATGGCATTTTACCGGTATGGTGACGCCCTTACGATGCATTTTTTATTTAATGCATTTTATAAAAATGGAGAATATGTCAGTATGATCTAAGAAGAGCCAACCTTTCTCCGGTCTGTGGACATTATTGCTTCTTAATTCTGTGGATCAATTCACCGCTCTCCTACAAAGAGCTCTTTCCATTTTTGTCACATCCATAACGCAAATTCATTCCCCTGTCTAAAAAAAATAAAAAAATGTCTAGACTGAGATTTTTCTGCTGTCTGGACTCCATCTGCAAGGGTTTAGGAAAATATATATAAACGGCTCGATACTCCAGTAATTAATGTTTCCTCTGAGATGTTGCATTTCACGTTTTGACTGCAAATGTCACATCCATAACGCTGGAATAGGCCAATTACAAATTTGTCATTTACCAGCACTTTTATTAAAAGCGACTAACACTACGCTTATTACATGGACAGTTCCCCTGGAGCAGCCTAGTAGAATTCCTTGCTCAAGGGCACAGCGGTGATATAGATCAGCCTTTGTGCCGGGTTTGAACCATCAACCCTTCAGTTACCAACCTTTGTGCCCTACACAATACTACACCATACACAATGTCAGCAAAACTAGACACAAACTCAAATGAGAAAAAATCTCATCACACAACAAGATAATGGATGAAAATGATTTGCTCTCAAGCACAGTGCTTTACCCTTCATCGCGTATGTACAGCGTGTTATCACTCATCTACTCTGTGGCTACTGATTGCGCCAGTCAGATGCCCATCCAATTATTTCTACTGGCTGGTAAAATAAGTCACGGCAGGCCCGTAACCCCTCCTCCTATAGCCGGAGCACTCTGAACTGTAATGGCCATTAATAATGCAGCCCTTCTGCCCGATTAGTGTGAGCGCATCATGTCTCTCTGTTTAGTTTTCCTGGCTCCATTCCCTCTACATTGCTCTCCGGGTTGCCATATTTGTCCGTTGTCCATCAGTTTTTTTCGCATGAATAATCTAGTGGAATATTACTAGGATGGAGAAATAATAAAAGAGCCGTTCAGTTTTTGTATGAACACCGGAACTGAATGGTGTTTATGATGTTCGATTCTAATAATGGTTTTTGTCGGCATTCTTCAATGGATCTGCAAATGATACAATAATCATCAATAATCATTACATTTTTCCTCTTGAGCTGTCCTCACTGTTTGCAACTAAAATGAGTAAAATAAGTAACTAGCAAATAAATGAGTACTGGTAAATGATACAGTGTAATTGTATATTTAATACGTAACATCTGTAACAAGGGCTCCGTAAAATAGTGTTACCATGTAATGTAATGTAAAAGTAATTGTAGTCATTTTAACAGGCATCTAAACTTCAAGGCCCAGCGCATATATCTGAAATTCTCCCACAAATCAGATTTTTTTGCCCACCTGTTTACATTTACAAACCAACTGTGGTTACATCGATACCCCAGCAGGTGGGCATTTTGATTGAGAGGTGCATTTGACCATTGATGCATACAGCTGCGAGGCACAAACGCTCTTTACAGAGCGGATGCCCATACTCATGTGAGCCTTTAAAAACAGCTGGCTGTCAGTCAGATGGCACTCAGGTAGAAGTACTACCTACTAGACTCTGAGAGAGAGAGAGAGAGAGAGAGAGAGAGAGAGAGAGAGAGAGAGAGTTAGAGAGAGAAACAAGGAAAGAAAGACAGACATCGAAACCACATCCTCGTGTCATTATTGTTTTTTAAACCTCTTTGAATTGCAGCTCAAAACATCTGTGACCTCTCAAAAATGTTTTTGCCCATGGGCTAACAGGGTACTCATCATTAAATACTAGATTAGCCTTATCAGCCTCACCCTGTGAAATAAACACTCACATCTCACAGCGGGGACCCGGTAATGTGCACCAAACCCTGTGAACTTGTGCGTGAGCATTCAGAAATGAGTTTGGACTCAGAAAAGAGGGCATAGCAAGCAGCGAAGAGAGGGAAAGCGATGGCATACAATAAACCTGTGTTTGTCTCCCGCACATGCATTTTACATTTGCTAGGCACTTCTAAATGTCGCATTAATCCATCAGGATAGCAGACAAGACTCTCCCTGGGGTCGGCAGCCACTGATGCAAGATTCCCTCCGCATCGCCCCTTTAGGTTTGCTCATCCAAGCACCAGCCTGCTGTTAAGCTGTCAGCCAGCGATCGAAGACTCCCTAAGATGCGCGCTGATCTACCTTAACATTTGGCGCACATCTGATTCGCTGGCACTCGCGAGCACCTGAGGTTCCCTGGTTGAATGAATCTGATGAATAGTTTCATTAAAGGCGAGAAGCAGCTCCCTAATCGAGACTTCAACAGCCGCCATTAATGTAATTCTTCATTAACTCTAACCAAGGGCCAGTCAAGGTCCACTGCGCTCTGTAAGGCATGCCATGGCCGAGTGTGCTTCTCTGTGTGTATAACTGCAGATGCATTCAAATATAAAATATCGCTGAGAGATACATATATGTGCCGCATATTTGACCAAAAACGGAATAATAAAACTAAATGCAGCATATCCATCTGAGATCAAAGCCACGGTGTGCTCTTGCATAGGACATTAATAGAGCATCCATGTGACAAAAGAGAAATGGAGAAAGAGAGAGAGAGGTAAGGCCTCTTCACAGAGCAGCCTTGTAATGTCCAAAAAGCAGTATACACATTCATCTTACAGAGCCTGCCTTCATTTCATCATATCCTCGGAATGCATCTCTCTGACAACTGTCACACACTGATGACCGAATGAATGCAAGCAAAATGCCTGCGTGTGCAAACCTGCGTTTCTTACCCCCTCATTCTAGAGTCCATTGAGAATCTGTCGCGTTTGGGGTTTGAACAAAAAAAGAAAAAAAACACCCGCCTGGTACTGCTGAGATCACGTTCAGTCCCCTAACATCCACTGCACTTATCGAGAGCACATCTCAAAAATTCTGTCAAACCTCCCTAGTGAGATGTCTCTTCCTTCCCATCGTTTATTCGCAGCAGAAAGGAACACAACTGTTCCTCTAGTTTCTTGGGAACTATGAATAAATTATTGCAGCAGAACAGCTATTACCCGGTTCCATTTCGACTGGGATTAAGCAAACTACACAATTCCCTGTGTCATGAATTTCTGATGGAGATGGTAGCACCTGTGTCCCGGTCTTGAAAAAGAAAGAGCGAGCTGGTCTGATTAGCTGCGTTGGTTCTTTTTTAGAGTATTTTTTGCAATACCACAATCCTCTTAAGACAAAAATACACTCAAGAAAGTCTCAATTTTCAATCCAATTGGGCCCCTCTACAGGATAAAAGGCATGGATATGAGCGTAAGTGTATTACAACTGACCGTGCGTTAAGAGGGTATTAAGGAGAAAAACAGGAGTCATATCATTCACTCCCAATTATAAGATACAACGTATATCTCCAATATAAGCAGCATCTTAATATCACATCTTCAGTGACTGGGATTGAAACCTATTTATAGAGTAATTCCAGGCAATAGTCCATTTAAAAGAACAAAGTCGCATAGTCAATACACAGTAAAATATTTACAACAAGCCTACAATAAAAGTAAAAAAAGAATTAGGAAAAAATGCATTTTAGCATTTTATTAACCAGATTCATGAGGTACCACCCAGTGACGCTTTAAATCATTATAAAAAGGAGATCCCACCTATACAGGTGCAATGCATTAAAAAAAGTCATGCTTTTACTTTTTTTGGTAAGAATGAACATATCTGTGAAAACCCAACTGAAGTCTTCTTTTTGTGATTTACTGTATTCTACCAAAAATCATCATACACAATGTACATACTGTATATAACCTTAAAGGTGCTGTTTGTCATTTTTTGGAAGATCTATTGACAGTAGGGCTGTCAAAAGATTAATCGCGATTAATCGCATCCAGAATAAAAGTTTGTGTTTACATAAAATATGTCTATGTTCTGTGCATATTAATTATGTTTTTATAAATACAAACACATACACATGTATACATTTACATGTGTATGTAAATGCACATGTACATTTATTTACATGTATTTATTTATATTTACCAACAATTGAAATTATATATAAATGTTTAATCATTTTTAGATTTTTCTTAAATATATGCATGGATGTGTATGTGTTAATAAATACAAAATTATTCTGCACACCACACAGATATATATTATGTTAACACAAACTTTTATTCTGGATGCGATTAATCGCGATTAATCTTTTGACAGCCCTAATTGACAGACATGCAATATAATATACAAAACTATGTACTGAGAGATGAATAAAGACCTTAGATAATGAAACGTTATGTTTTTATTACCTTAGAATGAGCTTTTTCTATCTACATACACAGCGGGTCCCCTTACACGGAATTCACCGTGTTGTTTCTACAGTAGCCCTAAACAGACAAACTGCTGTACAGAATGCGTTTCGTAAAAACATTATCTCCTTCGGGAACGACATCTTAGTCTCCTCCCAGCCTCCGTAGGGCTTCGAAAGCGGTGACGGAGTCAAAGATTGAAATCATAATGAAATTAATGGTTGAAATCAAACTGAACTGATTTAAAACATTAAAGCATACGCCTCCAGATCAACAGATCATACGAAAAATTTCAGTCAAACGATCCGTTGTGTAGTACTGCCAGCTTCACCAAATCAACACAAACAGTCAAAAACCAGCTCCTACATATATTCAAATTCATGCTGGTCTAAACTTGTCACCTCAGTCGGAAAGCCACCTGAGAAACCCTTCCACAGGAGTTCCCCCTGAGATACCGTATGAGAACGGAAGGGTGACAAGTTCTCAAAGACATGAAAGCACACTGGTGATGACCCGACGCAACATGAGGTGTCAATTGTTCAGTCCTCTCACTCTATGTCACACCAAGAAAGAATGTCACGCAGACAAAAGCCTGCAGACAGCAGGGGCATTGAGGAATCATGGGAAAACAATATTTTTATTGAAGTCTTTACAGACAATGGTCCTGTAGGTGGGGTCGTTCTAGCCAGAAAGACCACGAATGATGGTTTTATCTAAACATTGCTTTAACCCACGGCCGATCGCTCCACCCGCTGAGCTGTCAGATGGAGACAAGAGAAGGTTAGTGGAGGGGATTGCGCAGCGGAGACTTTCTATGGAGAGGTCTCTGGTGGTGCACCCACAGCTTGTCCTCTTTTACACCATCTGACACACACATCCAGCTGAGATGCTAATTAGTAGCAGTGGCTAATGGGCTTGCAGGGAGAAACACAAAGGCTACACACATTTTAATCACCCAACATTCTACCGATGCAGCCGGTGGAATTAATCGAAGGAAAAAGCGGCGAGAGCGATTTGGCTTAAGGTACCATATGACAGGCGCGATGGAGGGAGATCCATGGTGGAGATAACAAATATAACGTTCAGTTGGGCTTATTTGCGCTCCAACATAGAGGCGCACTTAAAGAATGGCTGTCGAGATGACGTGGATTCATTCGGGCCAGAAGTATATATAGCAGACCTCTACAATGAAGCTCAAAGTTACACATGCATTCGGTACATTACTGTTTGTATGCACGCTCCTTCACAGACCACAAGCATCAGATCCGCCGCACAAAGGACGCATGGCAGGAACAAAGAGACAATTTAATGCGAACAAGATTCTTAAACTCTGACATGCTTATCAGAAATATTTGTATTGCTTTCTGTTCTGGTTCTTACCATGATAGGCAGAGAACAGCTATTTACTCAGCATGGAGAACGACCTTCATGCGGCGCTGGAGAAGACTTCGACGGGTGGATGCTCATAACCCCTCCACCGGTATAGTTTGAAGCAATCAATAGAGAAAGGTATTTAGACTCTTAAGGAGTTTGGAGCTGGTTCCTGTGATGTAATACATAATCCACACATTTGAAGGTCCAGTGTGTGAAAATTTTGCAGCACCTAGAAGTGAGATTGCAACCAACGGCTCACTCCCCCCTAACCCTCCCTTTGGAAGTGCTATAGTCACTGACACAGACAAAAATGTCGTCACGTTTTCGTTTCTAAGACGAAGAGATAACGTATTTATGAAACGCGTTCTGTAGAACCGTTTGTCCGTTTAGGGGCACTGTAGAAACAACATGGTGAATTGCATGTGCACTGTGTATAGATTTAAATAGCTTATTCTAAAGTAATAAGAACTTAACGCTTCATTATACAGGTCTCTATACACCTATGAAGACATAGTTATGTATATTATATTGCATTTGTCAACAGATCCTCCAAAAAATTACATACAGCACCTTTACATGTATGATTACAAATCGCGTCTGAAAAATGGCTTCTTGTGTGTGTGCATTAAGCTTTAGCTGCAAGTGATATGAACAAAAGATGATTACCTCATTAATCTAAATCATTTGTATAACAATTAACCATCAATCAAATTCTGTTTTTCCAAGACAAGTTAACACAATGAGCTCACAAAGGGTTGGTAACAGATTATAAATACACTTCCATAAGATACAGCTTACACCTACTGAGTCTCGATGGACTTCTAAGAAGAACTGTACATCTGTGTATGTTTACACACAAACATTCAAGCTCACACAAAACACACCTATACAACAAATGTTTTTACACCCACCCACAGGTATTACATGCAGATCATACATTAGACACAATGAGGTAAATAACATGCGCTTGCCTCATAACAACTTATTACATAAAATTAGTAGGTGTGATGTTTAATGTGGTGGGGTGGGGTGGGGTAGGAAATTTGTTGAAAAGCCAAGTTATTCTGTTTTCAACATAGACGAGACCCAACGAGGTTAATGACCAGATTGTGAAAACACATTTGTGCTCTGGCAACGGGCTTTTTGAGCAGCTGTTCAGATAGATGATCAACTGAACAATTTGTCATGTTCAGTGAAATTGTTGTTGTCCGCCTCCACAATGTCACGCTAAACAACTTGCTTTGCATCAAGAGACATGCCGCGACGAACTCTTTGTGACTTGCAGCCTCAAAGATATTTTGTGTTTGAAACAATGTCTGCTTAAACAGTTTGTCAAATGTTCACTACCGAGTAGGACATTTACATTTTTTGCAATTGGCAAACGCTTTTATCCAAAGTGACTTAATTTGCATTATATTATACATTTTTTTGTTTATGCATATGTGCAATCCATAGGATCGAACCCATGACCTTTGCGTTGCTAGCGGCATGCTTTGTTATTTTTTTTGCATATGTTTTACGATCTGAGATTCACTGAAATTGAGACCATCCATCCTTTAGGTGATGCAGGCTGTCGTGAGACGATCAATAATAAATAAACAGGTCATAACATGAAGATGTTTCTTATTCAATTCACACTAGCAGCTGGCGACACAATAAGACTAGACCAGACTCCAAACTAGACCAAACTCCAATCTAGACCAATCTAATTTTCTGGTGTGGCCACACCTTTCGAATTTTGAGTGAGGTGGGTGTATCCCACTTCTATTAGCACAAATGGTTTAACTTTCAACATGGACATCAAACCCGACCAGTTTGAGCATAGACAACCAACAGAAGACATTGTAAGCCAAATGAATAAATGTAAGTAAAAGAAGAGCTCTGAATAATCCTCAAATAAGAAAAAAGCAAATAAATGCAGCAACAGCGGGAATAAAAACAGAAATTCATACAATAAATAGTAACAGCAATCCGCTTAATTTATTCATGCCACGGTGCATTGCTGGAAACTGGAGTAGCGTATCATTTTCCACAGATTCCACTCAACTTGCTCAAAAATGCTCATTCATATGCAGAAAACAAGTCTTAAAATGTGAGTCTTTGTTGTGTATTCTGTTTAGTGTTAAAAGCACCTTTGCATGACAGAAACAGCATATATCAAAGCGCAAGCCTTGTCACGTCTTCTTAGGAAGAAAATAGGAATGCAACTCAGACAACATTTTTTCCACATTGCTGAACCAGGATTTCATTGAATGCACTCGCTCCTTTATTTGTCAGCTTTAATATAAACCTGCCTGAAACTTCTGCCAAAGTTGTTATTTGTGTAATACAAAATTTGCTAATGTACTATACAATACACCTGACCTCAATTATTTGTCTTCATCTCCACCCTTGTAATATATGTCATTTTTGTATAAAAATAACTTGATGTAAGTTCTGCAGCTTTCCATTTTAAGTTAGTTCTAATCGAGAGAGAAATGAAAAGGGCAACATATTTACACGCATAGGTCTGTGACTAGATGACATGAAATTTCAAGCCGTGACAGCAGTGCTATGCAGAGTGACATTTTAAACAAAAAAACATTTGAGAACTTTTAAATTAACCATGCACAAATTACTTGAATACATATAATGTATGTCATTTTTAAATATACATTTCCACACCACAGCACAAGTATACAGCAAAAAAGCATAAAAGAAATGGTCACAACAGAATATGCCCTGACTCCATATGTAAATTAAAGTGATACTTCACCCAAAAAAGAAAATTCTGTCAACTCACCTTCGAGTTGTTCCAAATCTGTATAACTGTCTTTGTTCTGATGAATAGAGAGAAAGATATTTGGAAGAATGCTTATAACCAGACAGATTTTGCCCCCCATTGACTACCATAGTCAAAAGTGTCCTACATTCTTCAAAATATCTTCTTTTGTGTTCAACAGAACAAAAAAAAAGGATAAAGTAATTTTTCCTACTATGGGTGTCAATGGGGGGTAAAATCTGTCTGGTTATAAGCATTCTTCCAAATTTCTTTCTCTGCGTTCATCAGAACAAAGACATTTATACAGATTTAGAACAACTCGAAGGTGAGTAAATGATGACAGAAATTTAATCTTTGGGTGAAGTATCTCTTTAAGAATTAAAACCATAACCTAAAACCCAGATGTGATTTGCCATCTATGTACCAAGTGTTTTTTATTTTCAAAGTGTTTCTTAATAAAAATGAAAGAAACTGCTCATTATGTATGTGGTGGTTAATTTGATATACCATGACAATGTTTGATGGGGACTATTTACGGTATATGGCTCTAAAAACCCACGGGCCGGTCCTGACTTGTTGACTCGCATCATAAAAATGTGTCAGACTCCTGTGTGTCAGACTCAAGTGTGAAAGCATGAGTAGGGTAACACACACTTCTGAGAGTAAATAACGCTATCAGGATTCAGAATTATTGGAGTGTCTGTTACAAAGCAATGGAGACCGAGCACACACAAGGAATAAAGATCAGAGTGAGATGCGAAATGGTTGTAGATAATGATATTTGAGAAAATGAGAGCAAAAAGCAAAGATGCAGCTGACAGTTAAAAAAAACAAGCGCTTGATATAAAGAACAGCATATTTATTTGATGATAACAAGAACATTGTTCAAAGAGCTAATTAGATTATAACATTTAGGCAAGAGCCGAGTAGCTTTACTGAAAAAAAGGAAATGGAGAAAAAAAACGGAGAAAATATTTTAAAAAGAACCAAATCTCTCTAACTCGAGTTGATAATCTAAAAGGACAAAGAGAGGGATTAATAACTCGGTACTTCAAACGCTTCTGAGATAACTCCAATTCATGCAGAGGGAAGACGATTTGCTTATAAATTACAATGAACGTTAAAGAAACCATGGGAATGAATCTTGTCAGTCATTTATGTTTTAATTAAGAGTTGTATGATGAACTAGCAAATCAGCAGATGTGAGAAGATTTCATATGTTCTAATCTAAAGATGGTTGAGAACTTCTGACATGCATTATAAAGAGATATGCTAATTCTTTTTGAGGGATGACAGAAGGAGACAGGCTGACGGGAATGGGATTAGCAACAGCCTGCCTCTGAACGGCACGCCTAGGAAACATAGGGAGTCTGACTCACCATGTTTCAAACTCAGACAAGATCTCTAGAAGATGAAAAAAAGAGATTTGCTTAGGCATTATTCTTGATATTTAAGGAAACGAAACAAAGATCCAAACTCTACAGAGTGCAAGCATAAATTAAGAATCAAATAACCGGCTTCATTTATACACACTGTACATTTTCCCCAAATGTAACCTGTAGTGCGTTTCTGAAGCCTTACAATAACCACATCACAGCTTCTTTACTTACTTCTTTACTTATAAATCACATAAATGAACATCCAGGACAGAAACTGAGCGTTTGCTCTTGCTGAACAACACACATTCTAAAATATGAACTACACTACACAGAGAGAGAACACAGCACAGCACAGCAATAATTCAATTATTTTATCAGAGACCGTGTTTGTGCGTTTCGATAAAATCGATAATGATGTTTTCCACAACTTTCAGAGTGATGAGATGAAGATGTTTTAAAGCCCCACTGCAATGCCTTGGAACGCGCAACACTATTTGATGTGTTGACGTTATTTCAACTGAAAAATGCAGAGAGCGTGAGACATATCGAGTGACCCCGCCCTCTTTTAAAATAACCAATAGCGTTTCGTTTCCGGCACACAGTCAGCCTGGCAAAGCTGCATTTAACAGCATAATAGCCACAGTGGTGTAAAAGTCTATTGAAAAGAATAGGAAGATCAGTGCAACTCACGTGCAACCGCTCGCGTGACACTAATGCGAAATTAAGACTTTAATGTTAATGTTTACACTGTCTGGATCATCCCCCATCTCCCATCTAGTGCATTATGCGTTAGTCACCATGTAGGACATAATACATTTGCGAACAAGTGGCTGATGTGAGGCGCCGCATCCGTAGCTCTCATGGTGAAGGGGGCGGGACTCTTCGGATTCTAAAGCGGATCTGAAAGGATGAGAGCTTTGACGAGAAGCTGAAGTGTAACGTGATGTCATGGAATTTCTAGATTGATTTGAGCGCACGTGCCAGACTGTCAGTTTTAAACGCATATTTCTACTAAATGTGAATTTTGTCAACGCGTAGGAGCATATCAGTTTATTGACGACCTTAAGGCAAACAATGCATACACACCGCCAGCGACTCTGTCGCTAGTCTCTTAAAACAAGGTCATTAGAAGGCATTCCTAGATTTGGTTGCTCTAGTAACAGTTATAAGAAGTTGCTAAGAAGCAAGATTGCGCTGCGAATGGCTTCCACGGTGTGGAGCTCTCCAGTTGTTTTACTGTTTTTGTAAGTTTGTCCAGTTCTATGTTTGTCAAATACAATTAGTTTCACCAGAGATGAACTGCTGAACATTCGGCAGTACACACCACATAATCTTCTACCGGTTTTTGACTATTCTGATGTTTTGCTGGACATTATAGTCGGCGGAGCAGGGCCGCTATTCAAACCCTCTAAGACGCGCAAAACATGGGAGGCGAGCCGGCACACTCGTCAAGCTCCGACAGCGCGGCTTTAGAACTGCACTGCCAAGCATCAATCTGGCATATCTCAGTTCTCTATCCAACAAAATGGACAAACTTCTCCTGCTCTTTCAGAAAAATAAGGACTTTTCAAACTCTGCTGCTCTGTGTTTCAACATGGGACTGAATTATACCCTACAACATCTGGACAGACCAGGGACTTATGTGAGGATCCTGTTCGTGGACTTCAGTTCAGCCTTCAACACCATCTTCCCAAAACTCCTCCAGACCAAACTAACTCAGCTCTATGTTCCTAGCTCTATCTGTCATTGGATCACCAGCTTTCTGACAGATAGACAACATGTAATTTGTAATGGTCAAATTACATCCAACAGCCATACCATCAGCACTGGTGCCCCCCAGGGATGTGTGCTCTCCCCACTGCTCTTCTCCCTGTACACCAACGACTGCACCTCTACTGACTCCTCCTCAAGCTCCTGAAGTTTGCAGACGCCTCATCCGGGATGGTGACGAGTCTGCATTCAGACAGGAGGTTGAGCAGCTCCCTGTAACTGGAATCTGGAACTGAACACGCTCAAAACAGTGGAGATGATAGAGGACTTCAGGAGAAACCACCCAGCACTCCACCCACTCACCAGCACTGTGGCTGCAGTCATTCATGTTCCTCTCTGGACATCTCACACCCAGCACCCTTTCTATTTGAACTTCTGCCGTCTGGCCATAAGAAAAGTTTATTTCCTCAGACCATCTACCTCATGAACAGTTAAATGTTCTCCCCAACAGTGCAATAAAATATGTGCAATAACAACTAATTACACTCATATCTATTTATTTATTACGCTAAGGCAGCTGATTTAAAACATAATTTGTATTTAGCACATTACAACTTGCACATCTGTACAAACAATATACATGGTTGCTCTTTTGTCAAAAGTGTACTGTCTTTAAATATTTAATTTATTTTAAACTTTCTTGTTACATCTCTTGTCACTTTTAACTATACAAATTCCTTGTGTGTGTAAAGAAAACTTGGCAATAAAGCTCTTTCTGATTCTGATAAACAAACTCTGCGGTAACTGACTGGAGACAGTTGACGTCACGTGAGCTCCGCTGCTTTACTCCTATTGGTAGGCGCTTCCGAAAATCGCTCATCATTTGCAACAACTCTCAACTTTGTCGCGTCGCTAGACAGTGCCACTTCCTGTCGCCAACGGTCACTGTCGCTGGAAGTCGCCAGCTCTCCATTGAAAGGAATGTCATAAAGTCGCTAGTTGTCTCTGGCGGCAAACTTATTTTAAATAAAAGAAAAAAACTTTTATTTTGATTTCACTGGGGCTTTAATATATGAAGTGTTTATTTGCAAATCCAGATAACCCTGTTTTTAAAAAAGTAAAAAAAAACATGCTTTTAACTATGCAATCATGTTTCTATTGTGTTAGTTAGCTGTACTTTTCAAGTTATTATTACTGAATTAAAACAACCCAACTGCAGTTTGATATTACCTGGAATGCACAATAAAAAAACATGATTTTTTTCATTTTTAGTTATCTGTTTTCGCAAACAAACTTCTCAAACTAATAAAGCATGTTGTCCAATATTAACTGTGAAAACAGCAAGAGTCAATTGTTATCCAAAGCAAATCATATTTGTTGCACCTTTTAATCACTGTTTAAAGCTAATACCTTTTCGCATTTTCTTCAGTTTAAGAATTTACTTAAAAACTACTTTAAAAACTAATTTACTTAAAAACTACTTAAAAACGTTTTTTACTTTAAAAAATGAAATTCACACTTGTAGTGTATCATAAATCCACCGTCAGACATACAGTAACTGATGGGCTTCTAAAAGATCACCTGTCTCTATCATGATTTATCTACACTCAATACTTCATCTACCTATCCATAACACCCCAAACAATAAACCCTTCTGTGTCTCTCGCAATTAAAGCCTTTAAAATGACTGGCACTAAATGACTGCAAACATGACATTTAGCCTATGCAAAATACCAGATGAATTGTTCAAGGCCCCAGGACTAAATCACCATGTAAACTTGAGTATGACTAATTACCATCTGAAGGATGCCACTGTTTAGAAAAAGCTGGACTTTCAGCTTTCATCCAGGATATTCTTTCCCTGGAAGTGAGTCATGGCGTTACGTGTTGTTGTTTTGAGTGCTGAGGGACTTCTAGACGTTTTTTTTGAATGAGTGTCATACTGATTACTCCTTGGTGAGTGATTTGGTATTTAGTGGCGCTACACTTTGCGAGAGAACAGCAAGGAAGCAACGGCCCATGCAGAGAACAGGCCAAACAGTGATCATTTATACAGAAAGACACAGGAAAGAAAACAATGTAGAGGGAAATGTAAGCATGCTATACACACAGCAGCTCTTCTGCAATGCAGTACATACTGTGTGTTTTTACGACTGTTGCTTGTCAGAATGTACGATATGAGCCTGGCAAGATCTTGCATACAAACCAATGCAGATGTTCCTTTTCTCTCTGCATCAAGTGCTCTGCTCTTGTCGCTTCTGCTTTATATAGGCGTTGTGGGCGGAGTCACATTGTAGGCTGCCACTTAATTGGGAAACACACTAAAAGACAGCCAGTCTTTCACCATACATAAAACTATAAAACGTATTAAATCTACTATTTTGCAACAAGCTTGCAACAAATCAACCGGTGACAGGTGTACAGACTGACAGGTGATGAGATGGATGGATGTCGGTATGACATTTTGCAATTTGCATATAAAATGCACTCAGATCAACCCTGAGCTTCCAAGGACAGATGATTTTTTATTATCTATTCCAACCACATAGCCTATAGTATATATGCATAAATGTTTTATGATCTATCCTCAAGTACTGCACAAACCCTGTTCAAAGCAGAGAGCCCAGAGGTTCCATACAACAGCAGCACAAAGGTCAAATCGCCTGAAGGGCCACTCAACATCTATACACACACACCAATATAAGCACCTCAAATCACTAAGCGCTCGCCGGACAGAGTTTTCTCAGTGGAATATGCTGCAATACAGGAACCAAGATTCCAGAAAACACAAACACTGTTACATATCAAACAACCACACGTGACACCTCAGATAGGGACATATGGGCATTTCATCATTTACGTAATTGGCAGTGACGTTCATCCAAAGCAATGTATATGTATGTGTGTTCCTTGGGATTCAAACCCATGACCTTGTTGCTATCTGCATGGTCTACCAGAGAAAGCCACATGGGATACGGAAAGCGTGTGTGCGCGTTTATGTGTGGAGTTGACTGATTGAGACCTGTTGCGATGGCTGAGCTAAAATAGACGCGATGTTCAGCGCAGCACGCGGCCGAACCTGCTGTGTCGATGTACTTCGCACCACACCTGCGCCTCGTTCAAACACTTTATTGTTCGCCACGGGCTCTCCGTTATGTTAATCATTAATCTAAAATTCAAAGCTTTTGGAGCGTGCATTAAAAAAACTTGCCCTTTTAATTTTCCACCCCCCTCCTTTCAGCTTGCCAACAACATGAAGAGTTTATTACTAAACAACACTTGACTTAAAGCCAGCTGAATCTGTCGAGAGTATAAGAAAGACGAGCAAAGAGAGAACTGGCAACGAGTTCTGATTTCAACAACGTAAGCACAATAGAAGAGAAATCTTTAAGGACGCCAAGAGGTCACACCCAACATCCTGTTAAATTTCTAATTGGCATCCATCAGCATTTCTGTTTTTCAGTCTCATCTCCCAAGCACTTCGATGAATTGAGGTGATGTCTATTGACGCCCTCGTGACGACCCTTAAAACAAGGGTTTTCTTGAGGGGAATGTGTTTGTACGTGTTTATTAAGCACAAGAGCTTTAAAGAGAGCGCAATAATAAAAGCATCAAGCTGCGAGAGTGCGACTGAAATTGATATGTTCAGGGATGGAGAGAGGTGCAAAAGATGTAACACAGATATCAATAGCGCTTATGAGACAAATCAACTGTCAAAACTTGCTGTACAAAGTTGTTCTTCCTTTGATAGAAATATCAATCTAAGACTCTCTTTAAAGGCATTTCAATCCCAGCACTTCTAAGATATAGAGCAACAATAAAACCACATACAGAATACAACATAAAAAATTGCTATAAGAGATTCCCAATCCCAATGCTCTGCAACTGTGTGGAATTTGTGTTTAATGCAGTGAAGAGACTCAATTCAGACCTTCCATTAGCTCCTTGGAGGTCCTGGAGCTGATAATAATCTACCAAACTTGCAAATGCAAAATCCTCAAGTCTCATTAGCCAGAAGCCTCACTGGGGCTGTTTATTTTTCCCCTGGACCATCTAAGGGGAAATATCCTCGTTGATCGCTTCAGGAATTTCGACACGAAGCGAAATCACTTTCAGCTCTCGATGGACAATGGCTTTATATGGATGAAATTCATGTTAAACTTGTTGTCGCTGCTTTGTGTTTGTGGGTCATGATTAAATTACAAGCAGTACAGTACAGTATGTTTGTGTGTGTATGTCACAGCCGCCTGACACTTAAAGCAATCATGGGCTACATACATCTGTAATGACTAAAATGCCCTTTTCTCTGAATGTTTTCCTGGTATATATTTAAGCTGGGTTTTGTTGTTCTCTTTCCTGATGCATACTTGCAGACTCATCACATGCTATAGTTCTGGGTAGTCCATTTTCCCCCCTTGAGCTTTTGACTATATCAAAGAGCTGCACTAATGAAACGGAAAGCAAAATGTTGTGTTTGGCTTCTTTAATATTTCACTCTGTTCCCAATGAGGATGGTGCCCTTTAGTTTTGCTGCATATCAATTTTGTGGTACTATAAAATAACAGTGTGCATCTGTGTCACTACAGTGTGAATTTATGTTTGTTATTGGCACGTATATTAGTAAACAGATTCACAACAAAAAATGAACTTTAACGCCATTCATTATAACACCAATAACTGATACTATTAACTATTATCAGTGGCACTTGCAAATATGCTACATACACTAACATTATTGGTAACACTTTACAATGAGGTTGTATTTGTGAACAATCAGTAAATGCATTAGCTAACATGAACTAACAACAAACAATACTTATACAGCATTTATTAATCTTAGTCCATGTTCATTTCACAGCTTTAACTTAAACATTTTTTAAATCAAACGTTGTGTCTGTTAACATACACTGTAAAATGGCAATTAATTAAATGTTGGAAGGGCAAAAATATACAAGTTGAACCGATATTCTTGTTCAGGCTTGTTTAGGAAGACATATTTTTTTAAGTTAGCATAAATGTATTTTAAAAACATTAAATGAAGGGTTATTTTCAAATCCAGTCAACATTCAGAATGGCGAATGTTGGCTGAACTAAATAAACCAAATCCAGTCCATAAATGGACTTAAGACAGCTATACTGTATATTTCATGCGCTGTGCAGTAAAATGCCTATAATACTGTTATTCAGTCATGAAATGTAGTTTTAAGAGTTGTTCAGACGACAATGTATCTGTTTTAAGTTCAAATATGCGGTCGGTTAATAAAGATAGCGTAAAGATTGCTCTCGGACGCGTTCGGAGAGTGAGCTCCAGGCGATCACCAGGCGTTCAGTGCTCATGTACCCCGCCTAAAGCTTTTCTTTAACTTTATTCTAAGGGAGCGGATGGAGAAATAGACCCCAATATACCACAATTGAAATAAACCTTCTGAATATATATATTTAGTTGAATATTTAGGAGAACATATATGTGTGTACGTTTCTGAGAGTGTACTGTATATGATTTGAAATTTAAGATGTCTTTAGTCGGAAGGATCACTGCTCATTTGGGATCAATCTGCACATAACTGTCGGAGTCACTTTCCGCCAGTTTCGCACAAGTTGGGCAGCCGTTTTCTCAAGTTCACGTCAGCAAAATGGCAGTAAATAAAAGTACATTTTTTACTAAATTAATTGACAAAGACGCAAATATTCCATGCTTTTGTGAAGATATAAGGGTGTGTTATATGCTATGTGTCCGAGTGAAAGTAAAGCTTTTAGTTAAGATATAGGCCTAAGTGTTTACCTTGTAACGTTATGTCTGACGGAAATAAAATTTGAGTCAAGGGAACAAAGTCTTTCACCCTGCTAATTAATAACACGCAATGTTTAAATCTGTATGATAAAGGTTTTAAATGTAATTTTGGCGTGTTGTATGACATATATTTTTTTAAAGTTAAGATATGCATGTGCTTTTTTCTCTCATAAGCCAAGTTGTGTATGTTATGTTGCTGTATGGTGCTCCATTTCAATGCAACTGAAATCTATTAAACTTATTGTTAAAAATAGTAATAAGTTATATTAGGGTAACGTGGGCTTGTTTTGTGTGTTTTTGCTGGCGCAGTTTATTAAACTAAGATTTCATGCGGTTGAGTAATTTATTTGAGAACTTGGGTGAATTATTCCTTCATGTTTTCCTCTGTTTTCCAATGTTATTTCCAGGTCTTTGCAGAATTTAAAAGAATCACTGGAAGAATCTGCACTCAACTTTTCACAAAGACTTGGAAGTCTGTGCTAAAGATCTGATCAGGATGTATCAATCTAGAAGAGGTGATAGTCAAAATGAGTTAAATGCTATACTAACAAGCCTAACGTAGATGTGACACATGCACACTGTTCTCAAATAAATTAATTTGTATATTTTAACCTATATTTCTTTACTGCAGACCACAGCCATGCAGCGATGGAGGGCAGCAAGTGATTTTCTCCACAGGAATAATAGGCCTTTTTTGTAGTTCAGCAAATAAGTTTGCTGTTGTATTTCAAATGTAATGTCTTTCAACAGGAGCACTTAATCATGTAAGTTCAGTCTATATGAGAAGTGATTGTTATGAATTAAAAGCTATATCTTGGTTTATTTGTGTGGTTTACTTTTTGTGACTTGAAAGATTCCAGATAATATTTTTTGGCAACAAACCCAATGCGCAATTATTTATAACTAGTTCCACAGGTTTTTCTAGTTAAAATTCCCAAATAATAAGAATTAATTGAAGTAACGGATAAAACATGGGGTGAATACTTAAATTTTAATTGACAGAATCTTTGCTGTATGTTTTCAAATATTAAACTAATTAAAAAACTTTACTTCTAGTTGACAAAACTAGTTGAGCAAGCATACTATTTAATATTTGAGTCAAGTTTGGGCCAACTAAAAAATAACAATTCAAGTAACACTTTAGGGACAGAAAGTGAGTGAACGTAAAATTTCTGTGGAACTAGTTACATAATAATAATTAGTTGAAACAACTTTAAATGTTTTACAGTGTAGAAACTGATAAAAATGCCTCCCATGCCTTTTCTTTAGCATTCAGGTCTTTATAAAAACAAACCTGGGGGTCATAAATCACTTGGTATTTCTTTACCTCAATAATAAGCCGATAATGTTATCCATCGCGCTGCCGTCTTGTACTATCTGGAACATCTGCTTGTCTGCATAGAAGCACCTTCCTCACACAATATAAACACTGCAGAATATTTGTACAACAAAACATTTTAATCGGCTTTTATTGCTTAATTAAACAGATCGCATAAATAAAAAAAATGGTAGTAAATTTATGCTATTTATTTTGTGGTGAAATTATATTTGTGTCAATACATGTTAATTTTGAGCATGATACATGTGCTATCGCTTTAAATCAGTCCGTGCTGTCCAGAAAAAATAGACTCGGTGTGTAAACGATCGCTGCACTGACGCACAGCATCTGCAACGGACGGACCGTGTGAATGATCTGATCCGTTAACAATGGCACGTAAAAAAATATGCACCGCACGCATACGCACTGCACAGGGAGTATGTGTGAAACAGGCGTAATATAGCAACGCGTTTGAAAAGTAAGAGCCACAGTAAATGTGCCTGTTACAGAAAGTGAAGAGCAAAGACCTGCTGAAAACTTACAGCAACCGTCACATTTATAATATGATATCAATAGAAACAAGAGCCTCTGTATAAGGACTTGTTTTTTTGCAACTTTATAGCCTACTCATTTTTAAAATTAATTTATGCATGGATTTGTCAGATTAACTGATTAGTAGTTATAATTGGCAATTTTCTGCAAGTATATTTTCCTGTAAATCTATTATATGATAAATTTTATAAAAAACTGACCCGTATCAGGATACGCATCGTATCGTGGCCTTGTATCGGGATGCGCATCATATCGTGAAATTGTTGGCGATACAAAGCCCTAATTTGAAATCTTCCAAAGACGAAAGAAAGTAATACACTTTTTGGACATGTGAGTGGGTAAATTTCCAACCATCAAAACACTGTGTTTCCTATACAACTGGTAAACCGGACAACTGAGGTTGTTACTACACCATTAAAGGGATACTTCAATCAAAAATGAAAATTCTGTAATCATTTACTCACTCTCATATTGTTCCACACCTGTACACATTTCTTTGGTATGCTGAGAACACATAGAAAGATATCTGGAAGATTGTCAAATCTTACCCCCCATTGACTCCCATAGTATTTATTTTCCATACTACGCCAGTAAATTGTGGGTGAGATCTGACATTCTTCCAAATTTCTTCCTGTGTCTTCAGCAAAACAAAGAAATGTATACAGGTTTGGAACAATCTAAAGGTCAGTAAATGGTGACAGAATTTTCATTTTTGGGTGAGGTATCCCTTAAAGAACAACCCCTCAACATCCTAGACAAGGTGTGTTTGCTCCTTCACTTTTATAAATACTATTGTTTTAAAAAAGCCTAACTTGCAAAACATACTGTATAAATATCTTTCAAGTGGCCTGTTTTCCAGGGAACTGAGATTGAGCGTCCGTGCGTGTATGTGTGTGTGTGCATCACACTGCCTAAGGTGAGGCTGTAAGATCGAGAGCTCGGCAGTGGCTCCCTAGTTTACTCCATTTCCTATGCTCTGATTACTAGAGGCTGAGGTGAGCTGATCTATAGAACCCTGCATCCTGAAATCCTGTTCTGAGAGAGAGAGACATGCTAATGAACTTCATTCCTATGCCACATGGTCATTAATCTACGATTAGAGCACTCTGTGAGCCTGCTGGTGCAAGACAGCCAGCTATAAATATTGACTACTTAGCATGTGAGCAGATATATTGTAAGTGTTCAGCTACATAACTGATGGGGATTTGAGAAATATACAGCATAATCAGTATTTCAGACATACGCTAAGTAAATGCAGATGATAAATGCAAAACAGTGGACATAGAATTTATAGATAGGGATATTTTTTTCGAAGAGGATGCTGCGTGGGAAAGCAAAGGCTTTCAAAAAGTGACGTCTTTACTGAACGGACGAGCTTGTGCGCTGCTCTAATTTTCGACCCCTTAGAGTGATCTAGGTAAAAACATAAAAGGGAACTTGTGTTTCTTTTTTCAAGTACATTTTGTAAAGTGTGTACGGGTTATTTTCCTGTTTCTAGATCTCTGTACATCTCCACACACAGACAGAACAAAACATGCACAAAAACACAGCAGGAGGGTTGATGAAAAGTATAAAAAATGGAATTGGATCAGAAAAGGACAATGAGAGACAGCGGCTGAGAGAGAGAGTGTGTTAGGAGGCAGTTCAAGAACCTTGGCCACAGGTGTTCATGGCCTTTTGAATTGATTTAAACAGCATCACTGCATAGGGACAGAGTATTATTGCACATGGGGTTTAACCAAAGCGCACACACACAATCGCAAAGTGGAAACTGCAAACTCACACACGGAGAACTTCGCGTACACTTCATTATGGATTGCTAATCTACACCACGAAAAGCTGATCCCTGCTAAATGCTGCCTCGATTTTAGCTAGTGCTCCCCCGGGCAAAATCTCAGCTCGCACACCCCTCCCAAACGCAGGCGAACATCACAGATATTTATGATTTATGTCACGGGACAAACATTAGCCGTTGCGGCCAACCTAGAGTCACAGAAGAGTTACCGCTCATCAAAGGCTCCAGCCATTCAGGGCCATGTGGCCTATTAGATGCGGACAGGAAATGGTACCGAAGTCTCAGACGCGGTTGCATTTGTCAGCATTATTAACCGAGGAGCTGGCTGGCAACTATCTTGCTCGCAAGCCGAAGCGAGGATGCCATCTTGGAAAGGTCACAGGCTGCCTGCAATCCTTCCCATTTGTCTGTTTGATTAAGTCTGGCAATTAGAAGTCTTGGCCGCCACACTCACAGTCTCCTGTATCAGAGAGAGCCAGATTGGATACGAACTAATCAAAGATGGTCCTATGCAGAAGAGATGAGATGGTGGAAAAAGAAAAACAGAAAAGAAAATAACGCCAAGGCGAGCCAAGATTGGAGGTTGGCTGATGAAATAATCAGTGATGGGATAACACACAAGAAATGGGGATGGATGGCAGAGAGAAAGACAGAGGGATGCAGGAAGACAGAGAGTTGGATCTGTGTGCATATCAGCGACCTTGTTGCCTTCTGATAATTAAGCAATGCGGGTATTAGTTTATGTCTTGCCTTGCCTTGCATCTCACACACATACACGCGCTTGGTCTGAGACATTGCTTACACAAGCATGATAAGCATATAAACAGATTCTTACATAACCACAAGCGCACACTCAATCTTGCACAGAGTCTGGGGCATAAATGCAGCGACACAGGGCTAATTTAAGAGGAGCTTTAGGAGCTATAGGCTGTGTACAGCATAAAACCCCAATTACCAATACTGACGGTTTCGCCCTGAGAACTGAGATGATGAGGACATGCCACCTGTTAACAATTCTGTCATGTAGCTTCACTTCATAGAAATCACTGTGCTGAATTCATAAAAGCTTGAGTGCGTCCACATATGTGACTGTATAGTTTGACTGACAGTGACTTATTATAAAAAAATCATTCTTAACCCTGAAAACCTATGCTGTTTTTTTCTGTATGCAACACAACCTTGTTAAAGAATTATCTTATAACTCCTTGGCATATTTCATATGTTTTTTGTATGTATGTGTGCCATGTATGAGTAAAGGACTGTAACCTGGCAGAATGTTTTATTGACATCTACTTCTTAGAGGGATATATCACAGTGCCGATGTGCTCCTTACATCAGACACACCGTTTTTTGCCATGGCAACATAGCCCTGTCAGTGGTGTGGTTGTTAGGGAAACCAGACAGTTGATGCAAATGAAAATGAAATGCATGTGATGCATATGTATGTTTGCCTGAGTGTTTGTGTTTTGGATGTTGGTAATGATCGATTTGAGAAGCTTTGATAACTAACCACTGTCTGTTTTAATGATCTCGGACATAAGAAGTTCTAACATTCTGTGTTCAATAATTTTCTTATTTTCTGCATGTCAGTAACCAGACAGCCAGCAGCAACCCCAGAACAGTTCTGAAATGACTGAGCTGGCATGTTTCACATTAATAGCTCTCAAAAAATCAGCTTCCCAAGACTAAGCACTTGGGGAAAAGATACGATGTTAATTTATGAACAAATTTCCACATTATCTTCAACAATTAGACACACAACACTAAGGTTAACTAGATGTCTTCACACCTGCTTTCCATGCATGATTAACTGGAACCACTACTGTTTAAATGTTTTGACATCAATGTTCTGATTTTGTCCTGCTGACCTCAACATGGTGTCTTTGTGTACATCTGGATCCCGACTAGTCACATATTGATCGGTGTCATTTTTTAACGCACAAGGTACCCATTTGGCATCGTTTTTCAACGTGCAGAGCACGCAAGTTTTACCGTCGCTATGAAATTGTATATTGGATATAATTTGCAATGATGATATGTTGGGGATTGATTTAAGTTTAACATATTGTTTACGGATGCCAGCATCTGAACACTCGTGTCCAAAACTTGCGATTGCTGTAATGGATGTAAACGTGCGGTGCGCGTAACACTGCAAACACCAGTGCTCAATGGGAAAGGCCAAAGATAATATATTAACAAGGTGCGCCACTGCCATTGCAATAAATTGGAATAAATGCAATGCTAAATAGCTGCCTGGAGGCGCTCTTGCTATGATGTAAATAGCTGTCCGAATGGCCGCCGAGTGGCATGACTGTCGTTAAACAGACTTTGGCATGATGCTGTAGATGCTCTTATGTGCTTGGGTGAAAGCGACGCGAACGTGCTGCTTCGTATGCAGTGTGAAAATACATTATTGATGCGCCAAATTCAGCCATTATCACTTTAGTACAACGGGCAAACAATAAAGCCAGCCCGAGTCTGTTCAACAGCATTATACTCAACAGGACCTTGCTTCTCGTATCGCAGGCAGTCTCACTTCCCCGCCCGACCACCACTCGCTATTAGATATTACTTTGTGGGGATGCGTTTATCTATCTCAGCGCAAAGACATACAGACAAACACAGACAGAGCCATTTCAGACTGCAATTAAGCACACGGAAATCATTTAAACGCAAAACCGGAAAACCGCAATTCACTTACATGTAATGAACTGTGGAGGGCGTACCGAATTGTGGCTTCCCTAATAAAAACCTCCTTCTCCTCATTCAGTCACTATGTGATTGTCAGAAATATAAAAAAATAAAACAGCTTGTAGCTGCATATCTCCCTAACAAATTCTGACTTTGTATTATAAAACTACACGACGAGGATTAGCGTGTAGAGCCAAGAATTTGTGACTCAATGTTTATCTTCCACATATAAATTAATTGACCTTGAAGCTCTGCATAACCTGTAGCAACTCTCTTAAAGTGAGTTCTTCCTATGTTTGTGGCGTTGTTACAAAATATTAATTTACTTGATTAATTAATTCACTTTACTTTAATAATTGAAATTATTTCTTCTTTGGACATGTCGATATTTCCCTGTGCTTCTGCTTCATTCTGTAGCTAGTGGACACCAAAACATTAGCACCCACAAGCACTAGCAGCTCAATTAAACTTTCTCCTGCTCTGGTGTTCCTGCACCTCCTACCTGCTATCGGCATGGTCTTTAAACCTTCAATCTCAACTTGTCTAGCTAAAAATAACGTTTGTAGTTGTTCTTGAACTTTTTTCTGAAAAAGGAAGACTACTTTAAAAAATGAACTAAAAAAAAAAAATGTAATGTTTACAGAAAATAGTTTATCTAAACCCATAGTTTGGTTTAAATGTGGGTCAAGAACATCCTCATAGAACCAAAAATAAAATATCTCTCTTTAAAAGCTTTGTACTGGTGGTGCCATTTAGTCAGGAGTTTATAGAAAATGTATTACTTTGAAGTTTTGTTAACTATATATCTTTAAGGATGACATGTAACATTCTGTCCAGGGACTACAGATGAAAAATAGCTTCTGCTAATTCTGGTACATTTACTGTAATATGTATCAATGTGCCTATTAAATAAATAAAAATTAATAATAATAAATATATAACATTTTCTCAATCACAACAAAGAAGTAAATAGATAAAAATTCTTATTCAAAGACATCATCACGTGTGTCACAATTAAATCCCTTCTCTATTTAAGAAAACACAAAATGTTCAAGAATATAAAAACACTTTTACATACGGATCCTTAAGAGCCACTTCATGTGTGTGTGAGCAAGAATAAAGAGTGGGTCACATGTGGTTGCAAGCGTACTGTTCTGTGACAGACTTAATATGTTTTAAAATGTACATTATATTATGTGTTTGTGTTTATGTGATAGACCGCACGATTAAGAGTGAGATAATAGCTGCATATATTTTAATGTATGACAGAAAGGGAAACGAAAACTGACGTGTATGTGCACGTACCAATATATGACCCTGTGAGGTATTCGCTAGCTCTTTTGTGTCCCTGGCAGAAGTAGCTCTCCATATGCTGTGGTAACTCTTTGGCTCATGCTGACCAGATTAACAGATTTTCAGTATTGAAGGCTGGTCAAGACCCAGAAAAACATTGAGCCTGTCATTCAAATTAAGCCCCGTTTCTGTGGGCTATTACTAGTGGGGCACAGAATCTTCTTTGCAAAACACATGCTTACCAGTCTGATCTAATGCAAATACTGTGCCTACTGACACATCTTCCATATGCAAGGATAACAGAGTGTGCACATGACGTTTGTAACCTTGATGGAACATAGGCAGAGAAAATGAATGAGAGAGAGACTGTGTGTGAGAGAGAGAGAGAAGAATTGGCTAGTGTCAATCTCTTTTCAATCTGAAAACTTGCACAGAATTACAAGGAGCTCAACTCTGTCATGTGTAATTGAGAGAGAAAGAGACGCATGAGCAAGAGAGCCAATGGCATCTGCAAGTTAAGATTATATTGCACTGAGAGTAGTTAGAGGTCTGTCATTGGTATACACACAAAAGCCCTCTCTGTATACATACGCACATACACAAACCCTCTATCAGCATCCTCTGTGCAAGGGTTAATTGATCCCACAGCACCGATACCACAAAGACTGGCAGCATCAGACGTGCTCAGACAAGAAAGCAGAAGGGTTGGAGAAAGATAAAGACAGAATGAGGATGAGAGCGAAAAGGAGGAGAGAAAAACAAAGAAAGTTTGAAAATATAGACAAAATTGTCCTGTTTGGCCAGACTTACTAAATATTTCCAAGGACACATACCATAAATTAAATCAATATGCAGAGATTTGTTCAATTTTTCATAATGGATTGTCAGGGTGTACAGGTGGACATACTATACTAAAATAAAACCTTATTAAACCTTCAATAAAATCTTAAACATTATTATGCCCATTTCTTTTAGAATTGTTATATATATTAATGCAGCTTTCATGACCTACACTGAACATTCTACACTGAACCTATAACTACATTTAACATTTGTTCTTTATGTGGAGTTTTGCTTTATAAAGTTCTATAAACGTCTAAAATGAACCACAGAAAACTTGGTGAGAACAAGAAATGGTGACAGTCACTTTTTTACATATTACAAAAATATGTAATTTTTGTCATATTGTCATAATAATGTCATTTTTGTACTGCAAAATTCTGATGTGGGATCAAAAAATGCACATATACACCTGAACAATTCGCTTACAAAGTACAGAAAAGAAACTTACACAAAAGAGAAGTACATCAATTGTTATCATTCAGCAATCTTGACAGCAGTGTGAGATAATGAATACACTCCACATTCACCTCAAGACATTGTTTGTTGATTGTCTTAGAGGAGAAAGTTGCACTTGAGAGAATCGCCGGCCAACCCAATGCATTTGCATTTTGTTTTGGCCTTCTTTACACATTAATCATTGAACACCAGACAGAGATCAAAGTATACCTTTCAGGATGTAATACAATTTCAATGGAGCTCATCAAGTGCTTTTGAAGGATGCCACCTTTAAAGGACAGGTTTTTGAAGCGTGCACATCCTCACTTTGCCACAACTTTTTATGTTGTATTTAAAATGATATAACTTAATATTATGATTTAATACACATTGATTGATCAAATGTTCATTGTCCAATTAAACTGAGCTAAAAACAAATGCACATGTGTAACATCCCCAGGCTAAAGAGGAAGAACCTCCAACATATGTACATTCTCCTTTGAGATAAATATGTGTGCTGGCTGGTAACTAGAAACCTCATTATCCACATCCACAGAACTATGACCACGAGGTCAGCAGACGTTCTTCTCATTCTTGATTAATGCCAGATGTTCGGCCTCATTATTGTTTGTGCTAAGCTTCACAGAGGGCCGCACACTGCTCAACATTCACAGACCTGCAAACATCCGCACATGCAGAAAAAAACACCATGGAACATATGCTAGAAACATGGTCGCAAAGAAAAAGCAGTGGCTGCACAGCCGCAGGTCCAGCATGCAGAAAGCCTCTGATTAACAAACCAACACTAATTAAATCACAGACTGCTAAATTTTGCCCGGTCAACTGCTCAAATAGGCACTAAACGCCTCATCGTCCCTGCTCCTACCGGCTCTGCCAGTCTTAAATCCCCAAAATGAGAAAGTGAATGAGATGGGATTACATGGCTAATGCAAGCAGATGAAAGAAAGAAGGGCACCATCTCTAACCCAAAAAGGATTAAATCACCCTGTCCATGCTTAAATTCTCCAGGTAAAAGATACAATTACGGATGAATACGAAATAATTCAGCAAACCAAACCATGCGTGTACCTTACAAAACTCCTTCATACACAAAAAATTGTCAAAATATGTACCTTTTTGTCACTTGGGCAGTACCCTTTCAGAAAGGTCCTATTATGTTCCGTCAGATATGTATACATTTGGTACCAATATGTTCCTTTGTTTGTAATACATGTATATGTACCTTTTGGGTCCTAATATGCACTTTTTAGGTGTAAATGTGTACTTTTTGAAAGCGAAGTGCCCCAGTGACAATACGGTACATATTTTTACTGTTTTTATACTCTCCCTGGCACATGAAAAAACACCTACATGGCTGAGCACTGATTGAATGACCTGTACAAATCAAGATGAATGATTCAGGAAAAACATGATTTGATGTACAAAACAACATGCTTTGCGTGATTAAATGCACATTAGCTGCTGCTGATATGAAAGCTTACATTTGACTGTATTACTGTATGTAATGAATCTGAAGAAATCAAGTACTACTGTAGTAAGAAACGTCTGACTTACACTATGTTTCTCACTCGTGGTTTCCTCATCACAATGCAAGCCGCATGATGCTTTTGAAAGCTTTCATTAGTATGGCAGTGCATCAGTGGTTTCATTCTGCGCCTTGACTTGTGACAGTGACACGTCAGACTTTACAGCGAGTGATAATTCAACTTTGATTCCTGTGAACTTTCAGCATATGTTATGAGGGAAAACTAGATATGACCTGCTCAAACTTCGAGAAGGATTTGACACACTGATGAGCACATGAGAGAGCGAACTGGCAGCCCAAACTGGAGACACTCTTACGGTATAACAGGGAAGAGGGTCATGAAGTAACCATTTCACAGATATTTCAGTATTTTATGTTGCAGCTTACCTCGCTTATCCTGCACGTTTACAGTTATCTCCACTAACGGCTGCGTCTCTCGGTCGAGCCGCCTGGATATGACCAAATCTCCGCTGTCCCGACTCACTGTGACTGGAGAGTTATCCGCGTCCGGTAGTATCAGATCAAAGCTGGCGGACTGAAACCTCACCGGGTGCAGATTCATTATAACCGAGCCGATACTCGCGTCTTCGGACACCGTGACTTTAATGGGTTTGTCGGGTTCCATCACGGAACGGGACTTTCTCGAGAGTCCGTTATCGAGCTGGGGAAGAGCCGGCCATTGGCGCGGACTTATCTCTATATCCATATTGTGACTGGTTCGCGCGGGCCAGCCGTGGTCTCGCGCAAACACGCTGAACTTTATGGGCTGCGCGAGACCAAGTATCGAGTCCACGAGGAGAATGTCGCCGGTTTTGGGCACCACATAAAAACTGACGTTTTTCGGCAGCGCGTAATATATAAGCTCGGCGTTTTTGCCGCTGTCGACATCCTCTGCTTTTACCGTGTACACCACCGACCTCAGGGCCGTGGCGTCGTCTAAAGTTATTTTCACGTCAGAGTGGCGGAAAGTGGGCTCGTGGTCGTTCGTGTCGAGCACGTCCACTTTAATAGAAGCAACTTCGGCAACGACGCGCTCGGCTGAGGCGCAGCTCTGACAGCAAAGCGCCAGGCTGAGGTAATACTCAGAGCGCTCCTCTCTATCCAGCACGTTTGAGGTCTTTAGTAATATGTGTCCTCGTCGGTGGTGGGCGAAGACGTGAAAATCTTCGCTGCGGTCTCCCTGGAGTTTCAGGTGCATGCCGGACTTCGAGCACCATCTCTGCGGGTCGACGCGCTTCACCGGGATACTCAGCCCGTTCACTTTTGAGCCCGGTGGAGAGTTTTCAAACACATGCCCGTGAAAGAAAGGTATTCGTTCGTCGGTCTTATTTCCCAACACAAAAGCAACACAATATGGTAACAAAATAGTCCAAATCATGGTTGAAAGCTTAAAGCACAGTGTTCAGATGGCAAAACATGTTGAATGAAATGACTCTTCAGAGTTATCCGTTGATGAAGCGGCAGAAGTTTCCCTCCGTTGCCTTGCCTTTCAGCAGCGGTCTGCTCTGGCGCGCGCCTGAGCTCGCGGAGTTTCAGAAAGCAGCACTACACTGATGGACAGCGCCACGCGCGAGGGGGCGTGGCTTCAAGCCAGACGAGGATCCTCAAGGGAAACCTTTCCCATAGGATTTAGGGACCTGGCTCAAGGAAAATACAATTTTGGGGGGTTTCTCCTTACTTTTGGGGGCACCGCTGTTAATATTTACATTATGCATTCATGAGGTTATGTTAACTATACCAAACCACACAATTCTGGTTAATAGCAAATCAGGGTTTTTACTAAGATCAACTCAAACGACTGAAAATGAAAAAAATGTAATACACTAAACTTAATTTGGGAAACTTTGATTTAGAGGCTTGACTTATAATTACTTTTATACAATAGACATATATTAAAAAAATATTTCTGTTTTTTATTTTGTTTCTTTAAACGGATTGTTAGACTCGATAGTGAATAAAAATAAACACCTGCAAACACTCTCTTAAAACTATTTAAAATAAAGGTGGGTAATTCATGAAGTGGGTGCAAAGACCCAGTGTTCACAGCTACAGTATAATCTAAGCAAAGGGTGGCTACTTTGAGGAATCTAAAATAGTCTGTAAGATTGACTTAATGTCATTTGACAATTATTATGTCATTACTATTTTGATAGAGGTAATTCATTCCAAAGAAGCAATTAATCCAGAGAAACACAACCCTATGGGAAGAAGCGACTGGAATGATGTTTATCTCAAATGTCATGCCTCTCCGGACCCACCAGAAACTATAACAACAAGTTGAGGAGGAGCCGTTAATTGCCTTGTGCAGCATCCTTTTTAATACATATTGATTTTTTTTCTCTCT
Organism: Triplophysa siluroides; assembly: GCA_006030095.1. Taxonomy (NCBI): domain Eukaryota; kingdom Metazoa; phylum Chordata; class Actinopteri; order Cypriniformes; family Nemacheilidae; genus Triplophysa; species Triplophysa siluroides. Next base: position 168,772 of record VCII01000702.1, read on the forward strand.
CTCAGCCACATTGGGCCAGAGGCGATCTGTCTGCGGTGGTCTGAATTCAAATTTCAATTAGAGATTTATTGGACTTCTCAATTGCTCTGCAATAATATTAACCTAGTCTGTCGCCTAAAAAAGGTGGCTGTTAAGAGTGTCACAGGGCCACAAAATATAGCTCATCAAGGACAGCCACATGTCCATCGTGGCAGCATTAGATAAGGAAGTAAAGCGGCAAGTGGGATCAATACAACACATTCAATTCAAAAGTTGGAAACGTGCCATTCTGACAACAGAGTGAACACAATTTAGCAATATACAGAGTTGTAAATTGGATTAGTGCAAATATGTTATGTCAGCGATATAGTTTCGGGTCGCATGTAAATCTGCAAGCATGCATAAAAAAATTCCTGACATTCCGAGACACATTAATGGAGACCTAATGTGGGTAGAACATAACTTGTTTTATGTTCATCTGATTTACTGCATAAAATTAGTTTATGGAGTTCTTCTCACTAATCAAATACAAACATGCTCTGAATGTTTTACTATGCTGCTGATAAATCACAGTGTGACATGCAATGATAAAATGTTGATGACAGGAAACCGATATGGACTGCAATTCAACAAGTTCCCTATCTAGCTCTCCATCTGTGTCACTTACTCACTACACAGTGAGTGACAGTTATTTACTCTGAGTCTCTCTCTCTCTCTCACACACGTTTGTTTTTATACACTGTGGGGACTTTCCATAGACCTAAGTAAGTACACCTAAAGCTAACCATCACAGAAACCTTTCAAATAGCATCATAATTTAATATGCCTAACAATCAATAATCAATCATGGTAGAATTTTCCCATAATTTGGTTTCCACAATGTACAGAAACCTGTATAAAACACGCACATGCACACACACTAAACAAAATCCCAATCCTACAACTATTGTAAAAACTAGTAAAGAATTTTAGAAAAAACACAATGTACTTTATTTTCCAATTGAGAATGTCAAATTAAGCAAACCACTGATGGCAATTTGGTCCCAGAGGAATATCTAGGTAAACCCACACACACAAGCAAACCAACAGCACAGCTAAACATTTTGCACTTTGTTTGCAGAAATACTTTTGCTTACTGAAATAGCTTTGCATTTTTACTAAACAGTAATTACGTGCATTGGCTGCCTGTCTGGAACCGTTGCCAACCCAGCCCAGTAAATGGGGGGCTTTAGAGGTTGGCACTTCTTTTGCTGTGTACAGATGTGAGAAAAGTTTTAATAGTTGCATTGAAGCCTGTCAGGTCCACACACACTGGAGTCTTCAAACTGGTTCACTGAACTCCATTATGAGTGGATCAGCGGATATTCTCATGGTCTTGATTTCGAACAAGAACTCAATATCACAACTACCTCAAAGAGTATCAAAGTCAAAAAAAGTCTGTCCTCTAAAAGACTTAGCATGCATTTAAAATCAGCACTGGAACATGTTTTGAAATTGTGTTTAATATTCAAGGGAGTAAGGGGAGCACAAGACCCATGAGCATATGGGACATAATTTGCGGGCACCATTATAACATTTCAATATGGCGTGCTAACCAAAATATTGGAAAACATGAAGTGGAGAATGAGGCAAATGATACATTCTTGGCTCTGAAAATCTAAAACGGATTTTTTTTATCTTTCAACAAACCATCAAATAATTTTTAAACAATACTTTCACGGCACATTACCCTTGACTAGCCATGACATTCGCTAACATTTGTTCCGTTATTAAGGGAAGCTCGTAAAAAATGTGTCAAAAATGTGTGATAGACTTTTACGTCTTTGCCCTTGGCTTCAATGGTTCTACAATAACAATTTGGCTTTGAGGCATAAAACCTAATGATCGGGTCTGTCATATTTGCATATGGAGAGAGCGGTTATTGCTTTCTGTGGGACGACGGTTACAGAGCATAATTAGACAGCCTAGCAGTTAGGTTCCTCATCAACAGCAGGGCCTCAGCAGCCGAGCAGAGTATTTTCCATTAATGAGGCTTGTCAACGCTCGCTTTTACCCTCATCTCCTCTTCACAGCTCACCCAAGACACTCCAGTACGTTGGCTGGGTGTAATCAGCACACAATCATGCTCATTACATCCCTCACCAAAATAAACCTCCTCTAAATGTCCTCATCACTAACATTCCTCTCTGGTTGGGGAGGGGGAGAGGTAGAAAGTAACAGCAATAAAAAAAATGCTGTGATATTTGTAAGGTCAAGTCAAGAAACAAAGCCACAAGTGGATTTTCTTATTTTTTAGTTTAATCCATGTGTTTGTACATAATCTATGAAGAATGTTCACACGGCGACAGGTATCACTTTTTAAAGACAGCTAAATATTCATGGTGACATGGTGACTGAGGGCTACGCGATTTATGAAGCCAATCAACAGAAGTAGAAAAAACTTCAAGTGCAGTCATGCAATGCGGCAGCTACCATTGGTAGTGAGGACAAGATTCATCCACAGTAAGATACTGGTCACGTAAGCAAGATGGATGAGAATTTAATGATACTGTGAGCATTTTTAATGTTCTATATGATTTGTCTCCTCTCAGGGATGCAAGAAATGACACCTGGGAAAGTGTGTCAGAGATCTAGCATGAGCTTGCTTTATGCATTCATAATCATTTATCTTGTGCATCATATGCAAGATATGCACTGCTACAATTCATAATCTAACACTTTTGCCGACCAACTTTTTTCAATGGCAACTTTTTCTAATCTGTAATCACTTTTTGAAAGCAATGTCCAGGTGAGGCTGGAATGTCTACTAGCAACCGACAGACCAGCGATGAAAATCCCAAACAAGTGAACAAGGCTATAAATCCCATCACATTCTACTGAAGAGTTTGTAGTTAGACTTTTCACCAGATTCACAGACCAGCGAGTAAATACGTGCGTGTGCGCCGTCCTGGGAATGCTATTCCAAACCAGACCATAATTCGGTTGGCATGACCTTCTTGTCAGCTGGACTAACACACATTTTTACCACAGAGAGAGTTCTTATTGAAGCGGAAATGCCACACCATTTCCTCAGTTCTCTACTCTTCATTCAGTTAACAGACCCACAGGTGCCTTTCAATGGTTGGATGAAATACCGACATTGATGGTGCAGACTGAACCAGCAGCAAAACAAAATTAGAGGTATTTGACTAAAGAAGAGCAAGAATGATCAAAGCTTGAAAAATAAGTCAAAAACGTGTATTTTAGTGTGTAGACCATGTGTTTTTTTAGCTATGGCTGACAAGCAAAATGTCACAAAATTCCACTCTGTCTCTGTCCTTCTTCCTTTGTCTATTCCTCTCTCTTGAAATGAAGAGATCTGTTACTGAAGTGGAAAGGGAGAGAGAAGGTTAAGGGTTACTTATGGAGCTCCCTGCTGGCTGGACATAAAACAGTAAGGCTTAAGACTGCTCAAACATCAAGCTCAATACAGCGGTGTAAGCCTGAGTCGTTGGGAGCTTTGAAGGATTTCTAAATAATCACGAAGCGTTATGCTAATTTGCTTGCTTCCTACCCAAAACCCCACATAATCGGGGGTTTAAACACATACATTTATTTTGATGGCACAAAGAGCAGAATAACTGATATTTAATACAATATGTTTCGTGTTATAATGTTAGTGGTGCTTGCTAAAGTAAGCATGCTGAAATAAAAATTTAGCGATTTGTACAAATCCCTTCAGTCCTAAGTTTTAAACAAAATGACCGGCGGTTGCAATTCGCAACTTCACCAGTAGATGTTGCTAAATTTCATACACTGGACCTTTAAAAGTAGCTGTGTATTTTGGTAAAATACTTTTTTGTTAGCAGTATATAAATCACAAATATTTCATTATATTATGATATGTGTTCTGCCAGAGACCATTATGGCACTTAAAAGTGGAAAGATGGCAGAATTCCAATCACATGCTTCCGGGGGTCACGCGACCAAACAATTGCCTTTGAGATGAAATGCTAACAGACAGATAATTCCAGCAAAATGCAAGTTTTGCAGAGGCAAGAACCACCACTCACACAAAAAAATCTAGTTTTTGCATTCGGTTCTATGCACATATGTGTTACGAAATCCTTTTTAACCAAAAAGGAAAGAAAAAGTATAAAAAATGCTGACTATAGCCAGAGCTCAGTATGCAAAATGTGAAAGACACAGGGTGCAGGAAAGAGAATGAATCAAACAAAACTGAGTGGGCTTTGCTCTTGTAACACACAAACACACACTTTCACATTTACACACCTCTTCTGACTTTTCCTTAAGCTGGCAGCCTCTCTATAAGTCATTAAAAGCCCCAAGTACTGGGATACACCTTTTGAAATGTCACCACAAATATTAACCGAGTATTTCAGCATTGTTGCCAGAGTCAACCATTCTGCCTAGATCAATTTATATATGGGTATGCATTCTGAAAACTCAGACAGGCAAAGGACAAACAAAATAAAAGGGGCCTTACTCTACAGAATAGCAAGTACGTTTTTAACAGGCCATTCATCATCGACAAAGTGAGGAAATGACTGGACCAATCATGTTGTGTCTGGCTTTGTTTCCTAACAGTTGCACGTGCAGTTTTACTGTGAGCCTTTAATGGGACAAAACTGCCAAGTATAATTACTAGGGTGAACATGAAGTGTTGATTCATGAGATTCCGGGTGCACAGGGTTGTTGACAGGTACAGTATCTCCGGTGACTGACTACACACACTTTGTTTTTCTCACATGGTGGTGACTTCCCTGTGGCATTTACACTGACCTAATTATATCTTCTCATCTCTAGCCTTTTACGCACCTCCCACAAAACACTTTTTTGCATCTTTAACATTTTCACCAAGACATTATTTAGTGTATTTATTAAGCAATTTCCCTCATGGGGACTGTTGACTGTTCCCCACGACGTAGGTGATTTCAGATTTTACTATCCTTGCTGATTGCTATCCTGGAATGTGACGGGTAGGCAAAACCTGACCCACACACACACACACACAGAGCTTTAGATTATATTAGTGAGCATCTTTCATAAACCCAACGGTTGCCATTCTGTACTAAAATAATAATATTTGTTTTAATCTACCCAATAATCTTAACACTCATACAAGTGAAGACATTATTAGATTTATACTAAAGCAAAACATGATTTGAATAATTTTTTGAGCCTCTCATATGGTGAAGACCACTCCAAATGTCCTTATATGGAGTTTCTGAGGAAATCGTTTAAAAAAAAGTACAGACCTATACACAAATACACATACCACACATACTTTCCATCTACAATATGTGCTCAATGGAGCATTAAACAGCATCATGTCTTGTCTTCCTCTTCCCAGTTTTCCTTAAACGATGTGGAGAAAGAGTCTTCAAGCTAATCCTCCCCTCTTAATTATTCCACCCCTGGGGATGACTGGAAAAGGCCCTGCGCCACACCCCCAAATCTACAGGATTTGATTTCTTGCCGTTACACTCTCTTCTCATCCCCCTCTCCCTCCCTCAGTCCAGTCAAGCTGCCATTATAAACAGGATAATCTTCTATAATCTTTTTGTTGAAGCAAACAGGGCAGAGAAAAAAAGTCAATTTATTTCTGTAGCTCAACCGACGTTCTGTTGTCTGCCGGAGAGGGGGCACAAACAGCAGCTGCTGAGAAGAGAATAGTTATTAGATGAGTTACTGGAAGGTAAAAGAGCATGTGTAGTTCCTGTAGTAATGTGTGGTACTGCCTGATCCTGCGGGCTTGTGTTAGTCACAGATGTCAATCACTCACACAGTCAGAGATCAACTCATTTAAAGCACATTTAAAAACAACACTAAATGTCTCACCACTTACACATAAATGTCTTATCATCACTGACTGTAAGGAGGAATACTTTTGTTGATTTTTCAGTTGGTATATTTTGCATTACAAGATACTAAGCTCCATATCGTCACACACCTGTGTGTGTGTCCAGGTTTGGCTATACATTCAGGTGGGAATATCCGAAATCCCAGTTGTCTGGAATGTAGCAAAAGTGCTCCCTCCCTCTAGTGTGATGTCATTACAATCACCAATACAATGAAGCTTTGACTCAGGGTGGCAAAGTACCGACAACATGTAAGAAGTGCATACCGGCCCACTTGCTAATACAGCTTCAAAGGTCTACGTGCATTTACCTCAAAATATGATGCATGTACAATAAATGTATAAGTGCTACATTCAAGTTTTAAAGTGTGTATGTAAATTGCCGCATCTGTACTTTGTATGTATCTCTAACCAAGGCGATTCCCTATAGTGACCTTTATCCTGCTTTAGTGAAAGGACAATATAGTTGTTTTCACTCTTTTCGACTACATATTATTTAGGGTTGGGAATCGAAAATCAATTCCAATTTGGAATCGGATACTTGAGATTAAAATGAATTCCTCTTCTCAATTCCTGTGTGCATATTTTCAGAAAACTACACGCCTTGCGTGATCTGCTGACATCTGAAAATTAACAATATTTTTATTATAGTAAGCATAATAATAGTATTTGCATTAAAAAGCACAGGAAACAAAAATTGACCATAGTTACATTATAGTTACTACAGTTTAACATTGATGTAGTTCAGCTATGGTAATACAAATTGTAATTAATCAGAAAAAACATGATTCTATGTGTATATATACACAAAACAATGCTCATAAATATATATATTGTTTGCAAACCAAGCAGGCTAAATAACCATGCAGAGGGGGTGCGTTTCCCAAAAGCATCGGCTATGGTCGTTCCAGCATAGTTCAACGATTGAAGTGTTTCCCGAAACCATCGCTCCAACGATAAATCGCAAGCAGCATCTCAAAGTTGCATGGTTGGAACTACAGGTCTAGAGCTGTGGTTTGAAGCATCGTTCCTTATGATTATGACATCTAGAGTTACATGCATCAAGCTTTTGATCAAAGAAGCAAGCAACATGCAGTGCTTTCCATATCCATCACTCGAAATATATACAAATTTAATTGGACATCTTTTAGTTTGTCAAGGAAATAGAAGCGCTGTTTTTTAAAAGTGCGCATGCGCGTGACCTGCGCGCGCTAGGACCCTGGGGAATCCCTGGGCAGAATGATGTAGAAGGACACTCATAAATGAATTAAATATAATTTAATAAATCAACAGATAACAAAAATAGGATAACAAAAGTAGTCCTTAAATGAAATGTATGTTATTTACTGCAAGAATTTGCCATTAATTCAATCTGAACGTATTTATTAGTATACGTCATTACTCCTCCACCTGTGTGGCGTCATCAACTAGATTGCTGAACCAACCTGGTTCAAACAATTGATCTCTGACAGCGTTACTACGGTTTCGCGAAATAGTCGTAACTACATCGTTAATTTCCCCAACGATGCATCTTACTATGGTGGTTAACCAGCGAGTTATGTAGTTGTTCGGGAAACGCACCCCAGGTTGATATCTATATTTTTTACTTCAACTCTCGAATCGAAACTGGGAATCGATACTAATCGAAATCGATAAGCAGAATCGGAATTGGAATCGATAAGATTCAAACGCTTCCCAACCCTAATATTATTCCATATTATATTACTTCGTGTTAGTGTGTTATACTCCTTTTTATTATTACAACCTATAGACTCAGAAACCCTAGATTTACAAAAATAGACATCAATTAATCTGTAGATATGATTTCCTTTTGTGAAGCATCCTTGGGTTCTTGAGAGGTGCTTTATAAATAAAACATATTATTATTTAGGCAGAATGGGCGCTTGCGTCAGCTCAGATAATGACATGAAGACATTTTAAACACTGTGGTCTGTTCTATCGAGAGTATAAGTAAATGTAAACCTTTAGCCCTTCGTTTATTTATAGAAACTAACATGTATGGTTTGTTGTAACACTGCAAAATAATTGTTAGCTTTTCCTAAGCTCACATTAATTTTCCTGTTCTGCCGTTTTCTTACGCTAGAATAGTGGCGAAAACTGATTGAATTGGCACTGTTTTAAATGTAGGCCTACTGCCAGGACAACAATCCTATGCAAATGTTTTGCTAACATTAGCTCATTAAATCCCAGCCAACAAAATCAGCTGCATGTTATGATCAGATTTAGCCAGATTTTACTTCTTCAATCATTTAAATCATTCATGTCTTTCTTGTTCCTGCAGTTCGGGTACATCTATTAAACCTTACTCTGTTTCTCATTCATGTCCTGTTGGAAAACAAAGCACCTTGATTTCATACATAATGGATACAAATGTACCTTACCCCCCCCCCCATTGCAGCCAGCAGGGGCTTCGCTAGACCCCTTTTACTGGGGTAAAAGCATAAATCTGCTGTGCCCCAGTATAAATTAAGTTTATGTTTACACTATTTACTTTATTTGTCAGTGTAATAATTAACATTGATAATAGCGGAAAAAACAGATCTAACGTAGTAACCTATTTCACGCTTGTAAAAGTGACGGAGTCTGAAAACAGTGTCATGACACGCGACTGTAGGCTATGAAAACATGAATATACTAAAATAACGAAACTAAAATAAGTTTCTAAATAATATCAATATTCTTATTTTGACTCAATCATTAATAGCCCCTGTAGATGGATATCAGAATTTGTTTGTGCAACGCAGGGAAATGAAAGCAGAAAGGAGAGATGATGAGTTTGAGGGAGGTAAGACTTGATAAACAAACTACTGTGAAAAACAAGTCTGTAAAATTGCATTGTTGCTTAGAAAAACATTTGTGTTCCGTACTTTCAGAAATGAAATTAATATTTAATCTACTACCTTTAGTTTAGGACATTACATAAAAAGTTGGCAGTAACCATGGCTGAGATAACAATGTGCTATTATAGGCAGTACAGTTTAATGCAGTACAGTTGGTTGAAAAAAATGAACCAACTTTGTTTGGAATATTGTTTTAAAATTGCTCTTTATTAGCTGGAGCCATAAAATGACTGGTTTCTTGAAACCTTTTGCTAATTGTAAATTCTTGAAAAGATTATTGCAGAATAATTATTGATTGTAATTTTTTATTGTTAACATTGTGTAATTTAGAATGATGCAGATGTGGAAGAAGAAATGATCTCTGTTTTCATTATTTCCATTGCATGCAACCATGTTAATAAAGTTTATGTTAAGTATGTTGAAGATACCTTAATATGTTTGAATGCATACATGTTTACCCTCCTGGTTGCACTGTTAGAATGGGGGTTTAAGCAAGGGATGTTTGTATAGTGCATTTTGTTGCATACTTCTTACGCACAGCAGGTTTTTAAGAAAAAAGTGATAGAAAATGTTATGGGGCCTGTGCAGTAGAGCTTTAGGTCTAGAACACCCCCGGTAGCCAGTATTTTTCCAGGTTTGACTGAACCAAAGGAAATGTAAAAAAAATAGCATAAAGGAAACTATGCTACCTGACTACTGAGTAAATTGCTTTGCCTTTGGGCCTCCAAAACTAAACCCCCTTGCAATGAATCCTATGTGAGTTTGCAAATGATCAGACCCTGTACTTTCTGTTCTAAGTGATAGTACATGTGTCAGTTTGTCAAACTGAATCATGCCCATATGCCCACTCTACTGGAATACATTTGCAAGGAAATGCTGGCCTATTCATATGTAAGATAGTGGCTGCTTGTGCAAAAGGAACAGCAAATGAATGTTTCTAAAATTAGCAAGTATTTGATATTTGTACAAAGATAATTGGTGGTATTTGTGAAGCGAAGCATCACAATCATTATTCTTCATAGTTGGACAACTATTGTTTGCTACCTTTTTTAATTTAGACAATGTAAAAGAAACAACAACAAAGACTTATGAAGCATTTAGGTGTTCCATATGAACTTCACCCATTTTACATTGTGACATAGCAACACAACAGCTTGTTATTGTTATACATATAAAGAGGGCTTGAATAACTCCCTGGGTTCACCATCTATTGATCAAATTCAGTTCTTGGCCACCATTGACTACCATAGTAGGAAAAGAATTTAGGATAACAAACCGTTCTGAGGCACTTTTGACTACCATTGCATTTTTTCCTACTATGGTAGTCAATGGTGGCCAATAACTGTTTGGTTACAAGTATTCTTCCAAATATCTTTCTATGTGTTCAGAACAAAGAAATTCATACAGATTTGGAACAACTCGAGGGTGAGTAAATAATGACAGACTTTTTGTGGGGGTGAACTGTCCTTTTAATATTTGATGTATTTATATCCTACTTCATACAGCACTTTCTGCAACTATGTAGGATAAACAATATAAAAAATAGAGCAGATATCATGTTAAGGGATATGAAATTTTGATTATTGTCCACGATGACGATCAGCGAGTCGTATGCAGTTTCCTGCTGATACACTAGTACCGCAGATATAAAAGCAGCACAAGGTTGACAGAGTGCTTCTTCAGTTTACAAGCAAAATAAAAAAGCACTCATCTTAAGCCTGAGCATTAGGAGGAAAATTATTAATGAATAAGATAGCATTCACCTTGAGCTCAATGGAGGAATTATTAGCCTAGTGTTTAGCTCATCAAACCTCAGTGCAAGACCACGCTCCCTTCCATTAAACTAAAGCCCACAGAGGCTTCTCGGGATATGTAATTCATTACCACAACGTAATAAAACATTTGTGTGTTACGCTATCGCACCTCTGCTGTTGGTTTAGTCATTACGATTCCACACGCCATTCTTTGTTCATGCTAATACCCAATAATCTCCATGTCAAAGCACCCAGCTCGCTTCTCATTACTATAAAACACACACGCGTGCTCGTAGATGCTGCGGCGTTGTTGATTAGTTCTGTAATAACGCTCTGCTCTGTCTTGCCCTCCTGATAATCAAGACTTGGGCTGAGTGCAGTCATGCTCATCAGACAATGGCCTGATGTGATTGGGCCACACTGTCATTAGAAATCCTCCGTTACTCTCGATGACTCAGATCTCCCTCTTGAATGCCGATACCAGACATTGGCAAAACTCTCAACAATGGCTTTTTATTCACTAAGAGGGTACATAACTGAGGGTCCTAAGACCCCTGGATATTAGCCTGAGAGATTGAGCTTCTCATATTGTTGCACTAAACTAAACTAACCTAACCTATGAAAATGCAAATGTACACATGCAAGTACAACATAAAAGCTCATATTTTATGTTGCTATGGCAGTGCGTCCAAAAATGCAAAAATTGAACGAATTCACCAACAATGTAGCTGCTGTTATGAAATTCTGCATTCATTTACAATACATCTACGAGGTGTTTTGAGCAAACGCATTCATATTAGATTCACACACACCTGTCTATCCACACACACACATACTCCATTATCCTCTGGCAACCATTACACAGCACAAGACATTAGAGCAAAATATCCTTGTGCATCCTCTGAGCCCTCTCTCCCTCTTTACACCGTGCTCTCTTTAGATGGCCCTTATGTTCCCCCCACACGCACCTCTTTCGCTCTTCTCCATCCCTCTGAGGAGCTGTTTTGCAAAATCACTCTGTACGGCTAGCAACACACACACACACACACAGCTATCATCCCATTAACTCTGTCTTTGCCTGACACCCTCCCTCCGGACACCAGGGAAAGTGCGTCTTCCCGTCTTTCTCACTCTTTTCATTACCCTCTTATTTCCCTCCTCACTCTTGTCCTTCTTGGTTTTTCCTCCCTTTATTCTGTTAACCTGTTTTAATGGTAAATTCTCTTCCTCTCCGAGATGAACCCTTGAGTTGGTTAAAAAAACAACATGAAGGGGAGGTGCGGACCACTTGTAGAAAATATGAATGAGAGAAATTGTAATGCTCAGTACGGCAATAAGAGAAAAAAAAGTCCAATATTAGTTTTCATAAGAGTTGGTGACTCTTAAATACAGGCCGGCTTTTTATTTCTGGGTCTTGAACCCATTACTTTGCTGTTCTGACTGAGCTGAACGCTTTAATGCACAAGCATGTTAAAGGGGTGGTTCACCCAATAATACAAATGATGTCATAATTTACTCACCCTCTTGTCATTTTAAACCTTTACAACTTTCCTCTGCATAACACGAAATAAGACATTTTCATGGAGTCAAAGTAGGGTCTATACATATATTTGCAACAAAAAAAAGTTTTGCAAAATAAAAATTTCAATTGAGCAAAATAATAAATCGCCAAATAAAACGTAGGTATTGAGAGAAAAAAAAAGTGTTGCAAACAAAAAGAAAGTTTTGCAAAAAAAGTACGTTTTCACTCTTCTGTGCATTTGGCTTTGTGGCACTGGTTTGACGTGGGGGCGGAGTCAACGGATTGGGTCGTGTATAACGGGTCTTGGCATGCCTTCCTCGTTACGTCATCAGTGTGAGTCACAGTAGACAACAGTGCAACGGATCGATCGCCATGGCAGAGCAGGCAGATCTCAAGTATGTCTAGGTGATTGTTTTTTTGCCAAAAACTAAATGGTTATTACACTTTCACTGTATAAAATGCTATATATATTTACCTGTTGTATTAGCATAGTAATACATACACAGTAGTACATATACCATGGTTAAACTATGGCTACTGTAGTAAAACCATGTGTAGTTCACTCACTGGACTTATAAAATATGACTTGCTTTTACTTGCCGAGTCTCTGTACTCAATGCAGATCCTAGGCATTGTTGTGCATGTTTATATTAACTGTGTTATTTACTCATATGCAAATGCCTCTGTTCATACACAGGACACTTTACATAGCTTTGATATTACGGTAAGTATCTTTATGGTTAGAAAGGTTCCATGATTTGTGTAAACATTTTAACGCTCATATGAAGAGTTAATAATTCTGTTGATTTTCCTTTGTTTTGGCTACAGGTGTTTTGCTCTGGAAGAAATGCAATGAAACATCCCAGGCTCAACTCACATGATCATTCTGTTTCAAACCGGTCTCAAAAGCACAGGTGGCTGAAACGCAGAATTAAAGGGGCGTTGCAAATAAATGAGTAGGTACTGCAAAGGAAAAGGTGTGTTGCAAAATCATTGCTGCTAAAGGTTTTCTTTCGAAAAAAAATGTGATCTCTCAGTACTTTATTTTTTTGCAAAACTTTCTTTTTGTTTGCAAATTTTTTTTCTCTCTATACCTACGTTTTATTTTCACGATTCATTATTTTGGTTTGCAGTTGTACTTGTTTAGCTAAATTTTTATTTTCAGTTTGCTAAACTTATTATAATTATTTTGCAAATATATGTGACCCTACTTTGACTCCATGCTTTTTGAAGAATGTTTGTAAATGAAAAGGTTGGTCCCTTTAAGTGGACCATTCATAAAAATGCAGTTTGAGCACAATGTATCATTGCATTTTCTTTCTTTTTGATAAATAGTTTTAACATAAAAAATATGTTATTTAAGATGTATTCATTCAAGTATATAGGAGCTATACAATGCTTGCATGTCCATTATCACCATAAAAGAAGTGGCATGAGCTGTAACAAGGACTCGCATTAAAGGAGACTTTGGCGATTTTCCGACCCCCTAGCTCCATATCCATTACTCTGAGCCTCAGATGTTACGGTTTCTCTCAGGATGTTTCCCCCCCATTGAGCCGTTGGACTCAATCAAACCTCCTCAATTATGAGATCAACCGCTCATCTCATTTTATGCTATTTACAGCCCAACCAACATCCATGATCCATCTTTGTCTCTTTTTCTTCTGAAGTCTCTCTTACTAACGCACACAGCGGGTCTTTGATTCTCTCCCCCAGGTGTCCATCAAAAAATCACTACAGCACACAATCCCACCCTCTTCATTTTTCACCTCAATCTTTCTTTCCATCTTAACTACCCATTTGCCATCACTTTCAGCGGAGGGAAGCTCTACTTATCAAGCTCACTGGTAGATGATCCATTGCTAAAATCCCCCCCTTAAAATATTTCAAAAGGAACAGCTGGAGGCACGCCTTACGCGGCCTCTCTCGCCAACCAGGTGGCACGGGCAGATAAAAAGTGATGGCGAAGCTTTGATTCCCCTCACGCAAAACTGGCGTCTCTGAAAGGTGTCCGCCACTGCGCCCCTTCCCTTTGTATGCCGGGCTCACTGCACATCGAACAGAACAGCTGGGAGGCTTCGATAACACCCACTCTTCCCTTTCCTTCTCCAACGAATGTAAACAAACAGAGAGACTCCCAGATTTACCCAATTATATCTACAAAACGTAGGCGGGAACGTAGAGCGTGGATTTCTGCCATCACCCCAACTTGGCTTTTCATAACATTTGCCCTTCAAGCATGGGACGTGTCACTTGTTCACCTGAAAGGAAATGCTTTGAAAGTTTGTTGACAGTTCTACCACTTAAGGGTTGTGAAAACTGACAGTGTTATCGCTGTAATTGGGATTAATAGCCTCGTGCTTAAGTTTGTATCCGACACAGTCCAAATAAAGATCTGCAAAACAATAGACTGTAAAACAATCCATGAAGCTTTCATTCATAAACTCTCAAGTTGGGATGTCTCTCAAACAAATAGGTTTTGACATATGAGTGCTGCACACTAATTGGAAACTGCAACACAAGGAACTGTAATTTGTAACATGTAGAAAGAGTTTCCTGGCATTTATGTCACGCACTGTTTATCAGACCTGAATGGAATGTTTGATTATCAGGCCAGAATAAAATTCATTTTGTATTTTCTTATTAGATCTAGATAAAAAAAAATCTGATTTTACGATCAGACACACCTTAATGAGATGAATGCTGCGTTTGATTCTCAGACCTGAACGGAATGAATTTTGAATTTTCTTATCAGATCTAGATACGATCTATGTATTATTTGATTATCAGACCTGAAATAAATTAATTTTGTATTTTCTAATCAGATCTACGTAGACAAGATCAACGTAGTGTTTGATTAACAGACCTGGATTCAATATTTTTTTTATTTTCTTATCCTATCTAGATGAGATCAATATAGTATTTTATTATCAGACCTGAATGAGATGAATGCGTATTTGATTATCAGATCTTAATGGAATGAATTCTGTATTTTCTTTACATCTAGATATTTAAAGTATTTTATTATCAGACAGATATGAATGTTGTGTGTCTTATCAGATCTAAATAAGATCAATGTATTATTTGATGATCACACCTGAAACGTACGTAAACGTTACGTTACGTAAACGTAACCTGAAGGAAATAATTTATTATATTTTCGTATTAGATCTAGATAAGTTCAATGTAGCATTTGATTATCATACCTGAATTTTTTATTTTCTTATGCAGACCTGAATGGAATGAACGTTGTATTTTTGTATCAGATCTAGAAAAGATCAACGTAGTATTTGATTATCCGACCTGAAAGAAATTCATTTTGTATTTTCTTATCCAGACCTGTATGGAATGAATGTTGTATTTTCTTATCAGATCCGGATAAGATCAATATAGTATTAGATTGTCAGACCCTAATGATATGAATGCTGTATTTGAATATCAGACCAGAATTTGATCAATGTAGTATTTGATTATCAGACCAGAATGAAATTAAATTGATGTTGTATTTTCCTATCAGATAAGATCAATGTAGTATTTGATTACCATACCTGAAAGAAATTAATTTTGTATTTCCTTATCCAGACCTGAATGGAAGGAATGTTGTATTTTCTTATCAGATATAGATAAGATCAATGTATTTGATTATCAGATCTGGATAAGATCAATGTAGTAATAGATTGTCAGACCCTAATGATATGAATGCTGTATTTGATTATCGTGTAGTATTTGATTATCAGACCAAAATGAAATGGATTTTGTATTTCTTTTCAATACTGGATAAGATCAATGTGGTATGTGATTATCAGACCTGAATGAAATTAATTTTGTATTTCTTATCAGATCCGGATAGGATTAGTGTAGTGTTTGATTATCACATCTGGATAAGATCAATGTGGAATTGGACTGTCAGACCCGAATTATATGAATGGTGTGTTTGATAATCAGGCCTGAATTGCATTTCAAACAGAATATAAGGAAACAAAACTTAAAACAACTGTGCATTGGTCATAAGAACTTTCTACTTTAAATTACCCACCACTGCATAAAGTAACAACTTGCCATTGTCCCTAGTTAACCACTTTCTTGATGTGACGTTAAGCCCCAAAAGGTGAAAAGCGTTACAAATTATGCTTTATCGTTCTGATCTGTATTTCGCATGAGCCTTTTGGCAAATGAACAAGAATAGGTCATACTGACTCATCTGCTCATTCCACTGTTTTCTATATAAAGCTCCATTGTGAATGCAATTTCATTTCATTTAGCCAATGGGTGAAGCAGAGAGAGAAGATGCACAAGGCAAAACTCATGATATAAGGCTAGCGCACTGCCGAAAGTACACTATAATGAGAACAGCCCAAGGGGGACATGGGCCTTTAAGGATCTTTATATCCTTCTCTCTTAAGGAGTGAGGGATATAGAGATCAATGATTAATCAAGGCTTAATCTGCTATCATTAGGTCTAAGTGGAAGGGCTCATCGTCCCTATTCTGACACTCAGAATGCTTAAAGCTCTTTCCTTCCAAGATGAAGAGCTTGAGACCTCATCACTCTCCATC
This sequence comes from Triplophysa siluroides, assembly GCA_006030095.1. Lineage (NCBI taxonomy): Eukaryota > Metazoa > Chordata > Actinopteri > Cypriniformes > Nemacheilidae > Triplophysa > Triplophysa siluroides. Next base: position 185,304 of record VCII01000702.1, read on the forward strand.
ATACAAGAACACTGGGTGATGAATATGACCTTTCTCTGGAATCCAGCACCCTGCTATAGTACTAACATCTGTTGTTGTGCGCGTTGGATTTTCAAATAAAATTCAAATAATAAAGTTCATTGTTCAAGAAAAGGCCATTAGAAAGATACAATCCTAGCGATTGACATTCTCAAGCATGTCGTATCTTATGTCGTATTTGTGTCTCTGATTGAGCCTTCACATAGCTTCACCACCGATCTAAACTATTTTTTTATCTTACAAATTATTTATTATTACAATTATTACAAATAACTATTTACATTATTTTGACATCTTATGATAATGAATGTGACATTAAAAATGTCTCTAATTTCTGTTTCCAAATGTATCCGTTCTGTAAAACTATTAAAAAAATGATCCAAACACATAGGACTTTCACATACTTGCCAAGAGCAAAAGCTTGTCAGACAGTATAGCAGATGGCAACATAAGGTTAGTAATGCTTCAAAGGAGGAGCTCAGCAAAGGGTCAATTGCCGAATTAGAGGTTACCCTGTCTTCTGAAGTACAAGGTTTGTCTCGCTTGTATTCTGTGCTGTGTATTTATATCCCCCTCACTTCACTTTAGAATGAAGACAGTAAACTAAAAAGTAATAAAAAGTACAGTATAGAGAACACAACAGGCTGCGTTACAAGCCATCTGCTGGAGAGAGGTAAATTCTCAGAATAGCACACTGGTGACCCATATTCAAAGGGGTCTGCCTAAAAGTATTATGTCATTGTTTGTCTTGCTTAGTAAATGTTACTTAATGCAGGTATAGTACTCATTTGCAATGTAACATAAGACATAGATAGGAGGTTTAGATTACAGTTGGATCTACGCTGTGTAAACGGTGTACCCAATGCTCACACTGTAACTTTAAAGCTATCACTGTGTGATATTCTCCTGACTATAAAAGAAGAAATAAAACACTGCTTTGGTGTCCTGCTTGCTCATGTCGCCGAGTAAATCTCAAACACAACAGTTGTAAAGCAGCAGTTATATGACCCATAACATCTAGTCCTGCTGAGTTGAGTGACATTCACCACAGAGGGAGGAAAATCCAAGCAGCGATATTAGGCACTATGGGTGGAAAAGCTTATGTATATCTGTGCAGAAACGTTGAATGCTTCTGGAAACTCTCATAACTTTCCTTTAAAACTATGTGAAAATACACTCAGACAGCTGGAACACTGCAGATGTCATTACAATCAGTATTCTGTGCTGTGAGAGCCTATCGCAGCCTATGTAGAGATTAAAAAGTTATTTGAATATTGCCAGACCAGCCAGAGTCGTAGTCAGTTGTTCTCTACTGGTTTTGCCTCAGGACCCAGATTTTACATTGACCATCGAGTATTGAGTTAACACCCATGTTAAAAAGGTAAACAAAAATGTACTATTGTACTATCAACTATTGACTGATATTATCAAAAAAAACCTGATATGCAAATTTATGAGCATACAAGATAGTTAAGTTGCCAAATATTACCAACAAAACTTTATCTTTTGACAACAGATAATTGCAGCTAAAAATATGAGATTAAACATATATTTGAGTTAAAAATACATCCGTGGCCTGTATCACGAAGCGAGGTGAACAAACACTGAGTTGCAGAGTAAGTTTTGAGTTGACAAAACCAGACAAAGCCAACCTGGTTTGGATCAGGTTCACCTGTAGCACAACGCTTGGTATAAACTTTCTCTGTCAACTCCGGTTTGATCCAGAGTTCGTGAGGCGTGTGCACCTGAAAGTGTGACACGTGCGGCAAACACACGGAACATGGAAAGCATCATCAGTTGATTGACTTCTCGCGAGTATCAGCGCAATTCACTTTTCTGTTGAAGATGACGAGATCATTATGAAGAAATGTCATGGATTGAAACACATTTACAAGGCAGGAATAAGCACTGCTGCAGTGAAAGTTTGAGAAGGCAGCTACTGACTATATCAATGCAGAATCAACTGAATTTAAATTATTTATATAGGTTCACAATAATAAGAAAAAAAAGTATGCTTCATTACTTTAAAATGTTTTATATATTGAAGATAGTTTTTATATGAATATATTTGTATTAATTTATATGCTATGTTTATTATTAATTAATAAATATTAATTATCAACTCATATAATAATTATATGAACGTGTTTTACATTTACACCCTTTATCTGATCTTATCTGTTTTAAATTATAATCAATAAATGTAAGTCTACAATACAAATAAACACTTAAGCAGCAAAAGATTTTCCCTCTAACACATCTTATCACTTCAAAAAAAAATTATTTGGAGCGAGAGATACGAGGGGAGTGGCTTCACTGCGTCAGATATATGTCACTTTCTCAAATGATTGGTTCAGTTTTGGTTTGTGATCTTAAACCCAGAATAAAAACTTCTCCGGAGCAGGTTAGCCGTGTAGCCCAAGTTACCATGGTGACGAAACCCACACAAAACCAATCCACCTTCTCTTGTTTCGTTTTGGCTGAATCATTTCTCTACCGTAAACACAGCTTTATTTGAGTCGGTGTTTTGTTATTATTTGATTCACCCTATTATATGGTTAGCTGCATTGTGTTATTTGCAATAAGCAAATGATTTCCCTTTAGTCCGTAACCCTATCAGAACAGACCAGTGACAAATTTTTACTGTGCGTTCACACCGCCAGCGACTCTGTCGCTAGGTGTCGCTAGTCTCTTGCTACGAGGTCGTTAGAAGGCGTTCCTTACTTTGGTTGCTCTAGTAACATTTATAAACAAACTCTGCGGTAACTGAAGAGACACATGACGTGAGCTCCGCGGCTTTACTCCAATTGGTAGTCGCTCGTCATTTTGCATAAAGTTGAGCAAATCTTAACTTTGTCGGATTGCTAGACACGCCCACTTTCTGTCACCAACGATGGAATAATTGGTAAAATACTCGATTACTAAAATAATCGATAGCTACAGCCTACTCCGACACGAAGCAAGCGGGTCATAGCCAGTTTTGATTTTATGTATCTGTTCATTTCCCAACAAGGTCCATTGCAGAACCGGCAGAATAACCTGGGTTTTGCTGTGCAAGCCCATGCGCAAACGCTCCAACGGAAACGTATGCCAATAATTTCTGGGTTAATAAAAAATATTTTAAATAAAACCAAAACCAGCTTTCCTGTAGCTCAGTGGTAAGAGCATTGCGCTAACAACGCAAGGTTGTGGGTTCGATCCCAGGGGATTGCAAATACCTATGTAAAATGTATAGGATAAAGCAATGTAAGTCGCTTTGGATAAAAGCGTCTGCCAAATGCCTAAATGTAAATGTAAATGTAAATCCACAACTGAAAGGCTATAAAAAGTAATCATCATCACAACTGTCATTTTTATTACACTTATATTTGTCACAGTGACATGCAAAACCGTAAAACTATTAAATAAATGCAGATAAACCTCAACATTTATGTTAATGTCTTTGGGTTGGGGGTTCTACATAGCCGCCCCTGATCTGAGAAAATGAGTTCCCTTGGTACTTCGAGGTTAATGTGTGCAGTTGCTGTCGGCTCATTTTCAAGACAAAATTAATTGGGATATACTGAATGAGCTGTATAGGCAAATGTAGTAAACCGGAAATTTGGGGGTGTTGAAAGTGGTATCACGCTTATTAGACACTGCCAGCCAGGTCAGCACAAATCACAGTGAACTTCTATTAGAGGACGCTTGTGTGCAAAAGATTATTGCATATTTTCCACAACAGGGGTTTGTATGATGACTACAGCAAACAAGGTGAAAATTTCCTGCTTAGGAGCTGCACTTGTAGTAGCGTCTCCTTTAAGAAATAAAGCTTCCCATTTATTTTTTTCAGAAAACGTAATAATTATTAAGCCTTTAAAAACCATGGATGGGCACAACTGATAGCAGAGTTTTTGTGGAATAGCACGTGCATGATGTGCACCTTTCAATTTAAATGAAGGAAAGATCAAAGTTTTTGTGGCAAGTAGATCTCAAAAAATGCTATTTTGGCTTCCATCCCAAAACATCACTGTCATTTTGTCAAAAGCAGAGCGCTGGTGCATACAGACCATAATGCAGCCGCAGTTCATTTCAATCTGTCATACAAATTTAGTTTAGCACAATAATTATCCTTTGGCATACAGTATGTAAACTTAGGGGAGTGACGAGATCTCTCGTGACATTTTAGTCACGTATGTTCTCTATATTTAACCTGTGTGACCTCAAAATATATTTGGGAGCATTTGTGTGAGTGCACATTCTGTTGTGCACCTGTTTTCATTACTGTACAGAACACGCTAATAACTGCACAAAGTATGTGCGTGCTGCTGTGAGCTATACAGTGACCAGCCGGCCATTCATAGACAACGTGATTTTCCATCCGGCGTGCCACCTTCCCACCGTTTTTCTGTAAACATGCGCTAGAGGGACATTTTTACATAAAAAATGTGTTTATGTAGTTTTAACTGTTTCTCTGAAGGCTATGAGGGTTCAGTCAGTGGAGGAAGGAGGATTGACAGTGTGATATGATCGCCACCTTTGCTTAACACCAGCACTATGCAAAAGCATATAGAGAAAACAACCACAGCTCTTTACTAAAATATTTGAATGTTAAGAAAACAAAGAATACATTTTGTGCAATTAGTGCCTGTCATTTAAGTTTGTGACCAAACATTTTGAACTGTTTACATGTTGTTTATTACTGCATAATATAATTCATTAAAATATTACTTTCATTTGTTGCATTAAGTTGATTTTATAATGCCTACATTTTTTGCATTTTGTGTAAATGTGAATAAAATAAAAAAAATTGTCTCATTTTTTAAGTTAACTGTTTAGTTGTACTCTGATAGACAGCACCTTAGTATTGAGAGCAAAATGACAGAATATTAAACTGAATTTTAAACAGAATAAATTGAATAGATTACATTTTGCATTGATAATTGATATTTGTGCTTAGGTTAATCTGTCCTATAAAGCATGCATTGAACGCATGCCTTACCCACCTTCCCGCACTTGGCTGCCTTTTTTCTTCTGCCTATATTTTCTTCTGCCTACCACAGAGACAAAAATATTTAAAAACCCATAAAGCTATATATGACAGTACATGATATTTCTCTTTGGCACGATAAACATGTTGCGTTTATCTTGGCAAGACCTTCTCTGTCAATAGTGAACAATAACCTTTATTAGCTGAAAAATTAATTGCAATTGACTCTACCAGCAAAACGTTATACGCTGCCATCTTGTCAGAGATGGAGCCCATTTTAATCTTAACAAATCAAATGACTTCCATGACTGGAGCATGAAAAGACCCACAGACTAATCTATACACCATTATTGGACAGCTGTTGCAAATGTCAGAGCCTCTAATTTAGAAGTCCAATAACAGAGCAATGAAATTTTCGTTAGCGCAATAAAAGAAAAGGCGAAAGGTCTGAAGAGTATGAGAGCAATAAATCAGTGAGGTTAAACCCTTCTTTAACTCCAGGTCTTGTACACTCTGATGTGCACCCGGAGGAGATTAAACGTGTTGGGATTAATAGCATGCAATAAATATTTAAAAAATGTAAATTATTTTCACTCTAATGTTTAATTGCTGTCTCTCATTATTTTACTTCTTTAAAAAAACTACAACAATAACCCCAGCAGCAAAAATGTGTTTCTGCCTGGCAATAAGATTTAACAAAACAATGTAATTTGTACAGTAACGAAAATTAAAATACATACGTCTAATTATTGAACATTATAAAATCCTTTTAGGTCTCAAGTGTGGCAACACTCAGGAGCTTTTGACCTAAGAGGTTTCCATGCTGCGGGTTCTCATTGTAAGCCACTTTCCTGATTAACATCCTTTTCTTTACTAGGAAAAGCTTACACTTGTGTGTGGGTTTGCGGTCAAGGGCAGTAAGGGATATTAAGGTCTATAAAGGATTGGCTTTAACATTAACAATATTTTGAAGATTCAAGAAGATTTCTTTCTAAGGGGATTTTTTTTGTTTCAGCAATACCTCTCTAGTGGCTGATAGGAAACAAAGGCTAGGCTATTATGAAAGGCCCCTCTTCTTTTTTCATCTCAACATAAATTTCACTTCTTCCACATTTTCTCCTTTCTCTTTCACTCACCAGACTCTTCACTTTGATCTCTGTCCGGGTGCTACTAGCGTCATTCTGCAATACAATCCCACGCTTCCTAAAAGAAGAGCTTATTTATTATTTATATTGTTTATTGTTTTTGCTAGAACGTCTGATTTATCAGTCAGTTGGAGTGGCTACAAGCCAAGGTGATTGAAATCACAACTCAAGCCAAAGACAGGAGAAACAGCATGCCACAGAGAGACTGTTTGTCAACTGAGATCAAATTGCCTCCAAGATCCGGTGTCAACCACAACTGTTATTTTAATGAGTGAAATTAGAAACGCCTACAAGTACTCACCCTCGGACTGAAGCATTGGCATTTACATTTTTGGCAATTAATTCAACATTACAACAAATATCTTCAGAAGGTTACCAACAGACAAACAACAAAACACCAACGTGCTGGACAAGCAGAAAAAAATATTTGGCTAAAAGTGGCCTGTGTGCAATTATATTAATTGAAATTTTCTTTACCTTAAAACTGATTTTGAAAATTGTTTGTGGACCACAAAAAGATTGATTTATCAAATATTTAATTACAAGATTATTTTTGGCACAACAAATATGCTATGTAATGTTAAACCTGAATAAGTTCATTTGTTTTGACAAAAAGGTGTAAATTAATGTGGACTGAAATATCAATTGCACAGGAAATGTTGTTCTACAAAAGCAGTAGTGAGTTAAGAGTCTTGAGACTTATTGAGTCTTGAGGCTTCTTTTTTTACACCTTTTTCCAATTTCAAATACAGTCCATTTCGGTTATGGTCCCTCAAAGTAAAATGCTTCGTTAATCTGTGCACAAGACAATTCATTTCAGTGTAGTTAAAAATCAAAACCAGGTCAAAAGGTTTTTAGATTTTTCTAGAAACAACAAAAAACTAACCTCCGAAAAGAGGATTTCAGAATTCATGATCTATGATCAGTGGGATCTCTATTTGCTGCCTTATTCACTCGTATCCAAGCAGAGATTACATATTAATCTAGCAATCTGAGTTATAATCAGACCACATCTCCATCAACATATGGACACCAACTATTCAGAGAGATCACATTTGCCATCGTTTCCGAACTCAAGAGAAACCCAGAGGAGATTTTGTTGGCTTAGTCACAATTAGGTGCTTGTCTGCAATCGCTTTACAGAGAGGCTGTGGGAGAAAGGTCAAATGTTCACTCTACCTGATCAATGTTGAAGGATTACTAATTGACAGTGTTAGCACCAATGATAAATGCATGTACAACCTATCGAGACCAACTAGCCCTTATTCTGAGTGAACATTAATAATAGTTATGAAGATCCATAACAATAAGCTTGTTGAGAAATAACATGTATATGGTCTCTACTCTAAGTTTAGTCAATGTTACACAGTTGTGAGTTTACATTTTTCGGAGGATCTATTGATAGAAATGCAATATAATATACATAACTGTCTTTAGAGGTGTATAAAGACCTTACATAATGTAGCGTTATGTTTTTGTTTCCTAGAATGAGCTTTTTCTATCTATAGTTACACCGTGGGTCCCGTTGCATGGAATTCAGCATGTTGTTTCTACAGTAGCCCTAAACGGACAAACTGCTCTACAGAGCGTGTTTCATAAATACGTTATCTCCTTTGGCAAAGAAGCGAAAATGTGACGACATCTCAGTTTTGTGTCAGCCGCCTTAGTGCTTCAAAAGGGAGGGGTGGAGTGAGCCGTTGGTTTCAATTCGCAACCTCACTGCTAGATGCCGCTAAATTTCACTAAATTCAATTAACACTGGACCTTTAGTACAATCCTAAAAACGGTAATGATAAAATAGCTAAATAACAATTTATCCAACTGTATTTTTCAAAAATATGACTGACACTTATGTATGGTTCGAAACAAAGATTTTCACTTAAGTTAGTAGACAGAGACCAGAGGGTAGAAACATCTGTCTCTGGCTTTCATGATGTTTAGTTTGCATTTGGCTTTTATCTTAAGTGACTTTCAATGCATTCAAGGTTAACGTCTTCTAAGTATGTGCATTCTCTGGAGAATGAACTCATGACCTTAGCGCTGCCAGCACCATGCTTTCCCAGAAAAGCTATTTAAAATATATCAACAACGATCATAACAGCATATTCACACATATGATGGAAGAACATTGTATGCATACAAACAGGAAAAATAAGTGCTGAGGTGCAGGTCCAATGTGACGCACCAAAACAACCACTTTCAGTGATAAAAAAGGGAATCATTTTGTTTCAATTTACCCCTCACGTTTCATGTCAGGGTTTTGACCAACATACATGGATTTTTGGGGCAGTAGCAGCTACTACAAAAAGCCTATGACCTCCAATCAGCACTACTGTATTTAGTTTGATTTTTCCATCTACCCATCTTGACAACCATCTCCAGAGAACCAGAGTCTTCACCACCAGACCTGCTCCTTTCCATTTATTTTTGTCTTGCCTCCAGCGGTAAATCAACAAAGCTTAACCATGTTTTGTTTGTAATTAGCAGCAGGCGTCACAAAGCGCTTTAGGGTGTCACTGCTGGTGTCAGAAGATTACCTGCATGCTCAAAGTGACTTCCTAAACATCTGTGGAGATTAGTGCAGAGGGGAAAGCATCAAATGCAAAAACAGAACACTGTCAAGGGACACAGAGCACAGAAACCAATATTTTGATGGTTTGTTTTCATTTGTCAATCACGAGGCTCCGTGACGGAGTTTAAAAAAAGAGTTCTGTGCCACTTATCAGTGCAAAATAGAGAAGAAGGAAAATTGTGTCAAACGCAAACTGGGACAAAACATCAGTGATGCTTTGCAAAGCCACGAGATACTCAAAGTCAATATTGGTCACAACATATTGATGGGGCCTTATAAAAACAAACTCTTGGGGTAACAATTTGCCTTTCAGTGATACCTCATGGAAAACTGAGATGCATCTGTGCAACTTCACTGATCTTGGCTATGTGCAAAGCAGGCTGTAACAAAGGAGAGTGCATTTTAAATGGTATGAGGCTGTTCATGTAGGATGCATTCTTATGCTTGAAACTAAAAAGACAATGGAACGGCGTAAAACAAGATTTTAAGAACTACTTTTGAAGTGAAATGGCATCTGGCAAAAACCCTGAACCCAGGGTGCAAAAAAAACAGCAAGCGGAAGGCAGCACAGTCAATAAAAGTCTGGTTGACAATGGTAACATTTTTCTCAAAGTTGGATTGTTCACCCAAAAAATGTATATTCTGTCATCATTTACACTCTCTTGCCATTATAAATATGTATGACTTTCTTTCTTCCACAGAAAACCAAAAAAATGATATTTTGAAGTTGGTTACCATACACTGTCGGCACCCATTCACTTCTATTGCATGGACACAAAACCAATGTAAGTGGTTAACAACATTCTTCAAAATATCTTCTTTTGTGTTCTGTGGAAGAAACGTCATCAGGTTTGAAATGACAAAATGGTAAAAAAAATTGTGTCAACCATCACTATAAGCATGTCATTTGTACTACATATGCACTCAATCCTGTTCTGTGGGTGGGAAAAAATAGATAAAAAGGATAGCAAACAAAAAAGGCCCGTGCAAAAACATTTCTACAGAGTTCACAGGAGGATAAATAGAAAAGAAGGAAAATAAAGAGAGAAGAGAGGGGCACGGGTAAACAGACCAAGTAAATAAGAGATGAAAACCATGTCAAAATGACAAAGTGTGTCAACTCTGTGATTTTCACATCCTCTGCAAATCACATGTCTGACATACATGCGGAATGATGTAAAGCTTTTCATTTCACAGATTTCCATCTTCAAAGTCTGTTGTTTCATTGATTGGCCATGTGTATTGACCGAAACATTGAACTGTTCCACACAGACAGGTGCAATCCTTCTCTTTGATATGTACCCGCAATCCAAAAAGTGTTTGGGTTGAGAGAAGCGCTTGAGTATAAAGAAGCTTCAAAAATCCTTATTTATGAAAAAGTTGAAAGGGAATGTAATCATGCACATCTGACTTAACCTCACTGACTCAATAACTCAAAAAGAGTGTTCAAAGGGATCTGAACTGCATGTCACGAACAACATTTTTTGAACCCTCCATTCTCTTGTATGTTTGGGAAGGATTTGTTATTCTAAGCAAGACACTGAGACTCACCAGAGGCAGAGAAATTGTACACATCACTTGTGCAACCTGACCACAAACATGCAAGACCCAGTCTTCTTACACTAAACTGAGAGAGAGGCAATAGTCATGCATGGATCTTCGATCCGAATCTAATCCAAAACCCAGCAACACCTAGCCACAAATTACAAACACATACTGTTCATTTTAAGGATGACTCCTACAATAAAATGGCTAAAAAAAGAAACAGCCTGTGTTTATTAAATGTAATCTTTCTATCACTAAAGCAGCATGAACTTCACCTTTAACAGCAAGCTCTGTAGGGACAAACACAGTCACACACATTCACAAGGTCAAGTCGCTACATAAATTAGACGCTTATTAAGTCAATAATGAAAAAGACATACTGTACATAAGAGGCTGTCATTTCTGAGTTATAAAGTGTGCAATTTTGGCAAAAAATACTCTACCTCGTATACCAAAAGGAGGTATGGGGTCAAACCCACAGATTACAGCTTCCTAAACAAATGTTTCTTCACAGACACATACATCACCACAGTATTGAAAGAACCTGTTGTTTTACCATGATGCTTACAATACCATCGCTACATCCAACAACCACAAGCCTTTTTCCAGCTAATATTTTGTGTTATCTTCCGATTTCATTAATTCATTACCTGTCTAGACTGTTACCCATGATGGTGCGCGAGGGATTCCACGAGGATCAAAAATATGTACTGCACTTGGTATTATTACTATTTTTTTTCCGAATCCTGATAGATTATCTTCAGTGTCTACATTGGATAAATAACGACGTGGTATAATCTTCCAATAAACAATACAATAATGTAGACAAACTACTTGTGCGCTGTATCGTTTACATTTAGCCTCAAAGGATTATGGGAAATGTAGTTTGACTGCACGAACTTGATCGCTGGCCTAATATCTACCGTTTTCTTCAGTACCGTACTGACGCCCCATAAAATACGAAAATCATTCGGACAAGACCTGAAATAAATGTTGATCAACTCACCTACGTTGTGCGAACTGGAACTCGGTCGACCTTTCCTTCGTCTCCTTCAAAGTCAAAGTCCGTCAGTCCGAATTTTAATCCGTTTTGATATAATTTATCTTCCTTGTTTACAGCGTTAGCACTAGCATACTTGATAACGCAACAAAATGATACTGAAAGATCACTTTAAACGGATACGTGCGCGTATACCTAGCGTTTTTGATGGGCAGGATAACGTTAGGCAGGCGTTTCAGAATTTTCTGTGATATGGATCATTTAAAACAGGTTGCTTTTTTATAGCGCCGTTGAAGGTTATATAAGTAATAATGTGTATAGAGAAAGTTTACAAAGGTATGTACTATTGGCGTCACCTTCTCACCGCTAGTCTGACGGATTAACCAAACATACTGCTGCACTGCATAGCTACATTTATTAGGAGAGAAAAAATGAATCCAGGTATTGACACGTGAATGGAGTTGGAAGTTGTTTCGGGTGAATCTTGAGGTTAAATCAAACCAAAATTTGACGTTAAATGCTGGCAAAAATGTTACATTTCCCAGATAGCACAATCCATCTGGCTTACGTCTATTTGACGTCTGCATTTACATCTGGAAGACATCTGCAATACATAGTTTGCTCATCTGCAATACGTCTCGGAGACGTCTGAACGTCTGTAATACATCTGCTAAAGATCTGGAGATCTGCTGCGTAAAAACATCTGTTAAACATCTTAGAAAGAGCAGCTTTACATCCATTCTAAATCTTAAACATTTTACAGATATCTTCTAGATGTCTATATGACGTCTGACAGCAGACATCTTCGAGACGTATTGCAGACGAGCAAACAATGTGTTGCAAATGTCTTGCAGATGTAAATGCAGACGTCAAATAGACATAAGCCAGATGTATGTGTGCTATCAGGGTTAGATGCTTATGCTTTATACATAACATGCTTACAGGTACATGCTCTGTTTAAATGCTTAGTATTCATTACAATATATATATAATATATAGCCTAGGCTATTATGTTTTTTTTTTCAAATTCAACATACCTGACACAAAAGCGCGACTGCAAATGCACACTTTGGTATCTTGAGTCACTGCATTCCATCTGAACATACTGCTACTCAGTGGATGTATCACAGAGCTGTAACTTCATGTGACACCTTATATTCATATAGACACCTTCTATAGCCGTCCGCTGGCATGATGTAAGACTACACCCATAATCACTATAGCCGATAGGTCCCCTACCCAAATAAAAAAAACTAGTTAATAGTGAGAGGGTGAAAGCTGACTTCAGTTATCACAGACAAATCCTATACCGTATGTGCTGAGAAAATCTCATCATAAAAGATTAAAATGTAAAATAGTGCCTTTAGAACTTGTATGTTAAATGAGTGTTTCTCTTTATTCTTTATATTCACATTTTAATGTACTGTTAGAAAATCCAGTTTGAGTTTTGGAACATGATAGCTGGTTTCTGGGGAGGGGGGGGGGGTTGTTACAGATTAAGATGGTCCATTATTGTACCGGCAAGAAATCAGATATTATGTTTCAAAGCCCTGCTACTGGAAGATGGCTACTGAGAAGACTTTGATGAAAATAAAATCAGAATACAGTATACACATTCCTTTAGTTTGTGATGAAGACACTCTCCATTGGATTTAACCTCAAAACTTGATGCTAACGTTGTCTACAACATACCACATATAATAATGGCATGTGATTTTCTGAGATCTTTTAATATAGATTGTATGGCTCCAGATGGCAGGGTATCTATTTTTAATGTGTTTTAAAAATCAAAACTCTCAGAGGTGGGGTGTGCGCACATCCACCTCATAGACTTAAAAGCTTTACCCTGCAGTTGGTTCACCTTCTGCCTATGTTGGCAAAAAGCTAAAATGCTCTTCTGCAAGTCAGCAGGCCAACATAATGAGTAATAGGCCTACATGTGAAGTGAATGCTTTGAGATGAAAGACTAAGAAATGTGGGTATAAACAAAAAGAGGAAAACTTTTGACTAAAAAGTGAAGGGACTCAGATGTTGTGTTGGCTGCTTAGCATCATAGTAGCCCAAGTGAAGTGCAACTCATGTCTCACTGGAGTTCGTAAATAGGAAATTGTGCAAGATATTTGGTTTGTTTGGCATCTAGCACTGTCCACATTATATCCATGAATATAGTACAAATGTCACACAGTAGAATAAACATACATGTTATAATAAATGTGTAATTGTGGCATCTCAGGTACGGTCTGATTTGAATATCTTATGATCCTGTGGTGTGAATAGTTTTTGTTCTGTGTAAGTAATGCAGTCCTGCAGAAGTGTCATTTCAAGGCTCAAGTCTGTCCGATTACTCTTGAAATCCAGTGGTTCTTTTAGATCAAACGGAGTGGCTTGTCATCCATAGCATCACAGCAGCATATGATGAAATAAAATCGATCATTCTAATACAGAAATAAGGTCAATATTAAAATGTTTGCAAAAATGTAAAAACGAAAATATTATATTTCCTAAATATCTTGCAAGCACTTCTATGAAATGGCAAGATAATGCATCTTATCTCAAACAGCTTCATAATAATGCAACAGTACTGTAAATAAATGATGGACCACAAATCTATTGTCTAATTTAGCTAATGGAGCAGTTAATAGGGCAGAACATTCAAGACATACATTCTACAGATTTACGTACCAAAACAAACGGGGACTTCTGTCCATTCAAGACACCCAAAATCATATCATGTTGTACTTGTGCATATATCTTAAGGGTAACTTTCTTGCAATCACTTTCTCTGCGCAGCTTAATAAAATCCCTCCGCCACCTTGACTCCAAAGGGCCCTGCAGCTCATTCAATGCCACTTGATTGGCTGTCAAGATTTTAAGAAAACCAATAAATTTCAACTTTATAACTGTATGGGTATAACTTATAACTGGGTTGCAAAGTCACACAGGAAATCATGCAAAGTTGCGTTTGCTATGTTACAATTAAAACAGCAGCACACGATCTAAGCACCAATAAATCACGCTTTCCATAATCTGTCTTTGATTTATATGTCAAGTGGTCCTGCTATCTGCTGAAAATTTCCCTCAGAAGAAGCTACACCCCTATTAAACACTGCCATGTCCAAATGGTGTCATTGCAAGGCAAAGGAACCGGCTCTCATTTATCTAAATGATTTTATCAGGATTCATATCATCTATTGGTAACTTGCTCTTCAATCAGGGCACATCATCAGCCTCCGGTGAGCTCGGTGGAAATTGATTTATGATGTTTGGAAGGAGCAGGAGATCGTCTTCTGCCACATTTGATAATAATGGTAGCTGTAGCCCGTAGCACTAGGCATAGTAATCGCTTATTCAAATCGCTGTGTGCAATGTGGCCTCTGCTGTTGGAGCCGAGAAAGCTATTTACAGCTCAAGATAGATAATGTATCAGGTAGCACATAATAGACGACCTGCTCACTGAATGTGATCACATTAGAATATATTCCTGCCTCATAAACCGATGACAGTGAACTGATGAGAAATACAGGTGCAATTTAGGCAATTCAGTGTTCACGGCAACAATCATTAGTGACTCAATTAGAGGCATTAAGTGACTAAATAAATAACCAAAGGTGCTATATTAATGGCTTAACTGTCTGCCTCTTAAAATTGCAGGTGTTATGAATCTCATGGACCTTTAAAGACAGGTGTCACATTTGAGTAATTCACAATTTACTAATTCAAATTGTGAATAAGCATTCTAGGGGGGCATGTGCTAGGGGGCCTAGAATCTCTGACTCTCCCAGACTTAACGTCTAAGAAGTGTGTCAAAACATGCAATTGTGAGCAGTGGAATTGATCAACAAGGTACGGCAGGCTGTGTTATATCCCTGTTGATCATAGTCTACAGGGAATTAAATAGCATTCTATGCAGTAATTGGTAGAGCAAAGATTATGGGTTCAACCCCAGGTAAAATACATTAAGAAAAAATGTATACGTTGGACTGTAGGTAAACCGTCTGCCAAGAGTGTAAAATAGTATAAACAATCCCATTTCTTGTAAAAAAAAATCTGTGACGTTCACAATATGCCACAGCCTTAATGTTTTATTCCACATTAAAAATTACACGAATGTCAAAGGTAAAAATAATGAAAAAATAATAAAGCATTGGAAAATAATCCTTTTTGCATCGATGCATAAAAACAAATGATTATTACAAATGAAATTAAAGGCCCAGTGTGTCATTTTCTGCAGGATCTATGTCTATCATAACTATGCCTTACATACTGAAGCGTTACGTTTTTATTACCTTACAATTAGTTATTTCTATCTACATACAACGCAGGTCCCCTTGCATGGAATTCGCCATGTTGTTTCTACATTAGTTCTAAAGAGAAGCGAAAACGTGACAACAAGTTTGTCCGGTGTCAGATGATATAATGCTTACGAAAGTGAGGGGTTGAATTAGCCGTTCACATTTACATTTACATTTATGCATTTGGCAGACGCTTTTATCCAAAGCGACTTACATTGCATTGTCCTATACATTTATACATAGGTATTTGAAATCCCCTGAGATCGAACCCACAGCGTTGTTAACGCAATGTTCTTACCACTGAGCTACAGGAAAGCTCCCACAACCTCACCGCTAGATGGCGCTAAAATCTTCACATTGCTCCTTTAAATATAACGTATTTGGCAACAGTCTGACCTACTGTTTGTTACTGTAAAAAAAGTACTCTCGTCTTATTATCTTTCAAGATATTTTTCAATTCGACACCAAAATGATGCCACACTGGGTCTCTTTTTCATGTTAGCAATCACGCTTCTTGCCAAAGCTGCGTAAAAGTTTGATTTTAATTGAACGTTTAATTGACAGATATAGTCTCTGATGACCACCATATAACACAAATCTGAATGAGAAAGAATAAGTTTCAAGTCTAAGTATTACGTAATACTATCAGCTCTATTAAATGACCATTTTTAATTAGAGAATAGTCCTTGAATAAAAAGAAAGATAAGCTGCGGGTGCTGTGAAGTAATAATATCAATAGTAGCTCAGTGAAGAGAACAGAGCTATTTTAAATAAATCACAGATATTGACCATCAGCATGAAGGACCAGAACTATCCGTTTTATAACAAGGTGGTAGCCCTGGGCTTGAATCGTTGCTTGATAAACCTCACTACAGCATCACATCTTGTACTGCTGATATTCACCTTTCCTCTAATGCTGAGTTTGTGAATTTGCACATCGGCTCATACTGGAGTTTGAAATCTAAGCTCATCCCATAGACAGAGCCACTGATTAAAATTAAAGACTGATAAATAAATAAGCAGCTGAAGAGAGTAATCCCCACAGACACCGTGTGCATCAGATAAACATCTTAAAGGAGACTTACACAATTGTTAATGTTATCTCACAGAAGCATCTTTGAAGCTGAAGTTTTTCTTTGACCTGTCCGTGTGGACAAACGGACGTTGAAAAACTGTGACAAAGCCTGAAAACTATTAATTCGGACTGTGTGGATGTTAATAAATTAAAATGATTTAAGTTATTCTGAATTACTCTGGTTTTGTACTTACATTTTTGGACCTCAACCCTGCGGCTTTACTGCTGTTTTATTCATGAAAACTGCAGAAATCCCCGCTGACACTTTCACTGCAGCCCACACTGCAATTAAAACAAAGAAAACAAAACATATGAAAACAAAATAAGCAAATGATACCATCTTCTGGATATCACGGTTTTCATTATCATGGTTTTCATATTGTCTTTAGAATGAACATTTATGTTGTCAAACTGATAAATAAAAAAACCTGTTTGTTTTCAGAACCGTCAACACAGGTGAAAAGTTTCAAACCTCATTTACAAACTAAATTGTACTGTGGTGGGCGGAGGGAGGGGGGTAACTATATATATATATATATATACAGTATATGTATTTATATATATAAATATATATATTTATTAAGTATAAGTGAAGACTGTCTCACCAAAAAAATATAAAAATATATGAAGCTGACTTGACTATCGCATTCATTTTGTGATTGGCTGTTATGTGGTGTGGGGACAGGGTGGGCGCAGAGTCGCTTAGAGAGAGAGTCGCGCCAACTCCGTTCACTGCAATGGAACAGTTTTTTTCACACCAACGGCAGATCCTCTCTCTCAACGGCTCTGGGTGGAGGCAGGGTGGCAAAGCTTCCCACCCTGCCCTGACAAACCCCCACACCCGTGGACCCGGGCCTGCTGTGCAATGACACCACCTGCACTCCATTGAAACCTTCTGCTAATTATTTGCATTTAGATTTTAGCACAATTCAATAGGCAAAAACTGTGTTTAACTTTTACCTGCTTTTTTAACAAATCTTTAAGTTTCACAGTTTACAGTTTTACCTGTGAAAACAGGTGTTGGTGCCTGTTCCTCACAAACGTTTCACCGTTCCAAACACATTGTTTGTATGCTTACTGTTACAAAGCAATACTGAAATGGCTCAAGTCGGTCAATCACACAGCCAAGACAGACAAAGACTGCAGAGTTAAACACATGTCAGGCAATAAAGACAGCACGCAGAGTCCTATTATCCCTGCTCCTCTTCACTCTCTCCTTGAGCATCTTCAGGGTATCGCCCGCAGCAAATGCTGTAACATGCTCAAACAACGGCTCCTTAACTCCCACTAATGACCAAAGTCCAGAGAAACACTTGCTGTTCTTCAGTTACTTGTATTGTCTGGATTTTAATCTCAGCTACTGCGGCTCTATAAGGAAAGAGTGACTACTGTGTGTTCGGAGTGGATAAGGATATGATAAATCTGACACGACGGGCCAATAAGACAAAGGCATATTTCTCATTTGATTGTAATTCAGGAGAAAGGCTAACATAAATCACCATGTACCCATGATTCCGTTGGAGAGGGAATATAGATCTAACGTGTCAGTGTTGGTTTGAGCATCTCCGGGTTTTAAATGAAGCACCCGCTTTTTTCCTTATCGTGAAAGTTTGAAGAATTTTGACTCAAAAGGCAAGCAATTCTTGTTTTAAGATATTGGTATTCTCTCCAAGGGTTGTGAGCGAAAATCGCTTTATACTGTAAGCAGATAAGCTGAAGGATCAGTCTGAGACGTTATTAAAGGGTTATGATATTCTGGGTCTTATTGTGCCCAAAATCTAGATCACTTTGAGGAAGCGGTGAATTATGTGAGGTAATTATGTAGCATAATATTTACCAAAAGGTGTCCATCAGTTCACTGCACATATACATTTAACTTTAATGAAGAGTATAGGCTTTTCAGGTAGGTCTGTCAAGCTAGATTTTCAATGGAAGATATCCTCTGAATAATGACTTTGTGTCTGTTTCAGTCAAACGAAGACATTACACTTTAGACTTTAGAATATAATGCATGTATAATGGTAAAATGTGCTTTTATTAATCCTGTTTGAAAGCCCTTTACATTCTTTTATGAGCTTGACAGCATTCACATTCATCATATGAAAGAGAATAGTGTAAATCTTCTTCGAAACATTCTTCACATCTTTTGTGTTCCACGGTCATTTAGGTTTGGGATGACATAAAGGTGAAGAAATGATGACAAAATATTCATTTATGGAGTCAACTCGCCATTTCACAGATTGAACAACAATAAATGGTGGAGCAGATGTCTCCCCAGTTTCCTAAATGACATTGAACCACAACAAATGCACTACATCTAAACTACTTGTTGGAGGTGAACTGAAGGTTTTGTTTGACAGGGGACATAAAATGCTTGGTTTCAGCCAGTTTTGGACACGAAAAATCTGAGGGTGACTTTCTCTGGTGAATATGTATTGTGAGTTATTAGCCAATTAGCCAAGCACTGAGGATATTAGCATTCTGAAGCTTTCTCTCCTGTCAGATCCCCGGGCTCTCTCACCCTCTCCTCGCTGCCACCCCGCTGCAACTCTGAGCCCGAGGCCATCATTACCCATGCCACCCCAAAGCAGCCACTGACAAGCCCGTTCCACGTTTTCCCTTCCCCTGCAGTTCCCAGCGTTGTCATTACCGTGCTGCTATATTGTGAATGGATTTCTCTCTTTCATTTCTCTGTGAGCACTCGCTGTCAGTCACCACTTCATCAATCACGATTGTGATCTTTCTTCAGTGTTCCTATACAAAATCCACTATACTGTACATCTGACTGACTTCATGATGAAAAGAGTCTCGTACGGCTTATGCTGGTCCAGCTAATGGACCAGCATATTCGCGCTTTTCCAAGCAAAACCTTTGTATCTGGTTCTGTCATTGCCTCTCTTTCTCAAAGAAACTTTAGCTTCACAGACATGCACACTTGTGGCCATCTGATCCGCAGATGACACATTAAAGCCCACTTCTGATATGCAAATAGCGTCAAAGCGAATGATTAAAATATATTGTGGAATTCTTTCTTTCATGCACTGTATATATTTCTCCAATCTTTCTGGATCAAACAGGGAGAAGGACGCAACAATGTGACAGACGCGTTTATTAATGCACAGCTTGGATACAAATAATTTGGGGTGGAAATAATAGAGATGTGTTTTGCATGGAACAGATCAACTATTTCGATGCTCACCTACCGTTAGCAGCACCGCTCAGCTGTAGGGTTACAATCTAGAGTCTCTGAGTGATCCGCTCTCAGACAGTCTCTTATGCATACAGGCTTGAAAATATCTCTGCGGAGCGAATGTGTGTGTTTTTGTGTCAGCAGCCCCTATCCAATGTGATCAAAGCAGGTCCATCCCCATGGCCTCTTTAAAAGGATTTAGGACGCAGCCTCACACAGACAGTGAATACACTCCTACAAGCAGAGCTACACAGTGTGCAAACTTCCCGCTTTCCATAAAAACACACGCTGAGGCGCAGCGTTCCAAACCGATAATTACTCCAGTCATCACAAACCCTAAGTAACCAAACTCAGTTTGCAAGCCTCAGTGTGCAAATCCATAAAGAGCCCGTAGACCAGCACGACCCAAAGTCACAGTCTGTTTCTGTTAAGCCTGTTAATAATGGGAATGCAGCTACTTGTAATGAGACAATCAGTTTCTAATTGAACTATTTGCATCTCAGCAATTATTACACCAATAAGTCTTCTTCCAAAACACTTCCAGCAAACATTCCACATCTATACCTACATCACAGTTTTAATTAAGACCTTGTTGAGTCGAATCAAGCTTTCTGCACATTAATCTGTCTGCATTGCCATGTTTAACAAGAGTTTTGTGTCAGCAAATTAGTCTGATTGGATAGGGGGATAACGGCTCCGGCATCGGATTTGCTTTCCCCTAAAGCAATGTTCCGTGTGCTTTATTTATTTGTTTATTTAAATTCTAATGGGGCAGTAAATTGCACTTTTTTTGGCAACAATGAGGGGGTCTGTAGGTAGTAGCGCTGTAATTTTTCACAACAGACACTTAAATAATAAATCAATAAGACGCAGTCTAATGTAGTTTGCTTAGTCAGTGTGTTCAAACGGGGTCAGAGCGAGGCATTTCATTTTCTGTCTCTGCATTTCCGCACCGTTACTATTTCCATGTTGCTTTCCAATTGCATCCTATTGATGCTTGGTAATTGTTTTCGTGAAAATGTTTCGAACTCTGCACTCTTTTTTTTATAACAGTGCATCTCAAAATGATACGGTAGATGATTTGTGCTGTTCTAAAACTGTAGCCGCAGGTCTGCGCCTGCTTGAAATTCTGTGTAAGATGCAGTGCTAAATAAGAGCCATTTTGTGGATTTCTATAGACGGTTTCATCAGATGCACGCGGCTGGCTCCAAGTTAACTTCCAGTCTGTGTTTGTTGATCGGTCTGGCTTAATAACAATTCATTTTATATTAAATTTTTACTGATATCCATATTTTATTGTATGTTAATTGTAATAAATTAAAACTTCTCAACAGTTATTGATTCTTTGTGGAGGTCTACTGCAAGTTGGGCCATATAACGTTTGTTTATTTTGTTGCCGGTAAAACAATAGAAATCAAACAGAAATCTGTCATACAACAGAAACTATTTGCCATCTTTTGTGTTTGCTTGTGTAGTCTTGGTCAGTTCACCATCCACATCATTGGTATTTCTGGGCAGTCTTCATCAAAAACGGTATTGTAAATCTTGGAACGCTGGAAGAATGAAATCATTCAGGCGATGCCTTACATGCGTTATTTTATAAGGCAAGAGTCAGAGCTTGCATTCTACCTACTCCCTGATCTCAGGTCAGTGTGCACAGTCCAACAGATCAGTATTGTTTCAGCTCGGTTGCATCTGTACTGGCCAGATTACAACAGACGCTCTTACAAGGTTCACTGGCGTGTCGGCTCTTATGTATTATCTGGCTCCGAGTAATGTGCGCACATTCACGTAGGGCCTATAAAGCAAAGTAAACAAATGTTGATTTGTGTACAAAAGCAAACAGAGAAAAACAAAGATGTGGCTCGAGTTCCCGTACAGCATTTAACAGGGCTTAAGGAGACATGCACAATCCTCATGGGTGCAAACAATGTGCAGTGGTTTGCTTCTGCACACACACATATGCGCACTCTATCTCTAGCTCTATCTATCTCTATCTCTCTCTCTCCCTCTCGGCCTGACTCTTCACTGTCTCATTAGTAAGTACAGTGCCCTCTGTGTTAGCTTCTCGGGCTGGCAAGACTGGGTCCTTGTCATGTTATCCCTGCATAATCTTCAACTAGACATTTGCAGTTCTTCACTGATTAAAGCTGGCCAGCAGGAAACCGGTTCAATCCTCTTACTGCGCTCACATTTCACCATGCCAAATCAGCCATGTTCTGAGCCAAACGACTCAAACTGAAAGAATTTCTCCTCTTTTCCCTGCCTCACGATGCCTTGCTTTTTTAAAGTCAGCATGCGAAACTCAAGGCTTTGGGTTTGTCATAGAAACTATGAGGAACTGAGATTTCCCCATAGTAATACAAAGCACTTTGATAACTAAGTGTTTGGGCTGGCAGACTGCAAAATCAGTCCTACTTCGTAATGTCTGCTGGATCAGAATCATCACAATATAAACCGCAATGGACACAAAAGCAGCTACATTTAGGGAACCAATTCTTGTGTCTTACTGCTTGACTCGCAGAGAATCTAGTTGAAAAATCTAGTTTAAGATGGTTTGCTTATGGTCTGAGATGGTCATTAGCTAGTCTAAATGTATCTGGCTCTTTGCCAGGTCAAAATGATAACTTAAGACGGGATGCTGCATAAGAGCAAGACTGAATTATGCCCCCCTGACCCACCTCAGCCCCTTGGGTCAAAAGCAGTTTGGATGCTGACTTACTTCTGTGTGTGAATAAAATTAAATATCTGAAAAAAATGTCTTAACACATATATCTTATTTTCACTGTTATACAGAAGGGGGCACATTTGATATTTTGCATGCTCATGTATAGAAGGAAATATTCTGGGGGCCATCAAAAAAAATACTGGCTGGAAAAGAGTTAAGTTTTATATTTTCATTTATGTTACACTATTCCGTTCAATTAAACTCAATTATTGTTTGGAATCAGTATGGACAAGCTTAGATTTACTAACCATCTTTTAAACACAGCTACCGGCTTAAGCTGTTCTTTTATTCAGCAGGGAAGGAGATAAACTCCCGGGATCTGCTTCTATTAAGATCAGATTAATCTGATTTCTTCATTGTTAGTGTTTATTCATCTTGACGCCCCGAAGCCAAAACCTCACTGGGAGTAAAGCTTTAAGACAAACATTTCTCAAGCCTTCAAATAAATCAGTGCAACTACAAAATAATCACTGCACAACAGTGACCAACGCGGTTGTAAAATGAAGTAGGCTACTTGCGTAGTCTTTGATGCGGGCTCTCTCTGAGTGTGAAATATTAAACTGTGAAGCATACAGTCATTTCATACACTGGGGGATTTTCGATTCACATGAGAAGCGAACAGAACAGAGAATATTTTACTGCAGAGGGTCTGCAATTCACAAGCTTCTAACAAGTGTGAAGAGTTGTAGCGAATCAATGGAATATGGATTGCGAGTAGAGTGTATGAGGACCACAGCAGTACATCGGTATGAAGTGCTTCATTCTACTTATGCCTCTGCGTATAGACTTTTAAGAGCTCTGTAACATCAAAGGAAGAAAACAAGCCATCAGGAGTAATGTGGACCAACAGACTGTGAAACAGAGCAAAACATCAAAATCTGAGGAAAGATTAGTTTGAGAAAAATGTGAAGCCATCGTGGTAAACACGCAAGTTAACGAAATACATACAGTACTTGGCATTTTTCATTGCTATTTACAAAGAATCTTTTAGTGACTTGGAGCGTGACTGTTTCTGTAAAAGGCATGTTGCTCATTTGCATAGTACACTGTGGTGTTTTCATAAATGGTTTAAAGGGACGGTTCACCCAAAAAGTTTAATTCTGTCATGAATTACTCAACCTCAAGTAGTTGTAAACCTGTATAAATGTCTTTGTTCTTTTGAACACAAAGAAAGGTATTTAGAAGAATATTAGCAACTGGGGAAGAACATTTTTTAGTCAAATGTGCCCCAGTATTGTTTGTATTCCTAAATTCTTTAAATTGTTTCCTTTTTTGTTCAACAGAACAAAACAAATAATACAATATTTTTTTCTGGAAGTTAATGGTGCCCCATCACAGCTGCTAACATTTTTCCAAATATCTTTGTGTGTGTGTGTACAACCAAAGACATGTATACAGGTTTGGAACAATTTAAGGATTCAACTTGAATTCATGACTAAAAAATATTTTTGGGTGGACTATCCTTTTAATGACAGAATTGGACAGAACTGGGGGTCAGGTGAATTTGTTTTTCACATGTATACATTGTGATTGTAATGAATGTAAATAAAAAAATCGGGTTTTCTGATACAAGTTCTATAAAATTAGGAAGCAAATCACCTTCTGTTTCACAGCAAACTCAGGAGTCCACTGATTAATTCTATCCGGATATGAATGTCTGAAACTGGCTATTTTTTTACAACGAGACTTCTCATATATTTTGACTTTCATTAAACATATTTATACATCTGCTAGACGTGTTTATTCGAAACAGCGCATTTAAGGTAATACCATACAGTAAGTGAAGGTAATTTTCTTCATTATAGATGTGGACGTTTTTCCTAACTTTCTGGGTACAATTGTAGTCCTCCATCTTGTGTAAATAGATTGAACTCTATAATGAGAATCTGAATTCACAGGCTGCTCAGAATGGCCACCGGTTTTAATTAATGTCATCCCCTAAATGTTACACATAACATTAAATCATATACTTTAAATCTTGTTTTATTTTAAATCAAACTGCCCATATCCTATCTGAATCAGTATCTGAAATCACAGACTCTGTTAATAATCTCCAAAGTTGTTGCGAAAACTAATCTCATCCAAATAGTGCTTAGGTCAGTGCTGATTTGGTCAACGCCATTCTCTTAAAGGAAAACAGTCTGAGAAATGCTGAGTTGGCTTCTTCATATAGATGTACTATATTGTGAATTCAGACCAAATGAAAGACAGTTTGAAAGGAAATTGGGTGTATTATAGCATATACATCATCTTCGTAATGGACATTAATGTACTGCATGAGTGCTTCTTATTATTTGTTGAATATTTGTTTTTGTTTTATTTCAAACTGTCAGTAGCTCATGTCCCTTTGAAACGTGACACACTTTAGCACTACAATGTCTGCTGGTCAGACCGCTCGAGGACTGGGACCCCAGGGCAAAGAACATGGCAAAAGCCTTTCATTATGATTGGAATCTAGATTATAAAGTAGGGCTCCAGATGCCTCACTGTTATTTTCAGGCCCTTTGGCTCCAGCTTCCAAAGGCTGGAACATATTCAATCATATTCATAAATGTAAGATCATCACACAGTTGCCAAATATAGAACAGATTTGTATTATTTAAATGCGACCTGGGACCTGGGAGAAGAAAAAAGACAGCGAGCGAATATATGCAAATTGTGTAAGAAGATTAAGAAGATGAGCAGGGGCTGGTGTGTGCAGAGCGAAGGGCTTATGACTAGAGAGGAGGGAAGATCAGACGAACCTGAGGGAAGGTGAAGGAGAAACAAAAAAAGGGAAATGGGAGACAAGACAGGCTTGGAAGTAGGTGAGAAGTGATGGGGGCAGGATGCTGAAAAGATCACAAGAAAGAAAGAAGCATGGATGAACCAAAGACAACAAAAATACAGAAAACAAAGACTGGAGTAAAAGGGGTTATAAGCAAGTCAATAAAGACTTGCAGTTTCAGAAGATGCTTTGAGGAAAAGAAAAAAAAGAGCTAAAAATTGCTTCAAGTTGTACTTTCAAGTTCATACTTGCTTCTTATAATAAAACATTAATGAATCCTCTTTAATTCTTCCCAATTAACTACAATTAGTTATATGTGCTGTCAAAGCTTTCAGAGTAAAATTTGATGCAATTTTTAGCACTTTTCTGCTTCCAGTTCACCATTTTCCTGCTATCACTCCATAAATCATCAGTTTCTCTTATTCTTCTAGTTTGATAAACAAATAAATAGCAGTTTGTTTCAATAAAGCAGCTATTTTTGTCAGAGTAGAGCATCTCTTTTAGGAATAAAGTTTCATTACAGCAGTGCTCCCGACTTATCACTGAAACAGATCGGATAGAATGATAACGGTTTACAAGAACTGTGGGGAAAAGAGAAAAGCCGAGGATCATCTAGAATGCAAAGACTACAAAAACACTTTTGATTTATTAAGCAAGAACATCCAGCTGCATAATCATGGTATGTCTCTATATATATCATTCTAAAGAAATGTGAAATTTAACTGCTTTCCTACCAAGCAGGAATGTCAGATGCATGGGGAATTTAAAAAGATGAAGATTTTATTAAACACATGCTGACTGCACTCACTGTTAAGTAGGCTATAGAACTAAAATATCCTCATTTGTTATGTTCTATTAAACATGCTGTAAAAGTCTTAATAACATTAAAAAAAAATCCCAGTACCTGACAGATATTCTGAGATATCAGGCATAGCCCAGACATTGCCAAAAGCAAAAATGAGTCAGAGCAGTTTAACCAATTGGAAAAAAAAACAATCTAAAAACTTTTCTGTTTTTGCACATATGACATGTTCTTACAGGGTTTTTGAAGACAGGAGAGATGTTAAAGAAATGGTAAAGTTAGCAAAAATACAACAAAACTCTAAAGTCATAAAAACATATCCAGGTCGCGATTCACCTCGAAAACAAAAAAGTTACATAAGTTTGTTACAAAAAGAAACTATAACTATTAAGATCATTCAAATCAAAGCACACCCAATATTACTGTATGAGAAAAATAACCATTATTTGAATTCTAAATGTCATAAAATGTTCACCATGGAGTATTTTCTGTATGGCTATAGTTTTAAAGGGGTCCTATTTTGCCTATTTAGTCTTTGGTCGTTTCTCAATTCCAAGAATGCGAAGAACGGAGTTGTGTTCTCGTGGAGAACGGTCATGCGAGGCAGCCTTGGAAGAATGAACTCAGATGGAGTGTTGGGGCTTCAAGCGGGTTCAGTAAGCGCAAGTCTGCATTCAATGAATCCTTAAAATCAAAAACACATCCGGGTACTTTCATGCGTTCTCTGTACTTGTGTTCTTGAGTGTTGAACCGGACTTTGCAGTTGATGATAGCGTTGAGCGAGAATATTCTTTATTATCTTAAATACTATTTATTATCATTCTCAGAAAACAGGCTTTTGAGTTTCTAGCTATATGAAGTCCATCCTTCTGAAACGCTCTGATTGGTTAAGCTTAGCCCATCTTTTGTGATTGGTCTACCGCTTAGAGTTTATGTTGAGATGTCCCGTCCATTACCCTTTCCTTGTTCCAGGGTGTACATTTTGTGATTTATGACCCAGGAAAAAGTTTGTTGTAGTCCCAAACAGACATTCATAGTCTTTCAAAAGTGATGTATGTTAATGAAAATATCTTCCTTTTCAGTGAACTTTGAGTGCTGTTTATGCTATACTACAGCTATACTACTCACTAACTCAATTTAAGGAAGTGAAATTCCATCAGACCTCCCCTTTTAAAAGTATCATGTCCAGTCAGGCAGAATGATCCACATCAATAACTGTTTTGTATTTCTTTACACCATATACATTTTTCTATTTTTGCTTTGGGGTAAATTCAGTTTTTCACCCAGCTAAAGAAAGCAGATTTAGCAGATTTTTCGTGAGGTTTGTGTGGATAAACAGCATTGTACCCCAGGTGAATATGTTTCCCAGTGTAGCCTTGAGCAAAACAGCGAGACCTACGAGAATCAAACAGTGAGCATCCACACTGGCTATGAAATCACTATTCTACATTTACCAGATCAGGCTGTTGGGAAGAACAACCTACAGCATTACTGTGATAGACCAGTGTATGTCTCTAAGACAGTATAACACAATGGATACGTGGCAGATCTTTAGTCATACTGCATTTGATATTCCACTTATATTAGTCTCCATGGTAATACATTATTGACTATAGCGTAAAGTTGCCTGCTATAGGTCATGGTCTGTAGCTTGATCAAAGAGATATCCTCAGGCCCAGAGGAGTTTTACCATGTCAGTCATGCATGATTTTTCTTTTCCAAATATCGTCTGTGAACATCAAAAAATTGAGATTTGATTGCGACTAAACTGCTCCCTGATTCGCTATAATCATAGAAAACAGTTTCTGTTTAATTAAACATTGTGGTAGTTATTTTTGGCATAGCTGTAGATGTAATTGCCTTAAAACAACAGTACTGTGTACATACAGGTAAAAGTCATAGGCATAAAAAATCTTGCACAAAAAATAAAATGTCTTTGATATACTTGTAGCCTAGACGCATATTCATTTTCTGTAAAGTTGCTTTAAAACAATATGTGCAAAGAAAAGAGTTATACAAATAAATGTGAACTGAATTAAAAACCTTTTTCAATGCATGTTTGCTTTGGCATGTTACTAGAAATTATTTCACGGTCAGACTAGACTTTTAACATGCGAAATCTGGTCGGAAATGCGAAAGTGTGCAGGAACGATTCCTCTATCTTTTACTTCTATTGGTCTCACGTGACGCGAATTGTCAGGTCAGAGTTGATCAAATTTGAACTTTGCTACGCAGCGAAATGCAAAATATCTTCAGATGGGCTTTCGTTTCCGGTCTGACGCATTCGCATGCGTATGAATGGAAGTCAATGGAACGAAAAGTCAAGTGTGACCGCGGATCTATTCAGTATATACATTTTTAATGATTATCTGCCATTAACTTGAATGACCTAAAAAGAGTCCTAAAAAGAGACCCACACTGACATTTGAGTCAAAGCTGTTTTAAAAGCAAAGTGTGATCACACCAAATATCGATTTGATTCAGCTGACAGAAGTAAACTGAGAAATAATATCTGTTCTAATCTATGGCATTTTTTTCACTGTACATCATTAACTGCATCAAACGTTTCACTGTAATTTCCAGGTAGGTTGTTTCAAACAAATTTGAAGAAATATTAAGTCTCTCAAACTTTTGCACACTACAGATCACAATCACGATACGATTGGCGATTTTTTTTGGTTTAAATAATCCAAGAGGACATAAAACATCTAATGATAAAACAATGTAAAAAAATTGACAGAAAGATTTGTAGTCGGTGGGGAATGTCTATAGAGTAATAGTTTAAATGGTGGTTGGTTCCAAAGGCAAAAGAAACGAAAGTTTTCCACAAGCTTTTCCAATTTTCTACTTCCTATAAAATGTTAAACTATTTTATTTTATTAGACTTTACAGTTTCTAATCAAACTCTAAACGTGTAAAGCTAATTACCTAAAACCAAACAAGATATGGCTGTAATCCCAGGGTGTTTATCAGAGATAATCATTTATTTCATCATTCATTTTGTTTATCAAAAAACAAATAGTTCACTCTGAAACATCATCCAAAAGTTCCTACATTTGTTCAAAGTTTGTTGTTGGTTTATTTCATGTTTGATTTGTTAACGTGGATATGCATGACAAAGCTTTGAACCAAGTAAAGGCAATTGAGAAAGTTTGCCTCGTGGGCTTGTGTCTTTGTTTTGCTTTTTTAGAGGTCTTTCAAGTATTATTGCATTTGCAAAAACAGTAAATTACCTCATGAATCTGTGATTTGAAATAACAAATTTCTCATGGCTTATCTTGGAGCTGGAAACGTGCCTATAATTATTGTACACTCAAATATTATTATGATTAGTAACATTACCTCAAAAAAGACAGACAGCCCTTCAAAACCAAACTGTGTCCAAATAAATTGTTGTTAATTATACCGTGCATGTAGAATATGACTTGGACAACTTGTTATTAAAAAAGCTAATTAATTCAGCTTTTTATTTTCCCACTCCTTCTTTAAAGTGAGGTGAAAAAAACCTCAAGAGTTGGATGGTCTGCCAGATCCATCACAAATACCATCCAAAAAACGTGACAGGGATTCAGTCTTTCAAGATGGCTACTTAAAAACGCCCATGTTAGCATGCCATCCCATGCTTGTTTAAAAGTTCAAATGAGTCTTTGATTAATAAAACACAGATGAAAAGGTCATGGCACACCCGCGCAATCATTTTGAGTGTCATGAGACTTCTTATCCTTGATTTTCACCCTACTGTACTGGTTTTACTGCTGCCACTTTTCTGAATTGTCAAGCGTTCAACATTTTAAGACCTTGTCTGTCTCAAATGGCACACTTGATGTGCACTTTGATGCAGAGGCTACCAAACTAAATTAGATATGGTAACTTAAAGTGATAGTTCACCCAAAAATGAAAATTCCGTCATCATGTACTCACCCTCTTGTTGGTACAAACCTATATAACTTTCTTTCTTTCGCAGAACACAAAAGAAGGTATTTTGAAGAATGTTGTTAACTGGCACCCATTGCATTGGTTTTGTGTTCATACAATAGAAGTAAATGGGGGCCAGTGCTGTTCAGTTACCAACTTTCTTCAAAACATCTCAGTCTAGATGTTGGAGGGTGAAGGGTGATTTCATTTGAGTTGAAAATACCAGAGTTGCAGAAAAAGGAAAACCTAGTACAATATTGATACAATTAATGAATTAAGTTGCATATGTATGAAATATTAAGCATGCATAACTTATTGCTAATAATGCTATATTGTATTAAAAGTTGTATTGTATTATCACAATAAATCAATGTAACTGTTGTACCTTATTAAGGAGATGTTTTCTCATACTTTTGGAGTGATCAGACAAACGCACATTCCTTTCGCACTCTGTTTACACACAAGTGATTTAAGTTTCTGCAAAACTGTCACGAGACTGAGGTTTCATCCACTACACCTCTGATGTGATGCTTATGACGGGCAGCAAATTCTCGTTTTGTCGCTTCACTTGATGTGACCAAAAATTGCACATAAGAATTTAGTCATGGATTGTGCTACGCGTGGACGTCCATACAGTACCTCAATGCCTTTTTATATCAGGCATTTTTGTCACAGTTTGTCAGTCGTTCTGAGCTGCAATCTGCTCATTGAATCAGGCAGTATTGCATACATATTGCAAAAACAAGCACTTGTTACAAGCACTGATAATGTCACACATACCCTTTACATTTGCTCGCTTTAAACAAGAGTGGTGAAACACTTATACTAACACACATGTTGTTGCTGCTTGAAAATGTTGTATATCCAATAACTTTTCTTAGTATTATACATGACTACAAGGACAAACTTCTAGCATTTATTCCTACTTTACTTTATATTGCAACATTTGGACACAATCTTGGTGTGTCTAAGCCTGACACAGTTAATGGTATCTTTTTTTACTTCTAAATCAGTGACATTCAAAGCTTTGCTTACAGTATATTTATTTTATTGAGATAATTTGTAATATTTTGTCAAAAGATAACCTCAAAGATCCGCCGACCCTGGAACTGACCCTGGATTTCGGGGCTTCTAAAAGCTTTTTGTAACCTGCCATAGTTGATTATGCGATCAGTAAGATTTGCCTTTAGCATAGTCATGTCTTGTGTCAAAAACCACATTTTAAGTGTATTTTGACACAGAATGCATCTTAAATGCATCTTGCAGCGCATTCATAGGACACTTAGTCTTTTTATGATCAGTACAATATAATGTATTATAAACCATGGTTAAAACACAAGAAGTTGCACTCTGAGAAAACAAAAACAATCAACAAAACTCAAATCTGCCGACGCTCCCAAAACCCAAATTGTGGCACTGGAGTAGATCACTGAGCTCCTCTTAAAAAAAGGGTGTAATCTTCGCTTGCATAGAATTGATGGCGGGATTAAACAATACAAAAACCACATCGATTTCCATTTACCATTCAACAAGAGAGAATAGAGTAGAAAAATGCAGCCTTGCACATTCTTTCTGCCATAGAGAATAGCAGACTAAATTAGTTTTGCTAAAATGATACAGGGAGAAAGACATCGAGGTTGTTCCACGAGGGGAAGCTAATTTAATTAATATGCTTTTGTGAGGTATCAACCATATGCTTTTTCTACTAGAGATGGCCATGTTGTCCATGCTCAGATAGAGCAGACACGGAGGGAGTATTGATATGCTAATGTTGCTCATTAACTGCAATTAATTAGAACTGGCCGGCTGAGCTGTGCTCTGTTAGTGTGCCATGCTGTTTACCTGGAAATAAGATGCGCAGCACCGTGATGCACAAGAGCGATGATATGATGTGAGAGTAAGAAACACCAGGGCACCAGACCTTGATGAAGTCACATCATTAGGAAACAAAAAGAGGCGAAAGGTTTGCTTTGAAGAGGGAGAGCAGAGTTTGGAAGAGAAGGATATAAGAAAATGACACTCTAACTCCCTTATGTCTCCATCATATATCTTGGGCCTGGGGAGAACAACAGAACACCATTTACTAAGCAAATAGAAGGTGACAACACAATATTACTTACCCACAACATAACACAATTAGCCCATAACCCAACGGAAGCAATTTTTCCTTTACACAGCGAAAAAAATACTTGTCGCTGTTTTATATTACAGCAGATGTTTATGTGAATCTATATCAGTACACTCAAAAAAAAATAGCGCTATGTACTCTAGTAGTGTTCCTTGGCTCGTAATCATAGGGGAACCACTTTTAGTGCTACATAGAACCATATTTTTTGTGCTTCAGAGGCTCTTCAAGGATTCTTTTGATGACTGAGGTGCTACCGCTGAAGAACCATACCGGGGCTTGACAGGTTCTTTACATAGAAACGGTGCTATATATCACCTCGGTCATCCCAAAGAACCGCTGAAGAGCCACTGAAGCACTAGGATATGGTGCTATATAGCACTAAAAGTGGTTCCCCTTTGATTACGAGCAAATAACCACTTTTAGTGCTATATAGCACCATTTTTTTATATATAAGCATTTGTAGCTCTTCTTTTTTAAATTCTGGTGCATTTCTTTTCGGCACACATTAATTCAACTAGGAAAGGAGAGCAGGTTGCCCGAGGTACTTATGTATCACATCTTAGACTGGACTGGCGCTGACCTACTTCCACTGAGCAGAATAGAATCAGCATAAAGTGACCAGGAACTGGTGCATCCTGAAATAAAAGACTCTTTCTGTTAACCGTCCATCAGCATATAATCACGGTCAGAACTTCCCCTGCATGTATTCTAATGACATCTAAAACTGTATAATTGCCCATTTTCCCACATAATGAAAAGAATTTGAACTCCAATTAATATTTAATGTGCATTTATTAAATTATTTGGTAGTCGACAATGATGGGCCGATTGTCCCTTGCCAAATCTCACATTCAGCATCCGTCTCCATCTGATTTCTACTTCTGTCTCCATGAAGTGGCAAGCCCAAAGCTGTAGTGTACAGAGAGCAGATGAGAGGAAGGTTGGATACACTGAGTCATGGAGCTGATCTCAGAGCAGAGAGATGCAGGTGATGATGACAGAGGCTGTCAAAACAACACATCCCATGACTGCAGACTAGCAGCCACACCCTAAGGGCTTCCTCTGCAGACTGTCTGAACCTATGTGCTCGTCCTCTCTCACTCTTTATCTTCTCCACATTCCTCTCTCATTCTTTCCATTGCTTTCTCTTTTATTTTTCAAAACGTCCCATTACGTTCCTTCTTATCTGTGGTGCAGCTTTCTTGGGGACAAACGGTTGATTATCAATTGGCATCTTCTGACATCTTTCCAAATGTCCAAGATGTTTGCTTTCATGCCTTTTGTCCCTGTCTGCACAGAATTTATACATTTGTACACAGCTTTCTGATCGGTCAGTTGAACGTGTCAAATCCCAGCCTATCACACCAATAATCAGACCCTATCGCCCGTCCACCTGCATCCCTGTGATTGGAATTCAGTGTTATCAGTCTTAAATGTGCCCATGAAATGTGTAGGGTTCCAAAAGGAGCACCAACTATGTATAAAGCCATAAAACAGCTTTAATATAAAAAATATAAAAAATATCATATATATATATATATATATATATATATACTGTATATAGCTGTGGGAAAATTTAAGAGACCATTCCAAATTTTAATTTTTAGCAGCATTTCTAGATGTGTTGTGGCATTCCAGACCAGTGTCTGTTGAATTTCAACAAAATCAAACCTCAGGAGTGAAAAAGTCACCCAACAGCAATGTAACAGACTGACAGCATGACAAGACACATGAAAACTGTGATTAAAAGTTATCACATACTTTTATTTTTTTTACTTCACAAATATAACTGTTGTACGGCTTAAAAGTGAAATTTGGTAGAAATATTGCTAGCATCACAGAGTGAAACAAAAATGATCATTTTACCTAAACACATAGCTATAAATAGTACATTTTAAAATAAATATAAACTGATGACTGTATAGGCCTATACAGTTCAAAGTAAAAGCTTTAGTTTGTTTGCAACCGATGGCTGTTTTTTTTGAAAGAGCATTGACGCTCAGCTCAGTTCAGTTCTATTCGGTTATTAATTTCCTTCCTGCAAAGCATTCATTTACTTTATCTTCACTCTCAGTGTGACATTCAATGTGTGAGTTTTATCGAGAACACATCTTATCTAGTTTAATAACATTGTATTTGCCACCAACTGAATGAATCACCTTAATAGAATTAATAGTGTTAGCAATGGTGTGTCGTAATGGAATAAAGTAGCATGGCTCACACAGAGAAATATTACGGGAAATGTGACGTTCTACACTCATTTATATAAACTATACATTTACGCTACATTGCAAAGATTATGGGGACAATGGGTTATGGCCCAGTTAAAACTGGATTACCACCTGAAAAAACGCTGTTAGCCTACTTAATGCAATTTCACTTATGGAGCTGCTTATTGTACACAGTAAAAAAACTAGTTTTGCACTATACACATTTACATAGCCAGTGGGGAATAATATACAGGTCACAATGGTTGCTGGCTGACCGAATCATAATTGTAACTCATTTAATGGGCACGATTTATGTTCCTCATAATGTCCAGTTTCCCACTGTACAGAAACGTACAATTCAGCATCAATGATGAATGGATAAAATGATCCCGTATAATAGATGAACCTTCAGATATTCTAAGGTGAAGCTTTGGTAAACAAGAAAAACATGACTGAAATATGCACTCTGTACTCAAAACCTAAAGCACCGTACTCACAACCTAAAGCACCGTATAGGAATTTTAATTGAAGAAATACCACAGCCTAGAATTCCAATAACCTTGGAGTATAAAAAAGAGAAAGAGAGAGGGAGATGAAGTAGGCCTAAACAACTTCACGTTCTCTGTGCTTTAGTATAGTGCAATTGACACTGTTAAACGCAGCCTCCTGACTTAAACAATCAACAAGGTAAAAGGAAACAAAATCACATTCCTCCTCTTAGTTTATTCCATTTAACTACTCTGAATTGTGTAGGTGGAAGAGGCGTGAGAAATTCCCCCTTGAGTCCTGCGGCAGCTCACTGTGTTTCCTTGATAAGTGGGAGGATAATAAGGCGCCGATTGGACACGGATTTCATTTCACATTTTATTGAACACTTCCACACGTGTGGGAGAAGGGTGCGAGCCGATAGATATAAATTTATTACGGCCAATAAGAGCAGTCAGGGGGTGTGAGGGCCAGATTAGCGGGTCCTCTCGGCATGGAGGGTTCACTCGTACCTTTCCAAAGATCTGTTATCCGAAGTGATCGGGGTCAAGCATGGAAGGTTCCTATAACAGCGTGTAATGGACAGAACATTTTAGCAGTTTCAAAATGTATAAATCCATCATTCGCTTCTGTGCGGTTCATTCCAATAGAACCTTTGTTAGAAAGGTCGACATGACGTTTCACAAGATGCTGGTCAACTACTGCAGCTAGGCCAGAAATATTTACATTTACCAGAGGTGGGGGACTCGAGTCACATGACTTGACTCGAGTCTGACTCGTCACAAATTTCAGGACTTGCGACTTGCTTGATTGAAGTTAGAAAATGACTTGACTTTGACTTGAGAGCAAGTGACTTGAGACTTGACTTTAAATGGAAGACTCGACAATGACTTGAACTTTTAAAATAGTAAAGTAAAGTAATGAAATTAGTTAAAATAATTATTGTGACTCAGCAGCACTACAGCGCCTGTGCCTTTAACGCTGCTCAACTCAAACCGCGCCAAACAAGGTGTAACGGCCAATTACTGTAGAGCAGATACGATAGAGAGGAAACTGCTCATGCGCCTGGCGGCTTGAAACAGTTGTGGCGGTTACAATGGCAGACAACATTCGAGCTCCACAAATAGTCACGTTTAGCTACAAGGACTTTGAACTGGACCGCGAAAATAAAAGATTTGCCAGATGCAGAGTATGCAACGCAAGGATTTCGGACAGGACAACCACAACATCGAATTTCATCCGACATTACAAGAACCACAAGGAAAGGTAAGAATGTAATTTATTTATAGTCAGTGTAATAAAACGATTACTTATGTAATGAATTAATCGTTTCTGTTTGTCATAATTTTGCCTTGGTTGTTTTTTTATTATTAGAAATGTGATAATCGATCATCACTGATAGGCCTACATCTCATATAATAAGTAGATGAATTGGGGAATCTGGCTATAACGGCGTAGCCCGAATTTTTATGTTCTTAAAACATTAAAATCATCTTAAAATAAAGAAGGGCTTCTCTGCATTACATGTAGGCTAATGTCTATATTAAATGCGCGCATGTTCAAGTGTTCGTGTGGTCTGGAGCTGAATAGCAGCTCGCTTGTACTGCATGACAGGCTGATGGACGCGCCGGTGCGATCACTTGCACTTAAATAACTCTTTAAAAACTTTTCGGTCTTACTGACGAGAATAATTTCAAAGTTCGAATCTGTTAATTGTCTGCATTTTTTTTATACTCAATAACAATAAAACGTTTTCTGCTGTAAATAATGAAACCAGTTCAAATAGAAAACAAATATTCTCAGATTATATATGCCTTCACTACAGTGGCGGCTGCTGACCTTTTAAAGAGGGGAAGCTCATTTTCGGCCTAAATCATAAAAATTGTCCATTTATTTATATGTAAATTCTGCCCTACGTTCCTTTTCAAGAAAATGCTCTGTAACCCTGTCGTACCAACTAGGCGTCTTTTCCAGTGACTTGACCAGTGTCCTCTCAATGGCCTGTTAAACTGAAACAATGAATGTGGTGTGAAATATACGATGAAGGTTGCAGCAGTTTGTCTTTCGACTACACATGCAAAATCCGCGATGGGACTGAGTTGGAAATGGAGACACAGAGTGATACGCGTCATAATCTGAAGACCACGCCCACACCAACCGTCTCTTTGCATTGCGAGAAGCTGCCGCCTCCTTGTCATTTATGATTTATAAAAAAAAACAATGTCTAAAAGCTGATATGTGACAAAGTGTATAGCAAACAAGCTAAAAAAAACAAGAAATACGTTTTTATAAGCTGTCGACCCCAAAAAACGAGCGTTTTAGGACATAAAAGTGGATTAAAAAGAGATGACAGACCCTCCAATCATCACGCAGACGCTCGGAGTCCGGGCCAGCCCACTCCTCCATTCAGCCCAGAGACGCTGAGCGTCCGTGGGCGGGACATAATCGCAGCATTATCCAATGACCGTCTTGTTTCTAAGCACTGAAAAAAACTGTTTAAAGCAGCCCCATTGAAGTCAATGGACGCTGGGCTTCAACAGAGTAATGCACTGTACGCTACGGGAATGAATGAGAAGGAAAATCGAGTCAGCCGACCTAAGTAGCTGATTCTGAACGAAATTGTTTTCGTTCCGTGTTTAACGCATTTTTAGTCAATAAAATGTTAACATAATAGTACATATATTTGACCATTCATTTTTTGACAATTATAGGGGAAGCTGAGCTTCCCTTGCAGTCTTAAAGAAATCGCGACTGCTTCACTGTTACAAATAGCAATGAGGGTATTAGCTGTGCCTGCCTCAAGCGCACCTGTCGAGCGTGTGCTCAGCCATGGAGGGATTATTATGCGGCCCCATCGTTCACAATTTGGTCATGGAATACGGGAAGAGACAAGGCAGGAGAACCCAATTGCAGGCAGGACTCAGACGTGGGGGTAAACAAGGGTATTTATTAACAGAACAAGACTATACAAAAGGCAAAACAAAACCCACGAGGGGGAAAACAATACAGGATATCTTAAACAGACAACAAGAACACGGACTTACTAAACTATAAAAAACCACTTGATAAGAACACTAAACTAACACTTACTAAGACGAGGGACCAGGAACAGGAACAAGGTAACAAGAACTTCATACAAAACGGTAGCTTACCAAGAACTTCTTACAAGACAATCTTAAACTGCAAACAGGCAAGGTAAGAATTACAATGAACGCGCACAGGACAATGAAACATGAGGACTCTTTATAGGGAGACAAACACAGGATAATTAAATAGGGACCAGGTGACACAGATCAAACACTAAGGGGAAGCTAATTAACACAAACTAGGAAACAGGAGGGTAGGAACGATGACGCGACTCGGGGAGAGTATGGAAGGCCACATGGTCAAAAACATCTCTCCCCACATGAAACAAAGGATTCTGTATGATTCCACCTCTAAACCAAGAAATACCTGACAAGGAGAGGTGAAACCATGACACAATTTAGTGCCAACATCTTGTCAAACCTTATTTTCTGTAAATGCAACACGTTTTAGACCATTTCAATTAAATTGAATTAGATTGTTTTACACATTTCAGACTGGATTTCTTTTGTGTAAGCAACACTTTTATTTTCAAATATTAATGTTACACAGATATGCTTATAATTCATATATAGCAATGTGAATAAGATACATAATGTATGTATATAAATTCATCTTTTCTGTGCAAAAATAAACATGTATCGAAAAAATTGACCTATTAATTTAGTACTGCGACTTGACTTGACTTGAAACTTATCAGGACTCGACTTGACTTGCTTGATTTATCTAAACTGTGACGTTTTATCTAAACGTTTTATTGTTATTAAAGTCTCGAGATTTGATATTAAGACTTGAGACTTGCTTGGACTTGACCATATGTGACTTGTCCCCATCTCTGACATTTACTATACATTATGGCAGATGCTTTTCATTCAAAGCGCATCTTTAAGGTATGCATGTGCGTTCCCTGGGAATCAACCCTATGACCTGTGCTGCTGATGCAACTGAGCTACAGGAGAATCAATATCGTACTGAGATTTGTTTGCTCAGAGAACAGTCACAGATGGCCTTTTCCCAACATTTATATGATCCTGTTGAATCCTAATTATTCATGGGTTGATAAACTAAACGAGCACACAGCAAATACTCTTCATGTTCTGAAATTCTCTAAAGCCTTTTATCGTCCCGTGGAATATCTTTGTTAAGATTTCTTAAATTAATCGTGGCCTACTTATTTTTAATTAAAGTTGCATTTGTGTGGTTTGAGAACACACCAGAGACGTGACGCGCTCACAAGACGTCCTAATTAAGCCGCGTGTTTTATATAGATGAAGGGGCTTGACTACCATTGAAGACACACACTTGAGCTCTGAGCAGTCCAGTGTACAACTGGGACTCTTTAT
Organism: Triplophysa siluroides; assembly: GCA_006030095.1. NCBI lineage: Eukaryota > Metazoa > Chordata > Actinopteri > Cypriniformes > Nemacheilidae > Triplophysa > Triplophysa siluroides. The sequence goes on from VCII01000702.1 coordinate 224,573, forward strand.
ACTACTTCATGGGCTTCCACTGCAAATACCACAAAGCTGATGGCAGCAATGAAGGCTAAATTGAGAAGCTTTGTCTTTCACCGCTCAAGAGCTAAGTGTGAGATCGGTGCTTGGAGACTGACCCGGTGGTATTTTGGGTGTGAAAGACAAGAGTTGTTTTTGTTGCAACCTTGCACCTAAAATAGGATTTCAGAGTATTTTTAAGATGCAAACGCCACACATGTTTGAACGTCTTTGGCGCCCCCTGGTGTTTAAGAGCAACCTTCTTAGCTTTACGGTAGTGTAGCAGTCCCTTAGTGAGGCGGTTTCTATAAAATGTCAAGATCAATTTCTCTTGGTTTTAAGCATTTCTATTAAATGTGCCATTTAATTCCGTAATTTTTTTGTTTACAAATGTAGAGTTTATGTGGAATAATGGATAACTCGGTTGTTAAAAATATTCAAAAAACATGTTTTTTATATGTTATCATGTTTTTGTTCACATGTTTTATTGTGTTAGTTAGCTGTATTTTGTTAATTATTATTACTTAATCAAAACAACCCAACTGCAGTTTGATTGATATTAATTGCACAATAAAAACACAACAATAAAACACGTAATTTTTTTAAAAACTATAACTAAACTAAATAACTAATTTAGTAGAGAATGTTTTTTTTTCTTATCACATTCACAACTGTAAGCTTAAAATAATGATTCATGAGCTGTCTGGTCAGATTTTGTGGGAACTGTAGTTGTAAAGACACGTAAAGCAGCCTGCATTTTTTGTTTTAAACAGAGATCAGAGGACAGACTGCAAAAATTATGGATTGCAACTTTAAATACATTAACAGAAAATATAGTACATACTTATACATACTTACATTTATATTGGATAGACTATATTGCTTTATTTAAATTGGATAAACTGATAGGTGCAAACATTTTTCTTTGTATAAGTTGTAACGACAACTTGTTATTTAGTCCTTTATCAGCCAATCATATATCTTGTTCACAGGATCATAAATGAATGTCCAGTCTTATGTACAATAACCCCTACAACTGGTTACTTGGGACAGAAGCCTACATCCATTACCATTAGTCTACCGCCATCCCAACATCCCTCACATGCATACCTGCCACATTTGATAACAAAATGAGATTCAATAAATAACCATGACCTCGCACAGTTTAAGTACAACTTTATTAATACTGGAATCATCACAGTGTGTTGTGTTACATAGCTGTGACTAAACTTAACAAAATTAGAAGGATAAATATGACCAAAAAGGAAATGATGTTATCACCAACAGTGGCAAAACAGCTTTAGGAAAACAGCACAATAAATTAAGGAGCATAAGAGAGGAAGCAGAAACAAAGACAACATCACCTGTAGCATTACTCAATTCAGAGGAGGGGGCTGGGCTTGTTAAAAAAACAAGCGCACATTAATCTTATACACACGAATGAAATGATGAAACGTAATAAAATACACTGGCTAAATGTGTTGAGCTATGAAGCCTGCTTTTTTGTGACTGTTATGAAGTTTGGGGAAATGAGGGAGTGCGATGCGATGCTCCTTGTGTGTGTATGTTGTGAGCAGCAAAGAAGAGACTGTGAGTCAGTCTGATAGCTTAAGAAACCCAGCTCAGTTTCCATGACACCCGCGTTCCAAGTCCTCCCTTCGCGAGACACGACCAAGGCAGCGAGGGGAGATTGCGATGTCGTGGCTGAACTGAGCGTGGGAGACAGGTGTCTTTCAGGGCATCTTTGAGGAACGGAGCGCGAGGAGGGGGATGCGTGTGTTCCAGTCTAAATTAGTATTTCGTCCCTCGGTTGGCGGTGCCACATGCTCATGTATTGTCTACGGTTATGTGCGAGGTGTGATACACGATTGGAAATGAAACCGCAGATGGTGAAAAGCTACTGAGGGTTATAGCATGTGAATGTCAAAGGCATAAAGTTGCATAAGGCTGACGTTATATTTAATGATTGTGCGCTAACTCTATACATCATTTGGTTAGTTGTTACCCAACGTAAACAACCAAGGTTGGCCAATTCACTTCTATTTGGCATTAGTTTGGCTTAACAAATTATACGCAAAGGCAGAAATAAAGCCACTTGTTTCATTTAATAAGTGTTTGTGTGTGTGGGCCTACGTTACAACAAAGCAAGCAGTTGTGAGACCATGTTAGATTAAACAAATCTCAAATTATTGCCCTCAAAAATAAACATACACACCACCAAAGCACAAAATTCTAAACCACATCTTTCACTATCTGTGAATCCTGAGCTTTAGAAAACAGGCCAATGGTTTCATTTTCACAGCTAAACTGTGAGGTCTAACATACGAACATACGGACACCGACGTATAGCACATCATGACGTACAGCAGGAGACAAATGAGCGCGACATGAATAATGTTAAACATGACTGCACAAACGCCCGAATAATCACCTGAGAACCAAAAGAGTCGACGCTGCTGCGTGTGGGTGGGCATCGAGACGCTGACAGCTGAGAAGTGACAGATGATTTTTTTTCCATCCCCCAGTTTCCACCGGGGGCTTTTAACTGTCACCGTGCTTCATGACCTCGAGGGCAGAAACCGCTGAGACTGACATTACAATAAAGAGACAACGGTGAGCCAACTACCTGCAATCAGACTCTTCTCTCTTATTTCCTCTTCACCGCCTCGCTGCCTTTCTGTTTCTCTCACCAATTACTGTCCAGCGGCCTCATCTTTCTCACCTCATTACTTTCTCATTCTTTCCCATTCAAGTCTCTTTCACTTGCACTAACTCTGCCATGAAAACCAGCAAAATGAAGTTCTGCATGCATGCTCTGGATATGTAACTTAAAGATGAAGCTTTTTTGTTTAACTTGACACATAGAGAGCGTTCACCTTTTTACGTCGTATGTGCAAGTGTATGAATATATAGAGAATTTTGTCCTGCTCTTTCATTGTTGGCCTTAAAGGAACAGTTCACGCAAAAAATGAAAAATCTGTCTTTATTTACTCGCCTGTATAAATGTCTTTGTTCTGATGAACACAGAGAAAGATATTTTGAAGAATGCTTGTAACCAAACAGTTCTTGGAACCCCATTGACTACCATGGTTGGACAAATTTAGTAGAAAGAAAATATTTTGAAGAATGTAGGAAAGCAAACAGTTCTGGGAACTTTTGACTACCATTGTAATTGTACCTACTATGGTAGTCAATGGAGTCCAAGAACTGTTTGGTTACAAGCATTCTTCCAAATATCTTTCTCTGTATTCATATTCAAAGACATTTATACAGGTTTGGAACAACTCGAGGGTGAGTAAATGACAGAATTTTTGGGGGTTATGGTTTTGGGTATTATTCGATTATGGTCCCAGCGTTCCAGAACAGCACTATTTTCAGCAGAAGTTAGAACGTTCACGCACATCCGTACTCAATGTGGCAAAGCAGATGTACTTTGTTCTTTTTTTATGCTACAGGCATTCCTACAACAGAGTGCTCCATTTACGCAAAATAAATAAAAGCGAATCCAAAGTAGGGAAGAAAGTAGTAAGCGGCTGACGTTTGTCGTGTTTTTCTCAAGCAACAACACTATTTATGACTGCAGGGTTGACAGGGAGAACAGAAAGTCACTCACAAACAGACACTACAGGACTAAAACTATGTTTTGACCTCCTATATCACCATCCAGTATCATCAGAGCATTGTGTTCCTCCCGTCAGGTGATAAAAGGGAATCACCATTCTGGTTACAGTACTGTGGTAAATAAAGATGCCCAGAGTAACCAGCGACTTTCCGATTGGTAGGTTTTTATTCCTATGTCATCTATGACAGGCAGTGGAATGCTTTTATCATAAATAACTGGATGAGTTTCCTCCTCGAGTTCATTCTCTCGTTTTTTCGTCCCTTCTTCCCTTCCGCAGATCCGTTAAGTCCCCAAAAATGGTAGCCAGGTGTGTGCCTTCATCTAAGCTCTTTCAACAAGTTCCTGAAAAAATATATATTACAAACTCAAATCGGAAATTAAATATATCAATCAACTTACTTTCCAAATCATTCTTCTGATTCTTCCCATCTCTGCCTCACGTCCTGTCTCTCTCTCTGACATCATACGCATCACCTCTGTGTGTCGCAGGGCATGCGACCGCTTCCTCTCACAGCATTCACCACACACAGTGTGGCCACAGTGACAACTAGTGGTCAAAACTTCACCTTAAAAGTGCTCATTTCTCATCCTTATTTATTTAAATAAGCCACACTTAGACTTATTAAACAAGAAGTAACCGTCTTCAAAAGCTTCTGAAGACACCTGAAACCATACAGCTTTATTAAAAGCTGAACCTTCCCCTATCGTTGAAAAAAAGGGAAAAAAACATTATTGCTCCACATTATCACGGCGGTTTCTCACCTTAACTCCACAAAATCCATACACCTGACACAAACATACTACTAAGAGTTAGGTGGATTAACTGCTCGTCTGGTAAATAAAGCAAACCAGAAAAAACAAGACAACAGAGGTGTATAAACAAAATATAAATCCCGTCCCTCTACGCCAACCACAAGCTGACCTGCAGCAGAACCCAGCTCACCTCCAGCTCGACTATCAGACCAAACACCATAAACACTTTCAAAATGTGATATCATATTCACTGGAGGTGAGGACGGGGTTAAACAAGGTGTTGGAGAGGGCAGGATTTGAGAAACGCCCCTGAAATAAAGATGAGCTTCTCCGGCACTGATTCCTGGGGTCCATAGTTTGGGGTGGCTGTTATTTAAGGGGGACCATAGAGGACCAGAAAATCCTCCAACATCCTGGTCCCGGATTCTTTCAGTAGTTCATTGTCTCACTACAGTTCAACTATCCCGTGGTGATGGGCGTGTTAATAAGACAAACATGCGTTCGGACACGCTACGAGTTATATTGGCCTCGGCCTGCTGTTACATATCATTAACTTTTTTCATTATTGTTATTCATTATTTCATCACGTATTTGCTCTAATGACTTTAAACATTTATAGATTTTTTTTGTCCTCTTCAAGCTCATTTTCTAAAGAGTCAACTCGAAGGTTTCTTCGGTCTACTTTCTCTAGGAGCCATCACAAAATCCGGGGCGCGGAGCGATCGTTGGAGACGGTTTTGCGCAGTCGGACGCCTCGACGGATAGACACCAGCATGTCCTCACCCTCTTCCGGGTCAGGCTGGGACTCGGGGCCTGGCGGGGGCTGATTTGGAACTGAGGGGAATGGAAACTGGCCCTCGCCTAAGGCATGAGCGCTGGCTACCAGCTCCCCGATCTTCTCCACCAAACTGTGACGGTTGGCAGCCAGAAGATGATCCTCTTCGCCCGCTTGGCTGTACACGCTCATCTCTAAACCGCCCATGCCCCCTGCGCCCCAGGCCGTGTTGGGCAAGCTCAAGCGCTTCGGAGAGGCCTTCACGTACTCCAGAGCCCCCGGGGAGCCGTCGTCCGGCACATAAAAGACACATTCTTCGCTACCCACACGGGCGGGTGGGCCTGCGTATCCGCCGGACGAGTCAGGCACAGTGGGGGTCTTAACTGGCACAATGGGTGGGCGTATAGGTATGGGGCCAGCGTTGGAGAGGGTGCGTCTCACTCCGGGCTTGGTAGATGGCGTTCGGCGAATGGTGGCGGTGCCGTGCAAACCACCCCCACCGCCTCCCCCAGGTGGTCCACCAAGAGCACCGACTCCGCTGGGCAGGCCTGCCGTGCTGGCGGGGCGTTTAGTCTGTATCATGCGCCGGTAGTTCTGGGCGATATTACTGTGACGGGGAATTGTGGAGGATTTATCGAATTCAGCCTGGCCATCGGCCTCCGTGTCTCCATTGACTGAATAGGCATCATAATCGGAGCCTGATCAAAAAAAAACAGCCACGAGTAAAATCATTAAAGTCAGGTCTCTTCTGAACCCCACAACCACTTGACTTTTAACATTATATGCACATAATAATGGCTGGGAGTTCGAGAGTAAACGTGGGAGTATACATGAGAGTAAATGTGGGTGTTTATGAGTGCGAGTTACCCTGTGAGGGGATAGTATCTTCTGAACAAGATGGTGTGGTGGTCTGTGTGCTGTATCCACTGGAATACTGAAGGGAATCTCGGCTGCTCTTCTGCTGCTCCATGCTGAGTCCTCGTGTCAACACCATAGCCAGATCACTAGCAGCTGGAGAGACCTCCTCCCCATGCTGACCAATATGCAAACATCAGTTATAAAACCAACTCTTAAAGGGATAGTTCACCCAAAAATAATACAATTCTGTCATGAATTACTCACTCTCTAGTTGTTCCAACCTGTGTACATTTCTTTGTTCTGCTGAACGCAAAGGAAGATATTTGGAAGAATGTCTGTAATTTTCAAATCCGGGACGTCATTGTCTATCATAGTAGGCAAAATTAAAATGGTAGTCAAAGTTGGCCCAGAACTTTGTGCTTTCCTAAATTCTTCAAAATATCTCATTTTGTGTTCAAAACAGTAATTTTTTCTACTATGGTGGTGAATGAAAAATTGCTAACATTCTTCCAAATATCTTTCTTTGTGTTTAACTGAACAAAAAAATATATAAAGGTTTGAAACAACACAATGGTGAGTAAATGAAGTTTTCATTTATAGGTGAACTTCCTTTAATAAAAAAACGATACATATGTGTGTTTGTTTTAAAGAGTCCCCTGTGGTGAAAATATTTTTTTGTTGTCATTCAAGCTATTTTCAACCAATAATTTTATTTTCACAAAAAAAGGGTTTAAAAATGTCATTTTGATGAATAAAGTATAGAATTATCAACTTAAGTTTTCAAAAACTTATGTTTATATATACTGTATATATATATATTTTTCCCTTGACTGAAATATTAATCAATCTTAAAAATCTGGAGATGCATAAATGTTTTAAATAATTTTTGTAACGTTTTTGAAATGATGTGTGGACTGAATAATAAAAGAAATGGCAAATAAAAGCATATCAATATTAGACACTTTCAGCAGCAACAACATTAACGAATGTCATGTGGCCCAAACTTAACTTTCGGTAGACTTCCGCAAATAACTGTTTAGTAGTTTATTATTGAATTTCATACAATTAATATACAATATTGATCTTAATATCAAGTAATTATAAACTAAATTGTTATATTATTAGTCGTTACTACCCATATCGATAACCAAACACAGCCAGAGTGTCAGATGAAACCGTCTATACAATAAAAGCATAAAAGATCCCATGGTCAGACCTGAAGGTTGGAAATTTCTGGAAATTCTAGAACAAGTGTGATTATATTGAAGTTAAAACTGATAAAACGGTTTGCTTTGTTTAACAGTTTCTTTGCACACATAATTCCCAATGTTACATGTGTGTAACTCCAGAGTTTTGATTTAATATTGTTAATATTAAGTGGGGAAAAAGTTCATAAACAAAGAGTATATAACCCTAAGCTTTTGAAAGTTATTGCATATGTTTACATATATACCCTTTTTTTATTTACTTTAAACGACATTTTGCTTTCACACAGTTCAAAATGTTAGGTATTATGTTTTTGATGCATTTTTCAAATTTGCTGAAGCTTACCTTGGCAGCTATAGTAGCCGGGGTCATCCTTGGTCTCTGGGGGTCTTCTGAATGCATCCCAGAATACCCCTGAGACTGAGGAGAGGTTTCTGCCTCCCTCAGCCTATCAGCCTCTTTCCTCCTCTGAATTGTGCTGGCCAATGGCTGCTCATTGGAACCTACCTTGGACCAATCCTGAGAAGTAGGTGTGGTTAGTTCAGGGTAAAAATTAGCAATGTATGGGTCTCAAGGGCAAGAGATCACCGGCCCACTATCCAGCAGTTTGAGTGTCCTTTAAACCCGGTTGGACTGAGTCTTATGTGCTTTAGAAAACTCCCAATTCGCTGTGTTTGTGTCACTGAACTCACGGGTACCTTCCGTGGCCTGCTCGGTTTAACAAATCTCACGGCCAGAGATTTGAAACCAGGATAAAACAGCAAACATTAATGCAGTGTGTTAAAAAGCAAAATGGTTTAATGAATGGTTAAGCAGGATGAAACCAAAACAGAACTTTTGTCAATAAGCGTAATTCAGGAGCCCTGCTGAAAAGATGCGCTTGCTGGTCCAAGCTGGTTAATGATGGTCAGTGCTGGTTTGGCACCAGACAACGTGGAACAGAAAACACAAAATATCCAGGTGACCATCACTGCTGGTCTTTTCAACAGGGAGGCGCATATTCAACATGCAAGCATGCACTCAAAAAAAAAAAAAAAACTGCAATGAGAAAGTGCCAATGGAGACAAACCTTCCAGCAAGATGTGGGAGAGGGTGTGTTGGATCCAGGGGAGCGGTTATAGGGTGGGGACGCAGGAAGTATGACAGAGAAAGGCCTGATGGAGCCAGTGTGAGAGAGAGCAGGGCGGAAGGTAGCGAAGGACGAGCCAAACTGCGGAACGATAGAGATAAGATTGAGACCGTCAGAGTAGTGATAGCATCCCTCCCCTTACACACGGGCAGGGGAGGCTTTGTGTGCGGCCACAGAGTGCTAAGAGTGGCAGGGGAAGATCAGATGTGATGAGAAAATGCTGAAACCAGCAGGGGAGTGAAGAGCCCAGACTGCCATCATCAGCAGAAACCACACGGGTCTCATATACAAACAATACACGATACCACATACGGTAACAGAACATTTATGTCATAGTGTATACTTACTGTAGTAGGTGAGCTACACTCACTAACTGATTGACAGGTCTCAGACGCCTCTGAAGATGCTGAACTCGATGATTTCTGTAAGAGAGAAAGTTATTCCAGACAAATCTCAGAAAGGAAAATAATTATTTGGTTGTAAGAGATGGATGCTTCAGAAATCATCCATATTTTACATTAACGCTTGGATTGTGTTTTTGTTACTCAAGTTTTAAAATCAATGCATAAAATATGTAAAAATACATACACGTTTACTTTAACCCATTTACAAGCAACATAAACAACCTTTATGGTTAACATTTGACACATCACATTTCTGAAAAAAGGTGCTAATTGGTTTTTGGCTAAAAATGTGTGGAACAAATCATATATATCTTAAATAAATGTAAATGTCTGAGGTTAAAAAAGTGAATTGGATCATTTTTTGGTAAACACTAATTTCAAGTGACTTGGCCTGCCAAATTTTGTGTTGCCAAGTAAACCTCCAAAAGTGACAAAAGTATGGCTACTATATGGCTATAGATCTAAAATGTTCAGAGCTGTGGTAGAGATGTTGACTCCCACAATAAAAACAATGTACTATGCTATAGTATTTACTACTATAACCTGTAGTAAGATACTTTAGTATTTTCAAACCTTACTACAGTAAATATTCAAATATACTACGGTATTTATGACAGTTTATCAATTTATATTATAGTAAATATTAAAGTAAGGTTACTAATATTATGCTTTATTATAGCAAGCTAAAGCATGAAATAGCTATTATAATTAGTGAATTGTTGTTATCTGTAGTGTATATAATAAAGTAAATATTATTGTATATTACAGTATATTTTTTGTGGCTAGTTTTTTTCTATTATTTAATTAATTTGATTTAAAAGTTGAGGAGTTATATGCACTACTTCAAAAGGAAATAATGAACACTGTCTGGTGTGTTTGCCATTATTTCTCTCAACAAGCTTATGCCTAAAGTGACAGTTCACCCAAAAATTATGTCATCATTTACTCACCCTCTTGTCATTTCAAACCTGTATGACTTTCTTTATTCTGCAGAACACAAAAGAAGATATTTTGAAAAATGTTGCAAAATGGCCACCATTCACTTGAACTGGTTTTGTGTCCATACAATTGAAATGAATGGGGGAAAGTCATTCAGGTTTGAAATGACAAAGAGGCAAACGATGACAGAACTTTAATTTATGGCTGAACTATCCCTTTAAAGTATTTGTGATATTTCTTAGGCATGTAACAGACATAAAGTAGGTAGCAGAATCAAAGCCAAACTAAACGGCTTTTCCTTCAGTGAAGAGAGAAAGTAGCAGTTTGACTCACAGACAAGTGGATTTCTCTTGCACATGGAATGTGCTTAGAAAAGCTCTTCTGTGATATAAGCATATGTTCCACATACAATGCTATACAAGCACATCTCACACGTATTTTTGATCCACACCATTTTGTAGTGCAATTTTTTCCAGAGAATGTAGCAAGCCACATAAATGATGTGCACTGTTTAGCCTGGCCCACAAGAGGGCACTGTAATACAGATACACACATGGAATCTTGTTGTTTTTCTAGAGATTAGAATAGACCTATTTCACAGCCTGATGTGTATAAACCGGAAGTGGGGTAAACGCTTGTCCGGTCAATGCTCTAGCTCCGTTCACTACACAGAACAGTTGCGGTGACCAGAAGTTAGTCATGTAGCGCTCCCTTGCTGATTTGTCTGACATATATCAGACCTTGATAATAAATAAATCGCTCAAAAAACTATGTTTTTGTAATGTTTGCTTTCCCTATTTTTACATCTCCCAGTAAACCATGAATAAATCGGACAACATGCTACTTTTATTTTTGGTAAATAAAATGAATGCCTTTGAGAAAACAAGCTGAATGAATGAATGAATGGCAGCAGTGCGGCCCTATAGGGGATGGCTGCAGCCGATGGGGCGAGTGGAGCTCCATTCAAAAGCGGAAATACGTCACCCCGACTCGAAGCCCGAGCAGATATACGTCATCTAATTCTGACCTCAACCTGGAAGTAATTTATGAAACGGTGCAGTTTTAATGTCAAAAAATACTTTATGTTTACTAATGTTTTAAATACTAAATACTAATGTTTTAATGCTACAAAATTATAGATTAAGTGTTGTTAAATACATTTAATGTTACTAAATCCAGACATTGATTCCATGTTTGTATTTTAAAGTAATCATTATAATAGTTAGCAGTGATCAATAAATGAAACATCAAATAAATTAATTTGTGAACAAATAATTTAGGAATTTTATATTTAAAGCAAAATAAAATACAAAACAACCACAGTAAAATGTTGAATAATTTTCACAAAACAAGAATTGTTTTGAGTAAAAAACACAAACTATATTTACAAACACATTAACTGCAAATAACAGGAAAAAACGAACAACGAACGTTCTTCTCCTTATTCTTCTTTCCTTTTAATGGCGGGTCGCAACCATCATGTTTTTGTGTATATCGCCACCTACGGTACCGCGGTGAGTAACATCAGGGTTTTCAGTACTTCGGTGGATTATTTAAAAATATTTCTAAACATGTTTTTTAAAGAAATTCATGCACATCATTTAACATCGGCGAGACCTCAATATTAATCGTCAAAAATATATAAATCCACCGTGTTTATTCATCCTTTTTACGTAATTTCACGGAAGCCATATGTGTTGCACTTTAAGACAGTTTGCAAGAAGTGTAGGGATGCTGAGATAAAATTACCCGAGTCAAAGTTCGAACTTCGGAGAGCTCAGCGACGCCATTTTGTCCCTTCTTTATTATTGAGTGGAGGTGACGTATTTCCTGTTCGAGAGGTGAGCTCCACTCGCCCCATCGGCTGCAGCTAGACCCCTATCGTGCGGCCAGAAATTGTTTTCCCATACTTCCGGTCTCTGTCGCCATTTTGTGAAATAGGCATATTACTGTATGACAAACCCATGGCTACTTCAAGCTCAGATTGTATCACCTCATTTTTAAAAGGGAGAAATCTGAAGAGTTCATATTCACGCAAAGCATAGCCTTTATATCTGCCGTTTATTTTATAATGAAAAAGTACATGGAGCGTTTTCTGTCTTTGAACAGATACCTTTGGGGTTGTTAAATTCATATTTACAGTTATGGCTTGTTTTCAGTTAGACATCTGCCCGATTAACCGAAAATATATATCACGTGATTTATGCACAACTTGTGAGTGAAGTATGGTAAAATGCTGCTGCAACCGAAAGCCAGAGAGTGCTCTTGTGCAGAAACTCCAAATACGCACTGCAGAAGAAGACCATAACACACGCAGTTCTAGGAAATGCCTAAGGACATGTTTTTATCACTGTTCCTCAAGCCTCTTCAGGTATTTTCATGATAATAAAGTATATTTATAATGATCATGTTTGACGGGTGTTGCTTTTTTAAATGCACATTATAAGCGACTCAAACTCGCACTGCTTTTAGATCGAGCAGCATTTCCTACTGATCCCAGAGCCGTGCTTCACGGACAAGATACGCATCAATAAAATAATCGATACCTTGCATTATTGCAGCCAGCTCGGTTTCAGCAGGATTTCGTGGTAGCCGCGATTAATCGTGCACATGTCTATAGTTTACTAAACCTAAGACGTAAACATGTCTGTTAATTGAAATGAAATAAAATATAGGCATATATCTTCATTTATTAAACTTAATGTTGCAACACAATTTTGTTGAAGTTTTAGTTTAGTTGAAGTTGAAGTTTAAGTTGAGCGGCACTACAATTATTACTAAAAATGAATAGAAACAACTAAAACTAGAACATACAAAAATAACACAGATACAGTATAATATATAACAAAACTATAATAGCTCTGCTAGTTTTAGGTCACTTTATGTGATTTCCATCAAGCAACTCTGCTGAAAAAAAACCTTGTGATGCAAATCAACATAGAAACTTAACACATCACTCTGAAACATTTCTGAAACAAAACCTCATTATGAAATACCTGGCTGGTTATATCAGAGGGCATTGGTGACGGGGGTTTGGAATAAGCATTGGCGTCCTGCGAGATGAAGCCGGAGTCGTGGGAGGAGACACTGCTGAGGCGGTGCGCGGCGGTGGTCAGCGGCTGGGCCAGGCTGCGGTAGCGACAGGACGAACCGGGTGAGTGAGTCTGAGAGCCCCCAGAGGACCGAGAGGCGCTACTGTGGGCACTGTTTACACTGCTGCAGGGGTGAGGGAGGATGTGACGGGGCAGAGGATCAGGGTACAAGATGAAGTAGTGAACATGTCAGGGAGATGAAGTAAGAGGAGGTGCATGAATCACATTCACAAAATCACAATGAGGATTACAGGATGAGGTGCACAAGATGATTAACAAATACAGAAATGAACACGAAAGATCAGAGGATGAAATAGGAATGGGAGATTTATGAGGGAATTTTGACGAAATGGTATATAAAATAAATAAGCAAATATTTGGGAAAGAGTGACGTAATAGTAAAAGGGAACAAACAAATAAAGTTTTCGAGCAGTGATGGGTGAGAATGAGAGTTAGAGTGAGGGGAGGCAAAGGGAAAACACATGTAAGACTAAGTTTGACAGGTGTGACACAGGGGGCCTTGTATGGAAAGCAAAGGTTGTGTTTAAATGTGTCGGCCGTATGGAGCCAACACACACATACTAAACCCTCTGATTCCATACAAGGCGGTTCACACAAACACAAACAGGTACTGCATAACACAAAGCTTTAATTGGCCCTGGAACTTAAGTTGTAATGAAAACCCAAATGGGACTGGTTATGTAAAAGTGACTATTAAAGCGTAATTGTGATATCATTTAAAAGAATATTCCAGGTTAAAATCAACACATGCATATTAGACAGATGCTGCTGTTGGAGTTTTCGGTGTATTTAACCTGCAATATTCATTTAGGAGAGCGCAGCGCTGAAGTAACAGCGAGCCTATAATTCCTTTTACAGCCACTTGATTGCATTGTTAATGGAGTAAAAATTCAACAACGTTTTAAACAAACACGTTTAGTGTCATTGCTGCTGTTACACTATTGGCTTAATCACAGGAAATCAATGCATAAATAACACAAATCAATGTGTTTGTTTAAAGCAATACAAAACGTTTTATTGACCAAAGTATGTGCTGTGAGACTGTACTGTGGTTTCTGATGTAATAAAGGGGTATACAGATGTGATGTTAACATACAGTGAGGTTGTGTGGAGCAGCAGCAGCGGCAGTAGCTCTCGCTCTCGCTCTCTCTCTCTCTCTCTCTCACAAACACTCACATTTAAAAAAATATGGGTAGACTGCCACCGCACAATTTATGTTTTGCAGTTAACATTGCTATTTCACAACACTGTGCTTCTGCTGTGCAACAAACAGCAACGTTTGTTATTACAGTAAAATGTTGTATCAATTTATCAAATGAAATAAAAGCCAAACACACATTACACAACACAAACAATCCAGCAGAAATAAAGTAATGACTGTAACCAGAAATACAAATGTACTGTGTCAACATACACTTACATCTCTCTCTCTCTCTCTCTCTCTCTCTCTCTCTCTCTCACCTGCACATGCTGCTTTTCCTGGAGCCGGAGCTGCTGGGGGAGGAGGGGGGAGTTTGGTAGGACCAGGAATAATCAGACCCCTTAAGATCTTTTATAACCTAAAAAAGAGACAATGTTAGTTTTAGTCTCAAATAAAGATAATAATACCAGCATTTTTTATCTTTGGGTCCCCATGAGAAAAACTGTTTTAAACAAACTAAATTATGTTTATTTGAAAAGCTAAAAATGCAGAAAGTTTTGTGTGAGGATACGATTTAGGTGATAGGGATACAATATGCAGTTTATGCAGTAGAAAAATTATGTCTATGTCACATCCCCATAAAACAATGTGTGTGTGTGTGTGTGTGTGTGTGTGTGTGTGTGTGTGTGTGTGTGTGTGTACCTGCTCGCTGGCTGGGGGTAGTTTGTGGGGATCAGAGGTTAAAACAGTGAGGTCATCAATAATAGCCTGAAGATGAGTGATCTCTCCCAGCATGGCGATCTCTCCATTCTGACAAAACACAAGGCCCACAAGTTCAAAGGTTGTATTACATCACATTCTTGATGTCATCGATCAGAGTCAGAATCAGAAAGAGCTTTATTGCCAAGTATGTTTGCACATAAAAGGAATATGTTTTGGTGACAGGAGCATCCAGTACACAGAGACCATAACACAATAGAATACAGTACACAGATGATTTAAATAAGCAAAAAAATAAGAAATACAATTCAATAAACATTAAACACAGTAAAGCTATGTGTGTATGTAAATATGTACAGGTAAAAAATAAGAATAGACTATTGTAGTACAAGGTATGTGCTATATACAACAGAATAAAATATAATTTACAGAAAAAGTTGTATAAAAATAGACAGTGTATTATCTGGAGGATATAATTAATATTGCTCTTAATTAGTATTATTATTATTATATAATTGCACGGTGGGTAAAAAATCAATTGCTAATGTAAATCAAACAATAGCTGCCTATTAAGTTATTACATCTTCTAAGAGCATACACCTCTCTGAATATTTGCTTAAAGTGATAAAATGAAAATTCTGTCACCATTTACTCACCCTCTTGTCATTTCAAACTTGATCACGTTGAACACAAAAGAAGATATTTTGAAAAATGTTGTTGACCGAATAGGGATGACAGCCATTCACTTGCATTGGTTTTGTGTCCATACAATAGAAGTCAATGGGTGCCCCCTCTGTACACGTATCAACATTCTTCGAAATATCTTCTTTTGTGTTCTGCAGAAGAAAGAGTGTCATACAGGTTCGAACCGACAAGAGGGTGAGTAAATGATGACAGAATTTTCATTTTTGGGTGTCACAGGGATTAATGAAGGATCCATCTATCTATATCTATCTGTCTGTTAACTGTGTCTATGTATTAACTTTTTTTCAGAAAATATTTCATTTAAAAGCTGAAATAGGGAATATGGATAAGCCAGGCCACAGAGTGTATTAAATGGAGTGGCCGTGATGATAACTAATGAAGTGCGCAAAATAATCAGCATTAAAATTGAGTTTGATTTATAATTCAAACTCAAAAATGACTTTTAATTTATTGTTCCTGTATTTCCCTGTGTAATGCTTATCGAAGACACCTTTAAAGCTCAGTATGTGAAATTATAGTAAAAAGTGCAACATAAAAAGAGAGGTGAGCTATACCACGACGGGCTGCAGGAAGCTGATGAAGGTACAGAAACGTCCTCTCTCTTCCACCAGGGCGCGTCGCACCGCCTGCTTCTCTGTCTCCTCCATCAACAGGTACATGTCATTCACATCCTGCATGGCACTGTCCAGCTGAGGCTGAAGGTCTCCACGGCCTGAAGGGGGCGACAGAGAACACAACAGAAGAGAGGGAGACAGGAGCGGGTATGAAACAAGGTAAAGAATGGACAGAATGAAAAAATGGCCAGAAAGATTGAAATGAAATAGGAGTATTAACAAAGATGTGAGCAATAGAAGGAAAAGGGAGAAAAATATGAACATTAGACTATGAGCAACAATATTCTCTCCAACAACAACAAACGTAATGGATACAAAAACACAGGACATGATAAACTACTCCGACTAGCACCTACACAACACACAACGACAGATGCCTTCAAACTCAGTATTCGGTCTTCTATTCGTAATGATACACATGAAATGTCCCAGAAGAAGGTAAAAGGTTAACTCATGCAGAATAGATTGTTAGAAATGGCCATAACTCCTGCTGAGGAAGCAAAGTCATCTGCACTAGAAATGCTTCCAGGTACACAGGCAGCATGCATGCTGGGATAGAATCAGCAAAATCATGCAAAAAGCGAGACGGGGCTGTCATTCTAAATCACTCGCTCAGAATGTCATGTGGAGGTTAAATCGTAATGTGAAGAACAGTCTGTTTTGAGTGACTTTGTTGAGTTGAGGCCAGGTTAAAAGGCCATGCAGAAAAACAACGAGAGAATCTAAGAGTGCAACAGCTTTTTGTGGAAAAACATACTCACCCTGTAGCTCTAGAGAGGGAGAAGAGACAAAAGAGAGTGAAAGAGACAGGTTTTCCAAAAGAAGGATAAGATGAGAGAGAGAGAGAGAGAGAGAGGAGAGAGAGAAAGGAGGGAGAGCACTGTGTTAGGGTTAGTATTAGGAAGCAATTCAGCTCATTGCATGGCCAAATTGTTTCAGCAAGGTCAAAGCCAAAACAGCAACCAAATCAAACCCAAATAAAAACAGCCAAATCAAACCCAAATAAAAAAAGGCTCATCTTAAATATACCGTAGCCTTTAAATCTCAAACTGTCTTACAAATAATGGCAAATCTGACTCTTAAAGGAATAGTTCATCCTAAAATGAAAATTCCCATTTCTGTAGCAATACATCCACAGTTATCTCTACGTCACACTCCTGTCATGGCAGTTGTCAAAGTCTACGTTCATGATGCTTTTAGGATTGTAATATTTTGACATTTTTGGAGCTTGGCAGCGCCTAGTCACCATCGGCTTTCATTGTATAGAAGCCCCGACATTTTGCTAAACCTCTCTGGAGTTAAATAGATGAAAGAAAGTCATGTTTGAATAGACACGAGGCAATACATTTAACAGGGTTTTCATATTTGGATGAACTTTCCCTTTAACACGATAAATCAGGAGCTTTTCCTTTAACAGCAGAGTCTTCCTAGTAACACACAGAATTGTCATCCTATCTTCAAGAGCAGAAATTATTGGCTGCTGGGAGGAGAACAGAAACTGCTTAGCAAATGAGATGAGGGATGCACTTCGGCTTTTTAGCCAGCGGAGGGAGTCACTTACATTGCAAAGTATGTTTTTCTCATATAAATGGATCAGTAGACTAAACAGCTAGCACATCGCGAAGTGCTTTCCAGTCGATTCGGCTTGTAAAAACACACGTAATACTTCAGAGACCGTCCATTTTCTTCCACAGACGCCAGTGAATAGTGCACATTCAACACTGACATTGATCAAACAACAGCTTGTTCAAAGCCAAAAAATGGCCAGCTTTGACCTTGAAGAAATGTCCTTCACATACGCTCAACCTCTCTGCTTAGTGTGATGTAACGTAATTCAACAGGTGTACTTGAAGTCGATGGCACATCTTAAGCATGCTGTCATATTGAGTTCCTTGAGCGTGCAGACTGTTGTGGTTGCTTGTAGGACAGTACTACCTTGTAGTCTTCATTGTTTGTAAGGAACCATGTCCAAATTTTGATTGTCTTGTTAAGAATTTATTTCAGTGTTTACCTTTCCTGGCTTTCTTCTGTAGCTTAATGGTGTCTGAAGATTTCTTCTTTATTTCATGGCGAGAGCGTTTGTATTCTGTGAACAAACAAATATGTGGACATTTCGTTGTTGTTTGTCATGGCATGAGATATATAAAGTGAATAAAGAAAAAGGCAGCGCATAGTCACCTTTGGCATGATCCTTGTCCAGTTGATTGGCAGTTTTTTTCCAGTCTTCAATGCGGTCCTGTAGAGGGGTTATTAGGCTCTCCATCAAAGCACTGAGAGAGAGAGAGAGAGTGTGTGTGTCTGTGTTGAGTGTGAGTGTTGAACCAAAATAAAGTGTTTAAAATGCTTTGGGGTACTTAATAAACACAATACAACCCACACTATGTAGGTTCATGTACACTCCTGGTCAAGTTTGGGATAACTCACTCATTCTTCATTTATATATTTTTCCACATTTTAGAATAATAGTAAACATCAAAACCACGGAATAGTACCAATTGTAACTGTGGGAATTATGTGGTGACTAAAAGCATTCAAAATAAATGAACTGCAATCTATTTTAGCACCTTCAAAGTAGTCCCCCTTCGGCTAGAATTGGCAAAATCGTTCTCTTGGCTTTTTTTAAGCCAGCTTCTTGATGTCTCAACCAGGGACGCTTTTTAAACAGTATTGAAGGAATTTCCATCTATGCTGGAGTCTTATTGGCTGCTTTTTATTCATTATTTTGTCCAAGTAATCCATTTAAAAAATCATTTTATAAAAATGTAGATATCTAGACAGAAATTAATATGTTGGCACAATAATATGTCTGTCCACACAAGTGATTTCAAACATTGAAATATACACCTTCAAATTAAAAGATTTTTAAGAATAAGAAACATTCTTGTTAACTGATCCCAAACTTTTGACCGGAAGTGTACATTTGAATGTATCATAATTCATTGCTATGATCAATGTGAACAATGACACAGAAAGTGGACGACACAAGGTGTGTGTTCATACTTAGTAAAATGGCGTAGTTTAGACTCGATGCTGCGATGTCTCATACACATCCGGGTCAGCGCTGATCCAATATCCCTGGTGGCACCTACAAAACACACAAATGACAGAAAACAGTCAGAACAAAACTTAACAACAGAGATGATTATAGTAGAATGTACAGTAACAACAATGACTACAGCAGTCCTTCAAATATTTACATTGACACTTTTACTAAATGTACACAGTTCAGCCTGTATACATGAAGCACATTGAAAGCACTTTCTAATGTGTGAGTGTAACCTGTAGCCAGAGTATAAATAAAGCTATTTTTAGAAGCGGGTGAACATTTGGAAAATCCTGACCTCAGTATTTATAACAGGCAGTCTGCTTTCTTCCAAAGAAGGTGGCTTGGAAACCAACTATTTTCCCGAAGTGTTTACACGTCAAACTGAATTGTTGAACAGAGAAGGTGATAAATAAAGTTTGGAAGTGTTACCTGGACCCGCACCAGCCATTTAAACTGTACCACGAATTTCAGTCTATGACACAATGTACTTAAAAAAGCTCGTAAAACACAACATAAAAACAGACAAAATAAACGTTTGAAGATAAAAAGTAAACACTGGCTGGTAAAGTAACTCAAAACATCCTAAGGCATCTATCCAATAAACATTAAAGGCCTTCAGTCAGTGTGCTTCTAAATGACAAGCTGGAAGCAGAAAGCAACGATTTTCTCATCTATGCCACACATTAGCACTTTCAGCTTTTTCTCCGAGTAAAAAAACTAAATTCCAGCATTAAATCTGGCTCTGTGCTGACCTTAGATCTCCCAGCACCAGACTACAGAATGCCATCCAGCCGGCTGACAGGAGTTTAGTAATCCAGGTTTTTCAGGGTTAATCTAGATAAGACCAACGTCAAGACACCCACCCACCGTGACCCCAAAATTCTGCCATCTAGGCCAAACGTCTCTTTGTGAAAATGATATTGACTAAAAATCATGACTATTCTCACTTTATATTTGAGTATAGTCATTTGAGTATAGTCTGCATTTGCATCTGTATCATTCCTAATTTGACCAATAATATTACATTGCATCACTCTCACAGAGCAATTGAGCCAATCATGATGCCAAGACATGAGCTAATCCACTTAAAAGCGTCTTCTAAAGAAATAAATGTGAATGCAAATCGTAAGGGTAGGCTGAGATGTTTGAGAACATTAAAAGGTCAAAATATAATATTAAATACAGGCTCAGAACAAAAATGTAACATCTCATTATTGACCCCTTAAAGGTGCAATGTGGAATATTAAGGGGGGTCTATTGACAGAAATGTAATATAACATACATAACTATGTCTTCAGAGGTGTATAAAGACCTTACGTAATGAAGCGTTATGTTTATATTACCTTAGAATGAGCTTTTTGCCGTTGGTTGCAATTCATAACCTCACCACTGGATGCCACTAAATTTCACAAAGTGGACCTTTAAAGATCCCTCACTGTACATCCTGCCCTAAAATGGATAGCATCGGGACAATTTGAATGTATTAGCTTGACTAACATTTTCTGCATGGCTGCTCTGAGGTACGCATGCTGACAAGCACACACTCAGAAGAGCACACATGCATATAAACACTGAGAGAGGCTGAAGTACGCATGAAAGAAGCTCCATTCATAATTAACACATTCCCGCCGCATGCCTCCTATTCTACCCAGCAACCATTCATTAATCCAACCAACCCACAAACACACACACACAAACACACCACAGCGGAGTCAGCTGATACATGTTAGACAATGTCTAATATCAAAGTGCCATAACCCTTTCATGGGTAAAAAGCAAGAGTAAAAAAATTGACCAAAGAGCACAGGCAACTAGAAAATGTGTGAATAGAGATGGAGAGAGCAAGAGAGCGTTCTTTGCACATTTTAATTGCTTTTGAATTGAGCCGTCTATCAGCCTGTGCTTGTGTCTGTCTACAGTGGCATTGTTTGTTTTTCTGTTTGTGGTTATTACTTTCCTCTAAAGACCACACAAACAAAATCTGTAATGCAAAATGGAGACTTCTGACATCTGGGAAATATTACATTTTCTTTATACGCATGCACTTGTGGTCTTCTGCACATGTGCATGCAACCTTTAAGAGGAACCCTCTTGCTCAGGAGCTGGACTTAAGTATTACAAATAGATATAAATGAGACTATGTATGTGTATTTAAAATAGCAAATATCTTGAGTGCATGACTGTGCAAAACTGAACACAATGCAAGACATTGTTAAGAACAGTTTTGAAACTCTAGAGGAGATTGCTGTGAGGAATTTCTGACAACCAGGAGAGTCTCTGTTTGCTCTTCCTTTATTCTGACTACTGCCTGTATTGAACATATTATATTGAAGAGATCTCAACTGTGCTCAGTTTTCTCAATGTGTGTCTGATGTAAATTGAAATGAAAACACAAATCTGAAATATTTCGGATGTCAAGCCTGGCGTGTTTTTACTGCAGTAATCTGTATAGAGTGTCAGTATTCACAGAGTGCTGTCGCCTCCATCTGTTACAGCAGTCTGTGTTTACTGTTGCCCCCACTGATAGGACCCTCACCGCCACGATAGCCCGCACATATTGATTTTTCTCATGGCATTTAGTCACCGCAAGCAGAACACTGAGCAAATCGGAAGCTGACAGCGAAAACATCATTTGAAAAAACGAATCATACAATGATATAATAACTGTCAAAAAGCAGCAAAAATACTGAGACATAAAAATAAACTGAAAAATTAATGTTTTCTCTTCTTCTAATGTTGAATTAAAGACAGTCTCACAGATTTCTCATTTACTAAACCAGTGGGCTGTTTTAACTGGCTAGTTAGTAACTGTCCAGCCTCTTTGCTGTTTCCAGGGCAACAGATGGTGGATGAGCCATGTGGAGCAGTAAAGGTCCCAGAGCGGACTGTGCATTGAGTGGTGCAAAAATGAATCAGTCTGTGCCGAATGACAGGACAGTAGCCACTATGACAGTACACTGCGCTGATCTCGAGTCATTCATTTGTTGATACATACCGCCTTAACTTATATGAATCTTAACAATCAGGCCGGAAGCACCATCTAAATGACGGCCTCTCTAGATTCTAACTGATAACTGTTATAAATAATGTACTACGTGTTCATTGGGGTAAATGCAAATTGCAATGCGTATTGATTCATTTGAGGAAAATTATTTTAGACAAAGTGTCAACTAAAATTAGTGTTATTAAAAAATAATTTAACAAAATGCAACAAAATATATTTTACAAACAAAAAGGAGATAAAATATAGTTGTGCTTTAATAAACAATAAAAAAAATATGATAAATGGTAATCATTCAGCATTATACATACCATGGATTTTGCAGTATTAAAGTAACACTGCATTTTATAATTTTATCACAAAATAATCCACTATAAGCATGAAAATAGCATATGTAAAAGCTTTTTCCTTTGATAATAATTTCTACATTATTATCTTTAAAATGACTTGTATGTAACTACACCCTTCATTACTTCATTTAATATACAGATTTTAAGGAATATCTTAAGATCTTCTCGTGTTGTAGAAGCAAAGCTGAAACAGCAGTGATCGTTTTAGTGCTGAGTCTACACTGTGAAAACAACTAAAGGATTTACTTAATTTCTATGTCAATTTTGGCACACAGCTTTTTAAAGTAAAAACTTTTTAGCTCAAATCTGTTAACGTGATTGGTTATAGGGTTATGATGTCGTAAACAGAGGCAGTTTTTAAACTGCAGTTTTATGGAGAACATTTTTGGTGATTGCAATGATTTAAAATGATTCATTTTCATATGGTTTATCTTAAAACATTAACAACACCACATAGGCAAATAACCAACATAAAAAAAATATTTTCACCACAGGGTGACTTTAAATATTGTGGTTAATGTTCACTTACCAAAACCCACAAGACATTGGTTTTATTGGTAATTCCAATTTAAAAACATTATGTATTCTTACATAAACAAAATTAACAATATTATATTTAGAAATAAAGAATGTAGCTCATGATACCTAAATCTAAATCGCATCAAATGTGATTTTGTGGGTAATTTCTCTACCTTATCCCTTCAGATGTTTGCCCTGTTCTGAATCTCACATTACTCTGCTCAACCCCACATCTCTCTCTCTCTCTCTCTCTCTCTTATCAGCTTTCTAGCTTTAATTCAGACATCCCTTTCATCAGCGTCATCAGAGCTGATGATGTGTGGCGCATGTTCCCTCATGACTGTCTGTTGAGCTGCTCAACATGAAAGCGTGTTGGTGAAGCTTCAGCCTGCAGGGCCTCAAACCCCCTCCCATGACCAGCCTCCATCTCTCCAAAACATTTCTTCTCAAATCTGCCTTCATGGAACACAACCTTTAATCATTTACCCTTTACTAATTGTGTTTGGTACGCTCATACAGCAAATGCCTATAGACACTAAAGGCCAATACTATCTCCAAAGCGACTTGTTTTAAATCTGAGGTTAAATTAGAAATACGAGCTTGCTATTGATGATATAAAGATGGGGTTTATTTCTGAAGAAAGTCAGGTAGAAAAAGTGATACAAACCTTGTCACCCTTAAACAAAATCAGTTATTCGGTGATCGAGGAAAATCACATAAGTTCCATGAAGTATTCATTAACCTCTAAAAGTTTCATCAAGGTTATGGTGACATTTCCGCATTCTCCCTCTCTCTCCTTTGCTCCTTATGGCTTTATGGCCCTCTTGCTCATGCTTTGCCATAGCAACAGAAGATATGAAATCCGCTGAAAGATTTGTGCCCGCCCCTTTTCTTCTCACTGCACCATTCAGATAAAGCACACACTCATTCTCACAAACATACAAGCCTACACTGTTACTATAGCATAAACATGCTGTGAAAATAATATCAACACACAAAACTATAAATGTGCTGTTTAATGAACCATGTATTCGTTTTTTAGAGGAAAGTGAATACAGGCTGAAAAACCAACAGCACTGTTTCAGCAGTAAGACAGTATAACAGCACAAAAACACATTGCATGTTTAGAAAAACAAACAAATTCCATATATCTATGCATAAATTTGTGCCATTTATCTATGTGTTTGAAACTGGAAATAAAGAAAAGTTGTTTAATGCTGGAGAGATTAAAACCTCAGTGTGTCATTAGGGGTCAAGCCCCGAAGGGGTAAAGACCCCAATTGTGCCCCTATAATTAAACAAAACGATAAATAAGGTTCTGATTGACTTCAAAATTGACACTTAGGAGGTTCCCCGTTAAAAATTTTGTACATGCAAAACATTGTGCATTGAAACGAAAATTTGTACGTATCATCATTGGCACCATCTTTTTCGCCCCAAAGAAATTTGGTAACATATGAGGAAATCGACAATGTTATTCAATTCACATTAGTTTTTATATAAAATAACATCATTTTTCGAACTCCTTCTACAAAAGTAGAAGTTTCCACTGAATTTTGTATATAGCTTCTAGTAACACCCCTAAATAAAAGTAAATAAAAGCTTTTTAATCGATCAAATGGTTCTCATAAACAGCCTCAACGAAATCAAGGCGAGCACATAATGGTCATGTCACTGTATCTTCGCGACACTTGTGTATTGACACAAAACTTGGTATGCATCATCACTGGCACGTCTTTTTCCCCTCACCTAGTGGTCAAAAGTTATAAGCAATTATATTGAGCTCTTAACGCTTTTACATATCTGCTGTAAAGAAACTAATCATCAGAATTGTCCACATGTATTTTCCTATGTGCCCTTGTAGGGCTTGACCCCACAATTGCTGCTTGCAGCTATATTTTTTATTGCATTTTAAATCCATGATAATTGTCATGTAGGTTATATTATAACATAATGGGCCCCAAGGGTCACACTGTGGTTGCTTGTTTGTGTATGTGTATGTGTGGTTGCTTGTTTGTTTAAGAGTGAACCACACCAACATGGCCTAGTTCCCAGGACAAAAATATACCATACACCCAAAATATTGTTTTCCTACACGGACACATTGTAATACTTAACATTGTTTTTTAAATGAACATAATATGATATGTTACAATCCTTTCTGGAATACTTGTCAATCACAGCAGCCCTTACCACAGCAGACTGTTGCTTATGGTGTCACTGTTTAACTGATGTATCATCCGGAATCCGGACTCTGATCCTGATCGTCTGGGTTTATTTTGTAATAATGTCCGCCTGACTGCACCTTATCTCATCTCATACATACTATGACGTTAATAAAAAAGATCATCCACTACTGTATGAGATAACCTTTCTGTAACGTACACACACGCAAGAGCGCTTGAGAATTGCCAATCGCCCATAATGCTTCAGCCATCCCATAAATCAGAGCGATGAATTCACAACACTGATTTTCACAGAATACACCGACTAAATGTCAAATGAATTTAGTTTTATAGCAATTCATGAACTCATTTTTACCTTACAACTAGGGGAAATTCTTATCCTGAAACAGTACTGCCAATCTCAGGGAGATCAACACATTCATTTCAAGGAAAGTGAGCGCGCCAAGAAATTATTTTTGCATCGATCTGGAACGTGGCTCATTTAATCGAAATTGCAGGTCAGAGTCATCCATTTTAAAATTAAGGAATAAATGCTGTCTGTATATCACTATAGATTCTTGATTTTAACAAAGACACGTCTGTTAGATGTGAAAGATTCGCAAAATTTCAGGAGCAGTAGTGCAGTGTTAATGGCTGCATATCAGGGCAGAGTAGAAAGAGAGAGAACGAGTGAGACAACAAACACTGACTGCAGTAGCACATGAAAAAGAATAATTCATGCAAGCTTTGATTCCCCCTCACAGCGTGTGTTCATACCTCAGAGCCTCTGCCCCCTCAAAAAAATGCTTCTGATTAAACTGAGTTTCTCCGAAAAAACAGCAGAAACCGTCACTGATTATGACACTGTAGTTTGTGTCAGGCCTGACACAACCTGAATATAATCAAACAAGCACACAGGAGCACACACGCTTAAAAAAGAAACTAAAATAATACTAAAACACTCATTTTTTATGACATAATTCCTGTTTACATATGAATCTCATGGACTATGTTTATGATGCATATTGCCAGTCCCCATTTACTTTCATTGTAGATAAAAACAGCCATTTCACTTTACAATAATTTATTTTGAAGTAAATCAAGCTAAGAAAATAATTATTTTTTGTGTGAGCTATTGCTTTAAAGTGATAGTTCATCCAAAAATATTATTATTATTTTGTCATCATTTACTCACCCTCTTGTCATTTCAAGCCTGTATTACTTTCTTCCGCAGAACACAAATATAAATATTTTGAAGAATGTTGTTAACTGGCCCCCATTCCCTTTCACTTGTTTTGTGTCCATACAATAGAAGTGAATGGGGGCCAGTGCTGTTCGGCTACCAACTTTCTTCAAAATATCTTATTTTGTGTTCTGCGGAAGAAAGTCATACAGGTTCAAAAGGACAAGACAGTGAGTAAATTACAGAATTTTTCTTTTTGGATGAACTATCACTTCAAGGCCTGGTCATCATGGCAATATCAATAATACACAGAATTTACATTTATTTGTTTAGCAGATACTATTATTCAAATCCACTTACAAATGAGAGAGCATTTAATATTTTGTCAATGGTCTAACAGTACAACACAGTCTGCATACATACATATAACACACACATATGTAGTATGGCAATGCACTGGTCATTGGCTAACCAGAGAGTGTCTTATAAGGTCAGGTGAGTGGTCGTGCTGAGTCATGGCATATATGTCACTTCGCATTAAAGCGATTGGCCTGTGAGCTGCAACTCACATCATGTACCATGCCAGGCCCAGCTTACTCAAACTTTACCACATATCACATTTCAATATTTTTCTAAAGATCCAAAACTGATCACTTATTTTGGCTGAATTCAATATTTTACTAACATGCTGGGACATGTAGATATAACTCTCACTGGATAATGCTGTCCTCACTTCTCTTATTGGCTGTGAAGAACACAGACACGTCTGGAACAGTTCACAATTATTCACAGGGGCACTAACAAACAATCCAGAACATAAATAGAAAGATCCACCAAGATCCTTACCACTAAAAGGTTCACCCAAAAATAAAAATGTTGTCATCATTTACTCACCTTTGAGTTGTTCCAAATCTGTATGTCTTTGTTATGATGAACACAGAGAAAAATATTTGGAAGTACAGTTCTTGGACCCCATTGACTCTGATAGTTGGAAAAATTACTTTGTTCTGTTGCGAGTCATTTTTGGCTGAACAATCCCTTAATACACTCCACAAAAGAGTGTCAGGTATCCTATTGGCATTAAGACAAATATATGCATTGCTTCATTGAAAATCCCAAATATGTGAGACGCTCAAAAATAATGTCAATTACAGGATATTTTGCACAACATGAATCAAGAGCGAGGTCAGTGCAGGTTCTGAAACTTTCTCTCAAGTCATACTGTCTATTAACACACATTACCAGTAAAAACATCTAATTATGAAAGAAAGTAGGTCTGAAGGCCTCAATGTCCTTCTGATTGAGGCCACAAAACCCTCCGAGACGCCAAAGCACCAATCATGTGTGCCATCAGAATCAAGATATAAAACTTTCCGACAGAAAAGTTAGAGCTAGATCCAGATCACCACACAACAGCCGGTCAGCATGCTCCTCTCAAAACCTTCTGATCTCTCTGACCAGGCCTCTATTTAGACATGAAGCAAACACCATCCCAGGCCCCCGAAAAATCCCTAATTGACCAGCTTCAAATTCAAAACATTTCTGAAAGATTACCCTGGTTATTCAGTGACCTGAAAGATGAACTGAGCCAAACAAGACTCTTGAATTGCTTAGTTGAGTGTGTCTGATTAAATTAGTGATGTTTATGTGAACATTACAGTATTTTCCTCTTTTCCTTGCCATGCATAACCCACAATACATTAAAGGCCACCTAAAAATCACCTTCGCATTTTTCAATCTTTAGTTAGTGTGTAATGTTGCTGTTAGAGCATAAACAATACCTGCAAAATGATAAAGCTCAACGTTCAGTGCCAAGCGAGATATTGTCTTTAACAGAATTCGCTTTTCAAGGACTACAGAGAACGGCTGGAATCGGACTACAGTCCTCTACTTCCCGGGTACATGATGTCACTATTCCGAATGCTTTTAATAACCTCTGCACAAAGGAAATGCAAAAAAATGGGCGAGGCCTTCCTTAGAGAAGAGCCGCTGGAGTAGTGTTTGGTTATCAGAGATTGTAAACATTTGACTGAGCTACATGCTAAACTACTTTCACTTTCATCACAGTCCTACAGCTGGTAAGAATTCAGCTACACACATTCTAAGATAACCAACAGTCAAATAACAGCTTCCATGACTTAAACATCGGCTGTGAAAGCTGTTCTGTGTTATACACTGAAATTGTGTGTGTGTGTATGCGCATACCTCTAAAACACTTCTATGAAACGTCCTTTGAAGTCCTGATTGCAAATGTCTCCTGCTCAATCTGCTTGTTTTATTATCCAACTCGGATCCAATATAAAAAGGCAAAACTAACGCTTCTGTTATTAGTGATAATTAATATAACCGGTCTGACGCCATTCGGTCCGGTGTCATTTCCCTCGCCATAGTAGGAAAAAATGTGCTATCTCTAACAAAGATTGACATTTACACATGCACTAGCAGACCACCGTTACACTTCGATGGATCCGCATGTTTTTAACTGATAGAGTGAAGTTGTCGCCATTGCTACTGTTTATTGTGCAAACTTTATGAATGCACGTGCACTGAGAGGGGCACCGACCAATCACAACAGCCTGAGAAGCGGAAGCTTGCTGATATGGTATGGGTGGGACATCTTCACACACTCTAAGCGGGGAACCAATCACGACAGACCGGAGTTTCGGAAGGAGGGACTTGTGAGAAGAGGGACAGCGGTGAACAATAGTCTTTATATATGCGAAATATAAAGCGTTTCTTTTTATTAGAAACATGAACATCCATTGTTAAACACCCCAAAACATAAAGCCTCTAAAACAGCAAAGACTGGCTCCTTTAACCTTTCGTTTAAATTGATTAACACTCTTCGGTGTCTAAGTTGACAGAAAGAATTTCTAAACCATCCTCAGGATCTGGACTTGACAGTTTCCAGATGGTACCATATATAAAAACTCAACACATCAAGGAATCTCCACCCAAAGCCAATGAGAGTTAAAGTGGTATTACAGGATTAGTATAAAGGTGAATTCAGGGTGAAACTTTTCATTAGATGGGCCGGTAGCTTTAACGCAGATCATCAGGAATGCTGGCTTAATTTATGGCTGGCACTTCAAAGCGTCTGATTACCTGCATTACATAAAACCGAAACCGAATAGGCCTGAAGGTACAAGACCAAAGCCAGGGGTCCAATCAGCACTGCTGTTAAGTATGGTGGCGTAATGGAGGATGATGGGTATCAGCTGGGCTTCGTGCCATGACAGGGACTGGATCGGATTAGCAGAGAGTTACCAACCCCCCCCCCCTGAGGTTGAAGGCAGAACGAAGAAGACATTGGACAAGAAATATTTACTCTAAAAGGAAGTTCCTGGCAAAGGGGACATTGCCGTGGCTAAAAATACTCCCAACGCCACAGCTGAAACCAGATGTCTTTTTCATTCATACAAGGGAAAAACGGCAAGATCTCTCCCCGCCCGCTTCAGTTCGTCTTTTTCTCTCACACCCTAAAATGGTGTGATTTTCCTTCAATCTCACTCTCTGCCTCTCATTTTCTGTATTCACCCCGGCTGTTTTGGATAGTTGCCAACAGTATTTCAGGAAACACAATGACTTCATGGCTGGCGTGTTGGAAGATCCATGTACAGTAGGTGGTAAAAACAGCACTCGCAGGACATGAGCTCACTGACGCTAAACAATACAAACGCTCACTCATTTGAACTGTTGCCATAGTGCATGCTGAACTTTCTCTTTTCTTAACCCATTCTCACAGCCTTCTGAGGTGTGGACTGTAATGTTTCATTAATGTGGACATGGAAGTTCTAAAATGTTGAAGAGGGGGAAGTATTAGAGATGATGATCAAAGAACAAAATGAGAAATGGCTTAAATAATATCTTATGAATCGAACAATTTTACACACACACAGAGTGGACCTATGACATCATTCTAACAACAGTAAAACTAAGTACATTTAATCAAAAAGGACTTTTTACAGCACTTTGCTCCAGCTCACATTTTCCTGCTTTCCTAATCTGACCATTCCTCAGCCCCCTATCAGATAACAAAGTGTCCAGTGGTTGCACACTTCAAGGGATAGTTCACCCGAAATATACAACTTTGTCATCATTTATTCTACCGTCATGTTGTTCAAAACCTGTATATGATCATTTTTTCTGTGGAACACAAAAAGAAGACATTTTGAGAAATGTCTCAGTGGTTTTGAAAGTGACCTATCTGTCAGATATGGTGACCCATTCCCGAAATGTGACCTCTGCATTTAACCCATCAAGAGAATAGTGAACACAAGCAGAGCAAGTCGTGAACACAAGTACACCCGGAACAGTGGGCAGCACCCGGAGAGCAAGTAGGGGTAAGATGCCTCGCTTACGGGCACCTCAGTCGTTACCCGCCGGCCTTGAGAATCAAACCGGCAACCTTCTGGTCACGAGTCCGACTCTCTAACCATAAGGCCACGACTGCCAATAAAAAAAGAAAGTCATACTGTAACAAATCTCAATAAAAGGGAAGGAAGGAGTCGGGAACCGGAAGACATTTTAAACATTTAATAAAGTAAATAAAACAGCCGGCAGCCCCTCACGGACGACTGCCGGCAACACAAACATAAATATAAATACAAACATGTTCGGGCCCGGTCCTCTCTCATCGACGGTCCGGTCGCTCGTTCCTTTTATATGCTCCCAATCTCCTACGTGATTCGAGCCCGGTGTGCGCACAGCTGGCGCTTATTCACAATTACTCACCGGTCTCGAACCACGGTCTCGCCCCGCCTACTCCACTACACATACAGATTTGGAACTACATAAGGGTGAGTGAATGACAAAATATTTGTATTTTTTGGGGTGAACTCTCCTTTAAAGATGCAAAATATTGGTTGCCCACTATAGCATAAATAATAAGCATTTGGATAGCTCTTAACTCAGTTTGCATACTGGCTTTTGCATGCTGAATTCAAATAATATCTTTTTACATTTTATCTATACATATACATACAAGATACATGTTATCATTGTGTGCGAACCCATAATCTTTGCACCCTACCATCTGAGCCACAGGAACACCTTTCTTCTGAATTCCCTGATGCTGCTGTGTGAGGCAGATCAGATTCAGCCATAACTAAAGCCACAGTCATTGTACTCTGCTCTAAGAGTACGTTTACACAATGAAAAACGGAAAAGTTTTTAATT
Organism: Triplophysa siluroides; assembly: GCA_006030095.1. Taxonomy (NCBI): domain Eukaryota; kingdom Metazoa; phylum Chordata; class Actinopteri; order Cypriniformes; family Nemacheilidae; genus Triplophysa; species Triplophysa siluroides. Next base: position 255,997 of record VCII01000702.1, read on the forward strand.
TTCGTTTTTGGAAAGTTTCACGTACACACGGCAGCGTTATCAAACGATCTGCATTAACATGGATCCGGGAAAACAAATAAAAACGATGTATTATGCATGCCAGGCCAGTGGATGGCGCTGTTGCGCTATTAAGAAACCATACATGCTTGCGCACATCCGCATAAACGGTTTAATACACTTTTAATACACTTTTCAAAAGTTTGCGTTTTCAGTCCCCCAAAACGCAGTTTTTGTGTAAATGAACAGCTAAAACGCATAAAAAGTCAAAACAGATAAATTTGTATGCGTTTTGGCTGCTTATTTACATGACAACGGTGTTTTGGGGGGACTGAAAACACAAACGTGAAACTTTTCAAAAACGCTAAGGAAAAACTTTACTCTAAGAGTAGGTTACACAATGAAAAACAGAAAAGTTTTTCCTTAGCGTTTTTGAAAAGTTTCACGTACACACAACAGCGTTATCAAAATGATCTGCATTTACATGGATCTGGGAAAACGAGTAAAAATGCTGTATTATGCTTGCCAGGCCAGTGGATGGTGCTGTTGCGCTATAAAGAAACCCTATGTGTCTGCGCATATATGCATACCCTTTTTTAAGCGTTTTTTGTCAGCGTGTATGTGCCTTTATAGTTTGTTGTATATAAATACTATGTCTGGTTGGTTGTAGTGGTGCAGTAAATATACTTTTTGCTGGAGAAATGATAATGGGTATGTCACGCAGCACAACCAAGGCCGCCATTATTGTTTGGGAAATACTCACGCATGCCTTCAGACTGAACGCATAATACACATGTATATGACGTCGTCAGTTTTGGAAATGTCATTTCCATTGTTTTGGCTGTTCATTAAAACAAAATTTTGAAAAGTGTTTTAAAAGCGCTTTTAGATTAAACAGTGTATGCGTATGTGCACAAGCACGTAGGGTTTCTTAATAGCGCAACAGCGCCATCCACTGGCCTGGCATGCATAATACAAAATTTTTTTTGTTTTCCCAGATCTATGTAAATGCAGATCGTTTTGATAACGCTGCCGTGTGTACATTTACATTTATGCATTTGGCAGACGCTTTTCTCCAAAGCGACTTACATTGTATTATCCTATACATTTGTACATAGGCATTTGCAATCACCTGGGATCGAATCCACAACCTTCTGTTGTTAACGCAATACTCTTACCACTGAGCTACGGGACGTGAAACTTTCCAAAAACGCAAAGTAAAAACTTTTCAGTTTTTTATTGTGTAAACGTACTCCAAGGTTACACCACATAAAAACCTCGACAACCAAGAATGCACTCTGTGCTCTACTGTCGTTGTCCAATTACAACTGTTTTCCTGTTTTGATTGTGATCATAGAGCATTCCATAAAAAGCTAACTTTCCGATACATATCAGAAATATTTACTGAAAATATGTAAAGCAATCTAAAGATAAAGTGGACTGGAGATCTCACCCAACCTCTAGGGGAGAAAGGACATCATGACGTTTCATGTCCAGCAGCTTATTTCCTGATGACCACAGATAATGTGTGAGGAACAGCACTGAGATGAGATTTGGGAAGGGTGTGTACTTTATGTGTGAGTGGAAGTTTCTGGAGGACAGGATAAGTGATGATGGAAAGAAGAAGGTTAAGGCCCTACAGACTCCCCAGGGGCTGGTTAACATTAGCGTTTAACCCCTGCTGGTAGATGAAAGTAAACTCACTCTCTTTTGCTCTTACAGATCTAGTTCCTGCGCAGAACAAAACTCAATGTTGTACCATGCTGCGGGGTGTGTTGTTGCACTGTGTGCGTGTGTGAAATGCATAAAGTTACAAACACATGCTTCTTTAAGATCACACAAGAACTGCCTCTCTCTGAACTCTCTCTCCAGCCTGATGGTTTCAATAATAACACTAACGCTAAACTTTGCCCTCATACACACACATGTATGTAAGTAGAGGCAATTTGGTGTGTGTGTCACATTAAAAGAGAAGATTATACACACACATAAGCACACGGGCACATAGAGACTTTGCTATTAGCACTTATGTAACACTGCAGTTATCTAATTTACAGTACGTTTAAAACATGCACAAACAAAAACTGACTGCACTAGCAAGATGTTACAATTCCCATGACACTGTAACCATAAATAGACAAACCCAATCATATTATCTCTCTTTGACACACACATCTTTGCACTAGAGGAATTAATAATATCAATAATAATGCTGTGTGAGTGTAATATGACCCAAAAATGTTGTAAAGTAACTCAACTTGACTGGTGTTACACCAACTAAATAAATTCTTAAAATGATAGTTCACCCAAAAATGAAAATTCTGTCATCATTTACTCACCCTCTTGTCAAGTCAACCTGTATGACTTTCGTTCTTATCCAGAACACAAAATAAGATATTTTGAAGAAAGCTGGTAACCGAACGGCAGCCGCACCCATTTACTTCTATTGTATAGACACAAAACCAATGCAAGTCAATGGGTGCCGGTTAACAACATTCTTAAATTATCTTCTTTTGTGTTCTGCGGAAGGAAGAAAGTCATTCAGCTTTGAAATGACAAGAGGGTGAGTAAATGATCACAGAATTTTAATTTTTGGTTGAAATGTCACTTTAAGGATCAGATTAAGTAAACATATCCTCAAAATAACAACTGCACACTTTCAGCTTTAAGATTGCAGGGTGAATTGTCTCACCACATAGCAACAAGATTTGACAGGAAGGACGAACCGGTAGAGAGGGTAATAAGAAACGGAATACATATAAAAAGAAGGTCAAAACATTGCTCAAAACTTGGTGCATTTTGTGTCAACTTCCCCTCTATTACAGCATAACTGTGTTTCAAGACTTCCCTTCTGTCATTGGTCCAGATTTCCCTTTCTGCACTAGGCGGAGGGGCTCCCTGAGAAAGGCCCTGCTAACAGCAATCCCATCTGGCTGAGCTCCAGCTCGCCTCAGTCTACAGGCTGTGGGAAAAAGTGTCCTGTAAAGCCCTGAAATCATTTCATCAGGGCTGAAAACCCACAGCCCTTGCTGACCTCTCCCGTGTCCAGAGTTTCAAGCATAACAAGACAATGGTGCCAAACAAGACAAACACACCAAAAAGGCCATTCACAGAAACCTTAGACAAGGCAAAGTCTGCACTCTATGCACTTCTTGGGGAGACCTGAGAGATTCCCAACAAGCCCTGCAGAGGAAGGGGTAAAGTATTTCAGAAATTTCTAAGTTTGTCTATACGATATGTTTAAAGACAATCGTTATAATCAGTATATTTTGGCATATTCTGTTGAATTCCATCTGGGACCAAACACAATCTCATCCGTTCTCTCCAAGCCTAAAATGTATGCTCATATACTGTATGTACATATATCAAATATTTTCTTCGCCTACATACAGTACATACACACACACCTACATGCATATACAAAAGGATAACATGCATTGGATAAAAGCGTCTGCTAAATGACTAAATGTAAATGTAAAACAGTATAAAAAGAGCAAATGCAAGACAAACAAAGACACGGGCGTTCACACAAGGGCATTTAAACACATTAAAACCTAAATCAGATCATGATTTGCTGAGGAGATTGGCATGCCAACACACCCAAAGGACCAACAACACAGCTGTGTGAGAAAACAAAAGAAACAAAGTGTTAGAGAGATCAAAAAAGAAAAATCAGTGGATTCAAGGTAAGAGCATGCCAACAAGAAGAGGTAAAAATAACCAAATAAACGCAAAAGTGGCACATAAATGCACTTTCTTCACAAAAAGGAGCTCCTTCCACTGGGGACAGGCAGAGAAAGAGTACAGAAATTAGACTATAATAGTAAGAGATGAGGAAGGTTGGCGATTGAAATTGTGCGAGCAGAAAATAGGATGACGGTATAGCCACTTCAAATATCCATAAATCTTTCAATGTCGATTCATTCTGGCTCCATTCATGTTCTAATAATCTCATCATGCATTACAGATCTGTGCAATCTATATTCATTCTATGACCCTGTCATCTGGCACTCCCATGGTGCAACACTGCTGATATGGTGTGTGGACTCTGTGGGTTTCGTGTCTGCACAGTGGGGCTTGACTTCAGCAGTTTATAGCTTTTCCAGACATTTACAGGCAATGTTAAAAAAGCAAACGCCCCGAAAAGACATTCTTTAGGGCAGCTAGGAGCAAGATTGGCTGCATTGGTTTGGTGCCTTGGTAGACCGTATGTAAAGTAAACGTAAAGGACACACAGGAACTAATTACGCCGTATTAAAGCACATGGATAGAAACACAAAGGATACATAGCACAGGAAGAAACAAAGCTCTGAGATAAAACATAAGAGGCAGTAGAGTAGGGTTATGAAATGTGTGATGATAGGAGCAGCTGAGCCAGCAGTAGTGTCTGCAGATGTACATCACGGCTGGTTGCTGATTCTTAATAGCAGGATTATTCTCAGTCTAGTCCAGGCTGACCCACTGATCACATTCATTCATGCATTTTTTATCAGCAGATCCATACAGATGCACGTACATCGGTTGCTTCAGACAGCTTCACTCTGTTGTCCGTTCCATGGCAACATTGCTAGAATCAAATTCTAGAAAACAAATCTGCGTCTGTTCGTGGTATGATTTGACCGCCCAAATGTATACGCAAGTAAGGTGGGCGTACCTGTCAGTACAATTGCTTTGGAACCTGATGTTCCAAATATGGTAAGAGGCGTTACATTTCCGTCACAGGCTTGCAGTATTCGACCAATCACTACGCACTGGTTAACTGGCCAATCATTGCGCACGATAATATTCGTTTTAGTCGTGTTTTTAGTCCCCTTTAACACAAGTCACCGTATCAACACGTAGAGTTACACGCAAAATTTACAAAAAGAAGCTTGCAAAAGCCACTCGAGAAAAAGCTTTTTAATGCCAGTCTCATCTCTGCTCTCATTCACTCTATTCTGAGAACTCGTCTCTGTTCCTATCTCATCCTCTGAAGTGGGAAACTAGGCCATCACCACCTCCCTGAGTCAGCCGTTTGTTTTTGAGAATGTGCTACAAAAACAACATTATTGTCTTTAATTAAGCGGCATTCACAATGCTCATCTATTTGCTTCTCTTCCTCTCTCTCTCCAGCTCTCTGTGAGGACACTTCCTTCTGTCACAGGCTCTCTTTGTGCCTGCAAACCTCTCTGCCAAGGAAAGTCTCCCATCTTCTTAATGAGAGCAGTGGGTGTATGCGCATGCATGTGTGTGTGAGACAGACATTGTGTTTCGGAAGACGAGAGACACTTCTTCCTCTCTGTTAACCCATCAGTCCTGGTTTAGTTGAATCTACATTTATACATGTAGCAGATGCCTTCATCTAAAGCACTTCGCAGTGCATTCAAGGTCCATTTGATCAATCATGTGTCTCCCCTGGGAATCAAACTCGTGACCTTGGTGTTGCTAGCGCCACACTCTACCAATTGAGGAACACACATATACTTCATTTAGGATTAAAGCTCTGCTGCTAACTCAGTCCATGGATAATCAATCAATCCCTTGCATTCCCTGAGCGCAGAAGATTTGAAAAACAGTGAAACAGCTTGTGACAACAAACTACTCTGATTGTAGCCTACCGTGTTGCTATTCTGCAAACACCATAAACGACTGCAACATTTTTCCCAGTTTCTAAGCAACCCTACAAGCAACAGGGGCACCTCTGTCTCTGTTGCTAGGCAACACTGCAGCGACCGCCCTCCGCCTGCGATGAGATGGCAGGCGGTGGGTATAGACTCTACTTGGGTTATGTGCCACTGTCCCGCATCCAGTGTTGCAGATTATTTTGTGACTAACCCTGAGAAAAATCTCTCTACATCCTGTAGTAAATGCCAAGTGCCCCCTGAAACACATATTAAGTCATCCACATGGATTAGCCTGTTTTGATGAGCACATACCAACCAATCAGAAGGCTAAAAAAATCTGCTGCGAAATGATTCATGACATAGAATAAGGAATATGTATGTTAAATAATATATACTTATTTCCTTACACAAAAGGACAGAAATCCCAGTTTTTCAATCATTATTTGGCATCTATGTCAGTGTCTGTACAGCTGCCGATTTGAATCCTCTCAGGGAGACGGATAGCTAGAGGGCCACACGGACACATATCTTAATCAGGACTAAAATCTGAAATTCAAATTATTGTTACTATTTTATTAGCGATAACGAAAAAAATGAGAACCATAGAGGCTCTTTTTCATATTGCACATACACTGTTTAATAGGTTGTTCCCTGTACCAAGGCAAGACATGTTCAGTGTAAAATCTTAAACAATAAAGGTTTAATTTAACTTTTTGGTTTTACTGTCCATTTCTATGAGTAATACACATTTTATTTCCCTTAATGTAAATTTTTTCACCTTAAAATCCGAGAAAAATCTTTCATCATGTTCTTACTGATAGTTCACCCCAAAGGAAAATTGTGTCATGAATTACTTCTGTTGGACACAAAGAAAGATATTTGGAAGAATGTTTTAGCGACTAAAGTTCTGAGGCACCATTGACTACCATAGTAGGAATAAGAGCTGTTTGCTTTCCTAAATCCCTCAAAATATCTTAATTTGTGTTCAAGAGAACAAAAAAATACACAATAATGTTTCCTCCTATGGAAGTCAATGATGCCTCAGAAATGTTGCTTGCTAAAATTCTTCCAAATATCTTTCTTTGTGTTCAACCGAACACAGAAATGTATACAGGTTTGAAGCAACTAGAGGATGAGGATTTTTTTGGGGGGGTGAACTATCCGTTTAGGAAAAAGACAATGTCAGAAATAAACATAAATAATAATCTCGATGTTAGTCATCCAAATGTCTCCTAATAACTGCTGACAAGGAGTGATAAGAAGAAAGCGTCTATCTATGCTGGTGGTCTTTATTTTGGTGGCCTTCAATAATTTCACCTAAAAGACAGGAACAGCTTTCAAACATCCTGCCTTTCATTTACAGTATGTCATGATAATAAAGTGTTAAAGTTCTGTGTGTAGTTTGGGAGGGTCTGGGAGTGCTGAGTTGTACAAGTCTCTCAGTGAGAACAGGTGTTCCCACGAGGAGCGTGTCTGCGTGTTTGGGAAGTCATACTGGAAAAGCTGAGTCAGACTGGTCATACCAGCGGGGAGTCCTGCACCATCAAACCGCCCTGTAGAATTAAAGACCAGCAGTCATTTTCTTGTTGGTTTGTAAGAAGAGATTCTTTCTTATATGTTTAATACTTTTCTGGCTACAGCTGCTATCAAACGTCCAGCACAATGACTTTAATGAAGCACATTCTATTAATAAATATATATTTTTCAGAATTTCTCCTAAGTTAAAACATCTTTTATAGAAAATTGAAAAGCTGTTGTAGTGAATGGCTGTACTGGGACCAGAGCATTTAAGGTCACTTTTTGTCAGCTACTTTGGATATTTTGTCTTTGAAAAGCAGTGATAGGTTTATCTTTTAAAGGGATTGTTCACCCAAAAAAAATTTTCTGCAGAGCACAAAGAACATAATGTTGAAGAATGTTGGTAACTGAACATCGGCGGTACCCATTGACTTGGATTGCTTTTCTCTCCATACAATAGAAGTTCGGTTACCAACTGTTTTTAAAATATATTTTCTTATGTTGTGCAGAAGATAGAGAGTCATACAGGTTTTTGGGTGAAATAACCTATAACAAAGCAATGGGCAGCAGGTGGATGCTTGGAAAAATAAGTGATATATAAATGATATACATTAGACATTCTTCTTCTAACCTAGCATTCAGTCAGTAGTGGTACAGAACAGTACACAGATCTGTGAGCTTAAATCAGAAATAGAAGTGAAAGGACACTGAGAATGTTACTATGACCGTGTTTGCTTACATGCTTGTGTGAATAGTAACACCCTGCTGCCTTCACCAACTGTACGTCAAACATCTGGGGAAATACTAACCCCCACCCAGACTGATCCTCCAAATAGCCCGTCGGTTGCTGAGCTGGCAGACATTATTCCAGTTCCTCGTGACTATGAGGGGAAGCCATCTTGCCCCCCTGGTGCATGAATCAGATTTATGATGTTCATTATGCTCGCTACTATTCGGCTCATGCAAGCAGCGCAGTAAAACGTGCCGGACGAGCCCTCCGCGCACACATCTGCAGACCGCCGTTTTTTTACGAGCGCCCCAGTGCCAGGCTTCCAAAACAGACTGCGATCTATCAGCATTCTCTCTCGCCACAACCAAGAGAGAACAGAGAGGGAAAAAGAGTCTCAGTGTGAGAAACTGAGCGAGAAAAGAGAGAGCGAGAGACTGCGAGGGAGCTGAAGAGGACAAGCCAAAGCACTTTTTGTTTTGATTCTGGCTCATGAATTAGGGTTTTCACACACACAGCCCGACTCCCTCCTCTGAATCCATCCATACAGAACAAGATTATTATCTAGGCCTCCTGACGCAGTGTTTTTTTCCCCTGCCACTTATTATACACATGTGAAAAGGGCAAAAAACTTGGCTTAAGCCTTGATTTCGCTTAAAGGGATAGTTCACCTAAAAATTCTGTCATGAATTACTCACTGTCTAGTTGTTCCAAACCTGCATAGATTTATTTGTTTTGGTTGAACACAGAGGAATATATTTAGACGAATGCTTGTAACCAAACAGTTCTTGGACCCCGTTGACTATCATAGTAGGAAAAATGACAATGGTAGTCAAAAGTGCCCCAGAACTGCAATCTCCAAAATATCTTCTTTTGCGTTCAAGTACCTTTTCTTGCAATGGTAGTCAATGGGGTCCAAGAACTGTTTGGTTACAAGCATTCTTCCAAATATATTTTTCTGTGCTCATCAGAACAAAGAAATGCAGACAGATTTGGAACAACTTGAAGGTGAGTAAATGATGACAGAATTTTTTTTTTTGGGTGAACTAAACCCTATAAATATCCCTAAGGAGCCGGAGACCATAAACTCAAGTAATTCTATAGCCCTGCCAAGGTGAGAACACAGATAGAAGTGCTGGTGATGAAGAACGCTGTAGCTACACCAGCTTGACACCAGAGGAAGGGCATGAGGGTGACAAGCAGTAAAAGGACACTAAATTAGAAGCAGATTCTAGGTAGTTACTGACAGGAAGCACCAGTTTCCTTCCCCAGTATAGTGACAGACCCCCATAGAGAGGATGAAGGCCTGGAGCGCGTTTGTGGTTGTGTTTGCATCCGTTTCGTTACAGTTCACTACCGTCCCCTCCTTTGCTTCGTGGCAGTTTGTGCTGTTGTGATTGGGAGGGGGTCTCCTAAACATAAACTGTACCAGGCAACATGACTAAGTGCTCTGGAGTTAATATTGACTCTTGAATGCTTAAAGAAAAGGTTAGATGAGCAAAATGTCTATTTACACAAGGGTTGGACAAAATATTACACATTGTTATAGGGGCTAATATTATTTGCGTTGATGTTACTATTTGTTACTACAGTATATTTTGTCAGGGTCACAAGCCAAAACAAGTTTGGACAAGTTGTGCCAGACTAAGTTGTGTTCAGCAGTGGTTAGTACAAGAAATTGGTAAAATAGGCGACCTGTCAGATTTTCAGATTGTGAGCATCTGTAAACCTAACAGCCTGAGCCAAACTCTCCAGAATTATGAGAAAAGTGAGAAACCGGTTCCCTGCTTCAACCTCTCTAAAGCATCTGGAAGATGTTCTGATATACAAATGATACAACATTCCACTGGAGACTATTCAAAAAGTTATCTATTGCACAAAGCCCACTCTGATATACTGCACTCTAACCATGGTCTCATATTTCCACCATTTTATATTCTCTCTAACATTTAGCTTTTTTCTCTGTGTCCAGCAGCCCGGTGGTCCACCACTTCACACTGTTTGATCCATTGACTATATTGGTTTGTCTCTCTCTCTTACCGTCTTTGATGTTGCTCCAGGGCATGTCTGTGAGGTGTTTTAAAACCTTGGCAGCTGCCCTCCCTTTGGCATTGAACAATTTTATCGGTCAGGTCACATGATCACTAAGCGTAAGCTGACCCCCAGAGTGTCCTCACCTGAGCTCAACCTCCAGTTTATCTCTTTATTGGCTTTGACGGTATACTGAATTGTTTTCATGTTATTCTGAAAGGTAAAACTAGAAAGCTTTGTCATACAACAACTACAATCTCAGTCTACGTTGACCCAAAGGTCAGATGTGTGCTATGACCCATCTATGTCTAAATCAGGGATGACTCAATTTGAAAAGAAAGAGTCTTTATATCTTAAGATATTTTCGCTTCTACAGTTTTGAAATAAGATTACACCAAGAGACATTAAGATGCCCAAGGCAACTACAAGCTATGTGTTTGTTTTTAAAGCACAACTTTAAGAAATCCAATAGATGGCCATTAAGAAGTACTGAATGGTCATCGCAATTAAAGAAATACAGTAAAAAGTACATTCCATAACATTGTAATAAGGCATGGCAGAATAGTAAATAATATCAAAATATCTCTACATAACATCACAAATATCAAAATGTATATATAGAAGATAAACCAGATGGCGTGAATAGTAACTAATAGGCCCTTTTCATTAAGTGTTCCCAATCTCTCTTCAATCTTATTTCTCTTTGTAGCCCAACAGTCTCCATGTAAAACAGCCCCCTATGGGTCACATGGGGTGGGGGTCGGATGCAATTCTAGCTGCTTTTACAAGACATACAGGAAGCTCCCAGCTCCATCAGCTCATTAAAATCCCAACATGCCCACACACACACAAACACAGATCATCATCCTCCATCAAACGCACTCTTTACCTTAGGCATCCCACTAGACGAGACAAATTCGAAACCCCAGACACAAGAAAAGAAGCCCAATACAATAATTGAATATAAACTGGAAGAGCGTGGCCTTGGTAACGTCAAGTTCAACTGTGAAAACATTTACTCAAATGAAATTGCTTGAATAAAGGCGACTGCTAAATAAATGTAAATATAAACAACCAAGCTGGTGGTTTTCACTAGCGTTGACGTTTACATGGACACATCGGATTGAATTTATTCCGATTGTGGAATCTGAATGTAGTGTTTACATGAAAGGTAAATAAAGTGATCTGATTGATGTGCGTGTTTACGATATAATCTGCTGACATGCAAACACTGCACAAGTGTACGCCTAAATACCCACTAAAGCTGTTTTAAAGCACATGTTGTGTATATTTTGTTTTTCAAACGGCACGGAAAAAATTATTCTCGTGCCAATGAAACTGTCATGAATCTCACAGGAAGACATGGCGTGGGAACCCAATTGCAGGCAGACACAGACGGTAAAGGTGGTAACACTGATGTTTATTATATAAAACAAAGAACACCATAAAATGACAAAACCCACGAGGGGGAAAACAGGACAGGAATATATATAAATTTTAACAATAAACACTGACTTACTAAACTATAAAACAAAACACTTGGTACAAACACTAAACTAACACTTACTTAGACAAGGGCGACAGGAACAAAGCAAGACGAGGGCATGAAGCAGACGTGAACAGCATACAGCAAACGATACTAGTACAATGCACGAGCACAGGACAATGAAACATGAGGACTCTTTATAGGGAACAAACACAGGATCATAACGAGCAACAGGTGCTGGGGATTAGCACTAAGGAGAGGCTGACGAGGAACGAGATGTAGGGAACAATGACGAGACACGAGAAAGAATCAGTCTTTCCCACACAAAACCATCAGGCAATGCCATGGCTCCACTAGAGACAGGAATAAAACATGACATGGTAGTGGAACCATGACATAAGCCCCCCCTTAAATGAACACCTCCAGGTGTTCATCAAGGGGTAACTAACAAGACAAGACCGACTGGGAAACAGACAAAAACCAGACAGACAAGGCAAACATGACAAGGGGCATACAAGACATGATAACTACTGGGTTAGGGTGGGACAATAAAAATATAAACAAGGGAGGGGGGGTGGGGGCAAACAAGAGTACATAGGGGGCAGTCCAGAAGGGGTAGGGCTGGGTGGGGAAGTTCCAGCCCTTGGGGGAACTGTCCTAGTCCCCTGCAGGATTGTTGGGCTGGACTCCGGCTGGAATGCCGGACTGGCTGGAATGCCGGACGGGACACCGGCTGGAATGCCGGCTGGAATGCCGGACGGGACACCGGCTGGAAGGCCGGGCGGGACACCGGCTGGAAGGCCGGGCGGGACGGCGGCTGGAAGGCCGGCGGACGGAGCCGGACTTGACGGCGGGGAAGCCGGACTTGACGGGCTGGGCCGGACTTGACGGCAGGGCAGCCGGACTTGACGACGGCGGGGCAGCCGGACTTGACGGCTGGGCAGCCGGACTTGACAGCCGGACTTGACGGCGGCTGGGCACTTGACGGCGGAGCCGGACTTGACGGCGGCTGGGCAGCCGGACTTGACGCGCTGGGCTTGGGCGGCTGGGCAGCCGGACTTGACGGCGGCTGGGCAGCCGGACTTGACGGCGGCTGACAGGCGGCGGGCTTGACGGCGGCTGGGCAGCCGGACTTGACGGCGGCTGGGCAGCCGGACTTGACGGCGGCTGGCAGCCGGACTTGGGCAGCCGGACTTGACGGCGGCTGGGCAGCCGGACTTGACGGCGGCTGGGCAGCCGGACTTGACGGCGGCTGGGCAGCCGGACTTGACGGCGGCTGGGCAGGACTTGACGGCGGGGGCAGCCGGACTTGACGGCGGCTGGGCAGGCGGCTGGGCAGCTTGACGGCGGCTGGGCAGCCGGACTTGAGCGGCTTGACGCGGCTGGGCAGCCGGACTTGACGGCGGCTGGGCAGCGCTCTCTGACGGCGGCTGGGCAGCGCTCTCTGACGGCGGCTGGGCAGCGCTCTCTGACGGCGGCTGGGCAGCGCTCTCTGACGGCGGCTGGGCAGCGCTCTCTGACGGGCTTGGTGCCGGTTGCTGGACCGGGCTTGGTGCCGGTTGCTGGACCGGGCTTGGTGCCGGTTGCTGGACCGGGCTTGGTGCCGGTTGCTGGACCGGGCTTGGTGCCGGTTGGTCACGTACCTGACCATGTCCGCAAACCCTAGGGGAGCCAGCAGCCTCTTCTCTGACGGTGTGAGGCGCCGGGTGAGGCAGCAGTTGAAAATCGTTTTCAACTCCTCCTCACCAAAATCGGTCACCTCCGCCACCGCCGAGAATGCCCTGGCAAATTCCCCTGGCGGAATCCAAGCAGCAAGCGGGCTTGGCGAGACCGCAAGGACGACGTCGTACCGTCCATGCTGCCTACTGGGTTCGTTTTTGGCTCGTGCATTCTGTCATGAATCTCACAGGAAGACATGGCGTGGGAACCCAATTGCAGGCAGACACAGACGGTAAAGGTGGTAACACTGATGTTTATTATATAAAACAAAGAACACCATAAAATGACAAAACAAAACCCACGAGGGGGAAAACAGGACAGGAATATATATAAATTTTAACAATAAACACTGACTTACTAAACTATAAAACAAAACACTTGGTACAAACACTAAACTAACACTTACTTAGACAAGGGCGACAGGAACAAAGCAAGACGAGGGCATGAAGCAGAAGTGAACAGCATACAGCAAACGATACTAGTACAATGCACGAGCACAGGACAATGAAACATGAGGACTCTTTATAGGGAACAAACACAGGATCATAACGAGCAACAGGTGCTGGGGATTAGCACTAAGGAGAGGCTGACGAGGAACGAGATGTAGGGAACAATGACGAGACACGAGAAAGAATCAGTCTTTCCCACACAAAACCATCAGGCAATGCCATGGCTCCACTAGAGACAGGAATAAAACATGACATGGTAGTGGAACCATGACAGAAACACGAGCACATCAGATACTGTTTCACCATGGTAAAACCATGACAAAACTACCAAGACCCAAATAGGCTTCTGCAGGCAAACAATAATTAAAATAAATGTTTATCAACAGCTTATACCGATATTTAGAAGTGATAATATGCGAATTCATAAAATAGAGGGGCGCGGTGGATGAGGGTATCATTATAATATTCACAAAACGCAACTAAAAAAAAAATTATTAGCACAGATGTATTTATTTTATGTCACACACACCAGCATACTAATGTACAATTCATAAACGCAAAATCGTTACAGCGACTTATCAAAGCACATGCAAGTAAACGATAAATGTTCGGCAGCCTACTACGAATATAAATGAAATTTTATGGTGAGATATTTTAGCCTACAGTCTGTTTGTACATCTGCAAATGTACCGTGATTTAAAAAGAAACTGTGAAATTGCGGTTAAAAACTCACTCCAGGGAAACAGTTAAGACATTTTAAATGCATAAAAACATTAATATGTTAATTTAGAGATGACAAGCATATGGAAATTTGTACCGCTTTGTCAGATTTATGGTTTTTGGTTTCTTTATCAACAGCTGCCCCGTTCCGTGCATCATACGCCCTTACGTCTCTATGACCCAGCGTCGTCTTTGCACATGCGCACAACTAAAAGTGTTTACAAGTCCTATCAAGCAGATTACAAATGGCATACAATCCGAATGAATTTTCAATCGGTTTGGGCATTTTTTTATCTGATTGATGTGTTTATATGGAGCATTTTCCTTCAGATTGTATTTTTAATCGGATTACATTGGTCCATGTAAACGTAGCTACTGTTTATCTTTTATTATTCAGATTCTTTGTTGGATCTTGGCTCTGTCAAGTAATGACTAAAGCGCTATATCAAAACACCCACAAATCCTCTCTACAGCTATGGGCCATGTCTTTGTTCTATTTTTAATCCATTATTGTCAATTCTTCAAATATCAGCCTATTTTCGTCACTGTATCACTCACTAAGATTTTTGGTTGTTGAGTGAACTCAATTATGAAATATGTTTCTAATAAAATCCTATCAAGACGATCATAAAAGATTGGTAGATCACTATAAGTATTACAAGAACAACCCTTGATCTTCAAAAATTTCTGTCATTTGCAGTTCTACACACACCCCCATATGACATATTTTGACTCGTGTGATAATGCATTCGCCCGCCAATAAGACTTTCAGATCTGTTTGACACATTTTACCATGTGTTAAGCCATTCGACAGAATCCCATAGATTTTCCAAAATCTGTGCAGAAAAATTCATCAGATTATGTCTGGAGCTTTTGATATCTGACAAGAGACACATGTGAAATAGCAATTGTCAAACTAACACAAACTCACTGCAATTCATAACTATTTTACTAGGTGGCAATATGTATAAACTCATACGGTCTCACTTGTAGATTTTAGTAAGAGTTGCTTTCGCGCCTGTGACGTTGCGTTTAGGATAGGGTTGGGATGAGGCTTCAATATTGCTTTTTTCTAATAATTGTCAATTTTTGTATGATTTACATTGTAAATTCATACAAATTAGCCACCTCG
Organism: Triplophysa siluroides; assembly: GCA_006030095.1. Taxonomy (NCBI): domain Eukaryota; kingdom Metazoa; phylum Chordata; class Actinopteri; order Cypriniformes; family Nemacheilidae; genus Triplophysa; species Triplophysa siluroides. The sequence goes on from VCII01000702.1 coordinate 271,379, forward strand.
TAAAATAGTTACAAATTTCCTGAAAGATCAGGCTGCATTAACATAGAGCCATTATATTTGCTTTGCCAAATAAGGGGAATTCAATTCAGAGGGGCTGTAGCTATAATCCTCAGTTTTGGACGCCCAGGGTATCTCTCCCTCACCGGTCCAGTTTCCTGCAGTGAATATAACCTCATACTGGGAGATACACATCTTCGCATGTAACGGAAAGCACACACACTCACAGCCTCACCCACACAAGCATTGCCTACCTCTTGTGTTGGTTGCCATATCTGCCACCTTCTGAAAAGCATCCAGGAAGGCCACAGCTGCCAGCACAGTGGTCCTGAAAAGCACAAAACCAACATGATAAATTCGATGACACTGTCTTTTCTCAGAATTCAATAAAAACGTTCATAACGACAGGTGTGGATGTGCGGCGGATGCAGAATTTACCGGAGTTGAGAGTGCAGCTTGGTGGCCTTGGCACTGAAGTCTTCCCACACAGGATATGAGCACTGCAAAATGAACAAAGACACAAGGTGAGCTGAAAGTGTTTGCTGGGCAGTTTGTGTGCTGCTTGTATGAGCGTCTGTTTAACATACAATATGTAAATGTGTTCAAAACAAAGCAACATCAGTGATAATTAACAGAGTTTGGGTGGTAATGGAATTAATATGGAAAAAAACTGTAAGCCTTTACATACATAATGTGTGTTTATACAGTATGGACGTGATCATTTTGAGAGGGGTGTGGCTTGCCCTGGGACAAGAGTAGGAATGTTGGCGATAAGGGGACAAGCCCTGTAAATCTCGCTGCCTGGTTGCCATGGAAACGCAGGCAGCAAGTGTTCGGTCTGTATAAAACAGGGCTTAACAGAATATCACAGTAGCTTAGCAGAAACGAACAAGCATGACCACTAGTACACACAATCTTATGACTGTCATCTTGAGCTATATTGCTGTTTTTCCCCAATCTCACTTATAATATGTTCAAACACAAAAAAATAGGTACAAAATTAAAGTTTGTGTTTACATAATATACAGTACATCTGTTTACTGTGCATATTAATTTTGTATTTATGAACACATACACATTCTTGTGGAAACATATTAAATATAAAGATTAATAAATGTTTATATATAATTTCAGTTAGTGGTAAATATATCGATATATATATATATATATATATATATATTATACAAAATTAATATGTACAGTACACAGACATACTGTATATTATGTAAACACAAACTTTGGTTCTGGAATGCGATTTTTCTTGATTTATCATTTGACAGCCCTAAAAAATTAATATATAGAAATATATAGAATCAAATATATGTTTATGTAAATTATAACTAAATATTTAAACAAACTGAATATTGCATCATCATGTTCCCAAGTGCTAATTGTTTAGATTTTTTAAATTACTGCATGTAATGCATTACTTCAATTTGAAGATGTATTGTGATCACAAAAACGGTTTCTGTAGTTCAAAAAATGATTTAAAATGATATACAACTTCTGTTTACTTGCATAAACAGGGACATGCTTGTGCAAATTACCAGCGGCTGTACTTGTATTTGTATTTGTAAATTCTTATTTGCAACACACTGATCAGCCACAGCTGTCTTAGCGGTCTCAAGAATCCTGCTCTCGATCAGGCTTTCAGCTGAACAGATTCAGGCCTCTGCGTGTCAAGAGGTGAAATTAGCCGTACTTGAGAGCCTAGCTGGAGGTCAGACTTGTGCTCAGCATTTAAAAGAAAACCCCTCCTCTATCTAATACACCCACCCATTACCCCAAACCCCCCCCCCCGTGTCATCTCTTACCTCACACACAAAAACAAGCATGATCTGAGATAACGCGAAAAAGGGACGGTCACATGGAGACAGGAATAAGAAAGCCTGAAAGAAAAGAGGGAATAAAGTAATAATGTAGAAAAGAAAGATAGAAAGGGCAGGTGATGGTGGATGAGTGCAGAGGGGCAGAGTCACTGGTGACACTACAAAAGCCGCTGGTACACTGAAAAAAGATGGTGAGTGTCTGCACTTTGATCTGGCGTCTCGTCCTGCCTGTTTGATGTCTGCTAATTTGCTGTGAAATCTCATGGCGTTTTCCCAGAGGGATCCCTGAAGTGCCTCTAATCTGCGGCACGGGACTGCAGGTTCATCATTTTTAGGGGGTCTTGTGCGAGAGTGATAAGGTGCATGACACGCCTCTTTTATCCATCCCGGGACATAAGCATATTCCCCGGACTAATCCAATACCAGAGAAGCCATGATTCCAATTATACAAATACTGTCAGCAAGCCGTTTTCCACCCGTCATCTCCCACCTTTTTATCCCTTTTTTTTACCTCGCCAAGTGATCCACAAACAATTGTATAGGTACCTCCAAAACATGTTCAGATGGCTCCTGTAAAGCAAGCGGGCCATTTTTTGTTTTGCCAAACCAAGTGGAAAAACTACATTAAAGGTGGACTTTAATGAGGCCAAAACACAGCCAGAACTCTGGCAGAGGATGAAAGCTAAAGCCACGTCTTTCATTCCATAAGCTACAGCGAGGTTTGCCAACGCTGCCACAGCTGGCATATGTTGGAGGACTTAGCACCTCCATAAACACAATGACTGTGTATAGACCAGGTGCAGACACACTCTAATAGAGGGTATGCAAAGACGTCACTTTCCCACGTGACCATGTCGGGACACGCCCTGGGACACGCTCCCCGGGTGGCAAAACAGCCAGTAAAATGGTTGAGGAGAATAGGAGAAAAAAAGAAACCGGGACTAAAACACGCAATTATTTGCTGAAATTACAAACAGCTTGACTTGATTTTTACGACTGTGATCCTTACGACTTCTCTACGACTTACAAAGGAATCAGGTGTTCCTGGACACTGAAATGTTGCGCAGAATTTAATTGCGTTTCCTGATATTGTAAGCAGTCATTTTGCTGAGTGCTTTGCCACCCACGGGGGCGCGCTCCGGTGTGCTCACGTGGTAAAGTGACGACACGTCTATACCCGCTATTCCATCACTGCAATGCTAAACATCGTTATTAAGGATCTGTGAGAAGCTTATTGCTCATGACAGGTGAATCAACTGCACGATGAAGTATTGATCAGCTACGGCACAGTTTACTCTCATTGGATCTATGCAGTTTCTGTCAGTTGTTACCCAATTTGGTTTTATAGGTCTCTAGGGCAAACAAACCCAGGGCCTTGATAATGTGGTGAGGATTAAATTCAATTGATTATGATGATGGTACTTGTAAAGGTCAGTTCAATGCCTTCAGAAAAAAAACTCTCATGGTCAATTTAAGCTCTATCATTGTCAATGATCCCTAAAGATGAAGCGTCGTGACCATATAAAATAATTTAAAGAAGGACAGTGCATACATGCAGTTGGCAGACGCTTTTATCCAAAGAGGCTGCATTGAAGGTGCATTTCATGGGAATCAAATCCATGATCTTAGCATTTGCTAGTACCAATTTTTTTCCAGGCTGAAGAAACTCTGTCTATAATATATCTACACTCAAGTATAAGTGACACAATGCTGCAACTAAAAGACAAAGCGTTGCTCCAGATGTCCACAGCAGTGTATGGAGGACTGTAAGCAGAAAATTCTGATTTTCTAGCTTCACAGAAAAGCCTCTCTGGCATCTTTCTGGCTAATGGAATTCCATTGAAGAGCCACTAAAAGCTTAAAGACACATTCTGTCAAAGTTCAAATGACTCAGTTTTATATTATGCTCCTAAAATGAAAAGCTCATTGCTGGCTTAATATCTTGTTTCTTTCCCGCTGCTCTCACTGGTGACTGCAGAAGACAAAAGTGGAACTGCATTAGCCTAATATCATTTCTACAAATGAATCGATTTAAACACTCAAACAAAGACTAACTATTAAGCCACAATGGATTTTTATATTATAAATTCATAGACTTCGAGCAAAATGTTGGCGCATGTGTCTCAAGCCAAAGCTCTTGTCTAAAATATCACTTGAGCCACGGAAGTCTGTTATCAGCAGTTTGCTGTCCAATACTGAACATTGAAGGCATAGTTCACAAAAAAATGAAAATTCTGTCATGATTCACTCACCCTCAGGTTTTTACTGTAGACACTGTTCTGCTAAACTCAAAGAAAGAAGTTTGTAAGAATGTCAGTAAGAAAACAGATCTCATCCCCCATTTACTGCCATAGTAGGGAAAATAAATACTATGGGAGTCAATTGGGGATAAGATCTGTTTGGTTACTGACATTCTTCCAAATATCTTCTTTTGTTTTTAGCAGAACAAAGACATTTATACAGGTTTGGATTTGGACAATCTTAGGGTGAGCAATTTATGGCAGAATTTAAATTTTTGGTTGAACTATCACAGTTTAAACACTATCATAGTATACTTATTAACAAAAAAAGTTCTGTAAATTCTCGATTCAATACATTAAAACACTACAATAAGCAAAATGTGATAACTTAAGTATACAAAGTCACAAGGAATAAACAATTAATATGTACTATATCTCTGTTTCAGGCACATGCTGAATGACATGAAATAGAATAATTAATAACATATCAACACTAATAAAAGACATACAGTCATCAGATACCAGATTAAAGGGATAGTTCACCCAAAAATTTTAATTCTTTAATTTTCTCACTCTCATGTCATTTCAAACCTTTATGGTTTTCTTCTGTGGAATCCAAAATTAAGATATTTAGAAGATGTTGGTAACCAAACAACAGTGGCCCCCATTGACGTCCTTTGTATGGACACAAAACCACTGAGACATTTCTCAAAATATCTTATTTTGTGTAATCTACACAACCTGAATAAATTATGAGAGCATTGTTATTTTTGGGTGAACTATCCCTTTAAATGTAACACAAAAACACGTTTGCATTATTATGGGAAACAATATTGCTCGTCTGTAGTACATCAGATTTCTTAAACACCATTCGGCAAATCACCAAGCTAGACTTACACTGGCAGACATGCTGTAAGATGAAACAGCGAGAGTGCATACTTCATAATTTATGAGCGAAGCAGCTTACCTATACTGTATTAATACACCCAATAAAAAACAAATAATACATTTTGGATGCCTTTTCAGCGGCCTGAATCAGAATGCCTTCACTGCATGTTCAAAGTATCTTCTGCCATTGTGAATTTTTCCTCAGTTTCCTCACTCAGCTTTAATTAATGAAGGGTCTCTTTCAAAACCTGGGGGACCTTGATATGCTCTTGATAAGTCAATCTGTCCTCTGCAATGCCCCTCCACCCCTACATTGAGCAGATATAGAAATGAAATGGGGGGGGTGAAGGCACGCACATATTCAAAGACCAGACATTGAGGGGCTAGTGGAAGCCGTGATGAAACGTGATTGGCTGTTCTGCTTCCGCTGGGCTTCTTTGAAGCGGCACTGATTGGCTTTGTGCCTTTGTGGGCAGAGGACAAAAACTGCCAGTGTGTTCAAAGCTGTCAGGCCCACAATACAGTACACAGAAGTCTTTGGTGCTGATGAATGAATGAAAGGGGCAGATCATCTCTATTTCTGACATTTACCACAGGAGTCTGAAGCCATGCCCTGATGAATAATAGAGTTGCGTTTCTCCTTGCATCTCTCTATATCTCTCGCTCATCCATTCTGTTATAAAAATGTTTGAGCGTCTGCTTTTCATTTCCTTATTCCATCCATTTGCTTCCTTTACCATGTCTTATATGCAAGCATCAGTTGTTTCCTTTCCTCAATTCTGATTACAAGACTTAAATTGGAGTAGAGATAGACTGATATGAGTGTATATATAAATATAAACATCTTTAAAGCGTTCACACCCCCTAAACCTGTTGTTTTCCTCGCAGTCAATACACAGAATGGATACCTTAGTCTGATTGAAAGGTATATGACAGAAACCACTCAGAGATTCTAGATGCTGTATATCCCTCAGCAGTACATAACCAAAAAGGATAGGAGGTTACTGTGATTGACTACCATTCAGAGAAATGGAGAATTTTAATGGCAGGGTTGTCATCAGGCTGAAAGGACAGGTGCCCTTGTGCAGGATGATATGGGTCTTGCTTCTTAAGTGAAAAACACAATCATTTATGGCTAGACCTCTTCCACAGAGGAAACGAAAACCAATAACTGTCATTTAAAAAGACACTTTCTATTCAAAGCCATTTAAAAGTATACCAACGTCAAGAAGGTGCCTCAAGATTAACCTTGCCTAATGGCATGATGGTGATAGTACGATTATGCTCTCAAAGCTTCTCCTGGGACCTCTTTAATTGGCACTGAATTTGGAAACTCTCTGTTGACAACCCCGATGCTTAACCATTAGGTTGCCTCATGTGGGAAAGATGGGGCTTTAAAAAGAAATGCTGCTTAGGTTGATACATATTCTGCTGTGGGCTCAGCTGAGTTTAAAGCAACCCAGATGGGGATCAAACCCACAATCCTCGGCCTCGAATTACCCGGTGCGAGAGGCTACTGGGCGTACATGACAGTATTCCCAAAAGCAAAGCCCCCTGCTTTAAACCGGTTCGTTAAATCATTAATTTGACATATATTTCAGTGCTTATTCATACTCATTACTCTATGGGAGATTTCAGCAGACACAAGAGATGAGAAACGTTTGACAGGCCCAACAAAGACGCACTGAGCGGTGCGGGCACACTGCCAAGGGAAAGTACTCCATCCAAAACCAGTTGATTCATCTTTAACAAGCCTAATAAGAGGCCAGAGAAAGAACATGCTCATTCGATACCGTAAGCCTTACCCCATTGTCTCGGCAGATCCCTAAATAAATAGATAAATAATGTGTGGACATGAGGCGGGTGGTCACAAGAATTTAAGCATTAAAGCTTGACCAAAACAAGCGACAAAAAAACAGTGACACGCGTTTTATGAAGACATATTCAGTTGTTAAACCCAGACTGAAATCAAGACAAATGTATGTTAGAGTCTTTCATCTACAGGCTGGTATGTTCATGTCAGTGTAAGGCATGCGAATGTAAACAACAGTCATACAACAGACATCTGTGTGCTTGTGTCATCCTCATGTCTAATGCCGGTGTCCCTCTCTCTCTCTCTTACTGGGTAGGACCCTTTCGCCTGGGGGGGGGGGGGGGGCTTTAAGAATGTGGGCCTAAAAATGACAAACACCCCACCTCTCCATCTCCTTTCAAATCCAATCACCCCACCCCCATATTGCAGGGCTATACTCATAACAACCTTTTTATAACAATGCCCTCCCAAGACTCAGCCACAAGAGACGCAGACAGAAAAACACTCAACTATCCAGCTAAACCAAACTGATTCAACATGTAAATGATGTTCACATTACGCATACATTTCTACCTTTGAACTTACGTTGGTGCTTTTTTCCCTGTTCCTGCAGACTGGAGTGTGAAGTGAAACTATTTCAGGTGGAAATTTGGGTCCCTTCTTGAATGCTTCATTCCACCACTAGTGGGATTTGAAGACGGAACAAAGAAGATCCAGCTGACATTCTGGCGATGAGGCACATATGACAACCAAGATGCCCACAGGCAACTTACTGTACAACCCACAAACAAAGACACGCAAAGGCATGGACAGTGAGCAAACAATAAAAGATTTTTAAGTCTTGGGGTTTAAACAACAACTTTATTTTCCAGTCTCATTGCTAAAACCGGTTGAGGGTTAACAGAAATACTAATTGATATATTAGATAGCATATATCTTTATACAATAGCACTAGGAAATGGTTTGACCTTAACAACTCTATTAAACTGCGCGTCTGCATTGCATCAACGCATCAACAAGGTCCGATCACAATTCGGCCATGAACAGCAGAGCATGTGAATCAACCTGCATCTTAAAGGTAAAGCCAGGATCCCAGTCAGTCAGATCGACTCAGCACTCATGTATGACTAAACTGCGGCAAACAGAACACCAACATTAAGAGCTCTGACGCAAAAAGCATCAACCCCTAAGCCAACGCCACAGTCTACTCAATATCCTTCAACAGACATGCATGCTGACATGATGGCTGACCCATATTTTGCGATACCCTGTTAATGGCATGGAAGCAAATGGAACCGGTGTCCACCACATGGAGACCTTAGAAAAAAGGGTTCAATTATAAATGAGAGGAGAACATGTGTGTTAGCCTGTCAAGAGCAGAGGAGGTGTGCTGCTTTATCACTACACTGTGTTAAGAAAACCACGTCTACTGTGAAATACTGTAATATTAACAAGCCGCCTGGAAGCCTCTCGGGGGAGAAGTCATGTGGTCGCTGTTCTCGTGCGAAACGACTGGCTGAATTTTATGGCCAATGTCAGAACCATGCATGTGCAAGTGCGTCGTTCTCTTTACGATGTGGTTAAAAACATGAAACTCAACAGAAGATCAATACGAGCCTTAAATTCCAATAGACCCAGTGATATAAAAGGACGCTGGAATCCAGTCAGACGCAACACATCTCTCAGTGACACGGAATGGCGCACGGCCGCATCTGCTTATTCAGCAGCGGTTCGATCTGTTTCCTATTGTGTGTGAAACCCCCTCCGTTTCTTCTTCACGCACAACATTCCCGTGCGGATGATACAGTGTATGCAACTTCGTGCATGCTGTATTAACACGGACGCGAAACGTATCATATACCGAAACACAACACGCCTTCTGATTTAATGTCCCGGTAACGTTACATTGGCGGCCAAGATACGGAATGTCATGGTTCTTCTGTCATGTACGCCAAAATATTGCAAGATGGGTACTCGCTTAAAAACACAGAAGGGATAACGGGTTTGACACCTTCGCCATCTGTATGCAGGTCACGCTCGTGAAGAAAATACGGATACATGTGCATAAAATAACACCGATGCCTCACCTTCATATCGTTGACAATCGCCTGGAATAATCCCCCGAGCGCTCCGCACTCTTTCTCCACAGACTCCACATTTATATTATCCATCTTCACCGAATACAGAAAAAATGAATCCTTGTAAAAATGAACGTCCACGATATCCCGTCCAGACCTGTCTTTAAGCTGAAAAGCAAGAATGGGTTTGTGGGTGAGCGGTAGAATTCGTCAGATGTGCGATTCGTTGCGTCTTCAGCTGTCGGGTTGTTGCCCAGAGGACTGAGGCAGATGATGGGAGAGAAGAAGAGAGAGATGGTTGACTATCTCTCTCCTCGGCTCCGGATCTACTCTCCGCAGTTGGGGGAGTTTAGGCTCGTTGATGGCCCCGTAAAAATCACGGTCATCTTCGGACAGCGAGGCCGGGTCGATCTGAATGGATGTGAGAAGCGCAGTGTGCGTGCGGAGCTATGGAGCGGTGCGTCACCCGCCCGGGAGAGATTGGAGCGAGTGAATTGAGCAGCAGCGGTGCGGCGTGAGAGGGGCAGTAACTCGATCCATGGGAATCGTATTGGGCAGAACAGTTTTTCTTGTCACATGGAGGCCAGAGGGAGGGGTGATTGGGACATCATTGGTAAATGTAAATATGAACAAAAGAATTTAAAGGAATGAAATACGACAGCTAGCTCCCAATCAAATGTGTCTAATGTAATAAAATGACAATAATGAAATGCATTCTGAACTGAATCCGGTAATGCTCAAGTTTGCAAATAGTAAATTGGCTACATTACACACATAATAATAATACAAATATTTTGGGGTAGGGGTATTGTTGGGGGCAATAAGGAATATTGTGCAGTGCCCTGCGAGGGAGACCTACTAAATATATTTTTACACTTTTGTCCCTGCCCTTGTGAATATTAACTATGGTTCACTACAGTAAAAAAGCCTAAACACATGACAAGACTAACAACATGGTTAACCACAGATGGAAAAAATGGTTATTAAACTTTTACTACAATTTTTTTCAAACATTTTTGTAAAGGTGGACATTAAGTATAAATGCTTCACTCTAAAAAGTCCTGGGTTGTTTTCGCCCTATGCTGGGTAAATATAGGAAAGAACAAAACACACTACTGGGATAAAAATGACCCATTGCTGGGTTATTTCAACCCAACTGCTGGGTTGTTTCCAATCATGGTTGAGTGAAGACAACCCAGCGTTTTGGTTAAAAATAACCTATTGGGTAATTTTAACCCACCAGTACTATGCATGGGTCAAAGCACTTTTTAGAGTGTAGCAGCGGCATATTACAGTACATTTCAACCTTCATAAGTACTTGTTATATCGGAAACTATTAACGAAAAACATTAATTTGCACATAAGGGGGGGTTCAATCTTCCAAAATGCATGAGTTCATTAAATGCAAAGTTATTCAATGATAAATGATAATGAAGCTGAAATGAGATTTCATGATTGTTTTCCTGCTCTGATAAAGATCGGACCACCTTGTCCTTCTGTCACAGTGGAGGGATGAATCGCTATTGTAAAGTTTCAGAACCAAGGTCATAGCCTTACTACCCTTTGTATGCAAAGCAAATGGTCATATTTATAGCTTTATGGTCTCTCTCTGGGCCTAATGTTCAGGGACTGACAATATCTGTTATGGTTGTTGGAACTTGTTTCACAGATGCTGACGACAAAATCCTCTAGAGAGCAGCTGAGTGAGAATTAAAATACCACCTGAGAGAGACAAAATAAGAATGTTAAAAAATGTAATCAAAAGAAAATTATAGTCAGCGAGAAGGGTTTTCCACTGGAGGGTAAGTAGAGCAAACAATAAGCTAAAAGTTACTTTTTAAAATGTGTTTCAAAGATAACCGTTATTATGTAGCCAAAGCTTAAATAAGAACATTTCTGGCATTGTATAGCAATATCTGTATTTTCACAGTGTGGTAATTATATTCAGCCTAACAGGCAGTCAGACATTAGTAAGTTAAAAGTTCCCCATAAGTGCACTGCCATTCATTTAGTTTGAAGAAATAAAAAATGTATTGTTCACTAAAAGCTAAAAAATCTTTATTCAGAAACAAAATAAATCCTTTTGTGCAAGATACCCATTATTATCACCCTGAGAACTACCGTCATGCATAGCATTTCTTTTTTTTTGTCCCCAATTCATAGATATGCATTTCAATCAGTTTTTTTCGCACACAAGGACTAGCACAGCTTTAATCCAGCCTTAACCAAATTCCAGGTACATTACATCAGATTCATTTCAGGCGGAACACAAACCCTTTCCAAACGGCATTCTTTAGCTCCTTACACCATTAATACTTTAAAAGGAAAGAGAGAATGATGTGGAAAAAGTCATTCGATTCATCAAACTAGTTCTGGGAAAGATTTCCCTTTTGTAAAGCCAAAGAAAACCCACCATCTCATGTTGAGGTCTTTCATGCAATTTCGTCCTCAGAATACAATATAATCTTGTCTCGTTTGCCAAAGAACACGGTGTGCGCAGAAATGACATATTTACCTAATGACACATCAATCAACTCACAGTGCTATTGTAACTAACTATCTTACGTGCAGGACCATCATTCCTGACCCGTCTCAAAAAGTGTGTTTACATTAGAATTCCTGCTTATTTAAGTCTCAGAGTATTATTAAACCTATCAATTTTATGGAGAAACGTGACCAGAGACACTTTTTCCCAAAATAGACCAGCTGTGGAGACTAGAACACATTTTAAAGCAAGACTCTAATTACAGGTTTTGGGGTGTGAAATGATTGAAATGTGTCATTTCAATCCTGCATTCCAGTGGTTTTTGTAGTTTCCTGTTGCCGGTGTAGTCCGAGGTTAGATACACGTTGATTAAAATCACAAAATATTACAAAACAGTGATTGAATGCTCAAATTTAAACTTAACGATCAAAATACTTCCATACACTTTACACCAAAATAATAAGCGTGCAAGCATTCAAGTGCAAACTAGTTAACCTTCCTCCTGAACGTATTGTTGATAATTTAGTTATTTTACAATAAGAATAATAAATACATTAAGATTTGTAGTCCCCAAAAGGCATGTTCCATTACCATGGTTCTGCATTATCCACACTTACCCATCTTAGAACTTAAACTAGGTCAGAATGAGTCATACAACCCACTCTCTCTCCTTAGCTCTACTAGACAGTACAGAACCGCCTACAGTTCTCTGTCTCATGTTTGAAGTCTATCACACTCCTCTGACTAAATAGATGGTTTCTCAGAGGAGACCTGACCAGCTGCCAACAGTCGTCCAGCAATGGCCCTTTGGCAGTTTGACGTCAGACGTCTATTCTTCAACATCTTTATAGGCAAACGTTTACATCTCTCCAAGCCATCCTTTAGAGACAGTAGTCATATTCACAGACCTAAAGGAAATAAAGGCCTCTTTCACTACATAGGCAAATATAACCACAGCACTATAGTGTGACATAACAGTCTTTCCATCATCCATCTCTGCCTATACATTTAGTACACGCTGGTCTATTTGATCTTTCCAATAGAGCACGTCTTACAGCAGTGGCATATGGAGATTTCCATAAAGTGTGGTTTTGTGGGTAGTGGGACTGGCATCATTAGACCCCTAGGTTTACAGTGTATCAAATATAGCATACCAATCCTCAAGAGTCCAGCCTACACTGTACAGTATATGTTTCTTAGCCCTGCCAACTTTGTACTTTATATACAAAATATAAAGACTCTTGCCTAATTTACTGAAGAAACAGCAATTTCTGATGAGTAAGCACTATAGTTCCCTAACAAGAAAAGAAATAGAAAGCCCTCATTTTACATGTTTGTGGCATCTGCGAAAAAAGAGTGTAAATGTTGACCAGCTCTGTTATTGAAACTAATTCGATTTTGGCTAACTTTATATTTACTGCCATCAAGAAAATGAGCTACTATATGCTTGATATATGTAGACTTTTCTTTAAAGCACTGGGTGGCACCAGTCCCTCGGCCTGCCCCATAAGCTTACTTACTGTATACCATTTGACATTTTAGAGGTGTGAATCGTCACTGATCTCGCAATTCAATTCGATTACGATCAACATGTAAAAAATTCAATATCTCAATGCATCATGATGCGTTTCAGTATTACTGCACAAGTCTGTCTAATTCACACTTTTACTGTTTGTACAATGACATGCGTATCAACCCATCTGTATTAGTTTCTCTATAAACATATATTATTCATTTGCGTCATTTACACATCTGAAATAAAGCTGTGTGGTTTCGTAAGAAACTCCCCCAAAGGGTTTAGCAGCAAAACACATTCCCTTTACTTATCTTTCCTTATTTCATCAAATGTCTTTCCAATGCACCCACCCTACTCTTACTCGTGTTAAATCCTCATAACACATTCCTTTTTTCATCCTATCCTTACATCTCTGAGATGGCATAAATGCGTCATGGATCGTGTTTGGGGGTAATGGCGTAGAAGTGAGGATGAAGGTGCGGTGCCAATCTGCATGCATAATTCTCTCAGATATCAGCTGAGCAGATGGGCCAGATCCTGTCCCTGGTGTTTGACCTATCTAAGCGTTGTGTTTTTTATCGCTCCTCGTCTCATCTGTCATCCATTCCGCTCTTTCCAGCTCGAGATATTTCCCTGTTTTTTTCTGTTTTGTTTGGTAAACTGTTTGGTTGACATCAAGAGGAGGAGAATTACTACAGTGGTAGTAGACACCGGACATTAAGAAATTCTGTCTGCTTCCTCTTTCTCTTTGCCTCCTTCCTCTGTCTGTGTGCTGAATGTAGGTCTTTACGCGCCTGCAGCCATCAGCAGCAATCAGTTCTGCCCCAGTTACTCAGGCGTCACATAAGCACACATTCACAACATACACAACAACAGGCATAATATAAATTCATGCAAACCCATGAATATACCCATATACAGTACAATACACACACATCCAGAAACAGCTAAGCTTTTAGCTAAGCTACTGTATGTTCATTAAAAGGGGTCATATGGCACGAATATGTGTTTTTCTGTGTCTTTGGTGTGCTATAAGTTACCCCTGCATGTATTAGACACGTAAAATTGCAAAAATGTAAGTATCAGAACAAAAGATGCATTCTATCTAAAAGCGAATGCTCACCCAGTCCTGCCTGAAACGCCTCGTGTAACCACACCCCCACAAATCTACGTCAGTTCATGGTATGATTTGACTAAGACCGCCCAAATGTATACGCAAAGGCGTTACATTTCCGTCACACACTTGCAGTATTCGACCAATCACTACGCACTGGTTAACTTTTTGCAGCACTTACCTTTTCTTCTCATAACATTTTCTATCCACAACCACCATTTTTTTCTCTCTGTCTGTGGATTCTCCTGCTTGTGAAGCTTTTGCATCCCTACATAAGAAAAAATAATAAGTGCTTCAGCAACATGGTTATGTTGATATGGTGGTAACACACATACAGTGAGTGTGTAACTCGTTCAGAATGACATAAAACCATATTATCCCGTGACAAATTCCTGGACACATTTTCCCTTTTTTTTCCAGGATCTCTGTGTGAAAAGGCTATTAAACACACCTGTTATGCTCAAACACCAGATATTAAGGCCATTCGAATTTATGCCACTGACACATACAGGCTCATCTCTGTTTGCTCTATTTTTTCCAAGAAAATTTAAAAACTCAAGTTTTACTCTTTGCCTCGGAGGATGATTTCTACAAAATCTGTGATGTCAACAAAACTATTAAAAGTTTAATCCGTGCAACTCAGAACTGCTCTTCTGCAGCTCTTTAACCCGGAATGCACAGCTAACTTTACACATCACTTTGATCCACCAAAAAACCTTTGATTAAAAAGCAATTTGATCAAAAACATCTCAGACATTTCTGAAATGTTGGACGAAAAGAGCACTTCATGTAAACATTGACTATTCATGAAAATAACACATATTATATCATTCAAATGTGACTCAAGTACACTAAAAACGATGTGTTGACTTTACTTAAAAACTATGATGCAAAAATGGTGCACATATATTTTAAGTCAATTCAACTTAAGGAGATTTTAAGTAAAAATAACAAGATGATCTTTGTTGTGTTTACACAAATACATCAGTTCGCTTGACCTTCTTTACTTAAAAAAGTATGTAGCACGAGTTCAATCAACTTACAGTCCTCATGTGGGCTGTACTTAAATATTTAATTAATTTACCTTAATCTTCATATAACATAGTGAAGTATATTATCATAACAAACAGTTTTGAAATAATTGATGACTGATTTCATGTCAGTAATTGAATGATTCTCCACAGAAGCACACATTTCTGATGAGTGCCTTCCTTAATGTGGTAAGAAATATGATGGGTTGAACAGGGTCTATGCTTACCAAAGCAAGCACGAATCACCTGAATGGTAACTTCACAGAAAACGATTATTCACTACAAAACAACATCAACAATACTAAATACATCTTAAATTTCGTTATACATCTTATTAACATCTATATAAATGCCCTGAAAGTAAAAAATGAAGTTCATTGCACTGTTAATGTATGTTAGGTTTACTTAATTTTAACTGTAGTTTGCACAACTCAAATTTTTCCATTCACTTTATGCATACTTTTGTGCTTTTCTTGTAATTTATATTTTTGTGTTGCATGAACAAAGGATTTTAAGTAAAGCAAGAAATGTTATAAATTTGTTTATTTTTAAGTAGAAGCTACTTAACATAATACAATATGGTTGTTGAGACAACAAATATTTTTTTACAGTGTAGACATACGTTAAGTTTATGGTCCAGTATGTTTCCATTCATTATTGCACTCCGTTACATTATGCCATCATTATTTTCCCTGCTTATAACATTCCTCTGTTGCCTGATATCGAGATATCGAGTGTTCCCTGCCTGTCTAGCAATGTGTTTACACATAAAATAAACCCTTTTTTTTAAGTTCTGTTGCGATTCATTAAGTTGGCTCGTGCAATTTCGGTTAAACGGATTGCAAAAAATGTCACATGATTTCCGGTAAGGGAACACAGCTTCGATGCTCCCTGAATTTGACGTTGCATTGTGAGAAATTTTAGGAAACGAACATAATCAGTGCACTGGAAGGATTTTGTGAGTGAGACAGCCCTTAAAATGGCCGACTCCTTGATAAGTGCCCTGACTACTTCAGAGTGAACCCTAGAGGTGAGGGATCAATGTAAGAAGAGAGAAGGGGTCCACCGACAGTTTTCCCCATCATGTCATGCTTGTTCTTAACAGTCTCCCATGGGGAAATTAAACAGGGGTCTCTCTCTCTCACACACACATGTCTATCACATGTGTGTACATTATAATCAGAATTCCTTATAAATCATGGACAGGGATCTCATCTATGTGCTCATAACGCAGATACAAAAAAATCGTATTTTTATGACATGGTGTGCTTCTAATGAGGAAAAACTACCTTCATACTCATAGATCATACCGCATTAGGGTTCAATCTTAAGTGTTTTGTGTGATATACAGATGCAATTGGTTTGGACTTTATACTAGTTGTAAAATGTAATCACTGTAAGCAGACAGATTTTGCCCTCCATTGACTACCATAGTATAAAAAAATTAAAATAAAATAAAAATCCAAACCATGCATTGCAGAGAATGCATTTTCAAAGACCGCAGTGATCTGTTTCGTGAGATCACAGAACACTTTCACATGATTTATGTTTCATTCATTCATTTATGATGCAGATTTAAAGAATAGTTTTTTCAAGAATAGTAAGACTATGCTCATCAAGGGTATGTCGAAGTAAAAACTGTATTGTAATGTTGTAAAATATTACAATTGATCTCGCAGATGTCATTAATTTGATGCAGGGCCGGACTCGGACACAAATTCAGGCCGGGAAATCCCGAACTCATCCAGGCCACAAACCACAAATAGAAACCACAAATCAATTTTTAGTCCTATTTTTAAGTAGAACGCTTTGTAATCATCAAACAAAGCCTCATTGATGCTTAATTAATCTAACAGTACATTGTTTATATAAATAAAGTAAATGCATGTAAATAAATACAGTTTGGCTTGAGAAAGTTTCAAGAAAACAAATATTAAAATGTATCATGTGGCCAAATCACATAGCCCAACCTATGCCCACGCTTTACCCAGTGTACCCACACCCAGCCCACACTTCCCCCGGTGTACCCACAGCATTTCCACACTTCCCCCAGTGTACTCACAGCATTCCCACACTTCCCCCAGTGTACCCACAGCATTCCCATACACTTCCCCTAGTGTACCCGCACCCAGCCCACACTTCCCCCGGTGTACCCACAGCATTTCCACACTTCCCCCAGTGTACTCACAGCATTCCCACACTTTCCCCAGTGTACCCACAGCATTCCCATACACTTCCCCTAGTGTACCCACACCCAGCCCACTCTTCCCCCAGTGTACCCACAGCATACCCACACTTCCCCTAGTGTACCCACAGCATGGCCACACTTCCCCTATTGTACACACAGCATTCCCACACTTGCTCCAGTGTACCCACATTACCCCCAGTGTACCCACATCATGCCCACACACAGCTCCCAGTGTACACACAGCATTCCCACACTTCCCCCAGTGTACCCATAGCCTTCCCACACTTCCCCCGGTGTACCCATAGCATTCCCACACTTCCCCCAGTGTACCCACAGCATTCCCCCACTTCCTCCAGTGTACTCAGGCTGTTAATAAAAGAGATTTGTACTCTGTTACACAATAGTGTCTTGATTGTTTTCTGTGGTTACAGACCGATTGTCCACATATGTTGACATAGTTTTTTCCAAAAAGTGCTTCATGTTCAAATATAATATCTGGTTATTATATTTATTGGTTCCTCCTAACCCCAAATAGCTAGAAGAAAGCAAGCCAAACCAAAGCTCGGGTCTTAGGAGGTTAAGTATTTATACTGAGATGGCAATGTTGGAAAAGTTATCTGTATCTGTACACGATTGTAATTGAGTGTAATTGGTGTATTGAATAGTAAAAAACTTGTGTGTATGTAATGTGATGTGTTTTAAAAATATATGCTTTGTAAAAATATTGTGGTCAACAGTACCTGCATCTATTTTTTCCAACTTTCCAACTGAAGCCAGTGCGATATAATGTAGTTTGTGTCATTCTTAAAAAGACACTTTTTAAAATATTTTTAAGCAACAAGAGGTGTGCAATTTTTGTTCAAAAAATTTAAGGTTTGATGCAGATCAACCTCCAATTTTACTGATTGGCCCACAACCCAGAGAATTATGTATAGTCTGTGAATCTTTAACTGCTAAAAATGCTATTCATAATAATCAGCGCATAAGTGAAGAATTGTGCATAAATATGAATAAATTGCATGCAAACACATTGACGTCTTTTTTGGCCGTTTGGGGTCGGGGTAACAGTAGTATAAACCACTTTTTTTGTTAGGACTACACCACTGCCTTACGTCATACTTAATCATTAGATCTTCTGAATTTTTAGTGTAGAGATTATAGAGAGTTAATCCTACTTAGAGCTAAAATAAATTAATTTTTGCATTATGTAACGTTTCTTTTGATCAAATTCAAGGCTCTTAAATTTTAGTTGTCACGCATTTATTTTCCGACCCAAAAAGTCTAAGGCGTCATGTGCCCCAAGATGAATGAACTGATCATTCTGTTCGTGACATTCTGCTTTTTCTCAGACTGTAATTTGAGCACAGTCAATCAGAAAATGGACAAAACATATTTTACCACAGCTGTGCTTATGTTATTGGTTGTATGTTTTCTCATTGTTTTGGTTTAAATGAAGCTTAGGCACAGCAGACGGCTTGATGATATGTTGACTGCATGACCTACATACAGAAGAAAAAAGGGTGACAAAGTAAAAGGGGTACACAGAGAAAAACAATTTTACTCTAGAGAAAACAATATACTATAAACATAACTAATATGCATCTCATGACCTCTTTAGAGGTTATAAACACACATTATATTGATGGGAACCATTCAAAGGGCATTATCAGCAGCACCTCACCAAAAGGCATCTTTCACCCAGGATAATGGATGTGATGAAAGTGGAATCAGACACAGGACTCATGAGATGTCTCTCTGACAATAGCAAGGAAAGGTAGGTATGCTATGTATCTATAATAATTTATCCCCCAAACACAGAGGATGCCTATCCGACAAATCCAGTGAAACCTCAGACCTCCTTTCCTCTATTCATGTTCTTGACTGCTCCCCCTGTCATGCATAAGGCATGGGAAAGGCCTATTGGGCAATTCAACTGTGCTGAAATAGTGGAATTATAAAACCTCGTCCTATTAAGCGAATCAGCACAGCATTTAACTTAAGGAGATTCACCTAACATTTACTATTAAGCGACCTACAGTTACTTGTTTAATGCAAAGTCACTCATAACAGGCCAATTAAATCCCACTATAGAGGAATTTAGGATTGTGTTGCTCTCCAGTTGCTGCTGCTGCTTGGTTGCTCACCATTTCACCGGGCCAGACGAGGTCAGACGTATATGACTGTCAAAGCCACAAACCATTGTGAGGTGAAAGCAAAGATCTCTGTTTTCCCCATTTACTCTACATCATTCTTTCCTTTCAGTCCCATCACAAAATCGGGAACCTTTCCGTGACACTCTCCAGAAGTGCAGAACATATGAGACGGTAATAATCTGTGGTTACCTTGTTCAACTCACAGCAGCCAGACATACTTTCTCTTTCTCTTTTTGTTGATAACAAAAGCTTATTGAATTAACATCAATTACTCACAGTTGCGTCTATGTTAACAAATATGTCTGTCTGTCTGTCAAAAAAAAACCTTGTTGTTCATTCTCTCCTTTGCTTACTCCAGCTTTAATCCTCCTAGTAGCATGGCCTTGTAAACAAACGGTACTGTTTAGCTTGTTGACAAAATGTTCATATGCTCTCCTAGTTGTAAGTCGCCTTAAATGAAAGCGTCTGCCAAATGAATAAATGTAAAAATGTGGATGTCACGACACAATTGCAAAACTGTCTAGTGTTCAGTTGTTGTATGCTAAGATTTGGTTGTTTCAGTCTGTTATTTGCGTTCTAAATACACATTCATCATGTTGCCATCAGACGTTTGCTTTCACAGATTACTGTGGTTCTTTCTTTTCTGAAAGCTCACCAAGGGTGTCCAGTTACTTACATGTTTTGACTGCGGTCAGTCACCACTAGGCAGCTACAGTATAAGATGTTTTGGCTTTACAAAGTTGTGACCACTTTTTTATGTCCATGTTGTTTTGACCCTCATGCTGTTTTGGCATCTGTAAAAGCCACTGGCTTTAAGCCAGTTTAACATTTGACCATATTTAATAAATATGCGGTTGATCTGGCTTCTAAATATGTTGCAACCATTCTGTGTGGTCGGATTGTTTCCTTGTGGTTATTTAAAGAATGTAATTGAAATTTTTTGGTGCTGATACACACTTTTCTTTTGCTGCTCATTTGGAACGTGACAAACCATAGAAAGCTCCAGATGAACGGGCGACCACTGACACGAGAAGAAGTGTAAGAACGAACAAGAAGCCAAGATTTATTTTCAAACTATTTCTCTCTTTTCCATTTATTTCCTTTAACTTTCCATTTACATTTATGCATTTGGCAGACTCTACTTAAAGTGCATCAAAGCTATACATTTGATCAATTTGTGTGGATCAGTTTGGGAATCAAACCTCTCTTATTGAGTTGCAGACACTATGCTCCACCAAACATGCTACAGGAACACTTCAACGTGACTTCGATCCATTTCATTTCACAGAGCGTAACTAGAGGAAGAGGCATGGGTGTATTAGCATCAGTAATGATAATGAAAGGCCACAGATGCACTGAGCTACAAATAGATTTTATATAAGCCCACACAACCACGGATAGTCTTAAATAACCAGTGCGCAGAATTTCAATTTCCAAGCAAAGTTTGAACACTGTCCATGTCTATCATTTCAAACTGTACTATCGTACTGCTGCTATAGCACTGTCACGATAATAGTGTGAAAAACACACTCACCACAACACATTCTCACAGAAACATCACAAAGACCAGCCGGGCCAAGGAGGAAGTGCTGTCTCCATGACAACTGCCTAGAATGTGAAGATCAGCATCAGCATGCTTGTCCACATCTCTGTTGCTCTCTGCCTCTCTCTCACTTCCTCTTTGACTGTCTATTTCTCTCCCTATGTCAATCTCTTCATTTCTCACAGGATGAAGATGTTACTTCTGGATCACTGTGCAGTGCAGCAGACATCAGAGAGATGTAGTGTTAGTATCAGAGAAAGATCAGCCAAGATCAACAGTTATGCGGTTCACGTAACATGGGGGGTGTTCACGTGGAATACAATATGAAACCTATGATAATATTATTTTATAGAACTATGCCGAGAAATATGAGCTTATTAATGTAAATGGTAGTGCATTTAAAGTAAGTGTACATTGACTAATGTTCAAAAGTTTGGGTGACTTAACCAGAGGTGAACAGTATTTATGTATTTTTACTCTTCATTTTCAAGATTCTGTACCAGAATTTTACTTTACTACATTATAAAGCATTTATCATCATTTTCACACTGCATTTCATAAATACGTGTTGATTGTTTTACTTTTAGTGTTAGTACTAGTTTTTAATGCACTTAAGTACATCTAGTGCTAAAGTAATGTTTAAATGTTTATAAAGTATTAAAAGTATTAGAAAATGCATTTATGAAATGTAGTATATTCTTTATCATTTTTTATTTTTTCCAAAGTAAAAACAATCTGATTATAAAAAAGATATACTTGAAAAAATTTACTTGAGTAGATTAACAATACTCAAGTACTGTCCACCTCTCGACCTAACTGATAAATTACATTTGTGTTATTTTTATAGCATTGAGGAGTTTATTATTCTAAAATGTGGAAAAAATATTAACCCTACTTTTATAACGATAGTGTGTTTCTCCACATACAGTATGTGTACAGATATACAAATAAGCAGAAGATGGCATATTCTATTATATTCCACACATCCTTCTATATAGTCCACATAAGGAAAACCTCTAAAAAAAACAGTGGTACATACAATATTTGCTCACTGACACTGGAAACAACTGTTATCGGATTTTTTGCTTATCACTAAACCCTGTGCCTTTTAAAGCTGTCAGAGAAGCAAATAATAACAGTGAAAGGTTAAAATCTGTTACACCTGTGACTGCACCTGTTCTGTACGGTGGCTTTATTCACCAACTGTTCAAGTGACCCTGAAGGGCAGAGAAGGCAGGGTCAAGTCCTCTGGGGTGAACGGTCCCTTAAAGTATCCCTTTTTAACCTAAAGTATAACATTTAGTATGAATATGAACTTGTAAAATAGGTTCAAGACTACAGTAAAATAATGTAAGTAAAAATATCACATCTGATATTTAAATAGCAAATTAAATTATCTGATGTATTTAAGAACATGCGTTTTAAGGTTTATGTATGCAACTAGTTCAAGAATGAGCAGTTTATTTTAGTTTTCAGATTTGCATGTGTGTAGGATCGAGATTTTGCTGAAGCCACTCCCCCTTTCCCACGATCGTTTAGTAACCCTCTGTTCTGGGGAGGGGCTTCCTCAAAGAGGCACAACTGAACTCTAACCCCATAACCCTCTATTTCCTGCAAGTGCTTTAGTTTACAAATACAGGGGGATGGAATGGGTGTAGGGAGACACTTCCACAAATCAGCCATGTTTCCGGTTCTCTCTCTATTCTTCTCTCTCTACCTCGCTAAACAAAACCAGCCCCAAAAAGATTATTATGCTCGGATCAAATAAAAATATATGGAAGTTTGCAGCTTACACAGCGTTAAATACAAATTATATAACTATATAATTATATTAAATTATATTTTAAATTCTTCAAAAAGGAAACACAAAATCAACATTCTTAAAAATGAAAGTATACTTTATTTACATACAGTAATTGCTTAATTAATAATTATAATAAAAATATTCTAGATAAAAAGGGTAGAGCCAGCTTTATCCCTATCCATAGTCTTTGAAACAATGACTTCATGTTGGGGTAAATAATAATAATAATTTATTACATTTATATAGCGCTTTTCTGGGTACTCATAATGCTTTAGATGGAAGAGGGGAATCTCCTCAAGCACCACCAATGTGCAGCATCCACCTGGATGATGCGACGGCAGCCATATTGCGCCAGAACGCCCACCACACACCAGTTTATTGGTGGTGAGGAGATTGAGTTGCGAAGCCAATTAGAACATATTGGGATGATTAGGAGGCCATGATGTATCGCGGCGAATGAGCAACCGTCTCATCTGAAGGACGATGCTTATTGACAGTATGTTGTCCACAACACTACACTCGGGCATTAGGACACACACAGACCACAGGGTGAGCACCCCCTGCTGGGCTCACTAAAACCTCTTCCAACAGAAACCTATTTTTCCCAGGAGGTCTCCCATCCAGGTACTGACAGGCTCAGCCCTGCTTAGCTCCAATGGGCAACCAGTCTTGGGCTACAGTGTGATATGGCTACTGAGGTCAAAAGTCAAGTTCAACACTGGCACCATTTACAGTGTCAATCATGCTGACATATTCGTTGTCTGACATCAAACTTACAGTATTAAACTCACGCCTTTGACGACAACAAGCCATTATCCTAGAAGTGATTCAGCTCTATAACTGGACTGACAAGATATCAAGAACACTACCAACCCCAGGCAGCTGCAACTTTGGCATAAAGTAGGTCTACATGAATTATGAAAAGACAATGACCACAGACAATAAAAATCGCACTGATATGTCAATTTTGGCTGATAACGATAACCGATAATTCTTTAATGTTAGACAAAGAATAATAAAATAATTTCTAAAAATAGTCCAGGGTCAAAAGTTTACATCCCCTGATCATTAATAGTGCATGATGTTACCTGAACAGTCAATGCCAGTTTTTGTTTTATCATACAGTAGTTGTTTAAGGGTTTCTTGTCCCGAGTAATTAAACTGTCCAATGATCTTCATAATTGCTTTTTGTTATAAATTGTTTACATATAATTTCCTGAGAAACATATGTATTTGTATTGCTTCTGGAAGACATTAAACGAACAAAAAAGATATAAAATAAGTTACACCAAACGTTTACACCCAACTAACTGTAAATTAATTGTATTGCCTTCATGAGCATCACTAAATGTTTCTATTTAAGAGTCTTTTGATTGTCCTCAATGTGAACAGATGAATCTCAACATCATACTGGACACAAGTCAAATATACAGAAATGCTGAAAAAGCAAAGATTCTAGAAGACCTGGATAATTGATCTGAAGATCGGTGTACAGTTCAATGACTCGGGACAAACAAGAAACCCTTAAACTATTACGCCATGACAAATCAAAGTGGTCAGCGATTGTGCATGCATACATCATACAGTATTAATAATCAGGGGATGTAAACTTTTGACCTGGGCTATTTTTAGAATTCTAATATTATTCTTTGGCGTGAACTTTAACATTTCTTTCGTAAAATAACTTGTTCTGGGCAGGACTAAACTCAAAATAAACCTTAATTTTGAAAATTCCTCTTATATTCCCCCAAATTCAGCATTTTCCAGATTCTGCAAGGGGGATGTAAACTTTTGACTTCAGTCAATGTTTTGCTTATAGCAGTAAGTGAATAATAAATTACCATTTATCATCAGATATGGCCGCAAACTTATTGTGCATCCCTAAATAAAATATTACAGATCACTACCTCGCAGTTTGTGTAAGAGGAGCAACACACTTAAATATGCTTGAACCATTAAACAAAGACAAACCCAGAAGAATGCTTAAACACCTTTATTGTGCACAGTCAAAAAATTGAACTTCACCTTTAAAGCAAACTTGGCACACAACAATGAGGTAGAATGACAGAGGAGCTTTGGAAATGGCTTTGCATGGTATGCATATTTCCATCTTTAATCTGAATGTGACGTTATCCATTCAGACATACAGCAGAGGATGGAATAAAGTGAAATTTGCATTTAGTCTGCTAAGGCTCTTGGTACATTCAAGGGAAGTCTATAGTTTTAAATTCAACAAGCAGCCATTTGGGATCACACCCACAACACCTGCTGATGTATAACACAAGTGATTAAAAACCTACCCCTTTACAAAGTGCAAATTAAAAAGTGCAATAAAACTACGTGCAGTCGATGGCCATTCTCATTTTGGATTAATACAAGTTGATTTGAAATCTGATTGAGAGCAGTAAAAGCAATGCCTTGTGGAGGCACGCACTGAAAATGGTCTGGATTGGCTATTAGCAAAGTTATGCACAAACCTCGTTCTACCAAACAGAACACTGATAATGCAAATATACTCTCAAAACGCAGAGAGAAAAAAAAAAAAAACACGAAAAAATTAAAAAGCCGCCAGGTAGATTGCTATTCAACCGTTTCCATGCCATACCTTAAAACAGTTTCATGTAAAAATTTGTGAAAACTAAAACTGCTAAATGTCATGATGAAAATCTGGCTTTTGTAGTTGCGTCTCAAAAAAGTAAAAAACACTGGCAAAAAGTGCCATGAAAAAGTTGCTAGTGTGAAGGAAAACCAATTTAAAGGCACTGTATGGCTTCCATCTGTTAAACAATGAGACTTTAGAATGATGTTTACCAAAAACAAATAGCAACCTATGTTAAAGGAGAAAGAAAAAAACCCTTCAACCATGGCCTAAATCTCAACTGAGTCAAAAACTCTGGGTCTTCCCATCCACGGGTCCCAGCTAACCCATCTCACTGTGTACAGTGCCAAAGTGAACAAGCCAAACTGAAAAGAAAGTGCGACAGTGAACTTTCTACAGTGTTTCCCCAAGCCCCAACTCCTGAAAGGGCTTTTTTTTGGGGGAGACCAACTCTAGAGCAGTGCTCCTGGGGGAGCAGGCGCAATGGACGACCAGGCTGAGGCAGAGAGCTGCCATGAGTGGCTTCAGTTGATGTCCCGCTTCTTCTGGTTTCGCATCAGAGGGCGGTGATTGCTGAGGATGTCCATGGAATGCTGCCTATGCCAGCAGGAGCGACAGTAGTATTTGAAGCAGGTCTACCGGAACAGGGAAAAAAAAAAAACATTTAGCACTTTTATAGCAGAAGAGAGAAATACCAAACACAAAAAAATAAAACTTTCACCTTGTCCCTGCAGAAGAATGGCCCAGGCTCACGACTGCATGATTGACAGATGGCATCCTCCAGGTATGGGTCAATCTGAACCTAAAAGTAAAACCAGCTCTCATGAGGAATAATGCTTGCAATGGCAAAAGACAAACTTAAGTTCCCATGAACAGGAAGCTGCGATCATTATCATTTCTGTATTTTGCAAGTGAAAAATAATTTTGAAAGGAAAAACTGGGCGTGGTTTGCGTTTTTCAGAGCTAATTGATTGGATGTATAATACTAGGGCTGTGCAAAAATACAGCAAACAGTCGGAATACTTTTTACTATAGCGTATCGATAGTCCAACCTCTACTACAGATACATTTTTAAATCACGTTTTGACAAATAGTACAGGGCCATTGTCACAAGCAGGAGTGAGCATGGCACTCCAGTTTCCAAAGCTTACATGTGGGTGCGCTTAGTTTTTAATGATGGATGCTTAGAGCACACACAAAACAGGTTCTTTGCGATTTGGAGTTTTTTAATCTACGGATGAGGATGTTGCTGCAGGTATCACAAGACAAAAGTGAAAGCAAAACGATCCGTGTGCGTCGCTCCCAAAAAATAACAGAGTAATGAAATATTCTGGCTCCTAAAAGGCAATCTGAAGTATGCAGACTAACATTAATGCTATCATACTGAAGAGCAGCCAAAACAACCCTGCTGGAAAAAAACAACAGAACCCTGCCCAAAACACAATAGAAAACTTCATGGATTTAATGGGAATAGCATTTGTTTTAATGTAAACCATAACGGTGACTACTGGTATGTGATGGACCATTAGTGAGATGTTAAATACCCCAGGTAGTCTGAAGCAAGTTGTAAATACAGCTCCATTTTCTTTTTACATTTTTAAACAGTATTGCAATTTATTGGGAATGGCCCTGGACAAACCCAGCCCGAATAAAAACAGCTGTTGCATGTTGAAATGGCATCAGACTGACAGTTGAAGGGAAGGAGTTAACGGATGCTACGCGCAGGCCATCTAACTTACATCATTTGAGATGGATAGTCACTACAAGGCAGAAGAGCATTTTTGTAGATTTTAACAGATTATGAGGGCACGTGAATTTTACAAAGAGAATGACCCACACAGATACGATTTTACAATAAACACTGCAAAAATGTTTATGAAAAAACAGAATTGTAATATTTTATTTCACAGGGACTTTTAAATTACTTTAGTGCTCTATTAAGAAAAAAAAAACTAACCTTCTTTGTAAATTTGGGTGTCTTTATCTCAACAAAGGCAGCACTCACAGCTTTCAGGTAACTACGTTGATTGTTAAAGGTTACACGTCCAGAGCCTAGAGAAAAAGGAAAACCATACAGCGTAGTAAACACAGGAATTATGGAAAACAAGTTTACATGAATAGCTTAAAGCAAATGGCTCACCAATTGGGTACTTGTGCTTGTCTGTGTCAATGCCTGCATACACAACTCCTCCAAACAAGTCATTCATGATGCTTGCCAGGGCCTCAGCGTTGAGCATACCATGTAGAGCCCCTACAAACACAGTGTTCCTTGGGTCCAGCCTCTGAGAGGGGCAACTCACAAAGTTACTGTCCGAAATCACCCATGGTATCACCTGTGCCTGAGGACCAGAGAAAATGAAACAATACTTATCACCCAAAAAGTGACTTGACGACAAAATGCAAACTGAACGATGCTTTTTCCATCCAGTTACACTGTACAGGATTTCGGTCTTCAAAAATGCAAAATGGGTTGCCAAGTTCACAGTTGTCCCACTTGTTTGATTACTACTATACACAGATTAAGTATAACACACTGTAAATCGTAACTAAAATATGCATTTTAGATATGGGAAAGACATTTGTAGTTCTGCTATAGTTGGACCAGTTTTGTTACTTCGATCTGGCAACCCTGAAAAGTATTAAATAGCATTTAGTGCAGCAGCCTCATGTTATCCCCATGACATATGGAAAACTTACATCTTTGCAGCGCATTCTTCTGCTGGACATTTTGAAGTAATACTCGCTGTAACCCTCAGGATGGAGCAGGTCCTCAGTGCAGTCCTGCAGCAGGGCACGCACAGACTTCTCCGACTCAAACACCAAGTATACATAACCTGACAAGAAACAGATTTATTATCAAAAAAAATTAATGTTAAGATAATGAGTCCACAAGACCCATTTCAATTACAAAACAGTGATGCCCTCTAGTGCTCTACTTAGGAAAACACAGGCTTGAGTTTAACTTCACTTTATTCAAAGTAAAATCACCCTTAAAGTTACCAGCAAGCAACACCTAGAAACTTGTGTGCAAGGTATAAAAATGTGCAAGGTCTTAACTCCCAGAACAAATACCACCAGATGTATGTAGACTTATATCCACCAAGTAGTTCAGTGCCCTTCACCACACGGTCTCGCCCCAGTGCTGTAATAAAATAAGAATCCTACCCTTTCAGCATTACCTTTGGGCATATTACCTTTCGGAGGGCAGCGAGGGTGCTTGCCATCCTTACCTGGCCACTCCACACTCAGAGGGCCATAGCATTTAAAAGTGTTTATCAATCCAGCTGGAGACACAAAGAGAACAGAAAAGGCTTTACACAAACCTATAACCAACACATTCACACAAAGCTGCAGATGTAAATGTTCCCGATACCTTCAGTTATGTCCCAGGGAACGCCACCTAAAAACACCTTGCATGAGTAGATGGGGTTTTGGTAATGTCTGGGAGGCAACTGTCCACTCCATGTGAAGGTAGCTTCATTAATGGCTGTTGAGCAAATGTTCACAGATTATATTTACGAACTGAACGTCAAACATGTATTGGGAAGGTTAAAGGCATTTCATGCATTATGGTATACAACAGATCATACATGCTGCCTGTCTGTGAAGCCAGGCCTCTCTTTCAATGCTAAAGGGGCTCTCAGGGGTCTTCATCAGGTCCCAGTTGGGCCAGATGGAGGCACCAGGCCAGCGGTGGGACAGACCACCACTCAGAGTGGCACTGGGCGGTGGAGTGAGAGGAGAACTGCTGTGGTCCAAACGAGAGCCCAGAGCCAGCTTGAGAGGATCCCTTTGCATATTGGACATAAGGAACGGCACTGATGGTGAGATCCTAAGAGAGGACTTCAAGGAAAAATGGATTGTCACAAGGAAAAATGGAAGCATGGATTGTCGAATAACAAAATATCAAGATACAAAGCAACAATATATCTTGCTAAAAAACTTTCTGCATCTGGAGTGCACCCCCTTTAGTGTCTGTACAGTATGTGCGCATGTGAATGCACAAATGTGTGAAAGATGACCAATCAGAAAGAATGTGAAACATGTTATATTAAAATAGCATATCTTCACTTACGCTTACTTCAAATACATTTTATTAGTTCAAATCAATTTTAGACTTTCGTATTTAACACTTAATCATGCAGCCAACAGCAAACTTATACGCCTTAGAAAACTTAACTTCGGTGTTTACTTTGGACATCGTATATTTGAAGAGTACGTACCAGCAGGTCTGAGAGGTGATCTGAACCAGAACTGAATCCGCTGGTCTCTGAATCTATGGGGCTTATGGAGTGAGAGTCCAGGAAAGACTGAGAATTTAAGCGTGCCATGCCTGGAAACTTCTCGAGGAAGTCTGTGGCACCCATCGAGCAGTCAGAGAAACTTGGTAGCTTGTTTGAGAGTTGGCTGGGAGTGCCCCCCAAAACACTTTGCACTGAAGAACATAAGGAAGAAGAGAGTAGGTGTGAAGGAAATACAAAGCACTGTAATAATGACACAATCATGAGCAAAAAGAAAAAAAATACAATGAAGCAAAGATTACTTTATATTCCCTCAGATATCATCTACAACACAAACAGCTGCAATAAGGGGGCAGCTCCCTTACAGTTGTTGTACTAGTGATTTTATTAGTACAAGGCAGGTGGAGAATCTGTGATAGTACAGTCAACAAAAACAACTCTTGACTTAAATCTCCCGCCTCAACGTTTTATTAAACCCTGCCCTGGTCAGTGAAATCCTGTACCGTAGCAGAGACTATTTACAATGATTTGCTATTAAATAAATGACTTTTGGAAATCAGCTCCAACTGCTGTGTCATAACAAAAAAAATATTTATTCCATCCACGCAGTACAAATGAGCTTGAAGGGGAAAAAAGCTCACGGAACATGCTTAGCATCACACTTAACTCACATGAGCTGGCCGTGGTCTGTGAAGAATGTTCTGTATCATGGCTGCTCCACGGTCTCTCCCAGTCAGACAGGCTGAGGGACTGTAGGCCCAAATCCCAGTTATTGATGTCAGGCAGACCCCTGGACAAGTCCTGGCCACTGGTGGGGAAAAGCATCCTGCTCCGGACCGCAGATAGGTCCGACTCCGGACGATCTGTTAACAGTGTCCGCAAATAAAACACGCTGTTTGGTGACTCGGCATTAGCAGTGGGAATAGAAGGCATGCAGATTCAATACAGCGTAAACTCCCTAGAATCACAGATTAATCACGATCGCCACCTTCTGCCTGGCTACACCGTACGGGAGCAGCTCTCTCCGCAGAGACGACCCACCCTGCATGTGACCCTGGCGCTGCTGCCCTCACAGCCCCTCGTTAATGACATCAGCCCCCGGTCTCTACTGATGCCACACCACGGAGCATTCCTGACAATTTCTCAAGGAAAGAGACGGCACCCTCCCCACCTCTGACTCAGACTCCTGTTCGAGGAGGCAATGAAAGCGAGTTTGCTAGCTGCAGGCTAAGGGATGAAGAACTGATTCGCAGGAGTGTTTCTATTGGCCAAGTTAGTAAAGAATGAGCAATCTGGGCTGCTCGTGGCGAGCTGGATAGCATCCAACTGCTTGCTCCAGCCCTGATTCAGCATCCTCTGGCTCGCCTGCATGACATGGCATGACCGACGCTGTAACATTTCCCCGTGCGTGTACGTGATGCTTGAGAGCAGGGCCATAGAGGAGGTTAAGAACGGCACGGCAGCAGACACAGACGAATGTGGAGAACGGGTATATATTGTTCAGCAAACGCTGTAACAAAAGGTTATGGATTTGCAACCTGTATGGGAAAACAAATCTCTTTTATAGGCATTTATCATCTTACAAGGTTGGAGTTGGTTTGTGTGCCTTTTGCCAGAGGTCGTGAAAAAAATGTGATGCTCAAAGATTTACCATGAAAAGGATCCCGCTTGCACTTGGCAGTAGGAGTTGTGCACACCCCACTGAGGTCCAGTGAATTTCCCAGCATTGTGTTCATCCTGCAGAACGCGTCTGCATTGCTGCATGTGGACAGGGCTGGGATGTCTGAATCCAGGCAGTTAAGAAGTCTGGGATTATCTCTCTGTGGGAATAAAACAGGTAGGCTAACTGTCATGTCAGAGCTGGGTTGAAGCATAGCAAGATTTCCGTCCCCTGTCACTTTAATACTTTTAACAGTCAGTTTGCAATAAATAAATAAATAAAATGGACGAGTAAATTTCACTGAAACTGCTCTTGTCGTATCATTAAAAGTATTTAAGTGAGCTTTATTAATAGAGACGAAGCACGTTATTGGTGCATCGCTGCTTTGGTTAACGTACGTTACTAAACTGAACACAATGGAGGCAAGGGTAAGGTCAAGGCCATAAAGCTTATAGCGGTGTAAATAATCCATACTATCATTTCATGACCAGCATTTCTTCTCTCCACCACAAAAGTAAATAAGACATAGGCTAAAGTTTAATGCGACTTGAAATGTTTCGACAAAATTAATGCAAACAAACCCCGGCACGTGAAACTCTTTTGAAATTACTCACCAGAGAAAACGCCATGGTGGGACTGTCAAAGAAAATGATCAAAAACAACACTCAGTCTAATTCTCCTTGTCGTCTTAAACCTTTCGACAGAAAATTTGTCTTAATTTATGACACCTGTGTTGGGGTCACGAACCCAACCTATGCAATGGGACTCACTTCTGTCCATCAGTAACCAATCACAGGTCACGGGTTAATGGTAATGGTTATTCATGAGGGGCGGGCACTTCACGCAAACGTCACTTTTAATTATGCGACCTGTAACCTATACGACCTATAGCTACCTATAAAACTACAAAAGTAAAGGCTGATGCCCTTTACGTGCTAAATCGGTAAGTCCCACTTCAAACCGGAAATAATTTATTGAACGGTCCTCTTTCGCAGATACTTGTACGGGTGGTTTCGCGGACAGGGATTAAGACAGGACGAGACCATAATGAAATTAGGACATTAAAGTAGTTTTACAGACATGCTTTACAAATAAACATTACTTGTGTACATTTTGAGACAAAACAATGGCGCTGATATATTTTAAGATATGTCGGTGCAAGCTGTTCTCAGTTTAGACAGCTCTAAGATTTATTTTAGTCTAGGACTAGTCTTAAACCCTGTACTGGAAACCTTACTACCGTAAGGTTTTAATGTTACAAAATACTTTTGTTACTATTCAGACGTTATTTCCGGGTTGAAGTGGGAAATTATCGAATTTCCGAGAGCACGTGAAGGCAGCATCACTAACGTCCAAACCTCTTTATTTTAACAATTGAAACTGTTAACCAAAGTAATGTAAGCATACATTCATAAAATAGCTTTAAAATGTTAATATATATTTAACCGCAATCAACTAGATAACGTTTATATTATTTTCTGACATCTAGTGTAAAAGTCCTTCTGAAACGGACTATAATAGTCGGGATAGAGCTACCTCTTCAATACGCACTTCAATGCCGCATGGTTTTTCGTCACTCTGAAACCAGTTGATTGTTTTTATTATTGTAAGGTTATGTTTATTGTAATTATAGCGAATTATATTGTAATATGCGAGATTTTGCACCACTTCCGGCCGTAGCTGTGTCTCTTCTAGCAACAACCGGAATGCCGTCTGAGGTTAACCGATGTTCAATGAATCTGAAGAGATTGAGATTTATGGCCAAAATAAAGGGACATTTGTTAATGTATTACTTGTCTGGACATCGGTAGCGTGGCCTCTAAATTTAATAATTATTCAAGATGTGCCACTTGAGATTTTTTTTATATAAAATGGATAAAAGCGTCTGCCAAATGGATAAATCTAAAATGGATAAATCTAAATCAGGACCATGGATAGCAACATTTTGGTCGTTCTGCACACAGATTAATACATTGATCTGTATTTTGTATTAAACACAAAACCACTAATGACAATAACAAAACTTTATTTTGCATAGTGATTGAGACCGAATCACGGTGGTGTTGCATATGACTGGTCATTTCGAAACCAAATATTAAAGACTACTGAATGATTTCCTCCAGAGGGCAGCACTGATCTTATGTTTTGCATTTGATTTCTGCTCATGTGCCCAACTCCACGTTAGTGCAGGGAGTAGGTTTAAAGACATTACCTACACAGCAAGTCAAGGAGAACGAAAAAATTACGTATATTTCACGTAGGCAGACAGAAAGACAAGACTTTTAATGCATTCCCATTTAATACTATATCATACAATAGCTTTTTCACACCAAACACTTTTTACAAATTACATTTCTATTGTCTGAATTAACCATTACTATACCCACATTAAAACCATGCACCATTGCATCATATCATTATTTTCAGAGTATTACCTTGAAACAGCAATTTAATAGCAGCCAAATCTGCTGTCCATATTGTTAGTTTTGTGCCACACTGACACTGTCAAACTAAAGAAAATTACCATCTAATCTCTGAAACTGATATAAAGGACATTGATGCAAAAACAGAAACACATAATACAAAGAAAGGGTTACAAATAACTTATACAGATAATACAGACTTATTTAATTGCACAAACTCTTCTCACCCCACATACTATATTGAGATAGTCTCGTCATATTTTGCAACATTGTCAGACCCTCGGTGATGCGCTACAGTGGAAATTGGGGGGGTGCGTTTGCCTGGAGATTATAATACCCATCAAAACATGAGTTGGCCACTGTTTTCACATAAGCAAATTCAAAGACCAAGCTACATAAGACTAAGACAAAATAAGGTTATACCCAACAAGGCTGCAGGTCATGTACTACGATGTACAGAGCTACACATCATGCTGAAACTGACATGCTCAATGTCTGCGTGTCAGCTGATTGTCTTATATCCCTTAGACGCAATGAATGAATAAAATGAACAAAAAGGTCTTACTATCATAATTGAAAAAAAAGAAACTGTTCCAATAAGAATTACCAATGTCTACTGAACTATCTATACATTTCTACATATGTGTGCAGTTGGAAATGCAAATCAATTAATTGCATCTCTTAATTGCATAATTCCAATTTCATCTCTTCATTGCATAATTCCAAAGGAGTAAAGACATCCAAAAACCAAAAGTTCAAATGAACTGGAGTGCTTTTAAACAGAATCTAGAAAGCGCCATTTGAAAGGATATGGTTATTGCACACCTGAAAGGGACACAAGAAAACAAGTTATTGTAAAACATAAGCAAACTGTAATGGAGGAGTGAGCTAAACTTGTATAAAGCCTTACTTGGAATTTAGCAGAACTGCCGAGACTTCCATCCAGGTTGGGAAGACTCTGTCGAGGGATACCAACGCATCTAAAAAGAAAAATATATTTTGATTTGTGCTTCCAACAGCCAAAAATCAACTAATTGTTTAGTCTCAAGACAAATATTTGTGCTACAGTACTTGTCAATTATATTCACCTGACAAATCTATCATCAGTTTGCAATCTAAAGGCCCGATCATAAAACTTCCTTTCAGGAAGGCATGTGACAGAGCCAATGAAACCTTCACAATTCACCAGCAGGAGACCCAAGTAGTAACAGCTGACAGTTTCTTTCTATGAATACTTCACGTTCAAGCATGTCTATTGTACCAAGCCAATAAGGCATTAAACACATGCTTTGCTTGACAACTAAATAGTCGCTACTTGAAGATATTGCTTCCATGCCACAAACTTTTAAACTTGTAGTAGTGGATATATTTTGAGCTTTGCATGAAATCATGAAATCACAAAAACCCCCCCCACACACACACGTTCTTATTTAACCCAATCAAATTCATCTTAATTTCATTTTGAGGCTGCCAACTAGATAAAAGCGAGTGCTTTGTTAGATGGTTTTTGTGCACATTTTATTCAAAATCCTTTTCATACCAAAAGTTGATGAATAGGGCTATTCTATATTTCAGTGATGTAGGATCATCTTGTTGCGATCATTGTGGGAATTCGAGATCAGATCAACAGTCAGTCATTCACATTAGTCAACACTGTACACTTTACTTTTAACATGTGACTGATTAAAAACTTGTTATTAATAACAGTAAAGTTTAAAAGCTGTATACATTTTAATTTATTAGACTTCCCCTCAGTAAAGACAGAACACACTTATCCAGCAAACACTGCTCACAGCTCATTAAATACTTTACCACATTGTGAATCAAGTGCCGATTGAACAAAGAAAATTCAACATCCTATTCATATTGGAGAAAACTGGTCTCACCTGTGCATGAAGTGCAGCAGCGGCAGCTGCGGCCGCAGCTGGGTATGTGAAAGCAGTATGGGGCAGGCCGGGGCTGAGCTCCGGCGTGTAGAGAGGATAAGGAGACCATGCCTCAGGAGATGCCGGGATCAACGCTGCCCCTGTTAAGTCATCTAAGGAGTTATAGCAAACCATCACCTCAGTGCCACCTCACCATGTCAAACATGCCCTAAAATCAACACTTCAAATCGAAGAAACTCAAACACAAAGGTAAATCGTTTAAATAAACTTTTATACTCCTACAGGTTTAAATGAAAACAGAAGTGGCAAGAACAGCGAGTACTGGTACCTTTGTGGTTGCTGATACTTTCTGTGACTTTTCTTGGAACAGAAGAGACGTTAAATGAGATGAAGTGCTAACGTTGAATATTAGTGTTATAGAAATAAGAGAACAGAAAAGGCCGTTTGCTAATGACGCATGCATGTGGGGGTGGATTAGTTCTTTTCTTGTGTTACCCTAAGTTCTACTCTAAATGCACAGCTACAGTCTGTGTGTGTGTCTGTCTCTGCTGTGTGTGAACTACTTTGGGCCGTAAACTTACATGGGTCCCGTGCTATGAAGTGAGCTCCTAGAGCTGGGTGGATATTTGTGGGATTCGGAGTGCCCATCAGCTTACTCTTTGCCATCTTCGTGTTGGCTTTAGCAAACTCTAACCGGAGGGTCTGCGGGTTTTCAGGGTCAAATCGAACCCCCTGGAGACAAAAGGGGGAGGATATAGCAATAGGGATGGGTTGTGCCTGCCTGTCAGACCCTGGTAAACTGTGCAGTGCGTCTTAAGCTGGTGCACACATGCAGGTGAATGTTTCTACTAGTGACTGAACAGCAAAGCTAGTGGTTACTTGGATGTAATAGAGAACACACAAAAGACAAGAGGAAAACACTATGGATAGTATACTGTACAGCGAGCACTCGTACAATTCAGAATTACATTCTACATTTTGCTGAAACACACTCCATAGGCTCAAAATCAGTCACTAATAAATCAAATGGCTCAAAACATTGCCATTTAAATAAATTTAGTTTTTCTGTACATTAGTGCTACATTTCAAAATCGAATAGGAATTCAGTGCAGCATCTCCTGAGAGATATTCAATAATTCAAGCCATTGCTTACAGATGGCTGGTTTCTTACGTTTAATGCGTTTTTTGCAGCTTCTGCACCGGAACGACTATCAAAGGTCACAAACCCAACAGGCTGGAAAACAGAAAACAATAGACATAAGCACAATACATTTTTTTGCTAAAAGCATTTAAATGTAAATCTTAAGACTGCCAGGGGGAGAAAAAATAGGATTTTACCAAGATAACTGTGTGACTGACCAAAAAGGCTCAACGGTATTTTGCATAACCTGGGTTCACACAATTATTCAAGAACATTATTGTTATGCCTTATCAGCACCAAAGACTATTCATGGCAAACTTAGTTATGGTATCACACCATTAAATCCACAAAATGCTTATTTCAATTTTAAAACTAAAGATGAAACGGTGAAAGATAAATAACCTTCATAAATGTTTTCATTGTAATACTTGATAAAAAAATAAAAATGTATTTTAAAAAATGTCCATTAATGAAATCTCAATAAAAACGCTGCATAATACTGTAAATTATTGAAGAACATAAATGTACATTGTAGAATTGAGAAGCAACAATGTCTCACCTGCTTTGATGTTAACTTGATTAGTGAACCCTCATAACCCTGAAAAAGGAAATAAATCCAATTAGCAGTCACATGCTAGAAGAAATTCCTGCTCCACTCCCAAGAGACTCACACTGTCAGATAAGAGTTCATATTTAATAAGGATGCGCTCTAATGCACTGCTTCTCTGTGTGATGTGAGCTGGACCTCTGCTAATAAACCGCCTTAGTTCTTCAATATAATAAAACTGATCAATATAATAAAACTGATCATTATCCTCATTTAATTAACAATGCTTCAGTAAGCAACACTTTTTTTATGGTTAACCTGAAATTTTGGCTTTAGGGAGCTTAAAAATAATCAATTAGGACCCAAATACTCAAGGTCAATGATGGCAAAGTTTACATTTTTGCAAGCGGTTTACCTTAAATGGACGAAAAAGCAGGTAGAGTTCCCGCGGTTTGATATCTGTTGGCAGACCACTGACAAACAGAGTTCGTACCTAAATTAAATAAACAACATTTAGTTAGAGGAAGTAAAAAAAAAGTCAAATAATAAATATTAGAGAAACAATATCAAACACCTGACCTCTAAAGCAAGCTTTTGTCTGCGTGGATTTAATTATTTGCAGTCAGCTATTGAAAGACTCAGCTATGTTAATACTTTGATCATACAAATGGAAAACTGTTCTTTTTTTCCTACCACTTTTGCTAGAACTAATTGAACCTCACAAGTTTTTGTTGAACTTTAAATGTCATTTTTTTCCTCAAACCAGAGTTTTACAAAGATTCATGACAAATGTGTTCGATACAGACACATTTAATTAAACGGCTATAGAAAAACAAATGTGTCCAGTGTCCACTCAGTGGGAGGTTCAAAACCACAACAGATTGTCAGCAGAACCGCTACGAACAACAAAACAGCATGACTGTACTTCCTTCCTCTGACCCACAACAACCATGACAGTATAACACAATTTCTTTAAACTACAGCCCTTCAACTTATACCGCTTACTATATGGCAGGCATTATTCACTATATGCTTGATTCTCATATGATATTTAAAAGGCTAAACTTATATAAGCAGTGATTTTTTTATTGTTATCTGTAACCAATGCAAAGGGCCTCACAAATCTATTAATCTTTCTCGAGTGCCTGGCCATTGCCCATTTAAAATTATAAAATGAGAAGCAACAAAATATTACTTTACATATTTCTTATTTACAAACATCCAACTCTAACTTAATATCCGGTTCTCTGAATTATGTAGGCCTAATATAAAAGTCATAAGTTGATTTGACTTACACACAATATATAGGCCCATTTCTTTTTTATATACAGAGGCAAAATTTAAAACAATTATGAGGATTGATTTGCTGGATGCACTAACAGTTTCGGACGGTACGTCTACTGCGAAGATGCTTGCTACATCTTTTATTATTTGAACATAACAGCATAATAATAATAATAATAATAATAAAAAATAGTACGGAATCATAGATAAAAAACAACAACATACTTTTTAAGTTAAATTGCAATATGTAGCAATTTAACTCACAACACCACAATTAAAGGCGTAACGCTAATTTTACGCATAAAAAACCAGCTCGAAATATTGGTAAGTTACATTTAAATTAACATTTTAACCGAATACAAAAAGCGAAATAGCCTACCCCTACAAGTAATTACTTATTCGACAACAAAAACTGAAAGAGTTCAGGGAGAGACGCAGAGGCTCCACCACAAACATTTAAAAAGTTTGCAACAAATTTACATCGACATCGAACACCAGACTTCTCTCCGCAAATCATAGCGAAAACATCCTTTAAAACTCTTACCTCCTCTTCAATAGAGACATTGTTGTTTGGCTCGGAGTCAGATTTGATACTCATCTTGAGGCTAAACTTGAGACACCCTGAAGGACCGGCAGAAGTTTCGTTTGTCGTGTCGAAGTGCGTCCGAAAGTGCTACTGGATCCCAATGGCGATCCGGATGGACTCAACAAAACTTGTGCAAGAACACCAACGTCGTGTCAGAAGTGGCAGGTGAACTGAAGACGCGACGGTGACTCGGTGAAAGAAGTGCAGCGTGCGGTGGGGGGAGAGAAAATAAGAGCCACCGCTGCTCACATTTGCCTTCTTTTAAACATTAAATTGGGAAGAAAGCGGACATGAGTGAAACCTGTTCCATAGTTGACCTGCTCGCCAATTAGGTCATCAAGAGAAATGAGGAAGGGTGAGAGTAGCGTTCGCGGCCAGGAAAGGTTGCAGCTGGTAGATTAGCCAACCCCCCTATTAGTGAATCATCGCCTTCATGGGAAAGTACGGACCAATTGGAAACGGTCCTTATATTATTTGAGACGTACCAACTGAGGGAATGATAGTAAATAAAATTCATGTCCCCTTAATTTGTTTACCCAAGAGATATGAGAACTTTGTAAAACTCTCTTTAAAGTTTACTTTTCGAGGGCACCTGTGAAAGGGTCGTGATGGAGACATCCTTTATTTGTTTGTTGAAAAACGCTTTTCTAAAAATAACCCTGACATTTGAGTGCATGTAATTATGGGAACATCTGTTTAAGAGTTAAGCTACTTGTCTTTTGCTTTGGAACACTGCAAGACAACATACACAATACAACGAATAAAGAATTAGAAATACACACCAATACAGTAAATGTAATACATTTTTGTGTTTGCACTGTAAATTGGTATTCTGTCTAGTTTCCTGACATTGTATAGTAGCACAATCAAGCTCGGTGAAGCAGGCAGGGTGCGGTAGGGGGTTAAAAACGTGTCCTCTTATGTTCTGATTGACCCCGTGTTGTTTTATACAATCTGTCTAAATATAAACAATTCTTTCTTGCCAAGTTTTTCCGGTTCCATTGTACACTATGAACTGTGAACTATTTATAAATCCTACAGATGTGTATACACGGACGTTTAGTTCATACGAGGCCTTGTCTTATAGTACTTCATTCAGTAAACAAGCTTCTGAAATAAAAGTGTTTAAAGCTTTGAATGTACTTCAGATCGCTTGGCGTTCATATGAAAAGCATTTATCAATAAAAATAAAGATTGACTACGCAGTTCTGATGTCAGTTTTTCCATTAACGCACATTCTAATAGTAACCTATGGCTCTTGTCTTGTTCTCAAGGGTTTAAAAATAAGCCAAACAGCGCACAGAGCCAAAGATGATTATACAGTAGACAGACTGATAGACATATCAGTGCCAGGCTCTTAAAGAATGACAAGTGTACAGATTGGCTGAGTGTAGACATACCACAGTCAAAAGGGTGCTGGCATACGCATAACACATATGCTGCAAAATGACAAAGGTATAAATATATTTTTTACTTCATGAAGCTCTTCCGAGCACTTATTGTTAGCATTTTAGGACTCATCATAGCGATATATTATATTGACAGCTATAGCTCATCCTGGGCAAAACCGATGTCCATTTCTCTGTGAATTGTTCGCCTGAGCCCCATTTCGTGTTGTGTGCTTGTTACTGGTGAAGTCCCTGACACAAAGGCTGTACAGTGGGGCCAAAATTCTGT
Source organism: Triplophysa siluroides (assembly GCA_006030095.1). Taxonomy (NCBI): domain Eukaryota; kingdom Metazoa; phylum Chordata; class Actinopteri; order Cypriniformes; family Nemacheilidae; genus Triplophysa; species Triplophysa siluroides. The sequence continues at coordinate 312,102 of VCII01000702.1, forward strand.
GATGAGGCCTTCATGTTTTATTGGAGAAGAGCAGCCCCATTGTCCCAAAAGCCACCTCAATCCACACTCCTCCTCCTTACGCCTCGCTGGCCCCGTCCCATCACATCAGCGTCACACAGAACCGCAGCACTTAGCTTGTGTTCCGTGTGTCCTCTGTGCCTCACTGCAGATCCACCATTTCTTCCAGCCTTCCCTCTTTCAGCTCAGAGGTGACGTTTTTGCGTCTGATTCAACAGATCTTTTTATGGAAAGGTTTTATCACATTATTGATAAATAATTCGTTTTTAGATTACGTTTGTAATTTTGAGATTGTTCTGTACATTACCACATTAATGGGTATAATGTGTACATTTCTTGGACGGGCTTCTCCACGGCAGCTTGATCTTGGGTCGGAAATATATCCAGTCTTAAACATCACTGAATCTGTCATCACTCAAAGACTAAATAGCCAGTAGACACAAACAGTGGTCACCAAGTCTCCTCTTTGTAACATTAGCTTAATGCCCAACTGGGATCTGAACAGTTTATCAGACTCAGGAAACACTCTTTTTCTGTGTCGGAGGTGTTTGTTGTCGTTTCATCAGCCATAAAATGACAGTCACCACAGTTCATTGCCTCATGGTCAGGGACATTCACCACTATGAAAAGAAACCATTGCCTAATCTCTGGAATAATTGTTGATAAAGCTGGATAAAACAAACACTTACAATAAGTAATGCTCTTTTCCTGTTCCTTGTGGCCTCTTTGGGTTCTTGAAGAAATGAGACCCTGTGGCCGAAGGATATTAGTATGTCCCCTTTAGTTTTCTATCGTTTGTGTATTCACTTAAATTGTCAAGAGGACGTTGACAGAAAATCTAGTGTTAATCAATGATTTCTTCTATCATTTGTCATTATTAAATAAAACACTAGATATGTTTAGTTTATGCATCTATATTACTCACTTTGTTTTCTTTTCTACACTTCTCTTTTCTGTTGATCGCATTTTAAAGGTCCAGTGTATGAATTTTAGCGAAATCTAGCGGCAAGGTAGCGAATTGCAACCAACGGCTCACTCACGGCTCCCGGCTCCCTCCTCCCTTTTGAAGCACTTCGGTGGCTGACACAGGACTAAGATGTCGTCACGTTTTCGCCTCTTTGCCGAAGGAGATAACATATTTACGTAATGCGCTCTGTAGAGCATTTACATTTACATTTTGTCATTTGGCAGACGCTTTTATCCAAAGCGACTTACAGATGGGGTAAACAATCGACGCAATTCGGACAACATAAGTACAACAAAAAGCATAAGTGCAATCAATAAAACTGGTTTCATAAAGCCTACCACAGTATACAGAGCTAAGTTAGAAGGTTTTTTTTCTTTTTGAAGAGTAGAAAAGAAATAGAAGTCAGAACTGATCGGTAAGGTGTTGACGGAAGAGATGCGTTTTCAGACGATTCTTAAAGATGGCTACAGAATCTGCAGATCTTGTTACCACGGGCAGATCGTTCCACATAAGTGGAACCGATCCAGAGAAGGTTCGTGAGATCGATTTTTTACCTTTTTGGGATGGCACCACAAGAGCAGTTTGTCTGTGTAGGGCTACTGTAGAAGCAACATGGCGAATTCCATGTAAGGGGACCCGCTATATCTATACTTTATTGCTGCATAGAAATAGCTCATTCTAAGGTAATAAAAACATAACACTTCATTATGTGAGGCCTTTACACATGTCTGAAGACATAGTTATGAATATTATATTGCATTTCTGTCAATAGATCCTACAAAAAAAATACACAATGGACCTTTAAAAGTCAGATGTTTAATATTACTAGAGCTAATTAATTGTGTGTCCTCTCTTATATTTTCACAAGTGATCCCTTGTTTCCTGTTTAAATGTGGAAAATGCACATGAAAGGTTATGCTGTTAAAACAAAGGCCAACACATTCCCAGAGAGACAAATTAGGATCTGAACTCTGTGGAGTTTTGACAATGTCTTACATAAACATTCCATGCATTTAGGCAATATAATCCCAGCCAAACTGTTGTCTCGCACAGTCGTTCATACAAATATAAGGAAAGTCCCATCAAGACCATGTATAGAGTAAAAACAAGGACTGAAATAGCAAATACTCTAGAAACTGGATGGGAACATAACATTTTGGCTCTGTTCCTTGTGTCTTTACTGACTGCCAAACAGGACAAATTACAACAAATTCCCAATGAGGCTCTACAACGCTCGATCTCATATAATTGGGCTTCACTCACACTGAGAGAAGACAACATGAGCTACTGATTATTCTGATTATCTAAATAGAGACGAATACGAGAACATTTTGATAAACCTTAATGCTAATACTAAATAAAATTGTATTAATATCAAACAGTGCACCTTAAAATGTTTCGTACATTTTAGGCTCTTATATCACTTCATTAGTGTACGGTGTACAAAATGTTTTTAAAATCAAGCACAAACAAAGATTTTGAGACCTACTTTTCTGACGGCACAATATATACTCATATAGCAATTTTAAACATTTCGCAGACTACAGACTGGAAAGTAAAACTAAAGAAACACAGAAAAACCAGTCAAGGGGAACTGATCTCATCAAATTTTAAACACAAGTCGGGGGAGTGATTCGGTGATGCATGGGGCTGTTAAAGGGCTGGAAAAGGGGTGTGGATGATGGAGCTTAAGTGGGCCAGCGTGTGTGAATCTGTTAACATTTACCTTCACAATATTTTAGGTAGAAAGAGAAAAACATATTTCTATAGACATATATGCTCTCCTCAGAATGTTTAACTTTTATCTTTTAATATTACTTATTGTACTGTGTTGTTAAAATAATCATGCATTAAAAATGCAACAGGAAGACACTGCATATTCCCTTGAAACAGATAGGATATTCCTATCTTCGGCATCTCCTAAACATTAGTCTATCTCTGTTTAAACAATGTTGTGGTAGACAGGAGACAATCACTTGGAGTCACTAGAAATGTAAATTCCAGTCTGGCAAGAGGACCCGAGCACTACACAGCTGTCCATCACATCTACTAAAGTCTCAGTCTCTAAGACAGATGAATATTTCATAATGACCCTCCCTTTTGCATAGGGCTGTCAGCCCCTGTTTCTTTCCACAACTGCACAACGCTCTCTCTGGACTTTAGAGGACGGCACAGTTTGCATTATTCAGACGCACCATGCTGAGTATACTTTCTGCCACTTTAATAGAAATGAGGTCATATGGGATGATAAAGAAAGATGCTTAACCATAAATGCACAAGACGAACAAATGTGATTATTGCTTCATTGCCTGTGCATGTCTGTAACTATGAACTTGTATGAAACTCCATGTTGATTCAGCCGTAGAGTGGGAAGCTGCGAGTGGTAAACTTTCTCAAACACAACCTCATTCACCCTTTGTTGTTTACATAATATGGGACACAGTTATGCCTGAGAAGTGGACACAGTGCGTGTGGAGTGCTAGGATTTAGATTAGGGAACAAAAGGCCTCCTGACATCCAACCTGCACCCAGGAAGACAGCTGCGTGCTCAGGTCATGCAGCAGAAATACAATTTTATTAATAATAATAAGTTATATAATAATTTATAAGTGCACCAGACCAATGAAAATAAAAAATGATAAAAATGATGATAAATTGTAGTAGTGCTGTCCTTATACCACACTAGTATAAATGTTTGTTTCTAAATTGTTTATGGTGTATTATTAAAGGGGTCCTATGGGGCGAATACGTGTTTTTCTGTATCTTTGGTGTGTTATAAGTTGCCCATGCATGTATTAGACACGTAAAATTGCAAAAATGTCGGGAGTGTCGGAACAAAAGATGCATTCTATCTAAAAGCAAATGCTCACCCAGACCTGCCTTGCAGTATTCGACCGATGACTATACGCACTAGTTTACTGGCCAATCATAGCACACCTCGCTTTTCAGAGCGATGAGCTTTGTAAAAAGTCTGCACGTTTCAGAGAGGTGGGGAAAAGAGGCGATACAAACATGCACGGTATGTGGAAAATACAGCGTTTTTTAACCTTAAATCGTGTATACACACTGCATTACATCTAAAAAAAAAAAATATTCGTTTTAGCCTTGTCATATTACTCATTCTTCTGAATGCATCTCTAATAATTTGTGATCTTGTTGAAAAGTCTAAAGATTTTTTTATTTCTTTACACTTTTCCTAAATACCTGTACAAATATAAGTGTTGCACTGCTTAAAAGTGAATATGAACATTGAAATATTGTTTTCTTTGCATTATCTGAGTTCTCAAAAAATACTGAGCATCTTTTTTGTCATTTTGACCTGTTTTTACAGATCTTATTTTCTGCAAATAAATGCAAACAAAAATTTATTTTTATTTGAAATTTGGTAAAAATATTGTTAGTAGTTCACAGAATGAAATACAATGTATGATCTTACCTAAACACATATCTATAAATAGTCCATTTTAAAATCAGAAAAACGGTGTCTGAAATTTTGGTCTGAAATTTTTTCCACGGCTGTATATGTAGTTTAGTGTGGCTTTCTAAACATGTGCTTTACACAATGAGCAAAATCACATTGTGTTTACACTTACATGTTTATAAAAAAGACAGAGAAGCTGCTTTTGACACCAACACACAAAATCCATGAAGTTATAAATCCAAGTTTTTGTTTAACTTGTCCTTTTCAAACAAGCCTAATGTCTAGATATATTTATACCCTTATCCTCTGCCCCTGATCTTGCTCAGCTGGCAGTGCATCCCGGTGTTTGGAGGGTAGTGGGGGTAGACGATGTCATCCGTGGGCTGATGTATACCACCTGCCTTGGCCTCAGCCTGACCCTCTGCCGCCCCCACAGCACAGGCATTCCACAACCTTCCAGAGTCATGTTTGTGCTGAGGAAGATTAGACAACCCTCCCCTTAGACTCAGCCGTGCAAATGACCAGCCTCCACTCCGTGCCTTTTTATCTAATGAGGCAAAGTGAGGGAGGCCAGCCTGCACTGCCAAGAGTCTCTTTCTCACTGCCACAGTAAGCAGAAGGGTCATGTTTTTCTGTTGAGTCATTTCTGAAGTCGTATCAAATCATTTTGATACATAAGGTTTTGCTCGAATGAAATCATTTAATCACCAATTTAATGTGCTTATTTGTTTTCATTTCCACACAATTTTTGAGAGAATCTTAAGCTACTCAACACAGCTCCACTAAGTGAAAACGTCAAACTCTCTTCCTTTTCAAACCTCTCCGCCTCATTGCCTGCCCACGCATATCCAAACAATAAGAACCTTTAGCCAGCATATTTACTGTTTACTTGTTGAGCTCTTCGATTTGGAAGATACATGTATTAACAAGGATTTGATTAAAGCAACATTACTATGAAAATAAATATGACGTTTACACACTCAGAGCTAAGAAAAACACTTGTATTGGATTGTATTTATGAGCAGTCTGTTCTATTGGAAGGCTATGCGTTGCAGCAGAGTTTGTCAAAATATATCCTTACAAATTATACAAAATTTTAAATACAAAAGTTCATAAAATACCATTTCACACAGAAAATAATTTTGTGGTTTTGGCATTGTAGCTTGAGTTGTTGACTTTAGTGTCTGTACTTGGCTTCTCTCATTTAAATATTATTAATTGTTAAATTTGAGTTTCTTTGAAAAATAGATCACGTATTTTACTCAGTTAGCTGTTTTTAGGTTATTATTAGCCTAAATCAAAACAACTCTGCAGTGATTGATAGGAATGTGAAATCAAAACATGATTTTGAAAATGTTAAACTCTTCATTTCTTAAAATAAGGGTTATTTCATAAAAATAGGCATTTCGAAGATGCTTTTATCGAAAGCGATGCACAGTGCATTCATATCAATTTGTGCACCCCAGGAATCAATGCCACAACCTTTGTGCTGCTTTTGCATTGCTATACAAATAAAGCTAACTTACAGTTAAATATATAATGACTGTAAATTCATTATCAAAGGCTGACACAACGGAGAAAAGAGTTAAAAACACATGTAAACTGTATGGATTGATACATTTCGGATATTAGGAGTATAGCGCCATCTACTGCTGATTTTACGGATTGCCTCTCATTTGAAAGTTAATAGCAGCAGCGTTGTCATGTTTCACTTTATCACTTATGAGTTTAAATCATTGTACTTTTATTGAGTCATATGCAGTAGAAATGATTCAAATTTGAATCATTTATTTTTTAAACCAATCCTAGTGACTTAAGTAGATGTTAGTAATAAAGGAAAAGAGAATGATCGATTTTAATACCTTCCCTGTCATAAGCCCAAATTCTAGAATGGCAGTTTTTATTTATTTGTTTTGCAATGATTAGTATATTCCAATATTTAAGCGTTGATCCAGACCCAGTTACCCTATCCTATCAGTAAGCGGACATGAGCAGTCAGGCTGTTACTCAATGAAGTGATGAAAAGCTCATTGATCATTTGATCGGGCGTGAAGAGGGATGCAGCCACGTTGACGTCTTTCTTTTAAAACAGCGACTGGAACAAGCACGGCGCTAAAACAGATTTACTTTACAATCAACATATCTATCGACAAGAAACGTTATGATCAACACAGAAGCAAGGTGAGTAAACCCGTATTGTAGCATTGTTCTCCGGGTGGCTGCTGTTTATTGCATTATATTTGACGTGCGTGGATCGAACGTTCTGTTCTAGATAGATCTATAGGACTCGACTATTGAGTGATGAGACTTAAATAAATACAATATAAATACAATATTACAATATAAAACAACACTGGATATAATAGCTGTATGTGCATTAATATGGGTACATATGTGTTATATAGGCTACACTACAATAACCTGTTTCATCGATCCATCAGGTAGAGCAACTACTGTATCTATCCAGCATCTTCCCAATGGATCTAAACCGTGGAAGATCTTTATTTAGAGTGGTGAAGGTGTTTTTGTGCAAGCAGCTGAGCTGAACACTGTGTTCTTGTTGCACGTTCTTACATCACAATCACAGTTCACGCCCTTGACGACAGATTTGTAGCCGTTCGATTATCTATCATACCGGCTTCTGATCGAAGCATTCGCGATTTTTTTAAAACACAACCATCATTACATTCAGCAGTGTCGAGCAATCACTCCTTGAGAGCGTAAACGCAACGCTCACAGCGTGTACAACCAATGGACGCGTCGGAGCGTCTGTCGTGCAATGCAGAATGAAACGTTTTTTTCTTCTAGCTGGTTTAAAATAAAATGCTTTTATTAACGTGTTTTTATACACTTGAAAAGAAAAAGAATTTAATTGAAATTAATTAATCTGTTATGTGCCTATCAAATGCATTATAATTATGTTTATAATGTATATAACTGTTTGAAAAAATTACCTGGTGAAGATATGCAATATGTACAGAAAAACTGTAGCTTATAATATTTAAATAGGCTTAACAGTACATCTACATTACATTTTTGCATTTGGCAGAAACTTTCATCCAAATCGACATAGGCATATGTTTATGTATATGCACCAATGCCATTATACATAGGCATAAATTAGTTTTCATGGGTCCCTGGGACTTAAACCCCACAACCTTTGTGCTGCTAACACAGTGCTCTACCAACTAGAACATTAAAGGAGCATGTTGTTTCTTATCATGAATTCCTTAAACAATAAAGTCAAAGTTCAAATCTGCAACCCTATCTACAGTTAAGCAATACACATTTCTTGGAAAATTCAGTGCTATTATGGTGGCTTGTTTACCTGTATCTCTGCAGTGCTGCACTTCTGGATTCAGCATGTGTGCTCAATTGGGTCAGGCAGGGGGCTCCAGGGCCTCTGTGGTGCTCCTGATGCCCCTCAACCACAGAGGATGTTCACATCTGGACAAGGGACAGGGAAGGAGGAGAATCAAGATGTAGTCCTTCACAAGGTAAAGCTGGAAAAGGATCATGATGATGATGCCTGCTTACTAGAAATCCCCATACAATAATGTATTGTTTTAACAGAAATGTATGTATGTTTTGCAAAGATAAACATAGACTCATTTGAACAGTTTTGCTGTATTATTTTTATGCAGGGTGGGAAGTTAACTGTGAAACAGGTGACCACACTGGACAGCAGATCATCTATTCTGCACTTCAGTATCAGCTAAACAATCAGTTGTCATGGAGCATGCGGTCGGTACTCTCTGGCCACAGCCTTTTTGTTGGTATACCAGATGGAGAACTCCTTCAAGGCACCAAAGAAGGGTATGCGATTAATGTAAAATACACTCTTTGCAGCACTATTCGATCTAAGGCCAGCGTTGGAGGTATACTGATAAAATATGCTCATGCATGGTAGACAGTTGATAGACATTCTTTTCCTAACATTATTTTGACCTGTTGAGTTATCAACAATTGTATCCATCTTACCAAAGAGAAGTATTGGGCAAAAAGACCTGATGTTTTGTACAATATTAAATGTAGTTGAATACTATGAAAGTTGGAGCAAAGCCTGTTTTAGTCTGAAGACAGTGCACTGGGTAAATGGTTTACTGTACAATAAGTTATGAATGTTTCCCATCCCTGTCCTAAAAGTCTTGCATAACTACAGTTGTTCCTCCGCTCTCACTCTTTAGTGAGCAAATTCTGAGCAAATTCTTTATATGCATACATTTTATTTACCGAGATACTGATGGTTTGTGTTCCCGTTTCAATGTGTCCTTTTCACCTACTGCTGAAGACTCACCAGTGTCTTGGAGTTTGCAGAAGAGAAACTGAAGATCAATCACGTCTTTGTGTTGTTTGTGAAGAGCAGGCCAGACGCATGTAAGGTCATAGGCACTGTGCAATAGAGCATGTTTCATTAGTTTGTTTGCTTTGATTTGGTATGTTTTGATTCAATTGAATACACACTACCCGTCCAAAAAATAAGTCACCACCTGGATTTAACTTAGCAAATAGGTAAGAGCCTCCCATTGGATTGGAGGTCTAGGTTCAGGAACGTTATGTGCCCAAAGAATGAGGTCAGCGGACTTCCTGAATACACTGAATGACCAGGTTATTCCATTAATGCGTTTATTCTTCCCTGATGGCACGGGCATATTTCAAGATGACAATGCCAGGATTCATCAGGCTAAAATTGTGAAAGAGTGGTTCAGGGAGCATGAGACATCATTTACACACATGGATTGGCCACCACAGAGTCCACACCTTAACCCCATTCAGAATCTTTGGGATGTGCTGGAGAAGAATTTGCAAAGATCTTGGTGAAAAATGAATCCAACTCTGGACAGGAAAAAATGAACATTCAGGACATTGCAGAATCTTATCGAAACGATGCCACAGCGAATGCGTGACATTTACATTACATTTAGACATTTAGTTACGTAATCAAAGCTAAAGGCGGTCCAATGGAGTATTAAGTGTGTTACCTTTTTTTGGACGAGCAGTGTATAATACTCAAAGTTGTATTACTGTATGAGAATGATTCACAATAGACATATTGACATTATTATGGTGGCGTATTAGCACAAAGTAGTATAAAAACTTACCATCCTACAAAATGTGACATTTTAGCAGGTTGCCATTTCTTCCAATAAATGTTTTCTCTTCTCCTAACTTCTTTTTTTTCTTTTCCAGTCCTCCTTACAAGAACATTCTTCTGTTTGGGATTTGAGCTTGTGAAACCAGATCATCTATTAGCATCCATGGCGGGAGATTTGCGTCTTATGGTCTACACAATACAACAAATTCACTCCTCAGAAGAATAACACACATTTCTATAGACTATTGTAAAGTGCACTGAAAATAAAACTGGTCAAACAGTGTCTTTATTGTGCCAAACTAAACTGCCACTAGAAACATTCAGGGTACAGCCATTTAGTAATAAAAAACTCAAATTAGAGGTTCATTTATTTAATTAGAACAACTGTAACTGTTTATATAACAACAGGAACAAACTGTGGAAAAGATCCTCATATGACAGACTTTTTGGAGCAACAATGAACTGCACTTACCTCTGGAAAATATAAAGTGAAATGAACGCAAGATGATTTGATCTTCAGCTCAGGCTTTAGATCATTTTGTAATTAGGCTTCATAATGATTAAGAACAAGTTTTAACATTATCTGTACGACATCTGACGAAATATGTTACACATTTGAAAGAAAGTGCCATGCTTTAAACTTTCTTGGTTTTGAGGTTATTTTATCCTCGTTTCTGGTAACAGCTTTAATTATGTATTATATATAGGCTAAGGCTAACATTCAATTAGCATTTTTGGTAAGATAAGATTCAATAATATAAATGTAATAAATAACGCATGAAACGCGTTCGATTCACTTTAACCTTTGACGTTATGTCAGATCAGAGGGCTGTGATTGGTCAGTTCACCAAGGGGACGCTGGTTGCGTCATCACCATCGCTACCTCAATGAACAGTTGTAGCTAGCTAATGCTACCATACTATTCTTTACTGGACACACAGCAATGTCATCATGAATATGCAGTAAACTGAAACATCTCCGCTGCACGGTAAGATATTTGTTGGTATTGGTTAAACGTAAGCAGACTGTCATAGACCGTAAAGCACCGCAAGAGTCCTCGTGTCCATTTGCCGTATGAGATCTATACTGTATGCTAGCTAGCCTAAAGCATATCTTGCTATCAAAGTGAGCAGATTAGACTATTAGATTATCACCGTGTGTTTTTTTAATAAAATCTTAGGCTTGTAAAAGCGTCGATCTTCACTTTTTATCGGAACATCAGGTGAGAGAGAGAAGCTTATTGTACAGATGTGTCTGGTATTGACTAGTGGTGGGCTGAGCGAGGCTTCTTGAACCACTGGCTGAGTCCGAAATCGCATACTCAATGAGTAGATACTCAATTTCAGTAGGCACGTACTCAACGGGGCTAAATGGGTACGTGCTGTTTTCCCTGAATGGGTGTAGTATGAATGCGATTGGCCGTTTTCCGCCATATTGATGATCTTCTTTTCCTTTTTAATGACGGGGAGCAAATAACGTTTGTGGTGCATATCCGCCACCTACTGTACTGGAGTGTACATGGGCCAGAGATTAACCATGCGACGTAATAACAAGCGCAACAACTTAAGTTATGAGAGACAGGTGCATTAACATCAGTAATGCTTACTTTACCTTCCATGAGTTTTCCCATCATTTGCAACATGTAATGCCTTCACAAAGGAGAGGTTGGGCAGCTGCTTGAAGATCTCGCCTTAGGAGAGCACTGCTGATTTTATTGTCAAGGAATATAAGTATTATTGCTTATAAATGAAGTGTACCCTAGAAATGCATTGCTACACCTACACTTGTGCACAATTGTATTGATAAGTGCTGACCAATACTTATTATTTGTTTTCCTGAAAATTATATATTGTATTAAAACAGGCTACTAAATGTAATTGTATTGCCATATGCCATCTATGCATTAATACAGACTACAAAAATGTGAATGCATACGTTTTCAGTGAAGCAATGACATAATGCATGAAGTAGTGTAATATGTTTTGTTTACAGAAAACTAACGAATAAACATGAATAAAAAATACGTAAATTTGATGCAAGAAAATAAATGAATTTAATAATTATTAATACATATACAAGTAAACATCACATAAATCAAAGCTTTATTTCAATTTATTGTTGTAACAAATTATCCTGTATCTACAGGCGTTGAACCGCACATCCTACTGCCATCTCGCAGCTAACCACCGTCGCCACCTTCGTGATTTTACCGAGTGTGCTCATCTGTCCCTGTAACAGTCAAACAAGATTCAAATTACCTTTGGGATTTGTGCTCAATACTGCATTTAAATGTGGAGGTAACTCAAATTTTCCTGAATTCATCAACAGTACTAATGGACAAGTAAAATATATACAATATGTTTATTTACATTACTTATATGTATCTATGCAAGCAGCGAACAATGCTTTGTACCACATATTAACATCATGTTGTGACGTGCTCATTTGTAATACATATCGAGAAAATGACAGGTCACATGTTACACAGACATTAAAAAGCACCTTTAACTTACGTTTGTAACGCTAAGTCTACTTCGAAGAAGCGTGTGTGTGGAACGCTCTTTTAAGCTATTCGTATTAAAACACTGCATTTTCACAGCAAAATCACAAATATACTTTACTATGTAGCATCTGACAGGTTAACTTTACGTCACAGCACTTTAACAAATGCGACTGCAACGCATAGAAACGCGTTGTTGGCAAGTAAAACTAACTTTTGAAAACACCTGCCTCGCAGTTCTCTGCTACGCTCCTGTATGAACTTATCCTGTCCCGTGGGCTCATGGGATAGATAAGTATCCCAAGCATCTGTTGCTGGGTGCTTCAGAATGTGGGCGTAACCAGTTAGCCATCCGGGAATTTCTCACCTTATTCTTTTATGAATACTGAGAATTCGGACATACTGCTGTGTTTTCTCATACTAAATAGTAGGTAAGTATGAGTATTCGGACACAACAATAGTATACGCACTTCCAAATCTCGCTAGAAATTCTCGCCTACTCTTTTATTACATTTATTACACATAGTACATAGTACTGAATACCGAGGTTTCGGACATACTATTCGTTCGCCTACTGCTTTTCGCCTACTAAATAGTATGGCAGTATGCGATTTCAGATTCAGCCACTGAAACAGTCGAATCAAATGTGCCGTATCGTTCCGACACCCGTCTCCATGGTGACACCTAGTGGTCATTTGGGCAGTTGCGCTAAAACACCAAGGTAACAACGATTTAGACAATCCTTGACGAATTACAATGGGCTATATGCATGCGTGATTCCGCGTTTCACGTTCAGAACCCTCGGCAGTTTCCGGTTGGGGAGACTTAAAGTCCAGAGAGAAATGGAAGTCACGCATGCATAGAGCCTATTTGTCATTTTATGAGGGTGCTTGTTTGAATGTTTGGGTGAGTGGTTAGTGGTTAGTGCTCTTGAATGCCGAGCTTCAAGTCTTGGTTGAAGGGTTCGTTTTCACAGCAGAGTCATTGAAATACTTGTATTTTTTTATTTTTTAATAGGCTATATGTCTGATACAAAAAAACAACATTCTGTGCAATTTTTTTGTATGTTACATAGCTTTTTATACGATTTGAGGGCTTACAAATTGTGCTATTTAATTACTGGGCATAAGATGCCCAGGATGTTTTGTGACTATTCTCTGTGAAACACACACATACCTTAGGAACACCAGATGTTTTGGCTACACCTATGCCCAATAAATGAAGGTGGAGTGCGGTATTTCAACATTGATAAGATGTTCGTAGTTATGATTTGCCATATCACATTTCTCAAATGATCCCATAGGCTACAATTGACCTTTGACTTTTTACTGCACTCATCTTATATATAATGTATGTGTCAAATGCCAAATTATCCAACATATATCAATAACACAACATGTGGCTCTGTTTAGTCAAATTTAACTAGATCACCCCTAGTGGCGAAATGTCAGATGGTCTAGTCTGCTGTGATTGGTCTACCGCGAATGAGGCTCACAAGCTACAGTGTTTGGGGGAGAGGAGTGAAGTTTTCGCTGGCAGTCCTAGCAAAACGTAGGCGGGGACTATAGTGACGTAAATCCTCTGCAGTTCGCGAATCAGACTAGGGACGACTGGTTTGCATGATTCAGAGTCGACTCCCTTTTTTCCAAACCAATAACTTTGTTATTCGTTCACTTTTGGATTTACAACTTGGCAGACTGCTTACTTTCAAACACGGCAACATTACACACTACATGAAATGTAATTTTCATGATCTCATGTTACCGGTATGTACTTTTTTACTTATGTAAAAAACTGCATTGCACATTCTATTTTCGCCTCTTATAAATCATTCTGTATAATGCACCTTTTATGTTCATACATTTTTACCCTGTGTATTCATATACATGTGCATTGAGCTAGCCTTTTTACATTTGCACTTTGTGTATTATTTGGGGCTGCTATTTCTACTTCTCTTCGAAAGCTTACTTGCCCAATGACAATGAAATTTAATCCATTTTCATTTTTCTCATTTCCCAGGGAGCCCTTGGATTGATGCGGGGCACTACAGGTGGGAAGCATGCAGCAGAAGCGGAACATTCAAATCATAGAATGGGAGGACTTGGACAAACGCAAGTTCTACTCATTTGGGTTATTCATGACCATGGCCATCCGCGCCACAGTCTACCCGGCCACACTCATCCGCACCAGACTGCAGGTTCAGAAAGGGAGATCTCTCTACACTGGGACCTACGATGCCTTCTGTAAGATTCTCAGATCTGAAGGTTTGAGAGGACTTTACAGAGGCTTCATGGTGAACACGTTCACGCTTATATCAGGCCAGGCGTACATAACCACTTACGAACTGGTAAGGAAGTACGTCTCCAACTATTCTAAAGACAATACGCTAAAGTCATTAGTGGCGGGAGGGTCAGCGTCACTGGTGGCCCAGAGCATTACTGTTCCCATAGATGTAATATCACAGCAACTCATGATGCAGGGCCAAGGGGAGCATCTCACCCGCTTTAAAGTTAAACCCAAATCATCAGGAGCAAAACCCTCATTATCTTTTGGCCAGACAAGAGACATTATCGCACAGATATTTGCTGCAGATGGCGTCCGTGGGTTCTATCGTGGTTATGTGGCGTCCCTCCTGACCTACATTCCTAATAGTGCGGTGTGGTGGCCATTTTACCACTTTTATGCAGGTAAGAGGTAAAAAAAAAGCATTGACATAGTTAATAACTCACACTGGTTTCATTTACTTGAATTTGAATCCTTATAATTAGTCTTTACTTATTTATAAAGTGACTGATAAATACCTATATTTAAAATGATGGTGATAAAGATGTCATACTTTAGTTATCAAACTTGATTTGTTCTTATATGTTCCACAGAACAGTTGTCTAAGATGGCTCCCAGTGACTGCCCTCATCTACTACTGCAGGCTATGGCTGGACCACTAGCAGCTGCTACTGCTTCCACTGTCACCAACCCTATGGATGTCGTAAGGGCCAGGGTTCAGGTAATGCCTATGCACACACTCTATATGGAAAGACAGGCTGGTGTGTAAAGGCGTACAGATGTCCCAGAGTGGATTTACATGTACTTATTTACATGCAAGTCATTTAAGAGTCAACACAAGAGAATAGCAGTTGTGTCTTTAATAAGCCAGGGGAGCAATAAGGCTGTATTGAACTGGTTTATGAGCGATTAAATATCCCTACTCATTGACTTATTAAGCATGTAACCTACTTTTTCTCAAAAACCTGTGTGCCTGGAACTTTGAAATAGAAATGTTATTCTAAAGCAAACATACAAATATATACTGATAGATATACTGACTTATATTCTGACTGTTTGGGCAGGTGGAAGGCCGGACGTCAGTCATTGAGACCTTTAACCAGTTGATCAGAGAGGAAGGATTCTGGGGGATGACCAAGGGCCTCTCTGCTCGCATCATCTCCTCCACGCCAACAGCAATAGTCATGGTGGTTGGTTACGAAACTCTTAAAAAACTCAGTCTACGACCAGAGCTGGTTGACTCCCGGCACTGGTAAAGAAAACAACTTCCATTTGACCCTTTCACTCCATATTATTTTAGCCTTTAAAATGTCCTTCCTTTTTATTATTCAGTGTGACATAGCAGATTTATTTTTTGGTGGTCATGATAATAATGTTTTAGCTAATGTAACAGTCAGCTTTTAAGCTGTGTTACTTTATTCAGTGGGAAAACACTGCTCAGGTTTTCAAGTAAAAGTGTAAAAGCATAATGATTTTTCTGACACTTTAAAATGATGTGATTGAAAAGATCGAATGTTTTAGAGTATTTTGTGACTAATTTATTCAGAATCATTGTTTAAGCAGTATTTTAAATGTCTTAATTGTGTCACTGTGTTATTTTTTTGGAAACCGATACAGAACGTTATTTTTAAATAGATTTCATAAATAACATACAGGTGTCACCACATTGTTCTTTTGTCGTAATAGTACAGTAAATCAAAATCCACAAGGCGTTCAGTACAAGACATTCTCATGTGCATCATATTGTTCCCTGTATGTGCTTCTCGTTCTGCTGTGGGATGTTGATATGTTTAAAGTTGCCAAAGCTGAGCAGATATTCAAGAAGATTGGTGCGTATGTTGTTTAATGATTCAAATCCACTCTAAATATACCAAGTTGTATAAAGTCAGTGTCCTTGAGTTTGATTTTTAAGGTTTTCAGCTACAATGTGAAAGGAAAATTGAGTGAGTGCAAACAAAATTCAGATGTTCCTTAAATGTTTTGTTTTTGTAAAACTGAAAGCTTTTAACCAGTAGATGATGCATTGAAAAAGCAAGCCTACCTTGTCTGTCCTGATGTGAAGTAGGGCCGTGCCATTAATCGAAAATAATAGAAATTGTAAATTTTGGCCTTCAACAATTACAAAAACAAAATCATTGAGGTAAAACAATTATTGTGCCACATTCCATTTTGCAAGGATCCTCTCTTTTCTTGTGGTATAAATCCACAGCGCAACCCCTTCCTTTACAGTGGTTCAGCTGTTCTATTTCTTTACATTTATTTTTCATTTGAATTCACAAGTTTAAAAGCCAAGTTTTTTACATTTTCTATCTTGTTTTAAAAGTTAATGAGTAATCGTGTTAAATAATCGGGATCTCAATATGGGCAAAATAATCGTGATTTAGATTTTTGTCATAAATGAGCAGCCCTAATGTGAAGGAGATGTGGCATGACACATAGATTTTGTGATGTGCCAACTATTTGTTTACCACTAGAGGGCAGGCACTTACAAAGCCAGATTTAATCTGGTATGACCTCAGACCAGTTCCATCTGAGCCCAAATAAAAAAGCTTTTAAAAAGTGACGCCCTTCACTACCCTGTGTTCCTGAATTTACGGATATTTTCTGTTGTTTCATTTTAGCCAGTCCAGGGCCACTTTAGAATGACAATACCACACCAGTAAACTAGTAAAATGTTGAATGAATGAAATAAAAATGAAAGTTAGACTGTACTAGATTATCTGTGTGGTTTCTAGGCAAGAGCATGATTCACGTTGGTATGTTATAATGTCTTTAAACTTGAAGAGATCAGAGATGAACAAACCTGACTGTGTATGAGAGGGGAAAATTCATTAGTTCAATTGCAGGGCAAGTGCATTGCCCCCTACAGTGTGTTTGTCTTTGGGCTGTACAGTTTCTTTCTTCCCTGATTTAATGATTAGTGCCACAGCGGTGCGTCTGTAAGGCCTGGGGTCCGTGATGAAACACATGTTGTTTCACTGTAGCTATATTTATGTGACTGTTGCATGAAATCAAACTCGGGGGAAGGGAGGATATTACATGATCAGAGGCATACACTTTCAAGTTGAAATCTCAAAGATGTGTGATTGCATCAATAAAACATGAGTACTTCTGTGGAAAGATTTAAAAAGTTGATGAATCGGCTCCAGTGTAGGCTGATCTAAATGAAAAAAAAAAAAACGCTTCTCAGCAGAGGAATAAATGAGGTTCAATACTGTATGTTCAAAGTTTTTCACACACTACATTGGGATGATAGTGAACTTCATTTTTACCATGCTGTGCATAATAGAACAAAACAAGGCCGAAGTAGTAAAAGACCATTGATGTAAAGAAAAGACTGCCGCAATATTCTAATACTTTACTCATACACATAGATTAGGCCATTTCATCAGTTTCATCACCCAAATGCTTATTGTGAATTATGCATCTGTTATAGAGAGAACAATGGCCTGTTATTTGTGTGTTTGCGGCAATACTTTGTAATGGGGTGTAATGTGCAGCTGCGATTAAATGGTGCTGTAATAGGTCCTCAGCCCTTCGGCAAGGAAAGGGCTGCCAATGATCCACGTCTCTGCCAGAAGAAAATGACACAGACACCATCACTGGGGCTTAAACCGCTATCTTACAGCCTGCAACCGCTATGGGCTTCTAAAAAAGAGCATTACCGTCCTTCCCACAAAACTCCAGTTTATGATCTGACATCATTAATTTGGGGTTTTGTTACTTATTTGGATTGCGTTTCTTGTTTTTTTTGTGAGACTATATATGAGAAAACCCAAAAGGTTTATTGTGCCCTTAAAATAAATGATGCCAGAAGAACCATTTTGGCTTTATGGTGCCATAAAGAACCTTTAACAACCTTTCTTTTACAAAAAAGATTTCTTAAACTATAAAAAGGCAAGTAAGAAATAATTCTTATATTTTGACTGAATGGTTCTTTGACGGCATCACTGTGAGGAGTTTTTTGTAGCACTTTTATTTTTAAGAGTGTTTGTTGTTTAACTTCCTTAAAAGATTCACACAAAAATGAAAATTCGTTCATCATTTACTCACTCTTATGTCATTCAATACCTGTATGACTTACTTTTTCTGCAACAACAAAAGGTATTTTGAAGCATGTTTGTTACCCAACAACATTGGCCCCTATTGACTTCCATTGTATTGACACGAAACCATTGAGAACTTTCTCAAAATATCTTTCTTCCACAGAAGAAAGAGTCATACAGGTTTTAAAGGATGAGAGAACTTTCACTTTAAATTTAATTAAAAGAAAAGTTACTTCCAGACATTCAAAAACGTTCAATGATGAGCGTAGGCGATGGGAACCTTGAAATCTGAGGTCTAGTTACTCCATCAGTGATTAGTTTGAGGTCAGCACAGATAAATGATCAAGCAAAGATCAAATGGACTGGAGTATGAAGTACTGGTCCTCACCAAATTAACCCATATAGACAATCTGGAGCAAATAGTCAAAAGCTCAGGGCCTTGGGCAGTCCCACTGGGAATAACTTCCATTAGGTACGTTTCACGAATGAAAAATGACATGGAGCATAATAGATGTCCTAACTAGTCTGGGGGTCTTTATATCCGTGATATCAGGGGACAGGGTGTCGTCACACGTGGCCGTGTCTCTTTTGCAGAGCTGAACGTTGATGAATGTCCTCCATTAGTGTACGTCGATTGGTCATTTGTGATTTAATCTGGTATGACCTCAGACCAGTTCCATCTGAGCCCAAATAAAAAAGCTTTTAAAATCTGCTTGCATGCATTGAAGTACAGAGAATGACAAAGAAGGTATACGCATATGAACATAAAATTACTTCAAAGCAACATTCCATAACGTCGTAACGTAACCCTTAGACGTTTTAAAACAAGGCCCGTCCCGTCATGGTCTTGGCATCGAGTGGTCTATTTCTAAGACCTCACATTAGCATATTCACCATGGGCTTACAAAAACAAAGGAGAGACGCACACACACAACCACAGCAACATCTGAAGGCCCATACCAAATCAATTGATTGATGGGACAAACGGTGGCTGATGAAGGTCTGCAAGGGACTGGATGGGTCCTTTCCTTCTTCTGGACACTTCCTGGAGAAATGACAAAGCGCTCTCTGCCCTCTCTCTACATTAATTATCAACTGCTGTCTCAAAGGCACTTTGTCAAAGAGATAAATGAAACAACATCAGGACAGGAACAAATCAGACTGCAGAAGAGGGGAGGGAGGGAGTTCAGCCTGGGGCCCCTCTTTCTCTCCTGGGGCTCCTGTCCTTCTCCTCTTGGGAGGCAGAACCCGGGATGAATGAATGGGTGTTCATGGGAAATCTGGTGAGGACATGTTCAGGGGCTTTTTTTGTAAAGTGGCAGGTTGTTTAAGAGGAGGAAGAAATTGAATTGAACTTAATCTGTTTTAGGTTCCGAGAGTGTATACGCTCCCAATTTCCTCAACGAAAAATATCTTTAAAAATACTTTATATTGGGTATGACAGTGACACTGTTGACATTCTATTTTAAATGTGTAGGAAGAAAGAGAAAATCTTTCAACTGATTTTATTTTCATGCCCTTACAAATGCTATAACTCCGAGGAGCAGAAAGTATAAACTGACTACTTAAGTTCTCCAGAAGCTTCATATGAAAATAAATGTGACGGCTGGGATGTTATTAAAGTGACGAAGAGTGTTAGATGAATGAGAAGCATTAGAGAATGGGTGCTCCTGTAAGCCATTAGATCCATCTGGGGAAAGAGGGAGGGATTTCTAACATACGTCACAGATGCTTGCTATCAATAGTGGTCCAGCAAGCTTAACAGAGAAACAGAAAGAAAGAGAAGGTGACAGTGTGGACAAGTGAGGCTGAGAAAGAAAGGAATCAGATAGGAGTAAATACGTGTTGTCTCTGAATTAAAAGTAAAGCCATTTTTTTATCAAAGTGCAAGGCTGATAAAAAGGTTGTAGGTAAAGATGCCCAATTTTGCAGGAAACTGGAAAATGAAGAGCAGCGAAAATTTTGAAGAACTTCTCAAAGCACTTGGTAAGCGATCCTCTGCGTTTGATTATTTTTACCTCCTCAAGTGAGAAGTGGATATGCTTTGTGATCACTAGACTATTTCATCCTGTTGTCTAGGCCACATGAGGGCTGCTCTCTTTTTTCTGCAGTTTCCTCTTCAATAGCATATTCATGGATTAACTAGTGTGAAAAGTAAATCACTATTATTTTCGGGCTGTTAGGCTGCTTATTCAGTCTCTTTTGTTTCTTTGGCAGCATGTGTTGCTGGATTCTTATTTAAATTCTTGAAGCCACAGACAGTGTTTTTGGAAAAGGTTACAAAAATCCACCCACTCTTTGAATATGTTATTACATTTGTTTAATATACAGCCACGGAAAAATTAAGAGACTATTTCAATGACCAGTTTCATTTTATATGACAACATTTTTTTTTACTTATTATAGGTGTTTAAGTAAAATTATTATTTTTGTTTCATTCTGTAAACTACTAACAATATTTCTCCCAAATTTCAAACAAAAATATTGTTTCTATTTGCAGAAAATGAAATTTGGAGAAACAGGTCAAAATAACAAAAAAGATGCTCTGTATTTTTTAGACCTCAAATAAAAAAAGTTTATTTTCACCTTTAAACAATACAACAGTATTTAAGCAATGCAATATTTGTACAATATTTTTGTATTTTAATTTTTTTATGCGATAACTGTTGGCGTTGTAATCTGTTGGATGACTTTATGTCATGACTGGAATGCCCCCAATACATCTAGAAATACTGATTTAATGAAAATCTGGAATGCTCTCTATGGCTGTTCATAATAAAGATATTTTATTTAGCATATGATGTGGGCCTATATGTAAGTGTATTATGAAAGTGAAATAATAATGTCTTTGTAGGCCGCCACGAAGGTGTAGCTTGTATATCCACAAATTCTCATTGTTTGGAGAAATTATCTAAATAGTTTATTTATGAATTGATTTAAATGGATTTATAAAACACATGAAAATTTACTGACTAATGCAGTAGTTTAGAGTCCTGTGCTATAAAGTCCAATACGTATGTAATTAGTCCTTGCAAACTTTCAGCGTTGACCAGCTCTGTGTGTCCAAAAGCCATGAAATTCCTTCCAGTCAACAGCTTGTCATTGTAACTCCTTATTAGCAGCATCTGCTGATAGCAATCTGTACTGACTATTTATGACAGAAAATGGCATACCATAGCATTATGAATGCTTGCTTTGCCCCAGTTATGGCTTGGAGAAAAATGAATGT
Organism: Triplophysa siluroides; assembly: GCA_006030095.1. Taxonomy (NCBI): domain Eukaryota; kingdom Metazoa; phylum Chordata; class Actinopteri; order Cypriniformes; family Nemacheilidae; genus Triplophysa; species Triplophysa siluroides. The sequence goes on from VCII01000702.1 coordinate 333,661, forward strand.
CTGTAATCCATTTTTTTAAAGCACACAAATGCAATTAAAATATTTCCTTAGCTCTTGTATCTGTTGCAGATGCAAATATATGATGCAAGTATGGCAGTCTTTGGGAAATTAGAGCACGCTAGAGGATCATTACAGCACAGAAGAACACTTAAGATATTTCTCATCGTATTATTAAGAACTTGAAATGAACGTTGAATAAATGCTACGAAGAAATACAGTAAATACCCACTTGTAGCCTTTATTTTCCCTGATGCTCATTTAAAGCGACAGTCCATTCAAAGGTGCATATTTTTAATCTGTTTGTGCGTTCCCTGGGTATTGAACCCATGACCTTGGGCGCTGCTTGTGCCGTGCGCTACTAATTGAGCTATAAAAGCAAACAGTGAATGGCACTGAATATTTTTGCCAAAATTGTATTGTATTGATTTATTATGAGTTCATGCTTTGTGAAATATAGGGGTGAATGCTATGTTGAGGAAGGTGGCCTGCGCAGCCGCTTCCAAACCCCACGTGGAGATTCGTCAGACTGGTGAACAGTTCTTCATCAAAACATCTACTACTGTGAGGACCACCGAAATCAACTTCCAGATAGGACAGGAGTTCAACGAAGAGACCGTCGATGGCCGAAAATGCAAGGTACAGTCAGACTTGAATTTGGTATTTTCTTTTTCATTCATTTCTTAATAACTGAGTAAAACATAATTATATTTTTATGTTTTGTATAGATAAAAAGTATAATACACCCTACTTAGTACTGAGAATTGTCTTTAACACTTGTTATTGGTTGAGGAATAACACAAAAGCAACAAACAGTAGGCGATTGTGCAAATCTGACACTAGTCAGCCATGTCACAGACAGTTTGCTAAATTAGATTATATGTCACCCGAAGCCATCAAAGCAATACAGCAGGCTTATCTAGACTCTTAAATCAACTTTATGTCTTTCACCTTTAATCTCCTGGATTTGAATGGATCTGAAGGGATTCTGACTCAAACAATTGCACCCATCAGATCCAGCACAGGGAAAGATAAGGTTTGCATACTAAAGAGTTGTCAAGCACTGATATGAGAGGATGTGTTCCTTAAAAGTTTAGACTAGAGTTTTTATTCTGAGAGCGTCTGGGCAGACCAAATCTTCATGTGACGGAAAGCCATTTTAACAAGCTGACCTTTATGACCGCTGCCTTTTTATGAGCAAATAAAAAGGTCTGACACAAAAATCTGTTGTTGACTAAATGAACACGGGACTTTTTAGATTTATTTAGGTATTTTGCTTTTGACACATACAGAATAAAGGATATATTTAGTCATTCTACTATACGCAGCACAGTTAAGGAAAAGGATGTTAGTCTACATACGGTGAAGAATCTTAGAGGGTCGAGTCAAAGAGGTTTTACAGAAGGATAAAATATGGCTGTGACTCATCGACATGACCGAGCAGGTCACTCGTGGTGGTCCTCTCTCATCATTACTCTTATGATTCACTCTTTTCAAAGAGCTTTTGATGTGCCAATGAAATGCATTCGGAGACATCGATCTAAATCATTGCTTCTAAACACAGATGGTAACAGAACAATTTCTCTCAGGAAGATTTTTCTACCGCTGAAAGAATCACAATGTACATACAATTACCATTTATCTTCAAAGGCTTTTTTGTGTGCCATTGGTCTGTTCACAGAGCTTGGCCACATGGGAAACAGAGAATAAGATAACCTGTAGACAAACCCTGGTGGATGGCAACGGCCCGAAGACCTACTGGACACGAGAATTGAGAGGGAACGAACTCATCCTGGTGAGGACTTTCCAATCCTTCCATTACTATCATTAATACATAGACAACATTTTTCTTTCTCTTTCTTTCTCATGTGAATGTGTTGAGCACTCACATCCGTCTGGTATCAAAAAGAAACAATAAAGCATTTGTAAAAATGTTTGTATTGGTTTGGGATTCTTACCAATATGCAGCATGGACAAACATCTGGCCTGTTCTGTTTTACAGGCCAGATGGACAACAGTAAAGCGGCCTTATAACTAAGAAGCTTTTATTACTGGCTTTATTCACTGGCCTCGCTTCCCCTTGGGGACGTCAAATTTCTCCCTCTCTCACTTTCAAGAACAGTATCCGTTGTGAAAAAATGTAAGCATTTCGTGGCCGAATTGCTCATGCTGTGAAATGTTTTTTCACCGTAAAAAATTATATAAAAAACTTTGGCCGATTTTCCCTATATGTATATTTGACTTCCTGGATCGATGTGGACTCTAAAAACGTTAGATTTCCTAGTCTCACGAGAGTAATTCTAGATCACTCAAATCGCGTGACAAAAAACGTGACGGTTTGCTACTGTTTTACTTTTACATTTAGTCATTTAGCAGACGCTTTTATCCAAACCGCCTTACAGAGAGTTCAGGGAGCAATAACCGATATGTCATACAGGAGCAATAATACAATAGGTGCTAATACAAAGTTACTAGTTTCAACAAAAGCTAGACCACTTCCTGTTGAGAGAAAACTTTTTTTTCATTTTGCTGTCAAGTATTCACAGAAGAGATAAGTAGTTTTTGAATGTTGTGAGAGATGTGGTTGACCGAGTTAGGAAGAATGTTTCACCAGGAAGGAGTTGTGAAGGAGAATGAGCCGGAAAGCGATTTACTGCCCTTATGACAAGGCAATACAAACGCCGCTGGTTTACTGAACGCAGGATTCTTGATGGGGTGCAAGAGTGTAGGAGGGTGTGAAAGTATACCGGTGCAGATCTAGTGATAGGCCTGTAGGCAAGCTGTAGTGACTTGAATCTGATACAGGCTTCAACCAGTAGCCAGTGGAAGAGATGCAAAGGGGTGTCACATGAGACCTTTTGGGCTGTTGGAAGACGAGGCGGGCTGCTGCGTTCTGAACCAGCTGGAGTGGTTGATAGCCTTTGCAGGAAGACCAGCAAGGAGAGCATTGCAGTAGTCCAACCTTGAGATTACCAGGTCCTGGACAAGGAGTTGTGCCGCATACTCAGAGAGATAGGGTCTAACCTAACTAATGTTGAATAAGGCATATCGGCATGACCGCGTTGTTTTTGCAATGTGATCATTGAAGGACAGCTGTTCTCAAATACGACTCCGAGGTTCCTGGCTGTTTTGGAAGGAGTGATTGTGGTATTGCCAAGTTGGATGGTGAGATTGTGTCACACCGTGGGGTGTGCCGGAAACACAAGTAGATTTTGTCTCGGCAGGGTTCAGCTGGAGGTGATGCTCTTTCATCCAAACTGAGATGTCTTCTAGGCAGGCTGTAATGCGAGCTGCTACAGTGGTATCGTCTGGGTGAAATGAGATGTAGATCTGGGTGTCGTCAGCATAACAGTGATCCCAGAAGACGTGTGCCTGTATGATGGGTCCCAAAAAGGCGTGTAGATGGAAAAAAGCAGCGGTCCAAGCACCGATCCCTGAGGGACCCCAGTGATCGTGTGGTGAGCAGTGGACAGCAAGCCCTTCCATGACACCCTGAAGGATCTGCCGGAGGGGTAGGATTTGAACCAGCGGAGAGGAGTGCCTGAGATTCCTATAGATAAAAGGATTGCTAGCAGTATCTGGTGATTGACAGTGTCGAACGGTGCAGATAGGTCTAGCAGAATCAGGACAGAGGATTTAGATTCCTCCTCGGCTAGCCCCAGTGCTTCTGTGACCGATAGCAGTGCAGTCTTAGTGGAGTGGTTTGTTTTGAAGCCAGACTGCTTGTCATCCAGTAGTTTATTCTAGGATAGTTAGGAAGACACCTGGTTGAAAACTGCCCTTTCGAGCGTTTTGGTTACAAGCATTCATCCATATATCTTTCTCTGTGTTCATCCAAACAAAAAAATTTTTACAGGTTTAGAACAACTAGAGAGTGAATATAATTTTTTTGGGGTTCAATGATTTGTCCCTTTATGACCCAATCATAAATTCTTAAAATGACAGCATTTGTTAAGTGTACCCTCTTATACATTTGAAGAATTTACACAACAAAACACAATCCCCAATGTAAAAACAAAGGTCCAGTTTGGGTTCTCTCTAAATTTCTATACTATAGCTTTTATTGCTGTAAATGACGTCAGCGGGGATTTATACTGTAGCATTAACACACTGTTCCACTACATTGATGTGTTCATGGATCTCAACACAGCTGGTGACATGCAAGAAACAAGACACACTAGAGTCCCATCTGCGACTTATTAACCATAGCAGGAAATGTGATCACAGCACAATGGCGATGCATCTGGCTCACATCAAAGCTCCTCTTAGCTTATGAGGAGGAATAGCTTCTGAATATGTGGCAATGGTAATAAAGGATGCAAGCCTTTTCCATTCAAGACCAGCTGTTTTGTCATTAGCCAAGCAATCACTCCAAAGCATCGGCTAATTCTAAATGATCCCTCTTCGCATAGTGAATATAAACAACCTTTGTTGTTTTTAGTACTTTTTGTGTAATGAAAATAACGTTTCATTGCATAGCTTAAATAAATATTTTCAAAGCATTTATCATCAGAGCGCTATTCATTTGTTTACATCAACTTTACATCATCCTAACCTGTTTATTTCAGCACATGGGAAACTCCTGGTAAAATGACCACATTACCATGAAGCTGGCATCATACAGCAAGGTTGCTGGCAGTGACCCACTGCAGACTGTGCAAATGGGTCTAATTAATCATGTTACATAGGAATGCTGGCAGTGTGTGGGGGCCTGACACTCTTCTCTCTAATGTACCCTAGGATATTGCTGCACACAGCAGATGGCCCAACACCATTATTTAAAAGTGTACGTGCTGTGGTCCTTCAGTTTTCCCGCTCGGCAGCGCAGATGGCGAGTGGTGTTGTCAGATGCCTCAGTTTTGCTGTGATGTGCAAACTTCAGTAAATCTGGAAGTCTGGCACAGAGCTGTCAGAAAGGATGAGTTTTTCCCTCTTTCTGACATGAGAGCTTGTCACTCTCAGCATGGGATGTCAAATCAGAAAGCAGAGCTGTCAGAGTGTGCACATTTCCAACAAACTACATTAATTTTTTTTTTTTTCATGTTTACAGTTTGGTAAAAAAATGCATACAGTATATCATGGTGTCTAGTAAACTGTTTATTTAAGGACACCACAGAATCATAGCACGCAAAACAAACGGTTAATGATTCTGTAAAAATGACTAAGTTAATGACATTCTTCTCTTTTTATTTGCATTGTATAGACCTTTGGAGCAGCCGATGTGGTGTGCACAAGGATTTATGTCCGAGAATGAGAGCAGAGCGACCGATGGAGTTACAGTCCGGCACTTGCAGCTTTGGAAGAAAAACATATTTCATGATTAACTTGCACTATAGTGTGTTTGTGGATAATTTCTTTTAAATAACTTGCTTGTTTGCCTATTCATTGTACATTCCAGTACATTAGACATGTTAAAACAGTGCTAGTTCGACTAATGTTTTTATCTGGTAAACAATTTTAGAGCCGTTACAATAGTTGACTGCAGTACTTCAGTCTCAGTAGGCCTACATTCTTTTAATCTTTTTTTTGTATTTGTTTACCATATACAACAAATGGAAATAAAAACAAATCCACATCCAAGTATTACAGATGTGATTGTAAACATTACCACCAATAGTTTACCAGCATCATTTTTAAAGGTATAAAGCCAAGCGCTGAAGGTGTAGCCTATGACTTTATACCATCAAAATTACAATTGAAATCTTTAAAATAGAACATCTAATTATTCGAGATATTAACACATTACCAAAAAACAACAACAAAGGGAACAGCTTGTCTAAATGCAAAAATCTTGGCACGGCCCGCAGCTTGCGTGCGGGGTCATAAGAAAGCTTTGGCATCTGTGAGAAAAGCCCTCATCGGTTTTTATATTTTATGCTTTGCGAGTTATGGCACTGGAGTGCCTTTATGACCCATTTCTCCAGAGTGTGTTTAACTGTACTATGGGGCCAAATCTTAATTAAATCATGGCCCACATCTAACCAACACCTTTCCCCCCTCTGTGAGTTTTATTGCTCTCATTGGTCCTAAACTCAACTGGGCTTATTTTGCAGGAAACTATAAAGGTGTCTTGAGTCTTATTTTACACGTATGTAAATAAATAAAGGAAGCAATAAGTGTTAACTGCATTTCCTAATAGAAAACTGACTCCAGTGAAGTATGAGAACTTGCAGCTTTCGAATAAATAACTGCATGCCATTTGATATGAACTTTTGTAATGTTTTGTTAACTCTTAAATCACATTCCTGTAATAAATCACACCTCCCCGAGAGATTATCCGTACGCTCCCCCTACTGTCAGTGTGCGAAACTACAGAGCGTGTTGTTCCAGTGCACAGTACTTATTCATTCCCATCAAAGTAATTCAGTGTGAGAGAGATCCATGCATTATTGTATCATTTCAGCTGGACACACAGCAGGGTAATCTACTACAATTCTGTTTTATTTCAATCTTTAAAACAATAATGAATAATATAAAAGGGCTGTACATGAGAACATAGAAACATGCAATCATTTCCTTCTTTAAATATGTTTGTTTTACATATTTGTCAGCATAAACACCAGCCTTAAGAGCGCACACAGATGCACCCCAAGGCACATATCCAGACTTCTCATGATAAGAGGTCAAATGGGACCAAACAGAGTTGCTTCTAAGTTCTACTCAGAACACAGGCAGTGATATCACAAATTTGAATACAAGTTCGGATAAGGGACAAATACAGTGCCATGAAAACTGACTCTGTTCAACAGGTTCTGGACAAAGTCGAAGCGAGAGAGAGAGAGAGAGAGAGAGAGAGAGAGAGAGAGGAGACTGTGCGACCAGACAAAAAAACTTTAAACAAGAATTCTTGCCGGTATGAATAGTCAAAAAGTGTTTTGTTAAAGATATCAGAATTAGACTCTTTTGCTGATAAGCTGATAAGGAAGTCTAATAGCTGAACTACGTAACAGTGAAGGTTCTCCGAATATAAACAGTCTGGCATATATACATTGTATTTACATTACAAGAGCTTTTGTGACTTATTCTGATGTTCCTGATTGACACTTTGTGGCTGGTATCTTAGATGTGTATTAAGGAACAGGAATGCCTTCTTTAATGGTGCTGTATTTAACCTGTGAAGAGATTTTTGTAATAGACCTTAATTACAATTTGAAGACTGTGAACACTATGGAAATTCACATCATAATTCTCGGTTTAGCTGCTTAGCCTTACACAGAGGCTATTGTTAAACTGATCAGAAATGTTCTGTCATCGGCTGACATTCGTTCTCATTTTTGAGCATACGTGTGGTTAAAATGAACCACAAGAGACATATTGCTAATAAACTACTTCACCTTGAAGAGATGAAAAAATCTAAACACTTACAAATGGGCATGGACTTGACCTGTATTTGTAAACCATCCTGTTCATTAAAAGCCTCACGTCAGACAGAAGGAAATCTTTGTCTTGAGAATCAAAACGAAAGTCAGCTGCAGCATTTGCAAGATTCCATGAGGATGTTCTTGCCTTCATGATCGAAGGACATTGTCCAACTGGTTATAAAGTCCAGGGGAACAAAAAGAGACCAATCTAAAAAATTTAAAAAGGTAGAAATAAAAAAAGAAAGTGAGCGCTCTCCAAAGAACTTAATGGTCGGGAGATTTTAATATCAGTGCTACTTCAGTCATCGTAAAAACAACGTAAAATGGGGGGAAAATCATCCCCGTCTAGAAAACTTTACAACATAGTGCTGTAGGAGACTTTATATTTGTTGATGTTCTGGTAGTGGACGATCTTGGGCTCACAGGTGGTTCTGCAGGGCAGCATGCCTTCGTGGCCGTCTCCCATCAGCCACTTGTTCGTGGCGGCAGCCATGTCACCGGTCACGTGATCTTTCCGCCACCTGTCCAGCCACAGCTGAAAGCGCTGGTGCAGACGAGTGCTTACTCGCTGGTGAGACTAAAAATTATAAAAACAGAAAAAAATGTATCAATCATTTAGCATTGTGAACTAGATCATCTGTGTGGGAAACGGCAACCGATGTCTACATACCTGATGCGCTCTCAGTTGTGCGCTGCGTCGGTACATGTAGTCCTCCGACTTGAAGACGTAAACCATCTTGTAAGAGTTGAGCTTAAACATGCACTCCATCTTTGAGTCCTCGCCAGCCTCGGAGGATTTTTTGGCGGTTTCTTTGGCGTCTCTCATCTGCACCTCCTGGCCCCTCTGGCACTTTCGGATTCGCCGGAGGTTCCTTCAAAAGAAAACCGTAGCCTTTTAATAATTAGTCTGACACCTACGTTTCTTAAATTTAGTACAAATGTTTTCAAGTTAAGCATCTGACGGCATAAAGAGAGGAAGATCCCAATCAAAAGAAGATTATGCCCCAATGCAACTGTGTACAGTGCACCTTGGTCTCAATATATATGGTACGACATTGAATCAATCTCCATTGAAAACTCATATCCATGGCAATACCATTTTGATCAAGTGTCAAAATCCAGATTATGGGGAAAACAAGGGACAGTAAATTTTCCTGCTTCAATTAAAGACTAAAATTAGAAGTGTACTTACCAAAGGTAACAGATGGGTATAGAAACCATGACTCTTATTTTGAATTCAGGACCTCACTTAAAGAAACTAGCCAATCGTCACAAAAAAAGAAACCAGGTAGGGAATAAGGTTAAATGGCCAGGATATGGGTTAACATTGTGCATTAGGCATTGCATTAGGACCATGCACTACAAATGTTCGCTGCATTACGTTCCTTAGCATAAATAATGGAGCAAAGATAGCGACTTAACCTCACACTGCACATAAAACAGAAAAAAGCAAATTATCCATCTAAAAAAAAAGGAACTAATTGAAGCGTGCTTCTCAGTATATGAACATAAAGATATCAGAGGATCTCTTAACCACTGCACATAAAACATGCATGAAATAAAATGGACACAAGCCAAAAAAATCAAACATCCTCCCATGCTAGAGCTCAAACACCTTTTTGGAAAGAAAAACACGCACATTTGAGGATAAAATTCAGACCAGAATTTTATTGACAAGGCCCTCTCTGAAATACAGCCGTCTGTGTGTCAGACCACGAAGAGTTCAAATAAGTCACAACACCACTTTGAGAACTGACAACCCCGATCAAACTGAAGAAAGAATCAGCAATGGGAGGACAAAGCATCTCTGAGATCTCGGCATACAAGGTCTGCTCAGAAAGTCCTAACACTCATATCTTACAGACTATAAAACACATTTATACACATTGATGAAATCAAGTCACATACAGAAATATATCTGTGAATAGAATTACACAAACAGACCACAACACACTTTGAGAGAGAAAGCAAACAAGTATTTTCTTTTGAAACTCAAGTGTGGACTATTTTAAAAAGATTATGAAAACGTATCATAGGAAAGTACAGATCTGCTTTTTTTGGTGAACAGGCCCATCTTATCTAAATGCACAGATATCTTCAGCCTCTTCAGTAAGATTCCCTTCAAAAGAACATGATTACCCAACCAAACCCTTTTAAGAGCGGGCACATAAAAACATCTTTCATATTCTCAGATATGAGAATGAAAACAAATATTAAAATGAAATGCATTTTCCATCTCATCTCAAACACAATTTTGCAAAAAATCGGTGCACATAATTCTTTCATTCCCCCAAAACACACCATACTTACAATTCATAAATAAAAGGTAAAATAACCAATAGAACTGTACTGTGGCCACATCTGAGAAGACATAAACAGCTTTCAACAGGTTTCGTTAAATAAAGTCTCAGTAAAGTGCGAATACAAGCAGGCAGACAGCTTGTGTGTGTTCGGGTGATTACAAACAGGCAGTGCTTGTACAGAATGACTCCCGAACGTTTACAAAGACTACCGTAAGCATTCCTGTGATGTTCCTGTCTCGATGGTACATGGGAAGGGGGCAAATTTAAAGGACTTGGCTGAGCCTCACCTGGGCAGAAACACAGGCTTCTGAGAGAGGTGCTCACGCAGTTCTGGGAGGCAGAGTTGGTATTCAGATATCGCTCCACGTAGTCGGGCCAGCGCTGTAAAGCACACAGAGACATTTAAGGTTATAAGAGAAAGAGTCCCTGTCTAAAAGCATTATCGTCTCAAACTTCTCTGCATGAATAATATCACCGGGATAAGTTCTGCGTGCCAGTTTAACGCATTGTTCCATGTGACTCGTTTCTATTTATGAATCTCATTTATTATGCAAAGACTTGCTTTTGAGCTTATGCTTCAAATAAGCTGTTTTTCCAAGAAGTAAAATACACAGAGTTTTCTGCAAAGATCAGAAAATTCTAATCTAAAGCAAAGTACTACAAGTGAACGTGAAGCCAAAATATATTGCAGTGACAAGAAGCACATTTGCATAAACAATTTGAAGTACTTAAACCCGCAGGGTCAACCATAACTTTTTTAATAACCGAGCATTTTAATCATTTATAACAACATTATTAATTTATACTAAGCGTGGTTATAATGTAATTACAGAAAGTGAAAAGTAAATTGCTTACATCAAACCAATTACATTTTACAATATGCATAAATCTTGCACAGGTCAAACACTACAATTAATTTACTATTCGCCACAGAAGTCATACACTGTTCTTATGGTGGTTTAGGCTGCACATTTCCCTGCCAGTACACTGACTGATGTGCTAGAGAATATAGACAGCTCCAGGAAGAACCGGAGGGAACTGATGCAGAAGCACAGGAGTGCTTTGGGAGCTCATGTCTGCCAGCTCCATGATGAGTGTCTCCTAAAATGATGTATGGGTCACGATGGCACTGACTGGAGAGAGTCACAAGCTCAAATATCTCTGAAGAGTGTTGGGCTGGTGTAGAATGTGTCAACTAAAAGCTTGCAGTCAGTATCTAACAACTTCTTATCCAAGTGGCAGGAATGACTCATGAAAATGATCTGTATGGAAAGTGGCATACTCCCATAAATAAACAAATCCCAAATGCAGACGCGGGGAGAATCTGCCAGGACGTTTGTGGCCACATTTGTGGGTTTATTCTGTCATATGAACTTAAACCTCTGACGCCTCGTTTCTTTCAAAAACAGTAAGAAATTGAATAAGGAAGTCTTGCAGGCATCCGTAATTTCCTGTTATAGTGGCAAAGATTTGACCTGTGCATGAAAAGTCAGTCTACAAATTGCATGGTACGTCACTTCTAGACACCGAGTTAGTGAAGGGTCATATAAGGCTGTTCTGACAAGTCTGAATCATGTGGTGTTTGAACATCTGCTTCACCTCCATCACGTGACCTCTTTACTCAAGCAGACAAGAGCAGTAAGAGACTGACTTCTTTTTGCATCCTGCCTACACCTCACACAGCGGCAGGTGCAGCAGATGTTGAATAAGGCAATGCATCTGAACAACAGGCTGTGTGTCAGCTGTAAGCCTGTTACAGTGAACTTGATACACTTGATAAGTAATTAAGATATCTTAAACATCTGTATACGCTAATGTTAGATTTACCCACCTCTAAATGTCACAATAAAAGGAACTAACTGTGGTCGGGCAGTTTATATCAGTCAGATAATGCTTTGGTGTCACCGTGGGTTCTTGGCATGAGAAAAGATGGTGTGAATGTGGAGCCCAATGCCACCAGAGCAGTGTGAGTTAACAGCTTTAAGTTTAGAGTTAACCCAAAATAAAAATGCACATTTTAATCCTGATGTCATTTAAAACCGGTATGACTTTTGTTCTGCTATGGAACACAAAAGAAGATATTTAAAGAAATGTCTCAGTAGTTTTCTGTCCATACAATGGAATCGGTGTGGTCCAGTGTTGTTTTATGACAGTTTATGAAATATCTTTTGTGTTCTGCAGAAGATAGTCAGACAGGTTTGGAATAACAGGGTGAGAAAATTATTTTGGGGTGAACTGTTTAAGGCATAAACACAATGGAGTTTTCAGTTCTCTGTCATGTACCTCAGCTTCAGCAGTTTCATCCGAGTTCTCTTCCTCTGTGTCCAACAGCTCCACAGCCAGCTCCACGGTCCCCTTAGACTTCTGGAACAGTAACTGGAAAAGGAAAAAAATACACAAGTTTAAATACATGTAATGGGTAGAGCAAAAGAAATACCTTAGGGAAATGCTGCTGTGCGGCACATGAAATACCTTTGGGTTTTACTGTGGTTGTGTGGCAGGCAATACCCACTCTAAAACTATTTTCAACACTTAGAATTATTATGCACACCGTTTTTATGAACGGCTGCTAACTGAATCCATGAAATGTTTCTACTGTAAAAATTCACAGCATGTTGCTAAGAACATCATTTCTAACATGGTCACATATCTGTAGATAAAACAGGATGACATTAAAACAAGAGTTCATTCAAAAATTACACAAGAGTAATTTTGGCTGATAAATTGACAGATAGTCAACTGGTCGACTGAAAAATAGACAAAGACGTCTTATCAGCATTTCCTCTAAAACTGCCAGTAAAATTCATAATACCTCTAGTCACTATTCCCCTATCCTCCTGATACCGTTTCAGCTGTGATTTACAATAAACTAACAGTTATGTCTTAAATCACATCTCCATTCTTAAATCACATCTACATTGCGACGTCAACCCAGACTGCTTCCTGTAAATTCTTATTTAAAAAAAGAGAGAACTTTGTGTGTTTGTCTCATATCGCACCTTAAAGCAGTTCTCATCAGACATCAGCTGCTCGGCTTTGCGCTGGTAGGCCGTCTCGGCACCGGCTCTGGATGCCTGGGTGGACTGGGAGCCACTGGTGGCATTGTTGGCACACTCGCTAAGATAAAGATCAGTCACCTGTACACAGATCTCATCACTGACTATATGCTGCAGCTGTGGGAAAGAGAAACAACAGAAAGAAAAGGGTAAAACAGGTTTCTGCATCACTGACAAAACGTATACAGAAGTAGTCTGTATGCAAATATCCTGAGGCTAAATCCACAACATAATTCCAAAAGATGCCGAGCAAACATTCACACAAACACTGTTGACCCAAAATCTGAAGAAATAGCTAATAACAAAACTGTTATCTGAATGTGGAACATCTTAATAACCCAACAATCTTACAATGCTCTTACGCAAGGTTCTCAGTACAACATTTGATCACTTCACTAACCTGTCTGACTATACTCTGAATGAGTTTGTCCATGGTGAAGGCAATGTATGCATGAATGGTAAACATTTCCCTCAGCTGGTCCTCGTATTGAGACGTCTCCATGTTGCCGTCCAGAAGGTTTCGCACCATCTCTAAAAAATGCAGAGTAGTAGTCTTCAACATCAATGTCCACTGATAAAAGAGAGAAGACAATTTAATTCATTACGCTTCAGCAACATCATTATAGTCTTAATCTAAGAATCTTCTCTTAATTGTCTAAGCAGTTTCCATGGTGACTGGAGCCCTGTGGTTTGCAAGCAAATCTGACAGAAAGATCATTAGCTCACACATGTGTTAAATCCCCTAAGAAGAGATCCTGGATAAAACATTCACCTGTCTTCATGAATTTAAATGAATAGTTAACCTAAAAATGAAAATTCTGTCATCATTAAAAGGATTTGGAACAACTTGAGGGTGAGTAAATGTCTTTGTTCTTATGAACACAGGAAAGATATTTGGAAGAATGCTTGTAACAGTTCTTGGCCACCATTGACAACCATAGTAGGAAAATGTCTTTGTATTTTGTTTTGTTCTTTTGAACAGAGAACAAGAATGTAGGATAACAAAGAGTTCTGGGGCACTTTTGACAACCATTGTCATTTTTCCTACTATGGTAGACAATGGTGGCAACTGGCCAAGAACTGTTTGGTAACAAGCATTTTTCCAAATATCATCAGAAGAACAAAGAAATGTAAACAAATTTGGAACAACTGGAGAACGAGTAAATGATGACACAATTTTTTTTAATGGGGGAACTGTCCCTTTAAGATACCATAAACAAGTTCTCGGCCTTCCATCTCAACTACGCCATAACATTGCTTGAAACGGAAGAACAAACAATGACTCGATGCAAACAGCAGTGTTCTGCTGCAGAGTCCAGACTTACTTGGTTCTTTTAATCGCAGCTGGATGGCCGGGCTGTCATTCTTCCCTTTTTTCAGACCGAGGACGTTTCTTTCCCACTCTCTCTCTCTGCCATCTTCCTCGATCTGTTTTTCCGCCTGTCCGTAGATCCGCAACAGTCGGGAGCACAGGACCTGGTGCAGCCGCAGGAAGATGTACCAATTATTGTTGACATAGAAGAGGTTGTAGGCATCATCGCAGTTGCTGAGCTTCTGCTGGGAAGCCCCTGTATGGCTAAAGAGGAGCTTAGACTTCGTTGACGTCGTCCCGTTGTGCTTTTTAGTCCCATCTTCATCGGGTTCGGTCTCCTCCTCTTCCTCCTCCTCCACGTCGGAGAGCTCGCCACGTCTGGCGAACACCATGTCGGGGATGAAGTGGTAGATGATCTGTTTGATTTTGTACTTCTCGTCTTTGTGGATGCCAGACTGCCTCTTGACGTGATGTATGATGAGAGCGGCTGCATCCTCTAGTATTTGGCTGTCCTCGTACGTGAGGGTCATGTGGGGGCCTGAGAGCGGGGCAGCATTGTCTTCTGAAGCCTGCTCCTGTCGCTGTGGGTGACAAGTTGTTGGTTGTTATAGCAACTGTGATAATGTTCAAGAAAATGTCATTTGTTTATAGATAAACACACTGACAGAACAAAGTGCACGCACTTTACATGAACACTGAACAGAGTACAAAATAGGGCCTGGAACAAGTTGGGATGGAAAGAAATAGAAATGAGGAAAAAATACTTGAAAATACTGAACATTTTATATAGCAATAACTTGAAGACCAAAAATAACAAACCTGGTCAATATTACAATTATGTCACTGCTTGAGAGTCACAATTAAAGGAACATATAAGAGTTAAAGGTCCAGTGTAAAAATGAGCGACATCTAGGGGTGCGATTGAGAATTGCAATAAACAGCTCAGTCCACCACTTCCTTTTGAAGCACTACGGTGGTTGACACAGAACTGAGTTGTCATGTTTTTTGCTGAATGAGATAACGTGTTTACGAAATGCGCTCTGTAGAGCAGTTTGTCCGTTTAGGGCTACTGTAGAAACAACATGGCGAATTCCATGCAAGGGGACCCACTATGTATGTAGATAGAAAAAGCTCATTCTAAGGTAATAAAACATAACACTTCATTGTGTTAGGTCATTATACACCTCTGATGACATAGTTATGTATATTCTACTGCATTTCTGTCAATATATCCTCCAAAAAACTACACACTTGACCTTTGAAAATAACTGAATATTAATTTAATAGTGGTAAAGAGCAGTAAAATGTTTTGATGCTTGAAACTAGCTAGCTTTTCACGCTAGCTTAATCTTAGGCTTCATAATAGTTAATCTAACACGTCTAACAGAAGTCGCAACAAAATCACTGTTTGCTTTTTTCATACCTCATCATACAGAGTCTCGATTTCATTGAGCAGCGTCTTGGAGCGAAACACCTTTGTGTCGTTCTGTTTGAAGTTAATACCCTGGTGATCTAAAGACTTGAGGTAATACTTCTCGTTCTGCTCCCTCCAGATTTTATTGAAGCCCCGTTGAGCCTCCCGCCACTCCTCTTCTTTAATTTTCAGCCTGAAAAGGCAAAACATATAATGAATTCTGTGATGAAAACCTGAAACGGTAAATGACAAAGCCCTCCCTTGCTGTCAGCTCTTGAGGGGATTTTTATTATTATTTGAGAACACTGTATCCGAAAAGTACAAAATCCTCCACAACAATTTCAGAATAATTAATATTACATTATAGTACCACAATAGCGTTTCATAAAAACCATGGTGATGCTATTGTGCTTTTTTTAGTTTTGGAAGTTTAAAATACAATCTGTCAAACTCTGACCCCTTTAAAAGCTTTTACTGCCCACAATGTGTGACATTTTATAGTTTTATGAATCTGCGACAAAGGATCCAGCTTCAAACTATAAAATGTATGCTGACCTTTTGAGTACAATAGGTACAGAGACCAGAGGATTCGTCTTCAGTCCATCTATGATGTCTGGGGCTTTTTCGCCGTATATCCTCTGGATAGCTTTACGATGAATGACCTCGGAGGAGCCTCCGATGGTGTTGTCCAGCCTGAACTTGGCTTGTTCTTCAGCGGGCATACGCGAGAGCCTCTTTTGAACAGCCTCCAGGACGCGGATGGTGGCGAGGTTTGTCTCCAAAACCACATCGAGCTGTGTTGCACAAAACATGCTTGATCAAACACTGACCCAAATATCCAGTAACATGTACACATGGCTAAGTAGTGTTGCTAAGTATGATAACGGAAAAATATTTCCTCACCTCAAAGCGTTCATCTTCACATCTATATATATGTTCTTCATACTGAGTCTTTTTGGAGCTGACAAAGGTAGAATCCTCAGACCACGATGGAAATGACACCCAAGTATCATTAAGCACCTGTAAAAGAAATGTAATCGATTAGTTTATTAGGATGAAGATCTAATAGATGGAAACAAACTGACATAGCTTCCTAGCAGTACACACACCTCTTTGCAGAGCGGGGTCCTGCCCGTGCATCTGGGCTGTTGGAAGCTTTTGGGCAGGGCTCGGTAACTGGAGCCCAGTCTCTTGCAGGACGCATAGTCAATCTCCATAGCAATGCCCTCAGTGCCCCTTTCTTTGGGAAAGCTTTCAATCTGGACACATTCTCTGTAGCCAAGAAAGTTCTTGAACCAGGTAAAAAGCTCAGGGAATTTCCTGGAAAGCACACACAGAGAATAAAAATGAACAACATTAGATCATGTTTATAACTACTCTAATAGCAACTGTCAAATGCAACTGGTATACACAAGATGTCAAATGTCTCAGAGATGTCATTGAGTTTCACTGACCCTAAAAAGGGTAAGACCAGCTGCACAAGCTCAGCACGTGAGATCACTTCTTGATTGAAGATGACCAGACAGCGCAGAAAATTGTCATACGCCTCTGAACTCCGCAGTGCCTTCCTCACCTGAGAACAGAACATACAGGTCAAAGAACTCATTTTATAAAATTACAGAATAAATACAATGCAGCAAAACAATTTTCAAAACTCTTACCTTTTCAAAAAAGAGAGACTCTGCACCAATTCCAAGTTTGCTGGCTTCAGCCATTGGATGGTCTTTTCCCATAAACTTTGGCTTCTTCTGTTAAAAGCAAACCAAATGATAATCAATATTAATACTTTTAATATTTTGTAATAAAACAACCATGACGTTATAGACCACTTCGCAAGATGTAAACAACTTTGGTCCAGAAGCACCTCCTGTTTCAGATTTTTTAACACCACACAAGTGTTAAATAAATAAATGTGCTTCAGGAACAGTGTTGTTCACATCTTTCAAAATGGTTTCTTTAAAACTCAAAGTTCACCTTAACAGAGGGTGTAGTGGGGGGTCCCGCGTGTCTGCGGATCTGACAGCCATTCTGGTTGAACCTCTGCTTGTTATTCAGCTGAGGTCTCTTCACTGTGCCTCCATGATCAATTCGTACAGACTCTGCCTTCTCGGCTGCGGTCTTGCTCAATAACTGCATAAAAAAAAGAAAAGGCTTATAAAAAGGTTAAACCTAGTTTAGCTTAAGCATTATGAAACGCATGATTACAGGTCGTTAAGGTCTTTTTAAACAATTACCACTGAATTGTTAGCATCTGGAAGGAACTGGCCAAATTCAGAAAGAAGGTCCTCCTGGTTTTTGAAGAGCTGGGCCACCTGGGCATACACCTCCTGTTCGGTCAGAGCAGGTGTGTAGTTTCCCCCTGCCTCCTTAGCATTACGCTGCTCCTTCTGTTCGATGAACAAACAAATGAATGTGATATTTTTTATTACTGCTGAATAAAAATACTCCACAAGCTGTAAAACCGCATCCTGACATTGACAGAATTGTATTGACGCTCTAACCTGGTATGTGTGCAGGATCTCCAAGAAGGATTTGTAGACCTCTGGCTGGCCCTGAAAGCGGTTCTTGATTTTGTTCACATAGTTGATGGCGTGGTTGAACTCCACAGGCTGGTTGTTCTGCAGCGGAGTGGTACCGGCAGTACTGCTGCTGATGGGCGTGTGAGACTGGGCCGAGGGCGAGCGAGGAGAGGCATATGAGGGTATGGACGGATTGGGCTGGCTGGTTGGGGTCAGTGCAGGAGACTGCATTGGCTGAGAAATATAAAAGAGCATGGTAAGAAAAAGTTGTAAATGTGCATCCCGTTACCATTAGGATCACGATGCATTACTTGCATCATACCTTGCTGATCTTGGCAGCGGTTGGCTGGCTGGGGATGACCAAAGCAGCGGTGCTGGTGGGGGCTGCTGGTTGAGGTTGGGGCTGCGTTGGATGGGTTATGGGGAGGTTCTGGACAGAGATACCGTGTGGGGTAATGTGGTGGATCTGGCCGGGTGTGGTCACGTTGACCAGGTCATTGGTCTGGACCTCAATTTTGTAACCGGGTGGCAGGAAGGTGTTGAAGCCCATGATGAGATCAGGATGACCTTTGAAGAGCTGAGAGACTCGGCTAATCACACCTGGTGTATCAATGCTGAGGATACAAAAAGAGAACATCAATGATAAAGTATGAGGGGACAATCTGATGATTTTCAGATCTCATTCCCCATTTACTGCCATAGTAGAGACAATAAATACTATGGGAGTCAATGAGGGATGAGATCTGTTTGGTTACTGACATTCTTCCTAATATCTTCCTTTGTGTTAAGCAGAACAGAGACATTTTTACATGTTTGGAACAATTTGAGGATGAGTAAAGGGATCATTTTGGGGTGTACTTTCCCTTTAACAATAAAACTTTTTTTTTTTTTTTATCGCTGATACTTTAAAATCTATTATCCAATAATGATATTATCTGTTAAAAATCTATAGCTACATTTACACTGCTGATAAAAAAGGATGCTGAGTGTCATGGCAGCAGCACAGCAACTCGGACATCATTCATTTACCCTTGAATGCAACATATTAAACTTAAGTTTGCCTTAAACTTTAATCCTATTCTTGTGTTATCATGCAAACACTGCTCTTTCCTTCAGGCAATGCTAATCTTGTATTCCTTAAGTAATTACCCAACAGAACATATGGAACCATTATAATTGTGCATAATAATGAATTATCCACCGATTACAAAATGAATATTAGAAGATAATAATGAACATAACACTTCACGGAGGAATGATCATTGGTTTGCTAAATGAATCAACAATTAGTATCTTCACTACTTGGCTAATTAGACCAAAGAATTCCTCTCCTCGGCTAAAAGGACAACAAGAGGAGGTCAGAGCACAAGAGCAACCAGAACCACAAAGACAGGTTAAGTGTTTTGCTCTGCCACAGATAAAGCCCTCAGGCTCTCTCAGAAACAAAATCACGCCATGTTTGGTTTAGAACACCACAACCCCAAAGAAAAAAATGTAACTGACCTTTGAGACTTGAACTCCTTCATGATATCCAGAAAGTCATTGTAGACCTGCGGCTGATTGCCAAACTGAAGCTTAACTTGATCCAAATACGAAAGTGCATCTTCGACCTGAAATTACAAACATCTCAGATCACACATATCAACGCTCTCAAGCTCTCTCCGCAACACTTTAATAACTCTCCTAGTGTGTTTTTAATGGCTTTCCTACCTTGAGTCTCTGGAACTGCTGTTGGCCCAGTGTTGGGGCCGAAGCCGGAGTAGCATGAGAGTGACCCTGTGCCACAGACTGGACAGCTGGTCCATGGTGATGAGGCCCACTGTGCACAGCTGAATTGCTGGTGTGTCCATGTCCCACAGAGCCTTGGGCCAGCGACAACTGTTAGGTTAGAAGCATGAACTGTCAATCATGACTGCTTTTTGTGAGTGAAATGAGTGAGGCATCTATATTTGACACTTGAGCAGGCTATTGTTATACAGTTCTGCTCATGAGTGTGCATACACATCTTGCAGCATCTATTTTTGTGTTTTGTTTTTATCATTCCTGGTTTGTTTTGTTTGACTGAAAATCTACAGGTAGTGTAGTGCTTTAGTTTTTCTTGTAAGCTTTGAGCTCTCCTCCACAACGGGTCAATCATGTTGAGATTCACAATGATTAAAAAGGCAGCCAGCAGTTATTGAAGCTCAAGGATGCAATACATGATGTTCAGGACTGAGGATATATAAACTGCACTTAAGTTTGTGTTATGCAGATGTTTCTGAGTAACCCTATATTCAATATTTTTTTACTTTTGAGAAAGTTATGAGCATGTTGTGTGTATAAACAATATTTATATATGGTAATAAATAAATGAGAATGTAAATGAAATTAAACATAGTATTAACATTGCATTTATTATCATTTACTTAACAAGTGTTTTCACACACGCGTAATGAGAAAAGTTTGCGATTTCTTTAAAAGTATCCTGATGTATTTTTGGTACCTGGTAGGTCTGAGAAACCGAGTACTGCATGCTGGATGATGGTTGCATGTTATCTGGTGCAGTCTCGAACAGGGAGGAAGCAGAGTTAAGGACGCGGTGCTGAAAGCTGTCCGCACCCCCAGGGAGCCGCCGCTGAGAGCCGATCACTGTTTCCTGATCCTCCAAGCGCCGCTTCATTATGTACTCATGCTCTTCACTGCGGTGGATCTACAACCAAACATCACACTGCCATCAGTCATTAAAGTTTGGACACACTTGAATGAATGTGTTATTTCAACCACTTAAGACTTCAGTTTCTTATTCTTTAATGCTTGACATTAGTTGCACTTGTGATTTTTTATTTGGACGCATGACACTGGACAGCCAAGGACAAGGCAGCAAGTGCCCAGAAAACATGGGAACTATTTCAAACCTTTTCAAAGTATCATACTGTTAACTTAGAAAATCTGAAGTGTGTAGTGCTGTCATTCATACAAAGAATGGCTTTTTAAAGAAAAGAAAAACTTCTGTTTAATATTTATCTTCACCCCTAAGTATTATGTCATGGTTTTAATAATAAACAATGAGTCTGTGTGTCCAGAAAGTAACTTAAAGCTTTATAACTAAATAATAATAATTCAATATTTAATAATTAGTAGTAATTATGAGTCTGGTTAAATTTAATTGATCCAATTTTAATGTAAAACCCGAAGGCTTCAAATGAAAACGCTTTCGCCACATTGTCTTGAAAAACGCAACGTGTCAGCCGGCTCCTCTGAGGGGCTCAACCTTACGGCTCGGCATAAAACTCTGTAAAGATTTTGTCACCTGTCAAATTTACTTAAGTCCCAAATGGCGTTTACTCGATCGCGCTAGCAGTAAAACTACCTCAGTTTACCGCAGTTATGAACTTTTGCCTTAACAAATACTACCACAAAGGTTAGACGATGAAACTGCGGTACAGCTTCCTATAAAATTAGGCGATGGATTTACACAGTGGAAGCAGATGGTGATGTGAAAAGAGGTATGCTAGAGGGAAACATGCTATGGCACGTGTGCTGTCCAACTTTTCTTAGAATGGCTAACCTCCCGTTTCACCCATTCGGACGGTTTCTCCTCCTCAGAGTGTGTGTCAGGCCTTGAGAACCACACAGCAGGCACACACATGCACAAGATGACCTACAAACATGCATGCTATGTGCACGATTAAACGTAATAGGAAACCCATTGTGTACGTGTGCGTGTTTACTACTGCTTTGGTAATGTAAACATGCTCAAGTCAATAAAGCTTCAACGTCTGTGAGGAGTTACAGCAGCAGTAACGCCTCTATCCGATGGGCAAATCCAAACAGAACTCGGAGCTAGAAAAACTGATAAGTCCATAATAAAACAACGCGATCATTTTCGCCGCCCCAATCGAGCGATTAAATCGCCAAGAAAAGGTGAAAAGGAAGCCTGGTTGGCAGTCGAACTGTTTCTAGCTACAATCAGGAAGTCCTGCCTGATGAATGGTCCCTACCGGTGAGAACACAACTGTTCCGAGATCAAACCAGCACCGTTATACAGTAGACCATAACACATTCATACACAATCACCGATAACTGGCAAGTCAAAGGCGGCGAACGATAGCCCGACATTCATGTTGAGCAGCTGACCCACACTATAGAGCTTACAAACCTTATCTAGCCATCCGAGCTAAGCGCGGCTAGCTATAGCGCCTTAAAAATAATATTATATAATCACAGCTATTGCATGCATCACTACAAAAGCACTTGGTGTAACGTTGCTCTCTCACACGTTTTTAGTTTACTGGCCATTTGAGACCGTGGTAAGTGTCAATAAGTATGAGAGTTAGCTGCTCGTTGCCTGGATGAAGCAGTGAGACGACGACAGCTAGCGAAACTTAGCAAGCGTCCGCTAGCGAAACTTAGCAAGCGTCCGCTAGCTCACAACACTCAACTCACCCCGCAACAAACTCTCCGGATCACTTCAGTCTGTTCCGCCGAAAAATCAAACGCAATGAAGCTCAGTAACACCGCTAAAACGTTGAATCACGTAACGTTAAGGTTTAAATGAACAAATTAAAACAAGCGTAACCATTCAGCCAAGGCGCCAGACCTCAAATTGCATGCTAGGTTGCTAATTGGCTAACATGGGAAAACAACCTCAGCAGGAGGATCCTTGTTCGGGGGCGTGGCTTTGGACAGGGCGGTCTTAGCAAACTCCCACCGAGACATACGATTGGTGAAAATTCGAACAAATCAGATTCCTACTGGCTTTAGCCGCCTCGTTTGAACAGGGAGGTTGTCAACATTGCTGGAATACTCGAAATACAACACCTCAGTTCTGCATGTTAGCAAAAAAACGTAGAATGTTAGCAGGAAATACGACTTTCTCACTTGAAATTTTGTGAGGTGAATTAATGGCAGAATTGTGGCACTAACGTTACACCAGTGGATGCTGTAAAGCAAAAGGATGCTTCAACCTACATACATAGGTAAATATTTGTACTGTCTTTATGCCATGCTAACCTTTTTTTGTGTCCGGTGTCTAACATACAGTATGTTATGCATAAGTAATGTTGTAGTCGAGACCACCAAAACTGAGACCACAGGGTGTCGAGAGCAAGACTTTGAGGGGCTGAGACCAAGACCAAGGCAGGCCAAGACCAGCACTCCCAAAATGAATTCAAAATATCCACAAAACACTAAAAAGTCATAATAAAATAATAATCGAAGGAACTTGGGTGATTTATTGTGCAGAAATGTATGTGTAGGATATTTTATGTTCCATGTTTTAATCACCCACCTACTGTAACATATACACATTTTTGTGCAGGTGAAAATTCCTACAACTAAACATAAAAGGTAAAAAAAAACAAGATTTAAGTCTGTGACCTTCAACAAAACAAAACATTCAGTGACTTAATTAGTTTCATTGCTTTTTTATCTAATCAATAGCAAAATACCTGTGTGTTGCTCAGAAATGCACAAAAGTTCAGATTTGTTCTAGATTTGTCTAGATAGAACAAAAACTTGTTTAATTGTGTCTTAAACTTAAGTCACTTATAAACTCAAGGTTTATGGAATAATCATACAAAATCAAAATCACATCAGATGTTATCAAATAAAAAAAACAAGATCTCCTACGAGTACCTTTTTTGCAATCACATCTCAGATATTGTGGGCCGTTGTGTGTATTCATTTTGTTGACAGATTTATTTAAGACAATCCCCCATTCTTCTCTTACCAACAGTAAGAGCAACAAAAGTAACAGAAGAATCAAATAAGTAACAAGTGCTTTTAAAGCCAGAAGTTTTACATCCAAACACATGAATGATGTTAACAACACATAAATCAGACAATGCACATGTCATTTAGTGTAATTCCCACAGTTGTGGTCTTGACAGGTCTTGAAATAAAATCCTGAGACCACTAAATCAAAGAGCAAGACCAGGCCGAGACCAAAGACATCCGAGACCCAGACCTTTAAAAAATGGTCTTCTTGAGAATACTACAACACTATGCATAAGGCCGTTGCTTGTGTTCTCTAATATATTTTAAGTTAATTAGTGTATGAAATGACATCCTACGTCAACAAATAGTTTTCTAAAACTAATCATTTTTCACTTTCACTTTGAAAACTGTCATGATCAACAGGCATGCATGCAGTTCATAAATCAACGTTTAGTATTTTTGTTTGTGTACGTGTTTGTCATGGTTAATCTCCATCAGAGTCAACATTGAAATACTCTTATTATATTGTAGTATATTTATTGACTATTTAATTTGACTAGATATGAGTTTTTCAATTTAGCCTTCTTTTAAATCGCCCACCTTCACTGCTTGATCTGTTTTCTCAGCATTCTGTCCTTGTGGGGATCGCTTTTAACGTGATTTGTGTGCTTTATTGTAAGTCGCTTTGGTGGGCAACCTGTCTGCTAAGATGATAAATGAGAATGCATTATTGAATTTTTACCGAGCTCTCAAGCTGTGCTGTTTTAAGTTGCTTTTGCTCAATAAAATTATTTTGTGCAGACATAAGTGTCTGGTTTGTTGAATGATGTAAAATCAGTATTTGTATAGAGGGATCCATAACAGCAGAGGGAGACAGAGTAATTTCTGTATGGTTGATCTCTCTCTATTTAAAGCACATTGTAAATAACATTAGCCTGTTGTTTAATTATGAATAATGGTGATAGATATGTCCTTTCAATTTTTGAAAAGTGGGCATTTTAACCTAGTTAAATTTTTTATATTTTTAGTACAGAATTTCTAACTATGAAACTTGGAATGTAAACCTTCTTTCCAGGCTTAAGAAGAATCACAAAAAGACGTTCTTTGTTATTAAAGGGGTCATATGGTGCGAATACGTGTTTTTCTGTGTCGTTGGTGTGTTATAAGTTGCCCATCCATGTATTAGACACGTAAAGTTGCAAATAGTTAAGTGTCGGAACAAAAGATGCATTCTATATCTAAAAGCGAATGGTCACTCAGACCTGCCTGAAACGCCTCGTGTAACCACACCCCCACAAATCTACGTAAGTTCGGGGTATGATTTGACTAAGACCGCCCAAATGTATACGCAAGTAAGGTGGGCGAACCTGTTAGTACAATTGCTGTCAGTACAATTGCAATATGGTAAGAGGTGTTGCATTTCCGTCACACGCTAGCAGTATTCGACCAATCACTATGCACTAGTTAACTGGCCAATCATAGCATACCTCGTTATTCAGATTGATGAGCTTTGTATAAAATCTGCGCGTTTCAGAGAGGCGGTGCAAAGGGGAGATACAAATATGCACGGTATGTGGAAAAAACTGTGTTTTTTAACCTTAAATCTCACACATTGCATTACATCTAAAACAAACGATATATTCGTTTTAGCCGTGTCTTAGGACCCCTTTAAAATCTACTTGGGACTTAAACCCATAACCTGTTATTGCCAGCATCAGACTCTAGCTCTAACTGAGCTACAGGAACACATGCTTTATAATACTGACATTTCTAACTGATACTGTCAAGAGGGTGTGTACATGAATGTAATGCCACTGTTCTCCCATTAAATGAGTCATCCACAATTTAGCCTTTCACGGTTACTGCATTGGTCTATGTAAAAATAAATCACCAAGTTTGCTGAATTATATAATTAAGGAGAACAATGTAAGAGCGAAGATCAATGCAGTCTTCAAATTAACCAACAAGATGCTGGATTCCAAACTGAACAATGGATGATTATTATAGCCACGTGGCAAACATTGTCATCATTTCTAAATGTATGTTTTATAAATATAATGTTTTAGTTATTACAACATAAAATAACTTGAAATATTGGGTAACACCTTTAGTGTTGGTGTATGCATTGTAAGTATTTAATTTCTATTGACATTAACTACAAGCTACTTCACAAAATAGTTACACAAAAAACATGGTGATATAATTTGTGATCATCCAATATTGTTTTTGTGTAAAAAACCCAAATGGGAAGAATACCGGCACCACAGACATAATGCAATAAAACTGCTACTTTGAAGGCTCTAAATGGTATTTTATTTGAAAATTATTTCTCTTGTTGCACCCACACATGCATTTATTATGCCCTGTGTATTTTCCTCTGGGTTTATATAAATGTCTGTTATGTATGTTTTTTTATTAGTTATAAACCCACTGCCACTTATTAATTATTGGTATTAGACACCATATTATATCTGCTTTTGTTATTTTGCCCAGTGGTTTGTTTTAGGGATGCACCGATATGTACAATTTTGACCGATAACCTATAATTCTTCATCATTGGAAGCCGATAACTGATATATTAGCCGACATACAGTAAATATTACTATAAAATTCCCTAAGACTGAAACAAAAGGAAAAAATGGACACCTTCTTTTATTTGAAAACATTCACTGCACAAACCATTAGTTCTCTTTCCCCCCTGAATATCATGTACCAAGCCTACTTTACACTATTTAACAGGTTCTTTAACCTTCAAACTTTTCTGGTATATTTTTTATTTAATGAACAAATTATAGATGTTCTTCCAGAGCAACCCAGAAAAGTGTTCTTAATAGCCACATGTCTAACAGGTCTCAAGACAGAAAGCGTTCGGATAGCAGTCTGATTCAAACAATATGCTTTTGTTCCTATAATTTACATACTGTAACGTTACATCAGCAATGTTTTACTAGCAGTATGTGAATGAACATGACAGAAAGATAGTACTGTACTGTATTTTGTGCAGCTGAAGAAGTTTAACCAGAGGAAATTATTTATGATTTACTTCAGTTCGTGGCATAGACACGAAATTTGGAATGTATTAATGCGTGTTCATGGACACGAATATCCCCATTTTTTCGTGTAAGTGAGCACAACCTTTTTATAATGTCACTCTGCACAACTTTCTTTTCGTGTCACTCAGAATGACTTTCAATACACAGACTGCATGTTTCTTTACATTTATATATTTATAACTTGATATCAAAAGAAGTCATACCTGTCACCCCACACCCTAAAATCACAACCGCAAAGGCAAGTTTTTCCCGTGCGAGTTTCACGAGGTGGCAAAGCAATGATAAATGGCTCCCCTAACCCCACCCCTAAACCTACGTGACAGGGGAAAAGTCAAAACATACCAATGAGATCTTAGGGAATAGGAATTCACAAGAATGAGCCACCTTGTAAAATATTAATTCTCATCAGATTGCGTTGATATATATTTATACAAAGATACCTTGTTTTAAAATCCATTAGATCAAAAGTCGTTGTGGGTGACACGGAAAAAGGGGGAAATTCGTGTGAGTAAACACGAATGAATAGATTACAGTTTGTGACAATGTCACGAATTCCGGTGAGACTGTGTTGAATATATCGGCCTAAATTGTATTATTGGCCGATAACGATACCATTACAAATTAACATTTATCGGCCGATACCGATATGGCCGATAATTTATCATGCATCCCTACTTTGTTTTTACTGGCCTTTCATCTTGCTGTCTATAATTAGAGAACACAAGACAAAATTTAAAGATTCTCAAAAGGCAGAGACGTATCCAGCCACAGTGCCATAAATATGTCACAGCTGTTTCTAGACAGCAGCACCAGCCCAGTAGTTTGAGAATGGAATTTGAACTGTAGTTTGCACTTTGCACAACTTACATTTTTCCATTCACGTTATACATACTCCTGAGATTTTCTTGTAATTTATTTTAAGGATTTTAAGTTAAGCTAAAAATATTATAGATTTGTATATTTTTAAGGAGAAGCTACTTAACATAATAAAATATGGTTGTTGAGAAAAAAAAACTTTTTAGAGTGTGTCCCTTTAAAGCTCCACTGTGTATATAACCATGAAAGTGTAACATAATGCCTCAGAAGGCATCAGAAAGAGTTCCCGGGCGGGATATCAAACCCAAGGGTCTATCGAGACAGTGCAAAGCTTTGTGACCTTTTCGCTTCTTGGATGAAGTATTTGGCAAATTGATACATGGCACACATTTTTTTGGGAGGCAAGTCCCTATCCATTATTCTGAGGTTATGTTTTCATGTTGGAAACAACAAATGTTCTGGTTTAGATTTTATATTAAAATGCAATTGAGGGAGGCATATAGCAAAATATATAATTGGGAAAACAGTGGTTCACTAGTTCAGGAAAACGAGCTGTCTTGGTTTCTTTAAGTCAAGCAATGTGAATGATCATCTTATACCTTCCTAACACCGTGTCTACACCGGATGCGACAGGTGTCCAGTGTGGACAACACATTTTTATAATGGGTTAATGCTTTTCTAATTCACGGTGTTAGCCGGCTTACCTTGAAGAGGACTATTTAACTGAGTAGACAGGTGTCCGGTTGGGGCATCCAAGTTTATATTTTGAATATTTCTATCTTGGTTATCTGGAGTTATTCAATTTAGCCACAGACTCAACCCTATTATATTATTGCCTTTCAGACTGCAGTATAACTATAATTGAAGTGTTACAGGTTCTTGTGTTACGAACTTCATCTGAGAAAGAATTAGTTGTATTTAGATATTACACATGTACTGTATGTAACAGTTTAGTGTAGTGTATGCAGTTTCAGCATACTGCCAGTGTGAAATTGACCAATGTATTGATTGTAGTGTCTTCTTTTTGCTTTTAAAATTTGTTTAGAAGGAGCCGATCATAAAACTAACGTCTATTGCAATAACCAAACCCAAAAAAAAAAAAAATTCAAATTCCACAGGCGACTTTCTTTATTGCCTTTCATGTATACTCTATATGATATATCTTAAAGTAGGCATGACACTCCATAAAAATGAAGCATGATAAGGTGCTGGCTTGGACATTCTTGTGTGACTCCCACATATCAACACACACAGAGGTGTGAATTGACATCTACACATCGCAGTGTTGATTAACATCTATATATCACAGTTTAGTTCAGGTGCAGAGGCAAGTGCTACATGTGAAAACCGTATTGATAAAAGGCAATTGGAAAAGGCACTAATGAGTAAAAATCAATCAAATGCACAAATGAAAAATTAATATGGCAGCATAGATTTACTAGATGATGCATAAATTATGTATGGCCACACAACAGATGGTTTGCAACAGCTCTGTAATTCTAGTCCTCATAGTCATATTTGCCAATGTTGTGACCTCTTTCTTGTAGCACAGCATCTATTTTGCGATTATTCAGTCTTTATTTACTGCAAAATGTAGCTGACACATCCACATCCACACGACATGACGACAACAGCTTTGAAGTATCTTTGAAGTACTTATTCAATTTCCCTGTTAATGCTGCAATATGTAGGCAATATTCTACATATGGTAATGTGATTTCAGCAGCTCATGCGTTTCTCTGTCTCATTGCGACTTTACCCTCAGCGTGACATCTGCCCGTGGGGGCATCTGAAATTGCACAATGATCAGAAACGACAGATTAATGCAAATTCGAGTAGTCCTCCCGCTAAATATCCATTTAGAGGATACCAAAGCGGTGGAGGTCAAATGAGCCCTCAACTGTGCCGATGACCCGTACGTATGCTGTCACGTCTTGATCTGCGATTCCAGACTCTTCCATGACATCTTCGGAAGCTCCATTAAAAATCTTGAAAGCTGCGAATTGCAAGAAGAAAGTGTGAAGCAAAGAAAATTCTGATGCTATCAGATCCTGTAATCCTTTAAAAGAGAGATTGAGACTTGTATCGATTTTGATGAGGCAGGAAAAGAAAATAAGCTATCATTAAAGTCGGCAATTAACCAGGAGAACCCTTTGTGAGATGAGAGTCAAATTGCCATTAAAAATCACCAGGACAAGGGCTCCTCAAATTGTTATGGTGTCTCAAAGTTGCATGACTTTTCAAAGGTGGGAAATTGGTTGGAGGAGATTTTCATTTATTTTGCCCTTTCAATGACAGTCTGTGTCTCGTCCCTTTTCAAGCTGAGGCTTCCTGTGGTGATTTTCCGCTGCTCCTGTCCACCTGACAAATCAGACTCCCCTTGTGATGTGTCTGTTTTTCACCCAAAGAAAATCTGTTCGATCGGTCTATTGCATAAGAATTCATAACTATTTTAAATGTTTGCAATTTCACATGAATTCGAACTTGATTTGTCCCAAAACATAAAGTTTGTACATCAAACGTAACCATAAAGCAAACGGAAGCGGCAAATAGATTGTTCATATTCCTAACAATTCCCCCCATTTTGCCAAATTGTTATCCGTTTGTGTGTTGAATGGCACAGCATGGTAAAAATGAGACTGAAGTCCAACTTTTCAGCAACGGCTTTAAGAAAGCGTCATGTCCATGCCCATAACACATGCTTGACAGGTTATACAGTCCGAGACCTTTCACCATCATGTGTACTTGAGTCCAAGCATGATACCTCCATTATTATCTCTGGTAATCAGATTTCTGCCAGCATCACAGGATTTGACAAATGGTCCTGTGCATCAGGCCCGACTCCCCCATTTCCTCTTCTTCAGGCTCTTCCTGTAAATGTGCCCATTCTAAGTGTGATGTATAATGGTGCCCAGCCCTGTCAGACAGCTCTGAATGAGATTGTTGTTGTTTGCTCTATTGTTACACTGCCTATGCTGAGGCAGTCAAATCTGGGCATGTACACATCTATTTAGATGCCTAAACAAGCAGAATCTCCTGGAGAACAATCGTTTTGTGGCGGTAGTGTTATAGGCACAAAAAGTGATCAGAATTTTCCACAGAAGTACTAATAGATTGTCTGTATGGTTTCAAGCATACATGATTGTCAGTGGTTTTATCTTCATGATTTTAGAAGTATTGTAAGGGTTCATTAAGTTGGTGCACACATATTTTACATGTTTTAATAAATAAATAAATAGGTTTGTGTAAAAACAGAAGATCGGTGTAGTAAAGCATGAACAGGAATAATATACTTGTAAAGAAATGCAACAGGAATATAATAAAACTAATGCAGATGGTATGAATATTCTTAATTTCAAATGTGTTGGTTACTAATATACTAATGTCAATTGCAGTATCATAAATCTGCAAAAATCCATATCTAGATATTTTCAGACAGACAGTTTGCCATTTACTCACCCTCTTGTCATTTCAAACCTGTATGACTTTCATCTGCAGAACACACAAGAGGATATCTTGAAGAACGTTGGTAACCGATCAACGGGGGTAACCATTTACTTGCATCGGTTTTGTGTCCATGCGATAGAAGTGATTGGGTACCAACGTAGTGCAGTTACCAACATTGTTCAAAATATCTTCTTCCGTGTTCTGCAGAAGAAATAAAGTGATACAGGTTTGAAATGACATGAGGGTGAGCAAATTGACAGAATTTTCATTTTTGGGTCAAGATGCATTTAATTTGTTTTGTGGACATTTAATACTGAACACATATCATGCATATAAAGAAACTGAATTCAATACAATGTAATTTTCTAAATGTTAATTAACAGATATATCTACAGGACGTCAAATACCTTTAATGCTTCTAAATGAAACTTGTTAATGAACCGCTCATTACAGCCCAAAAACACAAAAGAAAAGAACCCCATTACCGATGGCTATATCTGAATTGCCTGGGTTTATCTCCAGCCTTACATGGTGTCGTAGAATGAAGCACCTCATTTGTTTTGAGTCACTATGCACTGTCTTCCAGCTTGCCATGCTATTTGGCATCATGCTGCGAACTTCTGGAGGAGGGCATGGGTGAGCGGTTGCTACTGCTTGACACATATTAGTCCTTTCCTCCTGAGGTTTACATTGTGATTTGAAGGCTTGCTGTTTTCTCTCGCAGTTTGCAGTGATAAAAAATACAAGAGTCAACCAGAGGGTTTAAAGTTTGGCGTTTTTGCAGTCTAGTGTGGGTCACACTAAATGGCACCCAGCATTTTCTCAGGTTAATCGTGAGAACGTTGTTAGTCAGGCTATACCTTGTCATGGACCTTATACACCATGACTGGGGTTCATTTTGTTGCAACTTAAATTTAATTTAGGAGTGAATTTGATTCAGTGCTTGAGAAGTCGTATAGAGGGCATTAGTTGTAAATTGCACGGCTCAGTCTATACAGCTAAATGAGGTGAACTGAAATGGATCTGAACTTAGCCCTGAACCATAAACCAATAACAAAGCAACAATACGCATTTCCTTGCCATATAGAGAAGGTAATTATAAGAGCCAAATGCTTTAGTGGATAACTTGTCTGCACTTTAACATAGAAAATATACAGGCAGTACACCATCAAATATTATTTATCCTTCCATATGAGAATCTATTCACTCACAGGTTTAATAGTGCCCTAAACACACAACATCTGTCGTAACAGAACTCTTGTTTTTATGTGCCTCTTGGGTCTCACACAAAGCTGCAAACCATCTAGATTCTAAGCATACCAATTGGGCAGTTTTCTTTTTTGGCCTGCATTGTGCCCTGGCATTTTCCTCTATTGATATTGGGCTTAATATCAACATGTCTTACATTAATATGTGCATACAATTAAAAGTAAAAAAATGACAGCATTGCCTGCGGTGATCCATGTAACATTTAGGTCCTGGCATTACGTGAATATCTTAAAGACAAATATAGCTGATTATAGAACTGTTTGCTTTCCTAAATTCTTCGTCTACATCTACTTTTGTGTTCAACAGAAATAAAAACATTATACAGTAATTTATCATTTATCATCAGTAGTCAGTGGTGCCCCAGATCTCTCAGTTGCTAACATTCTTCCAAATATATTTCTTTGTGTTCAGCAGAACAAAAACATTTATACAGATTTGGAACAACTTGAGGGTGAGTCAATGAAGACAGAATAAAATTTTTTAGGTGGAGCATCCCTTAAAAATCTTCTATGTTTCTCAAACCCTCATAGTGCATCTATGTTTCTTAACATTTTGCAGTCACCCTGTAGGCTTCTGGGCTTTTGGGGTGCTGTTGGTTTGAAGGGTTTTGGATGTGGGCCAGAGGAAAACGGTGATATCTAGCAACATTTCATTGAAATGTAAATTTTGCCCTGTGGATCAACATTTAAATGTCTTGTCCAACATTTCCAGCTACAAAAGGGATTTTTAAAATCAAAATAGCCAGAAGTTCCACTTACCTGTATCATCCATAAATGACCAGTGATGTAAGATGTTGGAGGCAACCTTTGTTTGGTGATACTGATATTGCAGTCTGTGTGTAATGAGGTCATTCATCGTCCTTTGATGCAGGAGAGCAGGGCGGTCTGGTAACAAAAGGTGGCTGGCGGCAAACCTGACTCATAATGACAGAACAGACTGAGTCGTCTCGGCTAATGGCAGCCTGTCATGAGTATGATGATTTCTACAGCTTTCACCGGTTTTGTCCCTGAGCATTTTGTCTGAATGATGCAGTGCTGAATGAATTTCTGATAGATCGAATGTTGTTGTTGTTATATTTTAGCAACATAATGTGAATTCCATAATTATGTGGAATGCACAAACGTCTTTCAATAAAGTTTTCCATTGAAGCCGCTCAACAGGGACTCTTACATTAATAACAGTAGAGTACAATTTTCTAAAATTGTAAGAATGTGCATTGTGGAAAGGGCTATGACAATAAAGTTGACTTGGTTCAAAATTCAGAATTGAAATGCTTGTTAAAAGGAAAGTTATTCTGAAAGGTCCCTGACAGTATTAGTACGTGGTTTAATTCATAACTATGTTTTTCCATTGATTTTCATTTGTTCATATGAAAAATCTAATTCAACCACACAACAAATCAATACCAAAATAATAATAGAACTTGATAAACTTGATGAAAGACAGCCACATGAGGTAAATAAATCAAACAAAAAACTATTTTTAGATAGCTGTTGGGGTAATATCCATCAAAGCAAACATAAATAAATCAATACAA
Organism: Triplophysa siluroides; assembly: GCA_006030095.1. Lineage (NCBI taxonomy): Eukaryota > Metazoa > Chordata > Actinopteri > Cypriniformes > Nemacheilidae > Triplophysa > Triplophysa siluroides. Next base: position 367,442 of record VCII01000702.1, read on the forward strand.
GTCTATAGAAACATTTAACCAATAAAGGTGCCCCATTTAAAATAAGGTGTGATAATTATTGTTCTCATATAAAATGAATCTCATATCAAGTAATTTGGATCAAGCTTATCCATGTATTCTTCAAAAACTATTTTCCGAAGATAATGGGCTATATGCACACGTTACTTCCGCATTTCACGGGGATGTTAAATTTAAATAGTTAAATTTAGCAAATGCTGTACTTTGCGGCACACCGCAGTGGTATATAGAAGTGGCGTTCTACCGTATTTGAATGTTATAACAACATGTAAACATATGAAAGTCTCATTAAAAAATACGTTAGCACAGCACTTCTACAGTATATACCAATGTGGTGTGCCGCAATGTACAGCATCTGCTAAATGTAACTATTTTCTCAGTTTCCCATTTCTTTCTGCTTTAAGTCTCCCCAACCTGAAACTGGCGTAGGTTCTTCCCGTGAAACGCAGAAGTAACACGTGCATATAGCCCATTTTATAACTATTTGCATCATTGGATATGTTGACTGCTCACATAAGTGATTTTTGCAATATAAGCAAGCAGAAAGTAGAACTTTAAATTTAACTTTGACCATCATATTACAATGTTTGTTTAGATAAAATGAATGATATTGTGATTGAATGATTAATGGATTGAAAGAAAAAATTTAGTAAAATGCTATTTCCCATATAAAGCATATAATCTTTTTTCAATTCAGGCTGTTGAGCAGTAAAACTACCAGCTGGCCCAAAGATCATGCTCGCAGCCCTTCGCAAACTGTCAGGCATATGCTTCACTGACCTAGGACTCAATTGGGCATAACAACTGTTGTCGTGTTTGTCCAGCGGGATATGACGCCTTCACAGAACAGCCCTGTACTGCATACAGCTTCATTATGGTCATAAATGAAGCCTGAAGAACAGTTCCTGTGACTCTCGGACAGTTGGACAAAGGAACAGAATTTGCTGCAGGTGGTGTTTAATAATTCATGTACTTGTGAAACTCACTACACGTTGGGAGTGATTTCGCTGCGTGGTAAAATCCATCTGTTTTCATAACCACTCACCACGCCAGGGTGTTAAAACACTAAACACATTGTGCAGAGGCAAACTGTGGGTATGTGATCTGGCGAAATGTCTAATTTTTTTATTTTCTTTAGAGCTCTTAGATTTTTAGGGCTTTATATCAAACTCCCACATGACATGTTCCATTTGCAGAAGACAGAAGGGACAAAAACACTTTATTTACACACTCATTTAGTTGACATGCACTGGTAGGATGTGAGCTTATCTGCCTCGGGTATTGATGTCAAATATACAGATTTGTGTAAGTTATGGGGCTACTGGATGCTTGTTGATAAATCACAGCCTAAAACGTGTCTGCATTGTACGGGGTATTATGTATTCCCTGTTTCTGAACTGTGAAAAGCCAAATATAGGCAAGGTAATGTTCTTACTTGTCATTTCTTGATGCCCCAGTAGAGTAGAATTGTTTCGTGATGGTGCTGACTATTACATAGAGCGCAAGCGTTATTTTTCAAAATTAGATTGTTGAGAAAAAAATGCACAGAAAATAAGAATTGTTTGGAGACCAAACAACACAGAACCAATACGACCAAAATAAACCCGCTAACATCATAAAGATATTTCTAGGAGACTTCAAGAACGGGAGGAATTGATTTCCTTTTCCTCAGCCAGGACTCATTAAAATAAATGGCAGGATCAAAAAGGCAAGTTTGATTAAAGCCACACTTTGAAGTAGTCATTTGCCACCCGTGGTTGTGTGTCCCTACCTGAGAGGTTCAGGAGACAATTGAGAGAGAGGCAAGGAAGGTGGCTTTTCTCTTTGAAGCACATCTGTACCAACCCCATCCCAAAAGTAAGCCTATTTTCTTCCCTCACTTTCACACAGTCATTGTTAGGAGTGAAGAATGCTTCAGGACTGTTTCATCTGCAGGATTTCTTTGTTCTTATTACCTGCTTGTATGGTTTACAGCATTCCAGAAGCTCTCAGGAGAATGAGATTATTACTTAAATGTCTATGTCAAATGCCCTCTGCTCCACTACAGACGTCCATAGTGCCATTCGTCTGATTTATGTCCAAGATACTATTTAAAGGTATATTTTTGGAATGCTGCAAACACAGACAAGCAGAAGAGTCCAGACATAAAAAATTCACATCACCGAACAGCGCCTGTCTATGTATCTATGTATCTATCTATCTATCTATCTATCTATCTATCTATCTATCTATCTATCTATCTATCTATCTATCTATCTATCTATCTATCTATCTATCTATCTATCTATCTATCTATCTATCTATCTATCTATCTATCTATCTATCTATCTATCTATCTATCTATCTATCTATCTATCTATCTATCATAACATTTATAGCATTAATTAAATCACAAAAAATATTGACTGGTGCCATACACCACCCAACAGCTCATAATAAGTCACACCATTGCCAGCTCTGCGTTGGTGTTCCATGGGAAGATTAGACTGTTAACAAAACGTCTAGGACAGATCCACAATGGTTCTCACGCACTTCATCTCCCACATCATGACTTGATCTGGTTTCACTGTGAAGAGATAAGTCCCTCATACACGTAAGGTAGCCTGCACCTCTCTCTTCGTCACCCTCAGAAGAATATCGAGGCGCCTCTTCATTCTGTTTGTGCTGCTTAACACCCCTGTGTCTTATGCTCCACACCACCCTTCCCCTCCATCCTCAATCAAATCTGCATTTGATTATCCCCCTCCGGTAATCTCGCTCCTCTCTCTACCTGCCGCGCCACTGCTTCCCTTTTATTGTTTAGTATAATGGTGTGGGGACTTACAAGGATTTACACCTGATTATATCCCACAGGGCGAATCCCCCATAGACTGACCTTGCAGTTCACTACCGCTATTGGCTAAGCAGACTCAGCTCATTCGGCCAAAATCCTCTCTGTCCTCTCTCTCTGTCTCTCTCTCACTCGCTCTCCATTGGTTGTTGTTTATCCACCCTGCCTGTTTACCTCCATGAGTCATCCGTTTGTCACATTGCAGCTCCTGGTTGCTTTTGAAGATTGCTGCATTTTGCATAAAAGCCCGGCATTAATCACCACGTCCTGACAGAATGACAGCGAGGTGGAGAGAGGTCTCGCAAACGTATACTCAAATTTCTCAAACCTCAGTCACCCCCACGAGTACTGCATGCTAGAACCCCCGTCCCATTCTCTTATTCCTCACTGCAGTCACTCTGATGAACAGCAGAATTTCATTTCATTAGTTACATTATCATTGTTTTGAGCTTTGTGCTGGTCCGCACCAGTCCCCCTCCTCTCATCGCACCTCCACCGCCCTCCTTATCCCTCTTTGCTGCCTGCCAGTCTTGAGCTTTTTCTCTCTCAGCCTCCTCCATCTCTCCATCTCAATGCGCCACAGCTCCTCCCTCCACCTTGCACAGCGCCGACTCCTCCCTCTCCGTCTTTCTTTTGCGCGCTCGCGTTCGCGCTCTGTTGGGTATGGCATGTACGCGAGCGGGTGCGCTCCTGTTTACATGCATGCCTGCATTTGGGACAGACTCTCTTATTTGTGGACCGTTGCCGTTTCTGCTCAACCCTGTGAATTTTCCCTGGGAATCGCGTGCTGTTTTATTTGATTTTATTTACTCATTAAATTCTTTAAGGGCCTCCGTTGTGCCACACTGTCACTCTGGAGCGCTTTGGATGTAAACTGCACTCTGGCAGAATGGGATCGCCAAATTTAGACTCCACTGCATGACGTTTCTGGTAAGGGCTGTTTGCTTTTTGTGCTAGATGAGAGAACTCTGGTGTGTTGGGAAGGAAGATAAGACTTGCGTTTTTGAAGAAGAATGTATTTTGTTAGGAAATGGGACACGCGCGTGCGAGAAAGATGCTGAATAATGGTTCTGGTTACCGGACATTAGATGTGAAATGGCTGTGGACTGTCATTGAACAGGGAGGGGGTCATTCGATATAAATGAACATTTGCCAGTGTGAGGGTCCATACATATTTTTCTCCTGCATTCAATTCTTAAAAAATCTCACTCACACCATCTCTAGAATACATGTTGTCTAAATTACAGGCGTTTCTTGGATTTATGATATACAAACAACATTCTGAGTATATTTCTGTCTTTCCATTATGTTGTCATGGATTATTGCTAAAATTAGGCATCTTCATTTGATCAAATGCATGAAAAAACGTGTCACGTATAACGCTTTTGAGTGCATTTTTTTTAGTTCACAGCCCTCATTATAGAGCCGGCTGCATTATACTCTCTTCATTTTCTCTGTTCCTCTCACTCATTTTCTATCTCGTTTCTCCCTGTTTGAAAGCTTAGGACAAGCAACTTCCTGCTCCGGTAAAGTGGCATTTAAAGGCATAACATTACACTTTATTTCTTAATCATGGCAGACTGCCAGAAATGCATTAAGAGTCTTACTAGATACATCAAAGATTCATGCTTTCTCAATGCCCTCATTGGTACATCCTTTACAACTGTCAGATCCATCTATGCATAGCTGTTTATATAAAGGTGCATTGTCAGTGCGCGTCCATAAAAACCAAGAATCCCTTTTCTAGCCTCTATCATACAGACCGTTAATGTTCAAAGTACCCTGCTGATGTGCGAACAAATGTCTAGTGGTATTGAGCACATTCTCAGTTTAAAATCCAAGACATAGTGAGCTCTGGTTTTACAGAGCACAGTGTGTCTTTAAAGATAGATTTAAAACAGAGAAGGCGCTTCTGCTGTTTTTTTCCTCGGAGCACACAGCGCTATCCATCTAAATATAATGCATCTGCAATATGCATATAGGCATGTATTGGGTAGGAACGTAAAGCAACTGCATGGCAACAGTATCCTAGCCACATCCTGGAGATGCTGTAACTTGGCAGAAGAGAAATCCAGGCCAAAACATAAAGCAGTGACTGACTATCCAGCAGTCACTATACAAATTAGACTTGAAGTCTATAGCTACAATGAAATATGTTTTCAATGAGCTGGCAATTGTGTTAACAGACAATATCCCCATTGAGCTAATTCTCTGTTGGGGGTAATAGCCATTATGATAATGCTGCAGTCTGATAACAAACACCAGATGAAACAAGATAAGGCAGTGCTACATGAGAACTGCATCACCTCGTTCCTGTGCTGTGTTTTCACACATAAATTAGCGCCTGTGCCTTTCAGCCCTAATGTTTTCACAGCGTTTGTGAACGATGCAGCCCAGGCATAAAAAAGGGCCAAATCCCAGAAATCATTACAATACAGATCCTTGCCGATTGCGACCTGTGAATCCTGAGCCCCCCCGCAGCCCTCGCTTTTCCACCTTCCCTGCTCGCTCCTCTATTCATTAACCCCGTCATCTTTTCGACAGGCTTTTTTAAGCACTCAGTAAGGGCCTGCTTTCAGCCACGGTGGCACAGATAGAGAGATTGGGCATGCGTTTGTCCTCATTGTGGAGAGATGCAAGAATCAGACGCCATCAGCGAAGTGCCTATTTTCTGTCACACAAAATGAGGGACTATTAAAAGGGGCTGTACATAGCGAGTGAGCCAGCGAGGGGCTGCTGTGAGAGGCGACCGAGTGGCATATCAGACAGCGAGCGCTCACTCCAGCCTCCCACAAATGTATTCAGAAGGTCACAGAGTCGCTTCACTGCAGTAGACTCTCCCATTAAAATTTCATCATAACAGCTTTATGTAAAAAAAAAAAGAAGAAAAACCAGACGGGCATGTGGGAGGGGGACGGGGCCCCATTTTCCATCCCTTTCGAGGGGTTATGTGTGAATGAAATTCTGTTTGAATGTCTGCAGCAATGCTATCAATCATTTCAGAGAAGTCGCCACCGTATCTCAAGCAGCCGCGTCGTCTGGGCCACTGTCAATGGCATGTTTGGGCCCTGTTAAAGTGAAGGAAGATATCGTTGATTGTATCAGTCAGAGTAATACAATTATTAGATGGAGTGTTGGTCAGAGTAACAATGCTGGCATAATTCAGAAAGCTAGAGAGTGATTATCCCGTGGCTAATTTTGTGAGATAAGCTCCTTCCTAATAGTAGCATTGATAAAGAACTCCAAGGAGCTCGGTTTGAGCTAGATTGCTTTCGGGATTACGATCGTCCTATATTCTCTCCACAATTTCTCTCTCCTTTTGTTTCAATTAAACCCAAAACAAAGAGGCCTGTGTTTAAAAGAGAGCGAGCGCTTGGAGTAATTACCAGCTTTGCCTGCTGGTAGCGGTGAATTTAAAGTGTATCTCAAGAGCTTTAATGAGGAAAGAAAACCACTTTATGGAATTATTATTAACCATTGGCAGAAAGTTGAGGGCAGGATTGACATGGAGCCGGGCCCAATTAGACTTTGCGCGATGACAAGGAACCTGACAGCATCTCGGGCTTCGCAAATTTAGCCCGACCATGTGCCGAAATAACCTATAATGTTTCAGCAGGTGGATGGGTGGGCACATTCTTGATGTCGTTCACAAGGGATGGATGCATTTCATTGTCAAGATTAAGAGAGCAGTGCGAGACGGTGCAGAAATGCGCTACATCTGTTCCATTCGCACCCCTTGACGGATGCTTATTTAAACTGCAACCGTTGCTCCACAGGCAGTTAGTCAGAAGACCAATATTCGTGTGACAGGTCGTAACTAATTTCAATCTCAACCACGCTTGGAGTTAAAATATTCGTGTCATTTACTCAATTTATGAAAGCATGAAACTTCCAGGCCACCAGCAGACACAGAGTAGGTTGGTGCATGTGGTCAGAGGAACCTTTTTGATGTCATTTTCCAGTTTATTGGATTTAGGTGCTGTTTAAGTGTATATATTCCTGTTTACAATCGGGTAGTCGACAAATATGCTGCACGTTTGTCCTATGGTGTGACAAAGCAAAAATGTAGAAAACAAACTATTTATAATTTATTATTTTATATTATCAATATTTATATGAGAGGTTTATCTTCATTCGTTTTTTTCCTGAAGCTTTGCTGTCACACCATAGGACACATTTAAGGTTTATTTGTCAACAATCTTACAATTCTATAGTTTCTATCTGCACGTAATTCTTCTCTAATGCAATAACCTTGTATCAGTCATATCTTTTGTTTGAAGACTGAATTTTTTTTTTATCACGGTGCTTGACATTTTCGTTCGATAAGTCTTGAGTTCCCGGTGTTTCGACATCACGGTTCATGTTAGTTTTTTCTTTAGTGGAATGTAGCTTTCCAAACCTTTGGCTTTGATCTAAATCTCACTGTCATCAAAAAACAAGATCAAAAGAGTAAAATGGAAGCAAACAGTTGGAAGATATGTCTTTGCTTTGAATGCCGCATCCGTAGGGTTAAAACCCAAGCTGATTTGGTATACAAAGTTGTTTGTGTGAGGTAGGAAGAAGACAAATGTATGGGGCAAGCAGGGCTGATTATTGATTTGGCTCAGGTCTTCTGTGATTAACTGCTGTTGTAAATACAGATAAAGACACCTGCTTATGTCATGATGAATGGCAGCAACTTGATTTGCCACTCTTAACTCGGGCAGTTTTAACACTGATGTAAATGACCACTCATCCAGAATTATTGGTAAACAAAATTTCGCTATCTCACTGTGCCTTTGCTATTATTTATAAGCCAGTCCGTTTTGGTAGAGGAGCGACACACATGAAGACCAAAACATTTTCTCTCTTGACTGCACAGTAATAATTCAACTGATTTGAGTCACTTGGTTTCAGTCCTAAACAGTTATTGAACTGTATCAAAAAACATTTCTTAACATAATTTTTCAGGTTATCAGGGTAAAAGTAATCTTGATATTACAAACACAGAGCTATGAGAGAGGAAATGGGGTCACCGGTGCCATTTCACCACTGTAATGCTGCATAAAACAGACAAACGATTACCACCAATTTAGCAGATAGCTATTTATGCGTTGGGTTTATTTATATAGCTATTAATTGCTGATTCGAGTCCATTGTTTCACCATTCGTGTCAAACTCTGAAATGTGTGCAATGTGATCAGAGCTGCGAAATGAAAGAGAGGGAGAATAGGAGCGAGAGAGGCAGAGAAAGAGAGAGAGGATGGTGAATAAATAGATTGGAAGAAACAGGATGAACTCCCTCAGGTCAGTATAGCCGATTAGTTACAGCATAATATATTTTATATACTTTGAACTCAAAGTAGCTTTCTATTACACTGTTGTACTATTATGAAACATTATGCTTCGTTCTATCATTTGCCAGCTCAAACGAATCATTATTTAATTTTCCTCTAAATGAATCTAATGTAAATCAAAGCAAAACGAAACATTTCCTAATTGTGATTCCAAATTGGTTCATACTTGTGCCTCACTTTAGAACATCCTGAAGCCAATTCTCCATAGATTCTCTTCTGTTTCTTCTAACATTTGAATTAATGCATAAAAATAACCCCTAAGATTTTATCTATTTTTTTGTTGTTGTTAAAAATGAGTTAATTACCATGTAGAGTATATTGCGTCAAGCCTGAACTCACCCGGACTGTAGCACGTATTTCTTTATAATGAGTTAGTTTTATATTGGGCACTTAAAGATCCCATTCCCAGCGATCCCATTTTTCAACCTTTAGTTAGTGTGTAATGTTGCTGTTAGAGCATAAAAGCTCAACGTTCAGTGCCAAGCGAGATATTGTCTTTAACAGAATTCGCTTTTCAAGGACTACAGAGAATGGCTGGAATCAGACTACAACCCTCTACTTCCTGGGTACATGATGTCACTATTCCGAGTGCTTTTAATAACCTCCGCCCAAAGGAATATGCCAAAAAAGGGGCGAGGCCTTCCTTAGAGAAGAGGAAAAGCTGCTGGAGTAGTGTTTGGTTCTCAGAGATTGTAAACATTTGACTGAGCTACGCGCTTCATTACTTTCACTTTCATCACAGTCCTACTGCTGTTAATAAGAATTCAGCTGCACACATTCTAAGATAACCAACGGTCAAATAACAGCTTCCATGACTTTAACATCGGTTGTGAAAGCTGTTCTGTGTAATACAATGTGTGTGTCCCCGCATACCTCTAAAACACTTCTATGAAATGTCCTTTAAAGTCCTGCTTGCACAGGTCTCCTGGTCAATCTGCTTGTTTTATTATCCAACTCGGGTCCAAATAAAAAGGCAAAACTAATGCTTCTGTTATTAGTGTTAATTAATATAACCGGTCTGACGCCATGCGGTCCGGTGTCATTTCCCTCGCCATAGTAGGAAATACATTTGCGATCTCTAACAAAGATTGACGTTTGCACATGCACTAGCGGACCTCCGTTACACTTCGATCGATCCGCATGTTTTTAACTGATGAAATGAAGTTGATGCCATTGTTACTGTTTATTGCTAAATACACGTGCACTGAGAGGGGCACCGACCAATCACAACAGCCTGAGAAGCGGAAGCTTGCTGATATGGTATGGGTGGGACACCTTCACACACACACCTTTAAGCGGGGAACCAATCACGACAGACCTGGTCAGCTATACCAATCAGAGCGTTTCGGAAAGAGGGACTTTATATAGACCGGAAGAAATCCAGTCGTTTTGTGAGAAGAGGGACAGCGTTGAACAATAGACTTGAAATATGTGAAATATAAAGCGTTTTTTGAAATTAGAAACATGAACATCCATTGTTAAACACACCCAAAAACATAATCAAAGCCTCAAAAAAAGAAAAAGAATGGCTCCTTTAAATATTAAATCAGAACGCTTTGCACAAACGTTACTGCGCATGCACGCTTTTGTGGCCCAAACTTAACTTCGGGTACACATCTGCAAAGAATACTACAGTCCCTGTAAATGATTTCTGAAAACAAGCAAAAGAAATAACATTAAGTAAATTGAATTAGCTAAAATATGTCTAGCCAGTGTTATTTTGGGTTGCCAGTAGAAGAATTGTTACTTAGCTAAACCCATTCAACAAATTGATCAATTTTAGTTTATTTAATAAAATTTATATACAATGAAATTCAACAAATTGTTTTTTTAATACAATTATTTTACAATGAAAAATGTAATAAAACATAAATAGTTATATTATAAGCCATTAGCCAGATTGATCAACAAACATAGACCCCAAGGTAACTTCAGGCCAGGCACGTGCGTCCGATGAAAGTGAAACCATCTATACCTTATTCATAATAAGAATTCAATACGCCACACTACTAATTTGAAAACAGAAAAACTTTGAAAAAAGTCTTAGCTAAACTGTTATTTTTATGGCCCAATTCACAAGTACTGCAATTTTATGTGTTTCTTGTTGTTTATTTCACGCTGTGCAAAAGGCCTCTGGGTTACACTATAAAACCAAAATAAACAGGATTGAAGGAATCTGCAAGTGGGTTTCTCCTTTGCTTTGCTTATTTGCCTTGCTTAGTCCAGCTGAGGCTCTCCGGCAAGGTCAGGACTGAGATGGTGAACAGGGAGAGAAAAATAGATGTGATATTTTTCTCAAGGTTATCACCAAGATGAAACAGAGAGGACAGAGTAGGAGAGAGGGAGCAGGAAGATGGACCTTTGGGTTAAATTACATTTGTACATGAGTGGGTGAGACAGAATATCATCCAGTGAGCATTAAAACACACGAGCAGTGTAACATGAAAATATAAAATCAATTCAACTGATAGCCGCTCTCTGTGGTCTCTTATGACAATGAATTTTGATATCGCTCTGAACGGTGTGTTTGGTTTTGTCTGCGTAATTCGTCTTAGAACTAAACATCCACGAGAAACAGTGTTTCGTCTGCAAAGTTAAATCCTCATATTTGTTAAGTGCTTCAACCTCACACATTTATTTTCTCTCATAGTTATTGAAGGTCTCTCCCTTAAACAGATAAATAGCTTGGGTTTCCAACGTTGGAGGCAGAATTGATTTTGCCCTCTGGCTTGACAGATGGCCCTGAAAGTAACAAATAGCGAAGAAGAGGACAAATCTCTGAAGCGCAACACTTATTAACTTCATGAGTGTTGGGAAGGTGCAGTAATCTAAGAGATCTAGTCCTCCATTAGAACAGGAAGGAGGCATCGGTCTGCAGAAGCTTCGAAAACGAAACCTCCCTCATTCCTCCCACTCGCCGACAACAGATAATTGAAAACCAAAACTACAGATATTTCAGTTAATTTGCTTATAACTTCATTGAACTGGACCGATCGACAATCCTTTAAACTACTTTATCATACACGGCCCGTTCGTACCCCTGCAAGTTAATGTGAGAGCTTAATTGAATTTGAGTTGTAACTGTAGCGTGTCGAGTTACAGTTAATGTTGCAATGTGGCAAAATAAGACATTACGTATGAGATCGGAGACTACCGAGGGTCGTTCTCTCTCAGAGGAGCACTATGTTAAAATAAACTTGGTTGACACTTTATTTCTTCCGTGGAAGCCAGCGGGCAGGACTGAACGGGTATGACCTTCCCATGTTACTTGGGGAACAGAATAGAGGGAAGAATGTAATTTCCACCACGGAGATCTTAGTAGAGCAACCTGCTTTAAGCAGCACGAGGTCTGTCATGCGTGTAAGAGGCTGAAGCGATGCTTGGTGCGAATCTTGGCTAGTAATTATTAAACACAGAGAACGTTTAGTGCTGTGCTAAAATAGGAAAGTCTGCCCTTTTGATGTTGACGCAGGCATACCATAGCATGCTCTAATCTCTGTTTAGCATAAACAGTTACATTTCATTTGTTTTTTTATTGCACCTTTATGTTTATGACAACAGAGCTTCCCTTGGCGCTAACTGCTTTGGACTTGTTACGGTGCAGGTTCAACTGGCCAGACTCTAATGATTTTTAGAATAGCTCGCATCGACTACGGTGTATTTCTTAAAATCAATCAGGCTAAAGGAGCACGTTTCTGTCTCGATGTATTCCGGTACGGCTGGTTAGACTTAAGTGCCCTGAAGATATGCCTTTAAAGACACAATTCTCTACATGGAAACTCATGCGCGGGGGTGTTGACTAATAAGATGAGCTATTGACCATGTGAGTGAGTTCACTATATTGAGAATTACTATGTCAATGCAATATTCTGGCACCCCAACAGTGAGAAGCATTTTTTCCTCTTCATGCATTATTCATGGTTGCCTGACAGACTTTGATTTGTATGTTTACAGAATAGGGGCTTCCTGAACGATGATTTAATCTTTTAATTGGATAATAAATCCAACACTTTGTGTAGTGCCTTTTCAATTGCCGTCAGTTGACCACCAAGGCTAAATTAGTTTTAAGGCATTTGCATACCTTAGCATTTGGGCTAAAAGAAAAGTTAGAGTTATTATGAAGCCTACTGAATAGAGATGAATGGTTGTGTGTGGGGGTGTGTTGAATCGTTTTTATTGAATTCGTAAAACATTTGTCAATTTTTTTTTTAGTTAAACTACTATAGTTTTCACATCGCCCATTGGCAAGCGTTCACAAATTAATTGGCCGAGAAATAACAAGACAATTGTTTACAGTTAGCTTTTTATCAGTGTTAAAACAGGTACACTTTTTCTGTGTATATGCACAGCTATTATTTCCTACGGGAGTGCAATGTGATACCATAACACAAATTTCGAGTTTGGACGAGATGGTCTTGTTTAATTAAGAAAGCTGTGATCACACCAAAGAGACCTTCTGTAACTCTATAGTGATTTTCCATCTGCTTTTGTTCGTCTGTTGAAAATAACCTGGCGAATTTGTCGATAACCTTAATGAGGCGGCACCTTTGACCTCCCCTCTCCACCGAAAAATCTCCCCAATTATAGTTAAAGGTTACAGGCGGATGTTTGGCACATATTTGGGAGACATGCAAATGATTGCGATATTTACATAACAGGCGATGTCACGTGTAAGTGACAGTTAAGTGAGGCAGTTAAAAAAAATCCTGTTGTGTCTCTAGAGGCCGGCACCATGATGCCCGCTTAGCCCGGGAAGATCGGTGATAGATTCCCCATTATTAAAACATCTCAGTCTTGACAGCTCTGTTTACGTCATGACCTTCACCCTCACACCTCCTCATGCCACACGAGTCTTTTAATCGATGTTGTAATTCTCTCACAGTAGCCGGATCTCTCTCCTTCCCGCCTGCATGCAGATCACACTCGATAGATGAACGAGGGATAAGCACTCTTGACAACGACGGCCCTTTTGATCTATCTGAGGAGCACTAATATGAAATTGTTATCGTTGGAACTACTCACCTCATTTCACGCCGGAACTCGGAAGGGTTTCGTCTCCGACGCACCTGAAAACACTCGGAGATGAAATCTGTGCATCTCTGCAGTGACGCTGCATTAAGCAGGTGGCTGCATGTAGGCTTTTTCTATCACGCTCTTTTTACAGACGGTTTCAGGTGATCAAAACATTTTCTGGCCATTCTCTGGTGTGTGCTTCAGTCAGATAACGCACTCTTTTTGCATCTTGTATAGGTTTCTCGAGGGTAAATAATAGAATTAATTTAAACCTCATTAGAGGCCGTGATAATATCCCCCCTGTGAATGTAAATACAAGTTAATATTTGCTATTCATTAGTGCAGACACAATGTTATAAGGCCTTTAACTGTTATTCTAAGGTTTTGCCAAAATTAAAGTCTATCCACTGAATTTGCATAGATGTATTTCAATTAACTGCGGCAAGGAGTAGTTAATTTCGGATCCCATTCGCTAGCTTAACAAATGGAAGCTACTTAAGGTTTACCTAATCAATTATTAAACTGGCCTGCCTACTTAACATGATTTGTATTTGACTAGTCCAATTAGCAATCCTATGTCTCACGGAATGCAGCTCATGTGTCTTTATGGGCAGTTGCATGTGCCTTGTGTTCCTTCATGTCAATGCTTCACAAGGCTCCTGAAGGGCCGTTAACCAAGATCTCCATCATTCTAAAGCACATAGTTGAGAGAAGCTATTAGATCGGAATTGAGCTAGCTCGATCAATTTGCAGAGGAAGCAGAGGTGAAAGCCTGAGAAGGCTTGCACACGCTAAAATAAAGGCGAGACAAAGTTGAATTAGTTTTAATAACCTTACGATCTCTCCCTGTTTCAATTCTTCATGCCATGTTTTTATGCAATTTCAATGTTCCATTCACATTGCCACACTAAGGATGTGTTCATTTTTCTCACTTCCATAATGTTTTACAGCCTAAATCATTCATCTGTTTTAGTGGTCCAAGCCATTAGTCATGATGAATTGTATGCTTTAAATGTAAAAGAGATAAAAGCCTCAATTTCTGTTTGCAAGCTGATATTAAAACAATATATGGTATGCAATTAAATTGAATACAATTTAAACACGCAATTTGTCTGCGGCTATACTTGTTTATGGCCAGCGTCGTTTATTTCTGTTTTCTACTTCTTATACGGCTTCATCCTTTTATTTTTAATGTCTCTGTTCTATCATAAATCAAATCTGTGTGTTGCCTTTACGCAGCATGTTCCAGTGCAGTAGTCTGTTCCATTTTCTTTAACATCAGCATTTTCTCTAACGCCATCTTTCGCTATTTTAAGAACTTGAAGATTGTCTCTCAGATGTTGTGCCTTTCTTGTCTTATACTGTGAATTCCGTCTATATGAATTCTGACCTAATTTCTCTCCTGTCTTTCTTAGCAGGTTACCATCAAAATGGTGGCTGGAGAGGCAAATGGGCACAGCTACCTTATGGCATGCTGGCAGCCCATTCTCATCCTGATGCTGGGTACCGTCCTGTCTGGTTCCGCCACCGGCTGCCCCTCTCGCTGCGAATGCAGCGCCCAAGAGCGCTCGGTCGCGTGCCACCGGCGGAAGCTGATCGCCCTCCCCGAGGGAATTCCCATTGATACGCGGCTGCTGGATCTCAGCAAGAACCGCCTGAAAGCCATGAACCCCGAGGAGTTTCTCAACTACCCGCACCTGGAGGAGCTACAGCTTAATGAGAACGTTATTGCGGTCATCGAACCGGGGGCTTTCAGCAACCTCCTGGGCTTAAGAACGCTGGGACTGCGCAACAACAAGCTTAAGTTGATCCAGCTAGGTGTTTTCACTGGCCTCAGTAACCTCACTAAGTTAGATATTAGTGAGAATAAGATTGTCATTTTGTTGGACTATATGTTTCAAGACCTTTACAACCTGAAGGAGCTAGAGGTGGGGGATAATGACCTGGTGTTTATCTCTCACCGAGCTTTTCACGGCCTCAGTAGCCTAGAGCAGCTCACGATGGAAAGATGCAACCTGACCTCTGTGCCAACAGAGGCCTTCAGTCATCTTCACAACCTGCTGTCCCTTAGGCTGCGCCATCTCAACATCAACATCATTCAAGACTATTCCTTCAGGAGGCTCTATCGACTCAAAGTCTTAGAGATAGCAAACTGGCCACTTTTAGAGACCTTGACTGCCAGGTCCCTCCACGGGCTTAACATCACAACCCTGAGTATCACAAACTGCAATCTTACTGCTGTCCCTTACGTGGCCATTCAACACCTGGTTTACCTTCGCTTTTTCAACCTGTCCTTCAATCCGATCGAGGTCGTAGAGGGCAACAAAATGCACAATTTGCTGAGGCTCCAGGCGTTTCACTTGGTAGGGGGCCGGCTAGCCAGCATCGAGCCTTATTCTTTCAGAGGACTCAACTACCTTCGGGTTCTGAATGTATCCAGCAATAGTTTAAGCACTTTAGAGGAGTCTGCGTTTCACTCGGTCGGCAACCTGGAGATGCTGGCTCTCCACGACAACCCCCTGGCGTGTGACTGTCGTCTGCTCTGGGTCTTTCGCCGTCGATGGAGACTCAATTTCAACCGCCAGCAGCCATCTTGTGAGACGCCAGAGTTTTTGCAGGGTAAAGAGTTTAAAGACTTCCCGGACATTCTCCCGGCCAACTATTTCACCTGTGAAAAATCTAAGATACGAGATCACAAAGCCCTTCACCGATACGTGGATGAGGGGACCACAGTTCAATTCCCTTGCCAGGCAGATGGAGACCCAGCACCCGTGATTATGTGGCAGTCTCCCAAAAAGCAATTTATTACTACAAAAAGCATCGGCCGGCTGTCGGTGTCTCCAGACGGCACCCTGGAGGTTAGATACGCCCAAATACAAGACAATGGCACGTACACGTGTTTTGCCGTCAACGCGGGGGGCAACGACACCCGTTCGGCCCACCTGCACGTTCATAGCTATTCTCCTAATTGGCCCCATCAGCCCAATAAGACCTTTGCCTTCATCTCAAACCAGCCCAATGATGGTGGTGCAAATGGGACTGGTGCTACAGATCCCTTTCCCTTTGATATGAAGACTCTCATTATCGCTACAACTATGGGGTTTATCTCGTTCCTTGGAGTGGTGCTGTTCTGTCTGGTGCTCCTGTTCCTCTGGAGTCGAGGAAAAGGCAATGCCAAGCCAAACATCGAGATTGAGTACGTGCCACGGAAAGTAGATGGAGACAGCAGCCCGACAGAGGGATCGCACAAGATCAGTATGAAGATGATTTAACGGACTAATCGCCATTGTGTGTGCATAACGTGAGGTATAGGTGTTCTTGACTTACCTTGATGAATGAGGGTGTGGTTACTTTTGCACCCATTATAGAGACGGGAAAAGAACATTATTCTAACAAAAGCCTTTTGCATTTTTTTTTACAAACTGAATAGAACAATCTCACTTGGATTGTGTCTTCAAAGGGAAAGGAGACAGGTTTCAAATATCTGTGTATTTGTTTGGGTAAGTGTTGAAATATATAGTCCTTTGTTCAGAAGCCAGAATCCAGAGCACCGGTATGGTTTATACCTGTCCTCTTATGTTTTTTTCCTGTACATAATTATGTCAATGTACATTGGGCAATACGGTGGGTAGATGCAACTGGGTTGCTGAGCCTACTGGAGTGCATGTGCCATATAGATACATGCAAAGTGTATAGGTCTAATGAAATCACTGTAAATGTCCATTACCAACTCTTTATAAGAGATCAATTTGTTTTAAAAATGATTTATTGATTAGGCTTGACAATCATAATATGTCAAATGTCAAGTATTAATCATAAAGTATTTTTTGATTTGACGGTGCAATTTCAATGTTGACACTGTACATAGTATCCTGAGCCAGATGTAGCTTTGAATTTAAAGCCATTTTCTCTGACTGAAAATGTGACAAACCTATTGGACCTGTGGTTGTGTTCACACTTAACTACTGTATCATCTGACAGATCTTCACGGTTTTTATTTACCTACCGATGAGAAGTTTACAGTTTTATTGATTTAGTCATCCAGATGGCGTTAATTTGCCATGCTGTAATGCCATTTTCTATCGCTCTCACGAGGCAGCAGTTGTTCGGTAGGTAAATGTGTTCTTCAAACCATTAAAACACTACAGTGCTGATTTTGGGACAATGGATGACTGTAAAACATATTAAAATGACAAGTTTTTGTACGCCAGTGTCTTTGCTCATTTCTGTGGCTCTGTGAATGAAGCGGGTAGATTATTATAGTGACAGTTCACCCCAAAATAAAGATTCTGTCATCATTTACACTCCTTCGAGTAGTTTCAAATCTACACACAATTTTTTGTTCTGATAAACACAGAGAAAGATATTTGGAAGAATGCTTGTAACCAAACAGTTCTCTGACCCCATGGACTATGAAAAATGACTATAGATTTTTTTTGTTCTGTTGAACACAAAAGAAGATATTTTGAAGAATATAGCACAGCAACCGTTCTGGGGCACTTTTGACTACCATTGTAATTTTTCCTACTATGGTATCCAATCATTTTTTGGTTACAAGCATTTGTCCAAATATCTTTCTCTGTGTTCATCAGAACAAAGAAATTACACAGGTTAAAAACTACTAAAGAATGACAGAATTTTCATTTTTGGGTAAACTACCCTTTAAGAAGGTTCTCTAATGTACTGTCCCCCCACATCTTTTTTACAACTCAACATTTTATGCAAACAAAAAAATATTTTTGTTCTCGTGGTGAACACATCACAATGTTAATGAGAATGGATTTGAAGTATTACATCAACCAAGGATTATAGTTTGGAGTTCAGACCTTCCTGATTCTGCCTCATTGGATTAACTTGAAAATAAATTCTCACCTTTTGAGAATGTATGATTTGTTAGCCTCTAAGAATAGACAATGTTTTGTCTTTTACATTTTTTTAATAAATGTGACTCACAGTCTGTCATTTCCTCTAAAAAAACAATCCATGTACCACGATCCCAAATATTCAGAGATGCTGTGGTTTTTGAATGCACATGTGTAGAAAAAGCTATGAGGCACAAAGTCACTGCACATGTCAGCATAGGACCGACCTGACAAGCCATCATCTCCCACAGCCGTGTAATGAGGAACGCGTCATCTGCTGTCTAGGCACATGTTTAAATGGGAAGCGATGGTTGTGTAAAATCGCCTTTCTGCCTTTTTTTCAGCAAGCTGACTCACAAACAGTTGGCCAACCCGCGCAGTGCTTTAATACTGAGCAAATATAACAGCGAGGTGGGGTGGGTGACATTAATGAGAGAGGAAGTGGAGCATCCAGTCGCAAAAGAGAAAGACCGATATGATTAATATTCAGTGAAGTAAGACCTCTAAGAAGAAAAACAATATCTGGTAATGGAGTCTGTGTTAATCAAAGATGATTTATTCGGGTTAATGCAAAGTTTACACAAATACATTGTAACTGTGAGTAAATATAATCCGTTTCAGTTTTAAAGATGAAGAGGCATCAACTGGTTTCCTTTGGAACTGGGGTTTTCATTCGGTTCTGCATCTCTGGCGTCGATGTCTCAAAGGGTTCACATTCTTTTTTGAGGTGGTGTCACATTTGTAATTACTTGCCCATTTGATTTGAACAACAACATATTTTTCAACAAATTTGCATGTTTGACTTTAGCACATCAAAGTGAATCACTCTCTGTAGTTTGTAGATTACTCTTAAGCATCTTTGCAAGGGCTCTTCAGCACTCAAACACAAAACCGTGCCACAGTTTAGCGCTTTGGTAATCCTACAGGCTATAGAGGATATAATCCAACATTGATTAGCTGTGACATCTGTAAGGTAAGTGTTTCTGAGACATAGAGAATATTTTTTGAATGTGACAGATTATGCCACTTCATATATTTGGTGGATTATTTGTACCCTGCTTCTTACAAAAACAGAGGATGATGGTTCATTTTGGATCAGTGAAAAACATTGCAATTTTCAAAACATTATGATGTGATTTTATTTTAGAGAGAAATGGGAGCTATGGACAAACATTGAGCCTACAGGTATGTATTGTGCAAGGCACCTACACCTAGGTTTTCCTGTGGAATACAAATAATGGTGGAATTGTTCTGTTCTAGTTGCTTTGAATAAAACATCTGCTAAATGAATAAATCTAAATGTTAATAGCGGGGAAAACACTATGTGGCCCATTCTCAGCAAACTGTGACATTTAAAATGCAATGACTTAGCCTACTATACATAGAATTAGCAGTATTGAATTTAACATTATTTGATTCACTCAATGGAACTTTTTCCATTTCCAAATTTTAAATGTAATTTATTCAAGTATATGAATATTAAAGAACTTATGACAAGTATTGTAGTGTTTGGAGTTAAGGTTAATGATAAATTACCATTGGTGCTTTCTAGAAAGATATTTTGGGTTATAAGAAAGCATTTCCCATGACTACACAGCCTTGTTTATTTACAACCTAACCCATTATATTGAACATTTGGAGTTTAAAATTTTACAGTTACCTATTTAAATAAAATAATTAAGTATTTTTATGAAAAACTTGAAGGCTAAAGTGCCACTGTTTCCTGAGAATGGACAGTTATCATGGTTTAGGTCTGTTTGTGGTCTATTTTAGTTCATGTGTTTCTGCTCTTTTCATTGTTTACATTTACATTTAGACATTTATCAGACGCTTTTATCCAAAGCGACTTACAAAGAGTTTAGGAGCAATAAGCGATATGTCATACAGGAGCCATAATACATTAAGTGCCAATACAAAGTTACTGGTTTCAACAAAAGCTAGACCACTACCTGTTGAGAGAAAGGTTTTTTTTATTTTTTTATTTGTCTGTCAAGTATTCACAGAAGAGATGGGTTTTAAGTAGTTTTTTAAATGTTTTAAATGTTAAATGTTGTTTCATGTGATTCATTCATTATCAGTTCTCATTGGGTTAATTATCATTTCTCATTTTAATTAGCCCCGCCTCTGTTGCCTTGGTCTCTGGTTCCTTCCTGTTTTCTGTGTATTCTGTTACTCCTTGATCTATTTTTGTCAATTCTCATTTTGGTTGGTTTGGTGTGTTCTCTGTGTCATCCTGGCTTCCTGTTTGATGGGTCGCCCTGATTACTGTTAAGTGGATTTTGGAGTGGAGTTTTTCTTCCTCGTGTTGTTGTGTGACATGTGGAAGTTTTTCTCTAGATGTTTCTGTATTATCAGCTGTACAGTCTAAATGTATTTCTTAACTATTTGCTAATGTGAGATTCAAGCTGACTTGTAGAAAAATAGACAGAAGATTATGGTTAAATAATTTTTGTGGAGTTGTGTTTGCTGGTTCTTGGTCAAAATAAACTGCAATGCAGGCTGGACCACGTTATAAGTCAAAGGTCTAGACCAAGCCAGTAAATCTGAAGTTAACTTGTAATATGTTGGTCCTGAAAACTAAATGGTCATTTTTTGTCTTCATTGCAGGCTATCGGCAATATGCATTTATCACAGATAGAGGTGTTTGGTCAAGGTCGTTTTGAATTATTTGAAGGAATTTCTTATTTTCCACTCTGCTGAAGTTTAACCGTCGAATTTCAGGCACACAGCAACAAAACCATAAAACATTGTGGGCTTCCATTTAAGTGTTTACTATATCTCAAGAAGAGAGAATGAAATATAGAAGGGATTCTGAGAAACAGCCTTACATTGAACCACTACAATGGCATAATATCAGATAAAACATATCGATAAGAGCTAACAGAATGATTCAACCGTGCAGAAGTGGATGGATGGGGAGTAAAATATTTTTACATTGTGGTGTTGCTCTTTATGCATAAAGTAGAACGGTTCAGTCTCAGAATGGTTTCATTGTAATACAGCCGCTCTGGTGGGATCAAGTGGAGCAATTTGGATGTTCACCGAATGAGATAAAGGCACAACAGTGTCAAACTTCTTGAGGCCGTATACCATATAATGGACTGTTTGGCGACGTTTACAACCGAGCCTCTGGTATAATGTCTCTATGGCTGCTGCGCACTTAAATGCTGTCTGATCATTTCTTTTCAAATAACTCGGCCGATCAAACTTGGCTCTCAGTTTCGTAATCTGTTAGCCACGGTGAGGCAGGAAGATGCCCCGCAGCAGAGGGGAGTAATTACAGGCAGATTGGCCACTGCTGAGAGCCAATGACACAAAGCATCTGTGTGATGAGCTGTATGCAGGACGATGATACTCATCAGGGTCTCGCCACATGAACTCGCCATACACTCTCTTTACGTAATGCTAGTAAGACAGGTAAACCCAAGAGTTAGAAGCAGGGAAGTCTTGTTTTTTATTTCTGGTGGGGTAAAGTTGAATAGCTGAATCCAATAGAAGTGCATTGTTTGATCATTTCATATCGATCAAACATCCGTTAAAACGTATACGTTTTACATATTTATAAGACCACATCTCATACAAGATGAAAAATGAACTAAATATATTGAATATTTTGCGATCACAAATAATCAAAGCAATGTTCTATCATTCATTGAAATGTACAGTATACATTAAAAAATAAAATCTTTGACTGACTCATCAGTAAAGCGCCCTTGAAAAGAAATTATGCTGTCATTTGATAAAACTGACTTTCCTGCCAAGCTCCGGCTGTTCATAAATGAACTGATAGTCATCTGAAAGCTTTGTAAAAGTATTTAACCTCTTGCTTTAAGTTTCTAACCTTTCTGAGTTACTCTCTATGGAGCACTTTAACCATATTAACATGTAAACCAATAGAACTACTGTATATGAATACAGAATGTGCCTCATATTCGATCATTGTCCTCCACTCATTTTATATAACAGATTTCTTTCTTTTACAAACATTGAACAAAATCATTATAAAAACATCTGATAGTATACTAAATATAATAGTATACATGAGTCAGTCTCATATTAAAATAATGGCCTCCATTTACCAATTTACCTCTTCTGCAATAATTAAGGACGTGAATGAGAATACATCTTTTCATTAAAGTACTAAAATGCAGCTTAATAACAGGCAAGAGTGAGCAGAAGAAAATACCGGATGTCTTTGTTTATGCAAATTTTTACTCATAAATGATGTTCACCATGTGTTATCATCTATTTTAAAATGTAGACTTTAAGGGAAAGTTCAATTCTGTCACCATTTACTCACCCTCTTATCAACCAAACAAAGGAGGTACCCATTGACCTGCACTGGTCTTGTGTCTGTACAATAGAAGAAAATGGGTACAGCCAACGTTCAGCTACCAACATTCTTCAAAATATCTCCTTTTGTGTTCTCCGGAAGAAAGAAAGTCATGCAGGTTTGAAATGATAAGAGGGTGAATAAAGGATGACAGATTTTTCAACACTAGATCAAAATACTGTTAGCATGTGCAAAATTTTTGAAACACGTCTAATTAAAAAAAATTTTTTTAAGAGAATTGATGATCTTGCAATGCCCCTAACCTAACCTAAACAAAACTGATTCTACTTTTTGAAATAAAGGTTCTTAAAAACGTTTCTTTTTTTACTTTTTATAGAATGACAAAAATAGTTTTCCGGTACATAGGTTCTGTGGATACTAAAGGGTCTTTATGGAACCATACAGTCTGGAATTTTTTTCATCATACAGTATATAGAAGAGTTGTTATTACCTTTCACAATCAAAAACAATCCAACCTCATTCCCCAGCAATGCGTTGGACAGAATTTCCATTAAATGCAATTTCACTGTGCTTATATTCTTGAGTGCAGAGGCACTTTTCACCCCGACTGACCAGTCGAGACAGTTGCCACATCGGCTCTTACATTAGATTACAGGGTGAGATACTGGCAACCGTCAACATGCTGAAGTGGCGTTTAACCATTGCAGACTACTAAGTGAGGAGGTGAAATATTAATTTATGGAACCACTCCTATGTGGCTAACAGCAGTAAGCAATCAAGTAATTCATATGCTTTTTCCTCTCTGATAGGTGCCACCAGCTGTGTCTGTGCTGCTTACAGAGATGACAGCCCTCGAAAGCCAGTTTGGGTATGATTAGAATTACCATACCAAAATGGCAGCTGCTGCGACTTTCTACAGGAGCAATCACAAACTCTATTGTTGGGATTGACTGTGATCGTGCCAAAAAGCAATAGTTAAGTGGATTCATTGCAAATAGGTTGAGTCTGGATGTTTTAAACGGTACAGAAAAACATATTTACTTTATTGAACCTAATGATTTGGAACAAGCAAGTAAGATCAAATGGTTTTATGGGATTGAAAAATCATATGGCCTTATGTCAAAAGGAAAGAACGGAAAAGGAAATGGGTGGGAGGAAGAAAATGAACGTTTTTGTGTTTAATTAGGAAATTATGATTCACTGTATTGTAATTAAAGCAGTGTGGGTGCTGGAGATCCTCTCAGCTGGAAGTCTAAAAGAACTTAAACACACAATTACAGGAAAGCCTTTTTTTCCAAAGGGCATATCGAAAACCACTCACTGCTCAGAAGCTTTTCGTGGACCTCCAGTTGGGCAGACAACTACTCCACTATTGTTATCATAGGCTTGCTTTGGTCATATTCGACATGTAGGCTTGATTGCTAATACCTGAATCTTGGTACGCATGTGGAAACAAAAGCCGGGGAAGGCAAACAATTGCTTGCTTTTGTAGATCCTGCATCCTGGTCGACTGAGTCAGCCAGAACGGTTGCAGTTTCTCTGAAGATTTACGGCCGAAGCATTACGTTTTCTGCTGACAAAAAACAAGGAGCATTCCCTCAAAATGTTTGTGGATCTGCCATGAAACGAGTGGAGGGAGGATTTAAAACACAAATATGCTATTAATCCTTTGAAGCGCTTGCTTTCAGTAGCTGAAGCAAGGACTTTTTGACTTCTATTTTTTTTAAGTGAATTTCCATATTAATATAACTCTCATTGCAGAAGTTACTGTATACATACATTTATACATACGTGTTCCATATATCCACAACAAATAATCACAACAAAATGTCAGAACAAAATTCAGTTCTATAAAATCAAACAAAAGAAGTGACTAATTTGCATGTTTTTTTGTGAGTCTGATTTCATTGAATGAATGTTTAACAATTTATTGTGTTTTAATGCAAATGGGGCATGAGGCGATTGCAGAAGATTAGTATTATAGGCTACACCCCCCACACACCTCTTAAGATGGACAGTATAAGAAAATTGAATACATTAACCTTTCCTGCATTTGTTTTTATTCTACACTTGATACTTCAAAATAAGGCAAAAGTGATCACCTATATAGCAGCCATGGGGCCAATGGGACTTGATGTCTTAAAAAAATTAAATACTCTCTTTCAAAAAATACACTCAAAGAAGCAATAAAATACACTCTTACAAAGGGAATGGATTGTGAAAGTAGCTGTTTTATCAGCAAAGGCACATCCCAGCTTATGAAAAAGAGCTTCTGTAGTCATCATGGAGTAATAAAGGGTCACCAGCAGTGTTTTTCAGGGGGTTAAAACCACCCAGAATTTCATCAGCCATTTCAAATAGCCTCACAATAGCATACGGTGAGGTGTTAGAAGTGCCTTCTACAGTGCGAAAGATTGGTTTTTCTTTCTCTTTTTTGATACGCTACATTGTATATAGTCTGTATCAATCATTATGAACATCTTGCATCGAAAGCATCCTGGCTGTCATAAGAGAAACTCTTGGAAATACCGTGCAACAAATCCGAGGCTCCAGCTCTCATAAATGATTTATTCTCAATGAAGCAGGATGAAAACAACACTCTCGGATGCAAGCGTAACTGAAGCAACAGCCGTTTCAGAGTCAAGACGATAGCAGTGAACTATTGAATTATCACAGAACATGTCAAATGTGTAATTCGATATGCACTCACAATCATGTATAAAAGATGTTGACTTTAAAGATAGCAAAAACCAAAACCTGGACAAATGCAATAACGCCTATTCACATTTTTATCTTAATGTTGAATGCACACTGAATGAAAACAGCTTTTTTGAAAGACAAATACTATTTTAAATGTTGACTGAAGAATCTAATGAAAAAAAACATCAATATTATAAATAAAAACTGTATACAGTCAGCAAGGCTTTTTGAGTACAAGCTCATTTAATATGAAGAAACTGAGACATCACAATTCCTGAGTCTTATTAACTGTGACAGGAGATATCTACTTTTCCATTAAAACAGTATGTTTTATAGTATGTGGGTAATTGAAAAATATAACCTACATGTGTCCAATGGCAGTAGTTTTCAAACTTTTTCGTTGTAAGGCCCCCTTTGTGTAGAATGCATGCATGTGCCCCCCCCCAAATAAAGACTCATAATCTTAAACTTAGAATTTTATTTAAACCAAAAACATATTCAGTTTTGCAATGTTGGAACATAAATTATTTTGGTTGGTGGTCTTATTTTTTTGGTGTTTGATTGAGTAAAATTTAAGACAAATTTTTATATTTCATAAAATGTCACAAAATCTCTGCACCCCTGCACTGTCCTATGGTATGACATAGCAAAACTCAGAAATCCAACTGTTGATAATATTTTTTATTATTAATATTTATATTTGTAATATAAAATAGCATAAGAGAGATTTATCTTTGTCCGCTTTTTTCTAAATTTTTGCTGTCACACCAGGACATATTTGAACATACCCACACTGAAAAACAAATATTCTTGAGGGTAGTCAATGCTACCTATGCAAATCAGTTACATTTTACTTAAATATATTAGGTAGCAAAGTAATCTACACACTCAAAAAAACTCAATTTATTTGAGTGCAAAATTTCAATCCAATAAATATGTGTAGCTTCTACTCATAAAAAAACTGTCTCATTCAATTAAATCGTATTAAGTTGGACCAACGTAATTTTAATAAATGCACTTTAGATCAAACTCAAAAAAATAGACACATGTAATAATGCAACATCACTCTCGTAGTCGTGCACTGAAAAAAGGAAAACTTTGCACCAAATACGTCAACTTGTCGCAAGCTATTTTGTTAGTTTTTCTCCAATTATATCTATGGCTTGGTTCAAATCTAAATTTATACAATTCAACAAACGACCATTTTTGTGATCAGTGTTTGCTTTAGTTGGACAAGTTTTTATTGTCTGAAATACATTTGTTGAGGCAATGAAAACTACGATCCATTGGGATCAGTGATCGGTGACTTTTTTTTTAATTGTTAGTTTGCTGACTCAATTAAACATCAAAAATCAGTGTATGAAACTCAACAATGGTGACAATCAATGAAAGAAATCTTCATGCGGCAGTGCACAAAACTATGAAGAGTTTCAAACAAATGAAATTTAACCACAAGTAATGCATATCTTGGTACATAAATCACATACACTAGAAAATAGCAACCTGGCTCACTTTTTCTGCAACTAGTTTATATTTTTAATTTATTCTCATCATAAATTTGGTGAGGCCTCCGCTCAAATGTCATAGAAAAATGTCCATTCAACGTATACTGAAAAATATTGCATTGTGTGTTTTGCATACTGAAATGTCAGTCATATAATACTCATTTCACGTAGATTTCAACTGCTGGGAATGTTAAGTATAGTTGTGAGGGCAGTACGGCTGTTGAGCATGCTCAGTTTGATCACTGATGCTCAGTCTTGGAACACAGTTTTTCCAAGCACTAATTTCATATTGTTGCATCTCCTTCTGAGCCTTGTGGCTGGGGGAATACCCATAAACACTTGACAACATTCACATCTCATCAGCGCTGCCCCGACCATTTTCCTTGTGCATGCATGCTGGTGTCCTCACAGCTCCAAGAAGAAGCCGGCAGACACGGTTCCTGGAAATTGTGCTTGTATAGTTTAGTTTTCATTCTCCACCATGCCCCTACATTAATTCCCTTTTCAACATTTGCTTGTCAAACATAAAGAAATGACTAAAGCCATATATATTTAATGACTTAACCTGGAAGCATGTGGAATTAGCCTTCATATGTTCTACTTAATATCCCAAAATGAGACTGCATATGTTAATAAATGTACTCCTTCATTGACTGCATTGCAAAGATCTCAGGGATACTAGAAGACTATAAAGGTCCTTTTAAAACATGCCAAGAGTTGGGCTTAAAGCATGGTTGCCAAGAGCAAATATTGATTTTCCTCTCCTCACACTGTGGGTTGCTCCTGCAGTGACAAGTTCAGGGCTCACCCACGCTATGTAAAAACCACTGTGTGGGATTTAAGTGAAATAGCCACATGTCCTCTTCAAAAAATGTCCTCCCCAGACCTTTTATTCTCGCACGCTCATAAGCAACTCTATTAGCGCATCCCTCATGGGATGTCCGTCTCCTTTAATTTAGATTTCAATCCAGCCTCCCTCATCCCCCTGTGACTCCACACATTGTGAGCGCTGGGTCGTTTCCATGCATGTTGTTTTATTTTCATTAGTCTTGTCGCATCCGTTCCCATATTTTAGTGAAAGCACCCAGATGCTGAGACTGTGCAGGCTCCACGAAGCAGTGACAGCCACATCTTAGTAATGCCTAGCTTCATTCTGCTTCCTTCAAATGAAGCTTTCTCCTGCTAATAATATGTTGGCAAGAGGAAGCATCTCTTCTTCAAGGGAGATTACATGCTTCAGAGAGGGGTATGCCTTGGTAAGTGGTGTCATCCAGAGATTATGCCA
This sequence comes from Triplophysa siluroides, assembly GCA_006030095.1. NCBI lineage: Eukaryota > Metazoa > Chordata > Actinopteri > Cypriniformes > Nemacheilidae > Triplophysa > Triplophysa siluroides. Next base: position 395,285 of record VCII01000702.1, read on the forward strand.
TTACATGTGCGTGTCAGTTGATAAATGAAGTAGCTCATCTGTGCATGCCGGATAAAACATCCAATTTAAACGAACCATAGGCCACAAACTAAATTTAAAACATTGTGGAGCGATGGAGCAACCTGTAAAACGGTAAGTTACAATAAGAATACTATTGTGCCCTAAAGCAGGTTATTAAAACTGAGCTGCAATGAGATTAAAGGGGTCGCATGGCGCGAATACGTGTTTTTCTGTATCTTTGGTGTGTTATAAATTGCCCATGCATGTATTAGACACGTAAAATTGCAAAAATTCAAGTGTCAGAACAAAACATGCATTCTATCAAAAAGCGAATGCTCACCCAGACCTGCCTGAAACGCCTCGTGTAACCACACCCCCACAAATCTAAGTCAGTTCATGGTATGATTTGACTAAGACCGCCCAAATGACCGCCCAAGTAATGTGGGCGTACCTGTCAGTAGAATTGCTTTGGAACCTGATGTTCCAAATATGGTAAGAGGCGTTACATTTCCGTCACACGCTTGCAGTATTCTACCAATCACTACACACTGGTTAACTGGCCAATCATAGAGCACCTCGCTTTTCAGAGCGATGAGCTTTGTCAAAAATCTGCACGTTTCAGAGAGGCGGGGCAAAGAGGAGCTACAAACATGCACGGTATGTGGAAAATACAGCGTTTTTGAACCTTAAATCGTGTATACACATTGCATTACATCTAAAACAAACCATAATATTCCTTTTAGCCATGTCATATGACCCCTTTAAGACAATTTAAGACATCAGCATCCACCATAATCGTAAACTTTATACATTATGAGAATATACGGATAAACACAATAATAAGGCTTGTGGTTTGGTTATTTATTCTGTATTAGAGCACATGTGAATATTAGCCCCGTCAGAGGGAGAGAAGACAATAATGTTAGGCTACTGATAAATCAACATTAAAAAGTCAAAATCTAGATGAAATGCATTGTATAATGGCCAAAACATTGTGTATATAATAAATTTGAAATTATTTTGGTTATTTATATGCATATTTGTGTTGTTTCTGACAAACAATATTAAAATGTAGGAAAATACACCAAATTGTATATATGTATAAAATAATTTGCATTGCATATATGTATATATATATATATATACAGTATATATAATCCTACAGAACCTTATGTTTACTGAAGAACTGATGAGTGTGTCTGTGTTTAGTTTGGATGCCTAGCTGTGTGTGCAACCAGTTTACGTCATCGAAAAAGAACATGGCGGCCTCCTTAGGTTAAAATGAGTTGCATTTAGGTTGTTTTTTAAGAATTGAAAATATTTTATTTGTTTCTAACGACCAATGCTAGTAGTGTAAGGCTATTACAACGCATTAAGCCATACATCTCTCTATAGACTGGGTTCCCTTTAAATCGTGTATACACATTGCATTACATCTAAAACAAACAGTAATATTTTAATGCTATATATTTTTTTCTTTTGTACATCAATGGTTTTGGTACCAATGGTACCGATACCAATACTTTTTACTTTTAGAAGCATTCACTTGAACTTAAATTTACTTACCTGTAGATGAAATGTCATGATTTATCAGATGAATGCATCATTAACATGCTAAATCTGAATACATTTTCATGACCACTAAAATATGTTGTGATTTGTGCTCTTAATAGTGCCATCGTACAGATGTATTAACGTAAAACGTTATGGGATATCCAGACTATTTTGATGATTACTTGGGGCTCTGTGGCTGCTGGCACGGCTTATTGGTTAAGTCCACCCCTTGCTTTTGGAGACCCCTGGTAGCTCGGGGGCCCCAGGTGAATGCCTACCTTTGCCTAATGGGTAAGTCCGCCCCTGCCCTCACATATGAGAGAGGGGTCGCTTGCTCCGCTCACATATGTTTTTGATATAGTGAGGCCAAGGTTAGGCTGTGGGAGAAGAGGCCCCCTGTTCCTATGATGATAAATAATATGTGTGTGGGAAGATGTGTATTTCAGCTAGCTGAAAGGGAGAGAAGTCAGTTGCTTTGCAAAACAACTCGGCTTTGTGTGTCTCTGACAATAAAGTCTATCTTTTCGCATCAAAACCTGAGACTGAAGAGTGTTTTCTACAAAATAAGTAGCATAAACACATCAGGCATTTGTAATGTAATTATCTATTTTCTCTGACAGTTTAATTAAAAATACTGAAAAAACTACATATGTCTGTACGCTTCGTTCCTGCAAGACTATTCACATTTACAGTAAACTAAAATGACCTTTACCTAAAGGCCCCACAAAAGTACACATTATGGATCTCTCTCTTATCTAATTTACAACCTTACTTAGATTTTGACAACTTGAAAAAGTACAAATGTGATAATTTGGGCTAACATAAAACAAAATTCTTGTTTAGACCCAATAGCCTCTTGGGCTGTGCTCTGGCATGTTGCATATAGGCACTTTGAAGGACCCAAGTTCAAATCCAAAATCATGTACATCTCCTAATGTATATAATTTTCTGATACATTGCTGCCTCTCTTTTTAATAAAGGCCAAAAACATAACTCATAATAAAAATTCTCACTGTATAGTGGCCAGCATTGAATACAAAATACTTGAGTAAAATTGCCGTTCTGAGGAAATGGTGAAATAGAAGACCACTTCAAACAAATTACAATGCATGGTTAAAGGTCAGAGGAGATGAGTAAAATTACATTACAGAAGCTCTGCTCCACCAGAATTTTGTTAATGAATGTTTTAAATAATAAGACATGGGAGAATGTGTTATGCTTGAAGGGCTAAAATCCAACTGTGTAGTAGTGTGCTAGATGTGTTTCATAAGTCATGTAATGGATAATGACCGGCCTGCAGTGTGGGAGTTCCAACAGTCTTGTGGAAACAGCCAAGGACTGACAAGAGTTGTTTGTCATGGCACTTCTTTTGATGTGTTTTTACAAGGGATTTGAGAGCATCCGGGCTGATTTTCATGAATCTCATCCCTACATATTCTCAGGTAAATTCATGTATGAAACTCTGAACTTTGATGTGTCATTAATAGAGAAAATTACAAAAAGAAAACCTGGGTTGCCTGTTGAAAACAGATTGTACACTATGCTGGCTCATTCCCGTTAGCCAGCGTCTGCAGGGTTACTGACATCCAAATCTGTCTTCGCCATCAATATGTTCTTGAGAAAATAACTTATTTTTCCGTAGAGACTGTTCCTGCAATGAATCTAGTGTAAGTTGCATTGAAAAAAGTGGCAGCTGAATTTTGACATTTTGCATTACAGATGGTGATGCAAACGGGTAAGCTCAGATTTGACAAGGTGAAACATCTGATGTTTGGCAGGTTGTAGGAGTACAAGTAGGCACTAGTGGGGTAGTATGAATACACCCTGTAGTTTTAGAAGCATAGAGTAAAAGAAGAAAAAAGAGGCTTCAGTCTAATCAAAAAGTTAACTGAGCCAAAAGTCATATAGTCACACAACCAAGTTTGATGATTTAAAGCTGCAATGTGTGATATTTAGGAGGATCTATCGACAGAAATGCAATATAATATACATAACTATGTCTTCAGAGGTGTATTAAAACCATACGTAATGAACTGTTATGTTTTTATTACCTTAGAATAAGCTATTTCAATCTGCATACACCGTGGGTCCACTAACATGGAATATGCCATGTTGTTTCTAGCCGGCGAAAAAACGAAATAACGAAAACGTGACAACATCTTTGTCCTGTGTCAGCCATCGTAGTGCTTTGAAAGAAAGGGGTGAGAAGTGGACTGAGCCATTGGTTGCAATTCGAACCTAGCCGCTAGATGACGCTACATTTCATAGACAGGACCTTTAAGTGATTACGCTTTTCAATACAGATATTGACCTTACAATTGACATGACTGCATAATAAAGCTAGGCTTTTTAGGAATAGACTAGTTCATTTATCAATATTTATTTGTTTTTTGTAAACCAAAAAAAAGGACTATTTGGATTACAATAGAGAATATCCATTAAAATTTAAACAAAATCAACTTCAGATATCCCAATGTACATCTTTAGTGTTTTATTTAAATGTGTATCGCATCAAATCCTAAATATTCAAACAATTATCACTTGAGTTATGCGTGAAAGAATTGTGGCATCACTCCAGAGACTTTGCCAACCCTATGCAGTCGCAAAACAGTTTCCTTCCCAGATTTAATATTAAAGGCCTTATCTATTATTCACTCATCTATTTAAGATAAGCGTTTGTTTATCTGGGTTCTGCATCACTACCAGAAATAAACTGCCAGTTTCACGCACTTTGCAAATTCACTCCATGTAATGCATGTACCTTGTCGTCAAACGTCACTCCGCAGGAAAAAAGCATTAACTCTGGCATGGGGTAAACAGCTGTCTGGGAGCATTACTCTCTACTCGTGCCAAACTGTGTTTGTCAGAGGTCAGCCTGAGGGAGTGGCTCGCCCTGGTTGAGGTTTTAAACAGGCCGCTGAAAGATGACAGACGTAATTACCACTGCTAAGTTTTGAGGGTCCCGTGTTTATGCTCACAAACCAACAGCGATTGTAAGGTCTTTGACTTGTCTGTCAGGCATCACCATTGTTTTTAGCTCTGCCCTGAAGCAACAGAGCCGAGCAGTGCATCACAGATGACACAGCCTCCTTTCTGAGCGTCTGCTGAGGGAGACCAAAGGGAGGAGGAAGAAAAAGCGGTGGTCTCCATAGCCAGTACAGCCTCCGGGCATAGCGGCAGTATGGTGTCTGTAATGAGAGTCCTCCAGCAAAGCGGGCACCAGCCACTCTGCCTTTTCCACCGCAGCAGATGTCACCACAGGGTCGTTTGAGCTGGAAAGACACATGAGCCAAAGTCCTTCCCTGAGCTGTGATACAGATGCTGAAAGAAGGGTTTCGAGCGCTGTTTAATTATGGTGTAAATGCTTGTGTGTTGTTAGCGGGCTTGGAGCGAAAGGTTACAGGCTATTCTGAAATGGAGCACAGCGCTTCAACCCGACGGCGCTGGAGAGTCCAGGGGACACGTTCATCACTCACGCTGGTCTGTGGGTGGTGATGAGAGGAATGGATCAGAGTCTGGATGAAATCACAAGAGAAGGGGCCACCACAGACCTGGAAAAAAGAAATAGCAGTGTTGTTGGTATTATTAAATTGCCTTTCACCGAAATGACCTAACAAATGTTTCATGGTGAAACTGAGTTATTTACTCCAAAATTTGTGCCCCAGATTTGCTTGCGTAGGGATTGTAACCCAACATAGAATTGTTGAGCAGAACACAGAAACACAGATAGAAATGTATCCATGTCTTGCAGCTGCCCTTCGGCTGTGTTGTGCATTTAGCATGTAAAAACTGTTACCTTAACCTTACCCTGGTTGTTAATAATAACTTATATTTACATTCATAATTTAAGCTGTCGTGTTGAAATTCACAGTAAGCCTACTTCTCACCCTTATAAAAAAAGAAATCATGGTTTTATTACAGTTAAAACAAACAAAAAAACATAGTACTACAGTTACTGTAGTAAACCATGGTTTTGCCGATGGTAATCATTATACCAAAATCATGGTTACTACCCTTTTAGCACAAAAACATCGTAAATTTTTGTAAGGTTATGGAAAGATGAGTATTTGTGTTTTAAACAGAGATGTCGATAGGGAGGCAAAAGTAACAGACTGCCGTTTTATTATTTAAAGAAAACTTTACTTGAAAAACAGAATTCTTTTCCTTGGCTATTTTAGTCTATGTCAATACTTTTAAATACAACCCCTGCATAATATCATGCCTCTCGATAGTTAAGCCTTTTAATACACGCTGGTGATCCCAGGCCACTGTGAATATCTTCCTCTCATTATCCGTGACATGACGTGTGACATGTCATTGGGAAGTTCCTACTGGCTTATAGAATTCGGTGTCTGTCCCCTGAAAATTGCACAATCCTGCTTCAGTTTTCTGTGGACTGTTGATATGTTCATCTGCTTCGCTTTAGCATATCTCACAATTAATCTTTCAGGATGAGCCTCATAACTGTCCCCTCACTAGATCCCACTGAACACCACATATCATGCTTTCAACTAACAGTGCAGCCTTTGTCGGGGGATTCCTTTCCTCCATTGATCTGTCATTTCCTACATTTAGGAATTTAGCAACATAACTGATAACAGGACAATATGAAAACACAGAGTTTATGATGCAACTGGTTTGCCCAATTTTTTTTGCATATACCGCTGGAGATCCTTTTATGTATTTATTCGAGCAGCCTGCATGCTCAAAGATGCCAAAACTAATTTGGTATTCATCAGGAAGTCTTCACTTTGGCTTTCTGGTTTAGAATGCAAAAGGACATCAAAGGGCACACTGTGTCTATTCACTCATTAACACTAGTGGAACACTTTCAGAGAATCTATATTTGAAAAGTCTATACTGTGTGAAATATGTCATATATATCATACCGTTACATACTATATTATATCTTTACTGACATCACTGCTATTATTGGTACACAATTTAAATGCAGAACATTTGTATTACATGCGTTTTATAGGCACATATACAGATTGCTTAAGATTACTTGTGATATAACTTACATTTACTTTTGTTATTTTGTGTAACTTTTATTTAAACAAGGGATGTTTTTATAAGTTAACTTTTTCAAGCACAAAATAATATTGTCACAGTTATCTTCAGTTTGATTTTGCTTCTGTGTTTATTATTAGTTCATTAGTCCCTCACCAGTGGCCTGTATCACGAAGTGAGGTGAACAAACACTGAGTTGCAGAGTAAGTTTTGAGTTGACAAAACCAGTGGCCTGTATCACAAAGCCGGTTTGGGTTTTTACCCAGGTAGGTTCGCGTATAGTTTGAGCATACTCTTGAGTGTTCGGGCTCAAGAAGGTGGATTGGTTTTGAGCGGGTTTCGTCGCCATGGTAACTAAGGACACACGTCTATGCTGCTACAGAGCAGCTTTAATTCTGGGTTAGAGATCGAAAACCAAAACTGGACCAATTAGCAGAGAGAACGTGACGTGTATCTGACGCGGTCAAGTCACCACCCTCATGTCTCTCGCTCCAAATAAAAAACTTTAAAGTGATAAGATGTTAGAAAGAAAATATTTAGCTTCGAAGTGTTTATTTGAATTGTATATTTACATGAATTGATTATAATTTAAAACACGTTCATATCATTATTATATGAATTGATAATTAATATAAAGAAATGTCATGGATTGAAACACATTTACAAGGAAGGAATAATCACTGCTGCGGTGAAAGTTTGAGAAGGCAGCTACTGACTATATCAATGCAGAATCAACTGAATTGATGAATTTATATAGGTTTACAATAAGATCCAGAGGTAATATGTAAACTTAAATTCTTTAAAATGCTTTATATATTAAATTTGGTTTTTATACAAATATAGTTATATTAATTTAAATGCTATGTTTAATATTGATTAATAAATATTAATTGTCAACTCACACAATAATTATATGAACTTGTTTCAAATTGTAATCAATAAATGTAAATAAACTATACAAATAAACAACATCCCTCTAACATCTTATCACTTCAAACTTTTTTTAATTTGGAGCGAGAGATAAGAGGGGAGTGGCTTCACTGCCTCAGCTATATGTCACTTTCTCACAGCTGATTGGTCCAGTTTTGGTTTTCAATCTCTAACCCAGAAAAAAACCTGCTCCTGAGCAGGTTACCATGGCGACGAAACCCACTCAAAACCAATCCACCTTCTTGAGCCGAAAACTCGGAGTATACTCAAACTAAACGCGAACTTACCTGGGATAAATCGAAACCGGCTTCGTGACACAGGCCACTGATTATGTTTTACCTGATTATGTTCCCCTTGTGTATTTAGGCCTGTCTGTTCCTTAATTCTTCGTCTACCTTTGTTTATGTCTACAATTATTTAACTGTATTTCGTGAATGCCTTCCTCATTAAAAGCTCATAAATAGACTGATCACCAAACAATGAATTGGGCACATTCTACTTTTAAGACAAATAGGTAGATAGAAAGTATTGATATTTAGTGTTAAAAAAGTAACCCTGCAGGACTATTCAAGTGGAAAACTGCAGCAACATCAAGAGAAAAGAGCACATGGCACATCCCCATAGAGCAATCAAACAAGACGGTGCAAGATGGAACATGTGCAGTAGCATTTCATTCACAGCGAGAAATATAAACATGTTATTTGTTGGAAATGGGTGCCTGCATGGGAAAGAGTTCTGCTGGAGTCATACAGTTCTCCAGTTCTGCTGGAGTCATACAGAATGCGGGCAAGCACGTGAGTAGGGGACAATGTTGTACAGCCTAATGGCGACAGGCATTCCCAGTAGAGCTTCTGGGAGCACTGAGGTGGAACAAACCAGAGGCTAAAGGTGCTTTATAACAGCTGACTTTGGAAAGGCTATGAACAATTGTTCATAATGAACTCCACTTTTGTCATCCTGTGTGTCTGTGGTATGCATCTGGGCCATTTGTTCTGAGCAAAACTAAGAGCAAATCCATGTTTCTTCCTTCTAGATTAGTTTGCATGTAGTCATAGCAGACAGGAACCAAAGTACCTCTTAATTGTTATGCATCACATGTTGTTTATTTTGAATTTCCTCAGGCATAAACAAAGCAAAGGCTACATTTGCATGGGTCTGGTGATTGATCACTACGCAACAAGAATTCTGTCCCCATTCACATCACACGCGATGTTTCATTTGGGACCCCTCCTCTGAAAACCATAAGTCACCTCGTGTCGTTGCTCAATGGCTTCTATGACGGAACAGTGAGCTGTGAGCCATTCGCCTATCTGCCTGACACCGGCATATTCAGCAGTGTCTCTGTAGTTCGTGTGCTGATCCCATTAGTTTAACAGCATGGAATGAAAAGTGTCTTGAAGGGAGAGTGTGACTCACCAACCTTACCCTTCCGTCTTTTGCCATTATTGTGTGATGTCACAAAATGGTGAACTCTTACATTTCTGAGCTCATGGGAGGTGAAGAGTCCTCACCATTCTGTCAACATGTTCTTGTCTGTAGGTGCATTTCTATGTGTGTTTGTGCTTGTGTGTGTGCTGAGAATGGAATCAAGGAGTACTTAGTAAGTAACAGAAGATGCTTGACAGTGAGTCTAAAGATAGTATCTGTTTGATACAAAAATCAATAGAACCACATACTGGAAACCATTAAGAGATAGCCTAAAAATGGACAGACTCATTGTTAACAACACAAATAGTGATATCTCACACACAGAGTGCACCAGGTTACGAGATAAATAAACAAGGGTTCTTTATATACTGAAACCAAAACTATTAAAGGGATAGTTCACTCAAAAATGTAAATTCTGTCATGAATTATTCACTCTCTAGTTTTTCCAAATCTGTATACATTTCTTTATTTGTGAACATAGAGAAAGATATTTTGACGAATGCTTTTAACCAAACTGTTATTGGATCCAAAAGAATACCATAGTAGGAAAAATTACAATGGTAGTCAAAAGTGCCCCAGAACAGTTTGCTCTCCTGCATTCTTCAAAAGATCTTCTTTTATGTATTAAGTATTTTGACAGAATGACAGAATATTATTTTTGGGGGGGGTGAACTATCCCTATTAAATATTTTTCTTAATTGAAATAAAATAAAATATATAGGCTAAATATAATCTATAATCTAATTTAAATTAAATTAAACCCAACAAAAATGGAATATGTTACTTTGCAAGAAACTAATATATGTTTAAATTGACTGGAAATAAATAAAAACTAAACAAAAACTAAAACTGGAATAAGAATTAACTAAACCTAAATTGCAATATAAAAAAATCATAAAATGAAAAAATCATATAACTAAATTGCTAAAAATGTAACTAAAACTAAAATGAAAGCTCAATCAAAATATTAATAAAACAAAACTAAAATAAAATAACTCACAAAGATTGTAAACATTTACTCGTTTTTACGTTTAAACATTCATATTATCCACTATTTGATCTAAAAAATATCATATACATTACAGTAAGTCAAAGACGCCAGCAACATACACACATCATATTCTTTAGTTCAGTTTACCCCAGCACTGTAACTTGCCACTTAAAGAGCGTTTATAAGCTATTAGTCTGGATGTATATTGCCTCTAAACATTTGAGAAGTAAGAAGAGGTAAAACCACTTACACGCCATGAGGGGATAGACAAGCAAGGGCGCACAGAAGAGCTATTCTGCTCCAGTTCATTGCAGGTATAAAAAACCTTGAACCACATTAGTATTCTTGATGTTAGCAATGAATTCTCTCTTTTCAATCAGTAGCCGTTCAAGGTTTTATACAACTTCACGGACCACCCCAGGGACTTTATCCTGGCCAATCGTTGACATACTTGACGTGAAATGCATTGAAGATCAATGGTTTCTGGCATAAAAGGCAGACACCATTGAATTCCCAAGCAAATATTCTTGATCCTCTCAGGACAGGAGATGTGATGGTACCCCACCAACTCGATCAAAAGATGCTCTTGGGCATTTGTAACTAAACTTTTTTGTCTCATGAAGATGTTTTCATATTTCTATTGCAGCCCATGTTGTTTCAATCCAGCACTGGATAAAAATATCCAATGATTTTCTTTTTTTTTTCTCAGTTCACTGAGCAATAACTCAACACAGCCCATTTTACCTAAGACTCCCCCAGCAACGCGCTCTCAGACACAGAGATCCACTCACTCACACTTACCAAGCTATATAAAATGACGGGTTTCATCCCCCAGGTGTGAGAGAGAGACTCATGTGACATCACTGCTTCTGAGGGCTGGCAATGGTTAATTTAATGTGCCTCAAAAATATGAAATTGACAGAGACTGAGTCTACTCAGCTGGAGAGAGGCACTTTTCTAGGTAATACATAAAAACATGTTATCAAAAAGCACTTCAGTGGTAATGAACTTGAGCGCCGCTGAGCTCAATCAATAGGAACCCCAATAGGTGCTTTATGATACTCTTTATTGTATGGCTGGTGCTCAAAGGTATTGCATTCAATTCAGCATTTAAGGATAGTATTCGTGACATTTTAACAGCTAGATATCAAAACAAACAACCTAAAAAGACAAAATGGTGCAAAACGGATCCTTACAAATTCATATTCTGCCATTTAGATCCAATACCTCAGTTTACCTCCATTAGAGGGCTCTGTGGAGGAGCCAAGTGGCAGATGGGCCTAATTAAAGCTTACAGCCTGTGTTGAAATCATGCTTGCTTGCTAAGGGAATTGCACTGCCATTTTAGAGCGAAGATTGCTGCTGTTCGGTCTTTGGGGTCAAAAAGTAGGCCAAGATAAGTACCTATAAAAAGTTTAGAATGTAACAAAACGTGGAAGGATAAACTACTTAAACGCTAAGAGAATCTCCTGCAACTGAAAGATGCTAATAGTTTCACTTAGGTGATAGTTTTCAAATAGGTGGTACTTTTGAATGTAAGAATAAGCAATTTGTCTACACATTGATGATATTAAAGGTCCAGTGTATAAAATTTAGCGGCATCTAGTGGTGAGGTTGTGAATTGCAACCAACAGCCCCCCCTCCATTTTGAAGCACTATGGCGGCTGACACAGAACTAAAATGTCGTCACGTTTTCGCTTCTTTCTTGAAGGAAATGTATTTAGGAAACACGCCCTGTAGAGCAGTTTGTCCGTTTAGGGCTACTGTGGAAACAACATGTGAAATACCATCGAGATGACCCGGGTGTATGTAGATAGAAAAAGCTCATTCTAAGGTATTAAAAAAACATAACACTTCATCATGTAAGGGTGTATAGACCTCTGAAAACATATAGTTATGTATATTAAATTGCATTTCTATCAATAGATCCTCCATAAACATTACACACAGCACCATTAAAGGAACAATTCTGTCATCATTTATTCACCTTCATGTTGTTCATAACCTGTATATGAGTCATTCTTATCTGGAACGCAAAGACGATATTTTGAGAAATGTCTCGGTTTTGTGTCCATGTAACGGAAGTCAGTGGGTGCCGATGCTGTTTAGTTAATGTCCTTAAAAATATATTGTATCGTGCAGAAAAAAAGAAAGTCATACGGAATAACATGAGTTATTTCATTTTTGGTAAAATGTTCCCTTAAAAATATTTCTTGTTTTTCACAGTTGCTGTCAATAACAAATCGTACGGGCGCTTCTAAAAATAAACATTAGAAGGTCACTGTTGTTAATTCAAGGCATTCTGGCACAAGGGATTTGGCAGATTTTTTACACAAAAATAAAATCATGTGAACCCTGTAGGCCGAAAGAAGATATATGTGACCTATTTCTAAATGTTCATTTCTCACTGTTCCACAAGAGAAATGTTCAAGATGGCCCTAACCCTCCAGGCTCTGAGATGGGCTGCATTGTTACATGAAAGAACAATATTTAACCTCTATATTTCAGATGACGCTTCAGCTTCGGTGGGAATAAGCTTGTTTTAGTTATACTGCACTGCATTTATAGTCATTTATTCATTTTAAGCAACTAGGTTAGTACTCAGGCAGACCCGTTTTAAGCTGGTGAGGGATCAGATGAATTGTTGATCAATGGTCTCCCTTCTGTTTTAAAAAGGAGAAATTATTAAAGAAATGATGAAAGGTGACTGCTGAAATGCTGCCCCCTGCTGTACATTGTTCATGCCACATTCTGAAAGATCTGTTGAATGAGAGCTTCCTAAAGAGGTAGTTCACGCAAGGAAAATGGTTTCATCATTTATTTATCCTCACGTCATTCAAAACCTATATATGATTCTTTCTGTAGAACCAAAAAGAGGCTATTTTAAGAAATGTCTTTTGTGTCCATACAACGGAAGGGACCAAACGGCGTATATTGCTGGCAGGTGTGATGGAGCAAGTTGGAATTAAACTAAACACAACGTGATTATAATGTAGTAGCATTATACACCTTTGGTTTGATCCTTCATTCTGAGAAAACAAGACATTCTCACTTTATAAACTGTATGCTTCATAGGAGGACTAAAACCTTCATTTACCTTCTAAACAAAAGTTTGTTCTTCTTATCTCTAGCTCTCGTGACTGTGACTGATGTGAAAGTTCATTCATTTGTAATGTTGAAATACACTCGAATGGCATCCGACAGGAACTAAATCCTTATGATAAGACTGGTCATCACACTATAATAATTTTGAGAGTATGCTTCACTTTGCTCAGATGATCTCTATATCTATATCTCTCTGTGGTATATCTTAATATCTACGTGACAACAGTATCTGTCACCGCTTCACTGCCACGTGACAGCAATTGAAACCTGCTCCTCAGTGAATCAATACCTTCCTGAATTCTCAAGGGTGAGGAAACAATTCGAGGTCATGCTAAATGAAACTGCACCTTTACCTTTTTGCATAGACAAAATTTTAAATCACTTTCATATGCTTTTCCTTTTAACAGAAAGCCTTTACTTTACATTTATCTCAAATATAAAATAGATAATAAATGTATTATTCATCTAATTTTTTTTTTTTAATTAGATAGTAGTGGTTGTTGCTATAGCCTATATAAACTGATTTATTGTTTGTATCTATAAAGAAAACTTGTTGGCACTGACGCCTCTTCCTGGCACGTCACAGCTGGATTATGAATATTGATACATGCAGTTTCAGTTAGACACAGTCAAGTGCCGCTTATGATGATGGGCTGCTTCACCCGGTATTTTGCCATGCCAGCTTCACTTTACTATCATAAGTAAACTAATACGCTGCTGGACATCTTAAAAACACCAATGAAGCGATGCCAAAAGTTTTCATTTTTTGAGCGCTGAGGATAAAATCAATCTTAACAAAGTTTTCACCCGTTACCTTTTGATATACTGCTGCACTTCAGCAAGTTTATTCGGAGTGCAGCAATATGAGCTCTCAGAAAACAGCAACGGAACCTTCGTGGACTGTTGGACCTTCAGAACAAGGGATGAGCGAGATTCTGCACATGCAAAAGGACAGCGTGAGGTTCGGCAGGTCAGCCACTCCGGACGGGAATAAGCGCAATGAGATCCTGACGGCACCGACAATAATCACACAGCGCCGGGTGTCGCATTTCCATCACCGCATGTCTGTGTACAGCACCACCCGTCCCATACTCACCAGATCCTTCTTTCAGGGACGCGTCTATAACTTTCTGGAGAGACCAACGGGTTGGAAATGTTTTGTGTATCATTTCACAGTGTAAGTATATTAACTGTGATTTTCCCCACAAGGAAATACTTTTTTTTTGAAAAAATCACCAAAAGTGTTTGAAAGTACCAATTACTCAAGGTAACTTTTTTCTGAAATAATATGTCCAGCTTAAAAAATAAAATAGGCTACAACATATTGCCCGTGTAAAAGAAGCTTAATGATGAAAGTTGCTTGAGTGTTGTCTTTTTGTATTCTTTTCGAGTCATAGGCTATTGCATTCATAATTGATTAGAGACATATGTGCATGATGGTGTACTGAATAAACTGAAAGAAAAGCTACAGGATGCATTTGTTTTGCAATTCTCCAAATAAAAGGACATTCTCTTTCATGCTCAGTATCTCTAGCAGAAGAGGAGGTGATACCGGGCAGCTAAACTTGGCTGCAGGGGGGGCTCTCTTCAGCAGGGGCCCTGTGGGTTTTGGTAACCCTGTGACTCAGTGGTGTTGGGTAGAGATGTCAGGACAACTTGAGAGTGTGACGGTGTAGGGCTTCACTGACAGCAAAGGCTGTCGACATGTTTTTTTATTGTAAGAATGATGAATCACCTGAAGATTGGACTGATCGTTTTATTCTGTAATTAACTGGTTGCTTGCGATTTTGAAGATGGGCTTTATCTGAAGTGATTTACAGAGCACTCATATTCAAGATAGTCCTTATGGAGCAATATGGAGTTAATTGCCTCGCTTAAGGGCACAACTGGGCTGCTCTATTCATAATTCATGTCCAGCTCTTGCCTTACCAGCCCACGGCCTTAACCACTAGCCAACTGTTAGCTGTGGCAAGAAATTGAGGAGTCTCTCCTGAATGAAGAAGTGTGTTTCTTCTTATGTGTGAGTGTAGGAGGCAGGGTAGGTTAGCCAAGAACGTGCACGTTCTTATCAATGAATGACACTTATCGTCAAAGTGTGACCCCTGTTTGTGTACATGTGCACAATGCTGTTTGTAAAACTAGTAATTGGTGGTCAGGACATTTTTATGGTTATCTGTGAGATAGGTGGTTGTGTGAAATGCCTCTTGCTGTCAAGCAAGGTCTGGACTGAGCTCAGAGGGTGGCCGAAGACAACAGAGACATGTAGAACAGAGATATAACAATAGAGGACAGGATAAGAACATCCAGATTGATCACTAAAAAATCAAGTTACAAAAAAGAGTTTGCATGTTTTAATACGCGGAGCAAACAGGAAGTACAATTCATCCCCACATATAATGTATTTGAGTGATTTAGACCATGTCAGAGGTTACTATCTGTGTGTAGTTAACTGTTGTATAGTGTTAAATTAGAAATAAAAAGGTCGTAAGTTTGAATCCCAGGAAAGACATTTGCTGCTTAAATGTATTGAATGCACAATAAGTGGCTTGGTGAAAACATCTACCTAATGCATAAAACATGACGTGAGTATAAACATTTTCAGACCTGCAGGTTAAGTACAGTGAATTTCAAAGGTACAGTATACGACTGAATAAATAGACTGACGCATGTTTAACTCTTCGCATTAAAACACAATCTAATTCCTCTGATTGCCGTGGATGAGATTACCTGTAATTGCTGTGAGGAACACAGTCATTTGCCGTGTTTATTATCCCTGACTAACCACTGCGGATTGGCAGATCAATTATTCTAGCCACTAAACCCCAGCATCATTGAGCTGATGAGGAGCCGGATGGTGCGGTAGCCTCCGGCATTTTTATTGACCTGCGCCTCTTACAGACGGCTTATGGCAGGTTCAAGGTCATTCAACGGTATTGATTTCAAAATAAGATAGATACTGTATTTGCCAACCAGCCACCTTACCCCAAGGTTATGTTTGCACGTTCGTTTACGTCTCTGGCCCCTCCCACTGAATTTGTGATGACAGACAACAGCTGGGCTCTGTCTGTTGGCAGCAGCTGGGCTTCATACTTCTTAGTGCTTTATTTTTATTGCTAATAAAGTCAGACTAATGAATTATTGAGATGAGTTGCAGAAGTTGAACATCACTGCCATGAATATGTGCAAATTAAATAACTAAAAAGACGAAGAAAAATGTGCTGCTTTGTGTATTAAAAAATTCTAATTGACATCAGACTATTTATATTATACACATTTTTACATTCAAATATAATGTTTTAAATATAATTAACATTTTTGATTACCATTCTTTTAAATCGTAATGTTTTTTTCTCTGCAAAAAAGGTTATTTTTGCTTTTATCCGGGAAAGCCATTATCAAGGTTTAAGGCATGTAAAGGAGAAATCATGTGGTTTGGAGCTAGATTTTGTCCCTGTCAGATTAAAAGCCTGGTTGCGTGTGAACAAACACACTTATCTCTTCAAAAGAACAAAACTTTATCTTTGGTCTTTGGAGTAACAATAAAGCCTTTGTTGGTACATACTGAACATACAAATGATGACCTTGTTGTGATGTGCTTAACCTTAAACTGTTACAATGTTTTACCTCATTAAAGACGCTGTTACAGCATCTTAAATATCAGCTGTTACCATATACAGAACTAAACCAATATAGTTTTCTTCACAAATGAGTTTCAAAATATGTTTTGCCTTCAAGTAGGCCTATAGATATTAACACCTGCAAAGACAAATCTTTGCTGTGTGGAGTTAGTTACTGGGGGTCAATTCTGTAGTAATCTCTTTCTATACAGAACACATTTTACAAACTTCTTTGCACTTTCCTTTTATGTAATATATTATAATAGTTTTTTTAACGATAAAGTAACAGAAATGTGTACTCTATTTGTCAAATAAATATTTTTCTTTGCATCACTCTTTCATAGAGATGTTAAAATCGCTCTTCATCTTTTCCTTCTGCAGATTTCTCATTGTGCTGTCTTGCCTGATCCTCAGTGTGCTGTCAACCATTGACGAATATCAATCATTGGCTAATAGAACACTGTTCTGGGTGGTGAGTTTCACTGCTTTAAAGTTATTTGATAAATCCAAGTGTGCTTGTGCTCTGTTATGCACATATAGGTTAGTATTGCACTGTCCAGCAGAGGGCGTGACTACGTCACTTTTCATGTTCTCATGATGAATTTAAGGCCTGAAGAAGACCACAGGCAGAATACTGTTTAACATTTTCTGAAATAACTCTCACACCACACAGTTTATGTCTCATCAAGTCAGATTAACCAAAAATAATGCTTTGTTGTCTACAATGGCAGCCAGTACTTGCAGCGAAAAATGATTCGGTCTTTCTGTTTATTTTGTTCAATAATCCCAGCAGCAATTGTGCAAACAATCAATTGCTTGAGGCTGCCTTGTTAGTGCATCGGAGGCTTTGTTTGGATCAATATTCAGATCACAGGCCGTCGCGTAATGAATGTGCTTGCCAACGCATTTTCTATTAACAGAGACTATGGTAGATATGAACTTAATCAATGTTTAAGTCAATAGCTTGCTTGTGTTTTAAAGGTCCAGAGCCTCAATGCCATATGTCAAGATTACTCACTGTTCCCTATGCAATATTACGTGTTATGCAGGCCATAGAGCGGGGACGAGGGGGTGGGGGATCCATTGTCTAAATCCGGCAGAAAAAGGGAAAAGGGAGGGATGGAGATTATATGTGGTGACTGCATGTCAGAGGTCAATCCGGCCACCAGCTAATGGGATTAAACCTATGCGCTGTGTTCATTAAGCAATGCCTCACATCACAAGTTAATTCCACAGACTCCAGGACTAGAAAGGACCCTCTCGGATTAGCCATCCAGCACAGGATTAACCAAGATTACAACAGGTGTTGTCTATTGTGCATGAAGGGAACGCTGCCATCAAAAATCGAATACAGTTTTATATCCAGCATGGCTGAATGCTAATACAATACTAATACAGTCACAGAAGGGTGTTCTCACAGGAAGAGAAAACCCCCTTTTAGGGGCTGAAACCCTTTGGACCCAATCAGCGTGTCCCCCCCCCCCCCATTCAGACCCTATTTTAATGAGGCATTGCGTCTCACAGCTGTTCATGCAAACAAAAGCAGGCATGCCCCTTTTTTCATCTTTTCAAGCCATGACGTAAAATTCGTCGCTCGACACATTTGTTAATTCTGCTCGGTTCGAGCAAAGGAAAGATATCACGGTTTCCCAAATTCTCTTTGTCCCAGTGCTTTACTATGAGTAAGTGAATATGTAAATGAAGCTAAAGCTTATCAGGCAGATCTGGCTAAAAACTGATTAATCATTACCTTAGATCAATTGTTTCACTCTTTTTCAAGTGTCAGTCTTGATAGGCCCTGTTAATCCATATTAACATGACATTGTTCACCGTGGGCACGGAGTGCTACTGCACATTAGCACTGCTAACCACCCAACACATGTCACCGGCACTTATTAACTGGCCCTCTTCGGTTTTATTGTGTGCGTCACACTTCTGGAGTGAAGCCTCAAAGGCTGATCATTACCTCTGTAAGATTGGCAGGCGATGGAAGTCGCACAGGACGTTACACTGCGCCGACATCACATGTCCCGAGAAATTCCACACCTGAGGATTGTGATCTCACATGCTTCCACGAAGGAGCGTCATAACTGTCGCCCGGCTTCCTCCATATGCAAAGTGTGATAACACATCATCAAGCTCTGTCTGTAGGTGTTGGTAAAACAGTAGTCATGCTACTAGGTGCAAACTCTGCTCCGAGCAATTATCATCTACAGATAGGCCCTCCCCTAATTGGACAGAACACAGATGTCGCTCTCTTTGTCAGTGTGAGCCTTGTGTTAACCGAGGCCCCCCACGATTGGCTAATAAAACTGTAAAAAGACAAAAGCCTGGATAATGATGAAATGTTTCCTATTCGAATGTGCAATGAGCATTTATTGCTGTATTTTGGCAATTTGCGGTAATGCTTTAACTCCGGGTGAAAGAGGTTTTTCGGCTTTTTGTGATTCGGGAAGCTAATAGAAACTAAACATTATCTGGCGAGTTTTAAGTTTTTTAAACATAAACAAAGAGGCAATTAGGAATGAGGTGCGGTTGTTTGCGTGAAGGGGTATTAACTGTTATGAGGCGAGGGAACTTCCTAACCCCTGGAGTTTTTAAATATTCATTTCTAACGCTGAGGTTACTGGACGGAGTGTGAGGACAAATCACCTTAATCTCTGTCACATTTCAACTGATAAGGCGTCACCCCTCTTCCATCACAGTAGCTAATGGCTTCCCTTTGTGTGAATGTTAAGACCTGTCGAGTAATTCAGATAAGAATGTGTCTTCCTGACATTCCTCTGTGTAACGTTTCGATCAGATGAATTAAGACCTTATTAAATCCTCACAAAAATCTTTACGCAGTCACACCGATGATGTGTTTGCGTTGTGGCTTTCTCCTCAGGAGTAAGGGGTAAGTTAGTTAATACAATATTATTTGTTAATGGACTTCAACTGTTTGCATAGGCTAGAGCGCTAGAAGGTCGAATGAAGTCATTCACTGAGCCCAACCATGTGGTTCACAGCAAATCCGTTTTCATAAAAATTTCATGTAATCTCATGAGATTGATGACAAGGGTCAGATGGCTCGTGCTGTTACTACACCGGTCCTCTCCTCATGCTGGCATTCCAGCTATGTTTTGGATGGGATATCTGTTTGCCATGGTAACCCAGAGAAGCCTTTGCATCTTGGTTCTTGTTTCCTCTGCCCCCCAACCCCCCTGAAGCTGATCTCATGGCCTCTGTCGCCCACTGGCCGTTCACCCAGACCTTTCATATGACAGCTGGTCAGTGTGATCACAGGTTTAGATTTAATTAGAAACCAAGTAGAGGAACCAGGAGCGTGGGGTGAAAAAAACGAGTATGCTTAATGAAATATAAAAAAGGGTTAAAAACATTGACACACATCTATTTGAGCCGGTGGCAGGTTTGAGAATTTGTTCCTTAACATTTCTATTGTCTATGCCAGGGATGGGTTGTTGCATACAATGGCTGATGGCACATTTAATTGTTGGGTATTTTGTATTTCAAAGGGGAGGCCGGCCTACTTTTTAGTCTAGCATGAGTTGCTCGTGGCCTAGAGGTCTCTTTGATCTGCTGTGACCTCTGTTGGCTCAAGTCACATTTCTGTCACCCTTCATGTTCCCTCAGGCCAGGGCTGTGCCACGCCTGTAATTTCATTTTATTATTTAGTGGCATTTAGACATGCTAACTCTGTGCCAGAAGCCGTCCCCAGGCATCTGACCAAGCTCCTTCTCAGACCGAGACAGAGCCTGGATCAAGCTCTTCAGGCTGCTTATGTGACAGAGGGCTTCACGGCCAGCCTCATAACTCATACATGTCTGCTTCTTCACAGCTCTCAAAGGGCCTGCGCTCAGCAGACTCTGAGCCCTCTTTTGTCTTCTCTTCTTTAAGAAGCAGACAAGGGCATCTGCTGTTGTTGGAAATGACCATGAACCAACCGTCTTGTGTTTTTTCACATAACCCTGTGTCATGGCTGTTAAGTCTTAATATGCATCTGTTAAACGTGCATGTCTTATGTATTGGCCTACCAATATTACTCAAATTATATTGTCCAAATGAAATGTGTTTTTATTGAAAAAAACTGTGTTCTGACTGATGCCAGACCAAATAATACATTTATCTATAATCAATCCCACACAAACAATAAATCACATCAATTCAATGGGTTTTTTGTCCAAAAATCTCTCATTACCTCAGTCACAGGATTGCAGAGACAAGTTGCAATAGGTGAAGGATTTTGTTTTGGACATACCTCATAAATATTTGAAAAAGGCAGTTCTGTTCCTCAGAAGAGATTTCTAGACAGCTGAATACATTCGCAATGAAAGCCATATTGTTGAGCAGACAATTCACTGAAAATTATATTTTTGTTGATACTTGCAATGTTGCATTCAGGCACAGCGCTTTATATTGTTTAACACACACGTGACTGTCAGGAGTGTATTAGCTCTCTATATGCTCTATATGTTCTAGTAAACATTTACATTTAGTCAATATCACATTAACTTGTCATTATCATGTGTACATGAAACTTTCGTGTAAGCACAGCGTGTTTCTTTCATTCTGTAGGAATTAGTGCTGGTTGTGTTTTTTGGTGTGGAGTATGTAGTGCGTCTGTGGTCAGCAGGATGTCGAAGTAAATATGTGGGAATTCTGGGGAGGCTCCGCTTTGCTCGAAAGCCCATCTCTGTTATTGGTGAGTGTGTGAAATCATTTGCAAAAGGCCCTATTGTAGCTGATGTATGAATATGATGTCATCGTTAAAAAAATTTCAAATGTCCTCCTTGTTTTCCATTAGACCTAATTGTAGTGGTGGCCTCCATTATCGTGTTGGCATTTGGCTCTAAAGGTCAGGTGTTTGCCACCTCTGCTGTCAGGTAAGCCATTGACGTCTTTTCTTTCCTTACGGCACAGGATTAAAACTTTGTTGTAACTGTCATCACATTAAAGCCCTAACATTGTTGTTTACAGAGGAGTGCGTTTCCTCCAAATCCTACGAATGCTGCATGTGGATCGACAGGGAGGAACATGGCGATTGCTTGGATCAGTGGTCTTTATACACAGACAGGTGGGAGATCTTAACCTTGTTAAACATATGGGCACGGTTTCATAGACAAGGCTTAAGGCTAGTTCCCAGTCTAAAATGAATGTTTGAGCTGTCTTAGCTGAAAATAACTTGCCCTGACAGATATATCAGTGCCATTGTTTTGTCTCAAGATGCACACCAGTAATGACATTTTTAAATCTTAATTCAACTAAAGCATAGTCCTGGCTTAAGCTAAGCCTTGTCTGTGAGACCGGGACGTGAACATAAAATAAAGCAATAAGCCCCGTGAAGCAGTGGGTTACAGTGCATTTTATAACAGCTAAAGGCGTTGTGGCAGGACGCGAAGCGGATTGCCTAAAATCCCCTTAGCTGTTATAAATGCACTGTCACCCACAGCTTGGTGGGGCTTATTGCTTTTTTTAAAACGGTTATTCCATATGTGTACCAAGGTTTCATAAAATAAAGTAAATACAGTTATATTTAGGCTATGTAATGCAGTCAGCCGTTAAAAAATATTTTTATATTGTATTTTATAATGGCTTAAAACTAGGCTCAGCCAATCAGAATCAAGTACCAGAACTGACCGTTTTATAATTATCATTTACATTTTTTTATTTTTAATTATCACTTAACCATTAGATTTTTGCGCGATATTTTGTCCGATTAAAAGAGCAGATTAGAGCAGTATTGTAAAGTCACAATCGGTTTGTTGTTACAATTCAAGTATTGATTATTTTATAGGGATGTTCTAACTATCAGGCAACATCAAGGACTTTTTATTTCCTAAAAACTATTTTTTTAGACGTTTTTTTATAAGAAGGGCATTAACATATTTTAAGAGTCAGTCGTTTTAGTGAGTGTTTTCTTTTTCTAGGAACTGATTACTACGCTCTATATTGGATTCCTGGGGCTCATCTTTGCATCCTACTTTGTGTATCTGGCAGAAAAGGATGCAGTGGATGATAGTGGTATCACTGAGTTCAGCAGCTATGCTGATGCTCTGTGGTGGGGTGTGGTAGGTAGATACCCGCCCGTACCTTGCACCGACACAATAGCTATGACATATTGATATGATATATTATTGAAAGCATACAGCAATGAATTGGATAGTGTTGAGTAATTGGTGTTGAATGTCAATGTTCTTTCTGTATGTATGCTCAGGTTACAGTAACCACTATTGGCTATGGAGACAAGGTCCCTCAGACCTGGATAGGGAAGACCATCGCATCATGTTTCTCTGTCTTCGCCATTTCTTTTTTTGCCCTGCCTGCTGTAAGTTACAGAGATGTAGTTTAATAGCCAGAACAATTGTTCTCCACACAGCAGGCCATTGACAGCATGACAGTGCAACAATAATGACAGTATTTCCCCACAGGGAATCCTTGGCTCTGGTTTTGCTCTGAAGGTACAGCAGAAACAGAGACAAAAACACTTCAACAGGCAAATCCCTGCAGCTGCGTGTCTGATACAGGTGCGTTGCCTATAGACTTTAAATAGCTTATTATTTGTCATTCATATTGTTCCCTGATTAGACCTTCCAGAGTCATCTTGTGTCTTCTCATGCTTAAGGCGTCCTGGAGGTGCTTTGCCCTTGAGAATGATGATTCTGCAACCTTCAGGTTATTTTTGAAGAGAAAACATGTGACATCCAGCACCTTAGTGTCCAGCCCGAAGTTAAAGGTAAGTGGCCTACATGAAGATGCTTGTACATATAGGGCCGAGAAATTTTTTACATTTCTACATCAGGTTTTAGTGAAAGAGTCGAGGATTGACATGTTAATTTCTCACATAGTGGTTTTCCAAAGTCAGCAAAATCCTTCACAACGAAAACAGTGATAAAATAAAACTGACTGGAGACTCTAAAAGCATCCATTTGTTTGGACATTTAATTTAAACATGAATTATGTGGGTTTAGCAGCACAACGCCGCTGTGTTTATTGTTTCGAAATGCAAGATGTAAGTCAATGTGTTTGTGTAACTTTATTACTAAAGTGATTCAGTCAAGAGCGAGAGTAGTTGTTCTTTTTCTTTCTTAAAAGCATGACAGCTGCTGGTCTATTAGACTGCATGTACACTGTGAGTCCTAATGCACAGATCCAATATTTTGACACATATCTGTCTGTTTGTATAAGTAATAGCTGATTGTGTTTATGTGGATACTTGACAAGATGTTCATTTTAATCTCATTTTCAAATGCTTTTGATTTGACCATTCAGGCGAGCAGTGTTCTTGTATAGAATTGAGTTCTCTCACACAGCATGTTGCTCTTGTAATAACGTCTTTAATATCAAACACATCCCGCTGTATATTTTCGCATTCATTCATCCTTCTTTGTTGCTCTTTTGTGTCTACTCGTACCCATTGACAGTTTTTGTTGTCACCACAATATACAGTATATTGTCATGACACACAGCGAATGCGAACGTCACGGCTGTTTTCTTTTTGAGCAGGTGAAAATGAAGAGGAAGCTGAAAAGTAATGAGAGGGACAATGGCAGCGGCTCTCCCACCATACCCACCATAACCTATGATTCATTTGATGATGGGAAAGACACTATTCAAGATCTACAGTCAGGTAGTACCAACAACAATCTTTGAAGTGATCCCTCCAAATAGGCTTTTCTGTCAGTTTTGTGCGGTGTTCTTTCATGTCTCATGCTCTTGAGTTCATTGAATAGAGCCACTCCTCTGATATGCTTCATTTCATCTCTCTGATCTCACAGAAGGGACAAACACTGTCAGAAGATTTGGTGAGCACCAGTTAGTGTCTATTGCTAACTGTGTCTTGCCTTTACTCACTTCACACTGATCTGTTGGCCTTTTTTGCGTCTCTGTTTTGATGTGGTGTGTTTTCGTTTAACAGACATATTCAATAGTTACAGTTTTATTTGACAAACTTTTAAAAATACATTCCCATCACAGCGGGCGAAACTTACAATACATACATTATGAAACAATCTTACCCACCCTATTAAAAAAGCCTCTATACACAGAGAGAGAAAAAACATTGAAAAAACTGTTCAACAATTTATCGCGAATAATCACTTCCAGAATGAAAGTATGTGTGTCTTTGCACTGTGCATATTTATTTTGCTTTTATTAACACATACATATTTGCATGTATATATTTATATAGAATTTAAATTATGTATACAATTTTGGATTTTACTTACTTAACCAGTGATTGGTTGAATACTGCAAGCGTGTGACGGAAATGTAACGCTTCTTACCATATTTGGAACATCAGGTTCCAAAGCAATTGTACTGACAGGTACGCCCACCTTGCGTATACATTTGGGCGGTCTTGGTGAACTCATACCACGAACTGACGTGGATTTGTGGGGGTGTGGTTACACGAGGCCTTTCAGGCAGGTCTGGGTGAGCATTTGCTTTTAAATGTAATGCATAGTTCCGACAACAAGTGTCTTATACATGCTGGGGCAACTTTATAACACACC
The DNA here is from genome assembly GCA_006030095.1 of Triplophysa siluroides. NCBI lineage: Eukaryota > Metazoa > Chordata > Actinopteri > Cypriniformes > Nemacheilidae > Triplophysa > Triplophysa siluroides. The sequence goes on from VCII01000702.1 coordinate 420,433, forward strand.
AAAGACACAGAAAAACACATGTTCGTGCCATATGACCCCTTTAAACATATTCATGTATGTGTTTGTAACTCAAATTTTAATATGAACAGTACACAGACATATTGCATATTATGTAAACACAAACTTTTATTCTGGATGCCGTTAATCGTGATTAATCATGGAACAGTAATGAAATGAAATTAAAGTCAGTCACAAGTTAACATTTGCTTCATTCGCACCATGACATCGGCCCACTGATAAATCCATATATGCCATGTCCAAGGGCTTTATATACCACTGTCCATTGATTATTCAAACTCTTTCATCACTGACTTACATTCTTTAAAAACTTCAGGTTAAATTCAAGTCAAAATGTATATTCTGTAATCCAGATGAAAACATTTGAAATGGCGTTGAATCACAGTGTGAAATTGAACATGGAACAGCATGTATTCACATCAATTCATTTGAAATGTGCAGTTTGAGTCTCTCTCTCCTCACAGAGCGTGAGCAATCTTGGAACTCTCTGTCCTCTTTTCAGTACTCTCCACATTCAGGTAAGTAACAGAACGTTATGGCCTTGCTAAAATTGGAAAATGTCCTCTGGAATAACTGTAAGATCTTTAAGCAAAGGCAACAGTATGACATTATGTGTATTTGTGTGTCTTTAGTAAATAAATCCGCTGGGTTTTTTGGAAGTGCAGTCTCGACCTCCCCTGCAGAGGTGCAGTAGCATTGCAGATGAATTGGAGATTGATGCAGAGAGAGATATTTCACTCCTTCCAGTCACTCATATGTCTCAGTGAGTAAGAACTTGACATTTTTTGTGCAATTTATACTGAGACTTTCTGACAGCTGTAGACGACAGAGAGTCAATTATTCATGGTTCAAAAAGTTCAACTGTGGTCACACCGGAGTCCGAAAATTTCTCAAATATCCTCACCACTAATTATACCAAAATTAACTTTTCCATGAAGGAGCTAAACTTGCCTTAATGGAACATTTTTACCTACACGAGGGTATATTTTAGGGTTTATTTTAACTGTTTGTGTTATTGTTTTTATGTAAAATACTTTATTTAAATTAATTTAGCACAATAAAGTTTACATTTTTTCTTCTGAATATACAGTAAATCGGCAGTTTACCAGATGGTACAAAAAAGTAACCCAAGGCATGCCTTAAAGCCATTTCTGTCAACTTCAATGACATTTTTGCCCTAAGCAATGGTTCATTTCTGACCATGTTTCCCTCTACTTATAATGTTGCATAACCATTTCAGATGGCATGATACCTTACATCCAGCTGTTGATCAGAAATGAAGTGTTAAAGTTAGTGTTAGAGTTAGTACACCCTGTTACCCGGCAGTGCACACTGGCAGTATTGTCTCTGTAAATGCAAACAGGGTCTAATCAGCCTGCCAATCTCTGCAGTCACTGAATTCCCATCTCAAATCTTTAAAACAGGGTTAACACACATGTGCCATCTCTATTGGAGCACATCTCAGCTTTCCGAGCCCACCCACATCAAACTCAGCGATTTTAAGACGACAAAGTGCACGAAATGGTGTATGTTTCTGTGCCCCAAAGCATTCCCATGAAAAGTGGTTATGTGTCAGGCTTTAGGTTGCCTGAGAGGGGGTCATTATCAGAATCTCTGTGCCCCATTAGCCGTCCAGCATGTGGAACAGTGCAAGGACTGTGCACAGCAAACCATTTACTTATACAGGCAATGGACCGATCCACTCTCTGAATAATCAAATGAACCGTGTCTCAGTTGTGAGTATAAGTCCATCTAGAGTGTGGTGCTGGGATGTACTGCTGTGCTGTGTCTGTTGTTTTACACTTAACATAATGTAAAATGCCAACCTGAGAAGAAGTGTTTGAGATCTGTTTCTGTATTATTTTTTAGAAAACCACAAGAGGGCAGTGGAGGTGCTTTTGAAGAACCTTACCCACTTTGCTCATGTCTTTTGATTCAAACACTGATTCCGTGTTTATGTTGTGCTTATTGGGAAAATCTGCGTTTTGTATGCATGTATTTTGTGTTGGTACATGCACATGCAGAAAAAACTGTTTTTCATACAAAAAAAACTTCTGAAACACAATTAGTTTTAATCTCTGACATATTTTAGGCTAGAATCAATGTGTTTGCTATCTTTTCACTTGTGTTAGTCTAAATAAGGGATAATATTTACAAAAAAATCCATTAAAAATGCTATTCTTACAACGTTGCTTGGACCCTGAAAATAATACTTAGGTATAATTTTGGCCTTTTCCACCAAATTGTCTGTATTTGACATTATAATTAGATTTAAAAAAAGTCTGAGGTATGATTCGAGATCCTCATTCTTAGTAGACATATTGCATCTCCTCTACAAAGGCGCCTTGTCATTACAAGCTTTTATTTGATCTTTGAAGTTTAATGAGCTTTCATTCGCCTCACACTGAGATGCAATGGTAACAGCTGGCTTTTCTCTGCCTCTCTGTTCTCTGCTGCTCCCTCTCTCTCCCTCCCTCTCTCTCTTTCTTCTCTCGCTCACTGTGGGTGTGAGCGCGTGTTTATTTGTCCAGCAGAGTAGGGTGGGGATTCGAAAAGACCAGAGTCGAAACCTCTCCTCTGTGCAACTCTACTCATCTCTACTTTACTCTCTGCTCATCTGCTGTACTATCTGCTCTCCTCTACTTTGCTCCTATCCTCTCCTTTCGGACATTTGTCCTGCTCTGACCTTTGACCCAGGCTGTTAACTCAAGAGGTGGGAGAGGCACAAAAACCTCCTCGTGCCTGCAGCTGAAACATTTTGCCTGCATTGGGGGTTGGGAAAGAACAATGTGACAAAAACATCTTTCTGACCGTGCATTCTTAAAACACCTATTTCGGACTTTAAAATATACACACTCTTTAAGCCTCATTAATAATTCAAGATTTGATAAAGAGCTGATTTTTTTGTAGTAAAGCGAGACCTGGTAAACAGTTAGTGCTTTGATTTTTTTTCAGGCCGTTTTGTGAAGTAGTCTTTACATATCAAGCACAAAAGCACCTTTGTGGCTTTCTGGGTTAAAGAAAGTATGCTCTTGTATACATGATGAAATCAAAGCAAACGCAGGTGCATCTAAAAGTGCCATTTGTACTTGCGCGTATCTGCTGTAGCAGTCTTGTAGTGGTGTGAGGTTTACCAAAGGAGACCCGGGCTGAAAAGATTGATTTATTCTCAGTAAACAGAGAAGGACTTCTAGTGGCAGAGGCAAAGCCAGGCGTCTACACTGGTCCAGAGACAAAGAGCCATTGTCTGCAGCTCTACACACGCCAACAATAGCCTGATTGACAAGCGGCTCTGGTCGTAATGGGCTCCTGGGCTGAAGACTGCAACAGTGACTTTTGTTAGAAACACTCTTGTTACACAGAGCAATAATCTCCATGCTGGCAATTTTAAAGAAATGTTTATATAGTTTATATATGAGTGCATTGTATGCATATTTGTCCAAAGCATGCATTTTCTCAATATACATATCTTTTTCGTTTGAATGAAACTTCTCTTTTTGGGGGGGGGTGTATCAGGCCTGAACTATTTAAAAAATGCTATCAAATATTTCATTAAGATGTACATTGCGTTTTGGGTATAACGTTTGTAACACGAGTGTGTGTCTGTGTAAGGAGTGTGTGGCGGTGTGTGAGGCGTGCTGAATGGGACAGAAACATTGGCTCACTAATGCCTCTTCAGCGCGGCTTGCCAGCACAAGTTTCTTTATCTTGCTCGTCACGGCCCCTTTTCTTCCCCCCTTAACAGTAATTGTGTTTCGTTACAGTGTGTTAGAGCTAACGAGGGACATGGAGCGAGAGTCAGCCAAGCAGTGAAAGAGAGAGGGAGACAGACAGAGAGAGAAAGTCGCTCAGCAAGAAGGAACACATCCCAGATGATTTTTTCATTTGCCGTCAGACCAAGAGCCCAGCAAGACTCGCTGTAGAACTTTGTAAAACAACACTGCACACAGTGAACGCAGTGACAAGTAATCTGACAAATTCCTGTAATCAGCAAGCTTTAAAATGCAGTTCCCCTTTTCAATTCTTTTCATATATTTATAGATATAATAAAGTATACCGACATTAGTATAGTCTACAACTTCTCACTCAATTTCAAGGACTTTCTTTCTTCCGCAGAACACAGAAGAAGATATTTTGAAGAAAGTTGGTAACCAAACAGCACTGGCCCCCATTCCCTTCTATCGTATGGACACAAAACCAATGCAAGTGAATGGGGGCCAGTTAAAACCATTCTTCAAAATATCTTCAGTTGTGTTCTGCGGAAGAAAGAAAGTCATACAGGTTTGAAATGACGAGAGTGTGAGTAAATTATGAGAGAATTTTTTATTTTCGGGTGAACTATCGCTTTAAATGAATCACAAATAACACCCTTGTTTCCTCAACAATACTTTTCTTGTCTCTGAACTTCAATATTTCCGGTGAAAATAATATCACCAGGCCATATCCAGTTTCTTTTTGAGGGCCCGGCTAAGTTAGTGACTTTGTTAGTTGGCAATACGATATGACAATAGGCCGCGAGGCCCCTGGTGATGTTTGAAGACCTGTGCTGAGATGAACACTGTCAAATTCTTTGCTGCTATAATGTTTAGGATCTTACGAGGCCACAAGTTTGGAACATAAGCCATTTAGTCATGGTGTATTGCTCCAAAGGGCTCAACGTCAGAGTAAATGTTGCGTCCCTCTGTGTCACTCGTCATAAGGACATTTAATACTTTGCGTAGTAGTCTGGCTCTTTGATGCTCGGGATGAAAGAGATCTTTGCACGGCTGAGGCCAAAGGAACCCCCGCTGCGTGTGTGCGCCCGCATCTTGTCTTTGTGCATGTGTGTGATGGCTTCTGGCCAGCAGCCCAGGCCCCGCCCCACGGGTCCTTACCATCGTGGAACGTCTGGCCTCTGGTCAGCAATTATCAGTCATTACTGCCTCAGTGGCTCTTATCGCAGCTGACCGCTTATTAAAATATCATTGAGGCATTTCAGCTCCAGGAGGAAGACGGTGGCAAAATTTAGGATAATGTACTTTACAGGATTCTCAGACGGCGGCTAATCAGTGTGCTCTTCCCCCTCCTCTAGTAGAGAGCTATTCTTAGACACACAGGGCCCCCATGAGCCCTTTAGTGCCATAGTGCCACGATCCCACTGCCTGCAGCGCAACACTGCCGCACAAAGGTCTTCGTCTTTTGACTCGCCGAGACTAGTCAGCTGAGCGCACATGTCCTCTGTGGGGGACATTGGGGTAATTGACATGTGTTTGTGATTCATCATATGATGTAACAAAACGTTAGGGAGGGTTTGAGGATCTGGCCTCTTTCTGTATGATTCGGCTCAGTTTCATATCGTGTCTTTAAAGTCTTTGAACTTTACATTGCCGGTAGGGTGCTGTGCTAGTCTGTTAGAACAATAGAGTAGAACAATATATCCGTTGCCTGCCCTTAGGAAAATGTTATTGCTTAGAGGTTGCTCTTTTATAGCTTTTTTATAGCTCATGAGACTTATTGCTGTTCCCAGTTAGAACTCTGTCTCTGATGTTTCTTCTAAAAACATTAAAAGAAATAAAAGATGACACAAGACAACTGGTGACCTGTGGTAAGAGCGTAGAGTCCAAAAGTCAAAAGTGATGTCTAAGTTTGGGCATATGACGTCTACAGTTTTCTTTTAAATATGTTGCTTTTATATATATGTTGTACTTGGGGTATGAAATTAAGCTTCAGGAAGCATGGCACAAAATTACAACACATTTGCAGAGTTTATAAAGACATTACGAGAGTGACTACGTAAATATTACCACAAGTGAGGATCAACAAATATTATTAAAGTGATAGTTCACCCAAAAATACCCATTTACTTACCCTCTTGTCATTACAAACCGAACAACGGAGGTACCCATTGACTTGCATTGGTTTTGTTTCTATACAATAGAAGTGAATGGGAACCGGCATTGTTCGGTTTCCAACATTCTTCACAATATCTTCTTTTGTGTTTATTGGAAGAAAGTCATACAGGTTTCTGTAGTTTTTATTTTTCCAAATAATTGTCTCTAATAAATACCCTAGAAGTATTTTGTACCATACAAGTCATAATTTTATGGTTTCATTGAACCTGAGGGAGCATTAAAAGCACATATTGTATATTTAATATACCCCCGGGCATCACTTTTGGCCACTATTGTGGACCTATAAAACCCATCATTGCTTTCTCTGAGAAACTACATTGTCAACTTTCTGTCATTTTACACATCGCACATCTGTTCAAGTGAGTTTTAGTCACGCAGTGTGCGGTAGCACTGAGGCAACGTTAGTGTGAAAGAGTTTGTGTTCACAGATACTGTTTAGCAATAAGATTAGAGTGAAGCCCACTGATTGTCATGTTTCCTGTTTGTCTACTTTTGATTACTATTAGATAAGCAGAGACCCTCTGGGCAGGGGTCAAACAACAAGCCATTGATTTTCACCTACACACGCACACATACCACTTAATTTCCGATTACACAGGCAGGTTTAGTGTTTAATAAGCAGAATAGTTTATTCGACCACAAGATTTCCATTCCCCCTTATCTCTCTAAAGCATCTCATTATTACCTTCTTAACCCCCCTGCATGACATCTATTTAGCTCTAATCAATACAGGACCTGCTGCACATGTTTGTATTTAGTCCTGACCCAGGATCAGGTGTTCGTCTACCTTCCATTAATGGATAGATGCATAGAATGGTTGACATCATTGTCCAGACTTGCATGTTGAGGTCAAACCGACCGGGTGTTGTTGAACACGCCCTGTTAGTTAATTAGAGGAGGGGAGTTGGATGCTGTGGCCTAAACTGTTGATGGTACTGATGACGTCTATTTCCTGTCCCACGATGCACCTCTTTGATCTTTGTTTGGTGTAGTTATGATGGCCATTGTCACAAATACAACATCAGTTACTATTTACATGGACAGGGACGCAAAGATAGAAATCTAACAATGTATAAATAAATAAAATGATCACACTATAGCTTATCCTTTAGTGTTGATTTGTAAGCCTGTATTCTACAGTTTATGTTTGTAATCAGTATGCCACATTAAGACACATTTAACACTGTCAGCTTTAATCTTTTTCTTACACAAAGTATCGTCATCAATGTGGGATTATTTTCACTTTTTTATGTCAATACATGAAGAAAGAAAGTGCAGGTGAGGCTTTTCCTTTTCGACGGTCCCTCTGAGTCATTGGTAGCCCTCCATTGAACGTGTCATTTCTTTCACATCTGGCTGCTATTGTTTTTAGCGGACAGACTCAACAAAATAAGATCAGGAACGGATGAGAGTTGCAGTCTGCTCTTGGCAGAAAGAAGACCTCATATGATTTCCTCCTTTTCTCTCTCCCTCTCAGTTTGTATGTGTCTCTCCATCATTTTCTTTATCTCTCTCTCTCTGTCCCAGTGGGAGTCCTTCTCCCTTTGCGCAAGTCTCCACCAGTGTTCACCATTAGCCAGGCTTTGTGCCAGCACTAGAGGCAGATGGTGACCCTGCTGAGGTCATGAGACCAGCGTTGCTATGCTGGTAACCATGACTGGAGAGAGGAAGTGGCGCTGCCTTAGGGACAGATGGGGTGGTTCCCATGTTCTATCTCTTGTATCCTACCTCGCTCTCTCTCTCCTTTATATTCTCCATTGGAATGACAATCACCCAAAGAAGTATGATTCCTGAACTCTGTGCACACGGCTGGGAGATTCCAACTTGAGGGGTTCAGTTTAGTTTTTGTGGTTAAAGTGAATGACAAAATGAAAGCAAAAAGTCATAGTCCTGTCATATTGATGCGTATATGTATCACACGGTCTGAGACGACCTTAACATAAATTCCCCAAAAGAGTTTTAATTTAGCACTTGAAATGAAGCCTGAATAGAAAGCTTATCGCAGTTATTTCCATCTGTGATAGTATATCAACATAGCTGCCATATATTACATGCAGGCAAATCTGACTCAATGTATTTCTCTTGACCTTAAAGACTTTTTTGTGGTTTTAAATATTTGATTCAATAATACATTTGAGGACAAATTTTATCATGCGAAGTAGCTTCTAAGTTTCCGTTATCTGGAGTTTTTCATAGCCTCCTTTCCTACTCTTGTCAAGTAGTCTACATAGCTGAGACTATGATAATGCACAAAGCCAACAACTGGCAAATGACCCAAAGGGATGCTGATGGAAGTCTTGAACAGGGCACCAAAGAGCAGTAAATTGGCAGTCGCCTGGAGCATGGCATATGCCTTATCCCTCATTTCCCCGTAGCCCGCAGTCAGGGAGAAACCAGAAACTGTCAAGCAGCCATGTCCATTAAGTCAATGAGGCTTGATAGCCTGCAGCCAGTCTACCGCTAATGCATTTTAAAGGAACTTGTGCGAGTGCGCTCAGTATTCTGTCAGAGTGACATGCAACAGACACATGCCTTAGCATGCTAACACGATACAGGCGCATATAGACGTGCAGGGGAAAGTGTACCTATATGATGATTCATCTTTGTGACAGCTGCCTGTTCCCCTAGATAACCTTGGGTCTCCTGGGAGTCGACCCCCTTCCCCCATCCAATCTGAGTGCTGTGTGTTTTAAAACCATTGAAAAGCAGAGAGCGTTGTATTTTCTCTTAGACACTGTGTCCTGGTCGTGACCCTTGCGCTCAATGGCCACTTGCTAAAGTCCAGTCCAGATCAACAGCAGCTGGAGTGGCTTTGGGCTGCACCTGAGGGCCTGCTAGCGACTGATAGGATTGTTTTGCTAATGATATTGAAAATGTGAAAGGTCAGGGGATTGATTATAGAAAGTTAGCGGGATGGCATATAATGCCATTATGTGAGGCATAACTTCAGTGACCCTGAAAATAAACATTGTAGTTATTGTTTGACATTAAGTAGCTTTACAGTAAAGGTGACGAGTAATAAACGTTTTTTCAATGTGGTTGTATGATATTTGGATTTAATAATTATCAAGCAAAATCAAAATCTTAAAGTATTTCTCTCTGTGATGATCCCAACACACACACAGGTTACGGGATTCTCACCGCACAGCCATCCGTGTCATCCAGAGAATGCGCTACTTTGTGGCCAAAAAAGAAGTTCCAGGTACATTTTTTGCCTATTTGTTACAGATTTATAATTATAAATACATTTGTATGCGTTGTTTTGCACAGATTCTGGAAACTTAAATCAATATAAATTTACTAGAAGCAAAAAACTAACATTCCAAAAACAAAACAAAAACAAAAAAAGTGTGTATCTCCAATGTGTGAGTGGAAAAAAGTTTCAACTTAATTCAATAAAAAAAATCAAGATTATTGCCTGTTTAAGATATAAACCCGCTTAATTTTGTCAGGAAAACATATCAGAAAATACTTTATATATTTTCAAAAAAACAGTACATGTATGTTGATTTGGTTATTTTTAGGCATTTGTACTACAAAATATATTAATACTACAAAGTAAAAGTTTTACTTTTGCGTCTTTCATTTAAAATCCTTGAAGAATTTCAGTTAGATCTGTGATTAACATTTTTTGACAAATTAGAGGTTAAGCCATGAACAAGTCGAGAGTGTAAATAAGATTTCTCTGCCCCAGTTTTACCAGATGCCCTTCCTGGGTCCTCAAAAGAACCTGCTATGTCAGAGAATTCCCCTAACAGCCGTCTCACACACTTTCTCCTACTTTCGTGCGATTGTGTGACATTTGATACTCGTTATTCCACTTTATTTGCCTTCTCTCTTTACCCTCCCATCGTCTCTACGTCCTTTCGTTTGACCTGTTAGCCTTAGTCATCTCTCAGTCCCCTTATTTTCCCTCCTCTCACACGCTCTTGCGACACAGAACACACACTTGGAGTGTTTGTCAGATGCTGCTGCCTAGATTCGCTGTGTCTGATGTCATGACAATGTTTGCTCTCGTTTGAAAGGCTTTAGCTCTTCCTGAGTTGCCTCATTTGTGCCGTAGATGTGTGAACGTTTGTATATTTAACTGAGACTGTTTATACCGAAATTGAGTTCTGTAGCGAACGCGGAGCTTCACACATCCACCACATGTTATTCAGTAACTTCAAATAATCGAACACAGCCATGGGCATCATCACCTGTGTTCAATCTGCCCCGAACTCTGTGAGCGTTTGATCAGGTTTGGTGTCAGTAGATGCGAATAATTTTCCTCAAAGGTGACAATCAGGAAAAAATTTGAGCCCTCAAGGCTTGTTTGATCTGGTTTTATCGCAAGTCAAATGTGATGAACCTTGTGATGATCTAATTCATTCAGACTTTATTGACCTAGAGATCAGAGAATCATTATTAATGCAGAAATTCAAAAGTCACATGCCAAGAATTATATGTACATGTAGATTTACTAATGCTGCAATCTTTGGTTCAAGTCATTCAGCAAGTAAATAAAAAATAGGGTTCAAAACTGTCTCCGTACGAACTGCACGTTTATAATAATGATTTATGAGTTGAGCTGTCTTTCTGTATTTCACTGAAGCATTAGTTTGACGTCAACTCACGTAATGATAAGCATAAATTAACCTGCAAATTTATGTTTTAAACCGAGATGGCAAAAAAGAGGCAAAAGTTACGGGCTGCGCCTTTAAAAAAGCAGCATAAATAAATAGGCGCATGCTACATTCACTAGTTTGTGTGTTTCTGCAGCAAGCACTTAAGCCGTATGATGTCAGAGATGTCATTGAGCAGTATTCTCAGGGTCATATCAACCTCATGGTCCGCATCAAGGAGCTGCAGAGAAGGTGGGCTCAAAATTATTTTATGTCTCAATAGCCAGCCGTATATTTACTTTAGCATGGAAATACATTTACTTTGAAAATCTAAGCGAGGCTTTATAGGTACATCCATTCTTTGTCATTCAATTTGCCATTTTCATCCATGAATGTTTCATGTGCTGCGCTTGGGCCTAACAGACTGGATCAGTCCTTAGGAAAGCTGTCTCTCTTCCAGACAAGTTCAGGTAAAACAGGGCCCTTCATTAAACACTCTTACTTTTACATGACCATCATGCGTTGCTAACAAGCAATAAACCATCATTTTTCTTTGTGTTGTCGATGTTTATAGAGTTGGTATTTTTATTATGTATCTGACTGGCACTTTTTTGTGTCCTGCAGAGCGCATGAGGGACAAAGGCACAAATACTATCGGATCCAGACTCAACAGGATGGAGGAGAAGGTAAAGCTCTTGAATATTTGTGCTCCAGACAGATTAGGGTTTGGCTAAATTTCATGCGATTAGGCAGGAGATTAATGGCATTATTGTTCTTGCAAAACACCGGACTAACACCACTTTGTAACTATTGAGGATTCCAAACACTCACATTACATATTATATGACACATTTTAGGGAGCTATACGCATGGTCAAAAACCAGGCAAGTAAATCACAGAAATAACAAAAGCAAGCTTAAAATGCATTCTGTGGAATTGGTTTTACAGGAAAGACGGATAAAGATCTGTTCAAGCCTCAATCATCAAGGCAACACCTGGGGGCAGAATGAGCCCCTCTCTCTTTCTCTTCCCTCACTCAAACATCACTTTTTGATGACTGCTCAAACATTGTCTGTGAGTGATGTGTGCTGATAAGGGTGTTAAGAGCCTAAAAAGAGCAGCTTTCTGGCCTGTGTGTGACTGAGTAGGTGTAAAAGTAAGAGGTCTATTGGCCTGCTAGAAAGACAGGGATTCAGGAGCTCTACAAACACTCACTCTGCTCCCGTTCATTTGCCACTCCAGCCAAATCCTTTTACAAACAGCACTCATCCCAGACACTGACTTAAAACAGCGTACACACTTATTCACATGATCTTTCTCTCATAGGCCCGCTCCATTTCTGCCTCTCTTTTTGTTGTGTAGATGTTTGGAATAAGTAGAAAAAAGGGTATTTAAAAAAATTTGCTTTAAAGGTCCAACGTGTGTCTTTTTGGACGCACTTTTGACAGAAATGCAATAGTATACATAACTATGTTTTTAGAGGTTTATAAAGACCTTACATAATGAAGTGTTGTTTGAATGTGCTATTTCTATCTATATAATCCGCGGGTCCCCAAACATGGAATTTTGCGTGTTTCGTAAATACGTTATCTCCTTCGGCAGAGTGGCGAAAACGTGTCGACATCTTAGTCCTGTGTCAGCCTCCTTAGTGCTACAAAAGGGAGGGGTGAGCGGTGAAGTGTGCCGTTGGCAATTCCCAACCTCGCCGCTAGATGCCGCTAGATTTCATACACTGGACCTTTAAGAGGATTTTAATCTTTTTACATTTTTTCAAAGTTACCATCTCTTTTGGGAGAGATCAGTTAATAGACTATTTAAACCATATAAAAGCGGAGGGCCGTAGGATTCTTGATCTCATTGATTTCTGTTAATGAATGATGCACTGAGTAGCCAAATGAATTGTATTTCTCAGAGCAAAACCAGAAGGAAACACTCTTTGATGTTTGTCTGTAGAGATTTGCATGCAGATTTGTCATTTGTTGTGTGTGTGGACAGCATCCAGTGTTGACAGGATACCTCGCCCCATACAGTGACACACAGTGTTCCCATCATTCTGTGGTAAACAGGAAGCAGCCAGTGTCTGGCATAAACAGGAACAAATAGCCTTAACTTTTCTGCAAACACCGGCCTAAATCAATTCATTACCGTTTTGCTCACACAGACTGCTTGAGATTTGTTAGATGTTCCTTTAATAAAATGTTTTTTTATAACATTACAGTATTTTTAATAGAACAGTATATACAGTGTACAAAGTATATTTAATCGTTTATATATTTTAACACAGTGTTGGGTCAAACAAATCAAGCTATTGGGTGAAAACCCAGAAAATGTTAATACTTGATGCAACGCTGGATTAAAACAACCCAACACTTTGGGTTGAAACAACCCAGCATAGGTTCATTTATAACCCAACGAACGGTTGGGTCCGTCCCTTTCTGATCCAGCACTGGTTGAAACCCAGCATTTTTATAGAGTACTGTTTTTCCAGACATTTCCCTGAGAAAGCTTTTATGGCACATCTTTATTATAAATATAAGTCTTTTATAGGATTATAACAAGCTGTACGTGATTTTATAGAACATGAACTTGCACTCAGTCATGTCTAACTGCTTTCTGCCCAAGTTTCCACTCAAGGATCTTGCTGTTTCTCCCTTACATGTGTGCATATTTGTATGTCTGTCTACATGGGGACCGACTCTATATGTATACGTGTTTGAATCTCCGGCCGTATGGCAGTGTATATTTGTGCAAGTGTACTTGTGTTTGTGTGGTGACTGTGGCGGCACTATCATTGTATAAACTGTGGTCCGGCGTGGAGACACTCGTCTGGTTATTTCTAATGGGGTGTAGACAACCCTGTCTCCACATGTCACTTAGCTGTAACCCAGGGGGGAAGAACCTCATGACATTTGGCTCCCCAACTGTATAAGGAAAAAATTACAAGTATGCCTCTGATAGTTTTCATTGTCTCAAACATCGGTCCCTTACAATAACAATCTTTGTATGTAGGAAAAAGCTCCTTTAAATACACAGGCAATAGCATGGAAAAACTGCTTTGGTATTATGTTAAAAAGTTTATATATAGATAACATGTACTTTTCTAAGCGTCTTATAACAGCACTGACAAGATCTAGTTTGCATTTGAAATAATGACATAACGTCACACATGAACCAGTTTTCCATGATCATGTCATTTGAATCTCTAGGCTATTCATCATCACCTTTTTGATCACACAAATCCACATTCCCTGATCTCATTCTCATTATGTGAAAAATAGATGTATATCGCCCTTACTAGTCACTACATTCGGGTTCTTATTTCAATAGCCGTTACAGATTGCATTAACAGACTGCGTGATGTTTATTTACACTGGCGCCATGCCGTTGTTATTTCAGACAGTGTTTTTCAATTTGGTGAGGCCACACACTTGTTTTCCCATAGATCACACACATGGACAGGACCCTCAACCGTATTGCAGAGTCTCTCAACCTCCTATTAGTGAAGGAGAGACAGGGTGATTCAAAAAGACGACAGGAACGTAGTGAGAGCGCCCACAGACCATCAGACAGCCTCTGTCTGCCGGGGCCACAGGACAGTCTGACCAGCTATGAACAACTCTCTAGCGCAAACCGCCCTCTCTCCCATGAGGACAGCTGAGATTCCACCAAAGTGCCACCAAATCACAAAGTGCCTGAAATTGGGACTGATTTAGCTTGATTAAAAAGAGATTATAGTTTGAGGTAGAGGAATGTGTGACCAGGTTCTGGGTTGGCTGATAGAACAGCCGGATTTCTTTTAAATAATATAGACATGTATAATATGTACTGTATACACGTAGCATACAGTTATGTAAGAATTAACTTTGCCTTTTAAAATAGATGATTTTTTCGTTAGCTTCTTAAGCAGGGAGAAAATATTACCATGCCTTTTGTGAACATGTTGTTGTTTTCTAGTCAAATGTTACACACTTTCATTTACACTAATTTAATGTTTTTGTTTTTTAAGACTGCAAAAAAAAAACAAAGAGCATGCTAGTTGCTCTTAAAATGCACTGCCTAGATTTGTGAATCAGGTGTAAAGACTTTTGAATTAGCACAGTCTTCCCAATCAAGTTAATATTTATGTCAAATCAACAAAGCTGATTTTTTTTCTTTAAAATAAATAAACACTGAATGCATACATTTTAACTCTCGTTTTTATGTTAAGTGCTTTGTTTTGTGCTTAAGTTTTTTTTTAACAAAATGAAAAATGCAGTGCAATATTGTTTTTTGTTATATCCTAAATAAATAACTGTGTTTCTGTAGTGCTACAATGTTTTGCATCATGTCTTCAGTGGGTCAAATGTCTTTGCTATTCAAGCACAGGTTTGTGGTCAGTCCGGTTTCCCACTCTTTTCCACCATCAGGCCAGAATGGTTCTATTGGTGCTATGTAGAGGCATTTATGTTATTCAGGAGCAGTTGTCCTTTTCTAAAAGTCTTTCAGTGACACTTTCAGAATTCCTTTAGAGCATCCCGACAGATCAATGACTTATGCAGCACACGACCATATGGAGAGCACCGTGACCTCTGATCTTATGACAATACATTTGCTCTCAGGGGTGAGGGGCTTTGTTGCTATGGGGATGACTACATGCGCACCCTCTGACCTTTTCTTGGGCAGGAACACGGCTGTCCACTCTGCTTTTGTTCACGCACAGCATCTCGTATGGACCATTGTCACCTGTAATATGTGCAACAAATCAGACATTCCATCACATATACGCTGCTTAGAAGCATGACAATTTTGTCTTTATTAACGTTCAGTCATATAATTGAGTTATTGGGAGAGGCAAAGAAGCATCCATGCACAGCTGCTGGACCTTTATTTGATAAAACCAAATCTATGACAATCATACCACAACATAAAAAAGAAGACTTAGTCACAATAAGATAAAGGACTTAGTCACAATAGGAAAAGGGACTAAAAACAGCACTTGCTATCCTTTAGCGTACACCTCCTCATGGCAGGACAACTATGTCAACAATGAAATCAACAGGACAACAGTATTGGCAGGCTCCACAGAGAGCAGACCTGCTAGAGAGGGGGTCTGGCCCATATGCCGCCGGATAAATGATAAGCCTTTGTGTTATTCGTTTAAAAGGACGTATTGCTGTCACTGTCTCAGAGACTGCTGAGCAAACTTTAGGACCAAATGCCATTAATCCAAGCTAGTGAACCCATAGAGGTGTATCCAGCCTTGAAGACACAGCTTGCCAGTGCCTACACTTGTTTTATGGGTTTTTTGAGTGAAAGAGAAACGGCACGAAAGGGCTACAACTGATGAATGGGTTGATGGTTTTGCTGCAAATTGCAGATGTGTCAAAGAAAGATCAGCAATGGTGGTAAAGTGATTTCCCTGTTACATAAAGAAAAAGTCATTATACCAGGGATGGGAGCTTTGTATTTTATGTGTATTTGTTCATTCCTTTAAAATTGACCATTTGTGTAATTGGGGTAATTTGGAATTGAGAACTAAATCTAGCTGTTCTTGAATGTTTTTTGACATAGGAAAAGGTTGCAATTTTAGGTGTGTATTTATAATAGTCATAAAACATGTTTATCAGGAATATAATACTATTTACATGTCTAGTTGTTCATTTTTTGGGGGGAATTACAATATTGCACAGTATTTTTTATTTTTTTTAAATTCAACATGCAACAATTAAGACAGATTTTTAATAATGCTTATAGGGAGGAAAAAGGATTTAAATTAACTTCATTTAGTGATGTACAGATTGCATGGGCTGTATAAATGTGTCTCTCTGGGATTTGCTGATAAAAGTGGAGGTCCCATGAGCCTGAGGAGGTAATCCATCTGGTCAAGAAACCCAGCTGAGCTATAACGGAACATATTGGAAACCCTGACAATCTGGACATAATGATTTTAGTGTAAAAGCTCAAATAATGAGGTCCCAGTCAAACCCTGGGGAATTTTATATCCTCAAATTACCAATCAAACAATAATGTTTATTGCAATACATTATGTTTAATGTCTTCACTCTTTCATTAAAAAATATGAATGGTATTATTGTTTAAGTGCACGGTGATCTGATAATATTATGTTAAATGGTGTCTTTTTGCATTGATAATTCGTGCAATTCTCGCAAACTTTTACAGATTTGAAATGAAATTATTGACGCGAAACAAAAAAATCGTTCAGAAGGTTTTTTTCGTTTCTTTAACATAATTATTTTTACCAGTTTTCATTAAAGTTTTCCATTACCAAAGTATTTTATAAACACGGAGTGAGGAGCATTAATGCACTTTTAGGCTACATTGGTTTGGCACTTATTATTATTTCCGTTTAGTTTAGTATATTTAATTATGTTTAAATGCACTTACACGGTGCGTTTTAAAAAGTGTACCCTGTCATTTTTATCCAGTTGAATTTCATCTCTCTAAACCTTCAATTTGTTTCATTATCTGAATTGTGGTCAATCGTTGGCATGACAAGGGAGGCTGACGGATTGGAGTAGCCTATCTCTGTTTTCTAGCACACGACTAGATACGGACTAGAAACAAAACCAAACAGGATTTGTGAGCACCGAGTGCTTCTATTAGAGCACAAAGCCTCATTTGCAGGTGAATGCGATGGCACTCGCTTCGCCTTACGCCTTTAGCTTCTTTTGTTCCATTTCGCCTTTTTTGGTGCCAGATGGTCATGGAAATGGGAAACTTCTTTAGAGAAAGGCTATATCTGGCGAAACACTGGCACTCTTTACCTAAACTACAAACAACGAAATCCGACGACACTTTTGCGAGAGGAGTGTAAAATTCGTTAAATAGCACATATGCCTTGAAGACTAATTTTGGTATTTACTCAATTTGAGTTTGTGTGAGTGACGAACTTTCCAGCTATTCGCGTATATATCTAAATAATACAATCCGCTCTCGCCTGTTTTACATTTCATTTTTCAAAATTAAATTATTATTATTATAGTTTATTAGGATCAATGTTGTGTTGTTTAGGAAGCCCCAAAGAGTATTACTCTAACCACAAATATGTCATATTATTACTGTTTAAAATAAGCCTTATTGTTGTTATGTATTTTGAGACACAATACAAGACGTTGATATTTAAAAGACACATATGGAAACAGATAAAAGTTAAAAACTCAAAAAATGTCAAATAAAACGACATTTTGTCTGAATAATTGACCCTGTAATTTCTCTTCTTTCTAAAAAAAACCCCAAAGATTTCTAATTCTATAGATATGAAAGCTGCCATAACACCAATTCTTCCTAACGAATAAATTTCGTTTTAGTCAAATTTATTTTTCTATATCTTTGTTCTTTTTTGTGATAGCTTTTCTCCAAGCTCAATGACATTAAAGATTTGGCGTGTGGTGGTATCTATGGTAAATGTTATTCACAGATAGTGTGTAGGTAGGGGGAGGGGAGGCAGGTGGTTGGCGTGTAAATAGAAGAAGCCCATTTTGTTCAAGTCTTGGTAAGTGTTTCATTAGCGGGATAGCTGAGAGGGTGCTGAAAATGAAGGTCTTATGTGGACAAAGCGGGGTTCCAAGGGCACCTGCCTCCTTCATTATGGAAAGAAAATGGCATTTAAATCCTCCCTATAGTACGCAGCTGCCCGCATATCCCTCCCCACAAACACTAAGGGCGGAACAGCTGAGTCCATCCTGTTTAGAGGCCAAACTTTACTATTTTTTCCCAAAGACAAAATGTTGACGCTTGAAAAGTGGGCAAACATCTTTTCTGCCATTTACCCACACCCCCTCTATTTTCTCAGTTCTGCATACGACTTTCATAAGCAAAGACAAGTATACGACCAAGTTAGCAAAAATATAATTTAATTTACATTTTGATTCAAAGATACAACGTGGGCTACAGAAAATATTTTAAAACACACGCTCAAAAATTCTTTACACAATGTTGCAAACAACCCTTAAATAAAACACATAGTAAAACATATGGGCACAAATAATAAAAACAATAGCTGTAAATAATAAAACCTATCAAACTATCTTGAAACATAAATAAAATAAATTAGTATATTTAAAAAGAAAAATGTTTTTTTCTAGTCTATTTAGAGCTGTGTGGCCTAGCCCTCTAAACAGTTTAAACAAAACAAAAACTTAAAAATTGCACCGTTTAGACATTGTACTGGAACAAAGTCTCTGCTGGCGGAGCCATTATTGCTACATGTATATCTGATTTCAGAAAGGTCTCGTCCCCTTGTTTCTTTTATCCGCTCCGCAGATAAACACAGGTGGACTGCTGCATTTTCCGTAGAGTGCAAACATCTGTAAAGCAAAGCAAATGACCAAAATTAACACATGTTACATATAAACAAACGTTTCACATAAGTCGGAGAATTGAACTCTTTCGAAACTGGTAACCATGAATTACACTTTCTGCTTTTGTAAATATGCCCATTTGAAATGACATGTATTGGGAATGAGTAAATGGGCACTGTTAATAAAGGGAGTAAAATAAAACGAACACTAGTGATTCAAGTAGACAGAGTTAATTCGTACCATTATCTTATTGTTTTACGTGGCGTCACTTCAAGGCTGGAGGATGTGATGGCTTGAAGGGAGGTACGTTCGTCCAACTTGGATTCAATGATCCGCTTTCTTTTCGGGAAGAAATCTGGTGAAAAATCATAAGATTTCATTAGACATGCTTATATGCTGTTTACCTTATAATGACAGAAACACGTTGCATTGTTTTTATTTGTCATTTTAAGACATTTACCTGTAATTTGTGGCGTGCTGTTTCTGGTAGACTCTGGGATTAATGTCCTCTTTCGTCTATTTCTGACGACTGAAGAGCGAGCAGGTCTCCAGTTGATCGCACTAGCGAGGTTTTCCTGATTCAGTTCGCTGGATTTACTCGGGACATCCGCAAGTTCTTGAACCGGACTCCTGGATAACCCGTGAAATCCACAGTCAACGGCGGCGGACGCATCTTCTTTTGTGTTGACAGACACCGCAGTGCGCTCTCTCTTATTCTGCACTTTATTTTTGTAGAAACAAGGTAAACTTTCCTCTGAAATTTCCTCCCATTCGTAATCTCCAGGTAATGGAGAGTTGCTCTGAAAGTTAAAATTCCACCGGCTTTGGTCTTGCTCGGAGATCTCCTGGAGTTTGCGTTTCATTTCACAATGCAGCTCCTCGTGATCTACGGGTCCGAAAAGGTTACGACAAGCCCTTGTGCGGGCAAGAAGAGGAAATGTCCACCGTGCAACATGACGCTCCAGGTTGTTTGATGCGTCCATGTTTGCCATGATGCCTAAAACGCAAAATCTTGAGACCTGAGCCGACGCTTGTTTTGGTCTTGTTGTTTGTAGTCTGTTTATATCTGTGCCGGTGGTTAAAGGCCAGCGTTTGTAAGAGCAAAGGCCTCTGATTGGCTAGACGGACACCACGCCCTGTGTAATAAACCCCCCTACCACTATCAGCAAAGTCACCTTCCCCCCTCATTTAAAACACTACAGCTTGAAAAGGGAGTTTTTTTTTGTCCTACTACAATGTCCGCTATGTCTTATATCTCTTAGCCTATATACTTTTATATAAAAATAAATGTAGGCCTACATACATTTTTTTCAGTTCAAATATTTAATCTAACATCTCTGTCTTTATAGGGTAAATATACATTTAACCCTATTTTTACAGTGCAGGTTAAATATGACACATATTTAGAGACATCTTAATTATACAAATCATTTTAAACGAATTAAATATTTGTTTTAATACTAAATTTAAAAAAAAATTCGCTACAATAACTATAGTTGAAATAAATGTAATATGTTGGGTGTGTTTATAAGTTGTAGAATATCAAACTTAAATACACGTTAATATATAATTATTAATAAAATACTGTAATAATGTTAATTCCAGCGTTATGGATTTGACATTTTCAAG
This sequence comes from Triplophysa siluroides, assembly GCA_006030095.1. NCBI lineage: Eukaryota > Metazoa > Chordata > Actinopteri > Cypriniformes > Nemacheilidae > Triplophysa > Triplophysa siluroides. The sequence continues at coordinate 440,875 of VCII01000702.1, forward strand.
GCTAGCTATACATTTTAGAATATTAGCCTACAAATAGATTGGACGGATATTGAACCATCTGTTTATATTTTTCTAAACCCCTGTTGATACAGTCAGACATCAGAAAAATATGAGAGTTTATGCACGAGTTTTCTATGAAAAAAGAAATAAACATTTGTTATAGGCCTAGATGTGACAAAAAAAGTTTCAGCTTCTGAGAGACGACATACTTTGTTTCTGTGTATTAAAATGAGCAACGCAGGAAGTGACGGTTCTTTAAAAACATAATTCTATTAATTCTAAAATATTGTATTTGTACAAAGATTTTTATATCCTATTTTAAATGTATATTTTATATAATGTGACCACCCTGAGAGTCTCACTTTGACCTATGGAAAATCTTCGGAAGTTTCTGCTTTTCTAAATAAAAATGCTTTAAAACGCTTTAAGACCTCACATAGGAATTCAAACCATCAAATCTTGACATTTGAGCTATCACTATGCTGAAAACCATTGGTAAATCTTTTTTTAATCTTAATGATGATGCATTAGTTTTCATGACCAACGGCGCACGAAGCTCAGCTAGGCGGAGACACCACAATGACGTCAAACTCACCCACAAAATCACCCACTGCGATCTCGAAAGCTGCGCGACGAGGAGGAATCAATTATCGGGTCGCCTTAACACCCAGTGGTACTCCCCAAAACAACAATATTAGCGTTACGGAAATTTAACATCATTCTTAGTAAGTTCAAAATTACACAGCAACGAATAGGTTCATGATCATTTCACTAAACAGGCCCAACTATGCCACGCTAAGGTGTAACTGCTGGTGCAGCCTATATAGCCTATATGCCTTGCATATTAGCCATATGTTTGCCTCCATATTTAGCATTTAGATCAACAATATAATATTAAGAATTATCATGTTTCTTACATTATTGGAGTGCATGTTAGCTGACTTACATTTGAAAACTGCATCTTTAAAATTCTTGCTAGGCTTTGCTGAATACCTGGTAGCTCTGAAGAAAACTGATCATAGGTTGCCTTCCCACCGCCTCGTATTGCCACACAAATCAGTATTTATTAGTGTGTACTGTTTACACGCTGCCTGTCAGTCATTTGAACAACGACCTCCCCAACAGCGCCCCACAACACACTGCGCATCCGAGCTAGGCCCACATTTTCTATGAGTTGCTGACATCTAGTGGCCGAGGGGGCCGTTTCCATTTAAATAGAGATCAATAAACTCGAACATTAATTTTACGCTTTGCCCACTTAAAAGAATGGAAACATGTTAATTCGACAGATTTGTTAAATGTTAATTTCATTTTCAACTCTCTTACACTTTTTTAAAGGGAAGTCAACATATTCATTTGTGTTGGGACACTTACATGAGTTCTTTTAAAAATGATTATTTATGCATTTTCAGTGTAGAGACAGAGTTTTTCTTCTGTTTTTAAAACATAACTATTTTTTAGTTTCTACAGGATTTCCAGCCTGGTTGTTATGCGTAAGGCTAGGTACTCTCTCCTCCATTCCAGTCTGTAAAAACCTGAGAATTTTGAAAGACTTTTCTAACACAATATCAACACAATGTTTTAAATAAGTTTGCAGCAGAGCATTTATAAACAACCAACTCTAACATTATGTTTTTGAATGCAATAAAGCACATGCTTGCTACTTGTTACCTTGTTAAGTAAGAAAGGGAAAAATCCTAACATTTAAAGATAATTTTTCATCTTCTATCTCCATCCCAAAGGAATGACTAGTACATGCGGGAGAGAAAGTCAGACAGATGGCAGGTAAATGGTTGAGTTTATGTAGCAGCGGTCAGTTAGGGAGTGGTTTTGACAGAATAAACTCCTGATTGACTTCCTGGTGACACTCTAGAGTTGCCCAAGCTTGTGGCAGCCTAAAGTAGGCTTAGAGGATCTCGACCCAAAATTCTGATATGCCAGGGCTTCACGACACTCCAATGGTAAGTGAATCCTTTTTGCACAAAACATAACATCCAGTTGAAGATAACTTTTAAACTTCTCTTTAAAAATGACTTTAATTCTGTAAAGATGATAAAACTAATTGATGATGTACTTCCAAACTCTTGGATTCCACTAAAATACAGTATAGTATTACTGCCTTTGAATTTTATTTACTTAGGCAAAAAGAGTCAAGAAATTCACTATATATAGCTATAGTTTAGGCAGAAGTTGTATGTTCTCACCTACAAAGTAATGTTCTTTTAAAAATAATTATATTTTATTACATATACTAGTACATAAACCATTCAATGATATACTTACTATAGGAAATTGCATATTTTCTTGACTTTGTTGGCGCTGTTTAGAAGGTATGTCTTATGATGGACCTATTGTCATTTTTCTGTGAGACCTTTAATGCAAATGATCGTGGTTGCGTGCTGCGTTGTCAATGGCATTTTCCTGTCTTGTACACCCCATCCTATCCCCTAGTCAAATCATGGCCGGCACTTCACACAGACACACACGCACACACACACACACACACGCACCTATGAGCCTTTTGCATAAAAGTCAGTGGTAGTGTTCAATAGTCAACAGCTGACAAATGCCTCCCTACAAGAATCAATTATCTGTTAAGCCGCATTTTTTTTGCATATAAAACTTGTTTATGGTTCAATATAGTATCACCAATCTCACATTCTTTTTTTAACAACTTTCTTTGTTATAGCTATAAACATGATTGTGGTGTCATGAATTTAATTCATTTCAACACTATTTTCATCAACAGAAGTGCTCCCAACGAATTCTAGATTAGCTGCTTTGTCTCTTGAAGTTGTTTGTTTCTTGGCAGAAAACCCAATTAAATGGCAGCCATTAGGAAACTGTAGGTAGGACAAAGAAAATTATTCAAGCATGTTGACAGATATCAGTTGAAGCATCCTGCAAAAAAGAATCTGATAGCATTTGGATAAACACTCACTGAAAAACATCATAAGCTCATTCAGGTGTGATTAAATCAATAGAAGTTGTGAATTGCCTGAAATGTTTTCGTTGCATTATGCTTCTGTTTCATAGTTAACCTTTTACACTTTATGTCCGTGCCTCATTAACCACATGAGGGAAACTGACCTAGAATGACTGATGGCCTGAATGCAAATAAGCAATAGTAGTCGATTACATACTGTACAGACAACTTCTCTGGAAAATCAACTTTGCCGTCTATTTGTTTTTTAAATGCACGTTAAACATTTTACAAGTGTTTTATTGGGTTTACTCATATTTCCATATTCAAACATGTGCAGTTTGACATGTATTCAGTTGAGTTGAGTCTGTATTTCTGTTCTGTAATATTTTTTTCTTTCTTTCTTTCTTTCTTTCTTTCTTTCTTTCTTTCTTTCTTTTTCTTTCTTTCTTTCTTTCTTTCTTTCTTTCTTTCTTTCTGCTTGCTTGCTGACTCATTCACCTCTCATTCACCTCAGGCTGGTAAATGCACGTGTTTCTCTATTCCCTAGGAGGGAGGGGATGTTTGCATCTGTGTAAAGAATGAAAATGGCTTCTGCTTTACATAAACATTTCCAATCATTTGAAGGATAGAACAAAACAATTTATAGCTACAATTGCTGTATCCAGTGATACAGTAAATATGACTGTGATGCTAAATTAGGCATGAATAAATGTAACTCTGTTCTCAGGGGGTGTTACGGCAGGGCAGGAGATGTGTGCAATGTGGAGAATTGTTGAACGAATCCCAAGAACACGGGTGAGGCTGGTGACATCACCACTGAATAATTGGGCCATGTTCTGTTGTTGGTTGAAGATGTGCCATTGTACATTTATAGTTTCCTCGGAGGATGTCGGTGTTACACCCCAATTACAGAGTCTGTTGTTCAAATGGGTGAGAAGGGGAATGAGAGGTTTGAAAAACCACATTGGACAGCTGGTCGGCTCGGAGATATTGACTTCACCGGTTCCTGTCGAACAAGAGGCAAGGTATATGAAGACAGATATTTGCAAATTCATAACTCAAAATTCTAGACGTTCTAGATGAGAGACTGTGCACATTATACACAGAGTTTATTTGTCAGTTCAGTTCGTCAGGGTCACCGGCACTACAGATCCAGCTGAAATCTACCAGATTATGACAAAGAAGTGGGGTCTCGCCCCTCCGCACCTGGTGGTGGGACTAGTGGGAGGTGATGAGATGTCGCAGATGAAGCCCTGGCTGAAGGACACGGTTAGAAAAGGCCTAGTAAAGGCTGCCCAGAGCACAGGTATAACATGTAGTCCTCTCAAATACAAAAAGGAAAAGAAAATCTTATTTTGACCTCTGACCCTTGACCTACATAGGGGCATGGATTATTACCAGCGGTTTGCGTTTCGGAATCACTAAGAACCTGGCTCAGGCTGTAAGAGACCACTCTCTTGCCAGCACTTCTCCTAAGATACGAGTGGTGGCTATTGGGGTTGCTCCTTGGAACATGATTCAGAACAGAGAACTGCTGCTTAATCCAAAGGTGACGACTGTCTGCTTCCTATTAATTCATTCCGGTCTTCTTAAAAAATAAGTATTGATATGACTTGAAAGCAGCATGTGCTTTGTTATATAGAGCGAGCATAAGGTTATGCAGTTAACAGGCATTATTTTTATTGTTGTTTTTGTTTAGCCTGATCATCCGGCAGCATACCCATCTGAGGATCTCCCTTATGGTACCATGTACTCCTTAGATTGCAATCATTCTCATTTCATCCTGGTGGATGAGGATCCCCAGAGACCCGGGGCCACTGGAGAAATGAGAGTCAAGATGCTTAAACACATCTCTGAGCAGCGCACAGGATACGGAGGTACGCTCAGACGTTTCCTAAAATCTTATTTCTATTAAGCTCATTTTGATCTTTTCATGGTTTGGGATGTTTTCAAAATTCCTTCTGTGTTGTAACAGGAACGGGCAGCATAGAAATACCAGTGTTGTGTCTTCTTGTACACGGGGAGCCAAGGATATTACAGGTATTCTTAGTTAATCTTATTCTTACTATATATCTTAAGAGTTGATGGGTTATATTGACATTTTTGTCCTTTTTTCAGGGAATGTACAAGACCATTCAAAATTCTACACCCTGGCTGGTGTTGGCCGGCTCGGGGGGGGTTGCAGACATATTAGTGACTCTGATGGACAGAGGATGCTGGGAAGCTGATGTGGTCCAGGAGCTGTTGCTTATTACCTTCCCCACTGGCCTACACAACATTGAAATCCCTTTCTGGGTCAAACTGGTAATCAACATCTGTTTTCAATATTTTAAATAATTAAACTGTTAAACGGTTTACTAAAACTCAGATAAATGTACATTTGGCCCATTAGATCCAGAGAATTTTGGACAATGGTCACTTATTGACAGTGCATGACCCAGAGCAGGACTCAGAGCTTGACACAGTGATTCTCAAAGCTCTGGTTAAGGGTAAGTAATTGTCATGTTAAACCAACAGTTTAGGTAAGAGAATATGCTTTTTAAAGACACTTTTTAAAGCTGTTTAAAAACATCTGGGTGCATTTCTCTCCCATTTGAATGTTTTTTAAAGGTGTAGATTTCTGTATAATCCGTGTGTTTATTGTTGTTCTTGTGTTATGTCTGGAATCAGCTTGTAAAAGTCAAAGTTCAGAAGCACAGGACTTTCTGGATGAGCTGAAACTGGCTGTGGCCTGGAATAGGGTGGACATCGCTAAGAGTGAGATCTTTAATGGAGACATTCAATGGAGTGTAAGAATTGTACTCACATTTAAATTCTGACATATGAATCCTTGCTGCTGTTTTCTGGCCCTCTTTTTATTGTTTTACAATTTTTATGTGTTCAACTATTATAGATCACTTTAAACAAACAATATTTTCAAAAAAATTGTTTATCTTGTTTTCCCTCATTCTTTCTTAGGCACAAGACCTGGAGGACGTGATGATGGAGGCCTTGATGAATGATAAGCCTGACTTTGTGCGTCTGTTTGTGGATAACGGAGTAAACATGAATAAGTTTCTGACTTACGGACGCCTTCAGGAACTCTACTGCTCTGTGTCCGAGAAGAACCTCCTTCACACCCTGCTCCTTAAAAAACATCAGGTTCATTTAGCCAGCACACGGACATCTGGAAACCCCCACACTGAACCTGGGGACCGCAGGCCTCTGTTTAGCTTCTATGAGGTCTCCAAATTGCTCAAAGATTTTCTACATGACACCTGTAAGGGTTTCTACCTAAAACTTCCAGCGGTGAGATTTCTTTAGGACTCTGTACAACACTTATACAACCACTTGCACAACCACTTATACAACACCCACCATGCTATAATTATATATATATATAATATAACAACATGCTGTTTTATGCTTATCTGTTAAGGCGGGGACAGGGAAAGGAAGACATGGCCAAAAAGACCTCCAAGACTTGGACCGACGTTGTGAGTACCCTTGGAGAGATCTCTTTCTTTGGGCTATCCTGCAGAATAGACAGGAAATGGCAAACTACTTCTGGGCCATGGTGAGACAACAAACCTATTTGTGTGATGTGCTTATTTTCATAAGCTAAAGCTTTTTTGCATAAACTTTAAACGGAAGTGTATTTGCATTGTCCTATTTGTTCTTCTTTCTTATCAGGAAGCTAGCATCCCAATGATTACCAATCGGTTGCAGTACAGAATCATAATGACCACCTTAGCAGAGTTTACAATGAACAAATGTTTTATTTTCTAAGTCTCCTATATATGTTGTTTTTCATTTGCATAACCAACAAGATCTCTGCATGCATAATAATAAAAACTACTACAGATGCTCTCGCTTTCTTCTTGTTTATTTCTAATTTATGTCTTGTACTTATGCAGTTCTTTATTATGTGTCTCAGGGCCCAGAGGCAGTGCCTGCTGCTTTGGTGGGCTGTAAAATTATGAAGGAAATGGCTCATCTGGCTACCGAAGCAGAGTCTGCTCGCAGTATGAAGAACGCCCAGTACGAGCAGTTCGCCATAGGTGAGAATTGAACCATTATCAACAATCTCTATATCATTTATAACACAAAACATCCACTGTGGTGTTTGATAAATGTGCAACTGGCAGAGCATGACGCTGGCAAAGGCAAACTCATAAATTGTATGCATTGAATGTGTAAAAGCATGTGTCAAATGCACTAATGGCAATGTGCAATACAGAAGAAAATTTTATAGATTTCATATACTGAAGGTTAGTCAGTTAGTCAATGTACTTTAAGTGTGACTACTAAAGTTTATTCTGGTATCAGATCTGTTTAGTGAGTGTTTCTCGAACAGCGAAGAAAGAGCCTTCACTCTGCTGGTGCGCAACACACGCTGTTGGAACAAATTAACAATCCTAAATCTCGCCACGGAAGCAGACGCCAAATGTTTCGTCGCACATGATGGAGTCCAGGTAAGAGCTCATTTCTTCTGCACCTTCCAGCTGTATTGTTGCGTGATTTTTAATGAGGATGCCTGACAGGCCCTGCTGACCAAAGTCTGGTGGGGAGCAATGAGAACCGACACTTCCATCTCTAGACTCGTGCTGACGTTCTTCCTCCCTCCCCTCATGTATACCAATCTCATCAAATTCAAGTGAGGCCTTTTCTCATTATCAATTCCATGTGTGTCACTAAACAGATGTTTAACATTTTTTATATTTGTGTGATTGTGTGTCACAGAGAGGAAGCCATAGAAAGCAAAGGTGAAGCAGAGCCATTCGCCGAGCTGGATAGTTTGGAAACTGAGCAGGCCCTGTTGCTCGTAGATGACCCAGCGTAAGCTCGATTTCTTATTGTAAGAAATAAACGTTTCATTTGAGGACATAATCAAAATAGTTCTTGTCTTTTTCCTCAGCGCTACAGAAGGTGGCAAAAGAGCCTTTTTTAACGATGTGCTGCGACGATGGAACAATTTCTGGAGCGCTCCAGTCACAGTGTTCCTGGGAAATGTCATCATGTACTTTGCATTCCTTCTCTTATTTAGCTACGTGCTTCTTCTGGACTTCCGTCCACCCCCACCACTTGGCCCGAATGCAGCCGAGATCCTCCTCTACTTTTGGGTTTTTACCCTGGTGTTGGAAGAACTTAGACAGGTGGGATTGATAACTTTGAATATGATTCAAAACCTGTGTTATTGAAGTTTAATAAGATGTTTATGAGAGCAACAGCCTTGGAGAAGATGCTGTTCTCATTTGATGAATATGAGACAAAATTAAAATGGGACGAAAGGGTCATTTACAATACAGTTTTATTTTGATGTAATTGTAACGGTGTCAAAGAATTGATGTGCCATGTAAACTGCATCATCCACAGACCGGACAGCTCTGTAGGCAATTTGCAGAGGGTTCAGTTTGGGATGTACAGTACAGTTACTGTGAGGTAGATAAGCACAAGACATTTAAATGACAACAGAGGTCAAGATTATGTGTGAGGTCAATGCAGAGATAAAACATGCATGTGGTGGTTAGAATTTATTTTAACACATAATCTCATCTCATTCACAGAGTTTCTTCACGGACGAGGACATGAGTATTCTGAAGAAATTCAAGCTATATGTGGAGGATAACTGGAATAAGTGTGATATGGTGGCCATCTGTCTCTTTGTGGTGGGGGTGTCCTGCAGGTATGACCAGATAATGTTGTTGCTTAAGTAGCTCCAATAATAGTATTGCACCTAATGTTAATCTCCTTATTTTGTCTAAAGGATGTCCCAGGAAACATATGAGGCTGGCCGCACAATTCTCGCTTTAGACTTCATGGTTTTCACATTAAGGCTCATTCACATTTTTGCCATCCACAAGCAACTTGGGCCCAAGATCATCATTGTGGAAAGAATGGTGATGCTGAGCATTGTCTTATGCAAAGTTATAAATTATTATAAGAAGAGTCATCTTCTAACCCCACAATGTTGGTTTACAGATTAAGGACGTTTTCTTCTTCCTCTTCTTTCTGAGCGTGTGGCTGATCGCGTATGGAGTGACGACGCAGGCCCTCCTGCACCCCAATGACCCGCGCATCGACTGGGTTTTCCGCAGAGCACTTTACCGCCCGTATCTGCATATATTCGGACAGATTCCTCTGGAGGAAATAGATGGTACATTGACAATATTCTTGCATTGTAATACACTGTTTGCAGAAACAAGCTCTTTAAATAGGATTTGTTTGGTGGATGCTTTAGTTGAACTTAGATACAAAGCTGGTTTAATAATTAGTCAGTTATTCATTTCGTTTATTTAAAGGGATATTTGACCTCACAAATATAAGTGTTGTTATTATTTACTCACACTTGTGTTGTTTAAGGCCCCAATAGACAGATCAAATAATGAAAATAATGTTGCAGTGGTCTTTTAATTTTTTCTGACTGTATATGTGTATTTATTTATTTTTGGTGAGCTATGTAATTTTATGCTTAGGTGCACTTCTCTACACTTTCTCTCATTATTTTTTAAAGAAACAGTTCTCCCAAAAATGAAAATTCTGCCATCATTTAAAAATGAATAATTTAAAATTCTGTCATAATTTACTGTGGTTGTCAATGGTGGCCAAGAACTGTTTGGTTACAAGCATTCTTCCACATATCTTTCTCTGTGTTCATCAGAACAAAGAAAAATGTATAAAACTTTTCACTAACTCGAGGGTGAGTAAATGATGACAGAATAAAAATTTTTGGTGAACTCAACTGTCCCTAAATGCTTAGCTATTTAATAGATTTACCTCTAGGAGGTGCTATTGCAGTGTGAACTTTACTGTTTTTCTTTCTGTATCTTCCCAGCGGCCAAAATGCCCAATGATAACTGCACTGATGATGTGGATCAGATTGTATTGGGCACTCTGCCACCCTGTCCGAATGTCTATGCCAACTGGCTGGTCATTCTGCTGCTTGTCATCTACTTGCTGGTCACTAATGTGCTCCTCCTGAATCTCCTTATTGCCATGTTCAGGTCCAATAATGTTGCTTTAATGTGTTCATTTCAGAAAAAATGACTTTCACAAATCCAAACTGAAATGTAATATCACTTCTCCACAGCTACACCTTCCAGGTGGTGCAGGAGAATGCAGACATCTTCTGGAAGTTTCAGCGCTATAACCTGATCGTAGAATACCACAGCCGTCCCGCCCTGGCTCCGCCCTTCATCATCATCAGTCACATCACCCAGGTTCTCCTGAGCTTTGTCAAAAAGACAGAATCCCAACAAGATGTTTTGGGCAAGTAAATCCTCATGGTTTTCGTGCCAGTTCACATTTCATGTCTACTAACAAAACAAATCTTACAAGACAAGCTTAATATTAAAAGAAACTGTTGTCAGATATAGTTGTTCCTCTTTTCTTTTTGTGAGTAGAGAGGGAACTGCCAGCTGGCTTGGACCAGAAGCTAATGACATGGGAGACGGTGCAGAAGGAGAACTACATGGCTAAACAGGAGTGTGAGCTTAGGGAGAGCAGTGCAGAGAGACTGAAATGCACTTCCTCTAAGTGAGTTACAAGAAATTTTTTTGCAGATGTAGGAAATATATTATCAAAAAATTACTGGTAGATTTTTCGCTGGGTACGGCACATTCTTTAAAAAAAGTGTATTTTAAATGCACTGTAAGTTGTAAATAAACACTATGTAATACGTTGAGATGCTACTTGTGCTACAGGTAAGTGTAGCTGATATCTTCAGTTGTATGAGCATATATGTTACAATAGTTTTCTACATCCTTGTTATGTGATTGTTCGTAGGGTGCAGAGTTTGCTGACTATGGTTGGGGGGTTTAAAGAGCACGAAAAACGCATGGCAACAGTAGAGACTGAGGTAAAGTCAAGAAGTAGCTACTGATTTTATTTGTATTGGTTTAACTGCACAGTGTCAGCACTAAATGATTTTACTGAATGTAAACTGTAGGTAAGGTATTGTGGAGAGGTGCTGTCCTGGATTGCAGAGTGTTTTCACAAAAGTACCCTAAAGTGTGACCGAGACGTGCCTAAAGCCCCAAGTAAGGCTTTGTTTGAATTCATATTTTTTTCTTCATATACTTTGTCTCCTGTCTTGTTTCTCCCTTTCAGTTGTTCCCTTTCCTGCTCTGTCTCAAGTTTTGCACTCAGGGTAAAACTGTGTTTTCACAGAGTCTATTGCCAACTCCAGAAACCAGCAACAACAGGAGGCCAGACGACAGCAGCCTTCAGGATCTTCAGGATATGGTGCCGAAAAGAAACTGCCTTACATTGATCAGTGATCTGACAATATTCGTATGCAAACGTTTTAAAACTGTTGAGAGATCATCAGTCACATTGGGGTTATGTTGGAGATTAACTTATTTTGCACTTTTTTGCATGTGCATCAGTTAATAATTAATCAATTATTTTCTGATGTTTTCTAGTGTGCCTCTTTTGTTACTATATTACTATGATAATGTATAAATCACTATGATTTTTTTGCTGAAGAAAAAAAATTAAAAAATAATTGAATGCACTTCAAATTGTTTTTTAATGTGTTGAATATGTGCAAATTGTTTTCTTTCTTTTCCACAAAAATGGACAAAAATGGATGAGACTTTCAAATAATATTCTTCTGTAGTCTACAAATAAGACTGAAAAATCATTGCTAACGTGCACCAAATGAGGAAGTGAGTGGATGCTACACAATCCTTGTACACCCTTTAAAGGGATAGTTCACCCAAAAACGGGCTGCCGACTTTTGAGTTCAGCTGGGAGTTAGATTTTCAAACACAAAAACACAACAAAAACCCTTAAATTACAAGTGTATTAGAAAATCTCTATTAGAATTTATTGTCAAATAACTATTTGCAAAAATTTTAATAGGCTATAACCTACCTTATTACTATAACTACCTTATACACACTTTCAAAGCCACATATTTTAGGGAAGGTGATTTAATGAATTATTGAACGGTGATTTTACTTCAATCTTTACTTTACTTTACTTCTACTTTCAATCACAACATGCACCACTGTGGCACTGAGAAATACAATTCAGCTTTTAGGCAATAATTTCACATGTTTAATTACACAACACAGAAAAAATGGTGGGCATGACCCTGTTTGAGAAATGGATGTGTGGCGTGAGAGCGTGAGAACAGAGTCGATTGTGTGTTGGCAGCCCTTGCATTTACTTACCCTCACGTCATTCCAAACCTGTGTGATTTTTTCTTCTACAGAACGCTGGTGCCCCAACAGCATTGGGGACCCATTGACATCCATTGTATGGATACGAAACCAATGAAACATTCTTTAAAATATCTTCTTTGTGTTCTGCAGAAGAAAGAGTCATATACAGATTTTGAATGACATGAGGGTGAATAAATGATGACAAAATGTTCATATTTGGGTGAACTATACCTTTGGGTTTCCTCCTCACAGTATTTATTCATTCACAGTTTCTCAATGCGTTCACACAGGAAAACACTGATTATTTATTCATCAGGAATGACCAATACTGTTCACATAGCTAATGAATCAGTAACCAGTTGACTAGACACATTTACACAGAATATGTGAAGGTCATCAAAGCCAGGCTCAAGATAAAAAGGGAAAGTCTGTTTTCAGAACTGTATGTGCAAACACACTGCCACGTTAAAGGTATGTTTTTAAGATCTGCTGCAGATATTTAGTGAACTGAAAAGGAATTCTTTCAAATATTATGTCTGCATTCCTTTCTGATGGACAAGCTGGGTACGTAATAGCTTTTTTTATTTATTAAACTTGTATATAAAACCCATTCCACTTTTGTGCCTACACTGAAAAAAATATGTGCCTAGCAGATTTTATGAAAATAAATGATTAAAATACTTAAATATTATTAAAAAATACTAATTTTGGTTGTTAAGATTTTAATTATTTTGTTTGAGTAAATCCAACTAAAGTCAATCCAACTAAATTTTATTATGTTAAACCCATTTAAATTGGTCAAATTACGTTAATTTATTTTGTGTTGAGATTACATACATCATGTTTGTAGATATAACTACCTTGGCAGTGGATCTGTAGTTCCCAGCATACTTTGTATCTGACTGCATTAGGAGATACATTTTCAAGATTAACTGTCATTTTAAGTGTTTTTTTACTTGTTCATGTTTTTTGTTGATTTATCTTTGAGATTTAGGAGAGTTTGGGTATTATTTTTAAGTTTGGGTTTTTAAGTTGTTACCGTTGTTCAGAAGAGTGGTGCTTGTACCTAGGCTGAGGTAGGCACTATATTAGTTATGAAGTGTTTTGTTTCACACATTGAGCAGTTAGACACATGTTATTGTTCAACGTAATTTCTTTTGTTTTCTTTAAAGACTCCGCTTACTTGATATTTTAACAAAAATGAAATGTATTTAATAAGTAGAATTTACATTATTCTGGATAGTAAGTTGAACTTGAAATATAGCAGCAAATGTTACTTAAAAGAAATACTTGCAAATTGTTATGAGGATTTTATTAAGTAAATTCTACGAGTTATTTTTTCAGTGTATTCATTTTCAAACAGATTTGTTGTTCCAAATGTTTAAGGTGAATTAATTATGTGAGATGCAAAATCAATGCCACAGTTACTTTCATATAACTTTTTGTTGTTTGCTACACAGTTTGATAAAACAAATAATGAGAATAAAAATCAGAGTAGAAGACTGATTCTATTTGCTTATGAGACTGTCTTTGTACATGGGTTTTACAGCTGATAATATTTCTTTGCATATTTCTTTTTTGCTTGAAAAAGCTTATGTCAACGTGCATGATTTGTATATTAACAAGATTTAATGTGTTGAGATTATTTGAGTGTGACGAGTAAGCATGTAAACAGAACAGGGCAGTTAGTAACAGGAAGTTGGTGCACCACAGGAAGTAGATACTCGAAGAGTGAGTTGTCGGATCCACCTGTCTACTTTCACATGGTTTTAAAATCCTGGTAATGAGCGGAGTTCTCTGTGACCTAAAAGAACATATAGAGCAGTGGTTCTTAAATTTTTTAGTTGTAAGGCCCCCTTAAGTTAAACAATGCTGGAACATCAATTTGTTTGGTTTCATTAAATAACTTTTATGAAAAATGTCTATATTTCATAAAATGCCACGGGATCTGTAGCCCCCCTGGATCCATCTGGGGGGCCCCAGTTTGAGAACCGCTTAAGAAGAGAATGTTCTAATCCTTTATGTTAAAACGTCATAAAATCTCTGCAAGATCCTGTTGAGATTCTTCTTAATCCAGACTCATTTTTTTAACTCTTGTGTTCTCACAGACCTCCCTTCAGCCTTAATTCCTTATACAATCCTGCAGGTCCCAGCACTGCTCTTACAAACAGGTGGAGTCCAGTTTCTTATGTTGAACTTGCAACTAAAAAAATTCCGGATGAATTGTTTTTGCTTTGCCAATATCTTATTAAAGGGATACTTCACCCAAAATTTTTAATTCTGTCATCATTTACTCACCTTCGAGTTGTTCCAAGTCTGTATAAATGTATTTGTTCTGATGAACACAGAGAAAGATATTTGGAAGAATGCTTACAACCCAACAGATCTTTCCCCCCATTGACTCCCATAGTAGGAAAAACTACTTTATCATTTTTTTTTCAAAAAAAGACATTTTTTAAGAATGTAGGATAGCAAACAGTTGTGGTGTACTTTAGAGTACCATTGTATTTTTTCCTACTTTGGTAGTCAATGGGGGTCGAATCTGTCTGCAGCACGGTTCCAAATATCTTTCTCTGTGTTCATTAGAACAAATAAATGTATACAGCTATGGAACAACTGTATAAATGTGAGTAAATGATGACAGAATGTTCAGTTTTAGGTGAAGTATCCCTTGAACATTTCAATAAAAATACTGATTATTAAAGTCATATTTTTAGCATCTACTCTGCAGTTATTAAGATATTTCAGGGAGAGGAACTACAGGCAAATGAGCTGTACACTTTGAATGAAAATACCAGGTATAAATAAATCAAGGAACGTAATCTGCATATTTTTTTTGAATTTACATCTCATGTCACTATTTTTATTACCCTTGCAGATGTCTCTTAAGGACAGATATGGGCTCCTTAATCAAAGAATATTTCCAGGTGCTATAGCTTGTCAGTTTTCAAAGCCACAGTGTTCTTGTCTGGAAAACAACTGCATAATAATAGAAGTAAACTGCTATTTTTGTGTGTTGTTGTTTTAAGAACCAGATTTTGACTGAAGGTCTATCAGTCATTTTGGTTGAGATTCAGGAGCATGAAGGTCAGTTACAATCTCAGGTAGATCTATGTCTATCATAAAACAAACATCTTAAAACAATTTGCTTTCTTTAGGAGAAAGACAGCTTCTAGTTTTGGCCGAGGTGTGGGACAGATTTTTCTCAGAAATTCTGCCTACCATACAGGCAATTCTTTATCCTCTACAGGTAAATCTGCATGAGGCTGATGCTCTTGTTCAGATACATTCACATGGTGATGAGGCAACTTGAGACACAACACCCAAGCTTGATTTAATCATATTCAGGTTGGTTAGCTGTTTAATCAGCTTGCAAGAAATGAATTCTGTTTCTCTGTAGGGTCAAGAGTTGACAGTCAGACAGATGGCTCTTCTCAGCTTCAGGGATCAGGTCCTGATAAAGCTCTCTGTGGGTGACCTGCTGCGCAAAAAAATGTCCCTCATTCCTGCATCCATCAAACAGATGCTTCTTGTGCTACAGGTGAGTGTTAATTCCAAACCACGCCACACAGCCATCTGGATAACCACCCCGATCGCATGCCCTTTTTGCATGTGTATGTAGGGAATCCAGGACCCTAGAGGACCCTCGAGAAATTATTGCCAACTTGAGAATATGGTGGCGTTGGTGGTCAAACCTTATTTATGGAACTTCAGGTATACAAGTAAGAAAATCCAACATTCATTATATTTCAATCTGATCCAAATTTCTATTCTGTCGTCATCTCAGTTTGCCTATCCCCCTCACCACAAAACAACACATGGAGTGCTATATCTAAAGCAAACAGATTGACCTCCTTCAGCTACAAACCTGTGATTTTCTCACATTCCTTTATAGGCTGCAATGAACGAATCAACACACCAGCACAGCTCAGCCGCCCTGAGAGAAGGATTACTCATTACACCTCTGAAAGCTCTTTGCTGTCCCCTGTAGTGGAACAGGAAGGGGACGTGTACCAAGAGCAAGTGGGAAAGCTACGACGCCACAGTGTGACAAATGCCCATTCTGACATCCAGCTGCTGTCTGTTACAAGCAGGATGTATTCTGGGATGGGTGACAACTGCGAGACCGTCGATATTACAAGGGCACATCTCTGACACCTTCGATTTTAAGCCTTATGTACAGAGAAATTCTGTGAATATTCGGATTAACAATTTTGTTAATGTAAACAGATAAGTCTGAAATTCATTCAGAATAATTTATCAACTTAAAATATCAACACATTTAATAGCACTGTATTGTGGATGATACAAAGAACATAAAAAAAATGATTTTGCCAGATTTCCAGTACCAACAAAACGATCAGATCAACTTGAATACATCTGCAAAAAAATGATTGTGTCTATTTGTTAACACAGTAAATGTTCAAATTAGTAAATGTAGAACATTTACACATTTAAGCTATGTCAGGCACAAACTGTAAAGGCAAAAGAAAATGAGGTGAATTAATTAAGAATCTTTTTGTTAAGCTTGTTACAACCTTCATTGAAAATGTATGCGTAATAAATGCTTGTTCAATTAACATGACACTCTGGATTTAGCAGGATGGCAGTGAACAATCCCGCTCTATACTAATGATCCATAAAATGGCCAGACCTCATCAAAAACATGAATATTAAAAATGTATTTTATACTTTGAGATTCATTCAGATAACAGGGTCTACTGTTGCCTTTTTGGTTAGGTGAAAAGTATTGTGAAAAAACTTTTGAAACATAACACTTAGTATAAGCAGCCATGTTTTAACAGCGTTTAGCTTGCTTGATTGATTTTGTGATGCTTTTCATTTTGGGATTTGTCCACAGATTGCACAGCACCAAAATGCTTTTTAGAAACATTCAACATTAAAAACTTAGTTACAAATGTAAAAACATCATGACTGATCTTGTACCATAAAGTCACAGAAAGTCAGGTTGTGCCACATCAGCAGAGTGCGAGTGTCTATGAGAACTACAAATGCTGGGCGATGTATGAGAACTTAAGAATGCAGAAGCACAACTCAAGGTGAAGGTTCTGGTCCCCGAGGCTGGACCCCCTCACGCCTGAGGCTGGCATCGGAGTGTGGCGTGACCTCACATCGCACCAACAGCACGTCCTCTTTCACAAAGCCACGCTGCCGCAAAGCCTGTAGATGAAGAAAAGTGACGTACCCAAATCCCTTGGGGTTGCGCTGTACAGTGGGCCGTTGGAAGGCCTGCAGGTCTGGCTTGGTCTCCATTACTTCCACATGGTGCTGGCCCTCGACTTGGTCCAACACTGCCAGTCGAATCGAGCCCTGTAAAGGCCAGGAGAGCTGGCTGTCAAACTCCCCCTGCATAGTGTGCACGAAAAGCGAGATGTAGTTGGAACAGCGGGGAGCGTTGGGGGTTTGCAAGTGCAGCCGAAGGCAAAGTTTGTACCCTGGCCGGCCCGTGTAGAAAGGTGGGCTATGAAGGACTACAGGGTGACCAGCCTCTTGGTTCTGCAGATGGGCAGAGAAATTTTCCAGGCGCCACACGTAGACGCCTTGGTACTGCTGAGCCTCCAGCTCTCGTGTGGCCTCTTCTAATGAGCAAAGCTTACGACGTACCTCTGTGAGCTGGGTCTTCTGTGTCTCGTTGTGAATGCAGAGCTCTCGGATCTGTTGGTCTTGACGAACCAGTCGGCCCTCTAACTCCAAGACTGTCTCCCGTAAGATAGCCAACTCCTGGTTACACTGGCAAGGTTCTGCCGCCCGTGAGGAGGCGCTACGTTCATCCGATGGGAAGTGGCTGATAACCGGCAGCATAAGGGAGCTATTGAGTGTCTGGGTGCGCAAAAACTCGGCCATGTAACGCATGTGCATCTGTGTAAATTCCTGCATGTGCTGGGCCAGATCATTTCTCGCCATCTGTAACAAATGTTTTATGAATTATAAAATGAACATTTAGCTTCTTTGGTATTATATCCGATGAGAAGGTACTGCTGTTTATCCTATACGTTGAAGGTTTGAAACACCCACCTTTTCACGACAACCAAAAGTGCTGAAGGTACAGGCTACAGGAGCTTTTAGACAGTCTGTGTCACAATGCACTGCCAACTGCAAACGGCAAAAACACAATAAGCTTACAATAAGACAAAGTCATATAAATCATCTTTAAAGAAATCTTAATCATTGCATAAAGTTTTTATTAACAAATCACAGTCACACGTAGGTAGTGTTCACAGTGATATATTGTGACGCACCTGATCTCGAATAAGCTCCAATCCACAATAGTCACACACTGTACTAGCGAAAGGACACATCTGTTCATGAATCTACAAGACAGAAAAATATACATCACCAGAATTTATAGAAAGAAACACCAAACATCAGGCACACAAGATGTTACTGAAAACACAAAATACCAACAAATAAAAATGAGTAATACTTAGAATGGAATATTGACTAATCTAACCATAAAAATTTACTTTTAAACAAGTTTCAACAAACTCAAACTTCAACAGCAAGTGAACAGGAAACAAAGGACTCCACCTGTTTGTCAGCATACACAAAGCTCCCTGCACAGTCAGAACAGGTCATGAAGCGTTGTAGGCAGTGCTGGGTTTTATGCTCATCCACATGGATTATACGAACAGACTCGTGACACTGAGTGCACAGCTCTGTGGCAAACTTACACCGAGATAAATGTTTCTAAAGGAGAAAAAGTAACACATTTCAGTTGGTCAAAATGAAAATTGCCATTTAACCCGTCTGTTTAGGATGTTTGAAATTGCCTATATAATATAATGTCTAAAGGAGTAAACAAAACCTACTTCCAATTGCCTCAACTCCATTTTATCATCGCACCCTACATTAGGGCAGCGGACTGTCAGAGAGAGGATCTCTCGCTTGGCAAAGTTATCAGGGAAAAGCTGTTCTTCTAGCAGCACCTCATTGTCAACTGGACATTTTTGCCCAGTGTCTCTGCCAGAAAAAGAGAAGAGAGTTATCTTTGTCAATACTCGCGGGGAGTGAATTTTGAAACTAGACCTATATAACACACTTGTTGATTTGAGCAGCCGTACTGTGATCGGTCAATATCTGTCCACTTTGATTGATATCAGCCAATAAGCCATCTCACTTGACAGCTGGCACTTCTCCTTCTAATGTCAGCTCCTAAATTGTCATCAGCCTTATCATCACATAGTAACATTTGACAAATTTGTCATTTACCTTACGGATCTTGTGTACAATTTTATCACAGCTGCCTTTTGTATTGTGTGTACACCTCTGTCACAAAACCCACACCAGTCCCTGTGCAACAAAACATATGAACAGCAAAAGCTGCCAACCTGATGGACTTTGTGATGCACAACTGGCAGAATCGATGTCCACACGGTGTCTGTACTGCCGACCTGAGACCCATCAGACAGATCGGACATTCATACTTGCTTTCTAGCGGAGGGTCAAACTCTACATCATAACCTTGTTGGTCGGGTGGGATACTGATGGTCGAGGGGTTCTCAGTTGGGCTAAGATATGACTCTCTCTCTTTCTGCATAGCTGCTGCGCAACTGGTGTTGTCGCTATCACAGCAAGCGCCACCAAGGCTGGACCTCTCTGTGTCACTGCAAGCCATCTGTAATGACATCAGGAGAGTAATAAGAAAGAGAATAAAAAGTGTACCAAGAAGAGAGGAAACATGCACGTTTATATATTTCACACATTACAGCAAAGAAACAAATCTTGCCCCAAACAATTTTGGAGGTTATAATGCAAAGTGAAACAATCCTGAGATGGGAAATCATTGGCCTACATGATTTATTCTTCATTAAATTGCTGTTTTCTGAATTGCAATGCTGTTGGACGGGTCTATACAGTCTGAGAAATTACATTTCCCCCTCATACAATAACAGAACCAAACGTATCAAAACTTACTAGTTAAGGCCTTACGTACTTCCCATGAGTTAAAGTGAGTTCACAAACGAGACCTTCCACCCAGCCACAACCTACTTTCCTGCCGCCCAATTTTCCAAACTAAATTAACTGTCGTCTATTCAAACTGGTTTTAACCGGATATTATTAACATTATAAAAGTAAACACATTTTTGTACAACATATTATGCGACATTACCCGTATTAGCTTTCATATACAATCCTTAGCTTGGTCCGGCCTCGCCGAGTCGCTGTGTGTGTACAACTTCTTCCTGTATTGACACCAAATATGGGGCGCAGCGTCACTGGGTCAAACCTTCCGCCGTGACGCTGATCTCAGACCAGCCCCGCACAACAGCATTCTTGAGAGAATCATTGCGTCCAATGTCTCAGCTGGTCTGCGATCGGCGTTTTCTTACACTGAACTGCAACAGACACAAGGCGCGTTTTGCGCGGTGGTCTGTCTTTTTTAAAAGTGTAATCCACAAGATGGCGATGTTACCTCTTCTTTGTGATGAAAGTGTGGCGAGCTTCTTCATAACGTTTTTATTTAGTGATTAAAATGTAAGTTATTGTTTAAATAATTAGACCCTGCAGAATATAAGCAAATTAATTAAAACAATTGGATAATATTTAGGGCACTTGGTAAGTGAACACAACTATTAAAAGAAAATATGTGTTGAAAGATTTGGAAACGTTAGAAATGAAAAAGAAATATAGAAACGTGTATTTAATTTTTCCTCTTCTTCTGGTGTCTGAAGAAATTAACTTTAAAATTTGAATTGAGAATTATCCTACGAGCGAGTTTTAAAAATAAAAATTCAATTTTGAGGTGAATAATTGTGTATTTTGAGAAACTAATATAGAAAGTTTAGACCATGTTTCCTTTCCTTGTGAATTTTGGAGAGATGTACAGAACTGGTTACAATCCAGAGAGATTATACTAAATTACCTCCCCGTACAGTGCAGCTAATCAAGTTTGGGATTTTTTTGGAGAACAAACCTTTAGATTTTGTTGTAAATTTGTATGACAACGTTTTTAATTCATATACGTAGGTGATCTTCAATCAGTGGTTAAATGAGATAAAACAGATGTATACAACATTAAATAATTACAATACTAAAACCCTTACTTTGATTTCACTGTTTGGGGAATTTTTGTTCTTTTGAATAAGCCTCTATATTTTATATTATATGTATATATTTATTATTATTTTATTTTATTTATTTCCTTATGATTTTTATTTATGTTTTCTCAATTTGTTTTTGTGATTGTGCATTACTGGTATACTCAACCAAAGATGCTAATGTGTGTATATTTTGAATTAAGATTGAATGCCTATCTGGTTTGTACATTTGATGCAGTTAATAAAAAAATGTAGGGTTAGGGTTGTAGTTTTTCTGGCGGTTGACAAATCATCGGTTTCATTTTAACAACATAAACAAATGTTACCGCGCATGCGCTCTTTTGTGACCACCCCCAACTGAATTTCCGGTACACATTACGAACAGCAAGCGTGCCTGTAGATTATTTCTGATAACAATCGAAAGAAACTGAGAAGAACCGTTACTTGACTAATTGTATTTCCAATATTTTTAGACACCGATACCAAGCTCAACCGCTAGATGTCAATGTACCATACGGTTTGTTTAAATGGGTCAAAACTACAGGACCATTCATGTCGCTACCCGATGCGTCCCGGTGTCACACGAAACTGCGTCTACTTCCGGTCGAAACAATTTACGGCAGTTTAAAAAAAGTTGTTTGACACAACTCGTTCCATACCAGAAATAATAAACTCTTTATTGAACATTGCACTTAAAAAAAGACATGAAACACATTACAAATTGTAATGGATTTGGATAAACGTTCGCACACAAATGATCCTGTTAAGAGCAGAAAATATTTTATTTTATTTTATAATACCAATGAAAATAAAATACAATATTACAAAATGTTGTTTGTCAGGAGTGAGAAATATATATTTATTTATAAAAACAATAAAAACATAAGATAATAGTTTTTTTATAAGTGATTCTCTTCTTAAAAACTTTTTTGGGGCAAAATATGTCAAGGTAAATATGTGGCACAAATTGTTACCCCAATTAAAAATGTAAAAATGAAATAAAATTAAACTTAATTACATTTGTTAGACACCATTTAGTGTACTGTGTGTGTTTTATGTATATGTTATGCTCTACATATTTTAGCATACTTTAACAAATGTCTGTATTTAAGAAGCACAGAGACTTTTCAGAATTAATTCAATTTATTTATTTATATATTTGTTCCTTCTATTCTTTAGTCATTCATTCATTCACTCACTCCTCCCTCCCTCCCTCCATCCCTGCCTCACTCACTCACTCACTCACTCATCTATTCATCTACTTAAATTGCTGATTGAGGAACAATGCATTGACCTTCAGGCCTATCAAAACAGTATGCCAAAAAAGGTTTCCACGTCTTCTTGATTATGTCCCTGCAAATTAGCCCAATAAGACATCATCATTTCTTATAATGTTCTTCTTATAGACAAAGGCATCTCTCCCATTTCCAATTGAATTGCTGCTACTGGTGATGACTTAGTTGCACCACACAACATATTCTTAAGGCTTGGTTTAGTTCTACATCCAATTTTTTAAGGGTACTCTCAGCCGCAGACAATTATACATAAAACACACACTGGTGTAATGAGTAAGGCTATATTTCTATTGATGAATCATGCTATCTATTTTCAATTTTTTTACATTTGCTTCATGTATCTTCACATTTGACAGTCCACACACGGGTAACACATACACTATGAAACATGGGGTCTAATGCCTTTAGAAACCTCACAGCTGATGTCAGCATAAAACCTTTCCTCGGATGGCTCCCTGTAAAGGCCAAACTTTGGCATGTTACATTTTTGCTGGGCTGTCTGTGGTCTGATCACAGCCCACATAGTATGTCAAAGTGTGGGTAGACAAGGGTCACAGTGAGCTTCTATATCACTTATGAAAAGCACATTTTATAAACAGCAAGGTCAACAACCTGCATCTAACAAGGCTTCTTATTAACCAGACTCCGGATGCAGAGCACGCCCTCTTGCTTAAACAGACAGTCTTTCAAATATTAACACAGATCTTTGCTTTTTACAAACTTCCAGTTTTGTTTTGACTGGGTGAGTGCAATTTGGGAAAACCTCAACATGCTCTTGATCATAGATATAGTAAAATAAATAGAAAACAAGTATGTAAGCACATAGAAGAACATAATTATGTAGCCATAACGACAGTTCTGCCTTTAAGCCTGACAGTGTGTTCAAGTGCTACAGATTTTATCACTTAAGTTCTTTCACAGCCTATCACTTATATTGACAAAAGGAGCTCTGTTTGGGATGTATGGTGCTTACCATACATGTGTTCTTTATTGAAACACTTAAACCAAAGGTGTTTAAATTGTACTGCTGGTGGAGTCAAGATAGAACACTAGAATCCATTATGAATGTCGTCTGGTGCAAAAGAGGAGAACAGAAAACATGACTGCTGTGCCCCTTGGTGCTTGAGGATTTATAGTGGTCTGAGTTGCCGTTATATATAATCTTATTATGGTAATAAAATAGATAATATTGTATATAATATACATTATAGTGCATAAATAATGTCTGGAAGGAGTCCTAGAAGTACAGACGTAGAAGCAGAATCAGATGTGTATACTATTAAATATTGTTGTTAGTCTGCGTTATGGGTTTGCCTTTTTTAGACTTTTCTATTTAAAGTAATGCCAGTTCAAATGTAATTCAAGGAATGTACAGGGGTCATAATCAAAACACATAGTTTAACAGCATCTGTGAATAAAACCTACTCACATTTTTTAACCTAAAAAGGTGTTTGCCTATTTTAAACTGAAATGTTTCTTCCAGAGTCCAAAGGAAGACTGTACAGAGGCATTGGCAAAGAAGATACCGTTTGTTTAGGTAATGGTCAGCCTTCAAGATGTGTTTAAACATATAGGCACGTGAAACACGCCAACAGCAATGACCTCAGTAGAAGGCTTTAATCAGCTGCCGAGCCACTATGGAATAATGTGAGGTCTGTTCCTGTGGATAAGGAAATACTGTTCTACTTCTTCCTTAAACATTCACACACTTAAGCAAACACTCATACTTTGATAGTAACTATGTTTGCTCCGAATTCCTTTTGGGATGTGTGGACTGAGGTGAATTTGCTGCAGTCCCCGTTTAAATTTGTGAAACCCCACCCTTTCAATGCTGTTTAAAGGTATGGTACTGGTGGACAGGGAGTGACTTCAGAATTTTAGGAATTCTGTTTGCATTATAGACGGTTTCCCACTGCAATGCCTTGGAACACGCAGCATTATTTGATAAGTTGTGGTAATTTCAACTGAAAAATGCAGAGAGCACCTCCCCTTTTAAAATAATCAATAGCGTTTAGTTTATAGCACCGTCAGCCTCAGCCAGGCAAAGCTGCATTTAACAGCGTGGTAGCCACAGTGACAGTAGTGTAAGTCTATTGAACAGAATAGTAAGATCCCCAGATAGCACAGGTAGATCTGTAAGATGTCTGCTTAAGATCTGGAAAACATCTGCTGTGTAAAATCATCTGCTTAACATCTTAGAGAGAGCTGTTGAATATCCATTCTAAATCATACACATCTTACGGACATCTTCTAGAGGTCTATATGACATCTGACAGCAGACGTCTCAGAGATGTAGGGCAGATGGGCAAACAGCATCTGCCAGATGTCTTGCAGATGGAAATGCAGACATCAAATAGATGTCTGCCAGATGTACGTTTGCTATCAGGGTCATGATACCAGTGATGTGTCATATGAAGCAGCTTTTTATTACGTTGGTGAGTGACACTGGCATTTTGTCTGCTCCTTTACTCACCAAGGAAGGCTGTGATGTCTGATCTCTTCCATAGAGCCTTAACATTCAACATACTGTTTTGTTTTCTCAGCTGATTTGGGGGTGTGATCGTCCATTTGATCATCTCTGAGCTATAGTGTCTCTTAAGGGGGTCATATGGCACGAATACGTGTTTTTCTGTGTCTTTGGTGTGTTATAAGTTGTCCATGCATGTATTAGACACGTAAAATTGCAAAAATTAAAGTGTCGGAACAAAAGATGCATTATATCTATGTTCACCCAGACCTGCCTGAAACGCTTCATGTAAACACACCCCCACAAATATATGTCAGTTCGTGGTCTGATTTGATTAAGACCGCCCAAATGTATACGCAAGTCATGTGGATGTACCTGTCAGTAAAATTCCTTGGAACCTGATATTCCAAATATGCGCACTGGTTAACAGGCCAAGCATACCTCACTTTTCAGAGCGATGAGCTTCGTAAAAAATCCGAAGAGAGCAGAGAGGCGGAGCAAAGAGGAGATACAAACATGCACGGTATGTGGAAAATACAGCGTTTGTTAACCTTAAAAAACGCATATAACCAAAAAATGTATACACATTGCATTCTTCTCAAACAAATGATAATATTCGTTTTAGCCGTGTCATATGACCTCTTTAACCGGAGGACACTAACTTTACACTGTCTGGATCATCCCCTATCTCCCATCTAGTGCATTATGTGTCATTCGTCAGGTAGGACATAAAAAATGCGGAAGTGAACAAGTGGCTGATATGAGACGCCACTTCCGCAGCCCTGCTAGTTTGAAGGGGCGGGACTCTTTGAACTTCCAGTACACATTCACGTACAATTGTGTGCCTATAGATTATTTATGATAACAATCCAACGAAACCGGGAAGAACCGTTACTTGGCTAAACGTGTCTCGCCAATACTTAGAATTTAGACTCCGATACCAAGCTCAACCGCTAGATGTCAGTGTACCATACGGTTTGTTTAATTGAGACCGTACTACAGGACGTACTATTTTTTTTATAAAATGAACATACAAAAAAATCAACGAATTGTTTATTTAATACACAATTAGTATACATTAAAATGTCAATATGAATTAATATGAACATAAATTAAATATACATAGTTATTATAGAGAATGTGAAGCTGACGTCACGCCCTATGTTGCATGCCATCTTGGGAGGATAATACTCCACTGTTATTATTGTTTTGATATGTACCGTTACTTGTTTTGTTTGATATATGGAGAAATTTAAAATGAAATTACCATGGGCTTTTCCTGAACGACTCTGCGTAATGCTATTGCAGTTTTTTTAACACAGCAAGACCGACCTACCATAGTTATATTTCCTAATCAAACCAGAAAATCAAAACACTGCATTGAACGCACTTGCAGCCATCCTCCCAAGATGGCGCAACATTCAACGTGGCGTGACGTCGATTAACAAGCTATATTAGACACTATACACAAACCGGAACGGTTATAACGAATAATTTCATATTACTTACTGTTATGTTATAAATATATATTGTTATACTTTTATATAACTTGAAACAATAAAAAAAAAAAACACAAACCGGAACTTAACTGGTGTTCATGCGCATGCGTCCGATGAAACGGTATAAAGATAGGAAAATAGTTGGTCAATAGATTCTTAAATAGGCTACTGTTGAAATAAAAACATGTTCGCCTGCCATTTGCATGCGTTATACTTCAAAATATTAGTAATATGTATGTGCACAAATAACATTTAGTAAATAATTATTAGATTATGAATTGATTAAAAATAAGTAGCCTAAAACAAAAACGCCATATGTAAGCCTACTGTATATGTAGGAAATAATACACACACCCAAACGAAAACATGTATAAAACATACATTAAGACCTGTTGGATAAAATTGAAGGAAGAGTCAAATAGGCAATGCAGTTTACAGGGACGTTCTGCATATTATTGTTGAATGATTTAAATGCACCAACAGTAAAGGAATACAGTTAACAGTACATCTGTTTTTGTGACGCAATTAACAGGGCAAGTGAGGGGTGCAGCAGCTTTAAGTGATGCGTGTAAATGGACACTATTGAGAGAAAGCTGGCGACCGGCTCCTCAGCTGAGGGACTTACACAGTGCTCTAGAAACCTATGGCATACAATGCACTGTTCAGTTCCAGCAGGAAAATAAATATGTTCTACGCTGTCCAAAAATACCATGTGAAGTTTCAACAGACGCTCCCTGTGACTGAAAGCCTATTTCCTGACAGCAGGGAGGCACAGAATGTATATTGAATTGGACTAGATTAGATAAAGCAGTCACAAAAACTATATTAATAACTCTGGTGTCAAAACTAATTTTAGGTGAAATACATGATTGCCCTGTCAATCATATTCCGCATCCGGCAAATAGAAATCTATTTTGTATACTGCTAGTCAACTCAATGGTGCTCAAGAATATAAAAACAATTACTACAGTTCCAAAATGTCTTTCTGTGGACAGGGAACACTGTATCTGACCTTAGTTTGACCTACCTTACTTTACCCAGTCCTGTAGCCCAACTTGAAGAGCAAGATGCTTGCAACACCATGGTTGTAGGTTCAACTCATAATATCATGAAATGTGTACATTGAATGGACTTAGAATAAAAGTATCTGCCAAATGCACGAATATAAATGTTCTCCTCCTTGTTCTTGGTAGGTAGAAGGGGAAGCAGTCCAGTGGCACCACACAGAATGGCCGAAAGCACCTGGAGTGACAGCCGCCCTCAGGAATTCTGTTTCCTCACACAGGTTTGCGAAGAAGCTTTTGTATCTCCCTCGAGGCCCGACTTTTCTCTTCCTCTGTAGAAACAATATTGTCGGTGAGAACGGCTGATGTCCTTCGAACGTTTGGCCTTTTGGATGAAAAGAGTCCTTCAGTACAGAGAAATGTCCACAGGTCCCCTAAGGCTTCACTTGACACTGTGTTGTCAACGTCAGTCACCAAACATTGGCTTTATTGCTTACCATCTTACGAATAGATTGTCTTTGTATACCTTATCAATGACATTATATCTTTTAAATGGTCAATTTCTGCAATACCTGCTTTTTATTGCTAAGCACTTTAACTTGAAGGTACTTAAGTTGTTGTGTTGTGAGTGCGAGTGATAAACCAGGGCAAATTTTCAGCACACCATTGCATCTCATTTCATATAACTAAACAAACAGCAGAATAAAAGGACAAAGCACTTACACAAACTCACAGCGGTAGCCTTTGATGTCTATTCCAAGCAGTTCAGTTACAGTTTTTAATCACAATCCAAGGCAAACAGAGAGAATATGACCCTCCCACTTAAACCTAAAGTGATCTTAAACTCCAGCTAGTGCTTCTCCTCCGCATTGCATGCAGGAATCAAAAGAAAAGTTAAAAATGAGAGCTTTTATTTTCATTGTTTATTTTTATATTCGATTAAAAACAAGTAACACAAACACCTTTAGGAATGCATCAAAATGAGATCTGAACTGTTATGGTAAATCTGGCACTACTGGTAAAATTTGTATGATGCATAAAGTGTCACATTTTCTATTGGGTATTTTGTTCCTTGCCTTATGTTTTTGCATGAGACTAGCAAGCTTCTCAAATTTAGAATAGTGACTCTCTTCAATGGGTCGTTGTCATGTTTCTCGGCGAAGAAAGGTTGAGAGGAACAACGGGGTGGGCCAGGCTCCTGAATGAAGCCTTGTGTTTCAGCTTTACACTCATGGAAGTGTTGTTGCTCGTGCACTAATGAATATGATGGATGCCTGTGGAAAAGAGCGTTTGAATAACCGTTCAAAAGTCTAAAGAATGCGTTGCGACACCCTTACGAAAATGTATCATGGTTTTACTACAGTTAAAATGGAAAAAACAGGGTTTTGCCCTAAGTAATCAATGCCCCCAAAAACCATGGTTACTACACTTGTACCACAGTAAAAACATGATTAATTTCCGCTAAGCCTAGAATGAATGGGACGTTATATTATTAAAAGACAGAAGAATAAAAATAATGTTTAGAATCTGCTATTTATCAGACAAGGAATGTGTAAGTAGAAATGCTGGTTATGGGTCTTTCACTTTAGGACAAATTGATGAAGAGTTCATGGGGTTTCGAGTAAATATTTCAGAGCTAAAATCATACCAAAATAACAAGAACATTTTCATAAGCATATTATGATATTTACGACGATAAATGTATTTATATTTGTATGACTTACGTTTGAATAGAAATATGAACAGTAACTTTCATTGTGCGGTCAGATGTTTAATTTTGACAAACGTCCTCAGAAATTACGCATGTTAACCACTAATGTTTTGGAGACATGTATAGCCAATTACATCATACTTGGAAATTTCATGTGCGCTTTTTTCTCCACCTCTCTTTCCCTAGCCCCCCTTTCCACCTCTTGTACAGTTAAACGTGTTTCCTCTCTCAGAAAGGCTTCTTTCTGCCTTTCATTCGCCAGCTTCCACCGGTCACCTAACAGCACAGGCGAAACTTTTATTACGGGTTTGGATGTGAGCGACGAGTTTGCTATTGGATAGTAAAACCAAAGAAATCTTCATTGCAATCTGCGATCAAGGACTACACGCGTTTCAGGCGGACGATACTGCACACCCAGGTACAGGTAGGCTAATGTTAAAGTGCTTTTCGTTCTTGTCTGCACAAGTAAGAACTGTACCAGCATCTTTGATTCAGCTGCGATTTTAAAATGTTCTACAGTGTCAATTGGACCAGAGTTTATCGTTTGAAGAAAGTATGTTTTTTTGTTTTATGGTTGTTAATATAAATCAGCCCTCGTGATGTGTTAAATTAGGACTTATAGGGCATTTGGAATGTATAGTACTATTTATACAATTGAAAATGTATTATACTATATTAGATCACTGTGCATTTTGTACATTTATGTATTTAGCTGACACTTTAATCCAGAGCAATTCACAGTTCATTCAATCTCTGTATGTGTGTTTTTTGGGTTTGAACCCATGACCTTTGTGTTTACCTATAGCTTTGTCGGTGTTTGATATTTAAATGTTTTTATATGTGGATGTATTGATAGATAACATTACTTTTGAAAATGTCCTACCTAAGTGACCCAGAGCTTTCATGGGTTGTACCTTGAAAGGAAACAATAGAACGGGTCTGCTTTACCTGTGCCAAACATCCACTCAATACAGCTTCTTATAGACCTTCTGTATGGGCCTCAAGATTTTCCCTTTTGACTGTCCACTCTTGTCAGGTGTTATTGCAGGTTTATGCAGACTAGGGATATGAGATTAATATGAATGTAATGCATCAATATTGACAGTTTTGAATCAAGTCATATAATGGCTGTAAAATACAAAGTGCTGCTTAGAAACATGATACTGTACAGTGAAAGCATTAATATGAACAATTTTGTCTAGAAAATAATCTTTCTGGGGATGTTATTCCAAGGCATAGCAAATATTTCGTTTCATTAAAGTAATTTACATGTATGCATTTGGAAGATGCCAGACAATGTTTGAACTTCATGTGTGGGAATTGAACCCATGATCATAAGAATTCTGGTTTTAACCAATTCATCCACATGTATCATGAAATGTAAGAACATGATTTTAATTTTGAGGCAGTAGAAACTGACAGTGACCAGTCCACAGCATCAATATAATTACTCATATGACTGACTACTCGGAGGTGACTTACTGTACACTCAGTAAAGGGGCAGCCTTTTTTAAGCATTTTGCCAGCCCAATCAGTATCAGTTGGGTTACACAAAAACACACACAATTTTTAGGGCTTCAGTTTCAGAGCAATGGTTATTTATTGCATCCATGACTCAGACCTATATCTTTTCATGCCTTTAGAATGATTTTCATCTTATTTTAGCTGAGAGAAACAGAACACCTAAGGCCTTAAAAGGAAGAAAATGGAACCAACACAACTCATTCAGCTGCTTTCCCATGACACCAAATTTGGCAACCGATTTTATCTAATCTGTCATTTTTCTTTGCTCTCTCTCTAAACACAGTCCAGAATTCTTGAAAAAATTCTCTAAATAGTAAAAAAACATTCTGTATATTTTCCAAACATCGTCATTGTTTTTCAAACTCTAAAAATGCCGGGGTATTTTCAACCTATGGCTAAGTCAAAAAGGGACAAACCCAACTGTTGGCTTAAATTAACCTATTGTTTGAAACAATCCAGCATTAATTAGGCATTATTCCAGCATAATTTATAACCCAATGTTTGGGTTTGTCCCTTTTTGACCCAACCATTCATTGAAAATAATCCAACATTTTGTATGTATACAAACTGACATAAATAAAAATGTCTAAAATTTGTGTTATACATTAACACATTTTACTAGAGTAAAGTAAGTACATATATGATGTTTGCTTTATAAAATCGGAATTTGAAAACTGAAAATTGATGAAAAGTGTTGAAGATGTTGAAGTGATAGTACACTCAAAAATATTTATTATTAATATTATTTCTGTCTCTGTCTTTTTTTGCACAGAACATGGAAGAAGATATTTTGCCGAATGTTGTTAACTGGCCCCCATTCACTTGCATTGTTTCTTTGAGTGCTGATCGTTTACCAACATTCTTAAAAATATCTTCTTTTATGTTCTGCGGAAGAAAGAAAGTCATAAAGGTTTGAAAAGACAAGAGAGTGAGTAAATAATGACAGATGTTTCATTTTTTGGTGAACTACAGTACTTTAAAAAGCTGTTAGAGAACTTATAGTGAGTTTTCCCAGCTATGCAAAAGGGAATCTCTGCTTTAAAAGAATGCACTGCTGCATGCTCTGGAGCAAGTCAAATGAAAATAGTATTACTCCTAAAATGGACTGCATGGCCAAACATTCAAGAGTCTAGACCCATTATAGTCAAATGAACCAAACCTTTAATACTAAACTGCAGGAACAGCATTCTTTTCTTCATCCATGTAAGGCAGACATTCAGTAAATAATTAATTTCCAATTAGAGAGTGAGATAGAAGTAGCTAACACTGCATGAGGGCTGTAATGTCTCTGTGGTATTTTTGGGGAATGAAAATTACATCTTGGTTTTGCTCTCCCAAAGACCTCTTATTTAAAGGGTCATAAGACATGGCTTAAACAAATATTATTGTTTGTTTTAGATGTAATGCAATGTGCATACATGATTTAAGGTTCTCTGAAACGCGCAGATTTTTTACAAAGCTCATCACTCTGAAAAGCGAGGTGTGCTTTGATTGGCCAGTTAACCAGTGTGTAGTGATTGGTCGAATACTGCAACCGTGTGACGGAAATGTAACGCGTCTTACCATATTTGGAACCTCAGGTTCCAAAGCAAATGTATTGACAGGTACACCTTACTTGCGTATACATTTAGGTGAGATTATTACAAGATATTTTTACACTGAAAATGCATGCTGTACACATGTCATATTACGTGTTCGCTGGCATAATGGTGTTAACTTTACCTTGCAGGTGAACCATGGCCATGTTCTTGCTCTTTCTGAGTATGTGCTTCTGGGTCTCCTCAGCCACAGTGCCTTTTTATGATTATGTTAACACTGGTGTGTATTTGTGTTTTTATGAAATTAATTCATATTACATTTGTTAGTATTCATAACAAAAATTCACATTCTTACAATACACATTTCTTACAAATGAATGCATTCAGTCAGTGCATTCCTAAAATCAATGTCCTTCTACTTCTCATGGTCGTGTGTGTTCTTACAGAGCCTGAAAGCACATTGAGTGTCAGCATACCCAATGAGCTTCCTCTCCAGCACCTGATGGGCGACACGTTAATTCTGCCCTGCTACTTCCAGGACAACACGGTCAACGACCCCGGTGCCCCCACCATTGCCCCTTTGTCTCACCGGATCAAATGGAGTCTGGTCACCAAAGACAAGACCACAACCATTTTAGTGGCATCTGAGGGAATCGTAAATGTGGCCAAGCAGTATACGGACAGAGTCACCTTAGTGGGATACCCTACTACGCCCACAGATGCAAGCATTAAAATCACAGAACTCCATTCCAATGAATCAGGAGTGTACCGCTGTGAGGTCGTGCACGGCATAGAGGACAATCACGATATCGTTCATGTCCAAGTTCAAGGTACTGATAAATATGTATATGCAATTTGGATTTAGATTGCATTCAAGTTAAATGTTTTTAATATTTTAGGATTTTTTTGTGTAAAGTGAAATTGATTTCATTGTAATAATTTTTCGCAGGTATTGTTTTTCACTATCGGGCAATCACCACAAGATACACGTTGACCTTCGAGAAGGCCAAAGCAGCCTGTATTCAAAACAATGCCGTGATCGCCACCCCAGAGCAACTTCAAGCGGCTTATGATGAGGGTTTTCATCAGTGTGATGCAGGATGGCTGGCAGACCAGACAGTCAGGTCAGTTAACCTACTTTATGTTTGCAGTTACTGTATATATTCAATTCAAGCTGCTCTGCTGTTTCTTTCAAGATGTATTAATGTGTGTATGTTTTTTTTTATTTTGATTCAAAGGTATCCTATTCACAATCCTCGCGAGGCTTGCTATGGGGACAAATACACATTTCCAGGAGTGAGGACATACGGAGTAAGAGATGTGAATGAGACTTATGACGTGTACTGCTTTGCTAAGACAATGACAGGTACGTTGAGGTTATATTTTTGAGATCCATTTTTGGAAAGCGTTCAGTTTATTATCTGCTGAATGGTGGGACAGTTCAAAAGGTTTCATTTTGTCTTACAGGAAGAGTGTTCCACGCTACTTCCCCTAAAAAATTTACTTTTGAGGAGGCTGAAGCTGCATGTAAAAGGCGGGATGCCAGGTTAGCTACCACTGGACAGCTTTACCTGGCCTGGAAGGACGGAATGGATGTTTGTAACGCTGGCTGGTTGGCCGACAGAAGCGTTCGCTACCCCATTAACATTGCCCGACCGCAGTGTGGGGGAGGCCTGCTGGGAGTGCGCACTGTTTATCTGTTTCCGAATCAGACCGGCTATCCCTTACCAGACACCTGCTACGATGCTTTTTGCTATTCTGGTACAAAAATATTTTTTTGTTAATGTCTATCATTATTGATATGGTTTCCACACATTTTTTCTAAAAAATGATATGTTTATAATAGTTTCATTTGGGTTTTATATACTGACGAGTATGTACATTTTGTCTTTTGATTTAGAAAAAGATGAAGAAGGTTCAGGATTTCCTGACATATTTCCGGGGGCAGGCAGTGGAGTACTGAGCGTGGACACCATTACAGAAGGCCCCCAGGTCTTTTTAAAGCCCACCTCCACTAAAAGTGAAGTACAGGGAGAGGTTATAACACATAAACCCTCAGTGACCACCAGTGTCAACCCAACCTACGCTATCATAGATGATACCCTGCTGCCTCTTTTGCCACCTCCCAGCTCCACCGATCTTGGGTCAGAGCTTTCTAATATGACTGAAGCTGTCATGTCTGATACGGGTAAAGTATGTGTTATAATCACATTGGCAAGCTATCTGTAAAAGTATGATGAAATTAATTTGTAATGTGTTGCAAATATGCCATGTGCTTAAATGTAAGAATTTTGTGTTGTGATTTTAGATACTTGGAAATTGTAAGTAGGTCATTCAGTTGAACATCGAAAGTTGTTTTTATGAAGTCAATTGAGAATCTTGTGAAATACAGTTATGTTCTGAAAGCCCTTTAAATTTTCCAGTTTGAGTTTTTTTATTTCAGTAACTTGTCTTTTAAGTCTTTGAGAAAAGTCTTTTTTGTTTATTTCCTGCAATAGGGGTTGTGTTTCATTATCGTGCGAGCTCCAGGCGCTATGCTTATAACTTTGTGGAAGCTCAACTTGCGTGTCAAAGCATCGGTGCGGTCATCGCCAGCCCCCAGCAGCTCCAGGCCGCCTATGAGGCTGGTTTCCATCAGTGTGATGCTGGCTGGCTCTTGGATCAGACTGTCAGGTAAAATTCATTACATTGTTTGCAGCTCACATTTTGTCACTTTTCAATTCTTTTTAATTCTTTATTCTTACTAGTTTAAAGCAAATTATAAAAAAAGCGAATGCTGGTGGCAGATATATCTAGTGAAATGTATCTCAGACTGTTGACAAGCTAAGCTTACATTTAAACCATATGTAAATTATGGTTATGCAGATATCCCATTGTGTCCCCACGCGAGCAATGTTCTGGTGATTTGGAGCATCTTCCCGGTGTGAGATCTTACGGACTACGTCCTGCCGATGAACAATATGATGTGTATTGCTATGTGGACAAACCAAGAGGTAAGAGGTTTACAGTACAGTACAATTGAAACAAAACAAAAATGAGAAAAACAAGTTTTTCTCTCAGTTGAGTTTGTAAAGTCAATACTAAACACTTGCGTGTTCTTGCAGGGGATTTTTTCCATGCAAGTTCATTTGATGGATTTACTTACAATGAAGCTGTGGCCTACTGCGAGGGTCAGAACGCATCCCTGGCCTCCACAGGAGACCTGTATGCAGCCTGGAAGCAGGGATTTGATATGTGCCGTAAAGGCTGGCTTCTGGACCTCAGCGTACGTTATGCCATCAATAAACCCCAGCAGCTGTGTGGCGGAGGAAAGGCTGGAGTTCACACAGTTTACATGTTTCCCAACCAAAGAGGCTTTCCTGACCTGAACACCAAATTCGATGCTTATTGCCTTAAAGGTAAATATAGCGTTTGTAGTCAAATCATGCATGCAATGACTGCTTTTACATGTTAATGCACAACACAGTTGATTAGAACATACAATATGTGATACAAGTGTATTATATCCTTGACATTTCTTCTGTGTATAGTGGATCTGGATGTGTCTCTGAATGAAAGTAAGGCAAACATAACCTGGACAGAAGAGTCTTTCCCTGATCTTCTCAGTCCTGGTAATATAATGTATATCATCAAACAATATCCAGTTTTTAAAGGGTCACCCAAAATAAAAAACATCTTTCATAATTTACTCACCCTCGAGTTGCTCCAAATGTGCATACATTTTTTTGTTCTGTTAAACACAGAGAAGGGCAGAGAGGGCACCATCAACTGTTTGCTTTCCTATATTCTTCAAAATATCTTAATTTGTGTTCAACAGAACAAAGAAATTGATAAAAGCATTGTTTTCCTACTATGGTAGTCAAGGTTGGCCAAGAACTGTTTGGTTACTGACATTCTTCCAAATATCTTCCTCTGTGTTCATCAGAACAAAGAAGTTTATACAGATTTCGAACAACTTGAGAGTGATTAAATTAGTACATTTTTGGGTGAACTGTCCCTTTAACGCTTGAGAGTGATGTATTGCTCCTGCAAGTTTACAAGCTCAAAATAAATTCATTACAGTCCTTGTGTTTTTGTTTTTTTAAACAGTGGGTCTTGATTTGTTTTTGAATGAAAGTGAGCCAAACAAAACAGTGACAGAGGAGACAGTGAACGTAGATTCTCTCCCTGATCTTCTCAGTCCTGGTAATATAATGCATCTCATAATACAATATATGTCCTATTTGAAACTGGTGTATTTTCTCCTTTTTCAAATTCAGAATGTGTTTAAGTGTTCATACAGTCTGTGTTTTTTTTTGTATAGTGGATCTGGATTTGTTTCTGAACGAAAGTGAGCCAAACAAAACAGTGACAGAGGAGACAGTGAACGTAGATTCTCTCCCTGATCTTCTCAGTCCTGGTAATATACTGCATCTCATAATACAATATATATCCTCTTTGAAACTGGTGTATTTTCTCCTTTTGCAAATTCAGAATGTGTTTAAGTGTTCATACAGTCTGTGTTTTTTTTTGTATAGTGGATCTGGATTTGTTTCTGAACGAAAGTGAGCCAAACAAAACAGTGACAGAGGACACAGTGAACGTAGATTCTCTCCCTGATCTTCTCAGTCCTGGTAATATACTGCATCTCATAATACAATATATATCCTCTTTGAAACTGGTGTATTTTCTCCTTTTGCAAATTCAGAATGTGTTTAAGTGTTCATACAGTCTGTGTTTTTTTTTTGTATAGTGGATCTGGATTTGTTTCTGAACGAAAGTGAGCCAAACAAAACAGTGACAGAGGACACAGTGAACGTAGATTCTCTCCCTGATCTTCTCAGTCCTGGTAATATGCATCTCATAAT
Source organism: Triplophysa siluroides (assembly GCA_006030095.1). NCBI lineage: Eukaryota > Metazoa > Chordata > Actinopteri > Cypriniformes > Nemacheilidae > Triplophysa > Triplophysa siluroides. The sequence continues at coordinate 477,894 of VCII01000702.1, forward strand.
ACAATATATATCCTCTTTGAAACTGGTGTATTTTCTCCTTTTGCAAATTCAGAATGTGTTTAAGTGTTCATACAGTCTGTGTTTTTTTTTTGTATAGTGGATCTGGATTTGTTTCTGAACGAAAGTGAGCCAAACAAAACAGTGACAGAGGACACAGTGAACGTAGATTCTCTCCCTGATCTTCTCAGTCCTGGTAATATACTGCATCTCATAATACAATATATGTCCTATTTGAAACTGGTGTATTTTCTCCTTTTTCAAATTCAGAATGTGTTTAAGTGTTCATACCGTCTGTGTTTTTTTTTTGTATAGTGGATCTGGATTTGCTTCTGAATGAAAGTGAACCAAACAAAACAGTGACAGAGGACACAGTGAATGTGGAGTCTTTTCCTGATCTACTAAGTCCTGGTAATATAAAATATTTTATGATACACTGCACACGTTTTTGTGACTGGTGTAGGAACTATAAAGCTCCAATGAAACTGAAACACTGGCAAATATAGTGTTGGGAGTTTCATGGCTATATTTGGGCAGCCTGGTGGCCAATCTTCACTAATTTCACATTCCACCAGTAAGAGCAGAGTATGAAGGTTGAATTTGCAAATCAAGAGCCACGGTATCCAGGGTAATGTTAGCATTCCAGCATGAAGGATGAACCACATCCAACAGGAGTAACTGTCAACGCAAGATGAAGCTGTCTAAAAGGGATATCCGGGTGCTAACCCGGATTGTATCCAAAAAACATAAAACAAACCACAGCTGCCCAACTTACTTCAGAATTAAATGTGCACCTCAACTCTCCTGTTTCCACCAAACGGTTAGTGTGGAGCTCCACAGAGTAAACATGCATGGCCGGTCTGCTATAGCCAAACCTTTGGTCACGTGTGCCAATGCCAAATGTCGGTTTCAGGCTGCAATATAATGGCATTACCTAGTTCCAATACATGTGTTAGATGGGCATGTCACTGCCAAGGACTACTGAACCATTCTGGTGGACCATGTGTACCCAATGGTTTAAACGTTGTACTCTAAAGGTGGTGCAGAGTAACAGGATGATAATGGTTTGATGAACATAAAAGTGAAGTTGAACATCTCCCATGGCCTGCACAGTCACCAGATCTGAATATTATTGAGCCACTTTGGGGTGTTTTGGAGAAGCGAGTCAGGAAACGAAGTGACCTAGCCACTGTTTTGCAAGAGAAATTGCTCAAAATCCCTCTGGCCACTGTGCAGGACTGTATTGGCTGCAAAAGGAGACCCTACACCATACTAATAAATTATTGTGGTCTAAAACAAGGTGTTTCAGTTTCATTGTCCAACCCCTGTAAGTGTTCATTTGATTTGCCATTTTATTTACTGTATTTTTATCTTTTGTCTGTAGGTACCCCCATCTCTGGATCTGGGTCATCCGAGACCAGTGGGGAAGTTGATCCGTCTGGAAGTGGGGATCAGCTGAGTGGGTCATCTGGTTGGAGTGGGGACCTGTCTGGATCTGGAATCAGTGGGGATGTTTCAGGGTCAGGTCTTAGCGGTGATGACTCCAGTATCCTGGTGACCTTCTCAGGAAGCGGAGCAGTTTTGTCTGGAGATGGATCAGCTTCAGGGAGACACCAGGAGGCTAGAGTAGATCAGAGCTCAGGCCTTTTTGGTTTGGACTTCTCTGGATCCGGATCTGGCAGTGGGTCAGTTTATAGCTCTGAAGGGAGTGGATCTACCTCAGACTTTTCTGGCAGCTCAGGTGAGATCAGTGGGAGTGGAGAACATTCCGGTATCTCCTCAGGATCTGGTTCCAGCGGGGAGTTCTCAGGATTCATTACTTCCTCATCTGGAATGTTTCCCTCTGGAGGATCCAGTGGCACTTCATTAGTTGATGAATCTGTCATCCTGCTGGATAGACAGTGGACTCAAGTGTCTACTTCTCCATCCTTACAAGAACAGGAGTTCAGCGGAAGCCATGTAGATTTCAGCGGATCAGGACTTATCTCAGGGTCTGGGGCGAGTGGGGTTTTCTCTGGGATGAGTGGCGATCACAGCGGCTCTGGGAGTGGTTCAGTGTTTTCTGGTGTGACGCATCTTGGATCGGGATTCACTGATCTCACAGAGCAATCTCGTAACCAGGAAGCTTCTGGGGTTTTGATATTCGGATCTGGTGAGGGCAGTGGATTTACATCCGGAGTATATGCCATTGAATCAGGAGAAAGATCGGGGGAATCCGCCAGCGGTGATATCACCTTTTTCATCAATAGTGTGGTGACTAAACTGTCCAACAAGCCCATCCAAGCCATGGAGCTGGGAAGTGGGGATGTGGAGTATAGTGGGACTGTCAGCCTGTCATCAGGTAGTGGAGATGACGAAACTGTCTTTGCTAGTGGACAAGAAGATGAGCCGATCCCAACCACTGGACACACATTAAATATGAGCTCCAGTGAGGCCTCTCCAGTAGAACATTCGCTACAAGGGCCATCAGGCCTGTACAGTGATGCTGCCGGACCTGCAGTTCCATATTTAGAACCGGCAGGGATCATCAGTAATCCTGATACTACTTCTGCAACTTTACCTTCTACAACAGAGTCTGCCATTCCTCAACAGACTCCTTCTGTCATTGAAGAACCTACTGTGAATGGTGAGGTTCCTGTGTTTATTATACCCCTTACAAAATGAAAATATATGGGAATACAGCAGCGGAAAATAAAATGCAATATATTAAATAATGCACTTCTTTATATGGGAAGTGCCTATATTTTTCAATAATGAAAAGCAACAATTGTTTGTGTATTATTAAATCGCTGCGGTCCTTCTGAAACCTTGTATGTTCACATTTCGTGATTTTAAAAAACAATTTGCCAAAAAATATTATTTTTAGTCACCCTTTATGTTTGTCACTGGATTTTTCCAAACGTATAATAAATAAAAAGTGCTTGTCAACTTTGACAACACCATATTTTATCATTTAAAATGTTTTTTTTTCCTTTTCCTGAAAAACAATTTTGGACATCCAATGTTTTGGAAAGACAGCGACGAAATTAACAATGTTATATTATATATATTTTCAAATATATAATAACTGATTTAATATATTGAGAGTTAGTATAAAGGGAAAATATATTTTGTCCAACAGAACAAACTGCTACGTTTCAGGAAATGGAAAATCGAACAAAAGTAGTCAAGCTCTTTTTAAAACTTTTAATTGGTTAAATACCGAAACAAATTATTTATATATATATATAAATATAAATAAAGAGCTACAAAGTTTCCACTCGGCAGCAACAATTTGTACTTTATATGATTTGTTTTGAAACATTTTATAACATTTTTACAAGATCTGTTAAGATGCTGCGGATGTATTATTGCAAGGCATCATAGACACACTCTTGATGGGAAGAATGTTTCAAAAAGCAGCATAATAAGCATGATTAAGTTTTTTGTTCATGTTTGAGTTTTTCCACCATATCAAAACAGCTTACTAGATCAAAAACTAAAACCTGCTCTCTTTTATATTTAGTAATGGTCTAATGTGGTTTCATGTCTTGCTCTGTTCCTCTTTTAAAGCCATAATTGCTTCTTTTAACCCGTGTGATCCAAACCCTTGTGGAGATGCTGAATTATGTTCAGTGAACGATGGGGTGGCCGTCTGTCATTGCCCACCGGGACAACATGGAGAAGAATGTCAGCTTGGTGAGTCAGACTGATTTTAATACGATCATTATTTTAATACGATCACAATGAAACAAATATGATAATATTTCAAAGTGAAGTATATGACCATATATGAATTTGCCCTAACAACCTGAAAATAATTCCACAACTGTTGTTGCTTTCTAGGCTTTTTTGTCTTGAACTGACTCAACCAAACGTCTCTGACTGTCCTACTGTTTGCATTTATATGTGAATAACTCTTGTTTGCTTGTGCCTGATTCATACTCTCACATTCCATTTTGCAGGTTGTTTAGCATGTCTGTGTGTGGTTACTGTAATGTTCGACTTACAGATCTCTTGTGTCCAAATGTCATTTCAGTGACTGTTCACCTGTGTTGTTTTTGTTCAGCTGTGTTCAGCCTTTGCTGCAGTCTGGTTTAATCAGCACGCCTGCTAACACCTGGTACATGCTCATGCTCATACTCCTCATCCCTCTTCATATGAATCTGAACTCAAAAACTGCTTCATTGTTTCTGGGACTATAAGAGTGCTGAACTGGATCATTGCTCTCATTCGTAGGGATATGAGAAGTATGAAAAAGTTGTCACTCTTACAGTAACACAAAAGTGACCCCGTCTGTGAAATCCAGACCAAAATCTCATAATGGAATTATGAGATTAGGGGCATCAAAATGGTCATAGCCATAAAAATGAGAATAGGTCATGTGGGTTTATTGCTATAAATGATCAAATTTGATGATACATTTCAAGATACGGTACTCAAATGTTCACTTACAATATGATAAATACTGAAATGTATTATTTTAACACTACATTTGATTATTTTGCACAATTTTACACTGACATGTCCTTACTTAGTCCATATTAAATAGGTCAAGGCTATGTTTTTACAGAATTATGTAGGATGTTTATTATGTAGTATGATTTTATGTAGAAAACATTGAAAGGACAAAAAAGATACATTTATTTTGTCTGGGTTTTCACAGACTGGGCCACACTTATTCCAAACCTATCCTTTAATTTACCCCAGACATGTCTAAAACAGCATCCCCGTTCCTTAAATCACTAAAACCGAGTGAATCTTCTCATCTTACATCCATTGTTTAATAAGGTACAATTATGCACAAGATATAGAAGCAGCACCAGTTCTGATTCATTGATGCTCTCTGCTAAGCTTGGCCTACCTCAGGGCATCTTCATAGTCAGTCTTAACTGCTAAACCTTTATTTGCAGAGGTTGATGTTTGCCATTCAAACCCTTGCGCCAATGGAGCCACCTGTGTGGAGGTGGAGGACACTTTCAAATGCTTGTGTCTGCCCAGCTACGAAGGAGACCGCTGTGAGATTGGTAGGAGGCCTGCTTTAGCTAATTCTACTAACGGCCTATCAAAAACAACCTTAAAGGTGACACAAAACTCCAGATGATGTTTTGGTGGGAGGAACATCTCTGGGCGGTGTCTTGAGGCATATGTATGTTTATTGCCGTGTCTGGTAGAGATGTGAGAGGTTTATTTTGTGTTTAAAAGAGAATTTTGAAGTTTTGCGTCATTCAGGTGTGGTAAAGCAATTACAGACACATTTGCAGGTTCTGTAAACACCTAAAGGGAAAATATAACCCTGCCGTGTCAGAAACAAGGTCAAACAAAACAGTCCAGTTTATATTTCCATATGACCAGAATCCATAAATATCTCAGAAGCAGGTACGGTAATTATTCATGTTCTGAGGAATGTTTGCTCTTGGCGTTATATGGAATTCATTGGTCAGTATATTTGAATACATGGTTTTGTGAAATCACTTTATCTGATAAAGCTAACTTCCATGTAAAAACCATGTAAAAAACATTTGCTGCTTGCTTAAACACTGATGAAAGATAAAGTGACTTTGATATAAACCATCATGTATTCATTTCTATTGTATGTAGAGTAAGTATTAATCTTGCTTTTAAGTTCTGATTCAGGTTTCGTCAATTAGTGAAAGTTTAGGTCTAGGACTCTAAAGCTTCGATAAAATGTGCCACCTGATGTTGCTTCAGATGCTCACACCTGTGAAGAGGGCTGGATTAAGTTTCAGGGCAACTGTTACCTGCATTTTTCCGAGAGAGAGACCTGGCTGGAGGCAGAACAGCGCTGTCGTGACCTAAACGCTCACCTAGCTAGCATAAACGCTCCAGAAGAACAAGCCTTCATTAACTGTGAGTGCCGTTAATGTGTCTGCGTGTGTGTGTGTGCACTGAAACACTTGTTTTTGTAATTACAAGAAATCTCTCACTTCCTGTAACAGCGTATGCACAAGACTATCAGTGGATCGGATTGAACGATAAAACTGTCGAAAATGATTTCCGCTGGTCAGACGGTACCCCACTGGTGAGCCTGCCTCATTCTCATGCTTAGATACTGTGATTCTAATAATTACGCTGGATTGAAATGCTTTTCTTCTGTTTAGCAATATGAGAACTGGAGGCCTAACCAGCCTGACAATTATTTTAACTCTGGGGAAGACTGCGTTGTGATGATCTGGCATGAAAATGGCCAATGGAATGACGTGCCTTGCAACTACAATCTACCCTTCACGTGTAAAACAGGTCCAGGTAATGAACTGAAAATAAATCGAAGACTCTTAACATTGACGACATTCAGTTTATTAAAATCAAAGACTTACTCCCGTTTACAGTAACATGTGGCCAACCTCCCAAAGTGGAGAATGCCAGGATGTTTGGAAACAAGAAGGATCGTTACCAGATGAATTCCATCATTAGGTACCAATGCAACGAAAGCTTTAGACAGCGCCACCCGCCTGTGATCAGATGTATGACAGATGGACAATGGGAGAAGCCTCAAGTGGAATGCAAAGCCAGTAAGTAACACAGGCACTGAAAACTGATCTATACAATAAATGTAGCTTTAGACATTTTCATTTATTTTGAATTTAAAGACAAACCCACAGCTTTAAAATATACAGAAAAGCGATCTGTAAATAAAGTTTGAAATATGCTTACCCATTTATGTAAGATGAGACCATGTGCTTTGTGATTTTGTATTTAAGATGTATTACTATACATTGTTACAGTAGCAATTTTTTCTTTTGTGTTTTTGTAGAAATCAACACCAGACTTCAAAAGAAATCTACTGTTCATCACTCGCATAAAGTTAGCACAACATTGGAGAAACATCTCTAAGGAGAAGACCTAGTTTCGTTTTTAAAAACAGTGCAAGTTTTATATTTATTTTCTTAGCCCCTGATTTATAATGTAAAACTTTTAATAATAAGTATAACTTTCAATATAACTGTCCATTTAGTTTATATTTCGGCCTTAAACAGTAAATCACCATATATCTATTATTTGCCCTTGATAAAGTGATCCACTTCATAACCCCAGTAAAATATCAGGGACCAAAACATCAGAGACCACCAGCATTCCTAAAGATTTCCGCAAATGTTTGCTGAAGGTTTTTCCATCTGAACTGGCTAGTGTTTCATGGCGAAAAGACACTGAGCTAAAAGCTCGGTTAGCCTGGTCCTTTATCTATTTTGTCAGACAGAAATACTGTCCTTTTCGTCTTTATGTGCTAGTTAACACATTTTTAAGTACATTATAAATTATAGATGAGGTGATGAAATGTGAAGTTTTGTTTTCATCTATCCATTTAGAAGAAAGTTGTGAACCTAGAGAGATTTATAGCCATAAAGGACGTTTACAAAAAGTTATTTATTTCTACCTAACCAGGCAGAGTACAAAAACTTGCACAAGGATGTCATTCATTTGTTGTCTGTGTTAGAGAGCATAATGTGAATGGATCTATTTATTGATTTCTCACAACATAAGACAAAACGCATCCATCTTTTGACTGGAGGTGTCCATCTTTTTGGGGGATCCCATGTTTGGTCACAAAAGCCATAAATATACTGTAAACAGCATCGGATCTTGATGGCCAAGTCCAGTCAGACTTTGAATGTAAACCCAATCATGCAAATGTACTTGTTTGTTAGATATTATCTGTGTTGCCCAAGGCTGTGCAGGGCATAGTACTATATGGGTACCAAACTGATCAGCTACCAGCTATTATTTTGTAATACATTTTGTTTGTAGTTCAGAACTGTTGATGACAAATGCCTTGAATATTTCACATTTTGCCTATTCTGATGGTACTGCTTTGCTTTTGTCAGAAAAAGAACAAGAGGCTGTGCCTCTTTCATCCGAATGGCAGGGACCTCTCTTTTACACACCATAGCTTTCATTTTCAACACCGCAGAAACGACGAATGCAGCATAAACTGCAGACGAAAATGCACAAACGTTTCCTGAAAATAACCTACTCACAGATATACTGTGGCACAAAACCATCTAATCTCTCATTCACAAAGTGGCCTCCTGTTTCTAAGGTCATATTGGGAGGAAAAGGAAAAAGTCAACAGTAAACCCACGAGGAGATCTTTGAGGCATATTTGTCTTCTAAATAAGGGAAAACAAGTTGCCAATAATGTCTTCAGCTGAACTTATGTGTTTAAATAACTGTATTACAGCAAATGAAACAACAAATAAAACATGCCATCATCTTTAAAACAGGATTCCTTTGTTTCGGGCAGTAGTCTGTCACACAAACAACATTTTCAAGAGCACTTCAGAGTGTTTGTACTCTGAGCTGTTTTTCACAGTATACAGGTAATGGAAAGAAAAATGTTTTTACCTCACCTAACCACATTTAGAAATGCATTTTGAATCAGTTCTGAGTAAATAGGAATCATTTGCAAATTCGCAGGTGATAATGTTTGTTTAATTAGGTGGAGTGGAAGGAATGAACTGCCTTGTGACTGAATGGACCCTTTTAGGACACTTCTGATGGTCTCTAACCTGTTTCTCCCTGTTGCCTAGAGAGCCTTGAAGCGCCATCTTCTGGTCACTTTCTGGAATTAGAATCATATGAAAGGAGAATAAGGATTGAACTTCAAATTTATTAATCACATTGGTTAAAGCATTATTTTACAAAACATTAACAAATCGCAAACAATTATTTGCACAATTGTAATTTGATTAAAATGATAAAATGGAGGATGTGTAGGTCAATTTATCGCAATTAAAAAGACATTGGATTATGTGAAATACATCAATGGTAAGATGTTATGATGCAAACAATTTTAGTTAGGCTAAATTAGTCTCCGTTCCTCCAGGCTTATGTATTATCTGACATTTATTAGGTGTTTTCATGAAACTTCTTGAAAAAAAGATCTAAATGATGACCACTATAAATCTAACACAACAATGTTGCCTACCGAAAAGCTTCGAAAATTGACATGTTTTTGTTGTTGTTTATATACAGTTCGAAGTAGATGCCATCCAAATACTTAGCAAAACAAATTAAAGTATTTATAATAGAAAAACTTCAGCACCATTCGACGACTAGAAACACAGAGTTCAGGTAAAAGCAATGTGCGGCAGGTTATCTAATCGTCACAGCCCAGCAACTCCATACGTAGAGTTATCCTCTCATGCCACTCCCAGGGCAAAAAGCGTACGAATCGGGCAAAGAAGGAAGGTTCAACCAAGTTCTTTTTCTGTGTGTTGTTGTCAATATTGCCTTGAAAAATCTGTAAAAAAGGAGTTGTTTGTCAATGATATATAATGAACGTAACAATGTACATTTCAAAGTTGCTATGACGGTGACCTTATCTCTTCCTGAGGTTTGATCCTGCACAATATTCCATGACTGTCCGTCATCACTGTATGCAATCTTAAAAGCTGACACAAACTGCACAATTCCAAAGTCTTTCGCTCCCTGAGTGATGATGCCAGTGATTCTTTTGGGTTTCTCCAGATCCAGCTATAGGAACAAGTTATTTTGTTTAAATAGTTATCTGTGTGTCACTATGTCATGATATCATGGTGTTAAAACAACTGAATCAGATACATGTTTTATATACAATTTAACATTGAAACCTATAAACATATTATAAGCAATATAACAGAAAACATAAGAGATGTCATGCATAGTTCACTCAGAAAAGTCTCACCTGGAGCCACTCTGAGCGGTTGTTGGTAGCTGCCACCCAAGCATTAGTCTTGCCTTGCTTGTCCAGACGAGCGTAATGAGGGTGCCAGGTAAATGCATCAATACCCCAGGTGCGGTAGGCACTAGACGCTGAAAGCTGCACGTCAGAGATGAGACGTGACTTCATGCCCAGCAGATCAGTGCAACTAAATGTGCTGGAGTGCACTGTCATGATGAGGTCAATGAGAAGTAATGAACAAAGATGGTATAACACTCTTAGAAGGACAGTCTCTTGTCAGTGTCATTAAGAACATTATTTGGCATTTTTAGCAAACAAAATTTGTTAGTCAAAGTAGTGATTCATAGAACGGCAATCACCATTTAGCTCACAGCCCACAAGTTCCATTCGTAGAGTACAAGCATTTCGACACACCAAAGGAATGATACGAATATACTGGGCCACTATTGGAGGGTCAAACATGTTTGTCTTGGTTCCGTCATTATCTCTATTACCCACAAACACCTGAAAAAACAGAATCAGAAGGATGTCCCTGAGTAATGGTCACAAAATAACTTTTGCAATGATGAATTTTGGCATTATGTGTGTTTCTCTGGTTTCTGAGCCAATGACATTGTAAGCACCATTAGTTGTGCGAGTTTCTTACCTTGTCTTTTCTCTGGCCATCAGCTCTGTGAACTGTGTAGGTTTTGCCATCGAAGCTGGACGCTACTTTAAAAGCTTTGATAAACTCAGCTGCCCCCATGCGACTTGCTCCTTGAGTAATGATCCCAGTGAGACGCATCTTCTTTTGCATATCGATCTGAAAATAAAACCTTTTCAATTTCCCATGTGCGCAACAAAATGTATTATTTAGTCACGTATTATATATTTAGTAAAAGCCTATGTTAAAGAAACAGTTCACCCAAACATGTATATTATCATTTACTCACCCTCAAGTTGTTCCAAATCTGTATAACTCACTTGAGGGTGAGTAAGTGACAGAATTTATATTTTTGGGTGAACTGTCCCTTTAAGAAAAATGCATTCAACCTTAATCCAGGGGCTCTTGTCTTGGGGTGCAGAGCTCCAAGCATTGACAATGCCTCTGTTGTTGAGGCGAGCAAGCTCGGGTCCCCAGCGTTGTAGTCCTAAAATTCCAGAGTGCACAGAAGAAGCAGAGATCTGGGACTCAACAATTCCTCCTTCCTCCATCCCCAATAGAGATGTACAACCTGCACCATAAAAGAGCAGTAAATGGCCTGAATACTGCTTAATAAGGTATAAAATCTCACAGTCTACTTTGTACACTTGCTTAATGTTGCATGGCTTATTGCCACCTGATTTATAACTGTACTAGGAATATTTGATCCAGCACACAAACAGAAAGAGAGTCAAAGCTCATGGATTTGCCACAAACCACCCTTGCAATAGACCATATTAACTGTGAAACTAAAACATACATCCTTAACGTTATTTGCCTCTAAAAATAAATATGGTCACACACGCATGGACAAAAAATGACTCACGTTGCTGGCATTGTTTCCCGACGTATGGGGAAGGGCACCGGCAGTTGTAGTCTCCATCCAAATCACGACATACGCCTCCATTCTTACATGGCTGGTTTGCACAGTCATTCACATCTATGTATGTAACACACAAATTATATTAATACACATATACACACTATTATCATATTTTTGACATTGAACTTCACAGGGCATGATACGTTTTTGATGTATTTACTGGCAAATCAGTCATTTTTAGCTAAATGAATGTCTCAATGCCCATCAAATGATCTTAATACAGTTTTAGTGAAGATCCACTAGGGGGAAACTGTAAGGCTGTGACATTAATCATTGACACTGTTGATCACATATGGTGTCTATTCCAAGCACTCATACACCATATCCAGGTATGCAAGATATTAAGAAACCTACAGTATACAATAGCAAGAAGGTTAATGGCATACAAACAGTATACAATGCAAGAAGTATATGACTACCAGTAGATGCATTAAAAATTAACATCTGATCTTGGAAATTATTTATATTTGCTGCTAGAAAAAAACATATATTCCACACTCTTTAAGGTGTACTCATGACACAAAAAGACTACAAGACAAAGACTATATTCATGTCCCCAACAACAGAAGTTGTTTTGCTTCTGAACTGTTAAGAGGATTGAGAAAGATGGAAAACTTCCCTGTGCTTTGCTTAAAGCCTGGATACACGTGCTTGCACATACACAGCATTCCAGACAATGTTCAATTAAAATAGGTCAAACTTATTACTAAGGAAAGGTTTGTCCTAACTTTTTTGTCGTGAGATATTATAGAATGAGACCTCTTATAACCCCCAAATTATTAATTATCCTTATCTGGATGCAAGAACCCCTGAAAACAATAATTTATAAGACAAAGCAACATGAGTTGGACACAATACAGTCTGTATTTACTGGGTCAAATAATTTAAGCAAACAAAAATCTGCACATAATCTGCCTTCCTCAAGGCCTGAATACAATTAATTTTGTTCAGCTGCAGTTGTTGGAAAGCACAGACATTTAAGAACCTTGATGTTCTTAAATATAAAAACTCTTATGCTTGTTTAGGGTTTGCCTAAATGACCTAAAGCCACCATTGTGGCCAATGTTCCTGGCTTAGAAAACCTATTTTTTGTGGCAACACTAGAACTTATATTTGTAAATATCTATATTTTTGGCTTTTATGTATGAATTCGGAAATCACTGATACATTTTTTTAACAAAACAAGAATGTAATATAAAACACACAATGTCATATAAAATGGACAGAATTTTGGGCAAATGTCAGCAATATTAACCAATGGATGTAAAACTACACCCTGAATGGTTCAAATGTCCTTAAAACTTTAGTAAACACCATGTACCAAAGGCTTGAAATCATTCAGGAAAGCGACTTGTCTGAACTGGAAAATGTTAACAAAGCCTTTTTAAAACTCACTATGGTTATAGGTCTCACTAACCACTACTGACTGATCAACATCCTGGGTGTGTCTGTATTTTTACAAGAGCCATTATAAAATAAAGTGGAGTGGGATACAGCATGCACCGATGGAAATGAAGCTTCTGTGTTGTGGACCTGCAGCTACAAGAATATTAGTCACGTAGGAGAAACGTTTTAACATGAATAAACCTCTTACTGAGTCACATAGAGACTATATACCCATTTTGGGTGTTTTTCATTTTTAGAAAGTCAGTTTTTCCGAATTGAGGATTAAATTCCTGCCAAACCAAAAAGGGATGAAGTGGATATGTGTAGTGTTTTTTTTTTATGAAAGATGGTGACAGAATGCAAGAACACAAAAAGCTAAGCATACGTTTCAAAGAAAAGCATTTGTTTCAAGTTCCCAATAAAAAGGAAAGTTTCAGCTTTCTAGTAATATAATTATTATGTATTTATATTTTTTTCTTCTACTGTTGCTAAGTTATATAAAATATGTGGGCTTTGCTTTTAACTTTAGTGAGTACATTTAAAATGTTTCTGGGTCAAAGTAACCAAAAATGGCGAAGCATGTCACAGATTTGCAAAGTTGGTGGGTTGCGTCATCAAAGCCCTGGATGTCTGATTTAAGATTCACCTGATCTTGTACTCAAAAACAGCTGCACAACATGGGACAGACTTCAGGGCTCCTGAGATACATTTTTTTAACTTGACACACACACAAAATTAAAGAAGGGGAAAAACAAGAAATCTAAGCTTTTTCTAAAAACTTACTGATTTGGCAGTGTGCCCCCTTGAATCCCGGTTGGCACTTGCACACATACTCATTATTAAAAACATCTCCTCTTCTAGAGTTAGTGATCACCTCACACATCCCATCATTTTTACATGGGTTTGGGTTACACGGACCTGAAGCAAAAAAAAGGTTTTTAGAAAACTGATGTGAATCTCACAGTAAGTTTTTGTAACTTTTAAAATTTGTAAATGCTCTGAAATAAACAGTAAACATATTTTCCTGACCGCTCTCTGTGGCATTGCAAGCATCTCCAGTAAATCCCTCAGCACAGATGCAAAGAAAGGGATCTTGTCCGATGCCAGTCACACACGTTCCTCCATTCTGACACAGGTTTACCTTGCAGTATTCTCCTGTGGAGGCACACATAAGCAGGAGCGAACTGAATTACAAAGCTTAGACTGGAATTAGCTCTTATTTTATAATTCGGCAATGGGCTGACTGGTCCTGCATATTAAGCTTTGAGAGATAAACAGAGAAGGAATTCTTTTCAAGCTTCTGAACAGGATCAAGAGAGTATAAAAGATAAGTGACGTGAGAAGCATAACCAATGCAGATTTTGGACCTTCAATTGCAGAACTTCACTTCAATTAAGTGAACGTTATCAAGAGAAGAATAACTTGTATCGTATGTGTCCTGTATGTTCATTAACATGATTGTAAAACAACAAAACATATCTTAAGCAGTCACAATGAAACAACAGGCAGTAAACTAATTAAATGCGGCTCATGTTCTGCTTAAGAAGCATCGGCATTCATTGGCATTCTCCGGGTTTGCATTAATAGGGCTTGAACAAACAATGAGAACATGGTACACTCTTAGGCACATGTTTTAAATGACAAGTTACACAACATGTCTCCTAAGAAGCTGGGAGATTTGTGCCATGTTTACCCACTGAGCTCATTAAGCTTACATGTATAGGTTCTTGGACATTTTAAATATAGCCTGCAGTGTTACAGACACTTATATAGCTTTGCAATTGCTACTTATTTAACTATCCTCAGATTTGTAGGCTATCACAGCATTTTATAGTTGTGACTTTCTGAAATCTTAATATTTTTCCTAACATGTGATGAGACCACTTTGGATCATCTGGCCAGTTTAGATTTAACATCCACTCTACAATTAAATTATCTGGATGCTTTTTGGATTACAGGCAGGTTATAATAAATTAATACCACAAATTTGAAGAAGTCACACAACAAAAGTCTATACATAATTATTTCCGATATGATAAATATGTCTATATAAACATGAAAACTGATGTTTACCAGCTGGTAATTGTCAAAGTGAGCATGAGACGTTTTCATCCATCTAAGATGGAAATAAGGACATGGAATCTAAACATAGGAAATGTTCCTTAGAAACTTCTCACACTGCATTGTCAGGAGGTCTTGTCATATTATGCCTTTTGTTTACTATACTACTCACTCACTGATACACTTTGACATGTTATATCACGATTACAGACATGGATCAATATGTCCAAGTTAACGTAAATTATCTCAAATCATTATCTGATGCGCTTGAATAGAAACAGGATTGAATTGTACTTGAAATGTAAAGATTATTACTCACCATTTACAGCACAAATACAGGCAACGAATAAACTGACAAAAGCGATTTTACACAAACGAGCGAGACTCCGAGTCTTCATATTGGTACTACTATTTGTTTCTCTCAGACTGTCTTGACCGCTAGGTCTCCTCCTGACGTCATCCTCAAACGTGGAAACGAGCGATGTGTCTGCTAAATGGAAGTTGCCACACCAACGTGCAACTATATTATGCAGAACTGATTTCCGGAAGTATGTGCACAGTGCAACCTTATTTTGTACAACCTTTCTCGATGACATTAGAATCATCCATTTCTTTGTCTTAATCAGTAACGTAATCACTTAACCCGTTTATTCATGTTTTATTGCAAACCTGGTCAAGACGTTTGTATAGGAAGCAGAGCATCCACTCTGAATTTACTTCCGTAACAGTCACGCTTAAAACACGTGATGTTTTATGTGTCCTTCGATTGGTTGTGCCTTCCGACATTTCATTATAAATCATATTACGTCTTGTGTGTGCTAAGGTTACAAATCTACCTGTAATAATATTAAAAACCTCTATGCGTTTTATACAAATACTAAATTGAAACAACACACTGGGCGCTCAATGACAAGACTGTGTGCCATATGGTAGCGTTTCAGACGAGAAGAGTGGGCGGGCTCTCATCGTCCAGTCGAGTTGTGATGTTAGTAACTAAAAATATCCGGCATAAAGGCGTCGTTGTCTTGTTTACCCGAATGAACGTTCGGTTGAAATACATGTATATAATTTAATCAACCTTATAAGTCTGTCCTGGAGAAGTGATCTGTACTGTAGACAAGACGGTAAGTCACGCGTAATGGCAGTTTGACGTATCTATATCCCACCGGTGTCCACGGACTTGAATAACAGAGCATCAGTTTAGCCATAGCCACATGTGCGTAAATAGACACCTGTAGATAACAAATGTAGAACGATTGAATGGGATGTAAATGTGTACTCAGGAGGGATCGATCCAAATGTCTTGCTTTTGTTTAACCTGCTAGTAAAACATGATTTTTGTAAGTGACATAACGTCACCCCTTGTATAGAGGGAAGTAGCAGCGGCCATCATCATATCCACACTCCATAGCCAGCGTTATTGTGCGTTTAGTCGTAGATAATAGTAAGTATGGTTTGTAAAAAATATGTTACTGCGCTGTGGCTTGAAATTGAATTTGAGATGGGTCAGCTAATGATATACCACAGTTTCTTGCTTCTGGGAAACCTTTACAATAGGTTATGCAGTAATCGTTTTAGCTCACGAGTTCTTTCAATATTTGAATATTTCTGCTATATGCATTCCTGCTATATACGTGTTGTGTTATCAGTCATGTATTCTTGACTTGAAGAATAATGTTGTTTTACAGAGTTGTTTGTGCTGACTCAGGATGGCAGAAGCTCATCAGGCTGTGGCCTTTCAGTTTACTGTGACCCCTGATGGCATTGACCTTCAGCTCAGTCATGAAGCTCTTCGGCAGGTCTATCTGTCCGGTCTTCACTCCTGGAAGAAGAGATTCGTCCTGTTCAAGGTACACGGACCATGTCCATTATAAGACAAAATGTTTATCCAACATGAATTGTAAATTTAAAAACATGTCTTGAATAAGATGTGATTTTTACATTGTCACAGAATGGGATTTTGAATGGGGTGTACCCAGGAAGCGCACCGGGGTTCATGCTTGTGATGGCAGGATACATGGGAAGAGCACATCATTTAAAAGTGGACCCTTCCTTAGGCCTGCTTTTTAAACTTGGCAAACATGTTCCAATCAGGTACTATGTCATGTAGTACCTGATTAATAAGCTCATCTTATTAAACGTCAACATATATTGATACTGTTTACTGTATGAAAGGTAATATGTAGTTATTAGATGCTGTTTTTAATCTGGCTTTTCTTTTTGCAGTAGGTACATGTCTCCTCAAACGCAGATGGTAGTTGGGGGTGTCATGGTGGGCACGGGTGTGTGGGTTGCCATCATATTTACCATGAGGAGTGTCCTGAAGGGCCTGTTGTCCTGGCACGGATGGATGAATGCCCCCCGTGGCAAAATGACCTGGAAAATACAATTTTGGGTGGTGTGTATGACATAAAGGGTGATTGCAGGAAGTACAGGTTGTGATGACTGTATTCTGCAATAGTTTGTGTCAATAAATCACTTTATGGTCACTCTCATATACAAAAGTTAAAAATGTTTAGTGATCACACACTGCCATGTACACAGTTCTGATTCAAGAAAGTACTGATTGCGTAAAATAAACATTTGACCATTTATGCTGTGTATATTGCTGTTATGACCTCTGTTGTTTGTTCCTGCTCAAAACCCCGAGGCTCTCTGTTCCTACAGATGCTAGTAAAGATTTTTTCCGGCATGCAAACACCAATGCTGTACAGCTTCCAGACTTCACTCCCTCACTTACCTGTGCCCTCTGTGAAGGATACAATGAAAAGAGTAAGTTATATGATCACTCAATATCCAGAATAAAACTGGTCTTCAGGTAAAAAGTTTTGTTTAATTATATATTTGCCAGTGTCCGATCAGTAAGCCAGAAATATCTAGGGTTCATTTAGAGTTTTCAATGTTATTTTGGTCACTTGTTTTCAGAGTTAACTTGCTTAGGTGAGTATCTACTTGCAGAGGTAGGTGGCACAGCGTGAAAACAATGAGTTTGACTCACTAAAACATGCACGCTGTTCAGAATGATTCTGGAAAAACCAAACTAGCCTCAGTTGCAGGGCTTCATAACCAACATAGTGCTTGGGTTTTAGTTAACACTGATTACCCTAATAACACTCACACAAAGATTTTGAATAAAAAGGGATATTTAGCTGTGATGTCTTTTTTTCCAACTTTCGGACCTGTAGTATCTTGAGTCAGTCCGGCCATTGCTGAATGATGAGGAATATGAAAGAATGGAAGGTCTTGCACTAGACTTTCAGAAGAACCTTGGACCAAAACTTCAATGGTACCTCAAACTGAAGTCTTGGTGGGCCACCAACTATGTAAGAGTAGAACATTTCTCAATATGTCAAGCACAATGAAGAACATCTACAATTGTAGATTTTGAAAATGTTAAGCGTCAAATTATCTTTTTGTGTGTTTCAGGTCAGTGATTGGTGGGAAGAATATATCTACTTGAGAGGTCGTGGGCCAATCATGGTTAACAGCAATTACTATGCAATGGTAAATTATTTCTATCTGCTTATACCAAAGCTAGCATCACTTTGAATAGTACCTAAATATGTTGACGTTTTCTGTATGTCAATAGTAATAAATTGTAGTATGGAGAGTTTGGATGTTTTTGTTTTAGGTACAATGGCCTGTCCATGCTATAAGCAATCCATGCACTCTAAATAAACCAAAACCCCCTTTTCTTTTCTGAACAGGACTTTCTGTATGTCTTTCCCACACATCTGCAAGCAGCAAGAGCTGGAAACTCTATTCATGCCATCATGCTTTACAGGAGGAAGTTGGACCGGGCCCAAGTTAAGCCGGTTAGACAAACTTCTATATTTTTACTTAACATCATAACAAATATGGTCCAGACATAATCATTACTTTAATTCACGATTGAAAAAGGGAAATAGTTATACCATTAGGTGACCGTAACATCATTGAGTAATAACCTAATCTTAGTATTCTAACATACCACATAATGTTGAGTGCAACTGACCTCAGGCCTGTCACGATGGAGCTTGATCTCTTTATTTGACATTTTCAATGTTTCTATGTTTCATGCCTCACGATGATATGGTCATAAATGGTTCAGCTTTTTGCACTAGCGAACAGCGTTCCTGTCTGTTCTGCACAGTGGGAGCGGTTATTTAATACATGTCGCGTCCCAGGCCAGGAGAGGGGTAAGAATAGACAGTCTGCACACAATAGATCAACTTTTGCCTCAGGCCATGTGTCATCAGTTGATTTTCATTAACTTTATTATGGGCATGTTATTTGTTCAATGTCAGTTTCTTTAGCACATAGATTTCCAAGTTCTGCTTCTCTGTTAAGCTCCAACCCTAGTCAAACACAGAAGATCAAGGTTTGAATTAGTTGTTTGATTTGGGATGGTGCTGTTCCTGTAGGACAGTAAGGAAGATCGAAAACCCCTGCATTAACACGCTAGGACTTAGTAATGACAAGCTGGTGACACAGGGCTACGCTGCTTGAAACTCCTCGTCCTTCATTCCATTTTCTTCTGACACCGTTGCTCTTGTTGTGTCCGCACAGCAGTGATTTGTGGCACCTCTCTCATTCTGTAGGGTTTGTTCACCACCAGTACGTCACCCATCTTTCATTTGACCTCTTCTTTTCTCATTCACAGCTTATGCTTCAAAACACCATCCCCATGTGCTCGTCCCAATATGAGTGTATGTTCAACACCAGTCGCATTCCAGGCATAGAAACAGGTATTGAACACTGACACTGATTTAGGATTACTTACAGAAATGTTCTACAAAGTCCTAGAATAGGTTATTTGGAAGTACGCCATTAAATGAAGTCACAGGTGTCATACTACTGTTGAAGATGGCTAAAACATTGAAACCCTCTTAGGTGCCTCTTTATATCAAGTTCTTGCTGCATGCCACAAATCACTGCCTAATGCTCAGTGTTTCATCAGAGATGCTCCTTTAATTTAATGCATGCGTTTCACATGCATGTTAGGTTCATGTTCATGTCAACCCTCAGACTACTTTCGATAAGAAGACATTTCTTGTAAATTCAGGTCTTGCTCCCCCCCTTGGCTCTAGGAAACTATTTTTTACTTTTACCTCTGTCATATTGTCACCCTCCACCCCATTGTTTATTTATTCAGGGTTTTTCCTGCATAGAGAAATTGGAGGCGGCCGCCTCCGTCAAATGTCGTGCCGCCTCAGGCTCTTGCCAAACTTATTTCGTGAGTCTTCACAAGAAATGCTGCGGTTATGGAGCCAAAGTAGGGTCACATATATTTGCAACAACAAAAAATGGTTTGCAAACAAAAAAAAAGTTTTGCAAACAAAAAAAAGTTTTGGAAATAAAAATAGGCTATTAAGCAAAAAATTGCATCTTCGCAAATAAAACTTAAGAATCTGCAAAAGAAAAGTAAAGCACAGAGAGAAAAAATCAAGTTTAGCAAAGTAAAAATTCAGCAGCAATAATTTTGCAACACATCTTTTCCATTGCATCGCTCCTTTAAATTCGCGTTTCAGCCAATCGCTTCCTTGCGACACTGTTTTCTCTTTGCTCTTCACTTTTCTTTGCGCCTCGCTTTGTGTCCCTGATTTGACGTGGGGGAGGAGACAAGAGATTGGGGCGTGTACAAGCGACCTGAACCTGCCTCCCCTTACGTAGCGCCATCAGCGTAAACTGCTGTGCAGACTGACGCCTACTTTGGCTCCATACTGCGTGCATTTAAAAGGCTGTCATTTGTAACTGCAGTTGCGACATTACGCCATAGTAGAGGCGCTGTTTCGTTATCAGCACACTGAGGCGCTAAAAAGAGTTGCAGAACAAGAGCCAGCCTGTGTTTCACGGCTGTTTGTTTTGCATCCAAGTACGTTTCATTTCTTGAAATGTATTACATTAACATGACGTACATCATTTTAATGTCTTTAGCTATGCAGTTTGATTGTTGAATCAGCGTATACTGTACACAGCGAGTTCGCCAGTATGAACGCACGTTGCGTTCAGAACGACTCGCAAATGAATAACTCGTTTGAACCGATTCATTTAAAGTACTTTTCAGTCACTAGCGAATATAAGAGATCATTGAATCATTTAAGGTGAACCACAGAGAATGCAAGATGTGAATGAGCTTTGCTCATTTAGTAAGTCTGGTTGATTCATTTGGCTATTGTGGGCTGAAAAGTTAGTTAAAAATGGTTAGCTTTATTTGATTAAAAAAAGTCTGTTTGGTTGAATAAAAGTAATGTTCACTATAACTTAATTGTAATTTTTATCTAACTTTATTAGAACTTTTAATATGTCAAACTCAAAGTCACTTTGGTTAAGCCACTTAAAGGTACGGTAGGCCTACGTGTGTACAAGATCAGGATGGCACCACCTCCGTCTCATTTTGAGCCAGGAAAAACCCTATTATTTAATTCTTTTTAATCATTTTGGTGTTATTTGTGCATACATATTTACTTCAAAATCATTTTAAATGTTGGCTAACTGCTTTTCAGAAAATGTCTTGTGACTCTTAGCGGCTGTGTCCACAGAGGTGCATTTACGCGGCTGAAAACGGCAGGAGCTCGGCTGAAAATGCCCACTGCAGGCGCAGCGTTCTGCCCAAAGTTGAGCATTTTTCAACTCTGGGCAACCGGTCGAACGCTGGCGCTGATCGTGGGAAAAACGCATTGCACCAGCGTTGAGCGGGAAAAAAAAGCGTCAACTGATGGCATTTCGCAGCGTTACTGTTGAAAAGAATTGACAAAATTTGCCGGCCGCAGGCGTATTGGCCTCGGTGGACACAGCCCCTTATTCTAATCATTAAATGCATGTGAATGTAGTATATTTTACAATGCATACAGTGCGTGCAATACTTTTTTCTTTCTGTAGACTCTGTGCAGCATGTGTCTGACAGCAGGCATGTTGTGGTGTTCCACCGAGGCCGTTACTTTAAAGTGGGGCTATTCTATGATGGACGGTTGCTGTTGCCGCGAGAGATAGAGCAACAGATGGAGAGAATTCTGGCCGACACTTCTGAGCCGCAGCCTGGAGAGGAAACCCTTGCTGCCCTTACTGCCGGAGACAGGTAATCACACACCAACTAGTGCCATCATAAAACTGTGAAATATGTTTATTTTATTTATTAACTATTACACTGTTGACAAAAGACAATGGACAAATTTTAACCCGTTATAATTTAACATTTTTGTTCGCAGTGGACACGCCAGTCGCTGTCGTGTTACTAGTTAGCTGCGTTTACCTAACAATCTAGACTATTTTAGATCCTTATGCAGCCTGTTAAATCCCGATACAGCCAGTTAAATCTTGATTCCACCAGTAAAATCTTGTTCTCTGCATGTGTCTCAGAGTGCCTTGGGCGTGTGCCCGCAATGCCTACTTAAGACACGGTAAGAACAAACAGTCTTTGGATGCTGTGGAGAAGGCCGCTTTCTTTGTTTCACTGGATGATACAGAGCAGCGCTATGATCCTGACGATCCTGTAAAGTCCCTGGACAGCTATGCTAAATCCCTGCTCCATGGGAAATGTTATGACAGGTGAGGAAGGAATCTTGGCATGTGTGAGGAGAGGAGAGACGGTCTCCCTTCGTGCACGTGTGTTGAGTGTTTTGTGAGTCTGTAACCGTCAGTGCTGAATATTACAAAATGCAGTTGATATGAAGTTATGCCACATGCTTTATTTCTTTAGGTGGTTTGATAAGTCTTTCAACCTAATCGTGTTTAAGAATGGAACAATGGGCCTTAATGCAGAACATAGTTGGGCTGATGCTCCCATCATTGGCCACCTTTGGGAGGTATGATAACACACACATCTGTTCCAAGTGCATAGAAATAATTATTTGGTATATCACAGATATTTCCTATTTATCATGCTTGTTTGTTGTAATATGACTACTGCACCTGATGTTAACCTTTTTTTATTTTTCATAAAGCATGTGCTCTCGATGGAACCTGTTAAGCTGGGCTATGCTGAAGATGGCCACTGTAAAGGAAAACCATACCCTAATCTGCCTGGACCTCAAAGACTTCAGTGGAGTATCCCACCTGAGGTCAGTGTGTGTTTATGATATGCTTGGTATGAAACATGCTGATAAAATATACTTCTCCTTCCAGACGGTTTGCGTTTATATTGTATTGGCAGTGTCAAACTATGATCGCCAACTCTCTATCTGTGGCTGAGGCTTTGGCTGGTGATGTGGACTCTCACATCATTCCCTTCAGTGACTTTGGAAAGGGCCTGATCAAGAAGTGCAAGACCAGTCCTGATGCATTCATCCAACTGGCACTGCAGCTGGCCCATTTTAGAGTGAGCTCTCCTATTGACATTTTGTAATTTTCTATATAAAATATATATATATTTTTTCTCTTTTTATTTCTCCTTGAAAAATATGAGTTCCAAAAATCTGTCATTGAACCGCACAGGACAAAAATAAGTTTTGCTTGACTTACGAGGCATCGATGACACGTTTATTCAGAGAAGGACGTACAGAGACAGTGCGGTCCTGCACTGTAGAGTCTTGTGCATTTGTTCGTGCCATGGACAACAACGACATGGTAATATACTGCTTTAAACGTATTCGTTTGAATTCAGTAAGAAATAAATTGTGATTTTATTTTTATTATCTTTTATTGCTCACTATTTCTGTAGAGAGAAGAGAAACTTCGATTACTGAAGCTGGCTGCTGAAAAACACCAGCAGATGTACAGACTGGCAATGACTGGAAAAGGCATTGACCGACATCTCTTCTGCCTCTATGTAGTGTCTAAATACCTTGGACAGGATTCCCCTTTTCTCCAGGAGGTGCGTCTTTGAATTTAAGGTGTTTTAAAATAAATATTGTCTGAAGAAAATGCCTTTCTTCAAAATACAGTTACAATTTAATGATAGAGGTAAAATATATGCTTTCCTTTGAAGACGTGTATTGCATAGCACAGTGTCATTCTACAGTTGTGTTTTCACTCTAAATTAAAAAAAAAAGAATTGGGCTTATCCTCCATGGTTTAAAGTGATAGTTCACCCAAGAATGAAAATTCTGTCATTTACTCACCTTCGAGTTGTTCCAAATCCAAAACAGACAAAGATATTTGGAAGAATGCTTATAACCAAACAGTTCTTGGACCCCTTTGACTACCATAGTACATTTGGAAAATTTACTTTTTTTGTTCTGTTGAAAACAAAAGAAGATATTTTGAAGAATGTAGAACAGCAAACAGTTCTGGGCCACTTTTGACTACCATTGGAAAAAAAATTTCCGATGGTAGTCACTGGGTCCAAGAACAGTTTGCTGTTTCAGCGTTTGGGAAGGAGGGATTTTATATAGACTGGAAGAAATGCAATCGTGTTGTTAGAAGAGGGACAGCGGTGAACAATAGACTTGAAATATGTGAAATATAAATGTTTTTTGAAAGTAGAAACATGAACATCCATTTTTAAATACCCCAAAAACATAATCAAAGGTTCAAAAACAGCAAAAGAATGGCTCCTTTAAATTTCTGATGTATTTTGCACTTTAAAGCTGTTGTTATTGCTGTAAAGTGCTAATTCAACATGCGTCTTCATCTACTCGAGGTTAAATCAACGCGTTGCGATGTATTTTTGACACGCTGCTTTAAAAGTATAGGTCTCTGTTTGTTGTATGGAATTTTTATATGCAAATTGTATAATATCAAAGGTACACATTTCTAGTAATTGTGCAGTTAATTTTAATATTGTAATTTCTGGAAGTTTAACAATGTTCTTCCTCTCCTCAAATCTTGTCACTACCGAAACAAAGAAATATATAATTAAAAAATAATGATTATTAAAATTTTGTTTAAATCTATATACAAATATGTTTTGCCATTTCTAAAAGAATTTCAGGTGACTGTTTCGGTAGTAATCATTTTTTAATACTTTTGAGCCTAACTCAAAGATGCTAATCAACACGGTTTTCAAGCAAAGTTCTGAACAGATGTACACACATAAAAACAAAATTTTGATTAATTGCAGAAAAAAAGATGTTTGGTAGTGACTTTCCTTATAGTTACTCACAGATTTTAAGACTTCTGAACACCATGTACCTATAGAGAGGGACTTACACTGTTTCGGTAGTGACATGAAAATGCGGGACACATTTTTTTACATAAAGTTTAATCATTTAAAATAAATGTTCTTTTGAACTTCACTTTCTTAAAAACATCAAAAATATATTTTTTAAAACAACAATGGAAAAAATCCTAAATTTATTTGAATATCATTTACATAAGTTTTGAAATTTAGGGGTTTGGGTTCGGGACGGCCATCTCCCAATTGAAAGTACCCAATAAATTATGATTTTTTTGTATTAAGTTTACTGGTATTTTTTTAAGTATTATTGTGGGTTTCTATAGAGAATAGAAGGATCTTATTAAACAATTTAGATTTGACTACTTGAATGCTTTTTAAATGTGTTTTTTTGATGTGGGACAGAGTTTGCACAAAATTCTGTAGAATGGCCCATATACAGCTGTTCTCTAGATGTGTAGGTAAACGTATATTTATTTATCTTCTATGTTAAATATTCTTTCCACATTGTTTGTCTTTATTATAAAGTTTGTAGTCTTTCTGCAAGTCCCCACAAAGTTGATAAATCCCCCCCAAAATTGTAAAAAACGTAATTTACAGAGCCCTGTTTACAGTGCACTACAGAAAAGTGTTTTGTGTCGACTGCTGACTAACTTGAAAAACATGAAAAAAAAACATGTTCATTAGAATTGGAGGATGAGGTGTGAAGATGAAGATTCACAGCTCTACTATTAATTTAAGTGTTTATTCATATGATTTTCTTTGGCGGTCATTAAGTGCTAAGAGGTGGTACTTGATCTGAAAAGTTTGAGAACCAATGAACTAGAGTGAGCAATTCATAACAGAGTTTCATTGTTGGGTGAACTATCCCTTTAAACCGATGTTTCTCAAACTTTTTCTGCCATTCCCCAATTTGGAGGTAGGGAAGGGTTCCGAGCCCCCCTGTCCCCAATCGCCCCAACAAAATGGTAATAAACTTTAGGTCTGCTGGTGACAAATTTCAATTTTTCTTTGCATTCCATGTCATAACTTATCCATTGCTAACTCTTATACAGTGTTGGGTAAGTTACTCTGAAAAAGTAATTAGTTACTAGTTACTAATTACATATTCAATAGTGTAATTAGATTACTTTACAAATTACTCTGTCCAAAAAGTATTTAGTTACTTATTACTAATTACTTTCTATATCCTACATCAACGTTGATTTAGTTAAGTGATTCAAGGATAGACATGAAACGACTTATTTAATTCATTCAAATAAATAATATTAAACTACTTAAAGTACTCTATTAACTGACCAACGTATGACAGATGTGAGAATTATACATTTTACAAGTTACAAGTTAGACTTTGAATTTTGATGTCAATTCCACTATTGCACACACATATATTACACAAAGTATTTAGTTTAATTACATCAAAAGTAACTGTAATTAAATTACAGAAAACATAAGAGTAATCCCTTACTTTACTTTTTCAAGGGGAAAGTAATTAAATTACAGTAACTAATTACTTAGTAACTAGTTACACCCAACACTGCTCTTATACCCACTACCGCCTCTCCCATATTAAAGTTTTGTTTCCGCTTCAATTAACATTCCATTGTGAAATTATTCTCGTAGGCTACTATGGTTACACGTGGCATTTTCTTCGCAGTCTGATTTAAATGTGCTGTTGTTTTGTTTTGAGTGTATGGTCAATAAATAAAGGAATTAATGGAGATGGGCACAAAAATTAAAAAATGTCCTCCCGTTTGTTATGTCCCCGCTTTCATGTCTCTATTCCCCACCAGTGGGCCCACCCACACTTTGAGAAACGCTGCTTTAAACTAACAGTGCTATGTTATTATTATATCTTTATTTATTAATATAATATTTATTTATTAGTTATCAAACAAAATAATTGTGGAGAAAACATTTATTTTGTCAGTTACTCCTAATTAATGCTAATGGGAACCAGTAATACAACTGACAATTTCATGGTTAATTTCCTTAAAGTCTGGAAGAGACTAATATTTATCATATATCAAGTGTATCATATACTATTCTAAGGTACCGACATATTTCTTAACACATCTATAATTTCCTGCAGGAATTGTGTGATTTGTCATCTAAATATAATGACTCGAGTATTCTTGTAATTCACTTGTATGAGTTTTTGGTAACACTTCAGTAAAGGGGTCTATTCTCACTATTAACTAGTTGTTATTAGCATGCCTATTATTGGCATATTGGCTGTTTATTAGTACTTATAAAGCACATATTCGGCATAACCATACTCTACATCCCTGATCCTACCCAATCCCTAAACCTAACAACTACCTTACTAACTATTAATAAGCCACAAATTAAGAGTTAATTGGGGAAAAGTCCTAGTTAATGGTTTGTTAATAGCGTGTATTGCCCCCTATACTGAAGTGTGACCCAGTTTTTTATCTCGCTGTACATTTAGGTGTTGTCAGAGCCTTGGAGACTCTCCACCAGTCAGACTCCTCTACAGCAGCTGGAGCTGTTTGACCTGGTGAGACACCCAGAATATGTTACAAGCGGAGGAGGCTTTGGACCAGTGAGTCTTTTGTGTATATTTTCAAACTGCCAATTAGTTTTAATGTTTTTTTAAATCTGATTCAGATTTTTTTCATGCACTTATGGTAGGTTGCTGATGATGGTTACGGTGTTGCTTATGTGATTGTCGGAGAAAACCTTATCAATTTCCACATCTCTTCCAAGCATTCCAGCCCAGAGACAGTAAGTACACAATCAGAGTTCCATCACATAATACACAAAGTCCCGTTTCCTGACCTGCACATCAGCAGTGTTGCTTCAAACAGCTTTTGTTTTTTTGTTTTTCCTCCTTCAGGACTCCCATCGCTTTGGAAACAATATCAGACAAGCAATGGTTGATATGCTGAGTCTTTTTCAGTTTGACACAAAAGACCCAAAGTGATTTGATTGGTGAAATAAAAAATATACTTTTAAACTTTCACCTTAATTTTATATCATCACTGTTGAGAGAAACTTGAAATGTTTTTTATTAACCTTTTTTCTTGTGTTGTCTTGTTTGTTTGCATGTGTGTGTGATATGCTGCATATGAAGGAGAGAAATAGGGAGGAAGTGTGAGTTTCTAAGAGGAATCTCATTCTGTGATGTTATGTGTTGGTGCCTTAACATGTGCCTTCACTAAACAGTTTAATGCAGGTGTTTTGACATGAAAGATTAGTCTCATTTGTCGGATTTGATATTGTTGGTTTGTGTTGATGCAGTGTACAGTAAGTTTGAATGTTGGGGAATCTCTCCCTGACCTCAGAACTAGAATGTCTTAATGCTTATATAAGGCCTTTTTGTACATTTATTTACATTTATTATCTGAGGAAGTTATTTTCCTTTCATTGTGTTCTTATGTTTCATTTTTAATTATTATATTATTTTGGAAAATGTTAAAACTGATTTTAGTTGCAAGAAGTATGCATGTAATCTATTAGACTTAATTGTTTTGTGCTTTTATACGTTTGGTTAACACCATGGACATGCTAGTTTTCTAAATTATCAATTCAGAATGAGCATATTAAATCAAAGCATATAAACAGAATGTCCAATGAATGTAAACGTTTTTCCCAATTCTTCTAATGGCTGGAATACACTAAAAAACTTTTAAAATCTGAATATTTTTTTTAAACTAGACATCATACACTTGCAGACTTTTTGAAAGTTTCAGATAGAAACACACTAACTCATCAAATCTGCAGACTGGCACAGACTTTCTGCAACAAGTTCAGTCTAAAAAAAGTGGGCAAAATTAGAGCAAAAGTGTAGTTGTGTATTTTAGCCTTAAGCTGTAGTTAAATATTCTGTTTAATAAAACAAATGGTTTCCAGACAGTTACAAAACAAGGTTATCTAGAGATGATAAAATAACAGGTTTTTGTTTGTTTAACATATAACATGGACATTTTGTTATAGATCTCCGTCACAAATATGAGTTTTGAGCTTGTTTCAGGGAGCCCTTAACAATGGCTGAAGTTAGAAGTCAGAGGTTTTAAACATTATTCATCAAATTCTTTCAAGACCAAATCATCCAAAACTGTGCAGTCCACATTTGTTATATAGCTCTGTGGACTGTATGTCAACAACTATCTCATCAGATATAAATTTCAGAAGAAACATCTGGGACAGCTGATAAATAATTTATTCATCGTTGAGGAGTTTTCAATTATGTTTCATAAGTAATTCATGAGCATCAGTGTTTTCCTCTATGAATTTATGTCCAGAATTTCAATTTATGGACACATGAATCCAGATATTTTCTTGTCATTTCCAAACTGGACATGTCTGGTTTATTTTCATTAAAGCAGGCAATAGTCCAATCATTGACCCATTGAAGCATCTCTTATAAATAGGCTGCAACTGGACACAATGTGACACAACAAAAGACAATAGAATCCATTAATTAAACATTGTATCTACACTGGAAGCAGCATGATGCGATAACTGCCTTGTTCTTAATGTGTTTGTCATGATGCATCGCTCGCGTCCGGCGTAGACTGGTTGTTATAGGTGCTGGTCTGGTGGTCCGGCAGAGATTCTGGAATTCCTTATATATCCTACACTTGAGTGTCTAAAGTACAAGGGAACATTTCATTTTTTTCCAGAACAGTCCACTTAAACAACCTACAAGAAAGCAGTGGCTGATGTACTACTACTTACCACAACTGATATATTATTCCAAGGGTCTCTGCAAAATGCTTTCAAGAAACTAATGACTATACACACAGCTGTTCCCTTGCAATGTTCCTCTCCAAACTGTTTCCCATGAGATTTCTGGGACAGGACATAGGTCCCTGTTTATTGCATGTGGTTGGGAAAACACAGTGTAACAGTACTTGTTTACAATATTTTGATTATCGTCTGCCGTGACAAAATGCAATTTTGGAGAGCCTTACATATTAGCCATACATGCTATTGAGAAACATTCTTTGATACATCATGTTTTTAAAACATTGATTATATGGAATAATATAATTCGGACTGTTACTGTTATTCAGTTGTTCCACTTTGTAAGAATCACCTCTATCTCATATGACCTTTAGACGGAGGCTGAAACAATTCCATTTAGTTTAGGATGCAATTTAGAAACAATATAACCTAAAACCCAAAATTTTATCTGAGACCTTTCTACAGTGGCTACAGCTTTTAAGAACATATTTATTAAATAGCGGTGTCCATTTATTTCAAGCGATAAAGAATTTCAGATTTTTCTGTTAAACTGATTCAATGTATTTAGATCCAGACATTAAAAGTCAACGCATCCATAAAAGATTAAGCACTTTGGGTGTATATAAAGAGGAAGGTCTTCATTACAAAGTAAAAAAACTTGCTGTCCTTCCATTAAGCATTATAAATATAACCTGACGGCTCTCTGGCCAGAAGTGTGGATGTACGCCGTGGGAACAGGAATTCTCAGACTGAGACACAGCAGCTTCCCATTGCCCTTCATCTCATAAGTGTTTCCGGGGACAACGCTTGCATCTACAATATCTAAAACATCACATGGCAAAGCAATATAAGACAGAATAATGTTACTTCACATTGTACATTTACATTTATACATTGCATTGTATTATATATTTGTTTTGACTATGTGCAATCCCCTGGAATCGAAACCATGACCTTGGCATTGCTTGTGCCATGCTCTAACAACAGAGCCACAGGAAAGCAGATTTTACATCGAATCTGTTCATCTTTTAAAAATATTTTTAAAAAAGTTTTCTCTAAATCAGAGGTGGAGATATTTATGCTATTTATTTTTTGTAAATGCCTGAACGTATCCACATTAATTTGTAAAAAAAAAATCAGTGTGCTGTAGTCTTTTTGCACGTGCTGTATCACTTTCTGCCACTAGAGTGTGCCACGTGCCATGTCAGAAGGCAATCCCACAAAGTGTTTATAAACTAGTCTACGTTAAGAATGTGTATAGCAGGCTGTAGTGATATCTGGTACATTATCACAGGCACCACAATGGGTAATGGTGGGCCATTTGCAAACATATAATTTTATGAAAGGTGAGGATGTAATTCACAGTAATAAAATAATACATCGCTTGTTTGATGTCATCTGTCTGATTGAAATTAATATTGAATCCATACCATTCAATATTAACCAGTAACCAGCTACCTTTACATTGCCATTTCAATTTTGCATGATACTGGCTGCTATTTCAGATTGACTATGGAAGCGTTTTTTTTCGCTTAAGTTTCATCATGTCCAGTTTGAGGCATGTTAGGGCATGTTCAGTGCTCAGCCACTTCCAGTCTACATTAACTTGAGGACTTTTTTTAACCTAATATTGGGCCTTTTCAATAGCTTCAATATCTGAACTGCATCAAGCCGATACTTCATGACTTTCCCTAATGTTTTGAGAACTGCTGGTTTGCAAAATGTCAACATGTTTTACCGGTGATCCTGCAGGTTACACACCTGCCATTTGTTTGATTTGTTTAATAGCATTTTTCTAGCGTTTGAATACCAGATTCATAGTGAAAAGTGGCGCAACTTTGTGATTCTGCGTAAACTGGCAGCAAAAGCGAGATATCTTTAGTTTTTTTGACACATACATCTTGTTGGTCTTTAGGATCCCGAACACAACACCGCAAAGTATAAATCCGACAAAAAACGAACTACTTTACATTGTCCGGAGTAAAATTTTAAGTTTTTAAATAGGATAACACCTATAAACTCTCGCGTGAGATTGCGCGCGCGCACACAATGGGTAAACAACACAGTCGTGGCGTGAGAGTGAAATCCAAGCACGCTACATCTGTCTGCATTCACTGGAATGCGTTTGCAACCCCCTTTGTTATGGTGAGAAGCAAGAAGAATGTTCCCTCAATTAAAATTCCTCGGGCTGACCTGTTGCCAAAAGGTATTTTGAAGCAGGGACTATTTGCGCATCGTCATTTGGCGAACAGGTAAGCTACTCCTAACAAGCTGGATGTGCATTCAAAGAAAAACCTGTAGTGAGCGCTACACTTTCACAATATTTTCGTGTAACTTCTTTTCACAGCGGGTTTGCTTTTTGTTGGAATTACGTTATGGCGCAAGAATCAAACGAGGATAAATAGTGCGGCAAATTATTTAAAGTTTCCCAAATTAAAAGTGCGCTAAATGTTAAGTTTGACCATTCTTTCATTTTATTTACGTTTTATTTGACGGATATCATTTAGCGATGCCTTTGAATTAATTTAGTCTATATGCCTACTTAATTTAGTCAATTTAGTATTTCTAATATTCGGAATGCATCGTATCATTTATTTATTGAAATAAATCAAACGGATTCCAATAAAGAGAAAGCCGCCCCAGTTCGCACATGCGCACACCGACTCTCACAGGGGGTGCGAGGGGCGGGTGTTAGTATAAATTGCCTCTCACTACACATCCCCTGCCTGTTCTCTGAACTTTGAGACAGCCGCAAGCATCAATCTGAGATATGCAATAGACTGGAAATTAAACAAAGCACCGTTTTAGTTAAACAGTTCACACGTCTCTTTCCACAAGAGGACAACATGGATTTTCACCATCTATTGTGTATATCGTGCAAAAAAACGGTAAGCAAAAGTGACAATGACATACTTTGAGTTTAACTGTGGTATCTTTGAGAATGTTTACATAATTGCACACTTTCGATTACACCTACACAACTGTATAGAGATGTGCATGTCTGCATCATAGAAATGTCACAATGTAAACTTTGGGAAAACTTTAGTTTTTTTCTGACTCGTGAGCTACTGTATCATTCTGGGTCGCTCTTACTTGATTGTATCAATTATATGTACAATAGAGGGTCTCCTCGGTTACGTTAAACTTTGTTGGATCTCGTAGTCTGTGCCCTTTGAACAAGCTTGATTGTAAAAACAAGTCACCTCAGTCGGCCTTTGTTAAACGTCTGAATGTACTGTAGTAATGCGCTTTTACTGCGGTACGAATGGACTCACACGTTGTTTTGATTTCACAGATGTCCTCCCCGAGAATACTCTTCATTCTGTCGTTTTTAATGTACACATATCACGGAGCTGTGGCAGAGACTCTGTGCGGTGGAGAACTGGTGGACACTCTGCAGTTCGTGTGTGGAGACGACGGTTTTTATTTTGGTAAGTGTATCTCTTTCAGTGCTATGTGTTAATGTTGCTGTCAGGAAATGGAAACTTATTCATGACTATAGTTGTTTGTTGATGTCGTCTAGTAAATGCCTTTGTTTTTCATATTGCTGGTGGTATGTTTGCATCATAATTGATAACTGTTACAAACTCTTGCTAAGTCTCTGTTGTTGTTGTTAAATGCATGTAGGTTTTTGGGGGACTAATTCAATTTGTGACAGCAGATATTTTCTTGATTGTTACTATTTGAGGTGGCACATACATTTCAATAATTTATTTAACTGTTGCTCTTTGCCTGCCTCTCTCTCTCTCGCTCTCTCACTCTCTCTCTTCTATTCCTATCAGATGACTGTGGACTTCCCCCTTTTGTACCTCTCCTGCTGTTCTTTATCTTTTATCTTTGTTTAGTAGGCAAATGGCAAGGTTACAGGATCCATTTTGATAGCTATTTACACATCCCTGGGAAAATAAAACAATATTTGGTTTTCTGCCGTGCACTTTTTCATGACCGTTTAAAGTCCTGGTGTTAAAGTGAGGTCCCTTAAAAAATTGGCCGGTGGAAAAAAAGAAAAACAGAAAAAAAAGGATCTGTTCGTGCCGTCTCAAATTTCAGAAGTTCTAGGAACATGCCGACAACCACATGTGGGATTCGGTGAAATATAAACAATAGGGTGTGAATTGGTAGCATTGGTTCCTTTCCAGGGGAAACCCGGAGTTGATCGCTTACCTTCTCTTCCCCCACCCAGACAGACCAAACAGATCAAACAGCCGGCGTCCACAGAGTGGAATCGTGGAGGAATGCTGCTTTCGGAGCTGCGATCTGCGTCTGCTGCAGAAATACTGTGCGAATCCTGTGAAGTCAGAGCGAGATGTTTCCTCCACATCACTGCAGCTCATCCCAGTGTCACAGGCTCTTCAAAAGGTGCGTGGAGCTGCTTATCTCCCCCTCCCCCAGTCTGAAGCCCAGCACAATGATTTTGCTGAACCCACAAACACGTACTCGGGCTAGACAACTAGTCAGACAGAAGCCTGTTTTTATCGCGCCGAAATCAATATTAACCATGTCTCCTTTCTCGGAATTGCTGAGCAGTGGGGAAAATGGCACAGATAATCAGAAATGCGCAGACTGCGTTAAAGACAATTTAACAACAACACTGTGAGGCAGGTTCACAAACAAAAGCTCATGATAACGCCACCAAACTTTATTGGACGGCAAGTGGAATGACGTCATTACTCAAAGCACCAAAACAAGTACAAGTGTTATGCCGCATTCTGGCAAAATTTTGTGCCATGTGCTCTTGGCATGGAAATATGTTAAGCATTGGCAAGACAGTAGGCCAGCTGGCCATGGCTTGGATTTCAAAACAACAAAAACAAACAACCCAACAATACAATAGTCAGTCCACTTGAGAACAGTACAGTGTCGCTCAGCCTGAAAGCGTTATGCTGTTATTCTGGAAAGGTTGTCTTTAGGTATTCAACAAATACTTATTTGGTGTGGGTCTGCTGTTTGTCTTTGTTCAGAGTTATATTAAATAATTTCAGAAGTAAGTTGATGACATAATAAAATAAGTATGTGAAAAATGTTAATGCTAGTTCAGTCAGTCCTTTGAGAACATGACAACAAATTAATGGATTACAAAAATGATTTGAATGAAATTTTACTCAAATACAGCAATTTCTTCTGTTTTACAGGATATCTCAAGAAAGCCTCTTGGTGTAAAGTATACCAAATATGAAGTGGGGCAAAGAAAAGCTGCCCAGAGATTAAGAAGAGGGGTCCCTTCCATCCTGCTCGCCAAAAAGTTCAGGAGAGAGGTGGTGTTAGTTCAAGAAAAGGAGCAAATAGATTTACACAGACCCCTCATTACTCTTCCAAACAGGCGTCCTTCCATACATGCAGGTAAACACTTGCCAAAAGCCATGGCTTCTTAAGTGACGACAAGCAAGGGATTGTACCCAGGTGTTGGTCAGTAGAGGCACTTTTTTCAAGAATCATGCCACTCACCGTCTTTGTCAAAACCAGACTATGAACATTCTGTTACCACATTCCAAAACAGCAGAAGTTAACACTGAAAGTGAATGTATTGAGGTAGTCCGTGCAAAAGGAGAGATGACTGCAGTGTTTGTGAACATCATGGGGATGCCCAGAACAGATCCTGAGGAACTTGCTAGAATGCACATGTCAGCAGTCTGCGAAAGCAACTATGTTTCTGTTTTGCATTGCACCCTTTCTCGAATGTCTTGTTTTCAATATTAGAGTCCTTTATCTGCACCTTTAAAGTGTCACCCTGTGGCATAAAAACAGAAGAAATGAACTAAACGATGGCTGGCCGTTTAAAGCCAAGGACTGATGTTAACAGCACTATTTTTATGAACTGCTAAATATGATGACATTATGGTGCTACCTTCGCAAATGGACTCAGAAGGAGTTCGCTAAAGAGTTTTTTCCGTTTTAGGAAAAACAAGACCGTATTCAAAAGACTATTAAATAAGAAAGACCGTTTGTTCGGCAAGGATCACAACCATGGAGAAACTCTGCCCGGGATTGGCTGTTCAAGATCAATGTTCTGGAGAATGAATGTGAAGGCCTTTGCTATCAATTGAGATAGAGTTGCAAGTGAAGGCAGGAAACATCACACAATATTGAAGCTAAGGACATCTGCAACCAAGTTATCTTGGACTTTGGGCAAGAGCAGTCTTGCATGTTTTAAGGTGTCACATACTTGTACCATAACATTCCTATTTCCACTTTGAGTCTCTGACATTTTATCTTTGCAATGTGTCTTCACTGTTATTTAGACAGCATTTTACATGTATACAAAATAACGAAACCATCTTTTTAAAGTGAAAAAAATCAGCAATTACATCTTGCATATTTTCAACATACAAATGTATTATTCCAGTGCTTTTGCTCAAAGAAATACTTGAATATGTATGAATAGACTCATTGACTCTTGTGTGACCAGACTTGCAAATTGAGCCACCAAACATTTTCTCTAAGTAATGGCACTGAATCAAGGCATTATTTATTTTGATATAAAACCCATCAGAAAATCAGTCCCAATGAGAGATTACATGCACAAATGGCAATGTTTTGTATATTATTTTATTTTAGTTGTTCTGCTATTGTACTGTACGTAGATGCTATGTACCAAAAATGTTATGTCTACTTTTTTTTAAGTAAAAACCATGGAAGCTTCCAATTGTCTCGTCTCACTTTTTTGCAATGTTCTAATATCTGGACGAATTTACTGCTTCTGGAATGCATTGGTGCATATATACTTGTACCGAGATATGCAAGAAACTGCACACTACAGGTTTTATTTTTATTTATCTCATTTTTACACAGGCACTGACCTGGCTGCCCTAAGGGAAAGGTGAAGACTGAAGAACACATGTTCCTGTTGATTTGCTGACTAACCTTGTTGAAATGCCATAGGGCAGCTCAGAAACATACAGGCTTTATATCAGCTGTGCATCATGAGAAGGTGAGCGGTCTCATCCGTTGTGCCCTCAAGAATTAGTTAGGTGACTTCTCTGCTTTACTCAGGTCTGTTTATAAAGATGGCAAATCAAACTCGCTTTCAGAAAGCTTTTATCAGTCATTTCTACAACCATCTGAATTTCACCTGCAAATTCAATTCACTTTTATATACCGCTTTTTACAATGTTCCATTGTTTCAAAGCAGCTTTACAGGAAGAAAATAAGTCAAAACAGTTAGTATCAGTATTAAAATAACAAGCGGTCCGTCTTTGCTCTTGGTGGTTGATGGAGATTGCCTGAGCTGGAGCTGGGATGATCCGACAAATCCACAGGCTCTCGCAGCACAATGGCACGTGGAGTCCACAGGGTCTCGCAGGAAGACGGCATGTGAATCGAATTTTCAGGTGTCATACATTACAGCAGCACCTTACCTTCATTTACATTTCTCCCATGCCAGCTCCACCCCAAACCTACGAAACTCTACGGGCCCAAACCTGCAGTTGCTGTCATTTTCATACCTTTCCAAAATTTTTGGAAAGTCGAAAAGCCAGATATTCATTTGCGTGCGTTTGTGCTTTGGGGATGTTTATATAAGTGATTTGAGATGTTGAGCGGATGTTTTCTTTAAAGCCTGAGGTTTGTGGAGCTATTGGCAATATTAGGGAAGACAGGTTTGATACCTGAAGGCTCAACTTCAAAGGCACCGTGCTTCTTTCTCAGTCAATCTATCAGCCGTCTACGTCAACTTTTATTTGTTCTGCTTCCTTTGTGCCTGTTGTATCGTGGGAACTTTTTGTTTACATTAGCGAAACAATTTGTGCCACTGTTTTTGTGGTTCTTTTGTGTATAGGCTACCCATTTGTGATGGTTAAATGGATAAGGGTATAGATGTATGTGGGACTACTCATGCTTGCCATTCATAATCTTCAGCCTGAAGATGTCTGGCTAGTGAAGAGTTAATTGAGGACAACCCATCCCTTGAAGAACAGATTCACACTGACACAGTGTGCCTGTTGTTCGGTCTATTGTGTGAAGTGAAGGCTGCAACTATTGATACCCCACTGAGCAAGATATCTGCTGCCTAATATGTAGGCAATGTCTAAAATGAATCAGTAGCAAATAAACAGTTGAAAAACCCTCTGCTGTGAAATGTAGACTAATGTAGTGACACTAAAGCTATAGTAAGAACGTTAGTCATTCACCTGTTGTCAGTCTTCATTGACATCTATTGATGGGCCACGACGAGGCAGTTCTTGGTGTGACGTTGTATTACTTCTGAAGCAATGACCATAGAATATGAACATGTATGCAAAGAAGACGAATGACAATCCTAAACCTAATAGAACATTGCGAATCATCCATAAAACAATCTCAGAGTAGACCAAAATGTTGTGCATTGTTAATGATGTGTGCCAGCAAACTATGTGGTCAGAACCTAACAATGCAACCAATATTTTAATAATTTACGTTTTAAAAAACGATATCCTCTTATAAATGTATTGTGGATCTTTGTGCAACATGAGCTTATTTTCACCCTTCCTATTGTTTTATGACTGCTGGGCTTTTGAGCTTTAAACTATTGACCCTCAAGCTGCTTATTGACAGTATGTCATCAAAGGCATTCGAAAAACACAATGCTTTTGTATTTGATTGAATGGTTCAAGTCTTTAGTTGAATGTAAATCCTTTCTTCTCAACCATTGTTACTACCTGCCGATACTTAACAAAGACGCTCTTTGTATTAATCTTCATTACCACTATGGGATGAGTGAGTTTACCCTCGTCATGATATTGCGTAACCTTATTACGCAAAAGGCCAAGTTCGCATGGGAGTGGGGCGTTCATTGTGACATTCTGGTTACTCAAGCAGGTGGAGATCTCAGCAGCACGAGGCAGGCTGCCATCATGCTCTGTGCATGAGAAAATGGGCAGAGAGCAGACAGGGATGGGGCAGGTTACGAACTTTCACACAATAATATGTGTGCGCACTCCCAGAACGGCAGGTAGAAACCCTCATATAAGCGTGCGCTAACACACGCATACAGACGTGCTCGGTAGTCTACCTGATAAATCATCAGGCTCAGAATTGATTTAACACCAGCCGGTTCATTCATTGCTCTAAGCCAAACATTGAAATGAGATAGACTGTGGGAACAGTAAAACATCAATCACTGTGGTTGCTCTGGCAGGTGTGGATTCTTGTGTGAAGTCTCTAGCACAACATTTTAACGTAAAGACATAGGTTTTTTTTTTGCTAAGACAAACTGAATCTCTATTAGGGCTGTCAAAAGATTAACTGCATCCAAAATTAAAGTTTGTGTCAATATATGTCGTATACTGTGCATATTCATTTTGTGTTTATAAACACATACACATACATGTATAAATATTTAGGAAATATTAATATGTATTTATTTATATTTGCCAATAATTGTTATATTATATAAAGATATATATTTCAATGATATATAATTACATATCAATTAATTTATATATTTTTCTTTAATATATGCATTTGCTGTATATGTATGTTTTTATAAATACAAAATTAAAATGCACAGTACACAGGCATTTACAGTATTACATACACAAGCTTTATTATTGGATGCGATTAATCAGTTAACAACCCTAATATCTTTTTTATAGTGTCCAGTGTATATTCTATTGCTCACTGCATGAAATGATTTAAGGTCGTGCAAGTATTTTTTGAATGTACATTATTTAACAAGTAGACATGTTGCACAA
Organism: Triplophysa siluroides; assembly: GCA_006030095.1. Lineage (NCBI taxonomy): Eukaryota > Metazoa > Chordata > Actinopteri > Cypriniformes > Nemacheilidae > Triplophysa > Triplophysa siluroides. The sequence goes on from VCII01000702.1 coordinate 516,978, forward strand.
CAAATCACATTGAAATTCAGTTTGCCTTATAGTTAGTATAAAGATGCTTTTCTTTTGAGTTTTAAAAAGGGTCTGTTCTGCTTCTCTTTAAGCTGTTACTTCACCGTACATTTGCACTTAACAAGAAGTGTTTACAGTGATCTTCATTTGCACCCCACAAAGCCAATATTTGACACATTTGGTATATATATATATATTATCTAAAGAAAATTATTTTTGATGCATTTAGTCCATAAATTGTATGTTTTTTATTTTTGTGTTTATATAATTGCTGGCACTCGAACCCATGACCTTAGCATTTCTAGAGCTACGCTCTACCAGTTGACTCACAGGAAAATGTCAAAATGATTTGGACAAATAATAGACACAAATAATAATCAACACCTTAATAGGGTAAAAAAAGATCTGTGTAATAAAAGATCACACAGGAAAACACAGGAAACTTGACAACATTTAAATTGTATTGGTGGTATAAAATAATAAATAATGCAATATCTGATGGGTGTTTCCACCAAGATATGGCTTTATCAACTCCACTTCAGCAAATAAATAATGTTGTGGGTGACCATCCTTAGCTGCCCGTTTCACATTTGCCCTGGTATCAATCAGAAAACAACTTGTGTGCTGTCCATGGTCCTGAAAAATGCCTCGTTGAGGTCTTATAATGGATGTTCTCAGATGTCTTGAGTAATGAAATGATTACCATAAACATTAGTAATGCACATTTATTTTAAAGTAGCAAAAAAAGATTTTCTCTAATGCCTGGCTGCCTTTTGAATTTATCAGTAAAATTGTTAATCTTCCAGAACACAAAAGAAAATCACAGATTGTGCAAAGAAACAGATTAGAGTTGAAAAATACAAGTTATACTTTATCAGTAAATGAAATTGTAGAACCTATTCTATTTTTTACCTTAACTGATAATGAAGAAATAGTCATCAATATTCATCAATACTATGGTAGACTGGATAAATAGCAAGCAGTTTTCAAAGTAAATGATCAGTCTAATAAGTAATTCATTTTTATTCCTAAAACAAATTAAAATTTCAAGGCCCCCACTTTCTCCCACTTTCTCCCCCTTCCCACCACACGGAGACCATTTGAATCTTTAAACTTTCAAACTATCAGCTAGAAAGCTCATTCAAATATTGACTTGTCTATTTCAAACATCCCAGTTCCCAGGCCTCCCCCTGATTTTTGGCAGGGTTATCCTGCAACCCTCTAGTTCGTCTTCTTTCCCTTTAGTTAATGTTAAACCTTAGCACAGAGAGATAAAAGTCAAAAGTAAAGGGAACAATTTAGATTCAGATTTATCAAGGCATGTGATGCAACAAAAGCTATATTTCACACACTAATCACTTCCAAAGCTTAATTCTGACTTTAAATACACAAGAAATGACATTGAGATGTAAGCTGAGAAATGTAAAACATTTCTGTTTAATAGACATAACCTCGGTCAATGATATTTTTACAACGAGATAATTCATGTTTTATGCTAACAAACCATGATGGGGTTAAGCTACAGAGAAAGTCTGCATAGAAACAGGATATAATCAGACTTCGTATTTTATTAGAGAGAGGATCCAGCTGCCCTGAGTGAATTTGCATTTCTTTTTTTGCACTTTTTTGTTAATTATATTATTGTGTGTCATGGGGAAACATATCATTTTTTTATTTAGTTATTTAATGTATACTTTGATAACAGGATTTACAAATTACTGTATATACGCTAGATAAATACAATATTATGAACATTCTACTCTTGCACCATTAGATCAGATCTACTAGTTCTCCTCTAGAGAACTGATCGATTATTTTCAGGAATTTCGCCAGATGTTCATCTGAGAGCGACAGACACTAGGAAACTGACAACTTTCGCAATTTTAATGGAGAACGCACTCAAACTGTCTGACTTTGAACTCTACACAGAATTTAGAAAGTATGAACATAGACCAGACTAGACTTTGGTATTATTGCAGCACTTATAAGCAGAACACGACTCAGGTCATTAATTTTCTGTGAAATTTACTTACAATACCTGTCAATATAAAACTTTGGGAACAAGTCTGATTTTTATAGCTCTGTAGGTATTTCATCATATTCCATCAGGACTTTTCTGCAGGTATTATTAAAAATAGCATAAATGGAAAACAGAAATCATTTAAAGGAAAAGGAAACATTGACAAAGCCAAGACATTCAAATGTGAAGATGTGCAAGATAAAAACAAAATTTTAAATTCATTAAAATATTTCCTCAGAATAATATTACATTTTAAATGTTTATCAGAATATCTTGCAATGGCACATGCTTCTATGCAAATGCTTCCCACGTGAAGTATTTCAGATAAAAAAACGAATATAAAATAACATAAATTGGGCTTTAACGTAAAGCTGGCACATGCTCTCTGTGTTAAAGAGAGGTCAGCCAAATGTCTGATGTCACGTAGAGGTTTCAGTTCAGGTAAAGCGATTGATCCCATTGAGAAATGCTACCCTGGTCAAACACTGCAGTCATGTTCATATCAATTTTCAGCCTCTACATGCACACATCCACATTCCGATGTGTTTATTTTAGCCGTTCAAGGAAACTTGTTTAACAGTTATATGCATAGAGCAAATGGGAAGAAACTTTGCTCTGAAACTGGCCTTGAAAAGATAGGACTATTTAATCATGTGGTGCACGGACCTGACGGACATTGCTGAAGTACACATGGAAGTCACATGGGAAAACAATGCAGCTGTGATGTCACTGATCATGTTCCTCCTTTGTGGCTTAAAAGATTCTTGAATCTTCTTTCCAGACGGATTGTTTCCTGTAGCTGAATTAGTGGAGCATAGCACCCAACGCCAAGGTCATGGGTTTGATTCCCAGGGAACACCCACATTGATTTCCCTTAATTCACTGCATGTTGCATGTTACTTCGGATACAAGTGTCTGCCAAATGTATTTCTAACTATCCATTAAAATGTAAATTTTAACCCTATGAATTCAGTCATGATTTCAGTCAAATTCCCCAAATTCAGCATTTGCAGTGATTAACACAAGTTGACCTTTTCGTGCCTTTCCCAGCACTTAATTTGCTTTTTGTCTACGGTGTAGCACACACCCCATTACATCTTTGCCACTTTGTGGTGTAACAAATCTGAAAATTATCTGTAACCTTTTCATCATCTTGCACTAAAAAGAGCAAGTATATCAGCTTTCCTGACCTGTATTGCAACTCGCTAACAAAAACAAGTCTTGCGGTCTAACCTAGTTGAATTATTTTCTGCTTTTCCATGAAAACACCATCAGTGAGATGCTGGGATAGGGAGCAATGCTAAGGGATGCAGTTTGTTGTTTGGATGCCTAGTGGATGACATCAGCTCAACCAGAGTTTTTCCTCAGCCCTCACAGTGGGAAGAATGATTTTCCATATTATTACCTCTGCCTTGAAGGAAAGTCCCACTGATTTTGTACTACTGCTGCACCTCATTTTACCTTAAGAGCTCTCTGTAAATGGCAAATAAATCGCGCTCAACCGCATGTAGCTGGGTCTCAACACGGACATTTATGTCCCTGGCGAGGAATAACGGCAGTTCGTGAGGCAAACCTAAGAGCCAAAATAACCAAAGCAGATGATGGAGAACTGATTAGCAAGATAACAATTCAATATATGACAACACATGCACGTAACATACAGTATAATTTACTGTAATAATATTTATCACATTCATGTGTGGCACAATGTTAATTCCATTTAAATAGCAGCTTTCCAAACTGTAAGTTCAGGCGCTCTTCTTGTAAAATGGATTATTCCAGGACAGGAAACATCCGTCGTCCTATAGAGCGTGTGGGAAGAAAGCAGCCCTCTTTCTTGGCTCATGTCAGCAGTTTGTAAGCCTGTCCTCTTTTCATGAAAAAATACCAAGATGAATTTTGGCACGACGCAGGCTGTTTTCCCGGGAGAGCAGTGCGGAGACATACGAGATGGTGGCAAAAACCAAGACACATGAATGCATACACTGTACTCGTGCTATACTGTATAATGGAACACTTTTTAGTGTAAAGGTTAACGTTAGGTTGAGGATGAAGGATGGAAATTCTGTGTTTGGTTGAAATTGGAGTGTGGACTCAACAAAGGTTTTCTGTCAGACAGCTGAATGTGTTTTAGCTGTATCAGACCAGAAACATTGAGAAGAACAGCCAATGTATGATTGATTCAATGTAAGATGAAATACTTCATCACACAACATAAAACACAGGCATATAGCAAGTTAACATTTAAAGGAATTCATCCTTGGTACACAAAGATTATTACTGAAAATGTGTGATACGGACAGCCTCATTCACTATTCACTTGTATTTATGGAAATAATGGTGAATTCGTTTTACGGTTCACATGAGAAACAACGCTACATATAAACAAGAAAACAACACAAAATAGAGAGTAAATGAACAGTTATTTTTGGATGATGCCTTTAAAATCAAACTGAACAGTTTTCACAAAACCGGTACATCTTTGTTTTCTCTCACTCATCACATTTAAGACACTCTGAGTTTTAGCCCAAAATCCTTATTTCCTACCACAGAGCACATGTGTGACTTTACAGCAAGACCTTCTAAAGCGGAAAATAAAAAATCTCTAAACAATCACATTGAGTGCAGTGGCTCAAAACAGGACAGAAATCAACCGCTGAGGTCATGACTGATGCTCGGAGATCTCATCAGACGCTAAGCCTCCTGCCATGGCTTTGTATCCTACTCCAAAACATGTAACTGTACAAACTCTAACAAAAGAAAGAAAAATAACAATGTGCTTTTTAGGGAGAGTTATAAGACCACTTATTGTTTCCAACTGACTGTAGTTGACAGAAACGTGACCACAGAATTACTCACTGAGAATGTAATTCATCAACTCCCTGTGTTCCTAGTCTAATAGGCTTTTATGCACTTTTCTGTCCTTTTTTGGTCGGAGGGGCAAGACTTTAGGGTAACCACTGTAATGCAGTTCAGGGAAACAACAGGGCAGCTGTTCTCTAGAGCATGACTTCTTCTTATCCCAAATAAAAGCATGTAACACAACAGGCCCAAGGCTTTCCCATGGACGCAGGCCCACTGTTTACCATAAATGTATTAGGAAGTCATTGTCTGAGGTTTATGTTGAGTTAAACTGTTTACAGTCAGGTTAAAATATATTTTGCTTGGTTTAACATGACATTCATTTCAACCTCAGGGGTTTTCTGCGACCCAACTTGAACTAGATGAAACCTCAGCAATGTCGCTGTCAAACCAGCGGTATTATTTGTGGTGATAGATGAAAATAGATATGAGGGGAGTTTGAAAGTAGATGGAAGTGCATAAAGTCACGTGTTTTTATAAAACGAAAGGAAAAAGAACACAGCAAAGGAATGGATCTGTAGCCAGTCTAAAATATTTTAAGAGGTGACTTATTTGTATTCATGATATGTAGATCGTACAAAAGCGAATGATTAGAAAAAGCAATACTAAACCTAACTGCATGTAATTCATGCGAAAACAGATCATACAAAAATAAAATTGTACGAAATCACTTATAATAGCTACACACTGCAATGAGATTGCATTAGAATAGCATAATAGTATAACACGCCTCTACTGTATATACAGTAGTGGCCAAATGTGATGGCTAGCTTTGGATCATTTACATCTTCACTCTTCATTTAAATATTTATAAAAAATGAATGAAAAACTCTTTTAAAATGGAAGGAGGCTTGACAAAAAATTACACACAACACATGTTCAAAGTATTCCAGGAGAATGACTACAAAATATTACCACATGCGAGGATCAACAAAATATAAATAACTGATTATTTACGTACTGTGAGCTTTTTAAAAATATCTTTTTATATTCTAATAAACCCCTAATAAAGCATTTTTATCGATCATTTTGTCCAGTAAATCCTTAAAGGGCTCATATGGTGCAAACACGTGTTTTTCTGTGTCTTTAGTGTATTATAAGTTGCCCATGCATTTGTTAGACACATAAAATTGCAAAAATTAAAGTGTCGGAACAAAAGATTAATTCTATCTAAAAGGGAATGCTCACCCAGTCCTGCCTGAAACGCCTCGTGTAACCACACCCCCACAAATAAACGTCAGTTCGTGGTATGATTTGACTAAGACCGCCCAAATGTATACGCAAGCAAATTGCTTGGAACCCGATGTTCCGAATATGGTAAGAGGCGTTACATTTCCGTCACACGCTTGCAGTATTCGACCAATCACTATGCACTGGTTAACTAGCCCATCATAGCACACCTCACTTTTCAGAGCGATGAACTTTGTACAAAATCTGCGCGTTTCAGAGAAGCGGGGCACAGAGGAGATACAAACATGCACGGTATGTGGAAAATACAGCGTTTTTGAACCTTAAATCATGTAAACACATTGCATTACATCTAAAACAAACGATAATATTTGTTTCAGCCGTGTCATATCACCCCTTTAATATGTTAGTTTTTGTCCATTTTGTACAATGCACTACTGTAGTATGTACTTTGTGCATAGAAGGCAGATTTTCTTTATGCATAGAATACTCTAGTGACCTACTACACTGACCTAAATGTGCAGTATACAATACAGCGCACTGTATCATTCAGCTCTGTGAAATCCTTGTTGTTGCACTCTTATATACTGCACAATATTCAGTAAAAGTAAACTATAGACTTTTATTTGATTAAAATGTATTATAACACATCATTATAGCCAATAAAAAGTAAAAAAAAAATAGGTTACTGTAACATGTTTTTGGTACCCACTGTTTTCTTTAAACTGAGGGTACTGTTTAGTGTGTTGACAAAATGTTTATCTGCTCTCCTACTTGTAAGTCGCTTTGGGTAAAAGCGTCTGCCAAATGAATAAATGTAAATGTAAATATAGATAGTGAATACACTTTTGCCCTAATGAGTCAAAGAACAGTTACCAGTACATTTCCTTCTACTGAGTCTAATTATCTTTCCAGTTAATTACCTTCCTATGTCCCCAAACTAAAGCCATGTTAGTTACCCCTGACTGGCCCCCCTTGACCATCCAAACACCAACCACCAAAACCTCATTAGCCATTCATGTTCTCCAAAACTCATTTTGTACATATTTCTGGAGACGAGTCCAGGCCTCTGAAATTCTTACAGTGCATTGTAGTGTCCAGCGCATTACTGTACCTGCTTTGAACTGTATATATTATATGCCCAAGCATTAGCTATAGATGTCTCCAGTTAGCCAGCTTCTTCTGCAAGAACATAGCACAGTCCGACACTTTCATATTTGCTTTATCAACTTTGCAGCCTTTTTTGTAAGCATACAGTGAAGCATGTGGACAACAAATTAATTTTTATTTATAACATAGTGAATTGGTTTGTGCTATTTGCATGTGCTTCTCGTGATTGTGTCTAGAGGCATTTATTTACTTTACATTAGGACAGAATCTTAAACAATTCAGCATTTGTTTGAACCCGCTTTGTGGTCACAGAGACACAAATAGGTCTAAACTAAATATGCTTGTATGGGTGAAAGAATCGCAACAAAGATATACTGGAGGAACGAAAACGATAAAAAGGCAGGAAATAATACATCCTGAATATCTTCAGTGTGATGATAACCACCATCCAAAATGCTTTAATTGAAAGATAATTCATGTTTTTTTCCTCTTCAACAGCTGACTCAGTTTTTCTATAAATATCTTCCTTTTATAATTGCTGTTTAACTTCCTGTCTGTCCCTCTGTCGCTTCCTCTGAAATGTCAGGACAGCTTTACCTACACTCAGCCTCCTGACCTCTCTGACTGTGGTCCTGTCAGACCGGTTGAGCAGGCGAGGGTCCCGTGTGGGCCTGGCACTGGCAGAGGGCACCATCCTGTTTCTTTGCAGTCCATTGTTTCCCGGCTCATCTGTAGGGTGAGGTCTCACCGACTGCACGCGAACCACCTGCACATCCTGCCTTCGTTGCACGGCATGAAGAAAAACAAACTGTGGTCACTGCAATGCTCAGACACCATGTTTTCAAGGCCTACATGTAATGTTTATGAAGCTGACATAGCAGAGTAAAGCTTTCATCTCAAATCACCAATATCAAGGATGAAACCTCATAGCTGTCATAAAAAGTACAGCTGTAGCGTTAAGTGGATTAAGTAGAGTTTATTGTATGGGAAGGAATATTCAGGCTTAAGAGCTAGTTACTTTCACCTTTAAAGTGAAAAGGTCCAGTCCGAGCAACCCCTTCATCCATTTGATATGCACAGACTTGGCACATTTGTTATTTGGGCCACATGGAGGGAAACTCTTTGGGAAGTGTGATGAGAGCAAGAGACTTTTTCAAGGCGAGCTATTATTCTTTGATAACCAGGCTTTTACGTTTGGCCTCCTTAGTGCTTTTCATTAAGAAAGGAATCACCCTGGCTTTGCCAGGATTTAATCAGAAACAGCCTGCTGCAACGGCTAATTGAAACAAGCTGGACCTCCACGCTCCATACAATACACAATAAGTGACAAATCTGACCACAAGTTTAAGAGAATAGAAAAAAACATTGCAATACAAGGCTCGCTGCTTGTCACATGAAATGTAAAAGCATATTTTGCCACCTCAGAGGGAGACTGGAGTCTAATCTAAAAGGGGACCTGCTGTATATATTTTAGATGGGGAATTCTAGCTTTGCTTAGAGATATTGTTTCAACTACCTTTCATGTAAACTGAGACTCTTTGTGCAACATTACGCTCTGTTGTTTTGCTCACTTTATTAGACAACATTCAAATCTCTGATTTCTAAATCTATTCAGATTATGCCATTCAAGGGTGTAATTTATGTGGTGAATTTACTACATTTTACTTTATACAATGAAAAAGCAAAGACAATAAAGACCAGTTTAAAGGGGTCAAATGACAGGGCGAAAGCGAATATTATCGTTTGTTTTAGATGTAATGCAATGTGTATACACGATTCAAGGATAAAAAACGCTGTATTTTTCACATCCCGTGCATGTTTGTATCTCCTCTGTGCCCCGCCCCCCAGATTTTTTACTTTCTGAAAAGTGAGGTGTGCTATGATTGGCCAGTTAACCAGTGCGTTGTGATTGGTCGAATTTTTGATAGAATGCATCTTTTGTTCAGACACACATTTTTTTGTTTGGCTGTTCACACTATTTTTAAAATGTGGCCAATATCAGATTCCTGTGTGAACTGGTGATGGTTATAAACTGAATCGCATGCGCAAAACAACAATAACACGCAATAGGCTGCACGCTTTCATACAGAATTAAGCGATAAAAAACAATAGACGCCAATAGTGCGTTTGTCATATTGCATCGTGCAATATTAAATGTCTTACTATAACGGATTCTGTAGTCATTTATTGCATCGCATCGTGCAGCTCACGTGCGGTAGACAATGCAAGGGCTTATGTTTTTAACCTGATGCTTAATGTTTGGCCACCGAGCTGTAAAGTGCACTTCCGTCAACAGAACAGCGCCCGAAGTTTTAAATTAGTGCAGAATTATGACGCAAGTTGATCTACAATGTCGCAAAAGTCGCATGAATTCTGATATGACCGTTCAGACTGAGGTCGCATTGCGAAACTTCAGACCTGTATCTGATTTAGGACCACATATGAAAGAGGCTCAGATCAGATTAAAAAAGATCGGATTCCATCTGCTTTGTCCTGTTCACGCTATCATGCAGTAAACAGATCTGGGTCAAAAAAATCGGATTTCGGTGGCAGTGTGAACGTGGCTTAATACATGCATGGGCAGCTTATAACACACCAAAGACACAGAAAAACACATATTCGCGCCATATGACCCCTTGAATACCACCTGCCATATGTACACGACACGCTGCCATAACATATTCTATGAATTCTGTATGCATCTCTCACTTTTAATGTGCAATATCATTTTGTTTATATTTCTTTAAGAATCATCCAATAATGAAAATGGCCTGTTTTATTTTCATTCAGGCTTCTTTGACACATGTTCTTGATATCGTACTTTCAGTGTTTACGAACATTAAACATAAACAGCATGAAAGAAATGCTATGTTAAGGTTAGATGTGAGTCTTGAACATGGAGTCAGACGTGCACTACTGTGAGATACACAACTATTTTGGCAGCAAACCTGGGTTCTGCCCATCTGAATCATGACCGTTTTGGATGGATAAAGGGGCTTGGCAAAACTGGTTGTGAACGTTTTAGGCCTCTGACACATATCAACAACCAAAATAGGTCTCAAATATGACGTATTTGTATGCTTCTTTTAGACCCTGTAATTAGTTTGATTTTGGTTTCTTTTTATATATTGTTTTTTTACAAGTAAATGTTTAAATATTGGTGATAAATTCTTCGCTTTACATTTTAAACACTAATTGCCATACAGGAGACTGCAAACTTTTTAAGATCAAGCAGCTGTCATCTAAAAAAATGAATGAACTGTGAAGTCTATCTAATGATTGTACCACCTCATAAAGAAGGATATAAATGCTGTTTTGGAACGTGAGAGTGGTAGATATCTGATCATGCAATTTACAAACTCTTATTTTTTACAAACAACAAGGTCCAACCTTTTTCTTTTATTATTTGGTTAAGAAATTGAGTTTCCATGGCCAATATATAACTGCTGCCTGCTAACAAGTACATTTCCATCCTCAAATAATTTGGAAAAGCTGGAATGCTTGTCAAAGTTAATAATTTCAGAGTCAAATAACCTTTTATTTATTTATATGGCCAGTGCTGTCATATCACAGTTGGCAATAGCGTAAGACTGTCATTCAGGGTGAGTGTTATTTCTGGTCCGCTGCGGCTTGTGGCTGGAGGACCGTAAACATTGCCGTAGCCAGCTATGAGGTCCGGACCTCTGTGATTTTTCTCATATTTCAAAATAAAATGTGAAGCTCTGAATGAATAATCAACTTCTGTCTGCGTTACACATCTGTAATTCAGTCGATACAGTTTCCAAAGTTGTTTATTGACAGTGGTGTAAAAGATGGATTAATTTCACTTGATGCGGGAGGCTGGTGGCGTCATCCGATTTAGTTGTGAGTGAGTACGTGCATGGGTATGCAGTCTCCGCACGCAGCATTTTTCACCTAATGACACACTTTAGGAAGTTAATATAACTTAGTGGTGAGTTGCAAATGGGAACATTTTCGTTTTAATTTTGGGCATGTTTTTCGATGTATGATCTCACAGCATAACATTATCAACTTTAGTCACATAAAACAATTTCCCAAAAACCTAATTGTTGACAGTGAAAATGCTGGGTGAGTAGTGTAACGGAGGAAACCTCTCTCCCGATCTCAACAAGTGCTCTAGCAAAAGTCACTAGAGACTGCGGTCTTTAGCCTATCCATTGGAGTGCCCGTCTCGGACTCTGGAGTCTGTATCGACGCTGGTTCGGTGCCCGTTGGGTGAGAAGGACCAGTTTCTCTAATCGTTATAGAACACAGTATCAAACCCTGTCCATATATAAGTTTGCTTTTTGTTAACTTCATTATATTTATTCAAGTTGAATGATTTGAAGCTTTTATTGGTAATATTAGGTATAATTATTGACACTTCACCCCTCACCTCACTAATAAACCCTGGCTATGGCCATGACCATAAAGCTAAATCAAAAACATGTAATGTGAGAGTGACAAAATAACCGCACGTTCAGAGTCAAACTTAGTGCACCGAGGTCTAGCTATGTAAAAGACTACTGAAGCAGTACCCGAGGCCATGCTTGCACAGTTGTTGAAAGATGAGAATGTCTATTCACAGTCATTAAAGACCAACGTCACCACAATGGAATTTATATCTCAAGTTCCGATTTTTGCAGTCATGCAAGTGGGACTTTTAACGGCTGAAGTGTGCTAGCAGTGGTACTTTGGACCTCTGAGGTCTGTTTATAATGTTTATATAGTTATAATATAGTTTTCATGACCATTTTCCACCCTCAAAATCACCCTAAGCGGTAAAGGTAAAGGCAAGCGGCCGAAGGTTCATGTTTTATGTGTTATTTTTAATCCGCAGAACGTGGTATTTTAAGATTTTATTAGATATATTCGATTTTTAAAACCTAGATTTAGATTTTTTGTACGCTGCTATTTCTACATCAATGACATGATATCAACACTTGACATCACCCTTAACTGGATCATACACATGCTGTGTGGACATAATGCCATTGTTTTGGAGATCTTCTGTGAAGAAAACAGTTGCAGCAACTTGAATCAACAAGCCAAATGTCAGCAATCTGTTTGTTTGTTATGTAAATATTCCCAAATGTCTTAAAGAGATGAATGTCTTCCCAAATGTCTTAAATTTGCTGATTATCAGTGAAACAAAATACGCTTTTCTTTTCTTTGTTTTTCAGCCTCACACTAAAATCAATATCAAAACCTGTGAGGTGCCTGTAGAAATGTGTTACGTGCCACTGTCAGATGAAGGCTCCAACAGGGAATTGCAGACCAAATACAATTACCAGAGCCAAAGCAAAGACCGCACAGGGAAACGGCACATTACATGCAAACTTCAATGGAGGGTCTTTGAGGTCAGGGGTGAACGCGAGAAGAGTTTCTCACAGTCTTTCCCACGTGTTCTTTCTGAAGCATCGATCATTTCCACTTTGAGAACAACATGGACGCCTCAGCAAGCAAAATCAAGTCAGAGGAGGCTAGTAGTTTAGTGGTTAATTTAGTGGTTTAGTGCATCAAAGGGATGAGGAGGATAATGCTCAATTACCATTGACCGTTCAGAACGAGAGGGATCCCCATTGCTTACTTGGCCCCAACATTCCTTTAATTACTCCAAATTCCAGGCGCTGCTGTCACATTATATGGGGCAGCAAGCTGAAGCAGTTAACTTATGAACTGGATCTCATTTCCCATGAAATATCAGCTATTTGTTACCTCTACTTTCCCACGTGGGCTACGTGAGCTGCCAGCGGCCAGTGGTAAACTCTTTTTAAACTTTCTTTAGCACAGCGAGAAAGCGTCTGTGACACATTTATTTTCTGCACTTCCTCAAATCTGCCTGAAGTAGAGCAAGATGTTAAGTTCATTAAACAGCAAAACCACAACATTCTCTCCAAATGTAATCTTGGGCCATTTTAAAGTGTTGCAGCCCCCATTGGGCCATATTTAACCTATTTTCTAATGTACCTTTCCAATAAACCTTCAAATTATTTCTTACTCTTCCAGTAGATCTACTGTCTCCACACTCACAACAAAATCATTGCTGGAGAAAATGGGAAAAAAAGTCTTACATATCACATTATTATGAAATGGTTATGCAGTGAATATTCTTGTTTTTCTTCTAAATTTGGATTTTGTGGATTACATCGTTTAAAGATGCATCAGTATTCTTTAGCAGACCTTATATAACGTCTGCCACCTATTAAGCTTAAACAGTATGCATCACTGTTGTAAAACTGTTGGACAATGTCCATCATGTTCTTTTGTTGACCTTACGATCTCTTATTCTGCTGGAATGTTTCCCCACCTCATATCACTGCCTGGGGATCTAAGCACCGCAAATAAACATTTTCTTCCTTTTATTCTTACTTTCTCCATTTTTTTACAGAACCAGAGGACGCGATGAATCCAAATAAGGTGTGTGTTCTCACATCGAATTCTTTCTCTCATGACTTGCCTATCATCAAGCTGTCTGGCTCAGTAGTGTGTATGAGCGTGAGCACTGACATACACTCTATAACAGCAAATTCTCCCATCCCCGTTCTCTGTAAACATTTTTCCCCCTTAATGGATTAAATATGTCATCCTCACTTTCCTGGTTTTCTTGTGGAAGGAAGCAAATTAATGTGTCTGTCAGGCCAGTCTGACCTAAGCGGGCAGTTTTTGCAAAGCAAGAAACATCTGAGCAGATAAAACAGCCTGGACAGAGTCCATGGACGACTGAGACGATGCATGAGGCGATAAGCGGCTAATCAACTCAAAAATGTTCTCCGGGCCGTATGAGGTGAAATTGTCCTTTCTTGCCCTTTTTAAATTGGGCTTTTCACTGAACATAAGCAAAGCACAGCGGGAGCCCCACCTTCTTACTGACATTCAGAACTTCGTTTTTCTCTTAAAGTGATAGTTCATCCAAAAAAAATGTATTCTGCTCATCTATTCAACCACATGTTTTGGAACAAAATGGCTTTATATTGTTGAAATATATCCATAAGATTATAATACTAATAATAGATTGCCCATGCAACATGAAGAATATTCGTTCTCTTTCTATGTTTCACAAAAAGTCATCTGGAACAAGGTGAGGTTATGACATCAGCGTTTTCATATTGGAGTGAACTATCCCTTCTGTTTTGACATCTTACTTCACATGGACCCATCTCCACACACGAGACGCATCTATTACGCCATTTCTTAAATGAGCCGCTCTTTGCCTGTACTCTGTGACCTACCGCGACTCTCCATCACTTCCTTCCCCCTCCTTTCTGGCGTCTGAGAATTAGGTCAGGGAGGGGAAGCGCAGGCCAAGGGGTGTATGTACATTACAAGGGTAAGAAAAACTGAGCACCAGAGTCTCTGTGATCACTTTACACTCCCATTGCCTAATCTCATGCAAGGCTCCTCTTTCAGAGTGGGGAAAACAGCTATTATTATTTTTGCTGCCTAGCAATTCCATAGCGGAGGTTGCTCTTGGAAAGGAACTTGGTGATTAGGGACATGCAAGATGGAAGCCCTGCTGGCTGGCTGCTCTTGAGTTGTTGGGTCAACCAGTCCACGCCCTGCCGCCTGATCCGAGTGGCTTTACCTCACAACAAGGGTAAGCACAGCTGTACAAGCTGGCCAACGGCCAAATGGAGTCTAGATACTCAAACGTTTGGAGTAGTCTACATGTAATGTCCAGAAAGCTTTGGCGGTGTCAAGTTCACAATTGTTTGCATGACAGAGCTCAATTTTTGATTAAAGGATGTTTGAAAAACGCACTTTGGCATTCCACACTTGACTGACCTCTCCGTTTCACAGTTTTATGATGTGGTAAGAACTGATAATTTGCAAAATTTTGCACTCTCCACAAGCACTGTCAAGATATTCGAGTGATATATGACACTGTGGCTGCATAAAGGGATTTATTTTCAAGGGTGTGATATGTGTGTGCACCAGAGAAAACAGATTTTTGACTCATTATAACCAAAACAGGTTTAGTAGCAACCTGGCAGTGAGGCATTTGCAACAGGTGAAAACAAGTGATCAAAGCTGAAAAAAGATCTGAGGTGGTCTGCATGAGATAAATCCCACTTTCTACACAAGGATATAAATGCACATGTTGTTATTATTCCCTCTCTCTGAGATTACTGCCTCTCCCCGCTCCAGGAACCCCTCCCTCACCCCGGACGCTAGTGGAAGCCAAACAGGGAGGTAGCACTGTAACCCAGGGCTAATGAGGGGCCTTTTCTCCCCAGACACACACTTCTAAGAAACAGACCAGCAGGGCCCTTGAAGAGAATCTGTCTTTCTCCGTTTTTTCTTTTTTTTTTAAAACAACAGACCTCATGCACCCAGCAAGGGCGAGGGGCACTGACTACTAAGAATGCAGAAGCCCACGCTCTACAGAAAACAGAAGCAATAATTGGAATAATATTTCGGTAAGTTTTCACAATTCAAAGTAATCGACATCTGTTCTGTGCTGTCATTTAAATAAACTGACAACATCATCTCACAAGAATATAAGAATAATGTATGATCTGTTGATTTGTGTTCACAAGAATTTTCCCTTTTTTTGTATGTCACTCAGCATGACTTTAGATCTACTGTATTTCAATAGGAGGTTGAA
Source organism: Triplophysa siluroides (assembly GCA_006030095.1). NCBI lineage: Eukaryota > Metazoa > Chordata > Actinopteri > Cypriniformes > Nemacheilidae > Triplophysa > Triplophysa siluroides. Next base: position 532,766 of record VCII01000702.1, read on the forward strand.
TATATAGCCGTAGAAAAAATTCAAGGGACAGGTCACCCAAAAATACAAATTCTGTCATAATTTACTCACCTTTGAGTTGTTCCAAATCTGTATTCATTTCTTTGTTCTGATGAACACAAAGAAAGATATTTGGATGAATGCTAATAACCAAACAGTTTGTGGACCCCATTGACTACCATAGTAGGAAACATTAATTAATATTTTTTTTGTTCTGTTAAACACAGAAAAATATATTTTGAAGAATGTAGGGCAGCAAACAGTTCTGGGGCTAGTCAATGGGGGAACATAAACTTGTTTTATTTGCAGTATTTGAGGTTGATATATACATACAAATATGGTGTATATACAGTGCCTTGAAAAAGTATTCATCCTCCTTCATTTTATGCCAAAAAATAATGTTGCTACCTTACCTTAAACTACTTTAAATGATTTTTTAAACATTTATCTACACTCGATGCACAATAATGTCAAAACACAAAACAGATGTGTGTCTTAGAACTTAGAATAAAATAAGTAGATTGCATAAGTATTCATACCCTTAACTCAGTAGTTGGTTAAAGCACCTTTGCAGACTCAAAGACTCAAATCTTTTTGGGTATGATATGACAAGCTTTAAACATCTGCATTTGGAAATGTTCTGCCATTCTTCTCCTCAGATCCTCTCAAACTCTGTCAGGTTGGATGGAGATCATCAGTAGACAGACGTTTTCAGGTTTATACAGAGATGTTCAGTTGGGTTCAAGCCCAAGCACTAGCTGGGCCACTCAAGGACATTGACAGAGTTGTCCTTAAGCCACTCTTGCATTGTTTTAGCTGTGTGCTTAGGATCAATGTCATGTTGGAGAATGAAACTTCTGCCCTGTCCGAGGTTCTGAATGTTCTGGGCTAGGTTTTCATGATAATTGTTGAGCTTTTCTTCTATCCTGACAAATGCCCCAGTTTCTGCAGCTGAAAAACAACCCCACAACAAGATGCTGTTTCCACCGCACTTCACTGTTAAGACGGTATTGTACAGGAGTTGAGCAGTGCCTGGTTTTCTCCAGACATGATGCATGAAACTGAGATTCATCAGATCAGATAATCTTGTTCCTGACAGTTTGAAAAATCCATTGAAAGGTACATTTTTGCATATTTCAAATTTTCATGTGTCTTCACTGAGCAAAGGCTTGAGTCTGGCCATTCTGCAATAAAGCCCAGATTGGTGGAGTATTGCAATGATGTTTGTCTTTCTGCAAGTTTCTCCCATCTCCATATATGATCATGGAGCTCAACCAGAGGGATCATCAGCTTCTTGGTCACCACTCTAACCAAGACCCTTCTTTCATCGATGGCTCAGTTTGGACAGGAGGTCAGCTCAAGTAAGAGATCTGGTGGTTCCAAAACTCTTTCATTTAGGATTAATGGAGGCTACATGCTTCTGTGAACCTTCAATACAGCAGATTTTTTTCAGAAGTCTTCCCCAGATCTGTGTCTTGATACAATCCTGTCTCAGAGCTCTACTGGCAGTACTTTTGCCCTCATGTCTTGCTTTTTACTTTGATATGCATTTTCAGCTGTTGCACCTTATATTGAGAGGTATGTGCCGCTCCGAATCATACATATACAATTGAATTTGGCACAGGTTAACTCCACTTGAAGTGTAGAAACATCAACAAGCAAAACTAATGCCTCTGAGCTAAATCTCAAGTGCCCTGGAATGAATACTTATGCAATGTACTTATTTCAGTTTTTCATTTTTAATAAATTTGCAAAATTGTCACAAATCCATTTTTTTGTTCTCTTTTAGCTGCGCGGACTCATTGGAGCTCCCGACTCTTTGCATGTTGCTCACCTTAGTCTGATATGATGCTCTACAGAAAAAACAAAAAAAAAATTGAATAGCCAATGCTGATCCACGAGAAAGACAACGGAGCTTGTAAATGGTCCAAGCTGCAAATCCCTCAAAAATAATCAAACAATCTATATTTAAAATCATAAACAGAAAAGTATGTATGTGCAACAATAACATGCATAATAGTGCTAATGTAATGTCTTAACTATTTAAATAGCCCCTGTCTGTATAAATAGTCCCTGCTGTCACGGTTTGGACACGGAAGGAGAACCCAAGTGCAGGCAGCTTTGGGTATGCGATGTGTATATTAAAGTCGAGTTGAGTGACACGAAAAAAGGGATTTTTTTGTGTCCATGAACACGAATCAATAGATCATAAATCTTCTGTGACACTAGGTTACAACAGAAGAATAATATTAACATTTCTGCATTTGTAAGTGCTCAAATCGATGGTCTAAAAGAACTTGTGTAAATACCTTTTAGGTTCAGACCACCGAAAGGTTTTGCTTCACCGAGGAACATTTTACAGCATAATAGTATATTTACATGAGGTGCTAAAGCTTATTTGGACTGTGTACATTGTATCGTGGTCTCACAGAATGATCTGTCCTACAGCTAATCTGACTCACAGTTCTCTTGATATGTGACCTTTACAGCAAAAAAGCCCTTTGTTGGAATGGTGTAGGACTCTGGAGCTCAACGAGTGTGCACAGCATCCAGAGAATTAGTTTTAGCAGCTACTGCTTTGCATTAGGGGAACTTTATGGCTAAATGATCAATCTTTTCCTTAGCATTTTTCCCAGCAAGACTATTACCCTTGTTCTGTATTACATACAATTATGTTCTTTTCTCAATGTAAGCACAGAGAGTGGGAAAAGGGCAAATGCTGGAGACAAATGTTGTAGTTGGGCACATCCCAATTCTCCTCCCCCCTCAACTGGCTCATTAAATCAAGGCACCTTTCAATGCAAGAACTAATATGCCCCGTGATCTGCCCACTGACCTGTTCTGAATGGTTTCTAGACTCATCTGAAGCAATGATCTTACAACTTTTGTGACAGCTACTTTTGTTGTCTTCATACAAACTTTGAAAAAAGGTTAGAGAACATGACATGCTGTGCGGCTGGCAGAGGAAGATAGGACCAGCAGCAGCAGCAAATTGAAACTATCAAATGTGAATCAATCCATTCCACTCTGACAAGCAGCTGGGGGAAATGCCACTGGTAATCTGGCAGCGACAGTCAAGTATGTCCTAAAAGTGTTTTTCAATCCCACGTTGTGTAATAATAGTCCCCTGCAGCCAAGTCTACAAAGACATTGTGCTCACACACGTTTCGCTGTCAGTGGAGTTTTGCAAATATGCAAAGCATTAAATCTGGGAGATCTCATAAGTAATTCAAGCCGCACCTGTGACTATTTTAGCTTTGACACTTGACACATTGACATATATAATGTATCTCTGATAGCCCCGCCCCTTAACAGCATGTAACATTAAAAGGAACTGATTAATTGCTTCATTTGTCAACACTTACTTGTTTCTACTTTTGGACTCTTGATCATAATAGTTAACGTTTAGACACATTTTTAGCACTGTGGAATGATAAGAATTTATTAAAGTATCAGGACGATTCTTTCTTTCAGTGGATTATACTGTATAAGCAATATGAACAATCAAAATATACTGTATGTCAACTCGGTTTATTTTAAGGTTAAACTTTTTTTTGAATGATGTGACATTTTACATGATTAAACCAATTGCAAACTTGAAATAACAAATTGTGGTATAAAATGAAGTGAGGCATGGTGAAGGGAGTTTGTAATATGAAGCTTAGACATTTCTATACTATCTCCCAGAAAATACAGTAAATTACCCAACCAAACAGGTTAAATTAAGTTAAATTTCTTGTGCCAAAAATAGTTTACATACAAACTTGTTGACAGTTTTGGATTTAGATTTAGACATTGTCATACCTGTACACTTACACATTGACTTCCAATCTGTTAATGCCTCAATTATGACAGACAAAACAGTTTCAAATGAATAAACCAGTGACTCTCACCGAAAACAGGACCAGCACTGATCATCTTGCCACCTGAAATTAGAAAAGATGAGTTCATTTTTCCACTATTCTCCAAGGAAGAATAGGAAGATCCACAGACAAATATATAACCACATCTCATACTAGCAGAACATTACCTCTTTCAACAAGTGCTGTTGGAAAAATAGAATAGTCACAAGGTTGTTTTTGTGCAAAGCAAATGATGTATACCACATATTTGAACATATTTTTGTTGGACAAACCTAATTTTTTCTCCCTCATGTGTCCTGTAAAAGAATATGAGAGGAAAGACACCAGGTGACTATGAATCAAACAATGACTAAATAATAAAATTCCACAGTGATAGCAGGATTTCCATTTAGGCTTGCTTTGCTGACATTACGTCTCCTGAGGCACACAGCGCTGTCTTTTTTTTTTTTCTTGTTGACCCCCGCAAGGGCGAGAATTCAGCGGAATTCTGAAATGACACAGGCCTTCAATAAGTGCAGGCAACAACAACAGCTAAAGAGAACTAACTTGAGGGATCCAGACGTGTTTGGATGATTTTAATGAAATCGCTTTTTTATACCGTTCCATGAAAATGCCACGGTATCACATGCCTCGAGGATTCACTTTAGAAATAACAGGAAATGATTAAAGGAGAAAATGGCATTAAGCTTTTCCAACAATCATGTTTAACTGACTTTTGTTTGCAACTAACTGAGCTAACATGACCATGACTGGAGGCACAACACCTTGAATTGATCTTGCACACAGCCTGCTCAGCGCTCAGCCAGAAACTGTTTCAAACGGTTTTTAATAATAATAATAACAAAATGTTCCTTTTTAAGAAGAAAAGCTACAGTTACATAACTTTACCTGGAGTTTTTCCTACATAATATTTTAGACGTCACATAAGCCAAATGCATCTAGGAGGCATTAAAGCATCAAAGACAGAGGGGATCTTCAGGGTCATTGCCTCTGCTTAAGAGAACAGGGCAATATTCAGACGAAGCGCCTCACTGAAATAGAATGTGCAAGAGACAAGGATTATCCCAGAGACTCACCAACATTGCTTTCCAGATTTTCTGTTGCCTTCAGGTCTTGTCATAGGCCTGACAAAGTCTTTTCATTTACTCTTCCCATCTCCAGACCTCCCAGTTCTGGCCAACAGCCACTATGCCCCAAGCTACCTCCCAACATACACATCTCACCCTTCCCTGGCCTGGAGTTTGTGAAGAGGGCAGAGGGCCTTACATCAGTCCTATGATATTAGCTGACGGAAGGTTTGCGCAGGGGTGAGTAACAGACAACCCCCCCCAATACACAAGCACATGTGGTGTCAATTACAAAAAAAAAATTTTTTTACCCACCACCGGATAGAGCGAGACTCTCTGGGCCGTTATTTTTTGGCAAGACAAACAGGCAGCAATTCAATTTCGTATCAGCGTTATGGTATTTCAATCACACCACTGTTTACTCACATATAAACAAACAGAATATCAGAGGCTCAACGGCTAACAACAAAAGGATTATATCCACTGAAATGATCAAAGAACTCTCTTTTAAAGCGTATATGCATAATGCATATAAAATGAGTTGGTTTTCCGATTTACGGTATGCTTGAGTATGTGTATTTAACATTGCATATAAGCATAAGAAAAAATGCTGTTTGTCCGGAAAAAGATGGAAGTCATGATTCAAGAATTTGGACAAGCTCTGTGCATTTAATGTGATGTGCACATAACACAACCAATCCGGACACAATCACTTGCATCAGTAAATCAGTTTGTCACAGTTTGCCATATGACATGTACTTTTCCAAATGAGTTTGTGGTTCCTAATATACTAACTAATAAATTACACATAGTAGAATATAACAGTGTGTTATATAATATTATAAGGAAATCATGGCATGGACTAAATGATAAACATTTGGTTTTACAGAGAACATCAGAAAAGGTAAAAAAACTAGGATAAAGTTTCATTCATAGATAAGAGCCATTAAAAGTGATGGGATAGTTAGCAATGCCTCACGTGAAACATTCACTTAACTTTGTTAAAGCACAGTTAAAGTGTATCAAGCTTTGTAGAAATCAAAATGCTGGAGGACGTTGTCATGTTTGTGCTATTTTCATTCAACTACTGAGGCCAGGGGGAAACCCATACTGTCTCTTAGCCTAGCCTTGTACTCCTAATCACAGAAACTCTTTAATATCTTTCAGAGGAACCCCAAAATAAATAAATATAGTTTCTTCCAAAACCCTACCCATTCCTTATTTTCCACAATTGCTGACCTTTTCCATGGCCTTTTCATACTCAATAAAAAAGTGAGAAACATTACCGCCCACTGAGTCATTTGCAACTAATACCACCTGTAAACACTGGGGGAAATCCTTTACACAGTTGTTAAATGGACCCCCACTTTTTCTTCACGGAGGCCTCAACAGGGCCTAAAGTGTTTGGGAAACACTTCTGTTGTGTTGATACTTAATGTACCACCACACATTGTATGTTGGGTGCATTATTAGCGTGATTCAGTTTCAGAAATCTGATCTGGAAACAACCTCATGTTCTCCACAGTGGGTGAGCCCGGCTCATGGAAAGCATAGTTCTACTTACAAACTGGTGTTGTTATTGAACTGTGCCCTTATTACAAGAAATACAAAATGACAACGGACTTGAAATTAATTTTATGTGGCACATGAAGAGGAGCAAAACTATAGCTAAACAATTTGCGATTTTTTATTCTGTGTTTGTGATCTTATGAAAGATTATCTTATACTCTTTGAAGAAGATTGAGAATAAATTGGATTTAAAAGGATGGTTCACCCAAAAATGAAAATTCTTTCATTAATCACTCTCAGATTGTTCCAAACCTGTAAAAATGTATTTGTTCTGCTGAACAGAAAGGAAAATATTTGGAAGAATGTCAGTAACCATCAGATCTCATCCCCCTTTGACTCCCATAGTATTTATATTGCCTACTATGGCAGTAAATGGGGGATGAGATCTGTTTTGTTACTGACATTCTCCCAAAAATCTCCCTGTGTGTTTAGCAGAACAAAGAAAATTATGCAGGTTTGGAACAATTTGAGGGTGAGTAAATGTTTTCATAAATTTTCCTTTTTGGGTGAACTATTCCTTTAAGAATTAATTGGAATTTTAAATGATCATTACTTTTCTTAATTATTAAATATAAAAAAAAACTTGCACATCTCATGTGGGATAAAACCACGTCAAATCACTATAATCTAAAGTTACAAAAAAGTTTGACTTAAATCTGAAGAGTGATCTAACTCTGTCAGTCAGGTAAAATTTTGAGGTCAAAACTTCAGAACAAAGCCTAACGTATTACAGACAGGGACATATCAGGCAGGGGTCTGACTCATAAAGTAGTGTGGCTCCTCTGGTGTTCTGAGTTTAAGGTAATGGAAACATCAACCCGTGACGCAGGCAGAAACGTTCTTGACGTAAGCGTAAGCCAGTTGTTCTACTGCGCAACAAAAGGACAGTGATCGTTACTTTCTCACACCTATGAATGATCCGGTCATGGACCGGCGAGATCTTTAGGGCACTAGAATGGTTCAGTTGCCAAGGTTTGAGAACAAGTTGAATCGTTTCTTCCACAACATTGTGTTATTCAACCCAAACATTACTCTACATTGGACGCCCGGGAGATGGCGGGGCTCTAATGGTTACTTTCAGACAGCCTTTCTCTGTGAGTGAAAACCCATGACGCAGGTACTAAGACTTTCCCTAACGCACAACGGTGTCCCCCTCCCGTTCCCCATGCTTTCCATCTGTTTTTCAGACTCTTTTTAGAACTTGTTTAATTAAAGTCTCAATGCAGGTGTATGCTCAAGGAAAAAGTTCATGACCAATTTAGTTCTTCCAACGCATGGTATATTTCTAGCAACCTGTGCTGCCTCTCCAAGTTAAACCAAGTTTGGGATGAATTAAAACAAATTGATGAAAACATCCCGTCCATTTATTTATTATTTGCAGGCCATTTGCAATTAAATAGACTTTGGAAACAGATGTAAAGTAAAGTTCAGAACAATCTTTTACGAAGCATATTTTGAACATTTCTAACAGTTAAACACAGACTGGGTGTTTCTTAGTGGGAGAGGAGAAAGAGAGAGAGAGAGAGAGAGAGAGAGAGAGAGAAGGAACCCCCTGAAAAAAAACACTGAATAGGATAAATAAACCGAATTCTCTGATTTAAGGGAAAAAGCATGAATCCAATAAATCTAATGGGCAGTTTCCATGGAAACTGTGTAAATAAGTTCCATTTCATTACCACTGTATGGCGACAGAGACTTTCCTAGAGAGCACATGATCAGAGCTGCCAGCGTTCAGTGCAAAATGACTTCCAGGCTAGTGATGTGGAGAGACTCATTTGAATCAGAGACACAAACAAATGCCTCATTCCTTCCCCCAATGCTAACTGATGACACACTTTCTTTTATGACCTCATATTTTAATGACCTCTGTGCCCACCTGCTTTGTCCGGATCACAATATAATGTTTGTGATCTTTATTCCTACACCACCTGGCAGCGAGGAAGAGGAAATTCAGAACTGACTGCCTCGCTTCATGATTATTTCAGTTATGTTTCGTCAGTGAGCTGAGGAGCAGTTCTGGGTCGAGGACATGCGTTGAAATACACTCAGACCATACCGCAATAATGATGTTTAAAGCAAAAGATTACATGGATGTTACTGGCTATGCCCCTTTTATGCCCCAAGCTTTAGAAGAAACTTTATATTTCTTAAAGTGATATTTCAGATGCAAAAAAAAATTCCCCATGATTTACATGTTTTACTGAAATGCCTCGAGTAACCACACCCCCACAAATATACGTCAGTTCGTGGTATGATTTGACTAAGACCGCCCAAATGTATACGCAAGTAAGGTGGGCGTACATGTCTGTACAATTGCTTTGGAACCTGATGTTCCAAATATGGTAAGAGGCGTTACATTTCCGTCACACGCTTGCAGTTTTCGACCAATCACTACCCATTGGTTAACTGGCCAATAATAGCACACCTTGCTTTTCAGAGCAATGTTCTTTGTAAAAAATCTGCGTGTTTCAGAGAGGCGGGGCAAAGAGGAGATAGAAACATGCACGTATGTGAAAATACAGCGTTTTTTAACCTTAAATCGTGTATACACATTGCATTACATCTAAAAGAAATGATATTCGACAAAACAAAGATTTGTTTTAGCTGTGTCATATGACCCCTTTAACAAAAGTCTTCTGAAGTGAATCGATGGGTTTGTTTAAGAGAAATATTCAAACTGACAGCGCTATTAACGTGAATTACTAGCTTCAGTTATCCCTCGGCTGTGCGTGAACCAGAGGCTTGTTTTTCCGTGTATGAGATTTAGCGATATCTAGCGGGGAGGAAGCGAATTGCAACCAATTGCTCACTGTCGCTCCCCCTCACTTTCGAAGCACTACTGTGGCTGACACAGGGCTAAGATATCGTCACGTTTTCGCTTCTTTGCCGAAAGAGATAACGTATTTACGAAACGTGCTCTGTAGGGCCGTTTGTCTGTTTAGGGCTACTGTAGAAACATGGCGACTTCCATGTGGGGACCCGTGGTGTATGTAGATAGAAATAGCTCATTCTAAGGTAATAAAAACATAACACTTCAATATGTAAGGTCTTTATACACCTCTGAAGACATAGTCATGTATACTTTATTGAATTTCTGTCAATAGAACCTCCAAAAAACTTTTTTTAATTTATAATTATCATAAATATTACAGTCCTAATTGTGCTAAAATGACAATCGAAGGCAATGCATGACAGAAGTCTTTTCACATATTTACATGTATGCATTTGGCAGACGCTTTTATCCAAAGCATTATACTATTTGTTTCTGGGTGTGTGCAATCCCTGGGATCAAACCCATGACCGTTGCTAAAGCCATGCTCTAACCACTGAGCCACATACGAAGTGTACAGCAAGTAAAAAAGCCAACCCCGAAGGTCATTGACCTCCCGTGCTAGTTTACATATATACTTTTATCTGTAGAACAGAGCCAACGCTGTGCCAAATCAAACACTGCCTCCCACACATCCATATTCACATAAAAAAGCGAATTGTTCAGGTCCCCACCTGCGCTGCCATTCAGTCTCATGTTGCAGAGGAGGTCTTGAATCACACCAGAGCTCATCTCACAATAGTTCAGCAAGGGCTGCTGGATGGATCTTTCGTGGAGGGAAGGAAAGGGTCTCCCTCAAATCCCTGAATCAGGTTGCAGCGCCTCCGGCTTGTACTGTTCCTACTAAATATAAATCAATTCTTCAATTTTCAATTTATCTTCGTTACCAAACACTGTACCTACAAAAGCCAACTCTCAAATTCTGCTATCTATTATAACCATGCCCCGTCGTCCACACCCAAAAACACACAAACTCCTACAGACACTCTAATTTCCACAATAAATGAAAAGGAACAATATGCATCAGAGTTCTCTCCCACACATAAGCACAAAATAAAAACACGAGAGTATTGTCATGAATGGATTTTCCCGTCAGAGCAGGTTATTCTGATGTTTGAAGTGCGTACATGTACAAAAGATGTTCACTGAGTTGAACGAAGTCAAATGTTGGGGCTGAAACTGTGCCAGACTGTACAAAGCAACAGCTAACGGATTAGTTTGAATCTCTCATTTCAGGACGATCGGCCATCAGTCATTAAAGTCTATTCAAAGGCACAATTCCATTGAATTTATGGGCACTATCAGATTTCCACAACTCTTTGTAGTTGGTACAAATTTGGATGGGTGTCATTTCATTAAGAATCATTGCACAACCTTAACCCTAATACAAGCAAGCTAAATGTTAAGCAGTTGAATGTAAAGCAATTTACATCTGAGTGAACAGTCAGACAGACAAGATAATATATTAAATATTACATGGCATAAGATTCCTAGAAACAGGTAAAAGAACAAAAGAAAAGGTGTAGACCTTCATCCCCCACCCCCGTTTAGTGCCTTGCTTTTCACCAGAGACAGCAAATCCCCTCAGAAAAACAGACTTACGTAACCACAGCGCGCACCTGCAGTGAGCACAGAAGAGAAAACTTGAAAGCAACAGTGTTTGAATGGGTGGACTTGAAAAGTCGGCCTGAACCAACTGTCATAATACGTAAAGCAACACGGTCATGATTCCTCCTTACTTTCATCTGTAATTATTTACAATTGGCTTCTGCCATACATTCTGTCATCGGTTTTGAGCATATTTTAATGACCATAAAAAAACTCCAGATTGTAACCTTGTATGCCTCATTCACTCAGGGAACGTCTCATCTAGCTATGATGAAAGCCCAGCCAGCATAAACAGAACAGAGGGGAAACACTCATGCAACCCTTTGACCCTTTCAATGTCTCCACATGTTGAGCTAGTGGCTTTTAGTTTGGAATGTCTTGCCACCTAGTGGTCAAAAACGGGTACTACTTTTATTTTATTTGGTGAGATTAAAAATCTGTCATCAAGATCAATGAATTTTATGATGTAAAATACGCTGAATTAATTAAACTGGACCTTAATGGAGTTGATTAATTAATGGCCAATTGTTGCTGCCCCAATCTGTTCATTGAATATGTTCATTTACATTGAAAAAGATCAGATTGAAGCAGGTCGTATGAGTGGCTTTTGGGTGCGCTGCTGAAAAAACCAGTTTAAAATAGACCTTGTTTGTCCAAACTGGATTATGCTGCTTGGTGCTGGTCAAGATAGTAGACAAGAACGGTCATGTTGATCATCGTCAACAAATGCTGGTCATTTAAAGGGTATTCCTGCTGGGCAACTAGATGGTCTTCTTCATAAAGCTGGTTGACCAAGCTGGATACGCTGGTTAAGAAGCCTCCCTTATGCAAATCAAATATATTTTCTTATTTATTAACTGTCAACATATTAAATAATTTAAAATACATTTGAAAATATATAGAATAATAGTGTTGATATATTACAATATATTGAATAATACATCAGGAATATCCGCTTTCATATACTGAAAAATGTAAGCAATTTGTTTCAATATATGTAAAAAGTATTATTTAATATATTGTACTGTGTTTTCCCGGATATTCTTATATATTTTGGTTTTATCAGAGCTGGCAGGGGCACCAGCATAATGTCACAACATATGCCGGTCCTTTAAACAGAATGGACCGACAAAAAGTACTCTTCTAAAGCAAAGGATCACAGATTTGAATAGGTGTACTTATATCTTTTTTTATTCCTAACAAGGCCCAAAATGTTGCTAGTGTAAACTAGCCTACTAAATAACTCGCCCAATGAAAATAAGCCACCAATCTTAGAAATGCATACGCAATATTTACGATTGGAAAAATGCAAAACGATAAACGGCAAAATAAACATGTTACGACAATGATGTCAATGTTTGGCAAGTTAATATGACCCAATTATTAGCCTGATCTCTGGGGGTACTTGTCAGATTTCATATTGGACTATCACCAACAGAGGACAGTATTGCACTAGGCTATTCCCTTATTTTTGGCGTACTACCCGAGTGTTGTTAATGTATTTGTAAATGTTTTTCCCTTTTTATTAAACGAATACCAAATGACCATACAATTTATTTACGAAAGTGTTAAGCAGCTATTTACAAGAAAAAAGATGTATTTATTTGTGCTTAAAGAGCCACACGTTTGCTTAGGAAAACATTCTTAATTTTATTACTGGCGTGAGCTCGAATGCATTTGTGTGATTTGAAGTTTAAAAAACTCAATACACTTCTCATAATGTAAATTAATGTATGTATATTATCAAAATGTATAAATGTTTATTCCCATTGGTTTAGTTTTGGGCAAATAGCAGTATACACACCACAATGAGGATTCACACATCACACAGCTAGTTCTGCTTTGAATAAAGAAAAACTGAATAGGCTGAATAGGTTATATCTAGCAACGAAGGGTACACCTAATGTGTCCTCCGAATTCTCGTGAAAGTACAGTCATGGCCAAAAGTTTTGAGAATTACATAAATATTGGAAATTGGAAAAGTTGCTGCTTAAGTTTTATAATAGCAATTTGCATATACTCAGAATGTTATGAAGAGTGATCAGATGAATTGCATAGTCCTTCTTTGCCATGAAAATTAACTTAATCCCCAAAAAACCTTTCCACTGCATTTCATTGCTGTCATTAAAGGACCTGCTGAGATCATTTCAGTAATCATCTTGTTAACTCAGGTGAGAATGTTGACAAGCACAAGGCTGGAGATCATTATCAGGCTGATTGGGTTAGAATGGCAGACTGACATGTTAAAAGGATGCTTGAAATCATTGTTCTTCCATTGTTAACCATGGTGACCTGCAAAGAAACGCGTGCAGCCATCATTGCGTTGCATAAACATGGCTTCACAGGCAAGGATATTGTGGCTACTAAGATTGCACCTAAATCAACAATTTATAGGTTCATCAAGAACTTCAAGGAAAGAGGTTCAATTCTTGTAAAGAAGGCTTCAGGGCGTCCAAGAAAGTCCAGCAAGCGCCAGGATCGTCTCCTAAAGAGGATTCAGCTGCGGGATCGGAGTGCCACCAGCGCAGAGCTTGCTCAGGAATGGCAGCAGGCAGGTGTGAGCGCATCTGCACGCACAGTGAGGCGAAGACTTTTGGAAGATGGCCTGGTGTCAAGAAGGGCAGCAAAGAAGCCACTTCTCTCCAAAAAAAACATCAGGGACAGATTGATCTTCTGCAGAAAGTATAGTGAATGGACTGCTGAGGACTGGGGCAAAGTCATATTCTCCGATGAAGCCCTTTCCGATTGTTTGGGGCATCTGGAAAAAGGCTTGTCCGGAGAAGAAAAGGTGAGCGCTACCATCAGTCCTGTGTCATGCCAACAGTAAAGCATCCTAACACCATTCATGTGTGGGGTTGCTTCTCATCCAAGGGAGTGGGCTCACTCACAATTCTGCCCAAAAACACAGCCATGAATAAAGAATGGTACCAAAACACCTCCAACAGCAACTTCTTCCAACAATCCAACAACAGTTTGGTGAAGAACAATGCATTTTCCAGCACGATGGAGCATCGTGCCATAAGGCAAAAGTGATAACTAAGTGGCTCGGGGACCAGAATGTTGAAATTTTGGGTCCATGGCCTGGAAACTCCCCAGATCTTAATCCCATTGAGAACTTGTGGTCAATCCTCAAGAGGCGGGTGGACAAACAAGAACCCACTAATTCTGACAAACTCCAAGAAGTTATTATGAAAGAATGGGTTGCTATCAGTCAGGATTTGGCCCAGAAGTTGATTGAGAGCATGCCCAGTCGAATTGCAGATGTCCTGAAAAAGAAGGGCCAACACTGCAAATACTGACTCTTTGCATAAATGTCATATAATTACAAGCACTTCATACGTTTCAAAGGCTTTTATCGACAATTACATTTCAGTACATCACAGAAACAACTGAAACAAAGATCTAAAAGCAGTTTAGCAGCAAACTTTTTGAAAACGAATATTTATGTAATTCTCAAAACTTTTGGCCACGACTGTAGGTCGCATTAGAAGGGTGCATACGGAGTGTCCTACCTGCTTTTATGAAACGAGAAAGTCTCGATGACGTAGCAGGCTTCAAATGAGACCTCCGGAGGACGCAGACTTCCGAATCGAGACACAGCGAATATCTCCCTTTAGAGTTTACTTTTAGCTTTATAACTATGCCGATCTTGTTTATGCCCAAACAGCAACGTTACACACTATAAGGGGTTAAAAAAGCAAAATATCATCCGAGCAGCTCTTTCATGTGTTGTTCAGTTTTAACAGTCTTGACGCAGACGTAATGGTCATTCTAAATAACTACATAAAATGTATTATATTTTAAAAAATATTAAATATATTACATCAAAATATGTGAAGTTTCATATAAACATTCTCAGACACAGAGAAGCAGCTCGTCACACGATCCGCCAGTAATGCGATGCAAGCGGTCTTTACTGGCAGGTCACGTGACCGCAGGCTGCCAGCCAGGCTTGAACCTGATCGTCTGCCACAGCGCGCGCTGACGTGCTGCTTTGCGCTTTTCTGTCATATGCATCTATTATATTCGTCCCAGGATCTGAGCAATTCGCTTCGCATTTTCTCCTGTTTTCAGCGTCGAAGGAATGAAGAGTCTTCTCAATAAACGGTAATATATATATTTTCACCTGAACCCTTTGTGTTTATTTTCTGTCATGCCATCGTTCCTTCCTCCCTCCCTCCCGTTCACGGTTATCCTCCACTGATACATACAGTAACGTTACCTTAATAGATATAAGATTTTACGATTTACAACGTATTTCATTTGAAATAATGCACGTTGGGACTTTGCAGCTGGATTCAGAGATCTGAAACCCATTACATTTAACGTTAGCCTCGTATTATCAATTCGTTTTTTGTGTATTCGAGCTTTTCTCTTTTATTTTGAGACTTGCGTTGGCTGTAAACACTCGCGACCGTGGTCTTCCATCCTACGACAACTCCTAATCGACAGAAGACTAGACAAATCTGATGAGGATGGTGAAAAAACATGAAACATCCCGTTTGCTTTGTTCCTAAAGGTTGGGGATTGAAATTGCTCAATTGTTTACAAACACACCTCTGAAATGCATTCACTCTGATGCAGTTCAGGTGAAACTGTTACAGGATGTGATCCGTTCTTTTGTCTCTACATTTCTAACATCTTTCTCTGTATTTCTTGTCTAACACACACATGGAGAAATTGTGATTCGTTTGCCATTTCCAACACAGATGTTCAGTTGATGGAAGTAGGCCAATGAGAGATCTGTGTGTATGTCATGTGTAGGTTTTGGGTGGGCTTGTTTTTGTTGTGTTTCACAGCTGTTTAAGCTGTTTAAGCCTTCACTGTCAGGTGAGAACAGTAGTATTTCTTCTACTCAATTCTATTACTAGTATTAACCATCAATTTACATTAAACTTGCATTATATTTTATTACATTTGTTTATTTCCTTACAGAATGCTATACATCCGTTCATTTCCTTTGGTGAAATTATCAGAGTTATTATTATAGTTTTGATTTTAGTTTTATTAATATTTTAAGTTATATGCTTTTGTCATTTTATAATTTATTGGTTTATTTTTTATGTTGCTATATAAAAATAATAATTATTATTTTAGTTTTATTTTAGTTTGAGTTTATTATTATAATTTTAGTGCTTTTCAATTTTACCTTAACTTAACCAATATTTTTTAGGTTTTCATTTGATTTAAATGAACAAGAACGTTTTCAAAAATAAAATAACCTTGTATTGTATAATATTACAGAATAGCCTACATGAGAGGATCAGACAGATGATTTTTAAAGTCTGATCTGAACCGTGTTCATCTCATGATTTCTGTGGATATGCACACCACCAGAACTGCTTTAGCTATGTTTAAGTCTGCTTTAGTACAACAATGCATTCTGTTTTTAATTTGTGCTATGGTTTTCTCCTGAAACATTAGAGACAGCCTGTTTACTGCAAACCTCCACTAATACATAAAACTGAATATTTCACTTTGCAGCAGGCAACCTTAGCCTTAGTTGTATAGGAGTGTAGCAGCTTTTTTACACACGTCTTTATTGCATATTAAGCCTTTTATCCATCCGTTATCGCCTATTATTGTTCTACACATGGATACTGCTTTATCAGTAGGTACTTGCTGCTCACTAAAACTACTAATTCAGACATTTATCTAATGCATTGCACATTACTCTGTTTTCAATTTGATTGTCTTTATTTTTTACATTTTAATTTGTGTTTTCCGAGTTTTATTTAGAAGAACAGAAACAAAAGGGAAATGGCACAAGGAAGCATACCTCAATATGTCACTGCATGTATGCTAACTGCTAGGCTATGATTCAAAGCTCTCTCAGGTCTTTTAGTTCACTAGAGTAATTACTGTGTGAGTATCGATCTCACACAACTGTGTTAACACTGTATCTGTTTTACACTGAATACACACCGCGTTGTAGCTGCTAATGTAACAGTTACAGTACAGAAGGTGCAGTAACAGTGTAAGGAGAGGAAGAGGTGGAGCCACGTTGGGAAACATTTCTTATTGATTTTTTAATAAGGTGCTATTTGTATGAGCCTATTCACAAGGCACGTTTGCAATAAAAAGAATGAAAATTACATCCATTCAAATAAGGCTGGATAAACTGGAATACATGTGTTTAGTGAACAAGACACAGATTTTTGCAATTCTGAAAACAAAAGGGTGCAACTGTTTGGTGCATTGCATCGCAAAGTATTACCAGATGTAATTTGTATGCTCCAGGTTTCAGATATTCAGAGTTTTTTTGCACTTATATGTTGATGGCTAGCTTTTCTTTTTCTTTTTTCAGACCTTTTATATGAATAAATCTTTCCACTGACTACTAACTTACATGTTTGAGAACCACTAGCCATATGCTTGTGCTCAAATAAAACAGCAGCGTAGTATTTATATAATTGACCAAACAGTTTGCCACATTCATGACTGGCCTCCCAATGTCAACCACCCCCTTGTCTGCAGCGTGTGTGCGTGTGTTAGACTCTCAGGCAGGACAAGGCTCCCTCAGTGTGTTGATGTAATTCACATCTGTGAGCTAGTACGAGGCAGTGACGGCCCACCCAGATGGTGATGCAAGTGATGCCAGTTGCCCTGGCTTGACCATGGACAAGTGTTCTGCCCCCACATGTTCTGTACCCCCTCTAAATGTTTAGATTTTCCTTTTACGTCATTTGTTAACAAGGCAGACCTATATGATTATTTAACCCAATTCAAATGTGTACTCTCCTTAAACAAAAAACGTCATCATGTCCAGCCTCAGCTCTTTGTTTTGTCTATCCTAACATACCCTGACATAGAGGTATTTTTTTCTTCATAACCACACATATCCAGACACTGGCCAAAATAGTCTAATGTCACCGTTTAAAAAATATTCTTCAAAGTTAAAATAGAGTTTTAAAAAGGTCACCTGCATTTTTCCCTTGAAGGTATTGTGTTAAAGCATTTCAACTTTATAGAGGATTTCATCAGACACAAACACGTGGCCCCGCAGTTAACTTCCAAACTTTTTGGCTATTATATAGCAATTTAGTTTATATTTAATGAATATTTGATTGTGTAATTACTGTATTCAATTAAAACTACTCAACAGTTATTGATTTTTATTGCTATTAATGTTTTTGACACTTTTTATGGAGGCAGTGAGAATTTATGGAGAAGGTTTAAGTGGCAACGAATAGATATAAATGAAGGCACTTTTGTCTTTTGCAGTTATGTTTCAAAGCGCTTAAGTTCCACAATAGACTGGCAAATGTAAATCTTCAGTATGACTCACTGCTTGGGGATTGCCGCAAGACCTTGAATGCCCCATTGCATACTGTACTGCTCTAAAACATTTCTGCTTCTTATTATGCATGCTTGCCAACAAACACACCCCTCATTCAATGCATGAATAATTTAGAGCTTCAGCCCACGTGTACTCATTTATGTTTACTGTCACATATGGTGTTGCGAATTTCTGTTCTTTTTCCAAAACATAACATGTATAAATGAATTATAATGTTAAAAGGCATTTCATTTGTATTTTTGAAAAACCCCTAAAAGACACTCTAGCTTTTATGATTTTTATGTTCATTCATGCAGGCCAGTTGGTAGAGATTTTCTACATCAGGCTTGAAGTTCCACATACAGCTGGGAAGACATTTAGCAGACAGGCCTGTCATTCCATAGACTAGTGAGAGTTGAGAACAGAGAGCCCAGCATAAGACTGTAGCTCTCTAGAGAATAGGGCTATTTATGGCACCTTGTGTAAGATGTATGCCCGCAGGTCAACATTTTCCTTCTGTTCTTGACTCATAAACAGTAGAAGATCAGCAGTCAGGCCTAAAATGGAAAGGCCAGATAATTTAACAGAGACTCTTTTAAACTCTCGGACTCTTTCAGTCAAACTGTAGACCACACCCAATTATCACCTATTAAGAAAACAACGCCTTGTCCAAATGTCTGTCATACTTGTTCACCAGGAATAACGAAACTGTTTATTCAAGCGGATTTAGGAACTTGACTAAATTCAATTTTGTAAAGCATGATCACAAGGAAAGTATAAACTTAATATGGTTTAGATTTTTAATCTTACATAACAAAGCAATTTAGAAATTGTGCAGAACTAATGTACTTCTGTTTGGACAGCTAAACTGCGCAGACAGTGTCTGTAACATTGTTGCAACCTTTTGCCAAGTTGGAAATCATACATGCAATTTATCCATCCCTCTTAATGTCCGAAAAACCATAACGAGTAAAAAGTCAAAAAGCCAGATTGTAAATCTTCTCTGGGGAGTAGTTGTAATGTTGCGTACTGTCAGCTGATTGGTTTGTATAAAATGCTTGCTCATCATTGTCCTCAATCAGCCGTTCCTTCATCCTCTTGAAAGGGGGATGGTACCCATACACAGAGCAACACAAAACCACAGTTTTTCTTTTTCTTGTAGTTTCCCCTGCCTAACAGTAGCTCATGCTAGAGAAGCTGATAGGTTCCACATGTGACCACAATGCATTTTGTGTAACATAAAGCTTTTTCCTTATTGTGCTACAGTATTGAGCAGAGAGGATATTTGTTATCTACCAAACAGATCCTCAAGAAAGCATCTGCTGTGGCCTTGTTTGCACCTCCGATTCTCTGCAGAAAGTGTAAATGATCATTTGGGTGTTACATGAAAAATGCAGATGTTGAGTTGATGTGTTGATGAGATGAAACAAGAATATTCCATGCAAAGGCACCCACGGTGTTTGTAGATAGAAATAGATCAATAGATCCTCCCCAAAATTACACCCAGCACCTTTAAAGACTTCCATCCATCCATCCATTTTCTACCGCTTGTCCGAACTACCTCGGGTCACGGGGAGCCTGCGCCTATCTCAGGAGTCATCGGGCATCAAGGCCCTTTAAAGACTTCTAATATGTAAATATATTGCACAATTTTACACATGCACTGCAATTGTGGTTTGTTCAATGACATCTTGGTCCTGTGTCATCCTTCTTAGTGCTCTGAAAAGGAGGGGTGCAGTGAGCCATTGGTTGCAATTTGCAACCTCACCACTATATGCTTCTAAATTTCACACACGGTACCTTTTAAGCCACAGCCATAGTATGTTATATGTCTGGGGTATCTTTGATGATATCATAGAATGACAAATAGTGTTAGCAAATAGACATTGTTCTGCGCTACTGCACTTTCAGAATGACAATCATGGTTATTTTTCTGTGATTTTATCAAAGATTGTATAGTCTAATCCCTTTGGTGTATGCTGCAAAGAAGGGAGATGACAATACTGTTCTCTCTAGGAGAAAGGATTTCTTTTATCCCCTCTCTTATCCCCAAGGAAGGCATGGATTAATGTGTCTGTCAGACAGATCCAGGATCATTTTGTCATCTTGGTTTATCTATGTCATTTTAGGATCAAACCAATACATCCAGATTTCATGTCAGTCTGAAGGGGGCTCTTGTGTATTTGTTTAAAAAAGAATCCATGACGCCCGGTTTAAATTTCACCCACTTACCCAAATCGTATTATACGACAGTCATATTATGCGACAACATTTTTTGTTGAAATGCTACATTAGTGAGAATGCGGATCTGTTATATTTACTAGTTATAAACAACCAGTTCAAATTATAATGTTTTTTGAACCGTGTGTCTTTTTCAGACTATCACAAGAGTGATAGAAAATTAAGGGAAGTGAGAGAATTGTTTGAAAAGCTGGACTTTTTCACACACTCAGTGAAAACAAGGAGAGTACTGTTATATTAACACCTGTCACTACTAGTTGGCCTCAGGGTAAATACATCAGGAAATGTCAACAGTAATACTGTGCCAGCGTTAGAGATGAACTTGTTTTGTTAGTTCAAAAACTTCATTCAGAGAAATAAAGCATTGTACACTTCATGTCCTCATTGGAGTGTTTTTAGTTTCACTGCTTTTAATTGGAGCCTAAAAGTCACATGGCTATTGATTGTATGTTTGATGTGAGGCTGGAAATATTCCACATGATGTATGGTGTGTCATGCAGTGCTGCTGTCTCACAGTAGATGACTCTCCATTGTCGATTTCTATTTTTATGTGTGCAACAGATTCTGCAGACACACAGCTTTCTTTCAGACAGCTAAAGCCTGTCAGGAACCCTCTTTCGTCTCTTGTTCCCAGGGGGATAATGTTTCAGAGACACTCAGGGCCTTTATGTGACCGACGGGATCTTCAAATCAATAAGAGCTCAGGTTACTCTGTGTCAAGAGACCTGATTTAGGGCAAGCTCCCCGGCTCTAATATGATGAATATCTTGCACTCAATGCACCTTGGGCAGATCTCCCTTGGTTTTACTTGCTTTGTTTTCTGAGCCTTTTTCAAAGGATTAAGCGACAAGCATTCTACATTCACTTCCATAATGTGAATATTCATCAAAAAGTGCTTTAATTTGTCACATAACATTTGCTAGTATATGGAAAACACGGCACTGTGAATGAACGATAAAACTTGCTCCCTATGAATTATTCTCTATGTCCTATATATTTGCAGATATTGACATGAAGAAGGACATAGAGGTGCTGATAGCAGAGGAACGTGCTGAGATCATCTCTAAGTATAACAAGGTAAAATAGGTCACTTTCACTAAATTCTTTAACCCTATCACTTTGTTTTATATGCTAGTATTTGGATCACCGGACCAGTGTTTGTAGAGCGTACAGAGCTGTGGTGATCAATCTGGGCATCATGACTTTCCTTAACCCTGACAGACTAATTCTAAATTGGGGAAATACTGGGATCATATCCTCGACTGTCTGTTACGGATCACTGCTTGCATTTCACTTTTCTCTACCATGGTGTTAAGAGAGGACAGAAGAGCAGCAGCCAACCCCTCCCTCCTGTGAATCAATCCACACCAAATGGAAAAGCTTTTAAAGTCACCATGAAATCAAACAGGAAAATTCTAAGTGTTTTACACAGTGTTGCAGTGATTATTATAAATTATTTATCTGCACTAGGGGTTGAACGACCTTCGATTTTTTTCGACTAGGGAATGAAGCCGTTTATAAATATAATAAGAGCTAGGAAATGTTTTGCAACAAGATTTCAAGTAAGACACTTGTCTGCGCTTGAGGGGTGCGGGAGAATAGCAGGACTCCCGCAAAATAGCCTCTAAATATATAGTATCTAAATACAAATAAACTGTTGTTCATCTATTGCACAAGAGCAATAACAACAGTAAAAGAACAGCAGGTGGATCTCTACAGCAGCCTAACGTTACATCAGATCTGAAGCGTGTGTACAGACCAAACTTCCCTTGCATTTAAAACAAGTCTCAACTGAAAGCGTCATGTGCACTAATAAATAAAACAATAGAAAAATGTATTGAGTTTGTTTCACAGCCTATGACTTTAGAACAACGTCAATATATTTATTAGCCTAATGCAGCAGACGCTTTATCATGTACCTCAGTGACACAGCAGCCAATATGAGAAACATTTTTATTTATTCTGTTTCTTTCATGTTTTATTAAATGGGGAACAAGTACAAAAATAGCCGATAATATTGTCAATGTCACGTTTATTTATATAGCAATATTTAATTCAACCGAAGTTGACCAATGTGCTGCACAATTTAAACAAGTTTAAAATTAATATAAAAAAAGAACAAAAAGAAGAGACAGCATACATAAAAGACATACACAATATCAATTACAGAAAGCCAGGTCAAAGAAGTATGTTTTCAGCAGAGACTTGGAAAGTGAAGAGGCTGTTCTAATGGAAAGGGGCAGTGCATTCCAAATTCTGGGGGCAGCAACAGAAAATGCACGATCACCCCTGGATCTTAACCTAGACTTTGGGATACACAGTAATCTCTGGTTTGATGACCGAAGAGAAACAGTGGGCATATATTCAGTTAAAAGGTCTGATAAATAAGAGGGAGCCAGACCATTTAATGCTTTAAACGCTATTAAAAAAATATTAAAAGATCTGCGTGTAAAAGCTAGCGCACTGAAACGTAACACCTGTTTCATACCGCACGCGTAATGTGGGTGACCACCACCCAACAAACCAAATGTGGGACAGGTAATCTGTTTGTGTGGGACAATGTGGGACACCATTGAAAGGTAGCGCGGAAGTGTGATATAATAACGGAATGAAAACATTTTCATAGAATTTTTTAGCTTATAAACATAATTTGTTATTTAGTCCATTCCAACTACAACATAATTAAGGCATAGATAAATGTTATAAAACATAAACAATTTTAATGGCGATTTCATTTAAGGTTCACTGTCTCTTTAAATATTGAGCACAGAAGAGACGTGGAGTTATAGTTTTGTAAACTTTGAAGATTTTATCAAAAAGAGAAAACTAAAGGACTAAAGAACAAACAAATAATGAAAAAGAGTCTCTCTTTCAAAATGTATAATTTTAGCGGTCAACTTCTGCTGCCAACAAAATTATTTTTCAATAAATCTTTGCTAAAATGAACCAAAATTACGTTTTTTTTTTTTTATGTTTATGTTAGCAGCACAAAGTTTGAAGAACAAGAAGAAGTTTGATTCCCAGAGAGCAAGCATACTAATAAAATCTGTCTTGAATGATCAAAGTGTCTGTGAGATACAGTACATAAATGTAAAAAGTTATATATTTGTGCGTTTTTATGCCTGACCGGCTAATAGTGAAGAGTGAAGGACATCAGGTTAAGAAAATACCATACTGCAACTTCCCATCAGGCTACTAATCTTAACAAAGTGAGAGAATCAATAACTGTAGTTTTAATTTAATTTAATACACTTAATATACAATAAAATATAATATTAATATAAATTTAATAAAAAAGTAAGTTGTAATATTACTAGCCAGACCGATAACCAAACACAGACCGGACGTTAACTTCGGCCAGGCGCGTGTGTCCGATGAAACCGTCTAGTTTGGTCCTGATTCAAGTCCATTCTGATTCGAAACTGCTTTCATTTAAAATACATGAAGAATTTGATTAATTGTTGCACCTTTAAGTTTTCTTGAAACGCATAAAATGGTATGTAAATGTTTGCTTGCTTGTGTCAGGGTCGAGAGGCAGGTCTTCAGATCGATCCTTGGGAAGATGCAGACTACAGCGTATATCGAGTCACAGATCGCTTTGGATTTCTTCAGTAAGTATTGTCTTAAAAAACATATTATGTTGCAATGAACGATCAACATATTATTTAGCATGTTGGGTCACCTGAAGCAAAACCAACAACTGTGTTATGCAATCTGAATTGAGGAGCGTGACTGTGCAAATTTTGTTTTTCTCACAGTGAAGAGGAACTGCCCACACCAAGTGTACTTGAAGAGAAGGTAATGTGAAGTACCACACTCTACACAAAAGACTATACTGTACAGTTGGTGTGTATACATCGTTTTAACATGAATACTGAATAAAAATTGTGGTGAGGATTGCACACATACTGTCAACATACGATAACTTACTGAATAAGAAAAGGAGCAGTTGGTTAACTGACATTTTTGAAAGAGATATTATTCTGACCTTCAGATACTCTATGCTGCTTGTATACAAGAGTGTATGGCAAAAACAGCTGGGCTGTCTGGTGATGTGTTCTCGTGTGGCACATTCACAGCATGGAGGTGGCTGATGCATTTGCCAGCTGACATTTTGTCGTGTTACGGAACATAAAGGTGAAAGACTAGCGGTGGAAAGAGTAAAAACTTTATAGAAAAAACTATAACAGAAGTAAATAGAGGGATGCTTGTCCTCCATATAATCCCAAAGTACAACTTTCTCAAATGAGGAACAAAGCATTACTTCCTCAGACAAAAAGAGACAGAAGGGCAGTATGTGTCATGTCGCGGATATTTATATTTGCCATCAGAGTTCGGCGTGTTGAGAATTCTAGGCATGTTTGATATGTATGCCACTGAAGTCATTCTTCTGTTTACATTTTGTTTTTATTTACTGCATTTGCAGCAAAAACAGGTGGAGATTGAGAGGGTGCAGAAATGGCTGAAGATGTTGAAGAACTGGAGCAAGTACAGAAACAGTGACCGGGTGAGGTTTCAACCACTGGGTTCAGACACACTGAGCAAAAAATGTTATGTTATGAGTTGTGTAATGTGGCCTTGAAATAAGTTTCTGTATCTGATTTTGATTAGAATGCTCCAAGGAGAATCACACTGATGTTTAAAACACACACCCACTCTCTGTTTCTTTGTGCAGATGATTAAAAGGGTGTGTAAAGGCATTCCACTACAGCTCAGAGGACAGGCCTGGGCCCTGCTCTTAGATGTCGAGAAAGTCAAGAACGACAATGAAGGAAAGTATGAGGTATGAAAACATTCACGCATAAGAGCTCATCCGATTTAGCCGCAACCTATGGACACCGTGTTGTCATGACTACAGTCGTGACTCTCTGCTGGCCGGAAGCCGGTTGTTTAGTGAGAGTGGGATTACTGCTGTTTTGGTAAAGCTATTTCAGAGGGATTTGAGTGTGATCTGAAAACAGGCAGATGGCTGATACAAATCATACCAAGAGATTGGAGAACAAACCCTGACAAGCAAAACAAACCTTTAGATCCATTGAGGATTTAAAGCAAGCAGGAAGTATTTTCAGTGTGACCTTTGCTGCGATTGCTTTGAACCAGGGTGTCTGCGTGTCCTTAAAACATTTAAATGTCTTTAAATTTGTAAAGAAATTGAAAGCTATTTAAAGTGTCAAATATTATTTAGACTATTATTAGATAATATTGTTAGCAGTGTTTTACATTTTGAGTGAAGATGTTTAAATGAGGCAGGTCAAATGAATGCTGAGGAAACATAAAACTGCATCAGAGCCTTTTTGCTGGTGTCAATCAGACTGTAAACTTATAGTTTATATATAAAAAATATAGTTATTATGATAGGTGGAGAAATTTTCTGTGGGCATTTTGTGATAATCAAAGTCTTAAAACGGATTTTAGTTATTAACACATTGTTTGTGTTATGCTATTTAACACGTGTCATTTTGCCACATTGTAGGGCTTTTCACACTCAACTTAACACCGGGTTGTTTCATTCTAAACCGTGCTTTTAACCCCGGGTAAACGAACGCTTTACACTTGTAATTTTGAAGCAGGGTTATTCCCGCTTTTGCAGGGTTTACCCAGCATTTCAGTGCCAACATGTGCAGTGTGAAACGAAGTGGGGGTAGATTGATACGACCTGCGGACACCCAATCAAAAACTGAACAGCGCATACCTCATTTCACAATCTGTGCTGTTTAAACAATCCTTTGAATTTTTTATTTATTTGTGAAAGTAACGTCGCCTTTGGCATAAAAGAGGCCAAAAGGATTTGCGATGCGTCATTTTTCCCCCGGATGCGGAACAACAAGGTATTTGGTTATTTAAAGGGACCACGCACAATTTTTATTCAATCAGTTCGAAGCTGCAGTATTTATCCAATCGTGACTCTTAAAACCACAAATATGCAAATAAGAATGTTAACCCACGGTTTAGTGATGTCTGGGTGAAACATCAGGTTATAAATACCCAGGGTTATCTCTTAACCTCTGGTAAATTATAAGCAATGTGAAACGTGAAACAGATAACCCAGGATTCTGTTTACCTGGGGTTAAGAATAACCCGGGGTTATAGATTTCAAGTGTGAAAAGCCCTTACGTGTCATTTTGTGTTGATTATGTGTTAAAGGAACAATAAAGGGTTTTTAGGAGGATCTATTGACAAAAGTGCAATATAATATACAAAACTATTTCTTCAGATGTGTATAAAGACCTTACGTAATGAACCGTTATGTTTCTAAAACCTTAGAATAAGCTTTTTAGATCTACATAAAGAGCGGGCCTACATACATTGAATTCGCCGCCATGTTTTGTACAGCAGCCCTAAACGGACAAGCAACTCTACAACGTGCGTTTCCTCTCCCCTGCGGTATAGTGGTGAAATGGACTGCGGATGATCCGTGATCCGTACGGTTCGTACTCTGCGGTTCGGAACGCATGAGACACGCAGATTAAATGTAAGTTTATTCATAAGTAAAACGCGCTCTCTCTACAGTTTTAGCGCCAATGCGCTATCGCCCTCTCTCCAGTATCGGCACGATGACAATATTCAATTCAGTTCAATACAAAAAGCTTTATTGTCTATCCCCAACGGGGTAGAAAATTCTCTTTAAACAAAAGGCCCAAACAATGCTCATTATAGCAACACATTTACATTTACATTGTAACATTACATTTACATTGTAACATTACATACATCCCATAAAAAATCACACAACTATATTAATATATAAATTCACGTTAAGGGTCCTATTTAAAATACCAATTGCATTTGGGATAAAGGTCTTCTTATACTTGGCACTTTTCACTAAAGGAACTTTATACCGTCTGCCAGAAGGAAGTCACTGGAAAGAACTATACAGAGGATGAGTAGAGTCTCCCACAATAACTGAGGCTTTTCTTTTTAATGCCACAGTAAAAAGATCAGAAAGTGGTGTTTGTCTCTCACCAATTATCTTACTCGCAACCTTTATAATCCTCAAAAGTTTGTTTTTGCTTTTAACAGAGAGAGAGTTGAACCAGGATACAATATTAAAAGTAAGAACAGATTCAATGAGGGATTTATATACAACCATCAAAATGTCCTTTTCAATATTAAAACACAGTTTTCTCACTAACCCTAAATGTTGATAAGCCTTTTTAAAACATTATATGAATGCTTATCAAATAAAAATTGAGAATCAATTTCTGTACCTAAATATTTAAAAGACCCCACCTGTTAAACTTCATTTCCATCAACTAACAAAGGTTCACAAAGTGCCAGAACCCTATTTGCCCCACAACACATTTCTTTGGTTTTACTAATGTTAAGCTGCAAAGAACTCTCGAATATTAATATATCAAGAATATTAAAGCGGTTCCAGATAAACAATGATGCTCAAAACTGCTCACTCACACAGCTAATATTAGAACAAAAACAACAACATATCTTGGTTCTAACAAACAGAAAAAACAATGTTACTCACATACTTATCCGAATCAAAACAACCTCCTCCGAGGTGATTTTAAGACGATCTTTCTCTCCAACGGCTCTCTGCTGGAAAGTATCAGTATCTCTGCTAAAAGCCTTAGTATCGCGGGTCCAAACGAGTCTCTGCTGGAAAGACTTTATAATATTAACGCAGGTCCTAGCTCCTGCCTGACTTTTATCCTTCTTTTTATACTTAAAATCCAAAGACCTTTTATTTTATGTTATAAAAAACACTCTTTCTACAATCTTTCTAATCCTCGCATCATCTCTTCCCTTCGTCAAGATGAGAACAACGTCTTTTTGTACTATGGTGGCCACCGTCGTGTTTGCACTAAGCGATTCATTGCAAATCTATAATACAACGCTCGTGGCCGCTGTAAATCAAAAACAGCGCCTTTAAATAAATAAATAAATGGGACAGCACAAGTTGAGTTTAAATAATGGGAAATAACACCTCAAAATCGAGTAATTTTTTTTCATAGTGCTTTTTACAGTTTGCATTGTTAGCACCTTTACAAAAAAAAAAACATGTTGAACACACAGAATAAATGAAGATATAATAGTGAAATAGAGAAAGTGAAGAAATCAAATACATACACACATACTGTACCCATGTACGCACAGACATTATAGAGTGTACTTCTCTCATGGTATTTAATAAGGCAGTACTTGCGTAAAACATGCTTAAAGATGTTTGACAGCTTATTTCGCCTTGCAACACACTGTAATATAACGACATGTCTCTGTAGTCCTTTTAATGATTTGTTTTGATGTATCGGTTTATTTGATTGACAGAAAATGAAGCAGCAAGCCCAGCTGTACTCTCCAGAAATCAAACAGATTGACCTTGACATCAACAGGACCTTTCGAAACCACATCATGTTTATGGATAGATTCGGTGTAAAGTAGGTAACACATACACACACTAAAATGTAAATAAACCCACTTAAATATAATTATTACAAACATAAATACTTTTTTGACTTCATTTTAATGTTAATGATGATTAATACATATAGTGTAAAACATAAATTGTACATATACTGTAGAGCCAGAGTGCAGCATCTCTTTTTCTCTTGCTTCTGCAGATGTTGTCTAGAGCTGTTATTTTCTGTAAAGAAATCATCCCACAGCAGGCCAAAAATGGGAGTGATGTCACTGAGGATTTAATAGATTGCAGGCCTTAGAGAGCCAAGTGGAAAGTCTTGCTCATCTGAAGGGTGTCATTAATACTGAAGGGAGGGGCTCAACTGTAATTTCAAGACATAAGCTGTAGATCTTTATGGAAAGATGATGTTTTGTTTCATTTTTGTGGTGTGGCATATAGTAAAGACTGCAAGAGTGGCGTTTTCGGGTAGTTTACCCCAGTGGTCTGAGCCAGACATGTTCTTGTGTTGTTCTCTATACAGGCAACAGTCTTTGTTCCATGTGCTCTCTGCATACTCGGTGTACAACACGGTAAGAATCCACTCAGATCCATGCTCAAATCCTCAAAGAGCTGGTTACATAATAGCTGAGTGAGTCTGTTCTTGTCCACAGGAAGTGAGTTACTGTCAGGGCATGAGTCAGATTGCTGCCATTCTTTTAATGTTCATGAACGAGGAGGATGCATTCTGGGCTCTGTCACAACTGTTAACCAATCAGAAACATGCTATGCATGGTGAGCCTCATTTTGTTTCTCTTGGTAAACTATTTTTAACGTTGCTATATGTTATTCCATATATTGTATTGTATGCACAATATATGTTTAACTGTTTAAGAATTAAAAATATAGTCCGTTTTATACTTTCTCATTTCAAAAATTTTCAGGATTCTACATCCCTGGATTTCCCAAACTTCATCGGTTTCAGAACCACCATGATCAGATACTTTCCAAACTTTTACCCAAACTAAAGAAGCATTTGGTAAGATTATTCTGGCAGATGCAAAACTGCAAAGAATAAACTAATCATAATGTATGTATATTAGCCTCTATCACATTTCTCATCTCTTTTCTTATCCCTCCCTGCATTTTATGTGTTCCTGTTGAACTCCTTTAGGATAAGGAGCAGATGTTTAGTGGGATTTATAGCACTAAATGGTTTCTCCAGTGTTTCATTGACAGGGTAAGTGTTTACACATAACAGAATTTCACCATTTATGTTTTGATTTATGCTGTAAACATTCTCACCACAAACTCAAACATAAATTATGTAAGCAGCGATTACAAGGTAGTCTGGAATGTGTGTGAGATCGCGTGCTAAGCCTAGACCTCAAAATTCAAGAGCTGAGTGGAGGGTTTGGAGAGTTTCACTTGATAGTAACTGGTGAGTTGTTCTGATAATAGTTGTGATTGTTTTACAATTAATGTGCACAGATGGAAACCCTTCTTTATCCGAACAAGTGGAGCTTTATGATGCTTAAAATGGCTGGCAGGCAGTGCATAGATCTGCTCGG
Source organism: Triplophysa siluroides (assembly GCA_006030095.1). Lineage (NCBI taxonomy): Eukaryota > Metazoa > Chordata > Actinopteri > Cypriniformes > Nemacheilidae > Triplophysa > Triplophysa siluroides. The sequence goes on from VCII01000702.1 coordinate 563,141, forward strand.
TCTTGTCAGTGTTCATCTTTAGAGTTGATAAGTGGACATTCTGGTTTACACGGGCAGATGTGAGATCTGATTGGATTATATACATTTCTAATTTTAATATAAGACATTCGACTTGTTTCTCAGAGATTTGTTAGTGTAGTTCAATCAATTGTTACTGTATAAATGTGAAAACGAGTGGAAAAATGTGAGACCCCCCAATGGTGGAGGTGCCTAAGAAATAAATGAATGGCATCAATTCCTTTTTTCTGTTCAATAAGTAGTAGTTTAAAATGATTGAATGAATCCGACTATTCCAGAAGAATTTAGGTATAGTAGATTTAAGGAAGGACATGTTGGTGGTTACACAAGTAAACGGTTTTGATAGAAAGACTGTGTCTAAAACCTGATTAATGGGGGTGAAACTGCTTGTTATTGGTTAATGTTTGGCTGAATGCATCATGCTCCAAAGCTTTGGCCATGAAAAGGGGGAAAGAAATTCATAGTTTCTAGCATTGAAAAGGTCCAGATTTTTGAGTAACTGTATTTTTTATCCAAAACACTTCATTAAAGGCAGCACATGCCTGTGATATATTTGACACAGCCTCATTAAAAATGCCCAATGAGCAGCCACAACACAATTATATAAATCGAGGAAATGTAGACTGAGGTTGGTGCTTGGCTAACAAAAATGAAAGACTAATTCTTGGTCAAGGTCTTCTGATAGAGGGAGGGGGACAGGAGCAGTGTGTCATTTACTAGGGTGTTTCAGTATTTATCCTGCACATACACACAGCCCTGTGGGTTTGGCTCTGAAAGAACAAGAGCATCCAATGTTAAAATTGCAGAATTGTATCCAGCCTAGGAAAAGTTGTGCTTGAGCAGTACCAGACTATCTGGGGCCCCAGTTTAAAGCTGGATTTCTCTTCTTATGTATAATGATATCTCACAGATTTATTTACATTTATGCATTTGCCAGGTGTTTTTTTAAAGCGTCAGAACAATGCATGATCAGTTTATATGTGGCTGTTCAGCTACGGGAACGTTTCGTTCATTATGGACTGACTACTTTATAAAATATCACCTTTTACAGACTCCATTCACTCTGACCTTACGTCTATGGGACATCTTCATCCTAGAGGGTGAAAAAGTTCTGACAGCCATGGCTTACACCATCCTTCAACTCCACAGAAGTGAGTCATTTGTTTCTTTAATATTAACCAAACTGTTTAGTCCAAAGATCAGCACATTCCCAATTACAATGTGGTCACTAAATCTCTTTTGACATGAGTTCATGACCCCCGCTTATATTTAAAGCCCTAATAAGACTTACTTTCATAATCCGCTTCGCTCTGTCTTCACATAAAGGAAACCTTCACAACATTGGAATTGATTAACTTAACTGTTCTTCAGTGTCAAAATCACTAACTGTAGCTACTCGTGTCCAGAACGTTTGCTTAAGATGTCTCTGGAGGACCTGAGAGAGTTCCTGCAGGAGGAGATAGGAGAGTCCATCTACCTCAATGATGACCTTGTCATAGAGCATCTTAAGGTCTCCATGTCTGAACTTCGCAAAATGAAGTTAGACCTCCCACCACCAGGTTCACCAATTTTTCCTATACATCTATATCTGACTGCTTGAAGATGTACTGTATGCTTCTATCATCTGTATGATTTTGTCACCGTTAACATAATCATCTGTGACAGCACCTTGCTACTACTTCTACTATGTCAACTGTAGAATCATCCATATTTTTACAGTTTTTATTTTTCAAAACATAAGCTTTTTATCAAACTTGTATTGTGTTATAGTAATATTATTGTGTTATTCGTGTTATTATGTTATTCAATAATAATTTTATAGCTTAAATTCAGTAAGAAATTACGGTTTTGTTTAAAGATTTTCCATCCAATGTAAAGTCTAATGGAAAATCAATAGAGAATCAGTATGTTGGGTTCACATTATATACACATTTTTGTTAACACTTTACAATAAGATTGTATTTGTTAATCTAACATGAACTAACAATGAACAATAATTTTTCAGCACTTACAATGCTTGTTTGTTAATACAAATTATTTTTCATGTTAGTTCATGGTGCATTAACTTTTGTTAAAGGGACACAAAAATAACAATTCTGTCATCATTTACTCACCCTCGGGTTGTTCCAAAACTGTATAAATGTCTTTGTTCCGATGAACACAGAGAAAGTTATTTGGAAGAATGCGTGTAACCAAACAGTTCTTGGATGTCATTGAACTGTTTGCTTTTCGACATTGTTCTAAATATCTCTTTTGTGTCCAACAGAACAAAGACATTTATAAAGTATTTTTTTCCTACTATGGTAGTCAGTATATTCAGAACTTGAGGGTGAGTAAATAAAGTTAGAATTTTCATTTTTAAGTGACCTGTTCCTTTCAACAGTTTTAACTTTGGATTTCAAAAGAAAATACCAAAATTAACTTTAACTAAAATCAACAAATGCTGTAGAAGAATGCATTAACCACCTTTTTGTAAACGGTTACATGTCGCAGAGTTTTTTAAAACATTCCTGTTGTGAACGTTTTCTCTTTTCACAGCTAAGCCTGATGAGTTTCCACGGAAGCCACTAGGTCTAGAGATGCCTGTGGTTCTGACTCCATTAAAACGATCCAAACCAAGCCCCTCTGAGGATACACCCAACAAAGCCCAACTCGCCAAACGGCCCCCAACCTCTCTGCACATTTCTCTTGAGCAGGAGTCCATAATACTAGACGACAGCCCTCCACAGGACAAAAAGACCTTTAAAGATGAAGGAACAGGCAGTATGTCGCCCCTCCCCTCACCTGACCCTGTCCTAGTACATAGGCCGATTCCGCTCACGCCTGACGGAATGATAGGAGCACCCCGAGGACGGTGGGGAATGGCCCCCTCCATATGAACCTCCTAAAAACACTATCCCAGAGCTCAGTGATCTGCAAACTGAGCTGTGTGACACTACTTCACCTCCAAATTTAGATGATAAATTGCTATCCAGAACGTCACCTGGACCAGAGCCTTTACAAACATCTTGGACATCTGAGCAGGACGGTGTGAAGACAGCAGAGGGCAGTGTGCCAGGTCATTTACTCTCAAACAATTTACAGATTTCCGTGGCTCACGAATCCTGTCGGCCTTTCAGTATTTCCAATAATGAAAATCTACACGAGGGACAGGAGAGGGATAATGAACATCAGAATTTGGACACATTGTCTGAGAGATTCTCCATTTCACACAAGACCTCCCCAACAGCCTGTGATCAATCTCTGTTACCTGCCAGAGGAATCCCCACAGTTCACTCTCTGACCCTTTGTTGCAAAATGCTTCCCATACCTGCCAACATCTGCCTAAGTCAGAGACCTTTTAGGCTACCAGCCATCTTCTGCTCTAGTGCTTTGCTAGTGTTTTGTTAGAAAGCTTAAAGGCTTACAAGGAAATTTAAAAATGTTTAAAATATAACATTCAAGCAGCATAGGTTTGCTCTAGTATGTTGCATTTAGTTTGTAATGCAAAACAAACAGCACAGCTGGTTGAGATTTATTTGTGGAGTATAAGTTGTTCCGCATGCATCTGTTAAAACTTCGGCACACTGCCAGTATAAGACTTAATAAGAGAAGTGAGCTGGCTCACTGAAGAACTATACAAAAGAGTATATGCTATGTTATTAACATATTAAACACCTTATTTACTTGTGTCGGCAATGACACATTTTCAGTCGGCAATGACACATTTTCACTGCAGCAAACCTGCTAAATCATCGATTAGCTAATATGTTATGGCTTGGCGGTATAACGTGTATTTATTTGTTAAAATAAAAACAATCCATGTTAATTAGGACAACAGCTTACCCTTTTCAGTGGCAAGGGAGTTATATATTTGTATTCTCGTCATTTTAATGGCTTAAACAGACAGGCTCAGTCAATTTATTCTGATTGAAAACACCACTAATGCTAAACAGTGTAAGGGAATGTGCAATACATGCACCATAGTAAAGCCTCAAATTGATCTATCACAATTTCTGAAAGACAGCTCCAGTGTCTTGTAATTGAACTTAAATCTGATGGCAATAGAAAACATGGCCTAGAGGAAGACTGAACGGTATGTTTTCAGTTTTTTTTCCAAACCACAGCTACATTTGGTATTTGTGAACATTTTGTACATTTAGCTTTTTAGAATATTGTATTTTAATGCTTATAGGATTTTATGTATTTGTAACTTAAATGGCTGTAATATCTGATATTCCCTCTGGTGGTTGCATCTATTGTAGGCCTACTTTTCTTCATGATTAACTGGTTGCAGGAGGCTGTGCCATGGTGTAGTAAGCTCTTCAGTTTTACAGTTTGGTTTAACCATTTTAACAGATTCATGCTTTCATTTTGGTTTGGCCATCGACATGTATAGGTAGAACATTGCAAAACTATAGTTTAAATATTTACATTAAAAATAGCAATCCATGGTTTACAATAAAAAATTGTTAGATACAATTAAAGTATTGAAAAATAATAGTATTTTTACCTTCAATCATTTAAAAAAACTGTTACTGTAAAACATCTTTGAGGCATTTTAATGGCATGTGTATTTTAAAGTAGTGAAAAATTGTAGGAAATCTTCTCAAATGAGCACTGTATTTTTACCAGTACTATTATACACAATGGCCTGTGTCAGATGATTTTGACTCTGTTAAATGCTTTTATTATCTGTTTATGAAATTGAAAATGTTTTCAGTGCATTTTGTTATAGATATTTTAGTGTGCATTCCATATTAAGGAGTTTTGAGAGCTCCAACCAAAAGCCTTTGGTTTTATTCGAGATGTAATTTACAAGATGTAAATACGTTCACTTTGTAATTATATGTTTGAGTTAAATTTTCAGAAATAGACGTTTTGTAATCTTAATTTGGCTGTGTACATTTCTTCAAACGCAACATTTCTTCAAACGCAAAATACAGCAGGACCGCATATGTCGATACTCTGTTTGAACACAAGAGGGCTCTGTAAACATATTTCTTCACAGATTCTGATTTCATGCCAAATTTGAGTTTGTCTTCATATTCACAGCTACAGAAAAATACCATTATAATATGTCTCTAGATGTTTTTTATATTATAATAGTGATGCACTTAAAATGTATAGATTTGACAAGACAGTACTGCAACAAGCAGTTTAGAGTTATATCTCGGTAAGGACACGATTCAGATTCAGATTAATCAGGTTTTTAATGCAGGCATCATTAGACCTTTACGAGATCTGCATGTCTGTTTCCTGCTCTCTAAGGACATTGACAGCATGCGGTGACACGGGTTGCTTTGATTGATGCCACGCCTTGGCAGATTGTGACTGCCATACATCATAATTGAGCCTCAGTGAGAGAGAGAGAAGGGGTGACAGAAATGGAGCAGATGCAGAAAGATGACACATCATCACTCATCATCATAAGTGAGCAGGTATTGATGTTCTCATCTGTGCTGAATTCTGCCATGCAACACTTTATACTACAAAGGTTATCAGACCGCGCTGTGATGTGCACAGTAACTTTCCTGGCCTTTAACCGTGTTTGATCTAGGAACAAAAAGGAAATTCTCTCATATATTTTAGATCAAACTGAACGATTGCAGACAAAGACATAAAGCAGCGTAGCCTGACAAAATAATCTCTTTTTGATTCATTTTAAGCTTTGATCTGGTTTTTATAGGCTCCTATCAACTGAGTGGGAATCAACTCCCACGGTTTATAACCCATACAAGCTGAACTCTCACACACCACACACGTGAAATGATGGAGATCACATCAACCTTTCCAATCCTATCCATGTTAACATCCCAGGTGTCTGTTCAAAGATTTTTTTTCCTGACTTTGCCATTAATGTTTACATTGAAGACCGTACCTATAGCCTTCAAAGGTATGATGAGAATAATCTTCAAAGAAAGCACCTTCATTCCAAACATGCTCAGGGTTTCTCCAACGTGTACCATTCAGACCAGATTCTTTAATAATACACTCTTCTGGTTGCGTTTTAGAGCTAGTTATTGTCATGTTCACGGCGTATAAAGAACATATACAAGGTTTTTAATAAAAAGTTTTAATTAAAAATGTAATTTCTGTCATCATTTACTCACCTTCAGATTCCAGTTCCAAACCTGTATACATGTCTTTGTTCTGCTGAACACACAGGAAGATATTTGGAAGAATATCAGATCTCATTCCCCATTTATAGAGGGAAAATAATTACTTTGGGAGTCAATGTGCAATGAGATCTCACATTTTCCCAAATATAATTCTTTGTGTTGATCAGAACAAAGAAATGTATACAGGTTTTGGAACAATCTGAGGGGGAGTAAATGAAGACAGAATTTTCCTTTTGAATTTTCATCTTTGGGAGAAGTATCCCTTTAAGGCAAATTATATTATAAATATGCCCAAAAAAACACCACTCATTATTAGGGTGAGCCCATTATTTATCAAAATGACTCCTTTGTGCTTTTTTCTTGCCTATGTGTTTTTCATTACATTTGGGTATTTTGCAAATGCTTTAATCCACAATAATTAAAAGAAAAAGAATTAGGAAATGGCAGCAGTGCAACGCTTAAATTTGTCCTTCTCACAATAACTTGCTGAATTGCCCCATTAGTCACTTGCTGAAAAAATATTGCATTTAAAATAGAATGAAACTAAATAAATGGCAACTTCGGCGTGATATCGTTTAAATTTGATCATATTAATGCCACCTTAATCTACCGTCGATATACAAACCATTCAAAATAATCATTCTTGAGCTCTGATTCTTCCAGGTGACAAAGCGCACTGGCTCCACATTGGAAGCGGTTTCTTTGTATATAAAGGTAACAGCTCCCTCTACCACCAGCAAAGGGCGCGCGGATGAAATTGAGGATGCAATCGGACAAGTGCGGTTTGTCAAGCTGCTTGGGAAAATAATTCAGTTTTCTTTCATAGCGAAGAACACATCGTAAAAATATCTGGATGCATGAAAAGCTCTAACGACGACGATTCGAGGATTTATTTGCGTTACGCGAAGATGTTTTCTTCCACGGCTGTGAAACAAATCGGAGAAACAAAAGCGTGCACCGTCTCGAGCGCTTGTGAATACCCGTGCGACAAACGCAAGAAGAGACATTGATACAAAACCAGAAAACAGCGATACTTCATGGATATTTAGCGCAGCGATTTAATTGCATTGTGACAACAAACACGAGACTGAAACGAGAAAAAAACGAATTTCACACTTCAACATTTCCACTGTCTGTCCATCGCACACGACGACTGGAATGAGGATTTGTGCAAAACTCTAAACTCTTTTGTGCACCATTAAACAGGACTTCTGCATATGAAGACAGAATGAAATGGAAAAAATAACTTTGTTAGGTGCATAAAAGTCACTATAGGGACCATCAGCGACCCTATCATGATTTTGTGAAACGTGTATTTTCCTTCCAATAACACATACTGCATGATAAGCTGTCCATCTTCACAGGATCGTTCTTTTGAGCAGTAAGAGGCATAGGACACCAGGACCTGCCAACACCTCTCTTGTGCTGATGCCATTCACAGCTCGACCGTATGAGTAGACATGCTGATATTAGTGAGAAATACACTACAACGGTGAGTTTAAATGCACATTTTAAACGGTTATACCTTACTCTAAATCTGTAAGACACATCTCTATCAGTGAATGTGAAAAATAATTTGTACTTGTACTCCTTTGTTGCTTTTTGATATTCCTGCTGTACCAGATCAACACAAGACAGTCACCTGAGTTTTCCACTGAGTGGGTGATGTTTCTGTGATGAGAATGCGCTTCCCTCTGAAGAAGATCCGCACGCAGTTCAAACTCCTTCTGCTACTCGTTTTGCTTATGTTTGCCATTGGGTTCACATATCTTCACATCAATCAAGGCAAAGCCATCAAACTCCATTTCAACTATGGTAAAGGTAATAATAATATTTTTGTTCTACGATTCTTTGTACTGGATACCTTGTACTGTACTACACTGTTGCCTTTAATACATTTATTTTTTTAAATATTTAAGACAGTGCATATTAAAATCCTATATATCTCCAGGCTTTATATGTCATAGCGCTATTGTGAAAAGCCTTGTCTGAAAAGTAGGTTATTCATTATTATTATTAGATGTTTCTATTGGGATATCGTCATAGGTTATGAAGAAGGCAGTGGTGGACAAAAGAGCTGTCCAGTGCTGAAACCACTTTATGCTTTAAATGAAGATTTTTCTTCAGGTTAAAGTTTAATTATTGCTCATTTCTGTCCGGCTAACTGCTGATTATACCTAAACTAATTTGTACTCCGGGCTGTGGTACCATTAGTTGTACTGATAAGACTCAGAGTGGATCTGTGCAGATATAATTTTCCTTTACGCTTTTTAAAGGGAAATTAAGTCTGAGCCACAGGCAGAATTTTAGATTCATCTCTTGTGATGAATGTAATGAAAAGTACCAATTCAGACATAGTAGTTTCCCTTCCTTTAATTACTGTATGGAGTAATAACTTACCACACAACTCTGTGAGGCCAAGAGTGGAGTTTCTTCACATTTTGCTGTTATATTTGGTTTGTGTGTTTGCATAAGGGAGGTTGACACAAAAGTCTTATTCAGATGTCTAGAGTATAATAGCTTTTTCTGTTCACCATTGGAATAGGAATACTTATTACATATAATATACAAATATAAATTCTGTTGTGAAACAAGGGGTTAAATATTGTTAAACAGGCGGAACTATATGATATATGACGTATTCATTGTTAACATATATTCCTTAATTAATATACTTAATCAAAATCTTAATGTGACTCCAATTCTACAGTGATTTCTAACATTTAGACAAGTGTCTCATTACCCAGCATTCCTCCTCTCATCTCATTAAGCCCCAATGTTCAAGAGGTTTCGCGATTTTAACCCTGTAACCATTTGAGTTTTTTATATATCTGTGTTCATACATGGTGTTACTGTTTTGTGTCTTTTAGTTACGACAAGTAATTTGAAAAACCTCATTTGGTGCTGTTGATGTGAAAAGGTCCACACTCATGCAAACATATCTCATATTTGCTCTGAGGAAATTTTAAGACAATTTTCCATTCTACACAAGCTAAATGTTTTTTTATAAATAACAGTCTCTCATTAACTCTTCCCTTGAAGCGATGTGTCCTTTGTTATTAGAGGTGAAGTAATTGTTGCGGATTAGCTGATAAATCACCTCTGTATTTGGGAGAGGAATAAATTTGTGTATTTCTAATTATAGCGTAAAGGCTCAAGGCTTTTTCCCTTTTGGTTTTCACTGATTGAGGTTTAAAAATGGAGGCTGGTTGTTGTGAATTTTGACAGGGAGAGAAATGAGAGGTACACACTCTCTTAACCCATAGGTTAATGAAATTTGTGTTGGACCACATTATAAGCTCCTTTCAACACAAAAGGTAATGCTAATGCAAATGGCTTTTCTTGGACTGCTGCCACTGTTATCTCAGCTGAGACGTGCTATAGGTGGGAAGTAACAGGGTTAAGCTCTTAGGACACTTCACCCCCTTGATCGCTGTGTGAACAAAGGTTTAATGGGGATATGGAGAAGCCCCACAATCTGTCAGGGCATAGAAGTAACGTGAACGTTTAAAGGAGTCATATGACATGGCTAAACCGAATATTATCGTTTGTTTAAGATGTAATGCAAAGTGTATACACGATTTGAGGTTAAAAAAGGCTGTATTTTCCACATACCGTGCATGTTTGTAGCTCCTCTTTGCCCCGCCTCTCTGAAACACGCAGATTTTTTACAAAGCTCATCGCTCTGAAAAGCGAGGTGTGCTATGATTGGCCAGTTAACCAGTGCGTAGTGATTGGTCGAATACTGCAAGTGTGTGACGGAAATGTAATGCCTCACCATATTTGGAACATTAGGTTCCAAAGCAATTGTACTGACAGGTACTGACTTGCGTATACATTTGGGCGGTCTTAGTCAACTCATACCACGAACTGACGTGGATTTGTGGGGGTGTGGTTACACGAAGCCTTTCAGGCAGGTCTGGGTGAGCATTCGTTTTAAATAGAATGCATCTTTTGTTCCGACACTTTATTTTTTGCAATTTTACGTGTTTAATACATGCATGGGCAACTTTCACACCAAAGACAGAAAAACACGTGTTCGCGCCATATGACCCCTTTAAGGACTCAAACTGTCAGAACCAAATGCTACAAAATGAATAAACTTGTGCTGTGTAATTTGGATGAAGGACATACTTTATCATTCAGATTATTCATTTCCGCAAGCAGTACACATCCGCAAAGAATGAAGTCCTGTAGATTATTTCTGCTAACCAGCAAAATAAATAACAAGTAAATTAAATTAGCTAGTATGTCTAGCCTAGATTTTTTGGATTACCAGTGGAAGAACCTTTACTTGGCAAAATTTCTGTAAATGCGACAAAGTTACACGACCCATTCAACAAATTGTTTATTTAATACAGTTATTATACAATAAAATATTGATATAGATTAATATAAATTAATTAAAATATAAATAGTTATATTATTAGCCACTTGCCAGACCGATAAACAATCACAAACTGTAAATTAACTTCGGGCCAGACGCGTGTGTCCTATGAAACCATCTATAGTGCACCACTGTTGATGCCATTCATACAAATTTTTTAACCCCTTTAAATCTCCTTAAGTGAGAGATCCTGAATTTGTGTTAAGCATGCAGAATTTGATAAGCGTACTTCTAGTCAGAGAAGCCCAGACAAAATCACAAGAAATGTCAAGGTGATTGGCAATTTTTTCAAAGATGCTTTCTTGAAAAAGTTATATATACCATAATCTATAGCATGTGGTACACATTTATGTGCAAACTACTTGTGAATAACCTTTTTTTAACAGTTGACCATATGGGGTTTGCTTATTATTAATTAAACACATTTTGTTGTTCACACTTTCAGTTAAAAAGCTCATAGAACAAAATTACTGAAGATCTGTTAACATTGGTAAAGTTAAAATACTTTTCTCTGTGGCAGTGTAGCATATGCAATTTATCAGGTCTGTGATTATGGAGCCACAGATGTTCAATGTGCAATGCCTAAGCTATTTACCAAGGTTACATCTGATAGAACCTGTCCTAAATTGAGCAGAATGAAACCACTTTGCGCACCCAGAGAGTTGAATGGCGCACGGTAAATGTAAGAGAATTTGTAAATAGTTTCATCACTTGGTGATTGTGATATCCATTAGGTTTGTGTGTGCATACTGTAACACAACATACTACTTTGTTAAGGTGTTTCTAGGAATAAAAATAGCTACTGTAGATGTAGTTCATCAAGATGTGACATCCTGATCATACTTGTTTACATGATATACCATTATTAATACGCGTCTCGGTTTACTGTTTGTTTGTTCATTTCTGCTGTCTGTTGCCCTCTGGTGTGTGCTGATATTGTGCCTTGTGTACACAGCTTCTGCCGATATCGCCACATAGATCATTTTATAGATGTCTACAGGTTCTTCATTCTTGCGTGATGGAGCACTTTGTCTTGCTGTCTTGCTCTTGCGCTGGTAATTGGCAGACAAACAGCTGCCTCCAAGGAGCGATTGGTACCACCATGTTTTTTTTAAGTGTACATGTTTTTGCAACATGGTACTATATCTTTGAAAGAACCATGGAGCACCGCATAAATAACATGGTTCTCAAGTTAATGTCCTATGGAATTGTTGTGGTACAAACATACAGTATAGTATGTTAACATAATGTCTTGGTCTGCAACTACGCACAAGCACCAAGTCACACAGAGAATACTCACCAAGTCACCAATATAAATGAAACCAGGCATGTGCAGCGTGTAAGCTTTTCAGAGCTTAATAAGATAACTTTGGTCACAGTGTCGGCTGCTCCACATATAAAGGATCTCTGTAAAAAAAAAGTTGGCTGCATCTCATTGCCTTTGATTTCAGTTGCTGGCACCTCCAATGCTCATTGGTATTCCTGGAGGCAGCAATGCTATCCTCAGCACAACCGTGGCTTTGGCTCTAGGGCTGAAGATGCGCTCTGCATGGCCCCATTCCAATCGTAGAGGAGCCATTATCATTTCTTATTTATGGCACTTTTATTTAGGGACAGCCTTCAATATAAAGAGTTGCAGGTTGCATGTAAATGTTTTTAACAAATTTCCTTTTAGTGTTTGAAGTTTTTGTAGTGCCATTTAGATGAAACCATGCATTTTCAAATGACTGTATGCTTGCATTCTGTTTCTCTGCGGTAATCCTTAAGCGATATTGAGAATGTGCCACCATTTCTCAACTTTTTAAAACTCATGTCATGAGCAAAATTCAGAGAAAGGCACTTTGGATGCCCTGAGCGCAAATCATTCTTTATGCGGACGGTTTTGCAATAAGAACGGAAGGAAAACATTCATCCCTTATCCACCTGTCACCCTGAAAATGCCAAACGCAGTAGGCTGCTTTAAAGCTGCCATTACACACTCCGTTTCTGCCAATCTCATATTAATCTTGAGTACCTATAGAGTAGTATTGCATACTTCGTATCTTCAAAGTATTTAGTTTGATCACATTTATAAACGATAGATACAGCTGTATGATTATTTCCGAAAAAATACGACCTCCTGGGGGTGTGCGGGGGGAGGAACTAAATCACGAGCAGACAATACATTATCCCTGCATAACTATTGATTCACTATAAGTTTGTGTTGTTTACATTATGCACGTATCCACGAATTGCCAACAAAACACAGACATATGACTTAGTTTCACTTACCGCGTGCGGTTCATGTCCGGCATCTTTTAGCGCTGGGATCTTCAAATCCAGCGTTATATCCACCGTTTATATAAAATCCATCACTGAAATGCCCTGAACAAACAAACACACTAAGACTTCTCTCACTATCGCAAGATTAACGAGCTGCAGCTGCAAGCCCACAGCGCGGCCAATCTTGATGGTAAGCGGGTCTTCCTCGCTTGTCGGTTGACGCGTGGGTGGGCTAGTTCATTCGCCTAGCTGTGGGTGTGCTTTTCTGGGAGAATTGCCCAATAAGGGACTAAGAAAAGTTTTTCATGTTCGAAAAAAACTTTCTGAAACCTATACGGACGCTGGGGGAGTGTATCGAGCACAGAAATACTATGTAATGCGTCTAACTCGCCGCTTTAAGTTGCTTATATTGGAAGATGGTGTGGCATTCCAACCACTCATTTATTCCCTGCTCCTAGTGTCTCGTTAAATAAGAAATATTTTGCAGAGGTGAAATTTTTATTTATTATAGTAATTCTTTATCGACTGTAATGAAACTGTTTATTTGAGCAGTTTTAATGGCTGATAACTATTATGATGAAATATATGTATGTGTGTGTGCTGTTTATTTACTCTGCTTACATATACAGATGTTTCATCGTTGTGCTAGTTTGGAAATGGGTATTTTGTCTTCAAAGAGCTGAAAGTTTTCTAATAGCTTACTATAGAATCCAGTGTGGGTGAAGGAATCTAGTTTAACGGATGATTCTCTGTTAGCTCAGCATGCTGCTTTGATGAGAGGAAGAGATTCTTTTGTTGTGAGTGTGTTGTGATAAATTGATGCCAGTGTAATTTATATCAGTATTTCAAAACGTTGTGATTTCACAAACCTTGTAAGAACAGAATGGAGGCGGTGGAACTGTTGGTATTTGGGTACTCCGCATATTTGTAAACGTTGTGTTTCAAATTTTCTGTAAATGGATGCATTATACCAGCATATCCATTAATGGACTCATCGGATGAGCACTTTCAACAAGTTGTTAGGATTTATTAGGGTCTTCATGAAATGTCTGGAATATATTTTGCTTAGAAACACTCAATGGCTGTGTAAACAAAACCCTCTTTGCCTCGTCAAAAACAAGCCGTTTTGGGGCATGTCTCTATAAATGATAATGAGTTACAGCGCACCCCACCCCCCTTCTGTCTGCACGTGTAGTACTGCCATGGCAATGGTTTAGCTAAATTATGTTTCCTGAACTCCTCCTGAACTAACTCTGCGGTTGGTTTCGTTTTAAATGTCTCAAATCAATGTCCGAAAACTAAAAAATCCGTCACAACAAACAGCACATCCTAATGTGCTCACGTTGTGCATGTATGCTTGCCTAAAATAAAATACGCTTGTCCTTGACATGTTATAACGTTACATACATAACGTGAAAGCATAACTAGTATGCTGTGACAGATTTTTCAGCCTAAGGACGAATGATTTGAGACGTTTAAAACGACTGTTCATTAGCAAAACAAACAGCTTGCCGCAGCTGAACATATTAATGCACATAATGTATTAACATACATACAGCTAAACTCCAAGTGCCCAGTTGCCAAATAACATATAAATATAGAGTAAGTTTAACAATGGCTTTGAATGTTCTATTTAGCCCGTGACTGACTTAGCTCCCTTCGCTATCATATGCTAACATTATCATCCTATATATATGGTACATGTACGTCAATTCAGACTGTTGATAAATAATAATTACATCGGCAGCTTTGTCTCATTTAGTTGGTCTTGATCCCTCTTGAGGAACAACTTTGAAGCTAATCCTGCTTGTACTGTCCCAGGTTGATAAAGCACTCTGGCTTGAAGTGATTTGCGCAAACAAGCAGGTTTTTACTTATGGTTTCTGAGGGATTTCCACTAAAAATTAAGTAAATCCACTCCTGTCTCTTCCGAGGTTTGGACTCTGTGTAGCGACTACATTGCATGTTGTCCACGAACTTTAGCCAAGGCGTCACGTACACCGCTGTCACTTGTGAAAACAACAATGGTGGCAGCGGCGTGGGTGGAATTGTGTAGATTAAGGGGCGGTAATATTTTTCCCCAATAGCCTGCGTCTACCTCACATCAGGAGCGAAATCTGAACGGCTCGATTTCTCACATGTTTGCAGGGAAAGGCTCATCTAAACAAACTTACTAGGATCTTGTTTTTCACGTTTTCTGAGTTTCTAGATGCACCGGGGACCCGATTATAGCACTTAAACACAGAAAGATTTGGATTTTCATCCGATGACTCCTTTAATAAAATTATGATATATTGTAAAAGTTATTTTAGAAAAGGACATTTTGATCTTACATTTTTCTACTCACTGAGTACACACCAGTTAATGTGTTATTAAATTAAATTAAATTAAATTATATAAATTATTAAAAAAGGTACTGTGAATAATTTACAAATGCACTTTATAAAAACATGGTCAACTGAAATTATTTTAATATGAAATATTTTATTATAAATATATTCCTAAATGGTTTCCTGTATGAAAATAAAAAATGAAATGTAGAGTTCACTGAGAGGAGACTTTTGCCTTGCCTCATTTCAGAAATCCACCAGACGCCACTGAGATTATTAACCTTGCAAACAAATAGTTTAAAGCCCTGAAGGATGGTACAGAATTTATTTAATTAGTTTTAAAGAGTCTAATGAGTTAAGGTCTCAGATCATCAAGCAAACACCATATTTGTCTAAAATGTCATCACATTACTCCTAAATGCAAAGCTGAACTGTGTAAAAGTTGGAATTTGATCAGTTTAATCTCTGAAAAAATTCATGACATACAGTGTAACGGTATGAATTGACAGAACCCAAGCGCAGGCAGGTAAGGGTTAACAATTGTTTTTAACAAAATATTTTTAAAAAACTGTAAATAATATGACTAAACAAAACCAAACACTTCCCACGAGAGGGAACAAACTGAGCAAACAAATATTCTACAGTAAACAATAAACTAGAGCAAACAATAAACTTCAGGACCATGCAAAGTGGGAACAACGACACGTAGAATACAAGGAACCAAGCAAACACTTCGACATGAACTGAACTACAACAAACCGACAAGGTTTGGAGGACAGGAGGACAGGAGGACACGCGGCGCAAAGTGATAAAAGCCACGTGTCTCCACACATAACACAACAGAAACCCAAAAGACGTGGTACTGCCACAACTCTGTCCAGGGATCAAGAAAACTTGTGACATGAAGGACAGAGTTCTGACAAAAAGTTCAAGCTCTGCTGCTGCTGCTTAGCAAAGCAAATGTATGAGGGCCCTCATTCTCAATCTAATTTGCTTCAGCTGTTAACACCTCTGTCCTCGATAACCTCTTAAAATGAGTTGTTGCATCATCAATCTCTTTTAACTCGGATGTACTGGAGTATTTTGCATCTTGTAGATTTAATTGGTCCCACAGAATCAATTCAGCATCGGTCGATGTGACGTACAGAGAATTTTACTTTCTTTAATGTTCTCACTTTTATACCTCAAGACCTGCTGGTGTACCCATTTGGACTGTCGATGAATGGGTTTGAATGAGAACTGTTTGTTCTGCCGTTCTTTTATTCTCATAATTTTTCTCAGTTCTCATTACTTTTGACCCAATGAAAGACCTCTTTGGGTGCATGTCACATTTTTTATGATATATCAGGTTGCTTGTTTGGTGTCAGAGCCTGTGCCACTAAAAGCACTGAATGGATTCTTGTGGCTTTTCACTGTACTGTATCACTTCTTATGCCAGTCTCAGTCTTTCAGACCACGAGCCTGAAAGACTGATAAGGACTTGCCAGTCTGTTTCTAAGATTACCCTATCCTTTCTCTGCAGGGGACCTGTCTCTTCATCCTTTTTATTTAATCTCTCTCTCTCTCTCTCTCTCTCTTTCTCTCTCTCTCTGTCTTTCTCTTTCTTTCATTCTTTCTTTTTCAATGTGAAAAGTATCTCTCTCATTTACCCAAATGGAAGGATCTAACATATGCATGTATTCATTTATAAATATTAATGATTCGTGTGCACTCTCCATTCTTCATCTGCTTGAAGGCTCAGCTAAAGGACTTTGCTCAAGAAAGACACACAAACTTAAAAAAAAAAAGTTAATTTGTGGTGAACTGGATGGATGTCTTGTCACCTCAAGACAAATATGGCTGTAACATAATGGTCAGAGGTTGGCAAACTGTGTGTGTGATCTATGTTTGCACCCATATTATAGCATTACAGCAGTTTGCAATATTTATATAATATCCTGACATCCTTGTTTTGCTGTGTGAGAGATTGATCTCTCCTAGTTATAAGTCTCAATGGGACTGCTTGGTAAAGTTACTTGCCTCAGATGTTATAATGGCAGCTGGTGCACAGCTGTTGGAGTGGCTGACAGGGATTGTGGGTAAAGGGCTGGAAGATACAGATGCACCTGCCTTATCTGTGAAAATGTGTAGGTGCAGATGCATTTAAAAAAAGCTAAATAAAGAAATACAGAGGCAGAGATGATATAGCTGTAGAAGTTCTGCCAGACTTGGCCAGTGAATTGCATACGCCCTTCTGTGCAACCTACAAAACCAAAATATTGCAATTATTTTTTTTTTTTTACAGTTTTCCATGTATAATGCTACAAAATCTTTCAGTTTTTACAGAGTTTTCTGTATTTTTGAAAATACGGTCAAAAAACATAAAATTACAGAAAAACGCAAATTTACAAGAAAAACAGGAAAAATGTGTAAATTTTTAGGAAAAATATTATTTTACGGTTTATTTCTGGTCCCCCTGCAGCTGTCAGAAAATTTCATTTTATGACGGGTGTGGAAATATATTGTGGAAATATACTGGTGGAAATTTACTGGATGTGTATTATATAAATGTTATGACTAACTATCGCTTGTCCTTGCATGATAACTATTGCTTGTCCTTGCATGAGAGTTTTTGCCCCCCATAGCTGTTTTGGTGGCGGAAACAGTTCTTCCTGTTCATCCCTAAATGGAATTGTTATGTTACACTTGTTTTGTCTGCAATATATGCCACGTACACCGTTTCTAACCTATTGTATAAATAGAGGGATTGCCCCTCTATTATTTGAGCATTCAGCAATAAACCATCTGTTAATTCACTTGGCTTCTTGTTTTGACTGCTCCGGAGCTCCGCGGAACTTCTTCTCATCTATCCAGACGATCGCACAACACAGACAGAGTAGCACATTTCTTACAGTTCTTGGTGACCCCGACGTGATTTCTCCGATCAGGTAAGACATGAGTTTGTTTGACTACCTGGTTGGTGAAATCTGTTGTGTGTTTTTGATGTCCGCGACGTGATTTCTCCGATCGGGTAAGACATGAGTTAGTTTGACTACCTGATTGGTGAAATCTGTTGTGTGTTTTGAGTTTTTGATGACCGCGGCGTGGTTTCTCCGATCGGGTAAGACATGAGTTGGTTTGACTACCTGATTGGTGAAATCTGTCGTGTGTTTTGAGCAGCGGGTTCGAGTCTCCTGCAACCGTTGAGCGAGGGGTTTTGAGTCCCCCCGCAAGAGACATCCTCCCACGGTAGAGTGAGGAGGAGAGAGCGCGCTTTACACATTTATACACATTAGTTGAGAAACAATTCATTTTAAATCGCTGGATTCTTGAGAAGGTTCCGCACAAATGGGGGGATCATATCCAAAACCCCAAATGGGGGAGTCGCCATTAGATTGGATGGTTCGCTGTAATCAGGCTTTCTACGCCAATCCATGGGTAGATAATTTAGCTGGTTGGACTGAGGGAATCGAGCGATGTCCTACGTTTCCACGCACGGGGAGTTTTGACCCCTACCATTTGGCCAGCGCTTTTCGAATGATTTATAAAGGGGCTGGGGATCCCGGTTGGGATTATCAGTACATGAAAGATGGTTATAGAGCATGGGTAGAAATGAAGAAAGTTTGGGATAACGGACAGGGTATTAGCACACCGGGAAAACTCCTTAAAATGATACCTAAACCACCTAAAGGCAAAGAGGCAGTTAAATAGAGGGCAGAGGCAACGGCGAAATTACAAAAAACAATTGCGCGACAGTTATCCAAATTACCACCTCCTTCACCTCCAGAGGTGCATGCTCAGGCACCCCCTCCACCGTTGTACCCCGCGCTTGCTTCTTATATGCCGCCCGCGCGCCCCCGTACTCCATGCGAGGAGCTCGAAAAAAAACTGCGCCCGAACCCCCTATAACGCCGGTCCCGGAACCCCCTGGGGTTATGCCTTATGGACCTGAGGGTCCATCAAATGAAGCGTTTATGTGGATAACCAAGAGGCAGAGGCATGTTGAAATACAGCCTCCGTCAGTGGCAGCTTTAAAAGACGTTATCTCCATGCTGCCGGCCTTGGACCAGCCATTGACATTTGTTGATATGTTAATAAAATCAACACGACACCAGCCAAAGAGGACTTGCCCCCTCCGTGGCTGAATGTAGCTATGGTATCACATGGCCCCGCTAGCCTCGGGTCTTATGCCTGATCTCGACCTGACTGTTGTCCAGTCTTTCGCGACCCCCAGTGATTTGTCTTTTTGGTCCTCATTCGCTGCATTACAAGATAACTCGGGTCTCTGGTCTGATCGCGACCAACGCATTTGCATTCCTGAATCGGCCTTACCGTTCCTCGTCCGCGAGTTTCACGGTGTTACACATCGCGGTCGAAGAGTTTTCCATGTATAATGCTACAAAATCTTTCAGTTTTTACAGAGTTTTCTGTATTTTTGAAAATACGGTCAAAAAACATAAAATTACAGAAAAACGCAAATTTACAAGAAAAACAGGAAAAATGTGTAAATTTTTAGGAAAAATATTATTTTACGGTTTATTTCTGGTCCCCCTGCAGCTGTCAGAAAATTTCATTTTATGACGGGATTTTTTTTACAGTGTGAACTAACAAATTGATTTACTGCAAGAAAGTGCCTCAAAACATTCTAAATGGCTTAACAAAGATTACGACTGTGGCCAACTTTAACATTTTTGTTATGCTGGTAAAGACACAATAATGATTTCAGGACGCTTTTGTCAGGTATAGGGATATTTTCTGTTACATAAAGAATAGCATTATTTGTAACAACTGGAGAAATAGACTTTTCAGAACATAAGTTGTATTTATACAGAGTATAATATGGTAAAATATTTTTTTCCGATATCCCCCTGGCTGATAATACATGCTGACATTGACAATCCCTTAGCACCCTTTTAAGTAAAAACAAATATGTCAGTAAAATTACCACCTATAATGTTAAGCGCATTTGACACATCATTTGAATAAAGCGTATCATACTTTTTTCTCTTCATATCAGTTTTCTCACACCTCCAGACAGCGCAAAACACACCGGAAATTTTCAAATCACACCTACCACCCTGCTGCACTAACCTGGATGGATTGATCTTTTTATAGTCTGTATGGTTAAAGACCTGTCTTGTTTGAGAGCAGGTGGCGTGATGTAGGTTCTGTGTGCTGTCACTTCATCAGGTAGACACAGATCAGACCGACTGATCCAAGCGCAGACAGCAGGTGTCAAAACCTGTCTGGGAGAATCTGTTCCGCATCTCCAGCTAGATCGTCCTTATTCCCTGTCATATTTTACCCATATATTCCTCTAATACATCTGCCACATAGAATCTCTGATCTGCTATCTGATCTGGTCTTTAGAAACAATTTTATGAGTCTGTCCCTCAATACTGTACATGTAAAGAGAGGGCAATGTAAAATATTGAATGTAGGATGAAACTGCACAGTGCATTAAACATGGTTTTAGCAAAACATGCCATTAGTGAAGAGTTTGTTCTGCTTCAGTGGCTCGTGCTCTGCCATCAGTGAAGCTATGTTGACTTTCATTTGGAAAAAGTATAAGAAAAAACAATCAGTAGCTTGTGCAGTTGTTAAATACGCAATTACTTATTTACATTCCAGTTACTTTTAGACAAAAATGAAGCTTGTTTGAACCTAAACTATATAGAAGAAACTTTGAAAATTGTCCGGATTACAGTGTCATTTGCGTGGACATTAATGAGTGAGATTGCATACATATTCAACTTATTTGTATGTAGTAATAACAGTTGAAATGCATTTAATTATGTAATTATGCAAACTATTCACATTAATACACAAGCCAGTTTATGCTGAAACATCTAAATAATGTACAAGCGCAAGGGAAGACTAATTGAAATGCGCCTTTGAGGCTTGCAGGTTGACCTCTCCACAGCAGATACTCTTTTGTAAAATTGCTGAATAATTCTTGCTGTTCCAAATCTGTAACTCTTCAGTAGAGCGCTTTGCTGCATATGCTGCAATGATAGATTAGTTTTCAATTACCTGTGTGAAGTCGAGCCTGAAAGCTGGACTAGCCCCTACGTTAAAACCGTTGGAGCTATTTAAGGCTCCACATATGAGATTTTGCTGATTCCGAAACTCTGAATTTGTCTGTAGAAGTGCTTTGACAGATCAAGGGATTTTTGAAGCAGGCATTTAAGTGAAATATTTTAAGCTCTGGAGTGCTTTCCAAATGTACTCCAGAACTTAAAGGGGATGTGCAACAGTGTTTCATGCATTTTGACTTCTTTTCGTTAAACGTGCTGTCTTCTCATGCTTGACATGGTCAACTTGTCAAAAAACGAGTTGGACATATGACGTAGTATTTCTGTGCTTGATACACTCCCCCAGCATTTGTATAGGTTTCGGAAAGTTTTTTTCGAACATGAAAATCTGTTTCGTAACCACTTTTCTTAGTCACTTATTGGTCTATTCTCCCAGAAAAGCATGCCCATGGCAAGGCGAAAGAAATAGCTAGCCATTGTCAGCACAAATAGCCCTTTGGTTAGTGCGGCCTGCCTGAGTTCAATTCCCATCTCGAGCGTCCTCTGCTGGTCCTACTCCCTCTGTCTCTATCCGATACTTTCCTGTCCTTTCTCTACTGTCCTATCCAAAAAATAATAAATAATAGCCTGCCCACGCGTCAACAGAACGAGAAGACCCGCTTACCATCAACATTGGCTGCGTTGTGGGCCTGGAGCTCGTTACTCTTGCGATAGTGAGAGAAGTTAAGGTGTGTTTGTTTGTTCTCTGCATTTAAGGGATGTATGTAATATAAACGGTGGATATAAGGCTGGATTTGGAGATCGTTTGAAACTGATAGTTGCCGTGGTCCCAGCACTAACATATGCCGGACATGAACCGCACGCGGTAAGTGAAACTGAGTCCTGAGTCCTAAGGACATTTGAAGGGTGCAAAACTATTCTGTAAGTATTCAAGATTAACATGGTAGTAACGAGTTATGGCCACATGAGTTATGGCCACTTTAAAGGCATAGAAAAAAACAGGATTTAAAGATTCAGGATTCAAATATGGAAATGCACAGTAATAATTAAAAGTCCAATGTATGAAATTTAGTGGCGTCTAGTGGTGAGGTTGCAAATTGCAACCATTTGCTCACTCCAACCCTCCCTTTTGAAGCTCTACGGTGGCTGACACTGAACTATTTTCACTTCTTTTCCGAAGGAGATAACGCATTTATGAAAAGCACTCTGTATTGCAGTCTGTCTGTTTAGGGCTACTGTAGAAACAACAAGGTGAATTCCGTGTAAGGGGACCCGCTGTGTATGTAGATAGAAATAGCTCATTCTAAGGTAATAAAAACATAACGCTTCATTATGTAAGGCCTTTATTCACCTCTGAAGACCTAGTTATGTATACTATATTGAATTTCTGTTTCTTGTCCCTGAAGAAATCTATTTATTTATTTATTTGTCTGTATAGCAATAGGAAAGTTCTATTGTTGTGGTTATACTCTAATGGGTCTTTGTTTGTATGCAGATTCAGGCATAAAGGCATGAATGTACACAACACTGCTGATTGCTCTTCTGCCTCAGCTGTGAAAACCCACTGTGCAGGGAATGAAACCGCCTGTGTTTGTGTGTGGGTTTCATGCTTGTGCGTGTGTGGGGGGTTTCATGATGCAGAAGATAAAATGCCTGCCAAAACTCAATTGTCTAGTTTCCTGTCCTGCAGACACTCTTTTACCCTTTGGACAGCAGCAGCATTCCATCTAAACAAATTAAACTTTACCAGATGCATCTTAATCCTCGCCTCGGACCAAACTGCTCGGCTGATGACAATTCTCCGTTTCAAATCTTTTTAATCCGTGACAGCAGACTCATATTCACAGACAGGAGCGAATCCATCTTTAAACAGACAGAAAGATTGACAGACCTTTCTGTGAAGAAGCTTGTGACCCCCACCGCATGCACACATCCCTCTTGACAAATCAAGCCTTCCCATCAGCCATCTGTCCTGATAGAAGGTACATTATTGGTGAATTGGTACAGTTATTTTCTCTGTGAATCAGTGCAAAATAGATTCAAGGTGGAAACGGCCGTGCGGTCCATGGTTACGGCCATATCAGGTTTTTACACGAAATAGATCAAGGTGAAATATGTTTTAATATACTGTATGGTTTATTTTCTATAGCTGTGCTGAAATGAGATATTCCATTGGATGATTTAGAAGAATCTTAGATGGCATTTTGCCTAAAATAATCTTCCAGTATCTTCATTTGTACCGTGGCACATATATATATATTTTTGTCTATATACAGTGGGCTAATATTTATTGCTACCCAACCAACCAAGTTGTTCCAAACCTTTATACATTTCTTTGTTCTGTTGAACACAAAGAAAGTTATTTCAGAAAATGTTAGCAACTGACAATTCTGGGACATCATTGACTGGACTACCATAGTAGAAATAATTATTTTATCGTTTTTCGAACACAAAGCAAGATATTTTGAAGAATTTAGAAAAGCAAACAGTTCTAGGCCACCTTTGACTACCATTTACATTTTTTGTACTGTGGTAGTCAATGATGTCCCTGAAATGTCACATTTTTCCAAATATATTTCTTTATGTTTAGCAGAACAAAGAAATGTATACAGGTTTGGAACAACTAGAGGGTGAGTATGACAGAATTTTCATTTTCGTGTGGAGTATCCCTTTAATATTCCAGTCTTAAACACACCGTGAGAAAGTCCTCACACTGTTTATCATTAACCTGCTCATCACATTTCTGGTTCCTCTGTCTCTGACGATATGGCAGCATGTGGAGACATCACACTGGCCACAACCTTTTTGCAAGCTGACATCTGGCTTTCACTAAAGTGACTTAAAGTATTCAAAGAACAGGTTTTAATGTATTGTGTGTATTATAAGCTGCTGTCAGTCTTCATATAGTCTCAAGTGGTTTATCATTTATCTACTTTAATCTGAAGTGTTCTTGCTACAGTAGTAGATGCCTTCAGGTCTAAAATAAATTTTAAACCTGTGTCTGTCCCCCCTCCATTCCCCCTTTCATGTCTGTCTATATCATCTCTCTCTGAAGTGTGTATGGAGGACGGGGACAGGTTCGCTCTTACAGAGACTCAAGCATCAGTTCGGATTCTCCCCAGGTGTGTTTGGCTTGATTAAACGCTGTTCTCAAGGAGAAGACGTCTTTCTGAATGCTAAGGGTGTTCTTGAGGGTTTAAAAGGCATTGTACAGATGACGGCATCTAAAAGCGTTGTGTTCGCTCAGACATGACCTCATTTTAAGAACGTTACCTGTTATAACGTATTTGAGAAAGCAATTATATTAGTGTCATTCAGGCCCACTTTAAAAAATGCAGGGCTTGATCGATTGATGCAAGAGTCTTTATTAGGTTGAGGCTCGATACATACTGTACTTTTACTGACCCTGACTATAGATTTGAACAGCCTTCATCATTTCTAAGTAATGTTGAATTTTTAATAGTAAACCCCATTGCACATTGAGTCCGAAATTTGCGTTCGAAATTTCTGCACGTTAAAAAATAAAAACAACCTCACGTTGTGTCAGTCACATTTACACACTGCCCCCGATATTTTCATCCGTCATAAAAAAATTCGGACCGTGTTTGATTTTATGCGTTTTCGCATCCGTAGTAAGCATTTTGAGTGGCCTTTTATAACAATTCAGAGACACCATACAAACGAGAGCCAAATACGAAAAATACGGACTTGATGTGCAAAGACCTTCAGACCTAGATACATACAAATGCTTATATTTCATTTTATGGCATTGCATATAGAGCTCAGTGTGGAATACTATTGGACTAACATGCTGTTTATCTGTATAGGTGGTTGTATTGAACAGTTTCAATTTAGACACCTAGATTGAGTCTAACACTATTTATTCACCAGCGGACTGTTTTATTGCAATAGCAATTGGACCTATTTGTGTTGTCAGCTATGCTGTCTGCTGGGAATATTCTTTGACGCAGGCTTTTGTACGTGTACTATGCACAGCATGTCCAATCTCGCACAAGGATAACAGATTCATTGTAACCTTTAAATATCTTTATTATCATGTGGTATTGCTGGTATTCATAGCTCCCATAGAACTAGCGTTTTGAATTCTGTCCCTCACATATGCCATAAGGTGTGAGAAATATGTCACATTACTGCTGATGAAAAGCAACCAAATTTCTTGACATCATGATGTTCTTCCACCTTCCTAATTGTTTTGCAGCAGCCCCATCAACATGTCATTGATAATCGTGCCGCCTCCAGATCTAAACTTGTGAAAACCTTCATTTGTCACTGAATTTTTTTTTCAATAGAAGAAATTAGGAAAGGGAGATATTTATCTGTCTTACATATGCCAGCCTGTAATCTTGTTAGTACCAGATGGACAGAAACTTTGCTCATTGTATGATAAAATGGCATCCAATCCTCCAAATTGTACCTGCTTTATTCCTCTTTGCTTTCAGGAAAAAGTCTAAGATATACAAAGGTTTTTTGTTGTCTTATTTCAAATTTGGATTATTGTAAATAAAGCTTTTTCACATTTAATACATTTCATAATTATTTATTTAGAGGGTTTCATCGGATACACGCACCTGGCCCAAAGTTGACTTCCATTCTGAAAATAACTCCTTATCCAAAGCATGGGAGCTTTTTAATATCATAGAGTTATGCTTTTATTTGTATTACAGATGTTGTTTTATTATAAACTGTTATTTTGTGATGATTAAATTCCGCCAATGTCTAAAGTTTTGAGGCAGAGTCCGGCATTCTGCCTTCTCCTGTGTCTTGCATGTGTCCATTTTCACCGAGTCTTGAATGTCATACAGTTTGACATTAATGACAGCTGAGATCCCACAGTGTGACATGGCTTATAGCTGCTGTAGGATGATGATCGTACCATCTGGCAAGGAAAAAGCATTAAGGAAAATAGTACTGTGTGCACCCAGCTAGCAGTGTGTCAACAAACGGATAGATTCACTTAAACAATACCTTTAAAATTTCCTTTCAAGCCTTTTCATTATAGTAGCAGCACGTGAAGTACGTTTACTATAAAAAATGCACCTAATTACATGTTTTTAAGAAAAGGAAAAGCTTTCACTACATGTTTCCCTTCTCCTAAAGCCATATTGTGTATTATTGTTTGTGTATCTAGCTTATTGTGTATTATTATTTACTGCATTTTTCCACAGATATGGAGAGACAGGCAGACGGGATGGGCTCCAGCCATAAGAAACACAATCCTTCATCTCTCGTCCTCTCTGAGCTGGAGGATGGTGCTGACAGTCAAGAGGAGGGTTGGGGGGTAAGTGAGCCATGTTTGATATTATAATCAAAACTTGACTATTTACTTCATTTATATAGCAGTTGTCAGCATGGCTAAATGTTAGTTATGTGCTGTGTGAGGTTTATGCAAACATGATATTTATTTTACACTAATGCACTAAATTGTGTAGTTGTTCTGCAAATTGTCAACAGCATTTCTTTAAATAATATCTTTCTGGGAGTTTTGGCTAATTTCATTATACTGGAATGTTTTGACACCTTGGATAATGTACAGTAATGTTTCTCTGAGTCTGGCTCTGTGGACATGCAGGTCTGTGACATTTTCAAGAACTGTGTCAGTGCTTTTACATACCAATGTGCAAATGCATCCTTTCATATACTGTGAGGGTTGCAAGATCAATGTGCATATTCTAATGACCTTATGTGGAGGATGGCATATTTGATCTCACAAAACTAGTTCACATTGAAAGGTACCTTACATGGACACTGCATAATGAGTGTTCGGAAAATTCAACTGAAGAAATACAGAAATAGCTGACTTTACAGGGTGGTTAAGGTTGGCTGAAGGGGTCCAACCTGATTTAGGAGCTGTATGTACTGTATCTGTTTTAGATCCGTCTTAATGATAGTGAGACTTTTATGAACCCTTGAGAAAAAGTGCTACTCAGCCCTTTCTTAACCTCTACTTTGGCATTGGAAATAACGAGTCCTTTTTTCTCTAGTACAGCATCCTTGTACATACAAATCATATGTCACTGGCATTGCCTTCCTGCAAGATGCATTGCCTTCCTGCAAGATGTCTTTTACCTGCCAAATGATTTTATAATCCTACAGCTTTTACATGCATGCTACATGAACTTGCCCTATTAAAAACAACATACAGTATCTGTGTCAAGTTAGGCAGAAAGTCGCAACAAAGTATTATTTACACACATGTAGCTCCATATTCTGAAATGTAATTTAGAGGGAAAGTACCTTCAAAATGAAAATTCTGTAATTATTAAAGAATTAATACAGTAAAATCATTTAAGCCTGAATATGATTAAAGGAATATGGTTCACCTTTAAAATGAAAATTCTGTCATTATTTACTCACCCTGTTGTCATTTTAAACCTGTGTGATTTTTTTCCTTCTGTGAAACACAAAAGAAGATATTTAGAAAACTGTTGGTCCATAAAAAGTCAATGGGGTCCACCGATTTTTGCTAACCGACATTCTTCAAAATATCTTCTTTTGTGTTTCACAGAAGCAGAAAAATAACACAGGTTTAAAATGACAACAGAAATAATGACAGAATTTTAGGAAAGTGTACTATTCCTTTAATGAAATTTTAGCTTAAATGATTTTAATATGAAGAATATGTATAGTGCTTTGTGAAAGCACAGAGTAGCAGTGGACAAATGTGACCCTGGACAACAAAACCTCTTAAGTAGATGGTATGGGTAAAAATTTATGATTTTTCTTTTTGCCAAAAATCATAAGGATATTAAGTAAAGATCAAGTTCCATGAAGATATTTTATACATTTCCTACTGTATATGTATATAAACTTTATTTTTATGAGTGGATGGCCTGCTACAGTGCCTCAGATTAACAACTTCAATTCAAAGGGGATTTTCTCGACATTTAGATTTTTTGCACCCTCAGATTCCATCTTTGTAAATAGTTGTTGTTCTGCCAGATAGTGTCCTATCCTAACAAACCATACATCAATAGAAAGCTTATTTCTTCAGCTTTCAGATGATGTAAAAATCTAAATTTTGAAAAATTGACCCTTAAGACTGGTTTTGTCATCCAGGGTCACAAATTTGCTTCAATTCTGAATGTCACAAATCTGGTTACAACCATTCAGCCCCAGAAGAACAGAATCAAAACAGAGCCAATTTTGGGAAGAGCTTTAAATGTACACGTTTTGTTTTGCCTGGACTCTAGTCCTTTATGATCCTTTGTCTTTCTATGGTTTATAATGTTCTGTCCTCCTCTAAAGAATACCCTCAGAGACATTCATCTTATTGATTTTTACTAGTCTTCTGCTCCCATGATTGATTTTCTAACCAAGATTAATCCAGCCCCTCACTGCTCTGGCCACAAATAAAGCTTGCCTTTAAACCCCGCAGTCTTTCGAAATCATATTTTTTTGTTAGAATTCAGCTTTGGTATATTTGCTTATCATGTATATTGTCCCATTTGCAGCTTTTTGAAAAATGTTTTTTGAAAACGAATGTTTTTGGACATTTGTTAAGGTCAACCTAAGTACACCACAGAAAACCAGTTTTTTGGCAACTCGGTTCCTGATGGGTCTTCTTTCTCCAGGTTCTCGTAGTATAAAGAATTGGAGATCTAGCCGGGCTTAGTGAAACCTTTGTTGACAAGCTTACAGAAATCCTTTTTTTGAAAAGCCCCAAAAGCAGACCTCGCTGAGCCAACTGGAATAATACAAAAAGAGATTTTTCTCACAATTATGTCGTAGAGTTTGCGAAAGCCCTGGAGTGGACTTGGAGGATGTGACAGATGTCTCAACAGATATATCCCTAATAGAACTTGTTTTGGTTTTCACATCACAAAAACATGACATTCGGGCATCATTTCGGAACAAAAAAAATGCTGTCCCAAAAGACCTGAAAGGAAATGCACAATATTGTATACTTGATTGCCTGAAGCCTTGTAGGAAGCATAACTATTCCCACACAATCATAGCATTTACGTGCTGTGATGTTCAGCTCAGTGTATTGGTTAAGCTATGGTCATTGTGTGATTGTTACAGAAATAGAAGCGTTTGGATGAAAGCGGTGACCCAGGGGAAAGAACCGCTGCTACGTTCCATTAGGTTCACAGAGAACCTTTTATATTCTGGTCATTCAGTTCAATGCATGTTAGTCACATATGATACCAAGACATCAAAGTATCATTCTGCTTAACATATCCACAGCAAAAACATATGGACTAGTGTCTTTCTTTATTTTCCTTCTTTCTTTCTTTCTTTATTTCGGGGGCGGATTTCCGGCAGGAGGGAGGGGGGGAGGCGGCGGGGCGGGCCGGCATTGCCGGCCTTGGCTGGCGGGCCGGCCGGCCGGGCGGGCGGGCGGGCCGGCCGGCGGGCGGGCGGGCGGGCGGCCGGCCGGGCAGGGCGGGCGGCGGCGGGCGGGCGGGCGGGAGGGCGGGCGGGAGGGCTAGGCAGGCGGGGGGCGGGCGCGGGCGGGGCGGGCCGGGGGACCGGAGGGCGGCGGGCGGGCGGCGGGCGGGGGCCGGAGGCCGGCGGGAGGGCGGGGGGCCGGCGGCCGCCGGCGGCCGGCGCGAGGTGCGGCGGGCACGGAGCCGGAGGGCCGCGAGGGCCGGAGGGCAGGAGGGCCGGAGGGCGGGCGGGAGGGCGGGTCAGGGGCCGGGCCGGGCGCCGGCGGGCGGCGGGCGGGCGGGAGGCGCGGGGGGGGAAGGGGGAGGAGGGAGGGAGGGCGGTTGGGAGGAGGGAGGGCGGGCGGAGGGCGGGAGGGCGGGAGGGAAGGGAGGGAGGAGGGAGGGAGGGGGGGCGGGAGGAGGAAGGAGGCGGAGGGCACGGGAGGGGAGGAAGGCGGCGGGAGGGACGGGCGGGCGGGAAGGAGGGAGGAGGGCCTTCCTTCCGCCGGACTTCCTGCTTCTTTCTTTCTTTCTTTCTTCAGGGACGTCTTCCTTATTCGGGCTTCCTTTATTTTGCTATTTCTTCTGGCCGGCACGGAAGGAATTCCTTCCGACGCTCTTCAATCCTATTGGGCTTTCTTTTCTTTTTATCCTTTCATTCTTTCTTTCTTCATTATTTCCTCTCGTTCTCCCTTTCCTTATTTCCTTCTTTCTTTCTTTCCTTCTTTCTTCTTTATTTCTTTCTTTCCTTATTTCTTTCTTTCCTTCTCATTTATCTCCTCTCTCCTTCGCGCTCTATAAGAAAACGATTCTTTCTTAGGAAGACGTTGTGCAAAGTTGTTCATGTTAAAATAGGTCTGAGAATATAACCGACAAACAGATTATTTTGGGATGAGTGAGATTAGTTTTGAAAGTCGTGCATCTTAAATTCAAGCAGAGAAACTGCCTAGAAGAAAGATCACATCTGTTGTTTACGTCTGACAATTTTATAGCACTAAATGAACTTATTGTAAAAGTCATCAGCTTGTTACAAACTGTATTGAACAGCGCTTCAATATCAGTTCTCGTAATATGCAAATCTTCTTTTAAAACCTCCTCACAGTTATTCCTCATTCTTTCACACACACTTATTTGTGATCTGCGCTCTGGGGACAGATCAATGCATTGGCATGCAGAGTGGGGTGAGAGCCTCTAGGCTGCTGGAGAGTTCAAATGGAAGATGGAATAACATTAAAAGGTGAGATCAGAACAGACTCCCTGTACGCCGCCATGACTGCGGGCGAAGCAGCCGTGCCTGTTTATTTATAGACAAGTATTTCAAAACCCTTATGTTGCTTTACACTGAGGATCTGTCACAGTTTTAGGCCACTTTCATGGGGCAAAACAAACAAGCAGCATGCCGTTTTTTGGAAGTGTGAAAACATTTGATCTGTAGTTGGGTTAAAACTAATGAAAAGATTATGAAATATTTGTCAATGCCATTGGTGTGACGGTTCAGTTGTCTTTCAGCTGTCACCAAAAAGATGAATAACTCAGTTAAGCTTAGTTTGTATGCCGTTTGTTTACTGTTTACTAATGTAGAACAAAGCTTAAGGAAACATTAATCATTTAGTCAGTTTATGATCTGCTTGAACGAACAAACTACAACTTTCGCTGTTGACGTTTAAAACACAGTCATCAATTACACACCTGCCTGTACTAGATTTTTATTTTGTTCAAGAATTGCCTAAATGTCTTCCTTTATTTGTGAAAAAAGATGAAGGTATACAAACTTGCTCAGTATGTCATTTTAGTTTCACTGCTGTTGACCTTCTGAGGGCCAGACTTAAAAACTGGACATTTTTATACCATATATTTTTAAAGCATTGTTCAATTATAACTTTTTTGTAGTTTTACACGCTGTTAGTATCTAGTAACTCACAAACGCCTCTTTTAGAAGATGAATTTAAAATGCTTCTCATAACATTTTACACATTTTATAATTTCATGAGAGAAATGTCCAGCCTGGCCATTTACAGACCTTTTGTATTGACTCTTTATTTCTATTTAGTTTTTATCCCTGTCTGCTCCACTTTTTTCCATAAAAATCATTTGTTTGTGAAAAGTAGGACAAAGTTTACCCACAGGACTTTAGAAAAGGACGTTCAAAGAGTTTTCCGACTCTACCCATCTTTCAAAGCATTACATCTTACAGATTCTATCCTTTGTGTCTCAGTCCTCATTTCATGTGGCTGGTCAAAATACTGTTTCCTCCTGACTGCTGACTCGCCCGCTAATACACTCAAATTCTTCTGCATCGATGTCTCGTGATTAATGACAGGGAAAACGTTAATTGAAAGCCATCATCTCTTCTGGGCGAACATCTCTGTTTATATTCTGCAGCAAACAAAATTATGATGATGATTACCCTGTCCCCTGCCATATCGCCTGTCAAAGCTCAACCTCACAAAGCCTCGTTTTTCTCACCCCTTCCTGCCTTGCTAATGTAAATAAGGAGAATTAATTAACCTTGCTGATAGTCCTAAGATCTGCTTCCAGGGGTTGGTGGAAGCCATCTGGTTATCATTGCTGTCTTGTCAGAACATGGTGAGAAGATGCAATGCTCATTTATTTATGAGGCATGCCCTCAGTCTCACATCGGGGTCAGACCTACCAAACACTTTGACAGCAGTGGGTAGCACCGGACACATCGAACAGCAGGGAGGCCAGTCACTTGGACACCTTCAGCCAAAATATATGAAGCCTTTAATTGTGATAAATTAGGTTTTTGGCTTGTCTTCATTATTTGTTTAGCCGAAGTGGCTTTAGTATAATATCTATTTTGTCTGTATTTTTTAAAAATGGTCTGTAAGTTAAAAATAAACAAAGTTACACAAAAAATAGTGTTTAGACTTCTTACCTAACCTGTAACCTGCAATTCTATTTTTTAAACAGAGACGGCCATAGAGAGGCAAAAGTTTTAAGGGGATACTTCACTGAAAAATAGCATGATTTACTTCCCTTCAAAAGTTTCAAAAAGGCCTACAAAATGACATTCTTCCGATATGCAGATAAACTGAGTTCCTTACTCACTTTCGAAAAAAGATGCAATGAAATTGAATGGCGAACAGTCTGCATTTTGTATTCCACAAAAGAAAGAAAGCCATTAAGTGGTTGGAACAACAGGAGGTGAGTAAATGAATACAGAATTTTTCGTTTGGGGTAAATTATCCCTTTAAATGTTTTCCTGCTTTTGTCCCTTTATATCACACCTTAATTCATAAGCAACAGTTCTGAAGAAAGAAAGCTTTTATTGGCTCTGGAACTCTTCCAGTGACTTTAAATGTGATTTGCAGTGGCTCTTAGCTGAATGGAAACATTTCATGTAATGTCTATAAATTAGTTCATTCATTGTGTGCTGCACTCAGTCATTGGTTTTGATAGTGACTGTTTCACAGTTATGTGTGGTGGATTAGGAGGGCTGACGGGAATGACTGCTGATAAGAGAGCGAAAAACCATCACGAATACTGTTGAACTCCTGAAATAACTCAAAGATCAATAAGAAAGTTAGAGACACACAGTTATAGTGAGAAGAACATTTCTAGAACATTGTTCAGGACTTTTCTTCAGTGTGATAAGAGTCTTGAATTATAATGTCGTACTTTATTTAATGCAGGTAGGCTATGTCTTGGTTTCATCAGAAGGGAATCCATATTTTATTTAAAAGTTCTTCGAAAATAGTCTTCTTTTAATATTAAATGAATCGTCCTTCAAACAGATCTGCTTCTTGTTTCCATTGTATCATTTTCAAAGATACTTAATTTGGTGCTCATCAGCTTTTGTGACAACAGAAATATATTTAACAAAAAAATGAGTTCAGCCTTTCAAAGGCGGCTGAATAATCAGCATCGTTC
This sequence comes from Triplophysa siluroides, assembly GCA_006030095.1. Taxonomy (NCBI): domain Eukaryota; kingdom Metazoa; phylum Chordata; class Actinopteri; order Cypriniformes; family Nemacheilidae; genus Triplophysa; species Triplophysa siluroides. The sequence goes on from VCII01000702.1 coordinate 596,537, forward strand.
ATGCGTATCTGTACTAAATGTTGTGTTTTTAGGGAACTTACATTTGAAGTTTTTGGAAGACGCTTTTATTAAAGCAAGTTACATTGTAGGTTTTTCAGTTTTCTGTTCTCCTGAAAATCAAACCTATGACCTTAGGACTGCTCTACCAGTTAAGCTACAGAATGTTGTTTAAAAGTGTAATAAACTAAATAGTTTAGCCATCCATGGGTATTTGCTTAAAATACATAAACACATTTCAAGCATTAGCAGTGATGGTGTAGCAATTACTTCATAAACGAAACTAAACACAGCTCACAAATTCATGGCTGATGCATGAAGTTGTAAAGCATGAGAGTAGAATTTGTTCAGTTTTGCATTGTGCAATAAATGATCAATAGATTGATAAAAAGCTGTAATAAAGAGTTTAATTGCATGTTTATAACGTTAAAGAGCACCTGCCACGGGTCGGTTGAACATGTCTAGAAGTCTTCTATTTATACAGGGTCACTGAACACTCATTTTTCCTGTTGTTACAGGGGGAGGAGCTCCGTGAGTCTGCTCAGGAGAGCCGTGCCAAAGCTGAGATGCGCAGACTCCTCAGCCAGAAGTTCCTCAGGTTACCATGGAAACCAGAGGTAAAACGTGCTTTTATTGTGTGTACTTTATTTTCCCATGAGGCAGAATTGTGTAGGATAATCTGCAGTGCTCTGCATTGCCTCTCTCTGTTATTAAAACAGCTTGAATCTGGCCCCAGAATTGTACTGACACTGCCATTTTGCTGTGAAACTCTTTTTTTCACTCTCACTTACTCTCATTGTGCTAGATTTCCTTAGGGAGTCACATCCTCCCATAGCTCAGCATCCCTGCAGGAATCGTGCTAAAATTATATGAACAGGTGGCCGAAAGGACGAGAAAACAACAAGCACTGCTGTAGATGATGAACCAGCCAGTTTTGTAGTCCCACAATATAAATGAATAAGAAAACCGTTTGAATATCAGTCATTAGCACTCTCAACATAGAGGGCCGTAACTTAGTTTATACCAATTACAGCCTCTTTACTTTTTACTCTTTAAGTACTCTTTAAGTACAAAATATTACATGTAACTGAAACTCTTAATTTCCTTCCAAGAATTTGGTGCTTTTGGTTTTGATCTCTTTTTTTAAATAATTTACTATATACTGTATTTTTTATAATTTAGATAAATAGTCTTTAGAAGAATGCTTTTAACCAAACAGTTCTTGGCCACCATTGACTATAATAGTAGGAGAATTTGCAATGTTAGTCAAAAGTGCTTTCCTAAAGTCTTCAAAACGTCTTTTCTTCATCCGAACAAATACATTTATAAAGCAATGTTTCCTACTATGGACATCAATGGTGCCCTTAGAACTGTTTGGCTACAAACATTTTTTCATATTTCTATTTTGTGTTCAGCATAACAAAGACATTTATACAGATTTGGAACAACTTAGCTGTGAGAAATGATGACAGAATTTTTATGGTGAACTATCTCTTTAACTTAATTAAGTCAGTGGAGCCAAAATATTGTAATAAGTAAATATCTGCCTTCCCATACTATACGAATAATAAACAGCATGCTTAGCATTGGTTGCCTCATCATTACTTTTCCTATTATTTAGGAGTAAAAGTTGTCTTTTTGGTTATTTTTAAGAAGCTTTGGTTATCTGGGGTAATAATAAAACAAAAAAGAATATTTAGCTCATTAAATACATTTCATCATTTTACTACATTTTACAATCCATTATATTTTATAGTTTTAGAAATTTTGAGGTTGATGTGTGATAACGTTTCATATAAATGTTTTTTGTGCCATAAATATAAATTACATGACCGTTTTCCAAATTTCTGACCAGATTTACATTTAGTCATTTTTTTATTAGAATTAGTACATATATTAAAATTGTTTGTTTTTATAGTACACAATACCCTTTTTAAATAAAGAAAAAGGAAAATACAGTTTTTCATCATCTGTTTCTCTATTTAAAAAAAACATTCACATTTTCTATACTCTGACCCTGTAAATTTAGACACATTGCTGTGCATTGAAGAAATTCTATATTACAAGGACTACTGCTGTGTAGCTCTTTTCTGAATACTGTGAGAACACAGAACCTGACCCCTCTGTACTAGTGCCGATCGATAAGCCAGCAGTCCACACCTCCTCTCTCCACCTCATCATTGTTGCACGCTAGGAGACAAGACATTATGTGATAATGAAGAGACAGGGATCAAAGAAGGTCCCTGACACCGCGTTGCCCCAAAGACCCCTCCTCTTCACTCTGTGACTAATGAGCTCCTTGTTCGATTCTAAATTGCCAGGTGTGGCAAACCCTACAGGTTTCTATATTAATAACAGAGGAAGTGATTCAGAGTACCAGATTCCACAAATAGCAAATCGAGGCCAGACATCACACATGGCACTGCCACTTTCCTTCACCCTCTCATTGCAAATGTTTCGATTCTTTGTCCGATGTGCATCCGTGATGATACATAGCAGAGAAAAATACCCCAGTGCTGAGATAACCTCTGGGTTTTTATCAGTTGATTTATGTGCTCCCCTTACCGTGTTATTGAATGTCATTATGTGGCCAGTAGGAATAAGCGGGCTGGGAAATATATCATCAGGGTTTGGGCTAGAAGCACAGCGAGATGACCCTGACAAAGCAGATGTCCTCTCTGGCCATTTCTTCACACTCCATGTGCTGCACCATAGGGAGGTGTTCTTATCAAGCATTGCAGCTGCTCATAATAAAGCGATAAGGGGAAGATGAATGTTATTCATTTTGTCTGACAACATTCAAAGGTATTTATTTATATTATAGTGACAAGCCTATTATTGAAAAAACAATGAAAGTGTTTTGATTTTTTTAATCATTGCTCAGGGGATTGTAGTAGTGAGACATGATGAACTGTATAGTGCATTTGTATTACTGCAGGTATTCATATACTGTAGATGTTGTCAAATTGTCCTTGTTTACCCAGTTGTGAAAATGTACATAGTGCACTTTTTAAAAGCCCGGATCTTAATCCACAGTGCCACCTGTGAACACATCGCGTTCTCTCCCTGTCCCCTCCGCTGTACGTTTGCCATGTGCGAATGCACAATGGCAATGGAGTGGCACAGCCCCATATGCCCCTGACAGCTGTAACCGTCCCCGAGATGGCTCAGCATTCGGTTGCGTCCTGTCCGCCTACTCACATAGTGGGTGTGAAGCCAATCCCACCATCCACACCAGCTGCAATTAGAGAGGCTAAATTTAAATGCGCCTGTGCGGCCGGGGGAGGCCTAAAAGACTGACAGAAGGGCGAGAGCAATCTAATGTGAGCTCACCTCGTGATGAGTAATGCCCGTCTCTGTCACCACCAGAAACATTACAGGAAGATAAAGTGTGAGGGAGAATTGGTTGCATGAAGGTTTGCTTCGCTGCGCTGCACGCACATTTTCTGGTAAATTCCACCTCATATAAATTTATTGTGAAATTGTAAGCATAAAGTTGAAAATATTTCTGAAAGCATCGGGGGTGTGGCATTTAATCAGTCTGCAAACTGCATTGTAATGTGGCGGGCAGCTTATCATGCCAAAACACAATTATTTTCCCTGTTCTTAGCAGAAAATATAATAGCCATTAAAGTCACTATATAGTTTCAGTTAAAGATGTTTAGGAATCAGCAGGGTCCTGGTGTTATAATATTAAATGGATTTCTGGGTCACAATAAGTTCACATTTTATTTAATCTGCATTGGTCCACATCCCCTAGTTAATCCTCTTGTACTGACATATGAGTTATACATTTATAGCTCATTTAGCTGTTTGCTCCAGATACTGGGCAAAGTAATACTAATAGTAACTAAATAAAACATTTTTGCCCCAAACTACCAAACAATTAAGCTTTTTGAATTATTCTTACATCTAGTATTAATATTGTATATTTTATTTTTACATTCTTATGCATATACTGTACAGCAGGGGTCTCAAACTCGCGGCCCGGGGGCCAATTGCGGCCCGCGGGATGATATTTTGTGGCCCCCCACTTGACATCAAAGTTTAGTGTCAGTGCGGCCCGCACGTTGTTCTCAATCGCACCTTTTTCTTGCCACGCTTAGCACATGCGCTGTTAATGCAGCGTTAGAAAACTCCGTCAGTTTTTTTTTTACTTTCACTTTCTATATGACTGAAGTCAGGGGCGTCCGCAGGATTTTATCTCAGGTATACGCTCAGAATCCCCACCCAATATAAAGCTCTCACACACGCAAAAACCAAATACTCAAGAAATGCCACAACTGTTTAAGCAGCTCCTCGCAGTTAATCTTAATCTCAGGTTGAATGTTCCTTAGCGGAAGTCCAGTAAGCCTGGTGTCTTTCATCGTGTTGCGCCATGTACACACTGCATCCTTTGAAATGTTGCCATGTTGATTTTTTTTTAAGTGCTTTTTATGCTTGATATTTGGTCTTTAGCTCATAAATGTCAGCACTTAGTTTGTATAAAAATTGCTCAATTACGGATATTTGACATATTTTAACATATTTGGATTTTTTAATTTATTTTCGTTAGTCTTTGTTGGTTGTTTTTATCTATGAAGATCTGGCAACATGTTACTTTAACAGATCGTGAGAACGGCTAACCATACACACATTTGATTTTACAACATACGCTATTTATTTATTTACTCTTATTCTCTCTTGCTCTCTTAACATGTCATGAGTAGAAACATTCATGTTGAGGAACTGTTAATAATAATGATTGAGAAAACTGTAAAGATTGAGAAGACTGAATAAGTTGTGCTCCTCTTTTTTGGAATAATTGAAACCCTTTTTTGTGGAATACTTAATGCGGCCCAGCATGACCCAGACTCTACCTCCAGCGGCCCCTAGGCAAATTGAGTTTGAGACCCCTGCTGTACAGTATAAAGCCTACATATTTTTTTACATTTACATTTATTTTACATTTTAGAATTTACCAACTTTAGATTTGATGAAAACATAAAAAGAGCTATTCAGATCACTATAATATTCACAGCATTAACTTTGCTAATTTTAGAGAATTCTGTCACAAACTCAGCCATGTCCAGTCCATCTAATATTTGATGTAATGGGTGTAATAATTATCATGTGTCATTTGGGTTTCGGGTGCGGGTGCGGGTCGGGAAATAATACGCGCGGGTGGAACGCGGATCCAGTAGCCAAGACTATTTCGTCTCTGCTCAGCTCATACGAAGTTGTGTTCAAGCTCTGCCTGAAGAGCTTGTTTCTAATTGCAGCTCCCTTTGCAGCGTTGAGCATTGTAGCCAATAGCGTGCAACTGATGATGGACAGCAGCCAGCTATAGTGAGGACTCGATACATTATCACAATTTAAATAAACTTTTAGCTCATCATGCTCCTGTTCCCTTTACTGCATTAAGCTTTATTCAGCCTTAATGGCAGCTTAGCCTTTAGTGGCTTTGGTATCTAAACTATTGTTAATATCACATGAACAATATAGGCTATTCTAACAAATTTTGCATAATTTAAAACACATTTCATAAATCCCTAGTCAAATATAGAATATCTCCTATATTAGCTACCAATATTTTTGGTGGATTCACTCTTGGTTGTCTCTCCCAAAACTCTACCATATTGAGTTACTACATGTTAAAAAATGCATTAACCAGGATCTTCCTAATATTTTGTTACTTGTTGCATGAGAAAATAAATGGTTTTGTCTACATCATGTAGATGTAATGCAGGTGCGGGTAGGGTCGGTTACGGAATTGAATTAGTGCTGCTGTCGGATGTCGTTCAGGTGTTCTTTTAATTACTGCGTGTTTATCAATATCAATATTGATTTGTTTAATTTAATCAATATTTTGATATAACTTGCGTAGTTTACACAAGCAGTTTTATTTTTAATAACTCACAAATGCAACCGAAATATATAAGATTAATGGTAAATTAAACTCTTCGAAAACTGCACACTCGTTGTCCCGAATGGGACATTTACAACAAAAAACATAGACGTTAGGTGAGGAATGGGGACGTGGAGAGTGTATACTAATGGTACCTCATATCGATATTGTCCGTGTTGCATCGATGCATCGTATGGTTAGAAATTCAATTGATGCATTTATCCATATCAATGGATTGTTACATCACTATTAGGGGCATGGCCCTGCTAGTTCATACTGTTTCGCTGTTTTTATTGGAGGGGCACCAGTGGCAGTTCTGGCTCACTGAGTGGATGATGACATCATCTGCAATGACAGAACTAAAATGTCTGAACTGTATGAATGATACGGAGAAGTTAAGTGCTCTTACATTTTGTTTTCGTGATGCTGCTATTATATTCATTTTTACTGGGATAGACAACAAAATTGTATTTGTTGAAAATCAATTTGAGATTTTATTTATTTTTAAGATTGTTTAATATTATTAATTAATATTTCTTTATGTTTTAAGATTTACTTATTATAATAGGGCTTAGTTTTTAAAACATGTATTAATCGTGGAATTGTTTTTCTGGTGTCTATTACTATTACTGTTCATTTAAAAAGGGACTCTCACTCTTCTGTTCCTTTTTTCTGTCAGTATAAAGGTCAGGCCAATCTGCATGTGTTTGAAGACTGGTGTGGCTCATCTATCTTCCAGCTCAGGAAAAATCATCATTTTCCTCTCTACCCGCATGTAAGATTCAGGGAACTGTCTTAGGCATTAAAGGAAATTCTGACATATGCTCTATAAATGTATTCTTGCTTTTGACATCGGCATATTTGAATATTCCTTTCTTTCAATATTTTATGAACAAAACTTTCCCAAATGTTTTCTCTGCAAGGATCCAATTTAGCAGGCCGAATATTCAGTAGGAAGATCTAAGTGAAACATCTGTTTTCACCTCTGCATTATAACGTGTACTGAATCAGTTTATTTATTCCATGAAAGTGTAATTCTGTGAATCACTGTAGTGTTAGTGCCTTGTGTTTAAGAATAGATACTAAAGAGCCTTTTTTATTCTTCCCCACAGACCAGGACCACAGTGAAGAAAATTGCAGTGGCTCCAAAATGGAAGAACTATGGCCTTAGGATTTTTGGATTTATTCATCCTTATAAAGATGGTCAGTGTGTTTTTTAGGGTATAAGTGTCAGTATTATGAACACAGACATGCTTAATGAGTGAACCTAGTGTTTTAAAGTGCCTTACAATTCTGTCGTCATTTATTCGACAGTTATAAATGTTGTTTAAAGCCTGTATATGACTCTTCTGTGGAAGACAAAAAGAAGATTTTTCTAGAAATGTCTCGGTGATTTTGTGCCCACACAAGGGAAGTCAATAGGGTTCAATCTCAGGTTGCCAACATTTTCAAAATATCTTCTTTTGCGTTCTACAGAAAAAAAGTCATACAGGTTTGGAATGACACGAGGATAAGTAAATGATGAAAGAACCTCCAGTTTCGGGTGAAATATCTCTTTAAAGTAGGGTGAAACGTCACATTTTTGCAATTTCTGTGCTCAGAGTCTCAGAGTTTAGATGTCCTGTGGGACCATTAAACAGTGTTCTAAATTGAAGCAATTCACCTTTTTACTAACTACTGTAAACCACTTGTCCCAAAATGAACAAACGCAGTAAATACATCATATTGACTCTTCTATATTTCAGAGACTCATCCTTATAAAATATGGAATTTCTTCTATCAAAGCACCTTGTTGATTGTTTACTCCGGTATTTTGCATCATTACTGATTGAACTTCAGTTTGGGGATACAAACAGATGGCCTGATATTTAGCTGAGGCATTTTATGATACAACTTGGAATTCATGGGTCCCTTAAGGATAGCAGCTCCAATAGCTCCAGATCACTTTCATTGCCTCAAGCCTGTTTCACTGTTGGTTGATTGCTTGCTTGAATTGATGATATACAGTTTTTTTTTTCCCCCCAAATTTGTTGGGCACATCTATACATCTCTTTCTAACCGTTGCTCAAAAAAGGTGCATTTACAGTATATAAGGGAGATCAAGAGTCACAAACACATGCATTCAATAAGATTTTGCATGTTTTATAAAGAAGATTTAGACTTTTGTAACTATTAATCAAATTCAAAAAGGTTCTTACATTTTTGTACTTTTCCTGTGCTGTAATGTGTGTTCAAAGACATGTGCGAAGTGTTCTTTAGGGTGGGTTGCAAGAGACCTGAAAACTGCCATGGCTGACAGGACATCCGAAGCCCGCAGAAACTGTTATTTCACTGCGTTTCATGCAGTCAGCACATTGTGCACACTACCCGATAAGAAAAGGCAGCTGTGAGGAATTGTGCTTGTGGGGAAAAGTTATGACAATTTTTCATTAGTAATTAACTAGAGTTGCTGAGTCAGACTTTTGACAGTGGCACACAAACTCGCAAGACAATAAAAGAATTAACAACGATTGTGAATTTGAGGACTGGAGCACAGACAGCCATAATGAAGCTGTCGGAGCTGGATGATAGTGTGAGATAATCAATTCAAATTCATTTCTATAGAGCTTGCAAAGCAGCTTTGAAGAACAAATGGTACAGTCATGAAGTAAAAAGTTGTATAGAAATGAGCAACGTGACAGACAAAACAACCATTTTAAGTAAGCTTTTGAGCTGAGCGGGTGAAGCACGTAATGAGGTTATATTTATATATGAATTATTTATTTTTAGGCGATTTCCAGTTTGCCATCGCATCAGATGACAACTCTGAACTGTGGTTAAGCTCAGATGAGAGTCCGCTTAATGCCCGACTGCTGGTATACGTTGGACAGGTGTGTATGAAACATGAAATTGTAGCTGTAGTGTGCAATGTTTCGCTTGCGCAACGCCTTTATTTTAATATGGAAAGAGAACTGTTAGTTAACTATTTGCAGTTTAATTTCCCCGAAAAGTTTAAATGATCAAGAGATCAATTTTGTCAGACTTGAGATTTGAGCCACATTGAGCTGAAGTGTTAATGTAACCTTAATATACTGTAAAAAGCTGACAATAGAGATCAGTTATACATAGTAAAACTATTGGAACTGAAAGGCCTGTTTTCGTTTTGGATGATAAGGATTTACTAAAGCCTTTCTTCGCTGACTTGAATAAAGATTTATTTTGGTCTCTGTTCTTTGTTGTCATATAGCAAGGCTCCGAGTGGACAGCTCCAGGAGAGTTCAGCAAGTTTAGATCCCAAACTTCTAAACCTGTGCGGTAAGTGTCATATACATGTAGGCTACTGTACCATCTCTCTTTACATCCCAATGAATTTATAATGTTCTACTAAAATCTAGATTTGCTCTGATTTTGATTAGTAAAGAACATTTCTGATACTGGAACAACAATTCTAAGATTCCAAATTCTTACCCATCTACCTTCACCATAATATACAGTACCTTTAAAGTAGTGTGGAATAATACTGTAGGTTAAGAATGTCTCACATACAATCTTTAAAAAAAAAGGTGCTTAAAAGGTTAGTCACAGTGATACCATAGAAGAACCAATTTGGTTCCACAAAGAGCCATTCAGTCAAAGGTTCTTCACAGAACCATCACTTTCTTACCTTTTTTTAACCTGAAGAATCTTTTTTCACCACAAAGAATCTTTAGTTCCCTTTCTGTCGGTCTCTCGACGTTGTGTCGAAGACGACAGATGGGGGTTCGCCCTTGAGAACCAATCAACTCTGACTACTATAGAAAAGGCCAATGAAATTTGGCGAATGAAATTTGCATGCCGGGCTCCGCCCCCGGATGTCCGGTATAAAAGGAAGCCGGCGTGCAGCATTCACTCACCTTTTGTTCTTCAGAGCCCTCGCTCATGACTACGAACAAAAAGAATTCAACGAATTCTTCTTCTACTTCGCCGGATCTACGACGCAGAGCAGCGGATCGTCCCTTCCTGCAGCGACCTTCTCCTGGGCGTCTCGGCGGTTCCGGAGGTGATAGAGATTATTTCTAAAAGGTCCTTTTCAGGACTGAGCAATTTCCAGCGCGGCATGTCCCGCTGTTCTCTTGGGTGCGGCACCTCATCGAGGAGGGGGATGGACACGATCGCTGCATTAGGTGTCTGGGCGTCCAGCATACTGAAGCAGCGTTCGTTGACACATCTGCCCACTGCGGGCGGATTGTCACTCAGAAGTTGCGGTCACGGGTGGCTGTCTTCCTACGGGAACCAGCCACCATTTCGTCTGCTACCCGGGGTGACATCTGTGGCTACGGCCCCGATGACCACCCACGTAGCAGCGTTAGTGATATGGGGAACTCTGCGAACGTAAACCCGCCAGCCAAGTGCTCACGGGCCGATCGCACCCCGATTCGCTCTTCTGAACGTTCCCCAACCGCGGTGGCATACCGTTCGGATCCTCAGGCACGCACTCGGAAACGATGTGTGACGTAGATGAGATGTCGTTCGCAGCATCGGAGGGAGACTGGCATCCGACTCTGACGAATCCGAGCTCCCCCCCAGGGGGGTCGAGCTCAGGAGGAAGCAGAAGTGATGTCAGCCATGCTAATCCGGGGATACAAAACCGCGCCCACCCCGGGTGCCATTTGTTTCCCGGAGGTGCATGAGGAGCTGTGTAAGAGGAGCGCTCACGGACCGCTCCGGTCGAAACAGCTCCGGCTCCCTCACTTCCCTCGAGGGTGGGGCAGCCAAAGGCTACGTCGAGATCCCCCGGGTGGTACGTGCGGCTGCGGTGCCGCAGACGGCTGCCGCCTGGGGAGAATCGGCCACGCCTACCGTCCAACGCGTGTAGGACTTCGACATCTATGGTGCCGAAGCCTTGCGCTGCCGCGGACCGGGCTGCCTCCTCTCTCTACGCCATGGCCATCCTGCAGGTCCGCCAGGCCAGGGCGTTGAGAGAGCTCCACGAGGGTAAGGCCGACCCAGGTATAATGCAGGTTTCTGTGCCGCCACTGACAGCGCTCTACGGAGCGACCAAGGTGGCGGCACGGGACCTGGGTCGGACGATGTCCACGGAAGTGGTCCAGGAGAGTCACCCCGGCTGAACCTTGCGCAGATGAGTGACACCGAGAAAGTCCGCTTTCTTGTTACACCCGTCTCGCAGGGTGGGCTGTTGGTACACCGAGGACTGCGCTCAGCAGTTTTTGACGGTGAAGAAGCAGACAGTGGCGATTAGCCACATTTTTACCACGCTGCGACTCGGCCGCCCTCAGCCTCCGAGATCTCACGTCATGTGTTTCCCGCAGCCCAGGACCCCTTCCACATCGGCTCCGGTTACTGTGCCCCGCAGGTGGCACCCCGGAAGTCGAGGTCGAGGGGGAAAAACCTCACCCCGTCAGCTAACTTCTCACGAGAAGTGACACTGACGGGAAGACCCCAGGGGGAGCAACATCGGGCCGACCTTCACAGCTACGGCTCTGATCAGTCGGTACGGGACGGCTCCTGCCTCGTCACCAAGCCGGGCCCTTCTCAGGGCCTGGCGCCCACTTACTCACAGTGAGTTTTCTGTTTCCCCTGGGAGTTATTCCTGCCGATCGCACACTCCACTGGACTGTGCCCGGCAAACCCGACCCCACGCCCTGGCGAGGCGTAGGGTCGTACACACACGACAGCTGCTACCACTCTCAATGACAGTGCGTGCAGCTGTCCCGCCAGGCAGGTAAGTAGGCAGAGCCAACCTTCCCTCCGGGGCCCCTCCCCGCGACAGGGTTAGCTCCGCCAGCCATCGAACCACCCTCCATGGGTGAAGCAGACCGTCCCTTGGTCCCCCTGTCACAGTCCCTGGGAGCTCGAGAGCTGCCCACACTGTCTCGGTGGCTAGGCAGACGGTCCGTCTTGGTTACTCGATCCAGTTCGCCAGAGACTCTCCCAAGTTTTGGGGCATCATCTCTCCCTCTGTCTGAGGCTAGGGACGCCTACATACTTCGGGTAGAGGTCACCACCCTTCTGGCAAACAGGCATCGAGTTCGCCCCCTCAAACCAAGATGTTCGGTGGGTTACAACCCGCACTTCATCGTTCCCAAGAAAGACGGCGGGTTGCGCCCCGGAGGTCTGCGTACCCTGAACTAAGCACCTTCACAAGCTGCTGCTCAGGATGCTCACGCAGAGGCGCGTCCTGACACCCATCAGGTGTCAGGATCGGTTCGTGGCAATCGACCTGAAATCCTTTCGATCTGTCCCTGTCTCCACGGTCTTCACGAAGATCGTGGAAGCCGCCCTTTCTCCCTGAGGGGAGGAAGGTGTTACTTAACTATCTCAACGACTGGCCTGACACACTCGTGAGATCTGTTATGTATACAAGGGGCCTGGTGCTCCGGCACCCAGATCGATTGGGAATCCAGGTCAACCGAGGAAAGGACAAGCTCCCCCAGGGCAGAGCATCCTCTTTCTCGGTAGGGAACTCAACTCTGTCACCATGTCGGCGCACTGTCCGCAGTACGCGCCCAGCCGGTGTTGAACTGCCTGGAACATTTCAGGCAGACAGCGGTCCCCCTGAAACGATTCAGAGGCTCCTGGGCATGGCGTCCTCGTCGGGTGAGACCCCTCGGGTTGATGCACATGAGACCGCTCCAACACTGGCTTCAGAGTCGAGTTCCGAGGAGAGCGTGGCACACCGGCAGCAGGCGCATGGTGATGACGCCCTGCGGCCGACGCACCAAAACCCCTGGTCTTCCATGACTTTTTCGACGGACTAAGGTCCCTCAGGGCAGGTTATGAGGCAGTCGTGGTGACGACGGACGCCTCCCTGCAGGGGTGCGGTGCAGTGTGTAACGGGCACGCAGGCGGGGCATTGGGCGAACCCCCACCTGCGCTGGCATATCAATTGCCAGGAGTTGTGGGCAGTGCTACTTGCACTGAGCAGGCTGCGGCCTCTCGTGCGGGACAAGCACGTGCTGGTCCGAGGACGGCACTACAGCTGTAGCGTACATCAGATCTTAGGGTGGCGTTCGCTCACAGCAGCTAACACAACTTGCTCGACGCCTCCTCCGGTGGAGTCAACAGGTGATCCGTTCCCTGTGGGCCACACTCACCTCGGGGCAAACTGAACTAGACAGCCGACGCGCTCTCTTGTCAGTTTATGCCTCGTAGAGAGTGGCGACTCCACCCCCGCGTAGGCCTTGGTACTCCCTGTCCGAGGCTCTCGACACGGATATCCTTGCGCACAGCTGACCGCGGGACGGGCGGAAGCACACCTTCCCCCCCCCAGGAGCCTCCTTGCACAGACACTGTGCAAGGCCAGGGAGAGGAGCACCAAGTGTTATTGGTTACACCGCACTGGTCTAACCGCACTGGCGTCAGAGCTGATGCTCTGGACAGCGACTCCCCCTGACCCATTCCCCTGACAGAGGACCTGCTCTCTCAGGGGAAGGACACGTTCTGGCATCCCAGATCAGACCTCTGGAACACCATGTCTGGTCTCTAGACGGGACGAGAAGTTCCTGAGTTGGCTACTCCCCCTCTATGGCGGAGACCATCACCCAGGCTAGGGCCCCATCTACTGGGGTTACACGCCTCTAGACGGCGCCGCTTCTTGTCCTGGTGTCTCTCTCAACGAGAAAGACCCACTGAGGTGCTCGATCAGGATTGTGTTGTCCTTCTTACGAGACTGGAGACTAACATCTCCCCTCCACACTGAGTGTATGTAGTCGCTGTCGCCACTCATCACAACTCAGTTGATGGAAAGTTTCTAGGATGACACGACCTGGTCACCAGGTTTAAGGGGCGCGAGAGGGCGGCTCCGCCTCATCTCCGCTCCATACCCCCTTGGGACCCTAAGGGGTCCTCGGGGGGCCTCTGGGCCCCCCAAGAGCCCCTCGGAGGTTCCGATCTTCCTCACCGAGTAAGACGGCCCTCCTGATGGCGCTCGCTTCTTCAAGAGGGTAGGGCACCTCCGAGCATCCTCCGTGTCCCCGGATTGCCTTGAATTCGGCCCTGGTAGCTCTCACGTTATCTTGAGACCCAGGCCCGGATGCGTGCCCAAAAAGTTCCCACTACTCCCTTACGGGGCGAAGTGGTGAACTTGCAGGCGCTCCCCATTGGGGAGGAAGACCCAACCCCATCCGTGTTGTGTCCTGGACCGCACGCAGGGCCTCAGTAGCTCTGACCAGCTCCTTGTCTGTATTGGAGGACAGCAGAGGGGAAGGCTGTCTCCAAGCAGAGGTTGGCGCACTGAGTCGTGGATGCCGTTACGACGACATTCCAATCTCAGAATCTCCCATGCCCACTGAGGGGGGTATAGCCACCTCCTGGGCACTGGCAGAAGCGCCTCTCTAGCAGACATCTGTAGAGCTGCGGGTTGGGCTACGCCCATACACCTTCGCAGGGGTTAAACAACCCTAGCGTAAACCGGGTGTCAGCCCACGTCCTGCGTGGCAACATGTAGGACTGGCATCCGGCGGGGCGTATGCCTGCGAAAGCATCACCCCACCCTCTAGGAGGCTGGGTCACCGTACTCTGGCTAAGGACAGGTACCCTATCCGCTTCCCTTCTTACCCAACCACTTGGTTAAGAATAGGCATTCTATCCATCACTAAGCAAGCACCACCTGGGGGTTGGCTGGGCAGAGCAGCCTTCCCCCTTAGGCCGGGATAACATGTGAGCCATCCCCTGGCTCTAACCGGACCTAGTGCTACCGGACGCCTGTAACACCCCCCCCCGTGGGCTGTTCCGTCTGATGTATCCTCATGATATGGTTCCCACTCCTGGTAACCCATGAGCTTCCCCAGGTGGACCTCCACCTCGCGGTTAACTACTCAGCCCGCACGTTCCATGCGTTCTCCTCCAAGGACGAGACCATACCTTATCCACCGTATTCCTCCCCACGGGTAGGAGGTGGCCTCTGCAGCGCATCCCTAATTAAGGAAGTTGCGCTTACCCGGTGTAAACCCGAGCCGGACGGCCTCTCGCCAGTAGAGAGCTAAGGCCTCCGTCCGTGAAAGGTTACCGGTCAGGGCTGTTCCCATCTTTCTCCAAGAAAGCTCTGGAACCCCCCGACCACCACACTGGAAGGTTACAGTTTCGCGAAAGCATCGAGCTGACACGCCCAGGCCTGTTACCGTCGCTTCGCTAGAGATTGTGACGCGATACAGCGTTGTGGCGTTTTCCATAGGGAACCCCATCTGTCGTCTTCGACACAACGTCGAGAGACCGACAGAAAGGGAACGTCTCGGTTACGTATGTAACCTCGGTTCCCTGATGGAGGGAACGAGACGTTGTGTCCCTCATGCCACTAACACGTATCGTATTCTGCTGCAGTCGTGAGAGGCTCTCAGGCTCTTCAGAACAAAAGGTGAGTGAATGCTGCACGCCGGCTTCCTTTTATACCGGACATCCGGGGGCGGAGCCCGGCATGCAAATTTCATTCGCCAAATTTCATTGGCCTTTTCTATAGTAGTCAGAGTTGATTGGTTCTCAAGGGCGAACCCCCATCTGTCGTCTTCGACACAACGTCTCGTTCCCTCCATCAGGGAACCGAGGTTACATACGTAACCGAGACGTTTTCGGATGTTATTGGTTCTTTATGGAATCTTTTAGATGAAAAAGATTCTTCAATGGCATTGTGAAGCACCTTTATTTTTAAGAGTGTAGGGTGTGTAGATTAGAGGGTGACACGGGAGTGGATTTTCAAACATCTCCCGTCCCACTCCCCCCAAAAAAATTCCCGTCCCAATCCTGCGAAAAAACTGGGGAAAAATGCTGTCCCGTCCCGATCCCAGAAGAATGACTGCCATCCCACTGCCGTTTTTTTGGGGGGGCCGAAATCTGTCAGTTACAGTAAAAAATACAGTAAAGGGCCGTACACATTATAACGATAGCTGTAACAATAACTATATTTGCGTCCCCACAAGCGGACAATAACAATAAAGTTATGTTTACTTTAAGCTTGCGCGCTGCAGTGTTCCCAGTCACTAAAATGAATGTGGATGACCTGCTGCTGATGCTTTTGTTTTCATTCCCGAACGTCTTTTCTCCAAAAAGTGACAGCAAAGGCTAGATCTCTCTAAAGGCTGAAGGTGCGCTCGTGTCCAGGATGTATAGCATATATTTTGCTAGCTTGCTGACTCATAAGCGTTACATATATTATATCCCACTGTAAACACACCGCTTTCTGAGCAGTACAGTCTTTAATTATGACATAAAATCTGCGTTGCGATCACCAATAGTCAAACGTTATCTGCCAGAAACTGTCTGCAAGTATGTTTTATCGTTCCTCTTATCGTTCTCTTTATCGTTATAGTTATGGTGTGAACCTATTTTTTTATAGTTATCGTTATAATGTGAACGGCCCTTAAGACCGCCCAGAAATGTCGGTGAGCACGACAGAGGCATCATCTTCCCAGAGTTGTCGTTGCTGCGTGAGTTTCGGGTCCGACTCCATTTTGATTTTGATTTTCGCGGCCACAGTCTAGTGAGTGCATGGGGAAGCTGCCTTCTTCTCTTATATTATTGGTGGTTGGCATACCAACTTGGTGCATTAACGCCACCGACTGTTACAGGTGTGTGGAGCACGTCATTCATTTAACCAGCCACACCGAAGCAAACAGAAGATTATATGTTTATTTATTTCAAAGGTATATTTGTGTATTCCTGGTCCCGGTCCCGCCCACTCCCGCTGACATTTTTTCCTGTCCCGTTCCAGTCACGTGATTAATAGTGATTTTGTTTCCTCCGCGGGAATCCCAAAAAATGTCAGCCTCTATTGTAGATCACACCCCTGTGGTTGGACTCATGGTCATTTCTAAATCGTGTTGTTTATTAGAGATGTTTGCATACATTTTCTGTTGATTATCATTCAATTATGTAGAAGAGCATTATAACCGGGCATATATCTAGACGTGCAGTAAGTGTGCCTTTGTCATTTGACAGATCTAAATTTACGGAAGCATTATTTATAGTTGTATGAATTGCCCAACAAAATTGGGAATTCCATTGTGCAAATCCCATTTCCACAGATCCACAGATTTTCTGGAAATGTTTGCGCCATTACCTCATTTGCAAAGTTTATTGAGTAAATCGGGCACTAACACAACGCAGATGGCTCATGCAAATAAACGATGCCATCGCAGCTCAATCAACTCTTAGTGAATTCCCTCTTCACAGCATTCTGATATCAAGAGCCAAACCTACAAATCAATGACCATTCATTAAACCTGGCTGTAAAACCCGTAATTTAGTCCCGTGATCCGTGTTAGATGGTCTTAAACAGCAAAGATGGCGCATGGTAAACTTAACAGTTAAATGAATACGGGCATCAGGTGTAGTTTCTTGAACAAGTGCGCTGCCCGGCAGGTTCCTGCACTGACAGTGTGATTGTAAATCACAAGAGACACATTAAATAGTAGTTTGTCAGAGTAAAGTGTCATGTCGTCCGTTTTAATCGTCCTTGTCGGTCTTCTCCAGCCATTGCTGATTGGTGTGGAAGTGATGTCTCAGTGAGAGCGGCGTGTGCTGTTGAATTATTCATCAGCAGTGTCAGTCTAAAAGGGAGCGCGTACATGTTCCAGAATATTTTAGTGTCAATAAAAGACGAGCGTGGTTATTGGCACTCCAGTGGGAAATGCAGAGAAGTGCCTACTTTTTTCCCTGATTGAGCTTTGACAATGGCCTGGCGATGGTTCAAACTGCCACAAGAGCATCTTTGATATCCACCGCTTTTGTAGTGGGCTTGTCAGGTTGTGGAGTTAAACAAAATTGAACAAATTCTGAATCCCATCCAAGTAGATTTAGACTTCGTCTACCCCATCACATCTCTCTTTGCTTTCATTTTGCCCTTCAATCTGAACTTGTTTGGTGACAGAGCGGATTGGCCCGTCGCGTCGCGTTGACTAATGGGCTGGATTTTTGAAAGCAAACAGAAGAGGCTTCTGACAGAATTGTCCAATTCCCACAGTCTCTAGGTGAAAAAGCGCACTAATGAACTATGGTGAAATGTTTACAGAGCGATCAAGAAGAAAGACGTGCCTGTCAGAGTCTTAAATGACAAACTAGGAAGATGTTATTCGCAAAGTATGTTTCACAGTGTGGAGAATTGTGAATTGCTAAATGTGGAATTGTGAATTTATGGTAAAATGTGATCCACTTACATGGTTTTAGTGCTTTTATTTGTTGGGATATTAGGATACTCCCTAAAAACTTACTTAAAAAGTAAGTTTAGAAACCTACGAAACGTTTTTGATTGCTTGCCATATTTTTGGATTTTCATAGTTATATGTGCAACAAACACACACAAAATATAGCTTAAAGTTTTCATGCACCCAGCAGGCCAATTATGTTCTATATAATCACACATAAAATACAACACTCAAAAACAAGACAAACAAAAGCAACATCCTGAGACACATTCAACATTTTGATAGATGAGACTTTTAGTTTCTTTTCTATTTCTGTGTTTTATTAATGTCCATATTCTATTTAAAATGATTGCACACCCCTATGTGATAATGCGGCCATCACAAAAGCCTAAAATGCGTACAGTACATGCATTGTCTATTCATGTTTCCCTTACAGTACATAAAGGACCATAGTAAAGCATCAGTCTGGTTTACCTACCATAGCTTTATGAAAGGAAGGACAGAGTAACTCCAGGACTCTGAGATATAGCATCTGAGATTTATGGGAATATTACACTTTTGCAAGGCCAGCAGGGGTCAACTTCTCTTGACATTCTTTAGTAGTAGTATCTGTCACAAGTGTGTTGGGGAATGTTAAAAGCAGTTTCGGTTTAGTTCAGTTTAGTCATTTTGTGAAAGGCCATCTATTAGACTGTTTAAAGCATTAGTAGCTATTAGCTTTTTTCATACTAATGTAACATTATTAAAGTTTTACATAAAACTGATCTATTTTTTATAAGTACCCTTCCAGTTGTGGCGTTTCACCAAAACCTAGGGTATGGCAAAATTTTCTCTGGCCGTACAACAACGACATTCCAAAGTAACGAAACCATAAATGATACCACATCTTATCTAAACAAAACGTGTACAAGAATCCACGAAAGAATGCACGAACATGCACAGAGACTTACAGATAACAAACCCTACCCACATATCGTTTACAATTTACTTTTTAAAGCTCTAGTTCTGCAGTATAAGGGCGACTCCAACAAAATATCTACTAAACCATCTGCCATTTATACTGTGTGTGACAATCGCTTCAAACCCACAGCCAGATGTTGTCATAACAACCACCAACGACCACGTTAATCGGGTACGAGTCTAAAATATACACCAAACATTAAATGAAATCAACAGCAAACACGATTAAATATGAAACATGTCTTAGCTTGTCGCAGTGCAGTTTATTGCATAAGGTTGAAGCAGTGCAAAAACTGCGACTGTGCAACACTGGCACATGGAGTCATTTTTTTTTATATTCCCAGTTAACGTAACAAATATTATTCATCTTGCAATATTTATACATCTTGCTTGAGCAGATGAGATTGTTATGTGACTGTTAAAATAAAAAAATATATAATAGATTTTTTTTGGCATATGTCGACCTCACTACTACCCCTTACCTTACCAAACACTTTATTATTAAATACCTGTAAGGCATTTTTTAAATAGTTTCTTCATTTTGTTGAAAAGAAATGCCTGCATGATTTAATAAGTGATGTGAAAATGTAGACAAGTGAAAGGTGGATTCGAACCTGCAACGTGATAGTGTCAAAATTGACAGTTACACGTCTTCATCACTACACCATTGAAGCTGTTGGTGAGTGAGTGTTGTTTTTTACACTCTGAAATACACGTTTCCGATGCTCATGCAAGAAATATACAGCATTCTCAAATATTTTGATTATCTTTAATGAGCATCATTGTGCACACTTTGTTTCCATTGTTTTGTCTGAACGCTAAGGTATGGCAACTGACATACTCGGCCATACGCAAACGTCGTCCCTGGTACCTTCTATGTGCAGAAAACCTATTTACTGTACTGTAAGTCAAATCATAGGCTGACTATTTTAAAAGTGTAAATACTGCGAAAATACTAAAACATTGCTCTGTGTAGGTAGTGGCATGAGTAAGGGGCCAAGGATTTTTTTTTTTTTTTACATTTTTGCAATTGCGTCTGCGTTTGGTGCCAGCAGAACAGAAATTATACATAATCATATTTTTTGAATCATTTTCACCAACGGCTTCGTAATCTCCAAACATGTATAATTAAGCACATCATATTTTGTCACATTCTGTCTTCTTGTATTCAGTTCAGGCAACTGTTGTTTTGCAAGCGTGAATGAAGTTATTGATTGTTCTCTCTGTTTGTTCTTTGCTAATCTGTGCATAAATGAATTGCTCATTTCCGTAAATGAACAAGCAAGAAGAACAAACTTTACAAAGTTTTTTTTTTTACGACGCATTTTAGAACTCTTATTAATCTCCATTCAAATGCTGTCTATGCCAACGCTTGTGTTATTGTTATATTGAGTTCAATCATGTACAAATGTACTGTGCATCCACAAATGTCACAATAGTCTTTTTAGGATTTAACCAGGTCTGCTAAGGTGTAAAGATGCATTTTGGTGCACAAACGAGTGGTCTGAATGTAATACTGTAGATGTAAATATTTATTTTTGGTTTAGATTATATTATGACATTCTTAGTGTATTGTTTGACCACAGTATAGATCATTTTGGCATTATAAACACGATCATCATCAAACCCTATAATCATAAATGATCACCTGGATAACCACTTCATTATACTACAGCAGGCTGATTTACAGAGTGTGTATTTATTTGTACCCTCCCTTCCTTATCTCAGTCTGCTCATCACTCTATCCTATTCACAATTATTGAATAAAACTCTTTCAGATGGAGCCAGGCAATTAATCAACCAATTACAGTAAAACCTCCATCCTCTCTCAGTTTTTCCTATCTGACCCTGATCTACTGGCCATTACTTCCTCCCTCACTGATTGAGTCATTTATTTTCTGAACCCTTTATTTCATTTAACAATAGACATCAGTCCGCAGACATTCAAAAGAAACACAACACGGACTCTAAATCTGCAGAGATTAAACATCCATAGCAGCCTTTTTTGTTTCTAGTCCAAAGAAAAAATTATAAAGATGCAAACTCTCATAGGGTTCTTATCTCATGGGCAGTTAAAGGAATCATCCACTTTCAACATACATTTTCATGATCATTTACTCACCCCTGTTGTCATCCAAGATGTTTATGTACTTTTTTCTTTAGTCGAAAAGAAATGAAGGTTTTTGATGAAAACATTCCAGGATTTTTCTCCATATAGTGGACTTCAATGGACTCCAAACGGTTGAAGGTCAAAATTACAGTTCAGTGCAGCTTCAAGGGCTTTAAACGATACCAGACGATGAATAAGGGTCTTATCTAGCGAAACGATAGGTCATCGTTAAATGCTTTATAAACACAAATGCTCGCCTTGATCTGCTCTGCGATGAACTGTCTGATCTTGTTAAGAGAGGTTTCACTGCTGATCAGGTTCTTTTAGATCATAGTGCTCTTTTGAGGAGAAAGGAAGGAACCTACTTATGTCAGTATTAACTAGGGATGCACCGAAATGAAAATTCTGGGCCGAAACCGATACCGAAAATTAGTTTTAAAAACTTTGAAATAGTTTTTATTGAATTCTATTAATAACACACACTGAAACAAATGTTAAGGAGAACATATTAAACAATACATTCACGTCTGTGAAGAGTCTGATGCGTTTGAAGTTTGGCTTTAAAACGAGCACGAGTCAATGCAACAATATCCGATAATAAAGAAACATAAAGCCGATCATGCGCAGTCGCGCATCACACAGAGCTTGCGTGTCATTTTCTGTTCGCTGGTTTTGAGCTTTTATTGTTATATGTATTAGTTTCAGACTTTGTTATGGCTCGCTTACATGATCGTCCTTTGATAACAGCTAGTGAGAGAGTGAACACGAGCACTGAATGGAAGCGCGGGCGCTGGACACCGATAAATGTTCCTTAAACGAACTATAGTGCATCTTGCATCTGCCAGTGTCCTTTCTGTGCTCATGTCTCCAACCAATGTGCTCTGACCTTTCTTCCTTTAACTTTTATCCCCCCAAACCTCCCCGAATCCTCCTCTCTCTCTCGCTTTCTCTCTCTCTGCAGTCTCATGTCCTCACGGCGATACTACTTTGAGGTTTTGCACAAGCAGGATGACAGAGGTTCTGACCACGTGGAGGTGGGGGTGAGTAAAGAGAACATTTCAGCAATGTTCAAGGTGTGACAGCTGGTATGTGTGAAACAAATTACTTTTTCAAAGTGTCCTTAATGAAACAGAGTGAAAGTGTCAATTCAATTATAAAGTGGAAGTGTTTAGGAAAGGTCTAATTGAGTTTTATTCATGACCTTTTGCTCTTTGTCCTGGTTTCACTCCCTTTTCATTAAAATTAGATTTTTTATTTCTGTAGACTTATTTGGAAATAAACAGTATTGAATGAGTCATGAATGAAGGCTATGTTTAAGGAACACCCCCTTCAGCCAATGCATTATAAAAAGATAAGAAACACATCAAATTACTCTGAAGAAAACCTTTTCCAAAGGGCCCTTCACTTAAATCACCAAAACGTAACATGGAGTTTCTCTCTGTAATGACACTGTCAAAGGTATTACCCTGGTCCAGTGAAAACAATGCAAACTATTGTAAATGTATAGTGGCTATATCCGCAGCAAACAAACATATAACTGCCAGCTACTTTGGTAACTCATGACCCATAAAAACCTTTATTGATACTACATCTTTGACCATGATGACATATTTGAGTAT
Organism: Triplophysa siluroides; assembly: GCA_006030095.1. NCBI lineage: Eukaryota > Metazoa > Chordata > Actinopteri > Cypriniformes > Nemacheilidae > Triplophysa > Triplophysa siluroides. The sequence goes on from VCII01000702.1 coordinate 619,223, forward strand.
TATAACAGCCTTGAAAACATACAGTGGTTTTTGATAGCCCGATTATGTCTAAAGTGCACCCAAAGGATGGAGAATTTAACCAGCACACCCCTCTAATTTTATTATCCAGGAAAAGACATAAAGCAGAAGGCTATCAGGGAGAGGGAGAGAGTAGAAAATAAAAATCTTGGAATCACTTTCTGTAATTCTTGGGTGTGATGGACAAGATACAGGAGAGCAGAATATCAGCTAATAAAGAATGTGTTCCCCTGGAATTATAATTTAACCACAATTTGTATAAATAATATATCAGGTACAATTTTAACTCTTCCCCGTGCCTCGGGGGTTTCCTCCGGGTACTCCGGTTTCCTCCCCTGGTCCAAAGACATGCATGGTAGGTTGATTGGCATCTCTGGAAAAATTGTCCGTAGGGTGTGAGTGCGTGAGTGAATGAGTGAGTGTGTGTGCCCTGCGATGGGTTGGCACTCCATCCAGGGTGTATCCTGCCTTGATGCCCGATGACTCCTGAGATAGGCGCAGGCTCCCCGTGACCCGAGGTAGTTCGGACAAGCGGTAGAAAATGGAATGGAATGGAATTTTAACTCTAAGTTTGTGTTGTTTAACAAAGTTTGACCCTTGTGTTTTAATCAGGCATTTAACTGGACAGTCACTATAAAAAACTAATAGTAAAGCTTTTCATTTCACAGAAAGGATTTGCCATAATTTGTATACATTTTATATTTTGCTCTGCTTCGAATTATCACTTGACCTCTGTTTGTGTTACAGGGACAGTTCATCCAAAGTTGAAAATTCTGTCACGTAGTCTAGTTGTTCCAAACCTGTATACATTTCTTTGTTTGGTTGAACACAAAGAAAGAAATTAGGATGAATGCTTGTAACCAAACAGTTCTTGGACCCAATTGACTACCATAGTAGGTACAATTACAATGGTAGTCAAAAGTGCCCCAGAACTGTTTGTTTTACAACATTCTTTCAAATATTTTCTTTTGCGTTCAACAGAATAAAAAAATATAAAGTAATTTTTCCTACTACAGAAGTCAGTGGGGTCCAAGAACTGTTTGGTTATAAGCATTCTTCCAAATATGTTTCTGTGTTCATCAGCACAAAGAAATGTATACAGATTTGGAACAACTTTTTTGGGTCAACTATCCTTTTAAACTAGAGGTTAGGCATTGTTATCTTCAACACACTACAGTCAATTAAATCTAAAGTAAAATCTACAAACAGCACAAACGTGAGCACCAAAAAAGTTTCACTCTACTGCAGTTTCCTTTGTGTTTATTATAAATACACAATTCTAAATCCATAGTGCATAACTTTCAATGCCTGGAGGCTGAGAAGGACCAAGTGTGCGCTGTACTTTACTCCTTATTCAATGTTCCCAAGTTCACTTGAGCTAGGAGTGTTCGGGAAGAGGAGCTTCAAAGACTTGAGAGGAGCCCAATGAATAAATTCATGGGGTTTGGAGGTATTCTCAGCTAGTGAGTCAACGGGGACCAGACACCAAAAAAGCAAAAAACAGCTAATTATGTGTGGCAAACACAGAAATTCATTTATTAACCAAACCACATCCGCTTTGAAGGCTCCTGTTTTCAGTCTAGTCGTGACTTTTTTACCCAGTTTCATCTGTTAAACCAGAAAATGTGGACTAGGCATAGTGTTTCTCTCATGCTAGCATTTAGCCTTAGCACCTTATACAGTTATTCTGAGCCTGATTAGCATTTTAACTCAATCCCCAGACTTTGTAGGAACAAAGAGGTTTAATAAAGCCTGTCTAATGTAGTCTGAGCAGAAACTGTCCATTATGAAATGTCCAATAGGAGCTATTATAGACAGTACTACCAGTCAACTGTGAATGAGCTTTGTTTTATTCATTGTCAGGACAAAACAGAAATAACACGGTAGCTGATGCAATATGTGCAACATCATGTAAGCTTGCCTATGGATTGCTCTCAGACGTTTCAGACAATTCTCAAGACTGTTTTTGCCTTTGTCTGGGTTTGTCTTTAGCTTCATACAGCTTTTTTGCAGCACAGAAATAGACAGAGCTTCTAAGAAAGCACAACTACTTAAAATAGTGGTGAACTTTTCACTACACTTTTTACCTAAACTAGATTTAATTTATGGTCATATTTCGGTTAATGGTGATAATGGGCAATGTGTATAAGCTAAAAATTGTGTTGAGTTGTTGTAGTGGTTAAAGTTCAGCACTAGGCGAGACAATTGTTTTAGAGATTTGTGCTAGTATTATGGGACAATAAGTAACTTTGGATAAATCCATCTGCTTTATGGATACTAAGCCCTCAGCCAAAATGTTTATGTCATTTTCTAATGCAATTTAATGTCATAAAAGGCTTGGTTTATAATAGCTTTCATTGCAGTGCTGCTGATGTACAGTATAGCTACTATATGAAAATGTTTATGAGTAGGTGATGGAGGGAAATTTGATCAAATTTGAGACTAACAATAACACACAACTGTGTAAATACTTCACCCGTTCACTGTTTTTAGTGTTTTTCAACTCAGTTTTTATCCCTGTTTACTGAGGAGAGGTCATTTGAGGCATTGCACTTCTTTTCTATTTTTGTTATTCTTTTGTGTAAGAGCTCAGAGTTGTGGAATGTGACAGATCCAGCATCCTCTACAATGATTGTTTCACCATCTGTCACTGGCCCAGGTTCAGACTCATGACAGGAGTAAGTGTCTAGGAAGTACACCTGATGTTTATTATGGCTTGTCACTGCTGTAAATAATTCAGCACTGGCTCTCTGCTGAGACCGGACCAGTGTGTTTACCAGTGGACCTTCAGGTCAAAGATGGGTGTGATGAACAGTGGATAGTCCAACCCGGGTGTCTCTGTTTTCTAGACAGCAATGAGAGTAAATGGAAAGCAAATGGAGACTTTGCTGACCTCTTCTGCTTTTGATCAAATATCGTCTACATTAAATAAACACGGCGCTGTCACTTTTTTAATGCAACAATTGCTTTTATCTCTCATATGTATTTTTGATAGAAACATCTGACATAGTTGTTTAAATGAATATTACTGATATCTCCTGAGCCATGAAAAAAGGAAATGAGAAAAAAAAAACATTTTGGGTCACCATTTGAAAGTCATATTGGTTTTACAGGGCAAGGTGCTCATCTACAGTAGGTCTAAATCTTAGGGCGGCGTTGTGGCCTTTGACTGCAGTTCTATTGCATGTTTTTGTTTTGTCAGTGGTGTGCTTTTCTGCATTTGTATGTGTCTTCGTCTTTACATTTTTACCCATTTACAGAACAGTAATATAGCTCAAAATGTATATTTATCAGTGCGTGACTGTGTGTGATTGTTTTCATGTCTATATTTGTGTGTGTGTGTCTGTTACCGGGGGCAAATATGCGTCTGTGGCTGCTCGGATCTGACATTGTGCTGTAACTGCACTCCATCGATTCCCGAAAGGCAGATAGGACCTTGAGAAACGCTGGCAGTATAGAACAGACAGAATAATAAACACTTGAATCGAACTGATTCAGGTGTGCTGCATGTTTGTGTGTGCTATGTGTCCAAAACTAAAAGTAATAAAAGTCTATGTATTACATGCTTGGTTAGAAGTCTTTGTCAAAGTTTCTATTGTTAAGCAGCAAATTCATTACTTGGAGTCAAATAGTCTCCTGCATGATCGTCTGAGTCTGTGACTAATTAGTATGCAAAGACAGTAAGTTTGACAGACACTGCTGCTCTGTTGTGTACCATTTTCTGGGCCTTGGAACTGTCAAAATATAAGCATAAATATGTCGACATCAAACTGTTCCGAATTCAAATTAATTTCACACATATTTTCTTTTTTTGTCCTTGCTCCTCTTTGCTTTTTTGATTGTTGGGTAAATGAAAGAGGAGAAATCCTCTAAAGATTTGTAAGCGCTTGTCAGTGTGATTAGAGTTTTTTAGTCTGGTAAATGACCTCTTGTCTAAGAGTGGCCAAGGAGAAGTGATTTTGTAATTGTAGAGCTTCTGTAGAGGAACTGCTATGTGTTTGTATACCATATATTTTAAGACGTAGTTCCGTCCCAAGGCACTGAACCACTTGACCTTTCTATTCTTCACACATCAAAATCTTTTATTCTCTTGCAGTGGAGACCTTTCCTGCCTGGCCTGAAGTATGATGTCATTGACTCCACTTATATCTCAATGTACACAGGTAAATGCTGCATTATTATTTTAGGTATTATTTATGTACGTAATATGTATTATGAATTATGTATGTATGAATTATTTGTTACCCAACTGCGAGATGTTTACTTCATCAACATTAGTACCATTGTTCGTACTAGTGACAGCTGTTGCTAAGACTGTGGATAGGTAAGAAAGAGAAAGAGCCGGTTTCACTGTTTTCTGAAGTATTTGTCTGTTTGGATTTACTACCAAAGGCATGCAAAGAACAGTACTTGCATTGCAACTCACACGAAAAAATGGTGCCCAGGAGCATTCAAATATATTATAGCCATCAATACCAGTTTACTACCATAGACAAGTTTGTTGTCGTGTCAGTCATGGCCTATAGTGTCGTCCACGTCATCAGTACCAAACTCCAGCTTTTCCCCATTCAGAGATACACCTACCAACAGCGCAAACTTGGTTGTTAAACAGATGCATGACTGTTAAGGACTCTGTAAATTGGAACATAAATCTCAGGTGTGAGATTTGCAAACCGTTGCAGTAAATAATCACCTATGAACATTGCCGTTATCATTCACAACCTCACAACATCCCATCTGTGTAAAAAACTGTCATTTTACTTGCGTTTGATAGTAGGCAATGGCAAGTAGGTAATCACCTGAAAGCACTTGTCCCCGAGTCTCCTGTGTATGATGTGACAGTCAGCGTCCCTCCATGTATCGTCTTATCAGCCATTACACGTGTTCCCACATTCTCCTTCAAATTACTGCCATTCATCAAGGGAACTGACTTTAATTTACACATGCTTATAACAGGAAGTGGAGACACAAAGTGAAAGAGAGAGAGTGGAGGAGAATCCCCACAACACTCCTTTGCTTCGTTTACATAATTATTTGAGACACTTTTTTTAATTTAATCCTCACTGTACTTAACAAGCTGAGGGAGAGGGGGATGTGCTTTAGCTTCCACCACCAACCCACGCTGGGGGCGTAGGGCCAACTCCAGAAGGTTGTCCTGATCATTAATCACACAGGCCACGCCCTCAAGGAGGACCACACAGTATGTTTTAGAGTATATTGTGCATACACACACTTGTCATATCATCAGATTGTGAGACCTTCTATAGGTGGTTCTGATCTGTCAATTTAGTAAACACATTACTTTGATGTTTTATTTGTGCTATTTTGTAACAATTGTATCATGTCGTAGCATTTCAACTTTGTATTTTTATTTCATTTTAGTTTAAGTTTCTTTCGTATCTTTATCAATTATTATTATCAAAGCATCCTTAATCAATACAAAAGTGTATGGAATCTTTATAGATTCTTCTGCTGTACAGCCTGAGGTCACAGACGTACGGTAGATCAAAAGTGCATGAACATATTGTGTTGGGATGATATGTTTCTTTTATTCCCTGTAGTCCATGGAAGAGATCATTCTCCATCAGAAATCTATACAAAGTAGCGTTCTGTAGCATTTACCACTGTGTTGCGAATGCTTTAAAAGATAAAATCCAGTCTAGCCCAAGGTTGAAATAAATGTGTTTACCGGTGCAAATCGCTGCATTGACCTTTCTTAGTTACTCTAACTGTGTCTGACAAATATCTCTGTCTGTTCAATAATCAATAAAGACATAAGGTGAATGGCTAATGCTTCAACAGCATTGTCAGACACTTCGGTCAAAGCCTGTATTTCGGTCTCCTATTGGCAGATTTCTGATCTATCTGATTGTGCTGAAAATATTCCTTCATCCGACCATCAGGTATAGACTTTCATGCTGCATAACTCATATTTGCACGTAACACATTTGGGTTCGATCGATAGGAATAATTCAAGTGTGTTTTCATCAGTGGCTAGCAGAGACTGTGCTGTTGTGAGCTCTCATAACATCAGGAAATAAGCCGTAATGAATAGACTTCCCTGTACGCGCACACACACCTGCATGCTTCAGTGCCCATAGACTGAACTCAAGGGGATTGTTTTAAGATTTGGCCAGTGTGTGTGAGACCCCGGTTGCGTCTCTTTAAGCTTTGGGGAAGTAACCATCTGAAAAAGAGCTGATCCATCCAGATCTGATGTATCCTAGAATGAGCCGGGATTTTATCAGGGGCTTTGAGCCCAGCTAAAGGGATAGTGGTAAAAAGCCCAAAATCCTTAGTGTGTGATATATGAGCCCACAGTCTGGCTTTTAGAATCTAATTTAAACCTGGAAATATAGAGAATGGTGTAACATTTGGAAAAAGGTAAGACATTAAGCTGTTATTCTGCACTATTTCTATAGGTTTAAAGCAAATATGTGACCCTGGATCACAAAACCAGTCTTAAGTAGCACGGGAACATTTTTGGTAAAATACAAAAATACATTGTATGGGTCAAAATGATACATTTTCATGCCCCAAATCATTAGGATATTAAGTAAAGATATTTTGTAAATTTCCTACCTATACAATTTTATTTTTGTGAGTGGATGGTCTGCCACAGTGCCCCTGATAAACAACTTCAAAGGCAATTTTCTCAATATTTAGATTTTTTGCACTCTCAGATTCCAGATTTACAAACGGTTGTATCTCAGCCAGATTTTGTCCTATTCTAACAACTCATACATCAATAGAAGGCTTATTTATTCAGCTTTCAGTTTATATAAACATATCAATTTTGAAAAATTGACCCATAAGACTGGGTTTGTTGTCCAGGGTCACATATGTGAAATTAAATATATTGCATTGCAAATATATTGTTCACTTTTCCTTTCCTTTGAAGAGCACAACATGGATGTGTGGAGTTCATGTTAGTTTGAGTGAATGCTGAAAAGAGGGCATACCAACTACAAATATTCTGAAATGTACTGTGTATGCTGTCCCAGATATGGCGTCTTTGCAGTATAAAATACTTTACCCACTTCTGTCCCTCTGTGACAGATGAATCCAGTCTGAAGATGAACAGTGTAAAGCACATCCCGCAGACGCTTGCCAGCCACTCACTCACTCTGCAGGTTAACCACAGGACAGAGACACATACTGCAGACATGCTTAAAGCAGACCCACGAGACACCTTCTACAAGGGTGTGTATTCCCCAGTGATTGAACAATATTCACAAAAACACAGTATTGTTGTACATTAAACATTCTCCACTGTCTTATTAAGACTTTACATTTATGCATTTGGCAGATGCTTTTAACCAAAGAGACCTGCATTTCATTATCCTATACATTTCTTTCTAAGTATGTGCAATCCCATGTGATCGAACCCACCACATTGGCGTTGTTAGCGCCACTGAGATACAGGAAAGACTTAAAGTGATAGTTCACCCAAAAATGAAAATTGTCTCATCATTTACTCACCCTCTTGTCATTTCAAACCTTTATGACTTTCTTCCGCAGGACACAAAAGAAGATATTTTGAAGAATGTTGTTAACTGGACCCCATTCACTTGCATTGGTTTTATGTCCATACAATAGACGTAAATGGGTGCCGGTGCTGTTCGGTTACCAACTTTCTTGAAAATATCCTCTTTTGTGTTCTGCGGAAGAAAGAAAGTGATAAAGGTTTGAAATGACAAGAGGGTGAGACAGAATTTTCATTTTGGGGTGAACTATCACTTTGACTATTATTAAAATCACCATTTACAGTAATTGAAATAACCTGTGTATCCTATCCTCAGTAGCCTACAGTAGTTATGTGTTGAAATATCCTTGCTATATTGTGTGTATGTCTGTGGTCTGCGGCATAAAACTAACAGTCATCTATTTGTCTGGGTAGACTGAATCTGCTATGCTTAGCAGGCGTGCTCATTTTTAATAGCTTGCGTGGAAGCTTTGCAGTGCATTAGGCCCAGATGGTGGTGTGGACATAGTATGTCGGCTTGTTACAAGCAACACCATTGAATGTGCGATAAGTTAAATACTAAGTCACAAAATAATAAGGGTAAAAAGCAGCTTTTGCGTATCATTTTGACCCCTTGTCAGTAGTAGTTATGGTTTATTAATACATTTTTTAGCTAAAAAAAAAAGTTTGTTTTAAACATTTGTTAGTTATTTGTCAGTGTCTTGCTTGTCTTACAAGAACTATGAAAAGTGATTGGATTGTTCTGATGATGGATTTGTTTTCTTAGTTCCCATGATACATCAGTCCAGCCTGGAGAATGTTCTTCCGTCTTGTGTGTATTCTCCTACATATGTTGTGAAGGACTTCCCCATTGCACGCTATCAGGGCCTACAGTTTGTAAGTAATTTGTTATCTAGTTGACAGATTTTTTTAATGCTAAGAAATGTTTTAATAATTTTTGTTGTCTTTTTTATTAACACTAAGCGCTAACGACATACAATTGTTGCAAAATTTGTTAAATGTGTAGTGATACCTGTCCAGCTAACTTTTAGGAAAGACATTGCTGAGCTTAAAGCAAACAGTGCCCTCTTTTGGTCAATATCAATCAGTACATTTCTGAGTTAGTACAGTACATGCTACTTGGTTTTTAATTATACACAGTGACTGTTTTTGATTCCTAATCTGTTTTATATGATTTTTTAAACAAATTTCTTTTTTCTTAACTGACCACCCAGGTTTACCTATCCTATGTGTATCCCAATGACTTCACCAGACTGAGTCATATGGAGAAAAAGAACAAATGCTTTTACAGAGAGTCTCCTGTCTACTTAGAAAAGTAAGAATCATGATCATGTAGACAAATCAATCAATAAGTAAATAAATATGTGAGATGCCCTGTGAAACATGGCTTTCTCTCTCTTTAATTCTCTTATAGATTTGGCTTCTATAAGTACATGAAGATGGATGAGGAGGAAGGGGACCTGCCTGCTTTCTTCCCCAATCCTGATGGTCTGTGCTCAGCTGGCAACTTAATAACAGACTAGAATTCAGCAGTTGTTTTGTCTCTGTAAAATCTCAATGTGGCGTCTGAAATGAGTCTAGCAGCATAGTGTGCGTGTGCCCAGGGTTCCGAATCAACACACTGCAAATGCCAAGTGTAATAATGTACAGCGCTTGACAGTTGGCTGACAACTTAATTAGGAATAGAACCATTACATTTTTCATGAAATAGAAGGTAGAGATCCTTTGTGTAGCATTTAGTTGAAAAGTTAATTCTGGACCCTGTTTGTGCCTTGTGTGTGTATAGGTTTCTATCCGTTGTGTGGACCAAATGTTCCCATAACGATAGTAAAAGTCTTAACCATCTACACTGAATTTAAATTGATTATTAAACATACTAAATGATGCATATTTGTACAAACAGTATATAGTTTGTAAAGTATAAAAGTCATATAAAAACAAACTTTGTGTGTGTGTCCATGTGTGCGTGTGTTGGATAGTTTGTAGCAGCCCTTTTGCAGTTATATGTGTAGCAGCAGGGCTTAGAAAGCCTAAAGATAATAATGATTAGCTGTAGATTTGTGTCAACACTGCAAAATGGTCATTGACTTTTCATCGCTGCATGTCATTAAGCAATTCTTTTGGATTACATGAATTTATTCAAGGGCTTACTTTCACTTGGCCTGTCTCTTCTGACAGATTTTCTGGAGGAGGAAGAGGGGGTCGACCCAGAGGAGACCATTAATTCTAGCAATCGGCCAGTCAGGAAGACAATACATACCAGTCCACCTAATCAGATGTCAAGGACAACAGCTTCCACTACCTCCTCGAAGCCTGACAGTTTAGACAGGGTTTCAAAAAGCCCTGTCTCACAGCGAGGGAGGCAGTACATTCATTTTAAAGAACAAGATGAGAGTAAAGGAACAAGAGAGGAAGGTTTTTATAAAAACTCTTTGCTGCAGATGGTAAATGATGACATACCAGGAACGAAATATTTGGGGCAAGCGAAAGGAAGTGCAGGTGCTTTGGAGTCTCAAAGCGGAGCTCCAAACGAACAGGCAAGCGAAGAGGACGGGGACATCCGAACTCATGGGTTTGTTCACAGAGGCCGTTCATTAGCTTGGCTCCTCCCTGACCCGGGACTGACACGCAAAAACAAACTAACAGGAACTGCCAACACACCCGTGAAGGGAAGGTCTCCTCTTAAACTTCCTCATAAATCCCCTCTTTATGTTTTAGCTAAAAGGATTTTAAATAGTGCCGGCAAGTCGGTTGTTTGGACCAACGTGGAGAAAGAAAATAACACCAACAAACTTTACATTACTAGACCTAGGCCACCAAGCCATAGAGCAAAGGGGATTCCAAAATCTCCAGTTGAAGTGTTTCCTGGTGTTTTCCTTTATCATTCTAGAATGCGTCTTGTGGACTTAAGTTCAAAATGGAAATCCTCAAAAACCCAAACCACTGCTTCTCTCCCCTGGTCGAACTTTCACTTAACAGACCAAAAGACCTCCACCCAACCATCTTTATTAAAAAACAGTCATACTTCCTTTCCCACGCAGCCTGAGCCTCATTATCAGAGCAACCCTACGACTTTCATATCAGATCTGAATAGCTTGCCACCATTAAGCCCGGAAAACAGAGACCACCCTGGGCTAAACTCGTCTGAGATCAGTCAGCCTCCGAAGCTGGAGGCGACAAAGATCTCAGAGATGCTGGAGGGTTCAGACATGGTTCAGCAGAGCAGAGGTTTTGAGGATGAAGAGATGTCAGAGTACAGTTACGAGGAGGCAGATTTGAGGCCACACTTGACGGAGGAGGCCATCAACTGGCAGCGTACCTTCAGCGTGAACCCTGTGGACTTTGAGCTGCTGAGATCAGACTGGAATGACCTGAGGTGTAACGTCTCGGGGAATCTGCAGCTGGCTGAGAACGAGGCTGTTGATGTGATCTCGCAGTATTTGGGAGTTGTCTGAATAGGTGCTCATTCGCCAGCTGTAAACGAGAGGAGCGGCAGGGTGAGTGCCGCCTTGGGCATCCACGGTTCTGTTTCAGCCCGAGAATTTCGATGTTTTGATACCATCTATGTGAATGGAAAGCGTTTTTACAAGGAAAAATGTTATTTTTTACAACGTCTCTTCAGAGTTTATTCATGTGCAAGCTATATTGTTAATTCAAACAAATCGACCTGATAACTTTGGGAAGGGGCAACAAATGATGACTCATACGAATCTGTGTTACACGGCGCTGTTTAAATGTGTGTGAGGGTGTGTGGCTTGTGCTGTTTTTTAGTGCCTGTTTAAGTGTTGAGTGAGTTATTGATCGCACATGTATTCCCACGCCCAGGTGTGCTGTGGCGCCCGTTGCTACTACAAGCCACTTATATCGCATTGAGACATCTATTCCTCTTTATTTACGTGTACAAGTCCCACCAAAAACATATCATATCTGACGTCACTTCCCGGCCTGTCTTTTTAACAACACTCCCGCGGGTTCTTACAATTCGAATTCTTTAGCTACTGTCGCTTACATACCCGTCAGTTGCAATAATAAATTTGCAGAAACTAACGCTACACTTCCCCTTCCAGTGACTGAGTATCGCTCACCTCGTATGGCCTAAAACGAGTGTAGTAGTTTATCATTTTACAACGTTCTCATTCTACATTACATTATGATTTAAGCCGTCGTCTTGCACACCCATCAACATGCCCACCGCGTCTCTCTCTTCGCGTCGGCACAGTTACAAAATCGCTACCTATCCATGCTTCTTTGCCAACTTAACTATTTCCCTAGCATTGAACGCCTCTGCACCTCTCTATAAGTTAAGTCGCTACACTCTCCTCCGTATTGGTAAATATAAGAAAACGGAGAGTATTCAGCCAGGTCACCGATATTTGGTGAGCTGCTGTTTGATGGAGAAAGGAACGGTTTGTGGCGCCGTCCAGCTGAGAATGTATCATCACATCTAACCTGGTTTCCTGAATTAGATCGTCTGCTCCTGCTCATCCTTCGATGCCGCTCCAGCTACATCTCATGCGACGTGACAATATATGACGTCCTAGTACATTTAACGGATAAGATGCCATGCCCAATCGACTGATCCCACCAAGCCCCCTTCTACACGTCTTCAAGAACTTATACCACTACGTCGCTCCACTGTCGAATCACGCCCTAAACTTCAATCCAACACACCACGCAGAACACCCGGGCAGAGCCCACCATGCGGCCCTTCGGGCAATCCTTGCGTCTGCCAGCCACGATCGATTTCTGAGAGTGTCGGGGGCCCAGACGAATGATTCTGATGGCGTTGTTACTCACTCCGATCTTATGTGTTGCTGCCACGGCATATTATTACACCCACACCTTATAAAGTGTACAGTACACTGCAAATATCGATTGCTATTTCTCAATAATTATACTACATGATATCTGCAGCTCCTCTAACACGAAACTCCTTTGTCGCTCCCTTGCTGATCTCGATAGTCCTCTAATGCCGTCATCTTGCCGTTCCTACTTGTCCAACTTAACTCTGAACTATGGGGCAACGTCCTTTCTTTCAACTGTGTCCTTCCGTGTCTTACATGCCAATCAATGAGGCACCCTCTAACTAATGCTCATGAGTATGACAATAGAGCTAGATAATCTGCACCGATATATGCCCCACCCTCTCCTTCGAGAGTTTGTCCTCTGTATCCTAGTGTCATGTGACAACCAATTCAGTGCTTCATTTCCGATTGGAGGCTTTGCTAAGCGCGCCGCCTTTCAATTCACTCACCTATTACATAGTTGATGAAGGTCGCTCTTTTTATTGGTCCCCAATGACCCGCTACTCTACCGTGGGTACACGTACAACACACCGAGCCGCGACCAAGGCATCATTCTAACCTAATTTTGTCCCACACTCGGCTGCGTCACATTCACCCCATCGCTGGGTACCGCATCCTTACCTCTCTGCAATACAGCGATACTATGGTTGTAGCAGGCTGTGGTGATGCCACTGTGCCGTACACATATAAATTTGATACTTTTTAGTCGACATTTTTGGACATCGTCGATCTGTTAGCACACTAAATACGTGTCGCTTAAGTTTATGACCTACCGGTGGGACATCACCACCTGTACACGTTAGTCCCGCCACAATTTTCCCCCTTCCTGACTTGCTGTCAATCATGTTTCTGTTTCAGTTTTTACCCATTTCTAATCTATTTGACAGTCCTTTTTTTTTAAGGTCCTATCATTTGGTGAGCGCGCGTTGGCACGTATCGCCAACTAATCTTAACCCAGTTATACCTGACATACGAACGAATTCTTGTCTACCATATCATCCTCTGCCGAATAATCCCATACACCCAATTTCCATTGTGTGTGTCGTCGTTTTAATACATAGATTCAGTCGTTTATGCTATAATCGCACCTTACCTATACTCTAATTACACCCGAGGCTCTCTAACCAACATAAACCACGTCATAAATGGATCAAATCAGCAGTGCTAAATAACGTACAGTTTAACTCAGTGCACCCTCCTAGAAATGTTCCGTGATACCTTCAGCTGCCTGCTAACCTGTCGCGGCTATCGTGGGGAACCGTACCCGAGCAATGGGCACACGATCGCTCATTATTTCGTAGATATATCCTTCAGTGTCAGTACCTTGGTAGGCGGCGCGGCACGCACGCTCTTAAAGAGTCGGGACGAAATCGTCGTACGGTCGCCATCATCTCCCCTACTTTCTGTAGTAATCATGCACTCAGCTTCCAAACACTGATCCCCTTCGAAACTGCTTGGTCCAATCAACATCTAAACACTGCCAGTGTTCTTTTTTTGCTCGAGTAATTCGGCACTATGGCCCTTAGCATCGGTCAAAGACCGCACCCTTCATGCCACCAGAAGCTTTCTGGCAGCGAGTCCACCATATTCCACCCAATTTTTCTAGCCACTCGAACTTATTCAGTTTTGCTTAAGTTCCCCTCCGAAAAAACGGCTTTTCATAATCGCGACTCCAAGAAGACCAGTAGCGAGAAGGTCCCTTGTCCGTATAGCCAGCCCAAATCACATTATCAAGTCTCCCAGCGCGTGCCACAAGTCATCCTCCCTCTCACAGTTAAACCTTTCGCCCTCGTAGTGCTCCTCCTTCTTCCTCTGCCGTCTACACATCCCTTGCCCTGATACCCCCTCCTAACACTCTTGCACTTGGTTCGGTATAGAAATCACATCACCCTGTCTCCCGACTTCGCCCACTCCGTGACCCCTCCCTATCCAAAGTAATACTTTCTCGTCCTCCGCAGCTTCCACTCCCGAGTTCAACACCGATCGTTAACCCTCTCCTAGTTGAATACCCTCCTACCATCAGAATGACCACCTACTCCTTCCCGCATCATATCTTTACTACATTTTCCTCCCTCCTACCTACTCACCCTACTTATCTTCCCTCTACTTCTTTTCTTCGCCATTCTTAAGCCTCTATTTTCAGACCAGTCCGTTATTGACTTCTATTATCTTTTCCAGGTGCGCCTTACATCTATGATCTCTCACTCATGTCATAATCTCTTGCTCATTATCTGCTTGCATTTGCCTGCTGCCTACCCTCCGATCCTTCCGTCTGGTCCATCACACCGTCTTTAATTTCTCCCCCGCGACTTTCCCCTCACATCTTCCCTCCCACCTCCCGATAACTCCCGCTATCCCTCACTCCTCCGCTCCTCAATTTCCGCCCAGCCCCCCCTTATCCCGCTCATGGGCCACATCCGTTGCCCTTCTCAACTCCCCACTTATGGAGTCTCTCCAACTCCCCTTCGAATCTTCAACCCGGGTTCTCAATGCCATCGTACTCGCAACGCCCTATCTCCTTGAATATGCGCTCACTGCGCTTGTCCTCCAACCAATACCCCCGCCTGGCCATTCCTACATATCTTTATCATTGAGTCTTTTACTTAGCGCTCTTACTTCTCTCCCACCCCCCCATCAATGCGCTTTTCTATTCCCCCTCCCTCCTACTCAGTCTCCATTGTTCCTCGCCCCCATCTCACTTGTCTCTGCGCTCCTCGCTCCGCCCCTCGAGCTATCAACCCTCGTCCTCTCATCTCTCCAGGGGTTGCCCCTCGGAACAAAAAATTCACAGTTCAACCAAGTATCCTCTCCATCCACTATGCATTCGCGCGCCCCAAATTCCGCCTCTCCACTTTGCCGATATTCCCTATCCCTCTCGGAACAAGTCTGATTCTCTCTCGTAAGAGCGACACTCGCACTATCGTACTGCCTCCCGTGATCATTTCCCTCCCGTCCCTCTCTACTATTATGCCTTCTTCTCCCCGCGCTCCAGCTCCTAATTTGTAAAGCCGCTTTAACCGCTCGCCCCCCTATTCTCCTTTACCCTCTACGGCTCCATATCACAACATCTGCTCCCCCCCCCCAGCTTCTCTCCCCCAGTTTCCTTCGATGAATTCTCTCGCTTCCCCCTCGGACCCCACCACCCATCTCCAGTTCTCTCTTTCCGTTCACCCACGAAAGCCCTTCTGGGTCCGCGCAAAATGTCTGAAACCCGCAGTAATGGTTTGAGAGTTCTTAGGTTCGTTAGCTCACCCACCCTTTGTACCAATAAAAGCACACGCACTCCATTAGAAAAGTGTAAATGATTTGGGTCAATTTCATCTTGAGTAATCAATCGATGTAATGTTGGTGCGATCCCTTTTCAGTGAAAATGAACCTAACAAAAAGGTATATTCATAGTACACATGTTAATTAGCACAATTGTATCATGCTTTAATTCATAACTCAGTCCTGGAGACCACAATAACTACATTTGCGAAGGAATAAATCGAATTAAGCCAATAAATTTGTTATTCGTTCACTTTTGGCTTTACAATTTGGCAGACTGTTTACATTCACATACAGCAACATTACACACTGCATGCAATGTTATTTTAAGGACAGCACCTGCAGGAAAGATGCGTGCATCTTCAAAGGAGAGTGTCTGCATCCTTGTTGTTAGTCCCACATTCCTCCAATACTACCCAAGACAGAAAAAAAAATGTGTTTCCTGTTCTTGGGTCTGTGTGTAGGTATGAGTATCTGAGAAGAGTGGGGAACTTCGAGAGGTCCTCTGGTTTGCAGATGGGTGTGGACACAATAGAGGTGAGAGAATGAATGAATGGGAAATGAGTGGGAAAAGAAAGCATAATGGTGCAGATCAGTTTTAGGGACCGTTACTTTTAAACGTATTAAAAACACATTACTCCATTAGTCTTAAAAGTGTAACTATTTACTTCACATTGCTACATTTCATGGAAATAATCAATTATGTTTGTGTTTTCTGTAACACGTTTACCCCAACACTGGTGATTGTGACTTTCAGGACAATCACAGCATAGTGTTCCTATGTGACCTGCACATCCACTTTCCTCATAACATCCTGGAGACCATAAGGAAGCACTGTGTAGAAGGCAGACTGGCATTTGCTCCCATTGTCATGAGACTGGACTGTGGTAGTTCACCATCCGAGCCTGATGGTAAACACAAACACATTCAGAGACAGCCGCTAGACATACACACAGACATAGACACATACAAAACACATTTGTTCCAACACCAGTTGTGCATAATGTGAATGATGCTATTTCTTGCTAATCCTGTTTGTATATATTCAGGAATCTGATTGCTAGCTTTTAGACATAATGTCTACCAGTTTACTGCTCCAGGCTCCTGGTTAAATGCACCAATAATCAAAATAAATGTCTCCCTTAATGTGCTGTATGTCCGATTATAGTGGTATATGAGGAGTGAAAAATTGGTCAAACCTGCTTTTCATACAGTGTATCAAAATTACATTTTATGCAGTATATATTCTCCCAAAAAAATCTTGACAATTAACCATGCTTTGTGTCACATATATACACATACAGCTGCAGAATAAATGAAGAGATCATTCCAAATTTACATTTAATCAGCATTTCTAGATGTATTGTGGCTAGTACAGTGTCTGTTGAATTTCTCCTCAGGATTGACATAAAGTCATCTAACAGCAAAGTGAACGACTGACAGCATGACAAAACTCTGATCGAAGTCATCGCATTAATATTTTCTGAACTTTTCCTAAAAACATGTATTGCTTAAAAGTGAATATGATCTTGTTTTCTTTGCAGTATTTGAGGTCTGAAAAAATACAGAGCATCTTTTCTGTTATTTTGACCGTTTCCCCAGTTTAAATTTTCTGCAAATAATTGTAAATAGAAACAATATTTGTATTTAAAATTTGAGAGAAATGTTGTAAGTAGTTCACAGAATGAAACAAAATTGAGCATTTTACCTAAACACATACCTATATATAGTACATATTAAAATCAGAAAAACTGATTTTGAAATGTTCTCTTAATTTTTCTGTATATATCATTTTCACAGATACAGATTTCACTCACCTAGGCTTCCGCCTCAGTTTCCTCATACGGTATTGCATTATGAGATGTGCGTTAGTAAAACAATAATTCAAATATTTTGTTCCTTTAGTTTTTTAAGTTGGTTCAATAGGCATACAGTATTTTTTAGGATGCTCATCTTACTTTTCATCTTTGATGGCCACTTTTAAAGTGCTGTACATGAAACAGATGTCTTTGATTTCCACACACAGGTTATTGGGAAGTCAATGGCTTTGGCTTGTTTGGAATTTATAAGTCCGATTTTTATAAGATTGGTGGGATGAACACAGAGGAGTTTAAAGACCGTTGGGGAGGAGAGGACTGGGAGCTGCTGGACAGGTAACTTTATTTTTCATCTTTTTTTTTTTACAAATGTTTATATTTTGTAAACTGCATTGTTGCTGAACCCCTAACTAAATAGATAATATTGACATCTTTCCTCCCTCCTCCGTGGTTCACTATCAGGGTTCTCCAGAATGGTCTAGAGGTAGAGAGACTCAGACTGAGGAACTTTTACCACTATTTTCACTCTAAGCGGGGCATGTGGAACGCATCTCAAGGGTAGCGGAACAACACTCCTTTGAACCTTTCTGTTACTCCTGACTGACGCTACATGAGAGGTGGCTGTTTCTGCTCCAAAATTCAGGAAAACTTCTAACAAGGGGATACATGGGCTCTCCATGTGTTTGATGTGAGACATGAACAAGGACTTACCAAGGGCTTTGTGGACTTTTTATTGTTGGGTAAGATATGATCGTACAGTATGAGGATACCAGAAGAATGGTACATTAACAGTGCAGTACAGGAAACTTGCACAATATACATTTTAAACACTGGCTTGCAACACGTTGGATTTGAAAGGGACATGAGAAGAGAGGCATAATCAATAAACTGCAATGTGTCTCTCTTTAATTTCAATTGTAGGCTACCGGGTAGTTTGAAGTAGTGAATGTTTATCCAAATACATACTGTGTAATAGCGGGTGCCAAAATGTAAAGATTTACAACCCAGATAAATTATGATGAAGGGATAATTTCTGTGAAATTGTTTTTAGAGGATTTAGGTATGTACTTTTCCTTGTTAAAACTTCTTTTTTTGAAGAATAAATAAAAATGTAAACGATTTGACATTACGCATCGTTATTCTTCTACCGACCACATGAGGGCACACATGCATCACCTAAAGACATATTTAACCTATTTACTACAATGTCATTTGATTTAATTTGATTAATGGGCTATAAATTGATCATCATCGCTAATCTACTCTTCAGTAACCCTATTGTCAACATGATTATAACCATTATCCATTCACACTTCACTCTGTGAGCGCTGCCTGGGTCTGATTGGCTGACAGAAAGCTGTCAGCTGATAGGAAGAAAGTTTTCACGCTTAAAAGTTTCGCTGAGCGCCGCGGCGAACTTCACATTGCATTGGGCTGTCAACATTGCGAAACTTAGACCAACAGTTCTCCTCAGCTATGGAAGTGCGTTATTTAAGGTGAATATTTCCCTTTGTAGTGTAAACGGAAAGGAGGAAGAGAATCGACCCTCTTTGAACTAACCTTTAGATTCCTAATTAAAACATATCGAAATGGCAGCGTTGAGCAACACAACTCTTAAGACTTTGGAAGACTTGACTCTGGATTCTGGATATGGAGCAGGAGACTCCTACAGATCTCTAAGCCTGTCCTCCTCCAAATCTAACTCGCAGGCGCGCATCAGTTCCCCCCAACGGGGTGACTGGTGGAGCTACGCGGGCTCTATGAACAGCAGAAACAACAGCTGGGACACGGTAAACACGGCGCTACCCGAAGACCCAGAAGACATCTTCTACAAGTGTCCGAGGTTACCAGAGTTAGAGGAGTTGCCTTGGGCGGACGAGGAGATCGATGCTGTCCTGCGCAAAGTGTCTGGAGAGGGGGCACCTTTCGCTCCAGAGAGCGTCAGGAGGTTATCCACGCTGATGCGCAGAGCTTTACTGAGGATCTCCATAGAGGCACAGCGGCTGAGTGTCCTGCATTGCATGTGCACGCGCTTTGAGGTGCAGAGTGCTATTAGACTGGTCATGAGCTGGGCGCTCGCAGAAAGTTGCGTGTCGGCCGCGGTCAAAGCCATATCGCTGTACAGCATGAGCGCTGGAGAGGTCCTGCGCAAAAGCAAGTCCTCCCGCTGCAGACTAAGCCTGTCTGTCGGACGCTTTTTCCGCTGGATGGTGGACACTCGGATCTCGGTGCGCATCCATGAATACGCTGCGATCTGTTTGACGGCTTGCATTGAGAATCTAGTGGAGGAGATCGGGGTGCGTGTGCTGGAAGCGCATAACGAGGCCCCAGTTTTTCCAGTGGGAGCTGACGCGCTGGAGGCTGTCGTTAACAACGACGCGGAGATTTTCGGTCTTGTGCAGAACTATGAACACCTCATCTGCGGAAAAAATGCCAATGGTAAGTAATTAATTAAATAAAGTTAAAACTACTTTGAGGTTCCCATGCTACACATAAAATCAAAAAGAGCATTATAACCACTAAGGATGGAAAACAGAATCAGGAATTCTAATGGAGTTAATGGTTATAATTGGAATTGTATTGGTTTAATGGAAACTGTGGTCTCTACTGGTAATGTGTTGGGTTCTATTGCTAGGATGGTTTTCTGGCAGATGCTAATCCTAATGCAGTGGTTCTCAAACTGGGGGCCAAAAGATGGATCCAGGGGGGGCACAGGTTTTGTGGCATTTTATGAAATATAGAAATGTGTTCTAAATTTGATGCATTCAAACATCAGAAAAATAAGAGCACCAACCAAAACAACGGACGTTTCAGCATTGTATAACTGAATATGTTTTTGGTTTAATTAAAATTCTAATTTATTTGGGGGCCACAAAGCGATGCACTCTACACAAAGGGGACCTTACAATGAAAAAGTTTGAGAATGCTATAAAGCCAAAATGGCATTATTTTCAAATGGCTAAGCTGGTTCATAATGGTAGTTTGAATAGTATTTGGAATAAACAAATAACTAATACTACATTCTAAGCAACAACTACACAACATTTGTACTGTATTTACTTTGTATATATGTAATATAATTTATAGTGTGTATTTACTAACTACAGAGTAACATCAACACTAACACCCACCTGTTTAATTTGCAGTCAGAATTTTTTCCTTGATTCAGATTTTCAGGTTATGAGACAATCTTCTTCACTTTTATCTCATTTCAAAGAGAAGCATGTTCAGCTCATTGTAATTACACAAATGTCAGAAATCTGATCACTACAACTCAGGGCCCAGCCATGCGTTGCTTTGGGTGTATTTTACAATCACTTGGCAGGCTAAACACAAGAAAATGATGTTTGTCAGGTTTTTGGCATGGGTGGTAGGCTTATTAAACCTGAGAATATATCATCTCTCCGACTGCCAAGTAATGCTGATAAATTATGGGTAAACATGTCAAGTTGTACCACTCTATTTTTCTAACAGTACCAAAAAGTATCGCACTATACCATGATGAAGTGAAAATATCAGATACCCTAGCACTTTGATACCATAATTCTGTGTATCACTTCTGTGTAAAACAGTATTTGCATGGTACTCCAAGGTACATCCAAGAAAAATGTGGTAATACCAAGGTGCAGTGCATGAGTAGTTTTGTAAGTGTGTTCTATATTTGACAGTTATCAAAACGGTTTGATGGTAATTTGTAAGGCTTAGCTGTGCTTTTTCAAAGTCCTAAATATACATTTTCAGTAATTCACAAAAAGCCAATTGTTCTGCTGTTAGCCTTTCACAAGGTCTGCACGGCTTAGGAAAATAAGCAGAATCAAGTGAGAAAGGCCCATGAAGAGAAGAATGGATAGCCATCACACACAGACTCCTGGTTTATATCAGCCCGTTGATCATTGCTCTAACAACAAGACAGCCTGTACATAGCTGATCGGACTTGTAAAATGCAAAAAAATGGGTTTATGAAGCGGGCAAGCAAATTAAGTTATTAAATGCATGGCTTTTATTCAAGAAGGAAAGATTTGTTGATAGTATCTTATGGGAATAGTTTTGCAGCTATAGTTCCCTACTGCTATACAGCCTATATTTGCACACACCACATAATACTCATTATTGTGTATCTACAACATTCGCAAAACTTTGAAGATATGATGTAGCTAATTGTGTTTTTCGTTGTGTGGTTTTAACTTGCACCCTGAGTGTTTTTTCAGACACTTCTGTAGACTCAGGCGGAGAAGTGTATTAATCCGATTCACGTGTACACTTTTAGTGTGACTGATGTGGCAGCGGGAGCTCATGCTCAATCAGCCTTGGCTGGTAAAGTCATTTTCTACACTTATACTGCGATACATTTGACCTGTTAGACACCGATGCTGAGAAACTCAAAGCAACCACGTGCCGTTGTATAAGCTTGTGAGTTGTGTTAAACAGCCACTATTTCAATTGTTCCTGTCTCACATCCTGAACATATCCACATCTGGAACTCTTTAGCTGCCCAGTTGACCTCCAGAGCTAATCCCTAAAAACAGCCTATTTGCTATTGAATGCTATATTGTGGTTTTGTCCATTTGTCTAGGCATTTGTCCACACAAACGTCCTTGAGCAGATGGCATCATAAGCTTATTGTGATTTGGTAATATTGCCAGGTATTGTATACACTTAATTAACAAAACCGAATTACTGCTATTGAACCATGCTCTGCAAATTTGTTTGTTTTTAATATATCATTAGGCCAGTGTGCCATATGGTTTTATGAAACGGCATCAGTGTTGTGACAGGCCAATGGGAAAATCCCAGCTGAAAACATATACAAGCCGCCAGTGCTTGGCAGGGTGTCAAAATGTGATTTTTAAAGACAAGCATCTCTTCAAAGTGAAAACTGAGCACAGCAATGAAAACCTTGGAGAATAGTTTTGAAAAGCTATTCGCATAAATGTTGGTTAAATTTGAAAAAAGCTAAAGATATGACATACAGGTACGGTCCATATGCTAATGGTATATGAGCTAGTTAACATGATAATTTAGTCAACCAAGTGTATTTAATTTCCTTTGAAAAACCACAGCAGCAACATGAACACTAGTTAACTAGCAAAAAAACAATATCCTTTGAGTCATTTTATCAATGTGCATCTACTTTAAGTTTAGGCAGAGGTCAACTGCAGTCACATGCTTTACCATAAACAAGCAAATAATGGCCATTATGATGTTATCAACTGGAGCGTTGCATTCTCGGACACATTCTTCACAAAGCGAAGTGATGGGGCCTCACGGATAAAACGATTGAATTGAGGTTCCGTTTATCTTTAATGACAGTTGAGCTGGTCGAATCAGGGTGTGCAGGTGAGACACAAACACAGTTCACATCAGATTTCAGCATGAGACTGAATGGGGTCTTTAGGTTTGGTCTGGGCCCAGTCGACTTGTAATCATGATTGTTTAATTATGCTCATAAAACCTTCCGCCCACACAGCCCGCTTTCTTTGAGCTTGACAACAAACAGCAGAAATTAGAGCATTTCCCAGCCATGGTCATTTAACTCCTACGTGCGTTTAGTTGTTCAGAACTCTGTCTTTAAGATTATTTCTTCTACTTTTTTTTACCATTACTTTATTTTTAGCTCGAATAATAGAAACTATTTAGACATACAGTACAAAGATATATGTTTTTTAAAACACACAGGAAAGCTGGTCTTCACAGGTCAGTGCTCTGTTTGTGTACATGTACAGTACTGTAGAAGTGCTATAATAAACATCATCCTGAGGGTCTCACTAAAGCCCGCAAGCACCTAGAGTGGACAAATGCTTTCTATAAGAGGAGAAGGTGCCTTCCTACTGCATAATGACAGCTGCTCTGACAGCGTGTTGACCTTCCTCAGCTCTAGCATGCCTGTCTCGATACGTTAGCATCTGTTCTAAAGAGGTGTTACATTGAAGGCTAAATTCAGGGTGGCCACTGTTCAACGATGCACTTTAGGAGATAATTTGTCACCTTGTATTGATGTTTTCTGTGCGCAAAGTAACTTGTTTAAGTAACGTGACAGTCTGATCAGAATTGTGCCATTTGCTAATGTCACTTAAACAAGAAACCATGGTCGTTTCTCAATGTGTGGTGTCCAGCGGTCTTGTGTCCTCGTGTTTTTGCTCTACGTCATCAATAACCGTCAAAGTCCAGTTCTAATACTCAAGAACGCAAGAACAGAGAATGCATGAAAGTACGCGGATTGTGTTCTCGATATCAAGGATGCATCGTATGCAGCCTTGCGCGCCTACGTCATCCACTTGAAGTCCCAGAAGTCACTGCGGCGTGTCCGAGGCTGTCTCGCAAGACCGGTCTCCACAAGAACACAAATCCGTTCTTTGCATTCTTGGAATTTACATTTATGCATTTGGCAGACGCTTTTTTCCAAAGCGACTTACATTGCATTATCCTATACATTTATACATAGGTATTTGCAATCCCCTGGGATCGAACCCACAACCACTGACCACTGAGCTACAGGAAAGCTGATTTGGTTTGTCAAATGCACATAAGGCATTATTCTTGTCTTGAATTAGGAGAGGAAACACTTGTGGATAAACACTTCTACATCAAATGAGTGTTTAATGTGTATAGGAATGTTACATTTTTATGACACGACATAAAATATTTTATGGGGCAGCTTCACTGTGTAGACAGAATTTGCATGTTATCTCACATAAATAGCTTCAATTACCTTCCAAATGAAATAACAGTTAACTGAAGCATCTCATTCATTGTAAAAGTGTGAAATATTCAATAGTGAATATTGCCATTGAGCTTTTCATAAAGCCCAGAAATGCTTTCAACCACTCACATGACTGAACACTATTGAGAATACCCTGCAAGGCCGTCTATAGTTCCTTAAAGCCTATAAAAATCATTATTAATCTGTCAGTTTAAATATAATTTTTCTATTCTTTTTACTGTTTGCTTTAGAAAAGGGGAATCCTATTTTAGATACAATATATGTTTAGCTTGAGCTATAGAGTAACTACGTGAGCACAACTCTTTTTTACAATTGGTTATGAAAGAAAATCAAGGCTCCACATTTTGTTTCTTGACTAAAATATGATGTTTCCTCACAACAAATTGTAACTTAATCAAGCGCGTGTCATCACAGCAATTACACAGAGTGATTTATTCAGCGGTATCTGTATGCCTTCAGCCTCGACACCCATCATGTTTTATGGATTAACTCTGGATGATTAATGGTAATGCCATCTCCCCTCAACACATACAGTATTCTACTTATACCAAACCCTCAAACTTTGATTAATATTGAAATCCGACAAGCTAAATTATATTAAAACCCTACTAAGCGATAACCCAGTTAGTCTGTGAAAGCACATAAGTATAGTAACATCAGACAGAGATTGTGTCCTTTGTTCAACCCCCAGCTCAGGAAATCCACTCTGTAGCCATGAGATGTTTTGAAAAACTGCTACAAAAATACTTTGCAATTGAAATTGCTGCCTTGATGGAAACTGGCTCAAGGGTTTATGAGCGGGAGAAGCGAGCAGATGGAAGTTCTGTTCAGCACTGGGCTAGATCTGTTTACCATCCCTCTTATGAATGAAGCTTCAGTGTATTCTTGGCTCTAGATGGCGGATCGCAGGGCTGAAACTTGCCTTTATAGGCCTGACCGCGCTCTCTTTCTCTCTCTCTTAAGTATGGCTTAAGGTGGCAAGTGGGGTCACTCAAAATCTATTGCCACAGTCAGATCAATTAATCAGTTTCCCACAGTTTCACATATAGTTTAATACACATTTATTCTATTATTCTTTTTTTTGTTATAAATATTAAATTTTACATGACAATGAATATTGATATGTATTTTATGTTTACTCTACTTAAGTATATTTTTCAAGTACCTGCACTTTAGTGTTTCACTATCACACATTATGAAGCATATCATACTTTTTTTACCTTTAATACTCACTGTGTTTTTCCCAAACGGTTTACTTGATTAAAATAAGATTTTTTACTACTAGATTGTTTGTGCACTTCAGTACATTTATTTATGAAATGTAGTGTATGTGATGTATGATATATGCTTTATAATGTGGTAAACATTAAGTTATGTGATTATAAAAAGAAGGGGAAATATTGTCACTTAACAAAATGAATCAAATATTTTCAAGGGGCCTTGAATTTCCCTATTGACTGCATTTGTAGACTAAGTTCTTACACTGGGGGGTTGAGGGGTTCTTTATTTAAAAAAAAAAAGGAGCTGAGCTGATGGCAGGAAGTTATTATCATCACTCTGTGGTCTACTCTCTGGAGAGGGAGAACTTGGCAGAAATGATCCGTGCGCACGGTCACAAACATTTTGGGCACCTCCCCTTTCACCGCTTAGAGATAGCAGCCGACTCTACATGTTCTCCATCAACAAACACTTCCAACACAGCACCTAGTAACACAAGGGCCAATTGAGTACCACTGCTGAACACACTTCTGCCATTGTGCCTCGTGTAGAATAGAGGTGTTGTAGGAGCGTGCGATGGAGTGACTGGACTACTGTGTTCACACCATATTACCTGAGAAAAATCAGGCAAGCAAAACAGGTCAATCACATATATTTAGGCAAATTAGTGAGCCTGCATTTGGGTTTGAAATTGAAAGGTTTCTTTCAAACGTTTCTTGGGGGATTTGTTCTCTGTTAAAGAACGTTTCTTTAAAGGTCAGTTTAACACAATGGATAATACATTAAGACAAAGTCCGATTTATTGCCATTTTTACGTGCCGTAGAGCTAAATTTGCTGCCTTTTCATACCCATAGTGAAGGAACAAAATGTGTTTAGCACATTACAGACAAGAAACACATGTGGTTTTAAGAGGAATATGCAACTGTGGAACACAACACAAAGTATAATATGTCCTACCAAAACCAAACCTCCTGTTTACCCAGACCTCAGTTCTTGTCAGACACCTGTTTCCAGAGGAAGCTCTTAACAGTCTGGCACCTTTCATAACCAAAGCATTTGTTTCTGACACATAATCAACAGCCAACTCAAACAACTTGTTTCACCTCAAAACATCTATTTTGGATTTCTAATGGATTCACATGAACACATAGCTTAAGATAAATCACTATAATGTACCCTGGCATATAATGTTCCTATTGTCAGTTTTAGTCTTATAGCTGTATGATGGGAGCAGATGAGAGAGCGTGTGCACGTGCACAGTATGTGTGTCTGTGGGACAGTGCGGCTGCCTATGACGCATTTAATAGCCTCACGGCTGCCAGTATAGACACAGCTAGCTGTGGGAATGGGTGTGTCTATCTCTTATGGTAGATAGAAGGGTTTGGGTCTGTGGGTCCACTGCCTGACCAGCTGCAGCATCCCACACCCTGTGGCTCACCCATACCCAAGCCCATCTGCCTATGACCAGGCAACCATGCGTAGAGGCCAGACCAAAAAGCTACACAGCTCCAACACATGCAAACCTGCTTTACATTTGGGGTCTCTATGAAGAATATTTTTGTATTTTAAGATGCTCTGGATTAGGTAATCATAACTATGATATTTAACATATGTGAAATCACTTCAGCTAGACCAGTGTATCTCAAGGTCTTCAGGGGATATATGGTAGGTTTATTGCAAACAATTTGGGTGCCACAAAAAGAAGTGAAAAATTTCCACCTTGCAATTTTCCAGTTTCATCAAAATAATTAAATGAAAGATTATAAAGTTAATTTGCATATTCTGTGTATTGTTGAGTGAATATTGTTAAACTGCTGTCCGCTGCTGACGCTGAAATCTTGCTTTGCTGGCGAATGCAGTCGCTCTTTTGTACTCGGGAGCCTGTCATTCAACACTAATCTCAGCATCTGCTGCTGTAGCAAATTGTGCCTATGGTCAAACAAGTCCATGATTCTCTTAAATTTACAGAGAGTGGTTAAATAAAGAGTTTGCTCACTCAAATATATCCTCATTGAAGAGAATATGCATTTCAATAACAATGCTGTAAAAGTGGCTAACATCTGGAGAGATATTTGAAATGATGCATACGGATGTGCATATCTTAGTCAAGGTAAGCGATAAACCATTCACTAAGAAAAAAAAAACACTTTTTCTGGTATTTCATCCATTTTCGATGCCCAGTAAAAGAGAAATATATGGATGAGGCATGGATTTCAAATCAAATAAAAAAGGAAGCAAGGAGCACATCCTCCACTTTGGACCCAAGCATCTTTCATAAATCAGCAGCCAAACATATGATCCTCTCGTTATTTTTACTGAATATCAACTTCCAAAAGCATGGAAGGGCCAAGTCAACTCTGCATTCAAGAGTGAATTCAACCTGGAAGTTCTGGAACAGATAACATAACATTCATAACTCAGTCGGAGTTTTGATACTGGACACCATTTATAAATTCTATTCATGCCATGCTGAGGTGAAATGGATCACCATTTTGTCACAAGCAGTGTATAGAGTATAACCGCAAAAGTGAGGACAGCTGAGTTAAGAATTGCTTGCCATGACACCAATTATATTATTATTATACAATATTATATTATTATACAATCAGACATTATAACCAACCAGCATAAGGAGATGAATATGCATTAACACACAGTGTGAATGAATGGGCAAGAAGGACAGGCTAAAGAAATGAGACAGAGTTAGGAGTAGGCATGTTCTAATGGCAGAGGAAATAATGAATAGACCACTTCCTCTACTTATCTCTATCAGAGGCACAGACTGTATATGGAAGGAATTAGCTTTCCACTGGCATTCTGACCCCCAAATAGCCCCCCCCTACTTTAAAAAAAACTACTTTAGACTTGTTCTAATGTATGATACTCATTTTTAGCAGTTTTCATGTTCTACCTGTTCATCTATATTATAGACTTATCAAAATGCTGATATGCTATGTTTCTATGTGTAGGTGAGCTGTCCCTGCCTGCTCATTTCAGCCCGTATGCCGAGGGTCCAGGCACGGCTGCAGAGAGCAGAGAGAATGCATATGTGCAGCTGGAGCTCAGGACGCTGGAACAGGCCCTGCTGGCCACCTGTGTGGGCAGCCTCTCAGAACTCAGTAAGTAACATTCATATTTATATTATTTTGATGGATTTCGCTCCTACGTCTTCTGCAGTATACGAAATGATATTAAAATACAAACTGTACAATTGCATTGTTGCAGGTTTAACTAAGCTTTTTCGGGGGAAAGTAGAATTCAAACGTTTCTATTCGAAGAGTTTATTAGCAAAAAAAGATTAAAAATGTTTAAAAATCATGCTTTTTATTATGTTATGTATATTTAGTTGTTATTACTTATTATTACTCAAAACAACCCATCTGCAACTGATTGATATTACTTGAAATGCACAATACATTTATGAATTAAAAAATGAATTTTCAAAAACTTGCCATAATCAATTCTTTAAAGCAGTAGTTCACCTTTCATAATGAAAATTCTGTCATCATTTACTCATGCTGTTGTCATTTCAAACCTGTATGACTTTCCTTCTTCTGCAGAACACAAAAGAAGATCTTTTTTTAAATGTTGGTAACAGAACCGCACAGCCCCCGATTCACTTCTATAGTATGGAGGCAAAGCCAATGCAAGTGAATGAGGGGCTGTTAACAGCATTCTTCAAAATATCTTCTTTTGTGTTCTGCGGAAGGAAGTCACACTCCTACTCCTTCAAGACGACCTGGATCTGTCTTTTTTCTTAAAGAAAGCTTTTCCTAACCTTCTTGTTGTTAAACACTGTTGTTATTCATATTTCATCTCTGTGTATGACTGTCCACTGCAATGGTGTGTTTTCTATGATTTCTTGCACATGTCTGTGAGACTCTAAGAGCAAGTTGTGTTACTTTAAATGGTTGACATTGCAGGCCTGTTTAGGGGGGTGTGACTGCCTGAGCCGTGGGCAGCTTGTTTACGTAGCAGACCGCAGCTCAGGATGGGGGATGGCTGCTGCTTGCGTTTAGCCAGTGAGGGAAACACTCCGTCCCTTAGAGGACCAGTAACACTCCTGCAGTTGTTGTGCTGGTACAGGAGCACCTTCTGTTTGGGTCAAAGTAGTAAAAAGCACCCTCTATGCTTTGTGATTACAGACACACAGTGAGATCCAGAACTCAAACTAAATTGTAAAGCAATTATTTGTTTAACAACTAGTGCACACGTGTCCTTTAGGTCTACAGGCCTTTTGGGTTAGATTGTGTCCAGCATATTAACTGTTATTTACAGACTGGCCACCTATAGTATAATGCCTCCTTATTCTGTCAGTCCTTTATGATGATTTCCACACATATTGTCCACTGTCTTTTCTAATGTTCAACGCAGACTTTAAAGAGTCTGTCTTTGGCCTGTCTTTAGCCTATCTTCTCCTCCTTTGGGGAGTAACCTGAGTCTGGATTTCTACAGTGAGAGCAGATTTAAGACCCCTTAGAGCAACGGAGTATAAAGCTCCTACACCTTTGAGTTTATCCAAATCCTATTTCATTTGGCATTTTACATCACATAAAACAGATGGGCCTAAAGATATATTTTGCTATATTAAACTATGCTTTGTGTTGTCAGCGCTTTTAAAAAATGGCACAGTTGCATATCTCCTGTCTCTGTGTGTTTGAATTGGCAGAAGGATTTTCTATAATACACAAGTGGATTGCGGTCCTGGAAGTTTTAAATGTCTGCTTTCAGAACGTATTAAAGCATTTACTGCAGGTCGTTTCTAAACCCATTAATTTTTTTACAACACGTGTGCTTTAAATTCAAATGTTATGTGTGTACCATAGGTGACTTGGTGTCCCGTGCAATGCACCACATGCAGCGGTTGGTTTCAACAGGTCCAAGTCTTTCTCCTGGCCGTCTTTTCTGCCGGCAGCCCATATCCTGGTCTCCAGATGCCCTCCATACACTCTACTACTACCTGCGTAGTCCACAGATGGAGTCCCTGGAGAACCCCAACCTTGAGCCACCCAGAATAGCCCTAAGTAAAGAGAGGTGAGATGAATGGGTCCAATCCTTTACATCCCCAGCTGACTGTATTAATACAAAGACATTCTTTTATATGTATCTGTGATTTCATTCTTGTAAGATGAGTGGAAAAAAGTGACATTAGTATGTGGAAACCTTGCTCTGTATTCCTGCCAGATAATGGATACTAATGTTTTTAGCAGGTGGACAGCACAGTTCACAATCACAGGCTCATACACTGGGGAAGAAGAAAACCATAGAGAATTTCTTCTGTAATATCATACTGATTGGAAATCCAGTGAGACTCTATAGCGGACAGCAGATGCTGTTGAACAAATTCTCATTAAGATTGAAGTGCCAGGCTTGTTTGTGGTAATGAATGGCAGGATTGAAAGAAGCTGTGGTGAGCCAAATTTACCAGGCTTTGTACAGTAATGACTGACCTCATTTCTCCATGGTCTAGTTTTGTGCCAGTGTCATGATCTCCCATGACCTCTGTCTGTGATCTCTGTGGTTGAGTGCTGAGCTGGTAAATAACCGAGAAATAACCGTCTCTCTCAGGCCTTTTCCTCTTCTTCCTCCACTAATGGAGTGGATGCGTGTTTCCATGGTGCATGCGGAGCATCGACGGAGTCTGTTTGTAGACAGTGACGATGTGAGACAGACTGCGCGACAGCTTCTCCCTGGACTGGACTGTGAACCTAGACAGCTCAAGTAAGAACATACAGTCATACTGCAGCAACTTTCTTCAGCTTTACCCAATTAACTTTGCACTTCTGAATCTCCATCTGTCAGCAGATTTTGCCAAGAATGTTTCTTAAAGTATTTTTGATCGTTTTTCCTCACACACTCTCTTCCAATTTTCTGTTTATCCTCAGGCCAGAGTGCTGTTTTACCTCCTTTAAACGTTTGGATTCAAAGGCTGCTGCGGACAAGTTTAATCTAGACCTCGGCTTTCGCATGCTTAACTGCGGCCGCACGGATCTGATTGGCCAGGCTATACAGCTGTTGGGCCCAGATGGGGTGAACACTATGGATGACCAGGTAAATTCATGAGGTCAAAACTTTTGAATTATCTTTCAGGCCTCTCAGAAATTGTTATTGTTAAAGTTGGACTGTTAATGTTTATGAAGTACTTGCAACCTTTTAGCGAATTTGAAAAGTAGTACTAGAGCACTTAAAATATTTTTTTTGTCTTCTGTGAAACCTGACCAAAAATATGAATGACCGTCGATCCTTCTAATACCCAATTCATGGGGACTTATTGTCTTCTCTGATGTACAACACAAGCATGATCAATCTCTCGCTCTCTCTCTCTTTCTCTCTGGGTTTTTAGGGCATGACTCCTCTAATGTACGCCTGCTCAGCAGGGGACGAGGCTTTGGTTCACATGCTCATCAATGCTGGGGCGAACCTGGAAGTGGCGGTAATGTGACACTGTGTTCATGTAGCATTATATCATTTATTGCATATTCACTAAGCTAAGCTCAGACTTTTTTGATCATTTCAGGTTCCAAATTGTTCACCAAAACATCCCTCTGTCCACCCTGAGAGCCGCAGTTGGGTGGCCCTAACCTTTGCAGTGCTGCATGGACATATATCTGTAGTGCAGGTAAAGATGCAGCATAGCAATCTGTACTAAAATACAGTATCAACTAAATAAGTTATACATATTATTTTGCCCGTAAATATTCTGAGGTAAAATCGGTGTTGATAGTACAAACTGGAATTTGAGGTCTGTCATGTTAATGAACTTTCTTTGCCCTCCAGCTCCTGTTAGATGTGGGGGCAGATGTGGAGGGTTCAGCCCTGAGGAACGGCCACCACAGCTCTGCAGAAACGCCCCTACAGCTGTCATCAGCCGCAGGTGGGAAAAATGACCACACTTGTGTTTTTCGCATGTCTAAATCTACACGGAACACTTTCCTTACCGTGCTTTACTGGAACATACATTTACCTTGTGTGTTTAGGGAACTATGAGATGGCGAGTCTGCTGTTGTCTCGTGGAGCTGATCCCATGTTGCGGGTGCACCTGACATCATCACTGTATGATGGCATGAACTGCTTCAGTCATGCTGCTGCGCACGGACACAGGTGACCTGACCCCCTGATAAACACAGATCATTCAAATACATACTTAAAGATGTTAGTCTGATAGAAATCCGCGTGAAAAAGAATGTGTTCACAAAAAAACATTTTTAGTTATGCATTTGCAAGATGCTTTAGGCAAATCGTTTTCAATGAATTCACATTTTATCAGGATATAAAGCTGCCTCTGACCAAAGCAAGAAAGCAAAGTTCCAGCTAATTTTTCATTATTCATCCCACATAAAGAATTACTATGTTCAATGAAATTTACACTTAATATACGTTGATAAAATTTAAAATGTGATGCTCAGTTTTATACAATATGGACTGAATTGTATTCTACACATTTTGCCCCAGGAATGTGTTAAGGAAACTGTTGAGTCAACCCCAGCAGCCACAGGAGGACGTGCTCTCTCTGGAGGAGATCCTGGCCGAGGGAGTCGAGGAGCAGGAGGAACATAAAGAGCAGGGACTGAAGGAAAGAGAAAATTCTCATGGGGATGGAGGCACTCCACGGCTGTGTAAGGCCCGCATTAGAGCCCTACAGGAAGCCAGCTTGCACAGCGCCGAGCACAGATACCTGGATGTCACCATGGAGCTCAGGGCACTGGGTACTCATCTGACTGATTTAAAATAAATGAGAGACAATTTACTACAAATCGAATTAGAAACATACGAGCAGTCGTGGACACCAAAGTGGTTTGAAGTTCTCCGTTTACAGGGACAGACTGTGAACAAATGCTTTTTGCATTTACTTTTGATTTGCCTTTATAGAGCTTTCACTCCCCAAAAATCATTTATTCACCCTCTTGTTCTTCTATTCTTGTACTCTTTCTTCAGTGGAACACAAAAGAAGATAGTGGTCTTGTGGGTCCATACAATAGAAGTCAATGAGGGTCATTGTTGTTTGGTTACCAACAATCTTCAAAATATCTTCTTTTGTGTTTTGCAGCAGAAAGAAAGTCTTAATATTAACTTAAATTGCACTATTTGTCTCTAAAATTGAATACCTTTGACTAGCAACAGAAAGTAGCCAATCGTAAATCATGACCGTGACATACAAAATAGAGAAAGTCTATTGGCCATTTAAAAAGAAACCAGTTCATTTGAGGTGATATGAAAAAAAACACTGATTTCACAAGGTCTTTGAAGTGCTTTTACAAGCTCTTTCATTCTCTCAGGAGTGCCATGGAAGCTGCATGTATGGCTGGAGTCAGTGAGAAGCGCCGAGGTTCAGTGCAGGACAGAGCTGAGTCTTACTCTCCTCAAAGACTTTACGACAATTGGACAAGAGAAATACTGTGAGGAGTTGCTCTCCGATGGACTTCCACTCCTCTTCTCCATTCTTAAAACCAGCAAGGTAAACAGCCGCAACAACCAAATCGCCATGCATGCTTAACGTGAGATTCTGTTTTAAGAATTCTTTCAACAAACTTGAAACATGTACTCATAGGTTTTTTTGTTTTCAGAGTAGGGAGATCCGTAAGCAGCTGGCAGCCATCTTTAGCCACTGTGTTTCCTCTACAGCTGCCCCATCTATTCTGGCAGTAAAGGACACACCTACAGCTCAGCTGGGTATGTAACTCACCACACCCAACCTGACTTGCACAGCCAATCCTACATCACATAAATCATAACATTGTGTTTAAATTATACCGCGTTTACTCCACAGATTCCCATTTTTTGAATAATCCAGAAATGTCTGACGTTGTGTTTGTGGTTGAGGGAAAGCCGTTTTACGCCCACAAGGTTCTCCTCATGTCTGCTTCACTGAGGTAAGCCGCTGTCTCTATTCTAAAGTCAAAGAAGCCTTAAATCTCAGTTGCAAGTCAATTACATGTAACAGTTCTTTGATTTGTTATACTGCGTCTGCTCTTTCCAAATAAGGTTTAAAGAGCTGCTGAGCCTTTACAGGAGTAATGCCACACCAGACCACATGGCCATTGAAATCACTGACATGAAGTACAGCACTTTCCATGTAAGCTATAAAGTCATGGTCAAAACATGTACACGATGACTTATTTATGACTTTAGGCTATTAAAATGGCTCATTCGGAATGCATGTTCTTTTTTTCAGATGATGATGGCACATCTGTACTGTGGAGGAGCTAACTGCTTAGATGTGTCTATTGGTGATTTGTTGGAGGTATGAACGTTTACATGTAAACAATTGTACTGTTGTACATACATCTGTGCAAAACAAACAAGAAACGGACCTGAACAACAAACTAATTATTTTAAGTTCGGCTAAGTTATACTGTCATTTCTTTACAGCTCCTGCCTGTGGCACACTCATTCCAGCTTCCTGTTTTGAAAAGACACTGTGAAATCCTCTGCTCAGAGAGAATAAATCTCAACAATGCTTTGAGAATCTACCAAACTGCCAAGGTAAGCTTATATTGATTTGAAATACAGATTCACTGTTCCACATCTCGTCCTCTGATAATGTGTTTTGTTGTGTTATGGAGCAGGTTTGTGAGGCTGTGGAACTGCCAGTCTTCTGTGAAGGCTTCTTCCTGCAGAACATGGTCGATCTTCTGGACTGTGATCAGTTTGAAGAGTTGGTGTTGGGCTCTGACTGCAGCGCTGCATTGGATCCTGATGCTCTGGATGGGATGCAGGCTACTCTGGCATCAAGGATGCACTCACTTTGTGGCCCACGTAGAGCTTGAAAGGGAGCAGAAAATCATCAAGGAGGACAGATATGTACAGAAAACATCGGAAAACAACAAGTTCAGATGTGCATGGGAGTGCCGTTTCCCATACTAACCGTGTTAATGTCGCAAGAGGACGTCCAATGCTTTGTAAAAAAAAATGTTAGTTCTAACTAAATGGTATATTTAATGGGATATTTATACATTTAAAGCTAAAAGGATGATATTAAGTTAAACCTTGCTTCTTGGATAATGAGACAACGATGTGCTTCTGAGAACAGGACACGTAAACTGTGTAGCGTCAGCGCCCTCCAGTGGTCAAAGCAGTCCTACATAGGTTTAATATACATTATGTACATAGTAGTATTGAAGATACTTTTGTATTCTCCTGTCAAGTGTAAATACATTTTTAATATGCAGTCAATAGTACAGTAACTTGGGAACATTAAGATCATGTAAATTATTTGATATTACAGTTTTTTTGTAGTTATTGGAATAACTGAAGACCTTGAAATGATAAATAAAAGTGAGACATTTTCATTCTCTGACTTGTTTACTCTGATATTTACGCTGGAACAGGAGTGCCAGAGTCTATGTGTGTCAATTTAACATTGGTTACTCAGGAGAGCTTCATAGGGGACACAAAATGTGTATCTAAATAATAAAATAAATACCATAGGTGAATTTGTACAAAACTGTTTACTCTGGTTGGCGAGAGTGCACAGCTCCGCATCTGCACTGGAATTATTACTTTACAAAGATGAGCAAACAAAAGACAAACACACACACAACTGCAACATCCCAAAGTCAATGGATTTATTTCCTTTGCACTGAAGTTGTTCACAGTAGTTACAAGGGGATACATTAGCGGCGAGTCTATTCTTCCCGCTCAAATCCGTGGTACATTACATCATCCAGCATTTCTCCCAAAGTACAAAATAGGAAGGACAGTAATGTGTATTGCTTAGATTACATCTCCGCTTTTTCTCCACGCTGTATGTTCCCGTAAGTGATCATGTGTGTGACATCCCAGACCACCCACCCAACCCCAAATCCGAGAGTATGATACAGAAGAGAGAACGTAAGGGAGATGAGGAGGGTAAACGACAAACTAAAATCTCATGACGCATGACATGAGGGGTAAAAGGCAGGAAATAAGTCTTAAAATCTGATTGTGAAAAAGATGATGTGGAGAAATTGAACATCATGCAAATTAATGCCGAATGTCGGACATGCATTACGAGAGATCGAGCCAGGAGCAGCGGCATCCCCTTGATGTTTTTTAGAAAAGTTGTTTGCTCAAAGTTGTCTATTTACAACGTGTGATTTGAGCATGTCCACATGTTATACACGCACAATGAGATGAGTGACAAATATCAATACTTCATTATCCATCGCCCCCACCCCACCCTAAAGAGGCTAGTCTACATTCTTAAATTACCGGTAAATAATTTAACATATACTACAAGCTCTTTTATCTGGACAAAGCCGGGAAAGAGAGTGCTTCATTCACAAAATCGGATGTGTGTTATTGTACACGAAACACAAAATCCTTCAAACAATCTTGACGAGTCGCCCTGAGGCAGACGATAAAATCTCCACCACCCGGTTTTGTATATATAAATATTCCCCAGCTGAATAAATAAAAAAAGACAATAACAGATAAATAAGTTACAAAAATGAGGGTAAAAGGTCTCTGAATCCTGCAGATGTTTCTCAAAAGAAAACCAAAAAATAAATAAAAACGGACATCATGAGTAACCTTTGAATACATTACGCATAATTTTCATTTAAAACTAACGTTTCATTAACGCTACACGAGGAAAAAACAGGATGTGGCAACACAATTCATCTAAGCAATGTCACTGATAGACATTTCATACACATAAGGAATATTTTCAGTCTGTACAACAGAATAAATCATTTCACTGTGATCCCCCCACCCTGTTATCCCATTCACAACCCACACCAAAGTTGTTCTCCCCATAATGTTTCAAATAGGATCTCCAAATCTTGTACAGCAATGACACTGAGTCCATAAAATGTTTAAATTCTTCATTTCACAAAGAAAGACTACATTGAAATGAATACAATCCAACAAGGGTCCTTGAGGGCAACTCCTCAAACGCATTACGACGTCCAAAGTTCCAACTGTCTTTTGTCCTTTGCAACGATTTCCTGCTTCATTTGTTAATATCTGTGTTTGTGTGTTTCAGCATAGGACAGAAAGAGAGAAAAAGAGAGAGGACAAGCAGATAGATTAAAAAAACGAAAGAAAGGTGGAAAGCAGGGGGTTAGCGTAATGGGAATTCATTTATTGTACAATAAAGATCTTTATTTTAAGGCTTCACTCCAAATCCTTGGACATGTGTGGCTGTATGTAGATGCAGAAGAAAGCAGTTTGAGGAATATGTTGGAACAGATCTGGTTGGCATTTGAGAAGTTTAGATGCATCGGAATGGGAGTTTCCATCAGCTTGTAATGTGCCCTCCATCAATGTGCCATACATGAATCTTGTGCAAGAGCAGGACTTGGACTTTAACACGTTTTCTGGATAATTCCTGGTAGCAGAAATAAATAAAGGCATCATAAAACAAAGATTTACTGTAAGGAGCAAACAACACTGGAGAGAAATGTGTGCAGTACGCCTCGGTGTGCCTTTTGTAAAGTGTCTGGTAGGTACATACAGTACTTCAATATTAATCTCATGATATAAAACTTTATAGGCATGTTTGTTGCAGGCTTCACGCTTAAAACCAACTCGAGTCAACAGCATCCTTTCAGTATTCACCACGACTTGATTTCTTAACTAGTAACCTAGTAATTCTCCTGGTTTTAAGGTTGTTCCTGTGTCCCAACTGATGATGCCATCTAGGCTTTGTCTTGGCCAGATGGACATTTGGAGGTATTAGGTTCTGGGTCATGTCTCTTGCTGTTGGCAACATGCTTGGGCGTGCCGGGCGGATGGGACACCTGCCCGTTCTTCTCGTCTGAAAAGAGCTGTTTAATTACGTCAAAGAAGTTACTCAACGGGCTGCCTGGGTGCACAGACGGGAGAAGAGGAGAGAGAGACAGAGAACAAACACATGAACAATGAGGATCACGGAACTGGCAAGGTGAGATGATGAGAGGCAAGACTGCATAAATTGGAGACAATAAGCCATGGATCAGAACACACTGACACACTCGGGGTTATTCTGGGGTAAGCTACAGCATACATCTGTAGGCACGTTTACATGTTTGACGCATCATTAGTATATTGTCTATTGTGGCAGTGGGTTATCTGTGGCTAAGCAGTCTCCATTTAATCTGTGATCTCAACTGGATGAAATGAAAATAGATGTGGCAGTGTTGATACATTACAAAGAAATTGATCTAAATTTACGAGGTTCAGGCAGATGGTCCGTTGTTGCATAATTGGAAATCAAACTTGAAATTTAGGAAAAATATAGCATGAATTTATGAATTTAGCGAATATAAGATATATGTCATACATTAGGGGTATAATGCATCTGACAACGCAAAACTCAAATCAATTAACTAATGTTCATCAATATTTGTAACATATTCATAATTCTGATATATTCGTAATTGCTATAATATTAGCAAAATTAAAAACCTGGTATTTTGTATACTTCATTCCTTCCGGTTACCCATTTGGGTAATAATAAATCAATAAAAAGTGACCCTGACAGTGGAAACCCAGTTCATATTTTTTATGATTTACTGATTTCTACATAATACCCTACTATAATGTAAAGAACTCTCTGGGAAAAAATATACTTTAATGTTGACTAAGGCCATGTCAAAGATCATCTCTCAGAATTAGACTCTACAGCCACAGGATTTCAGTGGGGCCTTAAACAACATGATACAATTTTTTTATGAACTATTCAAAATATTATGTTGAAATGACTTGTAAAACCCATGCTGACTGTAGTTAAAAAATGAAGGCAGGAAAACATTTTTACAGTGTATGAATTGCATTGCATCACTTACTGTAACAATTGTAATAAAACTATATCATTATCAGAGCAAATATTTACACCCTGGTGCATATACAGTATACAGTATATGTGCTAATTCACAATTTCTCTTTCAAATAAAAGGCCAAAAATAAAATAAAAATTGGTTTGAAATGTAGCGGTACAAATTGTTGCAGATTCTGAATACACCTGACAGTTACCTCAAACAGGATTAATACACCCCCTAACTGACACCAGCATAGGCTTGAAAACCATCCCCCTCTTCCAATTTCATAAGTGACTGAGCAACAGAGGGCCCAAGACTGTTACATGGCAACAAGACTGTGATCATCTTAAGGAACACTAGAGAAGATTGCCTGAGTTCCAAAGCTCTCAACACAATCTCGGCTATTCTCAACATCACAACAGAAAGCTCCAAACTGCCGATTCCTACAAGACAGAGCGCATTACTGCCGCCTAAGAGACTGTCAAAGAGCCATGAC
Source organism: Triplophysa siluroides (assembly GCA_006030095.1). Taxonomy (NCBI): domain Eukaryota; kingdom Metazoa; phylum Chordata; class Actinopteri; order Cypriniformes; family Nemacheilidae; genus Triplophysa; species Triplophysa siluroides. Next base: position 658,773 of record VCII01000702.1, read on the forward strand.
AACTGTGGCAGCTTTGTGACAAAGGACGTCATTAGTTAATATAGATCTTAATCAAACTAGATGTCTACAAAACATGAAGTCACCTCAATAATTGGCATAGTAATGCAAATATGAAGGAAAGATGATGTCACTGGATTTTCTTCAACGGTATCATCACAACCTGTCTTTGCTTGAATAAAATGAACTATAAAAATTTGACAATTTATACAATATTGTATATAGGGATGTAACGATTACCGGTTTAATGGTTTGCTGTGTACGGTAAGTATTACAGAGTCATATTTTAATTACCTTTAAACCATACCAGTTTTACGGCTTGAAAAACCCTGTCCAGCATCAAACAAATTCATCAAGAGTATAACGTAGATGCAACATGAAACGTAGGTTTTGTTCATTTATGTCAGGAGAATAATCGTGTTTATATGAAAATCTGATTTACTCGCTTAAGGTTGTGCTTAATCTGAACTAGGAAACTTTTACCGCATGCCCCCGACGTGAAAAAAATACATTTACAGGTAAACTCAATATTAAATCTGGTTTACAAGTACTTTTTTGACATTTCCAGAACATGTTAATAAAACAGTGATAATATTGATAATCGTGAGAATGTTGTTCAGTATAACCGTGATCTGAAATGTTCACAACGTTACATCTCTAATTGTATAATTATAAAGCAATGCATATCATCAGAGTTTTGAATCTGAGGTCCAGTTGTTCTTGATTCTCTCAGAATTGCCATCTGTCATACATTAAATCTGCAGTTTTTGAGTGGACTTCGCTGTTTTTGTCGTGTTTTATACTGTGTATTTATAGGAACCTACATAAGTAGGTCAATCTCTTTCATCATTATAGCGATTTCTACTGTAAAAGTCCCAAATGATCAACATGAAACTAAGTTTAGATGAAAGAAATGCTGACACAGATGTTAAGATAACAGCTGCAATAATATCTTCGAATAAAAAAACGACTGTATGTTTCCTGGCGAAAGTTAAGAAGCTGATTACAAAGATGCTTAACTCACTGAGGTGTTTCATCAAAGTCATTCAGATGCAACAATTGCCCCACAAAACAAAGCAATTTGTATATGGAAAAACAACATGAATATAACATGTGACGTTTTTTCAAACTGTCCTACCAACTGTGAGCATGCACACACTCGAACACCAACATACTATATCTCATTATTGTAAGGAGTTATGTGTATACAGTGGATGGGTGCCACAGACAGAGTACATATGACAAAGTGACACTGTGCACGCTATGGCAGAAGAGACAAAATGGACCTCTTACCACCCTTTGAACGCTTTCCTGTCAAAGGAACATGGCACGTTACTCTAACATGTCCGATCAAATCAATGTCCGCCTCAAAATTACGTTCTTAAAGCACCCCATTGACTTAACAGTAATGACATGAACACTGTGATTAAACCTACATACACAGATGTTTATTACAGGGTCACATCTGTTGAGACAGAGTGAAGCATGCTGGTGCTCGGTGCTGTGCAGGTCAGTAAGGACACTCAAACTTACATGCCCATTCACTCAACAGCTGCAAATCTCACATCCGCCATGACCGAGAGCTTGGAGTGAGCCGTGAGTGCAAGGGGTGTGAAGGGCACAGCCAGAAGGAAGGAATGGGTATGATTGACAGGGTGATAGAATGGAACATCTTTACAGCTACACTGGTAACAGCCCTCCTTTAAAACAATATATTTTGAAACAAGGGCCCTGTTTGGAATCGCATACTGCCATTATAATACTATTTCTGCCGAATGTGGGCTTTACCGTTCACAGTATTCATTGAATATACGTGGAGTACATGGCTGACCTGCTAGATTTGCAGTTTAAAGCAATGCGTCCAACTTGACTCTATTTGAAAAGTAAATGAACCAGAAGCAATATCAACAATAACTTTAAATCAATTACTTGACCAGACGGAAGAGTGTGGATATTTTGCAATAAAAAAATGTAAATGCAACAGCTGTGTTGCAGGATTTCAATATCAGTGTTCTTTTTGTATTCTGAATGTAGTTTATTACAGTATATAACATTTTAATATCACATAGTATGTGAAACAGAGAGCAAGCAAAATGTCTCTGCCAGTCAAATTAAATAATTCCTCAAGATTGCTTTCTATTAAACAAAGTTCACCGCATTGTGTGATACTGTGCCAAGTGCATAGTTCCCTCCTGCATATCGCAAATGTCTGACGGTCATCCAAGAATTCTATGCATACTTGCATATTATTGTTCAAAGTATACATACTATGTACTGCATAAATAGTATGATTAGCATGGCAGTAAACTATTCCAAACGATCCTTTCTGTTTCACTTCAGACTTTATGAACTCTGTCCAGCAGAGGGAGCTGTAAAAGGCTTTCACAATGTGTTGAAACAGCCATGTGACAAGATGGGATAGATTTCTCTGTTCTCTCGTTTTACCATCTCCCACAGGAACCGCAGTCTAGCCCATCAGATTTCTGCTAGCGGAACGGATAACTTAAAGCCGCATTTATTTGGGACACAGGTTGTGTTTAATATCTGGAAATAATGTCTTGGATATGGGTAAAACCTGGAAGCTTTAATAAGTGTGCTCTGTGTATGCCATTTCAGAGGTATGTGAGTGTGTGTGACTGCTAATGAGAGTGCGTGTGGTAGTGCCTTTCAATGCAATTGTGTGCAATGTTCTGTGATAAGGTCAAATATGTATTTCTAGCACCTCCAGATAACACATCAAGCAGAGTAATGGAACAGTAATTTGGAACTGTTGCATCCAGAAGCCTTAAAAAATTCCATCTGATCAGAAAGACTTGAAAGCCACCACTAACATGCAAACTAGAAAGACTTATTTGACCTTGATGGGTGTGTATAGCGTTCAGTGCTCTACAAGGGTGAGCTAGGCTTCATGCATGTTCAGGATGCTGTGTAGGAGCGCAGAAAGAGAGAGAGGGGAAGCGAGAGAGACAGGTAGAAAGAAAGAAAGGAAGAGAGAGAGAGAGAGAGAGAGAGAGAGAGCAGTGGAGAGATTGGACTCACCAGGCAGCTGCTGAACACCGGGCTGGTCATGTGTACTTAACAACTGAGTCTGAATCGTATCCACTACCCGTTTGAAGCGTCGGCTAGGACCTGTCAGGGACACAAGTACACACACATATCCGTCTTTAAATGTCGTGCAAAGATATTGTACCAAACAGAGGATTTGTGTCTTTTGAAATGAATGTACTTTGTATGCTCATCTATCCTAGTTTTATCCCCTTAGCGACTGCCTCATAAATTCTAATGGGATGATGGTGATGTTTTTGAAGCATTTGGCCCACGGCTGACACACACTATAAAATGTGTAACTTTAAGAACACAATTCAATCCCCATTCTGTAACTGAGAGAGTAAAAAGAGAACAAGGCGCAAGAGGGAGAATAGGGAGTAATAATGCAATAATGGCGCCAGCAGCATGGGATTTTTCGGGTTGCCCTTCGAAACACAGCAGGTTGAAAATGCATAGTGATTACCAGGAGGCAAAAAGGCCTCTTTTGGTTAATTTTTTTCCATTACACCCCCAAGCACTTGGTCTATTTTAAGCTTCTTCAAAAGAGAGACTAGAGAAGGGAATTATGGAGGAGGGGACCGCTGGCAGAACGAGAGGAAAAAACTCTCACCACCGAGAGTCAAAGTTCAACATCATCAGCTTGCCTCTCTATCACCCACACACGCACACATCCCTCTGGTTCCCTGTGTTTCTACTGGCTGTCACAGAGGTCTGACATCACAGTAGTTCTCACCGTCGGCATGGTTACCTGAGAGCAGAGTGAAAGTGACAGAATAGATGCCGTTCTCCTTAGTGGCAGCCGTGCTTTCGGTGTAGGTGATGTCCACCTGGAACTTCACTGGTTTTTGGAACACGGTCGGGCCGGCCGTGGACTTGTATTCTGCCCGGAAACTCGTCTGAGACATCACACTGTGGCTGAGGCTGGGAATCTGAGAGAAAAACAAACATGTCAATCATGAAGATACCTTTTTTTTATGTTTTTACACTCGCATTCACAGAGATACAGTATGCTCACACTTACAGAAAGAAAGGCATGGACGATATCTGCTTTGATGGAGCTCAGAGGCTTGTCTCGAATCACCACAAAGATCTGCTCCTCCTTTTCAAGGTTGATAAAGTTTCCAAACCAAGATTTTTTGGCAAGTCTTTGAAGAATGACAAAAGGTGTGAACGAGAGAACACAACACACACAAACAATGTGCAAATCAATTGTGTGGTGCAAGTCCTAAATTCGAAAACAAAATAGACCGACTTCTTTTCATATATATTTATCAAGGGTTTCGGTTTCACCCGAAGTGGAAGAGTTCACAGAATTCAGACCATTCAGAGACAAGTTGCTTTCAAAATTGACAGTTCACATAACTGTGCTTGGCTAAAGTAAATAAAGGATTTCATAGGAATACACTCTCTGACATTTCCAGAGCGCTCAGCTGAATTCATTTCTCGCAGTGAACTACAGAACAATGAATGCTGACAAGATGAGAGTTAGTAAGCTGTCAGAGTCAGTGGATTGTCTTGGACATGCTGAGAGATGAAAAGCTTACTTAAAAAAAGTGACAATATGTCCGCTGCCAAACAATTCAGAATTGAGCACTCGTATTGCTGTTAAATCACACCAACAATCAGCAGTTTATCAGTGCTTTTTAATTATTGAAATATGTATTTCAATTCAGATGTAGAGCAGATGTAGTGTTGGTAAACTCGATGAGGAGATCATGTCCAGCATTAGTTTACACCTCTGAGTGGCCAAACGAAAAATCTGTACATGGAAGATTTAATGTCGGCATACAGTGTGACTCCTTTCTCATCCCCGCTTGAAATCTTTGTGATTTAATAATAGTGCCTGCCTATCTAGGACATCTTTGAGTTTACGCTATCCCACAATGAATAATAAAAAAACACCAGAGAAACAAGAGGAAAAACCCGGCACATAATATTTATTTTGTACCCCGGTGCTGTTCTATGTGGCTGTGAAGCTAAGAGGAACTAAAACACTGAATAATGCATGAGGAACTATTCCCTGATAATGTCTTCAGCATCAAACTAGGCTAATGGGGCCTGGAACAATGTTTGGACCACCGCATTAACTTTAACTGTTGAATTTTCATAGCGCTTTTCAACTTGTAATAAAAAAAAACGTAAATTAGAGAAAAAGCAAGTTGAAAGAGCGAGAATCAAGCATCTTAATTACACGAGCTTTAATTGAGTGTTTGTGGTTTAGCTCTAAACAGTGCAGGTTAATACAAAAAGTAATGCATTTAGCCCCCACGCACACAGTAAAATAACAAGTATTGTAATTTAGTCATAATTGAATATTATTTTAATGGTCCTTCCACTCACTCAAATTTAATAGAGCCACACATTTTACCTGATGGAGGAAATGGCAAATACTTACTCGGGGGAAGACTCTGGTGTTAGGCTGGACATCTCCTCTTGCGTGGGAACTGAAGAGAGACAAAGCCAACAGACCTCAGTGGAATATAAACATTACATCATACTCTACAACCAAAGAGATTGGGTATTCACAACCTGAGGAGGGTAATGCTGATTAACCATGGGTAATTACTCCAACCTACAGAGATTAAGAGTAATTCAACTCGGTCTGCTGCTATCAGCTCATCTGATCCTCTCCCCGGTCGAAGAGGGAAAGGGAAACAGCTGGAGGTGAGGGGAGATGCTACTGCAGTTTTCATTATCATTACTAGATATATCATCAGATAGAGCCGATAATGGAATATCAGTCAGCTTATTACCCTCAGATCTGTAAAATCAGTCCTTGGAGAATAAGAGGGTATCGTCAAACGAAAAATTGCAATATAAAAAGGGATTAGCAACCATCATTCTTCCACCTCAAAGCTTTGCTATATGCAGGCATACTACTTTCCACCAGATCTTGGATATCTTTGGTGTAGTGGCATACATTTTTTAGTAGTTCAGTACCTTGTAGTTTCCTGCGATGGAAGCGTGGTGAGCCAAGGAAGCTGTTCCTGATGGAGTTGAGGCGTGTCCTCCAGGGCAAGCCTCCGATGGATGGGCTCGGGGGTGGCGTTGGGCTGGGGGTCCCCGCTGGGCTCTCCTTAGGTGTGTGCACCGGCGTCCCTTTTGGTGTCGGCAGTGGGCTACCCCTGGGGGAGGGGTGGGGCGTAACCTGTATGGTGGGGATAGATTTGCCGTTGTGGTCAGTCCCGGCCAGCGGGTGAAGATGGTGAAGCCGGATGGGCGAAAGGGGAGAAAGGGGAACGGAGAGTTTGGGAGGCACCGTGAGAGGCGGTCGCCGCACCTTAGGGCTGCTGGGTATTGGTGGCGGCAGGGGATGGGAGGGCGTGGAGGGCGTAGACGGTTCAGATTTTGCCGCTGATGGCTTGGCCGTTGTGTCGGGTAGTGGGTTGGACCTGGTTGCCTGCAGGGGCTTGTCTGCGACTTTGGGCTTGGCTGGTAGGGTCTGGGTTTTGTTGTTGTACTGAAGGGCAACTGTCTTTGGTTGAAAGGTTTTGGGGGAATGGGGGCCTGTGCCGTTAAACCGCGACACAGGAGCGTGAGTGGGGCTGTTGTTTGGCGAATACGTGAGATCTGCGGATTGCGGGGGAACAGCGAATCGCCGCATGGGCTGCAAGAGTGCATTCACCGAGCCAGCAGAATAGAAAGAGCCAACGCAGCCCATACACACAACACACGGCCCCGTGGTTATCAGGCATTACAGCGCAGACACATACCAACACCAGACATGAAAGGATAATGAACAAGGCACCGGTGATGAGAGGTGTGGGAGGAAATGTAGAAAGAAAGAAAAAAACATGCCATTAGCACAACCAGCCAAGAGGCATCAAGACAGTGGAAATAAAATGTTCCGCATTACCAGGGTTCTCTAAAGCAAAATCAGCAACAGAAATTAGCAAAGAAAAAGCACTGGGTTGTTGTTGTAGGGACAAAAAAAAGATGCTGTCAGCAGTGACCAAGCAAGCGGGAAATCTGTGCAAGGCACGTGAGCTTCGTTGTGAAAAGGCGCTATTGTTAATGACTCATTTAAATAAAAATAGAGCACTCAGTTTTTGCTATTAAAAAAGATATTACATAAAGAGTGACAAGTACTGAATGAATTCCAAACGGCAGCATTATGAGACACAATTGCCCTACTCCCACCAGCATTCCAACTTCATATACCACTGTCTGCCCTGTGAAGTGAGTAGGGCATACGGATCCTCATAACCGACTGGAATTCCCCCACATAATAAACATGTATATTACCTGAGTTTTTCAAGACAATAGCGCCATGTCATAAACATGGCTTGTGAAAAGAAGTGCAATTGACCATAGACTACAATGCTGCTGATTAAAGGTATGGCATGAGGATGCTGTGAATCCTTTTGACAGATGAAGCTAAGAAATTGGGTCAAATACTGAGGCGAGATAAAATAAGGGCGACTCATTGTGCCGAATGTGATTACAATCATTAAAGTGAACCCTCATCAAGCATATTGTAAAACATTGAAAAGAAAAACATTCAGGTGGTAACCAGCAGCAAATCATACAATGGGCATAAAGAATGCCATGAAAGCAAAAGGGATTTTTAAAGCTCTTTTTTTCCACGATAAACCCCTAAGTCTGTGTCTGAGCAGTAAAACTATTCTCAGATGAGCTATATCAAGCAGTTATTCACAGGCTAATTCAAATTACCTCCACCTAACCCGTTCTCTACATGAGCCCTTTTCATCTATCAAATGGCGACCGTCTACCATTCTGAAAATGCAGAAGATTTGAAACTGTAGAATATTTGATCAGGCTGGATTCAGAACGGGCTCTGGGCTAAATCCTGAAGGCATGTCCTTGATGTGATTTAAGGACGGCATATTGGGAAGTCTTAGCAGTGGATTTGTAATCGGTTAGCCTCTTCAAACAAGTCAACTGTAAAAGCTGGCTACGTCCAGAGCTTTTGAAAGGATTTCAACAAGCCATTAGCGATTCAGGCTTCAACTATTTTAAAGCTTGTGAATTGGACATTGATTAGCAGTAATTATGCTAAGCATCACAGACGGATTGAACTGGTAGTAGCAATGGATCAGTAAGGACAGGAGGCGGTTTTGCTTAAGTATAAGGGCTGATAGATGATATACTTGCTATAAAGCTAATAGTATAACTACCATTAATGCTCTCCCATGCATTACATCATTAAGAAGGCATTGCAGGATCCAATATACAAAACAAATCTGACAAAAGATCTCTTACAGGGGATTACGTGTTCTATGCATATATTGTCAATGTTTGTGGATCAAATACATAAACAGACATAGAATCTCACTAGAAACATTCTGTACATAGATTTGCTACTAACAACAGCTGGATATAGATTGTAACAGAACATGTGAATAAAAGGAATGTGTGTGGATGGGGAGAGGCTTACCCGAGGACTGCTGAGGGGACTAGTGGACAGACCAGATGAGGCTCCGCTGATGGACCGAGACCTGGAGTTACACAACATACATTCACTTACATCCATTTAACCAGTTTTTTGCCAGTAAAAGATCAGCATGTTGTGTTTCTTAGTCACTCGAGTTTACCTTTGCATTATCTTAATTTATTTGGTTTTACGTCTCTTCGTTCATCTTGTTATTTGTTCACATTGAGCTTCAATTGCGTTCCAATTCAAATATTCATATTATCATTTTAATCAATATATCATATTTATACTAAGCACGTGTAATGTCCCCTCTGCCCATTTTAAATGGTTTTGTATCAAACCAATATTCTCTCGTTTCACCACGTAATAGATGGTGCACTTCAGTGGTTAAGGGCAATAAATGATCGGGAGTTAATTGACCATGGACGCAATGGGTTTTGTCATCGAAGCAAATTGAAACAGTAAATCACCCTTAAAGGTGTCGACTCCGGGAAGGATTTGATCCATAAACTGATCTGTATTCGCAAATGCTACTTGGATGAGAATTATGCGAAGGCCTTAAATTGTCTTTGATCATTCAAGCGTAAAAACAAACACCAAAAACATTAGCACGGATTCGGCGAAATGCTGATATTCATTATTTGCCTCTTGCGTTCAGCTAATTAGCTTGTAGTAACAGAGGAGAGTGTCAGGGAGAGAGTTCTTTATAAGAGTAATAAATGACAAGAGAATAAAGTGGCTAATAGAAAGGACAGTCACTACAGGCCAGGCAGTAACTATATAAGGGAAAATAATTCTACTGGTATAGCAGGGCACAGCGTTTGTGAAGACTATTTGTAGCGCATCATTAAAACGTTAGGTACGAAAAGAAGTGTGACTATATTAAAATAACTACTGGTTGTAAAAATGCAGTATACAAATTGTATAAAAGATGCAGGGAAGCTTTTGAGTGCATTCTTTTACCCATTCAATTTTGAAATTCTATTCTGTGTTCACAGATTTTACAAGGTATTAAGACCATTTTGATTACCTTTTACTAAAATATCCATGTACTAGAGCCTAATTCAATGAACCAAGACACAAAATATTGATTAAATAAAAATGACAAAGAAATAATATTCAGGGCGCATTTCAATTATTGGGTGGCAGACTGAACCGGCGCATGCGTGTCATTGAGCAAATTAATGCAAAAGTAGAACTGGACTGTGAATTCTCCAAACTGTTAAATCAAGATTGAAGAAAACATGCCTGAACAGATGAACACAAACATTCTCATAACCTCCGTCTCTCACCTCACTGTAGGAAAAACAAACAATGTAGGTTGATGGGGAAAAAAGCGTGAAGGCAAAACGAGAGCGAGGAAAAGAAACGAACAATTTGGGATGTACCAAGGGACAAAAATGCCAGACATCAAACAAAACATGAAAGGCAAAATAAGGGCGATAAGATGCTTTTGATGTGTGTGGAGGGAGCCAGAGGGCCGTTGCTCTACCAAAACTGAGGGGCCAAACAAGGAGGAAAAAACTCTTGCTTACAAATACGATCTCCACTTTTTTTAAGTTCCCTCTCAAGCTCTCAAGATCAAATTAAATGTCATTGGTTGAAACAAAAGGCCAGTGCTCTTGCTGTGCAAGTATATGTTTAGAGTATTAAAAACCCCACTGCATCTTCAGATGAGAAAGCTGAGCATGGCGGTGGATTATACCTCTCATCCTTGCTTTGCAGTATGGGGTTGGCATCTGAGATATCCAAGCTTTTACTGAAAACAGATTTACTACGGTAAGAAAGAGTAAAGTTAAATTAGTAAAGGTAAATTTACAAATATCATGGAGTTGAGCCGAAGTATCCACACAGGGAAAGGACACAGGGTTGATGAAATGGATCACGATGGACATGGAAAAAAGTAAACACAATCTTGGCAAAACGTGCCAAGATACAAGACAAAAAATGAAAGGCACATTAGCAACTTCCGTACTGTGCCAAATCTGAGAATTCAAACTTCACCATATGGCACATTTACTGTAGCATACAATTTGACTAACCGAGAAAAGGATTTAAAAAGAATAGTAAAATATTTTGCCAACTGATATATCATTGTTTTCCAAGAATTAATTAAGCTGAATGATTTTATGTTTTTGTGCCATGTTTTTGGGCATTTTTAAGGGAATGCTTCTACTATTGAGAACAGCTATTATGCATTTTTTTTTAGAAAAGTCATTGTCGTTTAACTGTTCCACAAAACATAAAATCGATTCTAGACATCCACTCCTTTGATTGTAGTTACCCAATTCTGTACCTCTGTCCATGTTGTGCCATGTCAATTGCTCGTCTCACAGGAACAGGAGAACCGCCTTCGGTCACACTCAACACCTCCATCGACTTGCGCTCTGGCCTCCTCTTGTTGTGCCTTGTCAAGAGCGGAGAATCCACTCGCTTCCTGGGAGGATCTGGAGGGATCAAGAAATCAGAATAAATGAATCTTTCATCCTTAACACATGGCCCATTAAACCCATCCTGTAAAAACTACTGCTCCGGCCCCCTGTGGGAAAAATGCAGCTTGGCAGGTGGCACTGTAGCTGTGTTTTAAATAGACGGTAGCTAAAATTCCCAAAATAAGCAGTTGTTTTTAATGTTGACCAGGTTTGACCAGCTGGTAGCTTTTCTATTTCCTGGTTTTATTAATGGACCATGTATAAATGGACCAGCTTAAGTGATCTAAACATTAAACATTGTTTTCCTGTGGCTCAGTGGTAAGAGCATGGCACTAGGTCATGGGTTCCTCCCCAGGGGCTTGCACATAGTCAGATACAAAATGTATAATACAATACAATGTAAGTCGCTTTGGATAAAAGCGTCTGACAAATGCATAAATGTAAAATGTAAATGTAAACATTGGTGCTACCTAAATAGCTAGAATGCCATTTTCTATCGTCTTTAAGAATTAAATACATAAGCTCATATGTTTAAACAAAAAAAATCAAATCGAAGCTCACCTATCTCATTTCTGGGTGGTAGATTCTGATCCTCATGGCTTGGATATCTCTCCTTTCGGTCCAACGGGAGGAAGTAGATCATCTTTTCCTGGTTGTCCCTAAAATATTAAGATCATTATATTAAGCAGCAATACGTGCGGGTGGTCAACAGAGATTTCCAGTATACAATGTTCAGAGCTCTACGATAATCCTTAGTTTAAGCTACAATAAGTAATTCATTAGTATGAGAGCATCAAGCATCTTATTTCCATAAAGCTAAAAGACACCCTACAGAGATCACAGGATATCGCTCATTTTATTTAAGGGTGCACAATAACACAACATATCCGACAAGAGTGTGCGAGAGTTTGAAAGTTTCAAAATTCTGGCAACGAGAAGCCTTGTGTTAAATGTCTTGCCCCAGACCACACAGTGAGAAGTAAATATGACTCATCTTCGCTGCAGGCGTTGTCTAAATTGTTTAAAATCCGGGCAAGAGAGGAGCCAGAGGCTGAGATGTTTCGGGACAGAACACAGGTCATCTATCAGACGGACTAACGAAGTGATCGCACACAGTGAAGCATGCAGGCGGTAATTGTATAAGTACGGGAGATGATAGATGAGCCAATGGGCTTCTCTCTAACAACCTGAACCCAAGATCATATACGGTACTGAGTTTACAAACCCTGAAAACAATAATCTTCACACGTATGTTTCCCCAAAGCAAACACTCTCAGTCTTGTCTAACCATGGGCAGAACAACATTTGGCACAATGAGAAAAACTTGTCCTTGACTGAGGTGAACCTGGAATTAACATCTGTCTCAGGTTATCCGATCATAAGAGGTCCGCCGAGAAACATTCTTGTTTACACTTGGTAGTAACAAGCATCTCAAATGTGCCTCCTGTGACCAATTGTGATGGGAATTTGCTGAGGGAATGGTCTACATACATCACTTACTATGTCAGAGTGTAACTACGTGTTGGTTTACTTTCCCTTTTCTCTCAGTGTTTCTTAGTTACTCACTCGTCTGACAGCAGGTCTTTCATCAGTTTGTTCTTGTCTCTGAAACAGCCCAGCGAGTGCATGCTTTCCAGCACATCTGGGTCGATTTCCTCGGTGGAGGGCAGCATGCGAATCGCCACTTTCCGCGGCACAGGCTGTTCCGGTTCTGGTTCATTCTTCCCTCCTCTGTGAGAAGATCCATACAGAAGATCAAAACAGTAGTATGGGCCTGGAAATCATCTAGAGTTTTTGTTTATTTTTCATCAAATGAGCACGTATGGGAACCCTATGGCATTTGTTGGGATCCTTGCATAATTCACATCATGACTAAAAGTTTGACAGTTCTTGGCCACGAATGACTACCATGGTAGGAAACATTCATTTATGAATTCCTTCATTCAGTTGAACACACAAGAAAATATATTTTGAAGAATGTAGGAAAGCAAATTGTCTGGGGCATTTTTTACTACTATTGTCAATTTTCCTACTATGGTAGTCAATGGGGGCTAAGAACTCTTTGGTTACAAGCATTCTTCTAAATATATTTCTCTGTGTTCATCACATTTATGTAGATTTGTAACAGTTCGAGGGTGAGTAAATGATGACAGAATTTTTATTTTTGGGTGCACTGTCCCTTTAAGGCTCTTATCTAAACACAAAAACATCTACACTTTTTCTGCTCTTATGCCATTATTCAGGGAAGCACATACGCATGATCTTTGGTATGTTCTCACCCATTGCACACATATCAAATAGGCAAAGTTTGATGAATATTTTATTTCTCTTTATCTTAGAAATAAACAGCTAGTATGAAGGCAATCTAGTGTGTGACTGTGTCTCTTATTTGATGCGTTCGGTATGAAGTCGCACCTACACTGAGGGTTTACACTAAGATTTATACTCAACGCTTTTTGTGTTGAACTATTCCCTGATTTGACAGCAAGCCGTGCAAATAAAATATCAGCTGAGCCAGCAAGAAGCAGCAGTGAGCAATAATTTACAGGGCGTTTTATTTGCCCTGCGTATATATGTCTACAACCTGCACTTTTTACATATTTAACATTATATGTATTGGATGTATTTAGCACACATTAAAGTGATAGTTCACCTAAAGAGGACAATTCTGTAACCGTTGACTCACCCTCTTGTCATTTCAAACCTGTATGACTTTCTTTCTGCCACAGAACACAAAAGATGATATTTTGAAGAAAGTTGTTAACTGGCCCCCATTCACTTGCATTGGTTTTGTGTCTATACAATAGAAGTGAACAGGTGCCGGCGCTATTCGGTTACCAGCTGTCTTAAATATATCATCTTTAGGGTCCCGTGGAAGAAAGTCATACAGGTTTGAAATGACAAGAGGTTGAGTAAATAATGACAGAATATTCATTTTTAGGTGAAGTATCCTTTTCAAAGCACTTTTAATTTGACACTATCTAAATTAAACACGCTTTTCAAACAAATGAACAAAAAGATGTTTATACTCACATGTACCATGTGTGCTTCTGTATCTGTTCTAACTGTAAAGAGAAAAACAAACACGAGCTAAGCAACTTTCATCATTATCACAAGCATTCTTTCAGAAAGGACAGAAAACAGAGCCGAACAAAGACAGCAGGGCTTGACGATAAAAGCGATGCATCCATCTCTGAGTGTCAGGCAGTTTCCTGCTGGCCCTCTCTAATCTCTCTCTTGTGTGTGGCATCCTCTGATCTCAGCAGGTTTAACTGTGGCATCTACAAAGATGTTCACATTTATGCAGCCTGCTAATTAAAGCTCAGGCCCGAATAACATGAACAACAGCCTTAACAACAGCAGCCCATGAGAGCTAATGATTTCTGTGCCTGAAATACCAACAGGAATAACTTTGGTGGAATAACACAAAAAATCTCCCAGAAAGTGACGATTTGAGATTAAGACCAAAAATAACATTTACTTTTGTTCGAATCTGAAAAGATTCACCAAACCTGACTGCTTACAGAGTGTTTTTATGAGATTTTATATGAGAGATATTTATTCTTTTTACTTATTGATCATAGCAGCAGTATTTAATCAAACGATAATAAAACGTGATTTTGAATTTCAGGGCATATCTAAAAATGTAATGTAGTTAAGCAGACATTTCAGGCCCATTCAAGTGTCTGGAATATAGAGGTGGAAAAAGTCAATACAGTCTTAGTATGCCACATCGCAGACATGAGAATCAAAAAGGAAGGATTGCAAAACTATTTGGGTGTATTTGCGCTATTACAAACGCTATAACAAGAAAGGCAATAATCGACAGGCTATCAATGGGTGCTATTCATACTTTGTGAATCCCCTCTTAAATGTGTTTAAACGTGAAAAGAGTCCAGGAAACAATCATAGTACATTCCAAAAACGGTGGTCCATTAAGTTCTCAGAAATACTCTGTTGTATAATATAGACCTCGGATATTATGGTAAATTGGGAACACAGCATCTAATTCCTTCCAGATTTGGAATGATTCAAAAGATGTCTTTGATATAACTGACAAAGCACAGAGGACATGGACTACATCTGGATAGCTCAGAAATGTTTCCAGAGAAGACAGCTATCTGTTTTCTCTGAGAAGCAAAAGGAAACAGGAGTATTTCAAAGTATTGTTATCAAGCTTATAAACCCCATGTCACTCCAGCAAGCTATTGGGAAAGGGGGTCTGCTTTGAAACGGAATGGTAAAAAAAGTAGCCGAGGGAAAACCGGAGAGACGAGAAGACATCGAAAGAGAGAAAGAAAGAGCTAGACAGAGACACACCGCTCAAGCTTTTTGAAGCTAATGTGTGAGATCCGGATAGACAGGCTGGTTGGATTAGTTCTGCTGTGTGTTGACCTGAAGTGACAGCTCAAAAGCAGAAGAGCTCTCAGACCCATAACGCTTTTTAATAGAAATCAGCTTAATATACTGTAGATGCCTGCAGAACTGAGCAGCCAAATAGTGTCTGATGATGATGTAGTGCACATGTAATGTTGTAACCTCTATGATCCCCGTGTCATGCGAGTCCTTAACAATAGTAAATATATAACCATTTATTTAGAATCTATTTCAATTCCAGAAGGCTATGAACGCAAACGCTTTGTAAAGGTTTAAGAAAACAGGTAATAGATAAAAATATTTTGTACCAACAACTATTTGACTTCACATTATTACTCAGTTACTCAGCTAAATGCATCCAAAATATACATTTTGAAGTATTCTGTTACTTGACAAAGGGAGGCTATATAATCATTTACTCAACAAGAAATCATGATAATTTAAGAGAAGTCTGTAGCATACTGACCGTGAGTCGCTTGGTGGCGTCCACCTCGATCATCCCCCTCAGGAGGTTCTGACAGTCTGGAGGAATGAAATGGGGCATGTGGAAGACCCCCAGCTTCACTTTCTCTAGCAGGTTCCTCAGGTTATCATCGTCAAACGGCAAAGCACCCTAACAATGAGAGAAACAGGAATATTTACCCTTGAAATCTCAAATTAAAGAGGATATCTGTAGCTCCTCCACACGAATGGTGGAAAATCCATTTTAGAGAGTGTTTTATGAAGGATTTCTGCAAAGGATGTCAGACAGGAAAATAAATTAAAAAGAGGCTGCCGAAGAGGGATGATTGTGCTTTGATAATTAGCTTTGTTTTGTTCCAGATACACTTCATCATTTTCACATCAGAGAGACCCCATCAGGGCCTCTGACACCACTGAGATGTCAACGCTTGATAAATGACACAGAAAATTCACAAGCGTGACTGACGACAGGGCCACGTAACGGATAATATAATCAAGCCAAAACCAGCAAGGCCTACGAGAAGGAAAAAATAAATAAAAGAATAAAAAAGAACGCGGATTGGAACTCTAACGAAAAGTCTTTCAGCAGAAAAAAGATCAAAGAAAAGGTTCCTGTGGATGGGCAGGAATAATTTGATTGTTTTGAGAAGAGGATGCAGTTATAATCAATCAAACTCAAATGAAAACGGGAAATAAAAGAGCTTTTTAATTTCACCGAGGCCGGCGGATCTTCTGGATTGTGAATCTTTTGGGTTCATGGTCTTAAGCAGTGAGTACACTGGGACTGCTTTGACTGTCAACTTTGTGGTGTAGAAGAATAAAAACTCATCTTCAAGTCCTGGTTTACGAAATAATTAAAACGTTGCCTCATTTGTTTGTTATCCGATGCATAAAAGCATAAACAAAAATATCCTAAAGTTGATAAACATCTTGGTCTTACAGAGTCAGCCACTTGAATCTAGTTCTCCTTTTGCAAAGAAACACCTTAAAAAGGTTTGACAAGGGCAAGGCTCTCGAATTATAGCTTAATTCTTTCCTCCATGAACTTGAACTCTTTCTATGAATGTTAAGAAGGTAAAAGTAGATTCATCAAGCGCTCAGCAGGATGAATAAAAAGAGCTGATCTCATTCATGCCTTATATAAAGATGATTCATAGGTAGAGTAAAAAAAACCGTGAGGCTTTGGTCGTGTCAATCTTTTGAGCTCTGATTACAGAGACATAAAACACTGGTTCCATAAAAACCTTACACTTGCTTAGTTGATTATCCATCAGATGAATTAATATCCCAAAGAACATTCTTTTAGACAAAGTGGATTTAATTTTTTCAATTGCTTGCTGTTCAGAAACATGCTGCAAAAAAACTATTTATTAATCATATTCATTCAAAAATTCAACTTATTAAGAAAAAAATACTTAATTGTCAATGGTACACCAGAAAGAAATTCAGATCTTTAGCATTTCATTGTAATACAAGAATACTGGCTTGTTCAGATTTGACTTATGGAAAGTGCAGAGGGCTACAAAGTAAATCACAGTAGAATTACAGTATGTGACACAAAATCAAGTTTCTGCCACAAAAAGCTTTTACTCACCACTAAAAGTGCAAAGAGAATGACTCCACAGCTCCATACATCAGCTTTCCTGCCATCATATTTCTCCCCCTGTCGGAAACGAGAAGACAGAGGTGGCGAGTGAAGAAAAGAAAGGGACCATTTGGAGAAAAGCACCATTATAAGAGAAGGCACAGGACTACACACTTACCCGTATAACCTCTGGACAAGCATAGTGAGGCGATCTGAAAGAAAAGAACAATATTACATCTTCCTCGTTCACCCAACACTCAGATGATGATAAAACGTGCAGTTTGCTAATTCATCCTGACGTGATAAATAGAATGACTGACTAATAACATCTGATTTGCGTTATAAATATTCACTTTTTTATTGACAAAGGATCAACCATATATTGTCAACATCTATAGCCATGTTATATATCTGCCACTGCCAAATGATCCAATAAATGTAACATATTTTAATGAATTTTGGTGGAAGTTTGTAAAATTGACCTGTAATGTTTTGAATTGTTTAATTTATTTTAACATCATGGGACATCATCTTTCTGTTTTGCAACACAAACAAGATTCTCTGTAAATACATGTGCACTTATTGCAGGTGTCAAATATCTTCATTTAGGTATATATTTATAATACATGTATCAACAGCAATGCTTTAATAGTTTCTCTGCCTCAAAATTCACTATTGTCATCATAAGAGAAAGATAGTATTGCTGTTTCCAAAAAGAAATTGCAGGGTTTTATACCAAATTAATAGGCTAATGTAACACGCTGCCAACACAGTAATTTGAGCGCTTTGAACCCAATTCTTAAAACATAGTCGCTGGCGCATTCATTCTGGGTGGATGAAGATAGAAGCAATTTCTATCCAAGTAATGTGATCAAAAACGGTATGTCTTTGCTTGAATAATGCCTGAATATCTCATGCATGTGTTTTGGCAAATGTCTGATTGTATTGTTGTTACACAGAATAAAACTTTGACAACAATGTTTTTGGGTTACCCTTTAGAAATATATCTCTTGTGACAGGGCATTTAGTGAATCACTATGACCTTATGCTACTCCTCAGTCAGAATGTGCATTATACACCACATCGAGAAATGAATGTACTGCACTATAAACAGATTTCCACCAATTTGGCAATAGTTCAGGGCAAACCTCAAGCAGTGAAATAAGAATATTTCTAAAGAAGCCTAAATTTTGATACTGTTTGTGGGCCATGGATACACCCTATGAAAGAAACATGAGGAAGGATTAATATGGCAACTCAGCGAAGCCACAGGAGTGATTAAGCCGTTGTGAAAAGACCCTGATGGAAAGAAATTACTCATTTAGACCAGATGTGGTTCAGGGGTTTGAAAGATGTTTTTTTGTTATTCCTCACGCGCTGTTGGTGTGACTTGAGGGAAGCTGGGTAAAGAGTCAAACACATTAAAACTGAATCTACACATTAGCATGTTTTTATTCTGAGCTAATCTTCTGGAAATCTGCTAGTTAGCTTGGAAATGTGTTGATTTCTCATCTGCTTTCATACCTCTGTGTACAAGAACCTTTATTGTGAAGAAAGTTCTTGGATATTTTTAATAAACCACAATGCCTGAAAGACAAAGGGTAATCTTCAAATATGCCCAGTGCTGGCATGACATCTTTGCACAGTATTGTGTGATCTATAATTTAATGTGACTGAAAATTGACTATTTTTTATAGTGATAATTCACCTCAAAAATGAAAATTCTGTAATAATTTACTCACCCTCTTGTAATTTCAAACCTGTATGACTTTCTTGGGATTAAATTTCAGATAACATTTACAGAATTTCCAAGCTGTCTTGGCATAATTTGTGTAACTACTCCTTCACAAAAAATAATGGGAACGTGGCGGAGACATTTCAGAACAAAAGCTATTTCAAAATGAGGTCAAGCCATCAACCAGGCAAGGAATGAGCCTCAAAAACAAAATAATTTCAGAATGCATGGAACAGAAATGTGACCAAAAGGCCTTGGTCTTCATGCATTTCTGTGTTCACACATGGCCCTTTCATATGTAACTGGAGTCCATTAACCGTGGTAAACATTTGTGTCAAGCTGACAGCATGTCAGGAGGTTAAAGATGAATGTGTTTAATTAAAAACTGTCATTTCTGTGCTTAGAGATGGGAGAAGTCACAATCAATAATTTCAGCATGTCTTTAACCAAGAGAACCATCCAAACATTGGCACTAACTTAAGCGATTGCTAATAGACTGGAGTCAAGGCTGTGGTTTGGTCACTTCGGGCTGATTATAACGTCTTGAGGAATCTCTTTCTGTGATAATATGCTTTGCTCTATGGCACCTACCTTTCTTTTTCGATGATAATGGTGCCTTTAATGGCACGCGATACACATTCAAAGTGACTGTGAAAGCCAGAGTGAGGTCAAGACATACAGTTCATTTTCCCCTTATAGTAACTGTTCAGCAGATGCTCAGTGCAGTGGAATGTCAGGCACCGAAAAGCGTAAGTTAGTATCTGATAAATACGGTTTTAAATCAGAGCCATTTCTTCAGCTCCATTTTATGGCAGTATTTAGGTTTCGCAAGAGGTGTACCCTTGCTACAATAAAATATGGTATATCGGAAATTGCTGCATGACTCACCCACAGCTGGTTTCTAAGAGACTGTCTCCAACCTGTAGAGAAGCCATGCCAAAGTCTGCTATCCTGATGTTATTTTTCTCATCCAGCAGCAAGTTCTCTGGCTTCAGGTCTCTGTGGCTGCAAAAGATGACAAATAACATGCTTAAGATAAATATAACATGTGTTAAGCGGTTTACTTTCCTCTGTAATACTGGCTACCTCCAGAGAGCATACATAGTGTATGGGTTTATACTGATATTACTTTCCAACCTATTTTCCATAATGATCTTTTACATTATGCAGCTTATTTACATTTCCTAAAATTTGTTTAAGAAAACAGAGAATCTGCCAGCCTCAGACTCATCCCCAAATCTCTTGATCAGACGCCACAGGAAACATCTTGATTCCTTGTACCATTGTGAAATCCTCTGATCTGAAGATAAAAATTGGGAGCTTTCTGTGCCAGTGTCAAGAAGCGAAGACTCTTTCATCCTCAGCGGGTAAGTGATTGAAGAACACAAGACCATTTTAGGCCAAAGAGATCAAAAAGCAGCATGTACATTTCAACTATCTTAAAAAGACAGATGATCGTGACTTGTAAGCCAATGAACATTTAAGGAAGCTCATCATTTGGAATCATGTGGCAACAACAACTGGAAAATAATTGTGAGGGAATACAAACATGACTTGAACCAGAAATACAGTTTCCCCCTTTTTTGTCACAATAACTCCAGAGATGTGACCGTAAGCCTTCTGAGAACTCATCAACCTATTGCAAGCAACAATGGTTAACACAAGGGAAAAGTCAGAAATTAGCAATTCCATGCAAACGTCAACTTCAAGATAAAAAAACAAGTTTTTACCCGTTTTCACCTTTGGTGAGTTAAATACCAATGTCAAGTTTTGAAAGCATTTTTGTGTTTTGAAAACTTTCTATAGTCAGGTAGGCCACATCCATAATGATCCATATTCCTCATAAATGGGCAAATAAAAATATAGTAACTATTTTATATTCTATAAAGGGCCATTCCTTCCACATTTGTGGGGCATTATTGCTTCTGCTTTTCAAATTTTAATTTGCAGAAATCCTACAAAGAATGTTGTCTCTCAACAAAACATGCTTCCTTCTTTGTCAAATCCATAACCCATGAATTTTTCCCTCTTTTAAAATAGAAAACTGTTGTGCAAAGAATCGTGCATGATATTTTTTTGATGTCTGAACACAATCATCAAGGGCTAGTTAAAGGGATACACTTCACCCAAAAATTACATTATTCCAAACCTGTATAAATGTCATTGTTTTGCTGAACACATATTATGACATTTGGAAGAATGTCAGATCTCACCCACCATTTTCTGCCATAGTACGGAAAAGAAATACTACAGGAGTCAATTGGGGGTGAGATTTGACAATCTTCTAGATATCTTTCTGTGTGTTCAGGAAACCAAAAAAAATATACAGGTTTGAAGCAATCTGCGGGTGAGTAAATGATGAAAGAATTTTCATTTTAGGGTGAAGTATCCCTTTAAATATAAACAAATGGTTCAAAATACTAGTAAAAATACAATCTCTAAGAATTTATATTTCAAGTTTTAACTGAAAATATTACATCCATAACGCTGGAAATGAGAATACCTGCCCACACACATAATTATCTGATCAAGCAATAAGGAAATGCGCCATGTGAATCAGACATGGATTTCTCAGCTGGTAACTGGCACTTAACAACACATTTTGGTTTGCTCTCATGCTCAACTTCGAAGCTATGATAACTAAATTACTCAAAGCAAGTGTAGCCATCAAATTGCAAACATTTTCAGCGTGTTCGATTCAAGCAACTGACTGGAATTGACCCTTCGCAAAACCCCGACCCCCTACGTTCCTGTTGCTACTGTATGTCAGACAAACTTTCGGTATCATCCATGCGCTCCCAGTGTAAATGTGTGCACTCCCTGGGGAAATAGTGAAGAATTTCTGGAAAATGACAGGCTGATTTCAGACAGAAAGGTCTGCAATATGCATTCGAGGGATACATTCAGGATTTCAGATAACTGTAACAATAATTATACCTATATTTGCGTCCAAACAAGCAGACGATGATGTTACGTGAATTCTAAACTCGCACGATGCAGTAGGCCACTACTGTCACATAAATGGATGTATAGTGAACCTAAATGTGGTGGATTAAGTTTATATATTTACTCCAAAATTTGTAGTAATGACAATTTTAGAGAGAGAGTAGGGCAGAGTTTTGGTCGGTAAGCATTTAAATATTAGTTGAGTACAGAAAGTAATAACAGTCCATCCGTGTCTTAATCTTTATTTGTGTTAAATACAACAGACACAGTACAGTTGTTGCTTTACGACTTCATTTAAAATGTCACTGGAAATGCTGCTCTCTGAAGGTTGTCATTGCGCTCATCACATCACAGGGACACAAAGCATATCTTGCCAGCTTGGTCAAACATGTAATATGTAAGTAATATATCAATAAGTATTATATTCCGCCTTAAAACATCACTTCCCGAACGCTTCCGTCTGTAATTCGTACATTAATGATTCAAACAATATCGTGTCTCGTATCTGTATTGGTAGCTGTGATGTGAACTCCGCTTTTCTCCTTCCTTTAGAATGATTTTTAAAAGTTATAACTTAGTTATCGTTTATCCATTAAAGGTGCAGTTTTTGATTTACAGCGGCCACTAGCGTTGTATTATAGATTTGCAACAAATCGCTCAGTCCAAACACGACGGTGGCCACCATAGTACAAAAAGATGTCGTTCTCATGTTGACGCAGGGAAGATATCATGCGGGCAATAGAAAGACTGTAGAAAGAGCGATGTCTTTTTTGTTACATAAAATAAAAGGTCTGTGGGTTTTAAGTATAAAAATAAGGATACTAGTCAGGCAGGAGCTATAATATTAAAAAGTCTTTCCAGCAGAGTTAGGACCCACGGTACTAAGGCTTTTAGCAAAGATACTGTACTCATAGATATCCATGGAGATACTTTCCAGCAGAGAGACGTTTGAGAGAAACATCGTCTTAAAATCATCTCCGAGGATGTTGCTTTGATTCAGTATGTGAGTAACATAGATTTTTTTTGTTAGAACCAAGATATGTTGTTTTTGTTCTAATATTAGCTGTGTGACGGAGCAGTTTTGAGCGTCATTGTTTATCTGGAACCGCTTTAATATTGTACTCGTCCAGATACTTGTGACAGAGAGCGAGTTGGCACTAAAACTGTAGAGAGAGCGCGTTTTAATCTCTTACTCAATGATGAATAAACGTACATTTAATCCGCGGGTCTCATGCATTCCGAACCGTAGAGTACGATCCGCGATCGTTTCACCACTATACCGCAGGGGAGAGGGAGAGGAAACACACGTTGTAGAGTTGTTTGTCCGTTTAGGGCTGCTGTACAAAACATGGCGGCGAATTCAATGTATGTAGGCCCGCTCTGTATGTAGATATAAACAGCTTATTCTAAGGTATTAGAAACATAACGGTTCATTACGTAAGGTCTTTATACACCTATGAAGAAATAGTTTTGTAAATTACAGTATATTGCATTTCTGTCAATAGATCCTCCAAAAAACCCTGTATTGTTCCTTTAAAGCTGGGTATATATCTCTCTGTTTGCTGTTACAATAATTAAAAAAGCTATTTTTTCATATTAATCACCAAAGCTCTATTACGCCAGGTTTGTCGGACTGGTTTGTTTGTCGGACAAAATGGCGATCAGTCACAGGGGCGCATAATATCGGTGTTATGATTGGTCAGATCGCCTGTCGATCAAACTGTTTGCGAAGGGTCAATTGGGCATCAATGAGGTTCACTGTGCTGGAAGCACAAGACAGAACTATAAAAGTCAGCATCTCTTCACCCATCAAATGCGAGAGTTAAACAGAGTTAAACACTGACCAGAAATGCAGTTCTTTAATGTATTTTACTTTGATTGATTCATCTTTCCCAAGCCAAGGCAACCGGGGAGAGGGAGGAGCACTCAAGTAATGGAAAGATAGTGCGGGGGTTCGAGTCAATAGCAGTGTGTGTTTATTGAGAGCCTCTTCTGATTAGCTGCCAGCTAGAGACTGATTAAGCAGGTGAATGAAGCAGGACCGACTGATTGATCCCTGGGTATCAGTCACTGAAAGTATTGCTCAGACCCAATCAAACGCATCTTTATAAAATCCATCTGCTTGTTAAAGCAAACTGTGAAACAATTTTGCTTCGCCGTTCGGCATAATAATGCTTAAAGTTTGAGGAAGTGTCATTATGTGTCTAATTATGAACAGGCATCAAAATGAAAAGTGATCCCCTTTGTCTTATACTCCGATAGGGTGTAAAACCCATTGCAACATTAGTATTCCCTCCACTAAATCTCTCTCTCCATAACCATCTCGGAGATCTCGCTGCTGAAAAGACCAGCATAGCTGTCATCTCCGTATACAGCTTTAGGCGTAGGTCCCCATGTGGCCTCTTTAAGGCCAAAAATTCCATCAAGAGAGGACATCCTGGTCATCCAGCTTCCCCCACGTAAGCTGTGTTGGTTAAAAAAACATCAACCTACAAAACCACCATAAATCAATGTGGGGAAAGGTGTTTTTTCTGATGGGGTAAGAACAATGGACATGCTTTCCGGTCATACAGTAAATGAATTTGTTCCTTTTGCTGGTGAACATGGCATTTAACAGTTCAGTGGTTTGTGAAAACAGAGGTGTCCTACTGACTTTCCATTCTGCTCACATTATCTCTTCTTCTCTCTGGTCTTCCATCATTACACTTTAGGTAGGAAGCTGTGTGGAATAGATGGTCATTATCCTCCCTGACCAGTAGAAGTTCAAGGAACCGATAAACACAATCCCTCCTTGAGGAAAAGACGAGCTCTCCTGCTGCGAGCTTGCTATCATGCTCCCATGTCTCCATAATAAACAGTTCTTCACAACATGATTCTCTGATATAAAACTATATGAAATAAATGCTGAAATAAAAAGTATAATGGTACTGCACGTACAAACTGGGCAGGTGACCTTTACAAATCTTCAGTGCTATTATACTTTCTTATATGGAGCGATGTATGATCTAAACTACATACAAATCCACATTAAAATAATTTTAAAAGGAAAGTTGCAAATATTACATAAAACTAATTATGGATGTGTTTTTAAAACAAGCTGTACTAGAATTTCATTGGATGGCACCTGACAAAGTAACCTGAACTAACTAAACAAAGCTTATGAAAACACAAATATGACACTTAAACATTAAATGAGTACTACTCCTTTAAACAATTTTAAGATGATTCATGACTGAAAAGCATTTGCTTTATGTTATATTTCAATATCAACAGCAGAGTTAAAGTTTAGGTTTGTTTTTGTGCGTCTAAAAATGATTTTCAACACCAAGCTGGATTCCAAGTTGGCTTGTAAACATACTGTATGAAGGCAACAACTAGGGATACATTCCAACATCACTTATAATGCATGTTGCCAATAACAGTAGTCATAAAAGACATAAACAACTATTAATCTTCCCAACCAAACGCTAGTCAACCATGGTATACATAATGCAACCCAGACTGAATGTTTGATGATATTAGACTCAAGACTCTCCAGGTTCTGCAACTCAAACAGAAGTCAGCTCAGTTAAACCCACTTCGTATCTCTTTTTTCTCCTTTTTTTCTTGTATACCTTACAGCACTCGTGTCATAAACTGACTGATGTATTTGACAGGCTTGTTTCTCATCACTCTAACAGTCCAAACTCTGCAAGATTTAGCTTTTCTGCATGTCCTCAAACTGTGGCCAGAAAACCATACATTTAGCAAAAAGAAAATTGTGAGCTGTGAATGAGCATAACTGTGAATGAGCATACAGTAGGAGAATCAAATGTTGCCTCCCTGCTCTGCCGTTTATTCAGAGCTTTTCATCACCTATCGAGAAAGGCCTTCAAACCATCCATCAGCTATTTGAGCTGTGCTGGAAGCATGCAGCAGTCTTCATTAGGCTGCGTGCCTGCTGAAGCGCATGGTAAACAG
The DNA here is from genome assembly GCA_006030095.1 of Triplophysa siluroides. Classification (NCBI taxonomy): domain Eukaryota; kingdom Metazoa; phylum Chordata; class Actinopteri; order Cypriniformes; family Nemacheilidae; genus Triplophysa; species Triplophysa siluroides. Next base: position 684,710 of record VCII01000702.1, read on the forward strand.
ATGCAAATATTGTGCTAATGGCTGTCCCTTCAGTGCATTAGCATATTAGCATATGAAGAGGATATGGTCATGAAAATGACTGGAGCATGCAGGAAGGTAATTCAAACAGACAAATTAAGAGCTTCAGAAATAGCTCTTAAAGTTTTAAAAAGTTCAAGTGAACTTCAATGAAACGACAGTACATTAAGGACTAAAGCAAAACATGCTGTCGTCTAACTGTCAAATCTGTCCCTATTTCTGATATATAGTGTATGTCCTAATTGACAATATTAAAGAAATAGTTCACCCAAAAATGAAAATTCTGTCATCATCACTCTCAAGTTGTTCCAAACCTGTACAAATGTCTTTGTTCTGTTGAACATATAAGAAGATATTTAGAAGAATGTTTGTAACCAAAAAGTTTACATTTACATTTATGCATTTGGCAGACGCTTTTATCCAAAGCGACTTACATTGCATTATCCAATACATTTATACATAGGTATGTGCAATCCCCTGGGATCGAACCCACGTTGTTAACGCAATGCTCATACCACTGAGCTACAGGAAAGCAGTTCTGGGGCACTAATAGTCTTGCATTCATACTGAAGGTCTGGAACTTATCGTCACTTTCTTTGGTCAAGGCTCGCCCATATGGCCATATGACTGCCAGGTAAAGCTACCAATCACGTTTCGTTTTGTGCCGTGTCATGTTTAGAGGTGTGGAAATGTCCACACAGTAACAGACCGATGTACATTCACGAACGTGTCAAAAGTTTATGCCGTGAAGCTCGCATACTTTTAAGAATTAAGTGTTTACTTGATCGTGATGAATTCTTATAGAAACCGTTGCAAACATGACAGCTTACTTCTTAGATCAGACGGCTTCGTGTTGTTTCCAGGCGGACCGTTAAAAAAAGCGACACGCACGTCTCCCGGAAATCCTGTGAAATTGAACCAATTAGATGACGACTTCGAACATGCTGAAGTGTTTCCAGAAAGTGTGCCTCAGACGTTTAGCCAAGGATCTGTGAGGCTGAGACTAGGGCACTATTGACTTCCATAGTAGTTTTTCACTACTGTAATAGCAAAAAGTGGCCCAGAGCTACAGTATTTGGTTACAAACATTCTTCCAAATATCTTTCTTTGTGATCAGCAGAACAACAAACTTTATACAAGTTTGGAACAACTTGAGGGTGAGTAAATTATGACAAATTTTTCATTTTTGGGTGAATTATTACCATCCCTTTAAATTATGTTGCGTACAAGTTGAAGACTACTAAACACAGGGACATTCTTAATCTCAGAAGTCTCTCCCAAAATTCCTTAAGGGAAATAAAAGTACTGGATATCATAGCTCAGTTGGAACGAAAGCATATAGGCAAAATCCCAGCACATTTCTCAAAAGTGTGAAGAGGAAAGGTGCTGGAGGACACACTCAGTGATAAGTAGTTCAGTAACACTGTAGGGAAGCTATCAATCTTCGAGCCAGAAACCGTATGAGTTTGCGTGGTTATACATTCGCAAAATAGTAATATCCTCAATATGATGATATTCAGTCTTCACAACAATGCTTTGTAATGACTGAAAAATGGTGCACTTGAGGTGGCTTTCACCATACATAACAAATGTAACAACAGCACTACAAAACGCTGGACTACAACAGCTGGTGGCTATACCTGACGTATGGAAGCTAAACCAACACATTTGACTTCCTAATCGAGCTGATGAGAACCTGCCAAGCTGTGAATGCTCAACATGAAGGATTTGAATTCCCTGCGGACCAGACTGAGATATTAACACAGCACTTACACGGAGTCAAGAACTCTTACCATATAGAGTGACTGTGGCAGAAGTCCAGTGCGGAGATGATCTGTCTGAAAAACTTCCTCGCCTCTTTGGGTGTTAATCTGCCCTTCTTAACCAGGTAATCGAAGAGCTCTCCACCTGACACATGCTCTAGAACCAAATATCTGTAGAAAACAGGGAGTGGAAATAAGGAAGCTTGAAGGATTAGAGCTGAGAAACTAGAAAATTTGACTGCATGTAATGGCTAAAATTGTTCTTCCATTCACATAATTCATTTAATGTGCATTTATTCCTTGAGTATGGGGGGGCCGTGGTCCTTAATCATTTTGTGCGATAGACTCCCCCTTTTCATATAAAAAAAAATACAGGAAATGACATTTGTCTTTCTTTATCAGATTAATCAAATAAAGAATTGACAGATTAATAGACAATAAAAAAATTGCTAGGTGCAGCCCTAAAACATTCGACTGAATGTGTAAATGCATGAGAAATATCTTCCTGTTTGTTGGGCAAACACAAATATATCACACTCACACACACTGATGTATTCATGAGATACATGCACAGTCACATCCGAACACACACAAACCTCTCACTGACACACCAGGCATCTGATTTATTAGTCGATTAAAGGATTTTCTCATGCGATTACCTGTCAACGCTATTTAAATTAAGGATGGATTCAAACTTGATTTGTGTGTGTAAAAATGTTCATAGGCGAATAGTTTACGACTGCGTGAGCCATACATCTGTGTCATCTGAATATTAAGAAAACAAATTCCTTGGCTGCTTCCATGGTGGCTCCTTTATCAATTATTGAAAAGTACATTAAGCCTAGCCACTGAAGCACATCAGTGTACGCGGGAGAGCGAGAGCATACACATATATCCAGGGATATCAACGTATCCACTATTCCTTATAGATTGAGAGTCAGCCAAACACTGCTACACATGGAGATCATGCATTGCATAGGGCTTTGATAAAGCAAAAGTGGTTTATACTCACAAATATTTTTTTATTTTCATAGACGTCGTGTAACTTCAAAACATGAGGGTGTTCTATGAGTTTCAGAATAGCTATTTCTCTCTCCACCTGTAGAGAAAGAGAAAGGAAGAGGACAAAATAATTAGAAATATAACTCACTTTTATATAGCATAAGGACGCAAAGTGAGACACAAAGAAAACACACACAATAACAGCTTATGTTTAGTCCGCACCAGCAGAATGATGTTGTATGGTATTATCTTGCCTAGCCATGTCTAATTAGCATCACACCACTTTCATTAAGTGCTTACACCATTAGTCACTTTTTGGCAAGTGGAATACAAACAAGAAGACAACAGACTACTGAAACACACCAGTGCAAGTGCCCGTCTTCATAACAAGAGCCAGAGTCAATTATATTTATAATATGAGTTATAACAGCACAGCACTATTACTGCATTAGTCCTAATAATGGAGAAGAGCAGCATTATGAGGTTATAAGGTGTGACAGTTGTCATAAAAGCATCCCGCATGGGACTTCATATCATTCAGTGTTGATAAGTAAACTGGTCCCTCACCAGTATAGTGACATATCCAGTATGTCGCTTACACGCCTGCTGTGAGGAAAATCCATCTCTTGTTGCTTTGGGGGAATACCAGAAATAATTACACTTCATTTATTGGTGGGAATATGGGCACAGCTAATAAGGATAATACCACATTAATGAAAGTTACATAACAGAAGCCGAAGTCTGCCATCATGCACCTGCTACATTGTCCAAAGTGAGTCACCATCCTTTTATGACACAATCACCTTTCATTTGCGCTCAGCCAATCAGCTACTGTAATGAGCCGAAGCAACTACTGAAGCAGAGGTGTTATTAACAGAAAGGAAATCATTTGGTTTGTATAAATGTCTGCATAATGACATTTAATATAGGAAAGAATAGTCAACTGTGAAAGTAGCACAAAAGTAAAAGAAAAAAGCATGTAGTGACAAAAAAATGTCAATGTTGTTTCACGTCATGTCTTGGTGCACTCTGGACATCCATTTAATAGTTAATAAATCAAATATCATATAATAAAATATATTCGTAATACATTTATAGACACAATTATATGCATTTACAAAACAAATTTTAAACAATTAAAGGTGTGATTGCTTGCTTTTTTTGCTGCTTATAACTGATAACAAATATATTTTGATAAGCCTACTCTTTCAAAAGTTTGCGTGATTTTATTTACTGCTGTGATACAAACAATACGAGGAATAAATAATATTATTATCACTGCAGGTGTGGGCACGGTCTCTCGATTTCTCACTCATACACCACGTACTATCCGCAGTGGCTCAAGCCTCCGAGTCCATTCGCTTTAACGGAAGCTGGCTTTTCTGTCACATTACTGCAAACACGCAGGTGTGCGCGCGGTCTCTCGCTCGCTCTCTCTCTCTCACTCACTCACTCACTCACTCACTCACTCACTCACTCACTCACTCACTCACTCACTCACTCACTCACACTCACTCACTCACTCACACACACTCACACACACACACACACACACACACACTCACTCACCAACCACGTGGCTCAAGCTTCCAAGTCCGTTCGCTCTACCGGACGCTTCAAATGAGATGCGCAAGAAAGTAGTCCTACCATCAACAGCATTTAAAAGACATGACAAACATTTGAACAATGTCTTGTGGTAACCGTGGTATAAGCGGAATAATTGACTCCGGTCCATTCAATTGAACGGCCCATCATCAATTATTCCTAACATAACAGAAACGGCGGTTTTGCCTTATTATATTGGACCCAAGTTGGATAATAAAACAAGCAGTTGAAACACATTGTTTTCACTCCGGCCTGAATTGATATTAGCGCACAAAGGCAGGTTTTTGCTTACTGTTTCTGGGGGTTTTCCATTGAAAATAAATAAATCCACTGCTCTCTTGTCTTCTCTGAGGTTGGGACTCTAAATAGTGTGCTGGTCTGGGCAGCAAACGACAGAACAGTAATGCTTTGCTTGGACTTTTGCAGTGGCGTTAGAACTGATACACGTACGTCACTTGTGAAAAAAACAATGGTGACCGAGCTGTGGATGGAAACATGAAGATTTAGGGGCGGCAATATTATAATAAGAACCCCATCCTACATCAGAAGGGGAGCAAAATCTGATTGGCACGTTTTCTCACATGCTTGCAGCGAGAAGTGGACTAAAACAAACTTACTGGGTTGTCCTTTCAAATCAGAGGGAAATGATAAGTGAAAAACAATGGTCTAAGAGCACCTAATCTTGGTTTGAAGATTCAACTTAAAATAAATTGTAAACTTATTTCTGAAATCTGATTGGTTGATTTAAATGTTGTCCCAGAGTAAACATGATGTTGTCCTAAGGATATCAACCACTTGGCAAAAACAGGAGAGCCGCACTTAAACACGGAATAAGTCAGACTTTCATGAAATATACCCTTTAATGCAAAAACATTTATTCAAACTTTTTGAAAGGAAGCACATTTATATTATCAACTTCAACTGATGTGATCACAGATTCAGATCAGAGAACAGAGATTAGTGTGTGTATGTACACACATCTTTTTTAGTTCTCCATCACTGTTATATTCACACACTATCTCTCTAACCATGCGGGTGCACCCTTTCTTCTCCACATTTCTCATGTCACTCAAAAACCAGAACATGGGCAAGCCAGGCAAAAGAGAGAGATGTCAATTTATCACCATCAAAGCCCCGGTTCTTCAAAGGTCTATCACCTGGACCTCAGCAAAAGAAAACAAAGTAAAATAATAAAATATTTCCATCTTTAATCTACGACTCGTTGGCTGCCTGATGCATCAATCACTGTTCCAACATTTCTATCATTCCCTCCGTGTTTTTTCTTTGTTTGGCAGATGGCTTTGAACGCCGCTTTACACAGAAACACGTCCGGCATTTTTTTAAGGTCCGCACCCTGATCTATAAGCACACATGTTCTCTCTCATCGGCGTTTTACTCGCTGGCAGAGAGCTTCATTCTGCCCCAGGCAACATCTTTATTTTCTGTAATATTGGACCAAGTTGTCTCACCTGCATTATTCGTAATTGCCAATTTGGAATGGACAAACTGCTCATGAAGCATTTTCTACGCTGATACTAAAAATCTATGTCTGCGTAAAGGTGAAAAAAAAATGCTTAACAATAACAGAGAATTCAACTGAACGGACTCGCGGTACAATCAGATTGATTTATCCCACAGGCAATTCTTTGCTCTTGTCAGAGCTGCTTTGTCACATGTTAATGGTGGTATACACTCCTCTAAAATTAGCCATTAGAATAACATGACCTTTTCTAAATGAGTAAATGGTAAGCCGTACAAATAAGGAACAATGACAGTCCTCTGCAAAACTCAAATGCGTGTGTGTGTTGAAGAGCTTAGGGCAGCAGGGAAGGGGTTGGGAAAGTTGCACAGACTTTATATTGAATTCTATTGTTTTCATAAACCTCACAGAATTCTTCATACTTAGATTTTTATAAGGACTAAATTATTTAGTAGTTTTATTAGCCTGTTTATCTCATAGGGATCGTTGTTTGTGCCTAACAATGAAGAAGATACCAAGTTTTACTCCCTTTATGGGGACATTCAGGATACAATAAACTCACAATAAATAAATAAATAATAATAAATAAACAATAAATAAAGGCAAATTCTGAGCACAAACACATTCATAAGTGTCAGGTCTAAAGCTGTGCTGCCATAGCCTGGCAAGAGGATGGAAATCCAAATCCAAAACATTTACCTGCACGTCAGGTCCCTGCCAAACAACGCTTGTGATCACAGGATAATGAAGACTTCATCTCAACAAACCACGTAATCCTGTCTGAATCTAGATGAGTTAAATCCAACTCTAATAGGCAGTCAGGCAGTCAAATAAACCGCGACAGGGGCATAACACCAGGTACCTGTTATCATTTTAATAATCCAATAAAACACACACAAACACACACATCCGATTATGCAGACAAATATGAACAGAGCAGCGACCTGCATCCCTCCTCATTACCAAAGAGAGGACCGGTTCACATCAGCGCCCTTTTTCATTGAGTTTCCGTGTTTAACCATTATCACCACTGTAATGGCATCTTTCTTGCCAATAAAAGTGATTAATTTCCCTTGAGTGAAAATTTTCAGCTTGGGTATGCCATAAAATTAGGGTTAAACGACTGGAAGTCACTGACATGATGACATTGACATTCTTTAAAGTATTTGATTTGAACCGATGAGACTCACGGCTTTAGTCATCAAAGAGATTTCATTTCGTTTTTGGCTTTGACCGGAGAGGGAGAAATGAATGACTAATCCCGGATATTGGGAGAACTGTGTGAAAACGTGTGTGTGTGTCGAGCGAAAGCTTACAAACGACATTACTTTCCCTTTGCAATTCAGATTTAATTACCAACGCTGCAATCTACACCAGCATATAAAATTGTGTATAATTCAACATGCTCTAAACAAACAACTACCAACCTCTTCCTTTGTTAATGGATTTAACATCATTTATTATGTTCAATTATTGCGTGATTTCAGGTTGCAGATGGTGTGTTGATGCATGCTAATAAAACCACACTAGTGGGGACGGTCGCATAACACGCAGCAAATGAATGAAAGCAGACAGTATTCATGTCCTCACAGCTGGGGCTGGGACTTAACTCCAGCAGAGAAAATATATATTGGAGAGGTGTCAGATTTTACCCAATAACACCACATTTAACCATGTAGGTGTCTGTGTGTTGTGATTGGGTATGTGTGTTCAGAGGTCACAGATGAGAAGGTGTTTGTTCCTTGACTCCAGAGCTCGGTCATGTGTGAGCTGTCCAAGCTCTCTGTTGGCTGCTCGCTGAGCCTCCTTGGCACACTTTAACGGTCACACACAAACTAATGCAAGAGTAACCATTCGTACCCATACATAAATACACATTTATCCACAGAGACAGATGCACACACTGAAGCAAAAATAGCAGAATCATAATCAGTTTTGTAGCTTGACTGATAAAAGCATGGCACTTGTTACAAAACACTCAACCATGGGTTGAAACAATTTTTTTTTTTCAAGCCTAAAGTCAGATTTGATTCCAAGGAAATGCATGTTGTCAGAAAATGTACTGTAGCTAAAAGTCATTAGCAGAAACGTAAAGTTGCACGTAAACTTTATGCAAATTGTCAGTGTCAAAACGTGGTGACTACCAGTGGAGCAGTGTTACACCTCTTGATATGACTAAATGTTGTAGTCGAGCAAGAACGTCTACTAGCAGTCAACAGCACCGCAACATCCAGCGACTGCATCGCTTTCAGTGGGAACGTGGCATTTACACGCAACTCATCATCAACTCTCCTTCCGCTGTTCCCTGATCTATTCATCATTGATGTTTCTGTTCTCCAATCCATCCTAATTCCTCAAGTCCCTCGCAACGCAGCAACTTCCCAATCAAGGGAACAGAGGAGGAGCATAAGAAAACAGAGTGGAAAAAAGCTCTGGAGTGCCGCTTCTTTAATAAAGATGGAGGCTGTTCCAACGTTGTGTTGCTCTTGGGAGCTGCTGTGGCTTTGTAACTAATTAACTCAAACACATGTGGAAACAGACACTTGAGCACGAGGGGGGAGGAGGGGGTTAAAGCAGCAGACCTGAACGTCTCACTGAAGGCTTAGACGAGAAGCGCTGGGAGGCATATCATAGCGTAGCTAATACCTCCAGAGACGCACCGTACAGGATACCGCTGGATATTAAACACAATTCCAGTCTCTTGGTGATAGCCAAGCCATCTATGCAACCAGGAAACAGCTGCGGCTCAGATCAGATCTATCAGGTGCGAGTAAACAGCTGGATGGTGAATGAGAGAGAGCTGAAGCTGTTAATAGTTGAGAGATCTAAAAGACAACAACAGGAAGGGCAGAAGGTATGAAACCCTTCCTGATAAAATTAAAGGTGAAGTGTGTAGTTTCTGTGCCATTTCCTAATATACTGACCACTGATCTAAAGTGGGGGGTTAGCGTGGTACATAACAATAACATAAAACAACAACAATTAATTATTAGTAATATTTATAGAAGATAGAAGAAGAAGAACTGTTATTATTATTATTAGTAGTAGTAGTAATAATAATAATAATAATAATAATAATAACATAATCAATAGTAATAATTAACAGTAATACTAGTAGCATTACTATTATTATTATTACAAATATGATATAATATATAATGATACATATACTAAATACCATTTAACAACTATTATATTTACAAACTTATTTACATTTTTTATTTTATACATATTTTTTATTTTATTTTATTGTTTCATTTTTTGCTAAAAAAATTTTATAAAGAAAACCAGCCAGTGAAGCCAGCACGGATGGGAACTCCATCAGTACTGTACTGTACTACAGTACTTTAAAAGCATCCCAGGGGTGCTCATGAAAGTCCTCAGAAAACAAAAAATACCATTAACTTTGTCAGCACACATTACTAGTTTTGTGGTGAACAATTCATCTTTGTAAGTCAAGCCACATTTCGGATGATCATTATTCTAAAATGTGGTGAAAATTTAATGACTAATCCTAAACTTCAGCGTATACAGTAACAGTAAACCTAACCAGCATCACACACCTCATGCCATCTTTCCAGCGCTGCTAGCACTTTTACATCTGAAGAGGCATCTGAGTGACCTACTAAACCAACACTGCCCACATCCAAGAGATCTCAGCAACAGATTTCAACAAGAAAAAAATTTCTGTGTGCAATCCTCTTGCTCCGTTCTCTCGTCTGCACAGAGCAGATAACCATGGCTCTCCGATCAGTTCAGAGCTGTGTTGTGTTCACAGCCAATCTGATTCTTGACCCATGACACACATTGGGCTCGCAGTGCTCTGCTCCCTGAAACCCACATGATCGCACAAGTGTCCAAAAAATAAAAGGAAAATTGCTTTAAGGCTGCATAAACATAACTGAGTCTGAATATTTATGACTGAAAGGCTGAATCTTTCCCCTAAAATTGCTTCTGGAAACCTATTTTAGAGCGTGTGATTAGCATAGTTTGCTATCGAGAAATTGGATTTGGAAATGGAGTGCAGCGAGGCACACTGCAGGGTGATGGGTCTGGAGGATCTTCAGAGGAGAACCTTTGGCTGGGTCCACCAAAGATGACTTCCTGATTGCATACAGTAAATCTCCAGGCGACTTCCATAAACTCATTCTTCAGTTGAGTAAAAGAGTCAACATCACCTCCACGGAGATTCTGCTTTTGTTGTTGCATCTTTTAAATAGACTTTGCAATTTAAATCTTATAGGTCAATGTCAAAACAAGAAAAAATTATTGTCGTGCATTTAAATGTATGCATGCACATTTGCATAGGAATATTGGGTGCTTTAAGACTGCCTAGCCTCAATCAACAACTGCTTTGATGCCATTTGACCTTCCACAAATTATTTGCCTGGTCACAGTGAGGAAAACATGTGTAACACATTGATCTAAATACGAAAGGAATGTGTTTTAGTTTATCAGAAAGTTTCCATCTAGAGAGTTTCTTTTCTCCAAACTCAAATATCTTGGTTTAGCCTTCTTGCTTGCTTTCTACTAATAGTAAACAAGAAAGTCATTTCCCAAGACAAAGAACAGTAAATATGCTTAGTCTTCACTTCTGGATATTGATATACGAGACTAAAAGAGAGAGTGGAAAATCTTAAATCATGAGCTGATGGGAGAAACAAGAAAAAGTGTGCATTCTTGCAGATATGGCAATGTTAGGCCTGAGTTCAGTCCTATGGATATAGATTTATGACAGAACCTATAACATTCACCTACTGTGAGCTGGACACATGCTAACAGACTCACAGGCCCATGGGTGAAGTAATTATGATCTATCTTTTGCCTCACTCATCCTGGATCCAATCATGTCATCCAATCAATAATTCAGTACTCAGCAAAGCACTAAGACAATATATTGGTCAATTACAGATTTGAAGGAGCTAAAAGGAATATTTCACCTTCAAAATTAAAATTCCGTCATTATTTACACGCCCTTTTGACATTTCAAATCTGTATGACATTCTTTTTATCTTGCAGAACACTAGGGATGCCACAGTTCTCAATATAATATTGAACCGTCCGCTACGACCTCCACGGCTCAATACGTGTAAGTGAATTGCGGTTTTGCGTTTAAATTATTTCCGTGCACTTAATTACGCTCTGAACTGGCTCTATCAGTGTTTGTCCGTATGTCTGTACGCTGAGATAGATAAACGCATCCCCACGAGTAATATCTAATAGCAAGTGGTGAAGCGAGACTGCCTGCAACACGAGAAGCGATGGGCTGTTGAGTATAAAGCTGACGAACAGACACGGGCTGGCTTTATTTTACGCATGTTGTATTAAAGTGATAATGTCCGAATTTGGCACATCAAGAATGTATTTTTACACTGCATACGAAAGCAGCATTGAGTTGCTCTCACCCACCACATGCAGAAAGAGCGTCTACAGCACCATGCCAAAGTCCGTTTAACGGAAGTCGTGCCACTCGGAGGCCTTTCGGACAGCTATTTGCGTCATAGCAAGAGAGCCTCCAGGCAGCTATTTAGAATTGCATTTCTTCCAATATATTGCAATGGCAGTGGCGCACCTTGTTAATATATTATCTTTGGCCTTTCCCATTGAGCACTATGCAGTGTTACGCGGACCGCACGTTTACGTCCATTACAGCAATCGCAAGTTTTGCATTACGTTATTTTAGATACTCTGATGTGCAAAACTTCTTCAAGAAGCTTATTTTACTGGCATGTTGATGAACAGTAAACCAAAAACTGCTCTGAGCTGCCAGTGTAAATCTTTAAATGTATTCAATACACCAGGAATTTTTACAGAAGTTGAATTTCAGTTAAATAGTTGTTTTCCTTCTTAAGTTTTTAGTGTTCCTGTCACATAAGCACAGAACAATGGAAATATACTTTAATGTGCCAAGCCATCCGAACCGCACCGAAAACCGTTGGTGAAAAAGCGAGGTTCGTATTAAACCGTGGGTGAGCTGTATTGTTGCATCCCTACAGAAAACAGAAGATATTTTGAAAAACTTTCAAATGGTTTGTGTCCAATAGAAAGTCAATGGGGACCACCGGTTTTTGGCTACCAACATTTTTCAAAATATCTTCTTTTGTGTTTTGCAAAAGAAAGAAAATCACACAGGTTTAAAACGACAACAGGATGAGTAAATGGTGACAGAATTTTCATTTTGAACGTGAGCTATTCTTTTAAAGCAAAATCTGTAGTCCTGATGAAATTCTCAAATCCAGTTTTAAGTGGACAGGTGTGAAGTCATTTTTTAAAGCAGACAGATAGTTAATGTCATGAGGACACGTGCTGCATCTGTCACCCTCACGTCCTCTCAGGGCATCTGTGCAATCATAATCATGGAACGCAGGTGTCCACATCAATTGATTTATCTGTCATTGTTGGCAGCGGTGGACAAGAACCACAGCTATAAATCTCACATAATGGACATTTTCTCTACTGCTTCTGTCTCAGTTCAGGCATAATGACTTTGGCAAGGAAGGAAGTGAGGTTAAAGGTCACTCAAGGGACCAAATGAAAAGGTAACATCCTTCCTGATACAGTACCTCTGGGCTCCCTTATATGATCTAATGATTAGGCAAAACTGACGGTCTGAGTATTCAACCAACTGGGTAAAAAAAACGTGTTCTTAACAGTAAAAACAAGTCCCATTAAGGTGGCATGTCCAAACCATACAGTTACTTAAAAAACATACAACTGTCCAAATCCTACCAATTCTCAAATCACCTTTAGAAACTTGAAACTTCCTCAGTTTGCTCTTGAACTGTCGCTTCGAATCATCAGCACAAATATCCAGAGCTTGAGACAGACTGCACATAAATCAAGAAAATGACGTATGTAAATATGTGAAATATGTGAGTCTTCTTGCACATTCAAATTATCCATCTTGTCTTGATCAGTTCGGTTTGATGAGAAACTGCATGTCAAAAGGCCACACTATTTGATTAAAATCACAAATCTTCTTGAATTCTAATACATGTTATGGTAAATGAACCGGACTGTGAATCCAATAGCCATCTGTTGCTGTAGCAAATGACTGGTTCCAAAATAACACCACTGTATTGCACACGCAGACAGCTTGGTGACTTTCACACAGCACCACAACATCATCACTGATTCAGCTGCGGTCCCGACTAACCAAGCTTGCACCTACCACGCTGAGATGGGCTGAACACAATAACTATGTGGTCACTCATGCAAGAAGACCTCCGAGGAAGAGCTGAGACTTGGGGTCAAAGACGCACATTAATCGCTTGAGAAGGAAGGGTCCATGAACGGAGGAGAGATCGATGTGGAATGGAGTATTTCTACACTGTGACAGGGATGTTATGGCGTCTCAGAGCCTAGACCTAGAAGAAAAGAACCGCCATATTCTTTATGAATATGTCACATGTCATTTTTCATTAGAAAAACTAATTGTATTTAAAATATATATTTCTGAAATGGGTGACTTATATAAGAAATCCGATTCTTTCACTAAATGTGCAAAATCTTTGGCTCTATGGCAGAGAGGCATTGTAACACGGTATAGCGAGAGGTGGAAACAACACAATGCATGTTTGAGACATCAATAAACCCAAACCAATAAAATCAGCCTGCCGTCTTCACTGAATTATATATGCTAATCAGATGGAGATGCACCAGGCTAGGGGGAAGCATATGACAGCCATTTATTTTGTTTTGTGTCCCTCTCCGTGCATAGGGTGCCGGTAACATCTCGCACACAAACAGAACAATCTGCCCGCAGAGCGAGTGAGAAGATGCATGATCTATAATCATTTAGAGGAGAAGAGAGAAATGTATATAGAGAGAAAATGACACCACTGTCATCAATGGCAAAATAACACGATTAGGGTCAGCTATCATTCATCAGCCATTTACTCTGCCTCTATTTCTGCCTCGATGCTGGACTGCAAATTTCATATTTTATTCATTCCCTGCAGCAAGCCTTGCATCCTGGCTTATTTCTTACTTTTTCTATCATCGCCATTGTTCAAGGCCAAGGTTTAGGCAGCTTTCTATAAAATACATATTTCGTTTTTATGCTTCAAATAACATTTAGTGCAATGCATTTTTTTAAGCCATTTATCCAACCAATTTAATCCAATTATTCATGTCCCCAATGAACCATGTATATTACATTATATACATTTTCAACCATCATTGAAATCATTTAGGTCAGAGCAGCCCACCTGCTACTACAGGCATGTACCATGTGCCAAGTGCAGGAGCCATTTACTTATTTATTTCCCTCCAAAATAAACAGAACGCAAAAATCTTTTGAGATTTATTTAAATGTTACTGTGTCTGAAACGCGAGGCACATCATGACATAAAACACTAAAAATCAGAACTCGAACAATACTAGAGAATAAAAACATCCCTTTTGTATAAAGACTGTGAAAGGCCAGTTAATTCGAACAATGTATTGACTTCAAGAGCAATTGTTTGTACATTCAAGGCTTTTTGTACGGTACAATGATGTAATGTAATGTGGGGCCTTTTTCGGCCAATGGAGAGATATGCGATTTAAGTAAACTGCATATATCTCATATACTGGCTGTGAAAACCCCCGAATGAAAGTCATTCAAAAGACATTATCTGCATTACACATAATTAGTTCAATTACAATTTTGACATTTTTACAACTGACAGCCCTAATAACAATTATCAAATTACCAATTAATACGCCCAAAACTTTTCCGCTTCATGATGCTGAGAAAATCTTTTTGAACTTTATAAAACCAATTCAAACTCCAAACATAAAAAAGCATCAGAGCTCGAGCAAACGCACATTTGCTTTCTGCCTCAAGACCTCTGAGTAGCCTCATCACTGCTTTACTGCCTCAGTGATCACATCATTAAGACCTTCATCTATCTCTCTTTACCCAGACTAAAGCGCCCGTGGATGTGGATTAAACAAACACCATCTTAAATCACTTCACTTCTGTACAGCACCATTAGGGATTCAGTGGTTCATTTGACTGAACGGATCATGGATGGAGCACGCACTACAGAAGAGTAGAAGTGGATAAGTCATACCATGATGTGGAGCAGTATCTCTGGGTAGGGTGTCACGGTTCATCAGCTCTGTGCAAGGAGCAGTGTAGCGAGGAGATGACTCCATATGTCACTCAGCAAAGCGTCAGCACCACACCAACACTGAAGTACACCAGGTTAGGTGCTACGACAAGAGAGGACACTCCGTGAGATATGCGAGACCGGTGCACGTGCAGCTGACACTCATTATCACTCGCGCCACCGGCCTCACGTCGTTCCCTCGCGGCTCTCGTCCCGCCTTCCTCGTTGCAGTGTCATTTACTTTCTTTGTAAATTACTTTTGTGGATCCTAAATATACAGTGAACAAGAGTCAACACATGTTTCAAAACTGTTTCTCTAAACAAGGTAAGAGGGGGTGTGGTTTCCTTCTTTAAAACAGGGATAGTTCTGTCATTATTTATTCACCCTCATGTCATTTAAAACCTCTGATATTTTGAGAAATGTCTGGTGGTTTTGTGTCCATACAGTGAGGGTCAGTGGGAGCCAATGTTCCTTGGATACCAACATTCTTCAAAATATCTTCTTTTGTGTTCTGCAGAAGAAAGAAAGTCATACAGGTTTGGAATGACATGAGAGTGAGCAAATGATTGCAGAATTTTTTCATTTTTAGGTGAACTACTCCATTAAATCTCTACAAAAGCTCAACCTCTCTATGTCTTCCCTACTTTGCAACATATAGCTTATGTGTAAACTGTCGCTCATCCACAACTTGAGTTATCTCCTCTCTGCAGGAGTCCAACATGTCCCTCCATCCTCTTTCCAGTCGGTCTCCTGGGCGGCAGTGGGCTTGGTTTCAGAAATGTTAGCTTTCCCTTAAGGGGACCCATCTGGATGCGACGCATCACGCTGAGTAAAACTTTCACTCCCACAATCCCTTGGGCCATTTACAAGTACCCACCCAAGACTTGATTCAACCAAAGAAGGATACCTTTCTGAAATATTTACAAGGAGCCACCCTGCAGTTTCAAGCTGATGCATTAGGAGGGCATGATGATTAATGCATGTTTTGTCGTAAGTTTTGAGTAGCCAGCCTCAAGGGAAACTGAAAGATAAGCACACTACTTAGCATTTTAAAAGAAACGCTTTGAAGCACAAAAATATGTTTGGAATGATTTCTAGAACAGTGTAAAGGAATTTCATTTGTAATACTCAAAAAGTAAACTGCAGTAAACTCTTTAATAAAAGACAGAAGTTAAAGGAGCAATTATTAGATTTAAGCGACATCTAGCAGTGAGGTTGCGAATTGCAACCGACGGCTTACTCCACCCCTCACGCCTCTCTTTCGAAGCACTATGACGGCTCTCAGAGGATAAAGATGTCATTGTGTTTTTGCTTCTTTGACGAAGGAGATAGTGTATTTACGAAACACGCTCTGTGTTGCAGTTTGTCCGTTTAGGGCTACTATAGAAACAACATGGCGAATTCCTTGTAAGGGGACCAGCGGTGTATGTAGATAGAATTCATTCATTCTAAGGTAATAAAAACATAACGCTTCGTTATGTAAGGTCTTTATTCACCTCTGAAGACATAGTTATGTATATAATACTACATTTCTGTTCCTCCTAAATATTACACAGAGGACCTTTAAAATAAAGTAAAAAGACAGGTTTAAACAGGTTTGTGTTTTGTACTTGCACAATAAATAAATTGCTAAAAAGTTTTGGTTTCAGATCACAGCTTTAAAGTCGGCAAAATCGGAAGAAGCGTTGTCTTAGTGACCGGAGGTGAAGAGAGGTTGTTTCAAGCAGAAAGGACGTAAACGTTTTTGAATAAAGATTACGAGGGCATGAAAAAACAATGAATCGCACAGATATGTCATTTATAAAATTACTACAATATTCCATAAAATATAATATTGTACATTTCTTGGTGTCTTTAAGACAAATTTTCAAAACATAACTTTCCATTTCTAGATATTTTATAACTGAAATTGTTAAAAATATGTGATAAATGAATGTACAAATATATGAGCTAGAAATAGTTGCTGTGAGGCATCTGCAGCAAATCTTCTCAAGTGAAGTAGGATGCGGTCACATCCGGACATAACCCTCATTAACGTGACCGCAAAGCAAGTCAAAGAGTTATTTTCTTCATGTCTGAAAATGTCAGAGATGACTTCATTAGCTCAGGAGGGGCCAGGCAGGGGCAGTGGAGTTCTCTGTGAGGAACATGTTCTCAAATGCCAGGTCTCTGTTCTGTGTGTGTTCTGACCTAACACACAACACTGCTTCTCCCAGGGACCAGACATGATCGCACACCTGCAAACACACTCACTGCCGTACGCTGATGCCTTACACCTGGCTTTTGGCACGCATACAGCAGATTCACACTCGACGTAAAGCCAGATGCTGAACATTCACCCTGGGCCCTGATGACATGAACATTCACACTACGTCCCAGAGAGCCCAAACTGACAGGAAGTGCTCGAACCCCCTGCCTTCCACACACAAACACACACGCACCCCCACACACTGACAGCTGCATACTGGCTCCACGCAATGGAAATGCCAACCAGCGAGGGGTTTGCCGGAGGCTGAGGAATAAAAAAGGAAGGAAAAAAACGCAACAACAGAATGACAGGTGACCTCCTGTTGGCTGTCTAAAATTATACTAATAGAGTCATTATTGTTTATTTATTCCATCAAGACATTGGCGAGGGGGAACTCCCAAGAGAACATGGCAGCTAGCGTCAGGGAGACTCTCAAGAGTTCACCTGAAATAAAGTCCTGGTTAAATCTGAGGCAAAGGTAGGAGATGAAGCTCACGCTACGTACATACAGTATAAAAGCTGCTGGCACACGGGGATCCAGATTCAGATCGGACTTGGGATATACTGTATCCCGATCCCACAGCCCATCTCTCACGCTTACAGCACCTGCCTACACTTTTCAATAAAAATAAAATGATGTATTAAAATTCAAGTCAAAGAATGAATAAAAGTGAAATTAAAGAATAGTACACCATAGAGAAGATGGGAGGAGTTCAATAAAGCAATTGCTCTTTTGTGTTAACTGTTGCTTTCTGTAGTTGATTTCTCTGATACTTTGATGGAGCGAAAAGCATCTGAGGCCATATTTATTATAAGCATATCATTTTCTCCCCCACCTCCTTACCCAAGCCAATCATGTCAGGTTGCCATGACAACAGCCCCTGAGAAAACCTTTAATACGCAAGAGATACAATAGAATAGGTTACAGTGTGACCTTCAGAGAAACACCACTAACTATCAGTCATAAAAGAGGCTTACTTTGACTCTACATTATGACATCTTTTTTTAAGATAGCAGTACCACTGATGGGACGCAGCACAGAAATGGGTCGCACATCTGCCCAGGTGATGCATATGAAGAAGAAAAAAAATCAATGCTACATGCAAATAATCAATTTCCCATAGTAACAAAATCACAAATGAGATCTCTTCAATATTCTTATTTTTTCGGTTGACAGCTTATACTTGAAACAAAATTGTTGTAACGG
This sequence comes from Triplophysa siluroides, assembly GCA_006030095.1. Classification (NCBI taxonomy): domain Eukaryota; kingdom Metazoa; phylum Chordata; class Actinopteri; order Cypriniformes; family Nemacheilidae; genus Triplophysa; species Triplophysa siluroides. The sequence continues at coordinate 703,132 of VCII01000702.1, forward strand.
GCTACCATAACCATATAGCTCAATTTATAGCATAGTAAATACATTTATGACCTTATTAACTTCTAAAAAGAAGACACTTGTCCCATGTCTCCTGTGGCAGAACTACTGTCTAATATCCACGCTGGTAAAGAAAGTAAACTGTAAACCAATTACAAACACCAAAGCATGCTTCCACAACCACACTTCCCCACTGCCAAGTCTATTTCCTGCAGAAAGCCAATTTCCTCTGCAGTCCGAGCACCTATGAGTGAGAAGAAGGGTCTGGGGACTGGATGTGCACCAGATGACTGTATACTCTCACATCCAATTACAATGAGGAACCAATCAGCTCATCTAAATTACAACTTCCACACAATCTACCAGGAGTTAATGAGCCATTAACCATTTAATGAAATCCATATGATGTTGGGTGGAAACTGAGGAAATAAAGTTGATTGGGTCAAAAGTTGAAGTGGCCTTTTCTTGAAGCTCACTGATTTTATTAAAAAACGGCATCATCAGCATCTTCACAGGCACTTTTTGTCATTTCTGCTCTCTTTAAATGTAAATGTAAAAGTGCACGGTATCAGTGCCACACCACGGAGTCAATTATTCACTAAAGCTTGAAAAAGAACAGGGCTCTGGAAAGCAAAGAATATCTTCTGACTTAGACTTTAAGATGATGTTAAAATAGAGCAATGTGACCAACTGTCAAAACTGTACATTTAAATATAATAAATATTAAATATTTCAGCATTAATATCTTAGCCAGAAAAATAATTTTAAATGTTATTTAAGACCTGTTTTTTTAAATTGATATTAAAACTGTGTATTTTGTCTTGTTACATTGGCAGGTTTTTGCATTAATTGTACAGATGTAAAAGTGTAAATTTACAGCATTTGCTGAACACAAAAGATGATATTTTAAAGAATATTGGTAACCAAACAACGTTGGCCCCCATTGACTTTCATTGTATGATATCAACACAACACCACTGAGACGTTTATGAAAATATCTTCTCTGTGCTCCAGTCATATTGGGTAAATAAATGATGGCAGAATTATTTTTGGGTAAACTATCGCTTTAAAAGAGGCACCAAACACATCTGCAAAACTAACTGCAAAATGAATTACTGTAATTTCTAAATTTATAACTGAAATATTTTGCAAACTTGTTTAAACCCTCTATAATAATTCATAAGCAAATTAGGTTAATATGATTTCTACCAGATCTGGAAAATCCACCGTATTAAAGGCAATGATACTTACCGTGGTAAGTTAAATTAAAACAAGACTGTTCAAGACAAATTATTCATCAGTTCCAAAGCTTGTTCTATCACAAAAAATCAATAACTATTGCTGCACAGAAAAATCTGTTTGTGTGTTTTCTGCATATCTGCATTTCTTTAAAGGACCCAGTCTTTGGCTGTTTTAGAGGCTTTGATTATGTTTTTTTGGGTGTTTAACAATGGATGTTCATGTTTCTAGTTTCAAAAAACGCTTTTATTTCACATATTTCAAGTCTATTGTTCATCGCTGTCCCACTTCTACCAAAACGACTGGATTTCTTACGGTCTATATAAAGTCCTCCTTCCGAAACGCTCTGATAGGTAAAGCTGACCAGGTCTTTTGTGATTGGCTTCCGCTTCTCAGGCTGTTGTGATTGGTCGGTGCCCCTCTCAGTCCACGTGAATTCATAAGCTTTGGCTTTTAGCAATAAACAGTAACAATGGCGTCAACTTCACTTTATCAGTTAAAAACATGTAAATCGATCGAAGTGTACAGGAGGTCTGCTAGTGCATGTGCAAACGTCAGTCTTTGTTAGACATCGCAAATTTATTTCCTACTATGGCGAGGGAAATGACACCGGACCGATTGGTGTCAGAACGGTTATGTTAATTAACACTAATAACAGAAGCGTTAGTTTTTTTTTTTTATATTTGACCCGAGTTGGATAATAAAACAAGCAGATTGACTAGGAGACTGCAAGCAGGACTTCAAAGGACGTTTCATAGAAGTGATTTAGACAAGAGGAATGCGCACCATATCCGTGTATTACACAGAACAGCTTTCACAGCCGATGTTAAAGTCATGGAAGCTGTTATTTGACCGTTGGTTATCTTAGAATCTGTGTAGCTGAATTCTTATTACCTTCTGTAGGACTGTGATGAAAGTGAAAGTAGTTTAGCGCGTAGCTCAGTCAAATGTTTACAATCTCTGATAACCAAACACTACTCCAGCGGCTCTTCATCTTCTCTTAGGAAGGCCTCGCCGTTTTTTGGCTGATTCCTTTGGGCGGAGGTTATTTAAAGCACTCGAATTGGTGACATCATGTACCCAGGAAGTAGAGGGCAGTAGTCTATAGGCCCTTTTCACAAATCGTCACGCATCTTCCGTTCTGCCGCGAAGCAGTGTATCGTTACTTCCGCTAGCGCCTCAGAATGGAGTTTATCAAGTCCCTTGCACAGTTGCCACAAATACAGCTAGATGATGTACAACATCTTGCACACAAATTTTCGCTTATGTCAAGATCAAAGCTAGATAAAGGATACAAATACTTATTGAACAGTAACCTGTTTGATTATGTAAGTGTTTTGTTTTCTTTTTGTGTTAGCGAAGGTGCTAGGATAAGTACTTGAAAAAGTGTTCTGGCACTGTTGTTAAGTTCCAGCGCGACGGCAAAACAGAAGTACTTCTTCTTCTTCTTCTTCTTGTTTGTTGCAAGACGGATGTCATGATACACTGCTTTGCGAGAAGGCGGAAGTTAAGTGACGTCATTGTGAAAAGGGCTTATTCCAGCCGTCCTTGAAAAGCGAATTCTGTTAAAGACAATATCTCGCTTGGCACTGAACTTTGAGCGTTATCATTTTGCAGGTATTATTTATGCTCTAAAAGCAACATTACACACTAACTTAAGGTTGAAAATGGGATCCAGGGAACGTGCTCTTTAAAAAAACTTCTCTGAAGCAATGCAGCACATGCAAATAAACAATGCTCTCAAATTCTAGCGTAATATATTTGTCTCCAAACACTTAACTTTCAACAAATAAAGACATGGAGCTTGATGTATCACAAGCTCAAGTGACAAAGAGGCCAATATTACTTTCATCAAAAGCACAAGCAGAATCAGATGAAGAGCTGTCTATCCAACACTCACTTGGCGCTTCGAAAGTAGATAATGAAAGATTAAAGATAACCTTAACCCAACTCGCACTGATCAATGTCCAGTTTGAGATTGTGTGTCCTGATGCTTCTGTTAACCAAGAGGACACCTTACAAGCTAAAATAATAAAGATAAATCAAAGAATTGTGTAATCTACTAAAACACTCAAATAATCCCATGGCAACAGTTCACCACCACGATGACAGTTTTTGCTATTTGTACTCAATAGACTCTCACGTTTAGTTGCTATAACAAACACCTCAAGTATTTAGGTGAAAAATTGTATCGCAAATATTGCCTTTCAGGAAGACACTTAGTAGTAAACATCTGTTTTTGTGACAGAATTAGCTTTGTGAGTGATCTTAGGGAAATTGAAATGTTTAGTTTTAATTGAGTATAATTGACAGATTCAGCTCTAGCTCCCTTAATATCACATGGAACTGCATTAAGAGAACAGCACAAATTCATAACTTTGACTTATCAATCCCATTACAGTTCAGGGCATACGGACTGTTTCACAAATTCATGCAGTACATTGAAAAAAAGCTCTTACCTTCATTAACACAGACTCGCTGAGTTTCTCCCGGTTTACAATTTTAATAGCAACTTTCTGACATGTGACACAGTGAATGCCCAGTTTCACAAGGCCTGGGGAAGAGAGAAGAAAAAAAGAAATTCTGTCAACAAGCATGAAAAGTACATCAACCAAAAAGCACTTACATGATAAAAGGCTGGTCCCAGCGTGGGTTTCATTTCAACAGAATGAGAATTTTCATTCTAAAGCCCCTGGTATCCATAATGTGACACCCAGGGGCACTTTTCATGTTACAAAGTAAATGTCAGAGAACATACGTAAACACAAACAACGGCAGATCAACGCAGGATCACCCTCAAAAGCTTTTGTCATTTCAACGATAAAAGACCATCACTACGCTCAAAGGCTGACACGGGCATGTATATATCAGCAACCATATTTGGTTAAATGCCACGTCTGTGCATTAATTTATTACCCCATCCATTTTTCAGCATGCCTCTGCATATCAAACTGTTGATTTCCCAAAAGGTTTACCCCAGGGGCAGAGGGGTTATAAACACCTGACAGTTCCTTGCATCTCTTTTATATGTATGTCGTAAAACCCCGAATGGCATCTCGCCCCACTTTCACGACGTGTCACTGATGTTGTATCACAGGAGAGGACGCAATCTTCCACCCCCATGCTGTGCTTGAGGGTGCACAAGAGAGCGTCCGGGGACCCAATGAATATTTCATTTATGTGTAATTGCTTCGCGCTGAGATGAACACACAGACACGTGTAAAATGCCACGCGCTACCTAATATATCTGCTATTGAAAGTCGCTGGCAGAACTTTGTAGAAAGACAAAAGCCTATATCTGGGCACTGAAAAAGCAGAGAAAAAGGGGCAGAAAGGCCAGGTGCAGATTGCTAAGAGCAGCTGTTGAAAAGACATCCAAGCAAACACAGTACGTACTGACCGGGTCGCCAGTTCATCTTCATCTGGTCACCGGCACATTACTTTATACTCAAATAACGTTGTGAATTAATCCCATGAAGAACATTGTAGTGACGTGATGTACTGGTCTTCAGATAACCTGGTCATTTGATTAATGAATCTGATCATTTCTATTTATTATGTTATTGTATGGAAAATTTATGATCAGAGTAAAATCTGTTATAATGTCAAGACGAATGCTATAAATCCGACTTCTGACAGCTATTGAACAGGAGTTTAATTCAATACCACAATTAAAACTGCACTTCTATTTATTTAGTGTGCGCATCTGATATGTGCGTGTCTCCAGCACGCACACGCTTCTCTGTTCTGCAAAGAGCCGCGCACTCGTATCATTTTAACGTTAACGTCATTTCTTTTTACCTCACTGCCTGATATATCACTTAGCAGTTCTTTACTTTACACCTTACATTATGTGAGAGTAAACACATATTTTTGTGATTTTCGATCGATTTGGCGCATTTAAATGAACGGACCTTGATGTTTGTGAGTGTGACTAAAGAAGCTTTTGATTGTAAAACAGACAACCTGCTAAACTTATGTGGTAAGACAAGAATATGATGTTAAGCTTAAAGATCATTTTTATTCATCTCTGTCAATAAATATTCTATAAGTCTTTGATTATTTATGTCATGTTCTACAGTATAAATAAAATATCTGATAGTGATGTACAGTTTTGTACATTTGAATAGAGAATTACTCCAATTATCCATAAAATTGAATCTTTAATGCATAATTTAAATCGCAAATTAATTTAATCCTCCACGTGCACGATAATTGTGTAAATTAAATAAAAAACTATTTTAATAACGTGACTGTTTGGGATACGTCACTGCGAGGAATATGGTACATACTCCAGGTATGTCTTCAGGAGGTAATCACCACGTCCCAGCAACGTACGATGTTACGTTGTCACGACGAATATGGGAATCACAAAATCACGTCGCTGGAACGTTATTTGGTACGTCGTGGCAACGAATATGGTCCGGTTTAGCTACGTCATCACAACGTAACTGTGATAGCTGGTATGTAGTTTTGCTTACACAGTAAGGGAGCGGATTAAAATACTGGGTACAAAACACAACAATTCTGTTGGCCTGCTAATGCCGACCCTGCTGAAAAGAGCAGCATGGCATATTGCGTTTTGGATGATGATGTGTCCAACTAGATAAACCAGCTGCATCAGAAATACCATGCTGGTTCACAACATCTCTTTTAAAGTTTTGGAGCATGGCTATGCTGGTAGAAACTGGCAACATGAAGTGTTATGGCAAACAGACACGTATTGCCGCAAATTAGCCACAAAAAGTTAGGTTAAGAAACAAACTTATTTTGTTCAAACATTGGGGGACAAAGACACAGACCCCAAATGTTTTAATAAAATACCAAAATAAGTCTGTCCCTCTGTGAGTGCAAATTAGTATAAAGATAATTTTTAATACTAATAATTTTTATACAACAACAGAAGAAAAACAAGAGCGCAGAGCAAACCAACAATATATAGATGTACAAATATTATATTTATTTATTATTTTATTTATTGCATATTGATATGAAAAAGTGTCACAAGCATCAGGATAAAATATTCAAACAAGAAGAAATGCTGTAGTATATTTTAGTGTTTACTATTTAGGGTTTACTGTTCCTGTATATACTAGTGTTTTTAAATATCAAGGTATACTGTACTGCAGTTTACACTACATTTATTATTGGTAAGACTACAAACCACTGTAGTTATTACTATAATATACAACAGAATACTAAATACATTTCACTACAGTTTACTATTGTAAATATTCAAGTTGACATATAAACTAACACACACTTTTTACAAAATGTAAGCACACAGTAGTTATACAGTAGCCATATACTCTTAAAAATAAATGTGCTTCACAATGCCATAGAAGAACCTTTTTTTATTAAAGAAACCTTTAACATCAGAAGAATCTTTCACAAAGGTGGCTAGAAAATGTTCTTCGGATTATAAAAAGGTAAGAAAGAGAGGTCCTTAAAAACCCTTTGACTGAATAGTTCTTTGTGGAACCAAAAATGGTTCTTCTATTGCACCGCTGTCAAGAAACTTTTAAGAGCCTTTATTCTTAAGTGTATACTCCTAAATCTGACACCTACCAATAATTACTACCGGAGGGACATAAGAAACTATAAAGGTTACAGTTGAAGTGCACTTTCCTCAAGTTTCTCGGTTGCAATCATAGTGAAGACAAGATAAGCTAGTCTAGAAGAAAACCCACGTCTCATGTCAAACTCTCATGTCAAAAGACACAAATCTTCTCCAATTCCCTTAAAAATAATCAATCATACAAAACATCATTAGAGCAGCAAACCTCTCTAATAAAGCACTGAGATGGAAACCATGGAAACTCATGCTGGAGTCATTGCACTAATCAAAGAAGCTAAAGTTAGTGTAGCGCACTTTAGTACTCTGTGCAAAACAAACCCCACATAATACGGATGAGTCAACCACGTTGAGTTTCCCAAGCAAGTAAACAAGCAATGTTCTCATCATTTTTGCAGAGAAAAACAACACTTGGCCATAAGAGATTTTTCCATTAACACTTGACACACAGTTTTAAAAATCTGTGGTTGAGTTGTGAAGGAAGCGTGTGTGAAAATGCCTGCAATCATTGTATCAAAACCAAATTACTGGGAAAAGGAACATATTGTACTATAAAATTCTGTATATTTTGCAGTTAAATATGTTAAATTTGCATGTGACATTGCTTTAAAAAATGAATTAAAAAACACATGGTGCCTCATGTGAATGAAGTTGTGCGTAATTGGAGCATCACGGTAAAGTTTCTAGGAATATTTTTCCCACATTTTTATGATTCATACATAAAAAAAAACACACGTTTCTATAACAATCCTCATAATTTTCGATCTCATTTATGTTCATAGCAACAATGGTACTGGACAATTTGTATTAAGGTCCAGTATATGAAATTTAGCAGCATCTAGTGGTAAAGTTGCAAACTGCAACCAACGGCTCACTGCACCCCTCCGTTTCGAAACACTACGGTGGCTGACAAAGCACTAAGATGTCATCACATTTTCGCTTCCTTGCCAAAGGAGATAACGTATTTACGAAATGCGCTCTGTAGAGAAGTTTGTCCGTTTAGGGCTACTGTAGAAACAACATGGCGAATTCCATGCAAGGGGACCCGCAGTGTATTTAGATAGAAATAGCTCATTTTAAGATAATAATAACATAACACTTCATTATGTAAGGTCTCAATACACCTCTGAATACATAGTTATGTATATTATACTGCATTTCTGTCAATAGATCCTCCAAAAAATGACACACTGGACCTTTAAGAATTAAAACGGTTTTTGAATCTCTGATTGTAAACCTGAGCAATTAAACAAATTAAATAAACTTCACAAATTAAATTAAACCTTGTGAAGTGAAAGCGGTAAGAGGATTAAGGAAAATAAAACCATAATGGTTAATCAATAAAAGCTCTTCTTTTATATACATCCATATCCCTCCTCACCTCTAGACTCTACACTCTTCATACATTTACTCCTCACAAAGTAAAAACACGGAAGCTGGTATAAAGCTTTGATAAGCGATGACACCAGGCACCAGCATAACCTCATGTTGACAGTTCATGTTCTCATAGTAGGCGGCATAGTGAAAGTGCTTCCCCAGAGGCTCAGCATGTCTCCTCCTCGCAGGCTTTCCTCATCCTTCCACTGCAGGGGCTCAACAGATCAATAAATGGGAGTTCATCAGTTAGAGTGAATTGCCTGGTGGTGACCTTCAGCAATAACATGCATCAGTAATCACTGGGGCTTCTCCCATCAACCAGCACTCTAGGTCAGATCTCCTCTGCTTTACATTGTTCCCACAAACACAACAGCCTCCGTATCATTCCAATTCTTCACATGCCCTATTTTTCTCTGTACACATGTTCACCCAAAGACATACTTGAGTTTTTTCATTAATAACACACCCTGTCTCCTAAACAAAACTAAATCTTATGCCTTGAGAACACGAGAACCATTTGTATTGTCGGCCTTATTTCTTTTCTTACAGGAAAGCACTAGCATGTGATTTGGCAGCTACACTAGAATCTGAGCACACAATAGATAAGCACGATTCTTGCCAGGACTCTACAGTCCCACTCAGATCTATTTTTGATTAATGTACCATCAGGACTCCAGCATAAAATCTCCATAATTACACAGTGAGTGAAACAAATGGAGTCCATTTGAGGCTAAATGGAAAAGGTTACTTGGACTTATTTATAATGCATCGCTGATACATGTATTATTATATGTACAAAGTAAGTCAAGTGGCTTTGCTTAATATTTTCCAGTGTTTGTCAACATATACATAAAGACTGATTATTGGCATTCCATTAAATAAAATAAAATCACAGAGGAGAATCTCTTTTATATGTCAACTGTTTCTTCTAGACAGCTATGAGATTAGACAGGAACGAAAGTAAGACTTTTGGTTAAGTTTTCTGCTTCTCAGCTTAGATTACCTAATAAAAAGATCATAGCAATCTCACACATTTTCCGGTAGTTTCAGTAGATCTCTGAAATGACACATTTGCAGTCACTGAAGTCAGAAAAAAGCACAAAGTCAGAAATCTCCATCGGTACAATTTTAGCGGTGCATGGTTAGTCCAAGTTATCAGTTTGTGTCTATTAAGATTTTTCAGGATTTAGGAAAAATCTGAGACAAGGTTCATATTTCATATCCATATTAGTACAGAGACCCAAAGTTTGTCCCTAATAATATCTTAACATAGTCCAGAACAAAATGCACGATTTGTTTGAGAACATTATTTGCTTTTTATTGAATTCAAACTTGCAAGCATTCATTCAATCTTACCTTTTGCAACTAAATATAATGTTTTCGTTTTAATATTCTCTCAGTGAAAGCAGTTGACTCTAAACACAGAGACTCAAGTGTTTGACATTGAGTCAGGGCAGGTGTGAAACACATCTGATGATCACTTGTGTATCTGACGTGATGTTTCGAGTGGGTCAGCAGGAGTTTGTTCTGTATTGATGTGTGCTCACCACCGAAAACAACAACACAAACTGCTCTAATATCAGCCTGGAGCTTATAAACCTACTTACCTAGGTCAGGCATCATATTTAGCTTTTTTTGTCTGTGTCTGTGTTTATGTTTTTGTTTAAATTATGAAGAGTCTTCAATTAGTTCTTTAATGGTCTCTGCTTGGGGGAAACAGCAGTCTAGCGATCACCACCCACCCACACTTCAACAAATGCTTCCCCTCTGTCCAGAAACTAAGGGCTATTTTTAGCATTTGCTGTCAAAGCCATTCGCTGTTAGCATTTGTGTAGAAATGTAGAAACTTCAGAAATACCTTTGTGTTTTGCATTTCGAGCATAAGAGTTCCTATTAAATGTGATTGTTTGGATCATGCAGGTCTCATCGCTTAGTGATAGTTCACCCAAAAATGAAAATTCAGTCATCATTTACTCCCCTTTGTGGTTTCAAATCTGTATACATTTCTTTGTTCTGTTGAACATAAAAGATTATATTTAAAATAATATATGGAACCAAACCGTTCTGGGGCACCATTGACTACCATAGTAGTTTCCTATTATGGCAGTTAAGGGTGCCCCAGAACTGTTCGGTTACAAACATTCTTCCAAATACCTTCTTTCAGGGGAACAATAAAAAGTATACAGGTTTGAAACAACTTGAGTAAATGACAACAGCATTTGCATTTTTGGGTGAACTATCCCTTTAAGTGCATTTATTACACTTTTAACTAGAGAAAATTACTTTGTGAAGATGATTGAAAGCCAAAAAGCAATTTTATACTCATCACACTTATTAAGGCCAATTCTAACTCAATATATGCAGATTAGATCGGGTTCTTGAATCTTCAATGCTGTAGGTAAAATTAAAAATGCTGCATTTTTCACACCAAGCATTTTTCGACCTGAATAATCAAGCGTTGGGATCTGCCAGTAAAGAATGTTGCATGAAAAATAAAATAGCTGTTTTATTTGCTTAGTTACTTGCAGCAAAATACCACACTTCACACAGAGCTGTTAGTAAAACTTATAAGCGGCTCTCCATATCATTGAGATGGTTGTAACGTGTGTCTTTTAATATCTGTGTGTTAAGAGAGAAGCCATTTAGAAATGTTTCAATGTGCCATCTGCTTGTCAAAATGATGATTGATGATCAAATCTGAATGAGAATCATACATTTAAAAAAGTATGGAAATTGAGTTGGCTGTGACCATGTTTTAATTGCGTTTTTTTATATACCGTAGCAGTCCAGGGTATGTGAAGAGACACGAGGGAATCTGTCCCCCAAGACCTTCTTAACCAGGGGATTTGACTCTCCTCTGCGGACCTGTAATCTGGACTGTTTATCAAGCATCGCTGAAACAATCTGAAATGCCATCTGCTAATTGGAAACACAGAGGTATAATGGGAGTCCCCTCAGGGAGAGAGACACTGAAACCCCTCTGCTGTGCAATCGTGTCCGTCATGCTATGCCCCCGAACAGGAAGATTATGGCCCGAATGTCGACACACCATGAAGGTGGTAAAGAGGCAAGTGTAGTGAGAAAAGAATTAGATGGAGGAATCAATTCTTTGTGCATTGACCTTAGGTGGTGTTACAAAGCCCATCCCAGTCCCCCACACACACAGCCCACATAGCTTTAAATGGAGCCCTGCCCCCTATTCTGATTGTTATATTTTTCCAATTGGAATGGTAAATCTGGTATGCTACATTAAATCTGCTGCATGTTACACTTGAGATTTACATTTTAACCACCCAGTAAACATGTGACCGTGACAATGGAAGTGGAAGTGATTCCACTATTCTAGAACTGAATTTAATCATAATATAATTGGCTCGTATATATCCCACCAGGGGGCCAACAGCACGTGCCTGCAGGGGTGTCCCGTACACCTGTGCCACTATATAAAGTATACAGCACAACGTTCCAAAGATAAGCTAGCTCCAACAACCATCACCATCATACAAAACAAACATGCCAGAAGAATGACTTTACTCATTCAGCAGATGTTAACCAAAGTGACTGCTGCAATATATAAAATGGCAAAATTGGCAGAAAAGTACAAGTAATTTCAAAGTGGTGAAAAAGAACATGCAAATAGTAAAATGTATACTTTTTGCTCTTTAAAGTTACAGTTCGCCCAAAAGAAATGATTTTAAGAATGTTGATAACCGAACAACGGCGGTACCCATTGACTTGCACTGGTTTTGTGTCCTTACAATATAAGTGAATGGGTATCGGTGTTGTTCGGTTACCAACATTCTTCAAAATATCTTCTTTTGTGTTCAGCGGTAGAAAGAAAGTCATACCGATTTGAAATGACAAGAATTTGAGTAATTGGTGACAGATTTGTCATTTTAAGGTGAACTGTCCCTTTCATATTATTGTGGATCAGTGTTTGTTCAACTTTCAAGTAAAATTGTGTGCAAGTGACCCATGAACTACTATTTATAACAAATAAAAGTTAATAAAGATATACAATTAGTTATTATATGAGATTCAATTTGAATATCTAGATAATTAATACATTTGAGATTTATATTTGAATATCTGGATAATTAATACATTTAAAATGGTCAACACGAGCTAAATATAATAATTTGTTTCAAAATTATCAATGAAAATAAATGAAAAGTATAGCATTTTTATATTCGGGGCTGAGAGTCTGTGTTGGGGGAAATCTTGGACTGAAAAAGTTAACAGCCCCTGCGTTACACATCAGTTAGTACTGTAATACATATGTAAAATTTGGTCTTGAGGTTTTCACGGAACAGTACAACTACATAAAAATGCTTAGCAGACAGTCACTCAATATTCTGTCAAGCCTACTCTTTTTCTTCACTACAAGCAAAAATAAATCGATGAACTTGATGTCTCATGGCCATGACCAAATCTCAGAGCCTATTGTGGGCCGATGTCCAAGATCCAGTCCCACAGCTACCAAACAGGATCCCTGGAAGGACGGGGGAAGGATTGGACAGAAGACATGTCTCCAGCTGCCCCATCCTGCAGCACATGCTCCATGAGCATCTTGGGTCGGATTCAAATAAAAGGGCTGCATGCCAACGCCATTAAACATGCGGTTATTGCGCTTAATGTAAGCCAAGGGGAGCCAAATAAATCCTCAAAGGCTAAGCTGTTATTGCTGCCTCATGGTGGGCTATGAAAGTGACCAGGATATCTTAGAGCATTTGGACAAAAAAAAAATGTCCCAGGTTTATGTTGATCCTCTACCTAATCCGACTCTTAATGACAAGCAAATATGCAAGCAAATATATTTTCTGAATCAATTGTTAATTTGGCACTGGGCAGCCTAAAGCATGCCCAATACATGCATGCATTGATGTGAAATGCAATAGAAAAGTGTCTTGGGAGGGAGAAGGGAGGGTTTCGGTGGAAGGGGGATACAAAGAGGTAGAACCATTATACTGGTCACCATTGTAGGGGGATGTTGACATCTCTTTCAAGAACTGGCTGATTCAAGCACGGTGTTGGTCACAGAAGCTCATTACCCCACTGCTTACTGTATATTAATAGTCATGCGTTGGGGACTTCAACACATCATCTGCTCTCTCTCACACTCCCATTCTTTATGTTTTGCCCCTTGTTTTCTTTCTTTTGATCACCCTCTCCTCTTCGTTCATTGCATATAAAAGAACCTCCACAAAGTGCCTGTCTGGTTTGGATAAAGACAATAGAGAGGCACAATACTTTATATCAACAGCCCTAAAGAAACTACTCTTATCACTTTAAAATAATTTTACGTACGTAAATGTATAACATACAATTTCAACAAATGCTATCTTTAAAACATGCCTGCTACTGTATGTACCACTAAAGTAATTTTTCATCTCACATTTGCGTCACATGACGGCTTAATGTGATTAAAGACTGAGATTAACGTCTTTCACTTATTTCAGCTGAAGAGCTATTGACCTGCTCTGCTCTCCTTCCTTATTTACTGTTATGACAGCTTGTTGTCACTCCCCCTCCCTCGACCTCAGCCAATCACATCACCCCCCTCAAGCCGTTACAGCCTATGGGGTATTGATTAACTGCCTTTGTTACTTCTCGGATGAGATTTAGGACAGCGGGATTGGAATCGCTTCTGAGACCACAGCAGGGGAAAAGCAATAAAGATTTATTTTTACATATAATTTAGTAAATGCATTTATCACGCAAATAGGTTTAAACCGGCCTTCAAAGCATTTACGGGGTTAATATGTCTTCATGATGTTTCATTCAGAAGAATGAATCGTGCTAGGTTTGACATTTTTTTTAAACCCAAAAACGTTTCAGATTTTGTCGTTTCAATTACTGCACCATGCTACCGGCCCAAAACTTTTTTGTAGGGGTACTTTCTGCCTCTCTGGCTTTGGTACTAATCTATCAAAAAGATCACATATATAAAACCCTAGACTTGGTGCTAGGTCATCTCTTGCCTTCTAGCGCTGTGGAGCGGCTGCAGCAGCATGTAATACTTCGAGCAATCAGACCGCAGCATAAGATCAGCGCCCGGGCATCAAGCCAGCATCACAGAGCCTATCAGACCAGTGGCGCAACCTCTGCTTTCCCTGTACTCGTTTATCAATCAGCATTGCACAGGCACACTCCCGTACCGGAAGAGGGAGAGAGAGGGAAAAGCAACAGGGAAAGATTAGAGAGGACTTGCTTTTCACAGTCATGGGTATTCACACAGCATCACAAACAGCATAGCTCACATCCAGAGATAAGAAAACAAAGAGAAAGAGAGGTCTGTTTTGTCCACATGCACTGTATTGAAAAGTCCTCTACACATCTAGACTCCATTATGGTTTCAGTACACTTTTACATGATTATTATTACATGAGCCCGTGCTTTCTCAAACACACATTTTCTGTATATTTTTTCTTGTATTCCTAACCTTTTGGAAGCCTTTTACTTCCGTGTGTGTATGTGTGAGCGAGTGGGTGGGTGGTAGTAGATTAGTTCAGCAGGAGTGTAAGGGCAAAAGGTTAGGAAGGTTAAAGAGTTAATACCTCTGTGTTCTGGGGTTTCTCTGTGATTCTTTCATCTCCCCAGGGGAGGTGAAATAAAGAGTCACTTTAAAACAAAGAGTGGAAAGACAAAGAGAGAGAGAGGGAGTGTGAGAGAGAGAGGAGACAGGAGGGTGGGAGGAGCAGACAGAATGGGAAAGAGTCTCCATCTCTAAAGAAAGTCAAAAAAGCAGAGTTGGCTGTTACTATTTAGGATGGCCTGTGTGGAGAATTATCAATGAACAGGGGATGAATGCAGCCTCTGGACTTATTGGAGAACTTGGGTTTGAAGTTTTGTGATTCAAACACTAGCTGGATCAAACTTCTTCAAACCATGTTAACAATTAAAAGAAACCACAGCAGATTTCGAGGAGCTGAAAAGCATTTTTCATTTGGGAATATGATGAGGGGCTTGATTTTAGTGTGTCTGAGGCACAGAACTGTCTTAGTGATCAAACAACTGTCACACTTAAACATGAACATTTTCCAATCATGACATCATATGATAATATTAAGCCATCTATAATACAGCCATAGATAAAGACCATTTCAAACTTATTTTCTGCTTTTCTTTTTACTATTTATCTGTATGTGTTTAGATGAAATTATAATTTTTGTTTCATTCTGTCAACTACTAGCTTTCTCCCAAATTACAAATATTGTTTGTATATGCATTTATTTCCTCGATTTGTATTACAGTTTACAATGCTGTTGGATGACTTTATGTCTCTCCTGAGGTTTGATTTTGTTGAAATTCAACAGACACTGGACTGGAATGGCCACAATACATCTAGCAATGCTGATTAAATGAAAATGTGGAATATTTATTTCCATGGATGTATTTATAATATTACTATCAAATATAATATATACCAACCAATTCAACATTTGTTTTTGGGTTTTATGTTTTTGTGACAGGTGCAGTGACCAAGAGACAGAAACCATTCTGCGAGTGACACAATGACCTGTTGTGTTGCGATTATCATTGAAAGGTGGGACAAAAAGTTCATTTTGAACCCTGTTATCAAGTCAATACCAAAAGAATCACTTCATTAAAGTTTGTTCAAGAATTAAAAAGCACAAGGCTGTTTGAGGAAGACCCATGTCCGCTTCATCCTCCCTCACAGAGGAGCACCCCACTGGGGCAGAAGGAGACGCTGAGCGGCCCCATTCATTATTAATCAGCTAATTAAAAGAAGTTCACTCCCCCTTTCACGGAGCAGATGATGAATGGAGAGGGAAGAACTCAAGAAAGCAGGACACGTCCCCTGAGAAGGATGAAGAAGTGAGAGAGAGACCAACTGGGGAAATTAGAGTTAGGACACGTCTTAGATGTGAAAGCGACCGTGAGTAAACAAACATTCAAGATTCTTGTGGCTTCAAGCGCTGTAATCCTTATAGACCGTTTCATCAGACGCGCACGCCTGACACCCAGTTAACTTCCAGTTTGTGTTTGGCTAGTGTCTAATAATATAACTATTTACCGTATGGTACATTGACATCTAGCGGTTGAGGTTGGTATTGCAGTCTAAATTCAAAATATTGGAGGTACAAGTTTAGCCAAGTAACGGTTCTTCTCGGTTTCTTTTGACTGTTTCAGAAACTATCTACAAGCACTCTTTTGTTTGTGAATGTGTACCGGAGGTTAAGTTGGGGTCACAAAAGTGCGCATGCGCAATACCATTTGTTTATGTTGTTAAGATGAAACCGTCTATACAATCGAATACTGGGAACATGAGCATGTTAGCGCCCGGAATCACTTTAAACCCCACACTGATCTTAGTACTTTAGTACTTGAATCAGTTCTCGTAACCTTGCTTTGGCCATTACTATATCTAAAATAAGAAAACTTAAGTTTATCGCAAGGATTTCGGTTACAAAGCAAGCAAAGACACAGCAGGGAGAACAAGGACGATTCATTTGGTAAATTCTTTATTATTATTATTTTATTATATAAAGTATTATAATATTACCCTGTGAACATGGGAGCATCTACTTGCACATGCACTATAGTAATAGTGCAAGTAGAAGCTCCCATTTTCCAAAACATGCCGAGTCCGTGTTCGCATGCACTGTCTTCTGATGAGCTCCATGTGTGTGCGAGCCTCTCGTCCGCGCATGTAGTTAGCTCTGTGTAGAGTATGTGTATTTACCTGTCACTTGCATTCAAAATCAAACGTTCATAATACAGCAACACATTGTCAAGAAAGGGGCAAACAGCATATAGCCGCACTTTAATGTAGATTAACTGTATTGTGAATTTGCCGATGATGCATTTAAAAATCAAGATTGTAGCAGCAGTTAAATTGACTGCTGGTGGCATTCAGTTGTAAAATACACTATAATGTGACAGATCAGAGAGTAGAAGAAAAACAGATAGCAAGTGCTAATACTAACACGACGTTATGACGTCACAAGTCTGCTAATTCATTCGTGACGTCACCAGCGCCACAAGTCTGTCAAAATCCTATGGGAAACACTGACTCCCATAGTTATGTTTAAAGTAACTTGGAAGAAAATAAACGGTATTGTAAAAGGCAAACACAGCAAATAAAAGTGAAACACCAGCACTTCTCCAAACCGTTTTCTCAACAAGACTCAGCGTATACAGCAGTTTAATTCACAGTAATGCAATGTTTGTCTGCATTTCTGCCATCATGCAGACTTTTCCCAGAGGTCCTGAAAAACTGCACATCTCTTTAATTACGAACCTTTTATATAACACACACGGGCATGGGCATACGCACAAGCACGCACACACACACACACACACACACACTCAACCTGCTTCCTCAACTTAAAAACTAATTAAGCCACAGGAGGGAGCATGCTCCAGTTTTCTCCTCCTCAGCCCTGTGATTAGAGAGACAGGAAGTGAAAGAGTCCTGGCATCTGAGAGGGGAGCCAGAGAATGTGTCCTGCCACAGAAAGATTACACTTGAAAAATGTACTTAAAAACCGCACTTCTTTTTTTACTACTTTTTGTGCCTGATGGTATTGACTCTGCTGTAGGCGTCCTACATTACGTCCTATAATGACCCTCAGGGCATCGAAATGCTGTAACTCCTGTGTAACTGCAGAACTCCTGTGTGCATAACAACAAAGCACATTCAGAATGGAATAAGGACTCGTGCTTGATTTAAGCAATGAGGAAAGGAGCCTGAGCTATATAGTGAATAGTCAATCTGTTTTGTTGACGTGGTCATATTCAGAATAATGCACAGCATTGGGTGCCATATTGCTTTTATTAAAATATTACTTAGGTATGTGAAAAACAACAAAAATAACAATAAGCTATGGATGCTATGCAGTAAAAATAATAGATTGATGAAGAGGTCGTAAATAAAGAACAGCTATCAACCAATCAGCATCCAGGATTGGAAATACCCATTTATAATTCCATTTAAAGGGCCGCTATTCCAGAAAATGCCATTTTAAATGTTTATCTACCAGAAATTGAGTCGCCAGCGTGTGTGCAGAAACACCCTGTAATTATACAAATCCATCTATTCTTTTTTTTGTTATCTCCTTAAAACCACAACAGTGACACAAAACAGGCTGTTGGCGATCCCCTATCAATCTGATGTCACATTGTTTACGCCTGCCCATGACCGCTCACAGACTCCGCCTTATGAGCGCGTTCCAAGGCATTAAGGTGATTTTATTGCAGTTAGTGTTTTGGTTGGATACATTTACAGACGTAATTGCGCTTTCCGCCATAATGCTTGTCTTGATGTCATCCAAAGCACATGTGTAAGCGCTCTACCTCATATTTTGCATGCGGGGAGGGGAGCAGAAGCTCATTTGCATTAAAAGAGACACACACAAAAACGGCGCGTTTTCCATTGCAGCCACAAATGGCCATGTTCCACATATTGTAATGAAAGATATGTGGTGTATTTTGAGCTGAAACTTGAAAGACACATTCTGGGGATACCACTGAGTATTTTTACATTGCAGAAAACACCTGGATTTAATCCAAATTACTTTTTACCGCATTCTTTTTTCTTCACTTTTCCAGTTCTGCTTTCCTTATTCATACCACAATATTAATGAATCTGCAAGTGAAGCTGACTCAGCCTAACACCTAACTACTGGATGCCTGCAGGAGCCACATGGGTTAGAAACCAGTCAAAGGAATGCCAGTCACAGAGGACATCAGGGTAGAGTGATATAATGATTCAGTTATAGCCGTTTTAAATATTTCAGGACTACATTAGCAAAAAAGATAGCGGCAATGTACAGTATTTTCAAGACAGATAGTGTTGTAGTTTTCTAAGGGGAGGGGGAGAGCATGTGCAGAAAGGGTGATAGCCTGACAGGTTGCCGACGCTAACTATCCTCCACAGGCCTGCCATCATGTCTGCGCTTTCTTTGATCTTCACATTCAGAATGTTGTCTCGAATTAGGAAAAAGCACAACATTCCTCATTTACTTTCCAAATGAACTCCAAACAGCTGTCCTCACATATTTTAGAATGCAGAAAACCCACACAAATGTATGGACATGCGAATAAACACATAAATCCCTGATTTAACCATGTTTTTCGAATTC
This sequence comes from Triplophysa siluroides, assembly GCA_006030095.1. Classification (NCBI taxonomy): domain Eukaryota; kingdom Metazoa; phylum Chordata; class Actinopteri; order Cypriniformes; family Nemacheilidae; genus Triplophysa; species Triplophysa siluroides. The sequence goes on from VCII01000702.1 coordinate 722,428, forward strand.
CTGAGTGAAAATCTTCAAGAAAGAAGATATTATAAATTTGTGAAGAGCTATTCATATTGTCAAGTAAGCTTGTGTTTGAGGCTATTAAACCAAAGAGGTGCTATTTTACAATACATTAGCCTAGCTGTATACCTCTGGGAAGACTGAAACGAGTGCTGACCGGGGAGCCATCAACCATATGACGTTCCTATTGTCATTCAGCATAATACCATAGACATATAGATGTCATTATTTTATGACAGATCTTTTGAAATAAAAAAATATTTCACGTCAGTAGCCTTATTGGTGAATAAAATAAGCTATTTCAAGGATGTTGAAAAACGTGTTTAATTGGAGAAGGCATTTCTCCAATGTCTTCAATAGATACATACACCACGGGTCCCCTTCCATGGAATCTGGCATGTAGTTCTACATTAGCCCTAAACGGACAAACTGCTCTATAGAGCGTGTTTCGTAAATACGTTGTCTTCTTCGCTAAAATCTCCACATTGATCCTTTACACTTTAGGAGGAATCAGGAGAGAGGCAGATAGAGAGAAAGTGTGGTGCAGCTATTGAGAGTTCATGGGGCAGTCATTCGTATCAATATCAATTACACCGGCACAACAAATTCATATGCAACCAAGCGGCCAATGGCTGCACATACGCTCAATACTTCATGCTTTATCAGGCCAGAAAATCCCCAATTGAACTCCAGGCAGATCATGACGTATCGGCGTGGAGACGTTTAGCTCCTGCCCATTGCATCCATTACACATGTTGAGTGGGTGGGTTGCCATGATTGATTTGATTAGCTAAAGCAAGCCTGGTACCCAAACTGAGTTTCATAAACAATATAAGCCACACCTGGAAAGAATCATCACTGCACGTGTCTAGACTAATAACATTGTCCTTCTTTCAGAACATTACACAAACCCACTGAGTACAGGGATAAACTACACTACATTCACTCTTTAATCTGCCCACCGAGAGTATCATGAAAACGCAGACGCGTCCTCAAACTAAGCTACATGGTGAGCTTTTAATCAGCAAGGTTAAGCAAGGTCTAGACAATGAACATTGTGTAATTCTCAAGTTAAACAAGGTATTACGCGCGGACTGTTTTGAATGGATGGAGCCAAGGACAACGACGAATAATAATAATGATCCCTTGTCATAGCAAATACACTAAAAAGTATACGCAGAGCATTTCACCACACATCTTGCTCTTTGTGAAGAAAAAAGTGCGACTGTAGTACACCGCATTTGTGTGTGGCATTGCAGAAAACAATCCAGCCAGACTAAAGATAATATCCTACCTGTAATTAAATATGCAGAATAAGGTATCATCACTCCCACATGCATCATCCCTTCACCTTGTCACGTGTACTGACAGTCTTCATTTACTTTCTTTGATTATTTTTTCTTTTTTTATAATTGTTTATAATTTTTTTGCTTCTAACTTTTAGATAAATCTATAGAATATTCTTTCACATTGAAATGAATGTCTTTTAGATGCGTTGCTGGCTTTCACATCAATCAATCAATAAAAAGCAAAGGCAGTGCCCTGCTGCACAGTTTAGCATGCTGTTCATACCTCTGATGTGAGTTAACGCGTGAAACAGTATCAAAAGAGCCATAAATAAATGATAATACAAAATGACGCTTGGCGCAGACCAAATCATGTTGGCCTGTGACCCTACTGGCTACACTGATTGGATGGTCTCTGCTGTGACAGGTAGGTGATAGGTCAGCCTGGGAAGAAAGAAGCCAGCACAGAATAAAATGTGCGGTGAGGTTTTGCTTGAGATGTAACATGGTTCTCCTCCAGCAGGACTGCACTGTTAGCAGTAATAGGTCACCCTGAGGTAGTCAGGTCTCTCACTACCCCTGCTGAGAACATGTCAGACAGCTCAGCCTAGAATAACACACCAAAACACACAAAAAACACTAATAAACACAGGTGGGAATGAATACTTATGTAAACATACCCGTCGTAACACATACTAATGTGGAACGTTGACATCAATACTTTCTTATACAAAAATGTACTCAATTACAGTAAAGGACGTTCCTACTGTACTCCTGGTGTGAGGGGAATTCTGGGCTGCCGTTCTTACGCAAGCGGTCAAAGTCTCGAACACCTCATTACTCTCTTTGCTCCGAGCAAGGACCCCTCCTCAAGGATCCCTGAAGTGGGCCAAAGCATCCATCATGCAGCCCCAGAACTGAGACAAGCTCAGTGGCTCACAGGGGACATCTCAGGAGATCAGGCGTCTTTCCCCAGAGACCTGGGGGAAGATCCGGAACTCGGCGTGTAAGATGATGCCTGCTTTTAAGCCTACTTGGTATATTTACTTTTTACATACGTTTTACATTTGTATTTTATTATATCTGCAATGTCACCTGCTACTAAACGCCTATTAAGAGCATCTATTTGTAGCATCAAATGACCAAATACACAAATGTTGTATTACAATAATCACAATCTTTACATAAGAATACAATCTCTATATTTTAGGGCTGTCAAAAGGTTAATCGCGATTAATCGCATCCAGAATAAAAGTTTGTGTTTACATAATATATATCTGTGTGCTGTGCATAATAATTTTGTATTTATTAACACATACACATCCATGCATATATTTAAGAAAAATAAAAAAATTATTAAACATTTATATTTAATTTCAATTGTTGGTAAATATAAATAAATACATGTAAATATTTGCTAAATATGTATACATGTGTATGTGTTTGTATTTATAAAAACATAATTAACATGCACAGTACATAGACATATATTATGTAAACACAAACTTTTATTCTGGATGCGATTAATCGCAATTAATCTTTTGACAGCCCTACTATATTTATAACCTGTCTGTTCCCAAAAAGGCAAAATCTACATACACAAACCACCGCCCTATTCTGATACCACATTGGCATTAAATTCCTTTTCCTCTCTCATTTCAAGATGATACAGGAACAGTTACAAATAGTATTTCCCCCTACAGCAAAGGCATGTAAAGTCAAGGGAGAAACTGCAAGGCTAAGTGGTTTGGGAAATGAACTGCCGATGGGCCCGAGCTACCTTTGTGCCCTTGAGCAAGGCACTCCAACCATACTGCATCAATATATGTTCAATCACTCAGCTTCACAGTACATGGAAATGTCTGTCAGTTCCAAATAACAGGGTGCCAGGGAAAAAAACCAACGCAAATGTGATCTTACATTATGTAAAGTGTACATCAGGTAAAAAAACAGTCAATTTCTGCATGCAATGCAGTTTTGGTTACTTTTGCTGAGACTAAGATAATCTGCATCTTCAAATGGTAGTCACTAGATTAAATCATGCTTAAGTCAATTCAGATGGGGACAAAATCGATACGGTATTGTATTGCATAATTTCATAGGCATATTAAATAGATTTTCTGAAGATATGAAGCTACGGTTTCATTTTTATTCAAAGTCATCTGCATTCAAAACGAATACAGTTACAAAGTCCATTACGTACTGCTATAATGCATTTTTCTTATTTAAAAGCAGAGGCAAGAAATGCAGAATAATTTACTGTATCACAGTCGCACAGACTGAAAATGCCTTGTCCACTTTCAAATCAATTTACTTTACAACATTCATGACAAGAACGAGCTGGATGAGGATTGTGCCACATAACCAATGTCAAGAAAAAATTCTACTACATTACAGAACACGTTGTATTGCAATGCCGAAACAAAGGAATCCCAATGTAATATATGTTTCAAAGGATCCCTGGTGAATCTCATGTCTGTACCTCTGTCACAGCAATCTATGCAACTACACTACAGAAAATAGATACCTTCTTTTCCCCTTAATTCTGTTTCTATCTCTCTCTGTTGTTTCTTCACTGCTGTACTGGCAGGCTACAGAAGGGATACGTGAAAGCACTCGAAAAACGAAAACTGACTGAGGTGTTTTATTCCCTGCTGGCCGCCGGCATGGGCACTTTCTGTGGCGGAGAACTCAAAGACAGAAAGAATAAATGAAGGGCTTGAGTGCTGTCTGTTCTCAGAAATGCTAAATAAAACTGAGCAAGATGGATCTAGAGTTTCCATAGGGATAGATGTATCGTTTAGTTTGGCGCGTATCCAGCCATAACTGAGCAGGTATGGGCTTTATTTTATTTTTAGGCTCTTTGAGAAGAATTTACTACATTCACCTTTTCCCGCCCGAGCATCAAAACTCATTTGGATGCGGTTCAGACGGTGTGCAACGGTGTTTCATGCATTCTGACTTCTTTACAATGTTAAACATGCTGTCTTCTCATGCTTGATATGGTCAACTTGCCAAAAAACGAGTTGGACGTTATACGTAGTGTTTCTGTGCTCGATAATCTCCCCCAAGGTTCGTATAGGTTCCGGAAAGTTTTTTAGAACATGAAAAACCGTTACGTAACAAAATAATTTTCTTAATGGGCAATTCTCCCGGAAAAGCACACCCACAGCATTTATGCATTCACATTTATGCATTTGGCAGACGCTTTTATCCAAAGCGACTTACATTGCATTATCCTATACATTTATACATAGGTATTTGCAATCCCCTGGGACCGAACCCACAACCTTGCGTTGTTAACGCAATGCTCTTATCACTGAGCTACAGGAAAGCAAGGCGAAATAAATAGCCCGCCCACGTGTCAACCGACGAGCAAGTTTATAATGTATGATATGATGACTTTATGAAGAAAGAAAAGAGATTTGACACTCTGCACATAATCACTGTATCCACTTATCATCGTACTTCAGTCACTGGAGAGAAACAGACAGCTTGAGTCTTTGTGACTGACATGCCTCCAGCATTTGGACAGCAGCCCAGATGTTAGCCACTTCAATGGGAATTACACAGTAGAAACCACTGCTCAAGACGACAGATAATGATCTTTGTTGGGAGTCAACTTCCCATTCAAAATCATTCTGCTTTCATACTCAATCTGTCATAAGAGATTTTTATTGTACTGATCTGATAATTGTCATTTAATCTTATTTAAGATTGCAACTTGTCATTGGTTGAGATAATGTTGATATGTCGAGTTGATGTTTAAATAAACAGTATTATTTTGATGGCGCCACGCTGCCAGTTTTGTGCCAACTTTACTTAGTCATATTGCAAATTGGGCTGAGATAGGAAAAAGCATTTTTCACGAAGCTGTATCTAATCTCTACTGTATGTTGTAGTTTAAAATAATTAGCTGGATGTAAATCTTAAAGATGATATGTCCCAAATAAACACGAGAGAAGTACATACATAAGACCGTTTCATAAAATGAAAGAATCTTGCCATTCTGCACATAACTCATCTCTCTCTCTTTCTCTCAGATGATAGTACAATGGCATGACCCAAATAGACAGCAGCTCTCCTCTGATTGGTTGAGATTAGTGAAAGGAACTTCTTCACATCATCAGTTTTAATAATTTATTAATTTACGCACTGACTCTCTATCAGCACTGGCTGATGAAACTCAAAACCTTGCCTTGCAAAAGGTCTTGCACAAGAACACATAGACAATGCTAAATATAAACATACGATCTATATGAGTGAATGTCATCACATTCATATATTGTACTGTACTATCTTAAAAAAATCTACACTTGCAAAAAATTCATGCAAAAATGTATACATTCAGTGTTATGCAACCATACATTTCAATCTGTTAGTGCAGACACAAACATATACAATATCAATGTATAGAAAGGCTTTCAATCATTATCAAATCCTCTCTTTCTTTAAACAGAATTGAGTCATTCTTCAAGATTTATAATAAACAAGATTAATAAGTATAAGTCTGTTTAATAAACCTTAATGTATCATTAAGTTTTCAGAATTTCTTATCATTTGGTATGTCTTCCTTTTGCATTAATGACAACATGGACTCCAGCAGACATGAGTTCCACAAGTTCGTGCAAAACTTGATGATTTGAGAGTGTTGTAAGAAGCATTTTGGTCTCAGTAAAAAAAGATCAGAACTTTTATAACAAGAAATCACCATGGTTAACATCACAAATTGTCTTTTTCCAAGTGACCAAGCAATAATAAGAAATATTAGGATAATATTAATAATATTTGTTCATATATTAATATTAACAATCACATTAATAAAAACATTTACGTTTTAATTTAGATTAACATGTTTCTCCACATATGGGCCTCAATAAATCCAACATGCTGTAAAATATCCCATTAAAGATCCCACATTTAAAAGAACATCAAGAGAAATATGATGTAATTTTGTAACACGTCTGTGTGCACCTCTATGACTCTGCAAGGGATTCTTACTTCAGACTGTCTATCTCTGCACATATCTACCCCCCCCCACCATCTCGAAGCAGAATAAATTATTATTTATGTGCTTGTGTGTGAAAGTACTACACCGCAGTAGCAGCTCATTCCTGCAGGCTAGCTGTGATGCTATCAGCTATCAGTTCCCCTCCAGCAGGGCACAGAGTATGATACCCACCTGAAACCCTCACCCTGACAGACCCTCACGCTGGGCCAGAAGGGGGGATGGAAGGAGGGAGAAATGGAAAGATTGCTCGAGGAGAAGTAAGGGGTGAGTGACTGACAGTTCTGTGAATGAGTGTAGGAAGGAGTCACCTCATTTCCCTCCAACAGCTACATGCTTTAATCCATTCAACTAGACATTGTGGTCAGTCTGAAGACAGGAAAGAAAGGAAAAAAGGGATGGAGAGGTGGAGAGATGGAACAAGAATGAAATCAGAGTGAACAGTTGAGAGAAGTAAAAAGGTGCAGATGGGTTAAAAGGCCATTTGTGGGTGGTCTTCATCCTAAAACAGGAAAAACTAGACTTTTCCTCCCATTATAGAAAAATATATTTATATAAATCCCCATAAGGAAATCACATCAATTTTTAGATTCCGTGCATTGTCGTTATGTTAATGACAGGTAAACACACACTCCAAATATGCATGATTTCTAATAAAAAAAAAATATATATATATTCATATATTTTTAAATTATTTGTTAAATCATGTATTTGTTGTACCTTTTATTTCAATTTGACTTAAAAATGTTATATGTAGTGGAGTAGGCGGGGCGAGACCGTGGTTCGAGACCGGTGAGTAATTGTGAATAAGCGCCAGCTGTGCGCACACCGGGCTCGAATCACGTAGGAGATTGGGAGCATATAAAAGGAACGAGCGACCGGACCGTCGATGAGAGAGGACCGGGCCCGAACTTGTGTTACGTTTGTATTTGTTTTATGTTTCTGTTGCCGGCAGTCGTCCGTGAGGGGCTGCCGGCTGTTAACTTACTTTATTAAATGTTTGAAATGTCTGCCGGTTCCCGCCTCCTTCCTTCCCTTTTATTGAGATTTGTTACATTATGATACTCACTACTAAGATTGACAATTTAAGAAATGAAAATAATGTCAATGAAAATTTTAATGGTGCTTAAATGTCTTCCTCTTTTATTTTGGAATGAAATGTGACCTGAGCATGTTTACGTGAGGTTTACCCATGTACCATTGCCTTTGTGTATAATTCCATCGCAAATCACACACAAGCAGAGATGAGATGTGTAATGCAGGCGTATCCCCCGGGCCCCAAGGGCATGCTTTACAATGCAGTTGAGGTGACAAAGAATGATACGTATGACGTGTGTGTGTGTGTGCTTGCTTGTATTTGTAGCGGTGTGGATTTCAAGCTTTCATTGATATAACATGCAGTGCCGCGTGTCAGCCGAGCTTAGCCATCCCGAGCATGAGCCGTATACAAGAGCTCACAGATCGATACAACATAGACAGACCAAAGAGAAGAGCTTTGATTAGAAGGATTCGCTTACAAACCTGATTCGCTCCACACTTTACACACACACTGAGAAAATGACTAGGGCAATTTAACAGGACGCATGCACGCACGCTTAAGTACATGGATCTTTACTAACACATGTCGTATAGGCAGGTAATCACGACATCATATTACTGCAAATGATCGATCCAATTTTCCATGCTGCAGCAACATAAACATTTATGGTGCACGGACTATCTTTATTACCAGTCTAGACTACGGATTTGAACTACCAGACATACCCCCACTCCTGAGACACACGCACATGCACACTATATAAGGCCAGGGTTGCAGTAGCCCATGGCAATGTGTCATGTATTATAAATGCAATGTCTCTAAATGTCTCTTCTCTCTGTCTCCGTTCTCATCATTTCTAAGACATGGAAAAACGTAAACGCTGCCACATGACCCACCCTTTGATCCAATGCGCCTCCCTGTCCTGATTCCCTACTTTAGAAAAACAGAGAGAAAGAGAGAGAAGTGTAGACTATCCCCACATAGATTCACAGTTTGCGCTCACAGGAAAATTTTAAAATGGCGTCTTTAAATATGTCTAGATGTATTACACACCTGAAAGTATTAAAAATGTTTATCTCAAAAAATGATCAAGTTAGTCAAAATATTGAATACGTGAGGATGCAAGAGATGAAGAATAACAAAAATTCTGTGAATAACAGGACTTTTGTTAAAAGTTTCTGTGCATAAATTCCTGTAGCTCAGTGGTTAGAGCGTGGCGTTAGCAAAGCCAAGGTCATGGGTTCGACCCCACGATTGCACATTCTTAGAAACAAATGTATAGTATAATGCAATGTAAGTCGCTTTGGATAAAAGCATCTGCCAAATATGGAAATGGAAATAGATTTTGTATCTCTTATAGGGACCTCCTTGGAATGTTCCATTTTTTTATCTTACATGTATATTCGTTTATCATTTTGATTTGGTTATAATTGTTCTGTTGGTTGTATTCTGTTCAAACGTTTGTGCAGTGTTAAAAAAAATGCAACAGGAAGTTCTTCTGGAGCAGCATTGTTTACATTTTCTGAAGAGGTCTTTAGTGTACTTCTAAGGTCAACTTTCTGTAGCTCAATTGCATTATCAGTGCAAATGTTCTAGTGGCTTTGGATAAAACCGTCCACAAAGTGCATTAACGTAATGCAAATGTTTCACTTAAGGCGTTTGCGTCCCTCATCTGCAGCACAGCACACGGCAAAAAAGCAGGTGCTATTTATAGACATTCATCTTTCTCTCATCGAAAACACACAGGCAAACCCACACCAACTCCCTCTAGTTGTTGCAACGCTGTCATTTCTCCATTCTAAACAATCTCACGCACCTACGCAGACACATGTGTGCAAACATGCGCAGACGCGGGCATGGGCCTCTCCTAACAAAAGGCTCGTATCAGAAGGCACTCTGCTCTCCCATCTCACGGAGGAGAAGCATAAAAGCTTGCATCCAATAAGAGAAGTGATTCTTAAAATAGACTCCACTCACAATGAGAAGGAAAGAGCAGCGGAGACATACGAACACACACGCCCAAACGCCTGATGTAACTCTATCTCCAATAACATCCATCATTCTCTGAATAACAGCAAATAAACTCACTTTTAACGCAGAAATGCATTCAGGGCTCACGCTGCAGTGACACTAACTGCAGCCTGAGCACCAAACTGTCTGCATTGAACTTCTTTAAAAGATGAATGTTCAAGGAAGCCGGTGGATTAGTTCATAGCAATGGGATTTGTTTGATTTTGAGAGACCAAACACTGACCACCGTTGCAGCTCAAATTCCTTTCTCATTCTCTCTGTCTTGTTTCAGTCTCAGACATTATGCCCATGGACCGCCCACAGCCCATTCACTGACTGTCTGATACAGTACATATTTCACACGAAGATGGAAAAGACTGTCTAAAATTAGACCGTTTTAATCTAATTGGCTGTTACGACGCAACTTCTGAGAGTAAATGTGAATGTTTTTATCACCACCTAAATACCTTAAGTGTTTAGAAGGTACTATGTAGATGAATTCTTCTTAAGAAACCCTGTTTGACTTTCTTATTTCTGCAGAATAAAAAGTCATTTTGAAGAATGTAGGTGCCCCAACAACACTGGGCCGCATCAACTTCGATATGAACACAAAACCACAGACACATCAAAATTCTCAAAATATCTTATTTGTGTTCCACAGAAGAAATATACAGGTTTTGAACAACATGAGGGTGAATAAATGATGAGGATTCTCATTTTTGGGTAAACTTTTTTCTATTTGTAAAGACTGCCATGCCATCATTCAAAGTCTATTGATGGAGACGGGTATTTTAGATTAGAAAAATGGTGGTTGGTCACTTTACATGTCATTCAGATGGTCTCTAGTTCGAAGCCATTCTTATTTACTAAACGTTATGACTTATCTCTAAAGTCTAGCTGTGTGAGACTACACTCAGATTATTTGATAGAACATGTCCACTAGCTTTACCAGCATCTTCATTCAGTCTGATCGTTTTATGTTCTTTAAAATCAGTTTAAAAGCAATTAAAAGCCGTTAATTAACTATAAATGTACATTCACGAATGGACTTCTTCAGCGTGGGTGTGGGTATACGAGCGTGTGCCTGTCACGTGGGAGGTGGTGCGGCCCTGCGTGCAGTGAAGCAAGTCCAAGCAACACCTGGCGCCACCTGACAGTGCCCTGCATCTACACATACTGTAGACACCCACATGCGGCACAGCAGATGGGCACGCAGCCAAGTGGAGAGAATTTGTGTGAGGACCTCATGGCCAGACACGCTCTGTCAACAACAAAAAAGAAGAAAACAATAAAACAGAAAGGGAGAGACAGGATCGACTATATCCAGAATGCAAAAATGTGCTGTCCACTTCCTCTGTGTTTTTCTCCCTCTGTCTGTGCATTTTACCCCTTATTTTCGAATCTTTCTTCAACTCTCCCTTCTCCATTAGGATGTGTCTTAAGCAGAGGTCTTTGGCCTGGCTCCAGAATGTTCTGACAGATTGCAGGCAGAGTGTGCACGGGTGACTTCACTTTGCTATTTCCTGTCACAATGCACCTCCAGCAGTCCACCATCCCTGCCCAAAAACCATCCAGAATGCATGTGTGTGTGTGTGTGTGTGTGTGTGTATGCGCGCGTGTGCACGCAGGTCGAGTCCTGAAGTAGTCTTGACTATTTGAAAAGCTCATTAATCAGCTAAAAAATGTTTTGCTTAAAATCTAATAATAAAAACCGGTTTACGAGAGGGTTAGATTTAGCGGTGGAGGACCGAAAATATCAGCTTAAAGACGATAGAAGTCTATGGAATGTCTTTATAAACCCGTGTGTATTGGTTTGTTCTGTATTATTGTATTCTTGTATTCAAATTGAAAACATAAATAAATAAATAAAAATGCAAAAAGGTTTGTCACAAAAGGTTTGTTTTGTGTGTGTCAGTCCTTCTCTTCCTTGACTTGACCCCTTACATAACACTGCCACCTTCCTAATGACTGTGAGTGCTCGGAGCACAGATGAAGTCTGAACATCCGTCTGGTGATATAAGCGGCTCTTTGTCATCTTACTACAGCCCTGGGACAAAGCGTGAGAGAGAGGAAGAGAGAGAGGAAGAGATGTCAAGAGAGAGGAAAGATGGAAAAAAAACTATAAAACTACGTGACACAACATGCTTACAGGCTGTAGACGGTGATGTAAGGGATTGGGAAGTCTGTGTGTATGTGGGTGTGTGAAGGGGCTCCATCTTCTCACCCATCAGCCGAATAATCAATAATAATGTTATTGTGCTATAGCCTGTGAGAAGATAGTGGAGGCTAATGGAATGAATGACATATGAACCATTACAGAAACACTCTTCCTCGTACTGTAGACACTTTGGTATGGAAACCTGCTCAGCCCAACACAGCTTGGCTAAAAATCACCTGACATGAAACTGTATCTTTCGAATCTAGAACAAAGTGTATGATTCTCACTTCTACTGGTTATTGGTTACATTATTCAAAATTTTGCATTTCTTCAAATGTCTAATGAAAGACTGACTGAAATGATGCTATAAACACTAATAAATAATAAAAACATTTACAGTAGCAGAAGTAAAAATACTCAAAGTCAAAAACATTATTTCATTCTATTGATCAAACTTATATCGCCTTATAATCTTTTAAATAATATCACAGCCTAAAGGAGTTTCCTTAAAAAATGAGAAGTTACAGTCTCGGACACACAAACAATAACAGATGCACAGTGATATACTCAGCATCTAGGTTAACAACTGTTTCATCTCATACCAATACGGTTCTCGGTTTTATAAAATATATAACTCTGGTTCTGGATGCTGATTGGTCAATACAGTGCTCCAGCTGAGCTATAATTTATGACAGAAACAGCTATGACAAAACATATAATTCCACACCTCCCTTCACAGCACTCATAGGCTGATCAGTACATTTGTTGCATAGCAACATTCTGTTACATCAGGAACTACGTCTTCTAGAAGAGGTTTCACAATACAGTTTCTCATACGCTTTGATCAATTATAGCATGGCTGGAATGTTGTGTTGTCGAATCAGCATCCAGAATTTTCCATTTTATAAAACTAAGCAATGCTTGTTAATGTTAATTGATATGTCGGGCTACCCAGGCATAGTAGAAGTACCCTTAAAGCGAACTGCATGCAAAAATGGGAATGAAGTACTGTGGGAAATGTCTGGGTTTAATCAATCCTCCACCTTACTAAAGAGAGTGGACCGAGAGAGGAGAGGCTTTCGCTGCAACAAATTGACGAGGACGTTTCATGATGTCCACACTTTGCTCTAGACAATGTCCACCTCTGCAGGTCTCATATTTCCATGACCCCCTAATGGAGATAAATGACTTCAATTCTCTAAAGTGAGGGCTGTTGGGAAAAGCAGATAGAGAGATTGCAGGGTTCCCCTCATTGAACGTCTTATTCTCTCTCTCTCCCATACCCTTATTCCCTCTCAAGGGAAATGGCGACACTGTGCCCCATTTTGTCACTCTGAGAGGAAACCTTATTGGCTGTAAATTAAAGCTCTGCTGTGTTTGTAGGCTTTGAAGTACGGAGCTTAGAGATGATCTGGGACACAGAGAGGAGGAGAAAAAGAGATTTTGAAATGACATCCACAAAATGAAGTTCAAAACATTTGGAGTAAAGCTGAATAATCCCCCACAGTCAACACATGCATCATTCACGAGCAAGACTCCGCCCACCTCCTGAAGTCTCTGGGATACTAGCATGGAATGAATTAGTCAATTGAAAGTTTTTTTTTTTTAAGCATTCTGTGTAACCGAGTGTCGACATCAATCGATGTTTCACAACAACATTACACTCAAAAAATGGCACACATTTATTTTATACACAGCGTCTATATTGGATATGATGTGATGTGTGCAAGATGGTTTATCATGCTAGTATTAATACACTTAGCATCAGAGAGTGAAAATGGGTAAATTTCCAACAATATAAAAAAATAAATATAAATACTGACTTTTATATGCTCTTTCGCAATTCAATTTCTATTCATGTTACAAGTGCACATGCATATTACTTGGCCAGAACACAGAAACACCCAGAGCTGACTTTAGTCATAAGTTTCTTATATACATTAAGACAATTCTTTGCAATCAATTCATTGTATTTGTAAATAAATCATCTCATTACCAACAAGAGAGTAAATAATGTGGTTGGAGTAGCTATGTAACTGTCATTTAGCCTGTTGTGTGCTTTTAAATCTGTGACGTGTTGTGATGAAAGACAGTGAGTTTGGACCGGAGCTGACAAGTAAGTAAAAGGTCAGAGATACAATACGTTTCTCTCATCTCTCAAATTTCCCTGTAACATCTAATCTTCACAAGCAGAACGCTCCTCTGAGCACCTGCCATTTCTGTGAACCTTCCTTTATATTTGCTCACACTGTCAATATCTGAGGGAAAAATTGGATCTTATAACAACAGAGTATTTTGTGGGCATATGCAGCAAAAAGCACATTTCTCGAAAGACATGATAAATACTTCTCATAAAATAAAACATTTCACTGTCATGCTTACCAATTTCCATTGGTTTAACTCGCACGCAGAAGTCTCTCTGACCTTCAAAAATACAAATATCCTTGCCCTGATTTATCAGCACCAAATCCTCTCTGCAGTCAACATCAGAGGTAGGTGATGCCGTTTGTATAGGTCCACAATGGTAGCATTCATCTTAACCCACTTTTAGGCAATAATCTACATAAACTCCACCATCTCCTGGGAGAGTGACGGCACAAGACAAATTACAGCTTCGGGGTAAATGTGATTGCACAGTCCTCTGTGTGCATGTGTGTGTGTGCACAGAGATATTGTCCTTTGACAGCAATTTACAACTCTACAGAGCACCCCACCACTACATAATGCAGTGGCGTTTAACGCAATAAGAACTGGCTGCAAATATCAAACTCGCAATCGAAAGGCAGCTGCAGAGATCCCACACACTCACTCGCTTCCTTCGCAGGAGGTGCGATAATGACAGTTTGATTAGCTTTTAAGTGAAGTCCTCCCTGGCATGTCTCCTGTGGGGCCTTTCCACCTTATCTCCTATTAGTATGATGCACAACATCTGACCAGAGCAGAACACATACATTAGTCACATGATTAGAGAGAAGCACCGGTGAGAGAGCATGTGTTAAACTACGCTAAAGTCCGTATTCCCATGCTAAGGATACAAGGCATACCTCCACAGGAAAGGGAAAAACGAAATCAATTTCATCAGCCAACAGTTGAATTTAATTAGAAAAAAAAAAACATTTCAGCTTGCACACAGCATACACATTGTTTAAGGAAACAAATGTATACAAATGTATGCCCATGGTGAGATCACACACTGTATGCAGGAGGAAAAGGAAACAACTCTACATAGTCAGATACACAGATTCAGCACCATGGACAGCAGCACAAAACCTCTGCAGCTCTGCAATCACATACACTGCCAGAGTCAATGACTTTAACCTGTATATTGATTACTTTTTACAGCGCTCACAAAGCAGCAGTGTAACCAAAATTATCAAAATTAACATTATCATTGAGAGTCTTTCAGTATAAACTTTATGACTTGTGGATTTACATTGAAGCATTTTCTAGATTATCCAATGCAATTTACAGTATAGGTAAAATATACATTTTATCAGTACGTGTGTTTCCTGGGATTCAAACCCGTGACCTTTGTGCATATTATGCAATGCTCTACCAATTGAGATAGCATTAGATCATTCCTTCACATAGATGCAAACTTTAAGGTAATACTTGCATACAGCATTTTTTACATGCATTTGCACACTGTATTTTGATTAGGTCAATATTATATTTTCATATTTTTATGTTTCATTCATTTGCAAGTTTCCTCCTACTTCACTCCGCCTAGGAATTTCCCGACGTCCTAGACTAATTCTACGCGCATGCGCAATGCGCTTTAATACTCTTGACGAACAAAAAGACTTCAAAGGAAATTTGTATTAAGAATGATGTATATAGAATGCACTGCTTGTAGCTTGCTTATTTTGCTAAATTCTGGGCCCCATAACGTTTATCTTGTTGCCAACTTGCCGCTGAAACGATCTATAGCAGATCTATTCAGCAAAGCACCTTCCTGCTGAAAAGAACCACAGAACCCTTCCCAAAACAAGATAGAAAATGAAATGGATTTAATGGTGATATTGGGGATTTAATTGGTTTTAATGGAAACTATAACTATATAACTATATGGTATTTACTGGTATGTGATGATTCTATTGGTGGGGTGTTCTGTCAGAATAGTCCTATTAGAATAAAGGCCAAAACACACTACAAAAAGGAATTTTGTAATTATATAAATGTAAAAAGTTGATGGTTCGTAATGTTTTTTTTAATGGAAACCATTTCTGTCATGGTTTCTATTGAGTTTCTATTGTTTTTTTTAAAAGCACAACTCAAAGTTTTCTTTTGCCGTCTTGCAAGCACTGGTGTTTTTTCCAGGGAATGCGAATCTAAATGAATTCTGTCTGTCTATATTTAACATCTGATTACACAGCAGCACACACAACAATCTTTTAATCAACAACAAAATGAGCAAAAAAAACCTTCCCTCAGAAATCAACCCCAAATAGCAAGAGGCACGACAGCATCGCAGGCGGCAAAAGTGACTTAATAGGCGGAAATTATGAATACATGCAAGGGGAAGTGTTTCTGTCCATTCACGGTATCATTTCCATCCCTCACCGCAGCTTGTTCTCCAAACGCAGAGACCTCGCAGTCAGATAAATGATGTAGCCGTGGAAAGAAGCATTCAGGTGGAACATATTGCATTCAAGGCGACATGGCTCGCTCCTACATGAGCCACCATCACTTCCTTCTATCTCCCTCCTTCTGGCCTTTGATTCTGCACGGTCACAAATGTGTGCCAATCAACACAGCAGACCAAGCCACTCTTTATAGAAAACTAATTATCAAATCATTGCGAAACTTCTGATGAATGACATCAAGTAGACTGCGCACGAGATTAGATTTAGTCTTCATTTAAAATGACATCAAGAGCATTCAGTGAGTGTTTAATACTGTTCAAATGAACAATCCAGCTGCGTTTGTGATTTGAAATGCAAATGAGCGCCACTTAATGATCATTTATGGGATAACATGAAACCAGATCTACATTTGTCGCAACTCAAGCTGAGCCTAAAACAAACATCATCAAATTTTCCCAAAGATCATCAAGTTTTCCCTATGAGGGTTATGAAAATCATAATATGCTGATGACATTACACCAGCGATCGACTGACAGACGTAAATAATTACATTAAACATTTAAATACCAGCTCTTCCGAAACGTATGTTGCCTATTTGGAAGTAGATGGCATGGTGGCTCACTAAATGAGCATCTAACTGAAAATTGCTAACGTTCAAACTGCTCTACAGAGAGCATATTGTAAATATGTAATCTCCTTTAGCAAAATGCGAAGACATCACTAATCTTGTGTCAGCCAATGTAGTGCTTCGAAAGGGAGGGGTGGAGTGAGCCGTTGCTTGCAATTCACAAACACAGGGCTGTACATGCTACGGAAAAATTGGTCTGCGCTACAAATAAATGTAATAGTGTAGCACGCGTGCGATACAGTTTGGCAGGAGCATTAGACAGAGCCACTTGTTTGTGTAAAGTGCGTTTGTTGTTGTGCTTGTTCGTGTGTGAGGTTAACTAATGGCGCACCACTATTTATTTTCGTTTTTATTTAGTTTTTGCAATTAAAACTTGTTTTCCAGCTGCATCGAGTCAAGTGATCTAGAGCCCTATGATCTGCGCGATGTGGGAAACTGAAACACTGAAACTCAAGCGTCTGCGCGACAACTCACCAAAATAAAAGCTTGCTTAATTTGAACCAGATGATAAAATAATTAACTTGTAGTAAATTTATAAACTGAAGTAAACACTATAGTATACTTTCATATTTACTATAGTAGGGTTCAAATATACTATATACTGTAGAATTTACTACAGTAAACTGCAGTAAAATTCTTGTTTACTAAAGTATTTGTAATGGACAAAATTATTTACTACTGTACAGTAAAGCATTAAAAAAATACAGAACTCAGAGAAATTAAAAATAAATATTTTTTATAATATGTTTTTTATTAAAACAAAAAATTATATGGCCCTAATTCATCCATTTGTATAACGTTAATGTCCTCTCTCAGTTACTTCTCTATTAATGTGATGACCTGCACTTGTGTTTTTTTAAAGATGATAACAGACATATACTTTTGCTACAACTGTTCGGCCTGTGCTACAAAACTTTAAAGCTCTGTAGCACAGGTGCTATGTGCAAAAAAAGTTAACGTACAGCCCTGAAACACGACTGCTATATGCCGCAAAATTTTATACACTGGACCTTTAAGAAATGTCGATTGGTTACCAACTATCTTCAAATAATCAGTATCAAAATACAAAATGGGTTTTGCAGAAGAAAGTCATAAAGGTTCAGAACGACATTAGGGTAAGTAAATGATCAAAGTTTTGTTGAAGTCGCATTGAGTTGCAGTGTGTAGGCTACTGCCATTAAATTATCCTTTATTAACTCATTTTGTGCAACGAGGAAGAAAGTCATTCATGTTTGTAACAAGGGAGAATAAATATTCATTTTTAGCTGAACTGTTCCATTATAGCTGCTTACTAGGCAGGCAACTCACTAGGTTCTGGAACAGAGCTACAGTTTTTAGTCGCGAAGGTTGTTGAGGACAGCGTAAGGGTGTGAGCCGAAGATTTCAGACAGCGTCTCCTGCGCAGAGGTCCTATTCTCTATCTCAGCATGGCCCTCTGCTCCAATCACAGCACTTCCTGCTGCGGGAGATAATGAAGGCGGGCGGAACCCTCTAGTCTGATGGCCTATCAGTATCACAGAGGTATAATCAGCACAGGCAACCCCCTCCCAGCTCACACGCACGTGCATACAAATTATTCATCCCGTGTCTGGCATTCCATCACTAACCCCTCTCGTCTGCCCGCTTCTCCATCATTGATTACTTCAGTTGTTTTCCCCATCCGCCTCCCGACTTGGAGCTTGTACGTGATGCGCTTGCAATTTCTACAGCACGACGGTTGCTCGGGTGAGAAATTGGCACAGTGTGTGTCAACTTGCCATTTGTTCACCCTGCAAAAAACACTCGCATTGCACCAGCAGGGTGGCAAACAGGATAATTGCCCATTTCTGAGTCAGTGGTGTATTTATGACACATGGCACGTCAGTCCTCAGTCAGGATCGTCGCATGAACTAACAGTGAGCAATGATGAAATCATAGACTGCAGTCCTACAGAATGTGCATGTTTGAAAGTGTGCATAAATGCTTCGGTGACATCACATTGCCTAAGATTTAGACTATGCTCGAGATCCTCCCACTCAGAGCACAGAATCGATTTATGAGGGATGGTTAGCAATGTGCAGCCTTGGAGGCAGAGAGCCTGCAGACTGCATCGGGAAGAGGTCTGGGGTTGCGTCTTCCTGTCTGTGCGGCCCACTCAGACAACCTCCTACTTGTGCTTTTGCAACACAGCAGGGTTTTGCGCTGATACATTACCAAGAAACTTTTCTAAAGATAATTTGCAGCCCTTACGGAGATATTTTTTCAGAATCGCCAGTATTTTATTATCTATTAAATAGATTGTTTAACCAAAACCGGTATGACTTACTTTTTTTTGTGGAACGCAAAAGAAGATATTTAGAGATTTCACTGTGGTTTTGTGTCCATACAATGAAAGTCAATGGGGGGCAATGTTGTTTGGTTACTGTAACACAGTTCAATGTAGGGAAGGAAGGAGGCGGGAACCGGCGAACATTTAAATAAAGTTTTAATAAAATAAACAAACAAAAACACGGAAGTAAAATGCCGGCAGCCACCTCACGGTCGACTGCCGGCCACAAGAACATAAATATAAATACAAACTTAAACACATGTCCGGGCCCGGTCCTCTCTCGTCTAATGTTCTGCCAGCTCGTCCTTTTATGCTTCCGTTCTCCTCCGTCGTAATGCGGGGCCGGTGTGCGCACAGCTGATATCCATCATCACTCACGCCACCGGCCCCGCCCCTTTGTCTGACGGCTCTCGCCCCGCCTTCCTCGCTACAGTTACCAACATTCTTCAAAATATCTACTTTTATGTTCTGCAGAAGAAAGTAAGCCGTACAGGTTTGGAATAACAAGAGGGTTAATAAATAATTAAAGATTTTTAACTGTTGCATTTAAAAGGGATGAACTATTTGTAATTTAATAAAAACCTTTTATCAAGTTTACTATAACTCATTAATCTTGCTTTGGTTTAGACAAAATAACTAGCCAAACAATGTATTAACCTATGATTGTGTGATATTGTTTATCAGTTAAATTCATAAAACATCAATACATCTATAATCACTTACACCAAACTCTTTTTTGACAGTAACAAGACACATGCTCATATATTTCAGCAACCAAAAAGCATAACTTACAGCCCAAAAACAAATACACAAATAGCCACCACCCATTTCAAAGACACATAATATGCTTCTGTAGCTGTGCTGAGCTGCTGTTTTATTAGACTGTGCTGAGCTGCTGTTTTATTAGAAAGTCAAAGAGGTATTGTGCTGTTCACATGACAGAGGGTAGACCTGTGCGTAATGGCTATTGAGGCCTAAGCACTATTTCCCTAGTGCAAGCAAAACCCACTTTGATTGTATTGCAGGGGAATGCCAATGCAAACCTGTTTGGTGATACAGTCTAATGACAACAAACACTGCATACATATGCAATCGCCCCGGCTCTGAAGACTGAGCCTCATGCATACTGCATGACTAAACTCATACCATACAAATAATTCAAATGCACCCCACAAACACACACAAAATCACACACAGATTATAGTGGACTAATGCCATACTGGGAGCAGAGGTGAGCGTATGTGGACAGTGCTCAGAGTTCCCTGGAAAACCACGCAAAAAAAATCACTTTGGATTACATCAAAGGTAAACAGGAGGAGATGAGAGAGTGGGTTTAAGTCTTCATTGCTCTAGATATTGGAGCTCAAATATGGAAAGCAGGAGTGTGGCAGAGGGAGAGAAGGGGGTCTTAATCCATTTTGATCCCCTCCTTTACGCCAAGCAAACCCCACAAATAGCATTGCCCACAAAAATGGCAGCCACCTCCACGAGAGAGATCTCAAATGATGGCACGGGATGGGCTCCGCAGCATCCTAATCTCCATAAAGCAAACTATGCCAACAGTTGTGAGATTATTCTAAATGTCATCTTTTTAATAAACATTTCAAATATCTATTTCAACACTCACAGCTGACAACATATCTACCTTCTGGCAAAAAGCCCGGAGAAAAGGCGTTCGGGTTGGAAAGGGGTATAAAGGTTACGTTTCTGAGGTTTCCAAGATGTACAGCAGTCGATTTCTTTAAGACTGCAAAGGAAGCTCAGCTTCCCCTATAATTGTCAAAAAATGAATGGTCAAATATATGTACTATTATGTTAACATTTTATTGACTAAAAATGCGTTAAACACGTTCATCTCGAACGAAAACAATTTCGTTCAGAATCAGCTACTTAGGTCGGCTGACTCGATTTCCTTCTCATTCATTCCCGTAGCGTACAGTGCATTACCTCTGTTGAAGCCCAGCGTCCATTGACTTCAATGGGGCTGCTTTAAACAGTTTTTTTCAGTGCTTAGAAACAAGACGGTCATTGGATAATGCTGCGATTATGTCCCGCCCACGGACGCTCAGCGTCTCTGGGATGAATGGAGGAGTGGGCTGGCCCGGACCCCGAGCGTCTGCGTGATGATTGGAGGGTCTGTCATCTCTTTTTAATCCACTTTTATGTCCTAAAACGCTCGTTTTTTGGGGTCGACAGCTTATAAAAACGTATTTCTTGTTTTTTTTTTAGCTTGTTTGCTATACACATTGTCACATATCAGCTTTTAGACATTTTTTTTTTATTTTTTTTTATAAATCATAAATGACAAGGAGGCGGCAGCTTCTCGCAATGCAAAGAGACGGTTGGTGTGGGCGTGGGCGTGGTCTTCAGATTATGACGCGTATCACTCTGTGTCTCCATTTCCAACTCAGTCCCATCGCGGATTTTGCATGTGTAGTCGAAAGACAAACTGCTGCAACCTTCATGTATATTTCACACAATTTCACACCACATTCATTGTTTCAGTTTAACATAATTCCCACATTTCCTCCCGTTGAGTTAAATATATATATATATATTAGATCGTTTGTTCATTAATTCATGTAGTCTGAACTAGCCAGCTAGCAAACTGCACACGATGGCAGACAGTGCTAATATTGTCGACCTGATTTTGGCAAAGCCATTAGAAAGTCTTCCTTACGAGGAGAAACTTAGAATTAAACAGCAGGGCAGATCAACACCTAAGATTGATTTAGTGCAAAAGATAGGGAAAAGTAACAGGTCTTTTCAGCTCTCCTGGTATGACAAAGTTAGCTGGCTGACTGGAAGTGCTGTGAAAAAGAAAATGTACTGCTGGCCATGTCTCTTGATGAAACCATCTCATGGATGTGTTGTTTGGTCAAAATTGGGGTTTGGAGATCTGTCAAACTTTGACAGGGCATATAAAAGGCATGAAAATAGCTGCTGGCCATTGAGAGGACACTGGTCAAGTCACTGGAAAAGACGCCTAGTTGGTACGACAGGGTTACAGAGCATTTTCTTGAAAAGGAACGTAGGGCAGAATTTACATATAAATAAATGGACAATTTTTATGATTTAGGCCGAAAATGAGCTTCCCCTCTTTAAAAGATCAGCAGCCGCCACTGATGTACAGTAATCAAGACTTCATCAACAAAATAGTCATTTTAATAGCTTTGAAAAAAATGATCGTCATTATTATTATATCACAACAATAGCTTATTCTGCTTGTTGTATACACCCAGGGTAATTTTAAACAAACAACTGATTACATGATGGCTTTCTTTGTATAGCTAAGACAAAGCACATCAAATTCTTAGAAAAAGAATTCTGCCAAAAATACTTTGGGAAAGTTACCTAAAATACGTCAAAGTTGTCCAGACTTCATTTTATTAGTGCTAGAACGGGGCT
This sequence comes from Triplophysa siluroides, assembly GCA_006030095.1. Classification (NCBI taxonomy): domain Eukaryota; kingdom Metazoa; phylum Chordata; class Actinopteri; order Cypriniformes; family Nemacheilidae; genus Triplophysa; species Triplophysa siluroides. The sequence goes on from VCII01000702.1 coordinate 744,862, forward strand.
TTACTCCGATTAAGTGGCTCATGGTCATTCTCTCATTCTCCGAACTCAAAGTTCTGAGGCCACGTGTGTCTCCAGATCCACTCAGACAGACAGTTCAGGTCCTCGGCTCATTAAAGCAATAAAACCGCACAGCGGCAAAATCCTCTTTTGGCTCTCTGTAATCCTCCACAATCGCACCAAATTAAATCTGCAGAGCCCTATATGACAAATACCCCAGAGCTGGAATGGAGAAAAGAGAGGCGGAAAAAACAGAGGGAAGAAAGGCCCAATGACAGGACGCTCGGTTCATGTGACCTTTTTGTCTCATGGCACAGTCAGATCAGACATGCTTCACGGAGGTGGACGTTGGTACACGGTTCAGTGGCATTGGATGTTCCACAAGTTGGCAGAGAGCAAACACCTAAAATTCACAGAATCTTCCCTTGTGCTATAATGTAAAGTCAGCATGAGCTGTCGTTTCCCCCAGGAGCTGCAGGACTGAGCTATTACTCAAATGATGACAGAAAAAGTGAAATGATTTATGACAAATACACAAAATATTTTCGCAGGCTTTCAATCTGGATAAACCTATCAATGGGACCGACTATACTCTCTAACCAAATTTAATGGGATAAATGAGATGGAAACCGATAAGGTCCGGAGTGAGAAGGCACAGTTGAGCGAGAATGAATATGAATAGAGAGGGAGAAATGAAATTCTAAAAGGACATGTCTTTCCTAGTCAAAACTGCTGACAAGCAGAAAAATATTCCTGTTTTAAATTATTATATAGTATGCTATACTGTAGTATATTAATTATATACTGTAATATATTGAAATAAAGCAGCACACGAGCCAAAAAAGTAGCTGCCTCACTGAATTCTTAATAGAAAAGGGCAACTTTTCTTCATTGCACCTAGAGTTTGGTCAATAAAACTCTTTCTGCAAGGCTTTAGGTTGTCCAAGAAATGGAAAGAAGATGAATCAGCCATGCTTCAGAGATAAAGTGTAGGGGAGGGGTTATGGCAAAAGTCACAGTAGAATACACTGGCTCTTGTACTGTATTTATAGACAAGCATGCACTCGCAAAGCTTAAACCTCGCAGTAAACCACCCATAACGTCCTCCCAGTGAACTACAGAGAGGTGAAAGTGCTAAAGGGGAGGGTTTGTTTTGAACACGGCTAACATTCACTCCTCTAAAAGATCAATGTGTTCTATAGAGAGCAAAAAGGTCCAGCCTTCTTTTGTCTGTTGAAAGTGAAGCATTGGACAAGTGTGGCAGGGGAATCAGCCCCTCCGAACACAGGCGCTTACTCACAACTCTGCATGGCTTAATGCCAAGAACGGCCGCTACTGATCCGAGGCCTGAGGGTTCCTGTCCCCAAGACTGCTTATGCATGAACATGCATCACCTCCTCTGATTATAAGCTATATGAATACAATTGTGCATATACATGTGGATATACAACCATAATATTTAAAATATCAGTAACCTCAAGTATTATTTATGTATTGTAAGACAGAAAATATTCAAATCTGTTTGCCTTATTCCACTGTTTAAAAAAATACATCAATACTGTTGTCTAGAAGAGATGCAGCATTATTGTCTCACACAATAAGGCTCATATAGACAAAAGTATCCACTGTGCTGTATACAGTATATTTGATATGTATAGGCTCAATATGAATCTAATAAAATGTATTATTTTTGTCTGAAGTGCCCGGTTAAAATTCTGATACCAAATAACCAAAACCTCGCCTAAAATATTGAAAGAGACAGCCTTTGGCATAGCTTTATGAAATTTTGATATTGGGTTTTTTCAGTGCTTACAGCGCACAGATGAGGATCTGATAAAAAAAATGGGAAAACGCAGCCAGCAATTATTTCATGGGTTCCTGCTTTTGGCACGGAAAATGAAAAAGGGAAAATAATTAAGAAAATCTCAGAGTACTTATCAACAAGAAAGAGTGGATAGGCATCAGCAAAAAAGTAATTTCACCGTCCCTGATTGCATCCCGGGCCTTATGGGGGGTGGCAGAGTGTTAAATACTTCCTCTTGTGCAGTCAGCGATTTCCTGTGTGCACGGGCCCATGGGCTCCCGGTTGACCTTGTGTTTGGGAATGGGCGACTGTGTGGAAGCTAGGATCAAAGACAGCGTTCGTAAGATCTAGCGTGGTGTCAAATGTTAATCATCCTCTTCACCAGGTAACCTGATGCTTGAATTTACAAAACAGGAAAAGGGTCTTTCCAGCGCATCACGTGTGCTTATTTCACATTTAAGGTAGAGAGAAGTCTCTGGGAGAAGGGGAAGCACAATACATACCCTGCGTCCCATGCGCATACTATCCGTCCTAAATAGTATTCGAAAGTAGAATTTGTATGTCCCAAAGGTATGTTAAAAATAGTATTCCAAAGATTCCCGGATGGTCTATTACTTCCGGTAGAAATCCGAAGTGCAGAACGACGCACACTCTAACTCAACTCACTGCGAAATTTTCGTATGCGTTTTTTCGTATTTGGCGCTCGTTTGTACGGTGTCTCCGAATTGTCAAAACACCTTTCAAAATCCTTGCTACGGATGTGAAAAACGCAGAAAATAGAAAATCAAACCCAGTCCGAATTTTTTTATGACGGACGAAAATATCGTAGGCAGTGTCTAAATGTGGTTGACACAACGTGAGGTCGTATTTATTTTTTAACATGCGAAAAATCCGGATGCTAATTTCGGATTCTATGTGCAATGGGCTTAAGCCTTCACTTTGACATCTGTCTTTCTACATAAGATCGAGAAAGATAAGGCCGCAAACAGCTGTTGACATCTGGCATTCAAGACGCATTCGATTAAAATAAAATAAGTGTTCATCTTGTAAGTCCAGCTGAAGCATGGGCTTGTCAGCATGCAGAAATACATCTAAAACAACAGAAAGGCTGAAAATATAAAATGTTAAGCAGAAAATACATTGAAAAACAGCATTACAAACACCTCAACAGTCAACACAACATCCAGTGTTGAAGAACACAGCTCTAGAACAGCTGTGCCATTATACTGAGAATGACCGTACATGTTGTATAGTAGGAACGCATTTCACAGGCTTCTATTGTTTCTTCATCGCTGTCATCATTACGCATGCATGAAGTGTCAAACCAACAGGAATGCAGCTTTAAGAAGCTCGATGACATCATACATTTGAGATGAATGCAATGCAGCTATTGTGGTGTGGCAATAATTGCATGCCATGTTAGTGCATTCACTCACACTGGATGTCTGGATTTCAAACCCCCACACATGTATATAGGGAACCTTGAGGATTCACCAAGGAAACCACGATTCCTGGAGGCAGATATAAAAAACGACTGCACAAGCCGCAGAAGTCAGGCGCTAATGCTCTTATAGCCGCAGACAAAGCCACAGACGGCGAGCGTTCCCGATTCCCCAGTGTAGCAGACAGCAGTGGGTTAAGTCCATAAGCTCCCCAAAAAAATCCATATTCACAAGTCTTCTGATCAACTAACTGCTTAAAACCTTCCAAAATGTCCTACTCCCCGAGGGCAAGATTTCAAGCATTTAGATTTTATTTGGCGTTTTCATATGCCTGCCAAGCCAAAAACTCTATTAACCTGTGGGGCATATCATCAATTCGGTGTGTCTTAATTTGGTAGCCCCAGTGCAATGGACAAAATGGCCTTTTTAAAGGAAGCAAATCAATTTCATCTCATACGAAGAACTGCACAATCGCTTGAAGTTCCTTTAAGCAAATGCTATAATAACATCCCCCATATCTGAGAAAATATGCCCGGTGATGGATCAGCTCTCTCCTGCTAAGTCTCTCAAAGTCAGGGCTAAATGGCTTTGTGATAAGCCGGTTGTTGATGTTTTTCACTCTCTTGAAAATCAATGAATCCTGACAATCTCCCTTCTTATTCCTGCCATAGCCATGCGTTCACCGTGAAATGGCTTAATTGTTCACAGACGCCGACAAAGGCGTTAACATACGACCATAGATGATATTCATAAAGAACTCTTATTCTTCATTCCTGTCCTATTTTCTTTCTCCGAGGCCTCGCTTCAAAAAACGTTTGACGTTTCTTTTCCATTTGCCTGGATAGGTTTTGATCTGCGAGGCAGGTAGACGCAAAACCATCATGAGGTGATCGTCAAACAAGGCGAAGGTTGCGTAGCTAGTCGAGCAGAAAATATTCTTTATTTTTGTCCAATGCTGTGCTAAATTGAGCCTTCCCTTGATACACGCTAGCGGTGCTTCATACCTGAATCAGAAACCAGGTTAAAGCCTGATAGACGCCATCGCTAAACAAATAGATGATATTGCTCTAGAGACCCTCCTGCATCTCAGCCAGAGCACAACTAACTAAATACTGTCTCGATCCTACACACCAAACCTGCCGATCTGCAGAGAAAATACACCAACAAAAAAGATTTCTAAACAAAATCCCAGCCTACTGAAATGTAATGAAAACCCAAGGTTGAGCCAAACAGCGAAACAAATAAACAGCACCTGAAGACTCCCTACAAACATCGCCTGTTTTCTTTCTTTGTCAACACACGCTTAACACTAAAAGTGCCATTACTTTTCATTGTTCCCACATTTACCATTCTGTCTGATTACATTCAACGTTTGTTTTGTATTTTAAGCGTAAAAAGCACAAAGATCCATTCAAGTGTTTTTGTTTTTAAGCATACTCCACTTTGTATGTGGAGCATGTTCAAAATTCATACATTAAAACGGCTTAGTGGCAATTACACCCCATGCAAATGACTGACCAGCCATAATGGAGAACTAAACATCAATGGCACTTCTGGCTTTCTATTGGCTCAAATGCAGGCCGCTCTCGCTGCAGGGGCTGATAGTCAGAAAGTGGCCTGACTGGGGCTACAGCAGGTGGTAAAAACTGTTAATGGCTAAAAACAGCAGCTTCATCATTGTCCAGATTGTGTTGATTGTTGCATATCCATGCATAAAATTTGCCCCATTTTTAGCTAAATCTACTTACGCTGCATTTTACACACTATTTTGGGAGGTGCAAGACGGCAGCACAAAGGGAAGATGGGGGAGGGAGGCCAACATGCTACAGTCGCAGCCTATGCTAATCGGCTTTAATCCAAAACTGAGTTTAACAGAACAATGAAGAAAGGAAGTCGAGAGACAGTGAGATAGAGAAAGTGATTCATATTTGCATTGCTGACACACTGATCCCTGATGGTGCCACCTAGCAAAAATCGTTCATGTCACAACATCTATTTCGTTTTTCAGCTACTCATCACTGCAGGAGCAAAAACAGATGGGACGGGCTACAAAGTTGCATCTACCATGTAAAACATCCAGGTTCAAGTATCTTGATTGATATTTCCCATAAGCCCCTTGTGTTCTGCCGATGTGCGTCTAGCACCTGTTAAATGATGCTTGATAATGGAGCTACAAGAAATGTGCTTCATGGGTTTTCATATTTCTCACAGGAAGCACCACGGCAAGGGGTGAATCAGTGCTAAAAATATAGTCTCGCTCTTCTATGAGTCATAGGCCCCCTCCAGCACGCATGTTCTCCAGCCAACACAAAAGAAGCGCTGGGAGAAGATGGAGGGAGAACGAGAGACGCAGAAAGAGACAAAGAGGGGAGATAGAAGCCTGGGGGTGGGGGGCTTTTATCGGGGTCTTGCGAAATCTTGGATGTCGTCCAAAAAAATGACATCATCTGTTATTGTTACCTCATTAGTCTTTGATTACTGCGGAAATATGGCCAATCATCGATCAAGTGCTAGTGATGTGATACTTGCTCACCGAGAGGGGTCAGATAGTAACAGTCGTGCCACTAAGTTCAATTTCAGCACCACAGGCCATTTTTGAAATACGCTTGGAATATTCAAGCCTGCTGGAAAAGAGAAATAATGAATAATATGTCATTATTACAGAACATCAAATACGTCTGATCTACTAAATTATGGAAAAGTGTTATTCATCCTAATTCAATAAACAAAGCCTTGTTTGGTTTAATGATCTATTAATAAAGAATGCAACCACTCTGCCTGCAATGATATCTCACATAAAAGCCTTTTTTGTACTCCAAGGTCAGGGTGCTTCATCACAAAACGAAAAAAGGGTGTCTGGGTGAATCTGCCCCCTCACCTTTTCCACTACCCCGTCTGTATCCAGCATTGAATGCAACGCCCTTGAATCTGTTTGGCGTTGAGCCACAGGCAAAGTGACACTGCCCAGCTCAAAGCGTCTGAAGAGAGTCTAAGCACCAGCCGCAGATCAGTCAGTGCAGTTCATAACAGCGTGAACACGTACTATATGTACAATCAAATCATTGCATAATCATGAATAATTGAACTAATGGGTTGTACACACAATGTCATGATGCTTCTTTCATAACTTTGTGTATTGGTGTACGTGTGTTGTGACAGTGGTGAGGGGGTTACTACCTAACATGCAGGCGGCCATCTGTTCAACTCAGGGCTCTGGCTGCAGCTGTGGGGGGCCTGAATAATCCCCAATCCCCCTCATCTGGTCAACCAGTGAAACAGAGGGGCAACATGACCTGCTTTCAGCTGGCAAGCCAACCGAACAGGTCTAATACCTCGCCCAGTTTAAATCTGATCAGTCAAATCTTTAATTCATTTTTTTATTTTCTTTCACAATTTAGAATATTAATAAAATCTAACTAATAACACAAACATAATTATGGAAATCAAGTTACAACTAAAAAAATCTAAAATAAATCAAAACTGTTTTATTTTAGCGTCTTCAGTGAAGTACTTCAGTGTAACATTTGCGGAGATTTTCTCTTGCCATATTTTCAACCTGCTTCTTATCATTTTAAATACCTCTTTTTAAGATGCTTGGCTTTTAATTGGCTGCAAATTCTGTGCTGTTATAAAAAAAATTCTTAATCATAAAATGTATATCTTAGTCACATTGGAAAATTGTGTCCGCTGAAGTTCTAAACACAAAGACATGGATATCTATTCCTGCAATTTCTTAGATATAGAAATGGACATCACTGCTGTCCTTCTAAAACCTCATATCTCCATATTTGGTGATTTTATTGTTTGCCATAAATCATTATTATTAGTCACCCTTTATGTTTGTCACTGGGGTTTGCAAATATATTCTAATCATTAAAACGTGTTAAAAGTGCTTGTTAACATTTACACCAAAGTATGCAATCATTGAAAAAGTTCTGTGTTTTTTCCATTTCACAGGGGCATGCACAGACAAATAGCGAATAATGGATATTCTGTATAACGTTTACATTAATGCAGACACATGGCAGCAGTAACATGTTTGCATGGCACATAAAATAAAAATATGACCAGATTCAGATTTTTATTGAAATGATTTCATATAAACATGGTCAACGAGAGAAGCACAAAAATCCACGAAGCTTCTTGGATATAAGTGTGACAGGCTACACCAGTCGGCCAGTCATTGTAACTGACTATTTTATTTGCTCCGGTAAACATGCGGTTTTATCTGCTGCTTTTCACTGACAGTCCTAAACCATTAAACTTCGAAATCTAAAAATCTAAACGAACACACATAGTCAAACACTCCCGTAACCATAGTGACGCAGCTGAAGGCAAAGGGAGATGCCCACATGTAATGTGCTGAAATAAAGGGTTTTTCTGCAGCATAAAGCTAACAGCAGGAAATAATAGCTTCCATAAAGCACTCTGTTGCTAATGTAAAAACCAGATAGTACTGGACACTGCAGATGAGTTATATAGCAAAAAAAGAGCAAATACGCATTTGCATTCCAGCAGCAAGCACAATGCACATTCCAGAAATATGCACTACTATATATCAGCAACACTTACAGTCAAGGTATAGGAAAATACTGCAAACCAGATACCAACCACAACTGCTATAGAAGTTTTACAGGTTAATAATAAACAATTGAAGGTTAAAGAAATAATTCTGTCTAAGGTTTAAATAATACAACAACCAGAGGAATGGCCTGAAGGAGACCGTTGTTAAACATTGCTTGACTTTCAGTTCTGAACTCTAGTATTAATATGGAAAGTATGCCAGATCTGCATTCAGGTTGAGCACAGACGAGGCCCTGACCCCTCCTTGTGACAGTCTGCAGGGCTGTGTGATGCTGTTGCCATGCTAAACCAGGCAGCACTCGCCCAAGCCAGATGTGCTCAGCATGTGAGCCGCACCATCTCCACGGAGACACGGCTGGCAGCAGTTCCTGTGCTGTAATGCAGAAACGCAGCCTCACTCCTTGAGTCGCCTCGGTCCGGAGCGCAACTAAATTAGAAAGACCCTTGCGCACACGTGCATGCGCACACACACTAATTTTCCCTCTCATTCAATGTGCCCGTGGCACTGCCTGTCATCACTACAGTCAAAGTGAAAATAATGTCGCTTCGCCCTCTCCGCACCTCACTAATCTGATTATGCCACTCGATCAGAAGCCTGCACTGGCGCTAGAAGCTAGGCGGACACAGGCGCATACACGCGCACTAGCAGTCGTAGGGCCATCTGTGTGTATTCTGTAAGGCGTTAGGGTCTTGACACGGCGGAGAGACCATAACCCCAAATGTAGCCTGAGGCGATGCCCAGGCAGCTATCTCTTGTAGTTTCGTTTTTAAACATATTTTTTCAACAGCCGCAGAATGACCAAGTTCCTTAGGGCCCCAGCTACAGTTATACGTGGGTAGATTGCATATTACGTCAGGGCAGGATTACTTCAGTTTCTAATGGGGGAAAACGAGACAAAAAAGAGTGTCTGAACCATATGTCCTGCCTGCTCCGATGTGCCAGGCAATATCAATAACAATGATTCATGTTGACACAGTTATCTAGTTAGAGAGACCTCTCATTGGCTGTGTCCAGGTCATATGGAGATGAGGGGCTGGTCACCTGATGTCATTAACAACACAAAGCTTATTCAAGCATGAGAAAAAGTCACTACTGGAGCAAGGCTTCTTCTGGATCATTTTCTTGACAACTGAACAAAAAACAGTAGTGCAATAGAATTCCTTTCAACTTTACTTTAAGAATATTTACAGTAAAATAAAGAGACATTATAGCCTTTATATGACGTATGCAAACATCATTTAAATGGTAATAATAAATATCAGTTTATTGTGACTCAACAACAGTTGTCTTAAACTGATTTTACCATTTTAAGTGCTGGAAAAAAACATTATGGGAACTATTCCACTACATAGCTGTGGCATATAAATTGCAAAGTTTTACCATGAAATGTAAATCTCTTTTAATGATCTCAAGTCAGCTTTGAAGGTAAACCAAGCATTTGAGTTTGACTGTCCAAATAACAATACTGTGATGTGGTACTGCATTCCTAATATCACTGCACCTCTGCTTTGCTTATGTACGTAACAATCCCATGTACTACTAATAGGGGTAGAAAAAGTGTAGGTTTGGCATCTAATCTCTAAAGGGTTATAATTTTTTCCTTGTGGAGCTTTTAAACAACAAGCCTTATGCTGTGTTTACACCAAACACTAACATATGAGGGGCCGTTTAGGCCTTAATTATTGAAATGACTCTTACAAACACTAGTGAAATAAAAACATCTATCGAACTTAGTGAAATTCATTCATACGTATTAATGAAATGCATCTTACAAACATGAGTGAAACCATACCTATGTATTACTGTAATTTTTTACAAACACTAGTGAAATGTATGCATATGCATGCTAAAAAGACTCTTATAAACGGTGCACTAATGAGGCAACATATTTCAGGTATAGTTGATGACAGATTTCAGTGTAGTTGATGAAAGATTTCAGTGTAGTTGATGAGAGCAAATTTCACTGGAAAAGGAAGCTGCATCCGCACTTCCGTTTAGTTTGGCGCGCGTTGATGACGTGCAGATATATGCAGCGAACAGGAACCGGTCAGATGCAATTAATTTACGGAGTAATATTTTACAATCGCCCGCGCTACCTTCGGTTTTTCCTTATACAGTTTCGTTGTCAATAAAACATTTTTCTTTGTCTAAAAATGTATGCAGAGCATGACGAATAAAGTAACTGGATTCAAACTTGTATTTAAACAAGTCACTGCATTTTGCTAACATGTCTTGGGTAATACTTAATGTCTGACTTACAAAAAAATAAGTTATGTATGGTGCGATTTTTCAATATAATTATATACATAAACGAAACCATACCATAATTGATTTGAAACTTGAACATTGTAAACCCTTCGTCGAATTGCGTGGCGCCGTTTAAATGCTCGTCCTATGGGATCGACTTCATGAAGGCTCTGTCTGACCCGCCAACGTTAAACACGAATATTACGTGCTCTGAGGCTTCCATGGACATATCTTTCACCTGCATTACAGCTTGCAACAATGAATGCAAGGTTCTCGTGTGGTCCTCCAGCTCTCTGTGAAGGCTTAACATATTCGTACCACCATTCGCTGTTTGAATGTCCTCTTAACACTGAAGTGCACTTCAAAGCTGTAATATCATCTTCATTGTTACTCGTGAAAATAACACACTTGCAAAACCAAAAAACATCGCCGTGGCGTCATTTTGAAATCTTAAAACAAACTTTTATTTCCTCGACACACTCTAAACCCCTGGTAAAGTGGGAGTAATGCTTCCTTCGAATGTGTAATTCCTATTGTAATTGCAGACGCCAAAAATTACGGAACCGCACGCTTCAGCTTTTTGGGACAGTTTTATAGCATACCATGCCAGCCAAAATATATTTTTAGACAAAGAATTTTTTTTTATTGACAACGGAACTGTATAAGGAAAAACCGAAGGTAGCGCGGGCGATTGTAAAATATTACTCCGTAAATTAATTGCATCTGACCGGTTCCTGTTCGCTGCATATATCTGCACGTCATCAACGCGCGCCAAACTAAACGGAAGTGCGGATGCAGCTTCCTTTTCCAGTGAAATTTGCTCTCATCAACTACACTGAAATCTTTCATCAACTACACTGAAATCTGTCATCAACTATACCTGAAATATGTTGCCTCATTAGTGCACCGTTTATAAGAGGCTTTTTAGCATGCATATGCATACATTTCACTAGTGTTTGTAAAAAATTACAGTAATACATAGGTATGGTTTCACTCATGTTTGTAAGATGCATTTCATTAATACGTATGAATGAATTTCACTAAGTTCGATCGATGTTTTTATTTCACTAGTGTTTGTAAGAGGTATTTCATTAATACGTATGAATGAATTTCACTAAGTTCGATCGATGTTTTTATTTCACTAGTGTTTGTAAGAGGTATTTCAGTAATATGTATGAATGAATTTCACTAAGTTCGATAGATGTTTTTATTTCACTAGTGTTTGTAAGAGTAATTTCATTAATACGTATGAATGAATTTCACTAAGTTCGATAGATGTTTTTATTTCACTAGTGTTTGTAAGAGTAATTTCATTAATACGTATGAATGAATTTCACTAAGTTCGATAGATGTTTTTATTTCACTAGCGTTTGTAAGAGGTATTTCAGTAATACGTATGAATGAATTTCACTAAGTTCGATAGATGTTTTTATTTCACTAGTGTTTGTAAGAGTCATTTCAATAATTAAGGCCTAAACGGCCCCTCATACTAACAATCGCGTTCCTCGCTCTTTATACTTGCTGGGAAAGTTAAGTGACGCCAAAACATCATGCGACAGGGAGTGTCTTCACGTGTCCCGTTAAACAGTAGGTGTCAATAAGCTCTTTGCGCGAAATATCTCGCTCGAGTTGAAATCACGCCGCCCAATTGGCGCCATTCGCATCGCTCTTTCATTCTCAGTCTCAGTCTATAGTGATAAGTTCAAAATAAGCAACTGTGTTCCGATTTACCACCGATTTCCAATCACTCATCAATAACGTGTTGATGTGTCGTGTGTTAAACAATTGCTTCAAAATCCCAGTGCCCGACGAATCAATTATGTAAAGATTATGACATCTGACATGGTTAACAGGCATCCAAAATTAGTACAATATCACACAGATATGAAAGCGTCTTCACGCTTTCAAACAAGACCTTCACGTCTCCCAGCCATTGTAGACATGAAAGTATGAATAGACCCATTAAACTCAAAGTGTTCCGTTCTACAGAAACCTTTGGCCATTCACAAAATCCCACTGGTACACCAGATCCAGTCATTAGGCGCAAAATCACGAGCTCACAGATAATATCAGACAAGGCCTTAGCTCAAATTTGGCCTTGAAAGGCATTATTCAGCACGCATTAAGAGATGGGGGAGATCCTCATTCACATTCTAATAGCTCAGGCAGAGAAGCTAAAATCAATAGCTGGACCCTCCAGGCAAGGCTGAGGAACCATGCGGCACATCCACACAGAAAACATATGTATAAAATTGCATAGAGCCTCCCCTGGTTTCCATAGAAACCCTCAACTCGCCTTAGACAGAGGAAAATAGATGTGTGTAGCTATCATTGTATTGCTGGGTTATGCCGCACAACCAGTGATTGGTTGAAAATGCGTGGAGCTACCACAGCGCTGGTGCAACAATATTAATGCTTTCTGGAAGTATGATTTGCAAATACTGTTGTGTGTACATTAACACCTGTAAATTCTCCCTTCTAAATACAAGAAAGCTGATGCCTTTTGGTTCTGAATAAAGGGGGCATCAGCAAGCACCTGACTAATGACATGGCCTGACCAAACCCCACCATCTGGACAGGATATTCAGCCCCTCTGGGTTCTTTACCAATCGATCATGCATGCAAAATGACATGACACCTCATTTCATTCATACACTACATGCACAATGGCAGAAACACCCTAAGAATATAATGAATGAATACACTTGTAGTCTAATTCCAAAGTATCATTTTTCTTTTGATTCCTTAAATTGTTTGTTTAGCCTTTAAATGTGTAACTGGGTGAGTATGACACATGCAGTCAGTGTACTTGTTGAGCACACACTTTTTTTTGCTGCAGTAACAAAATAGACCAACTCATCCTCTTTCTCATCCATTGTATGTTTTCCCCTGCTTTCTCCTCATCTACCTTTTTCATAAAAAAAAAAAAAAAAACTACTTCTTACTGCCTTCTCTATTGATCCACATCTATTTCTCATCCTTTCACTTATTTCACCCTTCCCTTCTGCGTTCTGAATACCGAACACTTTTCTATTACTTTGCATTCACAGTATCCGTTTAGGTTTGAACTTGCACGCAGACACGAGAGCACTTTTCACGGGCTGCGGGCTAAATGTCTATTCTAATTAAACCCAGAATTAGTCCATCTGTTGAGCACCGGCCCACTGTTGGACTCCCGTGTCACCGCAGATGTACTAGCAGCATTTGAGGATGTTAAACACAAATACACAACAATCTACAGTAAGCTTCATAATTAGCGTCCATCTCTTGCTATGCGCGTAATTATAAATTCTGGCTGCCCCGTCTCTTTTCTGCCCTTCACGTGGCAGGTCTAAAATTAAGACACAGCAGAACTATCCTAGTGGGTTCTGTAACGCAAACCTTAAGATTGCCAATACCCTCCAGCTAAACTCTCCACAGGCTGAGTTGAAGAGCCGATCCCACACATAGCATCCGTAGCAAGACAGCAAAGGTGCAAGACAGCGCAGACAGGGATGGTGTGATGGAGATAGAGAGAGGAACATTGTGGGAGACTACAGCGGGAGTTCAGGGTCTCTGCTGCGTTTCTCTGATAAAAGGTTTCTCAGCTCCATCAGGCACTGGAGAGCAATTCTGCAGCGGAGGGGGATGGAGATCACCGAAACTACATAGACAATGGCACGTACAGCACCGTAGCACAGACAATACGAGCATCACAAATGAAACGGCTTAATCTCATCTACACATGACTCCCACAACAGAAATGAGGATTGGTGCTACTTTATCGGGTCAAACCTTTTGGTCAAAGATTATCACTCTTAAAACTACAAAACCAGTTGTTAATCCCTACCCAATTCAGATTGTGTGATGTATAAGATTATTTAGCACACTAGAGTTAGTTCTGCCGTGAAGCCAAGAGCCTTAGGATACTGGGATAATGCTATGTAGGTTTAAATTAAAACTTAATATTAAGGTTTTTGTTTCTTAATGCAAGTCCTTAATCCAATTAAACCAAATGGTTTACTCTACAACTCTATGATGAACATGTTCAAACAACCACAAACAAACAATATTGCAGACATTAGGATGTGACTGTGAAAACTCAATGCAACTTGATGCGTCCAAAACCTCTCTCTTAAAGGGAGAGTTCTCCCAAAAATGAAAATTCTGTCATCATTTACTCACCCTCAGGTTGTTTCAAACCTTTATAAATGTCTTTATTTTGCTGAACACAAAACAAGATATTTGGAAGAATGTCACTGACCAAACAGATCTCATCCCCAATTGACTCCCATATTATTTATTTTCCCTACAATGGTAGTAGATGGGGGGTGAGATATGTTTGGTTATTGACAGTCTTGTAAATATCTTGCTTTGTGTTCAACAGAACAAAGACATTTATACAGGTTTGGAACAACCTGAGAGTGAGAAAATGACAGAAATTTCATTTTGGGGTGAACTATATCTTTAAATGTAATTGTGTAATAAATGTAATAATAATAAAAAATGATAAAAGACTAACAAATATATATTTACATAATTGCTAGTCAACAAGGACCGAAACATTGGCAGTTAATTACAGCCTTAAATGAAAAATCTCTCTAATCTCACATAATAGCCCATCAGTGGAATAGATTCTCTGTTACTAACCATTCAAACACACATTCCTTTAACATTCCTTCTGCAGGATTATTATTTTGCATATGACGTAAAGACTGCATATTCCTCCACAGATTAATATGTGTGCATTTTACAGTGTTAATAAGGGGAACTGAATGTCATTTACATAAATCATGGGTGGGAAAGAGGGGGTTCGAGGACTGTTGCTGTCTGCTTCTGATCTCTAAGATGGAAAGCATGGCCATTGTAAGAAAAGGCTTGTGGGAAGGGGGCGCAGCCATGACAACCAACCACTGCTATCCGGCACTCACTAAATGAGAGCCAACTGAAGGCTGGAATATGTCTGGGAGACTGCAACCCCCTCAGACAGAAACACACTGACAAATTGTTCACAAAGTCAGCTCAGAAAGACAGTCAACAGCTGACATTTCTAACAGGCTTTTTGCGAAAACACACAAAAAAAATTTGTGGTGATGAAGGTGATGTATCCTTAAGCGTCATTTAAATGTCACGGTACAAAATATGTTTAGGTTAAATAATGAGTGCTCTTCGTTGGTCAAAGAAAATCAATTGTACAATACAGATAAGGGCCATTTAGACATTTAGGGTTAATATAATTATGTAATTTTTTGGAATTGGCAGTATTTAATATTTCACAACAACTACATAGAATAAATGGTTATGTATATAAACAAAAAAGATATTTGATATTTGAAAGATAATAGAGAGAGAAATTTGGACAAATGCTTGTAACAGTTCTTGGCCACCATTGATTACCACATAGGAAAAATTACAACGGTAGTCAAAAGTGCCCCAGAACTGTTTTATTACATTCTTTATTATACTTTCTTTTGTGTACAACAGAGCAAAAATGTATAAAGCAATTTTTCCTTCTATGGTAGTCAATGGTGGCCAAGCTCTCTTCCAAAATCCAAATATCTTTCTCTGTGTCCATCAGAACACATACATTTATACAGATTTGGAACAACTCGAGAGTGAGTAAACAAAGACAGAATAATTTTTTTTGGGTGAACTTTTCCTTTAAACACATACCTAAAAATAGTAACTTGAGAAATACTGAAAATAATTTTGAAGGGGTCTCTTAGCGCGGTTTAGCATTAGCACTTTTGGTTTGCCCCGCAAACTGTACCCGAGTCCCCTTTAAAAAGGGAGGTCTGGGGTGCGGTTCATGTGAACTCTAGTACTCTTCGCTGCTGATATGAACGCATTGTTCAAATCGTGGAAATGAACCGCAATTAATGACGTATTCTTTGGTAAAAATGTATTCTTGTGTGTGTTTTCACTCACTTTTCTGACGAGCGTTACTGGCGCGCTCCAAGCAGAGAGCTGTAGCCTATAGGCTCCTATACGATTCTACATTGTTTGCCAGGACTTGTGTGACGCCATATTATAGGGAGGGAAGTGTTTGAAAATATCAAAGACGCTCAGAAATCACATGCATTTTATAGTCTCGAATTTTGAGCGCTCATATTTTCTGAACTACATCCAGAGAGATGAGAGCAGCAGAGCCGGCCCACACGTGGAAGCAGCCCTTATTTGCTAACTCGGATCGAGATGAGCCGTACGTGCACTGCAGCAAAATGAAGGTACTTTGTGCGGTTTTGCCGGTAGCTCTTCACATCCGCCCTGCACCAGTGCCTCTGCAGTAGCGGACACTCACTGGCCCTGAGGTAGCGTGTATATATAGCTTGATTATCTCCATGACCATGCTGGAAGTGCAGAGAAGGCCTGGGGCTCTAACACCGCTCTGCATGGAGCCTGCCCAACACGCCGTCTAGGCCTGACCCCGTGCAGGCTCTGTTTCTGGCCGTGACAGCGCGCGTGATTCAGGTACTTCGCGGCTTCATTAAGGGGCCTCCTATGGGATGCTCTGACTTCATGAGAGAAGGGAAAGAGGACCGAACAAGTGGAGTAGAGGGAATATGAGCAGACGCGAGTGTATGGAACCTAAGAGGAAAAAATAAACAGAAACAATATAACAGAGTGCAGAAGCAACTGCATGATCCCCATAAAGCAGGTATTGTTATTGTGTTTCAGAGTGGCCCTTGCCTGAAAAGACCACTTATTGTTGACAGTCCAATCTGTCTTACCCTGTGATCTCCTCTAATCTTCCTCTACCTACTTTCGGCTGACTTTAGTATCAAGGACACAACGTGTGATAGCTGAACCATCACAAAGAAGGCAAAGATACAGGCACGTACATCCGTTTTGACTTGGGTAGGTGAAGGAGGGGGGTAAATTAAACTAGAGCGTCCTTTTTACTGTTTCCCATGGGGGTCCCGCTTTACCACGGAGAACTCTCTCTCTCTCATCCCCAAACCCACCCCCCTTCCCATCCATCCCCACCCCTCCCCCAAGCTCCTCTTTCTCTGCGTGAGCCTCTCTCATGACATATGGGCTCTCCTCTGCAGCGGCAGCATTGGGAAGCAGCGTTTATTGTGCAGCGTTTTCTCAGCACCCATGCCAACGGCGGCAGAATGAGCAGGAATACCCTCCGCTAACCGGTCAAAAGCGACCCTCTCTTCTAACCACGGGCTACAACAGGATTCTTTTAAAAGGTGGTCCCAGTAGTTTAATTGGTGACAGACTATTCACAAACAGTGTGAGGCTTCTGTTAAACAACAAGCAATGGATGTATTTGTGTTAAATTTCATAATTGGGTTATATAATAAAGCTATAATTAGAGAATATAAACATCTTTGGGGACTGAATGCGAATGGCAATCTGATAAGGTGTTTGATAATCGTATTATTTGGTTAACGGAGAGATCTGCACACAATTCTATAGATTTCTTCTGTAGAAGACCCCATGAAATGCGTGTCGCTTGCTGATTTAACGTATTGAAAATGTAGTTTATCACAAGACACACTGAATGGTTCTTTTTTAAAACTAGCCTTTGGTTTACATCACAGCCGTGAACCCTGACGTGCCATTTGCTATACAGCTAGTCAGTGGCAGGTGGAAGTAGAGGGAGGGAGAGTCTCAACCTTGGAAGCTTTTTGTTAGGCAAAAATATGAGTGCAATATGAGTCATCAGGGAAGAGACTGGCGAATTTAAAATGTTATATATCTGCGACTTTTAAGACTGAATATGAATGTTATCGTAGTTAGATGTCATGAGGTCTTCGATGATACAATTCAACATTTCGGTTCAACATTCACCAATGTTATGACTATGGAGTGCAGCCCTTTTTCCCAACAGAAGCACGCAGACCAGGCTCGGGTCTTCATGTTTCTCAAAACACAGCAGGTCAATCTATATTCTAACTGTTGGAGTTCATGTATTGCATAACAGCTGCAGGCACTTGACTTGCATATTATGTCTGGCCAGAGACACTGTACTCTTTCAATGCCATACTAGAAAAAGCCACAGGCCATGGAACATAGAGGCCTAAAGAATTTCTCCACAATCCAACATTAACAAAAAGTTAAGAAAATCATTATGAATCTAGATGAGGAAAACCGATCTTTCCGTGTCTAGTACCTAAAAGCCTCACCTTACATCAGTACAATTTCCCTACTGTCTTAATAAAAGGCTACACTCCGTTAAAACAGTTAGTCTTGGGCACGACGTGAAGTCTTCTTGCCAATATTTGCTCCTCTCCATATGTGACCGTTTTCATTGGGTGTACTGCATTTGTTTCTCGGGGCCAAATAGACACAGAAATCCTCAAAGCACATCACAATCCACATGCTTTTAAACCGATAATAACAGATGAGATGTGAGATACAGTGTTAACAGGTCATTTGTGTAAGAAACGTACAAACTTCAGCACTATATTTCAGCACCACGACTGCAGAGGGAATCCGGTGACAGAACACATGAACGGATGCAGCAGAACTGTCCCATCATCATCACCAACATCTAAGAGCCGTGAACCGATGTCAAAGATTCAATTCTCGCTCTTGTAAGAGGCAAACGCATTCAGCAATGGGACCTGCAAACACATCCCGTTGTCTGACAAATCGGGATTAAAGGAATTAGTACGACGCAAAAGCAGAGCCGAAAAGCTAAACTGTCATTTGCAAAGACCAAGTTCGTTTTCTAGACTAAAATTTAAGCTTTAAGTGCTTCTTTAAACTCATCAAGATATTCTTGGTTTTAAAAAGGTTGAAAAGTAGGCTTCTGCGAAAAACACGCGCAATCGTGCCACCTCTCCACACAATGACATGTTAGCGAAAGCAAACGCACATATCACGCGAAAATATTGAGCAGCGGTGAAAGCACATGTCACCATCCCCGATTTCAAGCACACAAAAGGACAAACCTGTCTGTCCTTTGCCAAGCGTCTTTTCCAGGCGATACGGTCCCACGTAATTCGCATGTTGGGAGCTGTTGTCTTTTCCCGACGATGACATTTTGCGTTATGGGGACGAAGTTGCGCTGCCGAGAAATTGCTGCAGTTCGGCAGTGAAGTATTGCTTCAGTACCGCAGTTATCTCCCCGCCCAGCTCGTGCTCCAGACGCTTCCTCTCTCTCGATTGAGGATCGGTGGGGCTGCTGCTCTCTCCTCCGCGTCTCCCTCTTTCTCTCTCTGCTGCCGAGAGCCTGGAAAATCTCACAGCAGTGTGAATGCGTGCGTGCGCCCGCGTGTGCATGTGTGCGATGCCTAGCCTGCGCCTGCGTGTGCGCGCATAACACACATTTTCTCATCACAGACGCAAACGAACGCTGAATGTTTTAAGGTTGTTTTTGGATAAACAGTGCCTA
Source organism: Triplophysa siluroides (assembly GCA_006030095.1). Classification (NCBI taxonomy): domain Eukaryota; kingdom Metazoa; phylum Chordata; class Actinopteri; order Cypriniformes; family Nemacheilidae; genus Triplophysa; species Triplophysa siluroides. The sequence continues at coordinate 764,268 of VCII01000702.1, forward strand.
AGATTTGTAATCATGCATATACTTTTTAAGTTATTAGATCGTTATATTTGTTTCGAGTGCAATACAATTAGAAAAAAAATGTCTTTTAAATATCTATATAAGCTGAAGTCTTGCCATAGATCGTTTTGAAATCACATTACTGAATTTGAAATAAATAACAAAATATTGAAACTAAATAAAATGGCTCGTATTGTTTTTCTCAACAACCTTGGAGACGTTTTTCTTTGAACTCCTCACATGGTGGCACCTGCTCCTTGGGAACCTAGAGTCACTACAGCTTTGGCCGTGTTTCAATAAATTCCCAGGTAACTAACTTCAGAGCTTCATAAACACTTTGAAGTCACTCTGAACATCTGGCCAGGTTGTATCTTATCATCTCATCCTCTCAACCTATCCCCCTTTCAACTTTCTATCTGAGACTGGGTCTGCAAGCGGTGTAAACAAATGCCAGATATACGAAGATGACAAGAGATCTGCAGAACTCTGGATTCGTTTTAGCTATTATAAAACATGTCACTTGAAGCTGATTCTATGATTGTTTAAGTGATTGCTTAGTTACTGCAATAAATCTCAGCATTTTGAGGCTCATCGGAGTCGTTCCAGTACGAAAACACTCTGATATGGTTAAACCAGAGGTCAAATGCAGTTGTGACCATCTGTCTGTATGTTTTTTAATCACAGAAGCTGAAGCTATAGTGAAAAGGCAGATGGACTGACCTTTGAATACCTCTCTTAAAGATAGGCAGACACTTACTACAACAACTGACAAGTGGGAATGACATGTCATTTTGTCTGTGCAGGTTGACCTATAGAGCCCACAACAACAGGGGTTTACAGGCAGAAATTTCCATTAATTAATTACATCTCAAACCCCATTTCATTTAAGCCATTGTCTAAGCCTTAACATGACAGTTAAATCAATCACCTTTTCCTATCGTGTGGCTCATTGTTGAATGAAAGAAGAAAACCTGTTCTGGGTAAAACACTACATAAACTACTCAAGTTGACTCAAATCATATTCAGGTCCATTTGTTGGTGGTGGGTTCTGAAAAAAAATGCATAACCGCTTAAAACCCACGAAAGGAACAGGAGAAAAGGTGTACACTCCATTCCTTCTCCATTAACAAGTGGTGCTTATGGGCATCATAATATGTTGCAAGCAATATTACAGTAAGCCTAACTTATCAATAATAGGCCTTCGACTACATGCAAAACATGTTACATTCTAAACTGAATTTAAGTAAATTGCTGCATTGCAATGACCTTAGAACCGGGCTTACAGACAGCATAATTCGTGCTTTGTAGAAATCACCATTACCAGGATCTGAACTCATGTTAATAAAAGTCCACTTAGTGGTGCATGACTGTCTTCCTTCTCTCATTATATTTGTCGGGAGTTATTGACCTCTGCACTATTTTACATTAACGCATTCAACCAAATAAGGATATCAGCCTAATGTTCTTGCTATGAATTGTTGAGATTTAAGTGTAGTTTAAAGTAGCCTATATGTTCGTGTATAATGAAGTTTTATTCTGATCAAGCTATACCACAAGGACCATTATTGATAAGTTAGCTCTGCTCCTAAAAATATGAATATAAGTTGCTGTTATGCATGTTCCTTGCCATGAATATTTTGTAGATCATATAACATGATTATATTATAGATCAAATTCTAACAATATAAAACATTTATTGCTATTCTTTTTTCTCTTTCAATCCCTCTCTATTTATTTATTCAACCTCTCATGGGTAAAAAAAATCATGGGTAAAACCATGGTTGATGATTAACCTTTAGCTCAGTTAAGGTGACTTTCAACATAAAAATCTGCAGGGTTTAAATTCCCACCCAGACACATTTTGATATAGGAAAATGTCATAAATGTATACAAAATCAGACTTAAGAACATTGTACTATTTATATAATAGATTTAATTTCTCAATGTAAGATTCATACTAGCAAACAACACGAATACGACACACCGCTAACAGTGTGAGTGACGACGTAAAGTCAGTCCGTGGTTCTGTGTGGCACTGCTGCAACGCCCTCTTCAGGACATCTTTGAAACAGCGCATTCGGAAGTGCAATCGCACATTTGTTCTTTTTTGTGTTAAGGAAGGCAGAGGAAAGACCAAGACCGACCAATATACAGTTTTTAGATTCTTGTTTATTTAGCCACAAAGTGCTAAAGAAAACCATGTTGTATAAAAAGATAACATTTTCAAACATCATTTTTCATATGTAAATATGGATTGTTGTTTATGATTTAAAAGGGCGGTTTCCCAGACAGGGATTAATGCTAGTCCTAGACTAAAATTAATATAAGAGCTGGCCAAACTGAAAACAACTTGACACATTTTAAAATACATTAGTGCCATTGTTTTGTCTCAAAATTCAAGTAGCCTTATGTTGTGGCATGTTTCTAAAAACGACTTAAATGTTAAACTAATCCCTGTCTGCCTCAAAATGTATCGTGGTTTATAGTAATCATAGATTTTTGGTTTTGATTTGTTCTAAAAAAAATAAGTAAGAACTATATGGTAACCATGGTTTTATTATAGTAACAGTACCATTTTGCAAAGGGTTTTGCCAAAACATCCCTGGTCAAGTAAACAAATGTTTTAGTAAACAGTTTTAGTGTGTTATTATTTGTGCTTTGTACATAAAGATATTAGTGCCACCATATCTTTTGTTTATCGAAACTAACGTCACCAGCATTCAGGCTTACAGACCTACTTGCGCATCATCTAAATATTCATGATCTTGCATTTAGCTGCTCACTTTAGTTTGTGGGTGGAAATGTGGTACACTTGCATTCATTAAAAGTTGCCATACTTACAGGTGTCAGATGGTAGCCAGGCAGCAGCACATGATTCTGCGCTGAGACTTTGTTCCGATTCAGAAACAAAGAACGTGAGAGAGAATCTTTGGAGCAGCTCATTGCATAAAGTAGGCTTGGGAGAGAATAAATATATATACTGCTCATCCTTAATTATAATGAGAGAGAGATGTTTCTGGGGTAAATAATTACTACACAAGGCACAAATTGTTAGCAATTAGAGGGAAACTCTGGTGCAAGCAGCGATAATTAAGTCTGCACTGCCTAAATAATTGCACAGTGGCTAACACAGAATGCTGCGTTGTTATTGTAGTAGACCCTTCAGATCAATGCAATTACATCAGCCCAGGTTCCAGTTGACCCTTCACTAAATGCAGAACACAACCCCAGTGCTACATAACTCTCTTATTGCCTTTAACAGCAACTATTTGTGTATTCCAATGATGTTTGCTCCAAAAAGTGTGAGTTGATGTTACAGTAATTGCATTGTAATCCGATAATATATAAATAAAGAACTTAGATCCTTCTTTCCAACCGGATCCTATAAATTAAATTATTTAACTATGGTTTTTTTGTACATCAAGTGCATTACATGCTCAAACGCAGCCACCAGCTCGAGCAAATTTCACTCCGCTGTCTTTCCAAAAGGCTTATGTGTTTGGATGGTAGATTTGAGGCCCTCTCTGTGTAACAATACTCTGTTTAAAGATATCCTAGATATACCACACTGATATGCGGACCTTCTGGGGATCCACATTGGTCAGTTCAGTCAAACCCTTGACTGAAAAAACATTGCTCTGGGTTTTGCCCAGAGAGCTTACTTAAACTGAGGTCAACAGGCTGTCAGAAGGAAGAAAACCTATAACATTCTCATATGATGTGCTTTCAGAAGACAGACCATCAATGTTTCAGGTTTGCCTTGTCACCGCAGGACACAACCATCACTCCAGCTGAGAGCCATGGCGGTGACCTGACAGACAATAAACACCTGCACCAGGCTCCCCTGCCTCACACAAAGGGGCCTGTAAAAATGGACAAAGCCAAGGTGACACATTAAGCCCCATAAAGATATTTGTGGGCTCGGTGTGTTTTTTATGAGATTTTTGTCGAGTGTTTACAGGCCCGATCTGAGATAGTACATCAAATACACGCCATAGTAAATCAAACATGACTGTTTACCACCCTGAGATAAAAAACACTGGAAGTGGTTGTAATCCGTTCAGTTCAGAAAAGGACGCGAGAAGGTTATCAATCAGTACAGTGCCACTGCAAGAAATCGAGTATTATGACGAACGCAACTTCAACCCAGATTTTCAAAATAAATCTACATTGGAATGCGAGGCAAGTCAGAGAGTGTGGGGCTTAAGGAGCCAGGCTGTTATGAGGTTACTCTGAAGGTGAGTGATTGAGGTTAGCAACTATGACAGGCCCATTAGCTCTAACATCTCCACCTGCTGACCCTCACTGCCTAGCAGCAATGAGTGAATTAGATTTAACATCACATCTAGCCTCTACACATCTCTTGTCCCCCCAACCCAAACTCAAATCGAGAACAGCACAGGTTCCAGTGGTGGTGGGCTGTTTCTTTCTCCCATGCGCAATAAAGCTGATTAGAGTTGAAACAGTTGGCCGGTCCTGCCCACCTTCACAGCTGCTGGATTAGAAGCTGAAGTCCATCATCTGTGAAATGAAATTTCTGATGGTCGAACGGGGACAGTTTGAGCTGGAGACTGTATACTTGTGTAAGCCGACGGAAGGTAAAAGGAGGCACACAATATGCAATATCACACAATCGCAGGTAAAAGGGTCACGTAAGGTAGAAGATACACATTTACCAGTCAAGTGATGACATGAAGCCCACTCATTGGTCATGATAGACATGGGTTTGTACCCAAAGCAGAACTGTAATACTGTTTCTAGACCTTAAAATGTCCAGTTTCCAGAATCTTGATCCACACGAATAAATATTCTGGAATTTTTTTTGGTGGAATTTACAGTATTTCATAGAAAAGGACAACAATCTACTGATGTACTGATTTTTTTTATTTCAGATATACAGTTTATAAAAATACCCTTAAACCTTCAACAGATTGACTGAACAAGAATTTTCATAAAAACTTCACCTTGGCAGTAAGCAAACACTTCATGATTGGAATGTAGTTACAATTCCAACTAATTCAACAAATAAACGCTTTATTGCAAAGACATGCAATAAAGAGTTCCCTTCATACTTTCTGGTTAACATTCATCAATAAGATATACAACAGTTCAATAAAGATTATCAGCAATATTATGTGCGTTGTGCATGAACCACTTATCCCTTTGTTTAATGGTACTCTGCACAAATACCAATTACATTCACGTAAATTGACAAAATGACTGTAAATAGGAGTAATTACAGTATGTCTGACAACTGTGGAGAAGGAAAATAGGAATGTATCATTACATTCTGAGAGGTTACAAAAGACTTATTAAAACATCTAAAAAAGTGCTGATTGTAAGAGAATGTAGTACACATACATGAAAATCAAATATAGAAACAAGCCTAACATTCAGGTTGCATGTAATTCCCAGAATACTTTCCCTTTACCCTATATCAGAAAAGACACTTGGATAAATGAGGCACAAGTTACAAAAAGTGCAACGATTGCTGTTTTCATAAGGCTATGCAAAACCGCTTAGCTGAGCAAAAAACTGGCTGATTTCCGTCCTTCATTTCACCCTCTCTGCTAAGGTAAAATTGATAAAGGTCACTTCATTGTATATATGTTTATTTCTAAGCACATAAAGTTATTCAATGCACTCCTTGTCAGTTCTACTAATAATATTATGAATGTAAACTTCCTACTCTGTTTCACAGAGATCTGTAGTTAATCTGTAATATACTTATAAACACCTTGGTTAAATACGGTTTGAAAAAAAAGCCCAACGATTCCACTACAGAAAATGCAGGGTAATACAGTGTTGAGCAGCAAGGTCAGTACAGGTCACTAAAACCAGCTATCTTCCGGGCCTTCTGCATTAAGGCTCGTAACTGGAACTGTTTTCTGGAGAGAAGCCTCACATGCTGCAAACAACCACACACAGACACAATTCTTATAGTCAATATTTACAGTTTGGAAGAGATGAAGGAGAGAAGGGCTTAGGACTTACCTTAAGAAAGACGTCCAAGTCAATAACATTTCTGCGTAATGCTTCTCCCAGATAGAAGATGGTGTCTTCTATTGCATTTTCCTCTGCATAGAGGTTCAGAATCTGCTTATAAAGGGGAGCAGTGGGTGAAATGACATCATCAATGTCATGTTCCTCTGACTGGTTCTCCATCTTTTCCAGCGCTACGGTCATTTCTTCGTCTTTACACTTAAGGAGGTCAATGTTTTTGTCCACATCAGCCTGCAATACAATGGAAGAAGTTATTAGGCAGATACCCTCATATCAAAGTGACATATATAGAATGGGGTTGAAAAGAAAATGACACAAGAAAGCTGGGAATAAAAAATTCTTTAACAATCCTAAAGTTTTTTTTCTAGTTTATACTTTTAAAAATTGACATACAATTTATAAATATTCTGTATTATTTCTCTTTCTGTATTTTCTCTATTAAGTGTAAATAGGAAAGAAACGTTGTTAACTGTGTACAAAAGGTCAGACATCCTTGCTTTCTTCTAACCATAAAAGACACTCTTTGGAACGGTCTCAAATCATGCTGGAATAACATTTATTATCAGTTTTTTTGGAATCCATGCCTGTTCAAGTGGATGCAAAGTTGCAAACATTGAATGGGGCATAATTAACCTCTATAATTCATTGCTAACCTGATAATATAAATTTGATATGGGCAAATCTCATTATTAGCTGTGGCAGACAATGTTTTGCAGTAATTTGCAAATACAATTACAACGTCATTTGAAATGTTTACACTGTACCATCTCAAGGTCTAGTTTGGTCACCATCTCCTCCAGCTTCTGATGTCCTCTCTTCAGGTCCTCCTCTGTTCTTTTCAGAGCATCAAGCTCTGCCTGAGCTCGATCCATCTCTTCTTTCATCCTCCAGCGCAACTTGTCGCTGACAGCGGACATTAAAGACACACGAATTGTGTCTTCTCCAATGGTAGCATCACGGCTGGGACCTGAAGCGCAGAGATGAATTCATCAAGTCATCATAAGAGCACCGTCAAAGTAAAACTGTTTTGTGGCATTTCATTTGCGTTTTTGTAATAATCAACTTTTTTTAATCGACTTTTGATTTCACTACTATTGGACATATAATACTGTATGTTTACTCACCCACTGTAGTGACAGTAGACACTGGATTGTAGGGAGAAGGACCTAATGTTGTGGGATAACCAGACACTGCAGCAGGATAAGGATAGCCCTGAAATCCACTGGCAGAAAGACAACAAAATACATGGTACTGGCCAATGCATAAAGGAGACCAAAAAAATTCAAAAACCACTGTATATGGGTGTTTGGTTGCTGAGCGGTGAGACAAGTGGGCATGTAAAGATCACAAGCCACATTCATTTTAAGATTAAACACTTCCTCAAACCAAAATCTAGACCTACAGTACCCAGACTTTATTATATTTTTCCCAACATAAGCATAGTTATAAATAAAGGCACAAAATAAGCAGGGACTTTATGATACATGTACGGTACATTTCAACTGCTCACCGCTCTGAATGGAGGCTAGTTATATTTTCCTCACAAAATATAAGAATATCAACACAGTTTTAGCAAAGGTAAAATATCTTCGACCCCCACTAGAATAAATGATTATACACAGTGACTTGTAGACACTTGAGAGTACTTACACTGGATTGGAAGACTGGCTTTGACCAAATGGCAGGCCTGGTGTAATTGGCATATAAGAAGCTGAAAAACATTGGATTATATTATTATAGTCTAAATAATCTTACGAATGTTGTTCAAACACTCCACACAATCTAACTACTTTACACTCACTGTTAGGTGGCCCTGCTCCTGGGAATGCTGGGTAGGGTGACTGAGTGCTCTGCCGGGAGAAGACTGGTGGCTCCTCTCCAAACACCACAGCAATCACCTGGATCAGTCCTAACAGATCTGATTGGGGCTAAAGAAGAGGACCAATAAACAAAACGATCATAATGTCTGCACTTAAAACATGGTGCTACAATAATAATCATGGTCATAAAATAATAGTCACAGTCAGCAAAAATCTAACAGACTCACGGGTTTCCATTCATGCAGGTACGGGAGGTAAATCTTTCCATTAGCATCCACATGTTTCCCTGTTTTTATCATCATGGCACTTGTAGGTTTGACAAAACAGATGGGAGGATTGTAAGGATAGGTGTCGAGAAGCCACAGGCAGACAGGAATGTTATACACATTTCCTGTAGTTGATGAAGAAACCAGAAAAAAAAGTTACAACTGAACTGTAGAAGTTACGGTGTACATAGCAGGGTTTTTAAAGTTTATCCACTGAACAGCGTCACAAACAATTACAGAATCTAACAGATCAAAAAACACAGAATTGCTCTCTATACCTCGGTAGCTTACTGGCACTGTTCCTGTAAGACTCAGCAGCTCTTTGTTGGAACCATCATTGAACACTGCAATAGAGAAAGCCAACTTATTGCAACATCAATATTACTGATCACTTAGAAAAGACTTAGACATAACATTTCCACAAATGTACTGACTTGCCCCTTATTGTACTCAGTTTGATACGGTAAAGTCTACATGAACACGTTAACGTTACATGCTAAAACGTTTCAGCATCTATTTTACTTAAAAAGTTTGCCCGTGGTTCAGATAAACGCACCTGCTTTGATAACGTAGAATGTAACGCGTTCCCAGAGAGATTAAAGCAAGTTTGAGTGTCAAGATATTTTTAGAAGCATAGCGACTCTTACCGTAGTTGTCCATCACAAGTTTAAGATCTTTGTACTGAGACGTCACGTTTGTTACGTCGCGTACGGTGAGATCTCTGTATTTATAAAGCTGTACAAAGAACAACCGTAAACACAAATGTAGGCACACAAACAATTTCACGTTCTTGGTCACGTCAAAAAGTTCAACATACCTTTGAAAGCAGTTTCCGTAAGGACGTTTCATTCGCATTCGCCATTTTTCAGAAGAATTCAACTAAAAGCGGTAACAAGAAGGACAATACTTCGCCTATTAGTTCAAGTGTTTAGTTGTTTTATTGATATAAGTCATCGCTCGCTAGGAAACAATCACAACAGCTGGAAACCATTAGGTAATTTCCGGTCAGGTGACTGATGACGCTTAAGTCAGATGGCGCTGCGCAGACAGACTGATCGCCTCATGACATCAAGTGCCGCGGGAGCGAGTGAAATATGATGCTCTCGCGGTACTTTGATGTATGTACTTTTCTATGTGTGGAGCTACATGGCAGGATCCTGCTACCGTCTTTATAAATTCCTTTTTAGCATATAGCAATCTGTGACCAGATCTTAAGTTAAAATATCCAAATTATGTAAAATAAAACAAACAGTCAAAAAAAGTCCTTAAAATGTTCTGAGGCCGGATGCACCGCTAAAGGCCGAGGTATAGCTTCCTTTGCAGGCGTACGCGAGGGACAGCGTACATTGCGCATGAAGCAAATTTCGTCGTCAGAATAGTATGCGCACCGCCGGAATGGAGGGTATGCATCGACGTCACTTGCCCACGTGAACATGTCGGGACACGCCCTGGGACACGCTCTCCTGGGTGGCAAAACTCCCAACAAAATGGCTGAGGAGAATAGGAGAAACAAAGAAACCGGGTCTAAAACACGCAATTATTTGCTTAACTTACGCAGCTGGACTCAACGGTGATCCTTACGGCGGGTTTTGACGCATGCGCATTACCACATATTGGGGTCCAGGGGTCAGGTTATCTTCTTCTACCTTGAATCGATGCTCCTAGGACACGGTTGTCACCTGGTGGTTGAACTAATAATTGCAAGAAATGGAATGCGCATGCTCGACCTGCGCATACTTTGTACATGAGGTAACAAAATTCCGGGGGTGCGCGTACTATTCTGATGAAGGGAACTATACTTCAGCCTTTAAAGGGATAGTTCACCCAAAACTGAAATTCTGTCATCATTTACTGACCCTCAGGCTGTTTCAAACCAGTATAAATTGTTCCAATGAAAACAGAAAAACATATTTGGAAGAATGTTAGCAATTTTCAGTTCTGTGACATTGTTTAATAACATAGTAGAAAAAAGAAATTATAATTAATATTAATTTTTGTTTTGTTGAACACAAAAAGAGATATTTTGACAAATTTAGGAAAACAAACAGTTCTGGGGCACCCTTGACTACCATTTAATTTTCCCTACTATGTTAGTCAGTGATGTCCTGGAACAGAAAATTACTAAAATTCTTCCAGATTTCTTTCTCTGTGTTCATCATAACAAAGTCATTTATACAGGTATGAAATTACATGAGGGTGAGTAAATGATGACAGAATTTTCAGTTTTGGGTGAACTATTCCCTTAAGACTAGTCTTACAAGTTAGTTAGACTGGTCATAACTTCTTCAAGTCAGTTAAATAAAAAGGTAGATTGGTCTAATTAAAATATGAAAAGTAAGACTGACTGTGAGACTGGTCTTAACTTTTGTGGCTATGTTTATGCAGCTGGCCCCTGATGTTTCATAAAAAGCAAATATCGGTTTATTTTGACACATTCATTCATCACATTATTTATAGACATAACGGCCTTTTTTTCAGTTTTTTGTTTTGTTGCAAAATGGACATAAAATAAGAACAAGTTACTACAAAATTCATATTTTAAGTATTAATTGCTGCAACGAGCAATATGCTTTTTCATCAAAAATTAAACAAGCTTTTTAATAATAAAAACGCTATTTAAATATCCACAGCAATTTCTTTGTATAAACACACAACAGTAACACAAAAAACCTTGCTGATTTATAGCAGCATTTGAATTATGATCAAAATAATGTCTTGGGTCTTGTGTTTGACAGCGATATGGGAAATGGCCATCAACCAGGAAAAAACTATGTTCATCATGTGGCAGCTTTCACACAACCGTCAGTGTCAGGACACAAAAGTATGTAGAAAATCTTTGAACAATGTCTGGACACAGAATTCTGAAAGAAACCATTGGAGGTCATATCCATGGCTACTGACTTGTAATTTAAAGAGAGAATCATATTCACCCATGTTCTTGAGAACAATCAATAGACTCTTTGAGTTTAACACACTCCACAGTCTATCAAGAAAAATAATTTAGCAGTAAAGACAAGACACTCATGTTCAAGCATATTATGCAGATTCATGGAAGTTAGTAGATGTTTATTGGGATTTAAAATCTACAACCTTGCAAGAAGAAGTTGTTTTGAGCAGTTAAAAAAGAGAAAGCCATGAAAGACTGTTGCTCCTCTGTCCAATTAAATGGTAACCTGTTGCTACTTGCTAACAAACATGGTGTGTATTACTATCAACAAGTTTTCTAATATGATTATTTACAATTAAAATATAATACAATCAATGTGGTGCCTGACAGAGGTATCCATTAAATATAGACCATTAAATGATAACATGGATCTTTTTATAATTTGAAGTCCACAGTTTTTAGTCTGATGTTTTCCATGACACCAACAAGGGAGATGTATCACTGACAGAAATAAGGCAAAGGACAATATAGTATTATAAAAGGACTTAAAGTTTCAAGGTTACAGCACAGTGCTTGATAATATCAAGGAATGCTTTTAAGGTAGGTTTGTGGAGTTGCCCGACAGGGTAGGGTTATTCTGAGATGTGCTGAGTTCTTCAGCCAATGCAGATATATGCAAACTATACACATGTCCAACACAGTCATTTAAAATAATCACATATAGATACCCAATCAAAAAAACAAAATGCTTACAAAGAATACCAGTGACGGCATGTTCTATACCATGTGCAAAATGATTACTGTATCTTTTAATCACCATCATGATCTATGTCACTGTAACCTGGGATAAACACACTGCATAATAATAAATATCCTCTTTGCAAGACCAATGAACACCAATGATTATGTACAATTTATTAGATGTCGTCTAAACAAAGGACAATACAAATATTATCTTTCTCACATTCAGACATATACTAATCTAACGGATGCAGTGATTCGCCTCTCCGTTTGGTCATTTTTAAGTGTTTTTCTAAAATCCACAGCTGATAAAGCAATACATGAGGTTATTTTCTGGGTTATTACTTCCAGTTAAGAGTAAATAGTTGGTTAAATCTAAATATGTGTCAGCTTTCATCCAGTCGTAGAAACTCCAGTGTTGAGACCATTAAATTGAAGAACAACTTTCATCCCCTATAAAGAGGAAAAACAGGGACGCTCCTAAGAAGACTGCACGAGTGCCAGAATAAGGGTTTCCCTTATAAACAGCCTGCTCTAATGTCCAGCTTCTGTGAAGGGGTTGCAGCGTTGCGGTCTCGAAGGCTGCACCGCTCTAAAAGCCATCTGACGCACATTCACTGCAAAGAGAAGAGGCGAAATTGAACACATGAATGGCAGCACACAATTACTTAATTGTGACTCAGCATTACGTGTATATGTGTGTATGTGTGAGTCACTTTCAGCTTAATAGGCCCTTTTCGCAATGACGTCACTTAACTTCAGCCTTCTCGCAAAGCAGTGTATCATGACATCCGTCTTGCAACAAACAAGAAGAAGAAGTACTTCTGTTTTGCCGTCGCGCTGGAACTTAACAACATCGACAAAACACTTATTCAAGTAATTATCCTAGCACCTTCGCTAACACAACAATAAAATAAAACACTTACCTTCATAATCAAACAGGTACTGTTTGTATCTAGCTTTGATCTTGTCATAAGCGAAAAATTTGTCTGCAAGATGTTGTACATCATCTAGCCGTATTTGTGGCAGCTGTGCAAGTAAACTCCATTCCGAGGCGCTAGTGGAAGTAACGATACACGAACGGAAGATGCGTGACGTCATGTGAAAAGGGCCTATACTCGGTCGCATGGTTGGAATCCTATACTAAAATGTTTAGAATAAAGCATTTACCAGATCATGACACCACGCAGCGGCAATTCATGCAGTCTTGGCCATTGTCATCTGGAGGGTTCAGTTTCCTTAGCTTGTGTTGCCTAATTTCACGGACAAGTGTGTAAAAAGCATCTTCCACTCCCTATTTGAAGAAACACACACCAATGATTAGGGCTTTGTGTCTAATATAACGCCTGTTTGATATCTTATTAGATACACTTTCATGCATTTTGCCCCATGGAACTGTACTTTAAAGGGGTCATATGGCGGGAATACATGTTTTTCTGTGTCTTAGGTGTGTTATAAGTTGCCCATGCATGTATTAGACATGTAAAATTGCAAAAATTTAAGTGTGAAAAGATGCCTTCTATCTAAAAGCGAATGCTCACCCAGACCTGCCAGAAACGCCTCCTGTAACCACCCCCCCACAAATCTACGTCAGTTCGTGGTATGATTTGACTAAGACCGCCCAAATGTATACGCAAGTAAGGTGGGCGTACCTTACTGGCTGGAGATACAAACATGCATGGTAAGTTTTTTAACCTTAAATCGTGTATACACATTGCATTACATCTAAAACAAACGTTAATATTCGTTTCAGCCATGTCGTATGACCCCTTTAACACGGAAAGAAAGATGCTTCTAACCTGTCTTGTTTTTGCTGAGGTTTCAATGTATGGTATACCATAGCTACGGGCAAGTTCCTGGGCTTGTCTGGTGTCCACAGTGCGGGCTGGTAGATCACATTTATTACCCACAAGCACCATAGGCACATCATCAGAGTCTTTCACTCTCTTAATCTGTTCCCTTTTGAAATCACAAAAAAAATCTACATTTAAAGCAGCCACAAACAATATGCAATTTAAATAAGCAGCATATAAATGTTTGTATACTTAAGTTCCTGTAATTTAACCTGTACTGATGAATGTCCTCAAAAGACTTTGTATTGTTGATGGCAAAGACACAGAGAAAACCTTCTCCAGTCCTCATGTATTGGTCTCTCATTGCACTGTACTCCTCCTGACCAGCAGTATCCAGGATATCCAAAAGACACGTTTCTCCATCAATCACCACCTGCTTCCTGTATGAGTCCTGCAAGAAACAACAGTGTACAAAGTATCATCCAATGTAAGATATTTTGCTGTATATTGAAATATATTGTGCTTGGTTATGAAAGAAAACTGTGGAGTATTTAACCGCAGTGGAGGCAAAAATTCACCCTCAGAATGCTAAAAGGTCTTTCAAACTATATAAGGTCCAATGGTTACATGACTACAAATCTTCTTTTAATCAAATTGAGTTTTGGCTTACCTCAATGGTTGGGTCGTATTCATCAACAAAGTGATTCTGAATGAGTTGAATGGTCAAAGCACTCTTGCCCACACCACCTGCACCCACCACCACTAACTTATATTCTGTCATTATTTCTGCTGGCGTCAGAGGCTGAAGAGAAGCAAGAGGGAACAAGGAAACAGGTAAAAATAAACAAGTAAATTATGACAGTAAATGACACTAGCTTACCAAAAATGGAGAATTGACAACAAGGAAATACAAGAACAGTTACACAACAGAATCACACAGTGAACATGTAACGGAATGTTAACCAATCTCTATCCAAATTAAACTTCTTACTCTTCCTGGATTGAATCAACTTAATACTTTTCAGTATTCAAAATGTATTTTTCAATATGTATTTAGGCTGCTAAGTAAAACTATGTCCTTATAATATATTGAACACATACCATCTACAATTTACTGTAATGATAAAGAACAGTAACTACAATAGGACTGTCAAACAATTAATTGTGATTAATTGCATCCAGAATAAAAGTTTGTGTTTACATAATATATGTCTGTGTACTGTGCATATTCATTTTGTATGTATAAAAACAAAAATGCATTTATTTAAGAAAAAATATATACAATTAATCAACACATATACACATATATACATATATACATATACATATACATATATATATATAATTTAAATTATTGATAAATAAATACATATTTATTTACATATAGTAAATATTGAATACATGCATGTGTATATGAATACAGAATGAATATGCACAGTACACAGAACTATACTTTTATTCTGGATGCAATGACTAATCGTTTGACAGCCCTAATCACCAAAAGACTTAAACAACCACGTTATCGCTCGCAAATAGGGTTGTTCAAAAATGTGTTCACTGCTACAATGCAAGTCAAGCTGGACACTACATCAAGTATTCCATTTGAAGATCTATTTTTAGCAACTCTGCCTGTTTTGCAGCATCACCTGAGAAAATCTAATAATATGTGTTGCTTTGCTTAAATATAAGATGTAATACCTTGAGCCTTGTTTCATCTACAATTGAAGTTTTGTACATACATATCTTTTCATATAGTGCAACATAGCTTTAGTCTTTAGATGCTGGTCTGTTATGTCTCTAATTCTGAGTTGTCTTGAGTTTCATGAGTAAGATTAATAATATGCACACAGTGCATCTTGATGTCACCCATTTCAAGACTTTTATCATCAGGTCTCCAAATCAGAAAATTCTAAAAGTTATAATTAATTGTGTTTGCTAAAAATGTTTGAAGTCATTAACAGGAATTCTGCTTCATTTCCCCTTTCTCTTTCTGTATATAACAAAGTGACTTTCATTTCTCCCATTATTGCTGGAATACAATGACATCACCACATTACATTATTGATTTCTCAGACAGCAGGATGTAAACAACGTGGTCATTTAGGTGAGCCCATCTCTGCTGTACAGTACAATGAACACCACATAATATGAGTTTCAAAAACGTCCCAAAATCCATTTGAATACAAAAACAAGTCTAGTCGAATGTTGCTAAACGCGCATCTGTTGGTTTAAATGAATCGATCCTTTCAGTATTGAACACTACAACTGTGCGGCAAACCGCTGTAACCTATGTATGTACACATATGGATGCGTGTAATACTTTTCTCAGGTTGCTATAATAAACAAACGGAATGATATGAATGGAGTTGAGGCGCGCGCGCAGTGATTTGACGCATTTGTTTCGTTTTCATGTTGCACTATAGTAGTAGTTATCTAGTTTCGAGATGCCGGGGATACGATTTATGTCTTGCCGGTATAACCGCAGCAACAAAACGTACGTTCGTTTTGCGTCGGGCGTCTGCAAGGACCGTTTTGGAGTTGATGTTGTTCCTGCAAGACACGCAGCAGGAAAACACGGCGACTGGAATACTTACAAAACACACGGGGCGGTTCGCTCGTCTCGACGGCAGGACGCAAGTCAATAATATGTCGACATCCTTCCCGCTGCTTCACTCATGGCACTGCAAGGAATCGGACGGCGCGTGTTTTTCTTCTTCCAGCGCGTTACGATATCATTGAAGCAGATGCGTTCAACATAAACATCGAACGAGCTGCCGGTGTACGTCGACAGATAGGCGAACAGCATGCGTGCGCTCGCTCGCGCGCGCGTGTGTGTGTGTGTGTGTGAAGAGGGCGAAGAAGAAGAGGGCGCTTAGAGCGCAGCACACGCCCAAACCCAGTGTGTCTCAATACACACAACCCCACACATTTAGCTTTCACAAGCATCACTATAAGTAGGTTGTCCTAGTGCTGTCTTTCTTTCTTTCCCTTATGAAAAAAAACGTTTTATTTTAGTCAAAGTTTACTTGTAGTAGACTACCATAGTTTCAATACAAATATCCTGGTAAAACTGTGGTTACCATAGTGAGATAATGGTACATTTGCTACTAGGGTTTTTAAAACAACAACAACAAACTGTGATGACAAACCATCTTCCTAAGGGTTCTTAAATGTCTTCCTTAACTTGTAACATCACCAATGTCTTTTAAAATGGTTTCGAGACTTGTTTTGCTAGACTGAAGGATGCACACACGCTACTTACTGAGTCCCTCGAGAATGAGTTGAAATTCTCAATGGAATACAATTAGAAACTGAATTAGCAACCGCAAATGAAATCAAACGAGAGCATCTCAAATGCAAAACGGATCGGAATGAGAATGTGTTCTTAAATCTTATTTAATTGCTATAAATGTTTACGGTTGAGTCATTTTGTATCATCTGAAAACCTCAGAATTTAAATTCCCAATGCATATTGATGTAATTCTCAGAATGCTCCACTAGGTGGCGTTCTTTTCTCGTTGTAACCGTGAGGTACACGATTACAATCGCTATTTGACCACGAATGTATTTCATACATATGCTTTAGTTAGATGGACGCGGTGATCATCATTACAGATTTAAAAAAGTAGAAAGAAAAAATGATGTTGTTGTATATTCCTTCGTCAATGATGACTTCTTGTCTCCTTCTCACAGCCGAAAGGCAGCCAGAGTGTCACATGGCCCTTTGTGTGACGACCAGTGCGCCTTTCATTGGCTGTTTTGCTTGAAAAAGCATCCATCACCAAGGCAACCAAGAGCCGCAGTCCCACTTCACTTGTCTGTTGAGGCCTTGACATAGATCCATTATTACCCTCTGCTTGTTTTTACAGTGTCACCTCTTCTGTGCGTCTCAAGAGTTTGTACAAGGTAAGCCAATATACAGGATGTATTATTAGTTTGATGTTTTTAAAACAGAAAAATGTTTTTGTATTACTTGTATGGTGACACATGTTGAGGGGTCCTTTAAGATAAGGTGTGAAATGTTGCTACCTTGTCCTTGTTTGTCGTTTTCAGGTAAGTTACATGTTCCTTTTTTGCTTGTGTTTGATCAGCAGCCATAGGATGTGATAAAAGAATTCAAACAGAAGAATAAATGGTTAGTTCCTGCAATTCTTTATCTGTTGAGTAGTAAAAGGTTGACATGTTAAATGCATTGTGCTTCTAACAATTAGTCGTCTCATTTGCTTTATCCTGACGTATATCACTTCAGACTTTATCGTGCCGCGTCTAACAAGTGCAAGATGTTCTATTGTAGATAATGGAGGCTGTGGCCTGGAGTGATGTAAGCCAGGACCCGAGTCTGTTTTGGAAATTAGGAGTAAACATGATCATCAAGGTGGCCACGTTGATAGTGCATGCAAAAAAATAAAGGGCAAATATACCCCAGGCCCTCTTGGTTTTAAAGTTACATTTAGAGACATATAAAGAAATGTGTAAATGATTTCTGTTAGAAATTAAGCATTTAATGTGCAGTTCTGGTCAATATATAAGTTTGGGTTTCAGATAACCTTATTTCTTCTATCTTGCCTTTTATATGTGAATGTAGACGGTTATTACTTTAAAAACAATAAAAATGACGTTATGTAAATATGTTGATACAGTTAGGCCCATATTAAAAAAATACGTTTAGGTAAGTTAGTGTAGTTTTGTTTGTACATGTTTGCTATCTACATACAGGTTGGTACAAAGGGGACATTTATTAGGAGGAAGTTATTGAGTTTAGAAAGGAAGCCAAACTATTTGTTATTTAAAAACAGTTTGATAGTTTTCATATAACACGCCTTTTGTCTCTTATACATTTCTTATAAGTTTAAGGCAATAAAATAATAACTTTACACCTTTCCACACAGACAAAGATAAGAACAGAGAAAGACAGAGAGAGAGAGAGAGAGAAAGATAGTGAGAGGACTTGTTACCTGTGGAGGGGGAGGAGCATATGGTAAGCTGTGGTATGTGTCAGCATTGTGGAGTGGAAAGAGAGAGAGAGTGATATTCACGAGAGCAGTACGCCATTACTCCTGCTTCTGTAGCTACACTGAAACAACACCTGTGGGACACCGACATCTACGTGATATATCTTAACACTTTGATCATTCACTTGAGAAAAGTTTGAGGACAGTGCTTTACAGAATTCATTCAACATGATAACCGTGAAGGAGGACACGAAAAAGCGAGTTTTCAACTCTAAGGTAAATATAGCTTCCGTCTGACCAGCAGGTTTGTCTAGTTTAGTCTGCAGCCCTGACAGTAAAATCTGCCAAATTTTACACAGGTGTTTCCACCCTGTCTGGAAAAGAACAGTAGCTTGATTTTGTCTTTAAAAGCAATAGGCATTTGAATCAATGCTAAGGAAAGATAATAAATATCAATGTATACACTTGGTACAGAAATAATGTAAACGGTTTGAAATCGGACCGGGTTTTGTTAAAGGCTTCTTTAATTGTAGAAAGTGAATACTGTATGGTTTAGTCTTTATTTAACTGTGTATTCTTTATGTCGGCTGGACTGTTTGGATTGTGTGAGCTGTAGAGCTGTTACCTGAGTGCTGGTAAATGCTGGAGTGCTCATGTTCTCTCTGACTCATTTAGTCGCTGCTTTGAATGTCTTGAAAACTGGATGTAAATTTGAAGAGTTTTGTTCCAAAATGAGATAAGTATTGTGCATTCCAATTAATATCAATCAAACTGCAGTCGGTTTGTTTTAATTTAAGCCATAATAACTAAAATACACCTAACTAACACAATAAAAACATGATCATATAATAAAAAACATGATTTTAGAAAATTTTCAGAAGCAGAGTTATCTCATTTTGGAACCAAACTCTTAATTTTGTTTTGTTTTTTATTTTTGACTTCTTTTGAGTGACTTCCTTCCTGATTTATTTAAAAATGGGGCACGTCTAGTACAAATCCAGCCCATGTGCAAAATGATCTTCATGGATTTTATTAAATTTTATTTCAATAAATAAAATCATGTATGTACTGTTGGCCATCAGCAATCCATTTAAAAATCGAGAGCTATCATTCCTTTTTTTGATATGACTGTATAGTCATAACATGAAACACCAAAAAATAAAAAAAGATATATCACAGATAAGGAGACATTAATTATTTTACAAACTGTCTACTACTTAAATATTTCTGCATGCATTCTTTCTCCATATAACTTTGGAAGTATCTGATTTGCTACATGTAAATTCAAAATACTCAGCTGACAAAATGATGTCACTTAATTTGGATATGCAAAACAAACTATGACACATCTGCAGCTGTCACAAAGCATGTAATGGTGAGGGCAAATGGTCCTTTTCGTCATCAAACTCATATCAGAATAGCATAATGTCATTATTGCAGTTCAGTCTATGGTCCGGTTTAAATCTGCATGTAATAAATTGAAGAACAGCCTATGAAATTAATGTTAAGCGTAAGGTTACAACAAGGTTCAGTGTAGAGATGATCTCGCTCTGAGATGGTTTGAAAAAGATGACCACTCCCAATTTATATTGAGTTGAGTCGGATTTGCCAAAGCCTCTACTTTTAATCTGAAATACATTTCCTTAGAAAGCCAGGTACCAAAAATAAAATGGACAACTTGTAACACTGACCTCATTTCATAACAAGAGAGTGTTTTACTTTTTCTTTGCAAAATCGACAGGAATTTTTAACAGGAAAAGCAAGATTGGCCCACCCGTAATACCGCATGCCAGAGGTATAGTACTTTGTTTGTGGATATTATTTACCTCCAGTCTTCAATGACCTCATAAGAAAGGGAGGGAGTACACTCCTTCTTTTACACACAATGAGAATGGTTTAGATATGCTGTTCGACGTAAGCAGGCCAGTTTCGCCTCTCTGAACCTGATGAAACCTAATGCCTGTGAGACACTTCCCTCAACCTGGTCCTGGCTGTTTCACATAATAAATGGAATTCACACTGTTTTAAATTTTTTCTGGGTATCAGATTCTCACGGTTCATTGAGCGAGAATGCCGTCTACACAGTATCGCTGTGACGAGGTCTTTGTTTACTTAAGATGTATGCTCAGGTGACGTTTCGAGTGAAAAGAGAGTTCTGTAGGTCATGCAGCTGTCAAACATGTAGGAGTCTCAAGCCCATTATCAGGTGGAAGGACGACTGTCAAAACCTGTCTTTCTAGTTGACCATATGTTCTGATAGCACGTGCCTTCCTGAGTACTTGTATAAATCCTGTGTTGACAGGGAAACATGAGAAAAGGTATCACTGCCTGAAGCATATTTGTTCACATGATCTACGGCTTCACTTTCAGAAACAAATATTCAAAGAATTCACAGAAACATTTGAAAGAAGCATTTTGAAACGAACATTAACACTATTACTTTTAAAGGTACAGCTGGCTTAAATGTGATTTAAATTCTAAGCCAGATGCTGCTTCATTCCTGCATTAGACCTTCATTTCTATTTTACCACACAATACTTTCAATGTTTTACAGAATTGCCGCTGATGATGATGCTCTTTGATGTTCCTGTACAGCAGACTTTTAAAGGCAAACGTGCAGTTAATTAAAGATGTTAGAAGAAGAAATATCTCTGAGATGCAGACACTAGTGTTGATCTGCTGATGGATGTAGATGGTGGGCCCAAAATAGTTTAAAAGTTTGTCTCATGACATGAATCAATCTACTAAATGGCATTAGCACTAAAGGAAAAAATATTAAATTTTGTATTAGAATTGTAGAGCCATTTAGAAATTATTCGAATTATATGATTGTATATCATGATTTAAGGATTTACAGTGCGGTACTATATGATGTTTTGACAGCAGAATCTGGTTGTGAGCCATACATAGAGACAGGATATGTCGCAGCCATTAATTGAATTTAAATCTGTCAAAGTCATTGTGCTGAAATAGGTGATTACAATGTGTACAATATTTGACAAAGAGGTGTACCTGACTGAGACAAACATGCGCCATCTCTGCTTGGTTACCTTATCATGAATTAATAGCTACAAGGCATTGAAAGACAGACAACATATTTGTCTTAAGCTCTTATTATTATTACCATTTCCATCAAACACCATGCCATATGCTGGGTATAAAATGAACATATACTACAATTCAAAAGTTTAGGTTCACTTGTCAGCGCTGAAAGCCCCATGGTTAGTACACCGACATAGAGTGCCAATGCGCTTAGGCGACCCAAGTTTGACTCCTGTCTCAAAGGTCCTTTGCCAACGCTCTGTATACCCTGTCTCATTACAAGGATAAAAAGCTCCTAAAATATACCTTTAAAAAAAGTTTACGGTCACCTGAAGTGTATTTTGTGATCTCAAAAAAAATAGTTTGATATGAAGGCATATGTTCAATTGTTTAACTAAAAATATTAGTTTTATAGATAAATATATAATTGTGCTAATATAAATACTTAATTTATTACAAAACCTACATTTTGTTTAAAAAATGTTTTTGAAATGTATATGATAGGTGCGCTCTTTAATACTGGAGTCCTTTAATTCTGTTTACAAGGCATCCAATGGTGATAAAATACCAAGAGTACATTTTTGCAAACCTCAGGCAGAGGGTGGCTACATTAAATGTGAAAATAAAACATAGTTTCTATTGAAAGGGAACATCGTTTCATTTGTGTTATTTCATCATTTCAATAAGCTTACTATTATTCTAAATGCAGGAAAATATTAATTAAGAATGAGTAAATGGAGCAAAACAATTGGCCGGTAGTGTAGTTTCTTATCAAGCAGATTAATGATCTATTTTGACAGAAAGTAGTGTTTTGAATGTGAGTGCAGTACACACATTCTTCGAGCATGTGAGAGTTTCAAGGTTTGAATGTGAAGGCCGGTTAATGATTGCCTCAGGAGTCAAGCATTATATAAAGGTTGAAGACATGAAAGTGTTTCTGACTTTCATCTAAAGGCATGGCACAATATATTCTTATTTAAAGCTGATCATAAAAACCCATAATAGCAACCAGTTTTAATTGATCCAGTTTACCAGCCTGTTGCTGAATATCAGTACTCCCAAAAAGTTTATCAATTGTTTTCATGTTTTCATGGCTTATTCAAAACTCTTTGATCTGTTGCCTCTAGCTCATTAAAAAAGAAACTGGATTTCATTGATGTGTGGGCTGCAGTGATTTATTGGCACTGCAGTGAAGCAAAGACGGTTTTGAGCTACCTGTAACCTGAAACATAACCTTAGTCATAGTTCATGTACAGTCTGTTCAAGCATGAATTTCCTCATTTTAGCAAACATGCTTAAATCCACTAAAACCTGGTGTCAGGCTAGAACCCTGCACGGGCCTTAAATCCAGGGCCTAGCCCGATACGCTCGGGCCCTGCCCGACAAGCTTTTCAGAATTCTCTGCCGGAGCCCGATTATTTATTTATTTTTGTATCCCATTACATAGCCAATACTACTGTTGCAGCCATTAAAATAGTTTTGTTTAGTTTTTTAATGGCAAAGTAGTTATATACGTATATATTTTTTCATTTATTAAGATAATTATGAAAAACATTTTGAGCATTTTTTTGTTTGGTAAATTAAACTTTTTGTTTTTGGTGAGTTGACTACGTTTGATCAATCTATCAAATCAACACTTGGCTTGCCTGCAATAAAATCCAAAGATTTATTTTAAATAAAGAAAAACTCAACAATTTAAGCATATCACAATGTGAGTTTAAATGTTTAAACATTTATTATCACCACAACAGTAAAAGGGCACTTTTTTATAAACTGGGGTGCTCTGCTGCTTGCAACGGCGAACATCAAACAACGGGCTGAAAACAAACGAAAACGTGTAAAATCGAAACAATTTAAAATAATCGTAATAATAATAATAACAACGTGCAGATTGTCTTTGTAAATGAGATGATCCAGTCTTCTTACTATCATAACTTAGCACTGCTTTGCAAGTTGTGCATTGTGCATAACCAGTTGGCTCGTCATTTAAGGTTGTCACTACTTGAAAAACAGCCCAGAAGTTTGCCTCTACTCTTGTGTCTTTCTGTGTTTTAAGTTCGCCATTTGCGATTTTTCTCTTTATGTTCTCCATTGCACGTGAGGTGAATAGTGGACGAGGGAAACCTGTGGGAACGCGCGGGCTCAATTGCGCAAGCAGAACGTGTAATGTGTGTCAGCGTGATATGTAAACTTGTTCGATGTTTTAAATTTACCATCATCAACTTCTTAACACTTTTATTTAATGAATTTCTAATATATAAAAAGAAGGGCAAGCCTAAAACAAGCCCGAAGCCCGGCCTGCTTGTGAGCTATGACGTAAAAATTGGCCCGAAGCCCGGCCCGAGGGGCGTAATTAAGTCGGGGCTTGTCGGGCCCGGGCAGAAATGCAGGGCTCTATGTCAGGTTAAAAGTGCTAACATTTCCACTTCATTACATATAATTGTATATCAAAACACATCACTTTGGTAAAGTACAAAACAAAGATTTTCATATTTAACAACTACAGCATCAATGACTTTTAAACATTTTTTTTTATGACGTGATATGGTGTTTTCCAATTTCAGACTTGTACAACAGCATTTCTCACATTCAAACATCAAAACACTTCCTAAATGTTTTACTACACAGAAGCTTTGTATCTTACTTTAGTTTTGGGAAGTTCAGTTGGTGTCGATTTCAATGAACCATTATACCAAAGGAACGCAATCTTAAAAATTGCCATGGGCTTCAGTAATTAAGGCTTTACGTAACTTGAACTTGGTGTGTCAGACACATTTGACAGTGAGTAGTTTCCTACAGATAAGCATTATACTTCTGAAATGTGTTGTCTTAAAGGGATAGTGCACCCCAAAATGAATCTCAAGTAGTTCCAAACCTGTATACATTTCTTTGTTCTGTCAAAAATGTATACAAGTTTTAAACTACTTGAGAGTGAGTAATTCATGACAGAATTTTCATTTTTGGGTGCACTATCCCTTTAAGACAACACATTTCAGAAGTATAATGCTTATCTGTAGGAAACTACTCACTGTCAAATGTGTCTGACACACCAAGTTCAAGTTACGTTAAAGCTTTAATTACGTAAAGTCTTAGTTTTAGACATGAGACACAGCTTGCATCAGTATTCAGATTATCAGTGACATTTGTCACTTAGCAATGTGATTCGATACAAAGGTATGATTTTAGATAGTTTAAAAATTCAAAACTAATCCCTAGTCAATTTTGTGAACTTGTATATGCATTTATCATTCATATTGTCAGTCATCAGTAATAACTCTTCACTCATTTCTTCAACAGAGCACTGTCATGTAGACACGCTCCCTGCTGACTTTCACACAGAGTCATGGAGCTGAAGGTGTGGGTGGATGGCGTTCCACGTGTAGTCTGTGGCCTATCTCAAGAGACATCTTGTCAGGATGTTGTCATAGCTCTAGCTCAGGCCATAGGTAGGCTATTGATTATATTTGCACATTTTTTGCCATCAGATAGTGTGCATTTGCACTTTAATGTTTGCTTTTTTGTGCTCTCCAGGGCAAACTGGTCGCTATGTGCTCATCCAGAAATTACGAGATAAAGAACGGCAGCTCGTGGCTAATGAACGCCCACTGGAGTCCCTCGCTAAACTTGGCCAGTTGGGCAGCGAAGTGCAATTCATCCTCCGTCGCACTGGCCCCACAAGCAGCGAAGCTTCAGACAAAGGTCGAGTCCCACCCTTTCCCGTGCCCCCAGATCCAGAGCCCCCCAAACACAAAGAGCCGAAAAAGGCTCTTACTTTTAATCTGGGGCCCTCGGCCTCCTCGCAACCACGTCTGAAAAAGTTTGAAAAACCAATCAGAGACTCTCCAAGGGTGTCCCCATCTCCAACATCCTCCATCGCTTCAGATGATGCGTCCAAAGAAGCGCTCTATCAGCAGATGCTTCGACAACAAGCGGAGCTACAGGCCCTGCAGGGGCAGCTGACGGGTGTGGAGAGGGAGCTCGGCGTTTGGGAACGATCTCCTCCTCCGACCCTTTCCCCTGACCTCCTGAAGGAAGTGGACCACCTGCAGCAGGCTTTGAGGAGGAATGAAACAGAACTGGCCCACTTACCATACTGGGAAAAAGAATTTCACTCTGAAACTCAGAGGGAAAAGGACATACTAAAGCAAAAAAATGAACTTAGTACAGCAATAGATAAGGAAAGCCGAAGGCAGCATGATACAGAGACTCTAACAGAGGAGCTGGAGCGAGATATTCAGCTACTCTTTGAAAGCAAGAGAAATGGTATGCATAAAGCCAGGCCCAGTATTGAAGATCCTGTAACCCTTGCAAAGAGACAACTGGACAACCTTCAGCACCAAACGGTTGAACTACAGACGTCAAATGAAGAGACAGAAAAGTTTTTAAGACAGGCGGATGAACAATTTCTGGTCAGTTCTGTTTTTATTTGCCAAATTAAAGGAACAGTTCACCCAAAAATATATCTTTATTTACTCACCCTCACGTTGTTTCAAATCTGTATAAAATTTTTGTTCTGATGAACACAGAGATTTGAAAGAATGCTTGTAACCAAACAGTTATTGTCCACCATTGACTACCATAGTAGGAAATATTGCTTATACATTTCTTTGTTCTGTTGAACACAAAAGAAAATATTTTGAAGAATGTAGGAAAGCAAACAGTTCTGGGGCACTTTTGACTACCATTGTATTTTTTCCTACCATGGTAGTCAATGGTGGCCAAGAACTGTTTGGTTACAAGCATTCTTCCAAATATCTTTCCCTGTGTTCATCAAAACAAAGACATTTATACAGGGTTGGAAAAACTCGAGGGTGAGTAAACGATGACAGAAATTTTATTTTTGGGCGCACTGTTCCTTTTAAGATTCACTATTGTAACTAAGTTATTTTTTACTATTAATACACATTTTTAATGCCTAAATAAACCATTTATCTTTTTATTTCATAAGATTATATTGCAGTAATTATGGGCCTATTAATTAAGTCAACTATCTGTCAATTTATCTAAATGTCTGAAAGTCATTTTAATTCAGCTCCAGTTGTACTAGTTGTTGTGTCACACCAGCAAAATCACATTTAATTGCGATCTCATGAAAGTAAAGTACACTCATCATGACTAACACGGATCCATACAGCACCATACACACTATACTGTTGACTCACTGCTATCTCCAAGAAGAGAACAATAATTATTTATCACATTGTTGTCATGAACAACAACACTATAGTCACACCTTTAATGCCTAAAATGAGAATGTTTATTGAGAAAACGACAGGATACCCATTCACATCGCTCATCTCACATCTAGTTGTACAGTGACATATTTATGTTAATTTATCTGCATCATTTGCATGTTTGCTGCCACTGTGTGACTGCTGGCGTTATCTATTTCTGATCATAACCACATGCAAAATGACATTTAAGCCACCTCACTCCACCATCAGGACACACCTTGAAGGTCATGTGTGGTTGTTTCAATCAAAAAAAGAGATAGCTTTTATTCCTCCAAAATGACTCCAAATCTCACATTCTGTAGGTCAAGAGCAAAGAACTGGATGATCTGAATAAGGAGCTACGCCAATGTAACCTGCAGCAGTTCATCATGCAAACAGGTGTCACACCAGCACAGACCAATCAGCAAACAGAAGACATTGATTTTGCTCTCCTCAAACCTGACGGACAGAGTGATGAAGGTGTGTAACACTGTAAACCAGTAGTGAACCGTGACGTTTGAGCCTTGGCCATGTTCACACGCGCACCCGACCCCCCCCCCACCGTTAACAGAGATTCACCAGCGAATAAACTATGATTATAATACATCTTAATATTAAACTGGGACAGTGAACTAAACGTGTGGAGCACTGGCCGTAGTAAATGTATCATTTATCTGATAAAATGTCACTGTTATACAGAATAAGAGAAAATATGCACAATGTGTTCAATTTAAGACTGACCACAGTCAAAACCACTCGTCTCAAATAAAGCTAACTTAAGCAACATAAACAACTGTGCACATCAGCAACCGGAATGAATTTAGGCACGGCGGCCTAATCATAAATAACTAACAATTGATGATCCAGTTACTTGATAACAAAGTCTTGTTGTTTTGATTGAACAATGTTTATCAGCTTTTCTCTTTTTTTCCGAGACTTGATAACAAAGTTCATCCAAATGCTGTTTTGAATGACGTTTTCCGCATTTCTTCTTCTTTTGAAGTTTTATGGCAGTAAAGTATTTACTTCTTGTGCTTCTTCCGCTTTACGAGACTGATGGTGAACAACCCCCAGATGGCAGAAAGTTAGAAAAAACAAAGCGCACCCGTTTAGAAAGATGATATGTTTGGTCAGTTTTACTGTCACTCAAAATTAATCTTTCTCATTGATTTACACAACACAACAGTACTGTCAGTAAAAGCCTCATTGAAGGCCCCTGACGTAAGCACGCGTTTGACTTCTTGCAGCCTGCGCAGATGGCATATGTCATGAGATCACAGAATTGCGACTGCTCCGTGATCTTGAATTACTCTCGTGAGACTTGGAAATATCACGTGGATAGAGTCCCATCGATCGAGGAAGTCAAATATACATATCTAATAGGAAAAAAAAAATCGACCAACTTTTTTTGAAATATTTTTAATATATTTTTATGATAGTTTAGGTCACAGAAGGCCTAGAGGGCCCTGAGGGTTCACTACTGCTGTAAACTGTTTCTCTAAACTATTGGTCTTTTGTAACTTTTTTACCATCTGGTAGCTTAAAGGGACAGTTCACCCAATAATACAAAGTCTGTCATCATTTACTCACCCTTGAGTCGTTTCAAATCTGTATAGGCAAGATGTATTTGTCCTGATGAACACAGAGAAAGATATGTGGAAGAATGCTTGTAACCAAACATTTCTTGTCCACCTTTGACTACCATAGTAGGAAATATTACAATGGTAGACAAACGTGCCCCAGAACTGATTGCTTTCCTACATTCTTCAAAATATCTTCTTTTGTGTTCAACAATTTCTCCTACTATGATAGTCAATAGTGGGAAGTTGTGTTCATCAGAACAAAGACATTTATACAGATTTGGAACAAGTAAATGTAGACAGAAAAAAAATATTTCTTTAAGAGGAAAATTGTATATCTCATACAAAAAATTGCAAAGCTTAGAAAACTTTAACATTAAGCCCATTTTGTTTACGCTAGATTCCAATTCCTCCATCTTGGAGTTCAACCCTCGCACCACTGCCAAGCAAATACTTGGGAACCCACGCAGCCTTCAGAACCCACTTGTCTCCAGTCTTCATCCTGAGGGTGTGTATGTGTGACACGCAGCTTGCGCACTGCTGCCCTCTGTTGGCCTAAAGTCTTCTGCATGTCCACCTCTACCTCTTCCTGCTTCCCAGAATGCCTGCTCATTTTGCTGCACACCTCCTCTCCCCTCTGATGGCTCTCTGTTTTGTCAGATGTATTGTAAAGAATGTATGTTGTATGCACTTTTGAACTCCGCTGTTGTCTGAATTGACTTTTAAAAGATAAATTATATTTAAAAAAAATGGAAAATTTGGAGCAAGAAATATAATCAGATAGCAAGGCTCAGTTTTGCTGTTTGCCACAAAATAATTAGTTCCTTCGCTGTATGTTGAAACATGCACTGCCTTGGGGTTCTTTTATTACATGCAAGCTCTAGCAAATCATGTTTTGTTCTTAATTTTTTTCCGGAACAAGTACCGAGTAAAATAAAAAGAACTCATTAATTCATGGAAAAATATTAGGATTTTTTTTTTCAAATAAAATAAACTTCAAAGACATAAAAACACATGATCAACTAATGTAAAACGAAGTTATAATGCATGGAGTTGGTTTTAAGCTGCTGATTTTAAGACTTTTTTCTTTTACATTATATTCAGGTCTGTGTTTATCTGTCCCATAAAATACTACCCCCATTTTTAAAACCATCCTCCATAAACGCGGAACCTCATTCCATTTTGTGTGTGTCTTACAGTCCTGTCATCACGAGAGGCATCATGGCACTAAAGTCTGGAGTACAACACCAAGGAATTATTCACTGTTCACTTTATATTAGTATATCTGCATCATTTTGTTAATTTTCTTTTCTTTTGTATAGTACTCGATGAAATTTGTGAAAACTATGTACAGTAAATAGAGTACTGTCTTTGTAATTATTAAACAGATGAAGATTTTGACATGTATTTTAACTATCTACGTATATATTTCTTTTACTAAAAACATACCAAAATAAACAAAAATGATTTCATGTTGGCTTAATGATTCACCTCTGTTACCCTGGGTCAAAGAGATATGGTTATATTTCTAATATTTAGTAGTCATTGTGTGTTTTATTTTGTTTATAGGTGTGCAACATTGTCCAACATATCGTATGGGGTTTTCCTCATATTGTAAGAACAGAAGGGATTGTCAATGTTTAAATCCCAACCAAGTGTTTTATTTTCTACATAAATGTTATTTGTGGATGGTGACAGATCCTGGTTAAGATAATATAAGCAATCCATCACATGCAGCTTTCAGACGCTCATTTCAGACATAAACTCTCCATCACTTTTTTACTGTGTTGCACTTCGGTCTTTCTACTCCACTGAAACAGGGTACGCTGTTTATACTTTAAAAAAAGGTCTCTTCTCCTGCAAGAAGCTGAAAACGAGGCAAGGATGGATTAAACGCTTTCCTACGGATTATATTATTAAATGCAGTATATTTTGTAGGACATGGGTGGGCCCTTCAATAGAACTTTTGTATTGACAAGAGGTGCAGCCAATCAAAGCCTTTGCTGTAGTGACATCATGTTTTGTCCTCTTTTCGGTGCTTTCTGTCATGTGGAATGCAGGTGAGGTTCAGACAACTGCAGAACGTCAACTGGTTATTACATAAAATGTTTATTAAAATCCTGTTTGCTATGTTAATCTAGTTACGTTCATTCACAGTTCGCTTGTCAATCTGAATCATATTTAGGTGTTACATCCGAAAAACCCGACAGTGAATTGAATTCCACATCTTTTTACAATTATATGTTCTAATAGTCTTTAATTGTGAATTTCAAACACATTTATAGATGAGTAAACTATCAAATACAATGTTGCGTTATTTTACTTGAAACTCATTAATTTTAAGCCACACGAATAGCTATAAACTGCATATTTCACATAAAGCGGCAGTTTTTACATATAATGTGAATTCAATAAAACTCTACAGTAAAAAGTCCAAAGTTTTACGTATTTATTGATGGTTCTCTATCTGGTGTGACTGGCACAGCAGATGGCCCTCAGCTCCAGCCTACTCTTTTGGTTTCATACATTTTCTATCATTTTGTCTTAGAATCATTCCTATTAAAATGGTCATCCTAGGTTTGCTTAAACATCATGCGCTGTTTAGAGAAAATGTATTTTATACTATTCTTTTAAAAGAGGCAAAGGAATAAGGAAGTAAAAATGATTGTCTGATGTCTTTCCTATGAAAAGCAAAGGATACACTTTATTTTACAGTGCCCGTGTTATAGTGTAATTATACATTTAAGTACTGAGTAGTTAAAATCAACTACATGTACTTACTATAGGGTTAGGATTAGGGTTTGGTTCAGGATTAGTAATTTACAGCAAATACTATAGTAAATACAACCATGTAACATGTGTAACAAGGGCACCGTTAAATAAAGTGTTACCAAAGCAACTTCTGCCACATAATACAGGAAGCCGCACTGACTTTGCATTTTGGCCAGGTGATGGGAGTGCCACCTAAGGTCACATGACAGAAACTGAAAAAGACAATGCGGAAGTTTCAGAAAATGAAAGTAAAAGTTTACTGCTCTGAAGCGTAAGTTGCCACTAAGGAAGTAAGTTACCGGTTACATTGACGCAGAGAGTGAGAGCGAAAAGTCTCTAGCAGCTACTTGACAACATGCCCTCTGTAAACGGTAAGTTCTCACTGTTTATTCTTTAACTTGAAGAAATGCTTTAGATTTGTGTAAAAGCACTAAGACCATCAAGTATTAAAATGAGCAGGTAGTGAGGTGACATCTCAGGATTTGCTGTATCATTGTCGTAGCTATACAAATGGCTAAGCTCATTACTCATGACTCTCGCAATGAACTTTTAACTTTAGTTTCACTGAAAGAAATAACAAATTTTGTTCTAAGCACAATCTTGTAATGTTTTTGTCTTGGATTTCCTAGCCATCTGTATTACGAATGTCGTTTGATATAATACATTTGAAGGAATAGTTTACCCAAAAAAATGGTAGTTTGGGTGAACTTTGGGTGAACTATTCCTTTAACATTCCATTTTTTTTTTTTTGTCCAAACATTTTCTTTTAATCATTAAAAAACTTTATACATTAAAATACTGTTCCCATAGGCACAAGAAATGGCAAAAACGAAGAAGATTTTGCCGGAAAGAAACTCAAAACACTTCCCACTGAGCTACTCCAGAGGGGTCAAGATGTAGACAAGGTGGATCTACAGCGAAACAGACTCAAACATGTGACGGGTATATCTCAACTTTCAAACCTGACAGAACTCAACCTGTCCAGAAATGAGATTACTGACTTTCCTTCAGAGATTAAGGATTTACACCAATTGGTGAGACTTTACTTGAATCAGAACAATTTGAAAACCATTCCAGAAGATGTTTTTCCATTTTTGGAGAAACTTCAGTTTCTAAAGTTGAGCACTAATCGGATTGGAAAACTACCTGAAGACGTCATCAAGTGTCAAAATCTCTCTTACCTCAACCTGTCTAACAACTGCCTGACAGATCTGAACCCTCTCGTGGGACTTCCTCACATAAAAGAACTGTACGCTGAGAGAAACCAGCTCGCCGAGCTACCGTATTCACTCTTTCAAACCAAAAGCTTGACTCAGTTTAAAGTCAATGGCAACCCTCTCAAAAAACCTCCTGAGGAGGTCTGTGCTGGGGGATTGAAGGATATCCAGAATTACTTTTCCATGCTTGACTCCAACTCCCCAAGCGTTCGCAGTGTAAAGACCATGTTTCTGGGGACCTCTATGGCAGGAAAATCCACTCTGTGCCGCAGTTTGAAGCAGGCCTGCCCTGTCAGTGTGGCTGAGGAGGATCGTACTGTAGGGATTGAAATCAGTGAAGTTGAAAGTGATGGTGTTCGTTTCTATTTTTGGGACTTTGCGGGACAGGAAGAATACTACAACACTCATCATGTTTTCATAACAGCTGAAGCATTTGTCATACTCGCCATCGATCTTTCCAGGTATGGAGTAAATGCTTGATTTTTTTAAAGGCATTTTGATATTGCCGAGTTTTGAATTGACTGAAAATTCCCGGCAGTATTATAATGACACCTCAGGGAACATTGTAAAATAAAGGAAAAGAATATTCATTTCATGACCCTTCCCGTGACCAATACTGCATACACTCTAAAAAGTTTAAGTGTGATTTACTTTTTTTTTTGTGAAATAATTTATAAAAAAAAGAGAGTACATTTTTAACTGTGAAATCAATACATTGTACTGTTTAAATTGAGTGAATGCAAGTACAAAAATTAAGTAAATCTGAGTAATTTATAAACATATTTATATTAGAATTCACTAAAATATTGTGTGTATATTAAAAATAGAATTGTTAATTAAATACGTATTTCTTTTGATTAAATAAACTTAAATAATATATGTCAATTAAACAAAATTAACTGTTGGATTTTTAATCAATTTTATAATATGTCCCACTGAATGATTTTAAAACAATTATTAAAAGGTCATATAGGGGTTTCATTTGGTCACATTTACTAAGCCACTGAATTTTTTTTTCATTCATTCAGACATTTCATTTTATTTAATTTCATTCTATTTAAAAAAATTGTCAGACTTTTATTTTAAATATTAAGAAGATTTGCCCATTTA
Source organism: Triplophysa siluroides (assembly GCA_006030095.1). Classification (NCBI taxonomy): domain Eukaryota; kingdom Metazoa; phylum Chordata; class Actinopteri; order Cypriniformes; family Nemacheilidae; genus Triplophysa; species Triplophysa siluroides. Next base: position 797,661 of record VCII01000702.1, read on the forward strand.
ATCCAGGCCACAAAAATCACACATTTTTATTTTCTTCTTATATCTTTAACATTTGTACATTGTTACAGTTACCAGACAGAGAATCGCCAGTCTTTTGATGAAAAAGTGGGCTTTTGGATCAGAAATATTCATCTTAAGATACCAGGCTCAGTTGTCCTGCTTGTGGGCACACATGTGGATCAGTGCACAGATGAGAATGAAGTAAAAGAAAAGAAAAAAGAAATTGAGGAGAACGTGGAAAAAATGCTTCAAACTCACAAGTCTCATTTAGACCAGCAGAGAACAAACCTGCAGAATAAGGACAACCCATCACTTTACTCAGACCAGATAAATCAGATCGAAAGACTCTCCGAGTACAAACTTAAGGTAATATGGTTACTATAACATAACATATACACCCAAGAAAATGTTCTGCTATGATCAAATCCTGTTCGTTATCAGGTTCTTGACCTTGTAGCGATCGACTGCACAAAACCTCAAGACATTCGTTCGCTGCATGATCACATCAAACACACTGTCTTGAACAAAGACACATTCCCCAACATAGAACAAACATTGCCTAAATGCTACCATGAAGTGGAGGCTGATATCCAAGAACTTCTGAGAAATGGTGACATTTCTGAGCATGGTCTGTATTTTCTTTTTTCTTTTCATTTTTAATATGTCCAGTGTAATGTGTGCTTTTTAAGTATGTTATCTGGTCTGCACCTGTTAACAGGTATTGTGACTCAAGATGACCTCCTGTGTGAGCTAAAGAACAGACATGATACACTGAACCATGACAAACTGAAGTTAATTCTTCAGTATCTTCACCGAATTGGGGTCATTATGTGGTACAAGGAAATCCCGGCATTGAAAAGTTCTTTGTTTGTGAAACCATCCTTCCTCATCACGCTGTTCAAGGTTTTTACGTCTAACAAATAAATTGAAATGATCAAACTATACTTGTAAAACACATGTTAAATCTCTTCTCTTTTTATTCTGCCATAGACAATTGTGAGACATGACTTGGACAAAGAGCTGGCTGCTATTTCTCCTGCAATGCTCAAGTTAGAAAATGCACTTCAGAAATACAAGGAAAGGTGGATCAGGGACTATCAAGACAGAGCAACATTAAGCAACGTGGCTATTAGGATCCTAATGCGCACCGAGCTCCAAAATTTAGGCATTACTGATCAAGAACTACTTCAGGAGGTGGTTGGTTCTAAAAAGACAGAAGGACATGTTCTTTCACTACTAAAACACTTTGATGTTTGCTTAACATCGAAACCTAGCTGTCCTCTCAATCCACATGCCAATGAATTTGTTCCAAAGAAAACATGGAAGCCCTCAAATTCAATTGAATGTGAACCAGATGCCTGTCTGTTTCCAAGTAACCTGCCAGACAATAAGCAGGTAGAGAAGATGTGGGGACAAGACAGTACAGAGGACATCAACATCCATGTTTACTTCCTGCCTGAAATACCCCATGGTTTCTTTCACAGGTGAACATAAGGGTTCTCTTTTGAACAACAGCCATTATGTTTTGTGATAAATAAATGTCCCTATAACTTGCATATCTGACTAGTTTGCACGAAAAAGCGAATGCAGATTTCAATGAATTCAGGCTTTGTATCATTGACTTTGATGTCTTCACACTTGCGCTTACTTTACAGATTAGTCATTAGGATATGCTCCTGGTACTCCCCATATTGGATGGGAAAAGACCAGTGCTTGATCTGCTGTGGCAGTAAACGTATTCTGCTCAGAGAACACAGCGATGAAGACCCCTTCATTGAGATACGCTGCAAAGATAGCGACAGTAAGCCTTACATCATTTCTTTTTGATTCTAAGTATTGGTGTGTGCCTTGAAATATTACGTTACAAAACGGTTATGGTATTGCACTTTCAATGTGCTTTGTGAGAAATTCTAAAAACTCTAAGGCACTAAATAAAACGTAAATTATATAAAATTAGCCCAATAAAAGTATGTAACTCATTGCATTAGAATTGCATTAGCAGTTCATGACTGCAAGTGACTGCAATGACAACAGACATCTTTTCTAATCCATTAACATCCCTTACACTGACACTTTGGCAACAGCACTTTTGTAACATAGACTTCAAATATTTTTGTATTTGATTATCATCTCTGAATGAAACTGAATCTTTGCCTTAATAAATATATTCCCCATTGTAGTTAAAACCTCAGCAGAAATCCAGAAAGCATGGGAAGCGATAAGACTGATCATGCGCCGTTTGGACGACCTCACAATGCAGTGGCAAGGGCTGTGTCAGATTGTCCACAGTCCCTGCAGGGATTCTGGCTGTTCAGACTACTTTGAATGGAATGACTGGAAAGAGTGGCTCGATGAATCAGGAACAAACGAATTTAGTGTGTAAGTTGTAGTTTTGTCTTTTGTTCATATGTTTATGTGAAACAGAGTATATGTTCATTACTGACACACAAACTTAGATGACGGAATGCTGTGTTTTGTCTTATAGAGGTCTAGAAGAGAAACATGTTTGCCGTAATGGACACCAACGAAGAACAGAGTTGCTGTTCCCTAGAGGTAAATGCATTAATTTACAATGGAATGCAATGATGCATACTTATTCGGCTGCCTTTTATAATTGACTAAATTACTTTAAAATATTTTTTTTCTACAGCCTATGATGTTGCTGACACCTAGACCTGAAGGGAGAACATATAGACAGGCCTTACAGTAAATCAACACCCAAATTAACATGTTGCAATATGGAATTTACCTTGTAACAGATTTTGATTTACAACTTTATGACTTACATTACAAAATTTCGAATGATTACTACATCCTAAATTATAAACCCTGCAATACCGTTATATAAGTATCCATTAGTTAATGTGTTTTTAATTTATTTGATGTAGTCTATATTGAAAGAATCTGATTGTTTTTCGAAGTTACAATTGTATTGTAAGGTTTACTCTTAATAAGAAATTGCTCAGTATATACGATGTTTGGAGGTACATACGTTTGCCGCTAGGTGGAGGTGTTGGCTCATTACGCTTCATATTTAGTTTCATTGTCCTGTAGCTGTATCATCATGCAGTTACCACTTGCATTTCTTCTTCATGTAAAAAAAATGCCCCAGTAAAGTTATCCATATACCAAACGACATGACTTACTGTCTTTTTTTTTTACAAACGTTTGTTTTCCTTAAGATATAAAGTAGGCCTACACCTACTGTACACGTTTACCTTAAAACATAAAACTTTACTGAACAACAGCACATAAACAAGGTTTGACTAAAATCATGTGAACTGTGAGAAAATAAGTTATATTAATAAGATGTAGAAGGGACCGTTTGCCTTTAATACAGATTTAAACCTTCTAACAATAGATGTAATATAGAACTTTTGAATTGTCTCCAGTAAAATGTTATACCATTTTATCAGAACATCTTCCAGTTGCTTTTGAAGCAGGGAACATGTTTCTCATAATAAATCTCCCCTCTTCTGATATTTGTGGAGACTTCTGCTCTTAAAACACCCGTTGAGCTGTTAAAGGAGTACTTCACCTTCAAAATAAAAATTCTGTAATCATTAACCATTAACCCACTTACCCTCTTGTCATTTCAAACCTGTATGACTTTCTATCTTCTGCAGAATACAAAAGAAGATATTTTGAAAAAATATAACAGAACGAACGAAAGAAAGTCATACAGGTTTGAAACGACAAGAGCGTGAGTAAATGATGACAGAATTTTCATTTCGAAGGCGAACTACTCCTTTAAGGTTACAGATAAACAGGCTCAAATGAAATTTTCCCTTTGGAAATCTTAGGAGACTCTCAGTTCACCAATTTCTTGTGCTGCTGAACACAATTTTTGTTCAAAACCTTGTTTTGGCATACAACAATAGAATAGTAAAACAAGATAACCTCAAGGTTTTTTTCAGATTGAACCCTGTAACAGTGGGTGCTGCACCTGCACATATTTTTTCCAACCCCTGTAATTTTCAAACCCAAAATTCCATAATTCAGAAATAATGTCAAAACTAACCATGGGCTCAGTGAAGGTTTTTTTGATGATGTTTATAATCACTTTATAATCATAAATTTACTTTTAAAACAGAGATTTGTTGACAATAAATGTACATATATATAATTGCAAATAAAATGTTAAATAGCAAGTTAAGATTAAGGTTATTTAAGCATACAAGTAGAAGTAACATCAAAGAGAAAATCATTCTTGTTTTATTATAGTATAGTGCAGTGACCATGTTTTTGGCGACTGCAGAATTGTTTTAGCGTGGTTTCGCAACAAGTAGCCTATATGGTTAAACTGTGGTTAGTGTAGTAGTGAAACTATTCGTCAGGAAGACTCATCAAGATAAGGAAGTCATTTCAGTGGGTACACTACACACACGAGTGCCCGAACACAATTTCAATTATTATTTATTTATTTTCCAAAACAAGAAGTTAGTTGTGGGTGACTTTAACAGGTAAAGTTTAACTTGACAGTTAACTATATCCAGTCGATCGTTTTATTCGACATTATTGGAGAACACTGCTATAGTTTTAAGTTGCATGATTCCATAACATAAATGTTCACTATCTGACCATTATTTCACACGGACAGCGCGTCACACGCGTGGCGCAGTGCGCTCACAGAATAGTTTCTTTGAGTTCGCCAAAGCCACGCGCCCGGCGCGCGAAGCCCGAGCGGGGGATTCGTGCAGGGGGCGGGGTTTTCCTTTGGGAGCGTGCGGTCCGACTGGGGGTGGAGGTGCGGTGCACGTGTAGAAAAGGGCGAGCAAGTTCCTTCAATCCCAAATCAGTCGCCAAACAGGTGATATCGACATTCAGCCAAACCCTCCTACGATACGCTTCTTAAGAGCCACGCGAAAGGCACGAGCGCGGCGCTTTCCACCCAACCTCCCCACAGCTTCTGCATCCGCACACTTTCTCGTCTATTTATCTATTTTATACGTTTTGCAGAGATGGAAGCAACTGTCATCTCAACTCAGGTGTCATTTTATCATCAGTTTTCGGAGAACTTTACGTCTCATCAGAAACAGGACAGGGAGCGCAGCTCTCCACGCACAGAGCCTAAAGTGCTGAAGAGACAGCGCTCCAGCAGCCCAGAACTTCTGAGGTGCAAGAGGAGACTGACATTCAACGGACTCGGCTATTCAATCCCCGAGCAGCAGCCCGTGGCTGTGGCCAGGCGCAACGAACGCGAGAGAAACAGAGTGAAGCAAGTCAACATGGGCTTCCAGACACTTCGCCAACACGTGCCCAACGGAGCCGCGAACAAGAAAATGAGCAAAGTCGAGACGCTGCGGTCGGCGGTCGAGTACATCCGTGCGCTCCAGCAGCTTTTGGACGAGCACGACGCCGTGTCTGCCGTGTTTCAGTGCGGCGTCACTTCTCCATCTGTCTCAAATGGGTACTCGGCGGGCCCGGAGTCTCCACATTCAACCTACTCCTCTGACGAAGGCAGTTACGAGCCTCTCAGCTCAGAAGAACAAGAGCTGCTCGACTTCACGACATGGTTCGACAGATATTAACCAGGTAGGGACAGTTATTGAATCATCAGCTTAATCCGAAACAATTTGTGACTGTATTGAAATGACTTTCATTTTTACGTGTTACTCATGACGGTCATTGTTGTTTATGGCAGGTGTTTTATTGGCTGATAAACATTGGTGCTGAATGGACAGCACATGGACGGTGATGCGCACTGGTGCGCACGAAGGGACCGATGTTATTGATGGAGCACTAGCCAAACAGAGGACTCTATTTGTGCTGATCCGCACATATGCAACACTTTGAAAACACCTTAAATGCACGGGATTTGAAGCGTGCGCGTAAATCTACACCTGGGATATCTGCTGACCTGTGTTTCTTCACCCCAAGAAACATCTCATGATTCAAATATGTATTCAACAAATTTGCTCTGTTGCAATAATATTTAAAGGTGAACGAATGAGTTATTTTATACTTTCATAATGTACAAATAACGAGGCAAGCAGTTAAATGAGTAGTTAAATGAGTGAGAAAATAGTGCCATGTACGGAGTCTGTTAGGGAATACACTAACGTTACACTAGGCAGCCCACAGGCAACCTGTATATCTTAATATTTTATGCTAGACATGCGGCATTGTTTTTTTACTGGATGAATAACTTTTGTATCAAAGTGTGCTCTTGTGTGTTTTCATACAAACTTGTGTATATGCAATTTTTTATTAAGAGAAACCCTATTTTATGTAAAATAAAATATTTTATTTATTCAGATAATCACCTTGTGTATGTCTTTGTGTTGTATTGTGCATGCGGGTTCTGTACAGGACAATGCACCAATACTTGACATTTTAATATATTTGAAAAGCAATAATTTACACTGAACAATGAAATAACCCCCAATGGTCATTAGATAATATATCTTGGTGTCAAATGTTTGACATCATAAAAGAAAGAGCTTTAAGTTGCGTCAACACGGTTTAATTAATGGGAACATTTTTAACCATACAGTAGAGCGACAGCCAGCTGAAGCCAGGGATGAACAGAGGAAACTTGGATAGTTAAGTTTTAAGCAAAAATAAAAAGTGCAAAGCAATTTATGTGTGTAATGAAACTGTCTGTCCCAAGGAGGCTGTGAATTCAGCAGAAGACTAATGGTCATGAATGAACTGTTTTGGAAGGAATCCAATTAGGCTTTGCCGTTAACATATTATACCATTAAACCACTTGTCTGTTTTTCTCATAGACTATATACCAGAGTCTTACCACGGAGCTATCTTTTCTTGCCTTTTTAATGCTTGGAAAAAAACGTTCACTTAAATCTAGGCTCACTAAAAGCTATTCTCGCTACAAATGACATCCTTCAAAGTGCTTCAAATGTGAGTCAACCTACCACTAGGGTTCTAAGTGCATGAAAATTTGCATTTGCTATTGTGCATCTGAAGTTTGGATGCGCTGTAAGGCCTTTCGCCATCATCCAATCAGACAGACCCGTGCTGATTTTGAATGGCCTCTGATTTAAGTGACACAAAAGCACTTTTGTGCGAGGGCTACGCCATATTCATCACATAGTGCCTTCAACATAAATCTGATTGGATGTCTGGCTTACTTTGATGTTGCTTCAATGTACAAGTGGCATTGTGATGTCTAACTTCAGTCTGTACTGACTAATTTCAGCACTTAGAGCAGGAGGTCCTTTTAATATGTGAAAGAGTAAATTCATAAATTTCCCCATCAATAAAAATCCAGCAGAATGAGTGACACTACTTTACAGAGCCCCACACAAAAGGCTGATTTGGGTCCGGGGACGAATGAAAGGGGCAGCGTGTGGGCCTCATTCAAACTAATTTTAATCTTCCCTCTGTTTTTTTCCTACCTAGACTCCATCTCTTTTAGGTTCTAGTTTTGTCTCGTCTTTATTTCGCTGGAGATGCATCTCTACTTGTAGACCTTATTCTTGCAAAATGTCAGCTGATGTATTACAGTGATGCAAAATTTAAACAAGCAATTTGTCAAGATGTTTTTTGTAAATGTTGTTTGTTAAACAACGGTGTCTCATTTTCAACTATCATGCACCCAAGCACTGAAGTACACAATAGATTAATTTGATTAAACGCTTTACATTGAAATGTTCGCTTTGTTTCTCTTCAATCTCGTAAAAATCTCCTTTTCTCTCTTCTTTCCCCATCTCTCGGCTCATAATTGTGTGCAGTCAGGTTGATTTACTCTGTCTGGCTCTGCATGCTAAACACTGTCTTAAATTGCCCTGCACCCTCCGCACACACTCCTTCATGCACACACAATAGTCATCCGTCTCGGCTGAGGGCCAGTACCCCCCCACAAACTTCATCACACACACCCAAAACAGCCCCTGCTCTGAGCACTGTACTCAGCCTATGCCATTTTAGAAAAGTGTGATGTTTTTATCACATTTGAAATCATTCTCTTAGTAATGTTTAAATACAAGAGATAAGAAAGATAAGACAAAGATTATTCCTGTAATTTATGATTATTAAGCAAGCAGTCAATTTGCGAACGTGTGTGTGGTCAGTGAGGACTGTCTGTGTGCCGGTGCTGGCCAGGGGCCTTGTAAGCAAATATGCTCCTCAAGTTCCTATCTCTCAGCCACACTTCCATTGTTGTGAGGCGTCTCATATCTCCATGGCTTCTGCTTGTTTGAGGAGCTGCTCTGATAGAGGCCTGCTTTGTGGGTGGCTTTCTGGATTTATTCAACGTAATCTATATTATCAACTAGCTTTCTCAACCGGGATGCAGGCTGGGGGCAAAAGTTGATTGGATGTTTGTGTTCTCATGTTTATTTCCTTCTGATCAGCTGTGTTGTCTTACGGTGATTGTTATCGAAATGGGCGGTTGTGACCTCATCACTAAGCTTTATGTTGAACTGTTCACTGCCATTTTTGCATCGTTAAGGTTGTCATGTGTATTTATTAAAGAGAATGTTCACCCAAACATGAACGCTCTTTCAAACCTGTATGAATTTCTTTCTTCTGCAGAACAAAAAAAAAAGATCATTTGAGGAATGTTGGTAACCAAAGAACAGCGTTCAACCCATTGACTTGCATTGGGTTTGTATCTATACAATAGAAGTGAAGGGGTACCGCCGTTGTTTTGTTACCAATATTCTTCAAAATATCTTATTTTGTGTTCTGCGGAAGAAAGTCATACAGGTTTGAAATTACAAGAGGGTGAGTCAGTAAACGGTGAAAGAATTTTCATTTTTGGCACTTTAAAGCGACGGTTAACCCAAATTTTTGTATCATTTACTCACCCTCATTCCCAACGTGTATGACCTTTTCTTCTACAGAACACAATAAGATATTTTTAAGTATGATGGTAACCAAATATTAGTGGACCCTATTGACTTCCACTGTATGGACACAAAACCACAGAGACATTTTACAAAATATCTTCTTTTGTGTTCCACAGAAGAAAGTCATACAGGTTTTGAATGACATGAGGATAAATAGATCAAGACAGAATTTTTATTTTTGGGTGAATTATGCCTTCAACAATTTGAAAAGTGACAGAAGACACGTATTTCTAAAGGGAAAGGGTCACTTAGGATCACTTACTCATTGCTTATTTAGATTTTTTCCCAAACTTCCCTACCAAGTGAGCTACAGGAACACAAATAAAAACACAATTTCACATGTACGTAATTTCATTTCCAAGAATCATTCCATTTGAACGCCTCATTTTCAGCGTTTCATTTTTTTAATTGTGCAATTACCTTAAATCTACTCCAGTTCTCCAGCAACACAGAGTGACATCTCACAGCGATGACCCTCTGAAAAAGGTCACGCAAAACCCTGAGTGTCACACCAGATTCCACCCCTGCCATTCTAGGCCTGCCCACTCCATGCCATTCTGCAGTTGTCCCCCTAGGCCACCATGCTTCACCAGCTGACACATAATGATAAGGTTCTCCTCCTGATAAGCTTTACATCCTTAAAAGAGTGATGGCTGTGGTATCCTAAATTTCTCCAAAGAAGGCCAAGAAATCTTTAGTTTTATAGCATTAGTCAATTTGTACACTTCCTTGTACACATCTGCACAAGATTAGCATCTCCTGACTTTAGATATCTGCCATTATGTCAGTTTTAGAGGCTACATAGTATTATTTAATGTTCAAGATAAATAATTTGCAGGGTGTGCTCGGCTTTCCTTATCACCCTCTGATTAACAATCTGTATGCTTAGGTTGACACTATGGCCAGAAAAAAAGCATGGATGTGAGATCTAAACTCATTTATCAAGACCTGATGATAAGGTAAATGCCCCTAACACTTTTGTGTCAATAACTAAGCAGGTGCTAAGGTGCTAGAAGCCACAACTATGAAAACAACTAATGCTCGGTATTTTTAGATATTGAAACTTGTCTCAGCAAGCATATTTGTGTTGCAGGAAAAACAACAAATGATCATAATGTGCAATCTATAAATGATGGACTGTAGTGGAAATCTTGCTCTTCAAGGGCGGGGCTTGTTCTAAAATGTATGTCTTAACTTCCAGATCATTTCAATGCGCTCCCTTTTTCGAGAAAATAGTCTAACACAAACATTTGCTCAGCTGATTATCAATCATCGCACTATAGCCGCTCCATACAAATACAATGACTGTTTACATTGGTCCATTCAGAAACCAGAAGTGCACCTCACCAGCTAGTGTAAATTCCACAGTTTTTTCCCCAAAGAAAATTATTTACAAATCTCCATGATGAGAATAAGATGGGATTGATTTAATGAGACCCCCTAAACACACATACAAACTCATTGTCAAATCTCCTAATGCAATTACATGGAGTGTGTACTGTTTACATATGAATGACGCACAACCCTCAAACCTGCCAATCCAATACACGAGTGGGTATTTTTGCCAGTTGCTTTGCATTTCCTCTCATTCCTCAAGACAAAAAGAACTTGCACGCATAGCGAGAACAATATTTACCTCTCTCCACACACGCTTATTTGCATCGCCATGTACGGTTTCGTTTATTTTTAAATATTTAACCATCCAGACCTATCGTCTTTTGAACGTTCAACCGCATTCTCTGTAAGGGGCTTTTGTGCGCCCGATGCCTCAACCCACACTTTTCTTATTGGGTGTATTTGTCCATCATCGCAGAAAGCCATAATGGAATTCAGCCTCTAATCACATCTACGCTTTATGCAGCGTTTTTTGTACGCTTTCTCTTTCACTCATTATATCAATACTCATCTTCTAGCTTTGCCTAGCCGCCCTCTGTGAGTGGAGGACAGGAATGGGGGGCTGAGGGTGGAAAGGACTCTGAATGGGTTTATGAGGGGGGTTGGGGTTTGTTGAAGGGGTCCGGGGACCAAAGGTTTTGGGTTGTTGCTACCCCTTCAAAAGAGCCAAACGTACCATTAAGTCTTTGTCGGAGAGCTCTTGTACTATGCAGATTTTCCCTAATTCTATTCACAGCTCTCTTCTGCTCTAGACATTGAATAAGATTGCCGGATTGGGACGTTCTCTATATCCCCCCCAAAAAAGGTACCAGTGCTAAAACAAATATGCAGTTTTTTTGCAGTCACTTTTCATTAGTTAAGCCAGTTGATGTTAATGCTTGCTTAAATGCATCTCTGGTAGCATACATATATTTTTCTTCATCCTGTTTTCAAGGTCAACAGAGCGCAGTTTCGGGGTTAGCTTTTCTTTTACTGCCCATTCTCTCTCTTTTTGTCTCCCTCTTTCTTGATGCATATTTCTCTTGCTCAATTAGATTTCTGCAGTCTGGAGTGAAATTTGGCCCCACCTCTATTGAAGCTCAGTCTACTGTTATGCAAATCCTTGAGTTTAAACTATTGGTTTGTTTGCTTTTGAAGTTCAGTGCTGTTTTACATGAGCCAAATGTTTATTGGGTGAATTGGTTGAAGATGCTCTATAATAATATTTAAACACCACTGCATTGGCAAAAGTGTCCTTTGTTGTCGCAAATGAAAACATAACATTTGTTTCTTGCACAGTCTACTCTGTGTCATGTAGAGCATGAGGATGAAAGCGGACTGTTTCTAGCTGCAGGGTAACCATGATGAATCAAGCTGCAGGTTACAACAGTAGTGTACTGGAAAGTCAGAACAAGTGACTGAACTTCAAGTCACCTGTCATCCCATAATTCATCCACTGTTCTCACAGGCTAAATTATCAGTAATTCGTTGAAACCTAACTTCCTTGTCACAAACTACTGCTTCTTTTTTTTAACCCTTATATCCACAATGTATAAATAAACACTATTAAATAAGTCTTGCCTATATGAATTACTTAAAACAACAGAAAGCAATATGACATCATAGATAGCTGTAGATTGTTATCAGTAAAGTGTATCAACAAAAAATATCAATGTGGGACAAAAATATATTAAAATATATATATATATATATTATTATAATCATTAAAATAATTGAAAGAAACTATTAGTTAAAAAAAATACAAATTACAGATCTTTATTTGAAGAGCCAATTGTACAATTTACTAATTCAGTGTCCTTATGGAGGAAAGAACTTTCATATTTTTTATAGTCTGCTTGTACTCGTAACTTGGGCAAATAGAACAATAAAACTGTACTGTGTTGGAGAGACATTAAAAAAAATTTAAGTGATAGTTTACCCCCCCAAAATAAAATTCTGTCATCATATACTCACCCTCTTGTCATTTTAATCCTGTATGATTCTTTTTTCCTGCAGAACCCAAAAGAAGATGTTTTGAAGAAAGTTGGTAACCGAACAACGCTGGCATCCATTCACTTCTACTGTATGGATACAAAACCAATGCAATTGAATGGGTGCCAACATTCTTCAAAATATCTTCTTTCGTGTTCAGGAGAAGAAGAAAGTCATTCAGGTTTGAAATGACAAGAACTATCAATACTATTCTATTCTATTCTATTCTATTCTATTCTATTCTATTCTATTCACGAGGCCTACAACAAATGACTAAAATGTTTTGTTAACAAAGCCAACATTCATTTTATGCTATTCCATGTCTGCACACTGCAAAAGCAAAGCAGCCCTTAAATACAAACACTATGATGAACAACTCTGCCATGGAATGCATGTTGAGACATTTGCCCCTGGCTCTGTTGATACTCAAGACAAAAAGTAAACCGTTCAGTAACTGCTCCTAAATGTTGTCCTCACACTCACATGAGGGTTGGAATTGACTGCGATGAAGTAGCAGACATGGCGGCAGACAGAATTTGTATGAGGTCATATTAAGGTGTTTTATGACATTTTGCTGAAGACAAATGTGTGGATTTGAAACGGAGAACTGAGTTTTAGACCTTGAGTTTTGAGATCTTCTGCAAATTCTGTCAGAATCAGTCTAGTGTGAACTGCCAGAAAGTGTGTGCCATTCAGTGAACCATCTTTCTTCTAGTTAGACTGAAATACAATGTGACAGATCCCGAGGGTCTTCTGTGTGTTGTGAAAGTGTGCTTGACGAAATCTGAGCCTGCCAGGCACAACTGTACCAAGCTTGTCTTACACACTCAAACTAAGGAAGAAGATGGAGATAAAAGACAGATATAGTGAAAATGTGACAAAGATAGACAATTTTTGAAAATAAAATGATAACATTGGCCTGAAACATGTTTCTTGTTTTCAGTGTTTTGAAACAAAATAGCATATTTTGCACTTGGATATCTCAACCTTTCTAAATAGCGTATTTAATTATGTTTCTTTTTGCAAAGTTGAGATTAAAAAAAGTGACCTAAACATGACCCAACTTGCACAAGATTCCACTTTTCAACTGACAAGTAAAAATTGCCTTCTGCATTTGTTTTATTTTTAAAATGTCTTTAAACTTAGAAGATGCACTTAGGACTGAATAAGACAATGGAATGTTTGTTCCTTCATTGAGGACCAAGAGTGCATGTTCAAGTCATGTCTGTGCATTTTATTCAAGCTTCCTTCCGCCAATCCAGTAAATACACAAAACTGTATTTCGACCCAGAACAACAATTTAAAGCCTCATTTAGCAGCACCATTTTTTCACTGTTTATATAGATACTGATCTTAAACAAACATAGCAGCACAGTTTGAGGTAGCTGTCTGTGCTTGTTCTCTAAATGTCTCTGTGCTGGATCATTTTTTGCCCTATCACAGAGCCCAATTTTGTGGAAGAAGATCAAACCAAAAATCTGAACATCAGATATGGAGTTTAATATTGATTGCACCGATACCATTTTTTAAAGACCAAGTACGACTACTGATATTTTTTTGTGGTACTTGCTGATAGCGATGCCTGTACCATTTCACAGCACAGCGAGACTTACAAAAATAGAATAGCTTCATAATTACAAACAAGTCCACCTTAAACACATTATGAAAAAATAAATAATTTGATTTGCTTGTCACAAACTTTCAAAGCAAATTTCACAACAAATTTCAGTCAGTTCTGTCACATGAGGTATCGGTCTTTTGTATCTGTGCATTTTTATGAATACGAGTATGAGCACATGAGCTTAGTATCAGGCTCGATACCGATAATGGTTTCGGTGAATCCCCAATTTTAATTATATTTTTTTCCAATACAACGCCAGGGCTGAACAGTGCGACATATATGTCGCACATGCTACGAAAAAATCGGTCTGTGCTAAGAATAAATGTAATAGTGAAGCACGCGTGTGATACAGTTTGGCAGGTGCATAGACTGAGCCACTTGTTTGTGTGTGAGGTTGACTTATAGCGCACCACTATTTATTTTAGTTTTTATTTAGTTTTCGCAATTAAAACTTGTTTTCTGGCAGCATCGAGTCCATTGATCTAGAGCCCTATGATCTGGGCGATGTGGGAAAACAGAAGGAATCACGAATCACGATAAATTATACTATTTAAATATATCATCTGCTTGTTCTGCATGTCTATGAGTGAATGAGCTTCAAGGTTTAAAGGGGGCATGCAACGGTGTTTCATGCATTCTGACTTATTTACAATGTTAAACATGTTGTCTTCTCGTGCTTGACATGGTCAACTTGTCAAAAAACGAGTTGGACATATGACATATTTGTATTTCTGTGCTCGATACACTCCCCCAGCGTTTGTATAGGTTTCATAAAGTTTTTTTCGAACATGAAAATGCATTTCGTAACAACTTTTCTTGGTCCATTATTGGGCAATTCTCCAGCTCGCCACTCTTGTGATAGTTAGAGATGTGTGTCTGTTTGTTCACAGAATTTCATTGATGGATGTTATATAAATGGTGGATATAACGTTGGATTTGGAAATCGTTTGAAACTGATAGATGGCACGGTCCCAGCAATGAAAGATGCCGGACATGAACCGCACGCTGTAAGTGAAACTGAGTCATATGTCTGTGTTTTGTTGGCAATGGGTGTGCACATGCTTTATTTCCGCGCCCCCATCACCCCCGGACGCGTTGTATGTTATCGGAAATAATCGTTTAAACTGTTTGAGTGAAGCTACTGTCAAACACACTAAAACTCAGGCGTCCTCGCGACAACGCGTCAAAATAAAAGTCTGCTTAATTTGAACTAGATGATAAAATATTTAACTTGTAGTAAATTTAATAACTGTAGTAAACACCATGGTACAATTTAATATTTACTATAGCAAGGTTTAAATATGCTATAGTACACAAGAATTTTACTGCAGTTTACTGTAGTGAATACTATAGTATACAGAATTTGTATGGACAAATGCATTTACTACTGTAAAGCATTGAAAATACAGACTCAGAAAAAGGAAAACAAATTTAAAGGAAAAAACAAATTTGGGGACGATTAAAAATGATACGGCCCTATTTTATCCATTTGTATAACGTTAATGTCCTTTTTCAGTAAACCGTCTATGTATGTGATGACCTGCACTTGTGTTTTTAAAGATGATAACAGACGTATACTTGTGCTACAACTGTTCGGCCTGTGCTACAAAACTTTAAACCTCTGTAGCACCGGTGATGTGTGCAAAATAAGTTAACGTACAGCGCTGAACGTCAACATTATACCACATGTTTACATTTTGTTGCAGGTTTCAAAAAGAGAACAACCTATTGTCTCAAAGCAACTTGGTATTTCAATATGGATTTCACATACATTAAGTGATGCAAACTGCCCTCATGAGATATCCAACCACATGTGTGCTTATACAGACTTAAGCATATGAGCATGCAGAATTTCTATGCGTGTCATTTATCACATCAGTCTGCGGCCTCTTATATTGCCTGGCCCCTCTACAATCAGTTGTGGCAGATGGGGTTGTGCTGCAAGGGAAAAGACTTCCTGCTGCGTGTCCATTCTCACAGTTGAGTTGAGGGGTGGCAGAAAGCACATCGCCTGCAAACCCCTGCATCGTAGCACATGGCGAGAGACTAAGCGCACAAAGTCCAGATCCTCGCAGGGGCCCACTGACCAGGGGCTGGTTGTTCTCGTTGCATTCCTTCACCTTATCTTTCTTCTTCATGCTGTCTCTCTGCACTAGTTCTGCGTTTTAAGACTCCATTCATGCTCTAATCGCTTGTACAATGGACTCGGGCCAGGCCTCTTGCCGTCTTTGATTGAGCTAAGAAATCACATCCTGTCAAATGTAGACCAAAGACCGGCTCAGCGTAATATTATGTGGGCCATCTGTTCTTCAGAGAAGAAGATTTCAAAACTGGATCAGAGTAGGTTACGTACTTTCTTGCTAACTGTAAAGATTTACTTCGATTTATTTGTAGTTTTTAAGTTGCTCAACTGATATGCTAGTCTAAGGTGCTAGCAACAGATGCAAGGTCATGGGTTCGATTCCCAGACAGCTTGCATATTAATAAAATGTATCGGGTATATTCACGAAGTTGCTTTGAATAAAAGCATCTGCTAAAGGGTGATAAAAAGAGAGGTTCAAAAACGAGTCTTTGTATTCAATCCTTTGATCTTCCATCCAAGTTCAGTTCAAAAAACAAACTCACGTGCCACATCCACCCGTTTTCCCTCACCGGCCTGACACACTCTCTCTCTTCCTCTTCCATTGACGCTCCTTCTCTTGCTACTCTTTACATCTCTCCATTTTTGCCTAGTGTGGCCCAGACACCATGCGGTCTGGATGTTGTCTGCTTTGCGCCTTCTTTAAAGGCCCAGTGAATCTGCGGAGTAACAGCTATTGTGTTTCCCTATTGATCCCTGACCGGCCATATTGAGGCCCAGCAGGATTTCAAAGGGACAAAGCAGTGTAGTGCATTGTCCTGTCCTCTAAATGAAGAAGTCCATTCTCCTATGGAGACCAGTCCCTGGAAATGTCAGCAGAGAGAGGTTCGATGGGGGAGGAAGCAAAGGGGGAAATGGTTAATTATTAATACACCAATACAGCTCTCCAACAATCGCTGTACTCCCTGCTAATTTCCTCAATGACGACAGAATCTCTGCACAGATGTTTGCCCTCCTGCATTGAAATACATCTAAAGAAAAATGCCTGGAGACCACAAGTCTTCTGAGGAAAACAGTGTGTTATTGCCTTTATTAAAAAATAAGCTAAACATGACCTATAAAGTAGCACTAGACACAATGTGTCCTTTTGTTCATTACAGTGGCTGAAATTACCTTGAGTGATGTTGCAGTTTTTTACACTAAATATCCAATTGCTCTGTTACCTTTGAATGTATGTTGTGGCCAATAAAATCAAAGCCATGCAAACTTTAGGGAGAGCAGGAGGGCAGGAAGGTTTACCCTTGTGTGGTGCTGTGAGCCCCTGGGGTAGAGCTCACTGAGGGTGAAATTGTTTAGGAAGTCACTTTA
Source organism: Triplophysa siluroides (assembly GCA_006030095.1). Taxonomy (NCBI): domain Eukaryota; kingdom Metazoa; phylum Chordata; class Actinopteri; order Cypriniformes; family Nemacheilidae; genus Triplophysa; species Triplophysa siluroides. The sequence goes on from VCII01000702.1 coordinate 814,912, forward strand.
GACATTCACAATAACCCTGCAAAGCACCCAAAAATGTATCACATCACACGGCTCTTTCATAACTCAGGAGACAAGTGTTCAAATAGTGTATATTTAGTTCAAGTATATTTAGTTCTTTTGCATTTCTAGATGTTTCTCGTAAATTAAATAAATAAAAGCCTCAAGGCAATTGTTATCACATCACATGAGAATAGAGCTATATAAAGTGAGCATAGGCCAGAATTTGATGGGAAGTCATATTGAAGTCTGACTTTTCATTGCATTTTTAAAACTCTAAGGAAGAGCTGCTTGGAAGAACAATAAAAAAAAACAGAAGACTTTTATACTTTCACTATTTAGTCTTTCTGTTATTCAATAGAAACACATTTTTTTAGTGTTGTCTCCATATACACAAATTCTAGTAGTAGTAAACTGCAAAAGTATATTTTCAATGCAAATTGTAAAAAGTGTGTGCAAGCAAATACCTATGCAGTCGCACCGGCGGCCTTCTCTCACGAGTGCTCGTCCTGTGCTTCTCTAATGAACTTGCTCTCTCAATCAGCCTAATCCCTCTTTTCAGCTGGAGGGTCATTTGGTGCAGATGCACTTCCAAGCCTTTCCAAAGTTTAATTAAACATTCCCCAGTTTCAGCCAGACTGCCCTTCTCCCCGCTGGCCCATTCAGAGCATTGTGAGGAGTAATGGCGTCCTTGTTTGGTTTCAACCGGTACCCAGGGCCCCGTGGCTCTTTGGTAAAGAGGATGCTGTGCTTCCTCATAGTCAGAGGTGGTGGGGAGGTTTAATGAGTCTGAGGCAATGATCTGCCTGTGACAATAGAGTTTTATTTATGCTCTGGTGTCACATAACCACACGTGCGTCCTTCTGGAGGTTCAATTAAAACTGCACCCTTACTTAGCTCCATTGGGCAGCATTTCAGTATCTTATGCCCAGTATGAACAAAATGAGAATAGCATTAATGCAACTCTTCATTAACTTAATTTACCTAAAGAATTTACCTAGAAATAGAATAATTTATTAATAGGGATAAAAGTTCAACAGAAAAATATTGTTGGAATGTAGTGGTAGAAACAACCCGAGTCGCCTGACAGGCGAATCACATTTCTAATTCATTATCATCTTTAAGAAGTAGTTCGTTATTTAAGAATTTAAATGTCTATAATCTCCTTGCCATCTGGCCATGTTAATTCAATGCCTGACAATTATGGAGAAGATAGGACAAAAGTCAAGCTTTTTCTCAAATCTTTGTTTTTCTTTCATCAATACAATTTCTTATCTCTCTTCACCAGCCCTGTAGTGCAGAATAGACACAGCTTTTCCCTGACCATTTCCAACCCGCTTTTGTTTAAGAGCCTTTTTTGCGGGTCAGTTGATTCTCCCCACATTGTTTGTTTGCTTCATTTTCTTTTTAACTAGATTCAGTGTGTTTGCTTTAAGGTTTTTTGGGGGGGGGGTATGGGTGCCGACTGGTGACACTTTGCAAGGGTTCAGTGAAACAACCCGACTGGTCTCTTGGGGCTTTGGTTGACCGCACAGGTCTGCAACCATATGGAAAGGGTCTGACAATCAAATTACCTTTGTCTTGGTCACTTTCTCTGGGTAAATAAACAAAAATGGTCTTTCACGCAGTCTGACTGTTAAGAGGTCGACAGGCCAGCGGTGGGGTGAGATGCCATTGATGCTAATTAGTAAATGAAATAATTGGATCATCTTTCTCACATCTTTCAGAAGCTGTTCAGAGAAAGTTTAAAAGCAAGGAGTGATGGTATGTCCAAAGGTTAAAGGGACTTTCTGATTAGAAAAGAAAAGAATAATCCAATAGTTTCTCTGCTGTATTCAGAACTATTCAATAGTCTCCCAAGCAATGTTTTCAGGACCACCGAAAGGATTTGCATCTATAGACGGCTTTCAAAGCAACAACATAAACAAACAGTACTGTGCGTGCACTTTTGTGGCCCAAACTTAACTTCCGGTACACGTTTGCAAGGAAAAGTTTCCCTGTAGATCATTTCTGAAAACAAGCAAAAGAAATAACAAGTAAATTACATTAGCAAGTTAAAACTATGTCAAGCGCGTATGATTTTTGCTTACTAGAAGAACCGTTACTTGGCTAAACCTTAATGCGATATAGTTACACGGCCCACTCAACAAACCGTTTTATTAATAAAATTAACATACTATAAAATTAAACAAATTGTTTATTTAATACAATTATTATACAATTAAATATTAATATCAATTAAATACAATATCTAAATAGTTATATCATTAATAGTCACTAGCCAGAGCGATAAACAGACACAGACCTGAAGTTAACTCCGGGCAAGGCATGTGCATCCGGTCTACACAAAGCCCCAGGCTACTGTATAACATATAAAGAAATTGAATTTACTTTAAAGAACTAAAGACATAGGAACAAATAATGTATAATAAAGTTTAAATTGGAATAAAAGTAAAAAAAGCTAATATTAAAATCGAGATCAGATGTGTTTGCAAATACTCTTCCAGGCTGGCAGCCCCAGTCCTCAGCATATAAATACCTTCTTTTTCCTTTTGGCCTTTGGATGAAAATGTGAAAGGTGAATAGTTAAAGGCCATGGGTGGCCAATTAGAAACGGTAAAGGGAAAGGTCTATTTGTATAGTTGTCCCCCTACCTAACTCCCCCTTCTCACTTTGTCTATGCATCTTTATAATGCTCATACACCAATAACCCAATTACAGCACAAAAAGAGAAGCAGGCAAAAAGCCTCTCTGTTTAGAAATGTAATAAAGTCTTTGACACTGCAATGCCCCCAAAATCCTATTGTACACCCGTTATTGTCTGTTGAACTGCCTGCCAAAAAACCTACATTTGAGAATAAACGTTTCTTCTGAATTTATGTTATATCATTTCCTCCCCTAGATGTTTATAGATATGGAACGTTTTTCTTCCGTCTTGAAATGAAACTTCACAACCCCCCCAAAACCATTTGTGGAAGCAATTCCTTTGGGAAAACATCCACACATTTTGAGACACAGAACTCCATTAATAAAAAACCAGGATACATCATTGATGTATGTGACATATTCAGTAAAGTCTTTGGAAAGTACAGGAGTGATTTTGAGGAGTTTTGGGGGGCGAGTTCAGAATGAATAGCACTGGGGACGTGCTCCCCAAACCACAAATCTTTGTGTCAGCATGGCAGTGGGCTTGACTTTGGGGGGGCTCTTTGTTGGACTGGGGACAAAGCTTCCACAGAGCAAATCCCCTCGACTACAAAGAACATGATTAGCATGAGAAAACGTTTAGCTGAGGAACCATCGCCAGGCAAGCGATGATGAAGGACTGTGGTTTTTAGAAGTTCTTGCAAGATGGCATCATGCATTGGAACTCACAAATTCCAGCTCGCAGGCATATGCAGCCATGCAGGATAACATGATAAACATGACAAATAACATATCCACAACCAGTGCATTCTCGCTTAAATGTATTAGGCTTTCAAATATTTTACTCCACACACATTAAATTAAGAAAGGAAATTTTATCATGATCTATGGCCCTTCTTTGACAAACTGAAACATCTATGCAACTACGCAAACAAGACAGAACAAGTGTCTATTTTGGGTATACACATATCCTTGCAGAATCTTGAATTTAATCTAAATTGCAAACAAACCAGTTTTACTATTCTTAGAATCTCGCCTGCTTGAAATAAAATTCCTGGATACTAATGACTTTCAACTTAACTGACATTTATGATAAAAAACACATCACATTCTCATTGTGCCGACTGGTATACAACCGGCTTTTACCTTTTGTAAACAGGATGGGTTGGCACAGCCCATTTTTTTATATTTTATTTAGTTTCACACCGTCTAAAGTAAATCCATCTTAGGTAACTAGTGGTTTATTCTTTTGACCCCCTAGCCAAAAACACCCTGAGGTTAAAAGGAAGTGTCTCAGCAAGACAATTTTTCAGTCCAACACGTTTTCATACATCCTGTGCTCTTGGCACGGTTGCCCAGCAAGTGCTCAGTCAGTAGTGGCTTTTGGGTAGTACATTATCCCTAAAGTCCACTGTGACTCCAAAAAAAGGATTCCAAACACTGCTGAGAGTGGCCACCGCTCTAAGACCCTGAGAGGATGATTTTAGTCCACAAGTCATGTCCCTATACTACAGCCCTGGGATTAAGTAGGTATAGGCCCTGCTGTTCCACCTCCTGCCCTGGTCTGTCTTCTAGTCGGGGACTAAGGGACTCCCTTTTGTCCCTGATGAAGCCCTTCTCAGCTGGGGGAGCAGAGATTCTTTGTGTGCCCATGGGCAGGAGAGAGAAGGGGCCACAACTAATGAGAGATGAGAATTACGCGTCTAAAGCCTCTCATCTTTGACAAGCCCTCTTGAATCTCTCTCTCATCAAGCCTTAGCGCTCCCGCAATAAGGAGATAATTACACCACTGTTTGGAGAGAAAGGCACCTTAGGCTCAGCCGGAGGGAAAGAGGTCACGGGCTGACCCTAGCGTGCGGCCAGCGTGACCCCTGACAGTAGGCCGCAGAGATTTGTCTATGGTTAACAGCACTCGGGAGGGCTGACTTTTCCCCTAAGGACAGCATGCCGTAGATACCATTAACACTCACCACGCCAGAGGCTACGAGGTCAGCTGACCATTTTGTTGTTTTAGAATCAGTTCTATGGTGAAAATGAGGAGTACATTAGGAACGTCAGATAAAAAATGTAAGTGAGCTAGACTGTAAACTGTAAAAGTTTTTCTTGTGAACACACACACATTATATTAATTTGTCAGATGCTTACGAACTGCTATGAGACTTAGACACCCAGGCCCAACTCAATATCACCAGAAGTCACTTGCTACTGTTGAGTTTATTTTAAGGTATACAATAATAAAAAAGGTTTCTTATATTCGTAACAGTTTTGAAACAAACAGCATTTAAATCAAACTCAATAAATTAATATTTGGCCATTTCAAAGGCATTCCATTGTTTGTAACCCCCCGAAGCAATAAAAGACTTTGGATGAATTAAATGGCAGACAGGGTGGATGGCGTGAAGCTCTCTGAGCTCCTGAACATCACAGATGCCCTGGCACCTCATTTATTATCATCAGGACCAATGGGCCTTGCTGCATTGTGTGTTCAACTCCAACTGAGCTAGTGCACTTTGCCTAGCAACATGTATCCCTGCAGGCCATTCCAGTTCAATGCATGCCCTGGTCTATGACCTCCATCACAGTAACACACACACGCACGGTGACACAGCATACAAATTTAGATCTTTAACATGCACTACAAACGTTATTCACTGCAGTTAAAAAAAAGCACAACACGGGTCTGAACAATATAAACAAAACACATTATTATCCTATACTATAATATAAAAAAATATATTTTAAAGTTTATTATAAAACATGCATGCTGATTGGTCAGTACATCATTCCATCTGTGATAAAACATAACGGTATTAGTAAGTAACGATACAAGACAGTATCGGTTCACTTACAGATACAGCAATATTATATTGTCGCTGTCCTTCAGAACCTCGGATGTCCGAATTTGCAGTTTTTTAGGAGATAAAAGAAACACTGTCATTTTTAAATGATTAAATATGTCAACGTTGACAAGCACTTTCATTGGTTACATATTTGTAGCACCAAGTGACAAACATAAAGGGTGACTAATAATAATGATTTATGAAAACAATTATGAAAAATGAAGATATGAGGTTTCAGAAGGAAGGGAGCAATGTGTCAGTGATGGCATTCTCAAAATGTGTGCACTTTCTATGATGTAAAAACAGTTACAAAAAATTACTGAACATATTTACAGATCAATTATAATATAAAGTTTAAAGTAAAAAAATATATTTAAATTTTCCCGCTCAATCATTGTTATTAAAACAAACTTGACAACAAAAAGAGAGCAAAAGAAAAATTATTACTCCCTCTCCTTCATTCACTCTCGCCTTTCTTCTTTCTGCATTCATCACAACTGCAATCACTTTATCTTTTGCGTTCACTCCACTAAATAATATTAGTTAATGAGAGGCGTCATGCTCTACAATACTGAATAATATAACCCCATCAACCCTGCTTTACCTCTGGTCCCTCAAGGCCAGTTCTTTTCACTGCGCTCGCTCTCTCCTAAAGGACAGCTGCAGCAGGACAAGACAACCATAGCAAATCCTGAAGAAAGCTTTATCAGAGCGGTCATGAAAGAGGCCAAACTAGATTTCCCTACCAGCCAATCATACAGCCTCTCTGTTTTTACCCACACACAAACACTGAATTACAAACAGTCCCGCTGATGTGAGTGTGTGCCACTATTCTGTTTGCTCCCCTCCCTGCACAGCGGGGTTCTTGTATTGGGATGCAGCGTAATTTGAGGTTGTGGCCCCTGCGGTCGGAGTGGCACATGCCCGCTCAGAAAAGGGCGTGAGGGTGGCGGAATCCCTGCATTCCGCACGGCTCGTTCTGAATGGCTGTCCACTTTAGCAACGGGGAACGAAAAAGGGGGAAATTGAAAAATCATCTCCTAGATTACTGACGGGTTCTCAAAATTGAGAAAGATCAGCCTAACTTTGCATTATTGTATTTACATCGGTGAGGCTAATACGTAGCATAATGCAATGTTTTGACCATTGTATGCTTAAACCACAAAAGAAGAATAAGCAGAAAAATAAAGCAGAATGATGCATCCCAATACGAATGGCCGTCTTGCCTTGTCTGTGTCTAAAATTTCAATACTAATCGTGAATTTGATAGAGTGCCAAAACAGCACCGACTCAAGTGGGACAGCAGCACAATAACATTCACACCGCTGTAAGAAAAGTACTTTTCATCTTGAGGCAGTTGAATTGTAAGACACTGTCAAAAGCAGCCCGAACTAAGACTCTTCAACATCAATGCATCACTTTTGTGGACATTTTCGATGCGGTAAAGGACAGCCACTCTGACTGTGAATGGACACCAGTTTATTGTTGTGGTATCAGCGCAATGGGGGGCAGGCCTTACCAACCCCTCTGAGAGCCTCACACAAGAGATGCTGCTGGTGACCAGAGAGAAGAGGGCTGGTGAGGGCGGATCCAATGCCTCAGCCCAGACACTCCCTTTTTTCTCTGTTCCTCCCCGGTTACATTGTGCAGGGGGCCCAATAAGGACAGGACAAAAGCGGGCCGCGGGCCGGGTGGTTCGAATTCCATGCGAGTGGAGTGTGTGCTGCCCCGAATCTTTTTCTTGTTTTGGGCAGAGGGCGGCGGAGGACCGGGGGGGTGTCAGTGTGACGGATGGGTTGCGGGTTGCTGGCACTTTTGTGGATGGCGGTGTGTGTCTGAATAGGGACGTGCAGCCTCTGTCTCTGTGAGTTTCTAGAGCCTGAGGCTGGGTGTGTGGCGGGTGTAACGGGGGATTTGATTAAGGAATAGAGGGGCAAAAAAAACTTTCAGGCTTTTGGATGGAAGCGAGAACACAATGAGTGAGACTGAGTGAGCACCGCTGCCTAATATTAGCGTGAGGGCACCGCATTAACGGCCTGCTGTGATGGGAATATAAACACGCTGGTTTCAAACTAAAACTGAAATATGAATATTCAATAATATATGGCCAACACAGGTAAAGTGGGACAGATAGACAAAAAAGATACTGAAGTATTAGGCGTTTATTATAGGATGGCGCCAATAAATGTCAATAATCAGAAAGTGGCCCACTTTAACTGTATTTGCATCTGTCAAAGAAGTTTCATCTATTTGCATCTGGTAAACCTACAACCATAAAACAAGAACAAGATACAGTATAAAGATGTGGATGCTAGAACAGTAGTAAACTTATAATTTCACAGCTGTCCTTCTGAAACCTTGTAACACCATATTTCCATATTTTTTTTGCCATAAATCATTATTATTAGTCAACCTTTAAGTTTAAGTTTGTCACAGGATTTTGCAATTTCTAACCATTAAAAAGTATTAAAAAACATTTTGACAACACAATATTTACTCGTTTGCAAAGTAAAAAGAAAAAATATTTGCTAAAAACAAATCTGAGGTTTTGAAAGGAATGTCACAGACGGTATGAGACTATGAATCTATGGATGTTACAATACGTATTATGTATGTTAAAAATAAATCTAACTATGTCACCATTTAGCTAAAAACTTTTTGTTTCTTTTTTAATAGTATTAATGAATTCCCACCTACAGTATTCTGGTCTCTTATTGGCTGCTTTTTTTCATTATTCAATTAGAGTCATGCATTTCAAAACCTCAATCATATGTTGGCACAATTATATTGTGTACAAAAAATATTTTAAATCTTAAAGATTTTAAGATTACAAGAAATATTTCAAGTCATCCTCAACTTTTGAACGTTGGTGTATATGCACTCACATATATAAATATGACAGTAAACTCAGTCAGCAGCACTATAGTAAAGTAACCACATACATTTTTAAAACTCAATATATGTCCATCTCAACGTGTTACCATATATAACATTCTACACGTTTAATGCATCGACAGACAGTGATAATGAGATAACATTCATCTGCCTAAATAACATAAGCTCCCCATTGCTTAATAAAAGAGTGCTTTTCTGGCCTTGTCCCTAGTGCAAAAGTCAATGGGAGAACACAACGGCATGCATACTAATAATGAACCCACATGCCTGGAGCTTGGGACTTTTTGTTCTGGGATCCCTAGTCTCTGTTTGTGCCTCAGTGGATGTCTCTCTCTGAGGGCAGATGAAACCATCAGAAGCCCGGTGGCTCTGCAGGGATGACAGTTACCAGAGCAGATCACCTCAGACTTCTGATAGTTTGATGGGCGGACGATTAGCATTTCCTGCTTGTAACCTTTTGTGTGGCGAAGAAGGGAAGGTATGTTTGCCGTTTTGCCAAGTGAAAGTGTGCCACTCACTTACTATTTCCCTGTGGGGGATCTTGACCAGCACAAAAAGTTCTGCTTGAGCTCACAGACGTTTGGAATGGTGCTGCTTGCTGTTTGATGCACAGGCGTGCTAAACTAAATAAACTACCTCCAACAAATCAGAGCATTCCATAGAGTAAAGTGCACGTATTTGCAAATGAGTCAGGTGTGCATTCCCGAGAAAAAAAATCTCCCAACATCACAACAAAGCTTGTAATTGTGAGCAGGTATGAACAAAAAAATGGAAATCATTTTACTCACCCTCATGTTAATATCAACCAGTATTATTGTCTTTTGGGAGTACAGAAAGGATCAATATTTTCAGAATATCCTCTCTTGTGTTTCAGACGAAACACCCACACATTGCAAATATATTAAAGCGTATCACTTCTGTGTCCCTTAGAGACTGCTGACAGGCCCTAAACAGTGCCTCGAGCACGGTAGCTTGATGGGCAGATGATTAGCATTTCTTCCTTGTTCCCTTTTGTTAAGCAGTAAAGGAAAAGTATGTTTGCTGTTTGCAATAGTGAAAATGTGGTCCATACTGACTGTCCCTCAGTGGGGGGGTCTTACCCATTACAATAAGCTCTGACTGAGCACATAGACTGCGCTGGCCACTCTTGGCACACAGGGAAAACAAAATATTTGCATCACCTGGTGCTCTAAAGCAAATGCAGGAGGAAGTATCAGCACTCCTGAGGGAATTGCTGAGGCATTCCCTTGTTTAGAGATTCCTAAAGAGCAAGGTGCAAGAGGGTCTGAGCAAGAGGAGGGGGATGAGGGGATAAAATAGGACTTGATAAAACATTCCTCTGATCTTGACACATTTAGCACTATAACCGTTTTTATTAAACCATACATCTGTTTTTATTGCACTTTATTGTTTTTTTATTGTAGCAGCCATGTGAGACCTATGACAGATTCTTTAAATACAATTTTAGAAATCCTTATGTCTTGTTTACTTTTTAGAAGAATAGTACATCGATACAGGTCAGGGGCCCGTTCTTCGTACGTCGCTTAATACATCCAAGATCCAATGAAATTTAAAAACCAGGAACACTTAAAACGATGCACAGACAGATTACTTTCATTACATTACATTTTGTTGTGCCATTTTATTGCTTTTAATGTATTATTGATTTCTCTCCACAAAAGGCACAAGGCGCATCCATGTATACACTTTTTAAAGTCTTTAAAGGTTGAATATTTGCAAAAAAGCCAAAACTTCAACGTAATATAATACAAAGAACACAAACCTAAAACTGGAGATTTCGTTTTAGCAAGATGGGAGATTTAGAAACTATTTCTAACATTGTTAACTGACCTAACATCTCTGATTGCAGGTAAAAGATGACACTGATACGTGGTTCATTCCTTAGACTTTTTATACACTGAAATCCTTAATTCCTATCAGTTGCCCAAAGGTCATTTCATGATCCAGTCCTAGAGCTGCATTGTAACAGGTTTGGGAATGATGTCTTCAAACACAGTCCTATCATAAATGTGTCTGAAGATTGTTGACTCATGCAGATTCAGGTCATTTTGCTTCAGTGCTGGTGATACTGTGGTGCACAGGTCACACACCATCGAAAAGATTTAATCAGTCAGCTTCCCTTGATTCAATTCCATTTTGCTCAATACTATTACAAATATTAAAATGAATATTACCTGCAAATATTATAATTTATTTTTAGAAAATAACCTGAGGCCTCTGATGCAGTCTATAATATCAATTAAGACACATACAATGCTCATTGACATGATCATGACTGCAAAATCTTTAGTTCCCTTATATAATATTTATTAAGATGGGTTTTAAGAGACTGAAATACCACAAATTTGCAAATGGCAGGACATACTCCATTTTTTATATCCGTTCTATGCTTTTATATATATTAAATATGAAGGTCCAACAAATTAATACGGCAAATATCTCCTTCACAAGAAGAAAACTATATTTTATTTAGTCATTCATTCATTCATTTCAGTCCTCACTGAAGACTTTTCACAGTAAATAAAATGAAAAATTGTTCTAAATATAATATATTATATTAAAATAAATATTGATCTAAAAGCAAAACATTGCGTTAATTACATGTTAAATTCGCAAAGCTCTTTCTATTAATCCTGTACCTTGTGCAACAAGTTGCTATTGTATGAATGAAGCCGACTTGACTGCGTCATGGCCGCGATCTAATCCTATTTATATGAATCCCGAGCAGGGATTTAAGCTAACGTCGAAGAACCGAATAATCCAAGATCATGCGAAATCATCAACAATCAAATCCAGCTAACTGAGTAAGCGAGGTACGAAAAACAGGCCCCAGGTCAGCAAGCCTTCAACATTTATCAACACTCCATTATCAAAGAGCACCACCTGGTGGTTACATGTAGAACACACACTAACCCAAGCCTAATAGTCCTAAATTATAAAGAGTGTTTTAATGCCTGAAATATTATAATTATATGTTTATTTATATTGAGAATTTATTAAAACATATGCCGAGCACTTTGATGTAGACAGAGAGATCTATCATAAGAATGAGGCCATTACTGTACTTTTGAGAGAAAAGAGACGACTATATATTTTCTGTAGCATAAGAATGTGACAGGAAGTTGTGTCTTGGGGCTGGTAAAGTTTGTGGAAGGGTAATTTCTCTTCTGTACTGGCTGTGCTTTGAGATCAGTGAGGAGAAACACAGGGGAGGGAATGTGCTGTGCCATTCTTCCATTTATTTTTATGGCTCTTCCGTTTTCCTCAGTGCGGTGGGAAAATAGGGCCTGGGGAGCGACAGGGAGAAATGCCAATTACTGCAGGCATGCTGTGGAGTACTTTGGCCTTGCTTCTGTTCTTCCATAGCAACGTATATAAATTGAATGCCTATGTTTGTTAGAAAACAGCATATCGACTACATTTCACTCAATATCCTTGCTGTAATGTGAGTAAGAGGAGGAACACAGATACATTTGGCAATTTTAATCGAAAATTAAGAAATCGTATAAAAACGTATAAAATAATTTCACTGAACATGTCCATACAAGGGCATTATGCGCGCTTCCTTTTGGTGCCTACAACATGACTAACTATTACTATTTAGTAGCTGTTTATATAAAATTTCTTTACATCGAAAGTGAACACATTAAAATTAAGACATAAAGGTGATTTTTAATACACTAAGCAAAATTTTAACTGTGCTCAGTGCGCTTTCGTTTAAAAAATAGCAGTTTTGACATGGGGAAAATTAACAGGAGTTTCAAATGACATGATGGTGGGTAGTTAAAGACAGATTTTTCTGTCTAAAGTAATTGATCAGCAAATGTTTTGCTTGATTGTACCGAGCAAATGTGCATTTGTGCCACAGAGATTTTGACAAATAGTCTTTTACTTACAGTAATAAATGAAAACCTAAAGATACACAAATGTCGTAGCTACATTTAAAATCAACTTGGTTCAAAAATCTGAGTGGGCACGTCCACACTTCTGGAGCCAGAGTTGTGAAAAGTCTGAAAAAGAGGACCATTAAATTCTCCATCAAGTCCACACTTACGCCCACCTCGCCATTTTGCAACTCCCACTCCTGTTCTGATAGATGGTGCATGGTGATCTAACTGAAACGAACTCAACACTTCCACCAACTTGTCATTATTATAAATGGGGTCTATTTGGTTCCATCAGTGCTGGTAGAGCGAAGGAGTAGAAGACTTCTTGTGTGGATGCTGGGTAAATTATTTGTGTTCCACAGTGGGGGAAATGGGTCAATATTTTAACCATATATGACAACATCCCAACAGGAAAGGGCTCTCATTTTTGTTGCAGTTTGGAAAAAAAAGTCGCCCGAAAGCTGCGCCATACATCACTGTAAAATAAAAAGCCACCACAGTAAGCACGCTTCAAATATTCACTTGAATATGAGAATAAGACCCTGTCTCAAAGGCCATTAATATCTAATCTTGCTTCAGAAGACAATATTTACAGCGCTAGCTGCAGACTTGGATTCCAGGCATTACTTTTTTAAGCTTCTGTTCAGCATTGGAATATATGTTTACAAAATGAGTGTGCATTCATTTCACAGACCAATGACAGTTAACTAAAAATGTCCTGTGGTATAGTCAAATACAGCACCAAATCAGCATGTTCCCTTAAAGGGGTCAAATGACACAGCTAAAACGAATATTATCGTTTGTTTTGGATGTAATGCAATGTGTATACACGATTTAAGGTTCAAAAAGGCTGTATTTCCACATACTATGCACGTTTGTATCTCCTCTTTGCCCCGTCTCTCTGAAACGCACTGATTTTTTACAAAGCTCATCGCTCTGAAAAGCGAGGTGTGCTTTGATTGGCCAATTCACCAGTGCGTAGTGATTGGTTGAATACTGCAACCGATTGACAGAAATGTAACGCCTCTAACCCTATTCGGAACATCAGGGTCCAAAGCAATGGTACTGACAGTTGATAAAATGTCATCGGAACTTAATATCAATTCGAGCTAGAATCTGATCCGGAAAATGATGCAGATACATCAACTTTGCCAGCGCGACTCGAGCAGGATGTAAAGGATTGGTAAGGTTTTATTAAAAACCTGTGTTAAATAGTTTAAAACTATAGCTAACTGTTTTACCTTTTATATACGACGTTATAAAGACTATACAAACAAACAACCATATACATCATACAGAGTTTGTGTGAGATAGAAACAAGCTCGCATTACAGCAGGGAATGGTAACATAATAAATAACGCGAGCGCTTTGAGCCTTCTAGATCAACCAGTCCTACGCCACGTCTCGTCGCGACTCAACAAAGACAATTAACCTCATTATAAACACGACATTTGTTGCCTCTAGTTGGAACAATATTACTGATTATTAGGACTTATGTTGTCTTATTTCACGTTGCGTGCATGTCTGCATTTGCAGATCACAAACAGACGACAAACTCAACCCGCGTTTGTCCGTAGCAGAGTCTTTTACAATAAAAAATATATACTTACGGGCTGTGATTCTGAAGCGCCAGACTGTCACCGCAAAGTTGTAATGGTTGGAATGGCCCCACTTTTTAACCAAAGTCTTAGTCAAATCATGTTACGAAGTGGCGTACATTCGCCGGGGTGTGGTTACAAGAGGCGTTTCAGGCAGGTCTGGGTGAGCCTTTGCTTTTAGATAGAATGCATCTTTTGTTCCAACACTTTAATTTTTGCAATTTTAGGTGTCTAATACATGCATGGGTAACTTATAACACACCAAAGACACAGATAAACACGTATTCGCGCTATATGACCCCTTTGAATCAACATTGTATTAGCAACACCAGGGTCATGAGTTTGATTCCCAAGGTATAGCTTACATAAAATACAGCCTAATGAAATGCACTGCATGTTGCTTGCTAAATGCATAAATGTTATCATTTCAGAATAAGACGATTCCGTAACATATTATCGGCAAACTGTAAAAACAATCACATTGAACTGGCATTGTGTGGTTTGACTGTACGAAAACTGATTGCTTGAACAGGTGGTTCATGTAATTTAAACATTCTCCCATTCTTAACCTCTGACCTCTACGCTACTGAATTCAGTTTCATGATATTTACCCTTGATATACACTATGCTGTCTGACTCCCAGTCATGACCTATAAAGATAAAAATGACGGTATCCGTTCTAAAAGTGTATGTAAAGGTTCAGCTCTATGTTGGTGATCCTGATCCCTTAATAGCTTAAAGAGGTTGAGTTATGTTGATGAAAGCCTTAAATGCCTTTGAAACCGAACACTCCTCAACACAGGCTATGAAGGACAGAGGGTGTCTGGGGAAATGCAGGAAAGCACACTCCTGGCAGATAGCAATACTCCCTCTATCATTTTAATTCACACAGAATGATCTTTTTTTCACATGACTCAAAAGCAAGATATTACATTTTAAATGAGTATTTCTGGCACTGACGCCATGCACGAGTCGTGGTTTCATGAAAGTGCGCAATAATATTTAGTGACAGCCCTTCCTGCCTACATCACATCTGATTTATGAGATGAATCTGGAACCAAAAGATAATTGGCAGATTTAATAATATAAATGAAAATTTAAAACCAGATTTGCATTACTGCGAATAAGTTACAACTGGTTTCCATTTCCCTGCTCATATTGTTCTTACACAAAAATGTGGTCAGCAATACTGTATCCTGAATTACAAACTGTAGAGTATGAATCAGAGAAAATAAAAACATAACATTTTAAAAAGAGGGATTAACAAAAATAGTAGGGAGATCAGTTACATCATTATAAAATAAAACGTTTTCAAATTGTTGCACTACTTTTGTTCTAATGTTTAGCAATAAATAGTCATCACTGGCATTTGATTGTAAAGAATAATTTTATTATACACAGTCGGTAGCAGTCCTGTCCCTCTGTTAAACATATTCAACCACTGGTTGGACTCACGGCTTACAGCACTTGCCTTGATGCATTTAACCAAACTAGCCTATATATTTTGATCAACATCTGATCACATAAAAGGGCATTAAGAAAATAACATCTATATCACTTTCCATCATGCTTTACTATCAGGATAAGAACTTAGAAGAACTGAGGATTTTATTAAACTAAAGATCCTATGCTGCACGCAGCAGCCTATAAAAATCACATAAGACAACAAAGTAACAATACTGACAACAATCACAGGACCTACAATTATGGAAATATGAGCTCATCTACACAAATACTGGCTCGCAAATGAGGTATCTACGTCAATTCGGTGCACTGCTTAATATGTCTGTAAACTATATCAATCCTGTTCTGCAATGTGAGGGCTTGCTGTTCTGACAGAGACCCCAGCTCACGTGCAAGCGGTTCCTTAGTGCGGTACAGTTCAAAGAGCAACTTTGCGGCGTTGCCGGAGCGCTTCATCTCAGCTATGCGCCGGGCTGTGCTTCTCCTAAATAAACACGACGAACTCAGCAGTTTTTTGTGATAACGTTCCCACAGATCGAGAACCCTGTATCCGTGAATAAGCCCTGCCTCGTTATCAATGAAAACCAAATCTCCGTTCGTCGTTTTCAGAAGGTTACTGGTCGCCCTGTCCATTACGCGCTTGTCCCACTGGAGGCTGAAAATGTGACTTACAATTCGGTCGAAGTTGGCTGTTAAATAATCAAATAAAATTAGGTCAGTCCATTGCATTAGTTCTACCAGATTTGGTATTGTCATATTGGACACAGTCTCAGGAGAGAGTTGTAGACTTCTTCCTTGCTGTTTTCGTAAAGGTAACGGAATAAACACTCCGGTTACGTTTGGTATGAACTTCGTGAGAGACACAATGGCATTTGGCGACCATTCTAATGCCTCGATGTTTTGTCTAACGGCTGCCCACTGCTCACCGGGCATGTTCAGCTTGGAGAGAGCCAAAGGAGGAAGATTTGAAATCCCAAGTAACGTCGCCAGATAATACGACAGAGTTTCGCCTAGAACCTGGTCCGGGTCGATGCCGTATCGCACACATGCTCTGGTACCGTCAGCAAACGTGGCCAGGCGGTTCGTGGGTCTGCCGCAACCCGCTTCCAGTAAAACTACCCGTGCGTCCCGAGCCTGCTCTCTCCAGTTCCTCTCGTGTTCCTCGTCGAAAACAGCCGCCGAATAACTGTCCAGCCATGCACTCCAGAACACTCGCTGTTCAATAACGTTGTACAGGTTTGTGTTTGTAGATGAAATGTTCAAACTTTTGTTATCGCGCAACCAAAGACTCACTGGCGCCTGCCTTTGCTCATTTGCAACCGAGAATAAAACTTCGGAAGACTGTTCGGTTGCTTGTTGCACATATGCTGCCCAAAAATCCAACTTTATATTTCCTATCCAGGTAAATATTCCGAGACACATGCACAGGGATGCGCACAATTTTACCTGGCCGGTTTTCATGATTTCAAAACGCGTTTTAGTCCATTTCGCTCGCTGGCCATCGCTTTCCGTTTGCCTCATTTCACTTTGTATTTTACTATCGTTTACATGTAATCATAATGGATTCAGATAATCGTAACATACTCCTCTTCTGTACGACGTCTCCCCTCTCATCCTCAACACACTGGGTTCACTTCGCTACAGCTACAATTACGTAGACGCAAATCATGTGACCGAATCATGAGACTTGTCAAATGTCCTTTGTAATTTTCTTGGGGAATGGAGGAGAGAGCAGGGGCTGTAGTAAAATGTTTGCACCAAGGTTTGCAACTCTGCTTTTCGTTTTGCGATGTATTTCGATCTATTTTCTGTGTACATAAATGCTGTCTAAAGTGTAGAAATCTACAACACATTCCTAAACTGTGTACAGTGTTGTCAAGTACAAAGAGTGCTATTGTTGCAACCTACCCCAGTACCACAATGGGTTGAAACAGTATGTGGGGGTGGGTTGTAATAAATGCAAGTATTTGTCATAATAAATGAAATGAATGATTTTAAAATTGTTCTTCCTTGCGTTGAAAATTGTAATCTTAAAACCCCACTGATGTAAAATTCCGGTTTAGTGACTTGTAGTCCATTCATTTTTAAAGGGATAGTTCACACAAAAAAATTCTGTCATCATTTACTCACTCTCTTGTCATTTCAAACCTGTATGACTTTCTTCTGCAGACCACAAAATCATTTTGGTAACCAAGCAATGGCGGTACCCATTTACTTCTATTGAATGCAATGCAAGTCAATGCCAAGAGAGTGAGTAAATGATAACAGATTTTTTTTTGGGGGGTGAACTATCCCTTTGAGGCCATCTATTATGCTATTGTGCTCCTAAAAATACTAAAACTAATAATACTGATAACGCGACTACTACTTACTTTATTTGATCTTACTGCAGCTGCAACAGTGAGATATAAAAACCAGTTGATACTAAAAAGTGACACATTTTCTTCAAAAGTGGTATTTTTAATACGCAACACAATTCTGGCATGAAAAAAGGTTCTGTGTGGTACTGTAGTATCACAACATTGTCTGTGGTCTTGCTTGAGCCAAACTAGCTTACCGTCATTCTGTTTTGACTGTTTATTGGATGGCAGACATACAGCTGGTCAGCTCATGTTCCCAAAATGTCTGGCATGGAACATGAAAAACTGCAGGTGTTGTGTCTTATTCCTCCCCCTGCAACCATTCTGTCACTCATCACTTATACTTGTACGCACTGATTTTTAAAGCGGACATAACACACAAAGTTTCTACCAATCTCATATTTAATCTTGAGTACCTATAGAGTAGTATTGCATACTTCATATCTTCGAAGAGTCCTGTGTGATCACATTTATAAAAGTCAGATACAGCTGTACGATTATATCCGAAAACAGACGACCTTCTGCACGCCGGTGGGGGGGGGGGTGGTTGCGACTCTTAAGCACATGCGCACACATTGCCAACAAAACAAGACATATGACTAAGTTTCACTTACCGCGTGGGTAGGGCTGGGCGGAATATTCCGTAACCGCGGAATAAAATGTCAACCGTAAGAGATTTTTCTATTCAGTGTATTCCACGGAATGTAAATAAGTAGGCGCGGTTAACTCGGCGCTCTGTAAATTGGGCACAATACTGAAAAAAACAAATGAATTAATCCACCCGTAGCAAATTAACGTATCAAACCTTCTTTTGACCTTCTTTCAGTCTGTAGTTTAGTGATCCGCTCCAGTCCGGCACTTTTCTCACCCTCAGTGCTCGTGCAGGGATTTAGGGCCGCATATAAAAAAGCTCATTCTCAACACGTATTTTAGAAGTCATGTTGTTTTGTAAAGCTGGTAATAGTTTTAATAAAGTTTAACTTCAGGCAAGCCAAGGTGAAACTTGCGTTGAAATGCACGATGATGCTCGCCGCGTGAGCGCTTTGATGTGACGCGCTTCTAACTCCAGTTTTGGGAGATGCGTGAGGAGTCACCAGAGACTCACAGTGCAAAAGCAAGCCCGAGAATAAACAAACCTAAAGACAGAGAGTCACAACACACTAAAATCGCTCACCTTATAGAGAGGGAACAGCGATAAAGACCTACAGTAGCCTACAGACCCCATTAACACCAGTTTATAACACCAGTCATATACTGTACTCTTATTGTTTGTGCATACTTCATTGTTATACATGTTGTCTATCTTCCTACTGTATACATATGATATAGCCAGAAGATAAATATAAATAAATAATACATCAGATTATCAGAACTTAATTTGATATCTTGAGTACATTTTCATAATTTGCCTACATTTTAACTATGGTGAGCATTTAAATGAACTGTAATAAATAAATAAATAAATTAGTTAAATCAATCTAAAAATGAGGTATAAGATATATAATTATAATAGGAGATTGTTTCATGAAATATATCGTTACCGTGAAATAAAATTACTCATTCCGTGAAATAGATTTTTGGCCATTCCGCCAACCTCTACGCGTGGGGTTCATGTCCGGCATCTTTTAGCGCTGAGCCCGCTCCATCTTTCAATTTCAAACAATCTCCAAATCCAGCGTTATATCCACCGTTTAAATATCATTCCTCACCGAAATGCAGTGAACAAACAAACACAGATGAACTTCGCGAACACATTGCTCTCTCTCTCTCTTGCCCCAGCTGGTTGACGTGTGTGCATGCTCCTTCTCCCACTCTCCCTGGTTGACGCGTGGGCGTGCTCTTTCTTATAGCTCTGCCGGGTTGGCGCGTGGGCGTGCTTTTCCGGGAGAATTGTCCAATAAGGGACAAGAAAAGTTGTTACGAAACAGATTTTCTTGTTCGAAAAAAACTTTCCGAAACCTATTAGAATGCTGGGGGAGTGTGTCTAGCACAGAAATACTTTTTTGACAAGTTGACCATGTCAAGCATGAGATGCGAGCACATTTAACATTGTGAGGATGTCAGAATGCATGAAACACTGTGGCACCCCACCTTTAAGCTCAGCACCTGCTAGGAAGACCCGCATATGTTGTGTTGTCGATACTTGCAATGTGGTCTGTAAAATTTAGGCTGTTAGTGTTGTGGAGCCAGGCTGTATGCCAATGTTGTGTTACAGTGTTGTAATGATACCAGATTATCTTATAAATTGGTAAATTCCGTTAACAGTGCTTTATTAGAATGCACTAGATTGTTCTTCAATCCATGCACTGTACTGTATTCTACCTCTTTCTGTGCTTTTCTTTTTTCTGTGAAGCTGCTTTGAAACCATGCACATTGTAATAAGTGCTATATAAAACAATTTGAATAGAATTGAATATTGTTAGGATATTTAGGATGACAGGGGAGGTCTGTTGTGTTCTTTCATTGTAGCATTCAAATTGTCAAAAAGGACAACACTTATTTGTACAGATACTGTACAGTGTAGCAAATGCTATGCTACTACATAGCAATGGTAGATAAAGTAATGACTAGGCTCAGCGAGGTTGTACTGTAAATATCAATAAATGAAGGGCGACGTAATGATCCTGAAACCCCAGTGAATATGTCTAGATACCACTCCCCTTCAAAGTACCTTGAAGAATCTGCCGGTGAAGTGCAGTTCCCATGATGCCCGTTGCACAGAGAATAGACAGAAGGTTCTGGTGACTCACTGTTCAAGGCAGCAGACATGTCCAGGAGAATGAGGACGGCTGATCTAGAGGCAGCTGCAAGGATTCAGTGACGAAACTCATCACATCCTCTGTGACACATTTGAAGCCAGACTGTTAGTCATCTAGCAGGTTGTTCTGTAAAATAAAAAAAACTGATAAATAACTTGTTCAAGTCTTTATCATGAAGAGAATACATTACATTGAGCCGATATAACAATACTGTAGCTAATCCTGACCGTATTGCTTTACTATGTTGACTTCACTTAGATTGAGCAAAGTCACTGTGAGGGATTCTCAAAATACTTATTTTGGAACCATCCAAATACATGGGTAAACTTTGGACAAAAAAGACAACAGTACTCTTCGAAACGTATTCTAATGATGATTTGACAATGCAGATTTTTTTCAATTTTAAATGCAATTAAGAACAGTGCCACAGGCATTCTAGTACATGAACAAAGACAAACTATTCGGACTAAAAACTCTATAAACTCTATATAAATCATATACACCAACATTTGAAAAACATGTTTTAGAGAACGTGGTCCAGAATGGCCATGAATATTTTAAGGTAAAACGTTTTCCCTTCAGACTGCCCTCAAGCACAAGATGCTAACTAGAACACACCATCATCAGCAGTGCTGGTGCTATTCATCAGTAGCTGACTAACTCGCAAATAACCAGAGGCAAGTTTAGGGTTTCAATCTGTTATTACAGTCCCCTGCTGTCATATTTTTAATTATTTATTTCAGTGTCATTTACACTGTGATTGATGGGGAACTGTAGATACTATAAACAAAAATAAGCTTGTAATAATAAATCATTCGATTATGCGTATAGCTGCACAATGAATATTTTTAGTATAGGCAAAATTAGGGAACAATACTGATTTATCTATGTACAAATTCTTAAAAATATTTGAATTGTTGTTATTCAAACTAATTACTACAACTAACCGCTACACAAAAATGATTAAATATTAGCACATACACATTCATTTTTGTCATCATTTACCATTTTACAACCTGAACACAAAGAAAGAAATTTGGAGGAATGTTTGTAACCAAACAGTTCTGGGGCACTATAGACTTCCATAGTAGGGAAAAACTACTTAGTTAAAGGTGCTGTTTAATTCCCACATTCTTTAAAATATCTTCTTTTGTGTTTAACAGAACATAGATTTGTATATAGTTTTAAACACATTGGGGCGGTTTCCCGGACATTGCTTAAGCCTAGTCCTATACTAACTTAAATGTTAGAGGTGTCTTGATCGAAAACAACTTGCACTGACATAACTTAAAATATATGAGTGCGGTTGTTTTGTCTCAAGACGCAGGCCTGTAAAGTTGTTTTTAAATTAGGTTTTTTTAAATTGACTGAAATATCCTAATTTAACTAAGGCCTAGTCCTGATTTAAGCTAATCCTTGTCCGGGAAACCGCCCCATTGAGAGTAAATTATGACAGAATTTTCATTTTTTGATGAATTATCCCTTTAACATTTGGAGGAATATTTAATCAACTCTCTCTGTGTTTATGGCCCTGTACTCATGTTACTAGTCTACAGCAGTTGTTCTCAAACTGGGGGCTGTGGCCCCCTGGGGGGCCCCAAGATGGATCCAGATCACCAACCAAAATTGATGTTCCAGCATTGTATAACTGAATATGCTTTTTGTCAGGGTTCCTTCCTTCCTGTTTCGAGCTTTCATGCATTGTGGACGGGTCCGTGACAGTACAATGTCTTGTATATATGTTTTGTTATTTGTGGAGACACGCGGCTGTATGTTTTGATAATTCGCCGCGTGTCCTCCTGTCCGTGTAGCTCCGCCCCTTGTTTCTCTGTTAGTCTCCCATTAGTGTTTTATCTCCGTCACCTGTCTCCCTTTAATGTTTATTATCCCTCGTTAGTATTCCCTTCTTAAACCCTGTGTTTCCCGAGTTCGGGGTCGGTTCGTTGTATGCTGATCGTTGTTTGTTTGCAAGTTTTATGCTTGTATGTTTTAGGTTTGTTCTGGTTCAAGCTGTGGTTTACCTGTGCGCACTGGATTATTTTTCCCCACCTTTTCATGTGGGATTGTTCGTGTGATATTGTTTGTTTGCTCCTGTTATTTTTACCCCCTCGTGGGTTTTGTTTTCACTATTTTGTTTATTAAATATTTTTACTCGCTGTACTGCATCTGGGTCCTGTTTCCCTATCACACCCATTATTCGTGACACTTTTGGTTTAATTAAAATTCAAAGTTTTTTTTTCTAAAAGTATTTATTTGGGGGGCCGCAAAGTGATGCACAAAGTTTGAGAACCACTGGTCTACAATATCACTGTGTCTAGGACTGAAACAATAATATGGCTGACTTAATTACATTGAAATACAACCGTCAAACATCTGAAGACAATCACCAATCATGCTAAACTGTAATACAAGATATAGATGCGTGCACTATATGACTTTGGAAAATACAGAAACAGAGGTTTTTGTATGGAAACCCTTGGTTGGGTGGAAACAACTAGTAACAAAACTGAAAAAACACACATAGCTTTATGTAGGTGTAATGAGATCTGGTTGTGGAAAATTATCATTATGGAAACCTCTTCTACAAGTTGATACAGTAAATGAGGTCACCTATTGTTTTATTAGCTGGATTATTAAAAGCCTGTTTTTCTATTTCATAAATCATTCGTGCCATGTGTCTCTTGACGCATTTGATAATCATTAACAGTCACAAGTTCAGGGCTTTCCTTTATTCAAACAGAATGTGTGTATTTGGGAAACTCTTGTCTCCATGGCAATGCAAAACAAATGAGGGAAATGTTTTCCTCTTTCTCTGTACTGCACGACCATTCCTACAAACTAGAGAATACATACACTCAACTCTTTCTTTGCCTTCAAACCAAAAAAAAGACTTCACATATCAGAATTGAAAGTTGTCAGCATGAAAGAAACGGGCGAGAAATAGAGAAACAGAGGAGGGGTTAGGAAGAATTCTCTAAGCTCGGAATGTAAAAATGTGTAATTTGTATGAAACCTTTCTCCACATTCTATTTTCTGTCTAACAGTGATCCTGCATTATATAAATGTACATAGACTACATTAGAGTCTGACTGCTTCAGAGTTCACTTTCAGTTTCAAGCAGCTGCAACAACTTGCTTTGTTTACAGATCAGTATAGACAATAATAAAATATTTTGAAGTAACTTAGTAACTGTGTCTAAGAAATAGAAAAAAACAACATGGTGTAAGAATGGGTTAAAGGTTTTCCCTTGCAGCGAAGCAAGGTTCTTACAACACGGCAACATTTTTGAGTAGTGCAGCAGACTGTAAATTAGACAGTGAATAGGAGAGAGAAAATAGTGTAGGGAGAGAGAAAATAGTGTAGGGAGAGAGCAACTGTGTGTGTGTGTGTGAGAGAGAGACAGGGAGAAAAGAGAAGGGTGAACGAGAGAGAGAGAGAGAGAGAGAAGAGAAAGAGTGGGGGGTTCTAATCACTGGCCTCGTGTTGCATTAGCTCATTTGACACAACCAAAGTGTTGGCAGAAGAATGCTATTTCCCACAGGCCAGCTGGCTGTGAACACAGGGATATGGATGTCCCCTAAGCATGGATACTGCTTGTGTTTGCTCCCTATCCTTTATCTTCTTCAGCTCTTCAGCACCGGGGCATCTTGGCCAAATGGTAAGAATTTTTTGCAAGAACTAGAACATTTCCTTTGAAGAGTAATGACTGTTTCTCTGACACAAACAGTATGTTATAGTGATGTACCGTGTAATTTAAATGCCGCAGCAACTGGAAAAAGGGTTTGTGTGACAGTTTGTTTAGTCCTTTTAAAAGCTCTTAATGTTGTTTTGCAGGTTACGGTCATTATTCTTTACACCACTGAAGCTTTGTTGCTTTGAAAACACAATTTACTGCCTTACAGATGAGTTCTTTAATAAGTTTTAAACAGTTCTTACTTTTCAAAACTTGCTGAGAATTTTGAATCTGATTATCTTGGGTATTAATATTACAATACAGTACATGCTTTGATCAGCACTTAAACATGAGCTTAAAATTAGGGATGCACCATAAATTATCGGCCATATCGGTACCGGCCGATAAATAGTAATTTTTAATGTTATCGGTACCGGCAGATAATACAATTTAGGCTTATAAATTATAGCCGATAAATCATTTCCTCTGGTTAAACTTCTTCAGCTGCACGCTGTTCACAGTTACAATGTCTACAGTAGTCTACTGTCTTTCTGCCGTGTTCATTCACTTACAGCTATTAGCAAAATATATTTGATGTTGGTACAGTATGTAGATATTTATATGAATGTGTAAATTATAGGAACAAAAGCATATAGTTTGAAACAGACTGCTGTCTGAATGCTTTCTGTCTTGAGACCCGTTATACATGTGGCTATTAAGAAGATTTTTCTGGGTTGCTCTGGAAGAACATCTATTATTTGTTTATTAAATAAAAAATACCAGAAAAGTTTGAAGGTTAAAGAATCGTAAAGTAGGCTTGGTACATGATTTTAAGGGGAAAGAATGGAACTAATGGTTACCTTGTTTTCTGCAGTGAATGTTTTCAAATAAAAGCAGTTGTCCACTTTTTGCCTTTTGTTTCAGACTTATGGAATTGTACATTAAAATATTTAGATACTGTATATCGGCCAATATATTGGTTATCGACTTCCAATGTTAAAGAAGTATCGGTTACCGTTATCGGCAAAAATTTACATATCGGTGCATCCCTACTTAAAATGCACAAACAGCTCTTTCTACATACCTGCATTCACACAAATGAGAAAAACAGACATCAGATACTGTTGCGTACTACTAGAAAATGAATGTACAAGAATAACACTAAAACTGAAAGACTGAAACTCAAAGACAGAAAAACTGAATCAGTGGGGCAGTCATAATTATGGCATTGTTGCTGACTTACCAACATCACATATTTCCTATCTATAGTATGCTCAAGCAAAACTATCAATGCGTGAAAAAGTTCCCAGGCTACAACTTTAAGTTAAGTAAACAGATCTATGACAAAATCATGATTAGAACCTGTCACGAAATGGCCGAATGTGGACATGGCTGTAAACAGCATCTTATAAAATGTCAGAGCATTTTCTTCTGGCACCACATTCCCTCACATTCCATCACATCAGCATTTGCTGACTGGTTGTAAAAAATAATGATTTTTCCATAACTGAACCAAAGTACACTTTGGTGAATTATTCTTCCCATGACATTCTCAACAAATCTTGCACAAAGAACACCACCTTTGAAGAAACCACCATTCAGTTTACATTAGTCACAACATGAATTCAAAAAAGGCATGAAAGATCCACAAAGTTGAGTTTCACTGCACTTGATGTAGTTTTTAGGCCACAGGAGGATAAGTGCCCAGGCCCACAGTGGAACGCCATGTGCCGTACCTGCTGCGAGTATGAGCAGATTTCATGTAAGTGCCCATCTCAGGGAAGAAAAGTGGGTTACGCTGTACCATGCTGTCGAAACGCTCTACATGAGTGTGACCCCTGCATCCTACACCAAGGTGAGTAGCAGCACAACTTACTAAATGTAAAACTCCAGACCTTTCGATTTTACATAAACGAGCACGTGTGCTTCAGCTCAACTTTTATGCCTTTCGCCTCAAGCATTTATGCTTTCCACATGCAGCTTTCATAAACTTATTTCTGTATTCACTAAGGTTGCAGCATTTTTGACAACTGCAAGAGTTGCAATAATGGCACCTGGCAGGCCAAGGATGATTTTTATATCAGAGGCAGGTACTGCACAGCCTGCCGCCGAGGGTGGTCGGGTGGAGATTGTCTCAGTGAGTCTTACAGTCCTTTCTAGAATCCCTAAAAGCACGTAGAAAGTTTGACTGCTTTTGCTTCTCACAAATATATAAATGCATTTATATATATATATATTCTGTGCCAACTCTAGCATGTGGAGAAGTTATAAATAGACCACATGGCCATGTGATATTAGAGAGTTATCCAATTAATGCAAAGTGTGAATGGACGCTACAAGTTGGCCAAGGAGCAACAGTTGAACTCAGGTAAATGTTAACTAACAATCTCTAGTTTTAGAAACTGCATTTTGAAAAAAAAACTTTGCCCAACACAAACAGTATATTCATATTATATGTCAATGTTATTAGGGTTCTCAACATAAATATGTTTTCAGGTTTTCTATGATTAGCATGGAATCTGACCATAGCTGTCGCTATGACTACGTGGAGGTGCGAGATGGAGACAATCCGAAGTCACCTGTAATCGGCAGATACTGCGGGGAAGATAGTCCTCCGCCCGTCAAAGGCTCTGGAAACTCCCTTCATATTCGTTTTGTGTCAGACGGCTACAATAACTACGATGGGTTCTTCGCAACATTCCAGGAGGTTTCAGGTACAACATCTACTGATAGCAAGTTTTTCATGAGTTGAAAGCCGAGAATATGAATTAGGAGGCGTAACGTTTACGCAACAATTCCCTGAAGAGGGCACTAACGTCGGGTATGAAACGAAAGATTACCGCTTACCACAGTTCACCGCCGCATCAACCGGTTTGTAACGGCTTGTGATTTTTGGTCAAAGTTGTAGCGGTCGAAATTTGTAAACACTAAACAGCCAATCAGAGGAGGATGTTTAATGTACGGACAACGGAGAGGGAATCTGAACCAATAATATTGTGGCGGCGCAGACGTCAGATTTACGTAAGGTGTGTGTCCGATGCTGTGCAGACTATGGAGTGGACCTATGACATCAAACTACCACGAGAACGGTTCTAGAGGAGGCGGATTCGTAGGTTTTAAATCACTCTCGCGGTACTTTGATGTCGTAAGACTCGTAAACCGATCGGTCTGTGCTGAACAAATCACTTATCCTGGTGCAGTGAAAACAAATCACATTTTACATGAGCGGTTTAGGTCCGTTTAAAAATCGTTTTAGAAATGATTCATTTGCAAATGACTGGGTTCTCTGCCTTTCCTGTTCCTTATAGAGGTAAAATAGTTTTAGAACATCTTTGGACCTTCCCTTGTTCTTGCTGAGTGGGCTTCAGGCTATTTTAAACACTCAGCAAAAATGCCATGGTTTAATTTTTAATGCTTACGTAATGTATCAAACTATTTCACAAGGTCAAGCACCACCTCTGTGTGCAACCCCCAAAAAGCCTGCACACGGAGATCTCTTCCTACGGAACGCAGAACATTTTGTCACCTCGGTGCGGTATCTTTGCTATGAACCCTACAAGCTCAAGGGATCATCACAGCGGACATGCCTACCCAATGGCACATGGAGTGGATCTGCTCCTGTGTGCATGAAAGGTAGATTGAAGTTGCTTACAATCATACCCAGGTGTGCATGTTTCATATTGGACTTGAGAATACAGATTGTCTGCTGTTCTTTAAAATGAAGGGAAAATCTATGTGTGCAATGCTGTTACCACTTCTAGTCTGTATTGTGATCACATTTTAATCACATTTATTCTATGGCCATTTTACAACTCTAGTTTAATTACAGAACTGATCATAAACGACTGTCCCACTCCACCACAACTCCACAATGGATATTACACAGAGGTTGCAGACTCTAACGGCAGAATCAAACATGTGGAATTTTATTGCAACAATACCTACATTCTCAGCGGGGATTGGAAAAGAACATGCCAGATAAATGGGACCTGGAGTGGGAGTCAGCCCCTATGTGTCAGAGGTACCAGCCCTACATCATAAACAATTTTCCAGTAAATGCAGTATGAAATCCTCCCACTGAGAATTTAAATTTAATCTGTTTTACAGCCTGTAAAGAACCTAAAATCTCAAAACTTGTGCGGCAGAAGATGGTAAATCACCAACCTCCTTCCAGGTAGACATTTTAAAATATTTTGTGGCATTCTTGTAATCATTATGCTGGTTAAATATGATTTAGACCCTCATGTATCCCCCTTTTTCTAGCAGGAAAAGCCCAGTCCACAAGCTGCACTCTGCATCTGCACAGACAGGGACTGAAGCAGGCTTGCAGGAGAAAGAGTTTAGTGTTGTCGTAGACCTTCCACCAACCTTCCACCATGTGTATTCTAGTATAGAATATGAGTGTGTCTCAGTGCTTTACAAGCACTCTGGTAGTGCCCGTCGCACGTGTCTGAAGACTGGCAAGTGGAGTGGTCGTCATTTTTCTTGTTCACCAGGTGGGGGCAGCACATTTACATCAAGTGAAACATATTTTCAGATTCGTCTTTTATACATACAATGACAGATGTTGGTTGGTCAAATTGAATTCCTCTTATTATGCAAATTATCAATAACACTAATTGGGTTATTTTATATAAAAAAAATGCATTTATACCAAAGCTGTTACTCTGTTAAGGAATGTAAATAAATAGAAAATTAATAAAAAATCTGATAACTCATTCTCATGGGTTTTTCAGTATGCGGGAAATTGTCGCCTGCCAGTCCCCAAAATTTCACAGAGGTTAACTGGCCATGGCATGCTGCCATATATACTCATCTCCATCACGTAAGTCATCTTCTGGGAAGGACCAAACGACGGGGCGATACATTTGCAACAGATGAGGAGCAGGTGAAGGAAGACCACAGATGGCAGCTCATCTGTAGTGGAGCTCTGGTGAACCAGCACTGGGTGGTGGTGGCTGCCCATTGTGTGGCAGAGCCTGGACGGACCGAACCTCTCAGAGCAGATGATCTAAATGTGGTGATGGGAAAACATGACCTCAGAGACAGTAAGACACTACAGCACATACAGGTAAGAACTTTCGTACCACACTCCCGTCCCATCCTCACAGAAATCCAATCCACATCAGAGTTGTCTGTCTTAAACAAGCACTAATAATAAATTAACTAGTATTACTTTTAGTAATTAATTGTCTGCACTGTTTCCACACAGATTTCTCAGATCTTGATCCATCCAAACTATGATCCACACGTCTTGGACTCCGACCTAGCCTTACTAAAGCTGGTGGACAAAGCTCGAGTCAGTGAATTCGTGTCCCCAGTTTGCCTCCCACATCTGCAGGGTGGCGAGGTCACTGCTAAGCAGGCCTTCCTCACTGGCTGGCCCATAACAGGCCATAGCAGGTCAGCAGCGAACGCAGACTCGGATGTAGCCAGGACTGGACTGATAGAATTGGCTGATGTGGTCAAATGCGAGAAACAGTACAGCAGACACGGGGTCACAGTCAGCATTACTGATAACATGCTATGTGGACGGCAACATCCGCTCAGCCTGTCCATGATCTGCCCTTCAGAAACTGGAGGAATCATCATTGCACCCTCTGCAGATACCCAACCTAACATAGGCCTGCAGTCTTTTTACCCCAGCAGGGCAGGGGACACTGATTCCCATCACCACTGGGAACTGCTGGGGCTGGTGAGCTTCGGGTATGATATACAAGGATGTAATCAAAGTTTGTTTACCGTCTACACACGAGTAGCCAACTTCAAAACCTGGATTGAGAAGAACATTACATAGAGTTTCTTATCAAAAAGACATTTTATATCCTTGTTCCAGATCACGTACAGTATATGGAGATGAACTATTTTTTCGTATTTTGTTGCCATTATGAAGCCATGATGAGGTGGATATGATATCGGCCAGAATTCAACAAACAAATCGTTGATATAAAATGTGGAACCTGAGATTTCACAACTAGTTTATGCCCTTGCATGTGAGGATATGTTTGTGCATGGTCAAATGCAGAGGCAACGTTCCTTATGAATTCAGTCACAGGGTTTACAGGCTTTAGCTTGCCTTCGGCCTTTCTTCGAGTCTTTATTTCACATCCCGTGCTCATATTTTTCGCACAATAAATGTTTTTGTCTTTAGTGGAGCCCTATCAACCAAAGCTGGGATTATTTTTAATTTTAAATGCATTTAATAAAAAACGTTTAAAGAACACAACGTGGAATTCAGTGTTTTTATTAAAGAGGATTTTTGTTAGCTTTTAGACCACCTGGAGCAACCAACTGTAAAGTACTAAAATATGTGATGTAAATATATGAAATGTAAAAGTGTAATGTTTTTTTGTGTTCTCTTGTTTACCGAACAGCTGCTGTATAGCAAAAATGTGAAAATATTGACACTTTATTTTAGAGGATAGGAGTCCTACTGAAGATTCTAATTTAATAAGGTTTTGAAGTAGCGACATACAAAAGCAATAGAGCAAACCCATTATTATATAATTGGGCTTTGGCCTTATTGTTACCAAGATATAGTCCCTTGTGACGACTTCCCTATGTGACAAGTACCTGCAGGCTCTCACGTTTGTATTGTTTTGCTCTTATACACATTTAAATAAGAATCCTTTGTACATGTTTTAAATAATGCACAAAGAAATGTCAATGTGAGTAAACGTTTGTGCACAGTGTTCAAGTCTAGGATTGTGATGCCAGGAATCTCTCTTGAAACTGGAGTCGTGCTGTTTCCAAGCTCTTCATTGATGTCGTGCAACTGAAAACAGAGGGTGAAGAGGTTCGCTAATCTGGTTCTACCTGTGACCTGCAGGTTAGGATACTGACCTTGTGTGAACGTGACTCCTTATATGTGTGCATTTCTGTTTGCTAATGTTATAAAGTGTTTTTACAGAATGTGTTTGATGTCAACAGTGAAAGGAGGTTATGAAATACTTATCTTGAAGTCGGGCAAGTCTAGGCAAAGCTGCTTGGTTAAGCCTGTCTGTTTATGCAACTGTTTTTCTGGAGATATTCTGAGGAACAATTAATTTTTTTTTTTAAGATTAATGTGTTGCCTTACCCAACAGAATCGACTTGAAAAGTTCTTTCTGTGCACCTGCATGCTGTACAACGACATTTGAATCGTAAAGGTGAGTCACTAATTTGCATTATAATTAAAATGGCTTTCCTTTGAAAGTAGCACAACAGGCTGCTTGAGCGTGATGTCAATTATGTACACAGTTTATTCATGAAAAGCATTTTTGAAAAAAGCAGTGTTGTGTATGCCTTCACTGAGTATTGATTAACATTGATTTAACATTGATTCAAGCATCATGTTAAACATCACATGTTAAACTATTGCAGTGTAGCTCTTTGGGAGGTAAAGGGAGTGGCTTCACCTAAATCCCAGAACAATAAATGCAGGCTGCAGGATACAGAAATTAATAAGTGACAGTAAATATATTGAAACATATTGAGAACATTTATTAAATGCAAAACTATGATTTCTTAAACGTAAAATTTTTAACTGTGATTAATTGCACGACTTTTCTGTGATTAATCGCGATTAATCACATTGTTAAGAGTAAAATTCAATAATGAATTCAAAAGTAATGTATTGTGAACTTTTTTGTTTAATACTGCTTTATGAACAAAAGTGCAAAAAGATTTGGCTTGCAAACACTTAAAACAAATGATGTGCTTTTTTACAACAGTATTTCCTTTACATAGTAGCATGAATCATTTTAACTTAAATATATAAGGTATAATGTGTATGGTTTGGGTAATGGGGCTTGTTTTGTCATATAACATGTCACCCTGCCTGTGAAAACCCAGCTAAAGTATTTTTTTGTGATTTACTGTTT
Source organism: Triplophysa siluroides (assembly GCA_006030095.1). Lineage (NCBI taxonomy): Eukaryota > Metazoa > Chordata > Actinopteri > Cypriniformes > Nemacheilidae > Triplophysa > Triplophysa siluroides. The sequence goes on from VCII01000702.1 coordinate 846,914, forward strand.
TCTACATAAAATAATTCTACATAATATAAAGAACATCCTGTAAAAATACAATCTTGAAATCTTTAATACTGACTGAGCAAGGAAACGTCAAAGATTGAAATCAAAGTAACATTAATGGTTGTAATGCTTGTTATCTCTTTAGTTATATTTTCCGACTTTAGCCTGGTTTTTACAGGCAGGGTCACATATTATACATTTTCATCTTTTATGCTGATTCATTACGGTGACTTTGTGATTGATGCTCCTTGATGTATTAACATGTCTCAGATCTCAAATCACTGATCTCATTTAGATATTTTCCAACCAAAATGCTCGGTTGTTAGTAATAGGTCACCCAAAAAATGAAAATTCTGTCATCATTTACTCGCCCTCTTGTCATTTCAAACCTGTAAGAATTTTTCTTTCTCAGAACACAAAAGAAGATATTTTGAAGAATGTTATTAACCGGCACCCATTCTCTTTCATTGGTTTTGTGTCCATTCAATAGAAATGAATGGGTGCCGGTGTTTCACAAGAGGGTGAGTAAATTATGATAGAATTTTCATTTTGGTGTGAACTGTCGCTTTAAAAGCCTAAATCATTTTAGTGTATAAAAGATTTTATTTTCCGTTGTAAATGAACAGTTGGAGTCGAATAGTTGTTTTCTTAATCTGCATCAGGTAGACAACACGCATGCACTCCACAGGTAAGACACCACATGTTTCAGTTAATCAAGACACATGATCCTGGGGTATTGAAGTTCCTTTGGACACATATGCCACATTTTTCTATAACCTGTTATGGATTTGACAATGCCATTTGGTCTCTTCAGAGACTAAGAAAACTTGCTTTTGGCAATAGTCGAACAATTCCAACATCGGGTTTGCTAAACGGTTTCAGCAGAGGGAGATCATTGTACACACACACAAGGCCCACGTAATCAAGCTGTAGATTTCCAATACAATACTATGTATACAAATGTATTACAGTAATAAAGCGAAGGCTGTGAACATGAAGCACACGCGCCTGAGTGTGTGTGTTTGTTTGTGAACCGTGTCTATGTATTTGGGATTAGAAAGGCTCAGGACAGATTAGTTAATTTTAGACACCTGTCTGCTAAGCATAGAGACTGGTCAGGTGGATGATCTTGAGGAGTGTGCTGGACAGCAGTCGGGATGTCGCAGCATGGCAGCAGATGTGAGACCATGTGCCTGTGCACATTCCCTGCCTGTGGCCATACATCACCCTTCTCTCTCACACAATCTTAATCACAGTTTTATACTCGGGTGAAAGAATAGCTAACCAACAGATCCACAGATGTTTGTCATTGGACAATATATATACAGTATATATTAGTGAAAAGGCCACATATGCTCTTCGGTGGGATGGAAGTGGTATACGAAAGCCTTATGTGTCTGCACTTAGAGGTCATGAGACCCTGCCTATCTCTGTCACGCTGTACCAGCGTTTGCATACTGCATACAGGTCATCACAGGACAACACTGTTTTTTAATGATGCAAAGTTTAGTGTAATGTAACAACCTGGTAGAAAGTACGAATTTCATCAGTTTTGCGTGACGCATCTGTTTTATTATTAAAACTAAAATCTCAATTGGATTTAAAACTTTGTTTTAAAAGTGTACAAATTTTAAATTTTATTAACCTGTCTTCAAGTGAAAGCTACCGCAAGACAGCTTGCACGAGTCTGTGTTTATGTCATGTATCAGTCTTTGATTCCATTCATTCGATTCAGAGCTCATTAGAGAAGTAAGTATGTTAGAGGGGGGTTAAACAATGAGACAGAGAGGACAAGGAGTCTCAAGCATATTAGCTGCTACTTACACATAATCTAAGGACTAGACTCCTCCCTGCTGTTGCCCCGAGAGCCCTTAGCAGTATCTCTTTGCCCATTTCACTAGTACTAATGGTGGGATAGACCAATTCAGAGCGGGAGAAGATTGTGATGCGAATCATTATTGAATTTGATCAAACACATCTTGCAAGAAAGTTTCAGTGATTGCATTGGAGTCACGTATTGTACTGCTGTCGATTTTGTGCTCGGATTTGTTTTTGTAGTGCAATTTCTAATGACCTGGACTGGATTCCCCGATGGATAAAATGTTTTCTAATTTTCATTCATAGCCATTCACATAGTCTATGGCTATATAACAGACTGTTTTCAAACATTTGATTTCTTTTTAATAACTATACTACGGCAGGTAAGATATAATGATGACGGTAATGTTGTCATATGTGTTTGGGAACTTTGGATGTACTGTGTTTTGAACTTTGTTGCCACGTTTGATATGCCAAGCTTTATTCCCTTTGTAAACATTGTGCGTTCTGCATTTGTTTGCAGCAAATGAAAATTGGATTTTAAAATCAGCAGGAATTTCCTGGTGTCTTTGCATTTCTTTAATAATGTTGTAATGTATCTTTAACATTTCTACACTCATTAAATGTCTTAAATGTTTTTTTAAAGAGATCCAAGTGTTAAGCACTTTCATCCATTAATAACTTGCAAACAAATTATTTGGATTCTAACCTCAAACTTTATGTCAATGAGATGTTCTTTGTTATGGATAAAAAGGCCTTTGATGATAGAGGGAGCGCTTTAATTGATTCATTTTTGTAAAATGTTTGGGTCTAAGCAATTAAGCTGTTTGCTTTTGGCACTTTGTTTTGCTTTTTAAACTACTTACAAAATTAGACATGCTATTATTTACAGTGTATACAAAAACACTTGTTGAAATCTTTTCTTAGTTGCTCTCGTGATTAACCTGTGTGTAGCAGACAGTCTCTGAATTCCTTGGCATCATTCAGTTCAGATTTTTAATCTTGTTCGGATGAGCCTGAACCCAGCACTGAGAGTTCACCATGTACAGAACATTATGTTATCGAAATATCATTTGTTTCTTTGTGTTGGTTGTTACATTTATAGTGCTTGTATGGGTTTTTAGTCTTGTCCATTTGTTACAGAATTCCTTTAACATATATGTTTGTATATAAATAGTATGGTACATATGCTGTATTATTATGACATCATTGAAAGACAGGATATACAACTTTGTCAGTACTTGGTACCTGGACATCCACACAACAGTCTGCAGCAGTGTTGCATGCATGTGCTTAATTACTGAAGCCTATATGGTTATGCAACCAAACTCTGTTGGAGAGGCAGGGATGATTTCTAAGAACCTTTTAATCCAGACGACTGTAAAGCTAAACTACTAATGTCATGTGACATGACTGCCTGTAGTTGATTGACAGCTGTATAAAGGTAATGACAGAACGATCATGAACCATGGTACAGTATGTTAAATAAAGACTCTTGGTTGGGGTTAATATCTTATCATACTTTACTACCTAGACAAGTACTTTAAGCTTAGTTAGCTATTTATTTATTTTTAAGTTTCATCATTGAACAAGCTCAAAAAAAAAGAACTGATCAGCATTTCCATGCAGCCTATATCATTAACGTATCTTGATCAAACATACTGAAAATGCCCCTATGTCAGTATAACTGAAATGAAGGATTTTTGCATCAAAAGATCATTGAAAGAATCACAACAGCATGTTCTGTCCTCGAATAGATGTTTTATATTAACATTTATGCTCCACTCTTCTCCACCAGTGCCAACGAAATGCAGAAGCAAGTGGAGATCAGAATGCATGAGAATCATCTGGATACTCCTTCACCACCTGAGAAATCCTCGTGTGGCATCTGTGACAAACTCATGAAGAACATGCTTCTAACGCTCACAATTCTTGGCAAGTTACTGTACTTCAGTGTTTTTGTCTATGTGATATTTACACATTCAGACATGCTGTAATTGACCTTTTAATTTGTGAACTTTGTTTGTATCCTTTTTTAGCAAGAGAATAATACGGCATGTTGCCTCCCAAGGATTTTTTAATTTGTGTATATACAATTAAACATTTTGTCAATCCAGTTCCGATTTGAAATGAAAATTGTGGCTTTAAATGTAATTGCAAGCCTTGTAATTGGATGATGTAAAGCAAACAAACCAGTTTATCACGTCAAACTACACAACTATTTGAACAAGAACAAGCTACAAACAAGACATTAAGATCATTATGATCTGTATACGGCTGATTGACCTATTCTGTTATTTAGCCATTGTTTGTATTTGCTTGATGTAGTGATTTCAAGTATAGGAGGGAAACTTCACAGTTTAATTCCCACTCTAGTCATAAGGTCTATAAAATTCAAAATAATCGTATTACATTATTTCTAGGCTATTATGTTTACATATTCAGAGACAGAGATATTACTGTTTGTTATTTTACAAAAGCTCTTTACCAAAGCAAATCAGGCCCATTTGCTATAGCAGTCATCATGCATTGCTCATATAGCCGTAATGGGTTTCAGTAATCTCTTTCACTGGTACACTAGTTTATCGTGTTCAAGCAACCATTACGTTGCCAGTTCAGAGCCACTACATCCAATGGCAATGACCATTACCCCACCCAGCCACATCTGTGTTTGTTGCATAAGGGGTTTTACCTCACTCAAAGTTCATATCCAAGTCAAAGTTCACAAAAAGTTCAATTTAAGATTTTTGCTTAAACATTCCATTTCTGTACCAGAATGTTAATGGTGATTCTCTGTGTGTACTCCAGGCGTGATTACAGGCTCAGTAGCTGGTACTCTACTGCGGTACGCATCCCCACTTCCCCCTGATGTCATTATGATCATTGCCTTTCCTGGTGATATTCTCATGAGGATGTTAAAAATGCTGATTTTGCCTCTGATCATCTCAAGTTTGATCACAGGTACGGTTACTGTATGACACTTTGCTAAACACCTTAAGCAATGCTAGCAGCACAATACAGCTTTACATCGTGTCTGCACCAAATGCGACTGGCGCGATGCGACACGACAAAAGACATTAGAAACGCATTAGCAGCAATTATACTTTTAAATTTTGTCCTCACCGGATGGGGCTCGGTGCGGCACGACAAACCCATTCAGAACAAGCAGGTTGTCATGTCGAGTCGCGTCCGGTGTAGACATGGCGTTACTTATGATCTACCTTCACATGCTATATTTATATATGAAGAGTTTGGTTCCAAAATGAGACAACTCCTTATTATGTTATCATGAATTTTCAATTTTATATCAATGATTTATTGTATTTTTTTAGTTATTATGGATTAAATCTAAAGATTAAAATGGTTGAAAAATAATGGAAAATAGAAAAAATGAACTGCTGCACATTTTAAAAATGCTGTTTTGTAACTCATAGGATTAGCAGGGTTGGATTCAAAATCCAGTGGCCGTCTAGGCACAAGGGCCATGGTTTACTACATGTCTACCACCATCATCGCAGCCGTGTTGGGGGTTATCTTGGTGCTGCTCATCCACCCTGGAAATCCCAAACTAAAGGCAAACCTAGGAGAAGGGAAAAAGAATGACGAGGTGTCCAGTTTAGATGCCTTCTTTGATCTCATCAGAAATCTGTTTCCAGAAAATCTTGTTCAGGCTTGCTTTCAGCAGGTGTGTACTTCAAATCTTTAGTTATTTAGTAACAAAACTGTCACTGCTGCTCCCAAAATTGTTTATTAAAATACACAAAACATAACCTAACGTTTCAGTACATTTCAGCCATTGTTTTATTTGTAAAGCACTCTTTAATTTGTTAATTCTCTCTTTCATTATGATTAGATGCCTTTATAGAACAAAAATACTCTTAAGCTCTTCATCTTTCTTTCATTATGTAGATTCAGACTGTTACTAACAAGGTAGAAGTTACTCCTCCACATCCAACTCGGTTTGGACGAAATGCCACCAAGGGTGCAGCCAAATATATGATCAAGAAGTCGCTTCAATTCAAGAGCGGCATGAATGTGTTAGGTATTGGATGGCCTTGATGTAACATTACACCTGCACTGTATACTGTATGATTGTTAACATGGCTTCAATATGTGTTTTATAGGTATTATTGGGTTCTTTGTGGCATTTGGGATTTGCATGGGAAAGATGGGAGAAAAAGCCAAGATGATGCTCGAGTTTTTCAACGTCCTCAATGAAATTGTGATGAGGCTTGTCGGCATGATCATGTGGTCAGCTTTCATGATTGATAATAACTAGAATAGTTTACATGAGTTTAACTCTATACCTCTAGTAATGTTGATCACAGATATTATTGACTAACATTATGTTTTAGCATATAAATGATTTGAATGAATGAAACGATCTGCCTTTAACTTTCTAGACTTATTTTATTGCCTGTTGTTCAATTAATGATTATTATTAGCTCCTAGTTTACTGGTTAGTACCTTTCTTATAATGTACATCTCTGTTCCTTAACAGGTATTCCCCCGTTGGTATTGCATGTCTGATCTGTGGGAAGATTATTTCAATTAATGATCTGGAGGTGGTGGCAAGGCAGCTGGGAATGTACATGGTCACCGTCATCATTGGACTTTTAATTCACGGCGCCATATTCCTACCGTTAATATATTTTGTTATTGTTCGAAAAAACCCGTTTTTATTCTTTATGGGAATTTTCCAGGCCTGGGTCACAGCTTTAGGGACAGCCTCTAGGTAAATAATAAAAATTCTCCATCCTATTTTTATAGGATACACACAGTATTGGGTTATGATTTTTATTGTTATGATTATAAACTGTGGTCGATATGCATTTTTTGCAGTGCTGGCACATTACCTGTAACTTTTCGCTGTCTGGAGGAAAACCTTGGCATCGACAAGAGAGTGACCCGTTTTGTACTACCTGTTGGGGCAACAATCAACATGGATGGTACAGCGCTTTATGAGGCCGTGGCGGCCATCTTTATTGCCCAGATGAATGGAATAGAGCTTGATCCAGGCCAGATTGTTACAGTCAGGTAAGCCAAAATGTCAAGATACTGTACATCAACTTCCAAACCATTTCCAAACTAAGGCCCGGGGGTCAAAGTTGGCCTTTGATTGGGTCTGCCTTGACATTTATTGAAATTTTTAATTCTATACATTGAAAAACAATAAATAAAATATTCACTAAGTGTAACATTCAATGAACAGGTAATAATGGAGAGATTTATAACTCACAATAATACAGTTCGGTATAATATAAAGTGATAGTTCACCGTCATTATATACACGAACTCTTCTCATTTCGAACATTTATGACTTTCTTTCTTCTTCAGAACATAACAGAAGATATTTTGAAAAATGTTGGTAACAGAAAACCATTGGTCCCCATTGACTTGCATTGGTTTTCTGACCAACGGTTTTTGGTTACCAACATTTTAAAAAATATATTATTTTGTGTTTGCAGAAGAAAGAAAATATATACATTTCAAATGACAACAGGGTGAGTAAATGATGTCAGCATTATCGTTTTGAATGTGAACTATTCCTTTATTTTCAGTCCAAGTTAAATGTTTGGCCCTTCATAGGAAAAAGTTTGGGCATCTCTGCTGCTAGAATACAGAAATGCATGTGATATAAAAAATTCTGATTTACTAGTTGATTTGCTTATCACTTGATAACCTCAAGTGCCAACATGAAGCAGAAACTTTAAAAAGCCCTTTTATATGTATTTTCAGAAGATGAAAATTAGTAATGTAGTATTCCTAAAGCTTGTTGTCAAATAAAATGTGTGTTTATTGTTGTTTTGCAGTCTTACAGCTACTCTTGCAAGTGTAGGAGCAGCCAGTATTCCCAGTGCTGGACTGGTGACTATGCTTCTGATTTTAACTGCTGTGGGATTACCAACTCAAGACATCAGTTTGCTAGTCGCAGTCGACTGGTTACTGTAAGTTAAGCCAACGTTATCTTTTAAATGCCATTTCAATGGTGCATACTTTTCATCTTAAGTAATAGTTGGCATAATACAATAAATTGTCTCCAGTTTAGCTTTCTGTGAAGTAATTCTAGATGTAAAGTACTTGTTCGTGTTTATCATGACAGCACAAGCCCTAATGGCATTTGGAGACTTTTAGCCCTGAGCAATATGGCACCTGTCTTTGTTTTCCCTTCACCTTCTTAAACAGGGATCGTTTTCGAACATCAGTCAATGTTGTCGGTGATTCGTACGGAGCGGGCATCGTGTACCACCTCTCCAAAGATGAGCTTGATATGTACGATGCCCAGCAGATGAGGACAGATGACTTTGAGATGGCCAAGACACAATCCTATTTTGAGAATAACACTAACCATGGCGTACATGCGTCTCACAACTCCTGTCAACAGGTCCAATTAGATGACTGCAAGGTACATTTCCGTCTCACAGATATAGAAACCTGTATGTAGACGCTTTCTTTTCATTCCCTTACATGTATGTACCGCTATAATTTTTTTACACTTTTGTATTACGGTCATGCCTGATGTAAATGCAAAAGAAAGGAAGGAATGGATAATAATGTCAGATTTATTTGGTCTGGTGCTGGTGAAATAGCAGTTTTTGTGCAGAAAAGCCTATCCATATTCTCCTCTGTATTAAGAAGATTTCTCATTTTTGTATGAGGTCACATCTGAAAATGAAAGCTGAGACGATGCTGCGAACAGTACCATGTATTAACATGCGCCTCATATTTTTTGGGGTGGAGAAACTCTGGTTGACGAAGGCTGCTATTTCATTTCTCATAAGTGAAATGTTATTTAAGTTTGACGGAAAAGTAATTGTGTTTTAGTAAGACAAATATTGAACATGAACGTTGTGATTTTTCTTTTCTTTTATTCCGATGTTATACCTCTTTTTTGCAACTGAGTAGAAGTTTTGACCCTGTGTTTCACAAACGCGTAGGTCTGTCTGGTACAGTAGCAAGCATTGCACTTTTTCCACAACCCCTTAAATGTGGGCAGATATTCATCTCTATATAAAAAAATAATCAATATAATTCTCTCTATCTGTATGCAGTCTTTCAGCATTCTTTAAGGAATCCCGCTGCAGCTTAGTTGGTCTTTCTTGTGGTGGGTACATTTCTGTGAATTTTGATATAAATTGTGCTGTTAAATATTAAACTACTTGGACTCTCTGCTCCAAACCATAAACGGTTTAGTTAGCAGCGCTGAATGCATTTTGACTGTGCCTTGGTCCAACAGTTAGTTGTCCCTGATAATTGCTTTCAGGTAACCTTGGCCTCAAATGGCTCCCCTGACGAGTTCTCACTTGTTGAGGAGGAACCATGGATTCAAGAGTAACACAGCACACAGATCCAGCTCCGCCTTATCCTGAGTCCCGCAACATACCAAAAGCAAATTTTATACTCTTAAACAGTCAGAAGTTACCAATACATTTCTCACAAGCAATGACGTTTGTACAATCTCACTTGATTCACAGTAGTTAGTGCTCTTGGTGGTTCACCTGGAGGGGGCACAGGGTTGATAATGGTCTGCAATGAACCTTATGCGAGGGTGGGAGAGTGATCTAAGCATGAAAGCACATACACATCGGGTCTTGGGTTTGATGATCAGTCTGAAACCTGTTGCCTTAAGGCTTATAAAGCATGAAATATTGGAATAGTTTACCCAGTCTGGAGACCACAGATTGACTCTAGAGCACAACTAGTGGCAACAGGAGAGAAGTGCAGCTTGTTTGCTAAAGACACTTTGACTGGATTAACCCTTGGTGGCATCACTGCAGATCAGCTTCTTACAAGAGCTTACCAAGTACTTAGAGGTTCTGAAATAGTGGTTTCCCTTCAAATGCAGCCAGTTATTTTTAGGCGCTGTTAGACGTAAATTCCACGTCAGTAATTCCACAGCATGGTGAGACATGGAGTATACAGTGAGTTAAGTGGCGATGTCTATCTGCAGAGACAGCCAAGTTTTATTTTCTGTAAACTCTTGGGACCATACATTCCTATGTATTGTAGTGGACATATAAATACAATGCAGTTTTATTCATTTATGTGTACATGCATGTATTATTGTTTGTAAAAGAAATGTGTTTGAAAGAATTGACTTTCATTTGCATGCTCATACTGTGTGAAGGTTATGAGATCTATGTACTTATTTGCTAAATTGTAATCTTGCCTTGAAGACACACTGCAAAACTCTGCAGACAGAAAAGTACATGACATTATATGACTATAATAACATTAAGAGCAATTCTATTTTCTTTTATAATAGTCTTTTTGGATACTCGGATATGAAGTCCAGTTGAATGGATTATTTCTGTATTGTCATTGATACTATAGCTGAGATTGTTAGCATGTCATTCTAAGAGGAAATCAGTTTATTACATCTGCAACATGTATTTGGTAGTCCCTGGTTACTTGATCAACATTTTCTTTTGCACCAATATCTTTTTGTTATTAAAGTGCCTCCTGGCACTTTGTGTAAATAAATAAATACATTTACAGTACATACGTCATCATTGAGATATATTGTCATGCAAACTGAGCTGTTGTATTAATTTTCATCACTTTAAAAACATAGGCATGTATTCAGTAACAGTTTGAGAAGCTATCATATACGGTACACTTCACGAAGAACAGATTGATGAATACATTAGAATGACAAATTAAAATGTTTATGTATATACCATACAGAAGCACAATTATCTTTTTTTTTCAATTCATTATGATATTGTGTTTTAAATATTGTGTACTGTTAAACTGTGATAATGACATCAGGGGAAATTATACAGTCTATGGGAAAAAGTCAAGTAATTAATCATTATGGGTTGCTACAGCCATGTAGAGTGCAAAGAAAATGTAGTGCAAGAAGTATACACAATATAGACCTATAATACAGGCAGGGCTTGACGCTTGTGTTAGTTGTTGTATTTAGAATAATGTGGATATACTGTATATACCATGTTCCATCCTGCAAAGACATTGCTTACCAAACTTGAACTGTTTAAATTTGTCTTTTTCCTCTATTTTTTTTATAAAATACTTACAAATTGTAAATAAAGACAATGCTTCTTGTCTAAATGGCCTATGTTGTTTTATTTCCATTGTTTTTTATGTAAATGCATTTTTGCTTCTGCTCAAAATGTCTTTATGACATGATTTTACATCTCAGTTATTAATTTCATTTAAACTAACTAAAACAAGACAGATTTTTTATTCAAATGAATGTCTTTTACAAATGCTAAGGTTTAAAATATTTTAACAAGGCGATACAATCTAGATGTTCCTTGAAGACATGGCAGTTTCTTTAAACCTTTAAAAATGTATCATATATCCCACACAGTACACAGTACTTACAAACGCATGCTGACAAACCTTATTAAAATGTTTTCTCACCATATTATTCAAACCACCAATCAATTTTTAAAAAGAACAATTGGACCTTGCAGTTAGAAAAAACTAAATGTAAAAAGGATAAAAATACTTGGGCAACATAAAATTAAATTGCACAAAAACATACCTCTGGGAGAAAAAATCAGTGCATTCAAAAACTACTGCAGAGTACATAGTGTCACGTCTTTAAACAGTCTTTGGTTTAGATCAAATTGTAATGCTTCAGTCAAAGCTCAGGCATCCCACGTTCAAAATTTTTTGTCCAATGGCCTCACCCGTTACATTAAATACTCTCTCTCATGCTCGTCTAGACTGGGAACATTAAAGTCCTCCTTTTTACCATTCTGCCCATTTGCAACGCTCAGTTTCACTATCTCCTGCTCCTTCTCTGACAGTGGCAAAGTTCCTGCTTTACTGTAATCTTCAGACATTTTGTTTTTGCTCTTTCTTGGCCCATACCACCTACAGTAAGGAGAGAGTTACACTCAGTAAACTGAAACTGAGGAACAAAGGCTGATAACAGCAGTGTTTTCAAAGAACAAAACTCAAACTTACTTGTCCTTAGTGGCAATAGCAGCAAAAATGCAAAGTATTGCTCCAAAAACCACACTGGTTGCCAAGATTACAAGCCAAGCTGCAGTAAGAACAAAAAGTGAGAATAAATATATGAAAGATCAAATCAAAAAGTGAATGTAATGCCAATCGAATGAAGAGCCATGAACTTACAAGGTGATCCTTTCCTCTGAAGAGTGGATGGTGTTAAAGACGAGTCAGAATTCAACATTTTATTGTCTTCTGCTCTCTTATCTGTGGGAGATACATTTGTAATTAGAAGTTATGTACCACATTACAAGAATAATTAAAAACATTGTGCTGATTAGAATGACAAGGATTAGGAAAACAGAATCAGAGTTTGTTTTTTGTAGCGGGACTACAACAACTACCGGTTTCTCCACTAATATAATAATGGCTTAATTTCCAAAATCATCTAATGTGGTGAAGTATTTTCAGATCCTTACCTGTGGGACCGGCATCCTGTTTTGAACGCCCTCTCTCCATTATTATAACCTCCTCATGAGCGTTTTCAGAAGTTTTCTTCTCAGCTGGCTCTACGGTGCTTGACCTTGTTGTAAATTGATTCAAATCAGGAAATCCAGGATTTAATCCTGATCCACTGCCCTCTTCATCAGGAAGCAAGACTGTGGGTTTAACAGCGCTTCTCACAAAGCGGAACTTGTTTGTAGGACCTTTGGCATCTTGTGCGTCTGTCAAATCAATCTTTTCCACATCAACTAAGAAACCTTCAAAGAGGGCTTCCTCTAGAATGTCTTCATTTAGTTTTCCTACTTCGTAAAGAAAAAAAAAGAATAGTTTATAGGCTGTGTGATGATTTATATATGCTTTATGTTTTACACATCCTTATATTTACATATCCTTATGTTGTTCCTAACCTGAATTGAAAGTGAAAAAAGTAAAAGTGATGTGAGGCCAAGTATGGTGTGCCATACTCAGAATTTGTGCTCTGCATTTAAATCATCCAAGTGCACACACACAGCAGTGAGTAACACACACACCAATAGGTGGTGAGGGAGCAGTTAGGGGGAACGGTGCCTTGCTCAGGGGTCTAAGCTGAGCTGTGATATTGAAGGTGGAGGAGATCACTGATCATTCACTTCTCCCACTTACAATCCCTGCTGGTACTAAGGCTCGAACCGGCAACGTATGGGTCACAAGTCCTAGTCTCTAACCATTAGGCCACGACTGCCCGAGATATTTAGTATGCATATATACACACTATTGTATTACAACTTTGTGATCAATTATTAACAAGTCACTTCCTTTAAAAAAAATTAAGGTATGAGTTATCTTCTGGAAAAGGTGTGGTTGGATAAAGAACAATGTAGTGTATTCCTTCTGCATGTCTTGCAAAATACACGCCCATTACGATGAGCAGTCTTTTTTTCCCAGTAAAACTATACCACAAAAATGTAACGGTTAGAAAAATCACTGTTGACTTTCCAGTACAGCAAACATACCTGTTCGGGCTGAGTTCTCACTGATAGATGTTTGAGATGCAGACTTGCCAGCGTCTTCACAGCTTATGTCAAACGGATCTAGAGAGGTAAATTAATACAATATCTTAAAAACTGCTTGTTTTCAATTCACACTTTTAGTTTTAACCCAAAGCCCACTCCACACTCACCTGATGTGTTAAAACAGTAAACATCAGAAAGATATTCTGCTGCTTTAGAATGAAAAGTCACCTCGGTGGAACTGGAGTCACAGTTTGGACTACTACTGTGTGGTAGAAGTGCCACATTTTGACCATCAATCCAACCGTATCTGTAAACGAAATTTCTCGCAGAGTAAATAAAAAAAATCAAGTACACCCACAAGGCAATATGAAATGCAGTGCTTTTGTCTGAACATGACACCGTTTTCTTGCTATGGTCTAAAACTATTGTATTACATTTTTTACCTGCATGTTCTCAACCCTTTTTGATAAGCTTCAATGACCTGCTCTTGTGTTGCCAGTCTGAGGCTTAAACTCTGACACAGTTCGAAAGCGTTCTGGAAAGTCAAAGAATAATTGCTGGTCTCCTCGATGTGGAGCACGCCAGCAAAGCTGCATCTGCCACTGTGCCCTGCCAAGAGAGAAATTCATGTGAATATTCAAAGAAAGGAAATCTTACATTTTTCCATGTATGATCATACTAAAGATTAGTTGGTGAATGAGTGCCAGATGTAGGCTCTGTGTGAAGAAAGAGTAATTTAGTATCAACTCAGTATTAGGTATCATTATATAAATCTCTTAATAGGGTAATGATTCGTTGCGTTTCCAGACATAAGCACACATCTGTAACGCATCTTTGTGAATAACCTACATTTTAAAGACCTCTATCCGTGGATCAAATAACCGTAATGTGCAAAAGAAGGAAAATGGGATGCACTGTATGGGGTATTTATGATATATTATGTAGATGAACAGATACATTTACGTGTTGAAGCAAAGTTACAGTCTGACAAAGAAATAATGTTGGATTCATTCCAGCACAAGATATAATGGGCACCCTGAATTTTACACGTCAGGCCTTTATGAAAAGCCATTGTGGGCACACAAAGCATAAACAAGAAAGGAAGAAATATCTTCTAAATTTGTACTGACATAAACAACCATTCAACAGTTCAATGCTTTAGTGTTTAAGGGTAATTTAAAAATAACAGCTTTTAATTATGTAGCCTACAATCATTAGTGACATCTAAGCAGCAGAGCTACTTTAATACTTTGAAAAGGGTTGTCTTTACCCCCATAGCTTGGAATGTGAGATTAAAAGTAGTTATGTTGACCAAGAATACAATGTGTAAACTCACACACCAAATGTAAACAACAATTGTGACCAAGCAGAGGTACGGGGAAATGAAGAGGTAATAGATTCAGCATCACTCACCCTGAACCGGTGCTGTATGATATATAGCTGGCAATCCAGTAGCAACCATTGCAAGTATCAAAGTCCACATGGTCAGTTAAGTGTGTTGGAACAAAAGAGGGAAACAAAACTTGCTGGTTGGCTCAATGTGATAAAGCCTTGATTCTCAGAGTCACCAAATATGACCTTATTCTCTTTGAGTGTCTGTAGTTTACTTCTTTATATACTCAGACCAACAGATAGTCCTCGGCTTGATGGGTGGGACTATGAAGAACACACCCCCTTTTTATTGTCTCTTGTGTTTCCTTTCTCTTTATGTCTTTGCAACCATAAATTACATTCGGTCCACCTTTACCCTTTAATATACTGTATTTAATGCAGGTCTAATATAACTAAGTTTACATTAGACAGTATGTTTCATTTTCATTCATTATGTATTATTTCCTGTGAGTGCGCGCATATGTCACTATTTGTACTGTTTCTTTAAACATTTACGACTTTTTAAAGGATAACGCGTTTTTATGGTGTCTGGTTGTGTGTTGCTAAGGATCATTTTCATCCTTCTTCATTTAAAATGAAAGCCTGCCTGGAGTACAATGAGTCAGTGAGAACATTGCAGGGGCGTGGCTGACACAGGTGTATGAAACACTCCTCGTCCTCGCCCTCTTGTGCGCTGCTGATACACGTTCATTTCCTGTCTCAAGCGGGGAAAGTGGCCGCGGCTCCTTGGTGTTTCAAGTCTGACGTCATCGCGCAGCCGTGTTATTTGGCAAGTTTAAGAGTCATATGTAGTTAAGATAGTTAGTGTTAGGTTTTGGTTAGGGAAAGGGTTTCATAAGACTAGAAACAGCAATGATTTAGTAAAATCTAACAAGCCTCGCCCACATATATATGACTCGAAACACCAACGATTTAGTGAGAGGTAACGTTTAGAATTGAGACCATCACAGATTACTCAGTAACGACTGTTTTGCTTTTCATGTTGGATCTTGTAGAAAACAAGCAAAGAAGAAGTGGGCTATTCATAATAGCCTGTTTGCGTCATTATAAGATGGGGAAATGAAGATAGGATTTCATTATTCGGGAAGTAAAAAACATGCATTTCCTGATAATAACATGATTAACGTCTGTGAACACTTTTTTTTTTTTAATTCATTTGTGTTAGTATTTCGCTGTTTTTGTTCAGGCACAACGAAAGTTACAATGTTTTGGGGCTATTCACATTTAATTACATTGGGACATAAATTAGATATTTGTTATCACGTTACCTAAACGTGTTCCAATTACATTTTTAGCATTCATTCCAAAAACATTTTGTATTGTACTATTCATATTTGTTTACAAGCTCATTTACCTTTACACAATCGTGATAGTGAAACTATTATAATTTGTTGTTTTATCAATTTTCTCCTTCGGAGTTTTAAATAAGTATTTTTCGCCTAGGCACGTACCCTTTTTTTCCAGGGGGCTTTTATTTCTTACAGTGGAGTGCACTTCCGGCTTCCGCTTTCTCGAGTTTTAAGCAAGCATTGCACACGAAACCTTTTAACTTATGACACCTTATTATAATTGATAGACTTTCTGTCTTCACTTTTTTATTTATATGATAAGTGTTATATTTGTGTTTTAAGGATGTCGTCGCTCATGAGTACTATTGACGGGGAGTCTAACGGAAAGAATATAGAGGTATCTGTTACATTTATCTATATTATTTTCGTGTCCTGTTTTGTACTGCAACAAAGTCCACAAAGTGCTCGATATTATCTGCCTGCTTTCGTAGAAGCTTATACGATTGCTTCTTGTTGAGGCAACTAGCTTTAAGATGTAATCGGGAGTATATATGTGGGTTAAATGGTTAACGTTAGACGTGCAGTAACACATCTGATATTTGTGCTTTGAGGATCAGGAACATCCCCGCGTGCTTATCCCGCAGCTCTGCAGGCTCTTCTATAAACTGGGATGGGTTACTGGAACAGGGGGCGGAATAAGCCTGCGGCATGGGTTAGTCATCAGTCTTACGCTAGTAATGAAATCCTCCGTGTTCTGCAATGTTTATTTGATCTGTTTCCAACATGTTTGATGTGTTTTATGTAATACAATAAACATTTCTTTCCCATCATCCCCAGTGAACACATTTATATTGCTCCCTCTGGTGTGCAGAAGGAGAGGATACAGGTAAGACTTGTTCTGTGGTTAGGTTCACAACTTGGTAATCTGTCATTAAAGAACACCTTGGAACTATCACTCTGCTCCTGTTTGTAGCCAGAAGACTTATTTGTGTGTGATATAGAAGAGAAGGACATCAGCTGTCCACCATCACAGAAGAAGTTAAAGAAAAGCCAATGCACGCCCCTCTTCATGAATGCATACACTATGAGAGGTATGTCAGGCCAAGTGTTGTTAACGTTTGGTACTGTATTTAAAATAAAGAAAGAGTTTGGTTCCAAAATGAGATAACTCTGTTTTTTTTTAAATTATGTTATCATGTTTTTACTGTGTTTTGTGGTGTTAGTTAGCTGTATTTTTTTGTTATTATGGCTTAATTCAAAACAAACCAACAAAAACTATTTATTTTTTAAAACAGAGTTATCTCATTTTGGAACCAAAATCTTCAAATTGTTATTCCTGTCACAGGAGCTCAAGCAGTTATCCATACACACTCAAAAGCTGCTGTCATGGCAACTCTTATGTTTCCTGGCAAGGAATTCCGCATCACACATGAAGAGATGATCAAGGGGATTCGAAAAGGAAACTCAGGCACAAACTACAGGTCGTCCATCCTGCAGAGATTCTTCACCCGTTATTTATCACGCTTTTGGCATTTCACCTTAGTAACGCTTTAACTGTTATTGTCAAATAAATGCTTTTATATTTACTGTATATGTTTCCACCCAGGTATGATGAGACGTTAGTTGTTCCAATTATTGAGAACACACCGGAAGAGAAAGACCTGAAAGAACGCATGGCTCGAGCCATGGAGATGTACCCTGACTCCTGTGCTGTCTTGGTCCGCAGACACGGGGTCTACGTTTGGGGAGAGACCTGGGAGAAGGCAAAAACCATGTGAGTTTGGCTGTGAAATGCACACATAATTACTGTATTTTGTGTGTAAATGCATTATTTATGTTGCATTCTGTTATTTTTCAG
The DNA here is from genome assembly GCA_006030095.1 of Triplophysa siluroides. Taxonomy (NCBI): domain Eukaryota; kingdom Metazoa; phylum Chordata; class Actinopteri; order Cypriniformes; family Nemacheilidae; genus Triplophysa; species Triplophysa siluroides. The sequence goes on from VCII01000702.1 coordinate 864,691, forward strand.
GTGTGAATGTTATGACTACTTATTTGACATAGCTGTTCAAATGAAACAGTGTGGCCTGGACCCTTCAGCTCCTCCTACTGAAGCTAAAGGCATTGTTTGACATTAAAACCACTGCAATCAACAGAATAAAGTAAACAGTATTGCTTTGGTAACATAAGCTTCCAGTACACACAAAACGAACCACATCTGGATACAGACTGTTTAAAAAACATATATACAGCAGTATTGCAATGTGCAGTTGCGTGCAAAGGGGAAAGTTCTGTTACCGTTTGCAAAATTTGTTATCTGCTTTTTTTTACTACAGTATATACCTTATTTTTGAAAGTGGGGGGGTGGCATTTGGGAGAAAACATTCACAAACCAGTTAAATGATGTTGTTTTTAATGACCTTTACAACTATTTAGAATGTGGAGGTAGGGAACAGTTACCTGCAAACAAAATTGGTCATCTGTTTTTGCAAACAAACTCTTCACGTTTCAACATATGTTCCACATAAGAAGCATTGTTTGCCTGCTCTGTCCGTATGATAATATGAATGGCAAAACTGATCACACACAAACAAAGACTGTATATGTGGTTAAATAAATAAAATAGTTGTTGTTTAAGTATTTTTACTATAATGTTCATTTGGTTTGTTGTACCTTGTGGCAGGAGCAGAGTTTACTACAAACATTGTAATACTATTCAGACATAAAAATTTGTGGAAATTTGTAAGCAAAATATATGATTATTTAAATTTAGAATATCCAGAAGGTGGCAGTGTTGTCCCAGCTTACTTGTGTACCTTCACGCATTCTGGCACACACTGCAATTCAAACATATTTGAATATTTTATTAAATGTACATTTAACGGCATGAGTGTCAGAGGAGTATGGGACAAAGTATGCTGTAGCATAGGCACCCAAATGGCTCCTATAAGTTACTGTGAGGGAGCCCATGCAACCATGTTATTTCCTTTCATTTTCTGATGTGCTTCTGCCCCTCCATTTGCATGAACATTATTCTCAAGGGTCCTGTAACACGCAAGCTGCCTGCATTTGCTTGAAGCCAGTTAGGTCTGAACTCGGCTTGCATGATTCAGGCCCCCTCAGTGGCAGGTGTCCTCCATATGCTGCTGCTGCAGTTAACATCACTAAAGGAGTGCCTGTTGTTATTGAACACTTTTAATCAGTCACACATGAGCTTTGTCAATGTAATCCAAAGTGATGAAATTTGTAGGACCCATCTCGCAGAGCTGCTGCGGGCTATCACAGATCTAATTGACACTTTTGCTGCAGCTGTCAAAGTATGATTGACAGAATATCAATGACCAGTAAAGCCATCTGATATGATATGAAAAGTTAAATCATACTGCATTGCTAATTGGAAACAAAGTAACACCAGATTATTGAGACAAACAAAACATGTTGAACAGGCTCCAATTATAAGCAGAATCAGAATGATCTCAGAGCAAGTCAAACTCAAAAGCTGCATCAGTGTCAATATGAAAAAAAGTGGATTACATCTTAGGTGCAGTCTCAATTTGATTCCGAGCTAAAAATATGATTTGATACATAGCGCTTCCATACTGTAGAAATGAAGGACATTTTTGGTCACTTGTTGATAACAGCAGGGACGTATTGCAGACAATCAGGGGTCAAGCGTAATTTGCTGTCTTTGTGCGTAGCTCCCACTGACCACCATCTATTAAGATGGACGACTAATTCTCACTCTCTTTTTGTGTGTGTGTATATATATGTTTTTCTCTGAGGGAAAATTGCACTGTTCAATGGATCCAAGCGAGCGGAATGTGGCTAATGACCTGAATATCCTGGCCAGAAGGTTATGAGACCACCAAACCTGTTTATCAAAAGACAAAAAACGTCTGCTGTGGCTGAAATGAAAATGGTGAGCATGGCCGCAGTGACCCAGTCGCCCAAATTCCAGTATTTTTTCCAACTTGACTGTGCGTATACAGTATGTAGGTAAGTTGCTCTTATTGATTTCAGACACATGACCTTCTCTGACAGTTTTTATAAGATGTAGAGTGCAGTTGTATAGAGAGCCAGGGAAGGCATGGTATAAACACAAGCAGGGTTATATCTCGCCATGTGTTCAGTTTTGAGTGTATTGTTTGAGACTCCTTTAAACATTGTTAAATATATAGTCTGAGTAAACTTTTATATAGTTAACGTTATTAATTCCAGTTGAAATTGGCATTTTTAAAATGTAACCAAACAGTTCTTGGTCTCCATTGACTACCATAGTAGGAACAATTACAATGGTAGTCAAAAGTTAACTATTTGCTTTACTACATTCTTCAAATATCTTCTTTTGTGTTTAACAGAACAAATACATTTACAAAAAAAATATTTCTTTAATGGTGGCCAAGAGCTGTCTGGTTACATGCATTCTTCCAAATATTTCTCTCTGATTTGAAACAACTTGAGGGTGATTAAATGAAGACAGAATTCTCTTTAACTTTAGTCTGTATATGTCGAAGTAGGTGCTCATGTCTGAATGACAATGAGTGATTCTTATAGGTTATACAATATTTCCAGACTGGACTTTTTGGATGTGTCAGCCAGGTTGAAGTGTGAAATATCTGAGTCACCCAAGTCACAAGGTAAGCAATATGGATATGCTTTTTTTGCCATAAAGTTCTAATAAGGTCATTGCTTGCTTTGCTGAAAAAGAAATAAGGAAAAAAGAATGAAATCTAGTGGATTGGATAAGGGCACTGGGATACATTAAGGGGGTAATCACAATACGTTTTCGTCTACGCCTCGTCAATGCCTAGCAGTGGAAAATCGGAGTATTCAGCTCTCGCTGAGCAGCGTCTCTCGAGACATCGATCATCCCAGGTTCTTTCACTGGCTTTGCTTGTTTTGCACACATGCTCATTTGCTGATTGATTTAAGTTCCATCGATTCGAAGCCTTGAATCAACCAGCTATGTTCTCACAATTACAAGACTGACATCTTTTATCCCAAACATCACTAAAGTAAAACAAGCTACAGCACTGACCATTAAAGCCGTCGAGACAAATGTGTGTAACGGTCCGAAATCATTTGCGTGCTCAAGATTTGTGTTTTTATTTAAAAAAAATACTCTGGGAGTGTATAGATGAAAGTGTTATGATTTTTTGTCAAAGTATTTTGAGATTTCAATCCCATGACTCTCCGTGTAGTTCAATTGTATGTAATGTTCACATTGCTTCGTAAAGGCAGCCATAGCAACAGAGTACATTGAGTGAAAAATATGTAGCTGGGTGAACAATGACTAAGACCTGCATAGCAATAAAACAGTTTAAACCTCTAAACAAGTCAACAACAGCTGAGTTTTTTTTGACATCCTGGCATTTATGTGAGGTTTTCACCTGGTCAGGAAAATAGCCTAGAAATCAGGGTCTGTTCCAGTGCATTATCGCAGCATATGGAGTGTTTATTGTGAGGAGAAACAACAATTTTGCACAGTGTCAGGAGAAGGAACAAACAACAGAATCATCTTTAGATTAGTTCAAGCTTTGCAAATGGTTGACTTTCTGAATCCAAATCCGATCTTCGTATATCTGATATGTCATTGCATAAAAACCATAACCATGCAACATGTGAAACGTTGACCAGTCGAGATGGCTTTGTACTATTAAAAAATAAATAACACACCGAGCAAATATAATAATTAACTACAAAAATGTTATATGCGCTTTGGCAAGTAAACGTTGTGTGTTTAAGGTGACTGTTCTTTCTTTCTTCTTCTCTTATATCCCCTGTCTTCTGCCTGCCCACTGCACCTCTCACCGCTCCCTTTGTATTTCTTAGAAATTACTGGCTATTGCTGGGAGATTCCTATCAGAACAGGTTTTGAACTGAGGGGAGACACTGAGCACTCCTAGAATTACAATGAGGCTTTGGTTCCAGCTCTAATATTAACTTATTGAAAGAGTCCCGGGAATGGTCTTGCCATTGGTTTCTTTAGCATCTGTCAGCACGTATATCATCCGTTTGATTCCGAAGCTATTTATAAAAGGCATCTAGACAGGTTTGTCCATCACAGAGTAGAAAATGAGATGTTTCAATTTCTAATATCCGTGTGGGGAAAGATAATGTCTTAAGCTAATCTTTGCATTTAATGTTTTGTCACAGAACTCAGTATTTCTGTGAAGGCATTTTATTATTCTATATGTTATTCAATAAAGAGTTTTTGCATCATCGTAGTTTGAGTTCTGCTATGCGGGAAGGGAGAGAGAGGATGCTACTCTCATTTAGCGAAGACTTTTTCGAGACACAGAAATAAACCAGGATTGAAATAAACCCTGGGTTACATAACATCAGACAAATAAGTCTTGCAGTCTCTCGGTCTGTGCCTGCCTTCCAATTTGTTGTTCATGATGTTCTGTTAGTTTTGCTATTCGCTTCTTAACAAGGACGCAGGTGCCCTGACAGAAATTCAATTCGATACCACTAATGAGCAGATTCCCTCTGTATGAAAAGTGCTTAGGGGGATTTTCATGTAGGTTTTGTGCGACAGTCTATTAAAGAAACACACAAACAGCGTGTTTTCCACCGATACCAGACTACAAGTTGTCATTGTTTTCTTAAGGTGGACGCCCTTTACCCAGAATCCTTTGAGAGAGGCAAACTAGTTGTGTACGCTAACAAGGGATTCTGGAGTATAAATCACACTCTTCAGATTCTAAGCCCTGCAGTCAGCGAGAAGCCAGTGTGATTAGTCTCCCATTAAGCCTAGTTCTTTGGCCTGAGACTGTATCTGGGTTTAATCCTGAAATGTAGAGAATTTCAAAGGTCTGGTTATATCGTATTGATCTGAAGTCTGCATACTGATGTTTTGAATGTAATGCACCATTTGAAGAAAAACTCGAGAGGGCCGATTCAATGTCTCCTTTATTGCCAATTATAGGATTCTTGAAACATTTGCAGCAATTCAGATCATTACAGAACTGCTGGATTACTGAGAAATCTCTCTAGCAACAGAGTCGCATTGTGTCTTTTCCGGCAGTGACAATGTTTGCCAAGTATAGTTATTGCCTGCGGCAAACGGCACCGGCAGGTTGTGAGAATGGGGAACTCATTGAGTGATAGGTGGGTTTGCGCTTCCTTTGGGAGCTTCTCTCCAGAGCCCCTTATTTTTAACAACATTTCATATAGGGCCGTAAGTCTTTTGATGGCTCAGATTGTTCTTGTTTTAAGACCAATGGAGAGATCAATCCCCTTCGCTTAGCAGATACATTGTTGTTGTTGTTGATCTCGCCGCCCCCTTTATCTCCGGCACAGGACTAACTTTTCTCCCTTACGCAATCTTTGCTGTGAACAGGAGAATAGATTGTCCTAGATCCTGCAGTTTGCCAAATCTTAATCAGACTAAACAGAAACGCCTTGGGAAGCCATTACCCTTCTATTATTTGAAAGGACATGAAAGAATGGCTACATGGGCAAAGCTCCTGCAGAGAGCCCCTCCATTCTGCCTTGTAAATCAGATATTCCATAGAGGAGGTGTCACAGGAGCATTGATATACCCTAACTGTGATTAGCCTTTGACCACATCACCACATATTTGCTTAAAAACCCTTCTGGGGCACTAAATAACACAGCTCTGCAAAATAGTCTCGCGTCGTAAATGATGAGATCCATGCAGTCCATATCACAGATGGAATGCACCCGCTCTCTTTTTTTTATAGGCGGCACATACTGTACATAAATGCTCCGATCAGCAAGACATCTTATAAAGTGCCCATGAGAGAATGAAATTGAAATGCAAATGTTGAATGACACCATAGTATCCTTGAAGTCAGCATTTTGCCTTTAATAATATATCATGCATATTCTATCAAAGTAAGAGATGACTAAGCTGTTTAATTAATTACATTTTTTTGCCAATTAATCGCATAAGCACATCGAGCATAGCGAACCCTTTGATAAATAGCGTAGTTAAACATCCGATACGTAGGATGACTTCCTTGACTTTGGTTCCAGCCCGAGAGACGATCTGTTATGCGTGTTTTTATAGGTTTAAACAGAGAGCACAAACGAAAATAAACACGTCTCCTCAAGATGAATTACAAACTCGGATCATTTTTCCCCTCGAGCCCCCTGAGATAGCGCTCCCTGACAGTATAAAGTAGTTTTTGTACTTATTGTTGTGTCCACTTCATGTGTAGTTATTTTTGCTTCTGCTTACCATGGGACTCATTCTTTTAATCTTACCCAGAAATGGCCAGAGCAAGTCATTTTCCATTTTTTTTCTGTTTAAACATACACTACCCGTCCAAAAAAAAGTCAACACCTGGATTTAACTAAGCAAATACTTAAGAGCCTCCCATTGTATTGGAGGTCTAGGTTCAGCAAAGTAATGTGCCCAAAGAATGAGGTCAGCTGACTGCCTGAATATACTATATGACCAGGTGATTCCATCAATGGGTTCTTTCTTCCCTGACGGCACGGGCATATTCCAAGACGACAATGCTCAAAAGAGTCGTTCAGGGAGCATGAGGCATCATTTTCATACATGGATTGGCCACCACGGAGTCCAGACAATAACCCCATTGAGAATCTTTGGGATGTGCTAGAGAAGAATTTGCGTAGCGGTCGGACTTTCCCATCATCAATACAAGATCTTGGAGAAAATTAATGCAATTCTGGATGGGAAAAAAATGGACATTCTGGACATTGCAGAAGCTTATCGAAACGATGCCACACCGAATGCGTGCCGTAATCAAAGCTAAAGGCGGTCTAAAGAAATGTTGGAGTGTGTGACTTTTTTTGGATGGGGAGTGTATGTTGTGCTTCTTATCAGAGCTTTAAAAAATGTCCCACTCAGGGTTTGCGGTTGCAAAGATAAAAAGTCGATGAATTAAATTTAGCTAAACTAAATATGGGGCGTCTAAGTTGGGTCTGCAGGAAAGTTGGTGAATTATGATGCAACTTCGCGCATCGATATCTGGTGCTTGCAAACAACTTTCATCTGCTTCTCTTTCAGCTCGTAGCACTTTCTAATCACATGCTAAAGACGAGCGAGCGAGGAGATAATTTGCACAAATCCATTTCCTGTCCTTGATGAGCCGGTGAGCTTACATAATTTTTCAATTACTTCATTTTTTGTAAATAAAGGCACACATTTAGATAGCTGAAACTCAAATGAGACCAAAGTAGAAGCTATGTAGCGAAATGATTCAAAATGGCTGTTCCATATGCATTTGCTATCTCAGCTTTCTAAACAGCCTGAATGATAATGAACAACATTTGATTAGCCGTTCACACCCACTTTCGTATGCCTAATGACTGGCATATAGTTTTTGACGCTGACCCATGAATGTTGACTCGTCTTTAGAAAATGTTCGTCCTTGCTCTTCTTTCTCTGTGAGCCTGACCAGCATTTCATGTTTGCAATGGTTGGGTAGCTTTCTCTGTCGGAGGGCAAATGAGGACAGTTTGTCATTATCAGAACAGGCTTGAGAGGAATTTAATCAAAACTGCACATTCAGCAAGTCTCTTTTCGAATTATCGAAACAGGAAAAAGTGTAAAAAAATCTGAATACAGAGGCTGACAAATCACTCTCATTAGTGTGCCTTCCACCCGAGGTAGTTCGGACAAGCGGTAGAAAATGGATGGATGGATAGTGTGCCTTCCTGTAAATGCACGCTGTGCGCGCAGCCGGGTCACAGACCTCTACTGCTGTTAGTGTCCTTCCCGTTCAACGAGGTGAGACCAGCCACGTGAAAAAGCTTGTGGATTTAGGACCCGTGCCATCCTTTGGCTTGTGACATATTCTCTGCTTCAGATAATGAATTGGATTCAATTTGTTCCAATTTAAAGAGAACAGATCAAAAGGTGCGGAGTAAGTAGGAGAATTAACAAATAAGGAGGGAGTCGCGAGCATAAATGTGGGTGTGGAATGATGATATATGACTCAGAGACAAGATAAGCAGTTTTAGCTCTTATTATCTTATAAACCTCTAACTGTGCTGATTTAATAATGTTTGACATTTTTTATCCAGGCCTTATTTCAAGCAATTGCCTGGGATAAAATTACTATCTACCTGGAACAAGACCTGCCTTGCAGAAAGGATTGTTTTAAGGCCAGCAATTCCTTCTTGAAGTATTACTGGACGTTGCCACACCTCTTTCTTTTGCCAAAGAAAATTAGAAATTGATACCTTTTCTGAAATTCTTCAGTCTTTGGCTAGTTTTGTGTTTGCAGACTGCATTAAAGAGATGGTTCACCCCAAAATAAAGATTCTGCCATCATTTACTCATCCTCATGTCATGCCAAACCTGTATGAATTTCTTCTGCAGAACACAAAAGAAGTTATTCAGATATGTTGGTAACCAAACAACAATGCCCCTCCATTGTACATGTACAGTATATGGACACCAGTGGCGGCTGCTGATCTTTTAAAGAGGGGAAGCTCATTTTCGGCCTAAATCATAAAAATTGTCCATTTATTTATATGTAAATTCTGCCTTACGTTCCTTTCCAGAAAATGCTCTGTAACCCTGTCGTACCAACTAGGCGTCTTTTCCAGTGATTTGACCAGTGTCCTCTCAATGGCCAGCAGAGCTAGGCTGCTTAAACGGCCTTGGCCCATTGTGTTACGGGTGTAGGACTTGAGCCGCTTTAAACAGGAGAAGCTCCTTTCTACACCTGCAGATGTAGCTCCAATTGTTGCCACTAATGAGAACAGTTTGTAAAGCTGAGGCATTGCACTGTCCAACTCCATGTCTTTAAGGAACACCAAGTAATCACACAGCTTTCCCCTGTTACTCTGCAAGTCCTGATCTGAATACAGGACTTGAAGTTCAGACCTCAGTCTCCCCTGAATCAAAGTGATGGCCATAACTTTTCAGGACACTTTGGAAGGCCTCCTCTGGAAATGCTTGTCTCATGTCATCAAATTTCCCTGGATTGACTAATTCTAAGAAAAGCATACTTTCCAAATTTGAAAAACGTCGAGGAATCTGCTCCAAGATGTTATCAAGGATGGCCATGTACAGATTTCTGTAGCGCTCTTGGGGATCCTGCAATTGGGTCAGACGGCGCTTTCTCATGGGCTCATCTCTTGGGTCTGATGTGAGATCTGCTGCTTTGGCATAAACAGCTTGGAAAGCCCCCTCTGACCTCTTCTCTTTGACAAATGCAAGAAGAGACTCAATTCTTTTCTTGCAGTAAAGAACATCCATCGCTCTCTGCTGGACAATATCAAAGACCACATCAGTCTCAGAGAAGATTTGTTCATATGTGTACAACATGAACACAAACTCAAAATCCTCCAGTTTCCTCACGAAGCCTTTGGCACAATCCAGTGTATCATCATCCATTGTCGTATCTGCAATGATGTTATCAAATGTCTGCAGGAGGCCATCATAATTGTTTGCCACAGTGCTCACTATCCGTGATGTGAAATTCCATCGAGTAGGAGCGTTTCTGGGCAACCTTGAGCAGCCTGCAGACTCCAGAAAAGACGTCCTCTTTGTGGATTTTGAGAAAAATGTGGCAAACCCAGAGAGTGATGCAAAAAAAATTCTGCACTCAGGCAAGCATTTGCCCCCTGTGACAGCACCAGCAGGTGTGTGTGCATAGCAATGCACAAACATTGCACTGGGGGCTATTGCTTTCATTTTGGCCTGCAGACCATTGAGAGCTCGGTCACTCGGGAGGAGCTTAGAGTAGATACGCTGCTCCTCCACATCGAGAGGGGCCAGCTGAGGATCTTTTGCCCCTGGACGCCTTCCCGGGAAGGTGTTCCGGGCATGTCCCACCGGAGGAGACCCGGGAAGACCTAGGACACTGGAGGGACTATGTCTCCCGGCTGGCCTGGGAACGCCTCGGTGTCCCCCCGGAAGAGCTGGAGGAAGTGTCTAGGGAGAGGGAAGTCTGGGCGTCCCTGCTTAGACTGCTGCCCCCGCGACCCGGCCCCGGATAAGCGGAAGAAGATGGATGGATGGATGGATGGACCATTGAGAGCTGAAGCCATGACAGCAGCCCCATCATAGGTCTGTGCCACAAGCTTATCCTTAAAATTGTAGCCCTGCATGTTCTCATTTAAAAATCAAAAATGGACTGAGCATCTCGCCCCCCAGAAACATCAAAAAATCCAATGAAGCGCTCCTGAATTTTACCTGCACTATCCACATAGCGAACAATGACAGAGAGTTGGGCACGGCAGGATATATCAGTGGTTTCATCCACCTGCCATCCAAAAAAGGGAGCATCCTGAATTTCATCTCTGATCTGATCAGAAATGGTGGCTGCAAGAGCAGAGATCAAGTCATTTTGAATAGTGTGTGACATACCAGAAAACACAGTTGAGGACTCGAATTGTGTGGACAGGACAGAGTCATATTTAGCTAATGTTTCTGTGAACTCTCTGTAATTCCCCTTGTTGGATGATTCACTACTCTCATCATGTCCCCTAAATGACAGCTCCTGCCGGCCAAGCAAGGATGTCACATCAATAAGGCGGTTTAGGAAGGCCCTGTTTTGTTTAACAGTTTCATTATGTTTAGCCACTTGAATGCGAGCACCTTCATTGATTGCATGCTCAACCCTGATCCTGCCCATGCAACTTAATCTTGCACATGCACTCACATGTTCATTGCTATTTTCATGCCTTTTATATGCCCTGTCAAAGTTTGACAGATCTCCAAACCCCAATTTTTGACCAAACAACACATCCATGAGATGGTTTCATCAAGAGACATGGCCAGCAGTACATTTTCTTTTTCACAGCACTTCCAGTCAGCCAGCTAACTTTGTCATACCAGGAGAGCTGAAAAGACCTGTTACTTTTCCCTATCTTTGCACTAAATCAATCTTAGGTGTTGATCTGCCCTGCTGTTTAATTCTAAGTTTCTCCTCGTAAGGAAGACTTTCTAATGGCTTTGCCAAAATCAGGTCGACAATATTAGCACTGTCTGCCATCGTGTGCAGTTTGCTAGCTGGCTAGTTCAGACTACATGAATTAATGAACAAACGATCTAATATATATATATATATATTTAACTCAACGGGAGTAAATGTGGGAATTATGTTAAACTGAAACAATGAATGTGGTGTGAAATTGTGTGAAATATACATGAAGGTTGCAGCAGTTTGTCTTTCGACTACACATGCAAAATCCGCGATGGGACTGAGTTGGAAATGGAGACACAGAGTGAAAAGCGTCATAATCTGAAGACCACGCCCACGCCCACACCAACCGTCTCTTTGCATTGCGAGAAGCTGCCGCCTCCTTGTCATTTATGATTTAAAAAAAAAAAAAAAAAAAAAAATGTCTAAAAGCTGATATGTGACAATGTGTATAGCAAACAAGCTAAAAAAAAAAAACAAGAAATATGTTTTTATAAACTGTCGACCCCAAAAAACGAGCGTTTTAGGACATAAAAGTGGATTAAAAAGAGATGACAGACCCTCCAATCATCACGCAGACGCTCGGAGTCCGGGCCAGCCCACTCCTCCATTCATCCCAGAGACGCTGAGCGTCCGTGGGCGGGACATAATCGCAGCATTATCCAATGACCGTCTTGTTTCTAAGCACTGAAAAAAACTGTTTAAAGCAGCCCCATTGAAGTCAATGGACGCTGGGCTTCAACAGAGTAATGCACTGTACGCTACGGGAATGAATGAGAAGGAAATCGAGTCAGCCGACCTAAGTAGCTGATTCTGAACGAAATTGTTTTCGTTCGAGATGAACGTGTTTAACGCATTTTTAGTCAATAAAATGTTAACATAATAGTACATATATTTGACCATTCATTTTTTGACAATTATAGGGGAAGCCCTATAATTCCCTTGCAGTCTTAAAGAAATCGCGACTGATGGACACATTTCTAAAAATATTTTCTTTTGTCTTCCACAGAAGAAAGAGTCATAGACAGGCTTTGAATGACCTGAGGGTGAATAAATGATGACAGGATTTTTATCTCTTTAACATTCATATGCCTGGAGATCCTGCGGGAGGTGCTCCAATAATCCATTACAAGTAGGCACAGTGATGCACATTAGGGAAATGAAACTTTACCAGCATCTATCTAACATCGGTGTAACACAGTTGTGCCGGGCTATGTCTCGTAACTGTCTGCCATTTACAAATGTCCTGCGCTGTCGGAAAGATGCTTGTTGAGACCTTGACTTTAAAAGTTACAGGTAACAATATTCATCCGTTGCTGTCACCAGGTCCTGTTTAAGACCCCCATAACAGATAAATAAAAATAATCGCTAATGTTTTTTTTATTTGTAAAATGATCCATTCTTTTTCTTCCTATCTTGCAATGTGTTAAAGGGCATACAGAGCTGTCAGAGTACATCATTTATATTTCATGGTCCTCACATCTATATTCAAGCAGATTTAAAATGTATTATGGAATACATCATATACATAGTCACCCATAATTGTTTCCTCCAAAAGCAAATGCTTTGCTTTCCCTAACTTTGCTTGAACCAATGCCATACTGCTTTAGTTTTTGGTTGTGTGTGGACACTGAGTAAACAGCTCCAGGTCCTGCCCTATAGCGCTCACTAACCTCAGCTGCCATTGGAGAACATCTCACACTCAGTCATAGAGATTCTCTTCCATTGTGCCTCTATCTCAAATTAGATGCTAATGTTAATCAGGCCATCGTGTGGTGGAGCTTCATAGAAACCAGTGGTGCATATCATTGTTGACTGGCTAGATAAGTCAAGTTTTAAATGAGAAAATCTGTTGTGGGGGAGGGAAAGAAGACCGAGTCTGTGCTCTGCTACACTTGTGGATGTGAATTAATGTCATTTGTAGATGAAGGGACAGTGAACTTCACATGACAAGCAGGAGACAGGCCGTGCGAATTCCTCTCGCACCGTATTCAGGAACATGAAGGACCTGATTTAATATTAATAGCTTAGGATTTAGGCTACCTGCATAAAATATTGTCTAATTTTAGCTTACGCGGTTCCGCGGCTTATAAAACACATGCGTGTTCACCACACAGACCCTCACACCATATGCATATTCATTTTTGTGATATTATCATACTCTGAGCGGTGACTCATTGTGCTTCACATCTGACTGACGTGAACAAGATTGAATGTGAAGGCACTCGTGAATATTCATATAACCCTAACAAAAAAGCAATTATGCATAATGTCAGAGGGAGTGTTTTGTAAGTGTGAATGTAAAGCGAAGGAAAAAGTAATATCGTATTAACTTCAATTTGCTTCGCTAATAGCGGGTCACGTTTGGTAAAGAAATGTTCTGAAGTAATACAAATATTTAGCAAATGTAATATATTTAATCAAATGCAGATGTACAGATGTAAATATTAGGTCTGAAAACAAGTCAAATTACACAGATTTGTGTTTTCTCTATACCAGTGATTTTGCCTTTTGGTTTAAAACATCTAGTTCAAAACCCTCTTAAATTAGAATTGCTTTGATCCAATACCATCACTGCTGTATTGTAGCTTGTGGGTAAACAAATGAACGCAATAAAATACGCTTGCATTCGCATACTATATCTAATGATTTTTGGCTATTCATAAATGTCAGGTCAGGAGAAAATGCACACCGTTTAAATGTTATAAATTGCTCAATTCTTAATTACAATATGTATTGACCAAAGCAGTGGTTTGATTTTTTGTTACCATGCTGTTTTTTATTCCATTCTTTTTGCTTTTGCTATCTGAAAAGCCAGCTGTTTAAGGGACAGTTCACCCAAACATAAAAATTCTGTCATCATTTACTCATCCTCAAGTTGTTACAAATTGTATACATTTCTTTGTTCTGATGAACACAGAGAAAGATATTTGGAAGAATGCTTGTAACTAAACAGTTCTTGGCCCCCATTGGGAAAAATGACAATGGTAGTCAAAAGTGCCCCAGAATTGTTTGCTTTCCTAAGGTCTTCCAATTATCTTCTTTTGTGTTCAACAGAACAACATTTTTATATAGCAATTTTTTTCTACTATGGTATGGTACAACCTGAGGGTGAGCAATTTTTAAGGTGAACTGCAAATGTTAACAATATAATATTTTATATTTTTTATATTTATATTTATGATATAAGACAGCACAAGGGAGATTTTTTTATACATTCTTTTATTCTGAGCAGCCAGTAACCATAAAAATGTTCGATTTTTGGACTTTAGGATGTGTGCCTGACAGAAACTGATGCAGTACATACATGATTACAAATCATATTTCAGAATATTTTGTTGTCCAAGCTTTAAAAAGAAGCAGCTCCAGGTCTTGTATCCAACATCCAACAGCATGGCAATATCTGCAGTGTAGCATCTACCCTGTTGTACTAGATTTACAGCAACAGTGTCTGACATGGAACATGGTGAGAATAGGAAATAACAGTGTTCCATCAAAGCTGTATGTTTGGAGTGCTTAAAAGCACGCGCCTAGAGCCTTGCAGAGACACGCTTATCCCGGCAAAAAATATAGACAGCTTCTGTCCTCTTTCCTCTTTTTGATTGCTTTTTGTCTCCTTTCCTATACTTTATTGATGCATCCTACTTTATATATACTTTCCAAATGTATTCTGTTCACTGTGTTGCGTTGATTATGAATCGAATCTAAGCATGTATGGTTTGAATTTTACCTAATGTGTAAATCGCATGCATACATATTTAACATCCCAATCAAATAACAACTCCAGAAAACCAATTGTCCTTGGAGATGTTCATTTAACAGAGTACCGATGAATGGCTCAATATGTTATGCTCATCAGGCTGGATGAAAGCATCTTGACAGGCCAAATGGTTAAATACATATTCATGTTAATCCAAAATCACAAAGACAATTTCAGCCAAATTTTAATGACGATGTTTGTTGAGGCAGATGCTGGCAGACTGGAAGCAAAAATAAACCTGTTGTCGATGAATGCAGAGCAAATGGAAAGCCAGGAACAATAGCCTGTGTCCTTTAGTTTAGTGAACGTGAATCAAACAAGATTCCCATTTATATTGTTACTGTTTTCATTGTCATCAAAATGTTGTCAGGCTCGCTGCACTGTACATACCAGGAAAATAGAATCCAAGTTTCTAAAGAACATATGTGGAGAGTTTTCTACCAACAGCTACAAGTGACTAATCTGTAGACTGTTACAGTATAGTAGCGTATATTAGCTTTTATTTTCCTGATGTGGAAGAGCTCCCATAAATGACAGGAGGCAGTTTAAAATCTTGCTTATTGAATTATATTTTCATTTTCATATTAGATTAAAGTATTTCTATCCAAACACAAGGAT
This sequence comes from Triplophysa siluroides, assembly GCA_006030095.1. Taxonomy (NCBI): domain Eukaryota; kingdom Metazoa; phylum Chordata; class Actinopteri; order Cypriniformes; family Nemacheilidae; genus Triplophysa; species Triplophysa siluroides. Next base: position 879,915 of record VCII01000702.1, read on the forward strand.
GTGCTGAGAAAGTTTTCTCCTTTCTTTTAAGCCAATGATGTCATTAATAAGCTCTCATCTGGGAATCGTTACTTTCATTACACTACAAAGCTGGTCACGCACAGACAACAATCTAAGTAAATCAAAGCATGAGTCCTCACATTGGCCATCACTTTTAATTACCAGTTAATGAGACTTGGGCTTTGTCATATCCATGAGATCAAATCATGACATGGGGCACAGTGCACAAATGACCGTCCTAGACTTCATGGTACCTGCTTAGCCTCTTAATACAGACAGGCTGTGGTCCTCTCTGTTGGAATAACTCTTAGACAAGCTCCTAAATTGAGCCCTCTGCTCAGTCCATCAACCTTTGGATAAACAAATAGATTTTTTCTTGGCAAAATTATACAACATTCAGCACAGGTTAAAAAATGGGCAAAGCATGTTACATAATCACCATATAGGCTACTGGATGTTAGCATATACACAATGCTCTATCAATCTATGCAAAAACTGAGAAGTTGGCACAACGTGGAAAACAATTCACTTTATTTTACTAATTGATTAATTCTTCATTATACAATCTACTAATGTATCTATTGCTCAGCGTTCAGGAAAATTGTTTAACATCAGCCATTGGACCAGACCCAGCAGCTGTGTTTTACATACAGTATTTAAATGAAGAGCGCCCAGGCACTGTGGTCTCCAGACAGCGTTGACTACTGATTTTGAAAAGAGAAATGCAACTTTTGTGAAAAGGACACAGTTTTGATACACAAATGTAGAGGCAGTGCACAAAATCCATTATGGTCAATCTTTGCATTGCTGTTGCCAGTCAGGAAACGTATCTCTGTTTTTTCATCGGCCTGTCAGTGCCACTGCCTGATTTGGTGAAAATCCCTCTATGCTATTGGTGCTTTGGTACTGTGAAGCAGCCCTCCAGTCTGTCAAAGCCATGACTTCAACACAGCTCTTAACACAATTGTTCTCTCAAAGACAAAAGGTTCTTGTCACAGCAGCGAGATGCAGTCGCATCGTAATTTAGTCACAACGCCACAGTTGCATCCACAAACTATATATGGGCTTTAAACAACTTTTGTCCTTGGGAGTCAAGTGTGCTCGCTTTCTGTTTCCTCCACTTCTTCTTTTCAAGTCCACCAATCTGACAATCTTCAATAGGTCTTTCATTCTGTTACTGTCATTGTTGCTCTGGCCTCTGTTTATTATTTTTCCAAACTGAACTCTTACAATTACACAAATGATGGTATTTCAAAATATTGGATAACCTCTTGTGCAAATGCATAGCCAAGTATAAGTACTAATCCCAAGATCAGGGTCAAAATTTTTGCTTTGAATTAAAGCATCTGCTGAATGCGTAAATATGAATGTATATCTGACAAATGCATAAATCTTAATATAGAATGTAAACATAAGTAATCAGGAACAATTAGTTGATTTATTCTATGTGAATTAAAAAGGACTTTCAATTGAATCTAAATATCCTCAGACCAAAAGATTTATTTAAATTGGTGATGTTGCATCTGATTATTCCTGAAGGTCTTACATTAACAATCCATCGGGATCTAAAAATCACACTTTTATAAGATGTTTTTTTTCAATTGCAAATGCAAAGTGTGTGCTTTTGGACAGAAGCAAACAGTCAGACAAAGCAAAGCCAAATAATGCGGAGGGTTATATAATATTAAAATATGATTCTCATCATTTCTCTGAAGTGTGCAGACACTCATCTGATATCTGTTTGTTATCAGATTTAGCAGTCTGACTCGGCTAGCTAAATTCATTTCTCAGTTTGAATCTTGATTCAATTCTCAGGTGAGACTTCTTCAGTGCTTTATTTAGACAAGTTTTATCACTGCTTTTGGGGAAAAGAGACAGACAGAGAAAGAGAGAAATGGATAGATACACCTCTGTGTCCCCACCAAAGGGACTTGTTTGTTGTATTTCAAATATCTGGAGTTATAAATATCTGATAGGATGCTCATACATCTCAAAGGCAGCTGCTCATCAGCCGCAAGACCACACTCTTTTAAAGGGGTCATATGACACGGCTAAAATAAATATTATCTTTTGTTTTAGATGTAATGCAATGTGTGTTTGCAAGATTTAGGGTTCTGCTGTATTTTCCACATACCTTGCATGTTTCTATCTACTCGCCTCTCTGAAATGTGCAGATTTTATACAAAGCTCATCGCTCTGAAAAGCGAGGTGTGCTATGATTGGCCAGTTAACCAGTGTAGTGTTTAGTCGAATACTGCAAGCGTGTGACGGAAATGTAACGCCTCTTACCATATTCGGAACATCAGGTTCCAAAGCAATTGTACTGACAGGTACGCCCACCTTACTTGCGTTTACATTTGGGCGGTCTTAGTCAAATCATACCACGAACTGACGTAGATTTGTGGGGGTGTGGTTACACGAGGCGTTTCAGGCAGGTCTGGGTGAGCATTCGCTTTTAGATAGAATTAATCTTTTGTTCCGACACTTTAATTTTTGCAATTACATGTGTCTAATACATGCACGGGCAACTTCTAACACACCAAAGACACAGAAAAACATGTATTTGCACCATATGACCCCTTTCAATTTTCTAAAGCACCACAGGCATTCTGAACCCAAACAACTGAGCCGTAAATACCATGTGACTTAGCATTCACAGTGTGAATGCTAATAAAAATCTATTTATTAATTTATTAGATATTATCTATTAGAATGATCTTGCTTGTTCTATAAACACTATGCACTGTGCTGTGTTTTTACCTCTGTGTTTTCTTATTTGCTCCTGTAAAGCTGCTTTGGAGCAATGCACATTGTGAAAAGCGCTATATAAATAAACTTGAATTGAATTGAATTGAAGTGTGGCACTGCTCATTGGCTGATCCTGTCACTCGATATAGCTTTGACATCAAAGACAGCTGAACAAAATGAAATAGAAATGTATATATCTAAAATAAATTTCAAGCTGCTCTCAGGTTATGATAGAAAAATGTAATACATTTTAGATTTTAGTCACATTTAGTTATATTTTTGAATGGGCACTATCTACAATTTGCACTGGCAACAATTTATGGTTCCTTGCAAAAAAATATTTTATCAAATAAGCTGTTTTCAGAAACAAATCTAAGTGCAGGATTTACATTTTTATATTACTGTATTTGTTTTGTTAACAGACATACAAGTGGGTAGCTGACAAAAATACCCTAAATCTTATGGTGTGACAGCAAAAATTTAGAAAAAACTAACAATGAGGATAAGTCTCTCTCATGCAATTTTATGTTATAAATATTATAAAATATTATATGTTTTCAAAATCTTTGCTATGTCACACCATAGGACACATGTGCAATACATTTGTCGACAACCTACGTTCAGCTAGGATGTAAAAGTCATGTTGTTTCAGCAAGTGTGTCTGGCATAGAAAATGACATCCAATTGTAAGAATGAGGATAAACCTGCCAATAATAACATTTGGATAAAAGTTACAGTTCATTTGACACAAAAATTACAATAATGCAGTTAGCATTAACCTAAAACAAAAGTGACCATTGATTGTATATCTTGTTTCAAATTAAGATGTTTCTATGCATGGTTTAATCCTACATTGCCTGCTTTGTGTTGCTCCGCTTGTCAAACAAATTGCCCTAAATATTTCATATTTTATTTTTTATACATTAGATATATCAGTTCTAATTGTACTCTTGGAGGAGTAAATGAATAATTGTCTGAATGAATAACATTCTCCATTGCTTTTATAGCTCATTTTATTTGAAGAACAGAGCTCCAAAGGACAAACACAAACACAATGTGCAAATGTTGGTAGAAAACAGAAAATCTCTGCATGTGTAATACTGCGAGCGGGGCTGTAAGCTCTTGGCTAAACTCATTTATGCTTCATTCACAGAGCTGGTAAAGGGAAATGAGCTGAGATAGTACAAACATATTGCATATATCTTATGAATCACACAAAGTGCAATATATTCTAAGACAATTTCCCTTTAATGTAATGTTTTCATTTAATTTCCCTAAAACACAGTGCAAATAAAAATCCAATTGCTTAAATGTAGCAGGCTCATCTACAGTAAGTGCTGTTGTGAGGCTAAATGTAGTCCTGGTTGTAGCAAAGATGCTGGGGCATTGAAAAGATGTGTTGATGAAAGTAAAGCTCTGCTGTCGATTAAATGCTGTCAAAAGCATGATCCATCAGACAATGTGGAGTCAAGGTCAAGCCGGCACACGCGTTCACAAGAAGAAGCTTAGCAAACAGGATATGGCCAAGGGGACTTTCTTTGACACATTTACATGTGAAAAGGTAATACGAGTATGGCCACTGAGACCTCAGTTTGGCCACTTTCTTTCACACGTTTGTGTGTTTCTGAACAACAGCCAGAGGAGTTGGACAGGTTGCCTGTTAATAGGAAATCGTTTTAGCAAAATTCAGTTTGACCTGCTGGTGAGACATTGTCAAAGACATGAAGGTTGTGCATATTTAGAAGACTAGCTCTCTGCAAAACATATATATATATAAACATAGATACAATTTAAACTAGAGGAGTTATAATAACTGGTAATAGTTTTGGACATCAGAAGGTTTGGATATTGTACGGGAAAAGGCATGGATCTTCTAATTTGTACATTTTACCAATTATAAAACAACACTGAGCTCCTTGTAAAGCCTGCGATCCGGGCCCGACCTTCTCTACAAACAAAGTGTCACATCCAGTCTTAATGAAGTAAACAAATTTAGTAATCATAATAATCTAATTTGGCTTTCTTTCTTAGGAGGAGCTTAGTTTCGATACGCAGATAGAGCTGCGAGCCAACCCTTCAGGCTACTGAATTGGATACAAAGAAATTATTTGGATCACTGGAGGAGTCGGGGTGGTGGAGGGATGCTGGAAGTGCTGTCACAAGAGAACGGTAGGCGGATTCTTAAATACGCTTGAAAAATGAGCATGATATGATCAAGCTCCTCCCAAGCCTATAGAACTTCATTTGATATATTAATCAACCACTCAGTCACATATAAGAACATTGGCATCTGTGTGCCGTCTGAGTTCATGCCATCACAGTGAGATATGGAGGGAATTCCCTCAGCTATTAGGAAAGAAGGGATGCACAGTATGGATTTGCTGGTAATAAATCTTGTCACTCACTGAGTCATGCATGGAATCATGGGTCTATATGTCACTGATGAGTCACGGATCATCAATCACTCTGCCGGATTTCTTGCTTGCAGCAAACTACTGCTTTATAGTTATGTAGAGTAGTGGCCAAAAGTGATGTCCAATCTTGGAAAATGTGTTTTAGTCTTTTATTTAAATATGGCATTGAATATGTATTTAAACTTTGGGTTGCACTTTATTTTACAGTACATGTACCTATCGTGTACTTACAGTGTACTTACTTAAGAAAGTACCTGGTAGAATAAGGCAACTACATGGTATAAGTGTACGGGTAGGTTCTGGGTTAGTATCTAGTTATTATATTTACTGTAATAATTACACAGTATGTAAATAGGAAACAGGACTGTAAAATAAAGTGCTACCAAACTTTGTATGCATGCTGCATTTGAGAGGGAATTTAAGGATACTTGACAAAAAATAACACAACATATGCGCGAAGCTTATTGAGTCAAGGCAGATGCACAGAAAAACAAGAATAACAAAATATTAACTGACGTTTTGTATGCAATGAATGCTTTATTGTCAGATAACATTTTTTTTAAATGAATAACCTTAACTATGTTACAAGTCTATTTTGTATACAGGTACGTCTCATATTCACATCTAATGTATGCTGATGCATGATTTATTTTTTAACAAAAGTTTTTCATTTTATCCGTTTTAAAAATGTTTGGTCACATAAAGACCTGAAATGTATCTAAAAAGGCTTTTTCTATGTTTCTATCTGAACATATAGAAGGTGTTTGGGGAGATGCTCAAAGACTTTTTCGTGTTGCTCTTGAAATTAAAGTTTCACCTTGTTTTTAAACACCCACATTTGCGCAGGCTCATCTGTATGCAAAGGAGAGCTTGTAATCTCATGACAGATATTTGTTGGCACTGATTCAGTGTTTAGAGAGAAGTATGCTGAAAGCCTTCTTGAAAATGTTCCAGTTTTTCCCTCTGTGATAAGAAAGTTAAACAAATAGAGCCTCTACAGAGTTCATTAAGATTGCCTCAAAACAATAATGTCTTATCAAGCTTTACTACAAAATAATAAAAAGCGAAAACATGATTTGGCTTTGCACATTTCCGTGGGGTTTCAGAGCAGCTGCATAAATAGAGGTGACTGCTGAGCAATGGGTCTGTGGTTTAGATGCCTGTGATTTGACCTGGTTTACTTGTGTTCAGGCTAAAAAGTGCAGTTATCTTCTGCCTGCGCCATATGATGGCCATATGCTTTTGTATTAAATGCCATTCCAGGAACCCTAGAGCCTCACAGCCCAATAGCCTGGGCTTTTGCTAGCCTACTTCACACATTTAAACGCCACACAAATAAATCTTAATGGGTATTATTACACTAGAACTGATTATAGTATAACGTATTACATTTTTTAGAGGATCTATTGACAGAAATGCAATATGATATAATATACGTGACAATGTCTTCAGAGGTGTATAAAGACCTTACATAATGAAGCGTTATGTTTTTATGACCTTAGAATGAGCTATTTCTATCTAAATACTAGTCCCCTTGTGTGTATTCGCATGTTGTTTCTGCTCTATAGGGTGCATTTCGTAAACACTTTATCTCCTTCGGTAAAGAAGCACAAACGTGATGACATCTTAGTTTTGTGTCAGCCTCCGTAATGCGTAAAGCGGATGTAAGACACGCAGTTTCTGCCAATCTCATATTAATCTTGAGTACCTAGAGTAGTATTGCATACTTCGTATCTTCGAAGAGTATTTAGTTTGATCCCATTTATAAAAAACAGATACAGCTGACTGATTATTTCCGAAAACTGTCGAGCCCTGGAGGCGTGCAGGGGGGCGGAGCTAAAGCACAAGCATCTTTTAGCGCTGGGACCGCTCCATCTATCAATTTCAAACGATCTGCAAATCCAGCGTTATATCCACCATTTATATAGCCTAACATTTCTCACCGAAATGCAGCGAACAAACAAACACAGCATATGGTAGTGCTCTTTCTTTAGCTTGGTGACATGTGCGCGTGCTCTTTCTCCCGCTCTTGCTGGTTGATGCGTGGGCGTGTTCTTTCTCTCGATCTCGCTGGTTGACGCGTGGGTGTGCTTTTCCGGGAAAATGCCCAATAAGGGACTAGGAAAAGTTGTTACGTAACGGAATTTCACGTTCAAATAAAATTTCCCGAAACCTGTACGAACCTCGGGGGAGTGCATCGAGCACAGAAATACTACGTCGTACATCCAACTCGTTTTTTGACAAGTTGACCATGTCAAGCATGAGAAGCCAGCACGTTTGACATTGTTAATAGTTCAGAATGCATGAAACACTGTTGAACCACCCCTTTAAAGATGCTGGAATAGGCCGCTGTAATTTGTTGTTGGATTGCATTTACATTTTATATTTTCGCATAAAACAATATTTCATAAACATTATAATATTACCAAATATTATATAACCTTTAGACTGCCTGTCACCATACTTTACACAATCGGTTGGTAAAACTCTCTACGGGGGATGTTATGTTTAGACTATAATTGTAATGATGCACACAAATTAATGTTATGTTGACACATTCTGCCTCTCAGGTTTATACTCACTATCAGTCATGGCTGTCGTCTCCCTCCCAGTCTGTCATACAGACATTTATCAAGAAGGGAAAGAAATGATAAATACTTTTGCGGCTTTACTTTCAGCACATGAACCAGGGGACCAAAGCTTTACCTGTGACATGAAGATCTGTGTGGTGAGTTCACACTCTGCCGCTTGCCCATTTCGTGCTATGTTGGATGTATCTTGCAGGTGTCTTTTATACCTCAGGCAAATGGTAGGAGAGAGATTCAATGACAGATAGTTATGGTTCACAGTTAACATGGCACTAAATAGATTTATAGAAGTCTACAGCTGTCAGCTTCAGTCAGACCACCAAACATTATAATTGTGGTGATATAACAGTTGACAGCATGATTTAATAGTCAGATCTTATCAGTGACGTCTCTATGCTTTTGTTTCAAAAGCAGACAGCATCTGAAAGCTGAATCTAATTCCACCGCTGTCACAGACGTTAGCATTTATTGCACACAACCTGCTCTGTAGACGCCATTGTATGCCTCCGAAACAAAGCAAACATGCTCCAAATCTCTTGTAAAACACTAGTCAGGTTTACATTACCAAATTTTATTCATTGCTTTGAAGCAATTTTACCTTTTCTCCTGACTGCACGGTGACACGCTGTACACATAAAATTTGATCTCAAAGACACAGTGATTGCAAACATCCGAACTGCATCTTGAGAACAGACGTGATATCTACTCAGAGACGCCTAGTGCGATGCGTAGCTTGATGTGAAACCATCATTTCCATTCACCCCCCATTCAGCCTGGGGTCTGTTCCCACCCGCTGAGCACAATGTGTTTGTCAATTAGCTTCGGAAGGTGTTTTTGCTATTTTGTGAGGAAAATGTCTGGCTCTGGGCAGCAGGCAGCTCCCAGAGACCTTGTAATAAGACTTAGGAAACCCAAGTGAGGAAGTGCTGCATGTGATTTAAGCGATGACTGATTGAAAGTCCCAAAGGTGTAGAAAGCCACTGAGATTATTCCCTAACAGACGTTAGACCTCATGGATATGCTCATATTCCAATGGTTTATTACATTTTACATTACATTTACATTTAGGCATTTGGCAGACGCTTTTATCCAAAGCGACTTACAGTGCACTTATTACAGGGACAATCCCCCTGGAGCAACATGGAGTAAAGTGTCTTGCTCAAGGATACACTGGTGGTGGCTGCTGGGATCGAACCAACAACCTTTTTTGATTTACCAGTTCAGTGGTTTAACCCACTAGACCACCATCTCCTCATATTACACCGCAGCAAAACAGATCATGAATGAAATGTGCGTGGATAGTCCCCAATGATTTTCTTTGTTCGCAGATATAGTAAAAGTGGTTAGCGCCTATGAATCGATCATTTGTTATCATAAATGTCTTTGACTCCTTTCCTTAATCTGATCTAATGCAGAAATGATGTATTACCTCTATGGGGAAGAGATGTAAAAAATGAAGGCATCATCCGGCAGCTCATTTTAAAAGCTATCGCACATAACGCCATAGAAGTGCATGAAATACAAACAGCTATTGAGCACTGTACTGTACATGCTGTACTGACACTATACAATGCTTAAAGACGCTGGAATAGGTCAAAGCGTTTATGTTGTGTGCTTAATAGCAAGGCAGAGATTGCTTGGCTAAATGAGTCTATGAATATGTCATAACCTTGGACATTCTACATTCTTTTCTTTCAGTGGCTTTGTGCTGCTCGTTCAACAGCTTTGGTGCATTTCCGCAAGCGCTTATGAATCGCCTTTGTATTTGCAGTTTCCTGTTCTAATAAAGGCTGCAGTAAATCATTTTGCACTGTGGTGCATTTAGAATAAATTTGATCATGATTCATGTAGAAGATTAAACATCTGTGGTTGCGGGGGCTTACACCGTTTTTGTGAACCTTAGTGGTAAAAATGTATACTGTATATTACAGTTACAATATTTATAGTTATTTAATAAGATTTTTTACAAGTATCAGAACTTCTAAAAAATAGATTTGTCTGCCCAGAACTCTTAGAACAAACCATCTGCTCCAAAGGCAGATCTCAAGCTCTTCAACATTTCAGTTGTTTTTAAATTTGAAATACAAAACTTGAAAAGATTGGTGTCTGCACAGTGTGCACACAGCTGCAATCTCACAGATTTTACAGTTTTGCAACCTGCTGCTGGATTTGAAATGTGCTGTCAGTTTATGTCGATGCCATTTATCTTGAACTGTGTCACCATCAGGTCCGATCAAACTGATGAAAGTGTCTTCCGTCACCAGTCTGTCCTTCCCTGTCCAGACAGAGGGGAAATGGAGGAAGAATAGGTGCCTGCGTCTTGATTTAGGCATGATGGCTGTGGGAGGACCTGACTGAGTCTCTGGACTTTCAAGAGGCCGAGTAGGAGAACATTCATCATCTAGCAGTAGAGCACAGCCAGGGAGTCTCTCCTCCAGCCACTCCATCCTGTGATGGATGAGCATATCAAATAGGATTCTTATTATTTCAAAAGAGGCCAAAAGAAAGGCCGGCGAGTTCAAATACTGAGCGATCAGTAGCGGCGGTGGATCAGAGTTTTATCTAAGGGCCTAATCCATTTATGGACTACTTACACATTTTTTGGAGTGGTAGCTGGTTGTGCACAGATATTCTGTGTTGCAGGGGAGGGAGAGAGAGAGAGATTCCTGAAGGAGTAAGAAAAGTTTCAGCCATGAGGTGTCTGTGTTTCTTGGTAAGACTTTGCTTATTAACCTCTACTTTGTCACAATGGGACTTTTAATGTATTAAATGTTCCATTAAAGAAGTCAGATCAAATAAAAGCAATCACGTACGCTTGAACACTTGTCCAAACAACAACTAAAAGAAATGTGTGAATTTGAAGAAGGCAATCATCATAGACACTGTTATCTGAGGTCTCTTTCTAAGACAGAATAATTAGCACTTATGTGGTCTCGGTACATTAAAAAACAATAACAAGAAAATATAATCAAATTTTTTTGCAAATGCAGTAAAACAGTTTTTTAATCAAATAATGTAGCATGGCTTAGCTAGAAAGCCTTAGTTGTCTTTTGAGATATATGGGCTAAATCTGATCTGTAGTCTGGACCGTCTGATTTGTAGTCTGGGCTGTCCCCTGGTGTCCTCACATGTTCTTGTTTGAGTTAGAGGCAGAGAACGGGAGAGGAAGACGGGGGGTGGTTGGGGATTTGGGGCAGAATGCAATGCAGCACAATGTCATTTATCTGTGAAGAAAGCGATGCTCATACTATAGATATGGCATTCAGTAGTGCTGCAGTGCTCAGGTCTATCAGCCCAAAGACAGGACCGTTCACACGGCAAGACATGTTTGAGGACTACATTGTTTTCTGTCTTTCACATCTCAGTTTTTTTACTCTTCACATGCTCAAATGGGAATATCTTAGGACCTGCGTTATTCTTAGTGGCAGCAGTGCTTGTTATCTTGAGTTGTAAGGCTGTGTCACCAGAGGACTGCTTTTTTGGAGGAAGTGTGCTTTGATTTTAGTCACCATCTGGTGTGCCTTCGTAGCCTGGGGATACAACTGATAAAAGGCACCATCCTAGATGAAAGTTTCATGGGCTACTGTACCTGGATGGGTGAGACAGAGAAAGAAAGAGCGAAAAGCCCGGAGAATGATCCATGCCTTGAGGTAAAGATTTGAATGATTTATTTTGCCAGTCTATTTTAGAGGGTCAGAGAAGCCAGTGGATTTTTTCAGGATTTGTTGTGACTATAGCTCTGAAGACATTGTAATACTTTCTAACGTAATCGAATGCAAAATGATTTATTTTGTAAATTAAATAGTAAATGTTATGATTTTTAGGTGTGCTTTCAGAATAACCTTTATAAACATTAAATACACTAACAAACAAACAAACAATAAAAAAACAATTCCTTACAGGGAATGAATGACATGCTTATGATGCTAATGGTTAAGCTAATCGGCTCAACTACTTGAAGGCACTAAGTGTACAGTATAGGACCAGCACTTACAGTAAGCATCAATAATCCAGCGAAACCAAGAACACATTCCTGATTAATATAAGAAACATAAGAACTCATACACTGGAATCATATCAGATGACGAATACAGAAATGTGAAAAGAGTGAAACATCGGTTTTACAGCTCATTTGTTCTGGAAGTGATTGGATAATGTTTTAAATGGGAAAGGGATTGTATAGTGCATTACTTTTCAAAGCAAACAGAATTAATCGAATATTGAGAATGGAAGACGGAAGGTTTACATTTTGTTTTAAATTTAATTTTCATTTCATGACATTCTCTGGAGATAAAGCTATGTTTTAATGCAATGCAGTACAGACTTGACAAAAAACGGTGACTGAAGACAAAATGAGATCAACTGAATGCAGCTTTGTCTTGCTTTTTTCTTTGTTATTTCATTTAGTTCGTTTTTTCTTCACACTCCAGTGAAGAGGTCACTTTTCTGAACTACTGTAATTCAGAAGAACTGATAAGACTTCTAAAAGAACAACCAGAAGAAGTCTACAGATAACATCTTTGTTTGATATAACTGTCCTTTTTTATTATTTCCTACAATGAATGGCCTCTTAATGTCGAAACTTTACTTGCATTATGGAATTTAATAATTGATTTTTACTTTAAATGTATTATTACTTTACCTTAAATTAGATTGCCCAAACACCATTTAAAAAATACAGAGATTGCCATGCAGGTGTGCTAGGATAATTGTTTATAAATAAATACTGAGATTACAATACGTTATTATACCTTGAAGCAGCAATTATAGGGCCAAGAGACTAAGGGCTGTCATACACACTCCCACAAGTTTTGCTCATGAAACGTGAAATTAGGCCATTTATTCAAAAAATACATATACTATTTCTATGAGCAATTGGCACTGTCACAAACCTCTCACCTTCAGGGCATATTTCAGTAATGCCTCCAAAGTTTTGTTTGGACAAATCCACATGTTGCCAAGATGCAACCTTCCGTCTGTTAGCATGCTAATGAGAACCTGTTTGAAAATAATTAATCGTTTTAAATAGTTAGATCATTATTTTAAGCCTCAGAATATGGCGATAATGTCAATATTATTTTTTTCTTTAAACTATTGCATAGTTCAGATAAACTCACTTTTTGCGGTGAAAAGTTTTTCATCAAAATTATAGATGGTAGCCAAACTTGTGAGGAGGAATTGGTTGTAAGTGATGTGGCATAGACCAAAGAAATCAAAGGATCTAATAATTGTGTTTATGGTCTTTCAAATTTCTATCTATGGCAGAGAACAATGAGGTGCTTTGCACTTTCAAGTATTTAATACCATTTGGCTGAAGGGTAGAATATATTGTCCTCATACTGAGAGAACTGTCTGTTGCATTATTTTAGATAAAGTGCACACATGGCAATTTTACTGATACAAAGCAATTCGATATGTTTCCCTCCTGTACAGCCGATCCATATAAAACCCCAAATAAAATACATAAAAAAAAATTGAAATAATTTGTTCTTATTAACAAATCTAACAAACAGGAAATAAAGACAATTTCTTGACATGTCCGAAGTATCAGATGTCAAAAAGTATTTTTTACTTTTAAGTGTATTTATGCAGTGCATGATGAAATTAATGAACAGAAAAACCCTCTAGGGTCCACTGCGTGTTTGATCCAGTATACCAGTAGGGTTTAGAGCTAAAAGACCAACACTTAATATTCCATACTGGTTCTATTTTGAGGGTTTTAATAAGGATGCTAAATATTAGCTGTTATGATAAAGCCACAACACACCATTGGCATTCCTCCTCCATCCCACAAGTTTACCTTGAACTTTTTGAGAGGGATGTACTTCGCTTGTGAATGAATTATAGATGAACTGTTTGGTTCTTTTGATTTACTGTGCTGCTCAGTGCTAATATGCTGAATGTGGCTGCTGTTTAATGCAGTTCAGTGCCGAGCTTTGTGCCTTTGCTTTTCTGGCCATTTGCCTGTCACTATACACTAAAAGGGTGCTAGACAGGTGTGTGTTTGTGTGTGTGTGGTATCCTTTATAGTATTTATGTGAATACTGTATATTATAAATATAACTATATTTAGCTGTTTTTGCCACTAAGCAATTTTTGTGATCTCAAGTGAATAATTTTTATATAATGTGTTGGCTGGTACTAATAGAATTTAACACATATAAAGGTAGTGATGTCCTCTCGAATTTTAAATATCTTTTACAGCATAAGTAGATCCTGTTAGAGAGATATTTTTAAACACAAAAAAGTCTGACAAAAGACCAGATCCTTCCTAGTATCTAATCATTTTAGCCTATCTGAAGTGTTAAAGACTTATTAATTCAGGAGCTTAGAAATATAAAGATAAGTGTATTAAATTATCCAACTGAACATATCCTGAATCTTAGTAATATAATTAATTTTGTGCATAATTAATTGAAGTAAAAATATCTTAACATGAGCTTCAGCCAATTTCCCAAGGAAACTCCTATGAGGCTTCATGACAGTGGTTTCATCACAAAGAAAAATTCAAACCATACCACAGCTGAAACTCAGCATGTATTATTTTTTACTTAGCGTATTAGTATTTTAACAATTCGTGGTGGATGCACACCACCTAATTATGTTATACAGAACATATTTTGATATTCTCCATATACATTCTAAAGAAGTTTTGGCCACTGTGCAGTTAATAAATTTGACTGGAACTGGTCAGCTAAAATTACACTTGACTCAAAGGCTGACCCTTAAACTCTAAAGCTCTGTTTTGCAGCTGATTTTAATGGTTTATGGTCTATTTGGCTAGAAGAAAGTTCTGTATCCACTTTAAATTCTTAGACTTGGACTCATGCTTGTCAAGCATTGTTTTTGGTTGATAGATGTGGAGACATCCCTACTGTAATATAATTAATTTACTTAATGTATATATATTTATATACTGTATATTTCTTAAAATCTGCACACCTCAGACTAAAATCCCTAATGGAGAATGTTTAGTGAAGCCCCCAGATGATCTGATGGTGAGAAGAGGACCAGAGTAAATTGTTCTCTCACAATACAGGTCTGATCTTAGTTTGGACTTATCATGTTTTAAAATGAGTCTGCCAGTTTAATATAGGTTTGATTTGTCAATGCTCCTCTGGTTCTCTTCTCAGAGTCAGGCGTGTGTTGAAATTGTGTAGAGAGGAATATGTTCTCAATGGTATAAATTCCAGATTTCAGAGTAGGCAGCCTCCTTTACTCTCTGCATGGTTCTTATCATATGGATATTCTATGTTGGGATAAGTCATTTAATATTAAAGTGAGACAGGAAGAACCTGAGCAGTGGGACAGCAATATTAAAAATTAAAATCCTGCTTTAGTAGCTTTAGAAAGTCTCTCCTCTTGTCTTCTTCTTGAAGTCTGTCCCAGAAAACTGACATGTTACTGAATTCTAGCTGGCTCAGAACTGCATATGTGTGGGAGGTTACGAAAGGGCTTAAGAATTAATGCTTGAGGTACAAGAATGCTAGAGAGTTACAATCAAACAAGCAAGTCTACAACCCATAGACAAGGATGCACTAGAACATGACATATTTCACAACCCATCTTTCCATCCATGCAGCAGTTCATACTCACGTCTACTGGACTGCAATGCACCACAGAAAATTCAAAAATTTACTGTTTACATTATTAGAAATTAAATTATTCATTATGTCAATACATAAATAAACTCTAGAACTTCGAAAATGTAATCAAGGAAAGCAAAATAAATCTGCTTTGAAGATGAAAGTACTATCAGTTCAAAATACATAACCATCTGCCTTACTGGTAATTTATATCTTAAAGTGATAATTCACCCAAAAATTCTGTCATCATTTACTCACCTTCGAGTTGTTCCAAATTTGCATAAATGTATTTGTTCTGATGATCGCAGAGAAAGATGTTTGGAAGAATGCTTATAACCAGAGAGATTTTGCCCCCCACATATTATAAGCGAATTAGCAACAAGTGTGCTAAGTGTGCAAGACAGTTTTTTGCATGATGTTCTTGATATACAGTGACACAAAAATTATGTATCTCAATAAATCGTTTGATATCGTTAAACAAAATGTAATGTTGGACAAGAGAAAAAAACTACTTTTCTACCTTCAGCAGGTATGATATCTAAAAACTGTTGCAACTTTGCATAGGACTTGTAATATTATTGCTTCCCAATGATGAATCACTTTGTTGTTTTCCATACTACTGTCTTTGGATAAAAGCATCTGGTAATTGTAAATATGAAGAACCAAAGAAATGTTTTATTTATTTAATGGAAAAGTCCCCAATCTTCCATTGTGCCCTATAAGAAAATATAATATATAAGACACAGACAGACTGTACTGAAACCTGTTGATGTGCAGCTTACAAAAAAGAGTTTACAGTGGTACATTTCAATAGGTTCTTCAAGGGCATCATATCAAGTTTAAAAAAAAAAACCTTGAAATACCTTAAACGAACGCTCCTCTTTTTTGGAAATAGGCTCATTCTCCAACTTCCCCAGAGTTAATAAATTGAGTTTTACCATTTTAGAGTCTATTCAGCCGATCTCCGGGTCCGGCGATAGCACTTTTATCATAGCTTAGCATAGATAATTGAATGCAATTAGACCAGTAGCATGGTATCAAAAATGACCAAAGAGTTTCAATATTTTTCCTTTTTAATACCGGAATCTTTTTTACTTATATCGTGTGCTAAGACTGGCCGAAAATGAAAAGATGCGATTTTCTAGGCCGATATGATTAGGAACTTTACTCCCGTTCTGGTGTAATAATTAAGGAAGTTTGCTGCCGTAACATGGCCGCAGCAAGCGCAGTGATATCACGCAGCGCATGTGGATAGGCTAACATTTCGTCATCATATCCAACGTGACCAACTGCTTGCTCATGGAGCGTGTTATCACTGCACCTGCTGCGGCCATATTACGGCTGCAAACTTCCTTGATTATAGAGGGACATGTCATCACTTTCCCACGTGAACACGCCGGATCGCGCCTGCTTGAGTGGTAAAACACTGGTCAAAATGAATGGTTACAATATCAGGAAACGCAATTCCGCGCAACATTTGAGTGTCTTAATGCCTGATACCTTTGTAAGTCATAAGGTAGTCGTAAGGATCACCGTTGTGTCCAGCTGCTTGTAATTTCAGGAAATAATTGAGTGTTTTAGTCCCGGTTTTTGTTCCTCCTATTGAATGCAGCCATTTTGCCTCAGTTTTACCACTCAAGGGAGCGTGACCCGGCGTGTTCACGTGGGAAAGTGACGTCAATGCATAGCCTCTATTACGCCGGAATGGGAGATTAGTTTTAATCATATCGGCCTAGAAAATCGCAACTTTTAATTTTCCGCCAGTCTAAGCACACGATATAAGTAAAAAAAGAGTCAAGTTTTAAATAGGAAAAATATCCTTTAGATCATTTTTGAATGCGATGCTACTGGTCTAATTGGATTCAATTATCTATGCGAAGCTATGCTAAAAGTGCCATCGCCACACCCGGAGATAGGCTAAATAGACTCCAAAACATTAAAACTCAACTTATTAACTCTGGGGGAGTTGGAGGATGAGCCTATTTCCAAAAAAAGTAGAGTGTTCCTTTAAGAACTGCAGGCATTTGTAGCATCAACTACAGGCAGTGTTCCTACGATATACTCAACAATAGTTAAGACGTTGAGGCAATATGCATTTAATGTAAGAGGGGGAATGTGGAAATCATTGCTGTCTCGTGTTTCATAAGAAGCATTTGAATAAGTGTGGGATAATATTCCATAAACAGATTAGACCGTTTTAGAGGATGCTAGTATTTTATATCCAGTATAGGTAAATACAGTATCACACTTTAAGACCATCAATTCACCCACAAATAAAAATTATGTCACGATACCCTCTAGTTTTTCCAAATCTGTATACATTTCTTTGTTCGTTTGAACACAGAGAAAAATATTTATAAGAATGTTAGCAACCAACAATTCTGAGTCACCATGGACTACCAAAGTACAAAAAAATTATGTGTAAATTTTTTTTGTTCTGTTAAACAAAAGAAGATATTTTGAGGAATTTAGAAAAGCAAACAGTTCTGGGGCACTTTTGACTACCATTTTAATTTTTCCTACTATGGAAGTCAATGGTGCCTCAGAACTGTTGATTGCTAACATTCTTCCAAATATCTTTCTTTGTGATCAACCGAGGTTTGGAGCAACTAGAGGGTGAGCAATTCATGGCATCATTTTCATTTTTGGGTGAACTATCCCTTAAAAAGTACTGTAAGTGGCAGTGTATTGGAATGGGGATATATTTCTGTTTTGTAAACTGGACAGCGTTTTGAAGGATCAGGAATTGTGCTCTGCACCACCAGACAATTTTTTTTAGAAAGACTGTCCAATCTTTGTGTGAGCAGAAGTTAAAAATGGGTGTTGCATTAGGACAGGGATCCACAAAATAGAAAGTCCACATTGGAAAGCTGTGCAGTACAGAAAAGATTAATGGGCCAGAAATGTGCAAGGCTCATATCAGATTATACGTGATGGGATGTTTATTTGCATTTATTGTTGCCAAGTGTTGACCAGCTAGATGTTTGGTGTATTTCCTTTTTACGTGGGTGATGGGAGTCTACAGTATTTTCCTTGAAACAAAAGGAAGAACTTTAATATATAGTGTGGACTGTAGTACATTGTACTTTTAGTTTTTATTGAAATGCTTTTAATATGGTTAGGGGGGCAATACCTTTTGTAATGGCAAAATGGACCTGAAAATCAAATATTGCCCCAGTCAGTTTTGGTGATCTAAAACCATGCCTAATTGCTTTACATGTTAACGTCAAAATGTATCGAAAAGTATAGTCTGTACAAGGAGAAAATTATAAATGTCCAAATTCTTTCATGCATTATTCTGAAGATGTGGCGTTATTTTGGTGCTATTTGAACGGAACATTGAGAGGGGGTGTATGCCGGTAGGTGGCAATCCCACATCAAATTGTGCCAGGACAAAAAAAAAACATTCATAATCTAACTTTATATAAGGATATTATTACCCTGTTAATTCGAGTGTTTGGTAAAATCGGTCTGAGAAAAAAAGTCAAACAACGCGCAGAACAACGTAATGCGCATCATTCAGCAACAGATGCCTTTGAAATGCACACAGTGTCAGGTTTGAAATACGGGGAAATCATCCGTGAGTCGCCTCAGGAGCTTCGGCACGAATTCCCTCCTCAGCTGCCGTTAAGAGAAGCACTCGGTGCATCTTGTCTTGGGCTTTCACTTTCCATCAACATTTTCTGACGAAACATAGAGCTGTCCAGCGCAACTGCGATTTGTAAGAGAGGAGCAGAGATCTGCAGCGCCAGTAAACACTGATTTAAAATATGATAAGACGTGTAGAAAGATGAGATTGTTGTGCGTGAGTTTTCTACGCCGAGTAAACGAAAGAATTTGCTAGAATCCGCCTTGACAACGCGGACATGTGCATAATAATTGGACTTAGAGACATGAGTGTTCAGAATGGTGTAACTTTGAGGAGGGCTGCAGTGAACATCGCTCAAGAGAAACGATCAAATATCTAGACGAGCGCACGGAGTCAGAAGGATGCTGAGGTGATGCTGTAACACATTAAACAGCGTTCAGCGGAGTCAGCAAGTTATGTTAAATCTATGGACTGCGGTTGTGGATGTAGGCAAGATATCTGAGGAGCATTGGGCCAGTTCGCGTTGAGAATCGGCGGCATATCGCAGTGTTTTTAAGGGCTCATCTCGATTAGAGATAGATCGGGAGCCAATACCTACACCACTAAGTACTAACTCTGCTGGATTTTACCCAAAGGGAATACTGAACTGGACTAGACAGGCTGCGGAAACCCGTGTGATTCATGTCTTTCCTGGATATGGATAATACGCTATGTTACGTTTCCAGCCAAACATACCAACGTTGGTGATTATCTGCTTTTTCCTCTACACATTTTGTACAAGATTTTTTTATTCTAGCCCCCCTCCCCCCTTTTTGCACCTGCTTTGCTTTGTCAAAGCTCACAGACCGCTTTAGAGCGCGCCTGCCCTTACTTACATCTCCTTAAATCGTGCATGGATTCTACATGAAGTGGGATTTTGCGAGGTCTGCAGTGATGCTCCCATTTACCGCTAACGCTTCTCACATCACGTTGAATAATAGGTAAGAACCCGAAGACTAATGTAACCGTTCTGTGCTCATCTATTTAAAAGCGTTGCAATCTTTATATTTACTCCAAAGTTCACGTTGAATTATTGAATTTTCATATATTGTAATGTCTATCTATCTATCTATCTATCTATCTATCTATCTATCTATCTATCTATCTATCTATCTATCTATCTATCTATCTATCTATCTATCTATCTATCTATCTTATTCATGTGAAAGTAGTCTGGTAGATTGTGAAACATGTCATTTCTTCATCTCTCTTATGCCTTTCTGTTGCTTTACTTACCATTACTTTTGCTAGAATATGGCGTTGGGTCATTCATATTCTGTTCACATGTGCATTGCTATGCTCTCAAGAGACGAGGGGAAAGAGGCAGTGTATCCATGATGGTCGACGGAACTATTCCTCATTGATTCTAATAGACCCCATTGACTTTTTAGACATCCTGAATGCTGCATAAGTAACACGTTTCAATTGCACCATGTGTCATAACCCATTTTTATTTGTGACAGAAAAAACAGCAGTTTAGTTCCAGGAAATCTGGCAGCGCAGACTGGTGCTAATCTGCATTTAACATTCAACCCTCGAAAGGCTTCAGAACTTTAGTGTGCATTGGTAAAGAGGTGCTGTAATAGACACGATATAGAAGACTGATTCATTGGAAAAGCTTCTCAGCCATGTATTGGTTTTTGAGAGCGCTTACGTAATTTTTGGTGGATGATTCATGGGTTCGTGGGTTGTTGCTTCTCCAGTGGGGTTGAGTATTGAGGAGCTGTCTTTTCTGGGAAGGTGCTGAAAGGCATTGCCGCTTTTGATGGAAGAGCTGTTTTAAGGAGCATAAACATAGAAAAAGTGTTACTTTATTGGGCTGCATTGGGTGAATCAGATGATTGCATTATGTTCAGTTGGGACCTATCCTATCCTACCCTACCTAGTTAGCTAGTTTTAAAAACGTGTAAATGAGTTTCATTTTGTATAACTAAAAATAAGTATTTTTTATCCATGGTATTCACTTGTATGAAATGCATTATTTTCAAAATCACAAAGCACTTTTTGTGCTCTGCATATGAAGCTGAAAAGAAAAAGACAAATGAATGATGAGGGTAGAAAAGATGGTTTAACATGAAAAGGGGAAACAAAGGAAGGGAAAGCAAAATAAATTGTGGGGATTTGGGGATCATTGTAACTGCGTGTTTGGTGCCGCTAAGGCAGTGTATTGAAATATCAGCTGTGATATTTGTACATTTTGCAGACATCCTGTGGTTGAAATCTTGCTTTCATTGGATTCCTATAACTTTTTGTTGCATATTTGGACATTACTACATCCAAACTCTTTTTTGATTGATAACATGCCACAAACAGTTCAAAGAATGTGAATTATGTAGGCACTGCTGTCATAAAAAAGAGTACATTAATGTACTGAATGTGTCAGCTGAGCCAAAATGATGCCAAATACATTAATTTCCCCCAAGGCAAGGAGGAATAGCCTGTAAACGAGAGCATTTAGCCAATATTGCACCCATTAACCTCAGTAATTTAGCCATTTAGAGAAAAATGAAGCAGTTGAAATGCTTCTGCTCAACCTGATACTTCCGAAAGACCATTTCTAATGTGGGTCAGGCTTAGAGATCATCTTGTCATGTCTTTTGCGAAATTGAAAAGTTTAATGACAGAGACTGAACGGAATCCATGTAGCGTCTTCTAAAAATACAAAAGATGCACTGTTATTTGGCAAGGTTATTCTTTAGAAAAATTTCCTTTCTGTGCTGGAGACACAGTAAGGCCAAATGAATGAGTACACCATGGTGTTCAGTTCTCAGGTCAGAGGAAGTGCTGTTAGACAAGATATACAGCCACACTGGCTTTCTCTTTAAAAGTTATCTTTTATTAATCTTGTGGTGTCCCTGCTATCCCTGCGGAATTTCAAGCGACAAAAGTATGATGATGGAATTTTAAATCGAGTTCTAAACGAAAGTTCATGAGCAGCATGTTCATTAAAAACTGTCAGTCACAACGCTAAGGGTGTACAAAGAGTTGCTCGCTTCACTCCTGTTACTATTCTTCTGGCATCTGCTACAACCCCCACTCCGCCTCTATTCCAATTCACTTAAGATATATAGTATTTAATATTGTTTTAATTAAGCAGTCCAATTAAGAGGGGCAATTTAGAGCCTCCTTCAAGGACAGCAAGCCAGACATGTTTATCTCACTCTAGGATGAATATATAAAAATGTAAAAATGTCTGACTTCCTGTGAAGCCTAACGTCACGCACCACCATATATGGACGGTTATACACTGTTTCCAGGTCCATCCGCTCTATCAGATGCCATAGAAAAATAAAAAAATGCTAATATTCACTCGTGACATGATGCAAAACTGCTGAAAACCCGATCCCATCCTTTATCTTCATAACGAAATCACCCATGGCCACACTGCCATTTTTTTTACAAATTATTCAAATATTGATACCTGAGATTCCGTAAGCCTGGGTTCTGTAGTGTACACTGCGAATTCATAAACATGTCGCTTAAATTTGTGATTTGAATAAACAGTGCTCATAAACGGCTGCTTTAATAATATCCTCACTTGAAATGAGTGGCGGCTTGGACCCGGAAACAGAATTCCGTACGTCACAACTTAACAAGCGGATAGCAAATTGTTTGACCTTTGGACCATTAGAATCAATGTAAAATCAATAGCACACAGCACTTGTGGGAGGCTTAATGAAACATTCAATTATTTTGTGGTTAGTGATTGAATCTATCTCGTGTTAGAAGACACATTATGCCATAACTAATACAGCATAGATACTCCCTCAAGTTACTTTTTCCTACAAACAAGACTGTAAATTCTAGGGCTGTCAAATGATTAATCGCGATTAATCGCATTCTGAATAAAAGGTTGTGTTTACATAATATATGTCTGTGTACTGTGCATGTTAATTTTGTATCATAAACACAATAACATACATGTTTATATTTAGGAAATATTTAGATGTATTTATTTATATTTACCAATAATTGAAATGTTAAATAAATATTTATTTATTTTGTATATTTTCTTAAATATATGCAAGTATGTGTTTATAAATACAAAATAATATGCACGGTACACAGACATATATTATGTAAAACAAACTTTTATTCTAGATGCTATACAGACATATAATATGTAAACATAAACTTTTATTCTGGATGCGATTAATCACAATTAATCGTTTGACATCCCATAAATTCTATGCACTAATACTGTCAATCGGCTGAAGTATCATTTCTGCAGGTGATGAGTTCATATAACTCAAAAATATGAAAATTATGCAAAAAGAAAATTATTTAGGGCCACAAGACACATGCTGGTAGAGCGTAGTTTATCCTATAACTTTCAACCACCCTCATATCTGATCTTGTGCCCAGGATGTCTGAACTACAAAGAAAGTCATCACAATAGCACACACCCTCAGGGTTTCAGTGTTTTAATCAGGCTTTAAACTTATGTTTAATAAGGTCTCTTGTGGCAGATTCTCGCTGATGATAATTCTCGAATCACCCAAGGCTGTTGCCAGGTCATGTGGCCTCTGTGAGTGCCTGTTCACATTATTGTGATTATACTGTGGTTTATTACCAACAGTATTTAGATTGTCACAGTAGATCTCCCTAAAGCAACACTGTGGTGAATGTGCTGCTAGAATAGCCTAACCTGGTTTCCTTGCTCATTGCCTGCCTAGCATTATTGGGGTCATGGGTTGAAATCTCATTTGGAGGAGCCAGCGCAAAATTCATCAAGCTTATATGTAATGAACTCCCCTGCATATTGACACACACTAATGATTAAATCCATTCCACATGGCTTGAGGTATAGGCCCAAGAAGCTGTGTACATTTATACAAAGCTCTTTGTGTTTCCATCACAGCGTCATTGATTTTTGTTTTAATACATTTTATATGACCGCCTCTCTTATTCTGTGATCATACTATATCTGTCAATTGTTTATATAGATCAATCTATGTAATTAGTCTTTGGTCATTACAAAAAGTGGATGTGCATTACGTTAGCAAAAGGTGACTAGCGCAAATCAGTCAATGTCTTGGGAAACAGGATGGAGCCCAAATGGCAACAGATGAATGAGGGAGCAAGCATGCCGCACTGTTTTTAGTTCTGCAGCAGATGTCTAATGCCATACGCGAACACTCTGGGAAAAAAAGACTTTCTGAGGGACATTTGGTAGTCTGGAGAGGAGCCAGGGTGGTGCACATGGTTCATGTATTTAAAATCTATGGAAATAAGGCTTCTAAGCAGCTTATTTCAACCAAACCTCTCATTTCAGTAAAAATGAAAATTGACTTCTATGCCCTCAGGCCTCAGTTACTGTAATAAATGTCTGTGCATTTTAATCACTCTGCCTTAACGGTTCAGTCAGGCCTGCAATAGAGACTGCGCTGTCACACAATCACAGGTTGTCAATTCAGAAATCCTATGTCAACGCTATACTACAGAAGAGCCAAATGGCAACAATTGTGCTCTTCACTAAAATTAGTCACTGGAGACAGAGGGGAGGTGTGCTCAGCTCCGCTTATAAATATCAGTTTGCCTTGATTACTCAAGATGTTTGTCATCACAGGCACGGAGGCCACAGTACAAATCTGGGTTGCTCATTATATTGGAACCCCTTTTCAAACAAGCACCCTTCCCCTCCCCTGGAGGATGTCTTCTCCCACTCTCAGCATATTTTTGATATGGGAGAGGAACATCAAGGCGGTTGCCTTTTTCAAGGTTCTCAGATCACTTGGCCTGGATTCAAAAACAGAAGTGTGTCAAAGAGATCCGTGTCTTACAGGCTGATAAATCACAGACTTGCTAGAATACATGCTGTTGTGACATTGTCTGGGGTTGCAACTGTTACGCATTGAAAACATTTCTAACAGACTCTCCTATTATGAAAGGCCTTAAGAGTACTATAGATCGAAAACTTCGGCAGACACACAATAATCCAGGGAATACTATCCATGAGCCGGAGCATTACAAGGTGCAAATATTGTAAGAAACAAATACATGCTCTTCTGAAGCCCGGGTCTTATGCAGCGTGTTGCCTTTGATATAATACAATATTCCCGGCATTTGCCAACTGAAGCCCGAACAAGAAGAGTGTTCGGTTCACATTTTGAATGGAGGTGATGTTGTGGCCCTACTCTCGACAGGTTTTTGGGAAAATATTAATTTATCAACTGATACCGATCGTCAGCGAGAAACTGGGGAGGCCAAAGTCCGGCAAGGCGATAATTGTGATTTAACCCACCTCGTTGACACTGCTCCGTGATGGCAAGTCCATAGCCTTCCTCAACTTTTTTATGGTACTTGGAATTTTAGAGGGTGTATCTCGGTCTCTTTTATCTGTCGAGCTCGAACTTGCACCCTTTTGACAGGTCAGTGTCTCCTTCCTATCCCAGTTCTTGAATATTTTCATGTCATGCCTTAATCTTGCAATTAAGTTGCAGCATTTCCGACAGGCTCGAAATGAACGAAGACCTGTGTTTAACAGAACTAATCCTAACTTTGACAGTTGGCTGCAATTATATTCTTGTTTGTCTCCTGTCAAATATAAGTTTAGATGCACTAATTGTAGCGTGGATGCGTAGATTTACTTCACATAATCTGCAGAAGTCGTTCACAGCCATTTTCACTCCGGTATTTCGCTCGATGATTTTGTTTTCGCCGCATACCTGTGTTTACAGCGGAAGTTCGAGGCGGCTGAGCCGGTGTTGTACCAAAATCCGACTCCCCGTGAGATTATGACTCCCCTGTTTTCCCCTACGAAGGTTAGGGTTAGGATTAGGTGTGGGGGCGGGATTTAGAGATAGGGACCAATCACAAAGCAGCATCCACACCGGCGCATAACATACGTCATAACCAAACGTTATGTGATTGGGTTATGGGTACACCAATGATTTTACACTTCAGACAAGCGCCCGCCCACGAGAAAGAAAACGCTTGTCAATTAAGCCCTTCCAGACTCTGGCATTACCAGGCTAGGATAGTTCACCCAAAAATGAAAATTCTTTCATCATTTACTCACTCTACAAACCTGAATGACTTTCATTGTCAAAAAGAGCACAGAAAAATACAAATATTTTGAAGAACATTGGTAACCAAACAACAATGGACCCCTTTGACTTCCATTGTATGGACACAAAACCCCTGAGACATCTCTAAAAATATCTTCTTTTATGTTCCATAGAAGAAAGACCATACCTGTAAGGTCATGCATTGCAGCATTTTTTTACAATTGATAAGCAATATACAATAACTTACAGTAAATAAAGCCAACAGCAATATAAAAAAAATCATTATTTTATAAATTGCAATTGTTGAATTGTTTTATTTCATCCCAAAATTAAAATTCTTTAATCATTTAATCATCCTCATGCCATTCCAAAGCTGTATGACTTTCTTTGTTATGAAGAGAACAAACATATATATTTTGAAGAACAAACAACACTGCACCCTATTGACTTCCATTGTATGAACACAAAACCATTTCTCAAAATATCTTCTTTTGTGTTTCACAGAAGGAGGAGTCATATACTGTACATGTTTTGAATGTATATTGCAGTATGTTTGCAGTATGTTGGTGCATTAAAATCAAATAATGGTGCTCCCAGACTATAGGTCTGTCTGACAATATAAGCTGTTTCATAACGGCTCAATTCATGATTCAATCAGTGTCTCATTCAATATTTGGAACCATGAAAATATTTTTTATTTTCTTCCTAATAAAGGTCAAAACATGTGCATTACAGTTTCATCCCAAGCCACTGCTGCAAAGCTGAAGGAGATTTTCCACTGTACCCTATTGTAAAAAGGTAGTTTTATAAAAGCGAAAAACAGAATGAATTGAAGTAATGTGCCGGCCTCCTTGGAGAGACACTCAGAGTCTTGAAACGCGCTGAATTTATGTGTGCCGCCATGTTCGCAGCCGAGTGCTTCAATTGGCTGGGCCTCATGGAGAGTCGATACTAATGACGGAGGAGACTATATGGCCACAGTGAGATTATAGCTTGGAGGCCCTCAGCTGCTCCTGTTGTCATCTCAAGCAGGGAAAGTAATGGTTGCCACTGTTTGCCTCCCCGTTCTCCTTTGCATTGTCTGTGTAGTGCAGTCATTAAGGTTAATGACTAGGCAGATGTATTTGTTTTGAACTGTGAAAAGCACAGCTCACAAGAACATGTAGGTGCGCTGAATGGAACAGAGGGGAGATTCAGAGCCGAGTGCTCCTCCATCGTACCCCAAACAGACAAGAGAGGCGGGTGTGTAGGGTGTTTGGCTCGAAATGGCAGGCAGCGGACGCTCACATTGTATTTTGTGATATTTGCATGTGTTGGTGTGATAGATATCTCAACCCGATAGCTCATTCCCGCAAACGTCTGGCTTAATATAATCGCCTTGCTAATGGAAGCTCAAATACATGACATTCCATACATTGCTAAATGAATCAAGCAAATTGTCACCTCATCTCAATTAAAGACTTAAACGCAGGGCTCAGGTTACCAGTGGTCAACATGCAAAGCGTCAGCCGATGCATGTCCTGCTTTCCAGAGAGCTCAATACGGTAAACGTTGGTAGGTGTGATAGTGACACAGTATTGTGTCTTGCTAACAGATCCTTTATCGATATCGAGCATGGTGCTGGATGAGTAAAACATTCTACCTTGTATAAATCGACCATGGGGAGCGTTTAGCTGAGCGAAACTGGCTGCTTCCACACACTAAGGCATGTCAGTGCATTAGAGGAGCAAAGGCTCTTTGAGTGGATTGGCTGTGTAATGCAATCTGTATGCATGGGACGAGCCCCATGCTCGCTGTGACTCCTTCATTTGTGCCCAACCAGGAGGGTCAAAGCATCATTTTTTCCCCGCTAGCTAGTTCTATTCTTGCCTTGTACGATCATCAAGTTTAATTTAGGCAGAAGCAGAAAGTGAAAACACCAAGTTCTCATGGCAACAATGAATCAGCCATGTCTACTGCCTGTAGTATCTGTACGGTGGAACACATTACTGTCAAATTGTTCTTTGAGTGCAATAAAAATCTTGATAATTGCAGCTGTGCAAATTCAGACAACCTCCCGTGAATCTGATGACGGGGATTACTTTTGGAGTTCAAAATGGAATCACCTATAAACGCGATTTCTGTTCTAGACGAAGATTTTGTGTTTTAATTATACTACACATGGTAACCTAGCTAATGCATAATGAATGTGGCTCGGCACTGAATGTGCTCTGACTTTTAATTCACCACTATCACTCTTTGCCTCAGTCTACGAACACTCTATCTCTCTCTCTCTCTCTCTCACTCGCTCTCTATTCTGCTTAATCTCTGTATCCTGATATCAGTTTAAGAGAGGGAAAAATATAAATAGACATATGTTCACATTGTAAACATATGCTACGTCTTTCAGATTATATGGAGAGAAATATTGATATGTAGCTTCTCATGGTCTATTGGTGTTTCAACATGTCCAGCTATGTCTGTTGCCGCTCTCTCTCTTTTTTCTCAGACACATGAGTGAAGTAGCCTTCACGAATGGTGAAATGGGCCCCGGCTGTTAATATGACATAGTTTGCAATACAGTATTGTAATTTACCATTCCTCTTTATTTGATAATAAAAATACTCAAACGGTATACTCTTCATATTATATGTCTCCAGGTTAAGTTAGCAAGTTTAATGCTTTGTATACTTGATGTGCAATAGATACTGTAGATATAATAGGAAATGTGGCAAGCACTTCGGAGCAAAATTGAAATAGGTTGATTTCATTATTAAAACACAGATTTTAAAGATATAAACCTGGAGCAACTGTATCAATTTGCTTTTGCAATTGTTAGTAGTGACTGTAGTGGCCCTAATGCAAAACCATGAATTATTCCTAAGCAAGCTGCTTGTGTGGAAAAAGGGAGACAGAAAAAATAGA
Organism: Triplophysa siluroides; assembly: GCA_006030095.1. Lineage (NCBI taxonomy): Eukaryota > Metazoa > Chordata > Actinopteri > Cypriniformes > Nemacheilidae > Triplophysa > Triplophysa siluroides. The sequence continues at coordinate 908,793 of VCII01000702.1, forward strand.
GAGAGAGAAACAGAGAGAGAGAGGGGTGAGTGTAAGCACTGAGTCACAACTGCTGTGCAACAGCCTGGACACAATGTGGGGTCCAGTCGTTGAATTAAAATCACAGCAACTTGAAAGAGGAAAAGCTGCATTCACTGCAGTAAAACACGACAGAGTTCTCAAAATAACCATTGTACTTAGTGTGCTTCACATAACAAGCTTCCTTGTTCCTAGAGTCAACAAGACAGCCCGTTTTAACCATCAGCATTTCATTGGATCATTAACAGTGGCCGTTACATATTAGAATGGAACCAGGTGGTCAGAGGGAAGGGGATGGAGAGAGAGTGTGGGGGAGAGAGAGAAAAGAGAGTATGCGTGCATGTACAGTATGTGTTTGCAGGTTTCTATACATGTGGGTACCAACAAGCATGTTAAAAGTCCAAGAACGGCCAGTAGTCCCCACAATGTCATTTGGTTAATAAATAATGCTTATTTGAAAGGGTTTAGGGGTAGGGTGAGGGGTTTGTACAGTACAACAGTCCTTGGAAAGTCCCCCACAATGTATAAAAACCTGTATGTATGTGTGTGTATTTGTGAAGAATGTTATTGTAATCAAACAGGCAGCCACTGTTGTTGAGTAGATTCAAAATGTTTATTAAAGTAAAACAATCAGTTGGATAATCAGGATAATTAGTTTATAACAATCACTGTTTTATAAAAATAAAAAAATCTAAGCATTTTTTTTTAATTTTTTAAGCTTTCAGGCCCCTGTGAACCGGAAGTTGCGATCGTTTGTACTTCCGTATTTTGACGCATTTCCGAGTGAAATAGAATTTAAAATGAAAAAAATAGTGGGCGTGGTTTTCATCTTTCTCTGCGATTTGATTGGATGTATACAAACAGATGTTGCATTTTGAAATGAAACTAGCAGCAGACTGACAGTTGAAAGGGAGGAGTTAACGGACGCTCCGTCCCAGGTTGTCTAACATACGTCATTTAAAGTGGTCAAATGACAGCGCTAAAACGAATATTATCGTTTATTTTAGATGTAATGCAAAGTGTATACAGGTTTTTATATAGCATTTAAGGTTCAAAAATGCTGTATTTTCCAAATACCGTGCATGTTTGTATCCAGAGGTCGGGTTAACCAAAAATTCTCTATCATTGACAGATTTTTGACAGAAAAATCTGAAGGCCGTACGTCATTTTGACGGATTACAATGAGGGCAGTTTGTGATTGCCCTTTTTGTTGAGTTGGTAGCATCCAATAATTTCCTTTCATCAGAACGTGATCGTAGGGACGCGTACCTTTTTCACATTCATTACTCATAAACGCCTCGTCCATTCAGGAAAACATGTCATTGTTACTGACTGGACATGAACATTTGTCTGTAATTAGTATTTTATGTCTGAAAACAGAAACATTAAATATGTAAACGACTTCGGCTTAATGGGTATTAAAATACAGTAATTTCAAAGAACGCATGCAAGTCGCGATGACGTCACAAGCATGATAATTGGCACGTAATATCACATTGCACCATAGTGATGGGTGAAAATAGATTATGAAAGATTTTTTACGAGCCAGTCCGTGATAATGACGGACAATGAAAAAGTCTAGCACAGCCTCTCTTTGTATCTCCTCTTTGTCCTGTCTCTATGAAACGCGCAGATTTTTTTACAAAGCTCATTGCTTTAAAAAGCGAGTTGTGCTATGATTGGCCAGTTAACCAGTGCGTAGTGATTGGTCGAATACTGGAAATGTAACACCACTTACCATATTTGGAACATCAGGTTTCAAAGCAATTGTACTGACAGGTACACCCACCTTACTTGCGTTTACATTTGGGTAGTCGTAGTCAAGTCATACCACGAAATGATGTAGGTTGTGGTTACACGAGGCGTTTCAGGCAGGTCTGGGTGAGTATTCACTTTTAGATAGAATGCATCTTTTGTTCCGACACTTTAATTTTTGCAATTTTACGTGTTTAATAGGGGTGGGAATCTCTAGGCACGTCACGAAGCGATTCGATTACGATTTAAAGGGCTGCGATGCGATGATAAAACGATTCTCGATGTATCTTTTCCAAATTTTCTTTTTCTTGCTGTGTGACTATTAAAATCAAAGTATTTGTAATTACTGAGACCGATTTTACTTCTAATATCCTTTAATAATAAAACAAATGGAAGTGATTTGGCAAGTCAACTGGAAGGTTACATTTGCCAGCATTACAAAGAACCAACAGGAAAAGAGTGACTGCCCTCAAGTGCCATACAGAATGTAGTAAATTAATGCAGACTTCAGCATGCAATAATAGCTCATGTAAAATAACAGACTTTTAGGCAACATCATCCTGTTATGTGCAATGAGCAATACAATCCTTCAGAAAAAGAAATGCTTGTGGACTGCAGCATTTTCTGAATAACTAGTAACATACTAAGCTGCTCTTAAAATTCATTAACATACAGTAATAGACTTCTTACCATCATCCTCCTGTTATGTGAATGACTGCAGCATGTTCCGAATAACTTGTAACATACTAAGCTGCTCTTATTCACAAACGAATAACAGAGTCCAAGACTTATGCAGTGCTTGACATAGTGCAATTCTCTCTCACATGCCCATACAAAACATTCACTTGTCAAATATGGAACATTTAGAGAATAGATTTTTCACATTTGTGAATCGATTCAGAATCGTCAATGTCCGCTTCGTGATGCATCTAAGAATCAAAATTTTCCCGCACCCCAGTGTCCAATACATGCATGGGCATTTATAACACACCAAAGACACAGAAAAACACGTATTCGCGCCATGTGTCCCCTTTAATGGCTGCAATGCACTACAAGACTTTGTAAGTACTTTTTTTAACTAGACATCATACACTTGCAGACTTTTTGAAAGTTTCAGATACACACTAACTGATAAAATCTGTAGACTGGCACAGACTTTCTGCAACAAGTCCAGACTGAAAATCTTGGCAAAATCTGAGCAAAAGTCTTGTAGTGTATTATTGATTTAAGACGGATAGTCACCACTAGACGGAAGTGCATTTTCAGATTTGAACTGAATATTAATGCTGTGTTCCAGACAACTCAGATTGCGGGTATTGCTGACCTCAATCCCAGAAGTAAACGTCTGGAACAGCAAACAAAGTCAGTTATCAGACTTCTGAGCTCAGGGCAGATCGATCAACCCCGACTTCAGCGAGACGGATCATTTGACGTCATGGACAAGAAGGCAAATAGCCCTTTTGCAACCTTATGTGAACCATAAACAAACTTTAAACATTTTTTACAACACGGAATGAACATGAACATTAAAAGAGTAGTTTACCTTCAAAATTAAAATTCTGTCATCATTTAGGCCGTGTTACCACTAGACTTCTTTTTTTAAACTGCTTGCGCCTGTTTTAGATTATAATCCATCTTGTTTTCCTACAGTTCAGAGCATCTTTTACAGTTTGAAAAAGTTCAACTTTTCTGAAAAAAAAACCCTTCATCAAGCACCTTTATCACAGCTAACCAACATCCAACATGCAAGGAACGTGATTGGTCGAGAAGGTTCAAGCTTGACAAAATAAAATGGCGGCCAAAACGGCCGTTGAAGCATAGTTTTGTATAAATGTAAGTTTCATTATCACTTTCAATAACTTCTGATTGCATTTATAGCGAAATTAGTATTTTAGTTTTTATGTGGTTATTGCAAAGACGCTCTCTGTTTATAAATCAAATAGAATTCCGTTACGCTGCCTATGAAGCCTGTCTCTCTAATCTCTATAATACTTCTATTGTAACCAATGCAAGTGAATGGGGGTCTGTTAACAACATTATTCAGAATATCTTCTGTTGTTTTCTGCAGAAGAAAGTCATACAGGTTTGAAATAAAAAGTGGATGAGTAAATGATGACAGAATTTTCATTTTGAACTACTTCTTTAATATATCCAAAAAACTGTTTATGTGCCTACATTTGAATAGCTACCATATAACGATAACATGCTGTCACGTTCTCTCCGCGTCTCATAGTGACACCACATGGTAAAGATGCGAATGTGATGCATGGTTGACTGGAACGCATTGAGGTCGGAAGTCTGATATTTTATGACATAATATCTGAAATCTATTCTCTGGAACGCAGCATATGAGAGCGCCCAATGACCCACATTGATAAACTATTTACAATAAACGCTGCAGTATTTCATGAAAAAATAGGCATTCAAATTTTTTCTTTCACTAGGACTTTCAAGAGTAAACAAAAATACTAATCATGTTACTGGCGATAACCAGTACATGCAGTTGACAAATTTGGATCCTTATGTTAACTTTTACAGTCAAAGTTAAATAATATTCCTATTCAAGACGCTTTTTGTGAATACTCTTAGATACAGTAAGTATCTACAGTATGCATACTGTGCACATGCATACATAAAAACTGTAGATTACTGTCTTGAATATATAGGAAGACAGGTTTTAGGACTGTAGATATAGAATGTTTTTTGTGTGTGTGAGTAAAAGCACAATGTAAAGTGTGGAATAGGTGAGTCTTGGTGTGATGAACCTGCATTTGTTTTACATGAGCTCGATTCAAACCTCTGTGATTCTGGATTAGCTTGGTTTAGATTGCATTCATGGGTCATTGCGGTGCGCCTTTAAAGATTGCTGTCTGCTGTGTTTTAGCATGGTCAGCACTCTGCCTCCCTGATTTTCAATTTGAACACTGAAATGATGTGAAGGGGCCGGGCCCAGCTGTAATCACTGTACTCAGATAGTCTAGATGAAGAGCGTCTCATGCACTGTCACTCCTTAACCTATTACGCGTGCTTTGACTTGACAGCTGTTTCTAAGGCTAAACCAGAGGCACATAAAGCGCTGTAACCAATCAGGCGTTAGCGTAACACGCATATTTTTGCAGCCTTGCGCTTATGTTTTTGTCATGTCTTCGCTTGCTTTGTGTCTGCTCGCACAAGCAAACAGGCAGACTTGAGAGCACCTCGCTTAAAATTCTGCCAGAACACAATGAGAGAATATGCAAGATCCCTCCAGCTGTGTATTTCCAGCAAGTCAGGCTGCTGCCAAGACTCGCTTTGTCTTGTAATTGTATTCTTACTCAACACCTTAGCCCATTACAATATGGATTTTCTCCCAGGGATGTGGTTGGAGAGCGGCATATAAATCGTACCAACACTTCCCTTCGGAAAGACTATCTGCTACAATAGTCTGAGGGTCTATTATAATGAAGATGGCTAATGTCATTATATGGCAAATATGATGGAGTCTTGCTGTTGCCCACGTAGTGTGCTCAGAATAGCTGGACAGAATTTTTTGCAGCAGTTAGGTTAGGTGCCGCAGTGGCATCAATTTGTCGAGAGCGAAGAGCGGCTCGCAGTAACCACGTTAATGGGTGCAACGGTGCCGTACGTGCTTTAGCCTCATTTCATTTCCTATGGCTTTACGGTTTTAGCTTGAGAAGATGATCAAGATGGAGATTAATTCCTTGCGAACCAACTTTATTCCCCTCACCTGCTGCAAAGCCATGGGATACAGTTTTGGCAGAAGTCCTGACTGTTTAAAAGTGCGCACATGTTTTTGCTAACAAGCTCTTCACAACATCAGAGAACATTGGGGTGCACCATCCCACGTCCAATAAATTTCCCTCACGGCTAGATGTTGTTAACATTGCTCCTGGCTGTGTATGACGGCATTACAATGCCAATAAAAAACGAGCGCACTGCTGATGCTGGCTGCGCGCGGCAAATAACTTCCGCGAGAGGACAACGGATCTACACGCGAGGAAACGGGATCCCGCGAGCTCGTTTGAAACCTTCGTGCGCGCAATACTAGCCCTCGCGCGCGCATAACATCTTCTGTGCGCGCAATTACAAGACCTCGCGCGCGAAGGACGCGCATAAACAGTCTCGCGCTCTCACCTGCTGCTTTTGCTCGCGCGAACATTTTTATTTTTGGCAGTCGCGGGGCGGGACTTGCTGTTTGGTTGTAACCTCAAACGTCATTGGTTACTTCCCCTTTTCCGGAAGTCACTTGTGATTGGACGTTATCATCAATCTAGACCTGGGCCCCGTTCTTCGGTCGCTTACTACATCCACGATCAAATAAAGTATCCGAGATGACATAATCCCGCAAATCATGTCTGTATGATAGGGTTCTTCGAACGGACATGTTGTGTACGATTATATATCTGGATTAAATGGTCTGGGATCATTACACGCTCACTATATGGAAAGGCATATAGCCTATCAATAAAAGAACTAGTGATCACCAGCGCTGCTATTGGCTGGTTGTTATTCAAAAGATGTAGTTACCCATAGTTTTTTTACAGCTGCTTGAAGATGATGACATTTTAAAACCTCATTAAAATGTCAGGAACACTTCAAACGATGCACAGACCACTTTCAGAGATATTTATAACATTTTAAAACACTTGTAAACTGTGCTATTTTATTGCTTTTAATGTTTTGTGAACTATTCATTTCTCTCCACAAAAGGCACAACCATGTATACACTTTTTAAACTCCCTAAAGGTTGAATATACTCAAATTCAAAAACTTCAATACATTGACCTTGACAATATAAAGAACACACACCCGAAACTGGAGATTTAGTTTTAAGAAGATATTAGATTTAGAACCTCTTTCTATATTGTTTACTGACTTAACATTCTTGACTCTTATTGCAGGTGAAAGATGACACTAATACCTGCCTATTACCTATGGTGATTCAAAATGAAATACATGTGGGCCTAAGCATGTTTGTATAGTTTTTAATTTAAGAATAACAAAGAAATGGTATTCCAAAACGTAGATCTCATGAAGCTTAGTCTAAGTGTAGTGGTTTATTGAGGATCATCAGGCAGCTTCTCCATCACATGTCTCCTCTCTTTTATGATGATGTGTGTGTATGTGTAGCACTTGCAACAATACAGGCCCTGTCAGGTTCATCCCTTACACTTTTTATACACTGAAATCCTTCATTCCTATCAGTTGCCTAAAGGTCATTTCATGATCCTGTCCTGACTTGAGCTGCAGTGTCACAGGTTTGGGTCAGGAAATATTGTTCTTTTGCATATTACTACTATTAAACTGAATATCACGTGCAAATATTACATTTCCGCATTTGGCAGACACTTTTATCCAAAGGGACTTTGTACTATACGTTTTGTTTCTCACTGTGTGCAATCCCCTGGGATTGAACCCATGACCCTGGTGTTGCTCTAACCACTGAGCTACAGGAAAATATGATCAGTTATTTTCAGAAAATAATCTGAGGCCTCAGAGGCCTATGATGCAGTCTATGACATCAATCAAGAGACATGCAAGAAATTTAGTTCCCTTATATGATTTATGTCTCTCCTGTAGCTCAGTGGTAAGAGCATTGGGTTAACAACGCAAGGTTGTGGGTCTTAACTTGAGATAGCCTACCACACATTTGCAAATGGAAGGACAAACTACATTTTTCATAAATTCTCTCCATCATATGCACTGTCTGTGCTTTTATATACTGTATATTTAATATGAAGGTCCAACAAATTAATGTGGCAAATATCTCCTTCACAAGGAAAAAATATATAATTTATTCATTCATTTCGGTCATCACCAAAGACTTTTCAAATTAAATAATAAACAAAAATTGTTCTAAATATACGATAAATATTGTTTAAAAGTTAAATTCACAAAGCTCTTTATATTAATCCTGTAATTTGCGCAACAAGTTGCTTTCGTATGAAGCCTATTTGACTGCGTCATGGCTGCGATCTATGAACCAATGACGTTTGAGGTTACAACCAAACAGCAAGTCCCGCCCCGCGACTGCCAAAAATAAAAATGTTCGCGCGAGCAAAAGCAGCAGGTGAGAGCGCGAGACTGTTTATGCGCGTCCTTCGCGCGCGAGGTCTTGTAATTGCGCCCACAGAAGATGTTATGCGCGCGCGAGGGCTAGTATTGCGCGCACATTGGATGCAATGCGCGCGCGAAGGTTTCAAACGAGCTCGCGGGATCCCGTTTCCTCGCGTGTAGATCCGTTGTCCTCTCGCGGAAGTTATTTGCCGCGCGCAGCCAGCATCAGCAGTGCGCTCGTTTTTTATTGGCATTGTAATGCCGTCATAGCTGTGCTTCATTTCTGCCGAGCCCCTGCTCAGTGTTGTACCGGCCCTTCTACTCTCCAACAAATCTAAATAGTTCGCTGTAGGACAGTACATGCCATATTTCACCGGTAAATGATTGAAGTCAATATTTAAGTCAATCACAAAACCATAAAACTGACTATCAGCATGAGGTCCTTTAATGATTTACCAGCCGGCCATAAATATTGACAGCGGGTTTGATTTAAATCAATATCTGTAACTCATCTGTAAATCAGAGTTTCCCTGTAGGGTTGCAAAGTTGAGTGCAAATGTTGATTTCCCCATGTTGTTCATTAGAGATCTAAAGTTCTCCTTTTTGTAATGAATATAAATAGATGGCAAAATTAAATGCAGAAGGTCATAATTTCCCAAGTGAGGGTTGCAAACATCCTTACAAGTAATGATTGCGATTTCATTTTCTTGATTTAATAGGCTGGAGGAAACACAATTAAATAGCAAGAGAATCTCTTTCTGTGTTTGTGCCTGTGTTATCTCCATTGATTCAAATCCTTGAAAGTCGCTCTCGGTAGAATGCCCAGGAGAATCTGGGCTGAGCAAATGACGAGAGGTTGTATCATTAACAAGTTAATTAAAGTGATACAATTACTAGTGATATTAAAAGCTGCTTGTGAAGACCACTTGAATTCAATGCAACCACCCAGCATTAGTGCTTACATGAATTAAACTCAACTTTAATGTACATGGAGTCTTCTTTCTACCTACAGTAACGCTCCTTTAAGATCCAAATGCTAACCCTTTAAAAAACCTCGTACCGCACTGGCGTTAGAGATATATTAGGTGGAAGCATTAGATCTGTGGACTATATATCCCTGCAGCCTGATCCTCCCACACAGCCGGAGAAGAGCGAGGGGGAAAAAAGTGTGATTACGGCCATTTCATCTGATTATTCATCAGTGTCATTATGATAATGGAGGCAGCATAAGTTAGTTTGGCACAATCCAATGATTATGGAGATTATACCTGGCCCTCGACGCTTGAAGTATAGGCTTCATTTCTAAATTACTTTACAGACTAAGACTCCTACTGGATGTGCAGGGGAACTCGAGGCGCAGAGGAAGATCTATGTGGGAGTAATTTGCATCACTCCTTCGTTTTTTATCTATTTCTCTGGCTAAACTGCTTGAAAAGCCGTTCTAAGAGGCCGGTAAGGTATTGATTTGAACTTGTTTAAACACATCGGTAGGATAGGGCTTCGATCATTTGAATCACTCTGTTTCTTTCTCTTTTTTTTGCACAACATTTAGTATACTCTCTGTTTATGCTATGCTGTAGCTGTTCATTTCTGTCTTACTATATAACTACATTCATCCAAAATATTATATTTATTTTTAAATAGTACGTACCCAATCTGATGTCATGTTGAATTAATATATTGTCATAAGTTTTATTGTTTGAAACAGGGGTAACAAAGAGATTATGATATTATTTACATGAGCTTTGTTGTAAAATAAATAGCAAGGATCACACGCATGTTAATGCAGCAGATTTATCCCATTGTTTAACGTTATTGTCTACTCAAGGTGAACATGACACGATACTTATAGTGCACTTCAGTCTTTGTAAATTCAACTGGAGGGCTTCCATTTGTGAAGGCTCTGCTTTGGCTTTAACACAGTCTCCCCATTTAAGTAAAGACCTTGGCAGGCGTCCCAAAGAAGAATCCTCTCTGTAAGCCATTGTTTCCAGGTCCTGAGGAGCCTACGTACTGTCTCCAGAGAACTAATTTTACTGTGTTGTTTGTCCTTATGTAGTTCTAGGGTAAATAAGTAGATCACACCAGAGTTTTCTATTATGCGTGTGAGTGTGGTAGATACAAAATTTGAGTTGTGTTATTTTCAATTAATAACTGCTCATGCAATTTTATGTTGCCTCTCAGCCCACAAAGAAGAAACGAAAATATTGTCTGATATTTTAGACACACTCGTGGTATTTGTTTTTCCATTTATACAATGTCAGTCATTCACTGCTTTGTACTCACAAGACATATTTTGTGTGTCATTCCGTTCCCTTCAATCGATCGTTGTCCTTGTCTAGACACTTATGTCCTAAATGTGGGAAATTGGGATTTACTGTTATAACAAACAGATGAGCTCAGAATGCAACGAAGAATCGCTCCCAAAGATCAAATATACTGTATACTTTAGACAGCTGATCACTATGTGTGAATCGATTTATGCTATCTCCAAATCAAAACCACATCCTCTCTCTGATCTCTAAAGATTCACTTGACAGACCTATTAGACCTTGATTGTGAAGTTAAATGCAGAGAGTGATTGAGAATAAGGCAATTTTCATACAGGTAACCAGCACTTCTCACCTCCCCCATGAGGGTGGTCAATAGAGGTTTTCCGAGTCTGAATGTGCCTGTAACACTAGTATTAGCATAATATTTGCCTGCTTAATGTCTTTGTTAAAGAAAGGATTTTTTTCCGGATGTCCTTTAAAGGAACAGTTCATCCAAAATTCAGTCTTACTCACCTTAAACTTGTTTCAAATCCGTATAAATTTATTTGTTCTGATGAACACAGAGAAAGATATTTGAAAGAATGCTTGTGACCAAACAGTTCTTGGCCACCATTGACTAACATAGCAACTAATGAGTTGCACAGTTGTGATGTAGAACATTTGAGTTGTGTATTAAAGCACTTGTTGGTTTTTTTAATGCCTTGATGGTTAAGTGTTGTTAAAAACTGTTCAGCCCCAAAATAAAAATGTATCGCTGCTTCACCCTCGTTTCAGACAGTTAGACTGCCCCAGTTGTGTTCCTAGAAGAACAGAACAATGTTGTGTTCCTTGAATGTTAAAGGGAAAGTTTACCCAAAAATATAAATTCTGTCATCATTTACTCACCCTCAAGTTGATCCAAACCTGTATAAATGTCTTTGTTCCGATGAACACAGAGAACTGTTTGGTTACAGGCATTCTTACAAATATCTTTCTCTATGTTCATCAGGACAAAGAAATGTATACAGATTTTGAACAAGCTGAGGGTAAGTATATGATGACAGAATTTTCATTTTGGGGTGAACTGCTCCTTTAACTGAAGGTGTTTAGCTCTAAGATGACAAAACCATCATAATAAATGTCATACTAGTAATCCACACAATCTTAAAGGGATAGTTCACCCAAAAATGAAAAATGCTGTCCTCCTTTACTCACCCTCAGGCTGTTTCAAACCTATATCAATTTCTGGTAAACACAAATAAGGTATTTGTAAGAATGTTAGCAATTTTCAGTTTTGTGACATTATCCACTACCATAGTAGGAAAACAAATATCGTATATTTTGTTGTTCTGTTCAACACAAAGTGAGATATTTTGAAGAATTAAGGAACAAACAATTCTGGGGCACCTTTGACTACCATTTAATTATTCCGTCTATGATGCCACAGAATTGAAAATTGCTAACATCCTTCCAAATATCTTTCTCTGTGTTCATCAGATCAAAGTAATTTATACAGGTGTGATATGACATGAGGGTGAGCAAATTATTCTTGGGTGAACTATCACTTTAATTCTATGGTGTCAGATGAGTATTTGACATGACAGCTTGAATCCCCATTAACTTTCTTTACATATAAAAGAATAGCCAAACCATCTTTAACATTCCTCGGCCTGTTTCACATAAAAAGGAGTACAAAGGACATGAAAACAATCGATCCTGCATGGTGGATAATGTGTGGATGTTGCTATTCTGTACTTAATGAGATAAAATATGGTATTATAATAATTTTTTATGTCAGGCTTTACCTAATCAACCTATCAATATCTCGTATATTAGTTGGCCTGCTCTATAAATTCCTTGGTTATTTTTGGTATGATAAAGAGGCTCCTGCCAGGACGTCGCCTGATTACCTCGCGCATCCCATTAAATGTGTGTCCACTGGAAGTTCTCTCAGCATCTCACAGTAAGGTGTCAATTATACAGCTGCTAACTAACATTCACTGCCGAACAGAGAGATCGATGTCTCTCTGTGACTAAATCAATCACAGTTCACTATTTTACGTTTATGAGATGATCAGCGGCGCAGATTTACAACAAGACCGTTTTCTGAGACGTTTCATAGTGTAATGGGACATCACAGTCAAGAAGGGCAGATAATTCATGCTAAATTGCTCAATTTATTCTGTGAAAACTGGGCTATGTAAAAAAACAAAACTATTTTGAATTGATTTTCACTGATAAAGCATGTGATGTATGCAGTCTTCATCTGGCATACTGTTGCAAACAACAGACGATCTAATGCTCTCAGTCATCTGGTACATTTATTGTCTGCACTTAATGTGTAATAGCATACATAAACCAACATAAAGCCACTCGTGTGTCCTGAGGTTGCTGAGGGGTTTATCAATTTCTGCTACTGTTTCTTATGTGACAATACATTGCCCGTTGCCATGATTGGAAAGTTATTTTTATAAACACACTCTCAAAATGGAACTCTTTGGAACTCATCCGTCATTCTGGGGACTTTTATTGTGCATTGCCAAAATATCATTCTTGTCCCATATTCAAGTATATTTAGAAAAGTAAAACAATGCTTTTTAATATTTTTTTAAATATTCAGAAATGATACAATAGCTTTGTGCAACGAACTTTAAAGAAATACTGTAGCTTGGAACATTTACAATGTTCCTTATTTTAAGCAGGTCCTATTAGTGTAATAACACCAGAAAAACTAAATGGCTACTGAATACAGTATAATGCATGTGTATTATTTTGTCTGCATCGTTTTGTCAGCAAGGAAGCAATCTTATTTTTTGGTGAATTTATGAATTTACAATTTCTGTGTTGTTTTTGTAATTTGTAGACTCAGAGGTCTTATTACCTTTATTATTTATGAGAATACCAATTAAAAAAAGCAATAGGCAACAGCATATTTTTCATAAGAAAACAGCAACAGAGCAGAGACTTGAGAGTCCTGAGAGAATGTTAAATTTAGCGTAAGCGGCACATTCCTTTTGGGGTTTGACAATATGGTTGCTATGTAGCAATATAAGCAAGAGTGTGGAATATACAAGCCAAATACACATCAAATCATGTGTGTGTGTGCATGTGCAGCGCAATATTGATGCACCAAGAAACAATCACATATTAATTTACAGAACTTGTTTAGAACAGAATATACCTTTGTAATAAATAAAAATAAGAAATGAAACTAAATAAGCCAAAGTCCATTTAACCTTTTTTCCTGCGCACTCTTTCTACGTCCTCCTGACGTACACGCTTGCTTTCAGTGCAGAGAATGACAATGTTTCTGACAATAGTCTGCGCCGTGCTTGCTATATGCAGTGATTTGGGTTATATCACTTACTATACATTTTTTGCATCATACAGCGCAAAGTTCTGTCTAAGTAACAAACTACGTGCATTTACAGACAAGGTGTTAATTCATATTTATATGCCCAAACCTTCAGTAAGTGACAAATGTTTGAAAAAAGGTGCACACATTCATTTGCGAGTCATCTTGCGGATGCTGCTTTTCGTTATACATTTCACAGCACCGACGACACGGAGTGACACGATCCTGCGCCGGGTCACAGCCAGACCTCGCGCTCATATGCGCCGGGGGTTTCATTACCAAGCCCTAAAAATGTCCCAATACTTTACATCATAAATAATATATTTGGCTGCACAGTGCGTGCACCACTGCCCATATAACCAAAATGGCTTCCATAATTGCTGTTATCAAAGGATCTGTCTGGATTAGGTCAAGAAAGAAGAGACACTTGAAGAATACTTGACTAAGCTCGCTTCTGATTGAGTGTAGCTGTAAAACTAAATAAAGAAAATGATATGTTTCAGTCATTTATTGTGTGCATCCTATTTGGTGTATGGTTCTGTGTGTAGGCTCATTAAACAAGTGTGACAGTAATGATACTTAATTTATCAGTCACGATGTAAAAATATATTTTTTGCTTGTGCAGTTCTCCTAGTACGTTTTCAAAGATGCAGTAATTCTTTTAGTTTGACACTGATAAAAAGAACAAAAATATCCCTGGGGCAAAGTATGCATCTTTGTAATATACGGTTCAGTTCGGTTTCTTTTTAGTTTAAGTAAGAATGTCAGAAACATAGATGCTGCCCCACTGGACAAAATAATGTCTTTTTCACACTTTTGAGATTTTCTGTGATGTTCTGGTTGACTCTCATCAGCTGTGCTGACACTTCAACATGACACGAGTTTGCTAACATACTTTTTTTCATCTGCTTCCTTTTCAGACTGCCTGTAAATGTTTGGGGAGAGAAAATCGGTGGGCATTAAATTATGAATGTTGAACAAGATGACCTCTTACCATCAGCGCCAGATGTTGAGAGGTCCTAGATGGAAAGGGGCTTGGTTTGACCCCTTGTTTCTCCTGCTTTTAGCCCTGCAGTTGCTTGTCGTCGCTGGATTGGTGCGAGCTCAAACCTGTCCATCCGTATGTTCCTGCAGCAACCAATTTAGTAAGGTCATCTGTACACGCAGGGCTCTAAAGGATGTCCCTGATGGCATCTCCACCAATACACGTTATCTAAACCTTCAGGACAATCAAATACAAGTGATCAAAGTAGACAGTTTCAAGCATCTCCGACACCTAGAAATTCTTCAGATTAGCAGGAACCACATCCGCAACATTGAGATTGGCGCCTTTAATGGGCTGACCAGCCTTAACACTCTGGAGCTCTTTGACAATCGCCTCACAACCATCCCAAATGGCGCCTTTGAGTATCTCTCAAAACTGAAGGAGCTGTGGCTAAGGAATAACCCTATCGAGAGCATACCATCTGATGCCTTCAGTCGCTTGCCGTCCCTGCGGAGGTTGGATCTGGGGGAGCTGAAGCGTCTCTCCTACATCTCAAGTGGAGCATTTCAGGGATTGAGTAACCTTCGCTACTTGAACCTGGGCATGTGTAACCTCAAAGAGGTCCCTAACATCCAGCCCTTGATTCGCTTGGACGAGTTGGAAATGTCTGGGAATCAGCTCGCAGTGATCCAGCCCAGTTCTTTTAAAGGCCTCATCCATCTTCAGAAGCTGTGGATGATGCATGCCCAAGTCCAAACCATAGAGCGGAACTCCTTGGATGACCTGCAGTCGTTAAGAGAGCTCAACCTGGCACACAACAACCTCACCTTTTTGCCCCATGATCTCTTCACACCTTTGCGCCACCTGCAGCGGGTGCATTTGCATCACAATCCTTGGAACTGTAACTGTGACATTCTTTGGCTGAGCTGGTGGCTGAGAGAGACCGTCCCGACGAACACCAGCTGCTGTGCCCGCTGCAATTCCCCTCTCAGCCTCAAGGGGCGTTACATTGGCGAGCTGGACCAGAGCTACTTTCAGTGCTATGCTCCGGTTATTGTCGACCCTCCCGCTGACCTCAATTTGACTGAAGGAATGGCAGCAGAGCTCAAATGTCGGACGAATTCAGTGACCTCGGTCAGCTGGCTAACACCAAATGGCTCCATCTTAACACACGGGACGCTCAAGATGCGCATCTCTGTCCAAAATGACGGAACGTTAAACTTCACCAACATCACCATCCAGGACACGGGAACCTACACTTGCATTGTAAGCAACACGTTGGGCAACATTTCAGCTTCTGCTGTCCTCAATGTGACCACCATTGACAACAGTGGTTTCAGCTACTTTACGACTGTGACCGTAGAGACAATAGAAACCCCAAACGATGGGGACAGTAGGACCCCGGTGCAGCCTTCTTTTGGCTGGGCTTCCTCCTCAACCACAAGGGGAACACCCATCGCCACAGAGAGGGCATACACCATTCCTGTGACTGAGATAGACATGGATGGGGCTCTCAATGGCTTGGAGGAGGTGATGAAAACCACCAAGATCATCATCGGCTGCTTCGTGGCCATCACACTTATGGCTGCTGTCATGCTCATAATATTCTACAAGATGCGCAAGCAGCATCACCAGCAGGATCACGATGGACCAGCCCGCACCATGGAGATCATCAATGTTGATGAGGAGCTGACAAGGCTTCCAGCCATGGAGAGTCACCTGACTCTTCCACCTCTGGAGCATGATCATTACAACCACTATAATTCCTACAAAACTGCTTATAACCACATGGCCACTCTCAGCTCTTTGCATAGTTCGGTGCATGAACCTTTACTAATTCAAGCCAGCTCAAAGGATAACGTACAGGAGACGCAAATTTGACCATGCTTTCAGTTGGATGAACTAAACTGTACTAATGAGGTTTCATATTTGGTTGTGGACATGCTTTCATGAAGGCAGCAGCGGGGATTAAGACATTCAGCAGTGTCATTGAGAGTCTGGGTGTATGTATTATTTTAACAAGTGTCTTTACAAATCTTATTTATTGAAGATATGTGAAGTGACTCTATCATGAATCATAAAAAATATTTTATATTTTTTCTCTTTTTCAATGCAGACTGGGGGAATGAATGGTGTGCTTTCATTTGTTGCTAAAATTAAGTTAATCTGCCATGAGAGCAATGAGACTACAGTTATTGTTGTTTTTTCACTTTTGGCATATTACATCCCTTTGCTTAAACATGTTTTTGTATTCTGAGACACTGAATCCTTCAAACAAATACTGGCCAATGAATACCTAGCAGACTTCAAATTGCATGGAGCATTTAGATATGAATAGCAGGCCCGAGGGGTGCAGCTGTGCTAGAGAGGTAAAGAAACGGTTACATTTCCTAATTAAATTGTCAGCCTGGATTTTATATTTTTATGTTGTTTTTAAAGTCCCACTTTTCAAATGCTACTAAACAATCCTACCATACCAAATGTTTTTTTTTTACATGGCAAATTTACATGTTGGTTAAATTGGATAGAAATTCCACTTATAATTATGACACAAGGTACCCAGAAAGGACACACACATTGTTTTCCTTTCAATGTTTTTATTATTAATCTTGAAAAGAGCATGCTGTGGATTTGACAGTGGATTATTCTACCAAATTCCCAAACAAACATGTTTAATGTTAGTAAGGACTTCCACATTTGCTGCAAGTTAATTTATGTTATTTATTTAACATCAATTCAATTATGATTTGATATTATAACTAAATAGTTGACATTCTCAAGTGAGTATCTTGTAGAAACATTAAACACAGTTTAGATCACTAACACTAATGTTATCAACTGTAATTGCTTTAAACTAAGTTTTAATCTCCATACTGTGCAATTAAACAAATAATTTGGGAGATTGGCAGATAAAAAAATACTTAGCGATGTCACACTTCATTCCAGCATAGGTAAGAAAGAAATCCATTTGATTTTCCCTATTTTATGAGCACATTTTAATTGAATGTCATAACGACATTCTTCAGTTCTAATGAAAAAAAAGTAAAGCTTGTCTCAGTAATCAGCAATAAAAAGGGGGTCGGGGCTTAGTGAAGGGTCAATAACCACGAATTCCATGCCAATGATATACAGTATGAACAAAACATTAATGATACATCATTTCACATATGATTTGTACAATATTCGCCCCAAAACCAAATTTGTGTGACTTTAAACCAAAACACCGAAATTTTCATGACATGTTAGACTAGAAATAAGTGGCTAAAGAAGAGAAAATTGGATTTGAAGTCTCCTGCGCTATGAGGAAATAAATAATAAAATAAAATATAGGCTGCTTAAGTCACTATGGAAACCAATGACCTAGTGAGAATTGCACTGTCTGGACAAAATATGTCATGCGAGTGTAGCCCAGCACTGAAATGTTTATTGTTTATTTGAGATTTGCATTAATTGTTTTCAACAGAAATGATTTGTCAACCACAGGGTTTTACTGTGAATGTGCTCTCTTTTATTTGCTGTTTTTACCATTTTCTCTACCAAATGTTATATTTAATTTGCTGTGTATTTTAATATTATCATTTTACCTGGTCGAATGCGTACGTTCCCTAACATGTGTGTGCATCCATACACAAATGCATGCAAAGCATATGTTTGTATACCATGTGTGTATGCCTTTACATAAAACCTCACTTGTTTTTCCACTGTTGTGTTTGGTGCTTTTTTATGTTTCTCACAGTCAATGCTAGACTGATGTTGTATGTCGCACTTCCACTTTTAATCATTTTGGAAAGCCTGCTGTTTCTCACTAGCCAGCTCTTGAAGTTAACCTCATCCGATTTTATGTCAAAGGTTTTAAAAGGTACACGAAGACTGTACCTTAATCTTAGAAAGACATGTTTGACAGCAGGGAATTCATCAGATAACATATGCAGAAGATTAGAACCAGCCCTACATTTTAGCATATATTTATCACAGTCTTTCATTGAGAATTACTAATCAGATTCTGAGATCAAGTAAACAAATGCTATTTTACATCATTTCCTATTGATTTCACTGCAAAAAATGACTTTCTTACTTAGTCTTTTTTTCTTGTTTTCCAGTAAAAATGTCTTAACATTCTTGAATCAAGAAGCATTTTCTTGATGAGCAAACTGACCTAAGAAAGTCTTGTTTTAAGTAAAAAAGTATTACATTTCAGTGAATTTGTGCTTAAAACAAGCAAAAAAATCTGCCAATGGGGTAAGAAAAATAATCTTGAATTGAGTGACTAAGAAAAAGGTAAACCTTAGTTCAAGATTATTTTTCTTACCCCATTGGCAGATTTTTTTGCAATTTTACTGGAAAACAAGAAAAAATTACTAAATAAGAAAGTCATTGTTTGCATTGTTAATGGTTAATTCTACTTGTAATTTTTTCTTTGGCCTAAACCTTTTACTTTTACCCTCATTGCTATTCATATACTGTATGAAAGATGAATTATAACCCCATAAATTTACATTACATAAACCGTTGCTTCAAGGGTATTTTGTTTTTTTTATTTTATTTTATTTTGTGTATCCAAGTAAAAAAGAATGTCCTACAATTTTCTATTGTACATATACAATATAACAGGTGGGACAAATTGTCACAATAAAAAATAGCATTGGGCCAAAAAATATGAAAATGTCTGTTTTCAGAGGGTCTGTACATGAATGCTAGCTTGTTCCTATTTCTTTCAGTGTTCCTGAGCACTGCATCAGTTACTGAAGCTACTAGATCAATGATGCCTACACGGTCTACATATAGAAATTCTGTGATGTTGGACTTAACCAATTCTCTTCGGTTTTCTCTTCTTGTGATTTGTTTGTTATTGGTAACGCATTTTAGATTTCTATGCTAAACTGAAGTGATTTTTTTCTTTATGGCAAGAGAATGTCTCTTTATTGACACGTTGCTATGAGAACTGTTATTGAAAATAACCAATAATATTTCTGTCCAATTTCACATTTGCTGATCAGTTCATAATGCTTTGGGAATACAGCTAACTAAACGTTAACCATGAAAAAATATAAAATACAAGAGATTGTAGTTCATACATTACATGCTGTAAATGTAAATAAATTGTTTTTTTCTAAAGTGTGCAGGGGGTTAATGCTCATTTTCTGTAATTCTTCAGTTTTGTATCATTTGAGTCTCTTTCTCTGTAACAAAGCCTTAATGTCAGTTCACACAAAATCAGAAAAATAACAGCTGGAGAATTACATTCAGAACAGGCGTACATATCAGACAATGCCATTTTGTTTCAGGGGTAGATATTAACCTCGCCTCTGCCTTCAATTTTATACCTTGTATAATATGTTCTTTTAGAGGCAGGGTAATATCTTACATAAAAGGCAATATTTCTGACTTATGTTCCAAGCACTGATTGGTGGTCTGGCCTGAAGATATAAGGACCTGCATGTAAAAGCTCTTTAAGTTTTGTTCTGTTAAGTTTTGTGCAGATCATATCAATTATTAATTGATAATCAATTAATCATTAGTGGTGTGTTCAATTCTCCCGTAAAAGCACGCGGCAGCAAGGAGAGAGCAGGAGAAGGAGCATGCGCAGACGTCACTTTCACTTGTGTCCAGGTTAGAGAGAGAGCATACGTTCGCGAAGTTCAGATGTTTGTTCACTGCATTTGGGTGATGAATGTTATATAAACGGTGGATATAACTCTGGATTTGGAGATCGTTTGAAACTGATTTGGAGCCGTCCCAGCGCTGAAAAATGCCGGAAATGAACAGCATGCGGTGAGTGAAACTGATGTCTGTGTTTTGTTTCCAATGTGCTTTAGTTCAGCCTACCCCTCCCCCCCGCACGCGCCTTATTTAATTTGGAAACAATCGTAAAGCTGTATCTTTTATAAATGTGATCAAACTAAATAGTCTTCGAAGATACGAAGTATGCTATACAACTCTATAGTTCTCAAGATTTATATGAGATTGGCAGAAACCACGTGTGTTACGCCCGCTTTAAACCATGAACATATAAGCAGTGCATTACAAAATGGAGAAAACACAATACTTGGATAATTTATTTGACTTTTTTGGCAAACAACAGCATATCAGGCAATGTGGGTTTTATTGTTATATGAAAATGCATAGAAAATAAAAAGTTCAAAGGAAATAAAGCATGCTTGACTATCACTTACTAGATTTTATTGTTTATTGTTCTTCACAGCAAAGTCATTGATGAACCATTTTTGGTTCCAAAAAGAACCATTCAGTCAAATGTTCTTTAAAGAACCATCTCTTTCTTACCTTTTTATAATCTTTTCGCCACAAATAACCTTTTGTTAAATGGAAGGATCCTTCAGATGTTATCGGTTCTATAAGGAACTACTTTAGCTGTTTAAGAAAGCTTTTCTATAAACCTAGGATATGGATAAAATCCAGAACATTAGATATAGCCTACAGTATGCGTTTATACTGACTTTAGAAACAATCCAGAAATGAATTAAGGTCTAACGTTTGTTATTTCGTTTTTTTATAGTACAACGGTTCAAATTAAGTGTCAGTACTAATAGATCCTCAAGCCAGTTGAATCACTTTTATTCCATGCCAAAACGTGAATAGGTTATCATTCAGATAAGGAAACCAATGTGAAGAAGCACTAAGCCACAGGTTCGGTTTAAACACTTCATAGAACTGACGTCAAAACGAGAGACTAGTGACCTCTAGACATCCAGAGGCGCTTCTCGGTTCAAGATGGACTTGATTTTACGGCACCTTCTGTTGAGTTATGAGCCACTTGACATCTAATCCATAGGGCTTAGACTGAGGTCTGCACAGCACTAGAAACTTGCGAATTGAATTTATAGGTGCTTCGCATTGTCTCGTTCCCCACATGATTAATAGCACAGGGCCCCGTGACAGACGGAAGTACATCAGTTAATTAATTTTGCCTGGACAATGCCATTAGCCACACAGGAAGAGGGCGGGGTGCGGAGGAACAGAATACAGGTGCAGTCTGTCTGTCTGCATGTCCTGGCCCACAGAGTCTGTCGCCTGTAATAATTAATCTCTTCGGTGATTCACACAAGCTGTCAGCAGCTCTCATCACATTTACAGGTAGCAGTATCTCCCATCACTGCAATTACTGTGATATGGAAGGGATCAATTACACAACATATCGTTTGAGAGATGACTGGTTTCTCCACAAAAGAAACGCTGGCATCTTTATCTTTCGAATAGCGCCAATATAGTTATCTGCGGTTATGATCTATTCCGGTGGATTGGCAGGGGAGCGAAGATGAAATTCAGGGAGCTCGGCAATGCCAGGAAGTCCACTTACTTCTCTCTCCGCTGAAACATTTAGGTGTCATATCAATTAATCTTCTCCTCTTAAACTGATGGAGGTATTTGAATAGAGGAATCTACCAACTTCTTTCTGTTACAGTGCAAATTAAAAGGGCAAACATGGTTTGCTGTCCATGACGGAGGGCCCGGGCACAAGACTCGATCTGAAGTACACCTCTGGACTCCCTAATTGAAATGGAAATTAAATGGACACGAAGGTTGTGCAGGAATGCCAGAAGAACCATCGCTGGACTGAGGTAAACTGCCATTTAGTGCTCAGAGTAATGTTCACTCTCCTCCCTTGGTTAGAACTCCGTTAAAGGAACAAATCCTTGTAGGTGTATTATCCAGTAATTTCCCACTTTACCACAAAACTCCATGCTAATACATTTCCTCCAGGCTATTTTCGAAAATATTTGTTTTAGTTCATTTTACAGCACATTTAATAAGCAAAGCTGCTTCAATGTCAGACAGGCAACCCAGCTTAGAGCGATGAAGCCGCATAAACTCCAAGGTCTGTTTTCCACCTCTTTGATTAGGGACCTGACATGGAAATTTGCACGTTATTTGATGTGAATAATTTGCGCGGGTCCCTCGCTGTGCAGCGTGCTTGCATTTTTAAGGCCGGGGTCACCCTGGAACATCCACAGAGATTGCTCTTCGACCCGGGGGGCAGCCATTTCGGGCAACTGATGTTGTCTCCTCTCTAAAGTCGCAACATCATTCTTCAAACAGCGCCTGTGATTGTAATGCTTATCTTCGGTCTCTTCATCTTTAGCAGAGAGTAATTAACAGCTAGCACGAAGAGTCTGTCTGGTGCTAAACTGTAATTACAAGTCCCATTACTCCAAGGGGGCGTTCAAAGCAATTAGCATTTCTCATACAGCGGCCTGAAAAGTAAGATGAGAGCATTTCGTTCAATTTGATGGTGTTACGTTCTCCAGATTTATGCGCGCTATTGCGCCACCAAAAATGTACTTGATGTTTACTAGCTTTGATCCAAACTGAATTATGTACTCAGTAATAATGCCATTCCTACATCAGAGAATTCGGTAGAAAATTACGCTCTCATTGATATTGTGCATCACATCATTAGACTGCTATGAATCTTTAGCTGTTTTGTCAAAGAGGATGCTTGAAATGTACGTCACAAAAGCTAAAAAGACAACACTCATTTATGTAACGTCATTCTGTTTTTTAATAACTTGGTGATCTTTCAGAGGCACTGACAAGGCTTACAAATTTTTCGAGCTTCCTGTGGGGGTGTGCTTTGGTTTGAAGGTTCTGAAACCTTTTTTCAATATGTTGGATACTTTTACACAAATCGTAATACTACAGCATACAATGATATTGTTGAAAACTGTGCACTAACAAAATGAGAAATGCAGATTACGAGCCAGAATCTCATCAACCAGCAGTGCCTACACGGGAGTACAGACATTTTGAAAGAATTTTGAAATGCGCTCTCCAAACTTTAGACAGACATGAAGCATAAAATCCTGTAAAATGTCATAATTTAGTTTTGCAATAATATTTGTTTAAAAAAAAATGACTGGAAAAGTTAAACATGTTTATTAAAAGGGGGTGTCCTTTCCATATACTTCTGTCAATATAGTTTATTTGCATATGTGTGTATATCACATGAATACACATATCATTTTTTCCCCTTTTAAAACATAGTAAAGAGATCATTCACCCAAAAATGGAAATTCTGTCATCATTTACTTACCGTCTTGTCATTTCAAACCTGTATGTCTTTCGTTTTTTTCTATAGAACACAAAAGAAGATATTTTGAAGAAAGCTGGCAACTGAACAGCGCCGGCACCGATTCACTTCTATTGTATGGACACAAAACCAATGCAAATCGGTTGCAACGTTCTTCAAAATATATTTTTTATGTGTTCAACGGAAGATAAAAAGAGTCATACATGTTTGACATGACAAGAGGGTGGGTAAATGATGACAGAATTTTCATTTTTGAGAGAACTATCACTTTAAGAAACGAGTTTGTTCCTGGTTAAAACAGTCTTCATTCACAAATCCCTGCTCAAACCCATGCCTGTTATGATCACACATGCATGTCTCGAGCGGTTTACTCAGTGTGCTTATTTAGCTGTTGTTTATGTACCTACTCTGTAATCTGTACGAGGCTTTGTCCTTGCTTAAGTCATCATTTCACTACTCTAATTGCATCGAAGTGCAATCGCTTTTTCTTGGTCACAGATGGCAAACATCCGCATACAGCCTCGGTTCAGTCTCTGTGTGCCATTCACTTCACGATTGAATAAAAAGAGATCACAGGGGATAGACTGATGAGTTGAGCTCTGTGACATCTTCAAATTGATGTGTGGAGACAGAGAGTTAAAAAAAACGAATCTTGTTGTTGCACAAAGAGCGTCGGTACTGATGGGACACTCCTTTGACTGTCTGGCACATATTAAGGTGTCTTTCAGCATTCTCTGTGATGTGTTGCCTGCGGAATTGGCATTCTTTGTTAGTGTTTGTGTTCCAAGCTTTACTACGGAGAAGACGGTGAGTGTTTGCCATCTGTGTAGATAGAAACACCTGCAGTGCGCTTCAGATTACAGAGGAACTTCTCCATTGCATTCATTTGTAAATGTCAGGTACGAATATAATATAAATTAAGCTTCCATTTCTGCCTCTGATTGCCTCGTCCTCTTTGTTGGGAGAATCACAATCCGAACTCATCAGAGCTGGAATAGCGGGGGGTTGGCAGAGAAACAAATTTAATAAAAGCTGGCATTACCTGATTTAGTTTAGGTAGTTGTGAATTAATGAAGTATTAATTAAAATAAAATGTATGTAGCGAGATATCAAGGTAAGTACACTGACTTGGCACACACTGCTATACTTGAATATTGCAGGTAATGTAAAATAAATGTCTATAGATACACTGAACACCTACAAACACTGCATATTTACTAAATGCGTTTATTACAATACACACAAAAAAATAGTTGATCACTGAACTTACTTAAAGCCATAGTTCACCCAAAAATGAAAATTCTATCATCATTTACTCACCCTCAGATTGTTCCAAACCTGTATAAATTTTGTTGTTCTGCTGAACACACTGGAAGATGTCTGTAAGAATGTCAGATCTCATTCCCCATTTACTGCCATAGTATAGGGAACATAAATACTGTGAGTCAATAGGGCATAAGATCTGGCATTCTTCAATTTACTAATTTTTCCAAATACGTTCAGCAGGACAACAAAATTTACACAGGTTTGGAACAATCTGAGGGTAAATTA
The DNA here is from genome assembly GCA_006030095.1 of Triplophysa siluroides. Taxonomy (NCBI): domain Eukaryota; kingdom Metazoa; phylum Chordata; class Actinopteri; order Cypriniformes; family Nemacheilidae; genus Triplophysa; species Triplophysa siluroides. The sequence continues at coordinate 933,812 of VCII01000702.1, forward strand.
TGAAAGATTTTATTTTGGGGTGAAGTATCCCTTTAAGTGGGTTGACCATAATGAAATCCATTTGTTTTTGTTTTTATACATCATGTACTTTGAACAGGGTGACAAATCCATTGAGTGTGGCATGATGACTGTTTCAGATGGACTGTAATGCAAAATATCTCAATCATTAAAATAGACTATTTTAATATATCTATAAATGTTCCATATTTCCTATCAGAAAATAACTTGTCCATGGTGAAATGCTAACTACATGTTTGGCATATGATTTCACTGTTACAAAAAGGTTTCTCTGCTTTTCTATTTGAATTCCAACTCAGTTATAGACAAACACATTAAAGGAAGTATATTTCTCACTGCTGAGTGGGCCATGGCAGATTAATTATATTTTACATCCTGTAGGAGTCTGAATCTAGTAATGTACTGTAATGTACTGTGTGGTCATATTGTTGGCAAACTGCCATTCCTATAACGTTAATGATTACAATATTATGCTAGGAACCGCAAATTAATCTAAGTTAAAACTAACTGGATGACATTATTTTACACATTCAATTGTTTAGAATGCAGTATGCATTTTATGTGTGTGCCAGTATGTGAAAATCTCCCTTTCCATGTGACATGCAAATCCACTAGCGAACCACACACACAGTAAGTACGTTAGTAAGTAAAATGTATTTATATAGCACCTTTCACAGACAAGGAGGGGTCACAAAGTGTCTTACAATAAAATAATATGAGTAAAATACATATGCATTACCATGAGCTGTGTGGAGCTACCACACAGAAAGCATGATCACAACTAATAAGTCTTGGCCTGAAGAACTCAATGGGCGTCCAGGGGTGTGTGCCTGCACTAGATCCTGAATATAAGAAGGGGCTTGACCATGCAAGGCCCTATAAGTAATAACTACAATTTTGAAATGCAATCTGAAATTAATAGAAAGTCAATGAAGTGCTTTAATCACAGGGGTAATATGTGACCCCCTGCTGGACATCGTCAAAATCCTAGCAGCTGCATTTTGTACAGTTTGTAAACAATTCAACGAAGATTTGTTCAAGCACGTGCACAAAGCATTACAGTAGTTTAATAGTGAAGAAATAAGAGCATATACAAGCATCTCCGGTTCTTTTTTTTGAAACCATAGATCTAATCTTAGCAATGTTCCTGAGATGGAAAAAAAAGAAACGAACTACAGACTTAACATGCTGTTGTTACACATTGATCTATTAAAAATAGCAACTAAATTTATAACATCTCCACTGTCATTAGATGTTAAACCACCAATAGCCTGCGGAATCTTAGAGGTAATGTTGTCTGGGGCAATAATTAACACCTCAGTCTTATCTGTATTAAGTTGCAGAAAATTGTCTGCCATCCAATTGTTAATGGCGAGTAAACATTCCTGTAAAAGCAACAACTTCTCTAGCCTATCAGGACTAAAATACATGTATGATTAAATGTCATCCGCATAAAAGTGATAAGAAATTAATTTGAAACTGCTAATTATCTCGGCAAGGGGAAGCATATACAGATTAGCATGGGGCCAAGCACAGAACCTTGTAGCACACCACAGGACAAAGAAGCAGACTTTGACATGAAAGATCCAATGGATACAGAAAACTCCTATCAGAAAGATAAGACAAAAACCAATTAAGTCTACCAATCAAAGTGCAGTGATCAACAGTGTCAAACGCTGCGCTGAGATCTAGCAAGACCAGCACAGAACATTCACCTATAACAGCCGCCATCTCCACAATGTTACATCAAGGTTGCACTTCTTCTACAGAGCTGAACAACGGCATGTTTAAAACATCTAGGAACTTGACCTAGTCTAAGAAATAGATATATAATTGAGACCATGCAAGGCCAATAGATATTATGGATTTCATTAGCAGAGATGAGGGCACAATATAAACAAGGCTTAAGAAGGCCTTAAGTCTTGAAGGTTTCATCATACCCACTACCTTAATCATTTCATTAATTGAAATGTTACGAAATGAATCCAAAGTTGAAAGTCTTTGTTCTGTATGTGTGATGGGGTTCACAATACAAAAAATATGCAAGAGACCAAATATATAAAGCTCCTTAAGCATTAAGTACTCTGGTGCAAAACATACGATGAAACAGCGTCTAGTTTCACCGTAAATCTTTGTAAATGACAGGGTGTAAAAGCACCGATAACAGGGAATTTATTTCAACAGCGGGCCTGAGATCTGACAACAACCCCAGTACCTTAAAAAGGAACAAAGTAGGGAAAGAAATCCAATTTGAACAGGAGAGGAGTGGGACAGGTCCACCTTAGCACTAGGACTCAGTTCTAAGAGAGGCACCTGACACCGACACAATGATGGCGCTGTCACAATGACATCTCTCAGTGCTGGAGAGATAGACATGTGATACTGGAATGAGTAATAGAGGTTTGCAGCCGCAATCTTTGTCACTCATCGTGTTTGTTCTTGGAGTAGGGGTTGTGGCTGCTATATTGCATGTTATAAATCTCAGTCATAAACAGCAATTTTACACAGCTGAGATTCTGGCACATGTTACTCTCATTTACATTTATGTTGTAAGTCATAATGAATCATTGAAAAATCAAACCTCTCAAAAAAATCTTGTCATACCCTCATATTTTGCCTCCCTTATTATTCAGATGCTTTTGCATTGAATTTCATCAAAGGTTTGAGAGCAGCATGTCTTCTCATGCTTAACATCAACATCATTTGTGCACAAACGGGGTTCTTTGCTATTCATTAGTGTAATCCTGTAGCTCATCTGGTAAAGCGGGGTATTAGCAACACTAAGGATATAGGTTTGATTCTAGTGAACAGACATGGTGATAAAATGTATGCACTGTAAGTCGCTTTGGATAAAAGCATGGATCTGCAAAATGTAATATGTGAAAATGTCTCTCGTTGGGTGTCATTCATGAAAAACTGTGTAAATCATTCTGTGTGCATCATTTTGAAAACAATTCTTATGCAAATTGTCCCATTCATTTTAATGTGGTGATTTACGTAAGAATGGTTTTATGAACAATTTACACAGAAATTCGCTCTGCAAATGTTTCATTAATGAGGTCTATTGACCTTAAATGCAAAGAGGGTCATTACTTTCAGCATATCTAATCAAACAACACCCAAGCTGCAATAAAACACTTTCCATATTAGAAACATATTTTACATTTGTGAGTAGATATACATTTCAGAACAAATCACAAAAAAATGGAAATTCTCTCATTCATTAATCACCCTCATCTCAAGCCTGTACGACTTTCTTTCACACAAAGAAGAACGCAGAATGTTGACAACGTTTTATATAGTAAATTCAGTGACCATGATTCAAAATGGATCAATAAATTATTTTAAAAAGCCTACAGCCATGACTATGTACTTACACCCTAAGAAAAATAAAGCTAGATTATCAAATGCTAACGGACAAATATAACAGCTCTCTCTTTATTTTGTCAATAAGATCATTTGAAAATTTGCATTATAAGATAGTTTTGAGATTCCCCCATATTCTGTCAAACATTAGCATGAAGTTAGCTCAACCAATTTATTACAGCAGGCCAAACGATATGCAGTGAAAAATGCACTGTACAGTTCTGTCAGACAGTCATTTCCTTTATGATAAAAACATTAATTTTATTTGTATAATTGGATAACTCTTTGTATATAATTTACATACATTTTATTCTTTACAGTACCAGTGGAACAAGTCTAATATTACTGACTATTATTGTTTTTAATATGAATTTCACACACAATACATTTTATTCATCCTTAACCAGAAATCTTATGAAACGGGTCTGCCGGGTGAAAAGTCAGTTTTAACATAATTAGCCCAATTTGCCACACAGTGGTCTGGTGACGATCAATGAACAAGTCTGCTATCTATGGCAGTAGTGGACTTTTGATGATCAAACAGTAACAAGTGAGTCAGGCAGCACATAATTAGATGTTTGCAAAGTGTCAGATTCTGTTAGATAACAAGACTGTCTCATAAGTCCCTTTACATTTATTCATTTGGCAGACACTTGTATCCAAAGCGACTTACAAGTAGGAGAGCATACAAATTTTTCTCAACACACTGAACAGTACCGTTAGTTGCAAGGCTATGCTATTAGGAGGATTAAAGCTGGAGTAAGCAAGGGAAAGAATGAAAAAACAAGATTTTTTCATTTTTTTTAAGACACAAGACAGACAGTTATCGGTTAGTCAAATACAGAACAGGTCTGTTTTGAGCAGTTTTTGAAAGTTGTAAAGGATGCTTCTATATATAGAAAAGAGGAGAGGAGCAAGAATTGATCCCTGAGGAACTCAGGATGTCTCCCCTCTAAAGGATACCTTAAAGGATCTGCCTGTGAGAAAAGAGTCAAACTAGTTGAGTGCAGTTCCAGAGATGCCCAGTTTGGAGAGAGTGGACAGCAGGATCTGGTGGTTCACAGTGTCAAATGCAGCAGAGAGATCACGCAGATGAAGGACAAATTACAAGGATTTAGTCCTTGCCTAATGTAGGTTTTCAATGACAGACAGGAGAGTGGTCTCCATAGAATGTCCTTTCTTGAAGCCGGATGCAAAGGAGAATTTTGGAGACATCAGTCTCCGAGGGGGGATAGAAAGGGATTTCAGGTTAGCAAGGGGTAAGAGATTTAGCAGAGAATTGCCTGCTGATGGTCAGCAGCAGTCAGCGAGGTATTGGCACGAGGTGGAGGGGGACAGAGAAGAGTGGAGAAAGTTGAGAAAATTTGAGGCAGGTTAGATGCAACTTGGGATTTTGTTTTAAAAGTACTTGGTTTGGCTGCAGACATATCAGTAGCAAAGGAGTTAATAATATTTTGATACTTAAAGAGATCAGCAGGGTCTCTAGACTTGCGCCACTTCCTCTCTGCAGCCCTTAGCTTGGTCTGATGGTCGCGAAGAGTCTCAGAAAGCCAGGGGCAAGAGGGTGTAGCACATGCAGGCCTTGAGGTAAGAGGGCAGACACTGTCAAGGTTAAGGTTGTACAGAGAATATCAGTAGCTTCCCTCAACGTTGAGAGATGAGAAAACGTTTGTGTGGAGGGTAGGGAGAAAGACACGATGGATGAAAAGCAGTTGGGAGAGAGGGAACGAAGATTATGATGGAAAGAAACATGGTTATGGGTGGAAGGTGAGATTACAGGAAATGTTACAGTGAACTTTTTAAAAAAATGGGAATAACTAGAATATTATTAACACTGCAGTTACGACTCCAAACAAGATCTAGCTGTTGTCCTCCTCTGTGGGTGGGAGGGGTGTTGGCCCTATGAAAGTCAAACGAGGAGATGAGAGCCAAGTCAGCTGCTTGTGGTTTGTCTAGGTGCATGTTGAAGTCGCCTAACATTACCAGTGGAGTGCCGTCTTCAGGGATAGAGGACAACAGCCTGTCAAGCTCTTCTAAGAAGTTCCCCAGTTGACCTGGAGGGCGATAGAGGACAACACAATATATTTTTGATGGATAAGTGATGGCATGGTATTCGATTGAGGAGTTGCTGCAAGGAAAAAACAGAGGTGTGAATTTCCAGGTGTTGGAAACAAGCAAACCTGTTCCACCTCCAGAAGGACGAGGAGTGTGGGTGACGTTGAAGTTGGTGGAGAGGTCCGATAGACTAGCAGTGTTGTCTTTGCAGATCCATGTTTCCGTTAGTGCCAGAACATTGAGATTAGACTGCCGGGATGAAGTCTGCCTTGTTGACAGATGACTGGAAGTTCCAGAGGCCTACAGCCAGACAAGGAGACTGTGGAGGGCTAGTGCAAGTGACCGAGCTGAAGCTGACGTCCCCACTGTGTATGTGTGTAAGTGCATCTACGGTGGACAGTCTGAATGTACTGGAAACACATGTTAGTAGCAACAAAAAAAAGACAGTAGGCAAGTAAGTGAAAGGAAAAACTAAATAAAAGCTTAGCGTGGCATGCCTTGCCGCTGTCGCTGCTTGGTGGAGTCGAAGATTGGCTGCCGCTTAACAAATCAGTGTTAATATAATACAGGCTCCCTGATTGCTTAATGGGTCAGTGATCAGAGCCCACCTACTCAATTAACAGCTCAAGGCTTCAAAGTGACTAAAAGTGCTAGGTGAAAAGTAACTCAAGCTAGATGGCCAGGTGCTAACAACAGCTACTTAACAAACAACAGTTTACCTTAAAAGCAGTGCAGGAAGTTCAATAGTACTTTGCACATAACAGCTACTATTCCAGTTCAAACAAACACAGCAAGCTCGCTACAGCTAGCTAGGCAGACAAAGTGCTTTAATGCATAATGTTACATTCACTGGCACAATAATCCAAGAGGATTACAGTTACTGCTAAAGCTGAACAGACATACAGTATTAATGGATTTTGGTATCTTCATGGCTAATAAAAAATCTTTAAATAAATCCCAGAAACCACACATCCTAATGTTTGTTAGATCATATTGCAAACAGAACATTCACAATCGTTTCAAAGCTACAGTCATCCTGCAACATCCTTCAACAAGAGCAGATTAAAAAAATCATGCATTGTTTTAAAGGTCCAATGTGTATTTTTTTAGGCTCTATTGACAGATATGCAATTTAATATACAAAACTATGTCTTCAGAGGTGTATGAAGACCTAACATTAAGAAGTGTTATGGTTTTATTATTTTAGAATGAGCTATTTCTATCTACAAAGCAGGTCCCCTTTCATGGAATTCGCCATGCTGATTCTACAGTAAACCAAATGGATAAATTGCTCTACAGACAGGTTTCGTAAATACGTTATGTCCTTTGGCAAAGAAGCGAAAGCGTGACAACACCTAGGTTCCGTGTCAGCCACTGTAGTTCTTCGTAAGGGAGGAGCGAGCGGTTGAGCCATCATTGGAGTTCAAAACCTCACCACTAGATTAAATAAATTTCATACACTGGACCTTTAAAAAACAATTATAAAACTGATACACTAAATTGTAGGTAAATATGTAAATAAAGTATGACGCACAGCTGCGAAACGGTTCACAGTTTGGAAACATACACTATTACCATGAATATTAGAATATGATTGGACTTGTAACTGATGTGACTTTGATGTTGTCCAAGTTTATGTGAAAACTGTGAAATTGGCAGCTATTTCATACATATTGGTAGAGCCCAAGATCTGCCAGTGGCTTTGTGGGCTGTCCAAAAAAAACACACATACACACAAACAAAAAAACCAACAATCTCTCCATGACAGCCACTCAGACATGTCAACTGAGCTCTGAAAAGAGAAGATTTTCTGAACAAATGGCTCCTTCAAAGCCATACAACCATTTTCTTCTCCTGAAAACCCCTTGCCCTCATCACACTATCTCTTGACAACCTCTCAAGAGTTTTTGGCATTAATGTGTGAACATCCACAGTGCACGCCAAGCCACTCGGGTCTCAATCTGCAGTGGACCCAATGGACATATGGAAGCAGCAGTTTTAGACAGTATTGTCAACACTGGGGAATCTGCAAGTCGCCTGCAGCGCCACACACTGCCTGTCAGGCAAAGATATCTGGGACATGTCAAGAGGTGTCAGTGAGGCTTCATTTCTTTTGAAAGAGAAATGTGTGTGATATTAAAAAAAAGCTTTATGAAAGAAGAATATTAAGTTGACATCTATTCATAGCTCTTTTAAATGTGGAGGCCCTGGAGGGATGGGATTTGTTTGTAAAAATGAACAAGTTTTATCTATTTACATGGCACGTTTAAATTGTTAAATTGATAAGCAAATTAAGTTCAACAATTCAATCAACCAAGCCTATTACTTCAGATTATAAGACTCGTAAGGGACATTTCATCTTTTAAAGACCTTTAATGTCAAAAACGATGATGCTGCAGACGAATATAAAAGAGTTCAAATGCTGTTGTTGATGTATCTTAAAACTGTCAGAATTTATATCCGTTTATGGCAACCTCAAAACCATTCAGAACGGCGAAAAGTTATGTTTACCTTGGTTGTTTGACAGCAGCTCACGGTTGTTTATGATACCAGGCTCATGAGATATCACGTTAGTCTATCACAGCGTCTGCCGGGTACCAGTCTGACAGCTTCTTTTGAAGATGGTTCAACAGTGTGCCCACAAAAAAACAGCTGAAACCATCTGACCAGGATCCTCTCCTCGCTTCATCATTACTTTCTCTCTCTGTTGGCTTCTGAAGCCTGAGAAAAATTAAAGGGCCCTTCAGAGCGTGCAATGTTGTCATTTGAAATGGATATCTCAGTTGTGAAATTGTGCACTCTCATCCCTCTCCATTTCTATGAAATATGTACCAGAGAAAAACAAATGAACAAGCAAAAGATGATGCTCCGGTGTAGGTGTCATGGTGATTCATAATCCAGTTATGGAAAACAGAGAATAGACATGTATCACTTGCCAGCCTGATAGGATCCTAAATCATTTTGTGGCTGCATAACATGCACTGAACTTTTTTGTTTGCCTTTGGCAGACTAAAAATAAAGACATAAGAGGTTGGGAAAACATAGGATTCATTGTGCAATGTTTATGTGTGTTTATGAATCACAGACATACTGAGGTCCTGACTCTGAGATTTCCTGTCCCAAACAGGGACCACCTGTCCAGCTTAAAAGAAGAATCAAAAGGTCACTACAATGTATCATTACTGTACAGTCGAGTGCTGGTTAGAATGTGGCTTTACTTTTCTAACTCAGCAGAAAATCCAGGTCACAAGATGATAAAGAGCACCAAACAGGGCTGTCATCAATAAAACTATGCAATTTGGGAAGGAAGGAACACAGTTCACTTTTATGACCTGTCAGCTGTCAGAAATCCTCTCAGAAATAAAAAGGTTCTTTGTGATTTTAAAGGCTATGAACAACAAACAACTGTGATTTATGAACAATGTGATTAAAGCTTTTAAACACGTGTCAAAAACACTTCTATATGGGTCTCTAGAGAGAACCCCTGCTCTATGACCAGGACTGAACATCAAATTCACAGCATATATTCTGAGTATACAGAAATAAGTGTGGTCCAGGTGGGATTGGGGATGTATACAGCACACATATCTAGTTCAAAGACAAAATTAGTTTGCAAGCATGTGTGAACAAAGAGTGTACATGTATCACGTGAATAACCGCATCACATTTTTTTAGTATCTCTTAAATCTTGGACTGTTTATCACATAAAGCTATAAAATGATTTAAGAAGGTTTGGGATATAACGCATGAGGTATACAGACTGCAGTACTTTTATTGGCTTTTTGGAATTTGTCAGTTGGTGTCACATCATCTCATTCCTCATCCTTTTGTGTTAAATGAATGAGATGGAAAAATTAGGGATGCACGATATATTACCGGCCAAATCGGTATCGGCCAACAAATGGTCATTTTCAATGTTATCGGTATCGGCCGCTAATAAAACTTAGGCCGATATATTATAGCCGATGAATTATGAATCATTTTTCTGGTTGAACCACTGCATGGTGCTCACAGTTAAAATCCAGCACAGTGCCGTCTTTCTGTCATGATCATTCACTTACTGCTATAAGCAAAACATTGTTGATGTAGTATGTATAGATATTCATGAATGTGTAAATTATAGGAAAAAAAGCATATTGTTTGAAACCGACTGCTGTCTGAATGCTTTCTGTCTTGAGACCTGTTAGACTTGTGGCTATTGAGAACACCTTTCTGGGTTGCTCTGGAAGAACATCTTTAATTTGTTTATTAAATAAACATTATACCAGGAAAAGTTTTAAAGAAGATTTAAAGAATTAAAGAATCTTTAATTAGTGTAAAGTAGGCTTGGTACATGATTTGGAGAAAAAAAAAATCAGTCTCAGAAAATGTCTTATTATTTAGATACGGAATATCGGTCAATATATCGGTTATCGACTTTCAATGTTCAAGAATTATCGGTTACCGTTATCGGCCAAAATGTACATATCAGTGCATACCTAGGAAAAATAAATGATTTTTCCAGCAGTATCACCAAAATTATTGTTATTATTTGCATATTTTAATAGTCGTTTCTTGTAATTAAAGTCTTGTAATTCTTGTTTCATTTCTGCTCACAAAACAACAGAAACAAGTTATTGTTTATTTTTCAAACAAATTTTATTAACAAATTAACAAATCCAAATACAACTAAAACATTTTGAGTTCTTTGTGTCCAAATGATAAACTGAACAAAAAAAGTCTAAATAAAGAAAAAATGAAAAATACGACTACATAAGAATAACAAAACTAGAATGTATTGTAAACTAATATTTGTATTTTTATAGGCTTTAAACACACTTCAGTCAAAATCACACAGTTTAGCATGCTCTAGTAAAGGTCCAAGCACGAAATTATCCATTTTTGGGGTTTCCCGGACAGGGTTTAAGACTAGTCTGAGACTAATTTGAATGTGAGAGATGCCTTGATCAAAAACAACTTGCACTGACATATTACTGCGATTGTTTTGTCTCAAGATGCCACAGTAATGTTTTTTGTAAAGTATGTTTTTTTATAAAACTTAATTATCCTAATTTAAGTTTAAGATAATCCTTGTCCGGGAAACCGCCCCTAAATGTTTGGCTACCTACACCAGTGTTAAAATTGAAGCGCTGCTCTCGAATTCAAAATCAGCTTTCCGTAACTTGCTCTTTCATTAGATTGACCAGTAACTCCCGTCTTCTTAATTCTGATTGGCCAGTAACTCCCACCTTTCTTACATTAGATTGGACAGTAATTCCCGTTATGTTACACTTGATTGGCCACCTCAGTGATTTTGACATGGGTGTAGTTATGCTGCCATCACTAGCTCTCGGAAATTCGAGAGTTCCCACTTCAACCCGGAAATAATGTATCTCTTTTAATGTTAACAGATACTTCAAATCATTGGCAACATTAATGTTTATGTTAATGTTAGTAAATCCAGACGTGACTTCCGTGTTTGTGGTGGAAATATCCCATTTCTGAGGTGTCTTGAACGAAGCATTATGCTGCCTTCACGTGCTTTTGTAAATTCTTTAGTTCCCACTTCCGAAGCCATGATTCTGAGCTGATTGTGTTGAGGTGCTTTGTTGTCGGAAAAAAATGGAAGATGCCAGATTCATGCTTGTGTGTGTCTTGGGAAAATTATATATGCTTATAGGTTTTAAACGTATATTCTACTGTATAGTTACCGCAGTAAAACGTTTGCTGGTTATTTAGAATATTGTTGAAATACATGCTATTTTCGCTGTATATAAAAAATATAGTTTGCTTCAAATGATTATTCACATATGTAAATATGGTCACAGCAAAAATCTGTTTCTCATCGCCATGTTTAAAGTTTAAGGCCCACCCATCTCAGGAACTCAGGTATCAACTTCCCAGTGGGAAACACGACATCAGAGAGCGTTCATGTGCAATTTTTTACTTGGAAACTCATATTTCTGATAAATCCGAGAGCATATGAAGGCAGAATCAGATAAAGGGGCGGTTTCCTAGACAGGGCAAACCACTTTCATTGACATATCTTAATATCTCATTTATCAGTGTGATTGTGTTGTCTCAAGATGCACACCAGTAATGTTTTTTGTAAAGTAAAGTTTTTATTTTTTTAATTTAGGCATAGTACTGGCTTGTGCTAATCCTTGTCCGGGAAACTGCCCCTTAAAGTATTAATGTTTTAATGTTACTAATGATTAAGTATCTGCTAACATGTGATGGGTAAAGTGTAGGTTGTTACATACCAAAATGTGACGTTTGCCATGCACAGAATGGAAGTGAATGAAGCACGTTGTCTAGTGTGGCTGCACATTTATGTGGAGTGAGTTTTATGATGGGTGTGGATACACCATAGAAACACCATCTGTTAATGTGGCTTGTTACTGTAGGACTAATGCTGCCTTCACGTGCTCTCTGAAATTTGATAATTCCCATTTTTGATGTCATGATTCCGAGCTGGTTGTGTTCAGGTGCTTTGTTGTCGGAAAGAATGGAGGACACCAGATTCATGCTTGCGTGTGTCTTGGGAAAATGCTATATGGTTATATTTTTTAATCATATTGTCAGACTGTGATGCCTAGATACTGCCAAGCAGCTTTTTTTAAATTTAATCTGTTTGCCATTGACAGAAACAGCAATTCAGAAAAATAATTATCTTGATATTGACACTCAACTCTTGCTTTGAGTTACATTACGACTCAAGGATGGTAAATAACAGCTATCATTGTTATAGCTATTAATCAAAATGTGAAATTATTTTTAAAAGAGTGTTTGGCCGAAATGACCTAGACATTCTTTCTCTGTTACAAAGAACACATGAAGGCAGCTAAGTTTGAAAGACAAAATACCTGAGAATATGACAGAAGAATTAATATAAGTATTTAAAATAAGTATTAATAAGTATTGATAACTAAAAATATTATTAATTTACAGAATGTTTAGTAAGAAGATTGTTCAGCATCCTCCTGTTACCGTGGCGCCTGTCTGCTATACACTTCTTAAATGACACCGTCTTCCTTGAGCTGACTGCTCTCCCACCTGCTGCAAGAAGATGTCCCCTGAGTTTCCACTAACAGGCAGTAACAATGCTGACAACCGTGAATTTGTGAGATGGCAGCAAATGCAAAAATGGAAAATGAAGCACGGCCATTTTGCATATTCTGCATACTTCAGCTAGCTATCAAAATGAGTGACCTTTACTTTATTTTATCCTAATCATGTTTATGTTGTTACCAGCCGAGCACCTGCTGTTTATTGCTTGTGTTCAGTATACTGCACCTGTGAAGATCAGGGTCTTTTTCCTTGGACAGAGGAAAGTCATTTAGAGAGATGTGGCAGTTTAATGGAATAGTGTGCGGTGAGCTCTGTGAGAGACAGCTATAGCGTCGTGAGATGAGCAGAGAAAACCCAAGGGTATTACTGTAGCTGTCAGTCTTCAGCCTGTTACCAGCCTGATGAAACCTGGAGCATGAGGACGAAGACAGATCTTGACCATGCAAAGAACTGAAATGGAAAATGAAGTTGAACCCATCTAAAGCAGGCTGACGTTTTATAAAGCTTGTTCATTGCAAAGATTTGGACGAGAGCAGAACCAACTGGTTGATGAACGTTGAACACTATTTTAGTTTTTGGCAAGTAATATCTGATAGGATTTTGGTAATGCTGGCATGAACGCATGATAATTAACTTCACTAAATCAATTTATTTATTTGTATGTTATCTGACGATACACTTGAGATGCTATGTAAGCCATGTCAGTCATTTTGTACTATGAACTGAATGTGTGGCTGTGACCACATGAACACGACCAAACAGTTCTTGGACCCCACTGACCACAATAGTAGGAAAAATTACTTTATAATTTTTTTGTTCTGTTGAATGTAGGACAGCAAACAGTTCTGGGGCACTTTGCACTACCTATGTCATTTGTTCCTACTATGGTATTCAATGGTGGACAAGAACTGTTGGTTACAAGCATTCATCCAAATATCGTTCTCCGCATCCAAGCAAATAAAATAAATGTATACAGGTTTGGAACAACTGTGAGTGAGTAATTGGGTGAACTATCCCTTTAAAGAATCAATGTCTGCTTGTGAGTTTTTCTTCTGTGTATTTTACAAAAGCATCATATTCATATTAGTAAAGATGCACCGAAATATCAGTCAATAATGAGCATCGGCCGGAATTTTTCATGCTATCGGCCTGCTTAAAATTACACGTGGTTATTTTTATGATTATTAAAATAAATATGTACAGTAATATGATTAACACATCCGAGGTCCAACCAGGGTGATCTGATATTGCTAGTACTGTAAAAATACCGTAACCATACAGGAAATAACTTGGACAGCAGCTGTGTTTCTTTTGTGTATTCATTAAGACTGAACAGTGAAGTGTTCAATATTGTTTAAGCTTGTGATGCATAATCCTGCAAATGCTTTAAAAGCCTGCCTTTACTCTGTTTTTCCAACAAACAGGAGGCAGGAACATGTGCTCCAATGAGATCATTTAGGTCCAAGCTTTTAAGCAAGCTGGAGGACTATTATAGATGTAATGGGAAAATTTGTGAAAAGACAAAAAAAGGATAGAAATTGTTAGGCTTTTAACCATCAAATGCTACCCATTTTTAGTTAATTGGTTGTGTGGAGTAAATGATTATAAATGATAATACAGTCCATACACCTAGCTCAGCATATTGAATCTTGGCTCAGGTACAGCTTTCATTCCAATTAAAACTTTGACCATTTGGATTTTAATCACTTAGACAAACATTTGGGATCAGTCTTGATTTGAATCCATTTCGTGGTAAATTAACGAAACCCCGCCATAAGCATCCTAGCGAGGTTTATCCTGCATGAAAAATTACGCCTCTCTTTCTCAGTACATTTCCCAACACATCGGCTCAATGTTGATGATACAGGCAAGTTTCTTCCCTATGTTGCTAACACATTTTAAAATCAAATTCATACTCACTTTTTCACTGTTTTAATAGCTTTGTGAGATGGGTCAACCACGTTAAGAGCCCAAGGCAATGGCCTTGCTTGAACTGTGGGTGTTAAATTGTGCTGTCGAGAGAAATCACAAACATTACCGCCTCATGCTGAGAGGCAGAAGGGGTGATTTGGAAGACTAATGCTGATGTCAAAAGAGCTTTTGTTATTGCCATTGCTCAGTATTGATATTGATGTACCCTGTACAGCCTCCATTGGGCTCTGGAAAAGAGGTGCCGCTAGGTGCTCTAATGATTACAGCTCTGCATGGACAGTAGTGCAGAGATAGAGATATGTGTGATAGCAAGATATGTGGTGATTTCTGTCGCCCGGTATCAATCAACCAGGGCACAGTGGTGACAATTTAGAGCAACCACCACTTTCAGGGTCATTGGGGGATTTCACACAACAAGGTGGAGTAGGATCTTGTTTATCTTTTTGCCAACACAAGACACAGATCCGACAGTTGTTTCTGAACCGTTTTCCAAACATCCAAATTCAAATTTTTGCGGTCTGACACTGTATCGCAATTACGTAACACATCTGTTGTATCTGCAAGTGTTTGTTACATGTTCATGTAAATGTGTGAGTCTCATTGTGAAAAAAGAAATACGTTGGAGTTTTAAGCTATTTCTGTCGTTTAAATGTGGGAAAACATCCTTTTGTATCAGATGCGTCATGAAACTTTCCATAACATTTTGACATCCATTTGAACTCTCTCTGCATCATGGCAGAAAGAAAATTATTCTGTTTTCCAAATCGTATTTCTATGTTGACTGCATTTGTCAAGCTCAACCATTCAACACCGTTACAAAAGTTATTGTAAGAAAAAGAAAACAAATAAGTATTTTTCTTAATAAATAGTTTTTATATTTATGGAAAAATACATTCATCAATTACAATTTAATATTTGATCCGAGTGAATGCTTATTTTAGACTAAATTCGAAACTGTACGTCATAGCTATGCTGGCATATTTGATATAGTAGTTTATATAATATTTAGGTTGACCTCTTGGAAATAAAAATACATTTCTGGCTCTAAAAAATAAAGGTGCTTTACGATACCATAGAATAATCATTTTGGGCTTTAATGTATCCATAAAGACTCTTTAACAACTGAAGAACCTTTCTGTTTCAAAAATATGTTTGTAGTGGAATAGGGTCTTATAAGAACCATTGAGTAAAAAGTTTTTTGTGAAACCATCAAAGAACATCAAAGAACCTTTTGTAGAATCTTTTCGCAATACCTGGTGTCTTAAAGGGACAGTTCACACAAAAATTAAGATGCTGTCATCATTTACAGGGTTCCAAGTTCCAACCCTGTATAAATGTCTTTGGTCTGTTAAACACAAAGGGAGATATTTAAAAGAATGTCAGTAAACAAACAGATCTCATCGCCCATTTACTCCCATAGTAGGGAAAATAAATACTATGGTCGATGATATCTGTTTGATCTAAAGATCTTCCTTTGTGTTTTACAGAACAAAGAAATGTATACAGATTTGTAACGACCTGAGGGTGAGTAAATGATGACAGAATTTTCTTTTTTTAATCGTTCAAAAACAAAGCTCAAAGCGTGGCAAGTCTACAATGTGTATATCTATATAATTGTTTGCTTGCATAATTATGTTTTAATGTGCAGTATATAAAATGAATTAGAGCAAGTATACAAGAAACATTTTATAATGAGTCATTAATACTTCGCAAGTGAAGCTGCCTTTTTGTAATTCTCTTGTTAATGTCCTAATCTGTATCCTCCTTGTGTTTGTCTCTGACCTCCTAACAATACTGCACTTGTTGCCATAGAAACATAATTTTCATCTCACTCACAGAGCATGCGATGTAACTTCGTATTCGCGCTCACGGTGACAGAGGATATGGATTCGGGTTCAAAACCATTCTTACATAATGGTCCTCTCATCTACCAGTTAAAATCTACCACACACGTGTTCAAGTGATTGAATTGCTCAGTGTGGAGAGAGAGAGAGAGAGAGAGAGAGAGAGAGCTTGTGTTTTGATCAAAATGAAGTGATGACAAAATGAAGTGATGAGTATCAGAAAAGAGTAGAACAGAACAGCCTGCGATGTAGGCTAAAAGGCAGATGGGTGGGTGGCTAAAAAAACTGGCAGATAAAGTGTGTGTGTGTTTGCACATGGCTCCGAATTTGGCATGTTAACAAACATCACTAGAAAACAAAACAAATCTGCGGTTAGTTACACAATATGCTGCAGTACTGTAGACTTCATCAATCAGTCATCATCGCCCATTTATTTTCAGAGTGCAGTGTGGTGATTTATCATGAAATCTGGGCTTGATGTAGTATTCCGCAGGTCCACTAGTGGGTTTCTACGCAAGAGTCCGTAATAACACAACTAAGATTTGATACTACAGTCATTAGTAAAACTCTGCAGACTGCATTGTGAACACAATGACATTGCCAGAGTACTCGTGTTACCGAAATGTCTGTTAGTAGCCATAAAAAAGGTTTTCAAATTAGATTTATTACACCGGAAAGACACTTGACTCTCTGATCAGTTCTCATTCATTTATTTTTCACATTTCCACCTCCTAAAAAGCTTTCTAATAACGACCATGCTTCAAAACATTATCATACACATCTTGGAAATATTATATTTACATATTTTAAATACGTAATATATGTGTTAGCATACCATTTGCACCCAACATGGCAATGAGCCAGAAATCTAATAGCTTTATACATAAATATCCAAAAGTGACTTGTTTCGTTAAAAGACCAGTGCCATTCATCATCTACTCGTATTCTAAATAAATAATAAACTTTGAGAGTGAGCTCAACAAAAGTGGTTGTAAGAGACCTGGACAGCACCATTACAGATGAAAGCAGTTCATGAATATCAAACTCCTGGCATGGAGCTTGTTGGGAAACTCGGTTTGGGCAATGTTACGCGCTATTCGGGCTTGCCGCCCCCCTGTAAATGATAATAGCTGCACGATAACACGGCTAGGGGAAATATTGACCCGTGATAAGTTGTTTTCAGACAAAAGCAAACCTCTGACAGGCCACTGTGTGATGTGGCCCTCTCCTCATGCATAGTAATGTTTCTGAGCTCTGGGCTTTCTAGGCCTCATTCCCTTTTCTGCCATCCTAATTATCAAGCCATGAGAAAGGTCATTTTGACACTAAATTATCTGCTGTGCATTTGATTACTTAGCCTTCTTGGGGATGTAGAATTAGAATAACCTTGGCTTTCAGAAATACTGACAAGGATGCTTAGAAAGGGATGCATCTCTTTACTTAAAGAATCTACACTTGCGTTGTCTGAAGACCAAGGACTTATATCTGGCTACAGGTTATATAGGTTCTCAATTTTTTGCGTTGTAAGGCTCCTTTGTGTAGAGTGCATGGCTTTGCGGCCCCCAAATAAAAACGTTTAATCTTAAACTATTAAAACAATTTTTATTCAACCAAAAACTTATTCAGTTATACAATGCTGGAACATCAGTACTCTTGGTTGGTGATGTTATTTTTCTGATGTTTGATTGCATAAAATCTATGATTAATTTCTATATTTCATATAGGGCCACAAAATATGTGGACCCCTGGATCCATCTTGCCCCCAACCCCCGGCCCCCAGTTTGATTCAGAAAAAAAACTTCATTAGCTTTTATGTTTTTGTATTTCAGTGTTTTGAACAAGATGATAATGAAAGATGCATGGCCAAAATCCAGTAGATATTAAAGCCCTTCACAACCGAGCACTTTTGCCACTGCAAAGAATGCTCTCCTTAGAGAACTAATGAGACGGGTTGGCAGCAGCGAGGAAACATTCATTTTTCCAAAACACACGTTTGCCAAAATCAACACGAACAGTGAAAAGATGACGTGTGTTTTAAACCTGGCCATGTTAGATGTTGGATAACTGTTGATATATATTTTATTCCACGTCTACTTTGTTGTAAATCTGGCAGCATCACAAATTAGTCTCATTTGCATGAACAAATGATATTAGTGGCATGATCTGCACTGCTGTTTTCTGATATCTCCAAGTTAACTAAATAGAGGCCCTGCTGTAAAATGTCTTCTCACTATGAGTCTGAAAGTCTTCATCACGAAGCATTTCTAACTTGAGGTGCCCTTCCTGCACACTTAGGGCGCAGAGACTGGGACTGTCAATTTACAATTCAAATCAACCAAATTGCGTGAATGTTTGGCAAGAGTTATCCGCACCTAAAGGGCAAGATTAGAGCTATCTGCTCAGAACAGACTAATCGTGAATAATTTGAGTCTGAAAATGACTTTTACGTTGTTTATTACCACCCTGCCATATTTCTCCTCATGTCAAACATGCAAATGTTGCCCTGTTTTAGCTTAATTTTTAGCTGATCACACACTACAGGAGTTGTGTGAGAAAAACACATACCCCAGAGGGGCTTATCAGATAAAACATGCTAATATCACTGCAGATACTTTGCATCTATTTTCTATCGACACCATTATCGTGGTTGTAGGGGGGAAAGCAGCTGTTCTTTGCCGTCGCTTTATCACTGTGAGTCAGTGCTATTATCGGGTGGTTTAGTCACAGGAATCCTTAAGTCTGTTGAAACTGATCATATTAATCATATTGTAAAACCAGACTCATGCCAAGACTGTTCTGTTCTACTGTAAGATGGATTTTTAAAGATTGTCACCACAAACACTGACTTCCGTTGTAAACTAAATAAAGCTTAAACCAACGTGCAGATACACATCATCAGTTTCTCCACACATTGAATATTTATAAGATGTTTGTCATCTTGATTGATTTAATCCAAGGGTTTTCAAACTGGGGACCCCCAGGGGGATTTCAGAAGGTTTCAAGGGGTCCCCAGAAACTTTCAGAAAAAAGATAAATCAAATATTGTTAAAGTCTACCAAACGTTACTATTGTTTCATTTGTAAGGGTTTATCTTCACGCATAGTTTCCAAAAGTGTTTATGTTTATCTTTTTTTATATGTGTATCTCTCTAGTGAGCTTTTCTCACTTTAGTTCCTTTATTCGTACTGAAGTTACTAAAGTACAAATACATTTGAACTGAAAATGTATTTTCAGGGTTATACATCCAACAAGTATAGTTAATTGTTAAAGTTAAGTTTATAAATGATGCATTGTCTTTATAATATCAAATTTACAATTTCACTAATAAAGTTCCTTCATACATAAAAAAATATAAATGGATATGTATTTTAGAAAGGGGGTCCCTCACAATAGGTACATCTTATTTGGGGGTCCTTGGTATCATACAGTTTGAGAACCGACAACCCAAAAAGCTTGTCTTATTGCACGATGTATATTTTAATACAAACATATAGTGTAAGTCTAAAATAAATGGTCGCTGTCCTTCTGAAACCTCTGAAACCAAATTGGCTGTTTTTCAGGAAATGGAAATATACTGTGTTGTAAAAGTTGACAAGCACTTTCAAATACTTTTTATTGGTTAACTTTTTGCAAAACACAGTAACAACCATAAAGGGTGGCTAATAAAAATTAATATGCCAAAAAATAATCACAAAATATGGTGATACAAGAATTTAGAAGCACGGCAGAGAAATCTAGGTTACTATATGCTACAAAACTGAACAAACACTTGAACAAAACTGCTTTCTGTAAAGGGTCCTCAAAGGTCGGTAAGGCTCACATTGAACTAAAGAAAGCTAAGAAATATGTAATAGCTGACATTCAGATTTTCTTTCTTCTAGGAAATGTATTTTAACTATGTTTCTTTGTGACTACCTTTGGGCTTGTCTAAATTGAGAACGCACTTCATACCCCTCTTCAGTTTAGCCTTGTTTTTCATCATGTGGTTTGAGTGAGAGGTGGCCTGTAAATTGCATTTGCATTCATTAGTTTCATCCCTTGTCTCTGCCTTGCCATTAAGTTAATATGAGAGAGTGTGTGTATGTGTGAATCTCCTATTTCGGTGAAAATGGATTTGGGCTCCATTAGCTGATTAGCCGTAAAATGACATTATCTCTCCCAATGTGAACTTAATGCCAGTAATTTATAGATGGATGACCCTTTACTGAGACCCTCTCTGCCGTCAATCACTTCCATCATAGGCTGGTGGTCTAACAAATATAATAATATGTATTTATATAAGGCTGTCCTTTTAGAAGCAAATATAGCCAGAGCAGTACTAGACACAAAAAAAACTACTTAAAACACTTAACCAATGCACTTAAGATGTCAAAGTTATGGAGACTGAACCTGCCATTCTTGAATGTTTATGTACAACACAAAGGCAAATTGGAATTGTCAAGCTTACAGCTCTATGGCTATAAGCCATCCATTTATGATTATGGTTCATGCGATACGTGTATAGGCACATCATTAACATTTATGTATGTAGATGAATGTGTTTCCTGTGTAGCTTCTTCCCCAGGTGGGCGAGAAAACTAATCACACAGAGGTGTTGCGATTTCATTAGACACAGTATAATATGCCGGCTGGGAACCTTCTAGATAATCAATGAAAGATCCGTCTCTACCCCGTTGTGTTTGGCTATTGTCATGAAGAGGAGCTTTTCAGAGAAACGAAAGACAGAAAAAAGAAAACCGGCCCTAAGGTGTTGACATAATGGAGAATGTCAAATTTACATTTCATATGAGTAAAGTGGTGGCATTTTGCTTCTCTTACATTGTTTAGCCTCAAAGATTATAAACAACAGATCTGTCTCATTCAGACAGTCTTAAATACATTAAAACCATCTGAAATGTGGTATTTGCATTTTGAGCCATACTAAATACTATACATATTCTAAAGACAATATCATAGATATTCCATTCTTAATTATAATAATATAATTATAATAAATAAAAAACCCTTCCAACTTAGCTCTGTATACTGTGGTAGGCTTTATGAAACCAGTTTTATTGATTGCACTTATGCTTTTTGTTGTACTTATGTTGTCCGAATTGCTTCGATTGTTTACCTCATATGTAAGTCGCTTTGGATAAAAGCGTCTGCTAAATGACTAA
Organism: Triplophysa siluroides; assembly: GCA_006030095.1. Classification (NCBI taxonomy): domain Eukaryota; kingdom Metazoa; phylum Chordata; class Actinopteri; order Cypriniformes; family Nemacheilidae; genus Triplophysa; species Triplophysa siluroides. The sequence goes on from VCII01000702.1 coordinate 955,236, forward strand.
ATGTAAATGTAATTAGGGGTTCATTGTCACACTTTATCATTATCTGCAATACGTTTTTGAGATCTGTATGGAGTTCAGACCTCAAGCTCATTGTCTCCAGTATGCTATCAGAGCCAGTGAACTGAGAATATTAACACTAATGTTTGTGAAAGGGGAAACGTTTCTTAGAGACAATTTCATTATACTTTTGAGCTTGTTGTTAATATGAATCCATTGTAAAGGGTTGTAATTTGAAGCGATAGAAACCAAGGTCTGAACAACGCTGCTCTCAATTTCCTGCTTGGTTCTGATGCTTCTAATCAGTCACTCCTCGTACAAACATTATCAAAGATTCCTTTGTCTACAGCAAAATTAAAAGAATACAAAAACGTATTTTCCTTAAGTAAAAAAATAGGAGATTCATTTTCAGTCTAAAAGGTTTGATAGAACTATGTGCAAACTTTTTTATTCCAAGGTTTAAATTCCCACTATCCTATCAAAACAGTCATTAAACGGTAACATCATTAAACCTACCATAGAGTTACTAATCCTGCTCTCTTAAAGCGGCCCTAACACACAGGGTTTCTGCCAATCTCATATTAATCTTGAGTACCTATAGAGCAGTATTGCATACTTCGTATCTTCGAAGAGTATTTAGTTTGATCACATTTATAAAAGATAGATACAGCCTACGATTGTTTCCGAAAACATAAGGTGCGTGTAGGGGTTGGCTCAACCAAAGCACGTGCGCACCCATTGCCAACAAAACACAGACATCAGTTTCACTCACCGCATGCGGTTCATGTCCGGCATCTTTTAGCACTGGGACGGCTCCATATATGAGTTTCAAACGCAGTCGCGATTTCTTTAAGACTGCAAGGGAAGCTCAGCTTCCCCTATAATTGTCAAAATATGAATGGTCAAATATATGTACTATTATGTTAACATATTATTGACTAAAAATGCGTTAAACACGTTCATCTCGAACGAAAACAATTTCGTTCAGAATCAGCTACTTAGGTCGGCTGACTCGATTTCCTTCTCATTCATTCCCGTAGCGTACAGTGCATTACTCTGTTGAAGCCCAGCGTCCATTGACTTCAATGGGGCTGCTTTAAACAGTTTTTTTCAGTGCTTAGAAACAAGACGGTCATTGGATAATGCTGCGATTATGTCCCGCCCACGGACGCTCAGCATCTCTGGGATGAATGGAGGAGTGGGCTGGCCTGGACTCCGAGCGTCTGCGTGATGATTGGAGGGTCTGTCATCTCTTTTTAATCCACTTTTATGTCCTAAAACGCTCGTTTTTTGGGGTCGACAGCTTATAAAAACGTATTTCTTGTTTTTTTTTTAGCTTGTTTGCTATACACATTGTCACATATCAGCTTTTAGACATTTTTTTTTTTTTTTTTAAATCATAAATGACAAGGAGGCGGCAGCTTCTCGCAATGCAAAGAGACGGTTGGTGTGGGCGTGGGCGTGGTCTTCAGATTATGACGCGTATCACTCTGTGTCTCCATTTCCAACTCAGTCCCATCGCGGATTTTGCATGTGTAGTCGAAAGACAAACTGCTGCAACCTTCATCGTATATTTCACACAATTTCACACCCACATTCATTGTTTCAGTTTAACATAATTCCCACATTTCCTCCCGTTGAGTTAAATATATATATATATATATTAGATCGTTTGTTCATTAATTCATGTAGTCTGAACTAGCCAGCTAGCAAACTGCACACGATGGCAGACAGTGCTAATATTGTCGACCTGATTTTGGCAAAGCCATTAGAAAGTCTTCCTTACGAGGAGAAACTTAGAATTAAACAGCAGGGCAGATCAACACCTAAGATTGATTTAGTGCAAAAGATAGGGAAAAGTAACAGGTCTTTTCAGCTCTCCTGGTATGACAAAGTTAGCTGGCTGACTGGAAGTGCTGTGAAAAAGAAAATGTACTGCTGGCCATGTCTCTTGATGAAACCATCTCATGGATGTGTTGTTTGGTCAAAATTGGGGTTTGGAGATCTGTCAAACTTTGACAGGGCATATATAAGCGGCTCAAGTCCTACACCCGTAACACAATGGGCCAAGGCCGTTTAAGCAGCCTAGCTCTGCTGGCCATTGAGAGGACACTGGTCAAGTCACTGGAAAAGACGCCTAGTTGGTACGACAGGGTTACAGAGCATTTTCTTGAAAAGGAACGTAGGGCAGAATTTACATATAAATAAATGGACAATTTTTATGATTTAGGCCGAAAATGAGCTTCCCCTCTTTAAAAGATCAGCAGCCGCCACTGTTCAAACGATCTCAAAATCCAGCATTATATCCACCGTTTATATAACATTCATCACCCAAATGCAGTGAACAAACAAACACCTGAACTTCGCGAACGTATGCGCTCTCTCTCCTGCACACAGTGCTTTTCCGCTGCCGCGTGCTTTTCCAGGAGAATAGTCCAATAAGGGACTAAGAAAAAATTGTTAGGAAACAGTTTTATATGTTACCCTAACCCTAACTTTCCGAAACCTGTACGATCGCTGGGTGAGTGTATCGAGCACAGAAATACTACGTAATACGTTTTATTTTTGACAAGTTGACCATGTTAAGCATGAGAAGACAGCATGTACACATTGTGAAGAAGTCCGAATGCATGAAACACCGTTGCCGTTAAAAATATATACCCTTGACCGTGTGAGACCTGAAGGAAAGGCTAAGTACTTTACCTCCTACGGAGTCTGTGAAATTTGATCAAAAGTGGTAAAGAATGGGCTTCGAAACATTTTTGAACTGGAAATTGTCCAGTGGTCTTATTGTTGAACAAAGGGAGGGGTGGCTTGAAGACAGACAGGTCTCTGGAGAAAGGAACATTAATTGACTTTGCCAAGTCAACCTTGAATGTACAAATCGCTAAGAAATGCCCTCCTCGCCACCGTTTTCCTTCTTTTTCATGTGGCAGGGTGCATTCCGCTCACAGTCAAGTAGACATTAATTCCTTTCAATCTTCACACTCAATTTATTCGGAATGTCCCTGCCGATATGCTTGCTCCTCTAAATTAGAGGCGGTGAATTATACGGTAAAGAAAGAATGGGAGAAAGAAAAACTTAATCATACACCACAGCTGTATGTGGAGAGTCTGGTTTTATGAAATGTGTTCCTTCTACCCTGAGGATATAAATGGTCAATGAAGGGAAGGAAGCCAATGGAATAAACCAATAAATATACCAAAGAGCTAGAATAATTACATCTTTTAGTTCCGCATTGGGTACTTTTTCTTTGCAAAAAGGCTATTTCTATGCCTGCATCTTCTTTTATTAAGCGAAGGGTGAAATTCATGAATAACTCAACTTTAAGAAGTACAAAACTCCCCAATTTCTAGCAGGTTTATCTTTTCTCTCCAGCCACACGCCTCAAACCGCGCAGATACCGTTCAATAGCTTTAAGCCGCCATTCCAAATTCTCGTAATACTCATCAATTATATTTGAATAAGTGTCTTGCCAATAGTGCTGTGGTGAGTAGAAAACATTAATTACATTGTTTATCAAGACAATTAGCGCATAAAAGTTAAAGCATTCATTCTGGTGTGTGGGCAACTGAATGATAGGACGGGCATTCGAGGAGAAGAATAAACCCAAACCATTATAATAAACAAATTAACCTCTTCAACAGACGAAGGCCTTGAATCCATACCATCCATCAAACTTTCATGCAAATTAAGCACCATACGAGACCTTACTCTTACTCAAAAGGTTGGCACGGTGTTACCATCATCAGAGTCTATCACAGTGCCCTTTAACAGACATTGTCACACGCTGAAGCTATTTAAGTGGCTTTTGTTGAGGAGGAGTACTCGTCGCTAAATTAGATGTATAACCATTTCTGAGGGCTCAGGGCAGCAAGGAAGGTGCAGAGAAGGACCCTGTAGGCAGACAAGGTCTGCGAGCCGCTGTCATATATGTCGGGCCAGCTTTGCTGATGCTGAATGTCTACAAAAAATATCTTCGTCTGTGGATACCAGGAGGTGTGAGATGGATTATGATGTAGCAACAGAGACCCCTAATGGAGGAAAGAAAACCTCCATCCTCATGTGAGAAATGAGGAGACTTTGCCAGAATGTTCATTCTGTTTAGTTTTAAAGGCAAACTATTGATGACTTACAGTAGTTGTGTTTTCTTGCTTTGGTTGAAAAATACTAAATAAATGAAATCTTACAAAACATGAAAACAAGTATAGAGGTCTATACACCTAACTTCATAAGGACTATTACTGCAGTATTTCTGAAAGAGCAGGCACAAAAATGTGTTTCACGATTAGTAGTAAGGAAGTAAGTACATTTATTTATATAGCACATTACACAGACCAAAGTGCTGTTCAAATCCAACAGTAAATATAACAAATTCTAAAATTCCATAAACAGAGAGAACAAACCAAAAAAAAATGTATATATATGTACATATATATATATGTGTGTTTATATATACATGGATATATAGATAGATTATTAAACAAATTTAATAGCCAGGAAAAGCCAGAGAATAAAAATGTGAGCGTGGAGCAGAAACTGCAAAGGCTCTGTCACCTTTGGATCTATGTCGTGACCGAAGGACATGTAAGAGAGATTTGTCAGCAGACCTAAAGGACCTAGGACCTGAGTGCGACTGAATAAGATCAGAGATGATTAATGGCTCTTATCGTTTTACTTTATAATTTGCTAAACAGTAGGTGCTTCTTCTGTGCAAAAGTTCACAAATGAAAGCTTTCAAAATGTTAAATACTTTTTATAGTCAAGACTTCAAGGCATCTGTCTATAAAATAAATTGAAATAATCCTGCCCTGAGAAAACTTCACTAGAGTATAAAGTGTGAAAAACTAGCCCTATACTTTCCCGAAGGGACAGCGAGCAAAACTCAATGAAATGTCACTGCCTTTTCCATGTGTTTAGTGTAACTAATGATAATCAAGGCATGTTTTCCACTTTTTAATGAACACAAGCAATCATGATGCAAAAAAATATGCCCAATCTGTTTTAACCGACAGATTTCAGACAGGAAAGTGGAGCCAATAGCCTCGACCACAATCTGATACAATATTCAGATTTTATCCATCAGTGTAGCTTTTCATGGCAGCAGGTGAAGTGGGTGAAACAGTTCCAAGATTCCACCGTTGCACCTGCGTTTGCTACGCTAGTGTTATGTGGTAATCACAGTTTGTAGTCTGACATACGGTTGAAAGATGCTTGGCTGTTTTCCTGCTTAACTGTCAGGTGGCTCTTGAATGAAAAGAAATATCAAATAATATATACATTTTGATAAAATATTAAGAAGAGGTTTTTTTTGGAATAGCATGCACAGATTAACTGTTCGCAATAGGATTGGGAATAAAGACGGTTTCAATGGATGCACACGCCTAGCCCAAGTTAACTTCCGTTGTGTTTTGGTTATAATATAACAATTTGGCCCAGTTTCCCAGACAAGGCTTATCTTAAGCAAAGGGTATTCCTTTAATATTCCTTAATAGTTTAATTAGGATATTTAAATCCTTTTTTAAAAATGCTTTAGAAAAAATCATTACTGGTGTGCATCTTAAAACAAAACAATGGCACTTACATATTTTAAGACATGTCACGGCAAGTAATAAGACAGCTCAAATATTCAGTTTAGTCTGGGACTAGCCTTAGACCTTATTTATTAAATCAGCCCTTTATGTTATATGTAATTAATATGAATATTCATTTTTATTCATATTTTATTGTAAATTAATTGTGTTCGATTACAATAAAATCACTCAAAAGTTATTGATTCTTCGCGGAGGTCTACCTGAAGTTGTAAATAGTGTTAACTTGAGCCATGACCTTTGTGTTGTCCAAACCTATTACTACTGTATAGTGTTAACATTTGCTATAACATAAATATAAATAAACTATAAATTATATGAATATAGGGTGAAAGGAATACATTAATGGCACTTTCATTGTACTTTCGTCATGGTGCCAATTTTAGGCCTCAACAGACCATGGAAAATCATATGGGTTTGGAACAAAACGAAAGCAGGTAGAGGACTGGAATATTGTCAACATCAGATGACACAAACTGCACATACAGGGGTTTTAAAAGTCTACGTCAAAAACTTGTGAATCCAAATGTCTTTTACATTATGGAAACTTGTGAATCCAAATGTCTTTTACATTATGGAAACTTGTGAATCCAAATGTCATTTCAATTATGTAAACTAGAGCACATACGTCAGTTTTGTTTTTTAATAAATGTCTTCTTTTTTTGCTTGCACTGAAGAACACAAGATGCACTTTTTTGTGGAAATTAGAATTTATGTCAGGTTGAGTTTATGCTGACATTAAAGCAGAAGAGGAGCACATCAAACTTTAAGACATTCACATCAAACTTGAGCTCATATCAGTTTGCTTCCTCACTGTTTGTATAAACCTTGACTGTTGGAAGTGTTTTAAGGACAGCACACTTACATTTTTGACTTAAAATTGACTTTATTGTCTAAATACAAAATGCACCAAAATATAGGACAGTTGCTTTAACAGTACAAGCATTGACAACAGTCTTAGACCCAACTAATGCATGTGTAGTCCAACACTCAGCATCAGAGCTTTTCATGCAAATGTAACATGCTACTAGTTCAGAAAAACAACAGCAGAAAGTATTCTGAAAATATATAATCAAATAAATCACCACAAGAACATAAGTCCCCATCTTTGGTAGATAAAAACAGTTTGGGTCAGTCAGTATGGCTTCATTATGAAGCATCTACCCTGACTTTCCCCCATGTATATGTCCATTCTAGACTGAATCTCAGTCTCTCTGTCTATACAGGTTATGAAGTCCAGGCCGGCCTGCATGCCCCTCAAGTCACTAATGTCCTTGTGTGCATCTGCGCAGACTCTCAAGCGACTGCAAGAAGGAGCGCCGTGCTTTATCTTCATCCACTGGATGTGGTCCTTCCTCCTCCACCTCCTCTGTGATTTTACTGAACTGCATCTTCTTTTGTAAGATGGACCGGGCCCTCTCCCATTCTTGGGCCCTGGATAACCCAACAGGCTGAGGAAACTCCTCCATAGCCAAAGTCATCCGGTGACTGGGCAGAGCATTCCAGTGGCACATCTCTGTTAAATGTGTGGTCATTCCCGAGAGATGCTTGGACGAGTCAAAAAAGATTCTTCAAATACCCTTTGGAATTTCAGTTCGCTGCGCCTCCTTGTCCAGCCTAAGTGCTACGCCAAGAGACAGTCCTCCAAATCCACACTTTGAAAGCCGAGAGCCAGACCGCTAGTCCCAGAAGCAGATGAAGAGATGCTCTTGTTCAGTATCCGTCTTGAGTGTTTGAAACCCACAGCTGCTGTGAGGCTTTATATAGGTCTTCTCTTCCCACTCAGTCCTCTCTCAGTGCCTGACTTCCTCCAAGCTCCTCCCTCCTCACAGGACTGTCACACTTCCGACTTCCATTCGTATCCTCCGGAATCACACCGCTTCTGCCAGGAACAAGTACGCATGTGCACGCAACAGGGAGGAGGCAGAAGGACAGCTCTCAGGATTTGGCACATCGTAGAGTGATCATGCACATCTATGGGATAGCCGGATGTGACACAGGCAGATGGGCTTTTAAATGCTGCTACAAAGCAACAGAGATGGCTAAAATTCATTTTTACCAATGCTCAAAGAACACATTTTTGGAAGCACTTGCATACACAGTGCATAGAGTTGCCAAAGGGCATGTGCATGGGTTGGACACAGATGGCTCATAGCTGCAGGGGAGAAATAGACGCTAGAGAGGGGCATGGGGCTAGGGACACTGAATATTAGAGAATTACAGAATCCATTATACTGTATATTATTAGGTAGCACTATCTACAACAGATGACATGTAATAATAAACAATACTTCTAGAGGATTTATAAATATTTACTTATACATTTTTAAATCAAAAGTTCTACCTAGAAACATTATTTAATACACAATGAACTAACATGAATAAACAATGAACAACTCTATTTGCATGAATTAACATTTACAAAGACTAATAAATGCTGTTAACATATTGGTCATTGTTAGTTTATGTTCCAATAGTTAATTCATTAACTAACTTAATTCATTAACTAATGTTATTGTAAATGTATCTATTTACTGCTTTGTTTGCTGCTGAAATGCCAAATTGTCATGTTTACAACATGAAACTCTGCATTGCTTAGAATTATGACAAAAATACATGATTACCAAATATAGCCCACCAGACAAAAGCCTAAATAAGCATTCTGAATAAAAGTCACTAATGAATGCTGTACCTCAATTTCTGGGCCATATAGCTATCCAAAGTGAAAGAATTTCTTAGGGAGAGTGAGCCAAGCATGAGAGTTCAAACTTATATTACATTGGTACTGTATATATTTATATTATAAATGTTCTATAATATAAATGACTATATTTCAGGTGGTCCACCACAACTTTCAAAAATGTTTCAAAATGAATCAATCCGTCAACCATAAAAGTTAAAGACTGGTATTAGAAAGTCTCAGTTTTATTTGGAACGCAAAATGAATTCAGAAACAGACATACTGTATGGGTCCATCAGCATTACAGTCAAGTGCTTTTCTTGTTGTCTTCATTCTGAGGTCGCAGACTTTACACTGATTTTACGTAACTACGTAAATTATTCACACCTAAACCTGAAAAAATATCATATTTTCATTTAGGAATACTGAAAATTATTGTATTATTAAGAAGAAAACAGTGCACTACGAATGAGAGATTTAGTCGTCCACATAAACAATTTTGCCTCACTTTTCATTGAGGTATGCATCTTTTTACCAGCAGTACCTGTTAACAATCAGTTTTACAGGACATACATAAACTCACAACAGTGCGATAAAGCCGCGTCTCCTTTAAAAGTGACGCTCGGAATTAGACTTCAATGTGCCATCTGTGATAAGCACAAGTAGTTCATGTAGTTTGTAAACAACTGCTGAGTCAGATGGAAACAAGCAAAACATGGAGCAAATTTGCAGACGTCCCTTTGCAGTTAATAATGATTGCAGGCATCTTGCCCAATTTCAGAAAATTACCAATAAGTGCTTGAGGGGGATAAAAGCTTACTGTCATTCTTTCATTGAAATAATGGACACACAGTTGATGTAATCAGATAATTTTGAGAACCTATTTCTCATGTTTTATGTTGCTCAGATGATTATTATTAGAGAACTAAATAATTGTAAAATAGAAAGATCAAAGCGAATTAATCAGTGCAATACAGACTTCAGCTAATCTGAGCAAATGCAGAATAAACAGAGCAGATAATGTGTAAGCGACTTCTGCTGCTATTCTGAGCTAATAAGACCTGTTGGTCAGCAAAGCCTGTTCAAGAAAATCATGGTTGGGTTAGCTATAACTCTCCAAAGCTCAATACACCACTCAAATGTCTGGATAATTCATTGCTCTCAATGGGAACAGACATGTAAGGAACATTTTGATGTGACTGTTCTAGGCTCCTGACAGGCAAAAGGGAAGAAATACATTTTTTCCCCCCTTACGTCACACCATCCCTCCATCCTCAGTCTGTTCTCTTTTCCTCTAACCTTGCTTCTGTTTCTTCAGATAGCGTGCACGCTGGGACAGGCACACCTTCGTGACGTATTTGGTGAGCAGTTTTGTGGGTAGCAGAGCAGTGGTCACCCAACCCTGGAGCAATGATATAATCAGTTAGACCAAGTGTAATACATGCAAAAAGGTACTGCAGGGTTTTTCCTGCATAGAAAAATTGGAGGCGGCCGCCTCCGTCAAAATGAGGTTGTTTGTCTTCACAAAAATCACTGCCGCTGCGTTCCAAAATCCCATACTATGATAGTACGTACTTATTTAAATGAAGTACCTGCCTATCGACCGTTAAAACACGGACGTACTGCCATGTTTATTGTCATGTGAACGCACATTGACGTGTTTGGTTAAGCCACACCTCCGCCTTATTTTGAGCCAGGAAAACCCCTGATTTATATACATTTTATTTACAGTAATGGGGTTAGAAGGCCTAACTACTTTTGTAATGGAAGAATTAACATTGTTCAGTAGTTTCTAGGCATAAAAGCTTATTAAATCTTACAACACCAACATCATATCGGTTGATGTTGGCAGTGTATTAACACTCACTCATTGTCATCACTACAATGAAGGTTAGTGAGTGATTCTATTACACTAGTCTGTTACACTTCTATTGGCTTGGCAATACCCATGACTATAAACACTTATCAAAGGATAAGATCTTTTTTAAAATGCCTCCGTGGTTTTGTGTCCACACATTGGAAGTCGACGGGGGTCAACAATCTTCAGATTATCTTCAATTGTGTTAAACAAAAGAAAGATAATCATAGAGATTTGGAATGACACGAGGGTGAGTAAATAAAGGAATTTTCATTTTTGGGTGAACTCTCTCTTTAAGCAGATTCTGAGGGCCTGAACAGGTGAGTGTAATGTTCCCTTATTACTCTGTATAGTAAACTCTCTATAGACTGAATCAAATATAGTGAAGTTATATTATTAAGAGGGTCTCACCATGATGGCATGTGGGAGGTAACCGTTAGACTGAGTCTGCAGGCCCACAGTGCTCAGCTGGGCTTTGACGTAGCGTTCTGGAGTAGGGGTGTCAATAGTGGCCCTCCTGATCTTGCTCAGTTTGGTCGTCACATAAAATGGCAGCACACTCTTTAAGAAACAGTACAGAATAACAGTTTAACTAGTAAATCTGAGTGACAGGTGTATACATCATCGACAGAACAATAATCATAAATTACTGTTTATCCCCAACCGAAATACATTTCATATCATCTTTGCAAAATCTATTAAGAGCTACTATGACTTCTAGTGTTGACCCATTTTCACTCACCTGGATAATAATCCCCTTGTTCTTGTACTCAGTGTCGAGTCCACGGGAGAAAAAATCCACAAAGGCCTGTTGTTGTAAAAAAAACAATTACATAATTACTTTATCCAAATAAAAATCTTGACACGTCTGTGTATAATTGTTACAGACTTTTGATCTAAGAACCAACCCATGGTTAAGACAGAGAGAGAGAGATGACTTGCCTTTGAGGAAGAATAAAGCGCGAGAAGAGGAACTGGGTACATGCCACTAGCCGAGGCAATATTCAAGACCACTCCTTTAGACCTGAAAGGTTTTTTTCACGTGAATTTTAAATGTTGTAATATAACATGCAAATATGTTTTATAAAGACAACTACGTTTAAAATGTCCCATGTGTTTTTTTGCATTTTACTAGACTTTTTTGGCAGCATAGAATTACCCTTTCCAACACACGGGTACCTGCTAATGGATTCTTGCATCACTGTTGCTATGGCAACTGGTGCCCATGCCAGGGTACATACTGTTGCATTATGTACTACTGACTTTAGTGTTCTAGATGGGATCATAACTTTGACTCTTTCTAAAAAAAATACATTTTAGGGGAAAATCTCTAGATTCCCCTAAAAGTTTTTAATTTATTTTAAACTTTTGCTTATCATATGCAGCTGTTATTGCTACAGGGAATTGTAAGGAAAATATGCAAACATTTGTTATCATGATTTAATTACACTATTATTGCATAATTTATAAAGCCCAAAAACACACTAAATTATGAATTTTTATGAAATAGCTACACATTAAGATCCATTTCGAGACTACTTTGAATGTCAACTGATCTTTGAACTCACCTATCTACCATCCTGGGTAATACCAGTCGTGTCATCTACAGAAAGAGGTGATGTGTAAGCATGAGGAATCGTACGTACAAAAATCAGATCTAGAAGACTTAAAGATTACTTTGACTTGAACACTTTTCCAAGCTTATAATGAATTAAAGAACACTATGTGAACTTCTAGGATCTTTCTTAAACGATCTTTAAAATAATCTACAAATACTCTACAAATAGAGTAATACATCTTTGATCCAGAGGATGGCAGCATCGACTCAAAATTTCAGGCTGTATGTTAGCACCAAGTCACTGCAGCTTTATTGTACACAAAAATATGGTGCTTTGAATGTTTTAAATATGGTGTTTAAAATGTCATCTATGAAAAATGTATAAAAAGTGCCATAAAAGGACATCAATTTTGATACATCAATCGTGTATTATGAAATAAACACATACATTGTAAAAGTAGATCTTTGGGAAAAAATTTAGTAGGCTGCCAACTGTTTAAATAAAAGTATATCAATAATACAGTTATTCCAAACTGTATTTAAATGTATAGCAATATATAGATTTTAGTATCTGGACTACTCCCTAGATTGTATTGAGCTGCATTTTATATGGTGGTCAGTATTCTTAGTCAATTAATATTTACGCTTCCTGTAGAACTCCAAGGTTATGGGCAAAAGTAAAAATAGAAAGGCTGGATTTAACAATTGAGTAAAAGGCAGAAATGCCACTGACCTGACAAACCGATGTAATGTTGATGTTGATCATATCGTTGATGAACTGCAATTACAAGAGTCACCAAAGCCACCGTTAAAAATAGACAGCTTTAGCTGATAAATAAAAATGCATAATAACAATACCCGTGTTTAAATCATTATTACGATGGAAGAGTTTAGTAAAATGCACTGATCAAAGTAAACAAAAGTTAAACAAACTCACGCTGTCAATATTAGGAACGCTGAGGAAGAACTCTGGGTAGGAATAAGACACTCCGACATTGTTAACTGCAGGGGGAAGAAACAAAACAGACAGCAGAACATAAATCAAAGCAACCACACAGGTTACAGCTCAGAAAGAGCTATTGAAACAATTTCAACTAACTGTAGTTCTCTCTACTTTCCTGCAGTTGGCAGCAAATACCGAAAAGTCACTAAACAGACAATTCATTATAAAAACACATCAAGTTGTGCTGTACAAGTCCAGAACATCTTGTTCCAAAAAAAACAGATCCAAATGTCATATTTTCTCTTAAGACACAGTATGTAATATACCTAAAACTCCTATTTCAAGGCCAGCCAGTCCAGACTCAATCTTAGGGTAGATATCTGTACATCCAAAGTCTGCAGAAATGGTTTTGGTCTCGACGTTATACTTGCTCTCTAGAAGAAAAACAAAAGCACACAACTGCTGAAAAGTGTTTCACAGAATGGACAAAAACATTTTTTCATAGTATTCTTGTTTAGGACTGATGCAATAAAAGTGAGACATTGCCTTCCCTATAAAACTGTCAATAAATTAAAGTTTAGTGACATAAATGCCTTATATACAAATGCATGGTATAGACGCACACAATTTTAATATTTTACAGAACCGATTCAGAGACTGCAGTGGTTAAGTGATGCTGTAAAGTCCAGATCCTCTGCTGCAACCTCCAAACTATAAAACTGGCCTACAAACAGGTGAACTGCACCAGTTAGACTGCATTTAGCACAAAGTTTGGGCCTGATTTGCATGTTTTCTTTATTGAATCAGGATGTTCAAACAATGTAGGCAGTGCATGCAAATAAAAGTATCTGGGTGTGAAAAAGCGGAGAGAAAGTAAAATGGAAAGGCACACAGAAAAAAAGAATTAATTCACTTGCACACTCTATAGACACTAGACTGTCCTGCTTTATTAAAAGTCCGAAGAAACGTGTTGGTAAAAACATGGCTGCCCTCAGAAATGCCACAGTAGGGAAATGTTCAGCAATAATAAGACAAGGACAAATGAAAAGAAAGTAAGTTTGTTAGAAAAACTGTTCAGGAGATACACATTTTTATAGACAAGGCAATCCCAGAATGCACTGCGGAAATGATAATCAAATATGGCAGTCAAGACAAGACATTCTATGTATAATATATGTATAACTCAAAAATAAAATCTCAATAAAACACTATAAATATAATTTTAACCTTTTAGACACTTTTTTTACCCAATGTGCGTGTTGTGCATTTTAAGTACCACATTTGCAATCATCTTAGTATCTATCTTAGCAACATCCTAACATCAGGCTTTACATAAATCAATTGCGAGACATGTCTGCATTGTGGAGTCTTTACTTTGTTGCTTATGTAGACTGTTCTAAATCCATCACTTATGAGGTTTCATGATAGGTGCTTTCCTTTACAAGGTAACTCGCTGGGTTTTGGAACAAAGCTATTATGGACACAGAAAGGTGCACATGACAACATTAGCCAGTGTTCAACAGAGGTCACTGGGCTGATTTCGTCCATTCGCTGCTCTCTCTCTCCCTCTTATTCCCGCCATGACATCTCCAGGATCCACCTCCATCTGTGAGAGCTCTGCTGCAACAGCCAGGCAGCTCAATTGGCAGAGTGCCTGCCTTTCAACACAGAGCTAAAAATAACCCAGCTCATTAACATCCACATTCATTTAGCTGAGGGAGACACTCGCTGCCTCACCAACACAAGCAGCAGTCTCTCTTTTTCTCATTCTCTCTCTCACACACAAACAAACATACACCTATAGATATGCCACAGGTCCTCGGCACACAAGAACACACAAGTGCACATCTGCTGGAACATGGGTGCGCACACGTGTGTGCACGCTCTAAATCATGCCATCCTTCTCAGTTTAGGAGTCAGCCAACCAAAGGACTGGAAAAAATGAATGGGGCCGGGGGCATCTCTGATTCAGCCACTGCTGCTCCATTCATTCAACTGTTATAAGACCCTGCTCATGCAGTGCCAGAGGTACAACAGAACCCAATAATAGATTCACATGGGAAATATCAGTATGACATTAAAGTCCAATTGCATTTTATAATTGTATTACTTAAAACTCATCTTTAAGCATTAAAATAGCATATGTAAAAGTTTTTCCGGTGATAATCATTTATTTTTGGCAAATGGAAGCTTTCTACATCAACTTAATCCACATTAAACATAATAGTCAGGCAAAACAAGTAAAGACTACAAAATAAGAGATTTCATGTGGCTCAGTGGTTAGAGCATGACACTAGCAATGCCAAGGTCACGGGTTCCATCACAGGGGATTGCACATAGTCAGAAACAAATATATAATTTTATAATATAATACAATGCAATGTAAGTACCTTTGGATAACGCAAGTTTTTTTGCATAGAGTAGCAATATATTTCATCCAGGCCCCTGAATTTGCATTTAATCTTATATATTGTTTATCTATCAGCATAATAACCACCCCAACCCCTCTTTTCTGTCTGAAAGTAAAAATTTGACAGTTTTGTCAAATCTCAATATTCCTAAAGTATTTCTGTTTTCTTTTATTTATTATTATATATTATGAGTCAATATTAGTTATAATTTTCATAAAAAATGTCCACATTCCATTTGCTTAAATTAGATTCTATTATGTACTCTCATAACATCGGCATTGAAACAGAATAAAAAGACATATCAGCTAACCACTGACATGGAGTCCTTTTTCACCTACATTAGGTGGATGCAATCACCTACCGATAGCTTTGGACACTTCATCCAGCTTCTCCTGAGTACGGCTGATGAGAACTATGGCAAAACCTCGTCGAGCAAGCTGCACAAAAGAAAACCATTTAAACCAAATCCAGATAATTAGATGATAGAGAAAATCTTTTTTTTTTCTAAACATACAACCATCTCAAGACATACTGTTTTATGAATTAGAAGCCAATGTATCGTTTTTAGCCAAAATTTTATAAAATAGTCCATAATGGACATCAAACAGTAAAAAAAAATGAGACGGTGGTAAAACGCTTGGCAGTTTGACGACTGTGCGAGGCAAACCTTTCAGAGTGGAGTCCTCACTGAACTCTTACAGAGACCTCTAGTTTGATGACTCATTGAGATTTCCGTGAAGACAGAAAAAAATACAAATAAAACCTGAGGAACCTTACCTCCTCCGCATAGGCTTTTCCGATTCCGTCGGTGGCCCCAGTCACAACTACAGGGATACAGAACAGAGTCAAATAGAGATTATTGATGGAGGAATGTGAGAAATTATTTAAAAAAAACATTAAATGGCTGTGAATACATTAAACATTTTAACTGAGTTGTGCAATATACAAATGAATTGCATATATGTGACCCTGGATCACAAAACCAGCCAAAAAAAACATTGTATGGGTCAAAATGACCCATTTTTCTTTTATGCCCAAAATTATTAGAATATTAACTAAAGATCATGTTCCATAAAGATATTTTGTAAATTTCCTACCGTAAATATATCCAAACTTTATTTTTGTGAGTGATATGCTATGCTAAGGACTTCATTTGGGCAACTTTCAGGGAAATTCTCAATATTTGTATTTTCTTGCACCGTCAGATTGCAGATTCTTGACCAAATATTGTCCTATAATAACAAACCATACATCAATGGAAAGCTTATTTATTCAGCTTTCAGGTGATGTAACAATCTAAATTTCAAAAAATTGACCTTTAAAGGTCCAGTCAGTGAAATATAGCGGCAAGGTTGTGAATTGCAACCAACCGCTCACTCCACCACTCCCATTCGAAACACTTCTACGGCTGACAGAACATGGCAAATTCCATGCAAGGGGACCCGCGATATATGTAGATAGAAATAGTTCATTCCAAGGTAATAATAAAAACATAACGCTTCATCATGTAAGCTCTTTAAACACCTCTAAAGACTTCGTTTTGTATATTATATTGCATTTCTGTCAATAGATCCTCCAAAAAAATGACACACTGGACCTTTCAATCTGCACGAGTTGCCAAGTTACCTATCCAAGGGAAATAGAACATTTAGACTGATGTCCGTACATTTTATGGGATTTTTTTGCATCCAAACATTGTTTTCAAGACGCTGTCAACCTTAAAAACCTCACTCTTGGCAATTTTGAAGTTGCATTCTGTGCTACATGCCCTCTGTAGGACTGTGCCAACTTTGGACATGCAATATCATTGTAATGGTAGGAAATTTTATTTTTATTAACACAAATTAACACATTTACATACAGGTAAAGGGACACGGTTGATTATTTTACAGGCATCACGTTAAAATGACAGCCCGAATGAAACCTTTCAACTTACGCTGTCAGTGTGTTCAAACAAAATGTTGTGTGTAAAAAGAAAAGAAAAAAATGCACCATCTAGAGTAACACATAAGAGGGCAAAAGGGAGGGGTGGATGACGAATAACAAGGCAGCGCAGGGGAGGAGCGAATGAGGCTGATCCTGAGGGCAGTTAAAAATAGAAAGGGAAGAGTGAAAGGCAAGCGGCTAACACACAGTACAGTTGGGAGGGGGCGGCACACAGTTAGAGGCAAGGGAACAATTTTCCCAGTTATTTTTAAGCACATTTACAATACATTACTCCACATGAGCAAAGGGAAAAACACTGAAGAGATGAAGCGCTCCAAGCGTGTATGTTAGGTGGGGACAGATGGTGAAAATGCTGCTGTGTGGCTAATGCCACCATCTCGTAACACACCCTGACGATGTCCACAACACGCACTGAGAATGTGAATGAAGAGGGATCTTATTCAGAAAACACCGAGTGCTATGCTTAGTAAACAGGTTAAGTGCTTTCGTATCACATCAAACAGACCTATGTAGGGAAGATGTGTTTATTTATATCTGGTCTGCAGCAAAGGTGTAGAGATTTGGGGTTTGTTTTCTTGATTCGAGTAAATTAGGACTTACAGTTTTCTCAAATGACAATTAGGCATGATGCACTCTCAACTACATAAAGATAATATAATCGATTTAGTGGTTCCATTATTATTTTGCATCTAAAGGCGATTTTTATTTTAAAAAATTTAAAGAAAAAGAAGTTTAAAACACCACAATATTCTCATTCTTCTATTAAATGGAACCAAAGAAAGTAGACAAATATTACGGTTGCACAGACATACAAATATTACCCTTGATGTAAGACGTGCAAACGTTAAAATTTTGATCTGCAGTTTTATGAAAATGCATTTTTGGTCAAATAAAATATCATGATTGCAATTGTGTAACGTAACTCTAAACAAAACAAATGAACAGCAGAGTATTTTTTTCATGGCATACCTGGTATTATTTGCAAAATATATTATGTATCAGTGTACTTTGGACAAATACAGCAACTTTAATTGATCATTTTGCATATCACAACATGTAAGAGAAAATAAATCACAATCCACCCAAACGGAAATAAAACAAAACCAGGTTTATATTCATATTAATAACTGGCAGGCTACCGATTCCAAACGCATAAAAGAGGTTCTTCTTCTACCTTCCCCTGCTAACATGTGAAAAGATTCAATGCTGGAGTCTGGTCAACTGAGGAATGATCTTATAAGAGTGAAGACGCCCCCTAACAGCACAAACCGATGCAGCTACTGCTAAATATTCTGAAAGCTAAAAAAAGAACAGGAGATTAAAAATACCAGGCAGGCACTGCAGCCGCGTCTGGAACAGCTGCAGCACTTGAATACAAACAAGCCTCAGCATCCCCCGGCATCACACGCACAGCACTCTTCCTCTCCGGGCTCACGGACCGGGCCCTACGTACACCTCCACACAGAGACCCATGCATCTGCTGCAGCATTTACTGCGACTGCATGTCACACGCTGCAGAGATGCTCTGTGAATGAATAAGAGCAACTGAATGGGATAAAGCTCTGGCAATGGGTCTACATAAAGGCGCGTGTCACTTGTTCTCTGTGTTATTTTGATTTCTTTAGTGTCTTAGCGGCATCAATCCTCAGGTTTGATAATAACAATAAAAATTTCATGTTAGTTTGTAATAGAGCTCATGCTAGAGAATCCTCCATTGTGGTGTATGTGACAATTCAAACTCATTTCCAACAGGCAGACACTGTATTGCGAGGCTTTCTTCGCCAACATCGAGTTTCTCCCTTTCGAACATGAAAAACTTTGAGAAAAACTAATGTGCCATCCCTCACTGCCCTTGGATGTTCCCATGTTTGCAGTGTTATGTAAATGCACACCCCCCTCCGTCCGCAGATCGGGATCCTCCCTCCTCATTGGATGCCGCAGTAGAGGATTCAAAGTGTCTCCTGGGCCCCCACTCCCAGTAACATGCTTCTATAAATAGCATAGGATGCCACGTGCCTCACTCGATGGCTTTATTTGCTTCACATCAGCACCGCTGCTCAAAAGGACGTTTTAAAAACAGCTGGTCTAAAAATAGAGCGAGATGCATTCATTTTTCCCTGAGGCAAGATATTTTCAGAAAGGAGGAGAGCTATGAATGTACAATTGCGCTACAGTAACGTTCATACAGCAATTCATAAATCCCTATTAATGAAGCATTCAAAACAATTCGCAAAGGAGTGGAAGAGACTTCAAAGAAAACGTTTACTAAAAGGACTGGTACCCAAGGTTGCAAGAAAATTTTAATTATCGCTGTGAAGTCGCGAGTATGCTTATAGCTCAGTTCAGTATTATTGACTCAGATTCTTAGTATATCACAACAAGCGACTGTATCATACGAATTCCTTGGAATAAAGATGATGAATCACAGTGTATGATCTGTATAAAATTAATTTCCATGTTTAATCAATCAATTTAAAGTTTTTAACCTGAGATATGAAGCTCATCGTATTCAATCAGAACTGAAGACATCCTTGTTAATCAAATGACAACTTTTATTGACACCAGGCCCAGGCAATGACGTCATTGATAGGTTGAACACCGCCTCCACAGAAGAATATCAACGACTTCTTCTCAAGCCCCGCCCACTGGTTCACGAACGATTTAAGCTAAGTACACATAGTACACACTCCCGCATTTGTATTGATTGAGAAACTAGTAACCATAGCGACATATTTTTCAGCTAAAGATTCGTTTTGTCCGTTAGTTTAAACTAAACCGCTGATGGGCGCTGTGTTGTGTTTATGCTCGGAGCAGTGTTGCCATGATCTTTGTTGTTTGGTCTTAGATCAAAAAGCCTCGGTACTTAGAAAATCTGGCAACCCTGTCACTATAGCAAAGGGCTCTCGAGAGCGGCTAGCCCCGTGTCATATGTGCAAAAGTGAGGACTTCTTTCACTGTTATTTTTATTTAGAGCGACCAAGCAACCAACATGCAACATATTATGTAGCGTCTGGTTGTGGAAGAACACAGTCGCTTAATTTGGATTCTGACATTAGGAATGCGTGGTTGACGTTCCAGCTCACGTGGGTAAAACATTGAGCATTTGTTTGCTTCATTTCACCGTGGATATTCCTTTGTAAACAAGGCACATGTCGATGTCTGAGATTAAAAAGCAATGCAGTGCCGTCAATATTAAATCCGATCGGAATCTTATGCGAGTAAAAATATATCTACGATGCGTCAATATTGGCTCGTTAGAGATCGCTTTATATGTCCTGATTATGTGTAACCTAAACCTACGTTTCTAACCAAGTTTACAGAAGGCTCCAACTAAGCACGTAGCTTGTCAAACATACACACAGAAATGTACATCACAGGGCACACTGCTGTGAGTGCTGTCATTTGGAACTGTTATCCAATCATAGCAGTGGGCGTTTACTTCCAAGTCTTCAATGCTGCCCGGCCGTAAAAACCTAGGGTTTCTTGAGCCGGCCTCAAATCAGGGTAGAAAATAGCCTATATCTTATTGATTTTGATGTTTCTTAATGTAAAAACCATGTGAACATCTTAAGTAGACCTCAGACAACAGTATAAAATAATTAAAAAGGCCAGTTCATGACACTACATAAATTATCTTGGTTTGTGTGTTTATTAATAAATAGCATACACAATGTAATTAAAGAGCCGTATAAATACAGCAGGGGTGTGGGTGAAAAATGATAGAGCCGAAGCTCTGTGCACATTGTTCCATGAGAGAGAGGAGGGGATAACAATAAAAGCACAGCTAAATGGGGGGAGATATTCAAAACAATGAGGCACGTGTAACTGAGGTTGCTCTTCAAGGATGGGAAATACACACGAGAACCCGAATGCACAGTTACAGCTCTGTTCACAGTCAACCAATTATATCCAACCACTCCTTAAAGGCAGGGTAGGCAATCCTGTCCAGAAATGTTTTTTGTCATTCTTGTTGGAAGTCGCTTAACATCCTGATAGCTATCAATAAATAAAGTGATACATTGGTATTTTTATAATTATATATCTTCTGTGAAAGGCGTGTGACCAAAATCATTTGCCCAATCATGATAGGTCATGTGTACATTTTCGCACTGCGCACCCTGTTCACGCAGAAACCATACGCTGTGCAGACACAGCGGGAGAATGGCAGGTAAACAGCTGGAACCTAACTTTCCCCTTGTTAAATGTATGCAAGGAGGACAAAAAAAAAAACACAATCTTAAAAACTGCCACGACTAAAAACGTCTAATCAGCAAAGGGGTGAAAGCCGAATGCATTCCTGACGGTTGGTTCGCAGGGGTTTCCGGGGATTTCCCGCTCGGTCTGTTCGCAAACAATGGGTGTGAAAAATGGGAAAATCCTGGCCAAAACGGGAGTGTTGACGGGTATGATTATAATCAGTGTTGCTTTAGTGTTTCAAAGATGATGTCATGGTAATTTCTGGACAGGTAGGGACATGTTATGATTCGATTTTGATGGGTTTTGATTATGTTGCTTATGTAGTTTATGAATTACATCGTTACCCGGCGTCTAACAGGAACTATGCTGCATCTAATCCAGTTTTAAAGCTATTGTTTACGTTAGTGTTTTTCGCTATTGTTGTAATGTTATTTACTTTATACTGTAACATGTTCTCACAGCTAGAGCGTCGCACATTCAAAACAATAACAATGGCGTAGCTTGATGACGCTGTGAAGTAGCGTGGAATGATGAGATCTGTTGTCTTCAACTCCACCGCTGATTGCTATCAATCAGACGGGACAGCGAATTCATGTTAATCATGTTTCAACGTCGGAAAAAGGCAGTAACAACGGGTAAAGCGGAAATGACGGCGACTGCCAGGCCCCGTGTCACTGTAAAATAGCGATTTTCAAGTAGTTACAAATATTTGAGATATTGTAAGTACTCAACTGAAAAAAATATATAACACTGGCCTAGTGGCCAAACTGTACCTTAAAGCCCACAAATGCCTTCATTCACAAAATAAGCTCCTCGGACATGCTGAAGATTATTAACCAGGGAAATCGAAACAATATTGGGAGAAAACCAAAGGAGTACCATATTTGATGTAAAAGTGTCTGCTCGATGCCTTAAATGTTGCCAGAACAAAGCTCAGATTTAACAGGTAACAGTTGGTAAAAAAAGATATGCAACCAGTACAGATTTAGCAGCAGGTCTCAAAGGCATCAGAGAAGAATAACAATATTTTTGTCATTGTCAAAGTCTCTGTTGTTTTACAATTAAGATGATGATAACAAGTTAAAATTAGGCAGAAATGATTTGATCTTAAAGGGCCGCAATCCCAGGAGTTTTCTGCAATGTAAAAATAGTCAGTGGTATCCCCAGAATGTGTTTTTCAAGTTTCAGTTCAAAATACACCACATATCTTTCATTTCAAAATGTTGAACATGACCATTTGTGGCTGCAATGGAAAACGGGCAGCTTTTGTGTGTGTCTCTTTAAATGCAAATGAGCTTTTTCTCCCCTCCCCGTATGCAAAATAGGAGGTAGAGCGCTTACACATGTGCTTTGGATGACATCAAGAATAGCAATATAACGGAAAGCGCAATTACGTCTGTAATGCCCTTTACAACCAAAACCATACACTAACTGCAATAATGACACCCTGTTGTGTCATTATTACCTGTATGCTATTATTTTCTTCTGCCAAACACAAAAGAAGATGTTTTGAAAAATGTTGGTAACAGAAAACCGTTGGTCCCCATTGAGTTGCATTGGTTTTGTGTCCATACAATAAAAGTCAATGGGGACCAATGGTTTTCTGTTACCATTTTACAAAATATCTTCTGTTGTGTTCTGCAGAAGAAAAAATATCATACAGGTATCATACAATTTTATACAACACAACTTTTTTATGTACTTGGCCAGTACTGACTTTTCCTCATTTTCAACCAAGAAAAGTTATGGATTGCAGCTTTAATCAAGAAATCCCTATTTTAAAAAACGCAGTAAAGAAGTTACATACTATTATTACATAATAATATTACATATTTTATATACGCATCTGAACTGTACTATAAAAGCTTTAGATTCTATGTGCTTATGCTGCATTCACACCAAATGTGAATTAAGCGTTTTTTGCAAGTAAATAACAGAAACTCAATACAAAGGCGTGAACAGATGCGATTCACATCAAACGAGAAATTTGCATGAAGAGCTCATTGACATTGTAAGTACTCAACTGAAAAAATGTATACTGTTTGACACTTCCGGACATGAGAAGGCACTCCCAGTCACGCAATTTTGCAAGAAAATAAGAAACTATTCCCACGAGTAATAAAGGGCGAGGAACGCGATGCTTCGCTTTTGGTCTGAACACAGCGTTACAGTTTACTTGGTTCTCACCAACAATCCAAAAATGTGCTGTAATCGTTTGTCAAAAACAACCTTTTTTCCCAAGACCCAAAAGAAGTGTTTATAAAGACAACATTTGATTTGACTCCACAGTGCATTGAAGCAGGGGGTTTCAAATTTGGGTCCGGGCACCCCCAGGGGGCCTCCAGAAGGTTACAAAGGGTCACACAGTGTGAGTGTGTTTATCTGCTTTTTTTGCTATTGATAGTGTCCAGAATTGTTTATCTTTAAATCCTTCTAGAGAGTTTTTCTCACTATGGTTTCTTTTTTGGGACTCAAAGTGTAATTGTCACCGACTATTTAGGTTTAGAAACAATGTGTTGTCTTTATAATATCCTATTTACTTTTCATCTAACAAATTCTAACAGATTGATATTTATTTTAGAAAAGGGGGTCCCTCACAAAAGGTTAAACATATTTGGGGGTCCTTGGCAACATTAAGTTTGAAAACCCCTGCATTGAAGCACCAGTTCCAAATACAATTAAGCAGTTACCTGTGCTGTTCCATAAACATTTGGACCCAAGGGTGCATTTGAGTACAAGCTGACTGTTAATCTAGGTAGAACATGCTCAGTCCTTGGAGGACATTTTCAGCCATTTTTAACATTTTCACTAAATGTTCTATTTAATTTAAGTTATGATGGCACACAAGTAACAACGGGGTACTGAAACTAGTCGATTGGAAATCAGCTGAGGTGACTGTTTAAAATCTCGTGAATGGTGGACTTTTGATACTCCACGTATTTAAAGTCCATGACCAAGGTCAACAAGTCTGCCAATAAAGCAAAGACACTAGAGTGTAAAGGTAATTCCCCTCACTGTGCTGAAAAGCAAAAAGCAGAGAGTCCACTGGTTAAATTAAATTCAGGTCACTACTAATTTAATCCCTTTGGCATACAATACACGTCATTCATGACCAACACAATCTGCCCCAGAGCAGTTTCTTTCCCCCTACTATGGCCTTTTGTACTCATCTGATCTACAGTGAACGCCTTCATTCCAAACCCATGCATTATTTGATAACCTTACAGCTCTGCACTATTTATTCTGACGTTAATATTTAACAGTTACCCACAAACTATTTGATTTTTACTATACTATTATTATACTATTTTTATATTATTATTATTACACCATCTTTACCATACTATTACTATCTTATTATTATTCTATTTTCACTATACTATTATCACTATTTTTCCTATCCCATTATCATTATTTTTCTATTCGATTCGATTTTATCATTTTGTTTGTATTACAGATTTCATTTACTTCTGCAACCCTGTTTAGCATGTATTCTAGACTATCCCTGAAACAAATATCCAACAAACACATCTGACAGTTCAAAGTAATCTATACCTTGGTCGTGTTTTAAACAAGTTTAAAACAAGTTTTAAACAAGTTTAACAAAACTGTAGAAAAACAAAAAAAAGTGTTGATCTCTAGAGCAGTCTTGTATTAAATGCATTATTATGACATACCTCAAAGAACTTTAATAAGACTGGGTAAAAGGCAATAGGGTTTTCTTTTCTGAGAGGAGCCTGCTAAAATCAGTCTGTTGGATTGAATGAACTGGCAAGGGGTCTTTAGTGTCAGTTAGAACAGTAACTGATGGCTTGCCTGAACGTGTTCAGTACATTTCAGTAAATATTTAAATGCAGTGTATACCAACCTGCCCATTTTCCGAGTCTGGATGCTCTGACCAAATTTCCGTTGCCCACAATCCACACACGAATCCCATTAAACAGAAAGCAGAGAGTAGACAACGACAGCCAGGCCACAGTGACAGCTCCTATCCAATACAATGGATCTCTCAGAAGCTCGTGCAATGACTCCATGATGACAAAATCAGTGCCTTTCTTGTTCTCAAACACGTAAGAACACGTACTTATGCCTAATACATTTAAATACTTAAGTACAGTTAGCTGTGGTGCCTGCACGCTGTCAAGTCGTTGCTGTGGATGGATTCATATACTTCCGCTTCCGCATTGGGGACGTGGCGCCTCTTTGTTTCTGATTGGATATGATATCTGCTCGTTAAAATCAGCTCATCGCCGGTTACCGCCCACTATTTCAAGCCATAACCGCATCGTTCACAAGAGCAGTAGAAAAGACAGCATCTTTATAGAAATAAACATATTTTATGTAAAGCATGACAATTTATACGATGGTTTTATAACAACCATGGTAATCTCTGGGATTGAAAAAAGTATGCCGACATTTTCTTATGATGCTGTAAACTAAGGTACTGCTGTACATGTATATATTCCTTTGCAATCTGGTTTTGGAATAAAGAAAATGTAAATTAGATTAATTTTATCTGAACTGAAAGCTACTGTATGTCAAAGGAAAACTCAAGCAAGTTTTAGAACAAAATTTAGGCAAAATATTACAGACCACTTTTAAAGAAACAGCAAAACACATAGATAAAACTATACTCTATAAACAAGTAGTGGACTGATAAATGATTTAACTTAATAGGGCCTATTTAAATATTTAGCAACACAAAATGTTTTTGTGAAAACATAAAAACAAGGTAATTTGTATGTATTATGCTTCAGACATATGAGGTGAAGGGATAAGACAAATGTTTTGTTATTTATTTATAGCTGCAACACCATAAAGCATAAACATCAAACATTGCTTGCATGCAAAGATACTTCTCACAATCATTACACATATTTGGATAGATAAATTATTTAAACTCCACATTGAAAAATATGTGTTTTCAGCTGAACATTAACAATAGAACAAATCATTTAGCTTTATTCAAATATCACAGACACATTTTAAGATATTACATATCCTTTAATCCCTGTGTCCTTTGACCTTTGTATTTTGTGATTACCCAGTTTAAATATTTGATCAAATGAATCACAGCAGCCTACTAAGAAAGACCACATATTTCTTCAAATTTAACATACATGCCATACTGTTACATAACTACTTGTGCAATGCTCTTTTTTTCTTTCTCTCACTCTCTGTCTTGCTCTCTCCCTCTTTTATTTTTGGCTTATTGTTTTTAAACATAATGAATAAAAATAAATGACGAGTAGCTTTTTTTGGCATTTAATCTTAAGAGAATGCCACTTACAAATGTAAGTTCAAAGTACATATTTTCTATTTTGCAATACATCCACCATCTCATTAAGATAATCTTCACAATATGGTCATATTCGTTTGTAGAATAGCCTATGCAACTGCTCATTAAGCACCACAATATAAAGTACAAAATAACTTGTAAAAAAGATGCCGATACAAGAACACTGTGATGAGTGATCAAGCAAAAAAGCATAATTTCAAACCTTAAAGATGAAAAATGTACAGTAATTTGATCTGCTTGAAAGTAGATTAACACACAAAACAAACTATGGAAATGGAAATTTAGATGTATTATTTTTAAAATAAACACCATTATTAGTACATTCTAATCCTAATGCAAACCTTACATAGGATATATATTAAAGAAAAGCCTAAAATGTGTCTAAAATATTGGTAACTGGTTCTTCAAAAACTTTCATTTTAATCGAGCATCTCCACAAGAACATGTTGTCAGACATTTCTGACCACCAGTCTTCATTTACAAACACAGACAATTCAAAACAATATGATTGATACTAGTATTATTATTATTATTGATATAAACCATCTCAATCCTCATATTTAATTTTTGGAAGTAGTATGCTTATGGTCAAAATGTCATGTTCGATCTGTCAAAATCCCTTGCTATCTTTATGAGACTTTGTTATCTTCACAGCAGTTTGTTCTATGATATAAGTATTATATAAGCCACCAAATCCCTAGTCATTGTATTAGCTAATGTCAATCTAGATTAAATCTACATGCATCAAAAATCCCATAAAAGTTAATGCATAAAAGATACATTTTAAAAAATATATCACTAAATTGAGAACAGACCATGTACATAAACATGTAAGCAAATTAAGTTTGATCTTTACCTTCATCTTAAATAATATACGAGTATAATAGTATCTAATATACAAAAAGTGTGTCTACATTGCATTTGACACTTTCCTGATATTATTCATAAAAAAACTTTTAGTCATTTTAATCCATTAAAAAAAAGAGGCATCTATTTGATGTTATGTCATTTGGCACAATAACAACAATTTAACAAAATACCAGTTCAAATGAAGTAACTCCTGATTTCTTTATAATAATGCTAGCAAATGATGTGCATGTTCATTTTATTAGGATTTTGTTTTAGTATTTTTACATGTCCCAGCTGGGTGCAATTCCACTTGTTTCAATACATTACACAGGACGATCAGAAGAAGCTTAAACTTCAAATCAATTGTCAGGGAAATGTGATTTGGGTAGTAAAATGTCATAATCATTTGACATTCATTTATAGACAGTGCCTTTCTGAAAAGAAGCTACCTGTATAATGCTTTTTCAACACATCCAAGTCTTGTCATTAGCGTGAAAGACAACTATTTAAGGGATAGTAATTTACAATTTTATATTTTGTTATCAGAGGTACAGTATTTACTATAGTAATCATTTTTCTTAAATATATTCAATTGCAGACAGAAATTTCTGAGTTTTAAACACAGTGTTTAAATGTGCAGATATGCAACTTTGCAAAAGGCTTTAGTATATTATACTATACATTTTCTTTTATCATATTCCTACTGTC
The DNA here is from genome assembly GCA_006030095.1 of Triplophysa siluroides. NCBI lineage: Eukaryota > Metazoa > Chordata > Actinopteri > Cypriniformes > Nemacheilidae > Triplophysa > Triplophysa siluroides. The sequence continues at coordinate 983,275 of VCII01000702.1, forward strand.
TTTATGTAATGCATAGGAAAAAAATTAACAGATGTTAGAGGCATAGCAACAAGAAAATATTCAAAGTGATATATAATAACTATATGACCATATCAATTTAAAATCTATGTGGACTTACTCTTCTGGTTCAAATATGCAGATACAAATCTGTAGAACGGCTGTTGCGTTCCTGACTCAGTACTCCATATTACTGAAACCTAAAAAAATACACTTTAAGGTCAAGTGAATAATTGTTATAAGTTACAAAAGCTTAAATTACTGTGATGTTTCAAACCTGTCATATTGTCAAGTGCAAAGAAAAAAGGCAGTGCATAGGGGACATGCTTTGTATATAACGTATGTATCACTTCTTGCCCAAAAAAACAAATTTAATGTTTAAATCAGATTATTTTAACTTAACTCAAGTTAAGTCAAATGAATTTCTATATTTATAAATTTTATGTAATGTTATTTAAATCTTACTACAGCACTAGAAAACTACCAGAGAACAACAGGGGTAAAAACATAGTGGGTATATACATCATTCTGTGTTCTCGAAAAAAAAAATGTCTCCCACACATAGGCCCGGTTTCAAAGACAAGGCTTAGCTTAAGCCAGGACAAGGCCTTAGATAAATTAGTATATTTAAGTCGCTTTTATAAAAAATGCATTTGGAAAAACATTACTGGTGTTCATGGCACTGACATATCTTAAGATATTTCAGGGCATGTTATTTACATTTAAGACAGCTCAAACATTAATTTTAGTCGGTGACTACCCTTAAGCCTTTTTTGTGAAACCGGGCCATAGTCTGTGAGTGAAGAAAAATTATGTAAATGAGTAATACTCTTTAAAACAATGACAACGTCGGTGTCGGTTGCCTTGTGGTTGCCTTGTGCGCTCACGGCAATCTGGGTTCGATTCCCGTTCTCAGTGGTCCTCTGCCAGTCTTGTTTACCACTCTCCTCCCAATATTTTCAACTCTCCACTGTACGCTGTCATTAAAGGCATAAAAGCCCCAAAATATAACTTAAAAATAATAATGACAACAATGTTGTTTCAGAAAGTCAGGAGTCACTAAAAATCTTTTCATCCAGAAAACTCAACATTCCATCCACAACATTCCCCAAGTAATGAAGCTGCACGTTTAAACAATGTGTTATGTAAAATGTTTTTTGTTAGGCACTAACACTAAGAAAATAAGCATGTGGATGCTGTTATTCATGATTGGAGTCAAATCAATAACAGCTGAAAAGAATATAAAAATGAAAAAGAATGCATATGCTTTAACAGATTTAACTGAAAAGTATTAAAAAGGCATTACAAGCCTTTATGTTTCTTTAAAAAACAATGTAGATCAATGTAGTCATCATTCAACCTAGAAAAGTGGAACACAATACAGTAGATCCATACATGTGCAACATGCTGCATTAAGGCTAACTACATTTTCATACACACATTGCTTTGTTTACTGCTTGCATGTTTATTTTTGTAGATTGTATCACAACATAGATTTTAGATTGTAACTTTAAGATAAAAAAGGCCACAATACGTATGCAACTGCAATTTATTAATTTTATTTTGAAAATAAATTTTCTTAAACAACATATATAATCAATGATCATTTACATTATTTCACTACAAATTCACTATATAAATAGATGGAAAAAATAAGACTGACTGTGCTGAGGTTTTACAACCTGACGTAAGTCTGAGCTTTGGATGTAATGCGTGGTATGTTTACTAAGACGATGTCAGTTTCACCATAAATAAAAAAACTGAACATCACTTTTTTCTCATTAAGAATTCATAGAAAATAATAAATCACTGCTTATATCAATGATTTACAGTACTTATTGCATGAGAGTATCACTGACGTACTCAGAAGATAGAAATTTCAGGATGACGTCATATGTTTGTTAAAAAATAAACAACAATAAGTAGCTTATAGATTACCTCTAAATTAATGTCATCAGTATACCTGGTTACAATCTAAAGCAATACAGAAAAGATGCAAAAAACATTGCAAAAAAACATTTCTGAAATGTGATCATAGAAGGCATTCAGCACCTTAAACATGAATGACATGATAACATGCATTCAGAAAACACACTCAAATGTCAATATTCACGTATCTAGCATCTGATATTTAGTCATGGGCTCTCCTGATCTGTTGACTCAGATTTCCATTCCTCTCTTTCTGTCTGCTTCTTTTTGCACTCTGTATTAGCTCAGACCCTTGGACTGGAATAACCTGTACACAAATCAACATGCATCTGTGTTATACATTAGTTTTATTATTATTTTATTATTTATTTATAAATTCCTAAAATGACTTACAGGACAAGTGAACTATTTTAATGTGTTATTTGCTTGATTAGAGGGTGAATGGCGAAACAAAAACGTGGAAAGACCGATTCATATAATGACATTGTTTCTTTCGATTTGGAAAAACTAAAAAAATGGAACTGTTAGGGTTCTTCTCTTGATTATGATATTTAGAGAAAATATTAAATTATGGAAAGGACTGTCATATAATATGCATGTTTATATTACTCGTGAATTTGTATACATCCAAAATTTCTCTTTTTATTTCTCAAATGTCGACAGATGCTATAAAATATCCTATTAAACAGTTATTGTAATCATATGTCTAAATGAGACAGTATGATTATCTTAAATATGCAACTAATATTGTCATCACTGTTTATAGTCAATATATATATATAGTCAAGTATAGTCATAAAGTAAATTAGTAAAAAGCATGTTTTAAAACAATTGAAAAGAATCATCACTACACAACATAATCACAAATCTCCATCCGTTGCAGCATAAACTTAAAAACCAGCATGTGCCTGTTCAATATCCACAGTTTGCAAACTGTATAAATAACATTGACTTGACAATACAGTTAAAACAATGTTGTGATTAACTGTTGTTTCAGTAGCACATTATATTATAAAATGTCACAAGAAAAGATGTGAACAGAAACTAACATTAGAATCAGCCATTTCATAAAAAAGGATTCAATTGTACCTTTTCTTTAAGTTGCAATTCAATGTATACAATATATGCTGCCAGTTGAAGTGTGGAGTGACTAATGCTAAGAAGTTTGAAAGCATAATTTGTATGAGGCATCCCTTCACTGATAAACATTGATTAGTCTTAACATGTCTTATTATGTGTTTTTACCTTTTTATAATATAACTGGAAACAAACCTTGTATCGTGTTTAAAGAACAAGACTCTAGCTAAATAGTTTGTATAATAGCACAAGTTCACTACAAAAGTGACACTACTAATATTATCAAACATTTTGATATAAGGCTTGTAAGCACTAGTAACACGTGTGTTTTAAATACAACACAAGAAGGCATCAATCAGGGGGTCTGTCTGGCTACTAAAAATTCTCATTTGCCTATATTTCCATTTAAATGCGTTAAGGTGCCACGAGTCGTGCTTAAAAATTGTATGGTAATACTTGAACTCTTCAAACAGATTTGATGTTGCACGTGATGTATGCAACAGCACCTGCGCGCGCGTCAGCTGCGTCTCTGCAAAACTCCAAATAAGATGTCACGAGCCAGATGTAATATTTTTATTGCATTTGTCCTTTAAATCAGTTGTTTATTCACATGGTGACTCTGCCAAACGCGTCATTTATATGAACAACCATGCAGTTCCCACACGTTATTGTTAAATTTCAGAATTAAATCACATGTTAAATTGATAAGGCGCGGTTGGTGTCACTAGATACTGAAAGGGTGTGCCAGACTTAGGGTTAAAAAAGATAATAGTAAAGACTGAGCGGATTTTCCAGTGGAAATTATAAACATAATAAGTCGTTCGAATTCTGACAACGAGTATGATGATAGTCCAAGAGGAGCAGAAGTAAGAGAGAGGATTCTTCTATTATTCGGTGTGTGTGCCCTCCGCAAATGCTTTTTGGGGTAAGGGCTTCCCATTGATAGTTATGAACAGCAAGCCCAGACCGCAAAAAGATTCGTGAAAGACTTTTGACAGTCCGTTTTCCATACGCTTTGAATGTGACATCCGAGTTGCAGGTTTTGTCCATAATTATTGACAGTCCGTGTTGTTGTATCCAATGGCTAGACCGTGTGCAGTAGACTCCAATTCTAAACATTCACCGAGAAATGCCCAGAATCCGCTCTAGTGTACGATTCCTTTCCCATCCGAGGCTTTGCACTGTCATTTCATCCATGTTCTGATGCCGTTCTTATGGTCATACTGTACATATTCTCCTGTTCGTGATGTGGTTAAGTAAAAAGCTGATCTACTCCTGTCAGTCGATAGATCGGTTGAAGGAGGGGAATTACTGCGCTCCAGCTCACAGTAAATAGAGAGCAGTGAAGGATTTCATTGGAGCATACAAAAAATCGTCATTCGACCAATCCGTGCTCTTCTCACACAGGGACCCCCCTTTTTGAAAAAAGGAAAAATATAGAAAACTAATTCTCCACCGATGTACGGAATGTTTTTTAAATAAATGTGCTTCATTGTTGGGTTTTTTACAACGCACGTTTTCGTAATACAATTTTTTCAATCATTTCTTTCAATAGAAGTGAACATAAACGAGTTTTGGTTGTTTATCAGGGATTAAAAACAACGAATAACCAAGAACATCTGTGTCTCAACATTGTAATGAGCCGTTGAAATATAAAACGCATAAAATTCAAACGATCTGCACAATAGCCAATAAATAGCATATATTATCCAAGTGACTTACCAAAACAAGTTCCTCAATTCCTCCATTCGTAGTATTTGTACAGGTCACCTAAGCACCAAAGCTAGTCACCTTCTTTCCTTGTCTCATAAAATAATGAACATCGTTCTCTGAGTCTGGCTATATTTGGATAGCCCACACAATTCAAGCATACGCGCACACAGACACGCGCGCGCGCGCGCGCACACACACACACAACCATACGATAAACCCATCCCAAAGCCTGCACACAAGCCTACACATCTCCTTTTTACTCGCTCTTTCTGTTTGCACGAACGCGCGCGCGCACACACACACACAAACTCTAAGAGAGTCGCTTTTTTCTGAATGTGTACAATTACCACCGGATCCCAAGGTCAGGACTTAGAGTGACAGGGGAGAACAGCGAGACCCTAACATTTAAGTCTCATCTTCACAGATAGCTCTCTCATGGAGACATGATGAGGTTGTGCTTTAATTTGTGTAAATCTCCGGTCAGTCACGATTCCCTCCATCTGTCTCCGGCACCCAGCGCTTTGCCCCTACTGACGCAGCCGACGCGCATTACTCACTTTAGCAGTCACGACTCGCCAATCTGTGCTGTTTCCGATGAAACCGCACGCCAAAAATGAATTACGAAAGAGCACTAGGCTTTTACCCACTTCATACGTTTGGCAAATATGATGAATTGACTTGTATTTTAAGCAATGAACATATGCATGACCAAAATGTTACAGATACGTGATTTCACAAAGACCACGCAGTTGGATTTACCAACAAACCATCTCGGAAGTTCTTGTAAGAGGGTTACGCACGTTACCAGTCTAATCTTAGGATCTCCATGCAGAAAATGAATTATTAAACGTATGTGATATACTGAATTATTGAGGAAATGGTCAGATGCACAAAAGAATATGCTCTAAAAAATACACTGCTACGAACGAGTACATTGTCCATAGGACGGAGGTCATGGAAACTTAACCGTTTTAAGCACATAATGGCTGCATCTTCAGTTCAGACGTTAGCTGGAAAATACACGAATTTCAGCACCATTCTGGTGGACAGCTCCGCTGACTTAAAAAGGCTTCATGTAACATAAGCCACAAATAGCGAACACATATGTCTGTAATGTATGTGTTATTTTAAGCTATTCGTCGCGTTTATCGCTGTTTTTATATTTGGGAGTTTCCGATAAAATTAGGAGGGATGCTCAATAGCGCCGACATGCCAATGAGATTCCCCTTTATTTTCATTCACTGAATGCAGGCGGGGTGATTCCCTGACAGCGAGGAAAAGACAGCTTGACTTCGACGCGATACATGCGATAGCTCAACGTATGCGTATTGTAACAAGAACATATGTATTTAAACCAAACATGCAGTTGAGGTCACCGGGAGAGCGAAACGGACGCTTACCAGTGGAGGGAGCCCTTTATGAGCGATATACACGTGTCAGGATTTGAAACGGGGAATTCAATAACACAAGGAATATTTCAAGGACACAATAAGAGAACATAACGTGCCGTCCTTGTGTGTTTTTGTGCCTCAGAACGAAGGCTGCATATGAGGGTGATACCCCCGTCTATTTCTGGATCAAGCTGTTACTATTTTTAGAGCACTTGGAGAAAAAAAGGCGCTCACAAATGCTGCTCAGAGGAATACGTGATCGGCGTGACATGCGCGTTCACATCAACTCTCTAACGCGGTTTGCATAAAGGCTCGTGACGCTCGGCTATGGAGACATGGCATGCTTTGAAAAAAATAATCTTGCAGTCATACAAACATTTCTATGTTTATCCGAATTGATGCGTTGCTTTTTCGTGTTTTGTGATATACAATGAACTCAATTGATTTACGCTCCAAATAACTGCTTCAAAACGATGCTGTATACAATAATTGACACAGTACAAATCCACATGTGATACAATTATAAATTAATGGAAAATTCATTTTTTCTTTATATCTTCCTTTTTCCAAAGCTGCGTCAGCTACTAACCATTGACGTCACGTTCACATTCTCTTTCTTTTGTCGATGCCTTAATGAAATATATCAACAATGGATGTGGTGGATGCTTTACGTAAAAGTGATACAACGATAAATGCTTGTGTCGAAAATCATCCAAATAATCCATTGGGAGAACCACACAAAAAATCTTCACCAAGCATCCAAACACTCCAACAGTATCTGTGTAAAAGTAAGAGCAGATTTAACACGTTGGTTGTGACCTGCTTCGAGAAAATAGAAATAAACACAAAGACATACCAAGCCACGTATAGGGGAAATACCCAACTAACCATGACATTCAGGAAGGTTGCACTAAATTCGTTTTAGTGATATAAAAAAGACCTTGCCAGTCAAATAATCTTTAAACATAAGACCCTATATAAAGTTCATGCTTCTCCTAAACTTGACCAATCATTTATCCTAAAGTGTGTCCTGCATTCGTTCAGATTATAGGCTGGTTTGTAAATTGAAATGAATGCTGGAGTTAAGTCCTGCTTAAAACCATATGGCAACGTTTGAGGCCTCCGTCCAAGTTACCTCGATCGTTTAAACCCCTTACAAAATTTTACGCGTGCAGCTAAGTAAACGAAGCAGATTATAACTGCAATACAGGTTTGCAAGACAATCAGAAAAGCATTTGAGTTGTTGCTACATGATTGATTGATTAATGTAGTCCGACGCACGCGCTCGAAGGCCCATACTGCCCCATGTCTGGTTTTAATGTCGCTGTCCATGGTTCTGACCCATCACTGCTTCATTTCGAATGAACTGAACTGAAAAGCCTATAAAAGTGGCACTTTTTTGCTGGGTGCAGCAACAAAATATTGAGATTATTTTCCAAATAAATCGCCAGTGCATGCAATTTACAATATAGAGGATTTTTTTGTATGTTTCTCATCTACTGTCGCTAAAAAGAGCTGTTTTGAGGTGTCAACCCGGAACACGACTAACTTCGTAAGAGATCTGTTTGTTAAACTATTCGGTTTTTTTAAATAGCATTGCTGATTCTGAAATTGTATTGTAATATCGGTGCGATTTATACATGTGACAACAGCGCGAATCGTGACCACTCGGCAACTCGGGGAACAACACTCTCTGAGAACATCGCAGTAGTGAATTCAAAGTTTCTCGTTAAAGAGTGGCGCATTGTGCCAGGACGAATAATCTGCTGCTGTTATTATTATAAACGTAGTCAGGTATCCGACATAAATAAATACAACATATGACAAGATAAACGAAAACGCAAGAACCACCAAAAAAGAATAAACAAACGACTTAAAATAGACTTAATAAACTGCGCTACTTAATGAACTTGAACACATACAAAAACAGTTGTATCAACCAGCCTAGTTGTACTAAATGCATGCAACATTAAAGCACAAGAGTAAAGTCTGAGAGTTATTATCTTCTTCAACTCTAAATACAACAACACAGTCTACAAACCTCGCTAAAGAAAACAAAATCACTCACCTTAAACACTTTCTCTGTCATTGAGTCGCAGGTGAATGTTGGCATACTGTTCTGTGGGGAATGTAGGCAATTGAGTAGCCTACACAGACAATCGTATGCATTTGGAGCATATAGAGCTCACTGCGTGAATGATAGCTCACTCGCTTTTTTTGAATGAAGAGAAAGAGCCTACCTACAGAAAGTACCTGCGACCCAAAATATATTTTGGGGTTGGGGGGAATTGAACACGATAACTATGCGAAGAAGTTAAAGGAAGGGTGCAACCTACAAACTTGTTAATACGTGCATGAACATTGTGTTCCGCGCAGATCACATTCACGGTATGAATTTACTTAGCTTTGTTGATATAAGACACAACTACAATAAGTAATTGCTTTACTCTCAACGAACAGCATTGTAGCGCCTAGCGTGTTATTTGTCGTATTTTTAATATACACATTTTTTTAAATACACACAACGCCGTATGCGCCAGGGCTTCTTAGATACAGCAGTGTCATTTTTGCTTGTGGAGAGCGCAGCTTTCCCCGCCACCAGCCTATCACTGTGCTATTGACCCGCATTGACGTCATTGCGTCATTAGGTTTCCCTGGGAAACGCAGAAATTCAAAAATAGTATCAAATTAATTTAGCTGACAAAGAGAGGGGGCGGGGCTCCGGGTAAGAAGGGTTTGATTGGGTGGGTGGGGGCCGTCCTAAAGTACGCCACTGAACTAAACTACTGTTACTACTGTGGAGTACACCAATCTGCTTTTCCCCAAGACAAATGAAAAAACAGACTTAACTGTGTCGGGTGTAAAGCGTGTCATCAAATTAGCCTTAACACGGTCTTGCATAAATGACAAACAAAACCTTTGATTCAGGATTTCATACTCTCGGTTCATATCACAGCCGAACAATGATCTATTGTACAATATTTGACTATAACTGACTGAAATCCATTTTTATCTAGAAAATATATTATAATTCCTGCTTTAATGTTACAGTAATACATTTTAGTAGTTACCAGAATATATCATGTATGTGCCTGTATAAACACCATCAAAGCACTGTCATAAAAATGAGCTGAGGCTTCACAGCCACCTTGTGGCCAAATTCAAGATGGCATAAATCTCATTACAACAAAGGATAATATTTAGTTACAATAAAAATTTAAAAGCAACAAAACTCAAACTATTGACAAAACTGGTAAGTCATTTAAACATAATATTGTCATATTCAATATACGTCTATATATTTCAATACTGAACTTTTAAAGAAAACGTATTCACGTCATTTAGCACATCATTTCCACTTTAATTTCTGAGGAACTAGAATGTTAAGACTATGGACACCAAGAATGTTTAACGTGAGTTTCAGAGTGTTGTCTATAGAACAGTTACAGATAAGGTTCAGATCTTGATATTAATTTGAAACTGATATTGAAAGTCAACAGCTCAGCTGTGAAAAGCATTGCTTTGAGCAACGTTTCACATTTGCTCCTCAGCAGAGGTCAGTTAAAAAAACAAGGGAGTGTCATTAAAAAACAACTCGAACAAAATACAACTTTGTTGATGATGTTTAGTTCATTAAAATTTCTGCAATGGCTTGATCTACAATCTGGATGTTAAGAAGTTTTTCGATGTTAAGTGAAACAAATTTGAAATCAGTAAAATACACCACCGGGGACGTTTTCCTCTCCACTTTCGCAGTAATAGTGATTTTCTTGTAGTTAATTTAAAGCAACAGGAGGAAATACAATAAGATTCCAACGGTTTTGATGGCAGATTAAAATCGTTAGAGCATAAGGGCCTAGTAGGTGATACCAAAATGTTACCATTAATAAACTAACTGTGAATGTAAAAGTATGGGTTTTAGGGTTTCTTTTAACATTTCATATACTGAATGACATTGTAGCATCTATAGCTGAGAGAGAAAGGGATGCGTACTTGTAGGGCAAAAAAATAAAAATTCTGTACTACTGTAAAAAATAAGACATTAGCGTTCAGGATCTGTCCGGCAAACTTAAATCTCATCCTGCAATATAAGAGACCCTTTCAACAATCCCTAGCAAAAATATCCCTTAATCGTTTGATAGAAAATAAATGAACAACCCCTTAGGCCATAAAACAGCATTGTAAAATGGTCACAAAACCGTTAGTCGGTTTTCATAGCTCAAATGAAACCCAACCTTATAGACATTAATGATATAGTCTGTGTTTATGAAATTAAGACAACAAATAGACAAACACTGTGTTCCTCATTGAAAGCTAATATTAAGAAGCATGTTCATATCATGTTTGTGCGAGTGTGCGTTTTCAGGGAGCTCGCCGGTCCCTCTTGGATAGGAGGTAGCACTGAATGGTGCGCAGACGGTCTTTGGCTGGCCCGAACTCTGGCTGGAGTTTTAGAGTTGACTCATACCAATGCATTGCTTTCTCAAACTCTTCCTATAAACAGATAAACACTGCCATCAGATTATGTGAATTGAACTCCCATCAAACTTAAACAACAGTCTCAAAAACCACTGACCATAGCTATATAGACATTTGCCAGGGTAAAATGGTTGACCACAAAGTGAGGTGCGATTTCCACGGCCATGCGAGCCACAGTCAGGGCTTCCTCCCATAGCCGTGCATTTTGGAAGATGTTGGCAAGGCTAATGAGTGGCACATCCTATAACGAAAAGGAAATAATGTAAAGTTGGATTCAGAAGCAAACCAATGTAATTGTGTGAGAGCTTTTTAATTATAAAAATAAGAGAATGAGCAGAACCTTCATGTGGTGAGGAGCGAAGTTAAGAGCTTGACGGAGGCAGTCGATGGCTCTCTTTCCCTGACCTTTTACTCTCCAATATAACGCAGCCATGCTGGACAGAACCCAGGAGGTCTGATTCTAACAGATTTACAAACAGGCATATCAAAAATGTAACGCAATCCATTACTATATAAAACTAATTGATAAAATGTTCGATTGTCCACTTAAAAAAAAACAGATTTCCATTGCAGGCAACAATAATCTGCATACCTTTTCCAAAACTTTAGCAATGCGTGTTCCCACTTGCTCAAATGACTGGGATGGAAATTTATCTTTTCCCAGATTCTGCAACACCTATGAGAGACAAATGAAGAGTAAGAGTCACAAAAGTCTCTGGACAGTGTAGTCTGTTGTTGTTGTTATAATCACCTCTCTGAGCTGACTCTCTCCAGTATAGTGAATTCCTCCGCGATTGGCCACCCCACTCAGGTGGTCCAAAGTGTGCATACTGGCAGGGAGGTTGGCGTTACACAGTGGCTCCACCGCAGGCTCCTGAAGGGGAGTGGCAAAGTCTATATGCTCTGTGATGCTGTGAGAAGAGCAAAAGAAAGAATAAAGATATGTGGAAAACTTCAAACTATGGCAATATTAACAATATCCCAGTTATGTTGTAAAGAAACAGGATGATGAATGTTATCCTACTCTATGTTCTTAGCAGAAACAGCGAGCCAGGTACTAGCAACGGTAGTGAGGTCTACACGCCGCGTTCGCTGACATTCCTCGGGACCTGGCCAACCCAGACTGCTGTAGTCCTTCCATCTCTCTGTAAACACAAATCAGTACGAACCATTTGTTGAGTTGATAGAAAAGACCAATTCTGTGAGTAGCTATAAAAGAGCGGTTCATTTTCAGCACCTGAGGGTCCCGGTGAGGGTATTGTGGGCCCACTGATCTCCAAGATAGAGTTGCTTGATGACGGTTCACCCTGACGGACATCTGCTTCTCCCACCCAGCCTTCTGAAGTATCACTTTTAGGTTTTTTTACTCGTTTTACCTGAAATGTGATCTGAAGAGATTAAAAAAACACAGACAGTTAAATAAACAGGCATATTGCAAATTATATTGCACTATTTAGAAAGATTAGAAATGACAAAAGTAATACCAGACATACCCATTCTGCACCCTCATCATCCTCACAGTTGCCGAAGCAGGGCCCTCCACCTCTCGCCCCCATGACCCTGTCGTTTTTCAGCACGCGGATGCCCCTCAGGTCCCCTGTCTTTCCATTCATGTCCAGAGCCCCTTCAAATGCTCCTATAAGCTCCTCCCTCAAACGCCAGTCTTGCTCCTCCACCTCCTCCTTTTTTTGCTCTCTGTCCCTCTCATGCCCACCCACCTCCTCTGAGCCATTGCTGTCCACCACCACCTCTGCAGAAGACAGAGTGAAAACAGGTTGAATGGGAAAGAGGAAGTTAAAAGTACAGTTGCCAGAGTGCAACAAAAATGTATTCCATGTTCAGATTGGAGTGTTTTACATATTTTTGCATTATATACTGTACACAATCTGCTACTTTGTATATTTGTATGTACTGTTTGTGAGCAGTATAAAAAAATGTGTTCATAAAGGAACAATATTAAGGTTACATGACTTGTACAGCGACATGGCATCAATACACTGTATGGTTGCATATTTAATGATGATATTATTTTATTTACAAATGTAGTAAAGTGATAGTTCACACAAAACAAAAAATTTGCCGCCAATTTATTTTTTAGAGCTAGAGCCTTCTCGAACAATTACGTTCCTCGCATGTTGTTAAGGAAACTACAGGTCTCTGTCATTGGTTAGCTGGGAAAAAAAAACTTTTTTCAACCTCAGAAGACGCTTTAAGCTGCAAAAAAAGACGCGGGAAAAAAGGGTTTACTCCATAGGATTATAATGTAAAACAGACGATAGCAGGATATAAAAAAAATTAAAGTGTTCTTGCTTTCGCAGAACAAAGGAAGATATTATGAAGAATGCTGTTAAAGATGCAGTTTGTAAAAAACACTGCTTAATGGCGCACAATCAAAACAACAACAATGCCGTAGCTTGACGCTGTGAAAGAGGGTGGAATGATGGGATCTGTTGTTATAATTTTTGCCAATAAATGTGGTCCATAAATAAGTGACTGCTCGAAACAAGTAAGTGGCTTGCTAGACACTACTTCCGCATTAGTCCACAACACTGTTGTCATGTGGTTTCTACATCAGTGAAGGCGGTAACAAAGGGGAATGCGGATATGACGGCATTGACAAGCGACTGCACAGCCCCGTGTCACTATTTAGAATGGCGATCTCACGATTTACAAGTAGTTGGAAACATTTGAGATATTGCTTATAACACTTGCTTAGTGGTTTTTGGATATTTTACTGCAAAATTGTTACAAACGGCACCTTTAACCGAACAGCAACGGCACCCATTCACTTGCATTGATTGTGGGTCAATACAATAGATGTGAAAGGGGACAGCTACTGCTCGGTTACCTACTGTCTTCAAAATATCTTCTTTTGTGTTCTGCATAAGAAAGAAAGTCATAGAGGTATTAAATGGGTGAGTAAATTATCCTTTTTAGGTGAACTCTAACTTTAGCCAGTCAGATTCAAGTAATATGGTAAAAATTATATACACCGTATATAGTATATAGTACTTCACAAATGATATTACTTATCAATATTAATATTAAATCAAGCACAGTGCATTGTGGGATACAGTGCATTGTGGGATACTCCTTCAATGTACGCTGGTTGTATGCCCGAGTTTTAGGGCAATGCAAAAGGGCAAAGTAGGTCTTTGCACATAGTAATCTGTATATTGTACAGAGCATACATACCACAACAATAGTAAGTGTAGAATACTGTTCATACAAAGATTTATATAACCTGGCCTTACAATCGCATTGCACTTACATGCGCAGTGTGAAAAGCACTTTAAAGTCACATTCCTACAGTACAATACAACAACCAGCTCTGATATAAATATTATACACTGAGAAACACTATTCAGCCTCACGAGCAATCTTACTTTCAAAGAGGAGTGAATCCTCTAAAGCAGACACAGGCGTGGCATCAGTGTCCCAGGCCTCCTGCCTGCCACTGCTGCCCGAGTCCCAGTCCTCCAGCTCTGAGTCCTCCTCTGCCTCACAGCCAGAGCCAGCTACACACATACACATTTCAGCTCAACTTTCACACTTCCAATCAATATAACTGCATTATGTACATAAAACAAAACAGAGGGTAACAAATGCCAATGAAATACAAACACATAATTTGGAATGTAGTGAAAATGACTATGGTAGCTTAAAAGGGGGTTGCCACATGAATCCCTAAATCGATAACTTAAAAATTCCCCCAAACGAGAAAAGGACAATGAGTTCATTTTTGTCAGCACAGTGCAGCAGCATCTAAATAAAGCCTGTGCTATTTTCAGTGCCCTGAATTATTGAGGACACGATTTCGCTATTCCAAAGGCTCTCTCGCTCAGAAGAGTGCCAGGGGAGAGAGCTGAGCAAGAGAAGGGGAGCAGCGCTGGATGCTGATGAGAGGAGTAAAGGGGAGCGGAAGGGAGGGGAGAGGAAAAGGAGCCATCCTAGAATAGAAGATGCAACAATACATAGTCTAAAATTGGCTCAAAGATTACAGTGCCTGGGCTATAAAAAGAGTGCTCCAGCACTGCGGTTGCTACACGAGGGAGAGGGAAGAAGCGAGAGCTGAAGGGAGGTGAGGTGGGATAGAAAATGATTGTTCTGTGTTGATGTTGAGAGAGGTTTATAAAAGAGCCTACTTACACGGGCAGGTCTGATGCTGGAGATTGTAAAGGAAGGGGTAAAACTGGAGGCAGCGCATCAAAGGCAGGCTGGCGCGACACTGGGGGCAACGAACTGTGAGCATTAGGGCACGACGGAACACGGTTAGAGCTCCAGTCAGGTTTCCCTGAGAGAGATGAACGCTGACCAGACTTAACAGAGTGTGAGGCTGTTTTGAAAAAGAGAGTGAAAATTTCACACAGGTCTCAAGATAGATCAGGTCCAATTTATATATGCTTTTATTTATAAGGAAAAATTAAAAGCTGTTCATTCAAATACTTTAAATGTGTCTAATCTTTTTATTATAGTCACCTTGATAACAAAATGTGTGTGATTGGTTTCTCACACTTTATGGATAGATTTTTTGACTATGGACTTAAAGGGATACTGATGAACACAGAGAAAGATATTTGGAAGAATGCTTACAACCAGACAAGATTTTGCCCCCCACTGACAACCATAGTAGGAAAAAATAAAACGGTAGTCAAAAGTGCCCAAGAACTGTTTGCTGTCCTACATTCTTCAAAACGTCTTCTTTTGTGTTCAACAGAACAAAAAACTGATAAAGTAATTTTTCCTACTATGCGAGTCAAGATATGTTTGGTCACAAGCATTCTTCCAAATATCTTTCTCTGTGTTCATCAGAACAAAGACATTTATACAGATTTGGAACAACTCGAAGGCGAGTAAATGATGACAGAATTTTCATTTTCACCCAATTAAAGTGATTTGTGAGAAATGCTGTCGATATTTGAAATTGTTACTCGAACACACACACCCCTAATCCAACAACATTCCTGCCCTCATTGCTCCGCCCTCAAAATAATGAGCACATGCTTACACATTCTTTCCCCATCATAAGAGAATACGCTATTGGTGAATTCCTATGGGTGTGTTATACCATTGTGTGGATCGCTCCAATCCACTTTGTTTGCAAAAACAACATTTTCTTCAACACACACAGAACAAATGTAAAAAAAAAGCACATTTTTGTTTAGGTATTACTTCCAATTTTCAACAGCGTTTCCAATAAAATTTGAGTAAATTATGTATCTGTAAATATGCTTTCATTTGCTTGTTCGTCTTGTGTAGTTAAGATAAAGTATATACCTCTGACCTTTCCAATCGTTTTTTTTAAATCTTCCAGAACAGAACGAAACAGTGATTAAATAACGTGATTAATTAAAGCTGCCAAAACTCAAATTAAATTGTTCCCATTGTAATCAACAAAGCTGTCTACACTGATAACAACTTCATTAAAATTCATTATAATGGGAGTGATCTAATTTTGATGATTTGACTGCATTAGTTTTCACCCCTGCGACACTCACTTCAAGTGTGGAATTGATGTTAGGAATAAAGTCTGCTCTATAAAGGGTGTGTTTTTTAATAATCAAAGGTCAGTAAGTACCTCTGAGCCATTGATCTGCAGGGCCTGTTGCAGCAGCTCATTGGCTTCGTCGTGCAGACCATAATGCAGCAGTAGGTTGGCGGTGTTGACAAGCGGCATGTCTCTGTGCTGAGGAGGAACAGATTGCAGCGCCTGACGCAGACACACCAAAGCTTGCGTTCCATTTCCTTTAGCGCGCCAGTACAGACCTGCCTCGTTCTGCATCATCCACCGCGGGCCAGTTGTCTGAAAGAAAAGACACAGATCTCGCATTAAGCTGTGGATTGTTTTTATTCTGTCATTTTTAAGCTAAATTAAATAGATAGAATTCCTTCAAACAAAAGGAAAACACTGTAGTTTTTTTCTGTTGTGGCCTGACCTAACAGATCGTAACATCATGCATATAAAATGTTTTTTTTTCTCCATTAATCAATCATTGGAGTTTGGGTTCCTCGCCACAGCAGGGCAGTGTTGGCTTGCTCACCGGGAGACTGCATCTATTTATTTATTCATTAGAATGATCTTACTTGTTCTATAAACACCATGCACTGTGCTGTGTTTTACCTCTGTGTTTTCTTATTTGCTCCTGTAAAGCTGCTTTGGAACAATGCACATTGTGAAAAGCGCTATATAAAAAAATAAACTTGAAACTTGATGCAAATGTGTTTATTATTGATGCTTTTAATCAGAGCAGTTTAAAAACTGAAATCTGGAATGAAAGGTTCCTTTCAACAGTATTTCGGTCACGGTTATATATCAGTCACCTGTAGCCATGATAAGGAAAACATCTTTTACCTTTTCCAAAGCCTGAGCGATCAGTGCTCCAGTTTGCTCCAAACTCCTCCCACCACTGTGCTTCAACAGGACCTGTAGCAGACACACAACCCCCCATGTAATTAAACAGAATGACTCACCTGGGAAAACATAACACTCCTTCATCCTAAAGATCCGGTTTATCTTCATGCACAAACAGTTTAAGTAAACTAAGGGAGTGGTATTTCAGACAAGCTCATACCTCTGTGGCATGTGCGTCCGGCAGCTCCTTCTCTAAGGCCCAGGATACGGAGGTCAGTGGGTCTCTAGCGGAGGCAAAATTCTTAAGGCTGCAGTCTGGGGTCTTTTCTGATGGTGGAGGACTTGTGTTATCCAAAAGGCTATTCAGAGCGCTGGAAACAGGAAAGACAACAAGCTCATGGATTGCTACAATTTACAGTCAAGGTGAAATAATTACAGAAAATGCACATAAAACATATGGTACTCTAAAATACATCAATCACATGTTTACATTTGGAAGGAGCCCTATGCGGATGGGATTAGTTTTACAGGGGTAGACGGAGTATATCATTTTACCACTGGACGTCTGTAATATTAAAGACATCGTCCGTAATGACTACTGACATGGTGCATTCGGACTGGACTAAAATCACTGAGAAGCTCTGGTAATAATTACTTTACCCCTTGTACCCCGGTAAAACAAATCCTGTCCGAATAGGGCTTAAGCATAATCAAGTCATCTCCGGGATAGTATTTCTTAAATGTGTCTAATAAATACTGTGAGTTTATTCTAAAATGTGACATCTTACTTTAAGTTGCGGGACTCAGGAGGAAGGTAATATGTGGGTAGCAGGTGGGAAGGGGGAACAGAGGAGAATCGCTGTGTACAGTCTGTCTTCTTGGGCCACAGCACACAGTGACTTTCCTGTTTATGCACAGCAAGCATACAGAATGTGACACAATCTGACAAATATTTTGTATTACCATACATATACATCATGCACACATAATTAAATATGCTTCCAAGTCCACACGAAAATTTGGATTGTTAGTCATCTACCAAGTCCTCGACATATACTTGCATACAACTAAACAGACACAAGCTCTTACCTCAGCTGAGGTGGTCTCTTTGTCCCA
Organism: Triplophysa siluroides; assembly: GCA_006030095.1. NCBI lineage: Eukaryota > Metazoa > Chordata > Actinopteri > Cypriniformes > Nemacheilidae > Triplophysa > Triplophysa siluroides. The sequence continues at coordinate 1,001,329 of VCII01000702.1, forward strand.
GTAGGCTGCAGGTTCACGTCCTAAGGACATTGTGTAGAACTGCTGAGGACTGTGACTCTCATTAATGCTCAACTCGGACACCAGAGCAACACTGCTGGCTATAGACACCTCCTCACCAAACTACACAAAAAGACACGACATGTCAAAGAGAGATAAAAACTTAAATTGACATACGTTAGAGTGCTGTTGCACAGAATATCGGCCAACGCCAATTAAAATATTTCCAATGACAACCAACCGTAGTGGTGACCTAAATAAGGAGAACGGAACCCAAAGCAACTGTTAAGTCTATATAGCATCAATACCCAATCTCACAACAAACATTACACTTGAAAAGAAAAAGAAATCATGAGAATGGTATGTTTTCAGTCTCACTTGAATGTAGTGGACGCTTTCAAAGAGTTCGCCACGGTGATACCGCACAGGCAGGTCAAAAGGACAGTGTAGGGTGAACTTCTGCTGGCCCATATGACACATTTGATGATTTCCTGAAACATCACAGAAAAATCTTTGAGCTGTCATGCACATTCATATATCCAACATAAACAGGCGCTTTTCTGTAGCTCAGTGGTTAGAGCATGGCACTAGCAACGCCAAGGTCATGGGTTCATCCCAGGGATTGCACATTCTGTACAAATGTATAGTATAATACAATGTAAGTTGCTTTGAATAAAAGCATCTGCCACATGCGTAAATGTAACCACGGAACAAGAAAAAATGTGACACCAACAAGACAAGTCTTGCGTAACAATGAAACCTTCTTATCCAGTACATTGACATTGACCAACTCAATATGCTTTCATCTGCGTTACACATTTTGTATGACAGTTTAGACATGCAGTCTAACCGAGTTGTGCTTCTTTAGCCATCTGGGTCTCATGAATGATGTTTCGCAGGATCTGCTCCTCCTGAATGAGCTTGTGCTTGTCCAGCATCTCCTGCTGCCGCAGGTAATGATCATGCTGTTTCTGGTACTCCTTCAGTTCATTCAGGGTACGCTGCAAAGACCTGCAGAAAGAGAGCGATTTATGTCCCTTTTCTTGAGTCCAAATTTAGTTTGAACTCAACAGAAATAAAAGTCATCATGTTGCACAATGAAAAAACCAAAGGTCTTCATTACCGGTGTTGAGCTTCAAGCCGCTGTTCCAGCTTCTGCTGGCAGAGGACCGCATGTTTTCTTCTGAGGGCCTGCTCAAAGACAGGCTGAGCCTGCAGGGCCTGCTCATAGCACAGCACGGAGTGATTATACTCGCCCAACATCTACCAGAGATACAGGAGGAACAGGGAAGTGAAGGTCATTTGCACTGAACTGTATGTTGGCATACAATTGTGTGGAAGTATCTTCATCCCCCTCAACTCACAGCATAAATGTTGCCCAGGGTATAATGGCTGGTTAGCAGATCGGTGGTGATATCAAGAGCGGCGTGTGCGAGGATGGCGGCGTCCGCTGAGAAGTGCGCTCGGTGAAGTATGTTCGCCATATTGACAAGCGCAATGTCTTTGTGAGGCCTACAAGAAGTGAAGTGTGATATGTAAATTTATGTAAAACAAGGCCCCTGTCGGGTGACATAACCTATAAAGGTGGCATGAGGAAGATCACTGTTGATATTGCATGTTTTACAACTGTTATTTTCCGCCTCCATGTGTCCTTGTGTTGTTTCCATTTACCTCGGAGAAAAATGCAGGGCACGCACCACACAGTCCACAGCTCGCCTCGGTTCGTTCTTTATGCGCCAGTAAAATGAGGCCAGATTATAAAGCACCCACGAAGATGAGTTCTGAACATTTCAAAGAAGAAATGGAAAAAAGCAAGTTGATCATCCTCAATATTGACAAAATCAACCAACTTTCATAGTTTACGTTAAAACAGGGAATTGAACGACAGAGGACAAGAAGCAAACGTCCTACACACAGATGCTTTACACAGATTCAAATCCTTGAAATTATTTGGAAAAATGTAATGTACTTATGTAATATCTTAAATAAAACAAAAAATGCAGAAAGTTGAAATGGCCCAAGAGGGAATATAGCTTTCTAAGCCCCATTCACATCATCGAAACTGAAACATTAAGCATAAAAAACATACACTCAGTAGGGCTTGGTGTATCCGATGCCCAACCTCATCCACATTCTGACCCAGTTTAAGCGACAGGGAGGTAAAGATCGGGTCATCCTTTGACAGCAAGGGTGATGTGAGGTTTACCTTCTCTTGTACACCCTAAAAAATAAAGTAATAGACAAATAGCATGCATATGATGTAAAAACTGAAGTCATAAATGAATGAGTGTATTTTAAGCCACTCAGTGCAATTACCCGGAGGTGCTGAAATGCATGAATGCTGTAAGGGAGGTCAAGTATTTTTATACAGTCAGGTTTTTCCAGGTCTGGAGGTAGAGGTGACGTTTGATCCAAATAATCCTCCGGACTAAAAGACCAAAAACAAAATGATACAGCCTAAAATTAGACCGCAAATATTTACAGCACACAAACAAGATCATTTGCAAATATAATCTCTCTGTAAGCAAACAACACAGACTTTATGCCTCTGCTCTCCAGAGATATAAATGTCCCGTCATAGAGATCCAAGTCTCCCAGTGGAACTTTGGCCGTGACACAGTCAGCATCTTCTTTATAGTGTCGCTGCTCTAAGCCAGTATCCCGATCCTCGTTCTCTTCGATGTGAATTTTCTGAGCAACTAGTTGCTTCTGCAATAAGTGCAACAGAACACTGTCAGTCAAGGAGTTTATATCGAGTTTTAAGTAAATGCACGTTCACTTTAGTGGAAATGGTGCTGCTTACTTATATACAGAGTTATTTGTAAAATAATTGTGTATTGTTAAAGGTAAAAAAATTGTTATGTCATCATTTACTCACCCTCAAGTTGTTTCAAGCTGTATAAATGTATGTTTTCTGCTGAACACAAAGAAAGATATTTGGAAAAATGTCTGTAACCAAACGGTTCTGGGGCACTATTGACTATTATAGTTGCGAAATGATAGTCAAGGGTGACCCAGAATTGATTGGTTTCCAAATATCTTCTTTGCTGTTCAAAAGAACAAAGGTTTGGAACGACTCAACGATGAATAAATAATGACATATTTTTAAATATGGGGGAACTATCACTTTAATGATAAATGTGAGGTTTCACTCACCTCTAACTTCTTGAGGAAGTTCACACGAGTCTCTTGTTGCATAAAAAGAACTAAATGGTGGGGGTGTTTTAAGTTAAGAGGAGAGTCCACCTGGAATTAAAAAGCAGAAGAAGAAAAATACAAAAACAGTTGACACAGGCTAAGAACACGAGTTACGAACAGAGACCTAGTAGACAAGTCACTTATGACTTAAACACACGAGAGCATTGGGATATCATGATTCATTACAAATAAACAGCACACGGCGCTAGAACAGCTGTCAACACATCGGCTAAACTGAACTCGACACATGTTTGTCTATAAAGCAGCGGTCGTGAATAATAACCATACCACACAAGTGATTTAAAGTTCTCTCGTCTATCTCGTGATGTAAATAGGTTTTACAGCACGACAGAGAGACTAAACACGGGACATTCGCCTACCTGCTGTTGAATCTTGCCGTCCTCCGTCACCACCCAGTGTGTGGTGGCTCGCCCGGGCTCCGCCAGCAATACGCAAATAAAAATGAACACCGATCCTCGAACTGACGACCTCCAGAAACATTTATTAGTGGAATGATTGCCAATAATATTGCTCTTGTCATCCGCCATCTTTCTACCGTCTGTCCATTCGACCCTAAAGGCTCGCGTCATTCACCATCATCTACTTCCGGGTTACGTTGTTGCTCCGCCTCCCCTACGTCCAAACCAAACACGTTCATTTTCAAAACGGTTAACTTAACTGAAAAAATGACAGTGCTTACGCATAGTTTAACGAATTACTTTAATGTAGTGAATTATTCATTACTATAAACGATAAAAAAAATTACAATACATTGTGCAAAACATTCAAATGTATACAATAGCATATACTGTGATTTTGACCAAGTTGCAAATACTGGAAAAAAACACTAGAATTTAGTTTGGACAGCACACCAGTTGTAACATTTAAATGTACAAACATTAGTTCATCTACAGAGACACATTGCGCAGTGCTTGCAGTGCTAGTGTTAAAGTGAACATACAAGAAGAATCCCTCAGAAACATTTAAAATATATATTACCTTCATTTACATAAAAAGCTATAAAGAACAAGAACCCAAAAGTCCTCATTTAGACGTTTCATGTCTTAATAGGAGTCGTGTTGTGTGCAGAAGCGTTACAGTTGAATGATGGTTGAGTTCAGAATTTCAGGCACATGTTTTGACTTAGATGACTTGGAGAGGTCTCGCTGTGAAAGGAAACAACAGATTAGATGTAATTTTCAGTAAATGTTACTGTACAGTAATATGAACATGTGTTTCCGATATTATATGGTTTTATGAGGCCTTGACTGAAATATGATTATTATCATGTGCCAGAAGGGAGATAGAGACAAGGAAGATGGCAGTTAAATAACTGATTTGTAAACAACAAAAATATATTGTTGGTTAGAAGTGTGGATTAGGAGAAAACACACCGTCCTGTTCTAAGAGGGCAAAAGGATGTAAAAAAACAACATCAGTGTTTACACATTCACCGCAATGTATTAAAAAATTGCATGGTGCATGAAAGCTTTACAATTTATTTATTGATTTTCTTGGTGTGACAAAACAACAAATGTGCAATAACAGTTTTGTGTGTGTAACCATGCAACTGCATAATGTCGTTTGGAAATGTACCACAAACAAATATTGATTGTATTGATTCAGGCTTGACAAATTCCTTTAGAAACATTTAGATTTGCATCATATTATCTCAATGTCACCAGACATAAACAACTCTTATCCTTAAAACACTTAAATTGATGCTCTTGCTCTCTTTGACTAGACTGTGAGTTACTAGTGGATATAATGTGGGGAACACAAGGAATTTACCTGAAATTCTGAATAGGTACTTGCGACAGAGTTAATACTGAAGTTACGCTGCGGGCTTGCTGAGACCTTCATCACCCCACCCACACCACCAGTAAGATGACAAATATTCTCCTTATTACGCTCTAGCGTACCTTGATGAGGAGGTTTACCGTGGCCTGGAGTCTTCACTACATTGCCCTGCTTTGAAAGAAAACACATTAGTGAAAAGGACAAGTTACACATTACCTTTGTTAATCAGTAAATTATTATTTACTTTGTTAATCAGTGAAGGATTATTTACATTAGTTAAATTAAAGCTTAAGGACAATAGTTTTGTTATGGCCATGCACTGACCTTTGGAGGGCGGGACACAGGAGAGTGACAGACAGTACCACCAAAGACAGAACGGATAGTGCTGCTAGAAGTGCCAGTACTGGAGGTAGCGTTTAGCTGTAGAAAAGCCAAACAATTATTACGGCAACAGCCATGCATTTATAAAAAAAATACTGTCTTGAGGCGTGGAATGACAAGAATACTTTAAATTACGATCCTCTTGAAAAAACAAAAATCCCATTTTACTTGCCTTTCGAGCTTTGCCAGGTGTTGTGCTGCCCAGTATTCTTCTTTTAGTTGGTGTCCGAATGACAGTGCCATAGACCATGTCCTCTTCAGTCTGTTTGCTTTTCTTTTGTTGCTATACAAAGCAAGACATTGCATTATTAGAACAATTCTTCTGAGAGAAAATCTGATCTCTATGGGTTAATACATTACAATTACATTACAGTAAAATATGTTTTTAAGTAGATGCACACCTATATTTAAAGGGGTCATATGGCGCGAATACGTGTTTTTCTGTGTCTTTGGTGTGTTATAAGATGCCCATGCATGTATTAGAGACGTAAAATTGCAAAAATTAAAGTCTTGTGTAACCACACCCCCACAAATCTACGTCAGTACGTGGTATGATTTGACAATGGCCGCCCAAATGTATACGCAAGTAAGGTGGGCCTACCTGTCAGTACCATTCCTTCGGAACCTGATGTTCCAAATATTGTAAGAGACGTTACATTTCCGTCACGCTTGCAGTTTTCGACCGATCACTACACACTGGTTAACTGGCCAATCTTAGCACACTCTCTTTACAGAGCGATGAGGTTTTTAAAAATCTGTGCGTTTCACAGAGGCGGGGCACAGAGGAGATACAAACATGCACAGTATGTGGAAAATACAGCGTTTTTTACCTAAAATCATGTATACACATTGCTTTACATCTAATACAAGCGATAATATTCGTTTTAGTCCTGTCATATCACCCCTTTAACATGACCAATTAGCTATTGTCTAAGAATAAATAAATAAATAAAACTCTAAAGAATGAATAAAATGTTTGGGATAATATTTGCACATGTATATATTCATATGCTCAGTAAAGTACAAACCCTCTCCTGTTTTTCACGTTCTTTCTCCAGCCGGTATGATTCCCACTGATCAGCAACAAACTGCATGAACTTTTGACCATTCACCAGAAACTCTCTGTTCTGCTCCTGCTCCCACTGTTCAATCTCTGCCATCAGCTTCTTCTCAAGCTAGATGAAACATACTGGATTACAAATGGCAAAATTTTCTAAAGATCAGCCTTATAATATGGATAGATTTCATAATTACTCTGGGGAGACTTTTGTGCAGATCAGCCCGTTGTTTCTCCTCCTTTAAAAGGTGCCCCCCTCTGTTGGTGAATCTGGATGGATCTTTGGCTTTTTCCTGAAAAACAACAACAACATTAGCTGATGCAAATACAGAATATCACAGAAGTGAGTACACCCCTCACATTTTTGTAAAAATTTTATTACATATTTTCATGTGACAACACTGAAGAAATGAAACTTTGTTAAAATGTAAAGTAGTGAGTGTTCAGCTTGTATAACAGTGTAAATGTGCTGTCCCCTTAAAACAACTCATAACCGCTGGCAACAAAAGTGAGTACACCCCTAAGTGAAAATGTCCAAATTGGGCCCAAGAAGATTGCCATGACCCTGAAACTGAGCTGCAGCACGGTGTCCAAGACCATACAGCAGTTTAACAGGACAGGTTCCACTCAGAACAGGCCTCGTCATGGTCGACCAAAGAAGTGGAGTGCACATGCTCAGCGTCATATCCAGAGGTCTTTAGGAAATAGACGTATGAGTGCTGCCAGCATTGTTGCAGAGGTTGAAGGGGGGGGTCAGCCTGTCAGTGCTCAGACCATATGCCGCACACTGCATCACCCAATTTGGACATTTTCGATTAGGGGTGTACTCACTTTTGTTGCCAGCGGTTTAGACATTAATAGCTGTGTGTTGAGTTATTTTGAGGGAACAGCAAATTTACACTGTTATACAAGCTGTACACTCACTACTTTACATTGTAGTAAACTGTCATTCCTTCAGATTTGTCACATGAAAAGATATAATAAAATATTTACAAAATTTGAGACTGTATATCATCTATGAAAAACATTTCAGTGCCAGTGCACTAAGATTAACTCACTTCAAGATCTAAGAAAAGCTTCCAGCTCTCTTCCCATTGGTGTACACCTTCGAAAAGTTCTTTGTGATCATCGAAATACTGTTTAAGGCAGACAATTTCTGCATCGTGTAAGCTCAGAAGTTCCTCACTGAAATCATCTGAGACAAAAAGCAAACATCTAAACTCTTACTATTACAAAAAAAGACACTTAACTGTGTAATTGAGAAAATGATAACTCACCATCGTAATAGGGCACAAAAGCCTGCCGTTGGTCAGAGCTATAAAAGCACTTATCCCAGAACACTGCGATGTCTTTTCGAATGGCCCCTGTTACTTGCTGGATATTTTTAAGCTTCAGTTCTTCAAGACGGCTGACCTCAGCTTGTAGCTGACAGTAGAAGAGACAAATAATTTAAATGTATTTAAGGCATCTGTTGGTTATTCAAAAGGCTTGACAAAAGCAACAAGCCATGAGATTACTAACAGCTTCTATATTTCTTCTCTTTGAAAGGGTCATGTGTTCAGAAATGGCATCACGTTCTTCCTGCGGGATCTGCAACCTTTCCCAGAGATTCTGGATCGTCTCTCGATAAGAGCCACAGACACGCTCGTTCTCTGCCTTCCTGCTCTCTAACTAATAAAAAGAAAAAACTGCATTACGCATTTGTTAAAGCTTAAGTTTGCAGTATTTCAACATGTTATGTTGTACCTGGTGAAGGAGGACTTTGAGTGAATCAATGTTTTCTTTAGACAAACAAAAACTCTCTTCATCTTCACATACAACATCCTTTTCAAAACTAGTCTCAGGCAATTGGTCCAGATCGTCCATGCAAAGTATTATCTGCTTCTTAAGTTTGACAAATTCCTCATGTCTCCGTTCCTTGAAAAAAAATGTGAACTGTAAATTAAACTGAACACAACACTTTGATAAATGACTTGTATAAAACAAGTACTTTAGAGTTTTAAACAAATATTTGAAATCATTATACTTTCTCAGCAGTGAGACAGGTGATGTGTTGACGAATATTCTCCAGGTCTTCTAAAGACGGAACAGAACTGGCAGAGATGGAAAATGGTTGTGAACAGAGAATATCACAGAGATCCTGATCCTGCTCTGTAAAAGCTTTGAGTGCCTGCATTCTCTGATTTTTCTCTCTTATCATCACTTCAACGTGAGTCCGGAGGTCTTTCTCCTGCTTAAGTATAGTGTCCCTTCTGTCCTCCTGAAAACATTCAAAATCATAAATAAAGTTATTCAAATTCACACATTGTGTTTCTTCCTTCTTCAAGGTCTACAATGTGCATCCAGTGTAAATGCTTGCCTGAAACCGGGGAAGCTGAAGCTCCAAGCATAATTTACTCATCTCTTTGTGACATGTCTCAATACTTGACAACAGACGTTTCCGCAGACTCTCTTCTTCTGCGATCATCATGTCCAGAAGACTCTAAACCATAAAAGTTTCGTTAGTTTGATCACTAAAGCCTTTATGACAGGATCCAACAGATAATCAACATCATTACACTCAACACTCACTTTGATGTGATTCTTAACCACATTTGTTCTCTCTAATCGTTGATCCTCTGGGATGCCAATCTCCTCCCAGATGTCCTTCAGATGGCAAAGGGCTTTATTCAGACATGCCACTGATTCTGCGGCAATCACCTCACTAAAATCATTGACAAGAATAAGGTCACCAATACGAATTGTTCGTTTTTAATAGTTATGACATGAAACTTGGATAACCTGTCTACTTTTTTCATATGGGAATCACTTATAACCCATAATGTTCATTAGTGATCTATTTAAATGGTATCTTATAAAGAGTAAGTGACCCACCCATACGAGCTGTTAGATAAAAACACCTGCTGTCATGCACTTTAATAAAATGCCATTTAACGATCGCTAAAGTGTATTAACAATAAAGTAAATGGCATTAACATTTTCAAAACAAACTACGACTTGAACTAAGTGAAATCATTTTGATCAAGTCGCATGCTCCTGCATATCTGCCTAAGTTACGTACAGTTCTAAAACAAACACTCGTCCAAATATCATATCGCCACATGCACTCACCTCTTCCTCATCCTAGTATCCCAAGACAGAGTTTTTCTTTATATTTCTATTTTATGAAAAAATATGAGACTGTACAATCCTCGCACTCAGATCGTGCCACAACCGTTTCTGATTCAAAATATGCGTCAAAACAGCGCCGACCATTTGATTGGCTGATATCGAGCGTCACTGCGCATGCGTGTGGATGTGTCAAACAGACGCGGATTGTTCACAGATGACCTCATGAGCTTTTTAAAATGGACAACCACTCCTGTTTTTCCGTGGATACGAAACCACATCAAACTCAAAAATCATTTTACAGTTGTTTTGTTGCATCGTATATTATATATTACTGCTTATTGTAGTATTTACCTTTCCTTTCTATGTTTTATTTATATTTTTCACCTTTCATGTAACGTCTTATAATTATTTGGTTACTTTTTATTTGCAATGTCTATTCCACTTGTATGCTCTACTGTTGTGCAGTTGGAAAAAAAAACTATTAATAAACGTTTACTTGAAATATATACATAACTACAATACATACATAACTTTAATAACATACCGGCTCACTTAGTTTGATACAGTATGTGCTAAGTTTCTTATTTGAAATAAAAGATGCACCTGAAACTAATAACTGTTTATCCATCAGCCTTGAATCAGTTATTACAATGCATGCTTTATTTTGAACAAAGGAGATAAAACATTAAATAAAGTGCAATTTTGTATCCCACAACTGCCACTTCTGCATTCATGAATTCTGATAACACATCACAGAAAGTTAAGGCCCAGCACACCATAATACCATTATTTGTTCTTGGATGATAAAGACGCCCAGAATTATTAGGACATATACAGTCCGCTGTCCTGGGGTTATGTCGTAACATGGAATGTTGTTTGTGCCTCAAGCATGATTATCCAGAAATGCTTCAAGAAGCCGGGCGCTGCTCGTGATGGCTGTAGTGAGCACTATAAATCTGCAACCTTTCAAAGGAATTTAACACAAAATATATCATACTTTCAACTTTGTTGTACTTTTATTAAAGTAGCTTTAAAAAAACACAAAGAATTCTGTAGAATATTTTACCTCGTTCCTTGCCAAGAAAACGGAGTGCAGAGATCTCAGAGTAGGTGCAACCTCCAAGGAACATCACAAGAATGATTCTTTGAGCATCGTTTTTGGTCCTTGCTTCTGAACTATTTCCACCAGCTAAAACACATCAAGTGCATGATAAAAGGAGAAAAATGTGTAGGCTTGATGATAATACAAAGGTTTTCTAATTGGAATAAAAGGGCAAGAAATTTTATTTACAACCAACTAATTAGTAATATATTCGAAGGTTTTATATACCTCGCAGAGGTTTAACAAACTGAAAATAATCTATATAAGGTTTATACAAACCTGTTACAGCAAATTCATGTCCATTCAGCATGCGAGTGACCTCCTCCAGTCCTGTCCAACCATCTCGCTCCAAAACCTGCACACAGGCCACGGGATCAACACTGTTAAAAGACCTTCAACATGAGAAAGAAATGCGTATAGTTACAGTTATAATTTTGGAAATCTAACCTGTTCAATCAATTTGCAGCTCAGAGGAATGTAAGCACCACTGAAGATATATGCCATGTCGCGTGGAACACGAAGATCATACTCGTCCCCCGACTTTGGTACCTGTAAATTAAATAGTCATGATGATAAGAGAACAGCATTGCTTTGATTTTATTATTTAGTGTCAAATAATAACAAATATTTATTATTTGCTAACCAAAGCAAGTCTTTTACTTAGAGCTCGAAAATTGTTCTTCTTAGCCAATGAGGAAAAGGCATCTGTCAGCTTTCCTGGAAGAAAACTTACAAAGTCATCATTTAGGTCTATTTATTTAACGTGATGCAAAAACGTGAAGCCAATCACATAGTACAAGTTTACATTTACTTCAGTTAAAAAACAGTAAATTCAACAATTAAACAGTATACAGGTAAATGTATATTTAAGTGAAAGGCAAGACTTTAATGTAATCATTCAACATGTGTATGCGCATAAAAGTTTGAGAAAGAAGAGACTTAAAATGATACAGACAGGGGGAGAGAGGGCCTGTAATGAAGCTCTCACCCACAGTCTTGTCATTGACAAGTTTCCCAACTTTACTCTCCATGACTGTCATTGTTTCTCCAGGCTGCTGTTCCACCAGCACGCCCAGCTGCCTCAGGTTTGCAAACGTCAGCAGGTGATCTATACCATAACTCTGAACAAAACCACAAGACAAACCACATAAAAATGAACTCAAAAACCTTTAATAGGAAGTATTCTTTTCAGATGGTCCGCTCAACCACCTAATTTAGAGACATTCTTATGAAGTGATATGTTTTCAAGTCATACAAACCTGAAGGTACTGAGCTTTAAGAGATCGATAGTCCTTGGACAGAAGTCCTATAAGAGAGAGTTTAAAACAACATTTTACAGAAATTCATAGGAACAGATAACAACCTAGCCATGTTTATTGTATACTTATCATTTTATATCATTGAACCAAATCAGACTCACCATTTTCTGTTAGAGATAACAAGCAAAGGAGTCTGAGGCTTTCAATCATTGATACCTGATAGACAGTGAAAAGTTTAGGTATCCTTTATTTTCCTATTTTGTTTTTGATACTATTGTTTCTATTATGGCAGTGTCATGTTCATAAAGAGTTTGTTTTTCATACCTGCCGATTGATATGCTCTTCAATGTAGGTGATACATTCACGGATCTCAAAACCTTCAAGTAATGCTAATGGATTTCAACACGGAAGACAAATAAAATATATGAATAGTAACTTTGTGTTGTAGATTTAAGTTACAATGTAAAGCACAGCCTCAAGACATCTTACAATGCTCAGTCTTTAGCAATTCCTGGAAATCTTGCTTTGTTTTCTTCTTCATCATGGATTCACAGGCACCAATATCTATTCAAAAAAGAAAAATTGTGTTTCTGAATTTAGTACTACAAACAATAATCCTTATTAGTGTCCAACACTAGGTCACAGCTTCATAGTTCATCAGAAGAAGAGTTTAACATAAACAAAACTCACGAAGACTAAGCAGACGGTGTTCCTGTTTTAGTCCTTTCAGTTCATCTGAAACAAATGCCTTTATCTGCTGGATGTCCATCCCCCTCCGTTTCTGTTAACAAGAACCAAAACGTAATCTGTCTTGTTTCATTTGAAAATACACCAAAAAAAAATTCAGATGTCCTAAACATTGTACAAGCCAACATAAAAACACTTACATCATAAGCTGTTTGAAGATTTTTGGCCTTTTGACTAAGAAAGCCAAACACGTTGGAGAAATGCTCATTCCTTATTTCATTGAATACCTAAAAAAAAACAAGAAGGGTTGTGTTTACGATAGTTTTTTTACTAAATGCTGACCATTTTTTTGAATAATTTTCAAGCAACTAGGATCCCAAATGGCATTGGAAAAATTATGTTTTTCCAAAGACTCCCTCATCTACCATTGTTGCTAAGTTTGGCCAATCAAAAAAGCATTTTAACTCTGAACAAAATAAGGCATATTAGCATTAATATATTCTTACTTTATCTTGAGAGTTAAGCATCACTTTGATACTCTTGTCAGACGACGTGACATCAGGACCAAATTCCACACTACCTAGTTAAGAAATAGAAGAAAAGAGACATAAAGAAGGATTAACTTTAAACTTTCAATACAGAGAGTGCTATACAGTATATGTGCTATACACATGTATGCTCAGTGACTGGCATTGTCAGCTATTTATAATGACATCAAGATTATTTTATATACAAAAACTGCCTACTTACCACATTTAATTCTAAAAATGTCATCTACCAGGCCCTCATAAACAACTTGCGAACAGAGAGGAGTAACAAAATCCACATCTAAAACAGCAAAATGCACTTTTAGACCATTAGGCAATACAACTGTGCAATCTTGACAGCATGAGACAAATAAGATCTAAATGTATTGTCATCTCAAATAACTGACCTCTGTCAATAAGAAAGACTTTTGCAAATTCTGGTTGCTTTATTCTCTGGTCAACATCCTCCATTTGCTCTCTCCAGGTTTCATACACCATCTACAGAAAGTAAAATGTGACAAGATTGACTCCCATTCTCATTGCCACCCTTATTGATTAAATAGGGTAAAAACGTTTGTCCTTAAACCTCACCTTGGCACATCTACCAATTCCATAAACCTTTGAAAAGGACCCATAGACAGACTGTAAAAGATTTAGGGCACCTCCTCCAGTAGTCACCCAGCGCTGATCTCCCTCCTGTGAAATTATAATTCTTCATCAACAATAGTTCCTTTCTTGCAAACATCTTGACATCACATTATTTTATCCTGATCGGTATTACCAGAAAGTTATCTCTGAAGAACTCAGGCAGCTCTAAACTCAAGATGTCGTCATCCAGAGGAAGAATGTAGAAATTCCACTCATCAGTTGTGATGTCTGTGATGAAAAAAAACGTATTTGGTTAATGTCTACCTTTTAAAATTCATGGACAAAGCCTAACCTACCTCAACCTACCTCCATAGACGCCCTGCTCCTCCAAAACGGTCTCACATGCATAAAACTGCAAAGAAGGGCATACAATTCAAATTAAACCACATTAATGTTACTGTACATACTTTAAGAACTCTAGTTACCTTTTGTGGTGTAAATATGATCTTATATTTTCTGAATCTTCCAGCTGCCTTGTCTGAATTAACTAAATCTATAAAGTAGATGACAAAATGCCAGCTGAACATTGAACCCCTACTGGCAAAATGTCATACTAAATAAACAGATTAATAATTTTTTATGTAGAATATATATCATTAACAGGAAACATTGCAAACCTGAAATCCACTTCACAGTTTGTATTCGAGGACGTATTAGGAAACATAGCCTTAAAAAAAGAGTGAACATTTTAGTGAAGCATACAAATGATCCCAACCTGTTTTAACTTGCAAAAAACTTGCAATACTTACTGATCTGAAATGCTGAAAATCGGCTTAAGCTCAACTTTGTAAAGTTTGTCGACATCATGTTGCTACAAAATATAATTGTATAATTGTGCAATGACAATAATATTGCTGTGGCAATACATGCATGTGCATTTGTATATCAGTAATGTAATTCCACACAATTTGGCAAGAAGGTGCCCAGAATCTTTTTTCTTAAAGATTTTTCTTAAAGATTTCCTACCTTGAGGATTGTGACATTTGCTATTCGATCAAGAGGGCTCATCAAATCTGCATCAATGAATAAATCTTTTCTCCCTGGTAGCTGAAGACGCAAAACATGAATCCTTATAATATTCAGTTGTTACATCTAAAGAATGGGAGGATGATTCAGTACCACTTGCCTGTTCCAGCAGGAAGATGAGCTGATCTCTAGCAAGTCTCTTAAGCAGAGAGAAATCAGGCAGTTCAGGAGCATCTCTCCTCTCAGTCTGTGCCATATGGAGAACTATACCACTTTTCACAACAATGTATACCTGTAAGACATGAATGCATAACATCACTGTCATGTAGATGTGTGGAAGCTGCATATGCATAATAGTAAACAACACTTTATCACATCCAGATGGTGCCTGTACGCCTCTCGCTTCTCTTATGTCTTACATCATTGACATATTTACCGTTTAACTGCTCGGAATGTCCTAAATGACCCCATGATAAAAAAATTTATCGCACCGTTATATTTACCTATATTAATAATTTTAATAGAAGGTGTATTTAGGGCAGAGAAAGAATACCATACCTCGTCCTCCTTTTTCCGGAAGTGGTTTTGCGATCGTTAATCCTTGTTTCACTACGGACATATTAGACGTGCGGACAAAACACACCTTCCTTCCATGCTCCTTCATTCTGTACACAAACGCGTCCTTAACAAGGAATTTCGCCTTGCTTTTTATACATAACTTACTTTGAGTTATATGTTCATGCAAAATTGAATCGATTAGTGACGATAATTAATCTTAAAGCTTTAATTGTATGCAAACATGAGCTCGTTGACTTCAGTGCTGCTAGAAACGATAAACTTTGCTGCAGAGAAACATCGAAATCAGCGCCGTAAAGACCCTGACGCCACACCCTACATCAACCACCCCATAGGTACTATAGTAAAGCATTAAACTGCACGTATTTAACTAAGAATTTAGTTTATTTCATTGATATTTAATGATTTAACCAGAGCTGAGTCCAGGGAGTACATTTTTAATAGGGGGCGGAGTTCCCGATTAAAATGTACATCATTTGTTTATTTAATCCATGTAATAGCTTTCAAACTTTATGCTAATTTTACACATAAATATAGTGGGATTTTCTGTTCCAAAATGGATCTCGCCCATTTCCACCACTGGATTTCAAAGTCTAAAGGAAAAAAAATATATATTTTTCAACAGGTGTGGCAAGAATTTTAAGTCATGAGGGTGGAATCACAGATATTGAAGTCTTACAAGTTAGTCTCATAATTTGTTGTATCTTTAAATGGTTGAATAAAGTAATAACCAGAGTTTACTTAAAGTTGTTCCTAATGCATTTTTTTGCTGTTGTCTGTAATAAAGGCAGCTTTGCTTCATGACACAGTAGAAGACACTGACACAACTATCGATGAGCTGGAGTCTGTGTTTGGACCGACAGTGGCAAGAATCGTCCAGGAGGTGACGGATGACAAGACGTTGCCAAAAGAGGAGAGAAAACGTCTACAAGTGGAGCACGCACCACACCGCAGTCATCAGGCCAAGCTGGTTAAACTAGCTGACAAACTGTACAATCTGCGGGACCTCAATCGTTGCACCCCCATAGGTGAGATATGAAAACTGGTCCTTGGTTATTTGTATTTGGTCTGTGGTTTTGCTGCTTGTGTAAGGGTTTGTCTGATATCTTTGTTAACAGGTTGGACAGCAGAACGGGTTCAGGAATACTTTGTATGGGCATCTCAAGTGATAAAAGGGCTTCGTGGCACAAATGCAAAACTTGAAGAGATCCTGCAGCAGCTCTTTTTGGAGAGAGGAGTGGAAATGTGATTATATAAACTACTGATTGAAATTATGGCGCAATTGATCATATTGTAATGCTCTTTATAGATTTATAGTAATTGTTTTAATGATTATTGTTTTGTTAAATATACAAATGCATTGTGCACTGCTTGGAATTATGAATTTGAATTAAAGTTTTGATGAATGTTGTTGTTGGTTAAGATTATTCCTAATGATACAATTATCCAGAATAAAAGTTTGTGTTTACATAATATATGTCTGTGTACTGTGTGTATTAATTTGTATTTATAAAAACATAAATGCATGCATATATTTAAGAACAATTAAAAAATGAATAAACAATTATATATAGTTTGAATTAGTGGTAATTATAGATAAATACGTGTAGATATGTTCTAAATATGTATATGGGTATGTTTTTATAAATACAAAATGAATATGCACATTGCACAGACATATATTTAGTAAATACAAACTTTTATTCTGGATGCAATTCATCGCAAATAAATTTGGAAATGGGGGAACACAGGGAAAGAGTCCATGGAGTTCATTTAAAGGGGGGATTGAGTTCCAATTTAAAATATGAGGTGGATTTGCCTGAAACGATAGGCCCACTTCATACATATATACTGTATATAGTGGAATTTTAAGGTATATATGATTTAAAAATATGTCTTTCCCCCAGTGAATCTCAGCCATGATCGCCACTGAATGCAACATAGTTTAATATCACTTAAATACCATTATTACAACCATAGACATAGTATTTTTGTCATTAAATAAAGCTAAATAAATTAACCAAAAGCTTTTATTACATATATTTTAGTTGAAAAAATCTATAATAAAACCAATGAGCTGTCTATATGACGGAGGTAGGAACTACTAAATCGGAAGAGTGTTTCCAGGGGACAATTTGAACGCACCGCATACACATTGACGTTATATTGCGGGACGTCCATGTTAGTGGATAAAGGACTGTAAACAGTCAGTTTTAAAAAGGGTTTGTGTTTTAATAGTGTGAAAACACCCGTGTGGTGAGTCCAAAATGTCAGGAGCAAACGCTTTGAACGCTAAGCAGCCGCCGATTCAGTCGACGGCTGGAGCTGTGCCGATCCGAAATGAAAAAGGTAACGTTATTTGCGTGAGATGCACTTAGTTAGCCTTAAATATTAGCATGTGGTAAGATTTGCTTAACTCCTGGTTTAACATGTACAACTTTTGTTATGAGATGTTTATTTATGATTATTCGCACATTCTATTTGTAGTTGTGGTAATTGTACCATGCTTAGAGTGCTGATAGTCACGTTATGTCCGAGATAACGTAAAGCAGTATCAAAAAACAGCTGTTTAATTTTAAAGAAACATTCATATTCTTTTGTCGTTCAAAGGTGAAATTTCTATGGAGAAGGTAAAAGTAAAGCGATATGTGTCGGGTAAGCGTCCAGACTATGCCCCTATGGAGTCCTCAGATGAGGAAGAAGAGGACTTCCAGTTTGTTAAGAAAGGTAAAGAGGCTGAACCTGAGATGGAAATCGAAGAAGAGGAAAAAGCAGATCCTCGTCTTCGACGTCTCATGAATCGAGTGTCAGAAGATGTTGAAGAAAGGTACAGCTAATCCACCAGCATAAAACCTCATGAGTGATGCTGACATGCATTTGTGCTTGTACAAGAGACCTGATGTTATCCTGTAATGTATTTGTTTCTCCGGTAGACTTGCGAGACACAGGCAAATAGCAGAGCCAGAGCTGATTGCTCAAAGCAGCGAGGACTCGGATGAAGGAACCTGGCACCCCGAGCGAGAAGAAAGCAGTGAAGATGAAGAAGAGGAGGAAGTTGATGATGAAGTGGGTCTTTTCAACAAAACATTTGGAAAAAGTACTTTGTAGTTATAGTTATAAAATAAGTTTACAAAATATGGTGTTATGTCTTCTGCATAGGAAATAGAGAGAAGGCGAGCCATGATGCGACAGCGTGCGCAAGAGAGGAAAATCGAGGACATGGAGGTTATGGAGGTTGAGGAGGAGGGGAAATCTGGAGAAGAGTCTGAATCTGAGTCAGAGTATGAGGAGTACACAGACAGCGAGGATGAAGCCGAGCCTCGGTTAAAACCTGTGTTCATCCGCAAGTACGTTTTTTTTTTAACGGGTGTAAATCTTGTCTCATTATGCTGTAAATATCATGCATCTTGCTTGGTAAGGCTACACTATAGTTTTGCACTACAAAATATATGTTGCAAAGTTAAACACAGAGACCTCATGTAGTAATGCATATGTTTTCCCCCATCTGTTTGTGTTAATTGCAGTGTAAATGTGGCTCTAATAAGTGTATAATGAATTGTAAATGTGGCTAACTAGGAAGGACAGAGTGACTGTAGCAGAACGAGAAGCGGAGGAGCAGAAACAGAAAGAACTAGAAGTCGAGGCCAAGAAACAAGCTGAAGATAGGCGACGCTACACACTGAAGATTGTAGAGGAGGAAGCCAAGAAAGAGTATGAGGAGAACAAACGTACACTGGCTGCTCTTGATGCTCTAGATACAGATGGAGAAAATGAGGAGGAAGAATATGAGGCCTGGAAAGTCAGAGAACTTAAGCGCATTAAGAGGGACAGAGAAGCCAGAGAACTGTGAGTGCCTTTTTGAATAATGCACTTTTATATTTCCTATGACCTGTGTATATAAAAACGAATAATAACATTGTGGAATTTCTTACATTTATAGAATTGAGAGGGATAAAGCTGAAATCGAGAGATTTCACAATCTTACAGAGGAGGAACGCAGAGCAGAACTGCGCAACAATGGCAAAGTCGTCACCAACAAGGCATCAAAGGGCAAATATAAGTTTCTACAGAAGTACTATCACAGAGGAGCTTTCTTCTTGGTGAGTGATGGGAGATTATTGAAGGTTTTTTTACAATTGCAAATCTATTTTTCCTGTCTGATATTTGTTGCTTCTTTTTTTTTTACAGGATCAAGAGCAGGATGTCTTCAAGAGAGACTTCAGTGCTCCAACCCTTGAGGACCATTTCAACAAAACTATTTTACCCAAAGTCATGCAGGTTAGTACCAGAACCGTTCATTTTTTAACCTTTTGTATTGGTTTCAACAAAAACAGCACGATATAGCTCATCTAACCACACACATCCTCCTAGCGATTACAACTACCCAATTCAATCGAGTTGTAACTGCCTTCTCACAGTTACCAGCCACAATACATTTTAAGTGATCTAGTCGTTACATGCACACACGTTAACAAACTATTTAATGTGCTCTTAAATTTCCAGGTCAAAAACTTTGGACGTTCTGGACGTACCAAATACACACATCTCGTGGATCAGGACACAACTTCATTCGATTCTGCTTGGGCTCAGGAGAGCGCTCAGAACAGCAAGTTCTTCAAACAGAAGGCAGGGGGCGTGAGAGATGTGTTTGAACGTCCAACAGTGAATAAACGGAAGACATAAACCGGCTGCTTGTCATCCAAGTGCAAATACAGCTCAAATTGGGACAGTTTTAAAAATCTCTTTTCTTTCTACATTACCTTTATTTGACCAGTTGTTTGTGTTAACGTTGGAAAATCTTTATTGCATTTGAAGTGTTTATCTCTTAAAAAGGTTTCATTTTGTGTACAGAACAGTCTTTAGTTGCATTCTTTGTAAAGAAAATCTTTGTTTTATGGTAATAAATTACTAGAACAAAAATCTCAATTTGTCTTCTGTCTGGAATGCATTGCCAACAAAATCATTTGAAAAATTGAGATGTACTGTTAAAAAGTTAATTTATTACAGATTAAGTACAGTGTGAAAGCCGGGGGGGAGTTCATGACAAGGAAGGCAGTCCAACATGTCCATCTCAAATCAGCCAAATTCAGTCAGTCAGCGCGATCAATGCCTCAACAACATTGCCCATGTGTTCTCTTAGACTGCGTTCTGCCAGTACTCTGTTGATCTCCATCTCTCCCATCTGTTGAAGATATTAGCAAGTTTAGTGTTTTATCAAATGACATGCATTTACGAGGCTTAATTAAAAGAATAGCAAAAGTATGTACATACAATGAGCTCCACATCTTCCTTCTTTATTGTTACTTTGGCCAATTCTTTTTCTCTAAAAAGGTGAAGGAAATGAGAAGATGTCATGATTATTTCTTAACAGTGAAATATTAAAACATGGATCAGAAATGATTCTCACCTTTCCTGTTTTGCCTTCTGTTCTCTAGATCTTCTATCTCCAATCACGGACATGGCCTTAAGAAACAGACACCACTCTCGTTAACGTTGAAATAAAACAAAGAGCTTTATTTTGTGTTTTGAGAGGCAACCAGAATGACGGTTTAATGCTCACTTAACCAACTACATTCTAAGCCCGAGCAATCCACTGATGAAATATACAAAAAAATACTAGATCATCATCAAAACAGTGCTATTTAGAGGCACCAGATTATTAAATTACTGACATTATACAAGTCCACATAAATGCACATGGTTATTCAGCTAGCCAACCTAGCATCTGATAGGCCCATTCACATACCGTTTCCAAATTCGAGCTGGATATTTCTTTCTCCTCGGCATAGTCAGTAACCTTTTCCAAATCTGCAGCTCCACTATCATGTTTGCGGGGCTTTTCTGTTGGTTTTCCCGTGCAGTTTTCCTCTGCCTCCAAATCCATATCTACATCTCCCTCAGCCGCCATGTTCGCTTCCTCGGGC
Source organism: Triplophysa siluroides (assembly GCA_006030095.1). Lineage (NCBI taxonomy): Eukaryota > Metazoa > Chordata > Actinopteri > Cypriniformes > Nemacheilidae > Triplophysa > Triplophysa siluroides. Next base: position 1,022,562 of record VCII01000702.1, read on the forward strand.
ACCCGGAACTCAAAAGAATGATCATCATAAAACTCGGACGGATATTAATGTAACGCACAAAAATGGTCACGTGCGTTTTTTTTCAGATCTTGATAATAATAATCATTTAAAAAATATAAACTCAATCAATGGCCTTGTATGTACAAAATACACATGCATATATATATATATATATAATACATCATTAAATTATATTCATTAAAGTCCCCGTGAACCGAAAGTTTTTAATTCCGTATTTTTTGTCGCATTTCCGAGTGAATTGGAATTTCTAATGATAAAATTGTGGGCGTGGCTTTCGTCTTTCTTTGCGATTTGATTGGATGTATAACAACAGCCGTTGTATTTTGAAATGGAACTGGCAGCAGACAGAAAGTCGAAGGGGAGGAGTTAACGGATGCTCCGCCCAAGCAGTCTAACATACGTCATTTAAGATGGATATTCATTACAGGAAGGAAGTGCATTTTCAGATTTAAACTAAATATTACAAGGGCGCATACATTTAAAAAAAAAGACCCACATTAATAAACAATTTACAATAAACTGCAATATTTAATGAAAAAAACAGGGATTTAAACGTAATTTAAAGGTCCCATTTCCCGCGATCCCATTTTTAAACCTTTAGTTAGTGTGTAATGTTGCTGTGAAAGGAGGGACTTTATATAGACCAGATGAAATCCAGTCGTTTTGTTAGAAGTGGGACAGCGGTGAACAATAGACTTGAAATATGCGAAATATAAAGCGTTTTTTTTATTAGAAACTTGAACTTCCATTGTTAAACACCCAAAAAACATAATCAAAGCCTCTTAAACAGCAAAAGAATGTCTCCTTTAAAATTTTACTGGGACTTTAACTTTTCAAGAATAAGACGTTTTCATAAATTTCTTATTTTAAGTATTAATTAAGTGAGTCATAAAATATTTTTAAATCAGTCAAGAAAAACTAAAAGCGGGTTAAATAGACATTACCCATGCTTTATGTAAATTAAGTTATGAAACATCAAGTAAGATTTAAGTCAAATGTAATCTAAATGTAATCCAAAAATTATCAAATTACATTACAAAAAATGTGCAATCTAAGAGATAACGTTACTGACTACAAATTTTGTCATGTAATCTGTATTCAGTAACTGACTACAAGTCATAAGTCATCTACCCAGTTCTGCCTAAATTGGTCATGAAAGGTGATTATCCTCTCTCTATTTAAGCGCGCTTCCAGCGCGTCTGCATTTACAATAATGAGTTTGTACATTGACCTGTTGTACAATGGCCTAAGGCTCGACAGAATTTGGCACTGTGGAAACTTTAGGGTAAAAAAGGAACATCACGTCAGCTGTGTGGGACTATTTTGGCTGTTTTGTGTGGACGATGCTGCGCAGTGTCAGGTCATTAATGCTACCTCAGGGGTCAAGACAACATCATGCAGCACTTACACAATAATAAAAGACAATAAATAAGAAAATACATATATTTATAGTTTATACTTTTACTTATTTAAATATTGTGTACTCTAGTAAGTTAACAGAAAGTGTTAAAGTGCAAACACCATATGTTTATTACATTGACTCTGCATTATCAAATTACTGAGTGTGGTAAAGCCACAGTTTTGTTTTATATTTCGGAAATCTGCTCATTAGTTTCTGTGATCTATGACTTTCATGTTACACCAATCTTATTTGTCAGTGCTTTATGACATGATAATTATTACATGTTTACATGGCTAGAAATAACAAATCATTCAATATAGTGTGATTGAAGTAAATGTAAGCTTAAGCGCAAGTTTTGCCGGTAAGATTCAATCTTACGTCACTTACTGCGTATAGACCTAACCAATCATCACCTAACCAATCATCATCTAACACTTGGAGTATATAAGATCGCCACTTACCCTTTGTTTGCGTTTGCAGTTAAAGCAGGCGAAATTCACCCACATCCTCCCCACTACCACCATGGTCCCTGTCCATTAACCCCAGGGGGGTTGGCTGCCCCCCTGTCTTCATCATCAGGCAGGAAGTGCAGGAATTCTTGACCTTCTGGATGCGAGCTATGGACGGGGCCTACGCCAAAGAACTGTATATTTTACCATATTCCCACCTTGTCGCTGATCAGTTGTCTAATAAATGTTCATTGTCAAGTATTCTCGCCTCCCGAGTCTTTCTGGTAGAAGTGTTAGTACTATAAAAATATGTAAATCAATTTATGCATCACATAATTTCATAATAAACCTGGCCTACAGTTTATGGTTAATCTGTCTAATAGTGCGTTGGTTACCATGATTGATTGATTCTTAAAAAATAATCACATCGCAATCGCCATATTGTTAAAAAAAATCGCAATTAGAATAATTTTCATAATCGTTCAGCCCTGGTGACCCTACTGAAAAATGCATAAATGGTATATACAGCATTAATATAAACAGAATTTAAGATCTAAAGTCATTTAGCCTTAAAACATAAACGTATCTTGATTTAGGATTTTTTTTATATTTGCACTGGAAACAAACAAAAATACTAGTATTTTGTAGAGTATTATGTTTGTGTTTGTTTCTGGTGTTTTGCAGTTTGAGACTGACAGTCTCAGCTCCGGTTCTGTCAGATGCTAATAATCCTCATATCATGTAATGATAACTAGTGCCGTGGGTCGGAGTTTAACCAAAAGTTGAATGATGTAAGAATGATAGGCCCTATAAGATGGGTAGATTACTTATGAATTGTAATCAGTTACTGATTACAGATCACATGACAAAATTTGTAGTCAGTAACGTTATCTCTTAGATTACAATTTTTTTGTAATGTAATCTGACTACTTTTGGGTTACATTTAGATTACTTTTGTTTAAATCCTATTTGATGCCAAATACTGTGTATTGAAGCAGGATCATTTTGTACTATTTTGACAAATACAAAGAGGAAAAATATTCCATTCTTTATCACAATGAATAGTTTTCCCAAGAGTTTCCTTAAAAATGAAATGGTGTCTGTAAGGGGTGTAACAAGATCTTGTGCCACAAGATCTCGAGAGATTAAAACATTTTTTGATGGAGGTTGATGGTGAAATTAGTATTAAAGATGCCCTGCCAATTTTAAATCATATTTTAATTCATAAAAATAGATGTAAAATGACATTCATTAAAGCTGATTTATTAAAATGCACACAATATGCATTTTGAGATTTCAGTTGAATAAAATAAAATTTTTCATATATGTGACCCTAGGCAACAAAACCAGTCTTATGTGTCAATTTTTTCGAAATTGAAATCTGAAAGATGAATAAATAAGCTTTCTATTGATGTATGAGTTGTTAGAAGAGGAAAATATCTGGCTGAGATAGAACCGTTTAAAAGTCTGGAATCTGAGAGTGCAAAAAAATCCAAATATTGAGAAAATCGCCTTTGAAGTTATTAATCAGGGGCACTGTAGCAGGCCATCCACTTTCAAAAATAAAGTTTTTACATATTTAAGGTAGGAAAATTACAAAATATCTTCATGGAACATGATCTTTATTTAATATGCAAATTATTTTTGGCATAAAAGAAAAATCTATAATTTTGACCCATACAATGTATTTTTGTCCTTTACTTAAAATGTTCCTGTGCTTCTTAAGACTGGTTTTGTGATCCAAGGTCAGATATTTCATCACTGAGGATTTCTTAAAAATAGTGTAAAAATATCGTCTTGTTCTTGTGGACCCAGTCTTGTGTCTCATCTCGAGGGGTACATTTCTTGTTACCCCTAGTTGTCTATACTTTCAGCAGTCAAATGCTGAGTGCCGCTCTATTTTGCATCTATGTGTGCGATTTCAAACCCCTTACCTCTCTACCGGAAAAAACATATATAAATTGTAGGTATGTTTATTATTAAAACATTTAAAAATAGGAATGAAATACATTTTTTAATAAAAAACATTTTTTTAATGTAGGAGAATCACAAAACTGTAAACAATTTACTGCCATTCTGTGAATAATATGTAATTATATGTAGTTTACTCTGTAGTTCAATTACGAGTACTTGATTTTTGGTATCTGATTACGTAATCCAGATTACATGTAATCCGTTACTACTCAGCTCTGTATATATAATCCATACACCACCCGGATTGCGAATTCTTACGACAATTCCCATAAGCCTTTGGACTCATAAATCAGTATTGCATTCACCTGTCTTGTTACCTGTTGCACCTCTGCCTATTTACACCCGCTCTACACACTCATTCATTGCTTGGTATTGGTTTTACAGCTTACAGCTGCTTTAGTTATGTTACCCAGTTCTCTGTTTCCTGTTTTTGTATTGTTTGGATTGATTGTCTGTGTATGACCTCTGCATGTTTGTGGATTATGCCTTGGATTACCCTTTGTAATAAACTGTGTTTGGATCCTCACCTCTGTGCCTGTGCAAATCGTAACATACACACACACATAAACACATAGATACATTTGTTTTATAATTTTTACTGCCTAAAAGAAGTTGCTGGCACTGGGGATGGGCCACCATCATCAAACTTTACTATTGCAGACGAGCTGCTCCTGTGAATCCATGCCACCAACTACAGCCAGTGAATACTGTACTCCATACGATACAAACCTTAAAGATCCTTTTTTGCACAATCCTTCCCCTCACTGGAAATGCATGGTGTTAACCCAGTATGGCCGTTCAACAGAGCAAGATACATAGAAAAACTGAGCCGTGTTGGGTCTGAGACCACCAGAGACCACCATTATAATGAAAGAGCTTAACATACCTCAAGGCAGCAAAAAACTAAAAGAGAACTTTCTGTGTTTATGTTGATATTGTTATCAGTGGTAAAGAAATGTATTTAATAATTTGGCTTTCCCTGGTCATTGTTTCGGTCAAGTGATATTTTAAGTAAATAACAGTTCAATATTGCAATAAAGAGCCATGTATGCATTAATATTTAACATTTGCAACTTTATATAATTTATGATTTAGTATTTTTAAAATTATAACTACAAAATCCTAAAAAGTGTAAAATAACAATAATCCCCCTTGACAGAATTACATTTTTGTGGTCGTGTGCCAACCAAGTCTATGTGAAGATATATTAAAATGAAAATGTTGAGTGAAATGTTTTAATTACAATGACAAACCTAAAGATCATAAATATCATAATTTGCTCAAAGAAGAGGTGCACATCAGAAATTGAACCATCGCAAAATCATGTATTTTCTTGAAAAAAATGTACAATACAAATCTTAAACCATTTTACAGACAGGCAGACGATGTTTATGCTGTCGACTTTGGGTTCTAAAGCAATTAGCCTCCTATTTTTGTCCCTTAATAGGTTTACTGATGGCAAATACTTAAACCTACACTGTCTGTTACTATGTGCCTTTCCTTTCCTTTCCCTTCCTTTCTCTTCCCTTCTCTTCCCTACGTGAGTTTCCACCTCCTCTCAACTTAATAAGCTTAATAAAAAGCAAGTGATTTCTGACTACACCTGAAGTGTGGCAGCTGCTCTGCTTTTCTCGTGTTCTAAGTTAAATATGTACATGAAGAAATGCTACAACGGTTTCACAGGAAGCCTTACTCCCTCAGCAGTCATCTTTTTATTCTACTGTATGACTGATCTCTGAGAACATCTGGACTTCTGACAGCCGGACCAATGTGTTGTCGCTGTTGCTGGGCCCAAGTAAGCGATCCTGAGTATGATGGTAGAACTGTGTGTGCTCTTTGTTATTTAGAAATTCATGTATTATTTATTATTATTTTTAGTATTATGTAAAATTTGTATGCGACTCATGCCATTTGAAATAGGACCAAATCTATAGCTTTAAACTTTACATGCTGTCTTCTGTAAACCTTAAATATAAAGGCTATTAAATATAACTATAATATAAAGTTTTTGATTCCTGTTTCTTTCCCAACTGATCAAAAGATTCTACAAGCCTTTTCATTTTAGGTTGCAATAACACATTTTATTAAACAAAAAAAGCATATTTTTCTACAAACACCTTAAAAATCAAACCTCTGACTATAACACAATTGTTGCTTACTGCTATAGTAGCCAAGTTCTTCCTCAAAGAATGCTTTATAGATGGTTTCATCTTAACATCATAAACAAACGTTACTGTGAATGCACACTTTTGTGACCCCCAACTTAACTTCCGGTACACATTCACAAACTATAGAGTGCCAGATTATTTCTGATAACAATCAAAAGAAACCGAGAAGAACCGTTACTTGGCTAAACTTACCACTGACCCTTCCTGTAGCTCAGTGGTAAGAGCATTGTGTAAACAACATAGGTTCGATCCCATGGGATTGCAAATACCTATGTACAAATGTATAGGATAATGCAATGTAAGTCGCTTTGGATAAAAGCGTCTGCCAAATGCGTAAATGTAAACTTTTCTCTCCAATATTTTGAATTTAGACTCCGATACCAAGCTCAACCGTTAGATGTCAATGTACCATACGTTTTCTTTAAAGGGGATATGCAACGCATTGTTTTATGCATTCTGACTTCTTTACCATGTTAAACGTGCTGTCTTCTCATGCTTGACATGGTCAACTTGTTTTTTCGTAAACAACTTTCCTTAGTCCCCCTTATCGGGCAATTCTCCCAGAAAAGTACGCAAGGCGAAAGAAATAGCCTGCCCACGTGTCAACCGACGAGCGATAGGAAGACCCGATTACTACTCAAGATTAACATGAGATATGCAGAAACTGTCTGAGTTACGCCCACTTTAAATGCGACCGAACTACAGGACCCATTCAATGTATTATCAAAATTTAATAAAATGAACATACAACAAAATTCAACAAATCGTTTATGTCATACAATTATCATACAGTAAAATAATAATATAAATTAATATAACATAAATTAAATTAATTAAATGAATAGTTATATTATTAGACACTAGCCAAACACAAACCGGAAGGTAACTGGGTGTCAGGCGTACGCGTGTGCGCATCCGATGAAACAGTCTATACTTTGGATATACAGCCGGTTTCAGTGGCAACAACATAAACAAGCGTTATGTGGCCCAAACTTAATTTTCGGTAGAACTCCGCAAAAAAACCTGAATACAATTATTATACAATAAAATTTTCATATGAATATAAATTTAAAATATTATATATTTTATGTTATAGAATCTAAAGCGGATGAGTTGTTTTAATTTAAAACAATTAATATACACTAAAATATTAATTATTAGGTTAATATTAATATAAATTAATTATAAAATAAATTGTCATATTATAACCAAACACAGACCGTAAGTTAACTTCGGGCCAGCACATGCGGCTGATGAAACTGTCTATATGTGAGTTAATGTTGTGCATCATTTCCTCTGAAGCACGTACATAAAAAAGTAAAGTATGTTTAAAGGAGTTATATGACACGGCTAAAACAAATATTATCGTTTGTTATACACGATTTAAGGTTAAAAAACGCTGTATTTTCCACATACCGTGTATCTCCTCTTTGCCCCGCCTCTGAAACGCAGGTCTGGGTGAGCATTCGCTTTTAGATAGAATTTACATTGCTAATATTTTACATGACTAATACATGGATGGGCAATTTATAACACAACAAAAACACGCATTCGCGCCATATGACCCCTTTAAAAAAGCATCGATTAAATGTTTCTCATGAGTTATTTCCACTGTATGGTACTAGTCACGCTTTGTTCTAACAGTGTGGTAGTGTTCATCTCTCACACAAAGCCCTTCATTATTGAATAAAAAGACCTCTAGTCACTGTAGATGTTTCAGAGATTAGACACCCATTGAGAATACACCCTGTAAACGTTCAAAGACTCTAACTGGTTTAGAAAAGTTCATGTCTGTGCTTTAACTGAGCAAGGATTAAAGTTCCTAAATTAAACTTCCTTAGAATCACTTGTTGATGAAACTGATTTAGCAAGTGTGTTTGTGTGGAACAGGACAGTGTTGTTGTTTTGTTGCTATTCATAGAAAATGTATTTATTTCTTAACAAACATCATCGACTTAGCTTTTTCTTGGAAAGAAGAATATAATGTTTGTGCCGTAATGTGCTGTCACTCGTGTAAATGCATCCAGTTTTATAGGCCTAATTATTTTGTTCAGTTTTGGCCACACGACTGTAAAGTTAATTCTAGTACACAGAGTCTGTTTTCTGACTAATACAAGAGCACAGTTCTGCTTTAGAATCACAACACACTATTCGCTTCCTCTGGATTTCAGAGACATTAGTAAATAGGTGTTTGCACCAGACATACAGGATTAGTTGAGTGAAACATTTAGCAGATGGTTGTCGTCATAATTAGTAGTTTTTAAGTAGGTGTTTGTTATGTTAGATAACTGATCGTTTAAATGCTGGAGTAACCTTTCCTATCCCAATAGTGCTGTCAATGGGATAGTTCACCCAAAAATGAAAATTCTGTCACCATTCACTCACCCTCAAGTTGTTCCAAACCTGTATAAATTCATTTGTTCTGTAAAAAATATATCTGAAAAATTTGAAAGTTTTTCAGTTCTGGGACATCATTCACTACCATAGAAAAAATAAAGTATTAATTTGCTCTGTTAAACTCAAAATGAGATATTTTTTGAAGAATTTAAGAAAGCGAACAGTTCTGGGGCATATTTGATTACCGTTGTTTCTAGTCAATGATGTTTCAAAGCTGAAAATTGCTAGGTGGTTTGAGGGTGAGTAAATGATAATAGAATTTTCATTGGGTGAACTATCACTTTAAAGATTGAGCAAACATTTGTTACTACAAAAACTTAGGGGCGATTCACAGCGCGTCAAAAACAGCGCAGAAAACGCAAGCCTTTCTCTACAACGTTCTCCATGGGATTAATTCATGACGTTATTTGAGGAAGTGGCTATGAAGTTTCTGGAATGTAAGCAAAAATACTAAGAAATGGAATGTTGCCAAGACGTCCTCAGAACATGGTCACAAAGTAATGTCACGGTGACCAACTGAAGAGGAATTGGCGACATCGTCAGAACGTAGGCCTACTGTGTTTGCTGGGTAGAAAATCTGCGCGCCGCACCTTATGTCACTTATATACATTTAAAATATCGAGCTTGCGTGTGCAAAAGATTCAAAATGTGCCCCTTATGGGTCAATAAATAAAATCTGATTTTTACATCATCTAAAAGCTCAACCGTTAAGCTTTCTATTGATGTATGGGTTGTTAGGACAGGACAATATATGGCGGAGACACAACCGTTTAAAACTCAGGAATCTGAGAGTGCACAAAAATCTAAATATTGAGACAACTGCCTTTGAAGTTGTTAATCAGAGGCACGGTAGCAGGGCATCCACTCACAAAAATTGGGTTTTTAAATATTTACGGTTTGAAATGTACAAAATATCTTCATGGAAGATTATCTTTACTTAATATTTTGGCATAGAAGAAAAATCTATAATTTTAACCCATACAATGTATTTTTTGGCTTTTACAAAAAATGTCCCGTGCTACTTAAGACTGATTTTGTGATCATGGGTCACATCTGATGAGCAAACGAAGAGTTTATTTGCAAAAACGTTTTTATTATGTTATCATGTCTTTATTGTGTTTTATTGTGTTAGCTGTATTTTTTTGTTATAATTGCTTAATTAAAACAACCAAACTGCAGTTTGACTTATAATAATTGGAATGCACGATAAAAAAACGTGATTATTGACATTTAAAAAAAAAGAGTGATCTGTCTTTGCAAATGAAATCTCTTCAAACGTATTCTATATCATTCTGTGTAGTTTATTGCATACTACATGGGTGATCATTTTTAACTGAAGATGGCTGTGCTCAAGTGGGTCGTGTTGGCCAGACCCTGCTGTCTGGATTAACGTGTCACACTACCGTAGAGAAGGTCACCCAGGCTGAGACGAGGACTAAAAACTCCAGGATAATCCCGGCACACGTCCTCACACATACACACTGACCCAAATATAGACTTACTGAGCACTCTGCACGCTAACACAGCTTGTGATGCTGCAGAGACATCACACATTATCAATAATATGAAGCTGATTCACTTCGCTGTAACGATTTATTGAGTCCATTTGTGCAGAATTAATACGTCCAGTCTGCCATTATGTAACAGTTTTTCTTTAAAATGTACCACTAATGTTTGCGGAGTTTGTGGGCAATCCAAAGGAATGTGGGTGCACGCTCTGCGTGTACATTCCTCCAAACACCCCATTCATTCGCCTCTCTACCCTGTTTCTGGGTTACAGCATTGATGACAGGATAACATGCATGGCCTCTTTAAAGTCAGGCCAGTGGGCGGATCCTAAGGTGCCACTTAGCCAGAAAATGGGGTAATCTAAAAATGTTTCTACCTTGCCAGAGAAATCACAATATCGCAAGTAATTACATTATTTTGCAGTAAACCGATTAGGACCCTAGCAATCCTATTGAACGTGAGGCTGCACGCTCCGGTGGCTTTCACTGGTACAGTAAAGAGAGCGTCTGGGGGAAGGGAGGGACAGATGGGCTAACACATGCAACCTGTCTCCCCTCCCTTCTCTACTGCCTAATCTGCCTGGTTGAGTAGAGGCGACTGTAGGGAGGGCTACTGGGCATCCACCCTCGCTCACACGCTCTGCTGGCACAATTCAATGGCCTCAGGGAGTACATAGGATATGGAAGGACTATTAGAAAGTTCATGGAACATGAGAGTGTACGGTTGGGGGTGCGTAGGACAATGCTCACAGTTGGCTGATGGGAGAAACCTGATGAGGATTATTTAATATAAACCTTAGCGACCTCCTACTGTTCTTGCAGCACACTGACTCACTGGTTACAGCATATATTTTGTAGGATAATATAATTTTTGCTGGAGTTCTTTAATGACTAAGTTTACGTGATAACGTAAGGCAAATAAGAAGCTATGTCGACTGCTCAAGCTTCACACCACAGCAGTGCCTACAACTATTTCCTGAATATGATGACTTATCAGGTGAGAGCAAATTCATTTTTAAGTATAATGACAGTCGTGAGAATGTTATGGCAAGCTTTTTGTTATTATACTTATTTCTTTTAGACCCGATTGTCACCTATTTCTTTAGGTTGTGACTTAAACTGCTTCATCAAGCTTCCTTTTTATAGAGCTTAGTGTTCAGTGTTGTCAGATGGCTATAGACTACCTTATAATGTACATGCAAACATGCTTTTTGGTAGCCCCTTAATTCATTAACCTCCAGAATTTCAAGCGACTAGTAATTAAGGTCAATACATTTTTTTCACAGTTTTTATAAAGTTCTCATAAAATATTGGCTATTAAATTATGAAAATGACGGTGTTGTTGTTTTTGTATGAGGAGGTAAAACAGGTAGACATCATGGAAAGTGCGTTCTGTCAAATACTATTAAGAGGATGAATGACTCAGTCTACCATCATCAGCTTTGGGAGTTGTTTGTCTGTGTTGTTTCACTCTCTCCTTCATCAGCTACAAGTGCACACAAAGTGAAAGTGTTTTTATAAAGATCAACAAATGGTAAAACATTGAAGAAGGTGATTTATTTTATGTAATTTAAGACAATTTGTTTCGGCAAATCTAAACAAATTGTTCAGCTGTATTTATGTTTTCTTATCAGAGTAAGGAAGTCAATCAGTTCACAGCCTTAAACTTAAAAATAAAACAAATAACTTAATTTAAAAAGATTCATTAAAGATTAGCTAACACATGCAGTTTCTGCCAATCTCATATTAATCTTGAGTACCTATAGCGTAGTTTTGCATACTTCGTATCTTCGAAGAGTATTTAGTTTGATCAAATTTATAAAAGACAGATACAGCTGTACGATTTTTTCTGGAAAAAGAAGAGCTCATGGAGGCATGTGGGCGGTTTGGGAACTACAGTACGAGCACAAAATACATCATCGCATTGATTCACTATAAGTTCCTGTTGTTTACATTATGCGCGTAAACGCTGATTGCCACCAAAACACAAACATATGACTTAGTTTGACGTCTCGTGTGCTGTTCATGTCCGGCATCTTTTAGCGCTGGGACTGCGCCATCTATCAGTTTCAAACGATCTCCAAATCCAGTGTTATATCCATCGTTTATATAAGATTCATCACCGAAATGCAGTGAGCAAACAAACAGCTACATTTTCATCAGTGGCATTGCACATCGCACACTTGCTGGTTGATGCATGAGCGTGGTCTTTTTCTAACACTTGTGCGGGGGTGTGCTCTTCCGCTCGCTGGATGACGTGTGGGCGTGCTTTTCCGGGATAATTGTCCAATAAGGGACTAAGAATCCTTGTTACAAAACAGGAATCCATTTTCGGAAAAAAACTTTTCGAAACCTAAACGAACCGTGGCGGAGTGAATTGCTATCATGATGTCAAGAGATTTCCAACAAACATGACAAAAAATGTTTCTGGACACGATCACCTATTCTGCCTTTAAGCTTGAGAACCCAGCATGTTTAACAGTAATGTGAATAATGAGTTTGTTATTTAAATGTTGAGGCATAAAAGGTTTTGACATCTGAATATCTTGCTATTTATGGTGCTCTCAGCTTAGGCTATGTAGTAAATACTTACTTTTTTCTTATTACAATCATATTCTGTTAGCTACTTCCAGATCTATACATTCATACAGGATGATTTGCTAATCTGTGACAGAGTTTTAGATCTATATTTCTGGGTTTAGCTAAGGATAAAAGATGCTTGGTCCTCGTCTTGACCACAAGCCTTGATCCATTAAAAAAATCCAGATGCTCTAAGTCAGGGTTCCTCAATTAGTTTTCACCAAGGGCCAAATTCTACCAACAATAGAAAGTCAAGGGCCACCAACTATAATTTGATAACTGCAATGTTTGTTCTGCTATTATTATTGTTGTTATTATTATTTATTTTAATGTTGTTTATTTGTTTTAAAAAAATCACAATATAAATTTATATTTTTTATTATTTATATTTTCTCAGTTTTTATCAAACAGTAACATTATATTACATAAACATTACTTTGTATTACTAAAAAAACAATATGTTTCAAAAAAATCTGGATCATATTTTCCATCCATATCAAGACTTTCTGTTCATCTCCGTACTGGATCACTTTCCTTCGCTTTCCTAAAATGCAGAGTTAATTATTAGACCTATCAGCATTAATATTTTTATTGTTCTTACATTTATGGTGATCAAAATTAAATAGTTTTACTGACGTCTACTCACGGTGAGTAGTCATGCGGTGATGTCATGCTGACCCAAATGAAACTGAAGACACTTTTTATTGCTTCAAGTGGGCCAAAAAAAATTCACTTGCGGGCCGGATGTGGCCCGCGGGCCGCCTATTGAGGAACCCTGCTCTAAGTGATCTATATAAATCTCAAACCATCCTCCACGCTATCCCTGAAACTCAGATGGAGACGTGGCACCCTGTCATTCAATCAATTTGTCTTTATTTTTCGGACAGATATGCTGTTGCTGTGGCCCAGCACCCTGTTCACTGTGCTGCTCCTTCTGTCCACCCATCAAATCATCCTCCAGCACACGGGTCATGTACACTTTATTCCACATCCTGGCCTGTACTGTCTCGTGTCTCATGCTGTCTAAGACTGTGTCAGAGGCAGTGAGAGAAAATGTACGTATGATATATCTTTCTGTTCTAAGTCCTGCTTTTATTGCTATAAAACCGATGATGCTTTAGGCAGCCAAAACCATGCCTCATTTATATCAACTCAAATCTTGGTTAAGATTTTTTGCCAGAACACACATTGGCTGCACTTGCCGGCATAGTCTGAACCATACAGAAACATTCTAAAAGACCTCACGTTTCCTCAGGTGCCTTTCTTTAATGTGGTTTGTGATGAGGCTCATGGTGGAGGGGACTGTCAGATGTTGGTGGGGTACTCTGCTGTCTACAGAGTGTGCTTTGGCACAGCTTGTTTCTACTTGATGATGGCCATCTTTCTGATTGATGTCAAATCCAGTCAGGATTTTAGAGCCCTCATCCACAACGGGTCAGTGCCTCTCTATCATCATTATCAATCTGTGTATCTTTATGAAGATTAGTGACATTACTATGTGTTCTGTGATACAATGTACTTTAAGAAGAAAATATCATTTATTCACCCTCATGACTTATGCAACTGAAGAATTTTAGAAATGTCTCAGTGGTTTTGTGTTCATACAATGGAAGTCAAAGGGAGCCACGCTCTTAAAAATAAAGGTGCTTAAAAGGTTCTTCACAGCGATGCTATAGAATAACCATTTTTGGTTCCACATAGAACCCATCAGTGAAAGGTTCTTTAAATAACCATTTCTTTCTTACCTTTTTGTAATCTTAAGAACCTTTTTTCGCCACAAAGAACCGGTAACACTTTACAAAAGGGGCTATTTGTTAACACTTTGTTAATGCATTACATGATCTAACAATAAACAATACTAATACAGTGTTTTTTAATGTTAGTTCATGTTAATTTTAGCATTTACTAAACTGTTTTTAAAATCAAACATTGTGTCTGTTAAAATGAGTTAATGCACTATGAATTTATATGAATAACTGTATTGACATGAACTAACATTAACAGGGATTAATAAATGCTGAAAAACGAAATTGTTCATTGTTAGCTAATGCATTTACTATGTTAACAAACAGCACTTTATTGTAAAGTGTTACCAAAGAACCTTTTGTGACACAGAAAGGTTCTTTGGATGTAAAAGGTTCTTTATGGCACCGTCAAGCCCCTTTATTTTAAGAACGCAGTATTGTTTGGTTACCAACATTTTTCAAAACATATGTGACCCTGGATCACAAAACCAGTCATAAGTACAGGGGTATATTTGTAGCAATAGCCAACAATACATTGTATCTGTTAAAATAATAGATTTTTTTATAGCAAAAAAATCATTAGGATATTGAGTAAAGATCATGTTCCATGAAGATATTTTGTTATTATTATGAATATAATTTCCTACCCTTAATATATAAAAACTTTATTTTTGTGAGTGGATGCAACAAAATCACAAACAATGCCTAGAAATGCTCGCTGCTGCCCGCTCTTTGGGAATAACCCACTCGAGTTTGATATCATTGTGAAGCTTAGAATTTCGGCATTCGGGTTCATCTATTCTTCACAACGTCATCACATCAGTAAGCCAATAGAGAGAGCTTTAAAACAAGCCTGTTTCTTCTTAGCAACGGCCTGCTACAAGCGATTTTGTCAATACACCCTGAGATTTTCAAATAGTTGTATCTCGGCCAAATACTGTACCTACAAATCATACAGCAAATGAAAGCTTACTAATTCAGCTTTCACATGATGTATAAATCTCAATTTTAAGAAAGTGACCCTTATGACTGGTTTTGGGGACCAGGGTCACATATTTTGTGTTCTGCAGAAGAAAGAAAGTCATACAGGTTTGAAATGACATGTGGGCGGTTTAACGAATAAAGAATGTTCTTTTTGGGGTGAATTATCCCTTAATCTATATCGACCATATACATTTCATGGGTAATTGAATTTGATATAACTTTATATAGATACGTTTACACTTACATTTTCTCCTGATCCTTACTTAGGTTCTGGTTTCTGAAGTTCATCACCCTGCTTGGAATGATTGCTGCTGCCTTCTTTATTCCCACAGAATCCTTTTTGCATGGTGAGATGATGTTCTTTTGAAATCTGATCACCATCTGATCACTAAAATGGGAATAAAAGTGCATTTATTAAAACAGTGATTTGTAGAAAACAGTCTATCTAAAGTAATGACGGTAAGTGATGATGGTTCTGGGTCATATGAGCACTTATTATACACGTGCTCCAGGTGGCACTATAAACACACACGCTGATCATTTTATAAACAGCATCAGTTCGGATTTACAGCATATCTGAAATCTCATTATGGCTGGATTTCACTTGTTTCAAATATGGTGAATCTTGTTCTTGAACTCTGCTTTAAGGTAATTTCATTCTTATATTTTGTTAACATAAAATGTATATATATTTTATTTTTTCGCTTTGCAGCCTGGCATTATGTTGGAGTGGTGGGAGGCTTTGCTTTCATTCTCATTCAGCTCATTCTCATCACCGCTTTCGCACACACCTGGAATAAAAACTGGTAAGTGAGGGGACCGGGTTCAAGGGTATGCAATCCATAATAACTACTATAAGAAAGAACTCTTTAATAGGTAACGAAACACTAAGACCACATCTGGTTTATGTCTAAATCATATCTCACTATGGAGTGATAAAACTTCACCGAGGTCCAGATAATCTTGCCTCTGACTCCCTTCCTGTTTGTCTCTCTGGTATCTTACTTATTCACACACAAACATTCAAACTCATCCTCCTCCTCCTAACCTTCTGACATCCAGCATTCTTCCAGATGTTAAAGAAACTACTTTAAGCCATTTCACCACTTAACACACTGAACATAATAGGATTTCCTGGGCAGCATATAACTAGCTCTTTCAGAGTATGGAAACCGTCCAAGAGAAACATACAGTAGTGTGAATGCTTGTTTTAGATTTACACTTGAGGCAACAAATGATCTCACCCTGTCTCCCCTGTCTCTCATCCACAGGTTAACCGGTGCAGCTGAGAATAAGAGGTGGTATGTGGCAGTCATGTGTGCTACGCTCTTTTTCTACACAATCGCTACAATGGCCTTCACTTTCATGTACAAATACTACACTCACCCAGCTGGATGCCACCTCAATAAAGGCCTGCTATGGACAAACTTGGCCCTCTGCACTATCATGTCTTTCATTGCAGTTACACCTTGCGTTCAGCAAAGTTAGTGCTGTATTCTTCATCTGTATAAGCTTTTAAAATGCAGTAGTTTAGACAGACACCAGCAAAAATGTTGTTATACGCCAGAAAGTTTAAGCTAATATAATGTATAATAGCAAACTGACTGTCGGTTTTGTTCTGCTTTTCAGAGCAGCCCCGCTCAGGACTTCTGCAAGCATCCATCATTTGCTGTTATGTCATGTACCTGACATTCTCCGCCCTGTCCAGCCGCCCACCTGAGAAAGGTAACTAGGAATGACTGCATGTCTCATGCAGAACTGTTTAAAATATGGAGGGATAGCAAATGTTATAACGTGATTCTTGCTGTTGTTAAGAGGATTTGTATGAAGACGATTTGTTCACGATAACCCTATTTTATATAAATAAATACAACGGACCTAACAAAAAATGGACAGATACTTGGGATGTCCAATAACAATTTATTTGCGTACCGAAATGTAAAGCGAAATGATGGCATAATCATTTATATATGACAGTACTTGATCACCCTGTCACAGAATGTTCTGTGTGTATTATTATTACAGTGTCCATTGTTTGATTTTAAATCTGGGACCAACTAACATTTAACAAAGTGCTGTCTGTCACCGCAGACCTGGCGAAACGACATATTCAATTTCTACAGCATTACAGGAGCAAATAAGAAAAACAGAAAGGTAAAGCACATCACAGTGCATGGTGTTTATAGAACAAGCAAGATCCTTCTAATAAATAATATCTAATAAATAAATAAAAAGATATCCCGTCCACTTTTTTTTACGTGGCTGGAATGACAAGAATCTAAACTTCATTTCTTATTTAAAGTAATACTTTTAGGGCCCTGTTTCACAGACACAGTTTAGCTTAAACCAGGACTATGCCTTAGTTAAATTAAGATATTTATGTAGCTTTTATAAAAATGCCTTAGAAGAATACATAACCGGTGTGCATCTCGAGACAAGACAATGGCACTAATATATTTTATATTCAGTTCAGTTTTAGTCTGGGACTAGCCTTAATCAATAGTCTGTGAAAGCGGGCCTTTGATGTATAAACTAATGTGTAAATCTGTGACGCGCATGTCTTAAGAGTAGTGATTTGGCCAATCCCCGTTCACTATTTTACATATAACCTACCTTGACTGTTAAAACGAGTTACTTTATCACCAATAACGAGAGTTCAGTTATAATATATACAAAACCGGTCGTATAAAAGACGTATGTTATATACCATATTCCTGTAAATGCATCAAGCGCGGTTCGTTCCTCTAACCGTAATGGTAAAGCGTTGTGAAACAGGGAGGGTATAAAGCCACGTCTGGAATGCACCATTTCCAGAAGCGGTAGGAAGCTCACAGTAGAGGTCACGTGCAGAGTGTTCGTCACTCATCCAATCACCTCGGGGAAGGTCTGAGACAAGAGCCAATCGCTGTCCTCGCAGGACATCATCTGACTAGATGAGCGAGCGCACAGAGAATATGGGTCAAAGCGCGGTGTTCTCGCACGAGACGTTGATCGTTGCGGATTCGGCACGTCAACCGATGCGATCCACGCTGACTTGGAAACGCTCGCGGCTGGCGCTATGAGTTCAATGTGTGAGCTAGTACAGAGTACTAGAACCCAATTCAGACTACTCTCCCTCCGCTCTTTTGCTTTGATTCCGAAATGAAATTACTCCGTTTTAAAAGAAAAAAATCATGCTTAATATCAATGGTTGCCGTTATCAGTATAATATTAACGGTTGTTATCGCAGAAAGAAGCCCCAACAGTGTGATCAGGACCCGACGCAAACAGCCGGCTGCTTGTGCATTATCCCGCTTATTACACGGCTACTTGCCACATGAGAAATAAACTGGACATGAAATGTGAATTTGTGTAATATTTTATTAGCTCATTTTTACCTTCCGCGAGGAAAATCCGTTTAGTTTCGGTTTTAAAGTAAGAACGACGTTCAAACGTCACTAACAGGCAAATTGGTTGAATCATTCGTAAATATAATATCATATATCTTATTAAAAGACTTATTTATAATTATTTTTGTGTGATATTAAACGGCCCCTCTCAAAATGATTTGCAGCATCCGGGTTACAGGGTGTTATTAGTTTTGAGCGGTTGTTATTTGAAAAGAACAACCCTTGGAATGACTGGCCAATCAGAATCAAGCATTCAAATGAGCCGTGTCATAAGCCATAATAACAAAATAAAAACTAACATAATAAAACATGATAACATAATCAAAACATGATTTTTAGTTATCTCATTTTGGAATCAAACTCTTCATGTATACCACACAACCAACTTGCATTGCACACATCGCAATATTCATATTTTTCTCTGTTTTGCAGTTCGTTTTTGGATTTACATCACCAGTTATTTTTGTAAATACATTGTGTAACAAAACATATTCTGTAGTTTGTATGTGTGTTGAGGAGACTAACAATCACATTAGGTTATAAGGTAAGTCTGTTGTTTGGTATTTGTCCAATTTGCAAATCTTTTAACCCTGGCAGCATATTAGCACAGAGTGTCACTATAGCAAACATGACTAAAGACTGAAGTAGTTGATTTATCCCTCAGCAGAGTTAATCAAACCTGTTGTAATGAACAAAAAAGACATCAATGAAGCCTGCAAAATCCTTCGAACGGGGTTCCTCGTGTCATCTCGCATCACTGGCGTACTGCAAAGGTGATGAATGGTACAGGCTCAGCATATGACAAAGATGAATGAGATTTCCAGGCAGAAACGCTCTGTTGACTGAGGTCATAGAACAGCTCTCAAGCATGCAACGCAGATGTAGTCGAGAGCTTTTCTTGTGACCATTTGAAATACAGATGTTAAACTGGTGGTAAACGTCAGCGAGCAGAAGAATTACAGCCCCTGTTGAGTGTCAAGACTGCAAAATAATTATTACAATCTGCCACAGAGTTTTGATTTGAGAGAATTTACGTTCTAATGAAGAGCTTGAAATGTCTCACATGTGGCGGACTAATAATGCAGGATTGCTTTTTTGAGTCTTTGCTTTTTTATGGGAAACATTTTTGCACATTTTGTTTGTATTTGTAGTATCATGTGATGTCACGCTTCCTCAAAAAGGACAGCAGGGCACTCTGAGGCATACTAGGAGTTTAATCCCATCTCAGAGAAACTCCTTCAAACACACAACACACAATTTCAACAGTAATGGGCCACTGTCTCGGGGTCAGATGGAATTCCTAAACTGAGTGTGTAAATGTGACACTCTCATCCCGCATAATTTGCCATTGTTGTGTTGTGCTGGCTTTTGATGCAACCCCTAATTCCAGGAATGTGGAGGATAGAACTATGAAATCCTGAAGGATGTTTGTGTGTCCTGAGACTAAGGAAAAAACATGCAAACTTAATCCAAATGTGTGACAAATTATATCAACTCATTCTGTTTTTCTGTGTGCTTTCAGTGGAGTATCAGGGGGTCAATATTACAGTGTGCTACCCCAAAGTCAGCCGGGATGAAATTCAAAATGAAGGCAATGCTGTGGCCATTATTGGTGCTGCGATCATGTACTGCTGCGTTCTCTTTGCATGGTGGGCATCGTGCATCTTATCAGACAGACAAAGTATTGATTCGGAATGTTAATAAACATACTAACTCCTTTTCTATTTTAGTAATGAGGCTTCGTACTTAGCGGAGGTCTTTGGACCTTTCTGGATGATAAAGGTTTACCGCTATGAGTTCCAGGTATGCGTCTTTCAGTCTAGAAGTATTTTTAGTGCGATGAACTTTGAGACCCGAATAAAACATGAATGAGCTTAAATTCTAGAAACACTGCCAAGATGTACTTAAATATTTTGACATCACCTTTCTCTGGCATAACCTCGCTCTATGTCCCTGAACAGAAAGCCAGCTGTTGGTTCTGCTGCCCAGAGGAAGAAGGCGGTAAAACAATCTAATAAGTTCCGATTTATATGAATTTCACGAACATAGTGATGTCATAAAATAGACCTGATATGTTAGAAACAGCTTTGTTTCTCTTCTGGCAGAGGAGGAGTTTATCATCGATGAGAACAAAGGCTGTCAGAAGGTCATCCACAATGAGTCCCAGCGTGTTGCCTACAGCTACTTCTTCTTTCATTTTGTGTTCTTTCTGGCCTCCCTCTACGTAATGATGACCCTCACTAATTGGTTTAGGTGAGTTGTTAAAGAGCTCGCTGGATTAGGGAGGTCACGGTAGAAAAGACTGGAATGACAATAAACATTAGTACATTGTTTGTTTTAGCCTATTTAGTGTGGTCAGCACTAATTCCTTACACGTACTTACATGCCTAGATGAACGGCCATCTGAATAGACTTATAGGCTCATTACTTATTATACATTCAACATTTCCTGACAAATAACTCATATTATGACATTCTATACTCCAGTTACGAGACTGCTGTCCTGGAGACCACCTTCACCCATGGGAGTTACTCCACGTTCTGGGTCAAGCTGTCCTCTTGCTGGGCATGTGTGGTTCTTTATCTGTGGCTTCTGCTGGGTCCCCTGTGCCACTGCCAGTCCGATCACAAACGCCCTCGCCGCGCCCGCATCAAGAGACGGACCAACACCCAACGCCACGTTAGTGTTAGCGTGTGAATCGTACTAACTGGACAATTGAAGCATCAGAACCATTGGGAATGGAAGTAGGTTAATGGGATTTGTACCTGGAGGGAATGGGTCACTCTGAAGACTATTAATCCTGTTAGGATTAAAACGATCAGCACAGCAAATGCAATTCAACATGGAAGACATTAACCATGTGTTGGACTGTATGAGCATCCCTTTGGGGATGTTCTTAAATTGCCAAAAGGAAAAGTTAAATGTAATTTACTAGGAGTGTAGAAGCGTTTTACTATCCGAAATAGACAATTTTATAGACTATGTGAGCAATGCTTTATTTCAGTGATCTGTGGTTTATATACAGTATCTCACAGAAGTGAGTACACCCCTCACATTTTTGTAAATATTTTATTATATATTTTCATGTGATAACACTGAAGAAATGACCCTTTGCTACAATGTAAAGTAGTGAGTGAACAGCTTGTATAACAGTGTACATTTTCTGTACTCTCAAAATAACTCAACACACAGCCATTAATGTCTAAACCGCTGGCAACAAAAGTGAGTACACCCCTAAGTGAAAATGTCCAAATTGGGCCCAAAGTGTCAATAATTTGTGTGGCCACCATTATTATCCAGCACTGCCTTAACCCTCCTGGGCATGGAGTTCACCAGAGCTTCATAGGTTGCCACTGGAGGCCTCTTCCACTCCTCCATGATGACATCACAGAGTTGTGGATGATACGCCTCGTTTCCACTGAGTGGTACGGTAGGGTACGGAACGCAATTCTTTTCTGTTTCCAATGTGAATGGTACCAAAATAGCGAACCATACCGTACCACTTTTTTGGGACCCTTTCGTAAGGGTACCCTGCACAGTAGTACCAATAGTACCGGAAGCTAATGGGTGGAGCTAGTCTCACTGCAGACCGCTGATTGATTTAGAATTGAGAATCGTCACTTGCGCATATCCTACAAGGGGAACAACAACACAGGAAGCACTATTTTTGAAATCACAGCCAAGACAAGAATACAATGTCTGTGCGCAGAAATGAACCATTGTCGACCCGGGAGGTCAAGAAGCAAGAATAGGATCTGCTGTATGTCCTCCATTGTTGTTTACAGATTGCTTCGTCGCGCGAGAATGACGTCGAACGCTACTTTCCAGGGTACACCACGCATATAGTACTGTTGGCAGTGGAAACGCAAGCCTGATAGGGGTTTCCCGTACCGAATCGTACTGTACTGAACTGCACTGAACCGTACTGCTCAGTGGAAATGAGCCATTAAACCGTGTCCACATTGCACAGCACTGACAGGCAATCTTCTTATAGCCTAGGCCATCTTTATGTAGGGCAACAATTAGTTTTTTCAGATCCTCAGAGAGTTCTTTGCCATGAGGTGCCATGTTGAACTTCCAGTGACCAGTATGAGAGAGTGAGAGCGATAACACCAAATTTAACACACCTGCTCCCCATTCACACCTGAGACCTTGTAACACTAAAGAATCAAATGACACAGGGAATGGAAAAGGGCTGACTGGGCCCAATTTTGACATTTTCACTTAGGGGTGTACTCACTTTTGTTGCCAGCGGTTTAGACATTAATGGCTGTGTGTTGAGTTATTTTGAGGGGACACCAAATTTACACTGTTATACAAGCTGTACATTTTTTTATTTTAAGTTTAATTTCTTCACTGTTGTCACATGAAAATATATAATAAAATATTTACAAAAATGTGAGGGGTGTACTCACTTCTGTGAGATACTGTATGTGCTGTAATAGCCATATGCTCCAGGGATGAGCCCCTCCCACTATCTTAGCCAATCAGAAGCCACGGGGGAGGAAAAAAGCTATTATCTACGATATAATGACTTTAATAACCCAGCGACAACCAGCCTGTTTAGCTCTAATTGCATGTTTATGTTAGTTTTGTGGTATATGTCATCGCCATGTAAGTTATTTTTGTAAATATATTTTTAACAAAACACATTGTATAGTTGATTTGTGTTTTGTAGAGAGGCTACACTATAATTTGACAACCACATCAAGGTAATAAAATAATCTTAGTCTGCTAATTGTTAAAGGGAAAAATGTGCCAAATGGCTGCCAAAAATAAAGAGCAAAATAAATGTTAATTGGCAAAAGTTGTACACCATAGACAAGCTTATCATAGATGTGTACATTGTGATGAAGTAGAACCTGTCTTAAACACTCATTATCATTTAACACTCAGACTTCATAGCAAATATATTGATGGTAAAATCTTTAAAATGATAAAACAATATAAAACTCAAGGTTTAGGCTACAAATATCCTTAATATATAAATACATACAGTTATAAAAACAACAAAATGCACAAAAGATATGATAAAGATATACATACTGTCAAGTGATTTCGCGATTAACAAACATGTGGTGCTAAAAGCATAAATTCTGTGTATATTATTTACTTTGGTGTATATGTTTTAAAGAAAGGTAAAATAGTCCTGTTAAAGTGCTTCATTTAGTTATTCTCTGTTCTTTGGTTGGCCTCGTGGACATCATTTATATCAACAAACTGTCCCCATTGTCCTTTTCCGGAATGCAAATTGCTTCAGTGAAGTCACATCACTGATTTAATACCAGTGTCAGAGAAGGGTTGCTGTCTGTGCTTGGTTTTTTATTAGGATGAACTTTAAAAAAGTGTCCATGTGTTTACCACCTAAGCTAAGTTCTGGTTCCTCTGTTACCGCAGAGCTCCTCTAGAGGGCGAAGCAGGCTGTCCTCACGCGCTCGATAAGGCTGAACGTAGCTGTCCTCTTCCAAGAGAATGCGATTAAGAGTGCGTTCGTAATTGATATGACGTCGTAACATTAATATGTACTGGTGGCCCACCTCCAGATATGGACAGTCACATTTGTTGGGTGCCCACAGGAACTCACGGT
This sequence comes from Triplophysa siluroides, assembly GCA_006030095.1. Lineage (NCBI taxonomy): Eukaryota > Metazoa > Chordata > Actinopteri > Cypriniformes > Nemacheilidae > Triplophysa > Triplophysa siluroides. The sequence continues at coordinate 1,046,767 of VCII01000702.1, forward strand.
GCTCCATGCGGTAACGGTTCCGGTACGTGTGGATGATTTGAACATCGTAGCGGGTCTCCTGACCGTGATACACTTTTTCTAGTACCTTTGCTCTAAACACTGTTTCGACAAAACAATATTGTGTGTTAAACCACAATGTTAAAGATAAGAATATGTGAGAACATGATTGAACTTACCAAAATCTTTTTGGCAATACTGTCTCTGGCGCTCCCCTTTTCCTCGTACCCTTCGGCATTTCCCACAATGGCCTTCAAAAGAGTTAAAAAAAATGAATGCATTTATTAAATAATGTTTTAGTAAAACGTACAATTGTAAGAGAGGCTTTTTAAGTTTAAAGTGGGTGTTAAAATTATCTATATGGCATTGTATGTAAAGATTGATTATATGTGCTGACCTTTACGATGTATCTCAGGCAAGCGGTTCCTGCGGTTTTCTTCTCTTTCCAGCCGAGAAACTGGTTGCTGCTGATATGGATGTTGAAAGGGCAAGCTACCAGCAGGACCTAAGAGCGTGACCTCGTAAATCAAAGTTGTATTTACAAAAGACTTCAAACATTCAAACATTTTTTGCAAACTTTGAGCAAACATTTTCCATCTCATGTACTTTGAATGACCTTGTTTTTCTTTGATATTAAATCTACGCATTTATGTTACAGTCATAACACAAATAATACTTTTAAGTAATATGGTATTATAAATATTGTAAGAAAGAAGGGAATTGATATAAATATACAGTATATGAAAAAGTATATAGAGCTGTGGAAAACTAACAGACCATTTTAATTATTTTTGTGAATTTACTATTTACTGTTTAAAAGAATCATTTTTGTTTCATTCTATGACCTACTAAAAATATTTCCCCAAATTTAAAAGAAAAATATTGTTTCTTTTTGCATTTATTTGCAGAAAATGAAAACTGGAGAAACAGGTCAAAATAACAGAAACATTTTCAGACTAGAACAGAAGTTTATATTTACTTTTAAGCAATAATACAACAATTATGTTGATACATGTATTTAGGAAAAGTTCTAAATAATTTTTTATGTGATTTTTATCACATTTCTCATGTCTTGTCATGCTGTGAGTCTTTCACATTATGTCTCTCCTGAGGTTTGATTTTGTTGAAATTCAACAGACGCTGGACGGCCACAATACATCTAAGAATGATGATTACATGAAATTTTGCAGTGGTATTACATTTTTTCCCTGGCTGTATATATGCATACATAGCAGAGATAATAATGGGGACATAAAATATTTTTGTGTTTAAATTTCAGGTTAAAGCTGCTTACCCCAGAAAGGAGGTTTCACGGCTGGCTGTAGTGTTGTTGTTGTTGTTTTTGTTGTTGTGGTGGTGCTGACGGTTGGAAGTTTAAAGGGCAGATAGTTGTCTGTGTGTTGAGGCTGTCTAAGTTGACTTCTCCCATGATGCAACGCATAGCTGTCTGGTGGAAGCCAGTACTCATATTCAATCCCAGAGTTTTTATCAGTGGACAAGACCTACAAACAGATCAGTGTAGTGATTCATAAAAATGAACCAGCTGCTAGACTTATAAACTCAAAATGTTGCATAAACATAATGCTTGAAGTTTTTATTGGGTCATCTTAAAGCTAACCATAATGTGCAGATCCTCCTGAGTAGGCCCTGGAACTTCAAAACTCTCCCAAGTATCAGCCGAGCGCCGATAAAGCAGTTTGGTACCTGCCACGCTGTATTCCCCTGGAACACTAATCTTCCAATCCCCATTGATCACAAACTGAGAGCGGCCATTTTGAAGTGCTATAAAAAATTAGCAAAATAATCAAATGAAATTACCACAAAAGTTTTGACAAAGCTATGCTGTAGCTGCTTTGAAAAACACATCCAGCGGAGAGATCTCACAGAGCCGTGCACTAACCTAAATAGTTATTGCTGTTATCAGTCACTCTGATGTGTGTGGCTCCGGCCGGGATCATAGTGACCTCGCTGTACCCAAACAGTCCTGTTGGGAAAACAGATGAAAGCATAATGTATCTCAGCCCACAAAAAAACACACTCAGCTCCAACAGGTGCACACTCCTGTATGGAAAAAAGTTATATGCGTGTATTCCCACAGCTGCCACATGCAGTTGCTTTGCGCTCAGAGCGGCAGAATTTGACTTTTGACCCTTTTTACAGAGCACTGCCCTGGCAGTCTCCAATCTGTTATCCTACTCTCAGAAATCCAGATGCAAGAGAGTAGAAAACCGAGTACTTTTCGCATGGCCAAACAAAGCCAGTATTATCGCCTTGTTGTCCCCGATGTAAATACTCTGTATTTTCAGTTCGGCAGAAGGAGGGAAGCTTTGAAAAGAGGTTCTGTTTCGAGCGGAGAAGTTCAAAGCCAGAGGTGTAAGTGTTCTAAGTGTCTAGATTATGTGTTTGCGTGTGAGAGGAGACTGAGATACTGAGAAAGAAAGAGAGAGAGTGTGTGTCACCGTCCCACAGAAATCACTTAGGTTAGGAATTCCATGGCTAAGTTTTAAAGACTGTTACCTTTTGTTCACACCCTCTCACATAAGTCTGTAAATAGAACTTTTGATTCCACCGTTGTGGAGTTCTTTGACAGTGTTCAAAAACAATTCAACCAACAATGACAAAAAAGTATGATTTGTTTTTGCAACTAAATAAGCATACTGGAGAATTCGGTAGTGATTGAATTGTTGAGAGTGAATCTGAGTGCTGGTAGATTCATAGCTGACCATTATTCTGCCCGTTGGAATGGTAGACATTTCGGTGATGAAGGCAGGTTGAGTTGTGGCCTCCGCACACCATGCAGGCATCCTCCCGCTGCTGTGATCCAAAGATCAAATCACATCCTGGCTTCTGCACACACACACACATTAGGTTTCTAAAGAAACAATGACTTATATGAAACCAAAATATAATACAATATTTTCGATAAAAAAAATCCATAATGGAACCAAGTGCTTATATTTTTCTATATATGTAAAGTGCCAATTCTTAATGTATTATTCAATGTAATTTGTAATATTTAATAAATGTCAACAAGAATTAAACAATGCTGTTCATTGTTAGTTCATGTCAATACAATTATTCATGTTAGTTCATGTGCATTAATGAATGTTAACAGTGACAGCACCAAAATCGTGAATAATACTGTCCGGAAACACGCCTACAAACTTCGCTGCTCTTTGGGGTTACCCACTCAAGATTGGTTTCTATGTAAAGCTTAGAATTTCTGCTCCAACGTACTGTTTTTCCTTATCAACAGCCAGCTTCAGCGCCTTTGATGGACAACTTTAAAAGCAATTTTCTCAATATTTTGATATTTTTGCAACAGAGTTTTAAAAAGTTGTCTCTCTGCAAAATATTGTCCTACCATAACAAACCATACATTGATGAAACAGAAAATAGACCCTTATGACTGGTTTTGTGGTCTAGGCAGGGTCAGAAATATGCACTATTGGAAATCATAGATTTAAATATAAATATAATTCAAGCGCTCCAGGCACGTAGACGTGTCCGCCATCTTGGAACAGTCCACTGACGTCACTCACAGTTGTCTAGAATGCCCCAACACTGCGCTGCGCAGCCATGGCTGCGAAAACCACCGGGATTATAATTACCGAAAAATTGGATGACCTTTCGTTGTTGACATGTGTTAGTGTAGCAGCTGTAATGTTTGACTTTACACAACAACAGAATGTCCTACTGGTCAGTCCGCCCCTGCAGTCATCTTAATTTTGATTGTTAACGGACCGGCTCGCACTGTTCCAATATGGTGGACGACCTACGTACAGCGACCCACAGAAACAGGTGCTAATGCGGAATCTAGTTATTTATATCTATGATTAAAAATGATAACAAAAAGATGTCCATGCTCTTTGGTATTTCAGCGTAGCCTACATTGCAAGTAACAGCAGTGCAAGTAACATTTAGCTAATTTCTGATCAACGAAACAACAATAAATGATTCAAAGTCAATTTCCTTGACAGCACGCAGCTCCAGTAATAAATAAAACACCTAATTGTACTACAGTTCCCAGAACAACTGGATGTGGGTTTCATTTGTTTTACACTGCACAGCGCCTGTGTTCTCATTCTCAAAGTATCTTAAAGAAAAGAGATCAGAGCTGTCTTACACCATCAGCATGAACAAAGCAAGATGTAACAATCCATAACAAATTGTAGCATCCTATGATGCTTAAGTTTAGGCTCATGGGGACAAACAGGCAGGTAAAAACAGATGGACAGCCGAACAACAGCGATCCTTCTCTGAACCACAGCACACAAACAACAGTAAGATCATGAGCGCTGGAGAAAGAGGGAGTAGACTGTCCTCAGCAGTTTGTGTAGCATATAACTAACCCTTTTTCTCAGGTGTTACCCTCCAACTCATTTAATACTTTCTGTTACCTCCTATACCTCATTATCGCTGTCTTCCATTTCTCAGCCTCTTCCTGGTTAATCTCAGCGATATGTGAAATAAAATAATGATCAATGACACAATCCCATGATGCAGGAGGCCACATAAAAGTGCAACCACACACATAAGGTGTGCTTCATGGATTCAATCTGCCACATGCTGCTATTGGGGCTTGGAATGCATATGCTTCTTCTTTCCAGTCTGCATGCGATGGAAACCTAATTCACACCCACATGACTGCAGGGCAAGACATAAAAATGCAAATAAAAACTAATAGCAAGACTAGTTTTAAAAAAACACTGTCGTGATGATCTTTGATCTTACATTGCCTTTACACTAAGGTGGTAAAAAGACACTGTGTATTAAAGAGCAACTACTCACCAGACACTTTCCGTTCACACAGACAGTCCCCTGTTCTGATTGGCAAGGAGTGCCATCGAGTACCCGCCCAAAGTTGTAGTAGAAGTTGTGTCCAATGGCAAGGCAGCTGAGCTCACAGGGGTCAGAACCTAAAGTTAGGTGAGAGGACATCAATACAGTCAGTAATCATCAAATATTATCAGAAAAAGGAAACATACAAGTTACACGGCACGTTTCACTGACCTCCATGAAAGGTCATCCAGTGGTACCTGTTGCCAGCAACCAGCGGTTTGTCATTGAAAGCTTTACACTGTAGTTCTCTAAAGTCCACAGAGCCAACGGCACACTCCTGATGTTAAAGATGCAAAGCTCAGAAGAGAACACACGCAAACACAGCCTGTCTAAACCTGCTACAGGGTTTCATTAGCACTTTTGAGTCATCAGAACAGTCCCAGCGGCGTCACTGAAACACTTTTCAGATAAGCTCAACACATTCATTCGTCTTGACATAGTAACTTTGATAATTGGAGGTAAAGTGGATTCAAAACAGTTGTTAACTGTCATTGTGAGCCCTTGTTTTTCTGGCATAGGCAATGGCACTGCAAATTTTGATGACACTAAAAACACTGTATAATTAAATAACTTAATAAAACATGTTCGTACCAAATTACAGAGAGGTAAAAAAGACAGTGTGGCTTAAATTACTATTAAATTTTTTTTAAACGGTTAGAAATTTACTCCACCTTTGTGTTGCAAATCTTGTAGTGCCGTGTGTCCCCTGGACACGGCCCTCCAACCAGATTTCTAGAGGGAAATAGTAATATATCCATATATCACAGACCAAATAAAAAAATATATAACATTTGTATCCATTACAATAAGGGGTGTCACTGGTATTAACCAATAACCATGATATTAAAAACGACGATTATCAATACTGTTACTTCTACATATTTGATAATACTGTAATTTCAACTGTTCAACTGATTTGTTGGTCAGAAAAGGAGAAAACACACAATTACCCAAATTAAAAATTCATTTGACTGATAGCGTTATTTGTAAAATACATTTAAATAGATATCATGATAATATTGTTCGCAGGAATTATTTTGGCCACGATAACCGCAAAGTGAAGATATGCATTGTGACAGCCCTAGTTTTAAAATAGTATCACTATTAGCATGAGTTATAACTGAACCACACAAGATATACAATATTAATATCAGTTTCAACTTAATCCCACAAGATTTAAAATGTAAGTATCGACACAACATCTGCATGTGAAATTTCTGTCAAAGTAGCAAGTACAACGTGTTCACCTACAAATCCAAATAGACCTAAACTATTTACCACCACCGAAAATCAGCATAAACAAAGGCACTACTGAACAAATGATTGCGTTACCTGGTGATGCACGTGCGTGTACGGACAGAGGCTCCGCCCCCGCAGGAGCGTGAACACACGGACCAGCCGCCCCACGAGGCCCATTCATTTATGAAGTGCAGTTGGCTTTGCATCTGTGTTCCCTCACCTCCCACCTCTGCTATCCTGGATGACTGGAACTATATAAACAACAAAGGGCATGAGGGTTACAGGACAACAACAAAGAGATTGGACCCTGTCAACGAAAGGAGAACATACCAAATTTTGAAATTTGTGTGTGATCTAAAACATGTATAGTGAACTAGGCATCTCGATTGTATACTTCAGCTCAAGACACATGATGTGAGAGACCACCTAAACACTTCCTGCTCATCGGACACGCTAGACTGGACTTGACATTTGTGTAAGTGTTTGAGTATTCCCCAGGTGCAGGACAGAGGACGCCAACATCAGCTCTATAACACGCAGCCTCCGATGCACAAGCAGACGGACGATCCAGGACGGACAGGCAGTAACAGACAGCGAAGAGACAGCAGGTTCCCTGCTCGATTCCCTCCAGGTGTGTCTGTTAGTGTATGTGTATTCATACAAATGTGAGCCACCCTCTCTGCTTCTATACCATTATACCACCTCACAGAGAGCAGCTGTTTTTCTTCCTAAAATAATTTTCATCCGTGGTATCACATAAATCTAATTTGAGCAACTCCGAGTCACGAGTCGCAAGATTATGAAACGATTTAGGGATACAAATAGAGCAAAGCGGTTGCATTCCGGCTTTGATCCCTCAAGGTGCGTTTTACTGGCACATATCTGCCGTGGTTTCTGTGCCGAGCTTCCTAAAGATTAACCCTTTAAACAATACAAAGAAAAGGAATTTTGCTCAGTTTGACGGAAGGATGGCAGGATGAAATGGAATGTCTTCTGACCTTATTTGGCCTGGAGATCTGTGGTGAATAGAGCTCTTGTAATAATTTAGGATGTCTAACTGTGAGAGTTAAAACGACAGATGACTGCACTTACACTGACACAATAGTTCTTTATGGCCGGCGTCTATCATCATCAATACCCGAATGACCTGGAACTACCCTCATTATGGCAGCAAATACTCTAATTAGTGTTGATGACAGTCCACCTTGGGGCCCGTGGGCAAGGCGGATTATTGAAATCGACCTTTCACCCCCAGAACACCACCTTCCCCCTAAAGGCAACATTTTAAAAGAAATTTGGGCTTCGGAATATGTTTCTTGGAAGAAGATTTGGGAACGCTGGGTTGACATTAAGAATTGGGATTTGATCTTGTGGTGAACTGAACTTGTTGGCATCCCGTATGTGTGTGTTGCTTTAATAGTGTGAAAGTCATTCCAGTGGAATGACGGTGATAATGACTGCTGGACAAGACCTAGCTTGGATCTCACGTGAAAGAAAACTGGGAGAATGACTGGGTGAGGTCCATAGTAATACAAACAAACTTTTACCCAGTTACCAGTGAAACTTAAAGGTTACAGAGAGAGCATGTGCCAAACGGCATCTTCTTCTTAAGTGCTCATATTTGCAATATGTGTAAAAAGCATTTTCACAAACAATACAGGGTGGTACCCCGGTCTCGAAATCCACCTAGGTGAAACTGCCTGGTTTTCTCAAAACAAGTTCTGCTTCTTCGCATGAAATGAGGAAAAACCTATGTCCTGACAAAGCATCCTCAATGTTGTGCTACACTAACTATTCTGATTATACAAACTTGTCCGCACAAATTCTCTTTCACTTCCTGTACTTTTTTGGGTAAATCGGTCAATAAACTGTATTATAGAGAAAATGTGTTGTAGTTGTGACATTGTTTGTTGTCAGACAGCTTGTAGTGTTGCTTTTAGACAGGGACCACCTTACATGCTTAGATGACAGGCAACCTGGACACAGCAGCACTGTTATGAGGATGAGGGTCTGGCATAGAGACAGCTTCCTACAAACATAGAAAATAAATATTTGACTCATCAGTGGAGCGGTTTATCAGAAACTCTTTCCAGCTTTGCTACCAAACTATCTTTCATGCATTTTTATAATACATGTGAAATACATGAAAAGTAAATAGGGGAAACATTCCAATCGTTTCCTATTCACATCAATTATGTATAAACACACATTGACCAGAGATACAGGCTTTAGTTAATGTGTTGCATTTAACAACATGAAAAACACAACACAAACTGCACAACCTGAGCAGTCTACAATATTAGTGCTTAGTTGTTTGGCTAAGGGTCAAGAGGTCCACCGTTAACTGGTAATAATGATGTTCATTTAGATACTTTATGGTGTGTATTGATGCTTTAGCCTCCCAGGGGACAGAAAGGATGACTTCACATTAATGGTGCTTTGCCGGTAATGCTAAATGTATTACATATGTACAAGCCATATGTAACCACATTAAACAAACCTTACACAGGCATCTGAAACCATTACATTTCTTGCAAACCACAAAGTTCTAAATCTGAATTTACTGGAGTCTTAATTGTGTTTATGGGTCACGCCAAAAGCACCTCAAGTTTATGTGAATAGTAAACTATTTTGCTCTTGAAAATAAGATTGAACAGCTGTTTCCTGGATGTGAAACTATAGTCCATACTCAGAGACCGAGAGAGAGAGAGAGAGAGAGAGAGAGAGAGAGAGAGAGAGAGAGAGAGAGAGAGAGTAAATACAGCAACATAATATCTCATTATTACTCTTTATCTGTGCAATTTATGGGATGATTTAAATAGTTGTAAAATATTGTAAAAACAAGTTGAACATTTGATTTACATTTTTTTATGAAGCATTTAGGGAAAATTGGGTAAAAGCTTCTTTAAAGGCATAGCCTATATCGCTGAAATAAAATGTAAAATCACATACCTGTTGTTTGACTTCTGCATTATAGTTCTTCCTCACAAAACAATTACAAAAATATTAAGGTCTAAAACAGGACTCATCTGATAAAGTAAACACCACGAGACGTGTTATCCCGATGGTTATCATCATCAAAAGAGTCGGGAAACCCAACCGTATCCATGCTTTATAAGTGTTTCCTCTGTTGAGTATACATCTCAGAACCTTTATCTCAGAAGACAGCAATGCTGAGCTGTCCATAGACTCGAGGGCTGATGAAGAAAACCAACAATCGTTCAAAATGAAAATAAACGCTTTTTCTTTTTGCGTCTGCGTCCATTTGGATCATTTACGGTAGTAAATCACTCTCCCAGGTTTGCAAGGTGCCGTTTTAAAACGTAATTCTAATCGCTTTCAGTTTCAGTGGTCCAGTGTCCGATCTCTCAGAGATATTTGAAGCGTTATAACACTTTGAGCTCAGATGAGTTTTTTCAGATTGGTGTCTGTAGTCCACCTGAGGGTCACAGTCACACACATGTAAGAAATCATTGGACCCGTTGCGCTCGAGCGAATATAACGGCCTTTGAAATCGGGCAGGTTTTTCTAATAAGGAATGAACCCTGCGAAGAGATAAACACGGTATTAAACTTGAGCTTATTCGTGATATAATATACACAAAGTATATACAAAAAGTTGATGCACAATTATGCATACAATATCTTTATTGTCATCTATCCAGGTAAGTTAGTCAGGGGCATTCTCAAAGTAAAAATGAAACTGACCGTTCATTTAAAAGCAGAGCATTGCACACAAGGCTCGGACTTACCCTTTAAACAAACGCTGTCCGGTTGTGTGGATGCAGAAAGCTTCAGTATTGATGTAAAAAAGAAACCATCAGACTTCAGCGCAGCAGCATTGCGTGCAGCCGCCTTCACCTGAAGCTCAGCCCCGTGTGCCTACATTCTAGTAAACACGCCCTTCTTGAAGCGCAATGTTGCCCAATCCACACATAGTAAATGCTTTCATTAGCGCGTGAACACGTTCATTTTTCATTGGATGAAAAGTTTTGAAGTACTTGGTTAAAAAAGTTGGTTGCACGTGCCATGACAAGCTGGTGTGATAGCTGGACAAGACTAAACGTATAACATAACGAAACTTTGTGAGTCTTAAATGATTTCCAAAGACATAATACGATGCTCTAAATTAGACTTGGTTTGATAGTGTTTTCAATCACTATGCAGTGTGTGTGTGTGTGTAGAAATGTCAAAACAACAGGTCACAGCTTAACAAATAGTTATATTGGGCTCTCCTGCAGACCTCATCCATGATCCATGGAAACAGTGCCTAAAATAACTCCTATCAACTGGGCATCATCATACACAGACATTATGTCTCTTGTCTCCGCGCCCTTTGATTAATAAAGAAAGCAAAGCTAACTTTACGGAGCACTTTACTGGTGCATGATGTGTTAAAGTGCCCCAGAGCCTCAAATGACATGTTGGAGCATGCAGAGAAATTTCTTTAGCAAGTGTACCACATCTTTATGCTCCTCAATGAACACTGTCAACCTCTGACGCGCAACTATTTAATCTGTCCCGATGTGCAAGAGGTAAGGGGGCCTTCATCATTTCACACTGGCAACGTTTCACTGTATTCAATCATACTGAGTTAAAAAAAAGTAGACCGAGACATTCATTGCAACAATGGAAGTTTGTGGTATAAAATGCTTTACAAAACCGAATGCGGTGACATAATTTAACAATATATATAATAGTCTAATTGTCGTAATGATGTGGGATCTTTATCCATTTTTTAGAATTCCTTTTAATACCTCACCAACAACCAATTTATAACAGAACAAGTTTCAGCAACCATGACTGGGTGATGATAAAAACATGCGACAGTGTTGCAGATTATCATGCCTGTGTGACTAACAGGCTGAAAATGAACACGCATTTGCCTCTAATCTCTTTAAACCTGAAAATGACAGCAAACTAAACCCTACTTCGTGCATCAGTATCTCTCTCTTTCTATTTCTCACGCTTTGAAGAGGGCATGCTCGCATGATCAGCCTCAGATGGACATTCACATAGTGGCTTTCTCCCAGTTCTGTAACTGTACACTTAAATTGCTTTCACTCGAGGTAAAGCTTCTCTCCAGTACAGCTACACAGACAAGAATCCCAATCTGCAGCCTCCTACTTATTTCTGACTTTGAGGGCAACCGAGTTTAAGGGTCTTACGAGGAGACATAAACACATACATCACTCCTAAATAATCATTTACAAAGATATACATGACGCGGTGCATCATAAACAAATGGTCATTAAGTTTATAAACTTTTTCAGGATGATGTTTGTACACATTCTGCATTCAGTAAGTCCACCGTCTAATGGTTACCATGACAACCCTTCAACTCTGACTCTTTAGTACTGTAACTTCACTCAAACACTTGCTGTTTATTAGTGGCAGTAGTGATGTATCCCACAGTGCCTATGAATCTGCTCCCTGTGTGCAGTTACTAGGTATGCAAGAGAGGAATGAGCGCACGGTGAGTGTTCAGGCCCTTTGTGTAAGAAAGTCTGATGCAACACTCATTTCAATTCATTATATTCATTTTTGGCTCATATTTAATATGAATATCCAAACAACTAAATACCTTATTTGATATCGTCGCAAAAATAAAGAATGATGGTCATAAAGTCTATTTCTGTATCGTTGTTACAAGCTAACACAGGATATTATGATAGAATATTATAAAATTGTGCTTACAAGCATTTTTCTTCACTACTTTCCTTCTGAAACCTCGCCATATCTCTGGATTTTAATATTTTTGCCATAAAACGTTTTTGTGGATGACCCTTTATGTTTGTCACAGGGTTGTTCACAAATCTAACTGTATTGCTTGACAACTTAGACAACACGGTATTTAATAATTTTTTGTTGAAAATCAACAAATTTGGACATCTGAGGTTCTGGAAGGACAGCAGCGAAATGCAACACATCCAAATAATGATTTAACAGAAATTTACCATTTACAAATTTTCTATTGGTTCTAGCGTTGTTTTCCATAGATAGCAGTTTTCTGTGAGACAAATAACACAAATGTTTCAGAAAAGACCCCAATGGAGCAATTCCCTTCTGCACACGTGTCTCATCACAGCTGGACAGTTCAACCCCCCCCCTAAAAAAAATCTGTCATCATTTACTCACCAACTCAATTAGAGTTGTTCCAAATCTGTTTAAATTTTGTTGTTCTGATGAACACAGAGAAATATATTTATTTTATATTATATTTATTAAGTTCTTGGTCACCATTGACTACCATAGTAGGAAAATTTACAACGGTAGTCAAAAGTGCCCCAGGTTGCTCTCCTACATTCTTCAAAATACCTTAACTTGTGTTCAACAGAACAAAATGTTTTACAAAGAATGTTTTCCTACTGTGGTAGTCATAAAGAGGAAAGAAAACCAGCAATTCCGTGTTGACAGATGACTATGACCTCCTCATGCTCATAGAGCACCTACCCCCAAAATGTCCTTGCTTAAATTGAGTTTAATAAGACGATTAACAAGCATGTCAACTATTTTGACCTGGGAGGTATTTCATACAAGACTCTGCTCATCAAGATGTAAAATAACCGAGTGATGTGGAATGAAATCTCTGGGGATCGTCAGCTAAAGGTTAAAACACAGAACAGCTGCCTGGTGGCTGTAATAATCTCACAGTGTGAACGCCCAGAGGGAAGCAGATGTGTGTGAGTTCCCCCTCATCCTGACCAGAAATATTCAAACAAACATTGTGATAAAAACAGAGGGGAAAGGGGAAAGAAAACTTTGAAGAAACAAACAAATTATTTTCAATTATCATTCACAAAAACTACACAGAGGGAGAAATCCCCTCTCAGTCAAACAAAAACAGCGACATTCTTCCAAAAGTACACAGAGACTATCTCAGACCATCTGTTAATATCCTAATGTGCAAAACATGAATTCATGTTTCAATTTGTGACGGATAAATAAACCACGCAGATCCACTCCCTGATTCTATCACTGCTGTGCAGAGATTTACCGATAGTACACTGGAACAAATAAATGTGCTTCCCCTGCAGGGCTCTGTGTCCTGGAGGAGAACAAACAGTGGTTTGACATTGGAGATTGGGGTGAATAAACTACTTCCGGGTATCTTTATAAAAACACAGTCCTTGTAAGCTTTTAAACACAGCTGGGCTCTGACTCAACACAAGAGTATGTCCCAGATTATCATTATACAGTGTCAGTATTTGTCTATAGACATGTTGGCATTATCTTTACGTGATAGTTCACCCAAAAATGAAACTGTGTTTTAAACCTGTATGGCTTTCTTTATTTCTGCAGAGCATAAAAATAGATATTTTGGTAACCGAACAGCACTGGCCCCCATTCACTTCTATTGTATGGACACAAAACCAGTGCAAGTGAATGTGGGCCATTTAACAACATTCTTCAAAATATCTTCTTTTGTGTTCTGTTGGAGAAAGAAAGTCATACATGTTTGAAATGACAACAGGGGGAGTAAATGATGAAAGAACTCTCATTTTACGGTAAACTATCACTATTAGTAGACAGAAAAGTGTAAACCAGAATTTACCAAACAACAACAACTCTGAAGTCAAAATAACAAAATAACTTGTACAGTACAGTTCAATGCTTAACATGTCATTTAGGTACTAAAACAGATGGGAGAAACTACTAGACAAATAGAATATATTGGTATACAAGTGCTAGTGCGTTTACAATGTTATTTTTGTGTTCCAATATGTGTGTTAGCTATTTCTGTCCCTACTTAGTCAATATATTGTAATCCAATGACCCAAGAGCACTTAGAGTTTTGATGACTATGTGCTAAATATAGGCCACTGGGTGTTTGAGACAAATCCTGATAGCACTAACATGAGTTATTGATGGATTTGTTGTTGTCAATGTTGAGCTAACAGACACAAACACACCTGGGAGTATGAAAAAGTCCAGAGTGAAACAGAAGTCGAAAACACACACGGACGCGTTCTGAATGACCTAAGAAAAAGGCTTTCACACATTTGACAAAATCCATGGAAACAAACGTAAATCAGGTCTTGCCTACTTACCTACCAGACTTCTAAAGATCATTCATCAGGAAAATATCCTGGCCTGCAACAGGTTTACAATTAGGCCTACTGGGCTGAAGGATTAGACATGATCAAACTACCTGAAGTCACTTTGAAGCTGGTAAATAAAGCCAGGAAAAATCAATGTAATACTAACACTGGAATCTGTCAGTGTAAACAAGACAGGTGGACATAAGAAGACAGCTTAAAGAAATCCAAACAATTCTGACATGCTGTTGGTGGAAGTCATCTTTTTTCTTACATCTTATTCGGTGCATTTCCTTTGCTGTGGGTATTAATCACTTGACCTTTGACCAAATAGTAGGGTAAGGAGGAAACCGTGGCAGCACATAAATACATCACAAATGATCATACATGGTTGTACAAAGGAAACTGGGGGCACTTGAGCAGATAGAGGGGCTGTTTGGGGGAAAATGAGAATGAGTAATTAGGTGGAGAACACAGTCTGCCATAATGTCTGGAATGGATTAGTGAGAATCAAACAAATAAGCCTGAGGGCAAAATAGAGGGAAAACCAATTAGCAGGGCTCAAGTAAGAGACGATAAGAAATTTAGAAAGATTTGTATAGTATCGCATTGGCTCGAGGGACAAGTTTTTGAAAATGTCCTCACAGTGACACATTTAGATTTTTAGATACAGGAAATACAAGTATTTTACCATTAAAACCATAACTACACCACTGCAGCACGCAGCACACAGAACTGACAAAGCCCAGAGCTCACCTCAGTAAGTAAGTAAGTAAGTAAGTAAGATTTATTTATATAGCAACTTTCACAGACAAGGAGTCACAAAGTGCTTTACAATAAAATAATACCAATAGAATAACAAATAACAACCACGTTTATACATATAATAACATTAACTTTTAAAGTTACCATGTTGATCAAATCTCATAAATACAACAGGAGAACCATATCATAAATTAAAAGCTTAACCAAAAAGATAAGTTTTAGGTGTTATTTTAAAAGACTCTACAGAACCCTTAGTTCTCAACGTTAAAGGAAGAGCATTCCAGAGGGAATGAAATGTCAAGAAGTGATAGGAAAATAAGGCAGGATATGTTACTAAGAAAGAAAACAACCTCATAACTTTGAATTCGTGATTTCAAAGCAGAGTCTAGATGCTCTGTACAGATTACAGCATTGAGAACATGACGTCCCTCCACATTAAAGCTATAAGCCGATGTCTGGGATCTTCACGTTCAGCTTCAGTGACAGGTCACAGGTCTCCTCTCCAGGGGGTTGCCGGTGTTCTTTCTACATGATAACAAAATAGCTTAATTGAATCTATTCATTAAACTATGAAGGTTATTTGGGGTCATTAAAAAAAGTCAGTTTGCATAATTATGTCATTTGTCAAGGCATTCCAGCTTGACATCTTTCCAAACACAAGCCCATTTCAAGCCCTCCTACATCAATTAAGGGGAATGTTAAGATGGGTTACACCCGCATTTTTCCAATAAATACTCATAATAGATTTAATTCTGATTCTTGAGGAATGTAAAAATGTCCCCTTACCTTTGGCACAATGCACTTCAACACAGGACCTCAAGAAGTATTCCTTAAAGTTAAAAAACAAATGAGTTTGATCATAATGTTCCAGGAAATATTTTGTATAGTCCTGTGATAGATAAGAAAACTGAATTGAACAAATATTATTACAAAATATATTAAAATAATTAGATTGAATATCAATTTTTTATAAGTTTTTCTTAAAAAAAAAACAAGATCAATAACATTCACAGAAGGCAAAGAGTCAAAATGTGTTCTATCTTGTTTGTGCTTGCATAACTAAAATAAGAAATATGTTTCTTAAGCAGAACTTTGGTAAAGATGTACTCATCCATGTTGTCCCAAACTCATTGATCCCCCAAAGCAAAACAGCATACAAACACCATTTAAAGTAATTCTTTCTTTTTGTGTGCTATATGTGCATATCTTTAAAGACATACAACAGCTTTGTATAAAGAATAAACAGAATTTTAAGTTGTTTCCTCCTCATGCACTCGCACCCCATGCACACACATGCATATTCAAGCCTGTGACATCATCGATCACACATTGCTCGAGAACCAATAGTGTTAGGAATAACAGCTTCTATACCTTAATCTCCTAGGCCTATATGAGGGTCAGCTCAAAGTCACTTCAGATTTGAACATCTATTCCCACTGTACTGAAGTCACATGCTATAACATTCTTCCTAATCCACTCAAACACACACACAAAAAAATAAATCACAAGGGCATAGGAACGTTGCCAGTGCATTGAAGAAAACAAATGAACAAGAAAATTAATCAAACACAAATTGTCTTAGCATGCAACCAACCAACATCATAAACATTACAATTCTCTCTGGTAAGTGTTGATTGTTCCTTTTAATTTGGATTAATAGAAAATTATAGTCTTGGCTGAAGTACATAGGGGTGGAGGAAGAGAAAAGCTGTTTTTAGATGGGCCTTTGAGGGTTTATGGGAATTCCAAAGGTGGAAGAGATTAACACGCTCTTATCATGTTCTTCCTCTCATTGCTATCCAACTTGTTATTACTAGGCTACCTGTTTTTAAAATCCATTATCACAAGTTCTGTATCACATATGAAAGGCTTGCCAGGGCATCGCTCCACATATTTGAGGTACATTATGTGCTTTGCTGCATTTGAACCAGACAAACTGTTGTTCACACCTCAGAAAAACATTGCAGGAGCAGCCCACATTGGTTTGCACTGCACAATATCTAATGGCGTAATCCTTTGGTTTTCCCAATACCGGACAGGATGAAAGGTCAAAGATATCAAAGCAGATCTTTCTAATCACATGAATTTCACTGCTTTGAGCAAAAAGAACATTCCCTTTAGCCATTAACAAACATTTTCAAGGGATTTTTTTATCACAAATGTAAGTTTAAAAAAGGGTATAAATAAACAGAATTGCAACTTCTTACAGTACACAACTGTTTTTAAATAAATAAAAAAAGTGGTCTTTTAAACAACTTTCCAGAAAGCCCACATCTTTTTAAGAGACATTCGAGTGTATTACTGCCTCCATCTAGTGGTTTAATCTGAAAACAACAGCATGCACAAGAGAAAATGGCTGACAGAATGCTCAACTGATAGACAGTAAATAGTTTTATTTGTTTATATTAAATCAAAGGAAAAGCACTATAATATACTTCACAACCAAACGCCTTGTGGTGTATTAAAATCATAATATTTGAAAAAGAAGGATTCTATGACATAATAAAAAAGTAACACTAGTGGACAAGAAAATATTCTTTAAATAATATAACTGTACATTTTTTGTTGTCAAAAAAGCCAAAAATAAAAAAGAAACACTATAAACAGAAGAAAAATGAACTAGTATCTGTTATGAAGTCTACATTTAAAAGACGTTTTTGCCATTAGAGCACAGGGCCTGGAAATGGGAATAACAAAAAACCCAAAATATCACAGTACAGTTAAAGTGAGAGACAGCTAGTGGTCACAGATTAATAGGAATAGGGCAGAGGACAAGAATACCTTCCAGAGCAGGAGAGCAAGTGAGTGAGCAATGGGAACACCTAAAGCAAATCGACTAAAGATAATTTTAGTCTCGCCCTGGAAATGTGCTGCAACTGTTACTTCCGACAATAAACTACAAAGTTTACTGTGTAGGTGACAGACCAAAAGACACTGACAGTTTGTTTGCTATAAAGAGATGCACACTTCGGCAGGCATGTGATGCAGTGAAACATGCTCTCAAACCCAAAGCTGCATTAGTCTTTAACATGACATTATTGTTATAATAGATGCTCATAATACATCTAAAAGAACAATGTTACACAAGAAAACATAATAACTGCAGATACAGGGGTGAAAGCGAAATCTCTTTGTATGTCGAGATAATTCAGCTGAATAACCTTTTGTACACTTTTGTACGCCAGATTTACCAAAGCTTAAATCAAGGTTTTTGTAAATCTGGCCTCGTATCTGCTTCTGTTAATCGTCCCATCTTCTTGCCTCCCAAGACCACATCAAATAACATGCACACACAATAAAAAAAACGTTGCTTAAACGTTCATGATTGGTTTATCTATTCATTTGTGATGAAATCATCAACAAGCCTGTCATGATGCTTTTGACCAATATGACCTGGATGAATGTACAAAAAAGAAAAAAAAAAGGAAACAACATAATGTGGACATGGCACACAGATAGCGTTGCAATTGCTTTCTACTACCAATATACTTTGGAAATCAGGAATCAAAAACTACACAAATATGAACACAGATAATAAAATCATCAGACCCCCAATATAACAGGTTTGAGAATCAGACACGGTGTGGATCTGGCAGGCAGGAGGCAGAAGACAGGTACTCAGGCCCGGAAACGCAGCATTGAACCAGTTATGATATGGTGAAAATCTTCCTGAGCTATATTTAAGTGTCTTTCTTCATCTTAAAATATTTGGTCATTTAAATTCAGCAATTCACAAAATGCGCTGCAATTCAAACTCCTGTCGTGGAGGCTTCATTGCAAATAACAAAAATGTATTTACTTCCTAATACCAAAGATCAATTTTGTTCAGTGCAAATCTCAACACGAGCAATAACAAAGATACATGTGTTCCACGTCCACATATGAAACCTTCTGAACTGCGTTTTTAAAACCCCTAAAACAGATCAGAGCTGCAGAGCGAGGGCCCATGCTGAACATCACCGAAAAACACCAACCACAACAAAGGTTCACAAAAGCAGACGTCCACAACGAAAGTCCAAAGGGAAAAAACAAACAGATTAACAAATACACATATTACAAGCTGCATAACAAGTATAAAATCTCAAATGAGCAGAAAGATATTGTAAATATACATGTAAAATAGTTCCTTTTTATGATCTAGATTGTTCCTGCCGTCCTGTGCTTAAAGGGAAACTCCGGCCCACAATGAAAATGATGCCATTTATTACTCACCCTCAAACAGTCGAGCGAGGCTGACACCGGATGCACTGTTGTGTGGCTCTCGGGAACGTTTTTGAATATAGTCGTTAGTTTTGTTTGTTTGCGCACAAAAAGTATCCTCGTCGCATTATATTAATTTATACTGAACCACCGGAGTCACGTGGACAATTTTACGATGTCTTTACGCACTTTCAGCGCTTTGAAGATGGGTTGCGTTGCAATCTAAGGAGGAGTCAGAAAACGTACAAAACTACCTTAATTTGTGTTTTTGGGAAAAATGGAGGTCCTACAGATGTTAAACTACTCGAGGCCGTGTAATTAATGGCAGAATTTTCATTTTTGGCTGGAGTTCCCCTTGAAGTTCTGCATAGCCAAAGCTTCTATTTGCTTACTATAGACTGGATCAACATCAGCAAGATACAAAGGTTGTCTTTTAGACGTATAGCAAAATCATAAAAACGTCAGCGCCTACTCACATATGTCATTTGTAGTTTTCAAACTTATCTTTGTAAACAGTTTGCCCTTTTTCTGTTTCGAAAATACATTCTATTCAGAGAAAATTGTTAGGCATATATAAGTGGCAAAGTTCTCTTTTTATACAAAAAATATGAAAGAAATTTCAAAATAATGCTCTATACACATTAGTTAGATGACTCGTCTCTGTAGTGCACGTGACTGTGCTGAAGAGACATGCAATTCATTCAATTCTCATCTTTTGAATGAAGGGACTGGCCCCATTCTGTGCATCTGAAGGACGAACTGATTCACAGCTCACCAACAGGCCAGGCAAGGTGAGCCCAGACTGGTCAGAAAACCAGTTACACGGCATATAATGAAATTAGCTTAGCACGTGCTATAAACAACAACATGCACTGCAGGCTGCGTCACCAGCGGAGAAACTCGCCGTCTTAGGCAGCCTGTTGACTCCTTCTGTTCCGTAACACGTCATATTGTCGTCTTCTCACCGTCTCTACATTCACAGCCTAAACACAGGACTGCTCTGGGAGGCTTCCCATCCTTTTACTTCCGTCAAAAATGCCACAAAGCTGACCTGATGATATCCAAAAGCGCCGATATATCTTGTAAAACAAGCACATTCATTTTGTTTGGTTACGTGGCTTTAAGTTAGACCAGCCGGGAGGCGTGACGGTGTTAGAACGGTTTGGCATTTTTATGGCTTCGGTGTCCTGATTGTCACAATAAGAAGATACACGTCAGGTTCATATAAGTGGGTCGATTGTTTCTTTATCTTTACAGATCGTAGCACACGTCAAGCGTCCAGATAAGTTTCACGCATACAATGACGGCGTCTCACGAGGAAGATGAAGCATGCCGGACGAACACGGCCACTGACAGACACCGTCTGGGCGACACATGCAAGACTGATGATTCACTTCATATCAACACGTAGTGTTTATACATGCGCTTGGGAAAACAGAAGAGACAGAACATCCGAGTGCTGTAGGTTGTGTGCTTTTAGTCTTCACGTTGATGTGTGGACGTAGCTCTTTAAAGTCTGTCGCTGCGGAAGCTATCCTCCACTGAGGGGTCAGGGAGGACCATATCCGGGTCACTAAGCATGCTCAGTCCATCCAGGCTGAGTGGCTCGATACGAAGTTCATCCTCCAGTGGGAAGACTCCCTCCGAGTCCAAACACTCAGGCACAGCAGACAACACGCTGCTGATGTCCTTAGACAGGTTGGGATTGGAGTCGTCTGAGAGAAAGAACGACAAAAGCAGAGCGAGTGAGTGAAACACAATAAAAACGGCAAGCTGCCCATTCTTGTTATTGCACTTTCCTAGTTACTGGTGGTTACGCCACACTTAATGAATAAGACCTATTTAAGGAAAGTAGAGCAGGTCTGTCTGATGGAAACACATTAGAAGAGAGCAAGATCTGTACCTGTAAGAATAATGTTGGGCACCCCTCCTCCACAGTTAGAGTAGAGCATGTTAGGCCTCATCTGAAAGTGGTCTTGCAGGTTGCCATGGCTACCACCCAAGCCCATAAGGGCAGCCTGGGAGCAGTAGAGGTTGGAGGAAGGGTCAAATCCACCTGCCACAGAACTCATGACGTTCTCTAACATGTTATACTGATCCTGCTGTTGAAACGCACAGTTTATTTAATACAGCATTTATAAGACAGTATATTATAGTTGTAAAATATTAAGACTAGAACTGGGCGAATTAATCGATCGTTTCCAAATTACTTTTTGATGCGATTCTCATTTACACAGAGGAAACAAGGTTTTGAATGAAAACACATCAACGTAATCATCTGTGGCCTATTGCACAAAGCGAGATGAACAAACTCCGGGTTGCAGAGTAAATTTCGGGTTGACAAAACCAGAAAAACCCAACCAGGTTTAGATCAGGTTCAGCTGTTGCGCAACACTTGGTATAGACGTTCTCTGTCAACTCAGGTTTGATCTAGAGTTTGTGAGGCGCGTGCACCTGAAAGTGCGACACGTGCGGAAACAGCCAATCACACGGAACACAGAAAGCGTCATCAGTGTGATTGACTTCTCGCGAGTATCAGCGCAATTCACTTTTCTGTTTAAGATAAAGATATCATGAAAGAAATCTCATGAATTAAAGCACATTTACCAGTCAGGAATAAACACTGCTGCAACTTCTGACTCTACCAATGCAAGCGAATCAACTGAATTTAAATATAATATAGGTTTACAAAAAGATCAAATGAAAACACGTTCGTATGCTTCATTACTTTAAAAAGCTTTATATACTGAAGTTTGCATTTATACGTAGAGTATATATTTATAATAATTTAAATGCTTTGTTTATTATTAATTGATTAATATTTATCAGCTTATGGAATAATTATATGAGTTATACAAATTATACATAATTCTAATCAATAAAAAATAAGTATAATAAACAATTAGCAGCAAAAGATTTTCCCTCTAATATATTATCACTTTAAACTTTTTTTTTAATTTGGAGCGAGACACAAGGGGAGTGGCTTCACTGCGTTACACATGTCACTTTGCTGGTCGAGTTTTGGTTTGCGATCTCTAACCCAGAAAACATTTACATTTATGCATTTGGGCAGACGCTTTTATCCAAAGCGACTTACATTGCATTTGTTTCTGACTATGTGCAATCCCCTGGGATTGAACCCATGACCTTGGCATTGCTAGCGCCATGCTCGAACCACTGAGCCACAGGAAAGCTGTGCATTAAAACCTGCTCCGGAGCAGTGTAGCTGTGTATTGTAAGTTACCATGGTGACGAAACCCGCTCCAAACCAAACCACCTTCTCAAGCCCGAGTATGCTCAAACTTAACGCAAACTTAACTAGAAATAAACCGAAACCTGCTTTGTGCAATGGGCCTTTGATTAAACTGAAGGGTTTTCCTGCAATGGAAAGTAAACGCCGACCTTCCAGGCTCAATTTTGGATTTCCAAATACATTTTTATTATTTTATGAGCTTTTGTTCTGTGGAAAAGTAACCGCAAGGCCCCTCCCTCTCCACACATGCTAGCTCACTCTCTTCCTGCCTGTCAAATACGCTCATGCCCTCAGAGACAGAGAGATGGTCAAAGCACGGGATGTAACAATATTATCGATATCGTGTTATCGCAATAGCAAAATTGTCTCAATATTATCATGGTCACATGACTGTTTGAAACGTTAGGTCTTCAGGGCCTATCATAGACAATGTTAGAAAAACTAATAGGTGTTACCCTTTGGCATGGTCCATCTGGTGCAATTATTTCATTTTATTTGGTCAACTGACCCATCTCGACTCATACTATAACTCGTACCTCTAAGCAGCAGTTATGATTAGAGGATGCTTTTGGCACATTTCCAAGTCATCATTAGTCATTTTAAAATTTGCAATAAATATCGTACCATGGACTTAACACCGAAGTATTATTGTATAGTGAGATTTTGTTATTTTTACATCCCTACCAAGTTCAATATAGAGTAGATAATATAAAAAGGTTTGCAATGTCCTCGTGGACAAGGTGAACAAACATGACCAATAAAGTACTATTAATAACTAATAACTACCTTCATAATTCATGCACTTCTGCACAGACATTTTAACGTCAATTAAATGTATATTTATACCATGTCGATAACTGCGTGCTCTGTTCATGGGCAGTGCACATAGACTAGAACTGTGATTATTATTAGTTAACCAGATGTTCTTGCCAGTTATCCAGATGTTCTTGCCAGTTTCTAATAAAGAGAGAATGTTACTTTATGATGTTGTTACGTTTTTAAGTTGACTGCAGTTTAAAGTTCAATTGAAAATCGTGAATCGTTAACATTTTGGGGAAAAAAAATCTAGATTTTGATATCGCCCAGCCCTTATTATGACTTTATAAGATAAAACAGAATCTTAACCAGATAGGATGAACATTTGGACTGGCGTCCAGAGAATTGTTGTTCCATAAACGGATCATTGAAAAACGCTCCCATGCTGCTGTGCTGTGGGGTGAAAAAAAGGAGGTTAAATATGGTAAAGATTTTATTTAGCATAAATGACATAGCATGTAGAAACCTAAAACAGTGATTTAAGATATGACACTTCTGGTACTTATGGTCCTGAAGGGATAATTTAGCCAAGAATGAAAATTCTGTCATGAATTACTCACTCTCTAGTTGTTGCAAACCTGTATAAACTTCTTTGTTTGGTTAAACACAGAGAAAGATATTTGGATGAATGCTTGTAAGCAAACCCTTCTTGGAAAAACTGTATATTGTAAGAAACATTAGGTAAAACCTGCAAATAACACATCTGTACACTCATTAGAAAAAAAGATATGTTGTTTTTTACTTTTTGTATATAATGCATTATTGTTTTTATTGAATTCACATTTTTTCTATCTTAATGTATAATTGCACTATGTGTGCACCATGTGTACAATTCCTTCTGCACAAAGCGTGTGTAAACATGTGTAAACATACTTGGTAATAAAGCTCCATCTGATTCTGATTCTTCTGACCCCATTGACTACCAAAGTAGGAAAAATTACACTGGTAGTCAAAAGTGCCCCAAACGGTTTGTTGTCCTAAATTCTTTAAAATATCTTCCTTTGTGTTTAACAGAACAGAACATTTTTATTTCTCCAACTATGGGTTGTCAATGGGGTCCAATAACTGTTTGGTCATAAGCATTCTTCCAAATATCTTACTCTGTGTTTATCAAAACAAAGAAATTTATACAGATTTAGAACAACTTGATGTTGAGTAAATGATGACAGAATTTGTATTATTTGGTAAACTATCCCTTTAAACTGTACTGAAAATACGCATGGGTACTTTTTAGTCTTGTATTAGCCAGTTAGAGAATTTCTGGTGAACTGATAGCTATAAGATGTCACTACATTAGCTGCCTTCAAAAAGTGTGAAATCTGGAGGTTGAATTTAAATTTCCTCAGGTAAAACAGATATTGCTGCTCTCCTCTCATGCTGCTGAAATGTCATAATGTTCGGTTTAAATATATATACAATTATGTTAAAATGAATAATGCTCACTCAATGTTTTAGCAAGGCTATTTATCTGACTAGATTCTGATTATAAACAAAGTATTACACTATTGATGCTGTCAGAGCTTCTTCCAAAATTGGAAGATTTCCCACACCAATGAGTGACGGTTCACCTGAAGTTGTCCTGCTGACTTATATCATTGCAGAAGTTCTTGAGAATGTTCCGTGCATATGCTCAATTAGTGTTCCAATGTTTAGCTAAGAATAACCTCCCTCTCAAACAGCCATTTGGCATAAGCTGCTCTCAACATTATGATGTATCATCAACAGCAAGCCAACATTTGCCTTCCCCCTTTCAGCCCCGTCTCCATTAATAGAATATTAAAACGACTCACAGCACTGGAATTAAAGTCAAGCGGGACGTTCTGAAGAGGGGACACAGGCTGGTGCTGTTGGTGGTGCTGCTGGTTGCCCTGGTGCTGTCGCTGCTGCACCGCCGGATGCTGGGAGCTCTGCTGAATAGATGTATGGGGATGAGGCGCTTCATGCATGGACTGCTGTGATTGCTGGTAAAGGGGATAGGGAGGGGGCGGCTCCATTGGCAAGTTGCTGGTGTCCAAGGCAACCCCCTGGAGAGAGCAGAAAAGTTAGAAAATCATGGTGGAACACTCTGTCCCTGGAGTGACTTTCAGAACAATGAAGCAGGTGGTACATTTCAACCGAGCGGTTTACACAACCTTTCTGAGAAGCAATCGTTTTCAAACGTCATGCCTGAGAACTGAGTAAAGGACCGAAATTTCAGTTTTCCTACCTGTGTAATTGGAGATAGCGAGGGCGACATGGTGGGTGAGAGCTGCTTGCTGAGGCTTCGCCGTTGATCACCCCCCGGAGAGAGCGTCAGAGGGCTGATGGGGGCCGGCCGCCTCCTGGGGGAACTCGCCATGCCCGTAGGAGGAGGGTTGGAGAGAGAGGAGAGACGCAGGGACGTGTGGATGGATGGATTGCTGAGAGACGAGTGCAGTTGAGAGTTGGTGAGGGACGCCTGGATGGAAGGGTTGCTCAGAGAGGATGACAGCCCTGAGAGAAAAACAAACAAGGTGATCAGTGGTTAGATGTTCTTATTGGACTGTTCATATTGCACGACACCAAGATAAACCAACAGTGGCGTTCAGGCGTGCCCCTGATGTCAGCTCCTCAGAAAAGACACTGAGCGATTGTTTGCAGGTTACTGGAACAGTGACAGTGAGAGAGAAAAGAGCTGTTTATGAGCAGCCAATTCAGGGGTTAAAGGTCATCTGTGTCTCCTGGGATCAGCCAATCAGCAAGCAGCACAGCTGAAACGGGCAGCAGGAACATCTCAGCACACCCTGTTCCCAGACATGAGAGCGAATGGAAAGAATAAAGCTCAAGAGAATGGAAGCGATCAGATGGCGGATGGATTTAAAAGGAGGGGAAGAGGAGAGCTCTGGTCTTATGCATGGACGTGGCCCTTTAGAAAACACATGGCATTCATTCCACAGAAAGCGCCTACAGTGGAAGCCTACAGTGTGCCAACTAAACAAAGAAGAGTGTGTTCAGCCCGGAGACGCTTTACACAGACCAGCAAACCAGCCTCCTTGAATGATGATTTAGTAACAAACATATACCCGAGAAACGGATTACCAGGTTTTAGCTTAAGATCAGCTAGAGATCAGATAAAAACAGTACATTCATGTGTATGGTGTATTTGACTGACCTTGCGAGTTTCCGATGCCAAGGTGCATCATGGCTGCGGGAAGGTTGCCCGTGCTACTGCCGCCACTCAGGTTGGGATATCCGGACTCGTCGGGATCGAGCGGAGTGGGTAGAGGAGAGGGGAAGTGCAGGTTACTGAGATCAGGCAGAGAACCTCCGGTGTTTAACGTGCCCTGGTAGTGAGACAGACCCATGTTCTGCTCTGGTGAGGGAAATATACTGTAGAGAAAGACAATTTCAGTCCCGTTAAATACACAGAAATCTTCAAACGTGTAATCACTATTTTTACTTTATTTCTTATAGGTTAAAATCTGGGACAAAAATAAATCGACTTACTTGATTCCAGGCACTTCACAAGACTTTGGCCGGGAGGACAGAGACTGCACCTGTAACCAAGAAAATATGAAATATCTGTAACGGCCACAATAACAGAAGATGCACTTTTGATTTACTATAAATAATAAATCAGTAAAGTTTTACCTAATTAGATAAAGCAGCATTCTACATAAATCAATTGACACTTTTCTGCAATGCTAATATACACAAGGGCACAAGATTCTCAGATCATATCTGAGGAATCTGACCAGTAGCTAGCTAATGAAAAACTGATGTAAAACAAATAAGTTAAGTGTAAAACATCGCCTCTGTCCTCACCTTTTTGGCCTCCCATAACTGTTTGGGCAGTGGCTTATTCACACCAAGTAGATTCTCGTCATTATGGACAGCAGGAAATGAGAAAACTGCAGAGAAAAACATACGGTGACCCCTTAATTATAGATAATATTCATTAGGATACATGTACAAGAAGTATTGCGTATCCTAGTGACTAATTTATCAGTTCGTGTGGTCAGCAGACATCTACTTAAAAAAAAAACTGTATAAACCTAATAAAAGGAAATGAAACACATTCTTCAACACACACCTACAGGTCATAAGAGACGGGACACTATTGTTTAATGATATCACTATCTGTGTCAAAGTGAAATCACCAGCAGGGGACACCAACTATTTAAAGTGTTCATCACCCCACTACACCCTCACATCATACAACAGAGGAAGACAAATGTGGGAGATTAAACTCTTATAAAGCCCATAGTTGTCACACAAATTTGAATAACATGACCTACGTATAATTTCATTGTATATCAAGTGTTCGGTATGCAAAAAAAAAACACACTTACTATCTCCATTACCGTCCCCCTCTGCTTCATTCATGCTGGCTGCATGAGCACAAACAAAGAAAAAGAAAGGCCAATTAGATCAAAGATCATTAATAATATCACATTTACAATATATATATATATATATATATATATATATTTTGCTAATTTTGTGTGGTTTGCCACATGAGATAGGATACAAAACATTTCTGTAAGCATAATAGTGGCATTAAAGGGATAGTTCACCCAAAAATGAAAATTATGTCAAGTTGTTCCAATCTTGTATACATTTCTTTGTTCTGTTGAACACAAATAAAGATATTTGTAAGAATGTTAGCAACGGGGATTTCTAGAGCCACATTGACTTCATTGAGGCATTGATTGCCTCAGAACTGGTTGCTTTCCTAAATTGTTCAAAATATTTTCTCTTGTGTTCAACATAACAAAAAAATTTAAGGACACAATAATTTGTTCCACTACGGTACTCAATAGTGCCCTTGAAATCTCAGTTTCTAACATTCTTCCAAATATCTTTCTATACAGGTTTGGAACGACTTGAGGGTAGGTCATTTATGACAGAATTTTCATTTTGAATTTTTCATTACTGTCCCTTTAATATAGTTTGCGAAACTACTGCTCACTCACACAACGAACAAAATAGTAGCCAAGGATGACCTCATACTTCAGATAAATCAGATTTTCTTCTATGATTTTGGGGGAAAATCTGCAGAATGGTGAAATGTGCCATGAGGAATACTACACTGTTGATTAACAATAGCTTTATTTCTTTTTAAACTAACACACCATCGGTGAGGGATTTATAGAATTAGCTTTCACATACACCAGAAACTAAATCCACTTTTCAAATGAATAACTGATTCTTGTTTTTTAACTAATAAATTATTCATTGAATAAAGAAGCTTCTCTCTGCTCCAAGAACTGTGAGAGAAAAAGGCCTCAGGCAGGGTCTCCTTCCTTCTTTATTCCCATTTCTCTTAAGACACTCTTAACGCCTTAAAGCTACAGAGTTGGCAGTTCATTGCCACAACATAAACATTTGATTCATTGAAGTGAGTCACTTGAAGCTCACATTTACTCCACCCATCAAAAACTCCTACAGGGGAGTAGAAAATAGATGTCTCTTTAACAAGCCCTCCATGATAGGGGCTGCTTCAGGAAGCCAAAAAATGGAGAGAAATATGTGACCATAAGCGCAAAGTGAATCAATAGCGGGGCATTGTTTTGCGCGCACCACAGAGATCCTGTGGAGAACAAAGCTCCTTTTCTGCTTCCTTTGGTGATGCCGGCCAAGCACAGATGCAACGTGGGCTCAAATCCAGATCAACCGGCCCCGGCGCTTTAGTCTGTCTCAGACGCCCGACAGCGATGCACAATGACTCAAAGAAAAAGTACGGAGACGTTTCGTTTCCCCTCACAGAGACCAGCTGAGAGAAACGCCACAACCGGGAAGGAAAAAGACAACTAGTACAAACAAAACATGGTTGGCCAGGGACCAGTGTAAGTGTAAAAAACAGAAACTCTGTGTAAATGTAATAGAAATTTACATTTGCATGTCTTTAGCTTACTGGATTTAAAATAGATCATTGGAAACAGCTCTTATTATACAGTAGCTGTGGTTAAGTCACACAGCCAGTAGGGTCAGAGTCATGCGGTTGAACATTCCACGCAGTGTAATTCAGGAGCTTCATGCATGACCGGCACGGTTGCATCACACAGCCAACTCAACTGGCAGGTTTGGGATGACACAACAGTGATAGTAAACGCAGGACAAATATCTGTCCCATGCGAGAGGCTGGTTTGTACTTGTTTGAATTACGTGAGCCTGACTGCACACCTTTGTATACAAACGAGGTAGCAGACGGATATTAAATCCATGCGGTCCTCAATGCAGCCGTTTCTTCCCAGTTTGAAGTGTCTCTGTAAAAACAACTTCTGAGATAGCTTCTGCTATGTTTACTTCCGTTATCATAGTTTACCTATATCTTTACCTACTATCCTATTTAAACCTATTGACCAAACAGTGCGATCGAGCACACAAAGGTGCTTTTATTTCGACATGCGGTTGACTATCAGTGGTGGCAGTGGTGCTCACTCAGCCTGTCTGAGAATCAATTCACCTGAAAGTCGGTGATAAACAGAAGGAATGAAAAAGAAAGCAAAACAAATGTGACAAAAGATGTGCGGTGCGAACGTGTTTAAAGGAACATTGCGGCTCTACTATATATCGTATTAACGGCATGACGTTGACTACATCTAAATATAACTTATTTTTGAAGCCATGGCTCCATCCAAAATAATTATGCCGGTTATACATAACCCGAAGCTCATCCATCTGGTATATCCACCTCACCTCTAATCACAATAAGAGAAGTGTGATTTTACTGTAGCTGCCTAAACCAGTTAAAACTTAAAATGCTGTTCGTAATATTTAGCAGGATCTATTGACAGTAATTCTACTATATATAATATACATAACTATGTCTTCAGAGGTGTATAAAGACCTGACATAATGAAGCGTTATGTTTTTATTACCTTAGAATGAATGAATTCTATCTACATACACCGCAGGTCCCCTTACATGGAATTCACCATGTTGTTTCTAAATGATCCCTAAACTGACTAACTGCTCTACAGAGCGCAGCGCTCGACATTAACGCTTGTCCGGGACAAGCGAATGTTTTGTATGGGCAAGCAAGAGATTCACTTAATAGGACTAGGTGTAATAATCCCACTATTTCAGCACAGTTGAATTCCCCAATAGGACAATTCCCACGCCTTATGCAGGGGGAAGCAGTCAAGAATATGAATAGAGGTCTGAGGTTTCACTGGTTCGTTGGGTAGGCTTCCTCTGTGTTTGGGGGATAAATGATTTTGGAAATACACAGCATACTTACCTTTCCTTGCCATTATCGGAGAGAAATCTCATGAGTTGTGCGTCCCAATTTCATCACATTATCCTGAGTGAAAGATGCCTTTTGGTGAGGTGCTGCTGATAATGCCCTTTGTATGGTTCCCAACAATTCGACACATCGTCAGTTGCTCTTCTTACAACCCACAAGAATATGTTTGAGGCTTGCTGGAGCTGCACATAGGTGGCAGGCTGGATCCTGTCCACACCAAACATGCAGATTTGTTGGTGAGGGTAGAACATCATATGTATCCCTTATGATAAAACTTAGCCTGTTTGTTTCCATACTCCACAACTCACTCCAAGTGATTTTGCGCCGTTTAATGCCTTCCCACCTCATCCAAAGGCCTTGCTGGGCTTGAGAAACTGCTCTGGCGCATCTACATGCTTCCTCTTGACGCCGAACCTCCTCCACTACCAGGTGATGCTGTTCCTTTGGTGTTGCTTTTCGCCACGTGGGTGTGGTTGATGCCAAACCAAGTTCCCCTCTGCCATGTTGCACTTGCCCCACGATGTCATTATGCCTGTGGGCTGCTTTTGCATCTCCAACCGCTGTTGTTGGGTTCCATTTCCTTCCTGTCGCTACTGTTGGAGCAGCATCTCTTACACAGGGATCACAGGATTCTTTGAGGATCATTCTCTAACCTTGTTTTGGTGCATTTATATAATTCTCCACAAGGCTTGAAGTGGGAAGAGAGAGAGCTCCATTCCTGGTCAGTTCTTTGTTGCCAAGGCATCATGGTAGCCCAAGCCATTTCCTCACTTGTGTACTCACCAATCTCTCCAGGTTGTTGGCGTGAGACACTGTGAGCTTGTACATTGAAATTGGCCTCATCAGGCGTGGCAACAAGCCAAATTGGAAGCACCAGTGTTTCAGCTTCCCAGGAAGAGCTGTATTATTGATTTTCTTGAGTCCACTGGCTGTCTCTTGCCTTTGTTGTTCCACTTGTTTGGTGTCTTTAAGGTCTGCGGTGTACCACCGTCTAAGGCTTTTGATGGGCTTTTCCGTGACCGTTGGTATGGGCTCACCCTTTATTCAGAACCTGTCATTGGTAAGCCTGCCCTTGACAATAGAAATGCGTCATTTGCTTGGTTTGACCTCCATTTGTGCCCAACTAAAGATCTCCTAGAGCTTATTCACCGGCCGCTTTGTACATGCTTTGGTAGTTGTGATGGTCATCCATGTATGCCCTAATTGGAGGTAGGCGCAACCCATTTTTCAAATGCTCTCCTCCAACCACCCAACGCGATGCCCGGATTATTATTTCCATTGCCATTGAGAAAGCCAGTGGTGAAATTGTGCAACATGCCATTATGCCAACCTCCAGCTGTTGCCACGCGGTGGTACTATCCTGTGTGGTAATGCAAAATTGGAGATACTGAAAATATGCCTTAATCAGCTTTGTTACCTGATCTGGAACGTGGAAGAATTCAAAGGCTGTCCACAGCAGCTCATGTGGCACTTATCCAAAGGCATTGGCAAGATCTGGAAAAACCACATGCATGTCTTTCTTCTTCTTTTTTGCCATTTGCAACTGGTGCCAAATGATGTAAGCATGTTCCAAACATCCAGAGAAACCCCCATGCCTGCCTTCTGCACTGAAGAGTCAATTAAGCTGTTTCTCTTCAGAAATTCTGAAGGGGATTTGTTGCAGGATTGAGGCCAAAGTATCCGAGGACTTCTTCCATCCATTTTCCTTTCTACTGCATGCTGCGGCTGGGCAGTCTCCTGGTTGCTGCTTGCTGGTAAGTTTATGCTGGGTTGGGCTTCTGATACCCTGTGGGTTGTGGTGCATGGCCCACCACTGGGCTTCACCCGACTGATTTGCCCTACCTCTTGTGAAGTATTGGTCAATGCGAGGCCCCTCACTAAGCTATCTCATGCACTTCTTCCTGCCATGACGGATTTGAAGTCCTTTCTTTCCCGACCGGACTAGTAACTTGAAAAAAAAAATAACACTGCTACGAAAATCTCTGTCTGTGTCTGTGTCAACCGTTGTGCTCCGAAAGGGAATGGCAAGCGGTGGAGTGAGCCGTTAGTTGCAATTCACAACCTCACCACCGTTAAAATGTTCAAGTTGCTCCTTTAAACATACTGTACGCACAATAATATCCTCCAATTTTATGTCTGAGATGGCAATAAGAACACAAAAGTTACAAACTGTAGCTTTAAGTTTGCAAATCAAACTGCGATAGGAGAACGTACATAAACATAAGAATCTCAGTTTATGGGAAAGGCACATCTTTTTTAACCATTGTCAACACAAGCTATGAAAACAAGAAATGCGTTTACAAGTTATGTGAATATACGACATGGTCAGTGCTGTTCAATGCCATATACCTCAATTTTATCTTCATATGAGAACATGAAGATCACATCCCATTCAATGACATTACGTACATACATTATCACTACAGCAAATGTACATGAATATTCTGGTGGCACATGGACAAACAGGAATTCTGGTTCTTCCGGGCTCGAAAACAACATCTGTAGTGTTTACGTGACATCTGCTGTACGTTAAATAGTCACGTAGAGGGCCATCTTTACAAGAGCGCTGCAAAAATCACAGAAAATACAAGGTAGAGGGAGCATCGCATCCTTAAACAAACAGCACTTTGGGTGGGATGACTGTCAACCATTTTCAGCGGACCATCTGAATGCCTATGTTTGCAACCAAGACAACTAGACAAACAAAGTGACAGTGAGTCCCAGCTGTGTCGTGCAAACACACTGCACTAGGAGTGGGATTGCTTGATATATGCTGTAAAATTCAGTGGTTTATATCACCGATTAGTATACCTCATGCAAAATCACAATCCAGTTATGATACTGATACTTAAAAGGAATTGTTCATCCAAAAATGAAAATTCATCATTATTTAATCACCCTCTTGTTATTTCAAACCTGTATGACTCTTTTTTGCAGAACACAAAAGAAGATAATTTATTTTGTAGAGTGCTGGTAACCACACAACAGAGGTACCCATTGACCTGCATTGGGTTTGTGTCTACACCATAGAAGTGAATGAGTACCGCCGTTATTCAGATACCAACATTGTTCAAAATATCTTCTTTTGTGTTCTGCAGAAAAACGGAAGTCATACAGGTTTGACAAGAGGGTGAGGAAATAATGACAAAGTTTTCATTTTTGCGTGAACTATCAGTCAAGAATTGCATAAAAATTCAGACACATCAGAAAAAGGCAGGGAGACCGTCTATTTGAAGTAACAAGGTTTCAACTGCTGACAAGTGGACTTTGCTGGCCCAAACTCAATATCATACAGCCATGAAGGCCTGGTCAATAAACAGCCTGGAGGAAGATGGAGGAAAGGTAACTCACCGTTCCGCTGGGGGGGCCCTCTGCCCATCTGCTGGTTCATGCCAAAAGGATCCTGTGGGTTTGGACTCATGGCGCTGGTGTGCAGTGCTGAGTCAGAGTTCGTTCTGTGGGTCAAAGACAGGGAATAAAGGCGATCACAGCTTGGTCAGTAGCCCATCGTTTTCCAAAACTGCTGAGGCCAGCCACACCCACACAGCTTGCTCCTGTCACATGACCCTTTGGCCTAACTCACTGCCTTTAATAACAAACTACACATGACAGCACTGTAAAAAGCCTTTCATTGTGCACCGGTGCCTCTGCTTTACATCCTTAATCAACATTGACCTTTAACCATTTCAGGTTGAGGAAAAAACATTGTTGTGTTTTTCCCATCAGAGCGACGGGTCTCTTTACATCACGATGAGTGTGGTGTTGGAGAAAAAAAAATAAGATTAGTAAAGAAATTATCCCTGGGTTGGATCAGTTTAGTGTAAGCGTACAAAAGGAACAGGACAAGAGTAGAGAAAAGGCATTCGTGATTGGTCTGTAATCATTCGGGTTGTATGAGTACTTGATGGAGAAAGTGTCAACAAGTCCGATCTATTTGAATCTAACCAGATGAGGGAAACCAATGAGATCTGCAAAGGATGACAAGACGACAAAAAAACAGAGCAAGAGAGATCCTCGAGAAATGATCTGTAAGAGAAGAGTTTGAAAGTCAAAGGTCACCTGTTAAGTTGTGATATTAATCTAAATCCAGGTCGTTTCTCTTCGGTCCACGGCGGTTGCTCCCTTTAGAAATGGAAACAGTCACGTGTTACTCACTACTGTTTTGAGCCCGAAGCCCTGGCTCAGGGGTTAGTACGGGAGGGATAAGCAAGCCACAGTCGAAAAGAGAGAGAGTACAGAACAGAACGAGCAGGTTGAGAACTCCTCGGAGACACCTTGAGGAAAACATAAACAGAGCTGTCGAAGTCACAGCCTATTCCCTCGTGTTAGTCTAATACTGTGCGCGGCACTGATTCACTGCTTCAATTAGATCACAGGGACTGGCACGTCTGAGAGCTCATCAGAGCGCAAACAAAAGTGCTATAATATCTTCAATAGTTAATGAAGCAAACGCAACACACAGGCAACAGCAACAACACCGGCCAATAAGGATATAGACAGATATTTCTTACTGTTCACAAACAAAGTCGACACGCATAACAGTTGCTTTGGTCAGACATGAAAAACAAAGCTTTCTGACCTTTGAGAGGTCACTCTTGGAGCTTATGTTTATGCGAGTAGTGTTTACCCACGCAAAACTAGCTGCCAGGATGTTAGGTGTTGTCATACTGGCGCAAGTGGTGGAGCACTGTGCTAGCAGCACAAAGGTTATACAGTAGCTTTGAATCCCGGGGAACATCCTAAACCATTTGAAATTGATTTCATTAAAAGTGCTCCATGATCCTGCTTAGGTTTTCTAGTAGGTTGCTTATCCACACTGAAACATCTGAAATTCTGAACTGTGCATGAATAAAATGAGTCAACATGCCTGATTGACGTCAGGCTTTTATTTTCTTTACCCTGTGAAGAAATGTAATTCGAAGTATGTACAAACTGCATTATTATTCAACATCACTATTAAACTGTAGAGGAGCCAAAACAACTGCTAAAGAACAATCCACAGTCAATTTCTTAGTATCAATATATACTGTAGATAAACTGAGTTTGATTAAAAATGTTCTAATTTAACCATTTTTAAAGCATCTTCAGAAAAATATTCATTTTCATTGTATAAACACTGGCCGTGCCTTGATGCCCGATGACTCCTGAGATAGGCGCAGGCTCCCCGTGACCCGAGGTAGTTCGGACAAGCGGTAGAAAATGGATGGATGGATGGAAACACTGGCCGTTTCTCAATTCCAAGAACGCAAAGAACAGACTGGTGTTCTCGTGGAGACCAGTCTTGCGAGGCAGCCTCAGAAGAACGAACTCGGATGGACTCTCGGCAATGACCGCTGGGACTTCAAGCGGGTTCGGTTCATTGGATGCATCCTTGATACCAAGAAAACATCCAGGTACTTTCATGCATTCTCCGTACTTGTGTTCTTGAGTATTGGAAGCGGACTTCGACAGTTGATCAGTCATTGCAGCCCCGCCCTCGCACCATTCCTCGTGACCAGGAGTAAAACCCTGTAGCCCTAGACTGGTTGCCCACTGGAGCTAAGCAGGGCTGAGCCTGGTCAGTACCTGGATGGGAGACCTCCTGGGAAAGCTAGGTTGCTGCTGGAAGAGGTGTTAGTGAGGCCAGCAAGGGGCGCTCACTGTGGTCTGTGTGGGTCCTCATGCCCCAGTATAGTGATGGGGACACTATACTGTAAAAAAAAGCGCCATCCTTCGGATGAGACTTTAAACCGAGGTCCTGACTCCCTGTGGTCATTAAAAATCCCATGGCACTTCTCGTGAAGAGTAGGGGTGTATAAAAATATGTGAAATATAAAGCACTTTTAGAGACTAGAAACAAGACATCCATTGTTAAACACCCAAAAAACATAATCAAAGCTTCAAAAACAGCAAAAGACGTTAGACGGGTTGGGCAGGGGCATCCGTTAACTCCTCCCCTTCAACTGCTAGTCTGCTGACAGTACCATTTCAAAATGCAACTGTGGTTTTTATACATTCAATCAAATCGCAGAGAAAGATGAAAGCCACGTCCACCTTTTTCTCATTAGAAATTCCATTTCACTCAGAAATGCGTCAAAATATGGAAGTAAAAATGATCGCAAGTTAAACATATGCTTCATTTTTTTATTTTGGGGTTCTTAAAAATAGATGGTCCTTAGCAAGCACAACTAATCAGGCATTGAAAACAAACAGTAAGTATATATCTTTACTTCACTACCAGCTTGCAAAGCAACCACGGATATTCAAACTAAGCAGTCCCTGTACTCACAGCATTTAAACCATATGGCATGTGTCAGAGGGCACAAAAAAGCAATGTTTGCCTGTGCAGATGCACAAGCAGACCAGCAGATGTAGTCTGTACACGTTGCTGTCTGCCAGAACAGGCAAGCTGGTTTCCACTAAGTGGGTTGGCATATTCCTATCACCAAAACAATAAAAAGAAATAATAAACAGATTTCCAACAGCCTGATCTGCTGGGAAGGAAAGGCTACAATGTGCCAGACCACACTAGGGTGATGTAATACTCTACCAATACCCTGAAAAGACACTCTTTGTGACCTGTTAAGGCGGTGGAGATTTGCCCTCCTTCACATTTCATGTAAAGCTGGACTGTGCCCTGGCTTTGAAGTATACGTATGCACACGCCATATGGAGCAGTAAAGTCAGCTGTGCAGACCACCCATGCTGTACAGATCTCTGTAAATCAAACACTTAAAACAGCATTTTAAGGCCATGCGGTACATAGAGTAAACACAGAAACGCATCAGGATGTGAACAACACAAGCACTTATAGTACAAAGATTCTTAGAACAAGGACTTTGTAAACAGCTATTTATAGCTGGCCCATGCAACTTTATTCATTTAAAAAAAAAAAATGTTTTGATTACAGATGTTTTAAAGATGGCATCTAGCAGACCACCAAAAACGGAGAGATTCTTCAATGAGTGCTTATCACTGTCGGATCGCACCATGAATTTCCAGCCAACCTCCCAGAGGAAGTCTTGTCTGGGAAGAACAGAGCCTCAAAACCAGGATGGGAGAGCGTGGGACTAAGAAGATAGCGTTGACCCGTGTTACTGACCCAGTCCAGCTGAGCTCCACAGGGACAACATATGGACGCTGCCTAGGATTCAGAACGAGTCCCGTTTGCCCAGACACCGGTGGGACAGATACCCCAGGGAGAGCTATGCCTGAAAGTACCATAGCAGCGTTGTCCTCCCTACAGACACAACCGAGCTTTGGGGCACAGTAAAACACAGCGAATGAGATCATGCAGTGTATTCATATTTGTACTGTAACAAACCACAGGGCCTTGAACCAAATGTGAGAATGTGCAAAAAAAGATTTTTTAAAAGTCAGATAAAATCTGTAGGCAACACTTTAGTATTAAAAGTATTAAAACTGCTCTCTCTATCGCTTTCAAATGGAACAAAATATTTTTATTGGCAACACGCACCCTTTGGAACATTTCCTTTTCTCTGGTCAGAGATGACAAGCTTCATGAAATGAACAGACAAAACGTACCACCACCCACGCATCAGGTTATCGTGTGAACAAGCAAGAGGAATCGTCACTGGTCACACTACCTCGTGTGGTGCTGGGATGGAAAGGGTTAATGAGCTGAGTTGACGCCCTTTTCAGCTCATTAACCCTTACCCAGTATGTGTGGCGGTAGGTAATGCATCACAGATGTCCGCAGAGAGCTGTAAACAGTTCCTCGAGGGCATACGGGCATTAAAGACGAGTCTTCAGGGGGAACTCCAGCTGCTGCCTGGTCACTCGTCTTTACAGTCTGCCACCCTCACCCATGGAGGACCAACTCTTCCCCAAACTAATCCCTGCAAACTACTCAAACTACTACACTAGCAGTGAACATTATAGACAACATAGATAACAATTACATTCTTTCATGTATTTATTAACCCTCAGGCTGTTTAAAAATCAGTATATGAGTCTTACTTCAGTGGAACACAAAAGAAGATATTTTTCTCTGTGGTTTTGTGTCCATACAATAAAAGTCAATGTTTTTTGGTTACATGTGTTCTTTAAAACATCTTTTTGTCTTCTGCAGAAAAGTCATAAAGGTTTGAAATGACATGAGGGCAAATAAATAATCTTAATTTTGGGTAAAATATCACACGAACACAAGTTGTAAGTGACCTTGTACCTTGTAGTGGTAAGTTTTCACCAAGAAAATAAAAATTCTGTCATTGTGTATTCACCCTCTTGTCATTTCAACCCTCTATGACACAAAAGATCATTTGAAGGTGTTGTTAACTGGCCCCCATTCACTTGCATTGGTTTTTTGTCCATCCAATAGAAGTGAATAGGGGCCAGTGCTGTTCGGTAACCAACCAAAATATCTTCTTTTGAGTTCTGCGGAAGAAAGAAAGTGAGGGTCAGTAAATAATGACAGAATTTTCACCTAAGTTCCTTACGCTGTCTTTCCTATTTTAACATGGGTTTAACATGCAAGCAAACATACCACAAGCCCTTTTACGACAACACAAAACCAAACTCTAGTAAAACTGCAGATCCTCTGTGACACATCGTGTTGTCACTTGACAAACAGCAGACCCCTGTGTCGATGAAAACACCAAAAATCATTTGCAAGCGCTCTCTGACTCATCCTAAATCTAACCTAAGCTCTAATGTCCACGCAGAGAGAAAACATCTGTTCGGCCTTCATTTAATCATAGGATGTGATATTACAGAGCAAGATCACAAAAGAGAAAAAAAACATCACATGAACACACACCCACTATTCAATCGCAAACACCAGTGCTAGTATGAATGGGCAAAAAGCTGTGAAAGGAATAAAGCAAAATCGAAACATGTAGAGTGAGAATACGGCTGTAAGCTGATGCTGGTCTGGTCTAGCAGCCCAGAGCGAGGGGAGGGGGCGTATAAACACACTGAGCTCACGATCTGCTTTGAGGGACAGTGAGCCAAAGATCTGGCAGGTTTTAGTTAGTGCTGTTTACATTGAAGAATAGCTGAACATTCATCCTTGAGGAAGAAAAGAGACAGTTAGAGTCAGTGAGAAACGCTTTGGTTAGTATTGGGACTTCACCAGGACACACCAAAACATTTGAAACACAATAACACATCTGAAAAGTGATTATAAGAAAAGTAATTAAATACTGGATATGATTATAAGAGAGATTAAGAAAAAGGAAAAACCTCGATTTCGTTTTAAAATGATGCATTGTGGCGTTTAAGATCTCACTACGCTTGATCCGCCGAATCCTATGTTTCATAATTTATCGCATGCCTCCGAGACATCCCTTGATGTGGAGCGAACCACTCGCTGTTTGTGCATTTATAATGACCCTCTAAAAGTTTGCCAAAGATCGTATACGCAGCTAAAGTCCACATGAGAGTTTATCCTGTGCTAACCCCATCTCTGCTTCTTCATACAACAACTACATCTGCAATACAAAGCAATTCACTGTTTGTACATTTAACCGTGCTATTATTTCTGTTTTAGATTGAACTATCTAAAAGCAATACCTAAGGAGATAAGATAAAGCTTGCGATCTGGTGTTGCTGATGGCCGTGTTCTGCCGGTATGCGAGCTGCGCTATGGCATATGGCTCTCACAGCAGTTTCCGGCGCAGTGGGAACAGAAGGCCGCGCCAAAGCTGGTTTTCAGGTGTAAACAATGACAAAGGGCGTGGACTCTGAAAGTTTTATATGTCACAGTGTTAACGTGGAGGCCAAGGTGGCATGCGGGGAAGGCGTGCTGGCCGTCGGCCAAGCCTACATTCAGTACTTGACTGTGATGTGGAGAAGCTTCCTTAAGGCTTTTATTACCGGCTGCAATTTACTACTTGGTAAACAAACGAGGAAACTGTCCAATGGTTACATTTGGCCGAATCTGAGAAGAGCGACATTTGTGCAGAGCAAACTGACGAGTGTTTGGATTTTGAATCCATCTGTGAATCATGTACAACGTTATGTAGTCTCTCAATGTCTCTGTTTTATCTAACCTTTCGCTTTATCTGTTTAGGTCATCCGTGCAGATGTGGATTTTCTCTAGGCTAGAAAACAAACTCATTACTGTTGTCTTTTCAGGCATCTGTGGGGATAGCCCATGCAAATGCATAACACACATTGACACTCCCTCTAATGTGACATGATCTCACTTTCAATCCTGCTTGATGTCACCATGATGGCTTCATTTCAAGATAACATTTCGCACTCTTCCCTACAGCTGCCAGCAGATAGAAACACGTGAATACACAGGGACTACACGTAACTGCCTACAGACACAAATCTGTGGTTAATGTATAGGACTACAGCTGCTTTAGATGGGGTACTCACCTTCTCCAGTTGTTGTCAGGGGGAGGAGAAAGGTACATCGTTCCATATGGAGAAGTCTCAGGGTGCTTCTGTCAAGGAAGCTTTCACAGACATTTTTCACAAAAGCACAGACACAGAAATATTGACTGTTACTAATAATATGTATCATTTCATGGATTACATTATATATTACCCATTAATACTATACACATTTAACATGCTTTTGAACCAAAAGGCATCAATGCGTTAGGTAAAATAATAATTCAAAATATTGTTTTGTAACGACTGCTTTTTTGCATAATTCTGCATCTAAGTTCAAGACTAAGATAACTGAGCACAACTTTAAAAACCTGGCAAAGATGAAAAAATTCAAAAATGTGTATTATTTATAAAATTAATAAGCTCTGATTTTGTTAAACATAGCATATTAGAAATGCACAACACCGGGTCTATTTAATCTACGTATTTAAAGGGATAGTTCTCCCAAATTTCCCTCATTTCAAACCTGTATGACTTTCTTCTTTCGCAGAACGCAGAAGAAGAAAAAAACGTTGGCGACTGCACAACAACGATACCCATTGACTTGTATTGGATTTGTGTCCATACAACAGAAGTGAATGGGTACCCGCACAGAATTTTCATTTTTGGGTGAGCTATCACTTTAAGAATAAAAACCATATCTAAAACCTAAATGTTGACTGAAAATGTATTCAAAAATTACTTTTACTTTCCAAGGAACCAAAGAAAAGTTCCAGGAACTTTTGAAGAGTGATGTAAGCCTTCTACGAGAACACAGAGCTGAAAAACTCCTTGAGTAAATATTGCTTTTTCAAATCCAACCAACAATGTTGCTTGGTCATGTTTGTCGGTGCCAAAACTCGCATCTAAACAGGGGGAGGGGTGGACTCACGAGGGAGAAAGCAGGAGTATTTCTCTCTTCAACATCTGCTTAGGCCTGAAAAACCCAGTCATCAGTTTTAATGATAATGAGAGGCCGAGCTCTACATGCCAACCCTTTAACCACCCCATGATCTAAACCGTCACCACACGGCGCAACCAAACAATCGGCACTGAAACACTCTAATCAAACAGAGATCTTATGAAATTTACATACTGTATCACATGTAGGAAATTACATGAAACCGCTGCTGTGACACAGGTGTGTTGTTGTTGTTAATAAGTAAGGGAGATGATGACATAAGCCAGAAGGCTTGGATTATGAGGGATCCCTTATAAAACCTAATTAGCCCATAGCTGTCGGAGCATCGTGGAGAGACTGTGACAGCACCTTCATCTCAGAGGCTTCAGGAAGGTGTGGGTGAGGTAACCTTTCTCCCTAACATCTCACACTCAACCCACACCACCCAAGCGGACATCATTCTAGATAGAGAAAAAAGCGAAACCAAGGCACGCTGAATGGATCAGTGATGATAAAGTATATATATATATATACTGTATATATCTAGATATATGAAGGCGACTGTACGCTTTTGTGTTAGAATCTGGTAAGTGTTAGAAGCGGTTGGCTAGCGAGCCTGTGAGAGAGCGACAGTCTGTCTAATCTTGGCAGACATTGTTGAATCGATAGGTGCAAAACAAGCCAACACTGTGAGGGACATCTGGTACTAAAGAGAGAGGGAAAAAGACAGTGAAGGCAAATTTGGGCTTCTTATGATCTCCATCATATTTGCTCTCTCAGAATTTAAGGCATTTTCTGCATGTCAGTCATTTGAGCTTTTGGATACCTTTGGATGGTGAGATTTTAAAAGGGGGTGGTCTAATTCATCAGATAGTGTTTTGGAAACTGTTGAAAAACAAGTGGGAAAATGGAGGTTTGTTAGGAGCCTAAACAGTAAGTGAAGCTGGTTTTGAACAACAACATTTTTCATTTATTTATTAAAAAAAAAAAATTCCAGAGCGCCAACAACCCAGCCAATCCATTACAACAGATCACTATTTTCCGTTTCACAACAGTGAACCAACCATAAAACAACTGTCAGCAACTGTCAACAATACAATGCAAAAAAATAGTGGGGCAGGGAAAAAAGCAGGCGTGATTCTAAAAAAAACACGAGAGAATACGCTCGAGTATCTTCGTCTCTAGGGGAGGGAGCGGCTCAATTGACAGAGCAGCCTGCCAGAATTCTGACAAACAGGTCTTGCAGTTTTTAAGCATGACTGCGGTCACTATCACAAAAGCCTTTTCCCTCTCACAGAACCAGGATGGCTACGGTTCACCATATGGAATTTATTTTGAATCCGTCGTTCAAACTCTTACGTAACTCAACTATGTCACGCGTTTTTGGTCTACTTCATGCCATCTTTTGACTCTCTCTTTCTATGGCATGAAATCAGAGCGAGCAGACCATTCCAGGGCTGCCACAACATTAACAACTTTGCAGAGTTGCCCACTCTGGTTATAGATAATTCAAGCCCAAAACCCTCAGTCTGGCTTCAAAAGAAAAAAGATGAATCAAGACTCAATCAACGTTCATGACCTTTATATTTTACAGCATGTCTTAGGAAACTCCAAAGCATTAGGCATTTTTATGTTTATTTAATCTTTGGTATTAAGCTAAATCTGCCGAAGACTTAAGCTTACAGACAATCGTTGATAAATGAATGAAAAAAACTCCATCAATCCACAAGTGAAGAAGATAAAACAAAACAGCTACCGGCATAGCCAGCATAACTTGCTGAATAAAACCACCTGATATTCTGATGTCTAAACGGATGTCACAGGAAGAAAAATGAGCGGGAGAAAACAGCAGTTACCCACTCGTTCCCACCCACAGTTGAGCAATGGGAATTTCACTAC
Organism: Triplophysa siluroides; assembly: GCA_006030095.1. NCBI lineage: Eukaryota > Metazoa > Chordata > Actinopteri > Cypriniformes > Nemacheilidae > Triplophysa > Triplophysa siluroides. The sequence continues at coordinate 1,090,250 of VCII01000702.1, forward strand.
ATGAAGACAAAGCCTATATCATCACTGAGCCTGAGGTCTAAAGAAAAAAACACTGCCCACATGAGCAAAGGTCAACATCCATGACCACACACACATCATCCCCTCACAATTATGACGTCTCACTCGCGTACTCACAGCAAGGACAAAACCTCACAGATTACGGTTTGTCACAAGGGAACAAAACTCTCCACTAAATCTGAGGCTTTACACAGGTGAATGTAAAGGATATCTGCCGTCCATGCTTGTCAATGGGTCTGCGGTGAGGAGAGTTTATCCGATTGCGGTCTCGATGGACTCTCTCCACCAGACCGTGATGTCTGGTCCCTCTGACCGAGTCAAATCCGGAGGGGAATGTAGCCTGCTGGATAAACACCTTGTTGGTTAAAATATTCTAACAAAATGCATCTGTGAAACTGTCATCATATATCACTACAAGTGTCAGCATAAGACTGAAAAAAGACATCAGAGAATCCATATTTCAAGAATGAAAACCATGCGCGCACACACAAATACAGTATTTAAAGTGCAACCATTAGGCAGTGTCCCCAGGTGAGTTTAGTCTACAAAGCAGACTGATTTTACCTTTCCAGATTTGGTTTCTCATGATGGACAAATGTAAGGTATCACTGCTCCGTGGCTTAAAGCAGGCTTATTCACGGCAACGAGCACTTTCACCTGGAGGTACACAACACTATTCTCCATAGGGGATAGAAACAGATACAGTTCTTTGGCTCACCGCTATATCAAGTTAACCAGTGGGGATCACTATGACTTTAAGGAATAGAGAAAGTGAAGGCAGACTATTAAGAGAAGGTCTGCAATTACCATCTCTTAACATCTGCTAATCTGAAGTTAGACAAGCACGGTGTATGGACTAGGTTTAGCTTCTAAATGAACACGGCAAGGGGGCTGATTTAGTAGATAAGTGAGAAAGGGCATCCCAGGTACCTGGAAAATCAGTGCTGGTGTTGCCTATCTGGTTGACGTTGGGTAAAGAGCCGCCATAGTATTGGGCCCGGTTCTGAGACAGACGGAGCTGCTGGATCTTCTGAAACTGCACCTTTAAAGAGGAGATGAGAAAAACAAAGGGAATGGATTTGCTAGACAAAAGTCTGCTTAAGGGTTTTACAAGAGTTGATGGACACAAGTCTTGAACATAGTAGTTTTAAATGTTAACAAGTGGTGTATAGATCGTGTTTGATTTTAGATGTTACGTGCTTCTGATGTTAAGCTGGAGGACAATGTGGATTTTGTTGATCGTCAAAAGTAAACGATGAGAATTATCATTTCTGATCAGGCATTAGCAAATCAGGAGGCGTACCTTCCTCTCGCAAAAATTTGAATCTCAAAGACTAACCTCATTTAGTGTTATCAATGGATTTCTACACATAAGCTTGAGAGGTTTTTTATTCCAACACACAAACATTTTAAGTCCAAGCACAAAAATAAGGTTCCAAATTGCCTTGTAAAAACACTTCACCCACATAGACAGTGGAGCGTGTCGGTACATGATCCAGGATGCCTGCACGATCTGTCTGCGCATGCGCATAATGATGTAGTAGAAAACGCGCATTCGCAAATGATATATCGGTTTTGCGACGATTTACGACAATGCACGATCTGTTCCACGCTTGTCCACTTATGGTCTCATGTCACTTCTGTGTGCACACTATGCGTTCTTTCAAGTCATTTCCATTGTCAGTTTGAAATACTCTGTAATGTTTCCCAAGACTTGTTTGTAGTTCTTTCTTCATGTAAGTGCAGATAGTCTAGGCAGAAATGCATATTATGTTCCTAATTGTCTTCTGTAAACACCATTGAAGGGATTATTTTCCTCATTTAGATTATATAGATAGATATATTAGCCTATATAGACCCATACTAATACAAAATTACTCAATTTAACTACTTTAAGTTAACTAATAGTAGCTTTTAATTAAAAAAAAAAAAAAACGTCTTTGACAATACTACTGACCTAAGATCGAAACACGGCAAGTTTTCTACTATTTAATTACGCGCATGCGCAGAACGGATCGTGCAGGCATCCCGGATCGTGTACCGACAGAGCGCATTGGACTTTATGAATGTGTCCCAAAAATGTGTGAATCACAAACCAATACAAAATATTATCGTCCTCATCATCATCATCTTAGCACCAAAAAGCCACGATTTTAAATGTAATGTTATCATAGACTGTTCCAGGCAGACAGCAGACAATTCCGGGGTCATGGAAGCTCACGCCAAGGCATTCAACGTTCGCCATTATCAAAACAATGACACCCCAGATGTGGAGGAGGCTCAAGCTGCTTAGTAAAGCAGAGGATTTCCCTAGGGCAGCTTGCTTAAGCTTACGCTATCTCCCTCAACACTGAGCATTGCAGAAGGATGTTTATAATGTAATGTTTATAAATGCTACACGCGTTTCTGTCTTTAAGTGCGCTCATTAATGATTTCATCCACGTCTCATTCGCTCTGGTTAACCGTTGTTAAAGTTAGAAAGATGGCCAGTGTGACAGTTCTTGCGTTTAAAGATTGCGTTTCTGTCTATATGTATGCTGATCAATGATTATATGTGAATAAAAGTCAAATATATATTTTTAATCATATACATGTAGGCTATCAACAATAATGATCAATGGATGAGCAATACATTTCTTCAAGTATTTATTAAACTCTTTAATCTCTTTATTAATCTCTCAACTATTTGGGTAAACTCTGGTCCATTAATACTGACAAATACAACTTTGAGTTTAAATAGTAAATGTATTAGTAAAATTTACATTAGATTAACAATTAGTAAATATATACCTCATTGTCTAGTCTTGTTCAATTTAACTTTAAATAAAAGTATAAAATGTAGGCAGTTTTTTCCCCATGGTATCGAAAATGGTATCGAATATCTAAATTTTTTTAGGTATTGAATCGAAGTTAGGAATTCCACTATCGTGACAAACACTAGTGTAAAATGCAAATTGCGTTCTTTCGACCACAAACCAGCAGTTTTTAAAAGCATTTTCCTCCAGGGCTCATTCCAGTGACTGCTGTGGCAAAGTCAGCATAAGACAAATCCTTTGTGGAGAGGCCTGACTTTAAACTATGACACAACCACATGTGCCCTATAAGAGGAGCCAGCCAAATCAGTTGGCAGATCATTCATTCACACCTACAGACTCCACAGAGACAGTTCTAGACATCTTTCTGATATAATAAAACAGGAATTAATCAATGCACATGACCAATATTTCTAAAACATACTTGAAAAGACATAAGTTCAATCTCAGACATTAACACAAACTAAAATATAGCTCAAACTCTTAACCCAGCCATGCCAAAATACACAAAAGCGTTCTCATGCACATCACAAAACCAGTGAATGGTGTTCTCAATACAGATGTGGCCATGATATTTCAGCACCTCTAAAATGTTTACTTGCAGTTTATGTAAATGTAAACAAAAATGCAAAGCAGCTCGACACAGTTAACATTTTTGTAGTGTCAGTGACTGTAGTGAATGACATTTTGGCGTAAACTGTGGTTGCCATGGTGACTGTGTGGAGTGAGGGTAACTAACAACTACAGTAACAAACAAACTATCTTTGTAGCCAATATTTAATTCATGCGATTCATTTTCAAGTGTTCACTGGCAGATATTGAAAACAATAATTTAATGAAAAGCAACATTTTGATTCCCATAAGCATTCCTACAATGTAAATGACAGCACGCAGCTCACCTATGACAGGCAGTGGGGTGACTCACTGACACACTCATCCCTCCACATGCATTTTACACGCACACACAATGATTCAACTGCGTACAAAACTTGAGCATTTGCATTTGTTTAATGAAATCTAGGAAACGATATAATGTCTCAATGCGGCTGATCTTACCCTTGAGACGGTGAGGTCTGTCATGAGCTGCTCGAAGGCCAGCGTCTCCTCCGCCTGTTTCTGGTTGTGAAGCGCGATCTTCTCGCTGAACTTCCGCGGGTTGGAAGCACTCGAGCTCGGGGATCCTGACATGGTTGGGCCGCAGAGTTTCGAGATCAACTTCGCAGACAAATGGTCGTTGATTGTTTTCGATATCTAAGTCATCTAAGATATCTGTCCCTTCATGTCTGCAAAGGGTGTCCAAGTGCCGTCCAGAAGCTTTAGAGGGGTTTGAAGGGGTCAGTTTAATGACAGGAGCTTTTCCACCATTAATGAGCTGGAAATGCGGAGAAACAGTTATATTAACAACGCGACTGATGTGAATTAGCCAGCATAATAAACTGTAAAATGCATAACAATGTCTGATATGTAAATGGATAAGCATCCGTATTAGGCCGAATATGTGACTTTTTTTGTTTGCTAAAAGTTTGCCAGGAAACTAGACGTCGCTAAATACACAAGCGTTTAACGTTAGCCCTAAGAGACGGATTTTTTTGGCATCAACAAATTAACGTAACGTTAGATTTTTTTAATTTAACGTTACTTTGTTATCGTTAAAAAATGATGAGATGTTAAACACGGATCTGACAAACAAAAAAACGAAACATTTTACTTGGACGCACAAAACGTCAACTTTGATAACGACCCCAGCTAGCGAGCTAAATACTTTAGATTCTGAGGAAAACCGTTTCAATGTATGTCTAATAATTAAAACAAATTGAACAGTCTAACATTACCCTTTTTATGAATGAATGTCAACACTCGGTGTTCTTTAAGTCATCTACGTGATTAATATTACTTGGATGTACGTTATGTGGTAAAGTAAAGTGAGCCGTGACAGCTAACCAGCTAATGAGCAATATGACACAATCCCCATATTAAAATGCACCAGCTGAATTTTCAATCAGCCAGAAATAGCGATAAACACCCGTTCGATTTATTAAAAATTCCCCTTATATGATAAATTACAAACACTCATATGACCACAACGCTGAACTTAGTTTAGTAACATTTCAACAAGTGGTCTTCCCAAAGTAAACCTCATTACGCATTCAAAACTGACAGAAACAGGTAAGAGCAACACGAACACGAACTTCACAGTAAGGTAGCAAATGAAACTCACTGTCCTGCGGCGGGACATTCAGCGGCCACTGGTCGACCGCTGTTGTCACACGAGTCTGAGAAAATGTTTAGATGTTACTGATTCGTGAAATGCAGCGGTGAAATCTGATCGCGGAGTCCGCATGTATTCCCTTGAACTCTCTTCTTCTCCGTGCCCATGATCTGACGTTAGATCCACCTGAACTGTAATACACCAATTCTTGACTTGGCTGCACAGTGCACACATTTGTTTTGTCAACTCCGATCCCTCGCTCCGAGTAAAAACAAGCCGAGGAAAAAAAAATACACAAGCCTGCCCCAAAAACTGTGTGCCAATTTTGTTAAGTTGTGTCCACAAGGCGGCAGTGGAGTTCCCTTAAAGAGATAGTCTTGTTTATTTTAAAGGGGTCTTGGTATAATTATTTTCCTGTTTTGTTTGCGGTAAAATTGTTCATTGCACAATGAACTACTTGCCAGTCAACATGTACATGTTAGTCATTTGGGCTATTTAACAAAAGCTAAACAAAAATAGGCCTGGCCCACTTGGTATAATTATGTAATAAGGGTGAATTATTCAGTTGTAATGGCTTTCATGTCATGTTCCAATTATAAACATCATCAGACATTCCAATTTTACATTTATTAAAATATGTTCTTTTATGATTTTGATAACAGTCTGTATTATGTATATTGAGGATGTATTCATTTCAAGTCAAATTTGGAATGTCACAAATGCATTATGTTAGATTACTATTATAAAATACAAAATGATTTCAGTAGCACACCGAGTGGATTTGTTTCTACAAACCCCTTGTTTGCATGTCAGTATAGGAGAAATGGTACGTTTGTTTTTTCATCTTAGTTTATTATATCACTTCAAAACAGGATTCATCACTAATAACACTCATGGCAAACATGCAGATAATCATTTTGAATATATTTTGTACATTGTACATGTTATACACTTTTCCCTTAAATATTTAGTAGTAATTCTATGTAAGTCTATGCTGTACATTAATTGTGAAGTGATTAGACAGACAAAAATCTGCATAACATTTTCTCTTGAGAATGTGGCATCTTTACTTGTAAGAGCAGAATTGTTAAAACATGACATAGATCCAAAAATATAGGTAAATGGGCATGCTCTTAGATTGTCCAATGCTCACTAGTATACTTATTTTAAATGTTCATTCAAGTATATGCTAGATGATCTGAAAGCAACTCTTGTTAACCCACTGCATGTTAAGAGATGCAACATGCTGGCATGTAACAAGACCAGATTTAACACTATGCCATCTGTTTCATGTTGGACTCTGGGCCGTTCATCATAGCAGGTGAATAAAAATAGTACAAATGTAAAGAAAACTTGATGGCATTGTCTAAATGGCTCTCTCCTGTAAATTCTTACAGTAAAATCAGATCACAGATCTTATTCTGTCCATTCTGCCCTACACACAGAAGCTTTAGCTGACCAAACCCTACAATCTATGAAATGCTGCTTGCAAAATATGAATGCATCGCTACCTCTGAAGGGTTCTTGATTTTCTGTGTATCTGCTCAAAACAATTCTTTATGCAGATTGTGTTCACCGCAGCTAATTACATTTAGGATGATGCCCCTAGGAAGTAAAAAAAAAACATATATCATGGACAAGAGAAAATGCTGTCTATACTGTCTATGTACTCTACATCTTATGTCTAATTACAGCTTATAACAAACTTCAGTGTATAACATCTACTGTACTATATTATAATTTAATATTTGTTTTGTATAGTTTGTTATAAACTTGTGTCAGAATACATGGCTAGTTAAATGGATATTATTGGTCACCGTTATTGCCTAATCTAAACCAAAATAAATTACTTCAGCTCATGTTAAAAGGGACAGTCCACCCCAAAATGCAAATTCTGTCATCATTTATTCACCCTCATGTCATTCAAAACCTGTTTATGAAACAAAAGAAAATATTTGGAGAAATGTTTCAGTGGGTTTGTGTCAATGGAATTCAACGAGAGTGAATATATGATGAAATCATTTTCATTTTGGGGTGAACTGTCCCTTTAAAAAGAGATGTAAGGTAAAGTGTATTATTCTGCAGGAGACAGTATTTTTCTATGCATTGTGATGTGAACATTTTGGCATATTTAATGGTTGCAGGTAATATGTGGTGAGTTTACAAAATTTGTTGATTTAGTGGTGTGGCATTTGTTTACTCTACCCATTTGCATTTGTTTTTAAGAAATGCAAATCTATCTCTAAAGTAGCTGTTATTTCCTTTTCCTAATATAACTGTCTTCTGAAAGGCTTAAAAAAAAGGTTGCATATGGGAACAAGTTTTTGATATCACTGTTTGACAAAAAAAATTCCCGACTTCTAAACAAAAGCAAATATTGTGTCATTTTCTTCATAAATGTTCTTTTTATTTGTAATAATTTTAGAGGTGCAACAGCTATCGTCGACTAGACCAATTTATGAAGAAATGTTACATTGAATAGGTATTTAAGCATTTGCTTTGAAAAACACACAATGAGGTCAAAGAATTGCAGATTTCATTGAAATTGTTGCACATGAAACATTGGACAGTGAATAATCCTGTGTCATTAATCTGATCAGCATTTTTGTTAACCATTTAAAATTTTTGCCAAAGTGACATTCGGCAACCACTTTACAGTTTATATATTCCAAACAGCTACCAATCTGGCATTCCAGTATCAGATGCATAAGTGTAAATGTACACAATACAGCTTCATGAAACATTCAAACAGAAGAAAGTATAGCATTTTTTCAAGGGTACAAAAACTGAAAACACCCAGTAAGACATCAGAACATTTACACCAGAAATTAAATTAAATAGTTTTACGGTATCCCCACTGCTTAAAAATGTTTTTTTTCCAGATGTCAGTCTGTCCATTCGTTGATCATAATTTTTTTGTAGGAGGATAATATTGATATATTTTATAAACAAGAGTGTATAAAGAGCCATGTGTAAAAAAGATAATGACATTCTAACCATTATTTGTCTATGCTTATCAAACAATAAAAGGAATTTTTAGAGCTATGATAAGGCTTCTCTACATTTTCGCAACAGTTTATTCAAGTTAAGGCACCATAAAACAAACAAACAAAAAAACTGACAAAAACAAGGCTACGAACATTAACGGGACGTTAACTTAAAATTCTTCCAGCATGCTGTGTCTGGATGCTCTAGAAAATATATATATTTTTTACCAGCCAATATTCATCGATCAAACAAAGAAAAAAATTATCTGATAAATATACTTTGGTAACAACAAGGAATTTGGCTATAACACTCAGTTTTCACCGTTTCCATTTTCCTATACGTTAGGGAGACCATTTTTCTTTTCCCAAAGAATATAATGTAATAAAAATGTTCATTTTACATATAACAAGCTCATGCAACTACAGTTTGCCGAAAATCAAAGCAAACTACTGACACCCGTTTGGAGACTCAAAATCTCAATAAAAACGGTCAACAGTGAATCATTACACGTCCCAAAGATAAACGTCTGTGATCAGCGATGGTCCTAATAATGTACATTCAAAAACAACTATCCTTTGAAAAAGCAAAAAAGGTACACAGGCATATTTAGGGTAGTGCCAGGAAAGACATTTAAACTGTAAAGATTATCGTGGTCTGGGTTTCACTGTGCGTGCAACAGTCTACGAAGTTCATTTCTGAGTGTCTATTTGCCATAAAACTTCTTGTTGAGCAGAAAAACGAGAAGATTAACGTTTACAGTAGCTCGATCAAACAGCTTCATCACAGCAACCCCCTCGTACTGTAACTGAAGAAGGTCCTGTAATTAAAAAGTAACAAAAAATTACATACACAGCAGGTCCTTCCTACAGATAAATGTATCCTCAAACTATATGATATTGTTTTTTGAGATTTTGAATCAAAAGAATACTTAAGGATGAACATTCATACCTGGTATTCCAACATTAATGTCTCCAAATGGACTCCCATAAGCTTAGCTTTCACTTCAAACACGCCAACAATCTCGGATGGGGAGATCTCAAAAATCACATTCTTATACCTGTAAAAGTACAAAGTACCAGAATATTAGTAAATCACTATTATTCGACTTTATAATTAGAATGGCTGAATTATGTGAAAACCCATTTCTGCAACTTTTATTTTGAAAACCAAAGGCATTAATATGACGCTTCTGCACAGGTGTAGTAACACTGAAGTAAAAGGTGGAAGCCTTCTCTAGAATGTCTTGATGAGATGAACCCAAAACATAACATTTTAAATGGTCAAATAGATGTAAACTCACTGATTTTTCTGCAAATCCTCAATGTCAATGAGCACTCCTTTCTCGTGCAGACGGGCTGCCGTGTACTTCTGTGACACCTGCTTACTCTTCTTGGCCTTATTGTCTCCAGGTTTCTTAGATACTCTAAGGGTGAAGTAGTTTAGACCTTAGCACCAAATATCTACAACAGCTATAACAACAAATAAACTATCAATAAAACGCTGTAAATCGTGTCACTCACTTGCCCTTGCTGGCTAAATTGTCCATGCAGGTCTTGATGTATTGATTGTAGTAGTCAATCTGCACATTGTAGAAATTGGTCTTGGAGTTCAATCCAGCATTGGTCTGCTGTAGCTTCACCAACTCTGCCTTCCGTCTCTGACGGTATCGTCTCTGGTTTCGGATATCCTACACAAATAATTACAAATCAAAAGTAGGCGCTATTGCACATACTACATAAATGAAACCAAAATGGTTGCATGTATGGTTCAAAAAAATTGGGAAAAGTACCTTGGCGATATCATTGATAAGATCCTGGTATTTCTTCTCAGGATGAACTTTTCCCAGCTCCCCTAGTCTTTGCAGGTTGCTCTTGATCTTCTCTTTTTTGCCTTGCAAGGTGAGGCTGTCGTCCACAACCGGTTTGGCTTGCTTCATCTTCTCGGGTGTCTTAGCATCGCGAATGGCTCGTCTCTGCATGGCACGCTGGTACTCTGCTTCCTGTTCCACAGTAAAATTGTGTCATGCGCAAGTGTATAGTTCCATTTCCTTTTAATTCTAAAAACCTCCGTTAAAATACTGTACCTGCTCTGGTGAAGCGACAGTCTCAAGTATCTCAGTGAGTGTCTCTCCCTGCTGAAACCGGATCACATCTACTATAAGCCTCTTGGTGCTATGAGATACAAAACGGTCAAATATTCAAGTCACATGGTCAAAAAAATGTCAAGTGAAACTAGTCAAAGAAAAATAAAGGGTTTGGAACAGAGCAATTGAGTGAATTATTATTCTTACTTGAGGAGGAGAGTCTTGGCATCCATTTCAGTATTGGCTTCATCAGGAACATCAAACTTGTTGGTGAGAGTGAGAGACACTTCTGTCTTACCCATCATTTCTTTACTAGGGTCATCGGAGGGAAGTGGACTCTCACCTGCGAGAGAATAACCCTTTATAATTCTGACGCTGGTGAATCTCAGCATCCCGAGACATTAGAGTACTGACTCACCTATTAATGACTCTATGGTGGGCACCTCGCCGAGATCATCCAGCAACTCATGGATGGGATCATTGTGGTCGGGTGCAATGGCATCCTGATGATCCAGTAAGAGCTAAAGACAAAACACTTAATCTTTAATACTTTTGCATTGGGTGTGATGATCTTGTGAATATCACCAGCTTCAGATGGTTACCGTGTGAGTGTTGATCATCTCCCCAATGGAAATGTAGATTACAGGTTTGGTCAAAGTGACCAGGTCAGAGTACTGATCCACATTGAACTTGTCTTCCAAAGAAGGGACATCACAAGCGGCCAAAAAGAAACGTCTTTGGGACAAATAAAGATACCGTGTTAGTACAGAGTGTTTGTGAGTATTTAACCAGTTGTAGGTAATAAAACAAACACCACAGGCAGTTCAATATCACTTGCACCTAAATTTCTGGTAGGAGATGGAGAGGTATTCATTGATGGGGTTGAGATGGGCGTTGTCTCCGAGGAACATCTTGTTGGAGGCGGCGTGCTGAAGCATTTTGGCGATGGATCCCAGGTTTCTCCTCTGCTCTGTGGTCAGCTGACCTCCAGCTGACATGTCGATGATGTCAAAGGCATCAGGGGCAACAATGGCAGGATTCATGTAGCGGTAATACAGCAGGTTGCCCACAATCTTAAAAGATAAACAGCCTTGTGTTAGATGCTCCGCTTCTACAAGTGTGTGTGAGGGGTTTGAGGGACAGAAAATGACTGAGAGATAGAGAAGCAAGACGGGGAGGGTGACAATAGCATGGCTCACCTGGGCTGGTGCTTGTCAGAAATCAGAAACCTCTTGAAAGTGGCATAAGCAAGGGCCAAGAGATGAGCTGGAGCCAGAGCATTGAAAAAAGAGAGAGAGAAAGTGAGAAACAAAAGAAAACGACAGACAGAAGTAGGATCTCTTTCCAGGAGATGGAAACCACATTTATTGCACAGAGTGTGTGACTGAAGTATGACAATAAAACAGAAACGAAAGAAAAGATCAGAATTCAGGATGACCAATAACAGAGCACAGCGGTGCTAGAACTGAGCTGTGGGGAAGCAGCAGGGACCAGCTGAGAGATGTGACCAAGGTAAATGTCTAAAACATCTAGATACGTTTCAACTTAGACTGAAGAATAATGGATGCAAAACACCTCTGCCAACCGTCTGAACAATTTTCGTGATTTTTAGAAGCTGTGACTTTACAAACCTTCAAAAGTTCATCCTCGGTGGCATCAGGGAACCTTTCGTGAAGTGTGTCCTTTAGCGTCTTTGCGATGAAACGCATGCCATATCTACATATGAGTGAAACATACAGACGCACACACAAGAACAAAGAAGCGGGTCATGGAGCAAACATTTATTTGAATATTCAAATACGGGCTTGCTAAGTCATTTTCATATATTAAAGAATTATTAACCGTGCATTAAATACATACAGACATGTGGCATTCACTAATAAGGAAATTCAAGTGAACAAATGTTCTCACACAAAACAGGCGAGTATACACAATCGTTCGTGTCAAGAGCATCAACGTTGATGAATTCAGATTATTTAAAATAAGGACCTAAATGTACACATATGTGTGTGTGAATGGTAAGTGAATGAAGTCAAAAGACTTTCTTGAAGGGACATAAACTTACGGTATTTTGTCCACAGAAACAACTATGGCCGAAAGAAATTTGTCGGTGACGGTTCTCATATTCTTGATGGAGGCTTCCAGGCGTGTTCGAACCTCCTCGTGACTCATTGCTTGCTCTGGAGTCACCTCATACGGTAATTTGCTGCAAAGTAGAATCTCAGTCATTTAAAGGTTATGTAGGTTATGTCACTTTTTAAAAATAAAAGTCAATTTTAGTCTTTCATCTGCATGCACTTAAAAAAATATTACACAGCACTTTGAAATACTTGATTCTGATTGGCTAGCCACGACATTCCAGGTCTGCTATTACCCGAAACAACCCCTCAAAACTAATACCACATAGTTATCTGGGTAGTACCAGTCTTCTAATGAAATGTTTTGAATATTATTCGTCCAATAATTTACTTATAAGATAAGTCAGGGATTATTCTGTGATAACAACCAGCTGGATGTACATTATCCCTTCTTCAATGTTGAGCATTCCTAAAACACAGTTTTAATGTGAACATCTTAAAATTCTCACCTGGCTTCTCCTGTTTGACTCTCCATCTGGTTCACCCAGCTTTTGTATATGTCCACAGGGTCGGTTCTAATGTTGAGCATTTTGTCATCCATGATTTCCTTCACGACAGAAGACAGGATCTGTCTGAGGGCATTCTGACCTCTGGCCCCCCTGTTAAAGCTCACCACCATCTTAATGACCGTTGGATTTCCTGTTACGATTTCCTGGATCTGGTCCACTTTGGATCTGTTTTTAAAGGAGAAAATTCACTGAGAGATTTGCAAAGTTTCTTATCTTGAGAAGAGTGTTTCTATAAACAAACCAAACATTTAATCAATGTCTTTAACTGTTGTTGATAAAGTACATTAGCATATTAAACGAATAAAATAGGCCTATATAGAGGAGTTTCAGTTCCTACTTGATTTCCTCTTGCAGGGCGGTTTTGAAGAGATTGAGCAAGAGATATTCTTCACGCTGGTTGGAAGCATAATTGTACAATGTGAAAATCACAGAGTCCATGAACTTGGTTGACTTGTTCTGTGGCATCTGAAAGATCAGCTTGGCCAGATAGGTGGGATTGGTCTGAGGAACACACAAAATACAATAAATATCTAAATGATTGTTTAAAAAATGAGCGATACCGAAGGCCTTAGGTTAAAGAAGATTACCTGTAACAGGTAGAAGAGAAACTGATATGCCTCCAGCTTGTCCCTCTTCTCTTTACTGAGAGCCTTCAGTCCACCTCTATGCTTATTCATCATCATGAGGTTGGACAGCTCCCCCTTGTTCTTCTTGGTGAGCTTCTTGCTGTGAGACACCACTTCCTGAAGGGTGATCTTGTTTTTCACCAGCAAGCCGATCTTGATGTCCATCAGATTGAGATCGTTCTCCAGCTGCTGGTTGGAGCGGATGTTGGTGATCACCTCCTCTCTTAACCGCATCAGTTCCAGCTCCTCCTGGAAGTCCTGGTCACTGTGATCCAGCAGGTGGACAAACTTACGGACAACTGCCATTGGAGGCTCATCTGCGTTGACTGTAAAAAAAAAAATATATATATTTTATTCAGGCAGGTGCGATAAAAACCGGAAGAAGAACAAGGTCCCCATAAAGCACCAAAAACACTGATGACTCGTATTGCACTCAATTCTTCTCAATTTTTAGTCAGTTCATGTTAAAATGCATTTGTGACCCTGGAACACACAACCAGTCTTAAGTAGTATGGGAAAATTTGTAGCAACAGCCAATTTAATGCCAAAAATCATAAGGATATTAAGTAAAGATCATGTTCCATGAAGATATTTTGTAATTTTCCTACCATAAATATACAAAAACTTTATTTTTTGTGAGCAGATCCAGCAAAATTGCTAACAAAAATGGCCAGAAACACACCAACAAACCCGCTCTTTGAGAATTACCCACTCAATTTTGGTATTTGTGTAAAGCAGGGCTAGTCAACAGGCGGCTCGGCAATCAGTTTTAGCTATCCTGCATTAACATTTCAGGTAAGGGGAGAGACTTTAAGAATGGTGTGCTTTAAGAAAAGTACGTCCTGATACGCCACGCCTTTGAAATGCCAAAACGCTGCTACATTCAATATGAAAGTAATTCCAGCGGCTCATAACGATTGACGTCTTATAAAGCGATTTGATCGGTCTGTCCAAGAAACTTCATGTTATTTGCAACGTTATAATCGGCGATCCACAACCACATGCATTCGGTTTGCGCACGCGATAGGTCGCGTTCCAAAACGTGTCTTGTGCACTTGAAAGTAACTGCAGGAAGGGTACTACACCACGTGAACTGTTGGCGTTGATAAGGGAAAAACAATGTTTTTTAGTACGGCATTCATTATGTATGATTTAAACAGCTATATTTACAAAAAACATCTGTCCATCTCCCTCCAGCACTTGCATTTCAAAGGATCTGCCCTTCTAAGTGTGTGGGGCACATGAATGCGATGGGAAATCACCCGATAGTAGCGTTCAGTTTTTTTGCACAGACCAATTGATTCGCTTTATAAGATGCCAGTTAAACGTCAAGGGGCAGGGATTACTTTTGTGCTGAATGTATTAGCGTTTTTTACTTTTATTAATTTGACTTTCATTAATTCAGCCAAACATAGTTATAAATATCTTATAACAAATTTTTATTTTTGGGTAAACTAAAGCATAAAGTAATAAAATACAATTAAAAAGACAATATCCCTTTCAATTAAATATAATGAAAAGGCACAAATACTGGATGCAATATTTTTCTGCATGTTTTTATATATTAGAAGTAACAGCAACAAAAACAGTATTAAAGGAACAAAATGCAATAAATAACAGAAATACAAAATAACAGAAGAAATTACGACATGGGAAAAAACTGGCCCGCATTTATACTTTTGCAATCTGGCCCTCAAAGAAAAGTAGTTGAAGACCCCTGGTGTAAAGCTTAGCATTACCGCTTTCGGGTTCATCTATTCTCCACAACGTCATTACAGAGGTAAGCCAATAGAGAGGGTTAAAACAAACCTGTTTCTTCTTAGCAACAGCCTTATACAGCGCCCTGATTAACAACTTCAAAAGAGATTTTCTCAATATTAAGATTTTTATGGACTCTCAGATTCTACAGTTTTAAATAGTTGCGTCTTCTCGCCAGATATTGTCCTATCCAAACTTTTCTTTTCAGCTTTCAGATGATGTATACATCTTAATTTAGAAAAATTGACCCCTAAAACTGGTTTTGTTGTCCAGGGTCACATTTGAGAAATAAATGCTTACTGAGTGTTTTGTAGTCATCTCTCGCTTTGTTGGCTCGAATGAACGCCTGAATCTTGACTATATCGTCTATCTGAAATGAGAAAAAGAAATTAAACCTTTGAGACCTTCTGCCCAAACACTGTGTAGTAAGAGGTAGAAAGCTCATCTTAAAATAAAACCTTAGGGTTTTAACCATGTCATATTCAAACAATACTTACATGGTCTTTGAAGTACTTCAGACGGTCTCTGTATTTCTTACGAGCTTGTTGCATCCTGACCATTGACTGAATCTACACATAAAACATTCATATATTTACCCGCATGTGTAGTAATGCAACCAGCATAAACATGTCACATCATGTCAGCGTTATACAATTTCAAGATAGTATGTAATAGGTAGAGCTTCTTCTCACCTTAACAGCATCATCAGCGTGATCATTTAGGTACTGCTTCCTATCATTGTACCTCTTTCTTTCCTTAAAACCTCTCCAGTGAGCCTATAGTAAACAGATCCAGACAGTTGGGATGACTCTTTGCCTTTTTTTTATCTTTAGTTTACAAAAATTTTGTCTAATGAAGCAAGCCAGAGGAAAAAGACCTGTATGCAATTAACCGATGGCTCCTGAGACTTCAAGAATTGGAGACGTTCTTGCATTTCACGACGGACCATGAAACCGCGGCAACGGGCTTGCAGTTTGGCGATCAGACTCTCGTTGGCCAACCACAGCTGCTCTCGGTTATACGCTGAAGTTACTCCTGAGACAACGGACTATGCAAAAACAGGAATAGTAAGAAATAGAAATGCAATAGAAAGCAAATAAAACTAACCAAAAACACAATATAGAGCAAAAAGTTAACTGCATTATTATTGACAGACTTATGAGATACTATGAGAAAACTGCTTTGCAACGTTGCTGACATATAGAAAACACATAAATACCTCTAATGAGCAGATTCGTAGTTTCAGGTTCCTAGCTTCAACTATTTTCTTACTCATAAAGAAGATGTGTATTGTTGGCTTCTTAGGCAATATTAAGAAAGTCTACCTGTATTTCCTTGTTATTGAGTTGAGTGTTGTTTGAAACCAAGTCTGGAGGCTCATCCCAGGTGCCCTGTCCAGTCTTCAGGTTATAGTAGTAGTTGTGTCCTCCCTTCACCCAGTGCTTCATCCATTCACTGCCATTATCCCCTACAAACATCAACAACACAACTCAAACGGGAACATCTACATCCAGACTATTCAAAATTCAGAGTGTAAAGAAAATAAAGAGAAATATAGGATTTACCATAAATTACATATACAGAATTCAAAATCCCCTTTATCTCACCTTCCTTTTTCTTGTCCTCTTTAATTTTGTACAAGTCATCCTGGTATGTCTGAGCACATTCAGGAGTGACTCCGTACATACCGGCGCCAGGTGAGCGCAGGGCTGCCAGCGTCTGAGAAGCATCTCTGTGATCCACGGCCTCATTAATGTTCTGAATTGCCTGAGAGACTGAAGACAAGCGAGATGATACTTTAGAGAAACTCAGATGATTTATTGAAAGATTCCTTTATCAATTCTTTATTAAAGTCAAGAGAGATACAAACTGAATTAATAAACACAAAAGTGACTGGAACTGTAAGTCTGCAGTGACAAAAAGAGCATTCTTACACTGCAGCGCTTCCTCTGAGTCTTTGTTGGTTCTCAGGATGGCGTCCTGGATCTCATCTAACCAAAGGACTGCAGAGGGATCTCCACACTCCTGAAGAGATATTCAGATGAATAAGAATCACTCACAATAACACAACCACATAAAGGAATCCACACATATTCTGATGGGTCTAATAAAACAACTGTGTCTAATTTCAGGCACACTATTACAATATATCATTATTGACACTGACAATAGGTGACACTCAGCTGCACCTATTGTGAGGTATGATACAGTAATTCCAATAATGAACATGTGTTTACGGTCAACAAATATGACCTGGAGGACAACACCTTGAAGTCATATGTTACCAACAGATATTATACATATTTTGTACATAGTGAGTAAGATAGAGAACTGCAGTACTCAAAATAAAATGTAATAACAAGACTTAATAAATTACTACAAACAGCAAATAAAAACAAATTTAGCTTTAATATAGCTTTTTTCTATTTTATTAATATTTTGAATTAACTTTTATTTGTATATTTTATTTTTCATAATTTTACTCTAATTTTTAGCCATTTTAATTCATTTCAATCAACATAAATGTGATAAGCATATATCTGACAATTTGATGTAGTTTTATTAATATTTTGAGACTTATTTTTTGGCTTTTTCATTATATATTTTTTCTTTTTCTAGACAGAAAATTTAGACAGCACAGTGAAGAGATGACAGGAAGTTAAGTGGGAGAGAGAAGGGGAGTGGGTTCAGGAAATAACCACGAGCCGGGATTCGAACTCGGGTCGCCCTGAAACGCATCCACGCCATATGCCAGAACACTGCTCACTTAGCCATCTTTTCCGACGTTGGTTTCTATTATTTACTTTTAAGTTATTTTTTGTTAAATTTTTAGTTTGGTTTAAAGTTTTTTATATGCTTTTGTCATTTTATTATTTATTTATATATTGCTGTACACCTGTCATTTATATTTACTTAAGTTCTAGAACATGCCTAATTTTTGTTTAGCATCTTTTTTAAATAATATTTAGTTTAAATATTTTTTAAATATAATTCAATTTATATATATATATAATAAATAATAAATATAATACATTTTATTTTCAGTTAACAGAAATGTTTTAATAGTAATTTCACATAAGTGATAATCTGCATGAATCTATATTTTTGTACAAGGTGTACAAAAACATGCACTTTTTCCTTTGGATTCACTTGAATTATCATTTGTATATGGTTTAAGATAACGAAATGTGCCAAACAAACAAGTTCATGAAGGGTTATATTACTACCACCACCAGGTGGTGCAGTTGTTCTCTCACATTCGCTTTAACCGCATGCTGAGCTCAGTTTCCGGACTCAGCACAATCTGCGGCACCGCGACTTGCCGAGCACACATGACCCTCTGCAGTCTGCCCGCCTAACTGGCAAAGCAGAAGCACACCAAACCTGATGGGTGTGGCAAGTTGTGCAATAGAGGAGAACGTTGTTCCTTCAGAGTAGATAAGACTCTGCTTCACAGAGTAACGATTTAATCCAAGTATAAAAATAATGTGTGCTGAAATATAGTGCAAACAGAGTCCCAGTGGGGAGGAGTGGAAATGAACATAACTTCCGAATAAAGTCTGTCAACTTTATGAGAGTAACTTGTAAGGGGTGTGGTGCAATGTCTGAGATTACATTACAGCCTCTACTACGGTTAATAATACCGTACGATAAGAGAAAGTGTGTCTACTCCAATCACACTTAAAGATAATCTCTAAATGTAAACAAAGTGCTTAACAACTAAAAACTAATTTCAAACAGGATGTTGCACAAATACTGATCATTTAAACGCATATAATTCAATATATATGTTTACCACCAGGGATGAGACTGACATAAAGATTTGATATTTCTGATTCTATTCAAAACAAGTAAATTATGGAGTTGATTACAGTATATCCGCTCACATCACTCCATCTTTCTGTCTATTCCTTTATATGGTTTAAAATTGCAGAAGTAAAAAATCCTCAAACATGATTTCTGACCACTTCCTGTGTCAATTAAACAGATTTGGTTTTATCCGAGCTTCACACTGGAGTGACTCTGTGGAGGAGTGACGTCAGACCCAAAACCCATTACTGATTACACCAGCATCGCAAAGCACCAGAATATTGCCCTTTTAAGGCAGAGAAAGAGTCCCCGGCTTTGTTATTTCCGACTCTTATGAAAATCATGGCGAAAGGAAACACTTTTCCAGCTCTTTCTTTGTCATGGTACTTGACAGTTTTTGACTAGTTTGGCAGCTAAGAGTCATCATGTTAGTTGAAGACCAAAAAAGATTGTTTCGCATTACTTTACATTTGTGGTAAATAACACGAAGGTTACACTGCTACAGACATTCAGATCAGCGCATTAGTGTATGTAGCACAGACACCTAACATTAAGGATTTATTTCGCTCTTTGCCTCCAAAAACGCAGTATAGCTATTAACCACAGAGCACACTCCCCTGTGGTAAACCATTGGCCTCCAATGTGCCCTACAACATTCACCTGCATACTAGAGGTTTCAGTTTTAGGTCCACAGGAAACAAGTGGGCGTGGCGTACAAACAGTGACTGTGCCAAACTGACATGTGGTTAGCTACTAGATATGAACCTATTTCTGGTCTGACATTGGTGAAGGGCCATTTCTATTAAGACACACCAAAATGATTCTTCACTAGAAGTCAGTTGTGGTGCTTAGTTGTAACTGTACTTTGACCATTAAACTTGTTAACAGAACTGGTGAAGGAAAGCAACATGTGGGTGAGATGGTATGAGCACACAATGTCATCAGACTTGAGTCAGCTCAGCGCATTGACTCACATGATGTGTTTGCAACCTACAGACTTCCCTTGATGAAAGGATTTCTAATATACTCAACACATTCTTATAGGATTGTTTTTATGTGCTTTGATTGACATGTGAGTGTTTTGGTTGTTTTTTGTTTACGTACACTGGCCTTTTCTCTCCTCGCCTCCTGCAGTATATCATAATAATGCTGGCCCAGAGATGGATCTATATCTGTTAGCTTGGCGGCTGGGTGCTGTAAAGCAGCCGTGGTCTTCTGCAAATCTCCCTCTGCCAGGGCTTCATTGATCAGTCCAATAGCAGCAATCCCTAAAGACATGAGAGCATAAAGATTAAATGAATAGTTCACACAAAAAATGACCATTGAATACCAAAGTATTTTTTTCAAATATATATTTTTGGGTGAGTAAATGATAACAGAATTTCCATTTTTGGGTGAACTTTTCCTTTAAGCACCATCATACAGTAGAATCTGAATTTTCATCAAATTCACTGAATCTCCTGACTCACTTTCATGTTCCTCTTGAATAGTATTGTTGACTTGGTCTATGCAGGCCTGAATGTCATTCCAGGTGAGATAGTCGCTACCTTCTTCCCTCGCAACTGCCTTTAAGCGCATCAGCTCATCTATATACCTTCAGGGACACAACAATTATAAGTTAATACAAACACAAGCGTGATCACATAAAGACGTTTTATTTCTGCGAGAATCTTTGTAATGCTCATTAGGAACAAAATAGGATCCTTTCTAATTTTATGTTGACTTGAACCGTTCATGTCTCGGACCACGTTGTCCCTCATTCTGGGACTCACCTTTGGGAGTATTCATCCTCTACGTTGCCGAGGCCGGTGACTGCACTGCTGAGCTGTTTCCACACAGCTGCCCGGTCCCCGACATCCAGCGCCTCGTTGATCAGCACCACAGAGGACAGCATCTCCACGGCAACCAACAGCTCCGGGTGTGACAAAGAGCCCTGTGCAGTCAAGTAGAGCATGAAAACACTTTTGACTGTACAGTTACAGCTCATAAACTTATGTAAACTTCATGTAAATAATGTTTTATAAGATGTAACTTACTTTACATTTTCTGAATTTATTTTTAATGGAAACCAACGCTAAATGGATTTTTAATAAAAAGATGGGTTATCTGATCTAGTGTGGATCCGAATGGGAGTGTATCTGACCTCTGGGCTCTGCTGCTGTAGGCAGGCCAGTTCTCTCTGGTACAGATCTGCTGCAGTGGGGTAAACCTGCGGCAGCTGGGCGTCTGGATTCATCAGCTCGTTCACAGTTTCCTCTGCTTCACCCTTTCTGATGGCAGCATTGATCCTTTCCACCGCCCGCAGCACTGAGTCACACACAAACACACACTTAACTCATTGTCCTCTGTACAGAATGACAGCTGTGAGATGGCATATACGCATAAATAAGAGTCAAAAGACAACACAGACATTTTTCTGACACATCTGCCTCTCTGAGCAAACTGGGTCAGGATTTTTTAAGTTCAAAGAATGTAGTGACACAGAAGGGAGTACGCACATCTCTGATAGTCTACAGCGAGCCCATTGGCTGCATCCACTCCGCTCTGTAACTCCTCCTTGGTCAGCGATTCTCCAGGAGCATTCTAGGAATGGGGAGGAACAACACAGGAACTTTCATTAAAAAGTTAATTGAAGAGGAAAAGTATGATGAGTTGTTATAATCTAGGTGTGTAATGGATTAAATTGATCGTAATTTGGTTGGATCTTAATTTGTATTTTACACCGTGTCTACACCGGATGCGGCAGGGTGCGATAAATGACAATAGAACACAGTGGAACGGGTGTAGACACGGTGTACGTTTTATTTGTACTGTTCAAATTTATGAGTGCAGTTAAAGAAATAAATTTAGGGCCAGAACAAACAAACTGCATCTTTGTTTGATGCACTGAAGGAGCAAATTAGGCCGGGAAATATTGACACCCCCTTTTAAAGTAGCCATTAGTGTTGAGGCATTATCGACCTAAATGGTTTATTTTTAAACTTGGGGAAAAAAACACCAAAAACTGTAGCAAAAAACAAGTTACCCAAAATTATTCTATCATCACTTACTTGTCACAAAAGAAAATATTTTTAAGAACTTTGGAAACCGAACAACGGAGTTACCCATTCACTTCCATTGGTTTTGTGTCTATACAGTAGAAGTGAATGGGTACCACTGTTGTTCTGTTACCAACATTCCTCTAAATATCTTCTTTTGTGTTCTGCAGAAAAAAAAGAAAGTCATACAGGTCTGAAATGACAAGAGGATGAGTAAATGATGACAGAATTTTCTTTTTTGAAAGAACTTTTCCTTTAGGGCACTAAATTATTAACTGAAATAAAACAATACATTAAACTAACAATGCAATATAAAAACGTACAAATAATAAAATAACAAATGCACACCAACTTAAACTAAAATTAACATATAAACCAGAATGAAAGCTAAATCAACATACTACTATAAAACTTAAAGAACTAATTTACTTCAATGATGAATGTTTTGGGGGGGCTTTTAAGCTACGTTGCCACGTGGACCCTCTATAAGATGAGTTTAACTTAAAGGGGTAGTTCACCTTCAAAATGAAAAGTATGTCATAATTTACACGCCCTCTTGTCATTTCAAACCTGTATGACTTACTTTCTTCTGCGGAACACAAAAGAAGATATTTCGAAAAATGTTGGTAAAATGACAGCACAGCGCCCCATTCACTTCTTTGTAACCAATGCCAGTGAATGGGGGGCTGTTAACACCATTGAACTGTACCTTTGATTCTAACGTTACACCCTGTTACCTGTTCTTTCTGCTCACGGTCCGCCAGCAGCTGTTTGAGATACCACCCCTTGTTCTGAGCCTGTAAAGACTGCAGGCCTAATGGTGGAGAACGGAGAGCGTTATACAGCCTGTCTTCATCTGCACTCAGCAGGGCCTGTTCTGTTGAATTCAAGGCGTTGGACACTAAGACAAAGCACAAACACAAAGATATAAGATCATCTAATGAAGAGGAACACAAAAAACACCAGGGAAGAGAAAGGGTGCGTACGTACAGTTGACTTTGTTGACGTTGCCCTGGATTTCAGCATGTGTGAGCAGCTCATCATAAACATCCCGTTCAGCCTCCGAGTTCTCTCCAATCTAAACAAATGTTACATTTACGTTCTGTATTGATTAAATGCTGTTTATGTGATTCATTGTGATGTATTCAAGTTGGCTATACTAAGCCCTTAGAATATATCATTAGTTATCCAAACTAAACACAAACTAAACTGGCTGTAAAGTGCAGTTCGTACTCTTTTTCTGGAGTTGGACACTTTCTCAGTCTTGGCCTGGAACAGGGTGTCCTGGTATTCCTGGGCAGTGCTGTTGTCCAGCTGCAGTAACATGGCGTTTGGGTTTCTCATGGCAGCTAGAGTGCCTTCTGGGACTCCATGGTCAACTGCTTCATTGATGGCGATCACAGCAGCATGTACTGAATCATCACAGAAGATAATGTCAGCATCATTTAACCGGGCTGTTAGCCTCTTGGCTGTAAATTAGGTCTAGTTGTTTATGTTTATGGGTTAAGAGTCGTGCCAAATCACCAAGAGGAATTTAAAGGAAATTTCACCCAAAAATGAAAATTCTGTCTTCATTTACTCACCCTCCAAAGTTGTTCCAAATCTGTATAAATGTTTGTTTTGATGAACACAGAGAAAGATATTTGGAAGAATGCTTGTAACCAGTTCATGGCCACCACTGACTACTATAGTTGGAAAAATTGCTTTATAAATTTCTTTGTTCTGTTAACCACAAAAGAAGATATTTTGAAGAATGTAGCAAAGCAAACAGTGGGGCACTTTTGACTGCCATTGTAATTTGATAATGAATAATGAGGTCCAATAAATGTTTGGTTACAAGCTAGAGCCCTGCGCAGGACTGATTAAACCCGCCCGCTCCCGCGAGATTTGCGTTGGGTCCCGCGGGACCCGGGGGATCCCAATCCCAATGCAGTCCTCTATTACAAGCATTCTTCCAAATATCTTTCTCTGTGTTCATCAGAACAAAATACATTTCAACGGATTTGGAACAACTC
Organism: Triplophysa siluroides; assembly: GCA_006030095.1. NCBI lineage: Eukaryota > Metazoa > Chordata > Actinopteri > Cypriniformes > Nemacheilidae > Triplophysa > Triplophysa siluroides. The sequence continues at coordinate 1,114,255 of VCII01000702.1, forward strand.
GAGGGCGAGTAAATGATGAGAATTTATTTTCGGTGAACTGTCCCTTTCAGAGTCATTAGATGCTGAAACATTGCTTACGGGCTGCTTCGTCCACTGACATCTCATTGGCTAAAATCCCTCCGATTTTGCTGAACGCAGGCATTTGAATGTTGTACTTCTCTAATTCACTCTTCATGTTGTTTATTTCCTCCTCTGGGAAAACAAAAAGCCATTCAACATGGAAACAATAGTTAAAAACAAGTATTATTATCTCTCTGTTTATTATTTATTCATGCATGTTTCTCAGATTAAATATTGTCATGTCATGCTTTAGTGAGCGTGTTAACCTTTTGAAGGATAATCTCGGTTGTGCATTTTTCCTCTACTGAGTTTGACTGGCTGGTCATTGTTTTCAATAGGTCTGGTAAATAATGCTTCCCAGCCATGAACTTGGCAGGCAGATCGGGACAGTCAAAATGACAGGAAACATTTGACAACAGCTCCCGGGCACAGGGGCTTTCACAACATTCCCGCTGTTATTGTATAAACTAGCGTCTTAGTTTGATAACACACAGAGACTGACTCACCTGTGAAGGCAACCTTGCCATACAGGTCTGCAATCTGGGGCGCCAGGCCAAGTTTAAACAGGTAGAGGCTGTAGAGAAAACAGAACGCTATTATGGAAAATGAAACGCCCATAGGAGAGCCATCCCCATAGGAGAACCATAGCTGTGTGTGGGAATGGGCTCCAACAAAATTATCTCAGATGTCTATCTGTGCGACGTTCAAGTTTAACACGTATCCTAAACAAGCTCACAGCATGAATACTAACTAGAAAAGATTCACAATGATTCAGTACCCCTCACCCAGTGACAGGCCTCTGCCAAATTCTCGCCCCTAGTGTGCTGTGTTATTTCCTGTTTCTGAAGGCCAGATTTATGGCCTTTGGGTTGAGTGTTAATGTTGCATTAAAACAGGAATGTGAGTCAAAAATGATGGAAGGACTTTTCTATACATTTACTAAAAGCTTCTACAGATCCCAGAACCGGTTTCTCTATTCATTGTAATTCATTAATGAGGAAAAACGAGGAAGTGCAGATACAGATATAAGGCACAAATAATCTTAATCCTATATTTAAAAGGTATTTTTATATATATTAAACAAATTGTTAATGTTTTCCTAAACCCCTGATGAAAGTACAGACATCAGAAAATATCAGTCTATAGTTTGTCTATACATGTGTTATGGATGTAATAGAGTTTTTGAGACATACTAGGTACCTGAGGGCATGTATGCAGTAGATGCAACGAGGCATGTTCTTCCTGTCGTAGATGTCAGTTGTCTCAGGATAGAAAATCTGTCAGGGAAAGTAAAGCTTTAAATGTACTTTAAAGTCCCAGGGAAATTAAAATGACAATTCTTATTGTTTCATGAAATACTGCAGCGTTTATAGTAAATAGCTTATCAATGTCGGTCATTTTCTTTTTTAAATTCATGTACCCTCATAATCTTCAGTTAAAATCTGAAAATGCACTTCCGCCCCGATATGACTATCCATCTAAAATGACGTAAATTAGACGGCTTGGCAGGAACATCCGTTAACTCCTCCCCTTCAACTGTCAGTCTGCTGCCAGTTTAATTTCAATATCAATGCAACAGCTGTTTTTACACATCCAATCAATTCGCAGTGAAAAATGCAAGCCACGCCCACAAATTTTCTCCTTTGAAATTCCTTTTCACTAAAAGGAAATGTGTCAGAATACGGAAGTAAAAACGATCGCAACTTCCGGTTCACAGGGACTTTAATGAGGTTAAATGCTGCATTTCTGCCAAACATAGGAGAGGAGCTCAGAGACAAGCTCTGACATGCTGGTGACTCAATAAAGAAGAAAACATTGCCAATGAAGAACATGTTCACTATATGTCTCCATGTCTGAATATCATCCGTTCGACACGACTCACCTTAGGAAGGCCTTTATCCGTCATTGCATTCAGCCACTGGATGATATTGTCTGTGTGTCTGAAATGGAGTCCAGTGGCCTACAAAAGAGTAGCAAATGAGTTGTAACCCATCCATAGCAAAGTCTGTTGGAGTGTGTGTGTGTGTTTTTAAACGTCAACGTTACCTTGTAACGTGTTTGTTCGCGGTCATAGATCCTTTTGAGAAAGACCACATTAGGAGCGAAAAAGTTTCCTAGCTTGGCCAGGTACACACCATTTCTCAGGCCCTCCTCCAGCTCGGTGGTGGGCGGGAGCTCTTCATTTAAACACGCCTCAATCCATCTAAAGAAAATAAGATTGGCGTTTTGAGCAAAATAATCATACTGACATGAAGAAATGGACTAGGATAATTAATTTGCATGCTAGTATGAAAGTCAAAATGTTAGAACATGCTACAACCAGACATGATGCAGAACACTTTTAGTGACAAATGAAAAAAACTTGCCCGCCCACACTTCTAAAATCAAACAATCAAAATATTTATAATCATCACATATGTTTTGCATCTAACATATATTGTTATCGCAACAAATACCAGATAATATCATGACATATCGCCCATCCCTACTAAGCGCAAAAAAATGTAACCACTGACAAAATAGACAGAAACTCAGATAAACATTAGAGTTTTTCGTTTTTTTATTGCATACTGTGTCACAACATGCCTGAATAAAGACAAAGCAGTAACACTCAAGGATCAATTCATTGTTATACATCTATAAAACACAGTTTGCAAACACATTTGAATCCCTTTATGAAGATTAAACCTTCAGGCTTTAATCAAATGCAAAGTCAAATATCTATGATCATCTCAGGGAACCTCTACACATTATGACATGCTTTGAAAGAGCACTTATAGCACGCCCTGTTGTGTTCTTTTACATCACAGGAATCATTTGTTACGAGCCTTTATTCAGAAGGGTTTTCTACAATTAAAACACAATCCTGTCACATACCAGCTGCTTAAAGGTACCTCACATATCCAACACATTCATAACATTCTCCGCCTGTACATTTCAACCCACTGAGCTCATGCACACAAAAACATGCCATAAAGGCCAACAAACGCACGGGTTACAAAGCGGTTGCATTGATGTACTGTCAAAGAAATGCGTTTCTTTCTTCAAGCTTCGGGTATAACTGTCATGTTTTTTGAGTCCCCAGTGAGCGGACTGCAAATAGCACATAATGTAAAACCACACTGACACCAGGCAGCATAGCCAAAGGATGAGAACAGATAACGGTGTTTATGCATTTAAAACAGCAGGATAAGGTGGAAAATAGAAGACTGCTTTTTCTTATTTTTGGTTTGCCATCTCGAAGGTGGCATGAGGCATATGCAACACATGAACACTATTTGTTACAGACAATTAAGTAGTTTATATTAATAATATGGAAATAAAACAAAGTTTCTTTAGAAGTCAAGAGGTTGTTTTAGTCTATTCCATCTGTCTGTTGCAACAGTGTTATTAATTTATCCATTTAATCCAGATTATAGACGGTTTCATCTGACACAAGCGCCTAGCCAGATATTAACTTCCGGTCTATGTTTGGTTATTATATAACAACTGATTTTATATTCATTTCGATTAATATTCATTTCATTAATATGTAATAAATTACATTAAAACTACTCAAAAGTTATTGCTTCTTTGCGGAGGTCTATACGCTTGATTATGTTGTAAACAAGCCTATACTAAAACCGTCTATACTGAAAGCATTTAGGGACTTTTCTCAGCAAATCATGATATATGGATTTCGTTTTAATTGTGCATTAAATATCCGTGTAATTCTAATGTTGCATAACTAATTAAATGACACATTTTATTTAACTGACACACTGACAACACAATCAAATGAAAAGTCACCAGCATACTTCAAATATTGGAAATGTGGAAAACATACAACCAAAAGTAAAAAAAACTGATGGTGTCAAAAGTTTTCCTCAAGTTAGTGTGGCCGTCCACTGAAAACTCAACAAAAAGGGGTAATGATGGCAAAGTACACACTTATATTATAATGACATTTCCATATTATTTACATACAGTGCAGTGAAAGAGTATCCCTTATGCAATTTTTTATTACTGCCTATTTAGAGAATCATCATAGACTCATCTTAGCCATGTGAAAAAGTAAACATCTAATATCAACCAGCCGTGAATGCAACTGAATCTATTATTTGATAAAGCAAATGGGAATAGCTTTGCTTATCCGTTCATAGAATATCATTTCACAATGAAAACACATTTCACACAGCTTTCCTGTGGCTCAGTGGTTGGAGCATGGCACTAGCAATGCCAAGGTCATGGGTTCGATCCCAGGGGATTGCACATAATCAGAAACAAATGTATAGTACAATGCAATGCAAGTCGCTTTGGATAAAAGCGTCTGCCGAATGCATTAATGTAAATGTAATGTGTTCGTCCTGTTAAGCAGTCCTACCCACCATACGCATTTTTTGTCTCTTTCTTTTGTTGATTCATTAACACTGATCTGTCAAGTCTACACAGTTCTTGTGAACTGTACCGCCTCCCTAAAGAAGACATAATAAAATCAATTTCGTGTGAACTATTTTTTAAACAGAAGTTAGGGGGTTTAGTTACAAGAAAGCTGATCTGGCCACTGATAGTTTTACCGGCTGTAACAGTTTTCCAAGCTCTCTCTCTAGGCTCTCTACCAGGAGATTCTGTGAGCACAGGGCACACATTCATTGCCGTTAGGTAATAACCTTTCTTTCATTCTCTCTCTATAAAAACCCTTTAATGGCTCTTTGTGAGCAAGATTCCTGCATACATACGCATGCAGAAAAGACACACCCATAAACGTGTCACTGCTATAAATAGGGCCTGAGAATGGTCTACAAAAGCTGAATTCCATCACTAACAGAAATAAAAATATCCCATGAATTCCAGTTTACAATCTGGAGACTTAAGCTACAATGAGAGAAGTATCTACAGCTACGGACTTCCTTTCAGCATGACACAGGAAGAGTACAGTGGTCCAGTTCAGAGGTCATTTCAATAGGAAAAGATCATAGTTCTTACAAGGAAGACACACAAAGACATCCTGCTTCTTTTATTATAGGCTAGTGTATGGCTAGTGGGGGTCACGTCATGAGAATATTCGACATTATTGTGAAAGATTTCTCTTGATCTTTCACAATAATGGGGTTTGATGTAGTCTAGTCATGCTGCTTACATATAACCTAGAATATACTACTTCACAGCAGCATTGTGTATAATATGAAGTGACACTTTAATATGATCAAGGAGTCTTACGACAGACTTGTGCACATGAAATTTGATAATTAAATGAATGGCAAAGAAAGTCTGGAAATCTATACTAATATTTCAGTTTCATTTTATTAATATGGCACTTTTCATGTATAAATCTGTAAGGGGGCGTTGTTTATACAAAACCTTAAACAGATGATAAGATGTTTAATAAAATGATTGACCAAATAATAATACATAGTATAAACATAAAAATGATATACATAGAAATACACACAAAAATGTGCAAAACAGATTTCATACTGAAACAATAAAGCAATAGATAGGAAAACCGTTTTTGAGCACGGAAAGTACATTTCTGAAGCTGTGCTTTTTTCTATATACAAGTTGTGTTTCTCGTTTCATGTGTCACAGAAATGATCAATCTACAAGTTATTCAGTGCTTCAACACATCCTGAAGTTTGCCTTGTCAGAGTTTTTCAGTATAAAAGTAATTCGGGTTTAAATGTCAGGAGTTCCTATCAGGATGAAAGCAACACTTGTTACTTTTGTCCCGCTTCTTATGTTATTATTTAGCTATATTATGCTAAATTAATTTCATTAGGGATACACAATAAATTATCGGCCATATCGGTATCGCCCGATAAATGGCCATTTTTAATGTTATCTGTATCGGCCGTTTACAAAATTTAGGCCGATATATTATAGCCGATAAATGACGAATCATTTACTCTGGTTGAACTACTTCAGCTGCACGCTGCTCACAGTTTAAATCCAGTACAGTACTGTCTTTCTGTAATAATGTTTCACTTACTGTTATTAGAAAAACATTGTTGGTTTAGTATGTAGATATTTACGAATGTGTTAATTATAGGAACAAAAGCATATTGTTTGAAGCCGTCTGTCTTGAGACCTGTTAGACTTGTGGCTATAGAGAACACCGTTCTGGGTTGCTCTGAAAGAATCTTTCATTAGTGTAAAGTAGGCTTGGTACATCATTTTCAGGGGACAAAACCTAATTTTAATTTTATATTAATATTTAGATATTGTATATCGGCCAATATATTGGTTATCGGCTTCCCAAGTTTAAGAATTACCGGTTATCGGTATCGGCCAAAAATGACTTATCGGTTTATCCGTATTTTTCATATTGTTTATACTGTTAAAAGGTTTTACAAAAAGCATTTCTTAAAACAATTCAAGTTTGCACTATCAGTTTACTTTTGAATACTTTTTTGCAAAGATAAAAAACTAAATGTGTTTGCAGCTATATATTAACAAGGTCACAGAGTAACACAAAAAAATCTAGCTTTTATTCTTGTCTAACTTTCGTCCCAACTGATGGGATCGAAAGTAACAATGTGCAGCTTATCTTCAAAGTGAAATTATACAGAAGTCGTTGTACAAAAATACCATCTGTTATTGATAGATCACACTTGTGAGTTACTGACCACAGCAAAAATATATTTCGATCTGAAAAATTATCTTGTAAAATTAAATTTAAAATCAACTGAATGTCACTCAACAAGTCAACTGTATTTTTTTCCCAAATTGGTTCTGGAGCCTTGAGCCGTCTTGCAGCTGCAGACCACAAACAGCCACTTCCTCACTCAAACAACTTCAAAGGCCAAGTTCTGTAAGGTTATTCAACCAATCAAAACACAGCAGAGAGTATAGGGGTGGAGAGTTTGGAGTGAGTCCATACTGAATAACCAGCATGTGCACGTCTACATCTTAGAGCAGCAGTTATGACGGAGAGGTGTATGACAGAACTCTTTTCATTCAAAAGTTCACTTTTCTTATAACAAATAACATTTTGAACAAAGGTTATGTAAAACGATAAACTATAATATGGTATATTATTTTATGAATTAAATGTTTGAACATTGGAGTGTCCTCCTGCTATACAACATGCATGCACTATAGACCTCCCACTGAACCAAGTATAATACATGTACATGTTGTGCTTGTGTCTGCAGACATGATGAGCTTTCCTGTAGCTCAGTGGTTAGAGCGTGGCGAGGGTTCGATCCCAGGGATTGCAAATACTCAGAAACAAATGTAAAAGTATAATGCAATGTAAGTCGCTTTGGATAAAAGCATCTGCCAAATGCATAAATGTAAATGAGCAAAGAATAGGCAAATGAGTGGTGGACCTCATCTGACTAGACAGGGGAAATATCCAGGGGAAAAGAACGCACAGACATGCCTATCTGTGTATAACACTCAGTGTTTCTTGTTTCTTGTTCATGTTAATAACAACAAAAACAAAACATTTATAATTCGATCTACTGTACTTGAGAGGGATATTTCACCCAAAAAAATGTATTCTGTCATCATTTACTCGCATTCGAGTTGTTCCAAATCTGTATAAATGTCTTTGTTCTGATGAAACACAGAGAAAGATATTTGGATAAATGCTTGTAACCAGACACATTTTGCCCCCCCCATTGACTACCATAGCAGGAAAAAATACAATGGTATTCAAAAGTGCCCCAGAACTGTTTGCTGTCCTACATTCTTCAAAATATCTTCAGAACAAAGACATTTATACAGATTTGGAACAAATCGGAGGTGAGTAAATGATGACAGAATTTTCATTTTTGCGTGAAGTATCCCTTTGGTGCTAGTCGATACAGCAAACGTTTAGAAGACAATCAATATGTTTCAAAATAATTAAGTTGATTTTTTACTAGCCCCAGTTAAAAAAGGCTTGATTTGCATAGAGCATTCAAATGTATTTTTATTAAATGAAATACAAATGCACGTTTAATAAATGAACACTTGTGATGGGTAAAGGAGCGATATTATTTGTTGGTGCCGTCTTTGACACATTCACATCACATTCATCTTAATTTGTCCAAGATTCAATATTTCTGGTGTTCTGTACTCAGCGCAAATATTTCATCAAATATCAAATATTTCAAATATCTAATATTCAATATAATCCTCTGCCCTCAATCTAAAGATTTCATGAAAGCAACCGAGTTTAAAATTCTGAGGTTGCTGCCCATGTCCCTTGAACCATATAGTCTGAAAATGTGACAATAACAGTAGGAGAAAGGTGAAAGCCCTAGCACAAGCGACAAAGAGTGAAAGTGTTTTACAGTGCGGACTAGCCAAATGTTCCATTACACGCTTAGTTGCAGCACTGGAATTCAATGCATCATGACCTCTGGCATCAGGTGGCTCAATCTCTCACAGACTTAACAGGAAACTTCTGTCTAAAACCCACTCACCATTAAACACCCTTATAAATGCTTTTAGTGTTGCCACTTTGTGGGCTTGGGTCTTTTATCTAGATGGCTGGTTTAACTGTTGACATACCATGCTTATCTTAAATTAGTTTTGATCATTTTGTTATCGATCAAACAGATAACAATGACCCCAGATGCTTATGCTACACTTCAGCTATGACATAACTTTAATGGTATCTGCAAACAAACAATGCAAGACGTTTTCTCAGACCTTTCGATTACTTTTATTAAAGATCTTTTTTGATGTTACAAAATTGCATGACGTAAACAAATATGTTAGTTCACATTAAATGGTGAGGAACATTACTTCTACAGCATTTAGTAACCGTAGTCATTGCTCATTTAAACATGTACGAACACATTTTTTACAGTTCTTATTAACTAACATTAACTTAAATTAATAAAAGATGTCAAATTTATTGCTCAGTTTTATTTCTTGTTAATAAAATGTATGAAGTCAGTTCCCGTCAATGTCACGCATTTGCTTATTTGATTAACTGAATCTTCTTAATTTCTTATTCATTTTATGCCACAACCTTTCTTCGCTTTCCATGTAACCCAGTGTAAATTGTGATAGCAGTCAGAGCTTTTTAAGTGTGCATTACAGTAAATGTCCTAAAAGCTCAATTTCTGGGGTCGCTGTAAGCATTTAGGCTAGAGGAAATGGTCCTTGTAACATCTCTAATTTCCCAAACATGCAGAGGGGCCGTGGCATTAGAATGGGTTATAGTTTTAAAAAGGTTACACCAGCACAGTGTTAAAACAGTGGTCTTTCATTTACTTCCTTCAGCTTTCCACTTTACCGTGTGACAATGGACTTAGTGTGCGCTTGTTTCATTGGTATCACAGCTGTGACCCAGGGGCCAAGAGACCGTGCACAGTGTTCCTGTGATTCAACAGAAAAATCAACAAATACATAATTCATTGATTCATCTCACTTACTCCCACATATTCCCAAAGAAATCGTTGAATGAAGCAACAGCTAGCCAAACCAAACATGCATCAAAGAAACAAATAAAGACTGACTGGTCAATCAGGTATATATAAAAATGCTGACTAAGACATTTTCAAGCCAATTGGAGTCATCCATTTTTCTGGGAAAAGCACCTGTGAAGGGTACGAGGGAGAAAAAGTGTGGGTAATGAAGGGCGGGGTGGACAAACACAGGGGCGTGAGCTCTTTCCTGTCCAAACAAGGGAGAGGTTGTGTTGAGTGTGAGAGTGTATTAAAGCAGATCTTATAATAAGCAATGACATCCTCTTATCTATTCTTAATGTCTAATTATACCATCTCTTACCAGAAGCGAGTAAGTAAAGTGTCGTCTGTCGGGAGATTAATTCAGATGCCGCTCCCATCTTTCCATGCCCTTAAGGTCATAATGTGGGAGGCAAACGAGAACTTCAAGAAAAGATTACAAATCTAGGGTTCATAATTGGGGAACATGAAAATGGACTAAATATGGTACCACATAAAATATGCATGAAATATTTATGATTCTGCAGTTGATTTTCTAGGTTGATAATCAAATCTAAGCAAATTTGTGACGTAATACATCATTTACTCAAGGTGGGATTATACACTCTTAAAAATGATGGCTGTGTCTGAAATCCCTAGCTCCTATATAGTGCACTGTATTGGGTGTCCGCCATTTTGTAGTGTCCGGAGCCTGAGAGAATTACTCCATTCCCTACATTCGTTCACTCGTTTTTACCCACAATGCACTCTGATTTTTAGTGTACATTCGATGTCCTCACTCACTATTTCCCATGATACAACACGAGACGACCGCTTAATTAGAATCAGCTGGAGGAGAGTGACCGTTAATGCCATAAATGCACGTTTATTCACTTGTGTTTGTTCTTGTTGATAGATATTTTCGTGTTTTTGAGAATAAACAGATTAAATGAATGTTATAGACAGTGGTGCTTTATTTTAAACATATTAAATAATTGTATTAAACATAATAAACGTTAAAGTAAATAAACGTGGCAAACAGTTGTTTTGTTCTGTTTATTAAAAACGTGACCAATAAGAAGAAAATTAACTAGCACATCATTGTCCGAAATTGTTCACTCATTTTTATTCACTTCTTGCCTATATAGTGGACTCAAATGTAATTTGCTATATAGGGAATAGTGAAGTTAATATTAAAGATCGGGTATCATGCTAGTCATGCATTCTGACTCTTTTACACTGTTAAAGAGTCAGAATGCATTAAGATGGGCTGTGCTGCGCTTTCTCTCTCACCCACAGTGCTCTTGCAGGGATTTTTGCAAAATTAGGGATGCCACAATTCTCAATATAACATTGAACCGTTCGGTACGACCTCCATGGTTCAATACGTGAAAGTGAATTGCGGTTTTCCGGTTTGGGTTAAAATTATTTCTGTGCGCTTAGTTACACTCTGAACTGGCTCTGTCCGTGTTTGTCTGTGCTCTGAGATAGATAAACGGATCCCCAGGAGTAATATCTAATAGCGAGTGGTGGTCGGGCGGCGAAGCATGGCTGCCTGCAACATGAGAAGCGATGGGCTGTTGAGTATAATACTTTTATTAAAAGTGATAATGTCCGAATTTGGCACATCAAGAATGTATTTTTACACTGCATACGAAAGCAGCACATTCGCGTTGCTCTCACCCAGCACATGTAGAGCTATTTAGCATTGCATTTCTTCCACTTTATTGCAATGGAAGTGGCGCACCTTGCTAATATACAATCTTTGGCCTTTCCCATTGAGCGCTGGTGTTTGCACAGCACGTTTACTTCCATTACAGCAATCGCAAGTTTTGCATTACGTTATTTGAAATACTCTGATGCGCAAAGTGTTTTTTTTCTTCTTAACTTTTTACTGTTCCTGTCACATAAGCATAGAATAAAAAAAACACTTTAATGTGCCAAGCCATCCGAACCATACCGAAAACCGTGGGTGAAAAACCGAGGTTCGTATCGAACTGTGGGTGAGCTGTATTGTTGCATCCCTAGCGAGCATATAAAAAAGCACATTCTCACCACGTATTTTATAAGCCAGATTGCTTTCTGAAGCTCTTAAGTTTTAATAAAGTTTAACTTCAGGCAAGCCAAGGTGAAACTTGCGTTGAAGCGCGCAATGATGCTCGCCACGTAAGCGTTTTGACGTTTTCCCCCGTTTTGGGAGACGCGTGTGCAGTCACCAGAGACTCGCAGTGCAAAGATAAGCGCTTACAAACCTAAAGACGCAACACACTAAAAATGCACATCTAATAGAGTGAAGAGCGATAAAGACCTACAGTACAAACCCCATGAACACCAGTTTATTACACCAGTCATATACTGTACTCTCATTGTCTGTACATATATTCATACTTCAGTGTTATACTTATTGTCTTTCTTTCTTCTTTATACACATGATATAGTAAGAAGATAAATATGAATAAATTATAAATCAGAACTTAATTTGACATCTTTAGTACATTTTCATAACTTGCCAGTTTTAACTATGGTGAGCATTTAAATGAACTTCATTTACCATGAAATAAAATGACTCATTCTGTGAAATAGATTTTTGCCCATTCCGCCCACCTCTACGTCTGTGTTTTGTTGGTAATCGCTGTGTACGTGCATAATGTACAAAACACGAAGGGATTAATGTGATGATGTGTTGCTTGCTCTTGCTGTAGTTCCATCCCACTCTTCCCACTAGTCCCAGCTCTAGCAGCTTGTGTTTTTCCGGAAATAATCGTACAGCTGTATCTCTCTTTTATAAATTTGATCAAACGAATTACAATCCTGATCTGCAGGTGGTGCTCACACGCAGCTGGTTGGCCATCCGCCACCAACTTGCACAAGAAGTTCGCGATCAGGACGTTAGGCAGAAGCTGTAGATTAACGCTAAAATTAACATTACATTAACGCATTTTACGGACGCTTTTATCTAAAGCGACTTCAATTGCATTATACTATACATTTGTTTCTGAGTATGTGCAATCCCTGGGATCGAACCCATGACATTGGCGTTGCTAGCGCTGTGCTCTAACCACTGAGCTACAGGAATTACGTTAGTGCTGGATATATGTGCTTTTAGAACTCTTAAAGGAATAGCAGCCATTCCCATCCATTATATGAAGCACAGAAAGACTCTCCTTTATTGTTCTGCTCAAGAACAAATCTCACCTATATCTCGGATGGCCTGGGGGTGAGCAAATAAACCGCTCATTTTATTTTGATGGTTAACTATCATTTAGACATTTAGCAGACGCTTTTATCCAAAGCGACTTACAAAGAGTGTAGGAGCAATAAGCGATATGTCATACAGGAGCCATAATACATGAAGTGCCAATACAGAGTTACTGGTTTCAACAAAAGCTAGACCACTACCTGTTGAGAGAAAGGGTTAGTGTTTTTTTTTTTTCATTTGTCTGTCAAGTATTCACAGAAGAGATGGGTTTTAAGTAGTTTTTTAAAAGTTGTGAGAGATGTGGTTAAACTATCACTTTAAGTCACTTTTATTAAAATGCTACAGACCGTTTCATCACACGCTAGCTTCCGGTTTGTGTTTGGCTAGTGTCTAGTAATATAACTATTTATATTATATTTCATTTATGTTAATATTAATTTGTATTATTATTTCACTGTATAATAATTGTATTAAATCAACGATTTCTTGAATTTTGTTGTGTATTCGTTTTATTAAATAAACAATTTGTTGAATGGGTCCTGTATTTGGTCGCATTTTAACAAAACGTATGGTACATTGACATCTAGCGGTAGAGCTTGGTATCGGAGTCTAAATTCTAAATATTGGAGAGACAAGTTAAGCCAAGTAACGTCTTTTGATTGTTATCAGAAATAATCTACAGGCACTCTATTGTTTGTGAATGTGTACCGGAAGTTCAGTTGGGGTCACAAAAGTGCACATGCACAGTTACGTTTGTTTATGTTGTTAAGATGAAACGGTCAATAGATAAAAACATTACTGGTGTGCATCTTGAGACAAAACAATGAAACTGACATATTTTAACATATGTCAGGGCAATTTGTTTTCAGTTAAGACAGCTCAAACTTTCACTTTTAAGTCTGATTTGAACACATTTGTGTTTTGTCCTTACCTGAACTCAATATGTTTTAAATGGAAGTTTCACACAAAGTCCATGTCTTGTAAGTAATATATCTTAGTAATTGTCTTCCTTTTTTATTATACTTGTCTTGTGTCATGTTGATGTCTTACACCGCGAGCTTGAGGGAAATTTAATTCCTCTCTATGTCCTGTACATATAGTAGTATCGATTGACAATAAAATAAAAAAATGCTAAGTTAATGAACAGTGTGCTTATACTGTGCAAAAAAACAATGCCTTCAGTAGGCTTCAGATATGTTTGACATCCAAAGAAAAACATCCGGACAAGCTTTATTATTTTACATCTAAAACATCCAATACAGATTCACCATTTTGTCCTCTACATTAAATTTAACTAACTGAACTGAAACAGTTTAAAAAAATGTTTTTTAAAGGCAGTATAATGCATCCTCTGTTTTATTATCATGAAGTTTCATTCATCGTACAGATGGCCACCTACACACACACACACACACACACACACACACTCACAGATGAGGGTCTCTCTACCTCACTCCATCAGCATATTTAAGACTGCCTGCAGCACAACAGGAAATTGCATGAAAGCGTTTTTTGTAATAAGAGGAACCAATTTACTGCTTTTATAAAAATTTCACAAAAAGCATTTGGACAGACTAGAAACCTTCACCACAACTAATATTTCTCAGTCATTATCAGCCAAACTTGTCAGAACTAGTCTGCCCCCTGTCATAATAACGGTGTAAGTTGTAGCTTGTAGCCAACACCACATGGCAGTAGTTTGTATTGAGTGTGGTGCTGTTGTATTTCGCCTCAGTTTTTGGTCTACAACCAATCCTCAGTTTATTCAGTTAAGCCAAAAAAGGTCTGCTCTAAATATGTGACCCAAATATTAATGCATCTGATATAAATATAGTTCTCAAGGAAAACGGAGAGTGACATGAAACTGAAATATTGTATACACATTGTATTTGTATCCCCATCAACACAAACTACTGCCATGTGGTGTTGGCTACAAACTACAACTTACACCGTTATGACAGTGGGCAAAACTCTAGTTTGAACCGGACCAGCTCTGAAGGGCCAACCAAGATTTCTCACATCCAGCCAATGTGAACACTAATTATAGCTGCGGTGAACCCTAACATCTCATAGAAAACTGTGGTGACTGGTGAGACATACACACCATTGCCCATCTTTGCACAATTCTCTCTTACAGATCTTCCTCACATTACAGCAAGCCTAAAATAAACAGCAGGCAAAATGAAAAGGATCCCGGCCATAACACTTCAATAAGGATTTTGAATGACCAGTTTCAGAGACCTAATGATATGAGAAGATTTGCGGAGGAATGCTGACTTGAGTCTTTGAGAAGACACCAAAGGCAAGCATTCTCACTGCCACCATTTTCAACTCTTCAACACCATTTTCACACGCTAGCTTGCAGGAGATCTTGGATTGGTTCACTTAAAACACATCTAAAGAAACGTCAGCATACCAGAGAGAGACACGCTGGACCACATTCCCCAAAAGCGCTTCATTAAACAGAATTATAAAAACGAAGAAACCAAAAATGAGTGACCCACCAAAAGGTATTTCATTGTTAATTTAGCCAAACTGTGACCTTTTTATTCAACCAACCAAATTCAAAGCAGATATAATGTGTGCGTATTATAAAAAAATCTCTAGATCATAAAACAGGCAAACAGCATTGTGGGTAGGAGGGTCAACAACTCAAAAAAGTACATAACTGGAAAAACAGAGGATAACAGGCATTTAATTTGTAGTGCATTTCATTGCTCAGAGACAACCGTGCGTCCGAAATCGCAAAAATGAGTATGAGGAAAGCTGTATTCTCAGATCATGCAGACTCGATAGGTAGGTACTTAATTTAACAGAATGCACTGTCATAATATGCGATTTCAGACGCAGCGAACCACTATTCCCATAAGCAGCATATTTACATACAATACTGCCTTTTATGATGTAAAGCACGCAGTGGTATAAAAACAAAACGAACAACATAAGCATTTCAAAAATATCCCCGCAGTGGTATTCTTGCAAAAAAAAACGACACGCCATCATTTGCCTTAAGACGTTGCATGTAAACCTGTAAAATTTCCTTCATACCAGAGTCTGGTGTGCTTCAATGTCACTGCATGCTCAATGCATTCCAGCTTTACTGATTTAAGCCTGATGGTAAACTCTGTCGGGCCGAAAAGACCTGAGAATGAAACTTTCGTCCTCCAGGCAAAGGCCTGATGGATGACGTTTAGCATACCGATGATGCTGAGGATTTCACCTTCAGACGACATATCAGGACAAATGAGGACAGACTTGAGAAACTCCTGTGAAAGCGCAATGCATACCGTAGATTTAGTTTTTACTCCAGCCCAGTATACATACAGTACGGTTTCTCTCTCTCTCCCACTATGTCACGCACTCATTCCCTCAAACACGCAGACACCGGAACCAGTCTCTATGACAACCCCATGTTGCCACAGCTACAGAGTGAGATACTGAAATCAACAGGGACTGACTCACTTCCTCTCCCACTACTGATGTGTCTCTGTGTGCATGTAATAATGAGTGCACCGGCAGAACACAATCTTCATATTCTCCAGAAGACCATAAAAAGACTAAGTTAGGGCAAAGCACAGCATAAACTAATAACGGCAATCCAAAGGACAGGAGAATAATGGACGCGCTAAGCACAGGATAAGTACTTTGAGAAGTAATTTCCTCATTTACAAAGGCAAGGCTTGCGAAGACAAAATCGCTATTGCTTCTGATTGTGGTTAGGAATTTGAACACACCCCCTAAATGACTCTTTTGCGAACTCAAATCATGCGGCTTGTTGAGGGTGTGCCGTCACTTCTATAAATGTTTGGACTAATGAAGTTAAAAGGTATAAAAAGATTTAGAAAATCGCTCCGGCGGGCCATGCCGGGACACGCAGGAAGATTTCAATCACCCACAATCACGTAAAAAGTAATCCTGTCAGAGACACTAAACAGACCTGAAGCTCAAGTAAACTGCTATTTTAACAGAACCTCGCTGAAGTAACAGCATCCCAAACTAAAATAGTTGTCTTCTACACACAGCAGAAAAAGAAAGTATATACATCATTTGCATTATAACTGATCCATTCTGAACAGTTAAAACAAACTGTGCTTTTATGAACTGTCGAGACAACCTTCAAGAAAAGACATGTGGTATTTCCCATTGAGGCAGAACCAAACAGGATGTGTGATCTACACGTGTTGAAAAAAGAGATCTGACCTTTTAGCCTCTTCCAGGTGGCACAGGTATTCATAAGCCATGTTCTGCTGTCTGCGCTCATCCATCTCCTCGGCCGTGAGCCGCTCCACGCCATCCAAAACAGCTAAAATAAAAAAGGCAGACATCTTAAAAGTGGGGAAACACATCAAAGAGCCATCAACGATCATTTACTGTAATGTGTTAGCGATTCAACTATTCCACCAAACAATTTCACGTATTCAAGCAAATTTATAATACATAACTTGTCATGACTGCCTGACCTTAAGATTTGTGATTATACCACGTACTGAAATAATTGATGGTGCTGCTTAATGTCATGGAAAAAGAGGAAAACTATTTATTACTGCAAATTGCCGCACATATTCCAGACAGAAGCAGAAAAAACAAGAACACTTTGGAAAAACACCTTCGGCTGACAGCTCTGGGATGATCTACACGGCAGAGATAATGTATTAAACAGTTCTAATGTCAGACAATCTCAAAGAGTTATGCAGTAACGTTTCAATGTCATCTAAATTATAGTAATCCACTTTATGCGGGTCAAACCGATGTGGGACTGTTTAACACATCGTTGGACACATTAAATTAATAAACCCGCCCGCATATCTAGTCTCATTGACAGGGCTTATGCTCCTTTACTCGTGTTTTTAAACACAGGTGTAACGGAAAAAAACATTTTCTCTGAAGAATCACAAGTCTATTTTTAGAGTGGGCTAGCCCCGGACAAAATGTAATATTAATGTTCAAATTAAATGATGCTGCCACAATAATGCATTTCTACATATGTATTAATCGTATGTAACTGTCATCATTTATTCACCTCATGTCATTCCAAACCTGTATATGACGATATTCTGTGGAACACAAAAGACGATATGCGAAAAGCAATGGGGGCCAATGCTGTTCAGTAACCAACAATCTTCAAAATATCTTCTCGTGTAATGTGCACTGCAAGCTCATACAGGTTCCATACAGGTTGAATGACATGAGGTTGAGTAAATGATGAAAGAATTTTAATTTTGGTGTGACTTTTCCCTTAAAATGATAACAGCATGAACGCTAAAGAATATACACCCCTCCAACAAGATCCAACAGCTGATGTTGGGGTGTTCAGACATACAGTACAAAAAAACTGAAGAGGTTCCCTCCTTCTGGAAAACCGAAATGTTTTGAATGACAAAACAAGCGGACTGACTGCACTTTTCCATTGCATTTACAGACAATTTAATAGAAAACTTAAGTCTGGCAGGCTTCAGTCAGTGAGGCGTGCACTTTCTGTTAGGACCAGAAACAGTTAACAGCCTTTCCTCTGGCAAAGTCCCTCCAGAAATAACAAATGGGGGATTCACGTACATTGGGTCAAACTGAAACAAGTTTAGGACGATCGTTTAGCGCTTGAATTCAATTTTACGTTTGCCCTTCATTGGGGCGTTTATAATGATGCTGGGCGTAGTGCTTGAAATGTTGCCTGTTCGTGGACATTATGTTCATACAATAATAATACATATAGAGCATTCTTGACGGCTAGAAGGTGAATATTTATGCAATGAATAATAATCAGGAAATTTAACTTTTAGACAGCAGCTTGCCAGCTGTTTCATGCTTAAATTCTAATCTAAAGTAACACATTGGTCACTAGCAGAGTTGGGAAAAAACAGAGCATAACAAGTTCCTTGTGTACAATTACAACAGAAAGGATGAAGGCTTTGTTTAGTTGTTCAATAAAAGTTGTCCAAGTTTCTCGCTCGGGTCTATGCCACATACATCAGATGTATAATGCGGAAGTTGTTAACCATGCCGATTACATGCATGCATGCATGACTCTAAACTTGTAAAAACTGATCACCAACTGCTTTATAAATCCACTGAATGGCACTGGCTTGAAATGAAGCCCTCGCATAAATGAAACGAAGAGACTTCTCGCATATCACACGTAGCTACTTTCAATGAAGGTGAAAGGCAAGGTAGAGATCCACCTAGAGAAAACTTATAGAGCTAAACACTTACAGCCATATCGAGGTCGGAAACCATCTGCCTCGTCAGAAGTTGACATGTTCTCAAAAAGTTATGCTGCTTTATTTCCCTTTGAGTTTTCGATGCTGAAATTTGTGTCCTTAATCTTTAGATTTTGAGAAGGCACATCGGGCCGCCTTCTTTCTCCGTTGCAGTCTCGGCGACTTTTTTTCTTGAAAACCTATTGATGTCATGGGCGTGTTCCTTCCTAAATCCTGAAGTATGCGTTTCAGGGAAACACCCATTTCACAAGTATCACTTCAAAACGCTGACTGCTACTGCAGCGCCCTCTGCTGTGCATAGCCTGGCAAAGCACACCCGGCACATTACATTAATTTATTTAAGGTCATTTATTAAGGTAGTATATTGTTAATGTGGATTTTTTTATTTGTGTTGCCTTATTTCTGTATTTTAAGAGAAGCCATATTTTTATAAATATGGATCAGGCACACAGACATTCCTTTGTTGGAAAAAAAAAACAGGAATATTGTCCCTATTTTTTTGCAAGGGGTCTGTTTGATCTTATTCTACATTTTACTACATCTAACACGCCAATAGATGTTGTGTAGAACATGGGGAGGGAGTAATTATCCAGCATTAATTATTGAACATGCTCATTTTGATTTAGCATAATTGTTCTTTGCAGTAGCTGACCTAGTATAATCCATAAAACTAAGTTAGGGAGGGGCTTATGAGTTTATAAAATAGACAGTGGGCATGTTAAATAGCCAGTAAGTTATCCAACCCTTCAGACCTCCAGTGTGTCCAGTAATTGTTGACACCAGGCAGCTCGCACAACTCTGAACCATGGAGAACTCAGGAATACTGATAGGACTGATGATAGTTGGGCTCTTTACGGTCATATCGAGTGGAGAAGTTTCCCAGGAACTATCTTCAGATAACACACAATTGTCCCAACAGGATGTTCAGAGAGATTTTGTGAGTATTTGCAAGATAAGGTGTCCTGTGGTTTCAATGTTTTGTTGTTTATTGGTAATGTGATTTTTGTTAATGTGGGTTATACATATATAACCCAATTATATGTAAACCAGACTTTTTGTGTGTTGAAAAACTGGTTAAAATTTGCTTACGGATTCTACTTTTTGCATAGTTTGATGCTATGGGAGCACTTTTGGAAAAATACGCACCATCAACAGAGAAACGTGGCATTCCACAGGTACATCATTTCTCATCTTTTTGTTAACTTTATTTTCATTTATTATAAATAACTACATATTGGTCCACATAAAATTATTTCTCCCTTTCTTTAGTGTGCTGTTGGGTCTCGCTGTGCAATGAGAATGGGTGCACGCTTTGGGAAACTTTGTGAATGTGGCGGAGGATCTAACTGTAACTCATTCCTCCTGAGATGCATCTGAATCACTATATATAAGAAGCAGTCTTCGCACTCCCTGACGATTTTTAACTTTTCTTAAAGCTGTACATCCATGCGCCATTGGTGAGCTACAGCAGGTTACGTGGAAATGCATTTGCAAATTCCACTACAAAATCAATAAGCATTCTTTGAAACTCTATTTACATGAGCATGTGGCGAAGCATGATTTTCATCTCTGTGTTTACGGACATAAATGGTTGTCTTGTGTGTCAAATAAACATGACGATTCTTTTGCTCAGTTTCTTGTCTTCTTGGATTAGCTGCTTATCCTTCAACAAATCAGAGGAACTGACATTAATTTAATGATTTGCTAACTTTAGTATATTTTTAACTTTTCAGACTAAACACCTGTTCGTTCAGAAATTGAGTATGTATTTTTTTTATGAATGGCACCTATTCGTCCATATAGGTATGATGGCTTAGCAGCTATTTGAAGTGGTTTCCAGTGTACTGAACCCTGTTATATCCCTTCACAAGATACCAGATAACCACTATATTATAGCATTTATATATCTAAATGCTTGTTTCTATTGGAGTACCACGTGCAGTGCTGTGTCTCTCAAGATTAATGTTAGTTCATCAACGCATCCATGATTATTGTCTCTCTTGGGGGTTTTACAACCCAATGGTACAATAGTTAACTCACTCAGTGTGATCTAGGCCCTCATTCTATTGATCTTGAGGAAAACTGATTTCCCATGTCCACAGTTAGCAGTAACTTGAGCCTAAACTAATAAAGAAATTATCCTTAACACAACAAACAAAACTCAATAAATACATTTCTAAGGCTTTGTGATTAGGAATAGCTAACTCAATAGAGGCCACACAATATATATCCTTCTATCCTTCCAAGGTATAATAAAAGTATATTGGCAATAGCAAATAACATTTTAAATATTTTATGAGGGGATTTTTACACACATTAAACAACAACATTCAGAGTTAGGTTTTAATAGGATTAAAAACAGCCAAATGTAGAATAATGCACTTATTGGTTTGATTATTAACGGAGACCCTTGGTTGTAAATATTTGTTTTATAAAAATATTTGTATAAAATGCCAACGATTGTGAGACAGGTGAGTCTTAATTTGAACCTTTCTGAACTGGCTGCAGTTTATTTAATGTATAATCAGTTTATTCTAAACTGTTAATTAACTTTAAATCAAGTTTTATTGTTGTGATTATTTCTGATGATTATTTTATTTATTTTTATGTAAAGCACTTTGAATTACCATTGTGTATGAAATGTGCTATATAAATAAACTTGCCTTGCCTTTCATATAAGTTTTTTATTTCATCTATATTTCAAGTATTTTACATTCATCACTGTGTCTACCAATGCACCCGCTTTGTGACTTACATCCAGCTCTGTAACAAGACGGCAGTCTGAGAAAAAGAAAATGTCAATATACTGGTGGTTGAGAGCACAGCTTTGTAGTCCATTTCTTGAGGTATACGGTGAGTTTATTATTCCCTTGAGATATACAGTGGTAAATAATTTATGTGTCCTATATCAAACACGCACTTTGCTTGTAATGGCCCCAGAATAAATATGTTTAACTTCATAAGTCATAGGGCCAAACGGCTGAATTATTTAGCGTCTAAATGAATACATATAAAATTACAGTACATAACTCTATATCTGTTCTTTGTACCTGCATTCGACTTGCTGCACTCCTGTGTTATTCTTTACTTTAATGTTCAACAACAGCCAAAAGCACATTGTTTTATATCATAGATATGTGCATTGGTTATTGTTATTATTTCAGCACCACATTGTGTCGAACGACATTCTCACACCAATTTGTATTGTGACAATAGTGCATTGGATACTAAATGGTCTTTATTTTTGTAAGTACTACAAAGTTTTTAGGTTGTATATTTCAATCATTGTATTCAAATGAATTACAGGATCTTCAAGAATTATTTTAAGATAAATTAAGGACATACATTACTTATGATTAATTGCATGTCTGAATTTCCTGGACTGCTGAACTCATACAGTGTGTACCACGAGGCATGTTATTAATCTGCTATCCTTAATTAACTCGACAGAAATTTTAACCAATTCAAGATAAATAGCCCTATTACAGAATTCATAATCACTCCATTAACAATTTAATCACTAATTTTTGTTAGTCACCCAATATCTGAGAAGAAATAAAACTTTGTTTTACTATTGTACACCCCTCTGCTTAGCCCATTTGAAAGAAATGGTTTAACAATGCGCTATATAAACGTGAAAAAGGTCTTGCATCATTTAACCTGAAGTCATTTCAAACTTGCATGCCATTTTTCTTCTGCAGAACACGATAGAAAGATATTGTGGACAATGGTAACAAAACAACACTGGCCCCCATTAACGTCCACTGTATGGCCACAAAAGCACAAAGACATTTCTTAAAATATCTTCTTTTTCACATAGTCGCTGTCCTTCTGAAACCTTCAATGTCCAAATTCCCTTTTTTCAGGAAATGGAAAAAAACACTGTGTTTTTTAATGATTACATGCTGTGTTGTCCAAATTTACAAGCACTTTTAAATACTTTTCATTGGTTAGATATTTGCAAAACAGTGACAAACAGAAAGGGTGATTAATAATAATGATTTATGGCAAAAATATAAAATAAATCACAAAATATGGAGATACAAGGTTTCAGAAGGACAGCAGCGATATACAAGTTTTGAATGACTTGAGGATAAATAAAGGATGACAGAACTATTATTTGTGGGTGAACTATCCTTTTAATGAAGGTTCGTATAGGGGTGCCATTTAAATTGAGCACTAGAGGGCATTGTTTACCGATTATGAACGGTTTTTGCGATAAGGATCCTATTTTTTTTCATTTAAAAGGCCTTACCCACACGTTCATGCCCAAAGACATTACAAAGCCCCATAATATTCTAATAAGTGACTTTATATTGAATTACATTTGTCTTGAGCACAAGAGAAGATATACTTCCAATAATTTCAAATGATAAAGCCTCAATCCTCAAAATGTAATTAAATTGAACCACAATGTAGTTATTTTATGTCATCAGAGGTGCGACGTTCAAGCAAAAGGATAACAAGGCTGAACAACTGAAGCCGTCTTTTCCAATGTTTCAAGTCTTCAATAGGCCTGGAGGAAAATTGTTAGCGAGAGAATGAGCGTGTCATTAGATCTCCAATAATCAGCTGCTCACTTCTTTAATTATGTATGCCGTGTAATTATGGTTCTGTGGTGCTTGAGAAGAAGGATGGCAAAATAAACCAACATGTCTCTTTTTCAAATAGCCTACTCTTTGATGGAAACTCAATTTAGTGATGTAGAGCACATTGCTTGACACTGGTGTGATGGGTAAATGAACAGCCTCCGTGAGTCACTCAGAGATTTCCGTGCGGTCCATCTGCAGGCTGATTAACTTTCACTCATCAATGTATCCTGTTTATATCCTCCAGATCCTCTCTGCCCTGTGACAAGCTGACCAGACATGATAGCTTCTCTGAAGACGATACATCTTTTGTGGTTTCTGAGATTTCTGTTATATAAATAAGTCAAATTTAGGTGTTTATTGATTTAAAGTGCAAAGAAAACACTGCTATGGTGTAGACCTTCTTATGTAACCAGATAACCTCCTGCATGTACATTGTAGAGAGAGCTAATTCAGAAAACCTCTGAATTTGTTTGTTAATAATTGCATTTAAGGGAAAGGAAACGTATAGAAAAATCCAGATAAGCCTTTAAAAGATTTATGTGACACTATCGTTTCATTCTTAAAGTTTAGGGTTTTAAAAAGTTTTTGACACTGCTGTCTTCTGCAGGAAAGGTGAAATCACAATTTCTTTCTTTGCATTGCTGGGCTGTTCCTGTCCTCCTCAGCTGGATGTGTTTTGTTTGCGTTAGCCTAAAGATGTAAGGCGTTTGGCTAAAAAGGATTTGAAGAGAGTGGGTGGAGTGGAAGCGGAGACGTTAAGCAATGTTATAAAGGTTAACACCACACACAGAAGTGCTATACAGTGCAATTAGAAAGATAAGCAACTCCTCATCAGAATAAATAAAGCTTTGTAGGCAGGCAAATGTTGAGGCAGATTTTTCAGAAACCCCTAATTACCTCACAGTGACGCACAACATCTCTTTCCAGAAACTCCTATTTCACTGATGATTTTGCCCCAAGCAGAAATGAGTGGACTGAAAAGCATTGCTGCAGATCAACTGAAATGCAACTCTTTGGTATAAATACAACCACTGCAATATGCATGTAAGAATAGTTGATTTTAAAACAATGCTTCAAAGGCTTCTTTGCTCTTTTGAGGTATCAGGAGTAAAGATTTGAGGATTTCATTATTAATCAACTTTAACAGGAAGCATGAAAAGACATCGAAAGAGACATGAGTGCAGCTGACAGCACGATTCCCAGCAAAATCTCTAAGAACAGAATGTCGCACTGCGTATGGTACATTTTACTGTGCTCTCTCTCTCTAGACATTTGCTTTTCATTTTCTTTTATTTGACAGGCCAGAATTTCACTTTGCAATAAAAAAATTTGGTCACATCTGTTCCATCAGTTATTCTCTTATTTTTTATTCTTTCCAGAATCACATGCAAACCTTTTTGGTTTTGTAACAGCTCTGTCACATAGAAAGCACAGATTACATTTGAATACAAAGCACCTACATTTTAATGCAAAACAGTATACAGCGCATAACTGTATACATGACAAATTGTTGCTACATGGGACAAAACGTCTTCTACAACTTTACAATAGCAGCATTGTAACTTTGTATTTAATCAGAGATGTATACATTTTATTTTACATTTTGTGTGGAGTGGAATACATCATTTCAGGAAAAAAAGAAAGGAATCACTCCAGTTTTGCATTTAGTCAGCATCTCTACATGTTTTGCTGTCATTTCAGCCACTGTTTGTTAAACTCCAACAAAAACAAACCTTAAAGGGATACTTCACCCAAAAATGAAAATTCTGTTTTCATTTACTCACCTTCGAGTAGTTCCAAATCTGTATAAATTACTTTGTTCTGATGAACACAGAGAAAGATAATTGGAAGAATGCTTATAACCAGATTTTGCACCCCATTGACTATAGTAGGAAAAATGTAAATTGTAGTCAAAAGTGCCCCAGAACTGTTTGCTGTCCTACATTCTTCAAAATGTCTTCTTTTGTGTTCAATAGAACAAAAAAGAATGAAGAAATTTTTCCTACAAGGGAGTCAATAGGGCGAGATCTGTTTGGTTGTGAGCATTCTTCCAAATATCTTTCTCTGTGTTTATCAAGACAAAGAAATGTACACAAAGTAAATGATGACAGAATTTTCATTTTTGGGTGAAGTATCCCTTTAAGAGTGACATAAAGATCATTCAACATCAATGCGATGAGAATGATAAGAAGCAGTCTTTTTCAATCCAATATTAATTTTTAAACTGTTTCAAGATTTGAAAACATAAAAAAATGTGACCAGTTTATCTCATTTCAATTTCTGTACGTAAATCTGTTCAGAATTTGGGGGGAAATGTTGTCAGTCATTCACATAGTGGAACAAAATAGGATTGTTTTATTTAAATACATGCCAATACATAGTAAATTTAGAAAAACTGAAAATATTTTGTGGTGGTCTCTTAGTTTTTTTCATACATACACGTAAAGGACACATTTCTGCTGTTATATGCATGTTCTGACTGTAGGAAGTTTGTTTAATTTTCACCTCTTTTATAAGCTTTGAGTTCAAGAAAGTGATCAAGAAATTAAAGAGAATGCAAAAAAAAATACCTTGATACGTGATTCCCACATTTTTACATTTTTTATAATCTGTTTTGACCCACTCTTCTAGAATCAGTGTTAGCTTACAATTTAGAATTTTACAAAACCCTGTTGACACAGTTCTCATCTGCATTCTCCTCTCTACTGATCATGACTTCATGGCAATGCTTCCCTTTGACAGATCTTTGACACTCAACTTGCATATTCCAAAATATAGATACATGCATCTGAGGGCTCACTAATAGGCAAAACCATTGCTGTTGGCTTAATGATCTATCTGGTTGGCTGGCACACGGGATAATCTTTACTTCACAATGAAGTGACCTGATTGAGTGTCTTTTAGTGTTCTGACATCCAACATTACCCACTGACCACTTCACAGCTTCATTGTATGGCTCGAGTCCCATTTTGGGGTTTTGGAAATGTAAACGCTTGTTTGTTGTCCTCTGGCATTCCGGCTTTTGTGTTTTGGGTCTCAGTCCCTCCCTCCGATATAATGGGGAGTCTGTGTTGTTCGAGTGACAAATGAGGGTCTGGCACTAACAAGGGACTTCTGGTGCTCTGTTAAAGTGTTGCAGCCCTCTGAGTAATTGACAGTTCAGATGCAGCTGTGGGTTAGTGAGTCCCCCTGTTGCTATGCTGAAGCTCCTCAGCTTCCCAACCTAAAACGTCCTCAGTTTCTGAAGAGCTGGTTTGATATAAATGGAAAAGAGACTATTTCTTCCAACATATTTTAGTCATCCAGGCCATCGTGTTTCTATTTGTGGTGATTGTTGTGGCTGCAAATAACATTATTTCACCAACTTAATGTGACACATGCATAAATACGTAGATATGCCTGCTCCTATAAACAATTTAAACATTAAAAAGGAAGGGGAAAGGACCATAATACATTTAGCTTGATCACTTGACGGCACACACCCACACAAAATCAATTCCAACACAAGGCGTTTCCAGCTCAGGAAACTAGATTCTCTCAAGGGGATTCACAAGGTAGAAAAAGAGTGGGAGATCATTGACGTGCCAGCCAAAGGAGAGAGACTTCATACATCTTTAAACCACAACAAATATGCCGGGATCTTGTTAGCGTTTGAGGGAATACATAGGCTAAATAAGCCTGGAAAATAATGAGTTTCGATCTCTCCCACACTATTGCTTCCTCTTTGAGATTTGCCTTCAAAGCATTAATCCCACAAACAAGGCTCTGGGAAGCTTTGTTTTAATGTAGTTCAATAATCTAAACGGGAGCTTGAAGGTGAGAGTTTGATTTAGAAAAGCTGTCAAACGTCTTCAGATGTTTTTTAACCTAAAGCCAAACCTAATAAGCGGGCGGCAAACCTTTGCCATGCTGAAAAACTGCAACAAACTGCCTTTTTTAAACTGTCAAGTCAAATTGTGAATGAAGTCATGCACAACAGTAGCAATGCTTATGTATGGTTTACTGCAATTGCCATTGTGTATTTTCGGTTCTGTTGCTCTCATCCATTCTCACACTTGGTCTGGATTTGACACCCTACGGCAATGCTGTCCTACCCGGTAATCGTCTTCTTCAAAATGGTCTACACTGTTATGACAGGAATGACACCCTCAGGACCTTAATTTAGCAGTGAGGAAAATTGTTCTGTGAATATTGTGATAGGAAAATAGGAAATATTTTGCTAACGCTAAACCATTCGATTGAAATTCGTATTTATGAACCTTGCAAAAATGGAATCATTCTTCTTGGAAGCAGATAGAAAACGTGCTTGTTTGATGTGAACAGTAAGCACAAGTAGCTGCGACTTGGTCATTATTAAACAGGTAAGAGTGTGCGCTGAGGGAGAAGTTTCTGACAAGCAATAATACATGCAGTAATTGGAATGTATGACTCATGCAACCCACAGAGAGCAGTGAGACAGAATGGATTCCTGCTTCCAGCTGACAAAAGATCACATTGAAGGGACTAAGACATGATCAAAGTTAAGGTTTGCTTTTCATCATATCATCAGGAAACAACATAAGGCCACTTCCTGTGCTCAGAATGGGATTAAAAAGTGAAAACGTGTAAACATCTTCGATGTGAGGCTGTTACAAGTTTGTTGCCCAGTGAATACTGACAATAGACATTATTATTTAAAAAAAAACATTAGGAATTATCACTTTTTTATAGCTTTGTCTTGAATATTTTTTAGATTTTGTAACTGCAAAACTACCATTGATACTTTAGAAAGTTAAAAAAATACTGCGCTTTTTTTAATTATATTTTAACAGTAACAATGAAATGTAAATGGGGTGAAATGGAGGAAAATTAACAGTTTCATTTTCCTGTTATTGTTACAGCCTAATTCAGTAATGGACCAGGATGTAGGATCAATTATTTTTGTAGCCTATTGCAATAAGTACTCTTAGTGGATTAGTAATCCTCTTAATATTACATATAAAATAAATGATTGTAATATAATGTGGGCTGGAAATGGGGGAACACTGGGGGACGCAGTCCAAGGAGTGAATCATAATTCCATAGCCTTCAATAGGCTATATGACATTTTCTGCATATGGTTTAAAATTCGGTCCCCTCGGCCATTTCCAGCACTGAATAAAATAAACATTATAAATGTGAGTCACATAGAGCAAAACGATAAGACACGTTAAACAAAATGTACTACAAAACATGGTTTGGCAGAAAATAGGGGGTAATGGGCTCTAAACATACCAGTAAATATTTTAATATGGCAAATTATTTTTATTTAAAACATATACTACAAAGCACAAATAAAAAAAAGAATGATTACTGTTAGAACAGCAGATTTTTTCCGCCTCTTGTTTCCCCTCTTGTTTTGGATATCAACTCGGCAACTTTACGCAATGAGTCATCGTCAGCGTCCTTATTACGCATGGACCAAAATCAATGTAGCCTATAAGGTGGAGCAAAACAAGTAGAGAAGTGAATGGTCTCTCGGTAGAGCAAACATAAGGTAACTGGACAGCGGGAAGTGTATCATTTGCATAACTTGAATCTCAGTGTGCAGGACGTGTACAGCCTTGACTTTGACGATGGAGAGCTACAAACTCTGGACAACAGCGATGGTATGCGCCGTGCTGCTGTCTTTTGTTCACGGTGCTGAAATCGACAACTTTGACAAAGAGTCTGACTTTGAAACGAGAGCCTTGAGAGATTTTTACCCAAAGGACCCAAATTTGACCAACGAAAAGCAGCTTGTAAGTTTCGCGCAATTCTTTGTCTTCTTTAGAGCAGAGTAAATGTAATTGTATAGTGCTTTATTATTGTTTCAAAAAATGTTTAAATGAATTAACCTGTAACAATTTCCATGCAAACGCGTTACAGCTCGGGGCTTTACAAGACGTTCTGACCAAACTGCAGACTAAACGGGTCTCATTTGGGAAAAGAAGTTTGGGCGCGTTCCCACAGTAAGTAACTAATTCTGTTTTATCTGAACCAGTTCAACATCACTGTTTGTCACTTAAAATGACACAATTGACATTCAAATAACTGCAATGAGATTGCATTTACGCATTTGGCACACGCTTTTACGCAAAGCGACTTACATGGCATTATACTTTACATTTGGTTCTGACTATGTGCAATCCCTGTGATCGAACCCATGGCCTTGGCGTTGCTGGCGCCATGCTCTAAGAGCCACAGGAAAGGCAGATTTAATGGGGTTCTTAAAGAATAAAACTATTCAATATTTAACCGCAATTTCATAGGATCAGATCTGGTTTGTGTGGCGACTTGAAATAATGGCAAATTGCTTTGTTAAATAAATGCAAGTGTCTAACACAGGTGCTTTGTTTTCATATCAGTGCGACGTCGGGGAGCAATGCGCCATCAGGAAAGGATCAAGAATCGGCAAAATGTGTGACTGTCCACGTGGAGCATTTTGCAATTACTTTTTGCTGAAGTGCTTGTAAAGAAAAAGATGGAATGTGAATTGGAAACACACATATATTACAGATATTTATACATTGTCATTTCTATTTTTATGATTATAAAGTGAGAAGAATAGATTAATTTAAAAGATTGTTGTATTATTTGCTGTTCTTGATGTGTGAAACCTGAATAAAATGTTTTTTGTTTTCTAAGGCAGTCTTTGTGTTTCTTAGTACCATAATGGAATATAAAATATTTATTGGATTGCACTAATTTACATTATCAACACTATTAATTGTATAATTGCAGAAAACTAATTTAATGCCACATACTGTAGGTACTTACACTGATTCGTGTATAATAAACTTTATTTTCAGATTTAGTAACTGATAAACATGATCAATTTGTTAATTTAGGGTATATATAAAGTGGAAATTGTATTATTCCACATTCATATTAAGACTATACAATTCAACCACAATAATGTGAGATGATGTAATTAAAATGGAGTGGATTTTGTTTTCTAATTCACCTCATTATGCTTTAATACCTTTTAAATTGGTGTGCTTTACACATCTCATTTGCATGCGTTCATCAAGATGAAGGTATAAAGCGGATAAGAAATAAATGACGTTTCTGTATTAAAGCCTCTGACTCATAAGCAAGGATGAGGAAAAAGTGCAGAGACAGTACAGGCTGTCCCATGATTACTTCTGCCTGAGTCCAGCATGCAGCCAAGCAGCAAAACACCCAAATTCCCTGAGATGTCAGTCAGAATCTAAACTTAAATGTGAGCTTTCACTTCTTGTTAAGTTTATTTATGTTTATTAATATTTTACAGATGCCAAGCAGAAGAGCACAGAAAACTGCACTCTGGGGTCATTTATCATTATACAACATCACAGTCTTATACAGACTGTACACATTTTTACAAATGTCTTAAGATGTTTTAATAATAAAATGGTGACAACATTTATAGATATTTTGCATTTTTAAATGTTTTTCCCTTTTATCCAAGTTAAGCATATTTAACAAGGTTGTCTGACAAATGAATGTAATCTCAAATATCTCTACATAGGACTTAATGCAGACTAGAGGCATACACAGAGTGCAATTTTATTCAAGTACCTTAAAAACACCACTTTTGTGGTGTTTGATTTTATGTCATAACAATTTTTCATTATGCAAGTTATTCATTTGGTTGTAAAATTGCATTAAGGGTCCTGGAAAATAAACTGTTTACATCTGATGTAAATGTGAGCAAAGCTGTGTGTGATGTGTAATAAAACTGTCATTTGCGTATATAACAGAATTAGATCTGTTCATTGTATTTACATGCGATTAAAAAAATGACCACAGAGACTGTAAACCCAATTAACCATTATACTCAAACCCCTACGAAGTCTGATAGGGGAATCTATCCGAATAAAAGACACAAAGAACATTTATTTTGTACACACAAAAAAAAACTGTAAAAAAAGTACTATAATTTGAAGATGATTAAATCTGATCACACTTAGCAGTTTATTTTGATAAAATATAGTGAGATCTGAATTGTAAAAGCAACTACAATACAAATATTGTCTAATTAGTCAAATGTAAGAAAAAGCAATCTGTATCTTTCTCTCAAATTTTGGTGTGCTCTTACGAATTCAGAGTATGACACAATGTAAGTAAATTGACTACAATAAGTACTGTGATACAATAAACCAAAAAATGACACTCCACTGGTTCTCAATATTTCTGCTTTTACATTTAACATTGTTTTTAAACTGATGGCAGTCAGTGTTTTATTTTCATTTGACAACATCTGCCTACAGGTCCACAACTGTGGCAGTAAATGCACACGCTCGATATAACCA
Organism: Triplophysa siluroides; assembly: GCA_006030095.1. Classification (NCBI taxonomy): domain Eukaryota; kingdom Metazoa; phylum Chordata; class Actinopteri; order Cypriniformes; family Nemacheilidae; genus Triplophysa; species Triplophysa siluroides. The sequence goes on from VCII01000702.1 coordinate 1,145,980, forward strand.
GGCCAAATCAGTTACATCAAAACAACTAGCGTACACAAAATCTGGATATCGAGATAACAGGAAAAGCTTTATAATTTGCACATAGAATTCCAATTTAACTCTCAAAAGATGTTAGAAACAAGGAAAACAAACTTGGTTACGTTTGTCCTTCGGAATTATCCTAAACAAGATGTGAACATTAAAATGCTGTTAGCGTTGATAAAGAAAATCCATGTTTACTCTTTCCACTTGTACACTGAAATATTCCAACTGTATATCACCAGCAGCAAAACCATTTTTTCTCGATGTAATATTTTGGCAATAAATAAAACAAATTTAAATCAACTTATTTAAATTGAACTAACTAAAACAGGCTCAGCAGCTGATTTAAACCACGTAGGAGCTCCACAGTTTATAACTCTTTTTAAGGTTAGATATAACTGGGTTTATAACAACCCTTATTGATCCCTATCTAAACCTGGCAACCAAAAACAATTGACACTTTTAAGAACGGCAGCGGAGAACATCTTGTCGAAATTAAACAAGGCTGCCACTGAATCAACAAATGTGTATCGTAACCCTGGTACCACTCTGGACATTTACTGGTCTTCCTGAAAAGGGTAGCACAGAGCCGGGGGAAAACCCTGACTCCTGGGCTGTTCATCCAGCAGAACCAAATCTTCTACGTCTTGTCCTCTGAACCTACGGCGGCAAACTTTCACTGTCACTTTATGTCCTTGAAATACTTTAAGCGCCTCCTTGGAAGCCATCGCTCTGGCGGCGCACTCATCGCGTCCATAACCCGTACCCATGTAGACGGTTTGGCAGCGCAGTTCACATACTTGCCCTTCTTTCTGAGTACGTCCCATAGGCAGATCAGGAATGTCTTTGAGTGGAACAAACACACAGTTAAGACTTGCCTTGCATGACTCCACACAACTGCGCAGGATCTCGAAATGTTCCAGGTTGGGACCGAAGCCGCCGGCAGACACAAGCTTCCATGCAACAGCCTTGTAGAGTCTATTGAAAAAGGGCTGATGTTTTGCAAGAGCCCCTGGTGGAGGACCCGATTTTACTGGATGCCCAACACTCCTCAGATGAGATTTGGGGTCTGTAAGTGATGGCATTTAGCAGTTTAGCAAAATGTGAGCAATAAATAATTAATACAAATAATTATTGATTATATTTTATTTACCTGAGCTGGCAGATCTTTTTGCTTTTCCCATGATTTCATCTCTGGTCTTCCACTCAGGGGCGTCTTTTACAGTGATTCCTTCTGCCATCTCCTTTACTTTGTCCATAACAGGTTGTGGATACCTGCATGAACCACACATTTACTTTTTAAACAAATGCATTTTTATGAGTATACAAATTTGAAATAAAGTTCAAAGTGAGACAACAGTCATATGGTGACAATTACCGACAGCCCAGAAACACATGGTTGGCCCAAACCATGGACAGAGAGAGCAGCCTGTCCAAACTAGGACTTGGAGTCCCGGCTTGGATTGTGGGAAAGACCTCAATATTGCGCAGTATGAACTCTCTTCGAGCATGCCATTGTTTATTCGTCTCACAGTGTGCTTTCAGTGATTCCACCCAGTTTGCAAGATGGGGATTCTGACTGAGAAACTCTGACACAATATCTCCTTCTCTCTCCGCCGCCATCACTAAGAAAATGAAGCACAACGTTAACCCACCTTAAGGGATTCACACAGTCATAGATATTAAAGTGTGTTCCACCTGTTAAAAAACAATCATTGTGTAAAAAGGACTGTCATGTTCTGAAGGCTGTAAATCTAGAAATGTTACCCAGAGACAGAAAAACATTCATCAGTGATTGCTTTGAAAATATAACGTTTTCAAGTGGACAACTCGCATACAAATCAGTATGTGGCTAGCTCAACGTAGTGACGTTAGGTGTTACATTCAATGTAGTTTAGGATTGCTTTGATATTGTGAATCGAGATTATTTTATAATTTAGCCGCAAATGATCGTGCTATTATTACTGAAAAAATAGATATTAACGATCTCCATGTAAGAGAGTACAACCTTTCTCTTGTAACAACTTTATTTTGGTTCACAGAGTCTAAACGGTCGCCCCCAAATGACTTCACGGGCTTTACTGAACGAAACAACCAACAATACAAAAACAAGAAAGTTTACAAAGGACTTTTGAGCAGGAACGAGCACTCTTTACCTCTAAATATATGTTCTGCGTTGACTCTTCATCAGCCGTAAGTAGTAAATATGATTTTGAAGTGTCCGAGTGGCTCTGGCCGAGCACTTCCCCTGTCGCGCTCGTGATTGCGTCATCAACATGTGACCAGGGTTTTGGCGCTGTGAAAAGAATCATGATATGAAGTTTCTATATGTGTTATTGTGTAGTTCATTTGATAGCGATATTTGACTAACACTAAAATGATCCATGAGTTACTGCTGGCATTGAGTGGGTATCCTGGGACCATCTTCACCTGGAATAAACGGAATGGATTGCAGGTATTTTATGCATAAGTCAGTGATGCACATTCTGTACCGTAATGATGTCATGATGCATTTATTTCTGTGTAGGGTGGTACAATTGCGGCAGTACTGAATGAAAGTGCGATGATAATGTACGTTGATAATGTTAAATATAAAATACACCTATTTTTCCATATTATTTTTTTGATAATATAAGATGGCCCTAAAAAGGTTTTACTATGCTACAGAGAACGTGTCGATCGGAATAACCATGGTACGGAATGATTATTATATTTATTTATTTATATATTTTTTTGTTTGTTTTATACTTATTTTTTTCTCTCTACAAGGTTTGTGGTAATATCAAATATGTATCTGTAAATCTCACACTTCCTAACACCTCTCCTAAAATGCTTTTATTCTGTAAAGCTGCTTTGCAACAAGGCAAAATTGTTAAAAGCAATATATAATTCAATAGTTTATGTTTGTTTGTAATGGTAAGTTAATATTATAGTAATATTTATGTAGTGAATAAGTGTTATTTCAGCATTAAATTAGCTTCTTTAAAGAGTGTTGCTCATCACAGGTTTCTCAGGACCTGCCGTTCCTCCACCCCAGTGAAACCAGTGTCCTCAATCGACTCTGCAAAATTGGCACTGACTATGTGCGTTTCACAGAATTCATAGAGCAACACACAGGTCACGTCCACCAACAGGTAAGCAGACTCGATTCTGCATGCAAACTGCGTTTTTATTTCCGCATTTTGCAAATAACATGACGCTGAATTGTGATTTCTTAAACATGTTTTTGTGGTCTCACCGTGTTCCACAGGAGCACTATTCCTCCCAACCGACTCAGTCTGGGCTTCACGGCATTTACCTGCGGGCATTCTGCACTGGACTGAACTCTATGCTGCAGCCTTATCGACAAGCCTTACTGGATCTCGAAAAAGAGGTTTTGCATTTGTAAAGTCATTATGATGGTTATAAAGTCATATTTGCAGATAATATTAAAGCTTTGACATTTTTCTAACAGTTTCTCGGCGATCCACACCTCTCCATTTCTCATGTAAACTACATGCTGGAGCAGGTATTTGTATTGTCATTATCTATAAAGTCTCAATACAGTTGAAATGTTTCTATTATCAGCATAACAATCTTAGTTTTCTAAAAATAGTATGGAAAAATGTACTTAAAGGTGCCGTGTGAAATGTTTTGGAGGATCTATTGACAGAAATGCAATATAATATACATAACCTTTCTTCATACTGTAGGTGTTTAAAGTTACTACTTAGAATGAGCTATTAGCAGGTTCCCTTGAATGGAATTTGACTCGCCATGTTGTTTCTACAGTAGCACTAAACTGACAAAATGCTGTACAGAGTGCCTTCCTTAAATATGTTATCTCCTTCGGCAAAGTAGTGAAAATGACATCGTAGTTCTGTTTCAGACGCTATAGTGGTTTGAAAGGGAGAGGTGGAGTGAGCTGTTGGTTGCAACCTCACCGCTAGATGGCACAACATTTTGTACACTGGACCTTTAAGTTGCATAATATTCTAGTGTTAAGTCTATGTTTTTGTAAGCATCGATGAAAGCAATGAAAATCTGACCTTAAGTTAACATGCTCACAGATTTGCCGACTTGGTTTCTCATCTAGAAATAGTACAGAATCCCAAATATAATTTTATATACATTTTATCTCATAACCTTTGATTTGTTTATATTTTTTCAAAATACTTATTTTCAAGTGTAAATCAGATTTGGAATTTCCGAATTTCAGTGTAGAAACATTTAAACCCCACTGTATATATTCTATATGTATATATTTAACATACTATTGTTTATTCTGTTGCTCAGTTTCAGCTTCTCTTCCCGTCTGCGATGGTTGTTGTGGAAACCATAAAATCCCAGAAGGTCTGTAGTATGATAGCTGCCACCAATTTTCCAAAAAATGATGGCTAGGAAACATCACCGTTGCAAAAATGTTCTTCCCTCACTCGTTTTTAACAGATTCACGGCTGCCAGATCCTAGAGACGGTTTACAAGCACAGCTGTGGAGGTTTGCCTCCTGTTAGAATGGCCTTAGAGAAGTAAGCTCACATCTGAAACCCAATCCTAACCCAATCCCGAGACACCTTTATGCATAAACATGCAATGTTATTTTCACTGCTCTAATGGCAGTGTGTTTTTTCTCCAGGATTCTTGCAGTGTGTCACGGTGTGATGTATAAACAGCTGGCTGCGTGGATGCTGCACGGGCTGCTGCTGGATAAGAGCGAGGAGTTCTTCGTTAAGCAGGGCCCCAGTGCGGGCGGGGCCGCAGCATCTCAGGAGGAGGAGGAGGAAGACCTGGGTATAGGTGGACTGAGTGGAAAACAGCTCCGGGAGCTGCAGGACCTGGTTAGTCACAAATTACCTGAATATGACTCTCCTGAGGTTCTGTCATTCAGGTCGTGACTTGTGATTGACCCGATTAAGGAAGATTTTTTTAATCCACAAATGGGAATCACATCTTGGTGTTTCCTGTGCCATGCTCTGCCAACTCAGCTACAGGAACATCATTCATTTTTCTTACTGGCTGTTGTAATGTCATCCCATTTTGTACATGTTTTCCTGTCTATTCCTGTCCTGCTCTGTAGAGATTGATTGAGGAAGAGAACATGCTCGCTCCTTCCCTGCAACAGTTCTCCCTGCGTGTCGAGATGCTTCCCTCATACATCCCGGTCCGAGTAGCTGAAAAAATCCTCTTCGTTGGGGAGTCGGTACAAATGTTTGAGAATCACAATCAGAGCCCGTCCCGAGCAGGTGAGTGGATGGCATGTGTCAGCAGCTGTTCCGTACTCGGAGCATTTGTGAGGGATTTTCTTGTTTAACACTGCCCTCATGTGGTTGTTCAGGGTCCATACTGAAGCATCAGGAGGACATGTTTGCCGCAGAGCTTCATAGACTCAAACAGCAGCCTCTTTTCAGTCTGGTGGACTTTGAGAATCTTGTTGATGGAACTCGGAGCACAGTCGCTGAGGTTGGTCTGATATCTAAAATGTTATGTAAGGATGAATCTTACAGAGCCTAGCCAGAAAACATACATTTTTTAGATAAATTTAATTAAATTCATGAAAAACCGTCTTAATACATAAAGTGTTTATTTTTATTAGTGTTTTATTTCTCTTTAATTTTGGAGTAAGTTTAAAGCACAACAGTCACACCAGATGAATTTATGTTTGTCCCTTTTTTTTATTCTGTAGCATTTATGGACATTAATGGTGGAAGAATCTGATCTCTTGGGACAGCTCAAGGTACATAAAGAAATAGAGAAGGCAGTTTTAATGTATGATACATGATACATATGGTTTTGCTTTTTAAAGTGTTATGTTTTTATTAAGATCATAAAGGACTTTTACTTGTTGGGTCGTGGTGAATTGTACCAGGCTTTTATTGACCTTGCACAGCATATGCTAAAAACCCCACCGTCTGCTGTTACTGAACATGGTATTCATAAAGATTTTACTATACATTTATACTATTTAATATTGATAACCTGTTTAATAATTTTTATCCACAAATTCGCAATATATTTTTCAGATGTCAATGTGGCCTTTCAACAAGCAGCTCACAAAGTTCTGCTCGACGATGACAATCTTTTGCCCCTCCTGCACCTCACCATAGACTACCAAGGGAAAGAAGGCAAAGGTATCGCCTGCACACCAACCGCATTCACATATTTAATACTTCACATAATAATTGGATCATTTCGCTTGCAGAGGCTTCTGGGAATCGAGAGGGCACCACTCCTCCACAGGAGACTTCTCCTCGTGAGGCTCCGCCCACTGGTTGGGCAGCGCTGGGATTGGCTTACAAGGTTCAATGGCCCCTGCATATTCTTTTTACCCCTGCTGTGTTGGAAAAGTACGTCATTTCATTTAAACTTTTTCATCTGTTTATTCAAATCGCATCAACATCATAGCGGTCCGCATGTTATATTAATCTGCTTTTTTATTCTTCGTAGGTATAATGTGGTGTTCCGTTATCTGTTGAGTGTCCGTCGAGTCCAGTCTGAGCTGCAGCACTGCTGGGCCTTACAGATGCAGCGCAAGCATCTCAAATCAAACCAGATGGATGCCGTTAAATGGAGACTCCGCAATCATATGGCCTTCTTAGTGGACAATCTTCAATATTACCTGCAGGTTATCTCGTAAAAAATAATAAATAAAGTAATAAAATAAAGAATGTTTTATATTCTGTAAATTATACTGCCATTTCCTTGATTCTTCATCAGGTGGATGTTTTGGAGTCCCAGTTTTCACAGCTTTTACAACAAATCAACTCCACACGAGACTTTGAGAGCATCCGATTGGCCCATGACCATTTCCTCAGCAATTTACTTGCCCAGTCTTTCATTCTGCTTAAGCCTGTGAGTGTCCAAACCAAACCTCTCTGTATCTCAAGAGTCATGCAGTGTGTTTAAAAGGCGCTTCATATGGTTGTAGTTTAATACTAAAGTGATCATATTATGTTAATCACTTGTAAATGTGAACCCCTTCTTTCTCATTTTCATAATTATCTTCTAGCTTTTTTAAATTTACAGTTCAGTTTTTTGACTAACAGTTCTCTTCTGACAGTCAGGGTTTGCAATGGTATTCTTTAAATGGATTATGAACTACTGAAATACTGAAAATGAGCTTTTTCATGACCCCTTCAACTGTTTCACTCTCAGGTGTTTCACTGTTTAAATGAAATTCTGGATCTGTGTCACAACTTCTGTTCCCTGGTCAGTCAGAACGCTGGTCCTTTGGAAGAAAGGGGAGCAGGTCAGCTGGATATTCTGGTTAAGGTAGGTTTGTCTGTGTCATTGGATTTTGAAAGTATTCCATAATAAAGATTGTATTACTGTAGTATGATGCTGTATTTTCACATGACAGGGTTTTAGTCGTCAGTCGTTCCTGCTCTTCAAGATTCTTTCCAGTGTGCGTAACCACCAGATAAACTCTGACCTGGCTCAGCTGCTGTTACGACTAGACTACAACAAATACTACACTCAGGCAGGAGGCACGCTGGGAAGGTAGGCCTGAGTAATTAAGATTCTAAGATTCATGCAAAATCTTTATCTAATGGCATGTTTGTCATCCTGTAGTTTTGGGCTATAGAGCAGAGTTTGAAGAGCTCAGATGCACACCTTTCACAAATGTCCATTTCAGCTTATTAAAAGCAGTTGTATAATACAGTATGTGTGGCAGTTTGTACATTAAATTGTTAAAATATGTTATGCTTATGTCTCTATATCACTGTTTGTTTCTTGACTTTGACAATGAATTGTATATACTGCAACGGTAAAAATATATGGAAATGTAAGCATCTGTTGTAAAATAAAACATTCAAATAAAACAATCACACTTGTTTTATTTTGTAAAAACTATATACAGCAAAATGCATGCACTAAAACACAGAAGACATTTAAAAGACAAGATGTCAGTGTTTTATATAGACGGATTATGACAGAATTCAGAATTACTGTCGTAGCTGAGGCACTTTCCACTAATCAAGCTCTGAATGAGCCACTCCAGAGAGACGAAAGGCAGGCCCGGGGTCACGGGTTTCGCTGCATCACATGCAGCCACTGCCAGATCAAACTTGCCAGCAGGAATGTCTGTCAGTAAACAAAATTGACATGTTTCATCACTGTCGCCCAACCACTAAATTATTTATATTAAAAGGTACAGAAAGTATTTCTGTTTGACAAATACAATACATTTAGACCTAAAGACATGAACAGTACTTGACAAACGTTACTAAATGATTTATTAAAATCACTCATAAATAACAGTAATAAAATAACATAAATACAGTCATTTCAGTGGTTTAAATCAAGCCTCAACAACAAAATGTAATGATGGTGGCCATCATAACAAGATCACATGACTAGTTAATACTACACACTTTATTTTAAATTCGACTGAGATTGAATGAGTAAAATACGTAAAGAAAATCAGTTTTTTTGCATTTGGTATTCCTACAATGACATCAGGAAACTTATGTCTGTATTGAATATTACGGTTTACTGTGATAATTACAAGAACATTCAAAGAAACAAATAATTCTAGGTAATTTATTATCTAGATATAAGTATTAGCATACTTTTCTTTGATCACATTTCTTTGAATTTACAGAAGAATACTTTCCATTATCTACTCTATCAAAAATTGATACCATGACATGTGCAGACTTTAGTAACTGTAAATTTGCTTTTGCATGATGTATCTATGCAGACTAGTGCCGATACAATATCTAAGTGAAACAAATGACTTGATAGTATACTCTACTGTATGTTTGCCATTAAACTAAGTTTAGCGCTATTACTCACCGGAAATGTTTTCATTTTCTTTGTGGTGATGAACCTTTGCTGCACCACCCATGGAAAGCAAAGAGGTCCACAAATCTACACGATCCTCTAATAGAAGCAGCACCTTCAGGGCTTTAAAGGGATTACAGCGAGGATGCCTGATAGAGAACGCAAGAAAACACACTTATGACCAAACATATATTGGAACATTAGTCATACTAACCAAACATGACAATAGCCTATGTTACCATTCCACAATGCCTCCCTCCAGCCCCAGGCCGGCAGGCAGCAGGTAGTTCCTGTAGTTGAGGAGTTTCTTCTCCTGGCTGCAGTCCCTCACCCACACCTGAGACACACAAGGAACACCACCTGCCACACACAGCAGATACTTCCTGGTACGACAGTGCTGGTCGGCGATCAGCAAGCTCTGATAGGCTGCTTTACACTGACAATGCAGAAAACACACATGCATAAACAAGCACACAAATGATTTTGTGCAGCTCTCGTTTGAATATAGTCTCACCTGTTCTTCATTAAAGTCAGGCAGGATCATTCCTCCTCCGGCCTCCAGCTGTCTCATTGTATATTCTTTGTTATATGGAGCTCTCTGGATGGATTCTAGTAAAAGAAGAATTGGGTTTTGAATTGAAAACCTGACATCGATCATACCTGCAAGTAAGATGTTTTTCTTTCTTCACCTTCATCCTCATCGCTGGGCTGGTGGTTGGAGTCCCTCTCACTTTCAGAGGACGCCGTCAGCATGAAGACGAAGCCCATGAACAGAGAGGAGTTTTCAGGGAGAGGTCCGTGTGTCGCCACCAGGTCATCAGGGTCAGGCGGTAAATCGACACCGCTTCCAGATGTGTTACAAGCAGCTATCTTCTGCCCTGTTCAAAATCAATAAAACACTTAAAACCTCACATAGTAGTAATGAAACACCCGGCCCAACAATTATTTGAATCGGTGACTGGTGGGTAAAGTGTATTGAATTGTGAGGAATTAGGCACCACTCCCATCCACCCTGTTAAAGGGATAGTTCACCCAAAATGAAATTTCTGTCATCATTTACTCACCTTCTAGTTGTTCCAAATCTGTATAAAATTATTTGTTCTGATGAACACAGAGAAAGAAATTTGGAAAACTTATAACCAAACAGATCTCGACACCCATTGACTACCATAGTCGGAAAAAATACAATGGTAGTCAAAAGAAACTGAACTGTTTGCTGTCCTACATGCTTCAAAATGTCTTTTTTTGTATTCAACAGAACAAAAACTGTTAGAGTAATTTTTCCTACTATGGGAGTCAATGGGGGACGAGATCTGTGAGTAAATGATGATAGAATTTTCTAAAGTGCTCACCCACCCACACACAAACAAACAATAAAATGTTATGCCACATACCAGTCGCTGACGATCTGCATTCCATATAGTGGAAACGCAAGCACTATTCATTCACATATTTAATTGCTTTATCATTAGTTTTATATTGTAATATATAGATGACACAACAATAAAAACAGTAAGGGAGAGGCACTGATCCAGAGTTCATTAAAAATACATGACAAAAAACCTCTCTAAACTGTGACATAATTTCATAGATATTAAAATGCATAAAACATTCTGCACGTATTGCTAAAAACAATAAAAGCCTGTAAAATTAAGCAATAAAACCAGTCATGTAATAAAATGTCCTGTAGTGCAAATGCTGGTCCATACTGTGGCATTATAAAGCGCCGTCTATACAAAGGGCATCGTACCCACTCTTGCCCCGCCCCCCCTGCGTCCTCTTTTTGTGGGTGTCCCTGCATCCTCCGTTCCACTGTTAAGCTTTCGCTTCCCTGGTGTCCTCGGGCTGTTGGTAGCACTGCGGTTAGGGGTTGTTGTTTCGCTGGGGTTCCCTCTGCGTCGCCGTTTACCTTCTACCAGGTTATCTATGAAAAAAAAACAGCATTCATGCTTTATTGTCACTGCCTTATATGAATTAAACGGTATATTTGTAGCGATGGCCAACAATACATCGTATGGGTCAAAATGTTCTTATATGCCAAAAATCATTAGGATTATAGTAAGTAAAGATTATGTTCCAAGAAGATAGTTTGTAAAATTCCTACCGTAAATATATTAAAACTTTATTTTTGTGACGATACAGCAAAGTCGCAAACAAAAATGGCCGGAAACACACCTACAAACATCGCTTGCTGCTGCCCGCTCTTTGGAAATTACCAACTCACGTTTGATATCTATGTAAAGCTTTGAATTTCTGATTTCGGGTTCATCTATACTCCACAGCGTCATTGCAGTGGCAAGCCAGAAGGAAGCATTAAAACAACCTTGTTTCATCTTAGCAACGGACTGCTACAGCGCCTCTGATGAACAACTTTAAATGTGATTTTCTCAATATATTGAGTTTTTGCACACTTTTACATATATTTAAATAGTTGTATCTCGCTCAACAAACCATACAACCATGGAAAGCTTATTTATTCAGCAAATTTCTCAATTTCATTTGTGGTCCAGGGTCACATATGTGACCGGATGACATTTTTTATATGGGATCGGGATGTTTTGGGAGGAGGTATTTTCCCTGGCTGTTTCAAACGAAGGCTTGGTCATAACTGGCATCCACAGAATCTTCTAGAAAGGCACATCAATCTGAACACTCACCTAGGCTTATATCACATGCCATGGTTTGGGGTGTAGATGGTTCGTAGGGCCCCAGTCCATACGGCTCCCTCAAGCGGTTGCCTTGTTCCATGCTGAGGATCACAGATGTTCTGTTGTACCACATACTCTGGCCATCTTTCTCCACACAGTACAGGAACTCAGAGCCTTGAGTCTTATGGCCCTTCACCAAACCTGAATATCAGCAAGACACCAACAAGACTTAGAACTGAATTCAAGTATTTTTAATCACAAATCACTGTTTATGTGAATACACGCATAACGCACATCAGATATTTAGATGCAAAATGCAGATGCAAATTATAGGCTTCTTGGCTAATAGCCTAAGGTCACTGACACTTGCATAACACACACATACGAACATTACCGAATTCCAATGTTAATAGCTCAAAAATGTTTAAAATATGAATAACTTATGAATAACTTTCTGACACTGTTTCATTTTGGAGGACATTTGTTAATCCACTGGCATCTCACGGATTACTTTCATGATGGATAAATGTGCTTTTTTGAGAATTAATCGTGACCCCTAGAAACCTAAATGACTGACTATCTTCTGCAGAACACAAAAGACATTTCAAGACGTTGGTTACCAAACAACATTGGCCCCCATTGACTTCCATTGTATAGAACGTGTTCTTTAGTGTGCCACAGAAGACGGAGTCAGATTTAGGTTTTGAAATGAGGGTGAATAAACAATGACAGAATTTTAATTTAGGTGAGCAATTCCTATAAAGCAACACTTTGTAGTTTTTCGACCTTAAAATAATGTCTTAAACAGTGTTTCTGTAAATCATACCTATATTGAAGTACTCCTTGTCTGTCAATGCTGTGACCTCTGTTTCCAGAGGAATAGGATCACACAGTAGGATGTCCTTCCCCTGAACCTCACACTCCTGGTTGTCATCGAACAGAAGGCGGAAACGGTTCTCTCCCAGGTCTCGCGTGATACTCCCAGAATAAAAGTAGGAGTTGGACGACCACTTGGCCAGCACACGCAACCCAACAAAACTGCTGGTGCCAGTACTGTTGTCAGGGGAGGTGGTGTTGAGAGAATCAGAGTGGCTTGGAGTGCTCAGCTCTACCGGGCTGCCCGTTGCTTCGGCATGCCGCTGGACATACGGCTCTTCCTCTGACGAAGATGCCACATGGCCATGGGCGCCACCTCTCAGCCCTTCCCTGCCACCTCTGAGTATTTTGAGGGGATGGAAAGATCAACAGAAGAAATGGTAACCACGTGATCATCAGAACATCCATAAAATCAACAAGTAAAAAGAGGTTATTCACAAGCCAGACCAAGAAATGTTACTTTTTTGGAAAAAGAAAGATTCATGCAAGGTGAATAAATAACAATTTACAGTGGTTTTATAAATTGGGTTTGCCTATTTATGGGCCTACAGTGTTTGTGGTCCGTGTTAGTAAGTGTACCCAGGCGCAGCTCACCTACGCAGCGGGCTGCAGGAAGGAGGCCTTCCTCGCCGGGCACGGCCACGGGGGCTCAGCTGGGTCTTGACCCGAGACCCCCGTGCATCCGTCACCTCTGACCCCACCGCCACACTGTGGCTCCTCGGCTGCTGCCATCCCCCCCACCTGGGGCTGAGTGTAAACACACAAGGAGAGGATGCGCTCAGCTGAAACGCCCTCGACCAAATGTGCATGGGAGCAGCAGCCATAAGAGGATGGTGAAATTTGTATTGCTATATCATTTTGTCTGTCTAGTAAGAAGCTGAGAAGATGCTTGATGGAAATAAGCTTATTAACAGCCACGCACACACACACAAGACATTCTATACAACACGCAGAATTACAAGTGTGAACATTCCCAAATAAAACACTGTACGTTTTAGGAAACGTGAATGTCTGAATCAGGGTTGGGCAAAATTCAAACAGAACTCATGTTTAAAGAAACAACCCATATGTTCTGTTTATAATAACAGATTTATGGGTACTTTGTAGTTTTTATGCCTACATTTAATTTTTCAGTACATTCCCATCAATTGTATAATTTCATAAAATGTTCTCATTTTAATTCAATTTACATTCAACATTCTCAATTCAATTGTTCAACCCTGGTCAGCACAGAAGCAGCAGTCAGTGATGAAGAGACTTGAGTTAGTAAGAGGAACCATGCACAGGACCCAACGCTTCGTCTCACCTGCCGGACTTGCCCCCTCGACTGGGTGGCATAATAAAATCATGCATTCTGATGGGCCCCAGGCCCCCACTGCTGGTCCCGCTGGAGCTGTGATGTGATGGGGCCTTCGAGGAGAGCGAACTGACATCAGCCAGGTCTCCAGATGTCATAGAACTTCCTGTGCGGGATGGGGAGATGTCATTATCCACAACACAGCGGTCCAAGACGGGTTCCTCCGACTCCTTGGAGAAAAGATACAGTTTGAGTAACCTTAGCCTTTCATTCTGATCGCTCAATGTCTAGTCAATCATCTGGACTAAGAACCAAATGTAAACCAAAGTAACATTTCTTACATGGGTAACCTTGCGTTCAACCTCTCTGCCGTCTTCATAATAGACATCCGTAATGATGCGAGTAACCGTCGTGCGGACCTCCTGGATGGTGCGGACATGTCGGCGCATGGATGGACCAGGTTGGGTTCTGGTGGGTGTGCTTTGCTCTCCCTTAAAGAGATGAAGCTTGAAGATTAAGCTAACTAGATAAAGCCATTATCTTAAACACAAATTGAATATGGTTTTAACAAAACTACACTCTTAAAAATAAAGGTGCTTCACGATGCCATAGATTAGAACAACCTTCTTTTGTCTAAATGATCCATAAAGAACCTTTAACATCCGAAGAACCTTTCTGTTTCACAAAAGGTTTTTGCGACGAAAAAAGGTTCTTCAGATTATGAAAAGGTAAGAAAGAACCTTCGACTGAATGGTTCTCTGTGGAACCAAAAATGGTTCTTCTATAGCATCAGTGTGAAGAACCTTTTAGGCACCTTCATTTTTAAGACAGTAGAAAAGTCTTTTGGAATAGCTGTTATTTCATTAAGAAATATAGTGTTTACGAACTTACCCTTGCAGAAAGGTTGTGTGGTCCGGACAAATCAAAACTAGTCTGCTGAGACACAGCTCTCTGTAAAAAATCCAAAGAATTAATAAAGCAAGGCATCATTCATCTAATAAATCCTAAAACCCAACCAATGACTGTCTCACTTTGCTGGAAGGACTGGTGGTGGAGGTGATGTCCACGCTAGTTTGCTGGGACACGGCTTTCTGGCGAACAGGTGTGCGTGGTGAAGGTCTTTCTGAAGTAATGAGGACCTCTTCTCTGGGACCTTCTCTGGGAGGGGAGGACAGACCACCGAGCAGCGGCTCAGAATTTGCGTCCGTAGCACGAGGATGCTGAGACTGATGCGGTACAGCTTCACCGACTCGGTTGGAGGATCTATTGCCCTCTGTCACTCTCGGACGGTTGGGGGACAGTCCTGAGTCATTCATGTTGATGGGGCTGTTGAGCGTTTGGCTTTGTTGCCTGCTGGAGAAATGAAAAGAAAAGAATGTGTTGGTTTGTGTTTTTATATGTATTAACTCAACGTTACAGTTTTTAAACTATAGTAATGTTTCAATGTTGCGTTAGGTAAAGCCTTGTTGTATTGTGTTCCTTTTTCAATTATGATGTTTGGGACTACACAACAGCACATAACATTTGATATTCATGCGTATAACTACAGTTGCACACACACAGTCAACTTGCTTTCAAGTGTTTACAGACTGGCTTAGAGTTCCAATATGGTGACGACCAATATGGTGACGACTTACAGCTAAGGCTGTCACGGTTATGAAATTTGGCTGACGGTTAATTGTCTAATAAATCGTTGCGATTAATTGTCTGTTTTAGGGCTTTGACATTTAATTCTCATACAGTTTTGATTCGGCTTTGAAACGACCACATTGTTCTATATGATGTGGTCATCATATGTTTAAGTTGTAGGCTTTTACATGTCAATAATACAACCGCCAAATACTTGTAAATTGATTAAATTGATGAGGGCTGAATTGAAGCCACCATTAAAATGCTATCAGTCATAGAAAAGCTTCCAGTCGTTTTTTTCTCACTTGCAAGACTTCAATAAATTTGAACTTCTATATTAATAAAATTTTAGTAGGCTGGTTTTCACACTGAGATTAGTTTAAGTAATATTAAATTGTAGGTTTGCATGTTATTTTTTGGTATATGCTTATAAGTTTTTTTTTAAGTGATGGTGTTGTGGTGGTACATTTTACCAGTATTACCATACTTCAGTTACAACAATATATACACTCAAATATGCAATATGCAGGCACTACAGCTCCCCCTTGCGTCTTCTATAGAGATGTGCAATAATTGCGATGATCTGAAACCATCAGCCCTACTTACAGTTGCCCATAGAAACAGCAGATGATGGAGCATCTATGTACATATCTAGAGCACCGGGAAATCACTTCATGGAAAAACCCAGTTAATCCCAACCTGAGGCTGTGGAAATAGGCCATACTCAAATCTCCGCACAACCCTGACCAGAGAAGAACAGCACCGAACCTACTTAGAGTTCCCTTGGTATTAGATATTTTTAGGAACCTAATTTATAACCTCACCCAAAAATTCAAGGTTAGTTGTGCTCAAGATAATTGAGACCGAGCATGCATTTTTGTTTTGGAGCAATTGTGCCCCTACAACACTGCAACATTTATCTTTAAGGTACACGTGAACTACTTACATTTTTTATTGGAGATGTCAGTTTTAAATAAAGACTTGTGAATAATAATTACGTAAGGAAACATTTGCCCATCAATTCTGACATAATGGCTGAAAGGCAAACGTATGCGTATCAGCTCACGAATATTAAGTAACTTGACTGCATGTTCCAGGAAGACTGACAGGCAGTGTCACTTAACATTGTTATTCATTTTTGTATGCTTTTTTTGCCTGGATGGAAGAAAAGAACAGAAGCCAATAACAGTATCACTGGACCCAGTCTGCCCTGGTAATGCAATACAAAATATTCAAAATGTGACATTAAAGACTCATTTCAGAGGTCTATGGTACCTGATAGGAAGACCACTGGACTCTACTTCATCCTCCACCTGGATCTGCCTATGTGCTTCCCGGACACGACTAAAGACAGACGGACTGAAAAACACACATCATTTCCAAGTGTATTTCATTACCAGCTAGGCAATACTTTCTTATTCCTGACATGACATTCAGAGACACGGTTAATGACATCTGTAAAAAGCCACACTAACTTGCCAAATATTGTCATGCTTGCACTGTTATTGAAAAACTGAAAATAGTTTTGTAATCAGATTTTTACACTCAAATAGAAAACAAACCTACTCCTAAAATCAGTATTTACCCTCCCCGCTGTTTAGATCCCTTTGTTAAATTAAACCAATTGCAATCTCTAGGCATGATTAATATTTGTATTGCAGTGTTAAATGACTGTGAATCAGCAGCTGTGAGTGACAGAAGAAAATGAATCAAGCCCACAGATAAGCTTCTTGCATAGCAACCACCACAGGTTACCTGGTAACAGCCATGGCAACTGTGGAAGCCTTGGAGACGGAGACGTCCTCATCTGTTAATGGTGGTTCTGGGAAAGCATTCAAATCAATCTCGTTTAAAAAGCGGTAAGCTTCACACTACTAAGTAAAACTTTCAACTGAAAATAGTTGTTGTAAAATGTATAGATCTAATTGTCCAATCATCATATAAGTGTTTAACATATAGAAAAGTTGCATATACGGCCACGGAATGAATTATGAGACCATTATTCATGAGACCATATCACATAAAACACTTTTTTTTAGCTTTTCCTATATACATGAACAAATATTACTGTTGTATTGTTTAAAAGTGAATACGAACTTGTTTTCTTTGCAGTACTTGAGGTTTAAAAAAATAAAATAGAGCATCTTTTCTGTCATTTTGACCTTTTTCTCCAGTTTTCAACAATATTTTTATTTGAAATTTGGGGCAAATATTATTAGTAATAATTAGTGTAATTTTATCTTAACACATACCTATAAATAGTAAATTTAGAAAAACTGAAAATAATTTTAAAACAGTCTCTTAATTTTTTCCTGTGGCTGTGTATCTATATATTATGATTATATATTTAGTATGTATGCATATTAAAAAAGTTGATGTGTCTAAAAAAAGGCTTTTACTCTGCAGGCTGAAATGTTCGGAGCCTGAGCTGCCCTCCTCCACTGGGGTCACCAGTTTCATCCTCAGACTCAGTTTCCCATCTCCCTCCATCACAGCTGGCTCCTCGCCCTCTCTGCTCTCCTCTACCGAAATCTCACTTGCCGCCATTGTCGTCTCCCTGGTAACGTCGCCCTCTGACGGCTCCGAGAATGAGGTCATCTCTGAAAAACATCGGAACAGTACAAAGTAAAAACACAACAGGAAGTATATTACTGGGGAGGGGTGTTCGGCACCAGATCAGCATTCTTATATTTAAACACGCGTATCCAAAAGTAACGCAATAGATGAAAAGGGGACACCCACCAATAGGAGTGCTGTGCCTTGGTGTCTTTTTCAGCTGACTAATTTGTGGAGGAGTCGCACTCACTGCAGGGTGGATGAACTCGCCCTCTTTGGGCAAAGTAAAGTGAAACGGAAGCTCTGGACGGGAAAGAACAAAAGACAACAGCTAGTTGGATATACTGTGGAAAGGTTATGTAACAGCCGGGGATAATAGATCATTTGTTTGCAAAATAATCCCACCTCCAGAGCTGTCGCTCAGACTTTTGTTGGCGGCATTGTCCGAGTTCATTCTCTCCTGGTCTTTGCCCTGTCCTGCTTCACCGGCCCGTGGGCTCTGTGACTTAGTTCTCTCAAGTTGTAAAGGTGAAGCCTCGGTGGATCTCAGTGGTTGAGACCCTGACATTTAGCTGTTTTCTCCTGCAGGGATCCCCTGGTAGGTTGAGAGAAGCTTACGAATGGCTGGGACCTCTTTTCCTTCATTTTCTCCTGAGAGACCCTCTGGCTCTCCTCTAGCACCACTACACTAAAACTCTCCTCTTTGCTGGAGGACAGGAGATCCCTAGGTTTTTCTTTTTCTTGCTTACCATTCTCCTCCTCCATGGGTTCTGGAGAAAGCACCTGACTTTGAGACAAGGCCGAGTCGAGTCTGATCTCTTCACCTTTCACGGTACTCTGTATCTCACCTTCATCCATCCGCTCCTCCTCCTCAGTATTTTTAACACTGTCAGTAATAACACTGTGGCTGTGTATCATTGGCTGACTCAGTTTTTGGCTTTCAACATGTTCTTTTTTATTCTCTGTGTTATTTTGAGAGGAAACAGTCAGGACAGATAACGAATGAGATTGTGAAGGGACAGGAACAGGAGTGCAGGTTATAGGTCCAGCAGCTGATAGTGGGGTTTGAGAAGAGCCGGTAGATGGCAGATCTGTGGTTTTACTTTTCTGTGGTACAGAAGGGGTGTCTGACACACAGTATGCACTGACAGACAGTTGGGATTGAGCGACACTCGGGGTAACGCTTATATTCTGGTTTCCTACGTTACCAGACTGTGAGAACGTTTGAGAGCCACGGTTTTCCACTTTTTCAGGTGCATTTTTAGAATCCATCACTTTATTCTGTGAATTTTGAGAAGTTTTGTTTGATTCTGGGTCCATACCATTCTTGCTCACATTTTGGGAGTGACATTTGGGGTCAGAATTACTCTTGTCGACATCCAGAGTTCCTTCTTCTTCAATCTGTGTGGCTTGACTATCCTCTTCAACAATGAATGCCTGAGTCTTCTGAGAATGATTGTTTTCACTGCTGAGCTCCAACTGAAAGCATTCAGCTACCACTGAGGGTTGTGAAAAGCTGCTTGAAGGCTTTTTACTTTCTCTGGCGGGCCAGTTTCTTTGGGTGTTTCTAACTCAGTTAGTGATTGGCTGTTTTGTGGAGGCAGCTTCCTCTTTGAAGACTCTGTACCTGGACTATTTTTGCCAGGTTCAAGGCTTGGAGTGGAAATAAACACATCCTACACAAAAGAAAAGTACTGTGTGAACAAAACAGTGTGAATTCGAAACCTAAGTTAATCAGAAAAGTAGATCCTTACATGTGAGAATTCAGGCTGGCTGGGCACAGAGAGGCTTTTCTCCAGAACAAATCCAGGGGGATTCTGGGACACTGGAGTGGAAGCTGTGGGTTGTGGTTTGGGGCAGGGGTCCATGTCCATTGGCTCCTCCACTCTACCTTGATGCTGGTCCTCAGGTGGGCCAGATGTGTCCATTGGGGATCCAGCAGCTTCATTATAATCCAAACAAAATCATTAAGTAGTGATTTTAGAAAGCCTTTTACAGCACATAATCACAATCTGTGTGTATAATGGACTTACTCTGATCTTTTTCTGTTGGTGAATTTGGGACGATGTAAGGGGCTTGACTTAAATTGTCCTGAGTGGCTGCCACAAAGTCAACAGACTGCCTGAAAATGAAAGAACACATGGCATATATTGAACAGAGCAAAGCTTATCAGCATTTAAAGGGACAGTTCACCCAGAAATTAAAATTCTGTCATCATTAACTCAACCTCAAGTTGTTCTAAAGCTGTATACAATTATTTCTTCTGTTGAACACAAAAAATATATATTTTGGAAGAATATGGCAAAATAAACAGTTCTGGGGCACTACTGAGTACCATTGTAGTTTTTTCCCTACTGTGGAAGTCAATAGTACCCCAGAACTGTTTGGATACAAACATTCTTCTAAATACCTATTTTTGTGTTCATCAAAACAACAAAATTTTGACACTTTTGGAACAGCTAGTGGGTGAGTAAATGATGACCGAATTGTTATTTCTGGGTGAACTATCCCTTTAAGACGAATGTATTAAAAATTTATTTCATCATCATGAAATAATTTTTATTATTATTAACTGATTATTCTCACAATGTTCCAGATCAACATGACATTCTGTCTTCTACTGATCATCAAGCAGCAGTTAACCTTAATGTTGACTTTGTGACAAAAACCTGTTCCCAAAATGCGTAGAACCGATACTCCTGAATGTACAAAACACATATCAAAATTCAGACTAAAAGTAAATTCTTACTGTGAAAGACTCTCCTGCACAAGTGTGCGCTGGCCAGACAGGTGAAGCAAGCGAAGACTGTGTGCAGGTGTTGATGTTGGCACAGCGCTGCTGTCTAACTTGATGTCTGTATAAGTAAACAAAAGGGTTAACAATAACAATAAACAAAACGAAAACTACAGCAAATCACAGTTAATAAATGGAATAATGTGGGTGTCTACCAATTTGCTCTTTATCAAACAGGTCATCCTGAGAGGAAACGATGTCATCATTTTCATTCTCCTGACTGTCAATTACTTGAGAGTGCAGTATAGCCTGAACACTAAGCTTCCTGGCTTCCCCATCCTGAGGCACTGAAGAGCTCTTTGAGCTGACCTCTGACCTACAACGAGATCAAAGTTACCAAATTGATCAAAACTGAGAAACTCTTAATTGGTATCGTGGCTGAAAAAGATGCTTGCCCACTAGAACTTCCATCCTGACAGGCTGATGTTCTCTCTGCACTCTTCAAGTCACCTGAGAAAAAGAAAAGAAAACAAAACCCATATTAGAAATAAAATGGAAGTGGATTAAACTAGATGAAACATCCAATAGGTATATTTAAAAACGGTGAATCATATATTTGGATTTACATTGACTGGCTAGGTTCGAACTGTCTCTCTGTTTGGCTGGAGCTCCATCCAGCTGGTCTTCCTCATCATGGATACCCTGGCTCTCTGACAGCTCCAAGAAACCGAACTGAGACATCTCATCTGTGAAAAGAAAGTCTTTCATTCATTTATTTCTCAAAGCATTTGCAAGTAAACACATAACTGTGTTGATAAACAGTGTTCTTTGAAGATGCAAGACAGAGACAGTACTGAACAGATATTGAAGATATCTCACCACGTGTCTCTGTGCCATGTGTTGTGGAATTAGTCTCGGACTCCATGTGCTCTTTACCACCTCTGTATGAACAATTATGAATATGGGTATTAAATATTACACACTACATGGATAAATGAACATTCATCTGCTTCATGGTTTTAGTACCTTTTTTGTTTAGGAACAGAGCAAACTTCAAAAACTTGACTATGCTCTGTTGCTGCTGAACCCAAGTTGGACTGAGAATTGTCTGAAAAAAAATTAAAAAGAAGCTGTCTTTGTTCATAAACAAACAGAAACTAAAAATCCTTTGTTTGGCAGGGAAGATACAATACATACCTGAGTGGGAGGTACTGTCAATTTTATTAATCTGACTGCCAGGTTGCAAATGACTTTTAGTAGGGGAAGAAATCAGCTCCTGTAAATAAACATTGTGAAAGACAGAAAGTCACTGATACCTTCACGAGTTTACATAGGCTTGAGACCAAAATAATAAGTAAAGACAGAACCCAATCTGTATTGGATGACCCATCATGCTCTCATCTGTAAAGCCTTACCAACACAGGGCTGTGAGATGTAGGCTGCAGGTTAGAGAGGCGACGGGCCAGAAGAGCAGAGTAGCTGGTTTCTGGGTCGTCCTCCAGGGCAACGCTGTCAGGCTGGGAGTCCTCGACTATTAGGCAGGGGTTCTCTGTCTGAGGAAAACTTGAATCAAGATCACTCTCACCAGGATCCATAAGGGTGGTATAGGGTTAGCAGATGTCTACGTACACAGAGATTAGAAATTGGGTTAAAGTCTAGAGTAACGTTAAAATAAAACTGTCAAAGACACATACAAATACAAGACAGACAAGAAAGAGTCACGTGTTTGAGCAGAACAATGACAGATCTTGCAGCACAACATGGACACACGTGTTACACCGAACACGTTCACCAAAATACTTTATAAAGATGTATTTAAGGAATGCGTGTTACGATTGTTATAAGAGCACGCGAGATTTCCTGCTGCGCGACACCGCGAGACTGCACGCAGCTACATGGTGGTGCGAGTTTTGCCAACAAAAGAACGAGGAGCACCGCGAAATGCACAAACGAATTGTTAAAACACATCTGGAAACACGTGGATTAAAAACACAGCGTCCGCTTCCTCCACGAACAACCTTTTCTTAGAGAGAGTGCGCATACACCGATACAGGTAACTAGTAAGCATTGCACTGATAATCTGGGTAATGGCAACACTTCCTGTAAACAAACAGTAGGAAATATCACCTTATTTACCTTATTTCCTCAATACATCTGCTGAATCCCTGACTTCGTGCATCCCCGCAAATGTGTAGCACTTTACAATGTATGTACAGTCCGAACTTCTGTACTTTCACACCCTAACCCTAGTGAAACCCTTCGCGGTAAAAAGGCATTGCAGAAAATGTCGGCGCCGATTGGCTGGAGAAGTTCTTGCCTCAACCGAACGCGTAGAAATCCTCTTTTGATTGGCTAGGAATGAATATCAAGGCGGGGCTTTGTGCTGTGTTGTTGGCATTGCGCAGATGTTTAAAGGCCGCAGTGGTTCAATTTATTCGGCCTTTGTACAGTAGCTGCTTTCAAGGGATAGATACTGTACATTAACATCAAAACACCCCCACAAACATACAGCAGAGCCACAAATGACAGTAAAACAACAACACGTAACGAAACTAAATAAGGGGTTACCTTAGAAAAATGTTTTGTGGACAGATAAAAGAATTAAACTGAATTTAATCTGAACTTTAAAATGTGGTCAATGGCTTAACAATATTTGTAATTGGCAGGGAAAAAACAATAAAGCAAGTTATTTAATTGTCTTTATGGAAAACACATTTGTCTATTTATATTATACCTGCTTCGTGTCTTTATTAATGTCCAGCTGTTAAATACATTGAATCATCAGTGATGACAAATACAGATGTCTTTCATTGGTTTACAATATCATGCCGATGCGATGCCATTTGATGGCTGCTTCCTTCGAAACATTTGACGTGTCTGAAGCAATGTTTACAAAATAACCATTTATTATCAAGCACATGATAGCTATTAGCTGCCGTAGATAGGTTATACGTAGCCTACGCGACGCGTTACCTTTCGACATGTTCTCGCAGTAAGTGATAACAATACGGAAACCATCATCATATGGGTACAACACTACACGACTATTACATCATTTCGTCCAAAAATGAACGAGCTGAAAGCACAAAATGCAAGTCATAATCATGGCGACAGCGTACAAAAATTAGCCAATACCTGAGAAATGGTCCTTTGTAAAACCGTAGGATTGTCTATTTCTGTAAGAATGCAGGAATATATAAATGGTTGTGCGAGCCGATTATCTCGCTATGAAGATGGGGTGTGTGAGGGATACAGGATCACTTGACGATGCATTGGCTGCTTGGTATTTTTGATGTGCGCGCGCGCATGGTAATTAATGCATTTGGAAACAAATAATGAAATGATAAAAATCCAACGTATAGTTTTTTTTACCAAGGATTTGTACCAAGGAGTTTTCCGATTTGCTCAGTTTTTCTGCTATGAATAACGTTTCAAGGATGAAAAGTAGACAGCCTGCTTTAAAAGCAATTATAAATATTGAAATGAATGAAAAATAAACGTCCCTGTTAAGCTTTCTGGGTATTCTCTGTTTAATGATCCCATTATCAAAAGGTTAGTGAAATGGCCAGGTTCAGGTGTGTGGTCATGTTGAGCTTACAGTAAATTAAATTCTAGGTTACTGGTGTTATGACTGAAGACATTCTAATGGGAAACAATGCAAATGCATTACAAAATATCCAGCTAAAACACAGCCGAGACAACACTGTCCCTCAATTTCAGGCTCCACGCAAGAGAGACTTGATACAATTGGGTTCAAATATAGTCATTTTATAGTAAAGTTAAAGTAATGGGCTCAAAGTTATAGTTTAAAGTAACAGTATGCTTGTTACTGTATATGATCCCATCATGGCAGCCTCAAGATCACTCAAAATAAAACAACTTTCTTAGGCTATGATGTGCTGGCATTTTTCATCTATTTGAGTGTACATTATTTTAAAGGTACTGAACATTTCTTTTTGTGTAATTTTTAATGAGGAAACATGGCTTATTAAAACTTTGAATAAAATGAATTTGTTTTGTTTGACAGGCATGTTGTTTTTTCCAGATGAGATTTAGGACTTCCTAACTGTTATATTATAACACTGACCAGCTTCAGCAGAGACTGCAGAGAGGTTGTTAACGCTGGAGATTATGTTAATGTTACTTATGTTTATATTACTTTATTTTTGTGTTTATGTATGTTACTTCCTTTAGTATTTCCTTGTGTGTGTGCACACTTGGCTAGTAAAACTTTTCATTCTATGATTTTCCCAAATTACCAGGTGTGTAATGATACAAATTGTGTTAATTCTGAGATAATTTGTCTGCGGAAGTTAATCTAAGAGCTAGGTTTTCCAATGCATGCAATTAGATAATTTATGGAAATAATACAGTCGCCCTATAGCAATTACAGACAGAAGATGTTAACATCAGAAAAAAATTACAACAGTACAGAAACAGTCAAGCAGATTTAATAAATTACTGTAAAATTTAAAGTAGAATATCAATATAAATGTAAAACAACGCCTGCTTTTTGAAAAGAAAAAAGTATGCACAGTTTTCAACCTCTGAAAAGAATTAGCACACTGTATAGTGTGGTGATGGCTCTTTCATATATAAGACGGTTGGACATAAAGATGCGTTTCTTTGTCCTATACAATGATGACAAAAATGTTGTTTTTGCCCTGAATGAAACAGCAGAGGGCAGTATATCATTCTGCTGTTCCCGTTCCAGTATGCAATAAGGACTTTGCAGTAAACCTCTTCGAGAATGCTGACTCATGAGACATCGTTGGAATGATATACATCAGATATACATCCGAGTTATAGCAGAATATTCTCAAGCAGAATATGACCAAGCCCTCTTGTGATGTATTCTATGATCACATTTCATTTGCAGTGTATACTAAACACATATCATAAATCAATCTTATGTTTTACATGTTGTTAAGAATAACAAATGATCTTGTATTTGATGTTTTCTCATATATTACCTAAATTTGATTAACGAAAGCCATCATTCAGTCAATATCTTATAGTGACATTCAGTTACAGATGAGAGCATATATTGTAGTACGAGTTGTCAGCACAAGTTGATTTAGGTTTGATTTTATGCACTGGATGTATTGTGTGTCGTAATCTGATCTCGTGTTGTGACACATTTTGCACTCAAATGAATACATCTCTGTAAGTCATCCAAACCAATTTACATGTGTTTGTTTGTGTTTATAGGCGTTTTGTATTAGAAAAAAATTAGATGGAGAGTAAACAACTAATTCCCTCAGGTGCCACGGAATTTATTATTGCAAGTAAAGTTCTCATGATGAAATTTAAGCATGTGTTGCTATAAACCAATAGAAGGGCGTCTTTCTCACTTTCTCAAACCACTCCTTCTGCTTCTTCTGTAATCCCGCCTCACGGAGGGAGCTCATGGCTGCAGTTGTCATGGAAATGCAAGTAGTCCCTCAGCTCCTGATACAGTTACCATGGAAATGGCGCTAAGAGATGGTGAGATAGGTCCTCAGGAGAGGCGCGAGTTTATTCAGCACCTTGGACAGCAGCGGTGTGTCGGTCCTCCTTTCTGTCAGACGCGATATTATATTCTTATCGTCATCGGGGAAATTTCAACGGATTATCATCTTGAATTAGTAAAAGAACACATTAAACGAGGTATGTGATCAACGTTTAGGTTTCTTACTCGTGTGCAGTAAAATAGTCTAACTGGGACCGTGTAGAATAATAGACCACGCAGAGCTGTTAATGCACTACAATTAATATACAAGTAGCAAACGCTATGAGAAGATTTTCCTTGCTATTTTTAAATTCATATCAATGAGAAGCCTTTGAACTTTTCAAAATGAATTTATCTGGCTGCAAGATTCTGTGCGACAACTCAATCTTGTGAGTTCTTTAGCGTTGTGTAATAGCCTGCTTTTTTTTAAACAATTAATGTGCATCTAACAGGAATCTTGTCGTGGGAGATTGATTTGACCATCTGTGACTTGAACAAGGAACTGACACTCTTCGAAACCAAACACTCTGCACAGTTTTCTTCAGAAGTGAAAGGTCAGTTTTTAAAGTTCCAGAAAGATTAAGTTTTACTCTGTGACAAAATCATAACCTGTAATAAACGGTATGGCATGTTATTCTATGTAAAAATGCAGTTTCATCCACTGGAATATTCTGCAAGTTTATGCAAAATGTTCGGATAACTTAATACTTTAGATACTGTTTCAGAAAATGTTCACAGATTTCTTGGTCAATGTACTACATTCTCTTGGCTCTCAGTCAGATTCACAGGTTTTACGATATAGTGGGAAGCATACAGGCGGATTTTGATTTTATCTTACGGTTTGATGATAGTTGTGGAACAACAGTATTTATCTGTCACATGCAGAGAGAAAGATTGCAGTAGATTGCACTGATGTAAGGCTTCCTGTGATTCTGCCCTGCCACACCCACCTTAGGTCTCACAGCCAATGAACCGACTGCATTCTGTAAATGCATATTATGGGTGCATTGAGTTTATGTATTTCACTTCAGTGACGATTGATATCAGTGTGTGGCAAATTGTGCAGCAGTTCATTCTATGTGGATGTTTTTATTAGGCCTACTATGTGATGGTTTCACTGTAAAGATACATTTAATCTGTAAATTGTATTGAGGACCCTGTTAGAGTTTTCTATTTTGAGTATGCTATGTTTAAGTAGGGTTCAATTATTTATGAATCTATTTTTACCTTGAAAAGCCCTAAAATAATTTACTACATCTAGTGTGAGGACATAATGTAGGCATATCCTATCAGCTCTTTATGTTTTGATTTTATCTCAAAAAACACATCTCTCATAACAACATGCAAGGCTGCACACTGCAACCATCAGCATTAACGGTGCTATAGGGGATAAAGCATTAAATCTTTACTTCCACTGCACCACTTGCACACATACTCACATGCACAAGCTCTCATTCAGAGCATGGTCACTCTATCACTGGTTTACCAATTCGCCCTGTCACCTATTTTCCTCTTCTTTATTGATCTAACTGTTCTGTGGTGATGTTTACCTCATGGCTTTTCTCTAAATTCCCTGTCAGCTTGCTTCGATCTATAGTTCATCATATATGACTGCTGACTCCCTGTATCTATCTCTGCATAAATTAATCATCAGTCTCTCCTCTCCTTTAATTTAATGACTATTTGGCTGCTATAAAATCTGTAAAGATCTGTAAAGAAATAAATTAATGTAATGTATCACTTCAGAAATGCTTTGAAGCCTCTCTTATTTTCAAGGGCAGACTTTGCTGCCACGTGCCATTCTACTGATCTCTACAGAGCAAAAACCTCAAAAGACCAGGGGCCTCATTTATCAACAGTGCGGTGAAAAGGGTCTATATTTTGTCTATGTACAAAACAATCTGTATTTATCAAACGTGAGTGCATGGTTCTTACGCACACAAGTGAGTAATCATTGTTGATAAATCCCACATGTTCTTAAGCGCTGTGCTCGTTCACGTAAATGGTCATTTGCATTCGGAAACGTCCCCAATTAACCATATATGGTGATGAAACCTTCATTTATAAGTCACGTGAATGTACTCTGTGCTCTGATCATAGCGATCTTTGAAAACGCATTCTTTGCGCAATGCATGTTTTGTTCAATTTGGTTTTATTGTTAATTTCTTAAATATTTGTAGGATATTTATTTTGCATAAATTAAAATGTTCAGAACAGAAACCGAATTTGCAGTTCTTATTTTGGTGAAATTGAAATGTTATTATGATTTGGTAAAGCGATGTAGTAATAGAAAAGCAATAAGATGTTAAAAATGATTAATATGCAAACCTCTTTTTGTTCTTTTTCAGTTTGTTGTTTATTTTTTCATTTATTGTTCCGTTAAGTGTATCTTTTACATTGTGCTTTCAATAAAAGGTTTGCCAAATCATCCAGCAAAATCATTTCAAATGACTTCCCATCTTTCTTTTTTAGCTTCTCACACAATTAGACAAATGTCTAGCTTGAACTATAATTTACTTGTTGACTATTTGCAAATAAAGGACAAAGGAAACACACTGTGACACTTTCTTTTTGTAGTATCACTGTTCTACGACTAGATTCTCTGCCCAAGCATGCTCAGAGGTGTGTGTATATTTACGCACAGGTACAAATTGGTAATTCCCACACTTTGCGTGAAACTGTTCTTACACACTCACTATGCACACATCTGAGCGTACGCACTGTTGATAAATGAGGCCCTAGATTCAAACAGCGTTTGGGACCGGGGAAACTTTGTGAGTCTAAATGCTGTTTGAACTTGGGTTGAGCATCATTCAGACTAGGGAGTTAATTGAGACTAACTCACACTTGGCTGTAGTTTTGCAGCAGGTTTGCCAGTAACTTACTTTAGATTTAATTACTACTGAATACTACTTTCATATTGATACTGTTTTAAACTTAAACTACTACTTTAATCAAAATTAAAACACTTTGACTTTTGAGATTCAAAATGAGCAAGAGGAGACTGGTCTTATCTTGGCATTAGCATTAATGACATTATTCCTAAGCATTTTTGTTTTGTTTTCTAGTAAAAATATTTAAAACTTCTTAAATTACGATACATTTACATGACCAGAAAAGTGATATTTAGTCTTGTTTTATGAAATAAAATATAAGAAAAGGTAAGTTTGTATAAAACAAATCTAAGTATCTAAGTTACTGGCAAATCTGCTGCAAAACTACGGCAAAGTTTTACAGTGCAGCTATGTTATTATATTTCCTTGTTTGCACTAATGAAAAGCATGTAGATCAAGAATCAGAGCATAAATAATGTTGTTTATCTCATCTAACAAGCTAAACAAATCCGGTCATTATTTCCACATTGTTGGGTGGACTGGGATGGACCAAATGTAATCGTAATTTAGAAATCACAACTGAAATCACAACTATGTTCTTTTTCGTTGCGTTGGCGGTAAACTGCAGACGTATGTACCCGCCAGATCCCTACTTTCTGCAAACGAACGACTGCCATCCCAAAAAGGTAAAAAAATCGCTCTCACGTACCTTCTCTGGACTGTTCCACATTTGTGGAATGATCTGCCCGCTGCTACAAGATCAGCAGATTCTGTAGCCATCTTTAAGAATTGGCTGAAAACACATCTCTTCCGTCAGCATCTGATCTTATTTCTACCCTCTTCTATATGTAAAAATAAACTTACCTCTGTATACCAGTTTTATTGCACTTATGCTTTTTGGTGTCCTCATGTTGTTCTAATTACTTCCATTGTTTACCTCATTTGTAAGTCGCTTTGGATTAAAGCATCTGCTAAATGATTAAATGTAAACTGAGTTTAAGGATCATGTGTTTCAATGAATTTCTCAGTTACTCACTGCATTCCTTTATTATCAGAGCATGACCTAGCGCAGGAGTAGACTGGCCCCACTGTGAACTCTTTCTGTCTTTTATTGTTCCCTCAGTTGTGCCTTGCAGGCAAGCCTGCTGCTTTATTCAGCTCAGAGAACCTTTAAACAGGAATCTGTCCCTTTGTGTTTACTTTGAGAACAGGAAAACTGCCTTTTTTTGAATGATGTCATTGTAAGCTGTTGATAAGAAGATCATTTTGTGTAGTCTAACCTATTGCTTCCAATTTACTCTAATTCTGCTTCTCTGTACTCAGTTATATATTATTATATATAAAGTGAAGTGTATTTTACCTGTGATAGCAATATTTTTTTTGTCTTGGATACACTGCAGCATTCCCTTGATTGAGAAAACATGAGTTTGTATTTACAGTGTGTGTCAGAGGGGAGTTGTGGCCGTGAAGCTTTTAATACACACATTATTCTGCAACACCAAGTACACACCTAACATCCTCAGACTGACTGCAGATTCTTTACGTGCATTTGAGTGCAATCGAAAGGTTGAAGTTTAAAGTAAAAATCTTTTATTAATGAGAGAAGAGACATTGCCTCGCGTGTTTTTCGGCAGGCTGAGTGACTTCACTTTGATCTCTGACAGGTGGCAGTCACGGCTGTCCTGCTCTATACGGGAATCAATGTCATTGTTTTGAGCATCGGTGGATGGTGGTGGGGGAGACTGAGCATGCTCAGTACAGCTGCTCTGCCACTCCTGCATCTGTGCTCGGAATACTGATCAGGACGTGAGTGCAATGTCATCATGGCGGACTGCTTGTAAATGTCAGAGCAAAATATAGAGTTTGACTATGCTCGATTAGGTTAGTTAGGATTTAAGCATGTGAAATAAAGCAGTTTTGTTGCGCTTTTATTTAAGAAAAAAAAAACATGTTGACCATGTTGATGCTGAATGTTTTAATTTTCTTTTATTCCATATTACCACATTTTTTTAACAGCTCTTTTTAGCTCAAAAGGATTTCTTGATATTTACAGGAAGCGATACATAGTAGACATCTAATCCTGGCTTTGAATCTATTAATATATAGGCTCATGTAGGAGGCAGCTGGTGTTAGTGATTTGATTCTGCATATGTTTTGAAAATAAAGCTGCAAGTTCTTAGCAGGAGAGCTAGATTTGTGTTGTGAAGTGCTGCTACTGAATCCCCATATGACCTCTGTCTCAGATGTAAAACGTGCTGGAGATAAGACATGAAAAGAACCTCCAGCAACATGTCAACCTATTGTATGTCTGAGCTCGACTGGGAAATTGAGCGAGATTAGTGCTGCATGCTGACAGCCGAGGTCAAAAAACAAGGTCAGGCAGAGAATAAGAACATTTGATCGGACTGGAGAAATGGACAGTCATATAAATAACTATTCAAAATAAAAGACTACATTTTGTAAAGAATGATAAAGGTTATTGTATTGATTCTGAAATGAATGACTGGATGGTGGTGTAATATAGACTTTCCCATGTGTTGCTTTTCCCATTTGTATGTTGCTCAGTTCAGATGGGAATAGCAAGTGATCACCTTCATGCAACCTCAACCAGAGACTGTACAACCCACACGGATGGGGATGGGCCCTTAAACAACCATTAGATCTCTTGACTTCCCTAGAGACAGCAGGCAGTAGGCTGGGATGGACAAGGTGGCCCCAGCTGTCTTGGGCATTGTTCAATTAATTTAGATATTTTGCAGTAACCTGCTTCATACTGCTATAATCTCTTTAGCAAGTTTGATGAGAAAAGCTTTTAAATACGCTGTTGGGACTTGCATGCATAAGCTCTGATGTGATCCTCGGAGCATAATTAAGACAACAAACAGGGAAATTTGACAGGGCGGAGAAAAATGAGCAATGAGTCTACTGGAGGTTGATATGTGTAACTGCATCCCAACCCCCCCACCCCACCCCCCCCAAAGACGTGTAGAGACAGTTCCAACCTCTCCTGTAATTACATTCGTTTTGGAAGATTTAATCTTGTTTTTTAATGTCCCGTGTGGTTTAAATGGACCTGGTTTTCGGCTTAAGTTATCACATCTCCATATGATCTACAATCTAGACATTACTATGCTATGTATAGCTGCACCGGTGCTGTAAATTGTAATTTTGAAGATCACTCAGCATGGAGCATATTTTCACAGAATACCCCAAAACCTGAGTTGTTAGGTGAAGTGTTGATTTGTGATTATCTCGCCTTAACATCAGCACAGGAAAAGGTGCAAATCTCTAGGCATCGAGACATCAGCAAAGTGTACAAATCTCTCAGCCATGAAGCTGTTATCTGTAGCAGAGGGCTTTACAAGGGTGTGTTTCTTAGCATTGATTAATAATTCAGGATGGGTTATTGATTCTGGTCTTTTATACCCCTGCAGTCTGCACATGGACACAAGAGCGTCAGCATGCTGCTCAAGCGACTCCAGTCTGCCTCATGGTGGCATTGATTGCTGGGGTTTGCACCACATGCACCAGAGTGAAACCCGAGTACACACCCAGACTCTGGACCAGAGGTCTAAGGAAAGACAGCGGGTTATTGTTTTAGTAAGCAAAAAACAGACTCCCTGCTGTTAGTCTAGAGCACAATGTATTAGGCTTGTGATACATACTGTATCTTTAAAGGGATAGTTCACCAAAAAATAAAATAATTGTTATTATTTGTTCTCATTTCGTTCAGAAGTCCGTAAATGGCTCTTTGTTCTGTGAAACACAACAGAAGATATTTTGAGAAATGTCTCAGTGGTTTTGTGTCCACACAATTAAAGAACCAACGTCCTTTAAAATATCTTCTTTTGTGTTCTGCAGAAGAAAGTAAGTCATACAGGTTTGAAATGAAATAATTTTTAGGTGAACTTATTCCGTTGAATATAATTGCAAATGAACAAGAATATTGTACATATTGTACACGTCCTTGTGGTACTGTGCTAATGCATTACCGTTTTGTAAGATGAGCCAGCTGTTATCGTGGGACTATTATGAAAGGATGAAATAACTGGGATAATTCAAGAGATGGACAGCCTGTCTAGCAGTAAGGGCGCGGCAGCCAGACTGCTGCTTTGAACAGTTGCTTAGGATTTGTCTGGAAGTTTCTATTTATAATCTTGTAATGGCATCAATTTAGATGTGAATTAACAAATGTAAAGCCTTTTGTAGAACCCCATGTAGCATTCATCTAATTTTGCCATAAATAAAACAACCCTTCATTTTGTCCATGTTTTCATGATTTATTATCAGGATTTATTGTTAAAACGGTTTTTTTATGATACACATTTCTTTTTCTACTCATCTAATGTAGTACAGTCATTTCTGTTGTTTCTACTTCATTTTTAGGTATATCTGAATATAAGATTTTTATTGCCATATCTATGTTTGTCGTTGATTTTTTCCAGATTTCGCTCTGTAACTGTAGATCCAATTTTGCTGTGGCTCATTGTCAAAAAGGTTATCAGAGGCAGGCAGACTGTGTCTGCTGGGGAATGCTGATGGAGGGCAGTTAATGGGTCAGATTTGGCAGTCTTGCTTCGCAGCTGTCGGGCTGGGATCAGCTGTACATATTGCTGACCAATCTCGCCATTCTTGACCATCACAACATTTAGTGAGGCAGTGTAATATAGAATTGTTTATGTTCATGCTAAACAGTTACAGTGTGCCCTTACCAGTGTTGGGTAAGTTACTCTGAAAAAGTAATTAATTACTAGTTACTAGTTACATATTCAATAGTGTAATTAGATTACTTTACAAATTACTTTCTCCAAAAAGTATTTAATTACTTATTACTAATTACTTTCTATATCCTATATCAACCTTGATTACTTAAGTGATTCAAGGATAGACATGAAACGGCTCTTTTAATTCATTCAAATAAATGATATAAAACTACATAAAGTAGTATTATTAACTGACCACATTATTACAAATGTGAGAATAATACATTAAAGCATGGATTTTAAAGTTAGACTTTGAATTTTGATGTCAATTCCATGTTTGCACACACAGATATTACACAAAGTATTTAGTTTAATTACATCAGAAGTAACTGTAATTAAATTACAGGAAAACATAGAGTAATCCCTTACTTTACTTTTTCAAAGGAAAAGTAATTTAATTACAGTAACTAGTTACTTAGTAACTAGTTACACCCAACACTGGCCCTTACATAGGTTATTTTTTTACAACTATTTTATGAAGTCAAAGGAAATTACTTTTTAATTCTTTGAATCTGGTTTGACGTAAGATTGTATTGACAGATCCTCTGGATATGCTTTAAAACTGTTTCTTATTATATTGAAAGTGATAAAAATAAACAAATGGGAAGAAATCAATTTTCAATGTCCATGTGTATTTATTTAGAGCAGCGAAGACACACTGAAAGGGATTTGGATAGAATCTCTGACCTAAAAGACAACCAAAAGTCTGCCTCCAGTATTTTCTTTTTGGCATTATTGATTAAACATCCATCAAGCAAACCTATAATGAGGCAATGTGCTAGAATATGAATTGAGAGTGATTATTCTTTTAAAGCTTAGATCATCACATAGTATCAGGCCCTTTCATGCCCCCTTACAAAGACATACAGTAGGCTGTAGCTCGAGTCTTTCTAGATCAGACTCAGATCAGCCATATGACTTGTTTGCTGACTATTTCATTGTGCTAAACAGATGTTGGACTGGGTCATGGATGTAAAATCTCTTTATGAACATAATAAAAACGTTTCCCCCCGCTGTATTTACAAATACGTATATAACTTTATGTATATATTCTAGATAGAATATAGAATTGGCAAGGAATCCATGGAAAGTGAGCACATTGTTGCACATTTCTCGTTTTTCTACAGTCAGTCCTATTAGTGGTACGTCTGTGAACACAAGCTCACAGGCCACACCTACTTTCTCCAGCGCGCATCAGTTAGTCTGTGTGCGCGCTCTCGGGCTGCTCGATAAACGATACGCACGGCTCAGCATCAGCAACGGTACGTCGGATCCGTCATTCATATTTTTAAATGTTTGTTTATTGGCATATGGTTCAAATATATTTTTTTCTAACCGAGGTTATTCACTCATCAGAGATGCAGTTATGATCGTCTAGTCCTGTGTTAACCTCTAACATTGGTTGTCTTGGTATCGCCTTCTGGCTTGTTCACGTCTAAGGTAGTCATCTGTCTTTCGTGAAGAATGTGTCGTTTAAAATGTTCGTTTGCAGTAGTTTTCGTAAGTAGTGGACAATATATGATCGATCGGAAAATGAAGAAACAATATTTTCATATCAAGGTGATGAGGAAATATCTCCGACCGAGGACAGTGTTTAGTTTATTTTCATACTTTTGCTATTTTATTATTATTATAGTTAGTTTCAGTGGACATACATATTTGCTTATTTTATCCCTTATATCTCATGTAGCCTATCCGTCTAGACATGTTGTCAGTAATGGGCATTGAATTTGGTGAAATTGGTCACATTGTTATTTCAATGTGACCCAGATCTTAATTGTGACTCTTTGATTATTATGGGATGCAGTTAAGCAGGAGCTGTGCACGTGTCGCGTACGCATCCGTCTTTGCGATGAAGAAATACTGAAATTTCATAGGCCAGACATAAATCTCATAGATGAGGTTTTCAGATATCTTAAGTGTAAGCGTTGCATTTTAAGGGATGCGCATATTTCCCAAATAATTATGCAAATAGTGTGAACGCCTGGACTTCGGGGACATACATTATTTCAATTGTAGGCTACTGAGACATAACCAATCTTTGGTCATCTTTCTTTGTAATGCTTGTTTTGGGAATGCCATTGATTGAAATATATTTACTAGTTAAGATGTTTACTCATGTGGAACGCTGTAAAGATGGTCTGACATATTTGCTTTGCTGAGGTCAGCTGTATTGATGGAGAGGAGGAGGGTTTGCTTCAGCACCACCTTGTGACTTGACAGTTGGTTTTGTTACACCAGTTTATGTGAAGGTGTTTTTGTAAGAAGACCAATGCATAACATTGTTGTCTTTGGTTATTTATGTAATTATGAGTACAATTTATTTCTGTATAATGTTGTCTTGATGCTCTGCACAAGCATGTTTGAACAAGTTTTAAAATGGACAATTAAGGTGCTGGTGCCCCTCTGTGTTTTGTACTGTTTATTCCTTTCAGTAATTTATTGCATTTAAATGAGACATTTGTATAAACTGTACCCATTCTCAGTATTCATGCAGGCCAGCTGTTTATAGCATAATGGGTCCATTACACCACAAAGCCACATACATATAAATGAGAGCTATACCCTTGTCTTTGCTATAAAAGGTTTTTATTCTCAGTATGACTCCTACTTGTTACCAAAACATTAAGATTGACATAAAGTTGTTACAGTGGTTTCACAGGTTGGAATTTCAGTGCAATGGATACATTTGAGAAGCTTTAATAAGATTAAATAGAAAAGCCTATACTGCTAACTAAATCACTACCATTAGATAACTGTTTTAAAATTGGGACACTTCTCCTCTCTCTCTCTGTTTCTGTTCCTGTCACACACAGCTTGTTTTAAAGGCAGCTGAACTGTGGTCGAGGACAGGGAAAAGATAAAATGATATAACATTGGCTCAATGATACTGTATGTAATAATTTTCTTGTACGATCTGTTCAAGGATTTGTGATGGACTGGAAATACAGTATAATTGCTCACATCAACTATCAATGATTTATTTTGTAATAATGATGTGTTGCAGTGTTGGCATTCAGCCCTTAGATGATATAATCACATTTACACCTCATCTTTGCCATGAGTGAGAAATGAGCCTTGCAGGTATAGTTTCAGCTGTCAGAATCAAGTGCCATTACAGTTTTATTCAGTGTGATAGCAGAATTTTAACTGCTTGCACACAAAGGCATGTGTCAATGTTATAATTTAAGCCGAAGCCTGTTCTGAATACCAGTTAGTGAGTTAAAAGGCAGATATTAAAAAAGACTTGAAGCAGAAGGCAGATAGTAAAGGGATAGTTCATCCAAAAATGAAAATTCTGTCATCATTTACTCACGCTCATGTCATTTCATACGTGTATAAATTATATTTGAGATATTCGAAAATAATTTTTGAAAAGATATTTGGAAGAATGTTAGCAATATTTCAGTTCCGGGACATCATAGGAGGTAAATTCTAGTCAAAGGAGCCCCCTTTGTCTTGCTAAATTCTTCAAAATATCTTATTTTGTGTTCAATAGAACACATTTTTTTTTCTACTATGGTAGGGGATGATGTCCCAGAACTGAAAATGGCTAACATTCTTCCAAATATATTTCTCTGTGTTCATTGGAACAAAGACATGTATACAGGTTTGAAACAACCTGAGGGTGAGTAAATGATGACAGATTTTTCATTTTTGGATGAACAATCCCTTTAAGAAACACTTGAAGCAGTTTAAGCCTGTGAGGCGATCAGTCAACCCCACTCATTTGTTTTTAAATAAAACATCAGTCGGTTGGCAGAATTGTGGGTATCATATAATTCAATCCCAAAGGCCAAAATTGCTTGTGAAGATTAAAATGCATAGATTAGTTCTTCCTGCGAATGTCATCAAATCTTAGACTGGGACCAAGTTAGTCTCAACAAGTGTGAAACACATCTGACCACATTTGTCAGTGTTTTACATTCTCGGGTGTTTTAGTGATACTCAATTTGCTAATTTTAGACACCATCTGCTGAGCTACTAAATAACCATGACATGATTTGAATACATAAAAGCATCTATGTTGTACGATTCCCTGAAATAAATGACCTTTTTAAAAATATGAATTTTTGTGCAATGTATTGTTTTTAGCCTTTTTTAGCCCTTAAATAACAGAGTTTCATAACTTTCCTACAGGCAGAGCATATGTTCACTGTAGTGACCTGATTATTGTATCTATTCTTAACCGAATTTACTCCAAGCCAGCAACTTGCTGAATTTGTATGCAACAACAGTCTTTTCTTTAACGGTACACTCCACCCAGAAATGAAAATTCTCTCATAATTTACTCACCCTCAAGTTGTTCCAAACCTGCATGAATTTCTTTGTTCTTGTAATCACTTATTTAGAAAGAATGTCAGTAACCGAACAGATCTCATCCCCCATTGACTCTTATAGTATTTATTTTCCCTATTCGATTTGGTTACTAACATTCTTCCATATATCTTCCTTTGTTTGGGACAACCTTAGGGTGAATAAATGATGACAACATTTTTTGGTGAACTATCCCTTACAAATGCAAATGCGCATTGAAACAAAACCAAGCATTCCATGTACCTCATAAAGCATTCAATTGAATGTAAACATCCATGAAAAACACAAATCCCCTGTTTACTTGTATGTGTTTATAGGGCTTTCTAAATGTTTATGCTAAATGTTCATGATTGCTTTGCATGTTTTTCTGTATAATCATCAACGGATTCCTGGGTCCTTCCTGGGATGATTTTTGTTGATATAAATAAATAAATATGCTTATTTGTGTCATTAGACATACTTTGATTGTTTTACCTATAGGAGAACATTTTCATATAAAACATAACCTATACCTAAGTAAACTCTTTTTAGAATTAGTTTCTTATAAAACTCACCAACCACATCCTCACACAATTCCTTGTACAGTATGTGTTTATGGATTCATGTAAAGCGAATGACAGTAAGGTTAGATGAAGGTGTATGAAATATTGCCACACTTATTGTCCATATGTTCAATGTCACAGGAGACCACGCAGCCAGATTTAGCTGCCTATAATATTTTCTCTTTTCCTTTTTGTAGTGAAAGCACATCTGAAGGTCATGTTGACAGCTGTCCCAAAGCTTCTTGTAACTGTACACAAATATTAATCCAATTTTTGGTTCAGAAGGAAAGGATGTCAGAATATTCCACTGTTGGGATGTCAAAATGATGTCAGCTACCTAGAGGGTCAAAACTCAACACATAAAGGGGCAGATTTATTTAGAATGAAATATAACAAGTAGCTCTTTTCTCTTAAAGCTTTCCAGTTTTAAAAAGCCTAATCATATAAATATTTAGAAAAACATTTGCAGTATTGCAATATTTTATTTTACGGGAAAAAATCGAATCACCTTCATTAACCGTGTGAGTGTGTATTGACCTAATAGTACAGTATCTTTCTCATTTCAGTTAGAACAAAATAAACACATATAAACACTGGATGAGATAAAAATATAGTTTTCAAAGAATTTTTTTTACTTAAAGATATAATATATTATTGCAGACTAAATAACTGTACTCTAAACAAAAAGAATACAAATTATCGTATTGTGAATCAGATTTAAATAAAAAAACAGCAGGCTTCTATGGATTGCCACCAAGTGTTTGTGGGTTGAACTGGGTTAGCACTGTTTTTAGTTCATTGTTTCCGTCAGGAGTTCTTTACTTAATCTTGAAGACTTTTCAGCTAATAACCACCATATGTTATACAAGAAGTTTCTGTCAGAAAGCTATTGTCTCATCATCTTGCATTTAATTCTTCCCCAGCAATTTGTCATATTTTCAAAAATTAATTGTAAAAAATATTTTTATGAATCGTAAACATGCTTTTTCACATGATCACACGTACTGTATATGTTAAGATGCTGAGAGTGTGGGAGCATCTGCTATTGAATTCTCAATCCCCTTGTTGCTTTCTCACTGCTGTGAAAATGCTCCTATATAGAAACCCCTATAGAAAGATCTGAAGCAGTTTAAACAGCCAATGAGAGATGTTTTCCTAATATAGCCGAATAATCCACTGGGTCATGAGTTGGTTTGTATGTTTCTACTGTGCACTGCTCGCATTTATATGTTCAGCGAGGGGATTTTTTCACTCTTTTCAGAAATGCTGCAATGCGTCGCACAGCATCAAGACTGGGTCAGTGTAACGCGGCTGGCGGCAATCGCCAGCTCACTGTCCCCATGGCAACAGCCAATATATTTGCTTGCAGGAGCTTTGCAATAAGGTTTTGATTGCATGGAATTCAAATCCAGCGTTCACAGGATTAGTAATCTCTTGCACAGCAACAGGAAAAGACAAAAATAGTGATAAAACAAATGCAATGCAAAGAGGTAGGGATTTCATCATCCCAAATATGGTGAAACCCTATCTAATTATTCTCAAGTTAAGGAACAAAATTCATGAATGACTTGTTTTGTCAATAAAAGTGTGTAGAAATAAGAATAATAAGGAAAATAGGAGTTGTATATCAAAAAAGTGAAAAGTTAGACATGCATCTGGTCATATTTATGTGCGTTTTAAATAATTTTTAGTCTTATAACTATTATTATCTTTTTTAGGACAAAGGCTTTTGCATTACAAGAGTGATGTTCTCGAGACTGTCGTATTAGTGAACCCTTCTAAGGAGAATATTAACATAGAGGTATTTTTTCTTTTTTATTTGCATGTAACAGTAATGTATGTAATAGACATAATCTTACATTTTAGAATAATTACAGTAATTTTAACTGTCAATTACAATTATAAATGCACTCTTTTCTATTTCATTGTAGATCAGAACACTACTCTGTGACTCAGCAGGGCACAAGTTGTTGGTCTTTAGTGGACAGAGTACCGAACAGGGTGGTGACATTATCCTGCAAAGTGGAGTTTTTGGCTGGAAACAGTTCTCTGACATCATCTCAAGTCGTAGGGTAAGTGCATACATGCACTTTTACAGATCCCCCAAAAAATAAGCGTTGCGTTTTTACTGACAGTTTATTATTTATAAGGACATTTTTATATCCTCATAGATTAAAGATCTCCTAAACCAGTCATCTACAACTCAGAAAGCCTGTTTGACTGTGTCCTGTAAAGAAGAAGGGGGCTGGAGCTCCCTAGGGTGCGTAGAGGAGCAGAACTTGCTGGTGTACAAAGTGAACCCCGAGCCTGTGCTGGCTGAGATGGAAGGCGTGACCGAGTTCACAGATTATGTCTCTGAGACGGTGGATGTTCTCTCTCCTTTTGAGCGTCTGGAAGCACCAACCTCAGGAGGGTTCCTCAAATTATCCAAGCCATGCTGCTACATCTTTCCTGGAGGCCGGGGAGACTCTGCTTTGTTTGCCGTCAATGGATTTAATATTTTGATCGATGGTGGATCTGACAGGAAGTCTTGCTTCTGGAAGCTGGTCAGACATTTGGACAGGATCGATTCTGTTCTCCTCACCCATATAGGAGCAGATAATCTCACTGGCATCAATGGACTGTTACAGAGAAAAATAGCAGAGCAGGAAGAAGAGAAGACGCATGAATCAAATGCTTATGGAGACTGGATGAAAAACCTGATCTCACCAGAACTTGGTGTTGTGTTCTTTAATGTTCCTGAGAAGCTAAAGACACTGGATACCACACTGAAATCAAAGAGAAGCATTGAGGAGGCCTCTCTTACATTGCAATACCTTCAGAAACTGGGCATTAAACCTGAACCTCTGTATAGAGTTGTTAGCAACACAATTGAGCCTTTAACACTCTTTCACAAGCTGGGTGTTGGCAAATTAGATATGTATGTTCTAAATCCACTCAAGGACAGTAAAGAAATGCAATTCTTCATGCAAAAGTGGGCTGGTAACAGTAAAGCAAAGACTGGTATTGTTCTGGCCAATGGCAAAGAGGGTGAGATTTCTGTTCCTTACCTCACATCAGTAACAGCTCTGGTCGTCTGGGTACCTGCAAGTCCAACTGAAAAAATTGTCAGGGTACTGTTTCCCGGAAATGCCCCACAAAACAAGATATTTGAGGGACTGGAAAAGCTGAGGCATCTCGATTTCTTGCGATATCCAGTAGCCACTCAGAAGGACATGTCATCTGGAGCTCCACCTCCACTGATCAAACAAACTAAGATGAAGCTGAGAACAGGTAGCAAAGAAAGTCTTAAATCCTCCCCTAAATTGTCTTCCACTACAAAAGCAAGCAAGAAAGAGGCAAATGAAGACATTGAGTCAAAAAGTGACTCGGTAAAGGAAAACAAAGTGGAAAAGAAAGAGAAGAAAATTAAAGAGAGTGTTAAAGCACCAAAAACACTGAAACCCAAGACGCTGTCACCTGAAAAACAGGAGAAAAAGAAACTGCTGAGGGACAAATCTCCTAAAAAACTTTTCAAAGAGAAAGCTGCCAAGTTGGAGGAAAAGAAAGATCAAGAAAAGAAAGAAACAAAGAAAGAAAAGACAGATGTCAAGAAAGAGAACTTGGTTAAAAAAGAACCGAAAATTAAAGACGAGAAGAAAAAAGATAAACCTAAGCCAGAACTGAGGAAAATCACTAAACCTGACTTAAAGCCTTTCACCCCTGAGGTCAGGAAAACTTTGAACAAAGCAAAGGTTCAAGTAAAACCTAAAGCGGAAAAAACTAAAGCCGTAAAAGAACAAGAAAACAGGCCGGCTGCCAAACAAGCTTCAATAGAGAAACAGGAGAGTGACAGGTCCATAGTGTCCTCCCCAGAGGATCTAACCAAGGATTTTGAAGCCCTGCGACTGGAAGAGCAGCTTTCCAAAACCACAGAAAGCAACATTTTGTCTCTTCAGTCTTCTGATGCTGCTGTCCCTCACATTGAATCTCCAGATGAGGGAATTACTACAACGGATGTTGAGGCAGAATCCCCTCTTGAGGAGAGGGTACCAAATGAAGAAAAGACCTCTAAAACTGATAGATTTGAAGATGAAGGTGCCGGTACAGAAGATGACATAGAAGATGAATATACCACAAAACTGAAAAGTGCTAAAACGCCTCCAGACTCCGTGGAGAGGCCGGATGATACAAAATGGCAAGAAAAGGCCAAAGAGGAAGAAAAGGAATTTGAAGTGAAACCCAAAAAAAGTGAGAGTGAAGAGGATGAGGATGTGATTGAGAAAGCAGAGCTTGAGGAAGCAGAAGATATAGTTCACGTGGAGGAGCTCAAGTGTCAGATGAAATCAGATGATGCCAAGAAGGAGAAACTGGAAAAGGATTGGGAGACGAAGCAGAGTGAGGTGAAATCTGCCAAACCTGTTGGCGCTGCAGAGCATGTTTCTTTCATCCAAGATGAGACCATTCCAGGTTACTCTGAGACG
This sequence comes from Triplophysa siluroides, assembly GCA_006030095.1. Taxonomy (NCBI): domain Eukaryota; kingdom Metazoa; phylum Chordata; class Actinopteri; order Cypriniformes; family Nemacheilidae; genus Triplophysa; species Triplophysa siluroides. Next base: position 1,188,914 of record VCII01000702.1, read on the forward strand.
GAGCAGACTCTCTCAGATGAGGAGATCAATGAGGAGACAGAAGAGCGTATCCCACATCTTCAATATGATGTCAGCTCCTATGACATCTCTGTTCCTGATGAACCGGGGACTTTCGACAGCATCCATGGTATGAAACCACCAACCATATCTGTTGCTTCTGAGTTATCCTCAAAAGGGTTTGCAATAGATCAAGAGCCAGTGCTGTCGGCTTATGCAACCAATATGGTTGCGGCTCCATTGGCTGAAGAAGAGCATATATCTTCAGCTACCTCGATTACTGAATATGACAAATTATCATCATTTCCAACATCCGTTACTGAAGACCAGTCTATAGCATCCGTGACAGCGCCACCTACTGAAGATGCAGGGAAAAGTTCTTTACTCTTGGATACCGTGAATAGCATACCATCCGTCCAGATAGATGCCACCCAAGGTAAAGAATACCTTCACTCAGCAGGAACTATTTCACCAACTTCTTCCCTAGAGGAGGACAAATGTTTTAAATCGCCTCCTTCAGAGGAATGCCAACCCATTGTGTCAGAACTGGACACTAGTGGGAAGGCGGCCTTTCACACAAATTATGAAGATGAAGAGGATGAGGAAGAGGATGAGACACCAAAATGTTGACGTGCCGCTTGGAAAGCTCCATGAGGGTTATGCGTCTGCTGCCTTGCTCCAAGACAATGAGAAAGTTCCAGAGAAAGCTCCATCACCGACATCACCTCTTTCTCCTCGCACACAAGAAAAAGATGAAAGCGTTTTACTCTCCAAGGATGAGCCTAAATTAGCCATATTTGACCATAGTTTGTCCTTCTCGCCACATTTGGCTTCCACCTCAGAGACAAGTGCTGCCTCAAAGAGTGAAGAAAGATGTGTCAGCCCAGATCACAGCACTATGAGGTTTGCCTCACCCACACTGTCAGGTCCGACCAGCAGTAGCTACTCTCCAACTGAGGAGAAGACAGAAAAGCCACTAACTGGGGACAAAGACGACAAACTTGGCAAAGAGAATACTGAATTTCAAAATTATTTGACTCAGGATGTTCCTGCTGACAAAAAGTCTTCAAGGATAATTGATGATGAGGTGGACCCTTTCAAAAAGGGATTCTCCAGCACAAAGGCAAAAATATGCGACTCGGATGAAGAAAAGGAGAGCGCAGATGATTCTTGTGAAAAGGAGAGCAATAAAGTGTGTGGGAAAACTAAATACAAAGAGGAGAGAGAGAGCACTTTCCTCGATGAAGAAGACACCTGTAAAGCAGCCGATAAGAAAGATAATACACAAATTTTGGCTCAAGAGCAAAAATCCCAGATGCAGAGCTCAGGAGAGGAAGATGAAAGTGAAACTGAGGATGATACTTACTCCAGTGTAAAAGCACCCCAGGGCAAGTTAGATTCCACGTTAGCAGACCAAGGCAAACAGGATGTGTCGTTCTCAGAGATAAATGACCCGAAACTGATCTCTAAAGATAGCGATAAGAGCGTTCACTTCAACTTGTATTCCTTCCCCGAATGTGACAAAGGCCTCAAAGGAGATTTCGAGAGAGTGGTTAGGCAAGATACACCATATGTTGGAAAGAGTTTTACATACGCTGATGTATATGACAGTAAATCAAGTTCAGTAGATTCGTACTCTCCCAATCTGCCACCAGACAACACATTTGATGATACAGACATTGCTGTAAAGACAACAGAGAAAAGGGATTTTGTGGATACTTCTGCAGGAAAGACTCCTGACTTTAAAGCACCACAGGAAAAGGAAATATCACCAGCTTTATTAAGTGAAAAACACGGTATCTTTGAGGCACCGCATACATCTGGAGGAACGTTCTCTGAGAAAATAAATACAGTTGAACAGGAGACAGTTGAGAAAACCTCTTCTTCTATTTCAGCAGATAAAAATCCATTTTCAGTTCAACTTGAAAAGCCTGATTTAAGTGCGATGGCAGCAGGTGGTGCAACACAATCGGTCCGTTATGCAGATGACAGCTTCATCTCTGAATACAGCATTAAAAGCACTGCGGTAAGCCAATCAACTCTTTGCACAAAGAAAGCAATGGCTGAAGACATGAACATGCTTGCTGATGGAGAGGATGAAGATGACGATGAGGAGGATGAGGATGAAGACGAAGACGAAGATGATGATGAGGATGATGTGTATGAGTATGGAGAGCATGGAAGTGATAATGAGATGGAGAAAGGAGCCAAAGACAGACCAGAGAAAGATCCGCAGAGCCCATTGAGTACCATCACATACACTGTACCAACTCAATTCCAGGATGAAAAGAAAGACAATTTTACACATGACTATACGTTTGGATCTGACACTTATGGCAAACTAAGTTCATCAACATTTGAATCAAGCCACGAGGACCCTAAGGAATCATTGCAAACTGCTAAAGGTGACACCCCGCCTACTGAAAGTCATGTTACAAGCTCTTTTAAATTTGAGAATACCTCCAGTGAGGAGAAAGATGAGTTTGAAGAAAAATATGAGAAAGATGTTCAGTCATATTTACCTTTATCAAGCAAGCCTGTTGAGGATAAATATCGCTATGAAAGCAAAGATGTTGAGTTGGATAAGCAGAACACACCGGAAGCTGTAGAGAAAAAAACTGTTGACTCTGTTGCAGTGGGTTTTAGTTATACTACTATGTCAGCAACAGCATACTCGTCTTCTTCTTCCTACAGTCATTCTTCATCAGCATCAGCATCTCTGTCTACTAGCCGGCAGTTTGGAGATGAGTTAGAAACTCCCGCTAGTACTGGATTTGAGTATTCGTCTTTCAAAGATGAACATTCACCAGTAATAGACCCGTCATTCTCTGCTTCAGGTGCGCAGGTTAAAGATGAATATTTAGAAGTTTCAGAGAAGCTGACGCCCGCCACCACAATAGCTGAATCCACCTCTAGCCTTGCAAGATTCTCACCATTATCACCCTTTGAGGAAAACAAACCATTCTCTCCTCAAACTGCTTCTTGTATAGTTGATAAGGAAGACCCCATTAACTCAACAAGTTCTGTTTCAGATCAAGGCCCACAGAGTCAGTGCTTTTATAAACCGGAATGGGATGATGAATCAAGATTACAAGCTGAATTTGGGGCAACTGGATCGAGTTCTACTGTCCCTCCGGTCACACAGAAAGACTCCATTCCTGAAGGTCTATTTGGGGCTTCATCAACACTTCAATACGAGTGCCCTGAAAAACAATACTATGAAGATACCGAGAGTAGTGAAGAGGAGGAGGATGATTATATGAATGAAACTGAACAGGACAAACTACAATACCAAAGATCTCCACTCGCTTCCCCGACAGAAAAGAAAGATGCCACCTATTCCTTGAGTGAGAAACTAACAATGGACATGTCTTCTGCTATGGGAGGCACCGTTCCCAATGTTTTTACCTCATACACCTCCTCTTTCCCCGAGCCCTCAAAACCAGAGACAACAAATGGGCCCGCAGAAGTTAATGTGAGTGCACCGGAGAGTTTTGGTGGAATCTGCAAAGTGGAAACAGGTCTGTCAAAAATAGAAATGAAGAGCCAAGAGTTTGACATCAAAACAATTCAAAGCCCAAATGAGTGGGAGATGCAGCAGCAACAAAAAATCTCCCCGCCTCATTGCCGTCACGAGGATGTGTATGAAGAAGAAGAAGAAACCGAGTCGGAGCTCCCGGCACGTCCTCTTTCTCTCTCATCCACAGACCAACCTTTCCAATCCTCCTATCATGCAGATGACCCAAGCAGACACAGCGACGACTCTGACTATCCTTCAGATGTTGCCGTTCGTCCGCACTCATCCAAAGCTTCACCGGGTTATTCATCTGGTGAGTATAAACAGAGGAGAGGAGACACATCTCCATCCTTTATCAACCCAAGCTTTTGTCAACTTTCAAGCGATGAGGACAATGAAGAACAGGGAAGTCAAGGATCTGATCAACAGCAGCCGGCTGGTAAAACAAGATCTCAAAAACAACCTCTTCACTACTCTCACGGTTATCATGGCGAAGAAAGTGAATCTCAGCATCTCTCTGGAGCCATGGCTGCTGGAGTTAGTGCCAGCGGAGAGGACACGCCTCCAACCTCTACCAGTGAACCGTTACATTCCCAATCAGAAGAGTGTCATTCAGTCAGGGCAGAAGGGAACGTTGATTCTGAGGAGGATGCAGACTACCTCCCTGTAGATAAATCATCTGGAGCCTTTGGGGGCAAACATTACTCGTCTAGGTCACCAAGCCATGATCCCTTCCCCTCACCGATGATGGACCCCGCCCCTTATCCACCTCATCCTGATGTGTGTATGGTAGATCCTGAGGCTCTGTCGAGCCTGACAGACAAGAAAGACACAAAAACAAAGGGTTTACGCAAATTAGGTAAAACAAAGTCCTCATCTCCGGCTAGGAAAGCTGATCCAAGGCGGAAGAGGTCCCCGTCCAAGGACCAATCTGCCTCTAGGAAGAAGAAGGACATGGAGGACGATCTTTCAAGGTCAAGCCACAACACTGGCAAAGGGCTTGTCAATGGTCTTAAGAACATTGCAGGTATGAATATGCATATTTTAACAGCCAGTTTAAACAGATTATGATTTCCTGACTGTCTGTGAATTTTCAAATTTAGCTAAATCCAGTGCGGCTGTGCCACCCGGCCCTCCTATCTATGTGGATCTGGCCTACATTCCCAACCACTGCAGTGCTAAAAATGTAGACCAGGAATTCTTCAAACGTGTTCGTTCTGCATATTATGTAGTGAGCGGAAATGACTCCAGCAATGGAGAGCCAAGCCGAGGTGTACTAGATGCCTTGCTTGACGGAAAGGCACAATGGGGATCCAATCTACAGGTATTTGTTGACATGATCTCTTCTGGGTATTATGTTCCAGGAATACGGTATATGATTTAGTTAAATAAAAAAAATAAAAAAAAAGTTTAACCCTTGTGTGGTGTTCAGGTATGTGGGAACCATTTCCAAGATTTGCTAATATTTTTCCGGACAAACATGTTTTTTTCACTCATATCATAGATTTCTCCATCTAGTAGTAAAAAAACGAATAGTACTTTTTCATAATGTTGGTGAATGACACAAATTAACCATATATGACCCTGTCTGTGAAATCCAGGCAGAAGTCTCATAATATGAGTCATTTCTAATCTAAAGTCTTATTTCAATCATTCATTTCACTATAACTTTCACTATATGGTCTTACTCAGTCAATATTAAAGATATATTTAAGAAGGTTATATTTTCACAGAATGTTAAACAGAAAGTTTTTGGCGAACAAATACAGTAAATGCAAAACAAGATCATACAAGGGTTAAAAAGTAACAGACTATACCATACCGTATTATTATAAGCATTCCGTACAAATGTTTTAATTTGTCCTTATTTTAGGTGACGTTAATACCTACTCATGACACTGAAGTGACCCGTGAGTGGTATCAACAGACCCATGAGAAACAACAGGAGCTGAACATCATGGTCCTGGCCAGCAGCAGTACAGTAGTGATGCAGGACGAGTCATTCCCAGCCTGCAAAATAGAGTTCTAAATTCATCGTGGCTCCCAGGTTCACGTCTTTACACTCAAATGGTCCATTACAGCCTTAAGTGTGATTTTTAACCCTTTGATATTTAACTGCCCTTGTTTTAATGCAGCACATGGTATTTACGGTCCCAAAATCCCAATTCAATAGTGTAAGCAATGATGATTGTTTCGTAGTGAGAGCAGGAGAACAGAAGGAACATGTGCCTTTCTCTGTGTATTTTTCAGGGTGCTTTTCCCTTTAAGTTGTATGCATACATACATAAACATAAACATACAAATGAGAATCTAGAATTCTTGACCCTTAGATTTCAGGTCTCATATTGTTTTTCTTTCTCATGGTCTCATTGCAAGCTTCAGTTTAATTTTGAGCAGAGTAAATGAGCAACAATACAAACAGATCAACGTTATATATCCTTGTTTACAATGATATTTAACTAAAGCACAAGTATACCTCTTGACTTAATTTTAAACAAAAGCACCAGAAAGTCCCTGAATACTGCAGCTCACATGGATGAGAGTCTCCTGCTTTTAGCTGATCAGTTTATCTATCATTCTCATCTTACTAACTCACATTTTGCACTCACGCACTGTGTTATATAAATATCTGTTCATCAAATTAGGATGTCTACTGTGCAAAGGGCAACCGAGGTTATACTTCAGCACTGATATCAATAAATATGGGTGCCAGAAATAAGGGTGTAGTCAACAAAGCAGAAGAACATGTTATTTAATTCAAATTAATTTACATTCCAGCACTCAGAGATTAATGATATGAATTATAATTGCTATTAATTTAATTTGAATAGGAGATAAGAACATCAACAACAATAACATTAATAATATTAAAAAATAAAGATCCAAATGCTGAGAAACAAAAGACAAAAGGATGGGTTTGTTTTGTTGTACGAACATCCGTTTAGAAGGCAAGTTAGTTTAATATCAACATGCTAAAGAAATAGTGGAGTCGAATTGTATTTTTGTCATTAAATGATGTATAAAGTGTATGTTGACAAAAGCTTGAAATTATTTTTTGTGTTTTTCTTTTAGTTTAAAAGGATGTTTCATTACTGATTTCCTCATATTTGCACTGTAATGATTTCCCCTAGTTTCAATTCCAAAACAATGTATATATAAGAAAATGTAAACGGATTACGGTTGATGACTGTAAAAGAATGGAAACAAGATGACTGAGATTATTTAAACCAAATTAGCTGGCAATAGAAATGCACAGTGTTCAGTGAATAACTGACTTAATGGAAAGTATGAAATGGGTGTCTGACAGTCTGACCGTGTTTACATTTTGAATAGGGATACATATTAGAAAGAGGTCAGATGTGAAATACTGTGTGAATAATGCACTTAAACCTACTCCATGCAAGTGAAGAAGGGAAAGCTAATCTTTACCCTAAATCCTTTTGAAACTTTATTTATCCAAATATTCAAACAATTAGGCACAACTCATGCTTTTCATTTTTGTGTGTTTGTCGATTTGCAATGATGTACAAGAAACATGTTGTCCTGATTTACTCAGAATAACAGATTTGTTCATTTTCGATAGTGTCTATGTAAGGCTTAAATTTGATGAATAAAAAAAAATAGTGCTACTAGTAATGCTGATTTTTAGGGCGCACAATATGACTGATTCATAGAAAACTCTCTGTAAAGAGTACTGTATGCACTGCATGGATGTTATCATAAGCTGAAGGCTAAACATGCATTTGAGTATTGCTTTGCTTCGAAGTGCTTGGCTCAAAGTGAACTCCTTGATTTTAAAAGGAAGGCTGCAGATGAAAATGAAAATGTTTTCATTTTAAATAGTCAAATGATTTTAATTCTTCATATTTCACATGCTTCAATATAGTTTTTTTGATTCATCTTTACCGTCTTGTTTTTGTATTGAAAAACAGTAATTATGTCAAGACAAGGTTACAGAATATTGAAAATGGTTCAGCATTGTCCTTTACACTCCTAGGAAAGTAATACGGTCATTAAATCGTTTGCCTCTGATGTTTTTAAGGTGCTGTAATTTGTGAGTTTCTGGTTATTTGGCTGTGCTGCAGAGATGTTCTGCCTGACATGGTGAACCCCAGATGTGACGTCACAGTACCACAGAATGAAACAAACATATTAATACACAAATACCAGACTGCAGACTGCCAGATCAAGTGACTAGATCACTGATCACATTTTATAGATTTGTAATTGTCTTTGTGATTATCTTTTCTTTTCTTTTCTTTGTTTGAAGATTAAATGTTTCAAAAATATCCGAAAAATAAACTAGTCATGATGTGCTGTGCAAAACATCCCGATAGTTATGAGCAATGAGTTTGATAGCGACAAATTTTGAAACATAGCATTCCATTGAGCCTAGCTATTTACTGCATGTAATCTTGAGTTGGAACTTGTATGTAACAGTTCATAGTTCTATTAAATAAAGTAATATTTTAAACATATATATTTAGATGCTAATTGTCTTAATTGTACTGGAAGGCACATATTAGCAGGCTGCGCTATCATTTCCAGTGTGCAGTGTTGTAAAATGATGTACTTTGATTTCCGTTAAATTTGATTTCATTTTTGCTTTCTTTTTAATGTGCAATACTCTGTATCTTTCTTTAAGCTAAATGAGTGTCTTCGGATATGTTGTAGGTAAACCTGATAAACACTAATAAATAATGTTAATGTTAAACAAATACTTGATCTGTGAGTCAGTGGTCAATCACTTAATGCTGAGAATAGAGCTTCATTAACTAGAATCAATTTGAAAATAATATATGTTCATTTATTAATTAGAACGGATGTAATTTTAATCAGATTCAATGTAGAAGTTGTTACAGTCAAGTAGTGTTATTTCTATAACTCTTTATAAAACTTGTTATGTAATGTTTTATGTCCTCAGTGAGCAAACTAAGGGCGACTGTGTCCAAAAAAACAGATTTTTTTATATACAGTATGTGCTTATGAAAAATGTAATTTGGTTACATAATATATGTAATACAGTCTGAAATAAAGCACGGTTCTGTTCTCAAATGAATTTTATTAATATTTTTACGTAGAAAAGATTCTATTCTTGAAAGTACACACAGTAGATTTATTAACAGTCCGGCACAAAGTAAAACACATTGACATCACTGTCTGGGTCACATGCCTATTATCTATTAGTACCCGTCTTTTCTCCCCGCCCTGTCTGTTCTTCAAGAGAAAAGTAGCATTGAACAATGCTCTTGTGTTAAAGCAAACCGAATGCAGTGCTTGGCACAACAGCAGACAATGCCCCACTGTCCTGTGATCCCAATCACATGGAAATACACATTGCATAATAGTTGCTAGTGGGACTTAATTATAGATGAATTGTTTAATGCTAGCTGCATTTTCGTCTGTCTGTGTTTTCTTTGGGCAACTGTGCCTGACAGAATGAAAACTCTCAAGGTGATGAATTATAAGAAGCTTGTTGTCATGCCAACCCTTTACAATTTTAAACCAGAATGTGAGGATGATAACAATAAGAGCTATTGATGCATATGCAAGAACACATATAACCATAACAAAGTTGTTATTAAAAAAAGCGCTTTTCTGGTCAAGAAACATATTTGTACAAATAAACATCAAGGGAGTAAGACTGAGAACCAAACAAAAATGCTCAAAAAAGTGAAACATTGTTTTCTATAGACAAAGCCACTTTTATTGTCAATGCTGTAAATCAAAGTGCCATTAATTACGACTGCACAGACTGCATACAGAGCACCAAACAGCACAACATATCTGAGCTGCTGAATCTATCCAAGGCAGACGCTTTATGTCAGTGAATACAAATAAAACTTCAGTGTACTTCACTGTACTCACTGTAAAGTAGAATTATTCACACACTGTGCTGGAGAGTGGAAAGAAATGCTCTTTTCTAGATTCTAGAGGTCTTACAGTTGAAATGTAGGATCAAAATGACAAGAAGCTGAAGCTGCACTTATATCAGAGTCTGAAACCTTTAGCCACAGCTTCTACAATGTCCACCGTCAAGGTCAAAAATAATGATGGACTTTTCTCAAACACATGTTTTATATATCAACGGAGTAAACGGTACAGCATATTTCTCTGACCATTATGAAACAAAATCATTTGTCCTTAATAAATGTGCTCTGAAAACAAGAGGACAAAAATAACCATAATGTCAGTATACTGCACTCTTCATTTGCTCAAACAGGGACGGTCACAATACAAAAATAGTACGTCACTGTTAGAGGTGAATTCTACAAAGCAGAAGAGAAATGTTTGATAAAACAAGGTTCAATTTTTGAAAACCGTGAAAGTACTGTATGCGTTACAAAAATAAAAACTAAAATATAAAAAAGGAGACTGTTTATTCATTTGCCGTCTCACTGTTAAACAAGCTGCTTATTAGTCCATAAATATATATATACCACATACATTTCATTATAAAATACATACATATGTAGTATATTATACATATATTTTGTTATGATTTTTTAAATTACGACAGTGGTGTAGCAGACTTTGGCAAATAGCCATAAAACCGTTAGCGTTTATTTAATATACAGCTAGCTGTATAAATTATTCAAGAGTTTATCTTGCCTATTGCAGTCAAAGTCCTTCCCTAAACATAAGCTTGTATCAAACACTAAGTCCCTTAGAAAAATATCTTTCAGACTAGCCAATGATGAAAAATGCACACAGTAATAAGGAAGATAAAATGTGAACATAATAACTTGAATCTGAATCTTCAGTGCATCTACCAGCTTATGTTGGATCACTGGCCATTTCACTATTGCCAAGTGCAACAGTAAGAAAAGGTCAACGGTTACACAGCAGACATCTCTGATCGACCACTACAGTATCACACACAGAAATGTAATAAGTCAGGTAACAGGTGACAGATTGTATGTAAGCAAGGCTTACATTTCCACAACGTTCTTTATGTACGCAAACCTCACTTTGTCCTTTGACTGGATTCGTATGAGAAATAATAAAGGTCTCCAACGCAATACAGCGACAGCATGCTAAGTCACTACAGGGATGCACGGTTGACAAGATTTTCCTTGTCTCCTTCAAGGCTCAGGCACATGCGGAGCTCCCACTTCGAGAGGAGTGCCGGGATGAGGCAGGGCCCCTGGACTCACCCTCCACATCTCAACCGTTTCCTGGGTATCAAAGAACTCATCTGGCTCTTCAGGGGTGACGGGAGTTTGGGCACTGGAACCTGCTTCAGAACTGCTCTCTCTGAGCTCGAGGAGCACGGGTAGGGATCTGGGCAGCCCGCAGAAAGTCTCCAGTGGTGGGCTTTCTGCCAGGTGTGAACAGGGGGGACTGGACTCTTCGGGGGCTTCCTCAGCTTCACCACAACATGGGCTCTCTGTTAGACACTGGCCTGCAGAGTCTGTTCTGTCCACTGGTATCTCACTGGGTCTCTCCAGGATTGGAGATGGTGCTGAGAGATTTGTTTCCTCAGAGTGGAGGCTGTGTGCAGATGTGGAGGACACACACTGGTTGGTGTTGTGCAGGGCCGGATGGATTTCCTCACTGCTCTGAGGGGTGAGGGTGACTTTCTCACTAAAGCTGAAGCGTGGGGAGGTGTCAGCCGTGGTGGGAGACGATGGACCAGCGCTTGACACTGTACTGGAAGGACCACTGCTGTCTGTATGGAGAAATACACACACACATCAGGGTACATGAGCAATTTGTGAAACTTGTAACACATAGTACAAAGACAGCGAGTGAAGTTGCAGCGGTACTTACACCACGGTGGCCTATCAGAGCGCTGGCGCAGTGAAACAGATGAAGTCAGCACTCTCTGAGGAATGTATGAGTCCACTGAAGGTTGGTTTTGGGAATCAAACATGGCTGAGAGAGCTGTAAATTTGGAGATGAGCACACACAGTATTACATGAACTGAAAGCATTCCAAAAGACTCTACCTTGCATGGTTTATGCAATGTCCCTCTATTTTTAACTAACTTTCATCATGAACTCATCCTTGTGTCATTCCAACTCTGCATGACTTTCTTCTAAAGAACTCATTGTGAATTATCTTTTAAATCAAACAAACTATCAAACAACATATAGTTTGTATTGTGAAATAACTTTTGACTATGACTATGACTATGTATATACATTATATATTATACATCATGCTGAAACTCATCTTTATTTAGATAATGTGTTTTAAAAACTGTCATTTTATTACTTTCATCCTACTGGATATACATGAAATTTGCTTTAATGTTTTGACAGCTTTCAAAATCATCCAACTTTTGAAAGACATGGGGGTTTTGATTTGACTGGATGGTGGATGATTATGGTGCTGAAGGCCTCACCTCTGGTTGTCCTGGTATGGGAATCCTCTGCATTCTCACACATGGCCGTCAGGAACTCATTCACCTGTTTCAGCGACAGGGAGTTGTGAAGGGTCTCGAGAGGGTAGATGGAGGGCACCATGGAGCAGCCTTCAAAACCTGCAGATGAGATAAGTGATAAGAGCAGACAGTCCTGACATCAGTGTGCGTCTAGACTGCCTGTTTCCTCATGTTCTGACACACAACAACAGTCTATAACCCGCGAAATAACGTGAATAGCCATTTCACCTACGGCCACACCCTTGTTAGTGATACAAGACACACGCGCATACAGAAAAACACTTTTTTACCATAAATTCAATGGCACTCACTCATTACAACAGAAAACAAATGTGATCTTTATCACATTAAAAAATCAAGACAAACACAATATTGCCACATCCATACACACAACTGCTCACTATGGTTCCATTTATTAAGCAAAACAAAACAAAAGGTTACTCTCGTAACCCCCGTTCTCTGAAACAGAGTGGAAAGATCCACCTATGGGAAGGGCATCCGTACCTAACATCTATAGGAGCATCCAATTGCACAAAGTCTGGCTAGACAGACAGAAGCGCGCAGCCAATGCCAGGTAAGGCCCCACCCCCTTACCTGAGAGCATATAAGGTCTATCTGCACTGCTGTTCTCCAGCAAGTGTATACGCTTCCGGTGCAGCAAGCGGGACAAAGCTGGTGGATCTCTCCGCTTATGTTTCAGAGAACCGGGTTAACAAGAGTAGAACATAGCGAGAAGAACATAGGACAATGGGTGTTTTCGCGTGAGGCAAATCGATCTACGGCAGCCTGTCGATCTCCTCCATGTCATTCCCACTATCTGAGGGTGTAAGTAGGTGCCATCTCCATAGTGTGGGTTCCCCCTCGATAGAAGGTCTGCAACATGAGTCACGCGTAACAACAGGAAAAAACAGCCCGCTCCACACCAAAAGCTTGTGAGCAAGAGCGTTAAGTTTCGATGTGTGCAACCGCCCTGGCGATTGACATATGCCCTGGTGTAGTATTGACTCGTACGAGCATATGATGTCCTTGCAGGCGAGGCAGAAAATAATTCAGAGTTTTCCATATGGTCAGGAGCTCTTAATAATTTTTGTGTGATGAATGTAGTGCTCGGCCACAAAGCAACAGAGCAACAGAGATTGTGTAATGGGCTGAAATGTAGTGACAAAACCCATTTCATGAATGTTCTCATTCTCAGGAGTACCAGTGGCAAAACCTGGATAGCTGAAGCCATTAGAGCCTTAGAGAGGCATATGCGATACTGCACTCTCGCCCCCTCTCTGAACTTTGATACACAGCTCATTAGAGAGGGAACGCGCTCCTGGGAGAGACGCGTTCGTATGGAGACCGAGTTCAGCTTCAAGCCTAGGAAAATCACACTCTGACTGGGTGTAAAATTGGTTTTGTTCACATTCACCCTGAACCCGAAGGATGTGATGTGAGTAAGCACACGGCAGGTGTCCTATAGCACTTTCTCTTTCGATTCAGCTACGATGGGCCAATCGTCTATGCATGTCAAAATATGAGGAGCCAAGCTCTCAGACAAAAAGTCAGAGGGCTGAGTATCGTACATTCATATGCCTAGATAGTAAAAACGAAGAAACTTCCTTTGTGGCGGATAAATGCTTATGTGGAAAAAAGCATATTTTATATCGACCGATGTGAACCAGTTGTTCTGTTTTATGGCGTGGGTCCAAGGTCCAAGATGTGGTGGAGAAAACCGTCCCCTCCCTGAGAAAAACTCTGTCTTTTGGAAAAGGGCTCTGGGGCAGAAAGGGAGACCGAAGAGCTTGTGGCTTGCGAACGAGGATTCTGTGCCCCAATGGTCGAACATCAGGCCGGTCGCTTGTGTTTCGAGTCGGTGGGGGTAGGGTGGGGGATTTCCCCGTTCTTGCCCAGGGTTTAGCTGAGGATGGGTCACTCTGCCGTGGAGCGGGTTTGTTGCGGGGCCTCTCCTTGCTCTGATGCGGGTTTCGCCCCGTGACGGGGGAGGAAGGGGGGGTTAGGCAAACGCCAGTGGGCAACTCGTGCGGAGCTGCTTTTCTGGGAAGGCACAACTTGAAAGCCTTGTCTTCTTTCTTTTGTCATCGTACCATTGATGCATCAAAGCCACAGCGGGATCGAAGAGAGTCTGGCCAGGCACGACCACAGAGCACGCAATGCTTAAGGTTATGCCAAAGCGTGCACTGCCCCACCACAGAAAGTGCCATGGAGTGCCCGCAAGCTGGGACAGCCTGACGAGCATTATGGAGGACGAGGTCGTTGACCCTAAGGATCTCCTTCCACAAGGTTGGCGAGGAGGGTACTTTGTCCAGCTGCTGCCTCATGTAGTCCAGAATATCCGCCTGGTAAGAAGAAGGGACGAAACATTAAGAGCCCTGTAGCTAAGGCCGAGGACTTATAAGTGTCCTGATGAACTAAGGCAGAAAAGCGGTCCATTTTGCTGGGCAAGACCGGCTTCGACGGAACAAGCAGCACACCCTGGACGGAGTCAAGAAGCCTGCCGATCGACGGCTCAACAGCGGGGGATCACCAATGCCGAGTGTCGCCATATCTTTCACCGCAAGACAAGCGAGACCGTGCTTGAGATTCGGGTTGCTCTAGTGGTGCCTCATGTGCTTCGCACACGCTGGAAGGACGGGGAAGAGCCGTGTCCTCGGGGCGGGAGGGGGTCCCAGCACTTTCCCATCGTACAATTCCCTCTCCTGGTCGGTGGCACTATGCAGAGCCGGCCACTCAATGTTGAGACGAGCGGACACGTCCAAGAGGATGGACTGGCGAACACCAGAGAGCAGGATGGCCTCCTTCTCTGAGACCCCAAGAAGGCCCACGTTGTCATCATCGCCAGAACTGGCCGGTTCATCGGCGAACTGGGGGTTTCCCGCAAAGATATTCTCTTCGGCGAACGCAGGATTAAGCAAGTCAGCCCAATTAAGTGATGTCGCACCCAGGGAGGCCCCCGGAGGCGCGTCACCGTGACCCCCATTCGAGTCAGAAAGGCTGAGCTCGACACACTGGGTCGATGCAACTTTGAGACTACACTGCAGGAGCTTTTTAGGCAGCACAAGGCAATGGCTGCAATGCTCCGGCTTCTCCAAACCCTCTTCTGCATGCTTGAGGCCCAAGCAGACTACGCAGAACTCGTGAGAGTCCTTAGCGGCGATAAGAGCCGAACACGCGGCTGTGCAGGCCCGTGATGAGCTGTTCCTGGGAGTAGCGGCAGATTTAGAGAGCAACATATTTGCGAGAAACTCGGAAAAATCTGTGGCGGGCAGCCGTGGAAAGGGAAGTAAGTGAGAAAATTACATGAGCGTGGTTGGCTCAGGATGCAAACACAGCTAACCTGGCCGAAAACACGCAGTGAGCAGTGAATATCCAACCAAACTGTGTCCGTGCAGAGATCGCGAGAAGCGAATGTCAACTGGAGAACAGCATTGCAGGCAGACCTTATATGCTCTCAGGTAAGGGGGTGGGGCCTTACCTGGCATTGGCAGTGCCCTTCTGTCTGTCTAGCCAGACTTTGCAATTGGATGCTTCTGCAGAGGTCAGGTACGGATTCCGTTCCCATAGATGGATCTCGAACACGAGATGATGAAAGAGAACAATGTTAATAAGTTGTTAGAGTTTTTAAGTGCATCATTTAGTTGAAAAAACAAACTCTATATGTGGATTAAAGCAACACATGTAAATTTGGAGGCAGAAACACATGTAGCACGTCAGTAACGCATCTGTCAAATACTTGAAAAACACAAAGAGAAATAATGAACACAATGAATGTGAGAACACCACATACAATCATTACGTACTCAGCACATGAATTTTTATATAAGGGTCTTTGCAATTCATGGCCAAACCATTTGTATGTATTATTGATGAAAACAACTATGGATTCAAGAGGAACAATAACACAATACATATTATGAATGGAGTACGACAAATCATAGTGTCTGAACTTATAAAAGACATAATAAACTAAACTTACACTGCCTCCTCATTTATGACATCCTCATTTTGGGGCAATTTCTCAAAGAGACAATTCCTTTTTTTTCAAAATCTCTCGAGGCCTGTGGCATGCAAACCATTTGCCACAATCATGCATGTCAGTCACCGTTTAATAGTTCACAGAGCTGTAAGCTGATGCCACTGGCATGCGTCTACCACACACACACCCCATCACATAGCAATACACTCTACATGCTAATTCAACCGTGAATGTACTCAGTGCTCACCATACAATGACAATAGCATAATTTTAATAAAAAAATACTATGGCTTCCATCATGTTAACCTTTGCGAATAAACGCGTGATTAACGGTGGTTAATTTATTCAAATCAGTTAACACTAGGAGTGTAACAGTATACCAGTACTGATAATAACCGTGATATTAATAACCGTAATTATCATACTACACATATGATAATATCGTAAATAATTTGGCGCCAGTGTCTGGTTGACAAATTGTAGAAGGTCTGGGTTTTCCCCCCTATTTCCTTAAGAGCCACAAAAGGTTGCACACTAAAGGAAATATAAATTTGACTGATAGCATTATTTACTTGAATTTTTGACCAAAAGATTTGAATCAACAGACATTGTGACATCTTTCAGCCAAAATAATCCTAAACTGATATTATGAAAATTGCAAAAAGCCAGCACAGATATCTATATTTAGACACAACAATGCCTTTTATTACACTAACATACACTTTTATTAAAAGCCAGCTGCAGTTTTAGTATTGTGGAATCTATTTTTCATCAACAGCTAAGCTAGTGCTTCACTACCACCAAATATTGCATATTATTTGGTTCCCCTTTATCAAAGAGATAGTTCACCCAAAAATGAGAATCCTTCCATCGTTTATTCAGCCTCGTGTCATTCCAAACCTGTGTGACTTTCATTCTTCTGCAGAACACCACAAAAGGTATTTTGAAGAATGTTGGTAACCGAAAAACACTGAACCCCTATTGACTTCCATTGTATGGACACAAATCCACTGACACATTTCCTCAAAATGTCTGCTTTTGTGTTCCACATAGGAAAGACTCACACAGATTTTAAACCCTATCAGGATGAATAAATGATGGCAAAAAAAATATTTTTGGGTGAACTATCCCTTTAAGAGAGAAGCTGAATGCATACCACCCAACTCTCCAACCTTTTGAAAAAGTAAACAGGCTCTTTTAATGTCAATTTAGAGTTAATGCAAGTTGCTTTTGCGTAAAACACAAGCATGCTTCAAACAGCAATAGCGAAGCCATTACTGCAGTCACGGCACAGCAGGGCATGGAGGGACCTCCGCAGGGCTGACCGTAGAGGTACTCTAGCGGATCCTGGCCGGAGATTAACCAGTTGCGGAAGAGACGGAGATGATAGGAGCACTGATGGAGGTGGTGGGCAAAAGCGCTGTCCAAAGACAACGGGTGGCCAATATTGGGGTCGTTGGAAAAGCGCCTCAGCAGCTGGGCTACCTGATGCTCCTCCAGGGGCTCTGAGGAAGAAGAGGCAGAGCAGGAAAGACAAGAGTGGGGAGTAGAAGATGGCAGGTCTACAAAACCGAGCCATGGGGCCAACGTGAGCAACACACTTTTTTCATAATGTACTGTAGCATGCTATCAGGCTAAACTCCGCACAAACAGCAACTTTCCATAGTCTACACTCTAAACAAAGATGAGTGAGCCCTGACTCCAGTCACCGGCACGTGACCTTCCCAAGCAGACACACAGCGACACTTAAATCAGTTGTAATCCACTGCCTTAATTCAGACAACTATGCACATCCCTCGATTAAGGCACGAGACCACAAGGACTCAAGGAAGTCATTAAACTGTAAATTCCCATGCTACACATTCACACTGAACTGTTCCTGTTCACACTGACACTACGTAGTATAGCGAGGCCCAGTCGATTCATTCAATCGACCTGATTGGTTTAAAGCTGCGGTAGAACAGAGATCTCTAGTTACAGTACCTGAGCCAGACCACCACAGAGGTGGTTTAACCGCCACGGCAGAATTATCATCTTGTGTGCCTAAAGTGAACAAAGTGCTTTTGTAGTCAAACATTATACACTATACTATAAGGTGGCCACATCAATACAATTCTCATCAATACAACTTAACATGTGAAGCTGAATGAACAAACTGGTGTCAACATAAAAATCACATTGAAACAACTGCAAAACCATTTTACAGTGTATCCAAAATAAGACCTGATGCACACGAGAATTTAAGCTTTACAATATTTTCAAACATACATACAATTTCTGTATATGTTTTTTTTTAGGGCTGTTAAACGATTAATCGTGATTAATCGCATCCAGAATAAATGTTTGTGTTTACATAATATATGTCTGTGCATATTCATTTTGTATTTATAAATACACATGCATATATTTATGAAAATATAAAAATGTATATATCATTTAAATTATTGGTAAATATAAATAAATCTATAAATATAGATTATAAAAATAACTAATTTCCTAAATATATATACATTTATGTGTGTGTTTTGTGTTTATAAATATAAAAAGTATATGGACAGTACACAGACATATCATGTAAACACAAACTTCTGGATGCGATTAATCACCATTAATCGTTTGACAGGACTAGTTTTTTTTTAGATCATGATGGGAAGTCACTCACTTCTAATGTTTAAAAAACCAAGTGTGAATTCTGATATTTTAATGAGGAATCATTTAGATGATTTTAGGTTTGACCCTCATTGTGGGGACATTTGATCCTCACCGAAACAAACTCGCGCACACACACAATATACACGTGCACACACACAGTCACAGACAATTACCAGGAACACTCAGAAATATAGGCAAAATCGACTGAATTTGTTTGAAAGAGTATTTTCAGAAATATTAAGTATTTCTTAGTAACTACAGAGACAGAATTAGCATGGCTCCACCGTGAAAGGTTTTTGAGAGCTAAATGGCAAGGAATGTGTGGTGGGTGGAGTGTGTGGGATCCAGCATGGAGTGTGTAGGTGGAAGTGGGACAATCTTTAAGCTTTCCCTGAGATGTACTGTGAACACATGCAATATTTGTCCAAATACACCTACATGAATATCCAGTACAGCTATTCAAATTGGTTTATGAGGATTTCATTTGCATTGTTCTTAACCTGTGGTATCACATGTAAGTTTTCTACAAACCAACAGCCTTTAAGCATCTCCTTGTACAAACATTCAAACAAAACTATGCGTTTGTGTGCGTATCGACAGACACCCACATATACTAAAGGATTATAAACCCTCACTTCAATCAAGAATTCACCTGACATTCACACCATACCAACATATACAACAACTCTGAAAATGAAAAACACTGGTCATCTCATCCAGCATTAAACCGGTTACACACAGCACATTTATTTATAAATGAGGACCAAAGGACCACAAAAGACACCAAATTAAATAGATAAAATACTTTTTTGTCCTTTGTGGTGATTCAAAATCCCAAAGCATCTTAATCAAACCTAACATCTACTCGTGTATACATATAGTTAAATATTTAAGGCTGGCTCCTGTAAAAGATTCAAAAGAAAATTGTGTAAAACACTCACTGGAGTAGTTTGTAGTTCGACATTTAAAACATTGAACCGTTATTTCAGTTAAAAGCACATGACGTAGAATTTCAACAGAAACTAGAGAAGAGCGATGGCGTAAAGGCGTGACAGATAAACCGTTTCCCTGTAAACAATCACTGCTGCTAACAATCGAATGTTGTGTATAACATTCTCAATAACATTAGAGACATGAAAATTGCTAACAGGAGAAGGGTTTAATCTCTGGCGAGTTGCCCAGTAGTGCTTCAGATTCATTCTCTTCAATGATATACACCCACTTACCCGCTTGTGCATACAGGCACATGAAACACAAACACGTGCTCACATTCATCCATACAGACAGCCATCAGTAAACTGATCAACACTGGGTGATAGTGAGAGCTGTACGCAAGAAGTCACAGATTGTGGAGTGGATAGTGGAGAATGGGGGGGGGTCAAATGAAGAAAAAGCTGATGAAACTGGAAGGGTTGAAAGAAACAGTGGCAGTAATAACGTGAAAGAAAAGCAGGATTTTTCATCAACATGCAAAGTAAGGGAGGTGGAGAAACAGGAAATATACTTGAAGAGAAGCAGACGTACCATTAGTCGGATGCTTTGCAATCGACACAGAAAATCGTTTTACTGCCGGCATAGACAACAACTCTGAGGAAATAAAAAAGGTCACTAGAGTTACCATATTTGACAGTACACCTGTACAGGATGGGGATGGTGTTCTAGTGCTGAAGGGGTGTGATGTTTAAGCTACTACTGTGCCTACAGTGGGACAGAGAGCAGGAAGAGCAGGGTCCGGTTTTGTGTTTTATTGTGATTTAAGCTGTGCCTGAAATTCAATATTCCCTAAATAACTGATGTCCTAGTGCACTATATGGTGAATAAACAGATTATGTGAGCCTATTAAGACAGAGAAATCTAAAGCTGTTGTAGAAATAACTTAAAGGGATAGTTCACCCAAAACATTCTGTCATCATTTACACACCCTCATGTTGTTCCGAACCTATGTAAATGTTGTAGTATTGCTGAACACAAAGAAAAATAATTGAACATCAGTGCCCGTATTCACAAAACATCTTAAGGCTAAAAGTAGCTCCTAACTTGCTGATTTAGGAGAAACTCTTAAAAACGTATGGGTGTGTCTGTTCTAATTTTAGGACTCCTACATTTTTGTGCTAAGAGTATTTCACAAAGCGTTTTAGCAGTTCAACTAGCTCCTAAACCTGTGAGACGTTAGGGGTAGTGAAGAGGACTCCTAAGTCACTAAGACCAACTCAAAACAATCCTAAAATGGCTGTAAAGGTCTTTGCACATACAGTCCGAAATTTTCGTATGTGGTTTTTCGCAAATTTCGGACTCAATGTGCAATGGGCTCAACACCGACAGTCTACCTTGAAACGTAAACATTTTAGAAAGATTTCATGACAATGAAATTAACCATAAAGACTACTTATATCTGCTAGCTGTTTATGAGACAGGCAAAACGCTTAAATAAGCTGAACATATACTTTATAAGATCATATATTTTACTTGCAAAAGATTACTCCATTTCTAAAATAATTAAAAAATCATGTTGTTTATTGTGTTATCATGTGTTTATTGTGTTTTATTGTATTATTTAGTTATCGGTTTTTGTAAATTAACTCTTCACTTGTCCAATTAGTAACTTGGTGTATATATTATCACTTTGATTATAATACGGCAATAATTATAGAACCTAATATTTAATTTGAATATGACTAGATTTTTATTTTAAGATCTTAATTTAAATATGTCAGCATGAGATCTCATTCTATAATATTTCTATGATTAAATGACTGACAGAGACCCATCCTTTATCAGCCAATCACTGTGGTCATAGTCAGTAAGCTTGCTGACATCATCCATAGCGACGAGGTCAACCCCGCCCTTCTTCTTAGCTTTCTTTCTGTTCCTTAGTAAAAGTTGCTCTCAGCAGCGTTGTGAATAGGTTTTAAGTGGAAATGCTTAACTTAAAACTTTTACTGCTGTGTAGGAAAGATCTTAGTGTTTACTGTTTAAGATAAAATGTTTTGTGAACATGGGGCCTGGGCACTAGACTTCCATAGAACAATGATTTTTATACAGTTTTAAAACAATTTGAGGTTGAATAAATGATGACAGAATTTTGATTTCTGGATTAATTTTAAGTAAATGTAGCAAAAATGTAATTTTAATTAACTTAATGTAACTCTACTTGAAGACTTATAGAGAGATTTGTGGTTTTATTTATGACATGGTGACACAATAAATTGATCAAATTGAATCATAGTAAACTAGTCAATTTTAAAGAGATACAACAATATTTACATAGAGAAACCTACAAACTTTCTGTTCTTCTTTTTAGCTTGCCATTTATTTATGCATTAGTTTATTGGCCATCTAGCTTTGGTGAGTATATGTGAATTGTACATTATAAATCAAAGTGCATTATGGATTATAAAAAAGAGTTAAATCTATTGAGAAATAAGTTTTTATGTTTGATAAATGGCCAACACCCCATATAGTGCACTACTACATAGGGAATAGAGGGGGGCTTGGGACATACTTGTAGAGAGTGCAGTCTGAGATTGTGTAAAATGTTCATCTCAAAGATGGGTCTACTGGGCGTATAATAATGAAGCAATCAAAACAATCTTCATAGCAAAATTGCTTTGCCTTGTGGGTTTATGGGCACTATATAGATGCAATATTTGTTAGACATTATCTCAGAGCAAACTAAAAAATGTATGAAGACCTAAAAGGCTGAGGTGGACATATTTCACTTTAGCAACATTAGCAACTCTTATTCCCTCACGCGACACAACCACACAAAACACTGAAGACAAAGAGACTGAGGATTGTGTTCAATGACCGGCATGTCAAATCTACACATAAAAACAAATGAAGAGGTTTCAACTGAATGTAATAAAGTTAACTGATCTATGAAAAGCCCATGTATATGGTAGAAATGAGTGAGAGAAAAGGCGTTTATAATTAAAGATCAGTAAACAAAAGAAGACACATTAAATGACAACTGAAACAGTGAGATCTCTGCACAGTGTCACACTGACACCTTGTGGGCAAAGGTTTTTACCATGAACATTCCAGAAGGATTATAGATATCAAAGCGCTTTAGACCAGAAGGACAATACAAAAGTGCAATTTCCCAAATTATACTGAAATCTAATACAAATGCTCAATTATTCAATCTACTAATAACTGTACGTTCTAAATAATAATATTATGTTTTCAGAGCAGCAAATGTAGACCAATGCACATAATATAGAGCATTGGTTATGTGGTACGCATACAACTAGTGGAACTTGAAGAGACCCCGGTGGTTCGTACGTGACACGACAGAAAACTCTGTAGCATTTTATTTTTATTAATATTACAGTCCTGTTTCCCATGTACATACTTATTACAGTAAATAATAACTAGGTACTAACTAAACCTAACTTGGTAGTTTACTACCCAGTACTTCCTTAGGCAAGTACACTGTAAGTACACTATAGGTACTGTAAAATAAAGTGCAACCGAAAACTCTATAGGCTATATTAATGAACAATTTCAAATGTATAATACATGATTGATAAATACGGAATACTGCTCAGCCTATGTGCAATTTAAAATAGTTGTATTATTTATTTATCATTGGTCGATGTAACTCGGGCGCGTGAAGGGCAGCTCAAACACAAAGCTGGAGCAGACAGGCGATTGTGAGCATATTGCGAGTCCCTCACTCGCTCTCTTTTGACGAGCTGCGTGCAAATTGAGTTTCTTTTGTATTTCTGCACTTGAAACGCTGTTTAAAGCTGTTGTTATTGCAGTTAAGCGCTAATTCAACACGCTCTCCATCTACTCGAGGTTAAATCAATGAAGTGTGTTGAGATTTAGTTTTGAGGCGCCTTTTGGCAAAAGCCGCTGCAGTAAAGTCTCTGTTTGTTATATATACAGTCAGCTGTTCTCTAGATGTTTAAGTATACATATATTTATCTTCTGTTAAATATTCTTTCCACATTGTTTGCCTTTAATATAAGTTTGTAGTCTTTCTGCCCACAAAGTTAATAAATCCCTTACAGAGCCTTGTTTACAGTGCACTACAGAAGAGTGTTTTGTGTCTCCTACTACCGCTGACTAACTTGAAAAACATGAAAAAAAAAACATGTTCTTTAGTTTGTAAACAGCTGGTAAATAAAAACGCGTTTGTATTATTAATAATACATTAGAATAGGAGGACGAGGTGTAAGGATAAAGATTCACAGCTCTACTATTCATTTGAGTGTTTATTTATGCGATTTTCTATGGCGGTCATTACCATGGTACTTGGAACAACTAATTTTATAAAAGGTGGTACTTGATCTGAAAAGTTTGAGAACCAGTGATATAGAGTATATTGTTGAGAAATACAGCAGAGTAGCAAATAGCCCTTATATAGAGCAGTACAAAGCAAAGTTAAAGTTTAGCCTCAGATTGCTAAAATGAGAAATTGTCACAATCTGTGTACTGAAAATAGTAAGGTTTTGCTAAAAGGCATTTTTTCAGATAAAAAAAATAGCACTATTAAATTAGCCTACTTTGTGTATTAATAAAACTTGTGTTTCTACTTCAATTATATCAAAACCAAAACAATGGTCACAAATATGATGGCAAAAAGAAACAAAGACAAAACTTCTGAAACACGGTGAATGGCACATAGGACTCCATGACCTTTCAGACACAAGACATTCACAACCGTGGAAATGAACCAGGCGTGATACAACATCAGGAAATGATGCAACAAGAGTTCTTCATCTAAACTCTACATTACTCACATTTACAGGAAGTGCCCTGTTCCTATACTGTCTATGCTCTCGAATTGGAGTGAAGGAGCTGGACAAAGCACATACCGTCTTTATAGGTCAAACTGCCCGAGTTGAATTTTTTGCGGTGTGTACGTGCGTAGTCCTGAAGGTTGGGGGCACTAGACGAGCCCCCCAGGACGGTGGTGCTGAAGAGACCAGCGCACTGTGAGCCTGCAGAGGGGGTTAGATCATGAAATCAGTGTGCACACCAACCACATGCACTTATTGATGTAAACAAAGCAGTTACTGCAGGGCCAGTGAGTAATTTATAAGTCATAAAATATGACTCGTGCCAAAACCAGTAAGGCTTGGCGGACATCAGTGGCAGAGGCTAGCTGAGCAAAAATCAAATTAACAAAACACAGAAGCAATGTTCTTGTCAGGGAGATGTTTATGAAACATACATCCGTTATGAGCTATTATAAATAATGCCAGATGTGTTGAGTAAGATTTGATCAAACATTAGTGTGTTTACATTTCATGGATAAATAGTCAATCAAATGTAATGACACAAATGAAAACGTTTCAACGCTAAATGAATGGTTAGGAATAATTTCTGACTACATGCAGTATTATTTTGTTTATTTACACCCTTGTCTAAAAACTTTAAAGGAATAGTTTAATGTAAATGTTTGTCATTAAATACACCTCCTCAAGTCCTTTTATTCAAATGCTAAAATGTTGCACTGTTGTACTGGTGATAGATTTTTTGTGATTCTCCTTTGGAGTTTCCACAAAAAATGTAGCAAATAACTTGTACTGTAAATGACATGAAGGTCAATGCAAAAAATGACAGAATTTACATTTTAGGGTAAACGCTTCCTTTCAAGTTTCAATACTGCAAAAAATTCTTTCCTACAAGCAAAAAAATAATGTCTAAAATTATGGAACTATGGATCTTGAACCAGAAACATAACAGAAATCAATTACATCCCACTACACAATATCATCTTAATGTCATCGGCTTTACAACCAACATAACATCTAATATACAGTGGCATCGGATGCAATAGACAATTTCTTGTCAGGTGATACAAATAAACAGCAGCTGTCAAAGCTGAGAGAAAAACAGACAAAAATACTAACCTAATCCACTCTGCTTCATCTCTGGAGACTGACGTGAGCAGGAGGGGAAGAGGCGATAGTTTCCCCCTTTAAAGAATGAGCTCTCTGACAGGACCTACAAACACAAACATGGGTGCAGCTGAATCCCAACAAATAAAACCTAGTCTGATTCTTTCAATCTGACACTACCAGGACTTAAAAGATGAGGTAACATGCTATTTCATGCATTCTGACTTCTTCACACTGTTAATCGTGCTGGCTTCTCAAGCTTAACATGATTAACTTGTCATAAAAGGAGTTGAACGTATGACGTAGTATTTCTGGGCTCGATTCACTCCGCCAGGGTTCGTTTAGGTTTCGGAAAGTTTTTTTCGAATATGGATTCCCGTTTCGTAACAAGGGTTACAAAACTTAGTCCCTTATTGGACAATTCTCACGGAAAAGCACACCCACGCGTCATCCAGCGAGCATGAGAAAGAGCACGCCCATCAATGCCGCTTCACACTCGACTGAAGGAAGTTTAGCTGTGTTTGTTTGCTCACTGCATTTCGGTGATGAATCTTATATAAACGGTGGATATAACGCTGGATTTGGAGATGGCGCGGTCCCAGCGCTAAAAATGCCGGACATTAACAACACACGGTTAGTCAAACGAAGTCACATGTCTGTGTTTTGTTGACAATTGGCATTCATGTGCATAATGTAAACAGCACAAACTTATAGTGAATCAATGCGATGAATGATGTATTGTGTGCTCGTGCTGTAGTTCCCCCCCTCCAGGCGCTCATCTTTTTTTCCGAAAATAATCGTAAAGCTGTATCTGTCTTTTATAAATTTGATCAAACTAAATACTCTTCGAAGATACAAAGTATGCAATACTACTGTATAGGTACTCAAGATTAATATGAGATTGGCAGAAACTGTGTGTGTTACCTAATCTTTAATAAGTAATGCATTATATAACATTCAAAACACAATGGCTGGTGACTGTGGTACCTCCATGGAGCCAGTCTTGCGATTCCGGATCAGCGGGGATTTCCTCTGGGTGCTGATGGCATCTGAAAGAGGCAAGGCTTGGTCGGGTTCATCTTGTGCAAGGTTTTCCAAACTCCCAGGGTCTGTTTGCTTTCTGGTCATTCTATGCCAAATACACACATATGGATAAATGAGCCAGCACAGATAGGGAAACTTGCAGGAATAAACACAAACTATTATTACTAGGGCTGTCAAAATATTAATCGCGATTAATCGCATCCAGAATAAATGTTTGTGTTTACATAATATGTGTCTATGTACTGTGCATATTAATTATGTTTTTATAAATACAAACGCATAGATATTTAGGAAATATTTACATGTATTTATATTTACCAACAATTGAAATGATATATAAATGTTTAATAATTTTTTGATTTTTCTTAAATATATGCATGGATGTGTATGTGTTAATAAATACAAAATTATTATGCAGAGCACACAGATATATATTATGTAAACACAAACTTTTATTCTGGATGCGATTCATCTTTTGACAGCCCTAATTATTAATGATAAAATGGATCACGTAAAACTTTACATACTTCAGCTGAGGCTGGTCGAAAGCCAAAGCCCATTGGAGCGCTCTCCTCCTCTGTTACTTTAACCCCCGGGCTGAAATGCAGCTCCACATGGAAGCGCTCCTCAGTGGATGGGTCCTGAGTTAACACAATGTCACAATACTCTCCTGAGACTGAACAGAAGCCTCTCAAACATAACACATTGCTCATTTAGGTCAGCTTAAACTTTGTTTTAGATGAGCAGAGCGTCAGCGAGAACAAGATGTACCTTATTGTTGTCTTCATACAGCATGATGACAATCTGGGTCATGTAGTTGAGCTCAGACACTGCGGCTAGATAATCCATGGCTCTCTTCCACTGCTGATCTTTCTCCTCCTGACACCCAAACAGAATTCAATGGTGAAATCTCTGGCTGTGACTCAAAACCTAGCAAGCTGCCTACCTAGACAGCATATTTGGTCGAATTCGTATGTCGGCAGCAAACAGGAAGGCCTATGCTATGTTTTTGTTAAGAGCTTCATTGTGCTTCACTCAAATCCTCCTTATTTATCTTTAACTCTTTTTCTATAGTGCCGTAAATAATACTTACATTCAATAGCCCACCATAACGGAAGATGCTGAGAAGGGAGTGAACGTGACTCTCGCTGGTGAAATACAGCCGAGTTCGGACATGCCTGCCTGGAGACAGGACACCACGTGAATATCTGTAAACAAACAGATGGAGTATTGAGATCTCACACTCGATAGGGAAGACTAAATGAGTGAAATAATAAGAGATGGTGAGAGAATCTCACAATGGATGCAGCTTGTTAACAGACTCGTCCTCGTGTGTCCTCTGTAGGTCCAGCTGAATCTTCTTCACTAAAGGCAGACAGTAGGCATACGCAATGTCCAGCTTCTCCACCTTATTAATGCCATACTCCTAAAGCACATATTTCACAATGAGTTTTGTCCCATGTACATTTTTTAGCAAGCAAAAAGTTATTTAGTTCTTAAAGTGACAGTTCACCCAAAAGTGAAATATCTGTCATCATTTACTCACCTTCTTGTCATTTCAAACTTGTATGACTTTCTTCTGCAGAACACATAAGACATTTTAAAGAATATTGGTAACAAAACAACGGCGGTACCCATTGACGATTGATGTACTGGTTGTGTGTCCATACAATAGAAATGAATGGGTATCGCAATATCTTCTTTTGTGTTTTCCAGAAGAACGAAAGTCATAAAGTTTGAAATGACAAGAAGGTGAGCAAGTGATGACAGAATTTTAATTTTTTGGTGAACTATCCCTTTAAGAACCGAGAACAGCGTACACAGGTCTACTTTTCTGAATTTTGTCACAAACCTGTGGTATAACAATGTCAGCTAGCGCTCTGGAAAGCTTGAAGAGTTCCAGCGTATGCTCCAGTCCCAGGGAAGCATTGTGTTGCAGGTCATACTTCACACAGTCGTAAATATCAGGAATTTTGCTTATGTCATAGCGGCCACTCTTCATACGGAAGTCCCTTTCCAATTTAGACCAGCGCTGCAACATCATCTCCAGTGTCTCGCTGTGGTACAGCTGCAAATCTGAAAGAGCAACAGATTTAACTCGGGTCATTCTTTCAAAGGTTTTTTCAGTGTGAGCTTGCTTGAGGGGTTTCTGATGTAAGCACAATCACCTGCTGATTTGGGGTCTTCAAGTCTTTTGCGGATCTGTGAGGTGAGGCTCTGGATAAGGGTATAGACTTTATCACATGTACTCACTGGATTCTCCACAGCCTTCATAGAGTTCACCAGGGAATTGCTGTTTGTTGGAGCCAGCTGAAGAAACAAGAGATAAATTGGGCACAGATGTGCGTTTCATATAAAGGTCCAAAAGTCAGCAAAAATACAGCCTGCAGTTCAAAAGAAGCTTAACACCCCGGTTTACCCTGTCAAAGTCTTCTTCTGTGAAGGTTTGATCTTTCTGCATGGTCTCATGCAGTCTGGCCTTAACCCTCTGCTGACAGCCGCTGAGGGATTCGATATCATTATCCAACAGGCCGTTCATATTTGCACTTTTTACCATCTGGACCAGGATGGGTGTCAGCTCCCCTTCTAACGCCAAGAGACCCTGCCGGGCACACAACCAGCTGCCGTTTAGTAACTTCCAAAGACAACATTATACAGTATAACTCAATCTTAGAATGCCCTGTATTAGTTAACAGGTTTGGCTGTGTACCTTAGCGAAGGCAGCAGCAGTCATTTGCACCCTGCCCTCATCAGAGGCGTAGATCTTGAGGTCATGCCGGTATGTGCTGTGAAGCCTGAGAAGGCCGCAGCCTGGAAAGCCAGCGTAATCCCCTATAAACAGATAGAGCATAACATGATCGCATGCATCAATGCAGAAACACAATACAGTCATGTGAACTACTACTAGAATTTTTTTTTCTTAGAGCATAACAGAAATCATCATACACTATTCCTGTATGGAAAAGAAGCGCAGATGTTCTGCCTCAGATCTTTGTACAGCACCTCTTCAAGGAGGTATTTGGTCCACTTTTGGTGCGAACTCGAGTCATTCACACCTGCCCAAACGAACCGCACCAAGAAAAAAAACGAACCCTATTGCGATTCAACCGTACTAAATGAGTCAGGTGTGAAAGCACTCTTACTCTTATTTCAGAATAAGCACAGTTGTGGTATGTTGAGGTGTCTCGTTAGTCTGCTGATCTGATGTGTATGCTACCAGTGTTGGGTAAGCTACTCTGAAAAAGTAGTTCATTTCTAGTTAATAATTACATATTCAATAGTGTTATTAGATTACTGTACAAATTACTAATTACTTTCTATATCCTACATCAACATTGATTAGAATTGATTCAAATAAATTAGAATTTTATTAAAATAAATAACTACATAAATGATTCTTATTAACTGACCAAAGTATACAAATGTGAGCAGGATTCATTAAAGCATACATTTTGAAATTAGACTTCGAATTTTAATGTTGTTTCTTTACTCTTCTTACTTAACTTTTTAAAGTGAAAAGTATCAATTAAAGTAACTACTACTTACACCCAACACTGTACGGTACTGTAAGGAAAATGAACGTAACTCACTCTATATCTAATAAAACGGGAAAATTCACAACTTGCATTGTACAAATGTACTGTGAGACTTTAGATATAAAAACGGGGACTGGTAAGTTACTGTTTTATCATTCATATGTGATAGGTCCCTTTTCATTTAAAAGAACGTTTGGGCATACCAACATGGTGGCACGGTAGCTTCAGTGTAATGACGTCATGTGCAATCCTGTCATTTATATAGATCAGTGGTTTGACCTATAAATGACTTGCAGAAAATGTATAGACGGTTTCATCTTAACAACCTAAACAAACGTTACTGTGCATGCGCAGTTTTGTTACCCCAACTAAACTTCCGGTACATATTCACATACAATAGAGGTCCAGATTATTTCTGATAACAATCAAAAGAAACCAAGAAGAACCGTTACTTGGCTAAACTTGCCTCTCCAATATTTAGAATTTAGACTGCGATACCAAGTTCAACCGCTAGATGTCAATGTACCTAAATACGACCAAACTACAGGACCCATTCAACAAATCGTTTAGTTAAAGGGGTCATAACGCATGTTACGTGTTTTTCTGTGTCTTTGGTGTGTTATAAATTGACCATGCATGTATTAGAGACGTAAAATTGCAAAAATTAAAGTGTCTGAACAAAAGATGCATTCTATCTAAAAGCAAATGCTCACCCAGACCTGCCTGAAACGCCTCGTGTAACCACACCCATACAAATCTACTTCAGTTCGTGGTATGATTTGACTAAGCCAAATGAAAACGCAAGTAAGGTGGGCGTACCTGTTAGTACAACTGCTTTGGAACCTGATGTTCCAAATATGGTAAGGAGCGTTACATTTCCGTCACACGCTTGCAGTATTCGACCGATCACTACACACTGGTTAACTGGCCAATCATAGCACACCTCGCTTTTCAGAGTCATGAGTTTTGTAAAAAATCTGCACGTTTCAGAAAGGCGGGGCAAAGAGGAGATACAAACATGAACGGTACAGCGTTTTTGAACCTTAAATCTAAAACATATTCGTTTTGGCCATGTCATATGACCCATTTAATACAATTATTAAACAGTAAAATAATAATACAAATTATATGAACATAAATAAAATATAAATTGTTATATTATTAGACACTAGCCAAACACAAACCGGAAGTTAACTGGGGGACAGGCGCGCACGCGCGTCCGATGAAACGGTCTATAATGTATATAATTAACATGAATGTGTGTTCATAAATCAGTGTTGTAATGTCTATAGCAGGAGTCTTCAACTAAAATCGCTTGAGGTCCAGTAAATGAACCCTCCTACCAGCAGAGGTCCAGACAATTAAATACGTTACCTAAAAACATGAATTGACGTTTTTTTGCAGACAAAAGAAATAAACGTGTCTTTTCATATCTATACCACGGCATAACAATGTCTGACAACAATATAATGAAGGAAAATGTGCAAAATGCCATAATTTCTAATAGTGTGTTCAGACCAAACGTGATTTACATCCTCTGATAACATTTCAGCTCTTCTTGTGGCTGTTGCAGCTGAAACGGGGGTTTGTTTAATATTTTATTTTAGTTCATGTCCTTATTTTTCTTCTAAACGTGTTTCACACGCAGCCTCCATGCTCTCTTTTACTATTTTCCCATCAGTAAAGGGCTTGTACTGTTTTCCTAAGAACCACTGTATTCTTGGTGAACATTCATTTGCTTGTTGGGCGGTAAGTGAGTGAGGGAGGACCCGTGTAGATCCCTACTACTGGGCTTTGAGCTTATATACTTCCGTGTCCTTGCCTCAGACTGCTGCGGGCAAGTTTCCTCATAGTATCTATGTCTAGTTTCATAATGCCGTTAAACGTTTCCACTTTTGACAACCGCAACAGACTCCGAGCAAATAAGACAAACCGGCCCCGTGCGTGTTGATGGAGGAAGAATAAATGCAAATCTCCCGACCCATTCATCTTTTGAAAAGGACATTGTTTTTCAGTCACTGACAGGTACATCTGTCTGCGCGCTGTGCAGCGAGTCTGTCTCGGCTCTCTTCACTCCACGACGTTGACGTCTGAACATGGCAACATGCGCATATGTTAACTGTCCGTGGCGCCGTAGGACCCAAACTGGTATTGAGCGGACCTTGACGTGCCAGGTATACATTTGATTGCATTAGAAAATCATGTTAGGCGTTCATTTATTTATTACGTCAAAATGCTTTGAGGTCCGGACAGACGCATCTCGCGGTCCGCAAGTTGGTGACCCCTGGCCTATAGGATGGAGAAGTTTTGATATAGAGCTTAAAATACATTGTTACGGTTAATTAGGGCTGTTTTTCTTTTAATTAACAGAAACCCATGGAGCAAAACATGAAGTGTAAAATAATAGACACCTCCAGTGATGAATGTCTTTGTCCTTACAGCTCAAAAAGAGACTGAATACATTACAGTTTACAGGATGAATCAACAGAATAGAGTAGAACAGTCTACCTTGACCTCCAGGATACATGCAGCGGAAAGCTCTACCCAGTTCTTCAGCCTGAACTCTGCCGGCTGGAGTCAGCTCTCCTCCCCACTTGAGCACCAGCAGTATAGATGGGCCCTCCTTACGGGTATCTGTAAACAAAACAAACGTTCACCCAGTATAATTTTTCTTTTAAGCGGTGGAATGGGACAATTTTTTTGAAGCTCCAAAAAGTCAATCAAAGAACTGCTTGACACGGCTCCGTGGTCTTACAAGTTCTTTTGAAGCGAATCGATGCATTTGTTTAAGAGAAATATCCACATTGAGGGTGTTATTAATGTTAATCTCGAACTTCTGTTATCCTTGGCTGCGTGTGAATCTGAGGCTTGTTTTTCCGGCAAATGACGCAGACAAGTTGCGGTGACGAATGCAGCATTTTTCGTTTGGTTCCAATAGAATGGTGTCTACTCTGTGCGGGAGCTTTCGCCACCGTCATTTGCCAGATAAACAAGCCTCTGGTTCACGCGAAGCCGATGGATCGCGGAAGCTAGACATTAACGTTAATAGCGTTGTCAATATGAACATTTCTCTTAAACAAACACATCGATTCGCTTCAGAAGACCTTTGTTAAGACCCCGGAGCCATGCCAAGTAGTTCTTTGATCGATGGATGCACATTTGTAGTATTCTTCAAGTCGTATTCAGTCCGGATGCCTTGAGAGTGAGTAAAAACAAGGGGAAATTTTGTTTCGCCTCTGAAATATCCCTTTAAATAACATCAAGCGTCCTTATAAGGGTTTTACAGAATATCTTTTTACATTGAGGTGTATCTGTGACCCCGCAGTGTTTTGATGATTCAAGAAAAACACATTCATATGTAGTCTTCATACCTTCTTCCTCACTGGATGTTTTGGGTTGTCCACGAGGAAGGTAGGTGAGCTGTACTTTCCTATTGATTCCGGAGAAATGGCCATACCTGAAAAAAACAACAACAGCATGACTATAGGGGAAAAATTACACACTTTAAAAAAGCGTCCATCTTATTGTTCCTGATTGATGTCTATATTAACATGCCGCAAACAGCTGCCAGATCATCTGCTCTGAAATTCATCCAGTGCGTATATATGCCATTCCTGTCTGCAGAAATGTGACACTGCTGTTATATTGTGTCAGAGAGTGACTTTTAGTAATGAGATTTTAATAATACTGCATGTTGGAAACATTATTGTGCATAGTGTCCATATCCATTTACTGAGTCTCCTTTAAGACATCTTCAGATACACTTGAAATATAAAAAATAGCACTCAACTGTATACATTAATGTAAAACTCTAACCAAGATTTATAAATCCTGCTTAGCTATGTAAATGTTTCTATAGAAAATGTCTGAAGACAGGCCACATAAGAACACTGCAAGTGTGCCAGTTAGCATGACCCAGTTACCATCCTACGTTCACTTACATTTCTAAAACGGTCTTCAGTTGTTCAAGTTTGGACTTCTTCTCTTCAATCTCACAGTCAGTGTGCTGTCCCATATCTGCCAACAGTGTTCTGGTAATGTCCAGAACTTCCTGTGGGAAATCACACAGACGTGGGGTGAATTTTACAATAAATTCAATATTTAAATGCAACAACATCATAAGAAAATGCAAAGAAATGGTTACCTGCAGTTGCTTGGGTTTCTTAAGCTTCAGTTTGCCAGTTTTATAGCCACCATATTTTTCAAACATTTCAAAAAACCTGCAGAAAGAAAAGTAAGTTTTTGTGTGCTATGTGAATGCACCAATTATTCTGTGCCTGATGTACTGTTCAGGTGACAAGAGCTCACATGGGGTTCCGCACTTCCATCTTCATCTTCTGTTTTGGCGTTCGATCTCCATGACGGATCACAGCGATCACACAGCGCAGCTCCATCCTTACCAGAGAAAACCACAAAGTAATTCTGATATAACCCAACAACAGGACAAGAGTCATCTACAGAGGTTCAACAATGTCATTATAAAAGGTATACAAAATGAATACAAATATGCAATTTTTAAATGCAGTTGCTTGTGTATTATTTTTATCAAAAGTGTATTTGATAAAAATAAAACACAAGCTGTCTGCTTTGTGTTCACTCCGATGGTTGGCTATTTATGTAAGGAGACAGTAATATAAGATGGGACCTAAATCATACTTCCATTGATGAATACCATAGACTAATTTAGTAAGACAAAGGTCAAAGCGTCAGAGTGGCATGTGATTATTACATAGTGCCCGATGTCGTAGGGACAATAGGAATGTCCTCTGCCTCTGTAGGTATGGACCAGGGGATATGGAACTGAGGAGCCATTTCCCTCATCACAATATTTCTGAAAGAAAGAACATCAAGCCCTAAATGCACACAAATTATCATCTTGAAAATGTTTTAAACCTTATCTGATTATAATCACGCCTTACCCTAGAATCTTTGCACAGTCGTCATAGTATTTCATTGAATTCTTCACAAAGCTAAAGCCGTTGACATCACAGACATATGAATGACCGTTTGCTCTGAGGAGGTCGAATCCACACACTGTTTGCTACAACGTTTTTGAGAATAAAAGGAACATGAACAGTTTTAACTGTCCAAACAGTAATGACAAGTAATGCCTAAAGCCCAAGAATTATGAAACATAAAGCATTAACATGAACATTTTGTACTTCTAGAAGCAAGGACCAAGAAGTTTGTCTGACCTTGAATGCCAGACACACTTTACGGGCCACAAGTTTCTCCATAGCAGTGAGCATGACCGGGTAGCGAATTTCTTTCCCTTCACTGTCTCGCTCAACTTTGCCGTCGAGAGAGCAGGAGACTTACGAGCCTCTGCGTGAGCATAATCTGGACCTACTGTGTACACCTGTACCAAAGAAAATAAAAATAAAAAAATGAACATTTTCCAAAGTAAAACTGTAAAAGGCTATTTCTATGCCAGCCTATTAAATCATGCAAATTTATGAATAAAGAAAAATGCAAATGTAAAGAAAAACACTTCTCAATAAAAGAAGACCATATACAGAACAGGGAAAATCAGTACCTTCACATCTGTGCCATCAGTTGGCATGAACTCTTCATAAATATAGGAGCCAGTTTTCCTCACACTGCTTTCTGGAGAGTAAACACTACTTCTGCTCCCAATCTGAAACAGTGAAGCATTCACATGTAAATAATGTTTCTTTACAGTTTTGTGTCAGCGTGCTATGAGTAATAGGGCTGTCAAACGATTAATCGCATCCAGAATTAAAGCTTGTGTTTACGTAATATATGTCGGTGTACTGTGCATATTAATTTTGTATTTATAAAACACATATACATAAATGCATATATTTAAGAAAAATGTAAAATATAACTATTAATAAACTTTGATATATAGTTTCAATTATTGGTAAATATAAATAAATACATTTAAATATCTCCCAAAAATATACAAGTATGTGTATGTGTTTATGTTTGTAAATACAAAAATTTATATGCACAGTACACAGACATATATTATGTAAACACAAACTTTTATTCTGGATAAGATTAATTGCGATTAATCATTTGACAGCCCTAATGAGTAATAAAATATAATTCACATTATTGTAGGCAGCATAAATGGCAACAGTGTTGCCATTTAAAGGGACAGTTCACCCAAAAATGAAAATTCTGTCATCATTTACTCACCAACAGATTTTTCCAAACCTGTATTCTGACGCACACAAAGGAAGATATTTGGAAGAATGTCAGTACCAAACAGATCTCTTCCCCTATTGACTGCCTTAGTAGGGAAAATAAATACTATGGAAGTCAAAGGGAAATGAGATCTGTTTGGTTACTGACATTCTTCCAAATATCTTTCTCAATCTGAGGATGAGTAAATGATGACAGAATTTTCATTTTTGGGTGAACTATCGCTTTAACTATTGTATCAAATGACACAGCACAGCTTACTAATATACCCATCCAATTATATAGCTCACTAAAAATTATACATACATATTAATAAACAGCAGTAGTTACCAAACAAAATACAAAAGAGAATATATCAACTACCATACAGGGACTTCTTGGAACATACAAACAATGATGAAGCCATTGGTCACACTATACTGCTACTTGTAAAAAAACATCCAGTGAAAAATCTCTGCTATTTTAAACACACTGTCTTGCCTCTGAGAAATGTAGTTAAGTTAGCAGCATATCTAAGTATAGTTACTCCCCAAAACTGATTGTAGGATAAACTCTGCAATTATGTCTTTATCTTTAAAAACAGCTGACAGACGCAGCCAGAACAAAAAGTCAGCATGCTCTTCTCTGCTTCCCAGCATCAAAGTTTCTATTTTGGGTCCAGGATCAAATGATATGCCTGTATGGGTTAAAGCTTTACGTGTGGGATAATATGCAAAAACAAAGACCTTTCTGAAGAGGCGTTGGCTGCCTCCTCCAGCTGAAGTTGGGTAGTAGATGTACACATTATGGTCCTCTGCAGAAACTGGCTTCTCCACAAAGGGTTTGAGAAAGACTTCGCCATTAACTTCAACTTGGTCTTCTCCCTCAACCAGGCTGCATTCTGCATTCAAAACACAGAAACAATATCAGAACAGATGAACGCTACAACATATTCCTTGTTGAAGATATGACTGGATGACTTGGGTAAATATAACCCTTTGATTGTCACTGGGGTAGAGGAGAGTCAATTTGTTTATCTATCCGCCCTCAGAGGACTGTCAGTTGCCAGGATCATAATGTCTCAGCGGATGCCGAACGTTCACATCACAGGCCTTAGAGCGATATTTGCATGTTTGGCCTCTAAAACATTTAAATTTGCTCTACATAAAGGGGCTATATTTGCTCAGAGACTTAAACAAATCAAAGCAAAGAAAAACACTTGGCTATGATAAAAGATTTGCAGGATGACAAGAGGACAAATGCTTGAATACATAAAAACATCTTTAATAATATACAACAATACATCACATCAAGCTCTAACTGACCTTCAGGTTTGTCAGGGTCTCGATTTAACACAGCATAGCGTGGCAGATCTATTCCCTCCTCTTGCAGAATACGATATACCTCCCTCCTACAAATAATCATACAGGATGCTGAAATGTGTGTGTACACACAAGTGGAAATATGCAAAACTGTGGTTTGGCTTGTGAGGAACATGGTGAGTTCCTCAATGGTGTACCTGTCCTGTATGTAATACTGCATATTAAGGTCATTGATGAGCAGCGGACTACGGAGTTTTGCATAACTCACTGCCTTATCCAGGGGAAACCCTAATTCAAGAGAAAGCATTGCTGTTGATAGTATGGAATAATCATAATACAGATATTAATATTCAAGTTAATAACACGCAACCAAAAAAAGGGTAGACAGCCTACAGCATTTCTTTTAGTCAGGGGATGCAGGAACATGCACCTAGAGGACCACCCTCTATCAAAGATGATCATAATGATGCCAAAAATTAACACTGACCTCTGTATGACTGTGGAACACAAAATAAGATATTTTTAAGAATGCTGGTAACCTTTTGTGTTCCACAGAAGAAAGAGTCATATAAAGGTTGCAAACGACGTAAATAATGACAATCCTTCTATTTGGGTGAACTATCCTTTTAAAGCTGATTTATGAGTTATTTAACTCATTTTATGGTTGGGATTTCAGTGAAGAAACCTGAACCAAGACCAGCTCAAAATGGCAAGCGCAGAGAACAAGGCATACCTTTCGAGTGAAAAGAGATCAGGCAGTCACAGAGCGGCCACTTTTCCACCGGATCATTGAGTATGACGTCCTCAGGAAAGATGACCACGGTGATGTACTCAAACTTACATAGACGCTCCAAGATCTGAGTCATGGGTTTGGACTTTGATTTCTTCATCATACAGCAAATCCCGACCACGATCTGACACTCTGGAGGCTTGACAGAAATAGCAGGGGTTTAAGTGAGACATATCCGAAACATACTCAACTCTGAAGAGTGAGGGCAGAAAGACTGAGCTGTCAGTTTAGAAAGGATTACAGGAAGACTAATTTTCTAAAACTACATGGCTATGAAACAGTTACTGTTTTTCCTACAGTTGCATCGACTGGACACTTTCAAAATACTACACAGGTGTGTGCCCGGTAAAGGCCACATCTAGGGTTCACATAGGCCATAAAGAGAGCACTCATGCGCACCCTTTGGAAACCTAAAACGACAAACGCAACACACTTTGGCCATATCAAGTGTGGCCTTTGGGACAGTACCAATACCAAAGCTACTATTTTTGGACTACTAAATCTCCAGGCACATTAAGCACTTCCTGCGACATCCTACCATCAGAAACATCTGCGCTATATTCATACCGAGTCATTCTCCAGGTCCTCTTCGTACAGCTCCATGTCTGTCCTCATGCTGGCGTAGTCGTCCAGGCCTTCGCTCTCATCCTCCGCGCAGCCCACGAAGAATCTGGGAGCGCCGCGCTGGCTCTCGCCGGGGCTGCTGGGCTCTGACATTACAGTCCGCAGCGGCAGCAACCCTCTGCTTCCTGCCGCCCCATCACACTAACACGCAGAGCTGGAGGGGCACGCGGCCAGACCAGCTCCGTACCCAGCCTGCAGGAACGGCAGTGGGCTCACCGGCGGAGAGTGTGCGTGTCAGTTTGTTGGAAAGGTGGCCGAATGAGGATTGGCCAGGTGCAGGTGAATGGTTATTGGAATGTGTGAATACTGCTAGACTGGTTACACAGACTCATTTTTTGGGAAGTTGTTTATTTTTCAGGATAATTCAGAAGAAACTTTCTCCCGATCACAGAACGACCAAAACGAGGAAATGAAGATTCTTTCCTATGAGAGAAAATACTTGATCAATGAGTGATCCAGCAGACACATAAGTAGTATTGTATTGATATCTATGATAGAATGTTTATGTTGACTTGTGGCCAACATAGTCCTAGTAAACTAACAGGATTAAACATCTAATTTTCATTATTATACTCGCACTCATGTTACACCTCTAGCCCTAACGTCAGCAAATTTCTAGACTGGCCACAGAGCTGTTCTCTATTGCGCCAATGCATCCAACTTGTGACAATCAATACCCACTTCCACTAAATTTAAAATATAGATAACCATCTAAACATATTTTAAATGTGTGTAAGGAAAATGTCTCTAAACAATACCCCAACAATAACCCAACACCAACAAGCGCCAATTGATTGTATGTCATAGTGCTCTTCCTCTCTTTACTAAACTGTAAAAAGTATGTTCTGCTTAAACAGTAAATAAAATAAAGTTGGCAGCAAAAGTTAACAAATATGTAGACTTTGTAAGGTCTAATAAGCCTGAATAAGCAGAAAACCTCACATCAGTACAATTGAAAAATCCGAGATTGAAGACAACCCTGAATTCAGATCACACTGTACATACATTTTAAAGGCATTGCTTAGTGATATACTTGGGAACAGACAAAATAAGTAACAATTTCTCTTCTTTCTTCCCAAGCTTTAGAATAAATAAAACTTGTATTGTTTTCAATCATTTTTAACTGACAGTATGAATCCACTCTAGTCTTGGCACACTTTGATAAGGCTATAGCTCCATGCTTAACACGATTATCCTTCAGGTACACAACGCATTAGACGTTCAGCATTAGAAGCTCAAAATCCTACTTACACCTGTTCATTGGTCATAGCATATCAATAAAAAAAAACAATACATAGAAGCCCTGCATGTTGTATTTAAAAGCTATATTCTTATCAAACAAATACTATATAAAACTCACACAAATATCACTCTGTGTCTACAAAAAAATCACATCACAAATACGTGCAAAGTACAGCGATTATACAGCTTGAATAATAGTTAAAAATCAATATTAAACATGTGCACGTCGTTCGTATCAAGTTACCAGGTAACGTTAACAGTCTCAAAGCACTAACGTGAACACCACATGAGTAACGTAAACACGCACATCAACTCACATTACACAACAACGTGCACATCTAAATCCGAAGAGCCACAAAGCAAAGGAGAAAAGAAATAATGCCAATTGAGATTTATAAACCTGCAAGAAATCACGTAACGTTAGGCATTGTGGCTTGTTAGTTAGCAACACGGCTATTCGTTAGCTCAATGTAAACACTTTCTGCAGCTGTTATAACCACAGAATGACACCCGCGGCTAGTAACCTCAGTTTCAAAAATAGTAAAGCTTTTATGCAGTAATACAGAGCTAAACGGCATTCATTCTGGTGACTAACGTTACTTACTAGGGGAAATGGGACGAGGAGTTGTCGGTTTCACAGCTGTCCTCGGATTTGACAGGTTGTTAATGAAACCGAACTTGACTTCGGACGAAGAAAATAAACAATGTGTTTAGCCAATCAGAAGGCGCGATTTGAGGAGAGACAGCCTAAAAACGTGCAAAGCGACAAGAAGGCGGGACATATTTGACAGCAACAGCTAAACGCCGTAAATGTTTATGATGCGGCATTTTCAAGTAGAGTTGTGCTCAAAAGGATTCATAGCCTAGGTAAATATGACCAAAGAAGGCTGTGAAAATAAACCTGCATCATTAAGCCTTTTTATCTTTTATTAAAAAAATACAAACATCGAACCTAATTTTAAATGGTGCGGGGAATCTCATGATTTTTTTATTCTTATAAATAAGTGTGTTTCTCTATTTCTCTAATAGCCTGCTTATTGCAACCGTCTTTTTTGCCAAGATAAAGCTCTGAGTCTTCACCCATAATGGCTAAGGAGTTTGGAGAATATCTGACAAGACAGAATCACTCCTCCAGGCCTTAGATTTCCAGCGCCATATTGGTGCTTCTCCTCTTCTTGTGGTGTTTCGGAGAAAAAGATTGAGATTCCCCCCATTAAAAATTATTCGTCTCAAATGAATTGATATCATAGTGTAAATGTGAAACAAGTGTGAACTTTCTATCTCATGGAACACAGGGTAACGGTGTCTGACAGCAGAATTCCCATATGTCAGATACCGTTCCCCCTGCTATAGCTGG
The DNA here is from genome assembly GCA_006030095.1 of Triplophysa siluroides. NCBI lineage: Eukaryota > Metazoa > Chordata > Actinopteri > Cypriniformes > Nemacheilidae > Triplophysa > Triplophysa siluroides. Next base: position 1,230,367 of record VCII01000702.1, read on the forward strand.
CAAAATTTCGCCTTGATGAGCTACAGGATCAAAAAGGGTTGTTGAGTGGGCCAAGTGGTTTAGTGGTTAGTGCTTTTTGTTTGTGAGGGGCAGATCATTGGTGTGGGGCCTGCCTTCGTTTTTTTCTCACTGAACACAGGGGAACCTTATCTGACAGCTACATTCTTTTGTCAGAATATGTTCTCCTGCTTTAATTGAAATACAATGTCAAAAATGCCTGAAACTCTGAGAATCTACTTCTTGTGGGTCTACAAGTCAGCAGAGTAAATGTGAGACAAATATAAACTTTCTGTCTCATGTAACACAGGAACTGTACAGTATATGAAGGTATATAGCAGTTCCCTCTGCTATAGCTTCCTAAATATAGCCTTGATGAGCCTCAGGTTCAAGCTGGCCCATTCAGTAGGCCAAGTGGTATAGTGGTTAGTGCTTTGGGTTTGTGAAAGACAAGTCGTTGTTTTGAGGCCAACCCTTTTTTCTCATTGAATTCTTAGGCGAACCTTATCTGACAGGAACATTCTTTGTTTTCAGAACACGTTCTCCTCTTTGATTGAAAAATGTTGTGAAATAAGCCTGAAAGCTTTTTATGAACAGTGTTTTAGTCCACCGAAAGTTCTCTGGAAGTTATTCGACAAGTTACGACCAGCACTGCTTAATACAGCTTTCATCAAATAAACACACAGCAACAGAAATGTCTTTACACTGAAATAAAATAATAATCACGACTATTTTTGTATTTTCATTTTAGAAACCATGGTTTGCCTGAGCCACTGCAGCACTACCGTTTTTCTTTGATACCAGTTATTAAAATTATTACATGACTGCAGCTGTTCTGACAGTTTGTGCTACCATCAGATTGTGCTGCCCTTTCATGCGAGTTAGGTTTAGGTTAGTCTTAAATTTTTTATGGGAAAATACAAAATATACTGCCACCAACAGTGGATCATGAACCAATACTACAATACACAACATTAAATAAACCTATCAAGAGTCCTCTGGAGGTTTGTACAGCCAACTAGAAGCTAAAGTCACAACCACTTGCAGCTGACCCACCCATTTGCAAATCAAATCAAATCACTTTTATTGTCACATCACCACAGCACAAGTGCTTTGGTGAGTGAAATTCTTATGAGCGTGCTCCAGACAGTGCAGAAAAACAACAGACAATTTACATATGGACAGTACATATTTACAGACTGTACAGAAGACAATGTGCAAAAATACACATACATATACATATACTCAGTACACATAGTGTACTATAAAGACATACTCAGATGTCAACGACACATTATACACCGTATGGGCACATCCACATTATATATAGTATCTATGCAGTATCTATTATATACAGTATCTAAAGTGCAGTGCATGGCATGTTGTGTGAGTGGGAGTGTGATGTAGGTGAGTTATTTGTGACTGTTCATTAGCCTGATATGAGGGAAAAAGCTGTCCCTCAGTCGGCTAGTGCGGGAGGATGCTGCGGAAACGTCGCCCTGAGGGCAGCAGAGAGAGCAGTCTGTGGGACGGGTGACTGGAGTCTTTGGTAATCCTCCGGGCTTTCCTTGTACACCGCCTGGTGTAGATATCCTGGAGGGAGGGAAGCTCACCTCCAACAATGTGGCGGGCAGTTCGCACGACCCTTTGCAGAGCCCTGCGGTTGCCAGCGGTGCTGTTTCCATACCAGGCGGTGATACAGCCGGTCAGGATGCTCTCCACAGTGCAGGTGTAGAAGGTTCTGAGGATTCTGGGGCTCGTTCCAAACTTCCTCAGCCGTCTCAGGAAGAAGAGACGCTGATGTGCCTTCTTCAGCACTGCATCTGTGTGAGCACCATGTGAGATCCTCGGTGATGTGAACGCCGAGGAACTTAAAGCTGCTCACCCGCTCCACAGGTGTCTTGTCGATGGTGATGGGTGTGTGTTCTCTGCTCTGTCTCCTGTAATCCACCACCAGCTCCTTGGTCTTGTCGATGTTGAGTGAGAGGTGGTTCTCCTGACACCATTTAGTCAGGGTACTCACCTCCTCTCTGTAGGCCGTCTCAACGTTGTCGGATCAGGCCTATCACCGTTGTGTCATCAGCAAATTTGACGATGACATTGGAGCTGTGTGTAGCTGTACAGTCGTGTGTGTACAGGGAGTACAGGAGTGGGCTGAGGACGCAGCCTGCGGTGCACCAGTGTTGAGGATCAGGGGAGATGATGTGTTGTTGCCCATTCTGACCACCTGACTTCTGCCTGTCAGGAAGTCCAGGATCCAGCTGCACAGAGATCTGTTCAGTCCTAGAGTCTTGAGCTTCGCAACCAGTATGGCAGGCACTATGGTGTTAAATGCCGAACTATAATCCACGAACAGAATCCTCACATAGGTGTTCTTATTTTCCAGGTGGGAGAGAGCAGTGTGCAGGGTGAAGGCAATAGCATCGTCTGTGGAACGGTTACTGCGGTATGCAAATTGTAGTGGGTCCAGTGAAGCAGGCAGCACAGAGCAGATGTGTTCTCTGACGAGCTTCTCAAACACTTGCTGAAGATGGGGGTCAGAGCAACGGGCCTCCAGTCATTCAAGCATGTGATTTTATTTTTCTTCGGTATGGGCACAATGATGGATTTTTTGAAGCATGAGGGAACCACAGACTGAGAGAGGGACAGATTGAAAATATCTGTAAAAACCCCGGCTAGCTGGAAAGCGCATGCTTTTAGCACACGGCCTGGTATGCCATCAGGGCCCACGGCTTTACGGATGTTCACCCGTTTGAAGGATCGAGTTACATCCGCGACAGAAAGCGTGAGTGGACTCACCTCTTCTGCGGCAGCCGCGGCAGCGCTCTCTGTGTGGGCGGTGTTATCAGCCTCGAACCGAGCATAAAAGGTGTTGAGCTCGTCCGGTAGAGAGGCGGCAATGTTCACAGTAGCTGGTTTATTTCCTTTAAAGCCTGTGATGTTGTTAATGCCCTGCCACATGCTTCTTGGGTTATTGTTGTTGAAGTGTTCTTCAACTTTGTTTTTATATGTTCGTTTGGCTGCTTGATGGATCTCCTGATCGTAACTGGCTTGTTTCCGATCGTCAGTGTTTCCGGATTTAAAGGCAGATGTCCGCGCTGACAAGGCTGATCGAACATCGCTGTTAATCCACGGTTTTTGGTTGGGGTAGATGCGGATTGTTTTGGTCGGAACTACATCGTCTATACACTTCCTGATGAAACACGTGACCGTATCTGAATATGCCTCTATGTCGTCATCAGACGCTGCCCGGAACATGTCCCAGTCCACGTGATCAAAACAGTCCTGTAGTATAGCATCCGATTGGTCTGACCAACTGTCCTGAGAGCGGGTGCTTCACGTTTCAGTTTCTGCCTATAAGCAGGCAGTAGCAGAACGGAAGAGTGATCCGATTTGCCAAAAGATGGGCGGGGGAGGGACTTGTATGCATCCCGGAAGGGGGAGTAACAGTGGTCGAGTGTGCGACCTCCACGCGTGTTGATGGTGACGTGTTGAAAGTATTTTGGAGCTATTGTTCTGAAGTTGGCTTTATTAAAGTCCCCTGTGATAACAAAAGCTGCATCTGGGTGCGCGGATTCCTGCTCACTTATAATCCTGTACAGTTCCTTGAGTGCCAGGTCTGTGTTGGCTTGGGGGGGGATATAAACAGCCGTGATTATGATCGCTGTAAATTCCCTCGGTAGCCAGAACGGTCGACACAGAAGCGTATGAAATTCCAGATCAGGGGAGCAGAAGGATTTGATAGAGTGTATGTTCCTTTCATTACACCATAAGTTGTTGATGTAGAAGCAAACACCCCCACCTCTGCTTTTCCCTGTGAGCTCTACAGTTCTGTCCGAGCGGTGCACGGAGAAGCCCGTGAGCTCGATGGCTGAGTCTGGAACCATCGCAGACATCCAGGTTTCTGTGAGGCAAATAACACAGCAGTCCCTTGTTTCTCGTTGGTATGAGATGCGCGCCCGTAGTTCACAGAGTTTGTTATCCAGTGACTGAACGTTGGCCAATAAAATGGTTGGAAGAGGAGGTCGGAAAGCACGGCGTCTCAGTCTGACGAGAACGCCAGCTCGTTTTCCGCGTTTTCGGCGTCGGCGGCGCCTCCTCGCTTTCGCAACGCACACAAAGGGTTCAGATGCCGTGTCCGTGAACAGTCCACCGGCATTCAAAAACTCAAAGTCCGGTTTGCATTGCGCAGCTGGCTCCAACCTCCGTTTATAACTAAGTTCGGCATTTTATCTCGATTAAACTATAAAAAAATTACACAACATAGACATTTATACAGAAATCAGAGAACATAGATCATTTCTAAAAACAAATCATAATAGTAAAAAGTATTAGTATAAAAAATTGAAAAATGTGTGTGCTTACATCGAGTCTAACATTTACTTTTTGGAAAAAAAACAATAAAATGAAGCTATAAATCAAAGAAACTCAAAAAAACCATCAAAACTCATTTTATTGTATCCACATTCATTTACCAAACGACTGTACAAATGTGCAGAGTTTGGTAAAAATGTAGTCCATTACATAATACAACATTGTCTTAAAACAGACAAAAAAAATTTAATAGGAAGCGGCTGTTCAATACTTAATTGATAATTTCATGATTGAACTAAAATGAAGTCTTATTCTGCAGCAGCATGATATTGTCCTGTCCTCCTGGCAAATTAGTTCTTTCTTTATAACTTTGAAAGAGACAGGTGTCTGGGGATGGAGATTTCTTCAGCACATTCTGGTGGAGATATCCATTAAAGAAATCAGCTGCCGACAGTTTTTTCTTGAACTTCACTGATCTGAATCCAACCCAGCCATCCTAATAAAGAAATAACATGGAAAAGGATATAACAATGCATTTATTGAATTAAACCATGTAAATGTAGCACTCTGTATCACTTTAACACAAAATCAATAGATTGTACTATTTTAAACCATTAATCTAATCTAATACAGTGTAAGGCAATACCTAAGTTACACCCACATATATAAATATATAGTACGGTTTCATATATCCTGAAACTCTATGCGTGTGTGTCCACGGGTGCAAAGTAATTGGCACTTTCCAAATCGTTCTATAAATGAATTACAGAGTTTCAACACTGTGACATATTAAAGCAATAGGCCACGTGAGACCTTGCATTACAGTGATTTCAACACATGTATAGGGAACATTAGGCACAACATGGATTGGAGAGAACAATTCTACCTCAAAATAATACTGTTCATAAGGCTAACAATAATAGCAATAGTTCAACAGTGAAAAGTAAAAAAAGAAACGCTAAAGAGTTCAATGCTCAAACACACCTGAACAATAGAGAATAATACAGGCTATTAGGATTAGTTGCATTTCTTTAAACTTTATTCTAGTATGAATGAAATTATTGACCATGTATTAACAGCATGGATAAATGTCAATAAAGAAAACTGCTCTACAATTTTGGGAGATATTGATAGTATTACTGCTCCAGGAGACACATACAGTAATACAACACATTTGAAACATCTAATAACTTCATGGGCATACCTTGCAGCGAACAAGTAAAGCATTTGATTCTTTCTGATAAAGGACAGACCCTGGCACTACAGTTAAGTATGGAGCAGCTGCAAAGAAAAATGCAAAAAAGCTTATTTTAGTCTTTTCAGTAGGATAACATAGTCATTTAATCACCGAGTAAGTAATTCCTGTTACCTGTGAACATCACATTGCATTTGCCAATGAAGTCCAGAAGTTTAACAGGATTGCCCATCCACATGGTTTTCAACGGAAACTGATTAAGAAAAAAGTTCTGTTGATTAAACAATATTATGGATATTAATATGCTGTAAAAAAATACTTCTTACCCGAGATCCAATTGCTCGAAACAGCCGATCAATATGGTCACAACTGTAGTCCTCCCATATTATCCATGCCATTCTGGGACTTATTTTTGGGGCTGATGACAATAAGAATATTTGGTTATTGGGATGGTAGATTTATGAAGATCAAATTGTTATCATCATCCTTCTCCCAATACCATGAACACACTTACCAAAGGTTGCACCCTCTTTAGATTGCTCTTTTTGGTTTGCTATCCTTTCTGGAAGATGTGCTAAAGTATCCATTAACTAATGAGTAAAACATGACAAAATAAATAAACAAAATGACATGAATTATACTTTACAATGAATGTAAACTGTTAATGGAACAATACTTTAAAGGAATAATGGAACAGTTTGAAATACATAAAACATCAGATTACTGTCTTATCTTAATGACATCATAAAAAACAATCAATAGGTCGATTTACACTTACCGACATATATTATAAATCTTAAAACTACAGATCTCAAATGTGTGAAAGAAAGTTACCAGTCTTGCACCCACAACCGCCAAAGTAGCTCCCAGTTCATCTGCGGTACAGTTCTTTGGAACCTCACACAGTTCTTGATGGAGAATGGGGCCCACATCAAATCTGACATAAAACGAAAGCCACCAGACCATTTTTATCTAACAGTTGTATTAGTTAGTAGTTGTAGTTACCTTTTGGGTCTTATCTGCATAACAGTTACTCCAGTGACACTATCACCATGTAGAATTGTATGGAAGATGGGCGCTGGACCACGCCACCGTGGCAGCAGACTAGGGTGCACATTCAGGATCCCACTGACGTAAATACAAATAAATCATCGGTTACTATGTGCTGAGGTCGCACTCTTAAAACATATCAAAAAATTATTTGTTGCATTAAACCACTGTACCAAACAATATATTTTCTGAATCATCATTGCTTACTATGTCATTTTGTTGATGAAGTTCAATCAAACTTAGGCACCACACAAAGGACACAAACCCTACCAAAAAATCACATCAGGCCCCAAGTGGTATGTGCTGGACGTCCTGACTTCTTGGTCGACTGCAATCATCGGGAGGCTTTGTATCTTCCAAGTAGTAAACAATGAATCAATTCACAATAAGATACCGATAAACCGGTTTTCACTTCTTTAGTATACATTGTATTTTGTTATTACAGCATGCACTTCTTCATCACTTCCAAAGAACAATATTCTCCAGGGAGGTTTAGAAGCAGACTGTAGGTGAGTCACAAAACGTAACCCACGACTGGCATGACTTTGACAAAAACATGACGCCTCAGAACGTGCGATGCAGCATCCACGAAGTCTCTGTGATAGTAAACGTCCATGATTTATTACGTTTAAAGAGTTTAGATTCCGCATCATCTGAAGTTAGGTTTCATTAACGCCGCCAACGATCTTTAACAGTTGACAGTCAACACAAACATTGCTTCTCTATTAACCGATAAGAAAGCAGTAGGCAGAAGACTGATTCACATTACTTCCGTCATCCAAGCTATTCCTTACATAATCCGCAATAATATGTCCACATACTATTCACGAAATTAACCAGTTTTCGCAAACTAGCAGATCATTTTTGCAAGGTTACAGACAGGCGTTATATATCCACAAACAGCAGCGTGTGTGCGCCGCCATGTTTATAGTGACGTCATTTGACGCGTACATATAAAAAAATATATATTTTATTTAGTAAATTTATGTTTCTAGTAAATGTAGTATTTCTGTAATCGACGACGTATTTAACGTTTAAGGTAAATGAAATAAACACATACGAGTTGCGTTTATATTTCAATTTTTGCCCATTGATAAGAACAGCATATCACCACAAGAGGGTGTTCTTCAACCTAAAATCGTCAAATTGGTTGGAGAAAGGTCGAGTTAACGCAATTTCTGATCATATTATTGTTGTGATTCAACATGTCTTTTGCGAGTACAGAGCGCTCGACTCGAATAAATGCGTTAAAAAAGTTTATTACTGAATAAGACATACAGTCTCGAAAAGACTCTACATTGCTTTCATTCTCGAGTAATGGAAGAAATGATCCTCTATCCAGAGTCCTGGCCTGATGAAGTACGTAAACATTAAAACAAAATCACTAAAATAATAAAAACGTGAGGCATTTTACTGTTTAAAAGTACAGTATACTGAGAAATTGCAGATCTTGGTCTTTGTCCTATAAAAACCAATTCCAGTTCAAATACAGATCATAACTGTTGGGCAAAAAGATTTTAAACAATCATATGCAGAAGAACATTCGCAATCACTACCCTTGCAACACCGTTTCAGACCAGACGCTGCACCTTAAAATTGACATAAGTACAGTAACATTAGACTCATACAGTAAAGACTATTGACACAAACATAATGCTTTCATCTCATTTTGGAGTTCCTATTAATGTATATTTTATAAAAGATGGAAAGAGAGGACACGAGAAACTCTGCTGCTTCTATGCTTCCAGAAATCCTCGTTCCTGTTTGTACTGGGTTACAGTTAACCATCTGTCTCCATTTGTGAGTTCTCAGTGGTGTTGTCCTCTAGGACCTTAGACGGCGTGAGGGGTTCCAGTTGTGAGTCCGTCTTCACAGACTCCATTTCATCAGCTGTACACAGAAAGTCAGAGAGAGTTACCCCACCTTCATCAGTGAGGGAACCCACCGGGCTGACAGGAGCCTCAGAGGGTGAGTGAGGGGGAAGACTCTTGGGGGATTTCTCTTCTGACACATTGGGTGTGGTCTCCACTGTCCCATCATTCAACTTATCCGAGTCCTTTTGCTCAGTTAAAACCTGTGACCAATCATCGGTAGTCATGTTGTCCATGTTTGATATAGATTGTACATCAGTGATTTGAATAAGCTCTGTCTCGTCCTCCATTATCTCAGAATCTGTCTTTACAGAAAGGAGTTGGTCAGAGTCTTTGGTCTCCAATGACCTGAATTATGGGTCAAACAAGAGAAAAATGAAGAGACATGATAGGGAGAGTGATAAACAATGAATGCAACATTGCTATAAGATTTTTAGATAAAATGTGTGGAAAATCACAAAAGATAAGGCCACCTTAAACACAAAATAAACAAATTAAGAAAATGAAGCCTATATCTCTGATCATTATTTTTCTTGACTGACATGAAATAAAGAGTTTCACATTGTCACTTTAGCTTTTTTGTACTTGTGTAATTCCCTTGGATCTTGTGTGCAGATTTCATTAAAGTTTAAAATGACTGTAATATTTTTAAGTGGCATAAATTAAAAGCAACATTAAAAGTAACAAGTATTACAACAAATATTGCAATTATATAAATGCTTAACAGTTTATTTATTTTATCCACATTACAGTAATAGTACAGGGAAAAAAATGTTTGTTTTTATTAAGAGTCTAAAGAATTAGAAAGAGGCAGAACAAACAGTAAGTAGTACAAATATCTTTATATGTCCCCCTCACAGCAACTCATAAGAACCCCTCTCTGTGGTCCACTCCACATTAATAAGAATGTGTTCTTCAGCCTTAATGAATGCCAAAACTCATGTTTTAATTTAAGCAAGGTCTCTCAAATACCACTTAATATGCATCCCAATTACACTAATGAAAAATAGACATCATTTTTTACAATAAATGATATTTCTAGACAATTCATAGGTCAGGGCCTCTCTATTCACACCCCTATTTCATCAGAAATGGTAATTTGTCTCAATCAGGCAAGCCACACTTCCCAGTCTATTTTTACTTCCCCTCTATTCAAAGCCCTAACCCCTACATTTAACAAAAATACAAATACGCATGTGGTGTCATTGTACACCAATACATCATGTGCTATGCAACGAGAGCGAAGAAAAGCTGTACCAGAACTTCTTCAAAGAGACCCATATCAAGCTTGAACACTGCACAAAACTTAAACCCTTTTCCAATCTTACTACAACTTAACTTATGCAAAGAAACAAAAAACAGCACATTTTTATTTCACTTTCACAATAAATGGTGTATCAGAGCGTACTAAATGATGCATTTATTAATACAAACAAAGGATTTCTTACCTCTTGATTTCTGCTCCTCCATTGGCAACTTTAAAAAGTAAAAAATAAAACACTGTAAAACACAATTTAAAACACAACAAAGAACTTCCTGTAGTTCCTTCATGGCCAAACATCATACCTGGCTCCATGATGACCTGGCAGGTATGGTTTGGCCTGTTGAGCAAATGTTCAGTCATCTGGTCAGCGCCAGAGGCGTCTGCCAAAAAATCGCACTTGAGACATACCAGCGTCAGATTCCTTGAACGGAGGAAAGAAAAAACTCTTTCACTTAAAGCAGTTTATAATCTTCAAACAGACTCTCAGTCACTGTTAAACAGTGCACGCTGTCATAAATACATCTGAACTTACCGTAGACCATGCGGAGGCTTCCTCCCTTTACCAAATCTTGTTTTTGAAGAACTGCTGTGAAACCTGCACATAAACATTGCATAAATGATCTTACCACTTTAATTTGTTACTATGAGTATATCCATGTTTCTTATTTACCTGATCATGTGCTGTCCAAATGCATTCTGGCAACTTGTTCTGTACCTGCATATGGTGCACTTCAGTGTCAAAGGGTAATGAATGAAAGGATTCACAACCACAGTGAGACACTCAGCACACGTATATTTTCCTCCAGGAAGTCTGTGTAAATTAAATATAAAAATGTTAATGTACTTATGAAGAAAACCAGTCAAGACATTGAGACTAATAAGCACACTCACTTTAAACGTTTAAGCTCACTATTGTGAAGGGTTCGGTTCGACATTAATTGGTTTGTAGATTGTTTTGTTTTTCCACCATTCAAGGTGGATTTGGCAGTCTTTGTTGTTGTTCTGCTGGAATGTTTGGTTGTTTCGGGACTTGTGGGTACGATGTAGGCCTTGCTCAAACTGTCGGAAAACATAGGCGTGCCAGTAAGTGAGGCCCGAACCGTCACCTAAAAAAATGAAAATAACAGTAGATTTTGAAAAAATGTAAATATAATTGAATCGCTAATTGTATTTTGTTTTAACGGGTGTGGTTTCCAACATACCTTGGTTCCTGGAGGCAGCCCTTCAAGTTTCCTTGGCTTCTTATGAGTTCGATGGAAGTGTGTTTTGTGTTCCACTTTTTCCTTGTAGGTGAGAAAATTTAATCTGCACTTCCCACACCTTTGAATGCCTTTTTTCTACAAAACACAACCAGAAACATAGTACATTAATAAAAGTCACGTTACCTATACCTTATCCATGTTTTTAACGTAAACACATACATTTTTCTTAGATCCATCTTTAATACACATCATTCCACACCATGTGTACTTCTATTGTTTTCAATTACAAGTCAGATCTGAAGTCTTTTTTTTTTCATCCTCCTGCCTGTCTTGTGGTTGGTCTGGTTTGCTGTTGCCAGGGAAAAGCCCTTAAGGAATAACCAAGGAAAGCGAAGAGAGTAGGCCGCCACTGTCAAATTGTTATATATTGCACCAAGGTGTTCGGCAGACAACCGAATCAATCCAACCTTGGAGTGAGAGCCAATGTGCTGACTTTATATCAGCGAAGTCTCGAGCCCCAAATCCATAGACAAGGAAACAGATGAAGCCTTGTCCAAAAGCATGTCAAAAAGACATAACATACAGTCTTGGGTTCATAAGAGTATTCCTGTAGCTCAACTGGTAGAGCACAAGGCTTGCAGCTCTGAGGTCATGGGTTCAATTCCCCACGCACAAACAAATTGATAAAATGAATGCCTTGAGTCCACTGTAACTGGCTTTAGATAAAAGCATCAGCTAAACGCAGAATAGTAATACAGAAGTAGAGAAATTGATTTCCAATTCCTAACCTGTTCCTAAAAAATTCAAATACAAACACGTGAACTGAAACACTTACTTGATGCCTCATGTAGTGTTGCATGTACATATGGCCACTGCGAAGGACTTTCAGGCAAAAGGGACAAAGCAGGTCTTTAGTGTTTTCATGAACTGTGCGGAAATGGTTGTCCACATCAGAGAAGAAGGATGACCTGTAGTTGCAAACCTTTTAAAGAGAAGAAAAATGTGAGAATCAAGTACGTGAATAACAATGTCACAGAACAATGAAAAAGCTTTACCTGACACATATAAGGCATTTCTCCAGGTTTGTGATTGTCCCTCATATGTTCCAGAAGAACTTGTTCCGTCTCAAAAGCCAATTCACATATTTTACAGTTTGCTTAGGAAAGAGAATATAACACATTTAAAACCTTCTTTTAGCATTAACTTAACAAAAAGTGTTAAATATGCATATTGTGTGTAATGAACACGTTTCATCTAAGCTTTTTATCACCATTTGATTCCAAAGGAAACGATGGTAAAATGTACAGGGTGCCTTTTAAAACAAATTATTTTGGTGGGACGCCAGTTGGGTTGCCCATCACCTGACAAGCTGTAAATGTGCTGGAATTGTGGTAGGTTGACTTACTGGTGGACTCAAACGGACTGTGTGCACTCTCTATGTGACACTGGAGTTGAAAGGGAGTTGAATACTGCCGGTAACAATGTTGACATGTAGTGTGACTCTCCCAGCTCTCACTGTTCTGCTTCTCCAACTCCAGGTGATGCTTCATGTGATTCATGAACCTGAGCGAGAAAGATGACAGCAGGACGAGAGTGTCAGTTAGTGAGACACGCTCAGCGACCAATGAGCTTGACGAAAACAGGCAATCTATTGTTCTGCTGGATTTGAACTAAAACCCAAAACCACATATGACAAAGAGTTTATTATCAATGTTAATTATGCATGTTGTCTCTTACAATTAACAGACTTTTTAAGAAAGTCGAGAAAGAATGTTATTGGTTATAAATGCATACCTTCTTGTCACAGGTAAACACATAAAAAAAAAAAAACACACACACACATTAAAGGTCCAGTGTATGAAATTTAGCGGTATCTAGTGGTGAGGTTGTGAACTGCAACCAACGGTTCACTCCTCACCCCTCCCTTTCAAAGCACTACGGTGGCTGACACAGGACCATGTCGTCACGTTTTCACTTCTTTGCCGAAGGAGATAACATATTTATGACACACGCGCTGTAGAGCAGTTTATCCGTTTAGGGCTACTGTAGAAACAACATGGTGAATTCCATGTAAGGGGACCCGTAGTGTATGTAGATAAAAAAAATGCTCATTCTAAGGTAATAAAAACATAACGCTTCATCATGTAAGGTCTTTATACACATCTGAAGACATAGTTATATATATATATATTATATTGCATTTCTGTCAATAGATCCTCCAAAAAAAACTACACACTGGACCTTGTTGAGTGTGACAAAAGTTTGTTAAACTGTAGCAAAAAAGCTACAAAATGTAGTTGTTTCAAGACAGCTAGTGGGATGCCACCATAAATGTTTACACATGAAACCTGTGAAATTAATGACAATGTCACTAAAATGACTCTCTCAACAGACACCTGCTGCCTGGATCAAATCAGACACAAGCGACATATGCGACAAGCCGTTGACGACGGTGTTAGAACCAAACAAGCTTTTGATGTGTAATAAAGTGAACGTCAAACAGCTGTAGAACATTCAAACAGCTGAACCACTAAAAAGTCAAGTTTTTCCTAAATGCATCTAAAAACAAACACCGAGCATCCCCAGAGCACTGTGACTCATGCCGCCGTCTAAGTTCATGCCCTATTTTCTCAAACTCCAGCTTTGTCTATAAATTACATAGAAATCAGAGGGTACAAAAGAGCAGTGGCTTGAACTATCAACTCATAAACCCGCATTCTTCAAATATGTCTAAAGGGAGAGCGAAATGCCATGTAGATGCAAAGTAGCTAATGTGTAATGTCCTCTGAGAATACAACATAAAACGTACGTGCAGTTTATAGCAATTAGCCAGATTTCAAACATTCGCTGTTAAAAGTCACCTTTTAACAGTTCAAGGTCTGTGTTTGTGTATACTCAAGGAGCACTTGCGCTCCCATGGGTTTTAGAGAGACAAATTAGCAAATACTCTACTTAAAGTTCACATTCTAACTGTGCATAATAGGGCATTATAATGCATTATACTGCTCTTCTTCGTTTGTTTAATGATGTGATGCTCAGGCTGCCTCCAGCCTCTCTGCCTCATCTGCCACTGGCACCCTGACGTGTAGCGGCCCATTTTTCAGTCAGCACGTTCTGCAACCTCAGCTCCCCTAATAGGGATTTTTATGCGGCTGAACTGTGACCCCCGCTGCCAGAACTTGGGGTGCGCGGCGAACGCTCCTCCCCATTAAAAGAAGCTTACCGAGGCTTTTCTCACGCCGTGGCTGAGCAAAGTTATTTAATCACAGGAACAGTTCTTACAGCAACCAAACTACCCTCCATTATTCATCTGGGGCCCCTAGAGGGAGCGGGGGTCTGATAATGTCATCCATCTGAGGGGGAATCCAGTGATGGGGTCTGAGAACGGCTGATTCTCCCTTGTCTCCAACTCATGTTCTCTCCATCTCTGGGCTCCAGTGGCTAATGGCTCTCATGAGCAATGTTTCCTCTAAGCTGCATGCATACACTACTTGGCTGTATGTTGCTCCTGTGCAAACCCATAAACGATCTGCACAGAAGGTATCGAAACCAAGAAAACTTTCTTTGTACGACAGAAAATAACAGACCATGTACAGGAGAGAACACTGTGTGAGTGTTACGCATTGTATTTTCAATAAAAATGAATACCTGATGTTGTTCTTGAGCATTTTTAAACAGCTGTTACACTTGAAGGTGGTTGTGGGGGTCTTGGCTTTTGGGATCAGAGACGAGTCCCCTTCACATCTCCCATAGTAGAAGTCTGAAACCAGCATGATAAGTTTGCCTTTGTCACATTCATTGGCTTTTACTACAATAGCTGTGGCCGGTTTGTCGGCTTTTGACGTTGAAGGGAACACAGAGTCGAACAAATGAGGGCAGCAAACCTGAAAAAGATAAAACAGAGTTTGTCATATTATCTCAATGCTAAAGTTTCCTGCATATATCATAGTCTCTAGATGTTAAAGGGTAAGTTCACCCAAAATCTAATTTGTGTGATTTTTTACTCACCCACATCATGTATGAACCTCCCGGCATCTTCGGAAAGGCATAAGATATTAGAGGTAAATCCACTAAAAGTGGCTGACGAAAATGCTTTTTGCCCCCGGAATGCGTAGCGCTCAAAAATGACCATATACTGACAATGTCGATAACGTCATTATGATATGATTTGTTAGTTCAAACAATTTGGTTTGAGCCAAAAAGTTAATTGAGCCACTATGAGCGGACGGGCCAATTTAATCTTAACGGGTCTTTAGTACTTTTCTGGGCCTTGATAAGAACTATAACCATTATGTCTATGAGGAGGCCTGGAAATCTCTCGGATGTTACCTAAATATCTTTATCCGAAGACGGCGGGAGGTCTCAAAACATGGTTGGTGAGTAAAAAAAAAAATCACTCAAATTCGATAATGGGATTAATTTACCCTTTAATATTTAGATCTGGGCTTGCCTAACTGAACATGACATACATTACAATGGACAAGATAGTAGCAGAAACACAAGGAAACATACCAACCTTTATATGATTTTTTAAAGCCTGAAGCCCAAACATATTCTGACATCTCGGACATTTCTTTTTGAAGGGAAACTCAGTATCTGCAGTTGTCAATGACCAACAAGAGAAGAAAAGCTTTAGAATCAGCTGATTTTGTTGTTTCTGGTAATACATAATTGACAAACGCTTACCTGTGTCGAGCTTTTCACTTCTGTTGTTTGTGTCATTTGTCACTGTGCCATTATCTGTGGATAACAAAAATGACAACAGAATGAAACAACTGTATTTTCATATAAATAAACCTCTACAATAATTTCACATAGGATCCTTCTCTTTCAGTGAAGCCAAAAGTATTTTTCATTTTTTACTGTACTGTCTCGATCAAGAAAGTGAAGTTGTACAAACAAGCATTTTTTCCAAGTAAATCAAAGTGTAAATCTGATGGTTTTAAAGGGATAGTTCACCCAAAAATAAAAATTTGGTCTTCATTTACTCACCCTTTTATCATTTCAACCCCATTTGAGGTTCTTTCTTCCGCAGAACGCAAAAGAAGATATTTTGAAGAATGTTGTTAGCTGGCCCCCATTCACTTGCATTGGTTTTGTGTCCATCACATAGAAATGAATGGGGGCCAGTGCTGTTTAGTTACCAACTTTTTTCAAAATATATCTTTTGTGTCCTGAGGAAGAAAGAAAGTCAAGAGGTTTGAAAAGTCAAGAGGTGAGTAAATGAAGACAGAATTTTCATTTTGGGGTGAACTATCACTTTAATGCAGGGGTTGGCAAACTTGGTCCTGGAGGCATACAGCTCTGCAGAGTTAGGCTCCAATCCTAAACAAACACACCCGATCCAGCTAATCAAGATCTTCAGTATTACAAAAAATTTCAGGCAGGTGTGTTGGAGCTGGTTTGGAGTGCAGAGCTGTGGCCCTCCAGGATTGCCCACCCCTGCTTTAATGTGTGCAAAATTGCCAAGAAGTAAATATATCATTGTTTCATGGGCACTCAGTCCAAAATGTGGTATACTTTAACTATTTGGGTAAAAGACAAATACTGAACATAAACCCGGTTTCACAGCCAATGCTAAGTTTAGGCCTGGACTATGTCGTAGTGCCTCAGACTGCAAATCGGGCAAAAATCTGAGCATAAATTGTGTACTGTATGCAAGATTATCACTATTTCTTTCTGTTATTGCAGGTTTATGGATTAAAACCATACATGCCTCTGTTGTTCATAGTTTGTAGTGATGAGGTTTTCTGCTTGGCTAGACTTGCTGGAATAATACCCGGTTTGTTTTGCAAGGTACGAGCGGGCCGATGGTCTGGAGTGGTGTGGGATAGCTGAGAAATGTCAGCAGGAGCCCGTACATTGGACAACGTCACCACATTGTCCTGGATAAGCTGCACCTGAGGCCTGTGAATGACCCCTGGCTTTGGCGCTGCAATGGCCTGCTGAACTATCTGCTGACCTGCTGCTCAAGAAATGAACATGTAATCACATAATTACCTAAAGCTAAAAGTTAAAAACTATGGTCTAGCTATTTATTTATTAGCAGATATTATCAGTTAACAAAACAGCTCCACGGTGTACCTGGAACAACAGTGATAGTTGTTCCCACTGGATACTGTGACCCCAAAGAGGTGATGAATGAGCTGCTGTTGTTGAGATTGAGTGGGGATGCTACAATGTAACCCTGGAGAAACAAACAACATTTCATGACGTTACAGTACCTGAGCCAAACAGTCCAGCCTCAAAAAAATCCTTTCTTTGGTCCGAAGACCGAGAAAATTGAGCTACATGTGTGAACACACCCTCTCAATAAAACAATTAACTGTAACAGACATAAGCTTCTTTGTGCTGCATCACTGTGAATAGCATTTGCTTAGCACAAAACACTAATTCACACATGGGAAATTTTAAAAAGCAGTGGGAGAAAGATTACATATAAAAACTACCTGATTGTTAATAATGATGGGTTGCGGGGCTGTTTGAGAAGGGTTGATGGGTATGAGGACAGGGTTGCCTCCGGATGGTGCTGGACCTCTGAACATAATTGTAGGACCTGAAGCAACCGAAGACTGAGTCTGTGGATTCTTTTGAGGCAATGCCAATGATGAGGGGCTTTGGATCGTCACATTACGCGGACTCTGCTGGTTACCAGCCCCTGATTATTACAAAAATGAGAAACAACAATCATGAGTACAAGAGGAAAAGTTAAAGCAAGGAAAGTTAACTTAAATGTAAGTGCAAATAAGATAAGAGCTATACTTGGCCTTGTGTTGACTGTAGGCTTAGAGCTACAGATTTCACCAACAAATATTGGTTCATCATCATCATCTTCATCATCAATCAGATTGATTTCTGGTATCGCCTTCTGCCATGGCTCCAACTCCTCCTCCTCGCACTCCATAAACAGCTCAGACATCTGGTGGAAAGTAATGTCAACACAAAGTTTTAGTGGCTTATATAACCATTTAACAGGATAATTCACTCTAAAATTTAAATTGTGATATTTATGCTCACCCTCATATCATCCAGAACCTGTACATGACTTGAAACACAAGAGAAGATATTTTAAGAAATGTATCAGAGATTTTGTGTCCATACAATAGAAGTCAATGTGGGCAATGTTATTTAAAATACCATTTGTGTTTCTGCAGAAGAAAGTCATATAGGCTTGGAATGACATGAGGGCGAGTACATGATTCACCTTTGGGTTAACTATCCCTTCAAGCTACCTACAAATGACACAATGACAGTTTAACTAATCCTGGGCCTAACCCAATGGACATAACTAAAACCAAGGTAACAAACCTAAACGTAGGATGAAATGATTTGGGAAAACCAAGGTGCTAAAATGAATGTCACAAAATCTTGTGATTTTAACTGCACACAGAAGAGGATATAGATCGAGACTAGTTAGTGTGAAGTTTTTTAACAAACAAACTGTAGTGATGCACATGTGAAGCACCTCCAGCAAGCACACATGAGACTACAAGAGACTGGCTACTGCAGACACAGACCGGCTAACTTGCTAATGCAGACACACCACGTTATCATTGAACTCTTTAACCACTCATTTTTTTTATTTCAGTCAGGTGAGAAGCACATTAATGTTAGATCATCACAAACATTCATATATAGTCCCTATATTTGGCATGTTATTTAAAAATCTATTAAGCGGTCGGCTTTTCAAGCTGCTAACAGGCTAAATAACAAGAAAAATAGTCAGCCGCTTCGAAACGAAGCGAGGAAAAAGCTGTAAATGCTCACTGATTTCGTTGCAACATAAAAAAGACAAACGGCGAAAATTAAAAAGCGAAACGCGTCCTTACCTTCTAAAATCTTGGATTATTTATTTACAAACACCATCAGTGTGACTCAGAAACACTCAAAGCAGCATGAAGCGCTAAGGCTCATGGGAAAAAGAAAAGCTATTGTTGAGTCCAAGAATCTATGATGTCCCCCCAAATTCAAGATTTCGTACTTCTGTAAGAAGAAGACTGTCTTAGGCTATGTTGTTATTAGGTTGTTATTAATATAAGTAATACGTTGACAAATAAAAAATGGGGACAAAATATGTTCAAACAACGTTCGTGCAGTACGTCGATAGAGCATGTACAGAGCATTTGCATTCATGATACACTATACATTTAAAGAAAAGTTTATGTTAAATCTAGCTTGTATTATTTAGTTAGCCTACGTTTAAACAGTATGCGTAAATGTATGAATTCCAAAAAAACATGAACAAATAACACTAAAATAACATTAATGAAGCAGTGATTGATGTGGTGAGAAGACGATTGATGAGTTAACTGGATTACCATGTTTTTATAGAATCTATTTTATTATGTCATCCTGTTAATAAACAGGTAAATACAGCT
The DNA here is from genome assembly GCA_006030095.1 of Triplophysa siluroides. Taxonomy (NCBI): domain Eukaryota; kingdom Metazoa; phylum Chordata; class Actinopteri; order Cypriniformes; family Nemacheilidae; genus Triplophysa; species Triplophysa siluroides. The sequence continues at coordinate 1,249,638 of VCII01000702.1, forward strand.
TTTGATCTTGAAAGACTTAATTTAGGACTGTTTGTTTTGACCAACAGGTGGCACTATGAGTTTTGTGAAGCTTTATATCTGTCATGGTGACAATGTATCCTATAAAAATTCCTAATTTAACCGGTCGAGTGTATATATCCCTTTTCATTTAAAAGGTCAGAAGGGAAAGTAGTTTAGACCACTTTAGCCTAAATTGTACGCTTTTCAATAACTTCAGACTAATACAATTGGTAAATTGAACATAATGATAAATATAATCGCGCTCTTCAATAATCACGTTCATGTGCAGCCCACAATTTTCTTATTTACTTGTGTTTCGATATACAATGACAACACAGCTATGTCGTGTATATGTATACGTGTACAGTATATGTGTAGGCAGCTACTGTAAGACCCATTGCTTTTGTTGAGCGCACACATTTACTCCCAGTTTGCGCCAACAGTAGCGGAGGAAAAAATAGACCCCCTGCAATGTGTTGTGTTGACAGTTCCCATTCGATCACCTCCCGAATATATGTATTAACATTTTAATTATGTAAAAAATAATAACGATTCAAAGTAAAGTATAGTGAATATTAACGATGTTACGAACACATATGCAACGTCCCTTGAACGTAAAACGTTTAAAAATACTTTAATCACGTGTATTTTACAACAAACACATTTCGGCAAACAGATTAAAACATAATCAGTCCCAGTAGAATATTAAAAAAATACAATAACAAATTTTCAAACAAACATGCCAGTTTAAGTACACACAATGTAATATCAATGTTTGAAGTGTGTCCCCGCATGCATTTAAAGATGCTGCGTTTGTTTGAGTAGAACACCTAATGTAACTTTGTACCCGGCGTCTTTATTTGGCGTTTAATTCAAATACCTAAAATCTCAATCCAACGACATTTGTGGCTGAACTTGAGAGGTAAACCAAGCTGATTTTAGGAGGTGCCAGTGGTCCTTTTCTCCCCAGCAAGGTTGTGTGTCAGGGTTTTTGCCACTCACCATATCCATCCGCACTGTTGTGGAACAGTAAAGTACACGCGCGATCGCGGAAGGATACAATTTTAAACGTCATCTCTGTGCTTTGGCTATCGCCAAGCAAAAATGTCTGCCTAAGGGAAACTCGCAAGTTACATAGTGGATATTTGCAAAATACAATCGCGAAAGAGAACGATTTCATTGTGTTTCAAACGCGAAACAAGGAAACATACGCCGTCACCGGGCGCACCAGATCGCCCTAGTTGGATTTATTACGGCAGAGGTAAAATATTGCCCAGAGTTTTTTGAGAGGTTTCGGACTGGGTGAAAGAAGTTGGGATAGAAGAAAAGACGGGAGCCGATTTCGGAGCGTTAGGGGTTGGCATTCGCTTAAACACTTTAGAAGGATGTTGCTTTATTCATTTATTGTGTTTAAATGTTTTTAATACCAGCTCTCGTGGTGGATTTTCGATACATGCAGGTGAATTCGCACATTTATTATCAATAGGGTAACTGACAATTGCCAACCGAGGAAAGCAGCATGTTGGTAAAGTGACCATTCTCCTGTAATGTAACAAGAAAAGTGCGGCGTGTCAGATGTTTTGACAGCGCGTGTGTTTATTGTGAGCTCATCATGACTTTTGATACATTGTATCATTGGCGCATTGAGGAATCAAACACATGCAGTTGAAAAATGATGCTGCGGGTCCATGTGTGGTGACACCGTCGAGCACAGCGTCTTTCTCTACATGTCCACGTTTGGTCATCACAAAAACCTATCAGGCCTGCTCTATTACAGCAAAGTACAACCTGAATTCATTATGTCACTTGTCATGCGATTGCAATAGTTACCTTATCCCATGCTGCCAATAATGCTTTGGGTATGCTGTCTGGATTTAGGATTATTCATTACTATTTTAATGACTAACAATTTGGGTTTCGTAAAGACAACAAAATTCTTCGATCGCCCTTGTAGTTAAAATTTTAGAATAGCAAAAAGTTACGCTGCAGACTGCAGACGGGAATGTTTAGCAAATGTCAAACTGCGGATGTTCACAGATGTCATTTGCATAAACTGTGTTGGCTAGCATAAAGACACAGCACACATCAGGGCTCTCAGAGGGGAATGATGTTTGTGTTTTGTAGGTTTAGTAAAGGATCGTAAGGATGAACCCTCAGCAGCGGATTGCCGCTATCGGGACGGATAAGGAGCTGAGTGATTTGCTGGATTTCAGCGCGGTAAGACAACCATTCATTATTTTCATACCTTTTAAACTGATCTCCTCCAACTGTTGTCATGTGTTATGTCACTCATCGCTAAGAATATGTTATTCATTAAGTAATTTATAATATATATATATTTGTTTTTCAATGCATATTCAATTTATAATATTATTTTATTTCTATTCATCTGGGTGTCAGTATGAACATTTTAATTACATTTCTCCCTGAGATCAGTAAAGTATTAATATGTCTAGCTCCAAAAGGTCTTAGTTTGAAAAATACTTTGTATTCATTAGAAATGTTTGTGTGTCTTCCTGTAGATGTTTTCTCCACCTGTAAACAGTGGGAAAACCAGGCCGACCACCCTAGGAAGCAGCCAGTTCAGTGCACCAGGTAGGACTTCCTGTGGAAATCCTTTAATGAAAGATTGCCTTCCTCTCCCTGACCAACCACCTTATCTCGATTGCCACTAAAATATAATGTTGTTGTTGTTTATGCTAACAAAATCCACCCAGAGATGTTTATCCTTTTAGTCATATTCAATCATTTGTTTTAAGTAGACAGAAATACAAAATACCACTCTTGACAGATATATGTCTGGAAACTTAACACTATCCATCTAGTATTGTATTTTATTTTATCATACGTATAATTTATTTCAGTGTTATTAAATAGCTCATTAGCTGAGCATTTCCTATGAGATTGCACTGATCTTCAGTTGTTTTGAGCATTGAGCATTCTTTTTAAGAAGTCATTTTACTACTAGGTTTAGAGACATGTGATGAATTGCCTATATGTAAATCCTAACATAGGTGAACTGCTGCTGTAAAGTTCAACCATTGTCTAATCTGTCTGTAGAAGTAGGAAACAATCCAGCATTATTCCTTCTCAATGCTTGTTTTATTTAAAGTAACAATGCAGAGCCCTTGTTACACTCATTGATATCTAGAGGACACCCTTTAGTGAAAGACTGAATAGCAGCACAGAGTCTGCAATCGTTTGTAAACCTTTTTAAAAAAGTTGATGAAAAAGTGAAATTCTTTTGTTAATTTTGAATTTGATATGATGCAGGATTTGATAAAAAAAAAGTTTTCTTGTTGCTTTTCCACTTAACACAGCAGTTTTTAAAAACATTAGTGTGTATGAAGCATCAAGATTGTGGGGAAAAGGCATTTTGCTTTATTTCGTGCTCTATTATTCAATTCAATATACCTTGGCATTTCTGATTATCAAGCGACCTACATAGCCAGGGACTTGGGAACTATCTGATTCCTGAAGAAGAGCATCAGGACTTAACTGTAGCTCTGCGTTAAAATAAAACATGAATATAGACAAAAATATAGATTTTCTAATAATAGTAATTGATATATGTACAGTAAAAGTGTTTGATGATGCACATGTATTAAGGGGCCAGCATTGAGTTTAATCTGTCACACCTTTGTAAAGGGCAGCCCTTGTGTGGGAATGGAATATGCCCTCTGTTTCATCCACAGCCCACTGAGGCATGTATCACCTGTCTGATAACAAAATGCGCTTTTGTTGTCTGCAACACTGGTATTCCTCATAGTTGCTGTGTAATACAGGCATGCAGCATTGTGCAAAGATAAATGTCCTTTGCTTTTGCAGGAAAAAAGGATGTTGAAACGGACCCACCAAGAAGCATTTAAAACAATAGGGGAATAGTGCCATCAGAGGATATTTTTCCTCTGTTAAACCACACCCAGAGCATCTTTATACATGAAGCTGTTTAATGAATCATAAATCAGATTAATTAATGAACTGTTAGAAATTTGACACATTTAATGTCCATCAAAAATGCAACATGTGTATGGTTCACTACTTGTCAATTATGTTGATTTAAAACAATATTCTGTTTCTTTTTCTGCTTCATCCACTGGCTTCTTTTGAACTTCTATCTGAAGTCTTTCTCCGAGTGTGAGCTGAGAGTATACCTCAGTCATCACTGTCCTTATTGTCTATGGATTAGGCTTTATCTTCTGATTAATAATTAATGAGAGGGAGAGAGTCTGAATAATTAGCATTCCCAGTTTTATTCTGCTCCAATATCCCTCTCTGTTAAAAGTCTCTGAACTCAGAAACGCCTCAAATATTGAGATAATTTCAAGGTAGAGAAATACAACTGCCCTGCTGTATAATGAGGATATAAAAGGTGACAAAACCTCACTTGAGCACAGCTTATCATCAAAGGCTTCTCAGCGGATTTGCGAGTTTTTAGGGCTGTTTTGTTTAAAACAATGACTGAGTCTCTCCCATTTAAGTATGTGTTTGTTTCTGAATGGATTATTATTTCAAATACTTGCAGCGTCTTTACCAGAAACTACTGAAAGCCACAGTTTGGTGGTTAAAGAAACGAACCTGTTTTGTTTCTCCGGAAGTCAATGTCTCTTGAGACTCCCTCAGCCAGCTTCTCTGTTTTTGATGATTCTATATTCATATCTCTTTTTTATTTATTTTAGTCTACTCTTGGACTTTTAGAAAATTTTCTCTAATGCTGAGCTTGCTGGATTACCATGGCATTCTAGCTTCAACACATATAGATTGATCCTTTTATAAAACTATTATGCAAGTTGTAAGGTTTTGAAGATATGCATGAAAATTGTGCAACCATACATTATTCGACATAAAAGAATCTACTCTCTAAAAAAATGCTGGTTTGTTTTCAATCCATTGTTGGGTAAAATAAGAACAAAACCAATTTGGGGTTGTGTTGTAAATGACATATACGGGGTTGTTACCCGACCATTGGTTGAAACCGCTCAGCACTTTTTAGAATGTATCAAACCCCTTTTTCTGTCCGGAGTCTGTTTATTTTTAGCTAACCTGCTGGTAGCTGTGTGAACCGTTGGCCACATTGTGCATGTGATGTCGTCAGAGTGGTGGCTTCCTCTGGCAGGCTGGTGCTTCCACAGCAGGGAGAATTCTGGGAGTTTTTTGGCTTGTGTCTTCTGAATGTATCACAGGTCAACTCATGGCTTGGTTATGGAAGATCATGCTGTTGCCATAGCCATCAAGGCCCTTTGAAGGATGGTTACTTGGCAGTGGGCGTGCATCTTTTGCAGCATTACAGCAGATCTCCCTCAATAGCAGATTTGTTGGCTTTTTGTTGATTGATTTGTAGTTTAGAGGGAAAAAACTACTTTGATGTGACTTCAAGGAATGGGAATTAAACTAGGGCATATTTAGATTGTAGTTATTCTTTCAATATATTTGAAAAAGCTGAGTTTATTCTGGCAGTGATGAATAAATATGTCTCTTGTGGGGGACAGCTGTGTTTGAAACAAAGAAGAGAAGTTGTAAACTTTCACATCTGTTGTGGAACAGTCTGGTGGATGTGGCAGGAGATGTCTCAGGTGTGTCAGCGGAAGTAAGATCAAAATAATAATAGGAAATAATACAGAGCATTTCTACAAATTGGATTATTTTGTGCTTTTGTAACAAATACACATGGAAATCCCTTGTTGTGGGTGTAGTGATACTATCAGCAACCTCCAGTTCTCTTTTTTTACATAGCTGTCATATCAAAATTAAGCATTGATAGGGTATAAAATATACTGTTGACTCTGCTTTGGAGGGGTTTTCCTTTTTGAAAGACATATTGGCAATTGGTTAATAAACAGATGTGCTATGTCTCTACATTAGTTAAATGTATCACATGACTATTAAATGTAAAATTGGTGTAACCACTGAGTATAAAATAGTAAATAGTAAAATGTTTACCTTACGTAACAACCTTAATTTGTAAAAAAAAACTTTATTTAAAACATTTTAAAGTAAAAGGAGATTTTCTATAAATATTGTTTATAAGTTTTTAGACCTAACTACATTTTTTTCTACTACAATATATAGGGTGAGTTACGATATTTGTCGTAAAGTCTAATCTAATTGCTCAGAAATAAAAACGTTTTATTTTTGTAAGTCAGTGGTTCTCCATTTTTTCGTTATATGGCCCCCTTTGTGTAGGGTGCATCGTTTTGCGCCCCCCTATACTTATAATCTTAAACTTATAATTTTAATTGAACCAAAAACATATTCAGTTATACAATGCTGGAACATCAATTCTTTTGGTTGGTCGTCTAATTTTTCTGATGCTTGATTGCTTAAAATATATCAATATATTTCATAAATTGCCACAAAATCTGTGTCTCCCCTAGATCCATCTTGGGCCCCCCAGTTTGTGAAACACTGTATTAAATAACCTGATAGATGCAAAAAAAAAATTATCACCTAATTGACCCGTTAATAGATAATTCTCTAAATTGTGATTTTTTTATCTTCAATATTTTGTTTTCTTCAGATGACACATTAAAGGGTTGTATAGCCTTACAATGACCATGTAATTCTAACATCACCTTCATCTGCCCACATTAGCTGTGCTACAAATGATCTTTGCCAACCATCCAATTTGAAATTTTATCTTCACACATTATGACAAAGATATTTTACCTACTTATGATATACTCTATGACGGGGAGAAAGCTAGCACACAGGACAGTACTGGTTTGAGTTGTGAATGCATGTTGACAGTTGTGGCTGTATCCACCAGAGATTGCGCCCCAGGCCGAACACTAATGTCACTATAGGTGCAGTTGAGCTGATGGTGAGAGTCTCAGCAGGGGACATCTTTTAACATACCCTTTTCTGCTCTTTTTATAATCTTTGACAGATGTCGACTTCTAACGCTAATTCACAATAGCCTAATTACGGTGTTAGCAAATTAAAAGACTTACATTTCCACCACTGTTATTGTCAACAAGAGGCCAGGTTGTGAAATTCAGAACCACTGTTTAATTTGAGCAGTTACGAGTAACTGAAGGTGGTTTTGATATTGAGAAGTGACGTCTGGGGGGAAAATCCCTAGAGTTATTAATCCCAGTCAGAGCTGAAGGGCTGTGGGCGGAGTCACATCATCCTTTCTTTATGAGAGATCAACTTTCCATCACATTCCAATTCCATTACATATCTGACCCATAAGTCCGTCTCTATGTGGAAACAAGATTAGGGCACTGCGAGCTTAAATCATACCTCAGAATTCAATTTTAAAGTATTTGCCCGGGACTCTCTGATGCACCTGAAATATTTTGCAGGTGCATCCATGGCTCCCTGTGTGCCTATCAGTACTAATCAAAACAGCAGTTATTTTATAATCATGGACATGACATAAATCATGTCTCTTTTACCTCTTTTTAGAATGTGTAACACTTTTAATTAAATATGTGCCAGAGTATAAGTGGTTTAGAAGGAATACATGCTGCATATTAATGTTGTTGTGCTGTGCCTGTCTCTATGTTGTACTGTGCCTTACTCTATTTTTTACATACTACAATAAACTAAATCATTTTTATTCTCATGTCTCATGTTTAAAATAGATCCTCTGGTATTTGCCAGCGGACCCCTAGACGGTGCTGTGCAGAAAGACGCTCATGCAAACGTGCTTAACCCCGCAAACCTGCTCTAATGCCCAAACAGCCTGCGGCCGTTCACATTCCGCCTGGCCCAGTGCACACCAGCAGGGCTTCAGAGAGTGAGCAGATTTGGATTGGGAATAAGAGAGCAGATATTTGGCATGAGTGGGTGCATAATGACCTTTTTGATCTCTCAGTGTCCCTGTGGTTTTATGAGCTCTCTGCGGGGACGGCACAGCGTTGACTGGGGGAACTGGTCCATTTGGTCCACTCAGCGTGATCCAGTTATGAGATTGAAGTAATGTTTAAATTGGGTTGAAGTTAAAGGTTTCTCTTTGAAGGTCTGCTCAGAATGTGCACAATTACAGATTTCAAAATCAAGTCGTTGTGGATCTTGAGGTTTTCATTTATACAGTATATTATAATTTCAGCTCCACATAAAGTATTGCTTAGTTAAAGGCGGGGGGTCCAATTTCTCATAGCCGTCGTTGATGTTCAAATCACCAAAACAGACACACCCATCTTTCGCTTTCGTCAGCGCTCGGCTCCACTAATGTCCAACCTGTGCCCTGTGCACCTTACTGCTGATTGGCAACAAGGTTGTTTTGGTACTCGGCCCGACTTTGTCTAAACAAGCGTAATTCGGAAATCGGACACCCCGCCTTAAAAATGCATACAGGTATTACATGACCTAAAATATGTGAGAAGTGTTTAGGGGGGCTTCTGTTCTGTTTCTGTTCACTTTCTTTCATCTCGCCTCTTCATTACACATCACTTCTCTTCGCCTCGCACGCTCGCTGAAAAACTTTCACCACGTTTCACCACGTTCAGGAATAAGTGGCGAGTTGGAGCGGTTCGACTGGGCCCAGGTCTCCCGCGCAGGTGGTGAAGTGGGCCAGAGTAAGATGGTGCTTTACGCCGATCCACACTCGGCCAATAAACCCAGAGTTCGTCACGTAAAGAACATACTGGAGTCGATGGGGTCACCAATATACACTCCAAACCTGGCGCGTGCGACAGGCGGAGTCAGCGAGCGAGTGGCGGGCTGTACGTGACCCGTGCCCTGATACTTTTATCAGGATTTCCATTTTAGATACACAAAACGCTGATGGGGAGAAGCATTGTAGTGCGGCACCTAATCCTCTGTAGTAGCCAGCTCAGCTTCCCTCTATGTATAGATTTAGTCGCGGGCGCATTTGCACTTAACATGGTTTGTTATTTTTAGGACCTGAAATGATTTTTTCCGTCTCTATCCGACTGTGCAAAATACCAATCAAATTGAAGTTCAATCTCTTCTCTTGAAAAAGACTTGAGGATTAGTGTGTACCACTGATTTGTTCCTCCTTTTTAATTTGTCTTTTGAAGGATTTGTAGTAATAAATTAAAGATGATGTACTCGGCTAAAGCTTCTGCAAAGCTCTCAGATTTGCATTGTGGAGACTCTTGTTTGTTACCATGGTAATTACGGCAATGACATTGTTTTACTTCAGCGTATGGAAAGTCATTTTTCCAAGCGTCAAATCAGCTACAATCAACTTATCCATGTTGTTATTGTTTATCTGTTTGTGTGGTTTATCCAGCAGTTAAAAGCAAAGTTTGACTTTGTCAAAGATCCTAGACTCCCATTCATAATGATGATAAATGCTCGCTGTGTTTGCGGTTGTCGGGGAAAGACTGTAATAGTGAAGCACTCTTGGCAGCTATGAGACACTTGTCTTTACCTTGGGATCAAGCCTCGCTGTGTTTTCCCCGGTCAGGGCCCGAGAGAGTTAATCGATATAAAGCTAGCATGTGTTATGTAGCCTGTGTCATTTTTGCTCTGTTCTCGTCGTGACAGATGGGATCTCTGAGGGCAGCGGTCATATACTTCTATTGGCTATCAATCAGTTCATTACATCATTAATTTTTCCCTGTCGTTTCCTTTAACTCCTCTTCATGCGCAGATAAGTGTTTTTATGTAGGAGAACCCTTGACTCCCTCCTGACATGAAGAAGGATGAGCAGAGATGCTGGGTTTCTATAGAGGACAGGAGAGGTATGAGGTTGCGGTTCTGGTTTGCCGGTTCTGTCTGTTAGGCTTGGCTTTTACATGCTCTCCAGCCCTAGCAGAACCCTCTGCTTTACCAGAGTACGCCCGGGGAGAATGACGTCTGAGTGCCCTTCTGTGATGGCTTATCTTGATCCACACTGTGAGAATGGGGATTTTATTTATTCGCTTTAATTAGCACCATTACGGAGCATATTCCCTCAGAAATGCCTTTCTTTTGACATTCTTAGCAGATGCCAGCATTGCATGTTTGTTTTTGAAGGGAAAGTTCACCCAAAGATGAAAATGTATTATCATTTACTCCTTTTACCCTTTCGTCATTTCAAACTTGTATGACTTTCTTTTTTCTGCAGAGCACAAAAGAAGATATTTTGAAAAATGTTGGTGATTGGCAATGGCGGTATGCATTTGAATGGGTACCGCCATTGTTTGGCAACCAAAATTTTTATTTTTCCATAAGAGCGTCATACAGGTTCGAAATGACAAGAGGGTGAGTAAATGATGACAGAATTCCCAGAACTATTCCTTTGAGGCTAGATGATAACCAAAAAAAAAGATGATTTAGAATACGTGTTGATTTATTTATGCGTTTAAAATATTATGCTTGAATTTACTCACAATAACCATCAATAAAAACAGCCATACATACAGTACATAGTAATAAAAAGCATTTTTTACCTACATACAGTATATTTTAACTAAAATATGAATTATATTTTAATACGACAACAGAGATATTTCAGAGATGCCACAATAAAAAAATTTAAATCATAAAAAAACAGATTGAACTAATTCATGCAAATGGCTCAAACTTACCAGCTTGATTTGCTATTAAGTTTAAATGAGAGACACATAGTAATGACAATGATTTTGACAAATAAAAAGTGCAATAATCCTACATGGGGATTTCACATGATCTAGTCACAATGTCATCCCTGTGTGTGATGGAGAAGAATCTCAGAGTTTCCGAAGAGTAAGGAGCGAGTTTGTTTGCTTTTTCTCGGGCCGCTGATGAGCGATGTGATATCAGTGTTAGAACAGTCATAAGATAGCGCTCTGATTAAACCCTGCTAATGAGCAGCTCAATAAAAATAAATCCTGATGCAATAAACACCGCCTTGATTGCAAGCACCCGGGGGTGTGACAGCGTAATCCTTTTGTGCACAGCGTGTTAGATGCATCCAGTGCATGCTTGAGAATCAGCGGCAATCATACGTACGTCTCGTCTGATAAAACAGGGGCTTACGTGCAGTCCTCTATCTTTTATTTTAAAGTGCTAGGAGCATCACGGTTTTGATTTGGTATCAGGCTTATGCGAGCAGACAGTTGAGTTCAGTTAACGCCACACATTGTCCTGTGAAAAGCGAGGAGGGGGAAGTGGGAGAGATATGCAGTTTAATGTGCGCTCTAACACAACTCAATTTAATTATGTGTTAGAGGAAGGGAAAATCTCTTGGATTTACTCAGCAAGCCCCACAGCAGTCTGGCCCTTTTTTATGAGGGAGATAAATTTCTCATCTATTTGGCTTGTGTGCCTCAGTTCCTCAGATGAGGCTCAAGGTTGGAGGAAGAAGCACCTTTCCTCCGTTAGCGATTGGGAACATATGGGGCAGGGCACAGCACAGGAAGGAAGTGTGGAAAATGCAGAGAATGAGAGTTTGGATTAATGCATCTGAACTGGGCATGGCCAGACAAATCCGGCACAACTGCACTGCCTGGACCCCTTTACGGCCCCTCTGTTGGCTGGAATAGAGGGGGGAGGGGGGAGATAGGTAGAGGAACATTTAAACCCATGCCTTTTTTCAAAGGCACCGCATTATGAGCTGTAGCACTCTTTATTGATAGGAAATTGAGGGGCGGAGTGAAGTCCGCTCAGCGGGCATGCTGGGTAAATGAGGTAGTCGAGCTGGCTGGAACACAACTGTATGTATTCTTTTTTTCCACATTTATTGTGTTTAATATCTGGGATTCTTAGGACAAAAGGGGATGAAGCTCTCCTTGAATATCTGGCTGGTGATAATATTTCCGTGGTCTTTTTCTGTTTGGCTACATCTCGGATAACGTGAACTATCTGGGCTGAAGGGCATGCCAGAATAAGTGCTGGTTGTCGGCACTCTGCGTATGTGAATAGGAATATGCAAACTAATGTGAGCCACAAATAAGTCAGTCCAAATCTGTAATTGGCATTTTGGAACGAATAGGTAACTGGGGTGTAATTTGCTTCATACTAATCCCAATGCTGGTTTCTTCCAACTATTAGGCATTAAGGCCATACTATGTATATTCCAAAACATCTGGTAAGGTCTATGAAACAATATGTTACAAAATATGTGTATGGTTTAAAGGTTGTAATCCTGTTGCCAAGATCCTGGACATCTACCGCAATAGAATGCCCCTTTTATTTAGAGGTGGGGCTATTTTGAGAGTCAAATTTTGTCTACTTGATGCGAATAGCTAGATTGTTGAAAACTCACATCTCAAAACAGCTTCTCGTTTGCATGTAGGAAAACAAGCCCGGCCGCTCTACAGACCTACATTTTCAGAATATGTGTTTTTATCAGGACTTTAAGCTGGTGGGATCTGTTCTTATGTTGATCTCTCTATCTGTACACACATTTTTTTCTCTTTTAGCTATGAATGTTTCGGAGGTGTGCATGTGCGCTGAAGGTACACAGCAGAGAGTCGTGGCATGATTTTGTGTGCGGAGGGGCTGTTGTGTTGTGTGATTTTTCAGCATTCCCTGAGTGTGACAGATTCACGGTGGTTTGGAAGTGAGGAGGCTGCTCTAATGAAGATGCTTTTCCAGCCATGACAAACTCCCCTGTCACTACCATTGTGCTTCATATTGCCTCAGTGCTACCAGCTTGTCTCATATTATGTCAGACTGCAGTAAACCTCTAATAAAGGCGTGTAGGACATATGAGAGAGTGACAGTGGTGCCATCAGGTTCTTCAACTGATTCGGTAGCACCTGTGTTGGCAGGGGGTGGTAAAATTACAAATTGAAGTACAGAAACCTGACAATAGTGATATTATTGCATTGTTCAGGTGAAAAACTAAAAAATTGTTCTTAACTTTATTAAAGTCCAGGCTTTAAAGGGACAGTTCAATCAAAAATGAAAGTTCTGTCTTCATTTACTGCATAAATTTGTATACAGTCCCTTGTTCTTCTGACGAACACAGAGAAAGATATTTGGAAGAATGCTTGTAACCAAACAGTTCTTGGCCACCATTGACTACTATAGTTGGAGAAAAGGATTTGTACATTTCTTTGTTGTGTTGAACACAAAAAAAGAATTCGGGAAAGCAAACAGTTCTGGGACACTTTTGATTACCATTGTATTTTTTCATACTAGTCAATGGTGGCCAAGAACTGTTTGGTTACAAGAATTCTTCCAGATATCTTTCTCTGTGTTCATCAGAACAAATAAATGTATACAGATTTGTAACAACTCGAGGGTGAGGAAAAAATTACAGAATTTTTAGTTTTGGGTGAGCTGTCCCTTTAACGGATAGTTCATCCAAAAAATGTTAATTCTTCACCCTCACGTTGCTCCAAACAAACCATACTTTTTCCTATGGTAGTAAATGGAGTCCCAGGACTGTTTGGGTAAAATCATTCTTCCAGATTTCTCAGTTCTTGCATAGTACCTGAACTTTAACCTTCAAATGTTTGCAATAATATAAATTATCTCCACACTAAATTGGTTTGTACAGTGCGCAGGCACACATGCAAACAGAAATCCCTAGAGTTGCGTTCTTTTTGTATGACATTATACATTTTTTAGATTCAACACCATGTACAGTACTGTACCATCTATACCCAAATGTCCTCTCGTGCCCAAATCGTTTTTTTATATTATGGTTTTTATAGATTTATACGTTTTTTTTTCTCTAATTGTTTTGAATAGACCTCCTTTAGCTGTGTCACCAGTGGATCTTTGTTATCACAGTTTTTCAGATGAGTTATTGTGTAAGTGTAGTTCCACTGTATTTTATCAGCCTTACTAATGAGAGCTGTGCAGACTCTCTCTCCCAGAGCACGTATCAGTCCTGGGATTTTATTGCCCCTCCTGATGAGGCCGGTGAGGAAAACACAACGTCACCTGCAGCCCTCTCTCACATCGTTTATCCACTCTGTGCTTCCTCCCCGCAGCTCCGTATCGATCGCACCTCTGTCGATTTGCCCCAGTGCAGCGGCCGTCTGCCCTGAGAGCAGAATATTAGGTTTCCGTGGCAATTTGGCAAGAGACAAATTCCACCAAACAACTCAGACCTCAAGCTCTGTGATATCACGTCTGGCGGACTTGTTTTCCCAGGCAGGCAACGGTCAATTGAAGTAATGAATGACACTCTTTTTTTCGGCCACCGTTGTTGCCAGAGCATATAAGTGAGTCTCCCGCTTCAGGAACAATTGGTGCATAGCCCTTCTTGTTACCCCCACACTGTGCTTGTGTTGTAGAGAGGTGTAGACACCTGTTAAACAACTCAACTCCAGAAGCGAGCCAGACTCTGCCAAAAGAAACATTTGTGTCTTAGTCAAGGTTGCATTTAATGTGGAAAGCTATCGCTGTGTTTACATGTGCGTTTCTCATCATCAAGCTGTTTGCATGTTGTTCACAATGTTTTGAGATACAGAACTGTGACATGAAGGACGTTCAAAAAACTTAACATGCGCATTTACTAACTGAGCGTAAAGAATTATTGCATTAAAGGATGTGTGCTGTTACATGTGTATAATGCAAAACTTGTTTTTTTACTCATATGTGTAGATTGTAAAATGGCTACATTTGTCTATAACTTTATCTGTACATAGTCATACCAACATTCCCCCCCCCTGTGCACTATCACTCCGCTAGTCTTTTAGTTATTAAACCTTCAGTGCATTACCGGATTGTGTGACTAAACATTTTTGTCATGCTTTTTTCCTCATTAAAGCTGACACGCAGAACAAAGACCATTAAAGCCATGGTAATTCCATAAAAGCAGAAAGAGTCTTGATTATTCTGAAAATAGTAAAACAATGATAAAGAACACTTTCGCGTGGTTTCCAGACGTTAAAATACAAAGACAAAGATTTGCTCGCAAGGCAGAGCCCATGCCAAGTTAAATCCATATTAAAATCCTTCTCTGTACTGAAGCTGCATATAAATGAATGCACAGAATCCACAGCAGTTAGGTGGGGATGCATACGCGTGCATAATTAGCATTTATTTGGGGGCTCATTTTCATAATCAAGCATAAAAAATTACCCCTCTGAAATAATTATAAAGATGAGCTATACCATACTTGGCTTGGATGTAGCTGGGGGAGGTGGGAAGAGCAAACAAAATCAAGCACAGCCTGTCAAAAGCCTTGATTTCAAAGCACCGGAATACTTCTGATGCACTTATGCGTTTAGTAATGCTGATAAATTCGGCTGAAAACAACCTCTGATGATAGCTGGTTTACCTAGTGTTTTATAGCTCCAAGCTGGAGAAGATTGAACATTGAAGGTTTATTAAAGGGATAGTTCACCCAAAAAAGGGATAGTTCATCATTTACTCACCTTGGAGTTGTTCCAAATCTGAATAAATGTCTTTGTTCTGATGAACACAGAGAACGATATACGGAAGAATCAGTGGCGGCTGCTGATCTTTTAAAGAGGGGAAGCTCATTTTCGGCCTAATGGCTTTGCCAAAATCAGGTCGACAATATTAGCACTGTCTGCCATCGTGTGCAGTTTGCTAGCTGGCTAGTTCAGACTATATGAATTAATGAACAAACGATCTAATATATATATATATTTAACTCAACGGGAGGAAATGTGGGAATTATGTTAAACTGAAACAATGAATGTGGTGTGAAATTGTGTGAAATATACGATGAAGGTTGCAGCAGTTTGTCTTTCGACTACACATGCAAAATCCGCGATGGGACTGAGTTGGAAATGGAGACACAGAGTGATACGCGTCATAATCTGAAGACCACGCCCACGCCCACACCAACCGTCTCTTTGCATTGCGAGAAGCTGCCGCCTCCTTGTCATTTATGATTTATAAAAAAAAAAAAAAAATGTCTAAAAGCTGATATGTGACAATGTGTATAGCAAACAAGCTAAAAAAAAAACAAGAAATACGTTTTTATAAGCTGTCGACCCCAAAAAACGAGCGTTTTAGGACATAAAAGTGGATTAAAAAGAGATGACAGACCCTCCAATCATCACGCAGACGCTCGGAGTCCGGGCCAGCCCACTCCTCCATTCGTCCCAGAGACGCTGAGCGTCCGTGGGCGGGACATAATCGCAGCATTATCCAATGACCGTCTTGTTTCTAAGCACTGAAAAAAACTGTTTAAAGCAGCCCCATTGAAGTCAATGGACGCTGGGCTTCAACAGAGTAATGCACTGTACGCTACGGGAATGAATGAGAAGGAAATCGAGTCAGCCGACCTAAGTAGCTGATTCTGAACGAAATTTCTTCGTTCGAGATGAACGAGTTTAACGCATTTTTAGTCAATAAAATGTTAACATAATAGTACATATATTTGACCATTCATTTTTTGACAATTATAGGGGAAGCTGAGCTTCCCTTGCAGTCTTAAAGAAATCGCGACTGGGAAGAATGCTTATAACCAAACAGTTTTTGGACCCCATTGACTACCATAAGAGGAAAATTACTTTATAATTTTTTGGTTCTGTTGGACACAAAAGGAAGATATTTTGAAGAATGTTGCACAGAAAAGGGGCACTCTGGGGCACTCTTGACAACCTTTGTCATATTTCCTACTATGGTAGTCAATGGGATCAAAGAACTGTTTGCTTACAAGCATTCATCCAAATATCTTTCTCTGTGTTCAACCAAACAAAGAAGAAAATCATTCAGGTTTGGAACAACTAGTGAGTGTGTAATTCATGACAGAATTTTCATTTTTTGGAAAATATACTTTTAACTGCTGGACAAGCCGGAAGCATAAAAGTTCATTTGAATAGTTGTTGCATTTTATACTCCTCATCTTCACATTGGCTAGCCGCTAGACGGATTTTAAATACATTCTGAGGCATTTGTGGATAATTGGCTCTCGATTTACCCTTGACAGCGGAAAGGAAATTGTGCTGTAAGTTCGGTAATATACAAGAGAGCTGGGGATTGTGAATAAATGAGCGATATGCTTGTGTAAGCTGCTGTGAACGGGGCCGTGGGCTCTGCAGCAGTAATGTTTCACACTAGCCAAATGGGAAGAGGGTATGTTTTATAAACCTCTCACACTCGGATTGTAGGGCGGACTACTGGTATAAAAGTGATGAATGGCCGTTAAGAGAAACAGCAGAGGCAGGTAAAGCTCAGCGCCGCTAAACCGGCTCAAGTATAAGAGCAGTTGTAAATTAGCCATTCGGGAAATGGCAAGTTTTTTCAATCACTGACCTTGACGTGGAACATCTCATGACATCGGTCCTCAGTGATTTGGCAGATGGTTATATCGAGCAGCTGACTCATAACACACAAAACCACAAAGAGGAGGAGGCTGTTTCTCTTTCTCTCTTTCACTCTCGCTCACTCGCACACACACACGCACGCTGTTGTCTTTATGAAAACCTGTCAGTGTGTAAGAAGAGAAAGATTATTTGTTTGTTTGATATTTATACAGCTCGTGCTTATTTAATAATTTTTGCAATAAAAGTGATGGATAGTGTCGTTAAGATACACAAAATTCCTGACTGGTCCTCAGAGAGGAACTTCCTTATGAAGTCATTTCCTATGTTGCAAATACTAAACACATGTCTCTCCCTTTACACATTCCAGCTCCTAGACTGAATGAATTACACCTCCCTGCCCCGTATCTGCCTCAAAATCTAATATTTGCTTTTTTCATTTATTTATTTGTTTTATGCCTGCGCTCTGATTATAAGCCTTATCTTGTGCAAGAAATATGACACTGTTATCTAATATTGTGTCTCTGAGTCAGTAATATTTTCCTTCATATTACCAAACGTTATCCAGAGACATGCTATTCCTGTAAATTACGGCCGTAATGTTTTATGGGTCATGTTAAGGCGAAGAGAAACAGCCCATGTTTCAGTAGGTCCCTGTACTGACCGACCTACAGTGCCACACACACAGATTTGGTCTGTACACTGTCTCTGGCAGTTGATCAGACCACACACACATACACTGATCATGTGTTAGATATTCCGTTAGTGTAAGTTTTTACTTTTTAAGCTATTTATGTGTCTAATGATGTGAGGTTTGAAAATTGCATTGAGGAAATATTAGATGAACGAATGATAAATAGAATATAGAGATAAATACATTTTTTTATTTAAGCAGCATTTCTAGATGTAGTGTGGCCATTCCAGTCCGGTATCTGTTGATCAAACCTCAGGAGGGACATAAAATCATCCAATAGCAATGTGAAACACTGACAGCATGATAAGACATGTGAAAACTGTAACCAAAACCGAGGTTATCACATAAAAAAATAGTTGAACCAAATACAATATATTTTCTATATTTTATAGAAATATAGTATATTTTCTATCAAAAGTGAATATAAAATTGTTTTGTTTGCAGTATTTGGGATCTGAAAAAATACAGAGCATCTTTTCTGTTATTTTGACCTGTTTCTCCAGTTTTAATTTCTCCAAATAATTGCAAATATACATTTTTATTTGCAATTTTGGAGAAAAATTGTTAGTTCACAAAATGAAACAAAAACGATAATTTTACCTAAACACATAGGCCTACCTATAAATAGTAAATTCTGAAAAACTGAAAATAATTTTGAAATGGTCTCTTCATTTTTAAATGTTAAAAATAATGGATCCATAAAAGACCAAATTGCCTCTCTTTGTTTTTGACTTTTTCAAAAAGTGCTGTTATGGCAATATACAGTATATACTGTATACTGTATAACTAAAAAAACGAAATAGCTTAGCTGATAGTTGCATTTCAGTCTTTAAAATTCTAAGCCTGGCAGTACAAAGATCACTTATAGCTTTGCATTTTGTCAATATTTTTATGAAAATAACGGCACATTATTTGACATGCTTTTTTAACACCTCTGCTAAGTGTTTGGGTAAACATCACTGTAATTCTCCAAGATTGTTTACTTGCATTCTAGCCATGTTGAGTGTTCTAATAGTCTGAAATCAGATAAGAACAAATTGTCAAAATGACAAACATGGATTATCAATAGCGTGGAGAGATATTGATGTTTTCTTTCCCTGCAATTTTCTCTCATACATGAGACTGAGGAACGGAATGTTGTTACCTGCAAAACAATATTAGCTCAAACAGCCCGGAGAAGCCAGCAGTCATATATCTTTACTCAACAGCTCCAGCGAAATGTAATTTTCAAAGCCAGATATTGTATTTGTTCATCACGGACCAGATGTTGAATTGAGTCAATTGCGTCAACTTTACGTTTTTATTTATTTATATATTTCTGTGTTTTCAGTGGCTGTCTTTTGGAACTGAGAGGCGTCGTAAAATATGAGGTTTATCAAAGTTTCAGCGCTCAGCTGTTTTGACGAGCCGTGGCAATACATCACTGCCAACTCCGTGCGCCCTGGTAACACCGGCTCGTGCGCGAGCGCGTCGGCTCAGGAAAGGGAGCAATGCGTTTTTGAAAGTGATTTATGCGAAGCAAAATAAATGACGCTATGTGGCTGAGTTGCTTGCTTGTAAAGTGCAGCTTTTGAATGGAGGTATAAGGGATTAACAGCTTCACTGCTTTCTGTCGTAACTTGTGCCAGGAAAGCCATGGTGGACGTGAGAGCGCTCACCATGAGGTCAACATTTCCACTCCTCACATACACTTGAATAACTTTAAAGATTTATTCAAAGCAACTTGATGAACAATCATTTTTATTGTCTCCGCTGAGTTTGTGCTGGGTGGAGCATGTTTTTGATGGAGTTGTGAATCTGTTTTTTTGGACAGGTATGGATGAGAGGACAAACCAGGCGTCTTGGGCCTCAGGTGGCCAGGCCAGCCCGTCCTATGACGCCTCCAGGGTAAGACTGATCCCTCCTCTGCAGTCACCAAATACATGCTTTCACAACATCAAGAGTGCAATATACAGTATATATGCAACATGCGATATGTGTTGTCATTGTTTGTTTTAGTTGTTGATCCCCCCTGTTTAATATTACATTATTTTTGTGTCTAATTAACTCTTTATTTTACATGATGGCTTTTCTACTCAAATAACACAGCAACAAAAGTCAGGTGTTTTTCTTTAAAAATGCATTTCAGTAAATAAAATAAAACATTTCTAGTCCCAATATGCTTTAGTTTGTTAACAGAGCCAGATGAAAATGCAGCCATGTTTTTAAGCTCAAAAGTGCATGGCCAACTCGCAGTTGGTGCAGGAACTACTGATGCGTTCCATACATACCATAAGCTGGGATAGATTTTCATGCATGCAAATGAAATCCACCTCATCAAAACCGGGGGAAAAATCAGCCATGGTTGAGAATTTTATTTATACGCTCAGGCATGGCGTGGAGTGTGAAGATCTCTTCCTATTTGTTTGTTTGTCTTTTCCGCGGTGGTGTGTCCAGGGCGCCCTGTATGAATTTCATTTCATGTCAATCTTCTGTCACTTCCTATCAGAAATCAGTCAAATGTCAGAGGCTCTCACACTACATTGTCTTGTTTATTTCCGATGCCCTTCCCCACCGCACTTCTACAGGCGATGGCTTCGCCGCCGGTCTGATTTGAATTATAAGACGGAGATGCATGAGATATCTTTGCTCTAGGTGTGTGGAAATTAGTAGTTGTGACATTGCTGGGGATGGGCATCAGCAGACAGCTGTTTGCACCTTCATGCATTATGTAGAGAGACATATATATATGCATGAGATATATGCACAGACGCAGAGTCAAGATATCACACTTAGTGAAAATCTCTGTGTGCTTGGGTACTTGGATTGGCAGCATTATCAACACAATGTGGGCGTGTCCAGTGAAACCACAAAGTTGCAGCTAGATGCAAATAAGCTTTTTTGCTGCAATTGATTTACAAATGCCCTATCATGTTACAGTACTTATTAGCAGCAAAAGCATTTCTAGTCAAAATATTGACAATTATTACATTTTCAAAAGTGATGAACAGTTTGCATCTTTCAGCGATGACACGGCCGTCAATTGTGGACAGGGCCTTATACATAAAAGTCATGTTTAAAGTCCAAATCTATCCTGAATATTAATTTAATCAGTGTCTGTTATTTAATCCCTGGCACGAACAAAGTAACCTCAGAGGCTGAAATGTTGCTTGAGGTTGTTGTAAGAATCTAGCAGAATCTTTTGCGGTTTGCCCATAAAGATCCATGAGAGCTACAAAAGGGAGTGAAACAGCCGGGTGCCGTGAAGTGCCTGCTAAAGATTTAATCGGCGCTTCATCCGTCACATTACTTTTTCACATGCTTGCTGTACTCCGATCTCCTCTCAGATAACCGAATAGAGGGAACGACTTTTCTGTATTACGTGTTACCTGCAAAGTACACAGGATCCTATCGATTTCCTTGAATTCCTCGTTTTCCTTGTTGTCTCACACAGAAACTGGGAAACATTTTAAGCAGGCTCTCTTTCATTAGCAGGACACCCTCCTCTCTCTCTCTCTCTCTTTTTTCTGTTCGCGTGTGATTAGTGGACTGTGAACAGACTGGAGCCCCGACTAGCTGACCTTGGCCCATAGCCAGGCATCACATCCTGGGCAGCCGTGGCTCCAGGCCTCCCATCTGACAGCCCAGCCCGCATGCACCACCTCTACCGCGCACCCCGCTGTCCCACAATGCCCCGCTCCTGTCCATCACGCCACTATCAACCATCCCTAATGCCTTAAAATGGGGCCGATGGCTCACCTGGGATGCAAAGGGGCATCTGAGACATGACTTCCTGAACGGGAGTGTCATTTAAAGAGACGACTCGCATGCTTAAGCAGCGATGTTATTTAGATGAGGCTAACCAGCGGCTCGCGTTCGCTGCTGACAGCGAGGACGTTCACAACAAGCCGTGCATTCAGAGATCGTGAGACAGCTGTGATTGATGATCTAATGGTCTCAGTAGAGCAGAGGTTCTCAAAGATCTCCTTTACCTTTATTCCATCTCGTCCTCCCAGCCACTCGTCTTCCTATCCGCTGTCCTTTTCCAACACTCCGGCAGCTGCCATTGAAAAGTTTCAAAAGGCCAGGAAGCAAAATATGGATGAGCTGATATATAACATCTCGGGGTTAGTTATATTTTCGCATGCACATGCTGCTCTGTGAGACACCCTGTAGTTCAAAAGCTTACTAAATCATGCTTATCAAATCACTGGGGAGATACGGTGCAGTTCATGGGCTTGTTTTTGGAACATCTCCTCCCCCTGTTGTCTCTTCAGGGATGAAGCTATTTGTCAAGAAATTCATGGCGTTGTTAACACAAACAACAGGGTCACAATAGGGACCCTCTCTGCATCGATTCAGCCTGGCACAACTTCACTGACTTTGAAATGACTCAATCCCTGCCCACTTTGAATACCAAAAATGCATAAAAACTTAAAGAGGCATAGTAATACCGTGTGTGTTTTTTTTTTTGGAAGAAAAGGTAAAGCCTATAGTAATGGATGCCGGCAGCTGCAGGCCCCTCAGGAGAGAGTTAATATGGTTTGGGGGACACATTGGACTGTAGCGCCAGGCGGATTTTCAGCGGCTTCAGGATTAACACAGTCACAGAGTATCTTTTATTGCGGGGGACTCTGAGTTTTAAAGGCCCATACTGTGACCGATATTCAGACCTAAGCCCCCAAAGCTGATAACGGTCATGAAAGGGCAGACCTCAGCTGCCGAGGAGAGAAACTGACTTATTTATTCTAGCTTTTTTTAGTATAAGCAGACTTTCGGCATAAGGAAACGATCATTGTCATGCACCAGCAAACATGTTACATCATCAGTTTTATGTCAGTTTGGTTGTCGTTCTCGTACCTCGTCTAAAAGAAGTGCACTGCACCGTATGCTTTACATGCACACAAATCTCTGCCAGTCTTGCACTTTTTGCAAACATACAACATAAAAACATTGTGTCAATGAAGGACAACGAAACTAGGATTTCCACACAAAACCAATTTGTTGCCTAGCAACTGCATTTACAACGGAGCTAGAAATTTCTAGCACCATCTGTAAAGATTGTGCTTTGGTTGTAAGGCTGATCTATACACAAAACACACTGAATTTAACTTTTTTTTTACGTATTTAGTTATGTTCTAAAAATAAAAAGATGTTGAAATTATCATCAGATCCATGTGTTGAACTGTGTTGGTGTCATTGTGTTAACATTAAAGTCATCAATGAATGGAATGAATCAATTGGAATGTGATGCATAATGAAGATGTCTCTTTTTTTTGTTTGTACCCCATTACTTTTATTACAATTACACGATCGCAACACAAGCGACTTCTCTTCCGGGCACTGTTTGCCCTTTTAATGAAATTCATCAAAGACTTAAGAAAGTACTTTTTAATGAGGAGAGTAGAGAAATATCGATTCGGGGGACAGTTGACCAATCGTGTGCCCCGCTCCCCCCCCCCAGTAATTAGAGGAGTGTCATAGCACTCAATTAGCAGGTCTGGCTAATAATGTGTTTAATGCTGTGATCTCTTTCCCCTAGGGCTTTCCAGACAGCACTCATTATCCTGATCACTTGAGTGACAGTCGATTAGTGTCCCATGAAGGATTGTCTTCAACACCTTTCATGAGCTCCAACATAATGGGTGAGTATCCAAGGTGATTCTGACCCGTCTTGCTTTCGCACCCGTCTTTCTGTCATCAATTCATTTAGCACACAGATCACAGCCACTGCTATCTGAAGACAGTCACCATAGGAAGTGCCAACGATGAGTGGGGGTACTGGTTATGTATGTATATACAGTGACGTCCAAAGGTTTTATCATTTTTTTCCAGTTGTTATCCAGTTTATATAAAAATTTGAGAGTTTCTTAATTTTTCTTGGTACATCTTCCATTTCATTTTTAGTGCAACAAATGTTTATACAAGTTCATGCAAACCTGATGCCCCGAAGACCATCCTTATGGTCAGAGTCAGAAATTTGCTTACATTTTATTAGTGACACAACAATAGTGGTGAAGATTTCAGTTTGCGTCTACGTTTACTTTTATTCCAAAACGGTTCATTTCCAGATTTTGAGATTTTTGTATGGTCTCACTCTTTTGGACATCATTGTATATGTACAGTCAGTCACACCACAGGATGATCCAGAAATATATGTGACCCTGGATCACAAAACCAGTTTTAAGAAGCACTGGAACATTTTAAGTAATAGCCAAAAATACATTGTATGGGTCAAAAATCAAGATGTTTCTTTAATCCCAAAGATCATAAGGTTATTACGTAAAGATCATGTTCCATGAAGATATTTAATACATTTCCTACCGTAAATGTATAAAGAATAATCAGCGCCTCTGATTAACATCTTCAAAGGTGATTTTCTCAAAAATGTTATTTTTTTGCACGCTCAGATTCCATTGTTTTAAACAGTCGTATCTCCGCCAGATAATATCATACTCTAGCAAATCATACATCCGTAGAAAAAAATCTCAATTTCGAAAAATTAAGACTGGTTTTGTTGTCCAGGGTCACATATGTTATATACTGTATCTATGTGTAATATATTGTGGCTGTAAAGCAGAAACCTTATATCTCCAGAATGCTACTTTTCAGGAAATTAATAAAACACAGTATTTTTTTATCATTTAAATAACACTATTGTTTTAACATTTGCTTCTATTGTTATGCCTCATTTGTAAGTTGCTTTGGATAAAAGCGTCTGCTAAATGACTAAATATAAATGTAACTTTTCATTATTTAAGCATTTTGCAAAACCCTCAAACAAACTAAGGGTGACCAGTAGTAATGATTAATGGAAAAAATCTAAATCTGGAAATAGATACATTTTTGTTTGTTTTTTCCCACATTTATCTCCACTTTCTGGATCCTCCTGTGGTGTGACTGACTTCAGGATCTGACCCTCCCCCAGGGTGGAAGTCACGCCATCAGTACAGTTTTCCATCACAAAAGACTGTCTTCTAGCTATCAGAAAAGCCACCGGCTACTTCCAATAGCACATTGCATTTTAAAAATGGAAACTAGAAGGAAAGGGATGGAGAGAGAGAGAGAGAGAGAGAGAGAGGAGGGTGACTGGGTGGTGATGGTAGTAGTAGTGAAACAAACAGATGGGCCAAAGATCATTTTACACACACAAACCCCCTTAGCCACGAGTTCTCTCAAACCATTCTCCTCTTTCCGAAGAGGTGTGTGAAACTCTGCTGAACTCGCTCTACTTCCTCTTTTGCTTCCAAAAATGCTTAAAATAATTTTCCATCTGTATCTGCTTATGAGTTTGCGCTTATTTGGGACCTGTTTTTACTGGTTGTTTGCTGACTCCACAGACAGAAAACGTATTATACATTATTCAGCAGCAAGATGATGTGCGGTGCAGATTCTTAAAGTTGCACACACTTATTTTGTTTTGTCTAATACTGGAACATTTTATGTTGTGGATAAATTTGTCATTGCAAAGCGAATATTTTATTGCATTTATTATATTTCTACTATATTTCTTATAGGCAGTCAGGCCTTTGTTTTACATATGTGACCCTAGATCATAAAACCAATCTTAAGTAGCACAAGAATATTTTTAGTAATAGCCTAAAATACATAGTATGGGTCCAAATTATCGATTTTTCTTTTATGCCAAAAATCATTAGGATATTAAGTAAAGATCATGTTCCATGAAGATATCTGTAATTTTCCAACCTTAAATATATAAAAACTTTATTTTTGTGAATGGATGGACTGCTACAGCACTTCTGATGGACTACTTTAAAGGCAATTTTCTCAATGTTAAGATTTTTTGGCACCTCAGGTTCAAGAGTTTTTAATAGTTATATCTCGGTCAAATATTGTCCTATCCTAACAAACCACAGAGCTTATTTATTCAAATCCCATTGACTGGTTTTGTTGTCCATGGTCACAAATATATATTTTAAAAGCATTAGGCTAATTTATGAGAGCCGATGATGTTTAGCATCATTTTGTTAGATATTTATCAAGTGAAATGGCTAGATTAGAGTCACAATAGCGAATGTATTCCTTGCATGTGATTGATGAACGATTGTAGATCTAAGGCCTCTCTTTCTGTGCGTCTATTGTGATGTGCATGCACATGACAGCTTTATGGGCTGCTGAACCCCGGCTCTTTGTAGCATCACCCTGGAGACCGGTTGCCATGTAAGGTGGCACATTTACGGATGGGTGCTGTTGCACGAAGCCCACCAAAACAAAATGTTATCTCTCTAGCAATTGTTTGTGTGTGTGTGCGTGGTTGAGGTAGTTAGGAGGTTTGGTTTTTCTGTGTCCTTGTTGATGCAGCACTAATTATGCCTATAAGTAGCAAAATATGGAAATGATCTGGAACAATGATGTGTCAGGGAATTAGACAATCTGATTGCACGGCTAAATTGCCTCCGCTATCTTCCTGGGATTGGACGAGAAGACCGAGTCTTATCAAATTGAATTTCAGCAGTAATATCTGGGATTTACATGGAATTACCCATTCCGGAGCAACCTCATTAAATCATCTCTGAAAGGTTATTACTCACCAATGAAAAAGGCCGAGCTTGAACGCGGATGTAATACAATTAAGCATTAACATCACACGAATGGCATTTCCGAGGGAACCCTGGCTCATGAGCTACTCGTGGGTTTATGTGACCCATTTCTTTCAGCGTGCGCCGTTTAAAAACAGAGCCGAGGTAATCTAAGTGGATTATCTCAAGACAAATCCTGGTGGTCTGCAGTTTCTTGAGGAAAATAGAAATCGTAGGCTGACACTTGTTTGTTTACCCTGTCAAACTGTTCGCGGTGGCTAAAACCTACACAAATCTCACTTTAAAAAGGTTCCCTTTAATTCCCTTTATATTCTATCATCTGAGCTTTGTTAATGAGCCAACACAAGAGCTCTATTGCATTTAGGTTTTCTTGCACCTGTTTGAAATAGTTTTTGGGATTTCTTTTCTATTCGTTTTTTCTTAAAACAAATCCCATTAACCGCTTCATTCAGTGGTTCTAAATATAGGGGTTACATGCGTTGACCTGCTTCCATCCTCTCTCTAAGTGAAGTATGACATCTTGAGGGTTACCTGGGGTCAGCTATTGTGTATGATAATGAACTTGTTACAGTTTACAGTGTTAGGCAGATGGCTGGTAATGACTCTTTATTTGACATAACATTTTCATTAGAGTAACCGCTGCTTGTTCTAAATAATAGAGATGGATCTTAAAGGTCACACTCTATTCAGTCGCATTTGTTATGGATTTGTTTGATCTTACGTATGCAGGACATGTTTGTTGTTATTATTAAAAGCGGACAATGTAATCCGTATCTGTATTCACTTCTGTGCATTTTTTAGGTTTGTACCTGAACAGAAAGATATTTCCCTTTGTTGCATCATTTTGCTATATAGTGCATTTACACCCCAGGGATGGGTGTGTTTTTGTCCATGCGTCCGTATTTGCACGTTCATGTGTGTGTGTGCACGGATTTATGCATGAACAAAGCCCTTGAGAGCACTATGGGTCTGTGTCAGTGTTAGTCCAGGGGTCAGAGGTCAGTCAGTCTGCAGCACACGTGCCGGCGCTCTGTTCCAATCCTCTTACCCAGCATCCTCCTCGGCTTCCTGACTGCACGTGGCGCTCACCCTGACGGCTAAAGCGCTGTGCGCAATCTTCACTTTGATGTTGCAGCTGATGACATCAAGTAACGTATAATCACATACCAACTTTAATATAAATTCAGTTTTGCATAACATAGTTTGATTTCCGTAACTGATTTTATACATTATTTGTACATACCATTTAACCCTTTAACGCGTTTTAAATAACTTTGACATTGATCAGCCACCCTTAGCGTGCAGCCGGTGTAATTTAAAAGCATGCTTGTGTGTGCCAGCCCTCATGCGTGTCCTCTTTTAATATGAGGCCGGAGCGCGTTGCATAATGATGACTCCATGTTGAAGTTTGAAGCAATATTTAATAAGGCTTAATACAGCTTTAGATTAAGGAGAAATCTGCATGCACGTAGAGAATAGTGCTTCTTCAGCGTAGCCAGTATTTACTGGTCAAACAGATTACCATCACAAAAGACAAATTAGTTTAGTACTTTGTTGACATTCCAAGCTCCATGGGTAACAGTTGGCACAGAGAAAGCCGGCCTGGCTTTATACTTGATGAAACAGTCTACAACTAGACACGGTACATGAGTTTAAATTGAATGCTTGGGGAAAAAAGCTGCAATCAGTTGTACATGTGTTTTGTTGTAAACTTCCTGAAATCTGAGGTGAAGCTTGTTCTTATGCTTAGGGGGAGCTTGTGATTTTGGTTAAATGGGACTGGTGTGCATGCGTGTTCAGGAAGCTGCGATTTTGAAGGGGTCCGAGTAGTCATGCTCCTTTCAAGCGAACCTCTTTCCTGAAAGGGATCCTTTAAATAGTCAACACACCCACCAGAACCTTGAGCCGCAGAACTGCGCTGATTTCTGCAGAATTGAAACCTCATTCACAAAAATCTATTTACAGTATTTTTAAGGGAAGTGGGTTATCTGTAGAATATTTATAATGTATATATAGAAGGAATTGATTATGCAACATTGTCAATTGTGCACATTTTTTAGCCATTCAGTTTCTTCAAGACTGTGTCGTTTCATTTTAGCAGATTTTTTTTAAATGTCAGAGACATTTGTAGCATCTCTGATTTGAACTTCAGCAACAAAAAAGCTGGCGTGATTCTTTTGCAATATTCAAAAATATTCCAAGGCATTCCTGCATTTTATAAAAATTGTATGTATAAAATGTGTTTTTAGCTGTTGTTATGAGAAAATGATTGCCATTATTGCAATTATTTTTCTTGTTACATGTTCATTTAGTGGAAAACATGCCCTGATCATTTTTCTGCATCGTTAATTTTTCCCTTTAAATTTTGAATTTGTTATCTAATTGGTTAACAATGGTTTCAAGTGAAATGCATGTTAAAATGTGTTAAAGGGATAGTTCACCCAAAAAAGAAAATTCTGTCATCATTTACTCACCCTCTTGTCATTTCAAACCTGTATGACTTTCTTATTTAGAAGATATTTAGAAGAATTTTAGTAACCAAACAACTGTGGTACCCATTGACTTCGTTAGTTTTGTGTCCATACAATAAAAGTAAATGGGCACCGGTGGAGGGTGAATAAATGATGACAGAATTTTCATTTTTGGGTGAACTTTCACTTTAAATTAAGTTTAGAGTACCAGACTCTATTTGCATGGTCCTACTAGTATAATGGTAAAAAATTAAAATAACCTAACAGTGTAAGACTGTGGAAATGGTTACAATTCTGCATAAATCTGCCAAGCTTTCCTGCGTGCACAGATTCTGTTCATCGGGTTAGTGATCAGTGACCCTTCATAAAGCTCTTACTTTGACTCATACCAGTCAAGCGTCTTCCTGCTGTTCTAACATTCATCCATTGCATTTGTTTCCTTTAGCTGCGGTTTTCATAAAGCCTCCTGGCTCTGTGTCAAGATGACATGGATCAGACATTAGACTTCACACACTCTTTGTTATGATGAAAGTTTGATTGAAGATGAGAAGCAGAGAGGGTCTCTGATGAAGTCAGTGAAGTTATCATCTCCGTGTGGAATTCTGGATTTATGTATTTGGCCACACTGATGGCTCAATATCAAAGACGCAAAGGGTGAAAAAGAAGATATAAGAAAGATGTTTCTGCACTCCCGATATTCATGAAGTTCTCTCGAATGCTATTCTGTTATGCTCATGAAAGATTTCAGCTGGTTTAAATTAGTCATGTTTATTTAATTACCATAAGCAAGTGTGCGTGTGTGTTTGACCACGTGACTGTGTGTTCATCCCACATCGCCAGCGCTTTAATCCATGTGCCCGTCTTTATTTTTAACAATGCTGACTGGCTTGTTGACATGCTCACGTTCCTGCGGCCTGCCGCACATCCTCTCTCTTCTATTAAATATAATCTGCTTATTATTAGCATCATGAACGCATGCACACAGCCCTGCTTGCTCACTATTTGAAGTGATTCAGGAGGGCTTGGACTTCTGCTGGGTTCAGACCTTATGTACGCATCTTTATTTAGCTGTGATAGTCAGAGCTGATCTCAGAATACTCGTATCTCAGAATTACACAGAGCAATAGGACCTGTGTGATATTTGCAACTAGATGGAATCTATTATTAAACTAAGTGTAACCCAGAAGTTTGTGTTCCTCACCCGAGATGTTTTTAACCAATCCTCCTCCAGATACCCCTCTTATCCCCTGAGAGGAGGTCCATTGGTCAGTCTGACACCTCTCTCACTAGTGGCACCATAATGTTCTTCTCACAGGTGCGAGTTCAGGGATGACAGTAGATTTTATTCAGGTGCTCTTCTTGGCCTTTCAGAACATGTTGCTAGTATTATCAGTATTCACAAAGTTTATCATTGCTCACCTTTTCACTCATACAATAGCTCAGGTTTTATTTGTTTCATTTTAGTAAACTTAAAAATTTAAACAACTGAGACAATTGTTCAAATACATCAAGCGTATGAGCTGTAAAGTGATTGTATAGACCTGTATTTATAGTGAATTGTCAAATATGTTGGCCAATGTTGTGTTTTTCTGAAATATTATTATTTATCTTAAAAACGTTGTGCATTAGGTCACACTCAAATATTTCATGTCAACGAAATATTGTAAATATTGTACCAATTATTTTATTTAATTGTGTAGAATAAATGTTCATTTAAGTCATTTGTGTGTGTGTGTGTGTCTCATAACTGAATTGTGTTTTATTAATACATTGAATCAGTCCTTGCCAAAATTTGATCATATGACACATTAGAGATCAGGGCTGCGTTTCCCGATAAGGTTGTCTCTTAGCGCGCTCTGAAGGCTGAACTCAAGTTATACATTTTCTAGGCGTGTTTCTGAACTGTACCTTTTGATGTTACTTAAGGTAAACGTTCTTAAGTGGTGCTGTCCATGGCGGTGGTGCTGAATAGGTTGATATCAATGCCACGAGAATCGATTGTTCGCACTACCTTGCGTTATAGAGTGGGTAAAGTATTGAGAAAACAATGTTTTATTATAAAGAAACGCTTTAGAAAAAGTAGAAATTGCATTTATCAAGGCTCACTGAAATAGTATAAAAATATATGTGTGTGTGTATGTATGTATTTATAATTTGCAAGTGTCCCATTTCACCCACACCCCCTATACGTTTTATTGCGTTAACCAGCTACATTAACTGGCTCTTTGACTTGTTTTTGAAAGGGTAATTTATATTCTCATAGTTTGCCATCATGTGTTAATGTTCTCCTTAAATCTGTTTATTGCCGTAAATCACTCATTTGTGTATAGGGATAAGTGTCCCATCCAGAATGCCAATCACTCGCGTGACACCCGCAATGACATGGAAGCCTTGATGGGCCTCCATCACGTCGTGCCTGGCGAAAGGCATACGTACGTAATCGGTGGCATGACGGAGCAGGATGTTTGTCACTGAGTTAACACACCGCCACACCGAGGTCTTTCTCAGCCCATATTCATCCCAAATCACCTCCAGAAAACTACCCACGGCATAAAAACGATTTTCGAGGCTGAGGGGGTAGATCCGTCGAGTTTGTCTTGACAAAGTTGGGCCAGCAAGATGCAAGAGCTGCAGAATTTGCTCCCGTGGCAGGCTAAATTTGTGTAGAATTGTCTCTTCTGACATGGTAGCGAGGGGACTAAAATATTCTCTAATGAAATTGTGCAAATACACTAACTGGCTCCGCGGACGGCGCCGTCTTTGATTTAAGACAACTATTCGCTGTCTCGCTGCCATAGCTTGACAAACCTCCCCATAACATTCATTCCCTTTATATGACAATTTTATTAATGAAAACACTTCAATAGCCTACACTGAGTGTATTAAACCTGAGTATTTAAAACTAAGTTAAAGTAAAAAATTTAATTTGATATTTAATATAATTTTATATTAAATGTTATATGTGAAATTAAATTGCGATGTAGAAAAACTTTTTGCATAGCGGTATGAACCATCAAAGGCGATAAGGTATAGCGAAGAGCAGTCCAGACCAACCTTAAGAAAGTATGACTTACAGAAGGTATACTTAACTAAGAAGGTTTCGGGAAACAGCTTAAGGTATAACTTAAGAACGACGTAGCGTTAGGAAGGTTTCGGGAAACGCAGCCCAGTATATCAGGAATGAAAATGGATGGAAGGACACTTGAAGGCTAGAATTGCAATACCTAAAATATTACCTCACCATTTTGTGTGAAAATGACTAGAAGTCTTAGTTTGTAACTTAGCTACCATTAAAACAATTAATGTCCCTCAGTGGAATTATACATTCTTCCCATTTTGCTCTATTTACTGCAGTTGTGGCTGCATGCTTGAAATAGCGCATTGTTTTGTGCCTGTCACACAGGGGGTTTGCAGTCATTTAATTTCTCTCAGTGTACTTATTGTCATGTGCAAAATAATTGTGGAACGGCGCACTCATTTCTAAAATCTGCATCCTAACTTTCTGCCTGCAGTGCGCGTGGTGTTAACGTGTCGCTCCCGTGCATGCCATGCCGCTAAATGAATTCTCCATGCGTAAGAGAATTGTTCTCATCTGTTTCTCATCTCCTTTCGATGAAACCTAATGGCTTTCCAGGAAATGAAATTATGCAGTCATTTAGTGACAATGCAAAGTGTGCAGAGCGTTTTGTAGCTCTCTTTTTTTCAGCTCTGCACGAATGCCAAACGGCATCTCGCTATCCTTTTGTTCAGCCGAGGGATGAAAAGACGATTTGTCCCAGTGCACGGCTTCTCTCTCTTCATGTGTTATTTATTTATTTGCTTTTTAATTATTCCTTTAGGCTGTAGGTAGAGCTGTACGTAGTGCGCTGTCTCCCTGGTGTGCAGCAGTGGAGGCAGGTGTGTGTATGTGGGGTCTCTTAGGGCCGCTCCTCTGGCTGGCGCTCTGATTGTGACCAGGTGTTGCTCAGGTGCACGATCCCGTAGAGCGGCTACACAGCACAGCAGGGCCGCAGGTGCAGCCGAGCGTCTGTACTGTCACTCTCTCTCCCCCTCCCTCTCTTTATACCCCTGTTTTATACTCCTCCATTATGTCAGTCATTCAGTCTCACTGCTAACTAGCTAGCGCGCTTATTTCAAGCATGAGTCTCTTCCATCTTCTACCTTGTTGTCTCTCATTTTATACTATGAAATCATGATCTCCACCTGTATATCCTTATTCTCTTTTTGCATCACATGAAACATTTTATTAAAATCTAAAGACCGTTTCTAAATACATTTTAATTCATTATGATATGGATTTATAGATTCATATATTAAATTATAAATTAATATTATAAATTAATATGCATATTTGATGCTTTAAAAAAAAAAAGTACTTTTCTTTTGCAAAAAGTACAGTGACTTGCAGATGTATATAGACCTAAACTTGGTTTTGTCATTTTGAATGTTTTCTGTTATATTTTATCTCTAGGCCTAGAAACTTTTTTGAAGAAGGTCACATTTTTTAAGACCTTTGCAATCAATTCCTTTCTTTTCTGAGTGCATGTCCTGTGTGAACAGCCCTTGTGAATTAGTGAAGCATCTGAATACTTCAAGACACTGTACGTGACATGTGAGAAGCATCATCCTCAGCCGCTCACACACAGGAGCGTTTTAAGATGCTGGAAGCAATGTGTGCTGACACAGGCTCAGAGACGTCCGTACTCTGGTGGCACTACTGTGAAGTGTAGTGGATCTAGCTAGTCATTATGCAGAGCTCCGGGGTGCGCTTATCTGTTACTGCGCTCAACCAAGCGTGAAGAGCCCGAGATGGCCTGAAAGGCCGCAAATCCCTCTCCTGCGCTTCTTCCACCTCCGCCCCTCCTCCCATCCGTGCATCTAGCCATCCACCCGTTATCCGCCCTTGCCCTGCTTCCCCAGGCCCCGGCCCCTGCGTGGAGGGGGTGAGACGAGCAAGCGGGTGAGCAGGCCAGCTGCAGAGATCAGCTGGGACCTGGTGGGCTAATATCTGCAGGGCTGCTGCAGAGAACCAGGAAAGCCCAGAGTGGTGAGGGGGAGGGCAGTAGGGCTGTTAGAGTCCTGGTGATAGAGAGGTTCTGGAGGCCTGCTGACACCATTGGGGGTGACCGAAATTACCTGGTTAATCTGGCTACAATGTGCCTGTGCTGACTACAGATCTGCAAGCGGGAAGTGATGTAAGTGTCACAACAGTGAAAGGAATATTCATGTTACATGTGGGTTCCAGAAATATTTATATTATTAATATTTCTTGATGTGTGACGCATTCCAGGCTAAAGTCTCAAAATCGAATTATGAGATAATAAGCATCAAAGTTTGATTTCAATCAATAATTTCACTACGATTGAAACTTTGAAATGGCCTTACTCATCAAGGTTACAGTATATTTTGGTAAAATGTGTTGGTGTTATAACTTATACTGGACTTTTATTTTGACGGGTCACCGCAATGGGTGTTTGACAGTAGCTTTTCCCAAATGAAACATTTGCCAGATTCTGTGCCATTCTGTGTTATACAGCAAATTCCGTATTTTATGCCTGGATTCTGCAATTCCTTCCTCAGCATTGAGGAAATCATAGGACCCTATGTGTGTCTCCGCCGATTAGATTATGAGAGAATTTCATTTTGGGTGAGCTATTCCTTAAAATGTCTTTGTGGTTATTATCCAGGTAGCCTGCTATAAAAATATTGAGCTTAAATTGCTTGGTAAGTTCTCCCTTTTCAAGTACCTGAAAGAGAAAATAGGCTTTAGAAGCAGAAATTTACACCAGAAACCTCAATAATACGGAATTACACACAAAAGCATCGCCTACATTATGCGTCTGTGTATGGCACAGTTGGATTTACTCAATAACATGAGCAGCATGTGGCGCTTTGGGTTTTGATGACTGTATCATTAGCTGGCACCATTTAACCCAATCCTGTTATATGGATAAAAAATAAACAAATCTGCTGAGAAGTCTGCACACATAAGTGTGGGCTCTTTCGTTCACATTTTCTGTCATTTAGATTTCTCCTTATCTTATACATTTACCTTTGCTTTTTGACTCTTCGCCCACCCACCCCATCTCCCTCTCTTCAACTCCCTGTCTTTCACTCATCTATGACAATGTTTAATCTCTGTTGCTGTCTTTCTCTTTTCTCTACCTCTCCCCAGTTCTGTCCCTTGGTACTCAGCAGAAGCTCCTGCCAATGAAAATGTTAGTGATTATTAAATGAAAATGCAAAGTTGAAGGGCAGTGATTTATTAGGAAGGAATGCTGCCAGTGAAACGAATGCAGTCTGGACCCAGAGCACCCTGCTGCTGTCAATGACTTTACCAGACTTCTATCTATCTCTCTGTTTAGGTCTCTCTCTCTCATTCTCTTTCCTTAGCTCTGTTCAAAAACCTAGTGAGCTGCCTACATAGACAGCATCCAATTCATCATGGAAGAAGATTCCCACATGGGATATAAGGGCTGTTGATTTCAATAGTTTCACATTACCATGTTGCTGACGTCAGCTAATACCCTCAGCATAAAATTTGCTAAAAAAACGACATAGTTCGTCCAAATTTTGCATAAAATAAAATGTTTTTTGTAAAAAATGTTGTATCCTACTTTAGCATTGACTGTTTTGGTGAAGATAAAATGTGATGCTGTCATACAGTTTGGCATAAATGAAGTATTTTTAAGGCTACGATGTCGTCACGTTTTCCCTTTTTTGCCGAAGGATATAACGTATTCACAAAACACGCTTTGTAGAGCAGTTTGTCCTTTTAGGGCTACTATAGAAACAACATGGCGAATTCCATGTAAGGGGACCCGCGGTGTATGTAGATAGAAATAGCTCATTCTAAGGTAATAAAAACATAACCCTTCATTATGTAAGGTCTTAATACACCCCTGAAGACATAGTTATGTATAATATATTGCATTTTTGTAAATAGAGCCAAAAAACTACACAATGGACCTTTAAAAGGCAGCAAAATTCAGATTTATTTACAACCTTCCCATCATGCCTACATAGACAGCAGTCATGGTTTTGGAACCGTGCAAAGTTTCAGTTTTCAGTTTCAAGTGTTTTATTGCCATGAATCATTTATAGACAATATTGCCTAAGTATCAATACAAAAAAAGACAAAAGTGCAAATGCGTCTGCTTTGTCTCATACTTTTGTAAATGGTTATATGACTACCACTGAAGATAACTGCATTATCACAGCATTATCACAGCTTTGAACAACACTTGTAATTTGAAATCTCCAAAGCGGTGTTAAGGTATTTACAGCCACTGTAACCAGCCAAACGCCTTTTCCCTCACAGTCTTTCATACGTAGGCATGCGGTGTGCAGCGATGTCGGAGCATATGTTCTTCTGAAGGCTGATGGCTAATGGGCTGTGTTGAGTATAATTACCGAACGACCTGTTGAAATGAGAGGGGGCTCATGGGATGGACAGTGGGGCTTCTGGCTCCCACCTGTATGTAGCTGAGCTCCTTCTGTGCCCCACAGGTGCTGCTCTTTCATATACACACTTACACATATGGACACGCACACACACCTGGCTTGGGGTCTCAGGTGGGAGCGTTCAGTCAGTCTGTCTAGAAATAACCCATCCTCCCCCACATCTCATCTAGAGATGAATCAGTGTCTGTGTGTAGGATTCTTGTAGATGTGCTCGGTGCAGCAGGGCTCTGGCATTATCTATACATAGAGTAAACATACAGTTAAATGAATTCACGGATCTGTCATTGTTTGTGAAGGAAAACGGATGTATCTTTCAGCATATAGCCCCCACAAAGTGTATAGCTTGAATGCACTTGGAGTCACTTTGGATAAAAGCATCTGCCAAATGCATAAATGAGTAGTTGACAAATAAACCGTAAATGTGTTATATGGTGTGACAGCAAAAATATTGAAAATAAAAGCTAACAATGAAGATAAATCTCTCTTTTGCTATTTTATATTATAAATATTAATATTAATAACAGTTTGTTTTCTAAATGTCACACCATAGTGCACATGTACAGTACGGCAAATTTGTCAGCCACCCATATGGGAATGTAAATATTTGTATTTTAATGCTAAAAATTGACATGAAATACTGTGTGACATTAGAAGTATTGACCAAAAAATCCATAAGGCCAATATTTCTGATCAAAATAATTCATTTCAGGTTTTGCATGTGTGAATTTTTTGTAAATATTGTGTGAATCAATCTTAGTTTAATTTCAAGTATTAAAATTTCAACATTTAACTGTTTTAGAAAATGTGAATGCTTTGGTCAATAGTGATATCACTGTACAATACAAACAGTGGATCATTATTTTGTTGCATTGCAACGTTCATCATGTTGTATCGTCTAGCTGAAGGATGGCACGTAATGAATTAATTTAACTTGAGCAATGTTTAAATGAATCTGTGTGTCCTTAACATTTGTATGCACTTCATAAAACATTTGTATGCAGTTGAAAAAAGCAACAAGGCACTCAAGGTCGTGCTGTAATGTCAACGAATTTACAGCTATAGGGTTTGCATTTAACTATGACTTTTCACAGAAAAGCATAGCCTCTCATGCCTTATTACTTAATAACATTGTATGTATGTCATTGACTACGTTTACATGCTCCCTCATAATGCGATTATAATAGGATTTTGACACTTTACCTCATGTAAACCCAATCATTCGATTTAAATAATGTGATTAAGCTCATTATTGCAGTAAGCATAATCGAAGAAACAAATGTGCCGTACGTCAGTTCGAATCGCAATAAGAAACACCTTAAACGCATTTATACTGCTCTGACCAAGGTGTGCATGTGCTTCTGTCATGCATCTTAAGCACAAATTCATGGTGTGTGAATTCATCTTCACACAGAAACAACGCGAACACGTTTACAGCGTACACCAACGTTGCGGAGGCATTTCCCATTATATTTCTATATTCATCACGGCACTAAATAACCATAAACGTCCACATAACGCTGTTTAGCATTTGATGCAAATATATTAAAACTAAAGCCAGCAATAACACAAACCTACTGTATTTGAGATCATTGTTTGTGCTGTGTATTATAGCAAACAATCAGCCTCATAAAACTTTTGTGTAAATGGGAGCACAGAGTTGTTCTCATATCATGTAAACTGC
The DNA here is from genome assembly GCA_006030095.1 of Triplophysa siluroides. Classification (NCBI taxonomy): domain Eukaryota; kingdom Metazoa; phylum Chordata; class Actinopteri; order Cypriniformes; family Nemacheilidae; genus Triplophysa; species Triplophysa siluroides. Next base: position 1,287,569 of record VCII01000702.1, read on the forward strand.
GATTAAGTCCTTACTCTGATTATTGGAAATAATTGCATTATTGGTGCGCATGCAAACGTAGTCACTGTCTAGAAATCTGCATTAGCTATCGGAAGACCAGATTCTGACTTCCCATAATTTGTCATCTAGTGTCCATTTAAAGTTAATTCATCAGAATCAGAATGAGCTTTATTGCCAAGTGTGCTTGGACACACAAGGAATTTGTCTTAGTGACAGAAGCTTCCAGTGCGCATACAGGTTAAAAAAGTGACAAAAGGTAAAAAATAAATATGTGAGAGCATGTAGCAAAAAGGACAATATTAGACAAAAGGACAAAGGGCAGTACAGTATATTGTATGTACAGATGTGCTATATACAAATTATACTGTGTTATATACAAGTTATGCAGGGGAATGCGGATAGCTGAATATTATATCAATAACATGTATTTAAATATATCACTTGTGGGTTGATGCTGTCTAGACCCCCGACACACTTTCACACATTGAGAGAGCATTCGTTTCACACACTTTCTGTTCTGTGACAAGTCTTTTCTCAGACAGATCCACGAAGAGTGTTACTAAACACATATCCAGAATGAAAAAGAGATATGTTTCAATACTGACAACTCTTTCATCCCGTCTGACATATGCATATTGTTCTTGTTTTTGCTGTGTTTTCAAAATGACTTTTGTGTGTTAGGTTGAGAATACGCCAGCAGTGTTGCCGGAATGGGATCAAAATTCCCCTCCTGCATTTATCCTGCTCCATCCTTCCAGTTGAGGCCCCATTGTTTAACAGTTGCTTGGCATCTGATACAAGCCAGTAACAACGCCTTTGATGTGGCTCAGACGATGCAATATTCATCCCGGGACAGGCCCCGCCCTCCCAATTTTCCAGCGTGATTTCATGCACGCCGTTGGCTCCAGTCGCGAGTGACTGTCTCACGGGCGTCAGTTTGCGTGGGTTAGCTTGAAGGGTAGTCATCGTCCAGCACGGCAAGATCTGTGATGGGTGCGTGAAAGAAATGATTATTAGATAGCTCATTGCACTCCTCCTCAGGGTGCGAGAAATGAGGAGCAGAGAGAGAGAGGGATGTGTGATTATGAAGTCATCAGCCATGAACCAGTGGGGTAGGGGAGATGTGCACGTCCTCGGGGGGCCATTGATTGGTGACCATGTGTTTGTGGCCGATAGACTGTGAAATGGTGTGTTGCTGCACGGCTGTGGTGCACCTGCGTCCCACCAAGGTGATTGATTGGTTTGGTCATGTGGAATGTTCCCATCTGGTCTGCAGTAATGCGTTTCTTTTTCTCCCTTCATCTTATATCAGAGAGTAGTGGGCACTGGCTTGAGAGGGTGGTTAAGTTAGGGACCGCAGAGGTCAAAAGAAAACGTTTTTCCACTTTTTTCCCCACGTAACAACAGAAAATCACATTGAACAAAACAGAGCATCTCTGTGCTGGATGAGGGTGCTGGGGATGTGTTTAGGACAGATCCAGCTGCTGTGTTTGTTGACAGGACCACACACCGCAAACCTGTTTGTAGTGTCCAAAATGAACTTTTTGTAAAAACCTGCCAAAAGCAAATGAATTGGAAAAAATGTTTAAAACATCATATTCCTTTTCGCTTTATTTGCGACAGACAGAGCAGGTTGCTATGTCACTTACTTTATTTCATATATTTTACACTCACTTTTTGTATTATGTTTCGGGGTTTAAGACAAGGAATGTGTACACGTACTTCTGGAGGAAAACATTTTTGGCTTGAAGATTAGTGTAAGACTACTAATGCATTATTGTTGTTATATGCAGTAGGGTTATTATATGCATTATTTTGCAATTCCTAGAAAAGTTACAAATCAGATATATATTTTAGCCGAATTTGACCATTGGTGTGGTGTGTTACTGTTTAACTCTGTCTGTGAGATTCTTGTTTGCTCCATTAGAAGATGTTAAAGACAACAGGAACCACCTAGAATTAGGTTTTGTTCGAGTCACTTTAAGAGACTGCTTCATTCTATACTCCCATAATCCCTTTCAATCTTTTCCATTTTCGTTCGGATTCGTCCTTAATCCTGTTCTCTCTCCCTCTCTCTCTTTTTTTAATTGATCTATTCATTCCATCTAATGACTAATTACATATCAGAGTGCATCAGCAGAGGCATTCATCATCATAGAACATAACAATCAATGACATTTCAACAAAGAAAAAAAGAAATATGCAAATAAGAGCTCATTAACATTTGCGCTAGCTGTTTGAATAATGCCATCGCTGACAAGGCTGTAATTAACAGAAATTGATGCTGAGCTCAGGGGTACCTTGTGTGAGATTGTGCCCCTCTGTGTGCCTCGCTGGCAAAGAACAGAACAACCCCCCCCCCCACACACACGCCCCTGCCCTCTTGGCACGTTGCCCTACCTGCTCGTTTCTGGGTGGGATCGGTATGCCCGAAGAGGGCGGGGACCCTCATTTCCAAGCCTGACCCAATCCGTGTCCTTGCTGACTTTCTTTGCTGTCAAACAGAACATCAAAAGCCTCAAAAACAACAGAGATACACAAACACTCCAGACAGAAACAAAAAGATCCATTTGAAGAGCCACATAGCCAGTGAGTGAGTGGGTGTGCTGCTTTGTTTGGCATTGTGATGTCTGAGAGCACCGCGTATGTTTGTGTGTGTTTGCTTGCTTTCGTGTGTGGGCATTGAGCATTCAGAACTCAGCGCTGAAAGCTCAAGGTTCTTGGCGACACAAACAGACTACAGACAGCTGTAGAGTAAAGTGTGTGGATGGATAGTAGTGATTTCATCCTCACTCTTTCTTTCTTTCTTTCTTTACCTCACCCTCCCTCCTTTTGCTGGCCTCCAAGTTTAGCTCCAGTCCCCTACTCCCCGTCTCGGCCTTTCCTGCCTCCTTTCCTGTTTTTGTCAGGAATTTTAAGAGAAAACGCAGCAAACACAATAAAGCTGTTTATGTCAGTTTTTGGACAGCCCAATGTGCTGATTATAACAAGTTGGAGGAATTTCCTTTATTGCGCGTGTTAGCCTTGCCATATGGCTCAACACGGAACATTAACTTGACAGGTGTAATGAATTACACCGGGGTTCCAAAACTCCGAACACGGAATTCAGACAGGGGAACACCGACGGGGCATATCACGTGTTCTCGGGGGAAGAAGCGGGCGTGAAGGTTCATTTGCATTAGCGTTACTTGGAACAAGGTATAGAGTTCTTTGCCGTGTATGTACGTGTCTTGATTTGTTTACACAGAGTCTGCTTGGACAAAAACAACGGGCCCTCGAAATGTACTAGAAAGAGAGAGACTGAGGGGAGGGGTAAAGAGACAGAGAGGCTGTGAAGTGTGGCTACTAATTGGCTGTTTTTGTGGCTGCGCTTTTGAATTGATCCCGTGAGATGCTTAGATCACTACCTATCTGAGTATCAAAACAAGAGCTCCAGTCTTGCCTGGCAGAGCTGTGATCAATAAGAAGCCACCCCGGGAGCCTCTCCGCACAGTCACATTTTAATTGTTCGCCGCCTCTGAATGTAATCTCAATATTTAATATCGCAGGGCTATTTTTACATCCTCGATTAACCCCATCGGCAGGCTTTGGACGTCGCCTGTTTTGGCACTTCAGAGCGAGCATCAGTGGTATTTACATACTCCAGCGACTGTTAAACAAATCACTGGGCTGTTTTATTCAAAGTGAGGTGACCTGGTGTTAAACATACTGATTTGTCAACAGCTCTTGTGTCGTCAAATATGAATTCACTGTTTTTGACTTGTCACTGGTGTAAAAGTGGGTCTTTGGTTGGTTGGTTAGCAAATCAAATTTGATATTTAAGAAAGGTTTGTTTGTTTGTTTGTTTAATATTTGCATTTTTTCAATTTAGCAAACACTTCTGTGGTCACCCATGGAATGTCACCTTCTGTAGACACGCCTACTTTCTGAAATCCCTTTCTGTATACTTCACTCACGGTTAGAGCATCCGCTGTCGTATAGCTACTGTATTGTTGTTGCATTTTGTCCTGCAACATGTACTCTCCCTACAGGTTCGTGCGCATAAACGCATGTATACGCTTATGACAGGCACGCTCTGTGCTGCGGACACACATGTCAACACCTGGATGTCTCATTGTCATCCCGCGGGGAAATTGATGAATGTATTTTCACGTCCATCCATCACTCTTCCAGTAAAGCCACTGTTTTCCCCTGAGAGACAGAGCGAGTAACAACGATGCTGACAAGCATTGCCAAGCAACACAGCAGAAGTATATCGCTTTATTTTCTCTCGTTCCACTCACCACTGCTTCAACAAAGGTCTGGGTTTAGTGTATTATATATTATACATTAACTTTGAAGTTTTTTTTAGAAATTGATGATGTACTCCCAATATTTCATATAGATATTCAATATTATGATAAGATATGTACATATAAAAAAACACTTTACAATAATAGATTTCTATTTATGAATACAAATATGTTATATGAATGCATCTTTGTTAACGTAAGTTCATGCCAATGCAATAATTCATGTTAGTTCATTGTGCATTAAAGGAGCAATGTGGAGATTTTAGCAGCATCTAGCGGTAAGTTTGCGAATTGCAACCCACGGCTCACTCCACCCCTCCCCCTTCTCTATCGAAGCACTACGGTGACTGCATAGAACAAAGATGCCGTCACGTTTGCGCTTCTCTGCCAAAGGAGATAACATACTCACGAAACGCGCTCCGTAGAGCTGTATGTAGCTCAAATAGGTCACTTTCACTTTATGTCCGTTTTGGGCTACTGTAGAAACAACATGGCGAAATCCATGTAAGGGGATCTGCGGTGTATGTAGATAGAAATAGATCATTCTAAGGTAATAAAAACATAATGTAAGGTCGTTATACACCTCTGAACACATAGTTATGTATATTATATTGCATTTATGTCAATAGATCCTCCAAAAAACTCCACACTTGACCTTTAACTCATTTATAACTTTTTATCATAAACATGTGTGAGTAAATGCTAAATTTAACATTAACTAAGAGTAATACACAGTTTACTGTTGTTTATTGTTAGTTCATGTTGGCCGATGCATTAACGTGTGTTAACAAATACAACTTTATTGTAAAGTGTTATAAATAAAATAAGTTAGGTCTTTTAGCTAGAAAAATTGAGCCTCAACAAGAATAACAGTTTAAACCCATTTCAATTTCAATCGGAAATGTTGACACAGAGTGAAAAAAAAACGGGGCTTGTCAAGCAATTTAACATGGCTTTAATTGGCTTACAAGAGATCACATCCCTGTATACTGTTATGCTAATCCAGCTGCCACAAACACTCACAACACCTTGATAACAGTTGGGGGATGTCATAACTATCGACTGTTGTTGTTAAGATCTCACTACTCTTGCATTTCAGTGCTTTAAAATGGAAGAAGAGTGATCAATTAACCCAGTGCCTCTGACATTTCTCACTGTTGTCTCATGTGTTGCAGACAGTGACTCATTTTGGCAGCCAATCAACACAAAGCTAACCAAAATAAGAACAGGGAGCACGACAAGAATATAAACAATTTGCAACTACAACAATCAACATCTTGCCATATCGTCTTGACATTGCACACTGACAAGAAAGACGAAAATGATGTGCCCAAAACCTTGAACTAGACCACATTGTGCTAGTACAATATTGCTTCAGTTTTTCATTGTGAATTGGATGTGAGACGGAGTTACATGTTCATAACAGCTAGCATCTCTCACATGTGCGGGTGTCACAAAAACCCATCCTGCAACAGCCACCAAGATTTTCCAAAGTATCAGTTTTGTTCCCAGAGGCCATGAGGAGAGCTGGAAGAGCTATTATCTCAGCGGGGCGTTGAGTTGCTGAGGCTGTTAACGTTTTTTTCCTTTTACACACAAGGTCACATGCACCAGATCCCTTCGTTTTCGAATGCTTATCTTAATAAGACTAACGGATAAAAATCGGTAGGAAAATCTGTTATTGGACGTCTGGCTACAGTATAGCAGCATTGATCTCATCTCATACTGTATTGTGGTCGTTCAGTTTGTACGACATAAAATGCAACCATTTCTAGCTGACGTAAACATCTTCAATAATCTGTGTTTTTTCATCATACTTCAAATACCTCTTCAGTCTCCTTCTGTTGCACCAGTCCCCTGTAAACATACTCCGTTCCTCCACGCTCCCCAGTTACCCGTTTGATAGATTACGTGACTAGAATGCTCATTAGCTGTGAGTCAGCAGGGGCATCGATAACCTATAGCACGGTGGCTAACCCCGGTCCCGCTTTTCCTCGTTTGGTAGACCCGGCGCTGTCCCTCACATCAGCCGCCTCAGCACCACCCCTTCCCTTAAAGCCCAGCGAGGCCAGCACATTCATCATCCGCAGTCACATCCCGCTTCTATAATGTATGATGTGTCACAGTGCAGGGGTGAGCTGGAAGAGTAGGGAGACCGGGAGAAAAAGCTAGGCGGGTATTGATCAGAACCCCCCCCACCCACTTTGCCTGTCTGTCAATGCTTCAGCCGAGAGAAGAGAGGGAGGGTGCGATGAGATAAAGGAGAAAAGGGGTCTCTGATTCGGAGAGGACGTGGCTAATCGCAAGCTTCTCTACCCGCTTCATTTCTGGAGAGATTCCTTCTGATGACTACTTCTCTCACGCATGTCACTTCCTCTCACACGCTCTTTCTCTCTTCTCACCTGCACTGTCACATATTCCCTGACTCCGTCCTTCTGCTTTTTTGGCCGAGGGAGTGAAGGATAGGAAGGGGTGGGCATGTTTGAGGGTGTAGAGGGTGGGGGCAGCGGCCTCACAGCTGCGCTAGCTGGCAGCGCTTCTCGAACATCAGCGCCGCGGCCAGCAGCCCGCTTGGCACAAACACTCGCCAGTAACATTTAAACAAATTGCTATAGCAGTGAAAGAGCTGTCTTACATTGTTGATTTTTAACATTCCGAGAGACTTTTTTTCTCTTTGCCTTCAGATGCTTTTAGCTTTTGGAACGCTCAGTGTTTTGAACGCACGCCACTAATTTTCCATCGCTCTCTGTTTCTCACTTTCTCTCTGAATATCATGCCCCCATGGGTCTGCTCTTCCTCCACAGCTCTCTAAGCCATTCTTAATTTTTCGGCTCCTCTCACCCGGTTCATTTTTTCACACGTTTCTTCTTCAGCTCCTCCTACATGTGTCTTTTTTTTAAAAGCAACCGTTTTTTCATCATTATCAGGTTATTTTTAATCTTTGCTTTTTATTACACTGTTTCACTTACCCAGGCATTTTTGCTCTTGCACTTCTTTTTGTATTTATAAAATAATATTCAAGCCCTATATACGTGGGCGACCCAGATCATGTATTGACAGTTAATGCTCATTGATGTCTGTGTCATAATATATGACTCTGACAGTATGTGGGTATATGCATGCAGTCAGGTGAATAAGTGCATCTCTTTGTTTGTTGCTGCCGGTGCTGTTAGTGCAGGTTGGCTATGCATTCTGGCACGCTAGACAGTTAAACGCATGTTTACCATTCAGATCCTCTGGGACGCCTCCTTAGTGGCTGAGGTTACGGCGCTCATCGCATTAAGGTCCCTTGACATGTTACAATGCATGTCTGGGTTGTGCTGCAGAGGAGCAAACCAAACCATGCGTAGAGCCACTCGCTGCATCTGAAAGACAGGGACCGAGGAAGGATTTCTTTTCATGAGTTGGGCTTCCAGCTCTGCCAGGATGTAAAACAACAACGCGGTCTTATAAATTATTCAGCGCGGACAGAGAGTGTGTGACAAAACACATGCTGTAAATGAATATTTCAATGCTGGACACGAGTGCATCTGTAGACCAAAGACTGTGTGCGAGAGACAGAGAGAGAGAGGGAAGGACAGTATGTTAAAACCCAGAAATTTCAACCTAGCAGCCGAGTAAGTCAGGATGAGAAAAAGTCAGTGAAAGACAGATGTTTTATTCTTTCGTGGTGACTAAGAGGGAGAGCGCACAGTAGTTTACCCACAACTACACTCACTCTTCCTTTGCAGCAGAGCAAACCCTGAAATGTTATATCATGTCGATTGAGATCAGTTTGCACCACAAGGGAAGCAGCGTTTTCGGTTAAACCACTGTACCCGATCACTGCTGCGTCTCAGGAGGCTACGCCAGCGCAGGAACTGGCACGCTCACAGACGCACGACCCCGTACACCTGGAAGCTGAGGGGCTCTTCCTCTGCTCGAAAACATGCGCATCCGAGTAAAGTTTAAGTAACACAAATATTTACCTTTTCTCTTGAGTAAACAGAATTCAGCTACAGGGCTGTGTTTGTTCTAATGTTTGAAAGTCTGACAAGCATAATATATGATGTTTTTAAAGTTGTTTATCATTTTCCGTTAGGAGTCTCTTGGTTTTTTTATGGAGGGGTTGAAACTGCTGAGTTTAGATATTGTGAAGTGCATGATTCATGCGGCTGTGCGTTTTTTGTTTGGCCCTTGTAAATTTGTGGGCTGGTGCTGTGAGAGCAGAAGAGACTGATTACTACCGCCGACGGAGACCCGAGTGACCTCTGGCTTACTGGAGAGTTGCTTTCTCTGAAATTGCAATTATTACATAATCTGCTTATGGCGGTTATTTAATCGAATTATGATTATTTGAGAGAACTCTTTTTCTTGTGCGTTTAATCACATATTGCTGTTAAAATGAGGAAATTGTTACGTTCACATTTTTGTATTTCTCTGTTTCACTATTGTGTTAATGCGAGTGCTCCAAATAAACTCACTGTCTCAGTGACTCGCAAAGCAGAGTTGAAGTGTCTTTTTTTACATGTGTTTTAAGCTTATGCTGTAAGTGATGTGAAAAAACTGTCAGTTACATTGTTTACTGTAATTATTCACAGAAATAATCACACCTTTTTGATTCAATATACAGAAATAAATGAAAGCCTCATTGGCCTTTGCCGTAATATGAAAAGTGTTTTATTCTCTAAGAGAATGTGTGAGTTTTGTCAGCTATTGTTTATGATTGTATCTGATTTTCACATCTCCGATATTAATGATTAGTGCTTTTATAGTAAATTCGTTTTTCTGTTTATTTACAGGAAAATCTGCACGAGATCCCTTCTCTGGTTACGGGAGAGAGCCAGGAGTCTCAGGATGCCAGGTAAAAAACACAACCTATTTTTGAAGTATATTAAAAGGACAGTTCACCCAAAGATGGCTACTTGGCCACCATCGACTACCATAGTGGGAAAAATAGTGGTAGTCATAAGTGCCCCAGAACTGTTTGGTTTCCTACATTCTTCAAAATATCTTCTTTTGTGTTCATCAGACCAAAGAAATGTATAAAGCATTTTTCTTACTATGGTAGTCCAATGGTGGCCAAGAACTGTTTTGTTACAAGCATTCTTCCAAATATATTTTTCTGTGTTCATCAGAACAAAGAAATATACATAGATTTGGAACAACTTGAGGGTGAGTAAATGAAGACTGAGTTTTTATTTTTGGGTGAACTGTTCTTTTAAGTTGTAATGTTAAATTTACTGCTGAATTGTGCATGCTTCTCTTATCCATAGCTTCCTTACAGCTACAATAGTGAAAATATCAACATTTAAAAAAAAAATAGATAGAATTGATTGTGAGTATACTCTCTATATAGTAATAATAATAAAAAATATATATACCACTTTGGTAGACATAAACAACGCTGGTCCAGAAGAAATTCCTGTTTCATTTTGGTTTAACACCACACAAATGTTAATACGACAGAACTTTTACAACCGAACAAAATGTTAAAATAAGATTGTTAAGATGTTACTGTATATGTAAGATTTTAAATAATAACAATCAAAGAAAAAATGAAACTGGAAGTGCTTCTGGGCCAGTGTTTACATCTTGTGGTCTATAAAAATGTTTTATTCTGCCATAATGAGTGACTGGAAAATGATTGTCAGAGGGTGTGAGAACCTTGTAAGTTTGCGGTCAGTTTTTCCCATCAGGTGAAGTGAATGAGTGTTTTCTAGTGTATGAATGTGTTTAATCAGGATGTGTTAGTGTGTGTGTGTTTAGTGTAGGGAGCAGCCCTTCAGAACTCAGTAACATGACTTTCAGCACTTCCATTAAGGCAGGGTCACAGAACCCAGGCCTGCTCCACTCCCTCAGCCACACAGATGTTCCAGACAAAGACAGGATTGTGTGTGAACACACCACCCCTCTCTCTCTCTTTCTCTCTGTACTGCCTGTTCATGTACGTCAGTCAGTCAGAAAGTACACTTGCGGACCACCCTCACCCTTATTTTCTTCCACATTTTTTGTATCGCCTGTTGCTTGCTCGTTTGCTCTGTTTACTTTTGGTTCAACCCCTCTCCAAACTCTTGTTACATTGCCCACTGGGAAACCAAGAACGGTGCAGTCTCTTAGAGACCCGCATTGCACATTAGTGCTATGCCTTCTGGTTATTAGCAAAAGGATTTAGTTGCGTGCAGAGTCTTTAAGATTAGATTTAATGCCACGTCTGAGAGGCGATATTAGAGGCAGACTATCTCTTCGGCTTAAGTGCAGGGTCCCAGAAGCCCTCGACCCCAACGACCCTTTAATAACCTCACACGCCGAGCCCTACGCCCGTCTCTGGAGAGAAGAAATACACAGTCTCACCTTTAAAAGCACCCCGTGCGGTTAGCGGGCACTGAATGGCGCTAGTCAGAGCGAATGAAAACACGTACAGCACTTTGGCGCATTTGCTCATTCATAAAAGAGCTTTCTGAAAGGGAATGCCAGTTCAGACATTTTGTTAGGGAGCTGGGGAATTTATGCTGGCCTGCAGCTGCACAGATCAGAGCCTGGCAGAGACTCGGTTTGTCTAGTCGCTGAAGAAAAACAGGAAGAGCGAAAAAGGCGCTTAGTTCCTGAGTGAATGTGGGAAGAATGCGGTCTGCAGGACGGCTACATTAATATTCTACACCCCGTTTGTTAATGCGGCCACCGCGACTGCAGCGCGCATATTAACAGATGACTATCAGGTGCGAAGATTATCGGCAAAGCAGTGTTTTTAATACGCGAATCGGGCGCCTAATAACCCAGTCTGCTTCCAAAATTGAGCAACGCACATTGCGGAACCTAATAAAAGGTCCTATTTGTTCAGCGAGAGGCAAGAATGGAAATATCTGCATTAGTAATCTATCAAGCGTTTGGTGGTGATGGGAAGCGGTTGCAGGATTTTCCCAAAGCCAAACAGCCCGTCTTTTATGAGGTTTGTCATCATTTGCAGTCTAAACCTCTCCCTCAGCAAGGTATTATTGCATCATTTCAAGCTGATGTGAATCTGTACATCTTTTATTAAATTAAATATTCAAACAGTCTCAGCCAGCTGTGGCCCCTGTACTGTACATCTGCCTGCAAAGCATCCCATTGGCTGCGTCTATAACTGGGAAGTAGTTCAGTAACAAAAACTGTGAAATTGTTTGAATTGAAAGTATTTTTTCTTTTTACCAGCACCTTATGTAATTTTTCATTCCTTGCCACAGTTGCATTAACTTTGCTCAGTGGGTGATAATTTTGCATAATGTTTTGCCCTAATATTTAGATATTTATGTATTTGAGTACTTTTCCTGTAATGTTTTCTGTAAAGCTGCCTTGCAGTAATGCAAATTGGAAAAAAGCTATAGAAACAACAATACATCTTTACGCATTCTGTAAAAATGTTCCAAACTTTAGGGTAGTCGTAAAATCATTAATAAAAAAAGAACTTGATTGTATCCATGGATTTTTTTTTTTTTAACATTATTATTTAACATCCAGCATCTTTTTCTTAAATGATATCGAAAAAGTGCTCAACTATGCTGGGCTTGTATTGGCTGCTTTTTGTAGATTTTTCTGTCAAAGCCATCCATATCAATCATAGTTCTTTTCAAAAACATTGTATTTTATAATTAATATATTGGCACAATTATATTTAAATAATTGTATGTTTACCAGTATCTGTCTAAAAACTGCTAAAATATATAACCTTGTACCATGAAAAGGCATGATTCAAACATCAGAAATGTGAAAATAGTAAAGCGATAAGAGGTAGAGAGCTGCATTCAGCGGAGCGGTGGATGTAGGTAAGCTCTGGCCTGTCCCCTGTGCAGAGGATTATTCTGATTGTTGCGGCAGGATGCAGTTGACAGATGACTGCTATTATCTCCACCAATCTGCCTGACATTTCACTCAGAAAGATGATTGTTCAGATGCGAGCGGGCTCAGAGAGAAGCCCCTGTGATTCTGTCAAGTGTTCTTATAATGAACACTGCTGCTCACTATCCACAAGATTGACCAGACTGTCATGTAAGCTGAGGGCTTGGTTTAAAGGCTAAATCATGGTGGGCAGTTGTTCTCCTCACCTGCTGAATACAAAAGCGCGTTCACACTTGACTTAAACATTGAAAATTGAACAGTGCTTATTTAGTATATCACCATGGCTCGTACTTAGGGATTTGAACAAATTCCACATATTAAATGTTGGATAACACGTCATCCCACACTGTTTTTATTCTACAGACATAAATGATGCCTCAAATTGTGCAGCTAGCTGTAGAAAGATGTGCTTTTACTTCACTAAACAGGTAGGGGGAAACCCATATTTAAGGACCAGAACATCTTAGAGAATTGGGCCAGTAGAGTTCATTCTCTTTTCATCTTGTATGTATTCATCTACTGTACTGAATATAGTGTTCTATTGGTCATTTTATTTGACCTCAGTGCTTCCACAAGTTGATTTGGCATCGCAGCTAAAGTTAATATTGCTGTGAGGATTTCATATCATTGAACAAAGGCAACACTAGTCAGTCTGTTTTGCCATGTCAATGTCAATGATGCCACCTCCCTGACAGCCTGTCACTTTAGAGAGCTTGATTTCCCCCTTATTCCTCCTGCAGTAAGGATGAAGCCAACCTGATTTTCACACGAACTGATGGCCCTTGTTTTAATCGGCTAAATTCAAGGAGGAGAAGCTATTTTTAAGCTCTTCCTACTGTGACTACGACTGGGGCTTTATGAGTACTATTTTGACTTTGACATCAAATTAATATTCTTTGTATTCTGTATGTTGCATTTTTCTTTAAAAGAATGCGAATAATGTCAGCTGAATATTACAGATGTCAAAGGTATCTTAAATGCGTAAAAAATGTAACGTAAATGGTGTGACAGCAACAGTTAAGACAAATCTCTCTTAATTTATATCATAAATATCTATTTTAATTATATCAACATTTTTGCAATGTCACAATTTATAAATAAAAAGCATAGATGAGTTTAGATTTTATTTAAAGAACATCTTTTTATTTAAAAAAAAGTAGCCTGATTTTTTAAGATTTTTATGAAATAATTGTATTTCTGTCAAAATCTTTATCCCTGAAGTATGTTTTTATTAGATTTCGTTTAACCCCACAAACATTATTGAGTTAACACTATGAAAGAATATTATTTTGGCCTTTTCCCCTTATTGGATAGGCCATATATAAGGACAGCGTGAATGAAGGGAGAACCAGATCTGATGGGACAGCTGGCAGCTAGGCCATCAGCTCTAACAAGAAAGAATTTGTAACAAAGTTAAATCAAATATAGTTTTAGTTTTTAATTTTGTTTACCATATATTCTCACTATAAAAGTCAACCCAAGGCGTAACACAAATAGAGACATGCTGTGAAATGTATACTGGTGGCGTTTTTTTATTTAAAAAATGTTTTTCCACAGACGTATATGGGCGAGTGAATGATGACAGAATTTATATCTTTAATATATTCTGCTGTCTCTATTTGTGCTGTGCAAAGTGATACAGTTACAGTCAGTAATTTACCGCGGCTCTCTGATGCAAGCTGGGTCTCCCACCATAACCTGATTCTCTTTATTCTCAGTTACCCTTTCATCCTCCCCACACTACTTTTTAACTCAGCAGACGATTAGCCTAATTGGGCTACTTCCCTAATTGGCCTCTTAACCCAGTTTGCTGGGGCAGACCGATCAAGTGGATATTGGCCAAGGGTACGATAGCCTCCGGGAAAACCTATGCTAATCTCCCGGTCATCAGATGCAGGTTTCGGGCCACGGAGCTGTCCCGACTTTGTTGTCCTCGCGTAATTGGCTTTCAAATGACAGTCTACTGGCCCCGTCCACTTTGTGACTTCTGTACCGGGTGTTTTGTTAAGTTAAGCCGGCACGTTTTTTTATAGGAGAGCTGACAGCTCCTGAGATCAGACAGATGGTTTAATGAGGCTTGAGCCGGCCACTGTCGTGCACTCCCCCCCTCCATGTCTTTTGCTCTCATCCCTCACTCTCCTGGGCCCGCTGCTACTTTAAGATACGACATGTCCCTGGCTGTGTGTGTATGCCCCAGGGCCGTCCGCGATCAGACCAGATCAATAACGGTTCACCGTGAGCAGAAGGAGAGGAATCACTAGGTCAGCCTGATTGAATCGATTTCTCCTTGGACTTCACCGGACTGCTGGCGCTCGCACATCAATAACTGCACAATTGTGTTTAGTAAAGAGGGGAAGCAGCAGAAATACTTGTTTTTTCTGTATCCCGAGTTTAATTGTGTACTTTGTGACACAAAATTGTCATTCATGCCTCTGGCAGTTTACCAAATAAACGTACATTCGCAGTCATATTGCATCGTTTCAGTTTGGGGATATTTATCTTGTTAAAAGTTTTTTTCAATTAATATTCGCTTGCCAAAAATTACAGGTATACCAGTTTTGAATATAAATTACAATGTACTGTATCAGATTTTCTTATTGATGTTTAGAATAATTTGTGCTGACCCGATGACCCATGTTATCCCATCATGATATGAGAATGTCCCAAAGAGCGTCTTGTGTGCGTCTGTGGAAGTAAATAAATCTGATCTTCCATACAACGTAGTTAACATATCACTGATTTCCTTATGTTCAATAAGTGTCCTGGAAATTATTCAAATTGTTGTACCTTTTTTTGTTTGCTTGTTTTAAAACGTACAACTTTTTTACATTTAAAAAAATACCACTGCTGTCCTTCTGAAACCTTGTATCTCCAAATTTGGTGATTTTTTTTTTTTTAATTATGATTAGTCACCCTTTATGTTTGTCACGGGGTTTTGCAAAAATCTAACCAATAAAAAGTATTAAAAAATGCTTGACAACACAGTATGTAATCTTTTAAAAAGTTCAGTGTTTTTCCATTTGCTGAAAAACTTTGAATTTGGATATGCAAGGTTTCAGAAGGACTGAGACGGTATTTTGATTATTGTTTCAGACTTTATTTCTACAGACAATTTTGTAACCCTTTTTGTAAATCTTGTTTCAAGCTACAGTTGTTTTCTACTTCACCGTTTTCCCCAAAATACAGGTTCTTTATGACGTGTATTGATGCTAGTACCAACAGCTAATACTCCTTGAAATTTTGAGCAATAAAGATTAACATATTTTAGACAAAAAGTATGAACTGTTCTTAAATTTTGCACTGTTATTTTCAACCCAGCGCTTGGTCAAAAAGGGGCAAATGCTGTCTTTGAGTTAAATTAAACCAGAAAATGTTTATATTCATCCTTTTTTACCTTTATATAGCATTTTTACTATATATCCTTTTGTATTTTCCCCCTAATCTCTCCTTTTGTCTCTTTACAGTCCACTATGCGGTCGGACATAGGGCTGGCAAGCCCAGTGCAAGTCACCACCTCTGGGAAGTCACCAACTCAATTCTACCCCTTCACTAGCTCCAATCCACGAAAACGTTCTCATCAGGACTCAGCTTCACTGGGTCAGTAGCTATTTGATGCCCCAAAGGTCAGGGTTATGATGTCTGATAAACACAAAAAAATGCTAAGGAACAAATCCTCTGATTTGATCTCTGCAAACCCTGTAATCAAAGAGACGTCTGACCGTGTGCCTGCTTGTTTATTCTTTCTCCCCCATAAATGTCTCAAAAAGTTGTTTTTTGTCTCTCTACAGATCCTCTGCAAACAAAGAAAGTGCGTAAGGTCCCGCCTGGCCTGCCTACATCTGTGAGTGCAGCATTTCATCTTCCTGCCATTGCTTTGGTTTAGAATGAGATGGTACACCCCAACAGGTTTAATGAAAGCGCGTGATACACCAGCACTCACATTTTGAAATGCACATGGTTGCACGGTATCAAAGCCGTCCTCTGACAAGGTGGCAGTGTAAATTCACGCGTGTGTCGAGTTTTTGCAGAGAGGACGTTGAACCTGCTTTTAGAAGAAGCTTTGTTGTGTCTGTGAATCCGGCGTTCGGAGCGTGGCGGGCGTACGTACGTACACGGTAACGACGGTTGATTGATTTGGGGGGCGCCCTCTTCTTCTCCCCTCTCCCAGGGGAACAAGGGCTCAGGGACACGAGCTGTCATGCCACATCCCCGGCACAGCTCTTTTGATGTTTAATTAGTCATTATGTAGCCAGAACAGGAGGACAGACAGAGATTAATAACGCAGAATTGGAGGAAAATTTCCATGGGCGATAATCCTGGTGGAGCGGCATACATTAGGATATAGAGAAAGTGTGGAGCTCAGCTTGACTCCGCCTGTGACCCCCATTTCCCCAACCCCCCTCCAATTCCCACCGTAACGATATGCATTAATCGTTCGTTCGAACATTCGTTTTGGAAAAAAGGAGGGGAAGATAGTGAAAGCCTCCTCAATCTGCAGTGCAGGTCGCAGTGTTCGCATCAGCACGTGCGTCAGCTTCAGAACGGTGTATTTTCGATCCCCCCAACATTAATACAGCAGGATTCAAAGGTTTTTCCACAGAACAAAAACAAGGTCTTTGAAGGCCCCGCTGCAGCGGGATTAGCGATGGCGAGCCTCAATAATCGCACGCCACACAGACGAGAAATAAAGCGTGCATAAGACGTTTTGTCTTTAAATTTGTGTTTGAATCGTAGTTTGTCTGCAGCGCTCCAGTAATACCAGACCCGGGGGATCGGGGAGCGCGGTAGTTTTGCTACTTATTCAAGAGGAAAAAACTGGGGGAAGGCAGAAAAGATGGAGAGGTGGGGTGGTACAGGGGGCGAGGAGAGATTGGTAGCCTCGTGGGGTACATCTCTTTGTTGTGTAAATGGACGTGGGGCTTTTATTTGTCAGTACTTAACACATGGCCGCAGGTGCAATCGCGTGACTCATAACTCAGAGCAGCTCAATTCAGCGCAGGGAAAGCAGTGACAGTGCAAACCGGGAATACGGCACTCGACGGTTATAAGTAAGAGCGTCCACCTCTGATTGCGCATGCAGCAGCTGTAGCTTGTGTGTGTGTGTCACAAAGAACCATTCACTGATAAAACAGGAGGTTATATGGGTTTGCTGACAGTAGGGGTGCACGATAAATTATCGACCATATCGGTATTGGCCGATAAATTGTCATTTTTAATTTGAACAGTATTGACTGATAATACAATTTAGGCCGATATATTATAGCCGAGAAATCCCAAATCATTTCCTCTGGTTAAACTTCTTCAGCTGCAAAATCATTCTGTCGTGAACATTCACTTACTGCTTTTACCAAAACATTGTTAATGCAGGTACAGTAGATGTGTAGAATGTGTAAATTATAGGAGCAAAAGTATATAGCTTGAATCTGGCTGCTGTCTGAATGCTTTCTGTTTTGAGACCTGTTAGACATTTTTCTGGATTGCTCTGGAAAAAGTTAAAAACATCTATCATTTGTTTATAAAATAAAAAATATACTAGAAAAGTTTGAAAGTTCAGGAATCTTTAACTGGTGTAAAGTAGGCTTGGTACCTGATAACTAATGGTTACCTTGTTTTCTGTATTGAATGTTTTCGAATAAAAGCAGTTGTCCAATTTTTGCCTTTTGTTTAAGTCTTAGGGAATTTTATATGAATATTTAGATACTGTATATCGATTATCGGCTTCCGATGTTAAAGAATTATCGGTTATCGTTATCGGCCCAAATGTACATATCGGTGCATCTCTAGCTGACAGCATCAGTCATGATCACTGGAGAAGTATCTGGGCGCTGGTAGCCACCGCCGCACAGGTGCACCTGCAGAGCCACGTTAGGTTGACGGGGGCAGCTGTGCGCAGCTGCAGATGCCTCTGAAAGCTTTTGCTTGTGTAAGCAGACGTGCCCCACTAGAGGCCCGTAGAGCTGCTTGATAAACAAAATGAACACAATGCGTCCCATCATCAGAGCCTCCGTAGGGAATACAACCCCCAACTCACCTAAAAATAATTCAACTATTTACCTCTTACCAACTCAACACTTTTTAAAATGCCGCTGATGGATCGCCGTAGTTTACGTGCAAATGTAAATATTTATGCGATAACATCCGTTCTGCGTTCGAGAAGCGGGGAGGACTTTAAAACACAGCTCCAGAAAAGACAGCGGCTGATCGAGAACACACTAATATTTATCATTTTGTTTGATTTGTGTACTTGGGTTCAGGAAGCGAAGGGAATCATGTTAACTGTAACACAGTAAATTACAGCAGCCTATAAAAAGGTTTTATGCTTAGCTTTTCCATCAACTCTTGAATGTAAGTCTGAGGCTTCGCCGACCATACCAAGCCTGGCTCGGTATGATGTTTTTTTAGCTGCCAGCGTTTTTAGGAAACTCTGAGAGTAGAAGAAGGTTAAAGCCACAGATCTGGGTTCTCGCTCAGACTTGGACTCTCCGCCGTGAGCGTGGCAGACGCGTGGCTCAGCAGCAGTTACGCTTTCAGGCAGCTGTGTGGGCACCTGTGCCGAAAGACCCCGGCTTGTCTGACAGCCGCTGTTGTTCGGAGGAAACAGTCGGCCCTGTGACTTTGGGCGAGTTACTACATCGTGTAGGAGATTTATACTTGGCTGCGAGCCTGGAGCTGCAGCCTATGTGTGGTAAATAGCCAGGCTTTTTTTAAACACCCTTGTCATGGGAACGACTGTGTGATGTGACAGTGCCTGCGCCGGGGCGCCGATGTTCAGCCCAGAAGAGATGAACTGAGACTGAGAGAGAGAGAGAAGGAAAAAGGCAAGGAGAGAAAGCAGCAGGGAGCGCTCGCCTTCCTCCAGGGCCTTTTGCATGTGAGAACGCTGGCTGTGAGTGACAAAAAAGATTTGCTCTTGATGGATCGCTCGGGCGAAAGTCGCACTTAGCAGGAAACAAGCAGCCAGAGAAGTGAGAAGAAGGTTATGATCTGCAGTGGAGAGTAGGACACCAGACTATCGCCCTGCTCGGAGGATATCAGCTCTCTGTTTCCTCCTGAATCAAACAAGCTTGACAAGAGATCATCCATTCACAAGATACAGCCTGCATTTTTGAGTAGACAGCCACCTACAGGCCATGCAAGCTGATGCAGTCCACAAACCTCACAGTTTCTCATGTGTGTTTGTGTGTGTGGGGTTGTTTTGGATTGTTCCCATTTCTCTCCTTTTTCAGCTCTCTTTGAACCCCCTGCCTCTAATGCAAGGTCATAACCTGGCAGCTAAGGCCATGTGTAGTTGAACATGCCTTGGGATAAAAGGCCCTACTAAAGCCGTGTAAAGAACAACAGTAGAGATTGAGGTTTGATGTAGGTCTTTCATGTGGGCACAGCTCTTTGTTCTGGAAAAAAGTCTCGGTTCTCTTATGTGTTTTTCTTCAGCACTGTTTTTATGGTTTCACATCTCTGTTTTGAAGAGGACGTACAGGAACTAAAGATACAGAATAAAAGATTGTATATGATTTAAAATGTGTCAGCATTTCTCATTCTTACTGTATGTTCTATCTCTGTCATTCTTGCGCTTTATCTCCTCACGACCTGAGGCTCAGACAGTGTCCTGTAGCTGTTGCTTTTAATAGCTGGCTTGATGTTCAGATGTCCCACTTCCTACTAGACTTCTAGACTCAATGTGTCGCGTGTAACTCTGTCTGAGGTTTGTCCTTCTAGGTCATCAGGTCATTATCCTGCCACCAGGGGGCAGTGCGCTGGCTCAGCATGCGATGTGTATGTGGGTTTGGCTATTCTTGAGAGGTCCAAAACTTTATAATGTCCTCAAAAATCATGACTTTAAAGTAATCCTTGTTTTTTGCCATTTTTTTTAATCATCAGGTTTTAATGTCAATTAGGGAAAGTGAATAAGATTATTAGAAACATTATTATCTTTGTTTGAAAACCATTACAATAATTATGATTACGATTTATATTTAAATAATGCAAGTTTTGTGTGTCTGTAGTATTAAGATTCGTGTGTCTGAAAGAATGAGCTCACCAGATAAGTGATTAGATGCTTTTGGTTCAGTCTGATGCTGAACAGACATGCTCACCTCTGGGATTAACTTATTTACTGCAGACATTAGGGCTATAAATAAAAGACATGTGGATTGATTCAGTTCAAAGAACAAGTTAAAAATAAAGATACAGCCGTGGAAAAATCTGTTTTTCTGAATTTACTATTTATTGGTATGTGTTTAGGCAAAACAACCATTTTTGTTTCATTCTGTGAACTACAAACAATATTTCTCTCAAATTTCAAATAAAAATATTTGTTTGCAGAAAGTGAAATCTGGAGTAAAGATGCTCTGTATTTCTTCAGATCTCAAATACTGCAGACAAAACAAGTTCATATTCACTTTCAAGCAATGCAACAGTAATATTTGTTAATGTATTTAGGAGAAGTTAAAAATAGATATATTTTATGTGATAACCTTGATTTTTTTATCACCATTTTCATGTGTCTTGTCATGCTGTCAGTCTTTCACATTGCTGTGGGATGACTTTGTCCCTCCTGATGTTCCTAATGTAGAACACTCCAGAAATGCTGATTTTATTAATATTTGGAATGCTCTCTTAATTTCTTAGCAGCTGTATGTGATCAATTTGATTTTCAAATTCAAACTGTTTCATTTGTATTGTTTGTGAATGTCCGGGTTGTATTCTTACACTTGTCGTCTCTTTAAGAGCGTTCTCTGTCTACCGTCAGAGCTAATAATCTTAAATGTAAAGCACAGTTAATCTAAGCCTCACTGGCATCGTTCACCTGGGTTTCGGCCCTCACATGAGTCCCAGACGCTACAGTTGTAGGTCAGCAGACAGCAAGTGTTTCCTGTGGCTCAGTGGTAAGAGCGTTGCGTAAACAACGCAAGATTGTGGGTTCGATCCCAGGGGATTGCACATACCTATGTATAAATGTATAGGATAATGATATGTAAGTCTCTTTGGATAAAAGCGTCTGCCAAATGCATAAATGTAAAGTGTTGAGAAGGTGTCGCTGCAGGCTCTGGGTGTGGGTGCAAGTGGGGTAACTGGGTGAGCCGCTATGTTTTGGTTGATGTCAGGTGTGCCATGATTGGATGATGACCTGTTGCTTAGTCCCTTGGCCCAGACAGGCAGGAAGGCTGGAAACCCGGAGCTCCTGTCTGGTCTGATGAAAGAGGAGCTCTGTGGATTTATCATGTCTGGAGGAGATGCCCTGTAAATACCAGTGTTATACTAATATAATGAACACGAGCAACGTGTTTTCCGTGTGTTTTGTCTAGGCTTCTTCCTCAGGCAGTGAGACATTAATCATTACGAGCACATAACAGAATGCTCATAAGCACACGAAACCCGTGGAGAGAGATTTTGCTCCTAATGTGTGGTGATGAATGGCCTCAGAGATACGTGAGGAAGTTAAATTAGCCTGTATGGGCTGAGAGGAGCTTTCTGTATGTTTGTAATTTGCAGGCGTGGGATATATGTGGGGATGTTGATTTAGAAATGTCTAGATTGCAGATTGATTAGTGAGCCAGACGGTCTGCTGACGGTTCTGCATTAAACTACATAATATACAAAGAGTCAGGACAGGTGAATCTCAGACCTGCCACGTCTGCGACGATAAAATACTGGGTTGGTTTAACGCTGACTCAACAGGTTTCCAGAATACAATATTTGTTTTAATGTAATAATGTTTTTGATACAGCATGAAGCATTAAATGATAGTCGAAACATCTTAAATTGATTAATATGCATATGGTTTAAAAGTTTAAGGTCACTTAACTGAAAGGTTTCGCAGAATCTTAAAAGGTTAGTTCACACAAATGACAAATTTGTTCTGCAGAACACAGAAGAAGATATTTTAAAGAACGTTGGTAACCAAACAACATTGGCTCCCAATTTCTCAAAATCTACTTTTGTGTTCCACTAACCTAAGAGTCGAATAAAGGATTTGAGCGACATTAGAGCAAATAAATGATGACATCTATTTTTTCTGGTGCATTATCCCTATTAAATGTAGTTGATCTAAATTTGTATGCAAACGTGATTATACATTTACTTTTAGAATTATTTTTATATGTAAGTTTTTTAAATATTTTGGAAAATAGCATAATCAAGAAAGTTGATAAAATGCTAAAAGTCCTATCCTAGCAAACTCTAGGCAAAGGTTGAATTCCTTGAATATGCTTACTATAACTTGATATAGTTTCACTTATTTGGTATTTTATGGTTGCAACTTAAGTCCCATATTTACATTTGTGTAATTCCATAGTTCCGTTGGGTTTACTATTATCCAAAAGTAAAAAAAATTGAGTAAGTGACCGTAAACTAATCAACAATAGGGTATTGTGTAATATCAGATATTTCTAAAATATAAATAGTTGATAAAGAGTTGATGTTCGCTCATGATGTTACTTTCAACAGCGATCATTATAATGAAGGTATGTGTGACAGCTGTGTGGAAGTCTCCTCATCAGCCCAGAGAGAACAAATCAAACTGCGTGATGAACTCTCCGGACATGTGTCCATGATTTGGATCCTTTCCTTTTCATTTCTCTCTTTCATAATTCTTTTCCTTGTTCTTTTCCTCCCAGCGTGCATTCTTTATCTGTTTTTATTTTATGAGGCCTTCAAACGTTTCTGTAGCATGGCAATCTCTCTAAAAGTATAGACTTGAAACGGCTCCAGGTTTAAAGTGGTACCAGCCTGTCGATCTCAGCCACCTTGGACACATTTAAAAGAGTCTCACTGCGAGACGGGAAGAGAATAAATAATAATAGAATTAGAGGAAAAGGCATAATAAAGTATAGTTTTCTACGAGGGCTTTCATCTTTCGATAACAATAATGTTGTGAATGGGGCGAGGGGGGGACTGTGCTTGGACTGGGAAGCCTGCAGTGACAGACATGAAAGGCTTCGGGCCGGAGCGGACTTTAAAGAGACCGATGGCGCTACAGGTCAGCGTGTTCGCTGCACGTTGACAACCTCTGCCGCTCCGTCCCTGTCTATTTTAGCACAGCTATCCATTCATACTCAATATCTGTGTCCAGCCTTTTGGTTCATCCCCTCTTTGACTTCCCCCCACTTCCCTTCATTTTTATTTCCTTCTCCCCGACACCCAACTGATCTCTCTGTCTGTGGGCAGGAGGCCCAGAAAGAGGAGCGGGTACAATGAGAGAGGGAGAGAGAGGTGGAGACGTGTGAGGAAATGGAGCGTCATTGCTCTCCGCACTTGACGTCAGGCTCGGCCCCCTTCTGCAGCTGTTGGATGTGTTTAACAGCACTCTGTGTTTGTTGTCACGCCACCGTGGGGGAACATTAAAACAACAGCCACAGGTTGAAACACTTGCGACACAGGCTGAAGACTTGTGGTGACCAATCTATAAAATCCACAAATTTAATTATTTGACATGCTAAATCTCATCGTGCATTGCTATTTTGTGTGTTATTGCAAAACATTTTTGAGCTTTTTGCAAAAAAAAAGTAAGAATTGAAAAGATTATGTACTGGGGAAATCCTCTCCATACCCATAACTGTTTAATGAATTCTAATACATGAAAAATGTGATCAATGATTAATTGTGTTTACATAATATATGTCTGTGTACAGTGCATATTCATTTTGTATTTAATAACACACACACGCATATATTTAAGAAAAACCTAAAATATGACAATTCATAAACCTTTATAATACTATATAATATAATATAACGTTGGCTAATACAAATAAATACATCTTAATATTTTTGTGTAAAAATGAATATGCACAGTACACAGACATATATTATGTAAGCACAAACTGTTATTCGGGATGCGATTCGTTTACATCGTATTGTCAACACGCTAAACAGAACCGTTAGATTCATTGCGATAAATCGTTTGACAGCCCTAAAAAGAACACAATAAACAAATATCATGTTTAGTCTTGGATATAGAATAGTGTGCGTTGTTCAATAAGTACCCCAACATCCAAATTGTTAAAGTTAGTCAGTTTATTAATAACAATGTTTTGCTTAGCATTTTTTTATAGCTTTTATGCGTTATACAGATTAAAAGAATTTAACTTTAAAAAATATATT
The DNA here is from genome assembly GCA_006030095.1 of Triplophysa siluroides. NCBI lineage: Eukaryota > Metazoa > Chordata > Actinopteri > Cypriniformes > Nemacheilidae > Triplophysa > Triplophysa siluroides. Next base: position 1,311,817 of record VCII01000702.1, read on the forward strand.
AATTTTATTACATTTAAAATGTAATATTTAATTTTGTTCTCTTTTGAGAATAGTCGACGGTCAACAGGTACATCAAAACGGTAGTCGTTCCATCTCCCTTCTCTCAGAACTATTCTAATTTGCTTTCTTTCTCTTCCAAAGTACGAGTCAATCCACTTGTATGTTTTCAACCCCTCCCTATCACTATATCCCCCATCACCGCCTCCACCCTTTTTTCGGTACTTATGAGGCTTTAGGGAAGCTCAACTATTGGGTATTGGTCCCTCCTCCTACTCCCATAAGCCACCCCCCTCACCGCCGGTCGAGTTGGTACAGTCCTGCTTTGCATAAGTTGTCTGTGAGTAGATCCATGTGTAAGGGGCCAGGACTGAAGGAATTATTCCCTTGTGCAGCGGGTGGATGTAAGCATAGGGAAAAGAGTTGCACTCTGTCAGTCTCCACATCTTTTGCAGTGTCAAGGCTTTTATCATGTATTGCGCTTACCCTGTGCCTGGAATGGGCAGCAACTCTCTAATGTATTACTACAACGGAAAATCGGTGAGTGCTTTTTTTCTCTCTGGAGGAAGCATATGTAAGTAAACATGTTTTTCATGCACTCAGTGGGCTGTTGGGTCTAACGGAGTGGTGAACCGTGTCCGTTCAGCGTACTGACACTGTTGAGGGTCTGGCTGGTCCTTGCTTTGAGTGTGTGTGTGCGTAGGACTGCTGTGTTTCCATTACCTCAGTCTGAGAGGTCAACATTTACTTGATTTGATTTTCTGATTTAAACGAATGTAGAAAGTTTGGAAGCACTTTTTACGTTGCTTAACGTTAACCAAACATAAGAACAAATAACTTTAGTTAGAGAGTGACAGCAGATTTTATATTCTCAATATACACATTTGCATTTATTCATTTGGCAGACGCTTTTATCCAAAGCGACTTACAAGTGAGAGAGCATATAATGCATAAATACACAGAGCTCTTTTATAGATATTTCATGCATGTTTTAATGTTGTCTGTAGTAGTGTTGAGTGTTGACTGACGCTGGCTGTACTCGAGACTCAGCGCGGGTTCTGCGCGGCAGCTCTGCCGAGCGCTGAGACAGGCTCACAATAATAACAAGTGGGAGTCTGGGAATGATTAAGGACGAGGGTCTGTCTGTTGAGGTTTGACTTTCCTGTTTGCGGATTGAGCTCAGAGCAGCAGCATCGCTGTTCCTCCATCTGTTTTTAATCAGCCAGGCATTCTTCTCGCTACAGGAATCCTGATGGGGCTCCTAATGCTCTCCACCACAGGCCCTTTGATTTCTGTATGACTCTCATAATGCCTGTTTGCCCGGCTGTCCGTGCGAGCGCTCGCGTGCGTGTGGGCTGGACCTTTGTCAGGTGCTTGTTGATTGGATTGTTGGTACAGGTTTACGAGAAAGATGAGGTGGTGACTCAAGCCCGCTTTTGTGCCGAATGCACTGGAAGAGTTTGTGTTTTGTGTGTGTGGTGGAGTATTTGGCTATACTTTGGGGTCATAAATCTTTGTAAGAAATTGTGTTTGTTTTATAATGTAAATAATGTCATTTTTTTTAAATAAATGCAATAAAAAGTCCTACAATTTGCACTGTAAAAAATGGGGTGCTCAAAAATGACGTTCCATTACTTTAACTCATAAAAATGAAGTTGATATTAGTTCATTTATTGCAAATAATTGATTAATTAATTACTGTAACTAGACTCTTTATATAAAATTAAGTTTATTATAATTTTAAGTTAATAATAATATCAATTTAATCTAACTAAAAAGTTTAAGGCAGCTGTTGAACTAAAGTTTTTAAGTTGATTTTTCTAGTTGTTTTAAAAAAACTATACAGTTTTTACAGTGTTACAGATTAAGTGTGGTTAAGAGTGTGTGTGTGTGTTGTACAGAAATATTATAAATTGTACAATTTTAATATTTAATATTATATCTTTTTCTTGTTGGTGAGACACTTGAGAATGTCTCATTTGAAAAAAGCATTATTGTGTTATTTTAAAAATCTAAACTTATATTAAAAATATTTAATAGATTTTAAATATTAATATGAAATGTTAATAGGATATGTAAACATGATGTTGCTCGATGGAAACAATTCCAGAATATTTCCCTGAAGCCTCTCTATCTCGCTCTCTCTGTCGCTCTCTCTTTCCATGCGGTGCTCTGGAGAATTCTCCGTCTGTTTGCTGGTTTTAAGAATGAGTTGTTTCCCCAATAAACTTGCTTATTACATTGATCTTTTATTCATTGTTATTTTTGCTTTTTACAAGGGAGACACTAATCCTAACGTTAAGTAAAACTTCTCGGTCTTCATATCTCGCTGCCTTTCTAAGGATGAACATACTGTAAGACTCCGGTTCGTGTTTTCACTTTTTTCTGAGGTCATCTGACAGAGTCCAGAGTTAGCTTTCCTCATAGGCCATTATGACAGATCTCTTTGTTCCAGCACCACAAAGCTCACTTTGATCTTTTTATATTAAGTATTTCCAGCCTTGTATTGCAGGCTGGGAGGAAGGAGAAAATGAGGAGCATGTGGCTAACTCAGGTCATAGTTGAGCTTTATGATCCAAAGCAGTGGGTAAATACTCAATAAACCCTTCCTTGTGTTGTTGTTTTATTTACATCTTGGCACAGATATATTATTTATTTATTAAATGTCAGATGCTGTGAGCATCAACAAAGATAAAAGTCAAATTGATTTGTTTGAATGTCAAGCTGGTACCAATAGTTTTATGGCCGGGCCCTGGAGGGCAAGTGCTCTACCCTGCTTTGATTTGGTCAGTTTATGATGTGTGAAGCGTTTTATTTCCTCTCTGCCGTTCTGCGTTTTAATTTACATATTTGTACGAAGCAGGCATGTGTTTTTCTAAGGTGTTGGTTTTTCCATCCTCAAGTCTCATTTGTGAAAATTTAGCCTTTTGACTTTAACACAAGCCAGAAGAAACCTGCACTTGATGTTCATTATCAAATACACGCAGATACATACTGGAGCCTTTTTAAGGTTTTGTTTTGAAAGAAACTTTGCATAATGAGTCAGCGTCTGTAGTTTTTCAAAGCAGACGCCGGTGTTGTTTTTGCGCGCTTGACAGCCTTTCACCTGTGTCTAAAAAGGAACGAAGCGCTTTTAAGTTTCAAAGTTTCACCGTTCGCACTTTGTAAGCAGACTTGGCTCGCAAACTGGATACGTGTCCCTTCAGGACAGAGCTGCTGCGTTCAATAGAGGCTCATTGTCTGAGACTAGCGTGCCTTTTCGCCTTGATAAGTGTGTAAGATGGGAGTTGAAAAGGAAGGCCCTCGGGCTGCGATCTGACTCAAAACAAGCGACATGCAGAGGCAGGATATTTTCTTGTCACTCGCCGTCCCTCAGCTCTGAGCTCGTCCTTGTGGGTAACTCTGTTGTTTGGCCTTCTATTCTCCTTCCATAATAATTTATGCCATTTCTCTCTCTCTGTCTCTCTATTCCCTGCCTCTCACGGTTGTCTGTTGACTTATCCATATGTTGACAGTTTGGTGGTTTTTCCGTGTGTTGTGATGAATGCGGTTTTCAGATCAAAGGAAGGTGTGACATGCAAGCAGAGGAGGAAAACTCATTTCACTCATCAGCATGAGCTTTCGTCACAAGCACACTTATTTATATCGCTTTTTGCGACTACAAACATCCTTTTTTGTTATAAATAAAACCTTGAGTTGGATGTTGTTTTGGAGACAAAAACACCTCTAATAACAAATTTCCCCCCTTAGTTTATTTTCTAATTGAATATTGAAAAAAGAACAATGAGGGGAACAATCTTTTAAACATGTGACTGTTTAGACCAGAGAGTCCCGAGTAACTGACAGCTTCCTAATTAAAGCCCCGGTCAAAGGAAGCATTTCCTTTGCTCTCTCACTTTGCCCACCGTCTCTCTCTCTCTGTATCTTTCTTTTATTCTCCGTCCTGGTGGTGGAGAGGGGCGCGGGTGTTTAGGAAGGTTTATTAACGGGTCGACTGGTTAGCTCGGGGTAAAGCGGACAATTAGCATTATCCGCTGCCATATGCTGCCCATTGAGCCATGAGGCGGAGACAAAGGGCCCTCTCCCACGCCGCCCTAACCTGAGATCACCAGGGGACTTCCAGCGCCGGGGTCACATGTGTGCGTCTCCACACCCACGGGAGCCCGCCTCAGCTTATGAACGTGCTCGCTGCCAATCACATGGGCCCGCACTGCCGTCTCAGCAAGGTGCCCGGGCCGCACACTGCTGGCTTAACTGACTGAAAGAGCTTTAGATGTTGATCGTAATGCAGCATGTGTAGGGACGTTCTGCAGGCGTGTGTTAGCGTGTGTGATGAAGATGATCTTTATAGGATATTTTAAAATATCGAATGTTACCTATTATATATATTGAACAATATATTGAAATTGTTCAAATATTTGTGGCTTTACACCGTTCTTATTAATCTGACAATTTACGAAAAATGTATTATTATAAATATTATAATGATCTGCCAGTGCATTCAATGATTATATTATATATTTTATATTCAAGACTTTACATTAAGGTTGTATCAATTGGGCATTGGCATTGATATGATACTGCCACGAACTAACAATGATCAATATATTTTTACAGCATTCATTGATCTCTGTTAGTTGTTAGAAATCATTTGTTTATTATCTGTTAATGTTATTTCATATTTCATTGTGCTAATGTTAACAGAAGAAAATAGCAACAATTATCAGGGATAGCTTGGAAAAGAATTGAAATCAGGTTGTTGTCTATAGAATTTGCTTGGACTTTATTTGGGAAAGGAAAGGCCACTGTGATGTTGAGCCGAGGGATCGTGTTTAACTCGAGGTAATGTGAAACACATTGGGTTGCGCATCTGCTCAATGTTACAGTGATTAGCTCTTACAAACGTGACGAAGCAATCCGGTCCTCGCAGGGAATTTACGTGCCAGGTGAAGAAAGGACACTAAAGCTTGGACTGCAGTGAATTATATCTCTCTGTCTTAATGACAGACAATGAGGGACGTCCACTTTTAACATCTTTACCTCTCCTTCTCTCTTTTTCACTCTCTGGGAGGTGGTTTTGTCCCATCTGGAGCAGATGAACTAAGACTGGGCTGTAGCCTTACGTCTTTGATCTTCCTCTACTGGAATGGGCACTTTTGCAGCTGTAACCACTGCTCCGCTGGCCCGACCCCATTTCACCCCGCAGCTCCTAAAATACACATACATAAACACATACACACCCCAACGCGCTTGCGTATTAATCCATTTGTTTTGATGCGTTGTTTGGCGGCTGTGCATGTCAACGGCATCATATTCTAATTAAGCATTGAAGCGCACAGCACCGCCGGTAATCCTCTCCTTTTTGTAATAAGACTTCCAAATTAGCCATCTGTTACATCAAAGAGTTTGTAAATTGGACATATGCGTTGTGATGCATTGTTTATGGTTTAGTATGCAGTCTGATTTCATGGGATGTGTGAATTAGGCAAGAAGTTGTGATACTTCGGTACATGAGAATACGCTTGCAATGTGAGCATGTCCGTTCGAGTCGCTCTCGTTGATAGTTTACAGAAAACACGTGTCCTCACACTAATGTATCACTAATGTAATTTAAAAAAGGCGTTTCACTTTAACTCCAAGTTATGAACGGTAGAATATATTTGGGTAGTTGACAAATATACCGTACATGAGTCCTATGGTGTGCAGAAGCAGAAATGTAGAAAAAACGGTTAATGATCTATTATTTTATATTATCGATATTTATCATATTATTCTCATTTCTTTTTTTTCTAAATTAATTAATATTTATAATTTTTTCAAGTTTTTGCGGTCACAATAGGGCACATTTATTCATTTAAATGTTTTTTTTTTTTTCACATTTAAGATGAAACAAAGCAGAACCTGTTAACCCATGGTTAAATATAAACATACCATATATGTGTTTATGAACAAAGTAAACCAGGATTACATTTATTTAGGATTAAGAATGCGTAAAAATCCTGATGGTGTTTTTTCTTTCTTCCAGGTGTACGCACCGTCTCCCAACTCAGACGACTTCAACAGAGACTCTCCATCCTACCCGTCCCCCAAACCCCCCAGCAGTATGTTCACAAGTCCTTTCTTCGGTCAGTCATTTCACTCTGTTTATATTGTATGTAATATTACTTGTTATTGACCTATTGTTTACTTAGTTATTACTTGCTATTTACTATTGTTGTTTTAATTACATAACGGAAAGTAAATTGTATTAAGCTTTTTTACTAGCTTCTGGATTTTTACAGACATGCATGTTATATTTATTGGGGTGTGACATGAAATCCAGAATCTTCTTCCCATTTATTTTCAATTGTATGAACATTTTCAAACTCAGACCACACAGTTCCTGGTACGTTCCTTCCCCCACACATTAAACCTTGAAAATGGGAACCTTCTCTTTACGCATGAGCAACTGCCTATCGCACCGACTTCACAGATGTAGATAGTAAACCAACCAGGCAGATTCAAGCTCTGTCAACTTTGATCAAAGTTATACAGTCGCTCAGTCTGCGAGCAGTTCTCCTTTAGATGTTGAGGCGGAAGCAAGTGAACTGCGTCTGGCTGAATGTTATCTCAGCTGTGCTCAGGGCTTGGCTCGGGCTCAAGTGTAAAAAGCAGACTTAAAGGGAGGCCGGACTGTTTGACATCCTCACAATCCAATATAAGGAGTGTGGGGGTCAGGCTTCAGCTCACATATCAAGCTGTGTGTTGTGTTTTGCCTGGTTTATAAACTTTCCACAAGTTGAAGGCGAAGTAACTTGCTCTGAAGCCAGAAAGGAAGATGTTTTTCATGTTTCTCATGTTTAAATGCACTTTGGTTTTTAATCAGATGGGACCCACAGTTCCTCTGACCAGTGGAACTCATCCAATGGGATCAGCCAGCCAGGTTATGGGGGAATGCTGGGAGGATCTTCATCTCACATGCCACAGTCTGGAAACTACAGCAACCTGCACTCACACGACCGCCTGGTGAGAACGCTGTGTATCTCTTTTTTTGTGGGTTCAGCCAAGTACAGCTGCCATTTTATTTGTTTATGTGCAATCTCACCGTAGCCTTTGAAGCATTAATAACATACACAGTTTTCACAATGCATTTTGTGTTTCAACATTTTTTATTTAGCTTTGTTAGAAGAACAACAATAGCATCAGGAATAACTGCACTGTACCGTATAAATTGGGTGTTTAATTTCTTTACAGTTTGAACTTGTTGATTCAGTCAGATTAATACATTGCTCTCTTCTTTTTTGTATTTTGCCATTTTTAGTCTGAAGTTTGTAACCCACGCTTTTGTTCTTTGTCTGTCACAGAACTATCCGCCACACTCTGTGTCGCCCACAGACATCAACGCCAGCCTGCCACCCATGTCCAGCTTCCACCGCAGTAGTGCCAGCACCTCGCCCTTTGTCACCGCATCTCACACCCCGCCTGTCAACACCGCAGAGGGAGTCATGGGTAAGCTGTCCCGCTCGCGTCACATTCCTAGTGTTCCTCTCGAATTATTACACATTCTGTATTCATGTGGTTGTCTCGCACATCTTTAAAGTTTCAGTGTGTCATTTCTACCAAATAGAGTTACCAAAATGGCTTATAGGCTTTGTTTGCAAAGTGACACATTGCTGTTCATGTTACAAAAACAAAACTGATTTGAATCGGTTGAACCAAGAAATGTATTTTATCTTGCCTTATCGGAAACACAGCCATTGTTTCTGCATATTAAAGATGGAATGGCTGAAAGTATTTTAATAATAAAATAATCCTTCACAATAGTTTAAGTTTTCATATGCATTCAGTTTATAACACGTTACATTTTTTTAAAATATCTAATAATAATAAACATTATTTTGTTACATTTTTTGTGATATAGCGATTTTTTTACACAACTAGGACCAATAAAAACAACATGACACTAATGTCTTTGTCAGCACTGTTCCGATGTGAATGCCGTATCTCTGTGTGGTCTTTTGTGTAGCTGGTGCCAACCGAGGGAACACCACTGGAAGCTCTCAGACTGGAGACGCGCTGGGAAAAGCCCTGGCTTCGGTGAGGTCTTTCTCTGTTCAACCAGCTCAATCCATACTTTTACTAACAGCGATTGACTGCCATCTATAGAAGTCGCTTCGTCTGCTGCAGGCAGTGGAACGGATCAAAAATGTTACGTTATTATTTGAACTAGAGAGCGATCCAAGTTTTCCGGTATTGTAAACATAGCCCATGTTGTTCATCTTGATTCTGGAATCTCCATGTTAATGTGTTGTAGACATAAGCAAGATTACTGTACATTATGGCATAGGAAAGACAGGACTTGTGCTCTTAGGCTGGGTATTAGTAGCAGTGCAGAAGGTTAAGAGATTGAATAAGGTCAGGGGATCTGTTTGTGGATGTTTCTGGACCTAAGCCCGGATAATTGTGCTCTTAATCTTGCAGTATACAAGAAAAGGAGCTGTACATAAAAGCCTGTGGATTAAGCATCGGATTGGATAATGAGTGCTGGCGTTCATGCTTGTTCACAACGTGTCCTGAAACCGGAGCTCGCAATAACCTCTAAAACTTGCCGAGCTAAACTTAAAGACTTATTTAGCTTCCGAAAAGCTTGCAGGCTTGCTTATCCTACAGAAAGTCACAACAAGCCTTTTTTAAAAGTAGGTACACATCTGGACTGATTCAGCGTTTCAGACGAAAGCGCAGCGGAGTCACCTCTTCTCCAAGGACGAGCTTTTGCCGTTTTCGATATCGGAGAGGTCGTAGCGCCCTCCCCTTCTGAGAAATTAGATGCCTAATCGGTCCTCTTTGATAGGAGAGAAGAAAAAATGTAATAAGATACTGGGTGAGGCCACAAGTGCACACTCTGCCACACACACAAACACATGACAGTGTCGCGGAAAGATAATCACAAATTAAGTCTTTTTGTATTTGCAGACTCAATTCTATTAGCATGATAAAGCCGCAGTGAAACGGACACGGTTGGGCTGCAGTAGAAGGACGGGAGAGAGAATGAAACGAGGGGTGGGGGAAACGTCCTAACTGCTGCGTCTCGGCTCCGCGGGCCGCCCATTGTGGCGCTTTTGTTCGGGTTCCTTTTGGACGGTTTGTGCTCATTGGGCCCCCGCTGGCAAAGAGCAGTGTGACTGATGAGGGGCGGAGATCCGTTTGTCGTTGGTAAAATGAGCGGTGCTGCACTAAAAATAAGGCAGAAGTTGGACGGGATGCCCGAATGGACAGAGTCAAGAGACATCAGAGGCCATGAAGCTGGAGGACAGGGAACAATCGTTCATATGAAATAACTATGATACTCTTTAGCTTTTTTATCATCTAGGTAAAACAAATGAACTTTTCTATATCAAGAAGAGCTTGGTCGATGTCTTCACAAAGGATTTCTTTCTCTGTGTCCCTGTTTTTATCACTTACACCCTCACTTGCCCTCTCTCTCTCTCTCTCTCTCTCTGTCTATTCTGAGAAATGAATGTAGTAAAGCCCCGGGCAGGATTTGCAGAGTTGATTGAAACACAAAAGTGTGGCATTCAGGGTTTAATAAGAAGATTAATAACGATAGTATCCGCATTTTGATGTGTTTTTAAGTGAAATGGACTTGATGATCCCCTGGAAGTGATGTCCCGCAAGTTTAGAGCCGTTTATTCTCAAATCCTCCCAGATAATTGGGATCAAAACCTGAATACTTCATAGTGGTTTCCATTATGATACCAAAAACCATTTTGGCAAAACACAGGAAGCTTTACAAAAAAAAGAAGGTTTTGTATTTTTTGTGTAATCTGATCTGTGTACAGTGACTAAAAGAATAACATAATTAGAAAAAAATTAAGCTAAAAGTTAAAAATGTAAAATTCTGAAATTTCAGAATCGTAGTTACCTTGGCACAGACAACATTGGTGTGGTGCAAAAACCTCATTGGCGGTGTCAAAATCTGGAGGTCTTTCTTCTACATGGCATCTGTTTGTTTATTGTGGTGTGGGCAGGGCTGTGCCGTCCCGGCCGCTATTTATTGGGCAGCCAGCGAGAAGCTTTATTACCTCTCATCCATAACAGAAGATGAGCCCGAGACGCCCATCCACACAGCCACAGGCCAGACTCATTCAGTCTAATGAGCTCCAAAAAGAGAGATTAATGACCATGTCCTCTCTCTCTCTCTCTCTCTTCCTGCATCATCTGGCTTTTCTATATTCTGCTATGTCCTCTATGTATTAGAAGTGACATAATGGAGCATGATAAAGCCATTTAAATTAAGGCTGGGCCACACAACCACATATACTGTACAACAGTAGACATGTGTTAAATGATCAATGTTGGACATTTGGCCATATTGCCACCTCTAATCTGAATTCACCAGACAGTATTACTGCCACTATTTGTTTTTCTCCCCCTCCCTTGCCTTATAATGGCGGGGTTGTGATGTTTCGTGCTCATGTGGTTTCACTTGTGATGTGCAGCATGCAGCGGGTGTGGGTGTGGATTGCACGGTCTCGGGCTTTGACTTAATAGCAACCACAGATGTGTCGGAAAGCCAGCGAGCGCATGCTGGACTGCAGGTGTCACACAGCCGTCTGAGCGCAGGAGGGGCTGCGTGTGTTTTTCTGCAGACCTTATAAAGGGTGGCGTTGGTTGTAAAAAGCCCATATGTATGCTGTGAGCATTTTTTATTGCCGCTCCGCTTGTAAAATCAGCAGAATTGATGAGGCAATTTTGGCTGAGGGATGCTAACCGTGATTGTAAAGCCAGGGAGGAAAACGACAGGTTGTGGGTTTTAACAGCGAGCTACCTCACAGTCTGATTTTGGTCTTTTTCTTTCTCTCTTGTTTACAGATTTATTCTCCGGAACACACCAGCAGTAGTTTTCCCTCAAACCCTTCCACTCCAGTGGCCTCTCCCTCTCCTCTGACGGCCCAGGCGGGCGCTGCCTCAGCAGGTACAGTGGTGACGGCCAGCGGCCCCACAGGAAGGGCAGGTAGAGCACTAGTCTGCCTCTCTGACCCACACACACACTGAACGGACTAAAGTGGATGAATGTCATTGCATCAGATATCAAAATGTTATTTATTTAGAACTAACAAAGGTTTTCTTGGCCATTTTTTGAACTACAGTATGTCAGGTGTAGTTCATCACATGAATTAACAAATCCCAATACAAAGAACAAATATTTCCTAATATTTTTTGCCTACTTTTTAATATTTTTGTTAGTAAAACAAACTTTTGAAACCCAACAAACATGTTTTGAAATGCTTGTAATGTGCTAAAAGTGTTTGAAAAAGAAATAAAAACGAGATTTGGTTAATTTCTTTAACGCAGTGGTTCTCAACTCGTGGCCCAAAGCCCCAACATTCATGTAATAGTCATTCATTTTATTGTATGCCGTCTTCGTTTCATTTTGTATTCCACCACTTAATGTAAAAGCTGAATCCTAACACAGCCATCTGAAGCATTTACATTTTTTTCTGGGGCGACTGACTCACAGTAAAGCCGTGTTGTACACTCGCTCGCAGCCCTTCCTCTTCCTCACGTAAATGAGCAAACACGTAGACAGAGATTGAAGGTGATGTCGGGGGAGCTGTGTTCTGGTTCGGCGTTGATAGATAACCAACCAGTGTGAAGATTTTACCCGTGCTCGACAAGACTAACGCTCAGTCATTTTAAATATAGAAAATTTAGAAGCACAGGATGCAGAGAAACACGCCGTAATTTCTGCTAATGGAATGTTGTTGCAGTGAGCGGGCAGTTGTGTGTGTTCAGTGATATACTGGTGACAGCTGTGTCTGTGTCTGTCCCGCTCGTCGGCTTCAGCTGTTGCCCTGTTCCTCACACAGCTGTTGCCCGTGTGTTACGTGCCTGATGTTAAAAAGGGATGATCCCGTAACATTTATGTGAGACACTGTCACCAGGTGTGATGCAGATCAAAGAAAGGACACCGAACAGAGGTATTAGAATCAAAAGTCTTTACTTTCGTTGCGTTGAGGAAATATACATAATTATATAAACAGATATACAGAGGATAAAACAAGAAAAGAGTGCCGCACAAATTAAAGAAAGAAACAAAATAAAACAATCCTTATACTACTTCTAAACTAGCTAACAAAAGAAATATGAAAATGAAACCGAAGTCTTCAGCGTATACGACGCCCCAAATAAACTAATATAATCTACAACAGAAATACACGGGTGACGTCACACTCTCAAACCTAACTTAACAAAGTATAATTTAACATGACGCACTAACCTGCATCCTCCAAGAATTCGATGGACATAGATTGACAAACAATAGATCTATAAATAGATCAAAATACATACACAACGCATGACTAAGTACGTGAAGAATCCGATCGAATGGTGTCGACCACAAACAGCTAACCGCGTCGGTGCACACGGTACGCTGGCGTGGCGCACCCACACACAATCACCTCGCGTCCTTAAATACTTCCGGAACGCAAGCCGATTGGCAGGACCTCATGACGTCAGTATCATGATTGGCAATCGAGTCAGCCAATAGAAACCAACCTATGACTGGAGCTGGAAGAGACACAGAAAGACAGGAGAGCGAGAAACAATACCATGTACATAAAACACACACGGAACGTAACACTCCCCCCCTTAAGACAAAACTATACGGATTAAAGAAACGTATAGTTTTAACAATTCTTACTCCAATCTTTTCTAAGCTCTTGACAGAGCATCAGCCATTATGTTTTCTGAACCTTTCTTGTGTTCAATCATCAGGTGGTAACCTTGGACAACCAGAGACCAGCGCATTAGCCGCTGATTATGGTTATACATACGAGACAGGAATACTATTGGGTTATGATCGGTAAATACTCTTATTGGCAAACTGCTTGAACTCAAATATACATCAAAATACTGCAATGCCAACAATAAGGCTAACGTTTCCTTTTCAATAGTAGAGTAATTCAACTGACTTTTGTTGAACTTACGTGAGAAGTAACATAACGGGTGATCAATCCCGTAAATGTCTTCCTGGATGAGCACGGCCCCCGCACCAACAAAGCTTGCGTCGATCTCCAGTTTAAAGGCTTTGTCATATGCTGGTGCTGCAAGAACAGGAGCACTACACAATAAAACCTTAACATTCTCGAAAGCATGCTGACATTCATCAGACCACACAAACGCACGCAAGGGCTGATGAGTGACGTCAATGGACTAACAACGGTAGAGAAGTTCTTACAAAAATTGCGGTAATAACCAGCCATTCCTAGGAATCTACGCAGTTCTTTTCGCGAAGTAGGAACCGGAAACTCTGCAATAGCACTTACTTTAGCCTCTATAGGTCTCACCTGCCCCCGACCCACTTCTCTGCCCAAATACGTGATTGTGGCTTGGCCAAAGTCACATTTGGCAAGGTTTATCGTTAGAGAAGCATTCTCGAGGCGCTTGAACACTTGCTTAAGTGTTGAGACGTGTTCTGACCAATCAGTGGAATAAATTACTAGGTCATCTAAATAAGCGTTACAGTTTGGAACTCCTACAAGTACGAGATTAATAAGTCTTTGAAATGTAGCCGGCGCATTGCGCATACCAAATGCCATTACGCGGTACTGCAGAAAGTCGTCTGGAGTTACAAATGCAGAAATATCTGAAGCTCGGCTGGTCAGAGGCACTTGCCAGTAGCCTTTTAACAAGTCCAGTTTACTGACAAATCTTGCTGGTCCAAGGGTGTCCACGCAATCCTCCATGCGCGGTAACGGGAAACAGTCGGGAATGGTCAATGCATTTATTTTTCGATAGTCTGTACAGAATCTCGCGGACCCATCACTCTTAGTTACAAGCAAACATGGAGAACTCCACGGACTACAACTCGGCTTTGCTAACCCATTTTCAATCAAATATTCTACCTCACTTTTAATCACAGCACGTTTCAGAGCGTTAACCCGGTAAGCATGCTGTTTCACTGGCACAGCGTTACCGACATCGATGTCATGTTTAAGTACAGTAGTACACGAAGGAACATCTTGAAAAAGTGAAGGAAAAGAACCAACCAACTCTTTAATATCCTGTCTCTGAGGATCAGTCAAATGAGATAAGTGAACATTTAAGTCAGCTAAACCTCAGAGTTCTTAAACCTAGCACACTGTTGGTACGTATGTCTAAGGATTACTCCGTCATCTTCACTATCCGGAGCAATGTCACAAACCAGTGCAGTAACCGGTACATTAGTGACTTCAGGTTGTTTAACCTCTGCAACATCCTTCAGTGATGGCTCTCGAGCGTGAAACGACTTCAGCATATTTACATGACACACACGAGATTTCTTTCGACGATCAGGAGTACGAATTACATAATCGGTATTACTCAATTTTCTCAACACTTCATATGGTCCCGAAAAACGTGCCGAAAGAGCAGACCCAACAACTGGCAGTAAAACAAGTACTTGATCACCTTCTTTAAAATCACGCAGAACCGATTTACGATCAAAGTGGCTCTTCATTGTGAACTGTGCATTCATCAAAGCCTCCTTTGCCGCTGAACCCGCCTGGTGTAGGCGTTCGCGGAATTTGCTGACATAATCCAGTACGTTCGTTTTAACACTTGTCTCCACAGATAACATTTCCTCTTTGAGCATCTTAAGTGGACCTCTCACAGAATGACCAATACCAAATCAGCAGGGGAAAATCCAAGACTATCCTGTACTGCTTCCCTAACAGCAAACAAGACTAAAGGGGTACCTTCATCCCAATCCTTACCCGTGTCCATGCAATATTTACGAAGCATAGCCTTCAAGGTTTGATGGAATCTCTCCAAAGCTCCTTGGCTTTCTGGATGGTATGCACTCGAGATCCTGTGAGAAATTTTCAACGTTTTTCAATACTTGGGCGAAAAGTTTTGACATAAAGTTCGTACCTCGATCAGTTTGAATAACGGTGGGCAATCCAAACACTGAGAAAAACTTCACCACCAGCGCTTTAATTACTACCGGCGCCGTGATTTTCCTCAATGGAATCGCTTCGGGAAAACGCGTCGCTGCACACAGCATTGTCAATAAATATTGGTTACCAGCTTTTGTTTTGGGCAAGGGACCCACACAATCAACAATAACACGCTCGAAAGGTTCCCCCAAACCGGTATAGGAATCAATGGAGCCTTCGGAATTGTCTGGTTTGGCTTACCCGAAATTTGACATGTCTCACACGTTTTACAATACTTCGCCACGTCAGTTTTTAATCGAGGCCAGAAGAAATGTTTTAATATTCGATGGTACGTTTTCTTAATACCCAGATGCCCAGATAAATCATGGTCATGAGCCAAAGAGAGTACCGTTTGTCTGTAACATGCTGGAACGACAATCTGATTTAACACATTCCATTCGGAGTCATTCAAATCATCAGGACACCATCTACGCATTAAAACTCCCTCCTCCATGCAAAAAGCAGCTTTTCGCGCCTGTGCCACCTCTGCAGAAACAACAGAAGAAATACACTTATACAAAGTTACATCATCTTGTTGAGCAGCGATAAGGTTTTCACGCGTTACATGCAATTTCAAGTCACTCAAATTTGAAAGAGCGGATTTTCCGTCAAGATGGTCATCAACCATCAACACATCAGTCGCAAACGTAGGGCCCATGAAAGTTGAAATGCAAATCATCTGCATCAGCAAATTTGCGCGCTTGGGCGTGTCACAGCGCATGCAGAAAAAACTTCAGGAAACTCTTCGGACAATTCATCGGGTGAAAAAAACCAGGTTCATCACAAACCTCTAACAACGGCATAACTCTCCCACCAGCTATGTCATTACCCAGAATGAAGTTCACGCCTGGTACAGGTAACTTATCACGCACTCCCACCTTCACTTCACTATTCCAGTAAACAAATCTGATTTTAGGTAAAACTGATGCAGAGGAACTTTTATCGTCCCCATTTCGATACCACGGACCAACACATGACTACCACAGAAAGTGTTTTCAGGTCCAGGCAACACATCGGTCATTATGAAAGACTGCTGAGCACCAGTGTCACGAAGCATGTTTACTTTCACTTTATCGGTAAGCTTATCATCAACAGAGACAAACCCTCCTATCATAAAAGGTTTATAACTGGCGTCAAGTTTTCACAGCTCTCAGCAACAACGATATCAACAGTTTTCACAAAGGCAACATTCTTAGTACCAATGCCTTGTTCCTTGCGTTTTAACGCAAGACAATCAGCAATAACATGTCCAGATTTACGACAGTAGAAACACTCTCTATCCTCTCTGTTTTTTGTAGCATTACTTTTAGAACGAGACTGATCTTTCGAAGTATACGAAACAGGCAAGACTCTCTCATTACGAACCGGAGTAAAAACATTTTTATGAGTCAACGAAAACTCGTCAGCACAAACCGATGCCTGAGACAACGAAGGTACCTTTTGCTCATTGAGGTAAACCACAATGCGATCAGAGATGCAACTCTTAAATTCCTCCAAGAGGATTAATTCACGTAATGCCCGAAAATCTGACACTTTATTCGATGTACACCACTTGTCGAACAATACACCTTTTTCTCTAGCGAATTCTACAAAAGTCTGGTTCGAATTTTTCCTAAGGTTCCTGAAGCGTTGCCTATATGCTTCAGGTACGAGTTCATATGCTCGCAAAATTGCCGCTTTAACCACATCATAATCCAAACTGTCTTCCAAAGACAGAGCAGCACATACTTCTTGAGCCTTTCCAGTTAACTTACATTGCAAAAGCAGGGGCCATAAATCTCTAGACCATTGCAAAGCAGAGGCAATCCGTTCGAATGCATTAAAATAAGAATCAACCTCGCTTCTCTAATTGAGGTACAAGAGATATGTGTTTACTCACATCAAACGTACGCCCAGATGATCCAGAGTGGTTCGGAAGTACAGCATTCGGTGCAAATTGCACGGGTGGAACCGGTGCGGTTCTGACTACATTCAGTTCTAGCTCTCGCAACTTGATTTGCGTTTCCGCCTCAATTTCCATCCGGCGGATTTCAAGTCGCAGTCCCCTTTCGGCTTGACTCTCAGTCGCTTTCTGGCGTTCTTCACTCTGAAGCCTCGCAAGACGCAGTTTGAGGCGAATATTACCCTCAGACTCCGCCGGAGAAAAAGGATCGAAGGGCGGCAGAGCAGCTTTGGCTTCGGAACCCTCCGCCGCAGCCACTTCGCTCGCTTCCCCCTCACCTAACACAGAAGAGCGAGTCTCAACGCCAGGTGAACTACCAGCAACTACCAACACCTCTCGTTCCATTAAATGCTGCACAACGACCCTCTTAATATCGCTTTTTACCTGCTGCCTAGAGACTGAAATTTGGAAATACTCCGCAACTCTCAGCAACTGATCCTTTTTACACGCATCTAATTGTTCGACAGTTGGTGCACTAACGAAGCTTTCTAAATCGAAATCAGCCATAATAATTACGTTCGACACATTAACCAAACGGCCTCCGACTTATCATTCAAACAATACTCTGTTCAGGATTGATCCGTCATCACACCATCAACAATGTCTCACATATCATCCCAAACAAAAAGGACTGATCGTGTACGATCCCACCGCTGCCACCAAAAATGTTACGTGCCTGATGTTAAAAAGGGATGATCCCGTAACATTTATGTGAGACACTGTCACCAGGTGTGATGCAGATCAAAGAAAGGACACCGAACAGAGGTATTAGAATCAAAAGTCTTTACTTTCGTTGCGTTGAGGAAATATACATAATTATATAAACAGATATACAGAGGATAAAACAAGAAAAGAGTGCCGCACAAATTAAAGAAAGAAACAAAATAAAACAATCCTTATACTACTTCTAAACTAGCTAACAAAAGAAATATGAAAATGAAACCGAAGTCTTCAGCGTATACGACGCCCCAAATAAACTAATATAATCTACAAACAGAAATACACGGGTGACGTCACACTCTCAAACCTAACTTAACAAAGTATAATTTAACATGACGCACTAACCTGCATCCTCCAAGAATTCGATGGACATAGATTGACAAACAATAGATCTATAAATAGATCAAAATACATACACAACGCATGACTAAGTACGTGAAGAATCCGATCGAATGGTGTCGACCACAAACAGCTAACCGCGTCGGTGCACACGGTACGCTGGCGTGGCGCACCCACACACAATCACCTCGCGTCCTTAAATACTTCCGGAACGCAAGCCGATTGGCAGGACCTCATGACGTCAGTATCATGATTGGCAATCGAGTCAGCCAATAGAAACCAACCTATGACTGGAGCTGGAAGAGACACAGAAAGACAGGAGAGCGAGAAACAATACCATGTACATAAAACACACACGGAACGTAACACCGTGTCAGACCAGCCTGCGCAGATCCTCATTTATTAGCCTGACTGACTGAGAGAAAGGGAGTGAGAGGATGACTCAGCTCAGAGAAAGTCTTCCTCTCCAGATAGCGTCCCGTACCTTTTGATGTCACTTCCTGTCCTCTTACTGTATGCAGCCTGGCTTGTCCCGGATTTTGTGATGTTAAGAATGCTGTTAAGTTTACAATACCTCAAATACGCATCGTAAGGCTTTTTTGGCCAGTTGCTGATACCAAAAGAGACCCATATGAGACCCAGTCTGTGAAAAAACAGCTAAAGTAATTGTTTGTGGTTTTCTACATAAAATTATCCTAGATAATGTAAAGAACATCCTGTGAAAATATAACCTTCTAATTCTCTTTAATATTGAATGAATAATGCCATGTCAAAGATGCCCGCAGTATTGTAGTCATTTTAGTATTTATTGTATTATAAATGAAATTTTGAGTACTATATCATCCATTATATAATGATATAAAAAAATTGTTTATAGCAAGAAATTGCCTGACTTCTTACCCCATAACTAGATTATGCGACTTTTAGCCTGGATTTCACAGACGGGGCACATTTATAATGCATTATACGTAAATGCACATGCATTTTAAAAATGATCGCAAATAACATACTATCCTGTTTCTTAATTGGTAGAGCATTACGCTTGCAACGCAAAGGTCATGGGTTTGATCCCCCGGGAAAGACACACGCTGATAAAATGTATACTTAATCATCTGATATTTGGCCGTTTTGCATTTTAATTGGCCTGGACGATATGTATGTCTAGTATACTTTTGGCACACGTACCATATCGTCTCTCCCTACGATTTTATCACATCATTAAGTTGATTTACATTCCCAAGCAGGCAGTCAAAGCCCCCTTTGATATCTGGGGCCTTTTATACATTGAAGCTTTTTGATTAGGCTGTTCTTAGACGTCGGCGCACATAGTGTGATGATGTTATGATTAAGCCGAAACATATCCATCTGTTCCTCAGGATTCCTTCTTAAACCCAGCCATTAGACCCACTCATAGCCGGGCCTTTGCTGCCCATACTGGCCAATTAAAGCCCAGCACCGCGTGCGGACCCCCACACAGGCCCACAATCATTTGTCAAGCCGCCCAACGGTACGGAGGGCTTATTAAACACCGCACTCGCTTCACATGGGGAGAGTAGAGCGAGCTCTCATTTCCTGCCCCAGAGTAATGCTCAATAGGCTGTTAATAAAAGTCTGTTTCTGAGGGTTTCGCCTTTTAAGAAGCAGATTGCTTCAAATGAGGGTTGCTTACATTTTGGAGGGAATTAATGGTTGGAAAATCTACTTAAACAGGTTCCTGTCAGAGGAGAGGTGAAATGAACTCTGCATTTTGCTTGCCAGACGTATGACCGCAGACGGTCCATCGCAACAGTTATGACAACCGGCAAAATAGGAAATCTGTGATGTAAACAAAGTACCTGAAGGTACAGTAATGCTTGGTTTGGTCTCAAAAAGAGTCGGTTTAAAGACATTGAATAGGGGTCTCCAAAAATAATAAGCCAACACCTACATTTGGTTCGTACTACATTATGCAAGTTTCCATGTAGGACTTTCTTTCGTGGATTGTTTGTCAGTTAGAGAGACTTAGTTTGGAATGAAGGGAGAAAAAAGTTACCCCACCACCCCCACACCATTTTTTGATTTGTGATTAGCAGATGTGCATTCTTTTCGCGCAGTATTGATTTACGGCCAGTCAGAATCGGCACGTTTAAACCGAGACCAGACCAGAGTCATTTACATCCTTATAATAGTCCCTTCCAGTCTCACAAAAACACAGTCACTGAGTACTTCCAGCAGTGGACCGAGACTTAATGATAAAAAAACATTGAGTCAGGGGTCCGGGTATCTGACCAGTGTGCCTTTCCCTGTTTTTTTAATAAATTGACAAAACACAGTTCCTTTTTGCAGTCACCATACACTAACACCATTTTACATGAGATTGCCCAGTAGGTTGTGAGTTTTGGTCTTATCCTGTCACGCCAGGCTTATCTGATGTGAGCAGTCAGTGTCAGAGTCGAGAGAAGACTTACCCGTATCTTGTATTGTTCTCGCCATGACTTTGTTAATGAAAGGAAGTAGGTGATGTCCCTCAATGCTGGTTTGTGTACGTTTGCGTGTAAGGCCTGACCACGCAACCTTCTCATGTTGCAGGATACGGCCCAGTCATAGGAAATGATGCGTCTGGAGACCTGGAGGAAAACAACCCACGTTGAGAATAGATGAAATCAGACTATATAGGAAATTAGTTTTAGTCTATTGTGACCTGAACCATGTGCATTAGACCATGTGGAACAGTTCCTAAGAACATACTAAACTATATGATATATCTAAACAGCGTTTATTAATAAAATTATATTTATTACAACAAAGTTCTTTACTTAATGTGTTACTTTTAAAGAGAAAGTTAATTTAGCCGTCAACATTCAGTCATTCCTTCAGTTCAAAACCCATGTGACTGACTTTCTAGCGTTGAACAACAAATGAGCTCTATCATTATTTATTCCACCTGTCTTTTAAAACTTGTATGACTTTCTTTTGTGGAACACAAACAAAAATATTTTGAGAATTATAAGTTGTTTTGTGTCCATGCAATGGAAGTCAATGGGGTCCAATGTTGTTTGGTTACTAACGTACTAACTAACTGTCTTCCTATGTGTCCTGCAATAAAAATAAAGTCATACAGGTTTAGAATGACATGAAAGTGAGTAAATGAAAAACATATTTTAGGGAGAACCATCTGTTCAACTATACATTCTCATATTAACATTGCGTCAGTGAGTGAGTCGTATCCAGAAACTGATTCAAAAGATTCAATGAGTCATTCAGACTGATAAATCGAGTTTGTGACTCATATGTAACTGATTCATCAAACAAGCTAAACAAACAAAATTGTATCTTTGTTTTTGTGTGCATCCAGCGAACAACAATACACAAAGCACTAACCACCCAATAGAGGGAAACTGATGTCCATTGCTCATTTATTACAGACATTCAGCATCAGTTCTCATCTGTGTTAATGAAACTCAGGTGGCAGGTGTCTAAAACTCTCTCTCTCCCCACAGGTACAACTCAGTGGCCCCGTGCGACCGGACAGGCACCTTCCTCCCCGAACTACGAAAACTCCCTCCACTCTCTGGTAAGATGTCTCTCCTCCCCAGACACTGAGCACTTTTAATGGACACTGCGTCAGTAGATGGCTCGCTCCTTGAGGGCAGGGGGTAGCTTTACACGGACATTCCTGGCTGACAAATGTCAGAAGCGGGTTAGGGAGGGGTACCGAACAATACATGTCCCTTGGGGCGTGTCTCCTGCCATCTGTCCTCTTTCGTCCGGGGGTGGATGGAGATTGGCCGGGTTGGATGGATGAGGTGGTTGGGGATTGGTTAGGGTGTGTGATGGGGTGGGGTGCTGGCAGCTGCTGCGTTCAACCACTGCCACAAGATTCCAGGACTGACTGGGGATCTGAGCCACAACAGGAGATCAGTTTACACACATGCACACACAAACACACACTTACAGTCCTTGCCACACCATACATTCACACTATGGGATGTGTAGATAAATATTTACTCTCATGCTTGGTGTGCCAGCTGTGAGTGGATATTTGTTTTTGTGGTGCGTGTATAGAAATACATTTCGGGATTTTCGTAGTATGAATTTGTTAGTGTTCTCGACTGTTAATGAAGTGTGTTTTGTCGGTTCACAAGTGTATTAGAAATACCCAAAATACATTCCTGGACATCCTGCAATACTGCCAATGTCATTGTACAAACAACAAGTCTAAAATACTTTGGTTGCCTGTTTATTATTCGAAAAAACTGTATGCTAAGTATTCAGACATCCTACTTCCCTGCTGAAAAAAGCTATAGAAACCCAATAGTAACCATTACAGAAATTCTAATAGTTTCCAATAAAATAGCATTATGAGCCATTAAAACAATTGCACAGTTCATTTTTGTCGTGTTTTTTGGGCATGATTCTATAGTTTTTTTTAGCAGGGTTGTTTGACATGCATTTTTTACAAACATAGTAGAGGAGGAAGTTTGCATACTTGAAACCAAATATAAACACTGGTTCTCTTAGAAACAGGACATGAGCTGTGATTGGCGGAGTGGGCTGTCAGTCAAAGCGTGGTGCATCATAAGTAGTTACTTGAACAAACAGCAGGATTTTGATACTTGACAGGGTGGTTTGATGCTCTCTGCTGATCTCTGGAACTCTGTTTGCGTCTCTCTTGCCTGTCTGTCTCGTCTCAGAATGTACGTGTCTCACTGCTCTCCTCTTCCTGTCTGACTGTAGAAAACTCGTGTGCACCAGCAGCTTCATGAGCATCTGCAGGATGCCATGTCCTTCTTGAAGGATGTCTGCGAGGTATTCCCGCTCTTCAGATAGTCACCTCCTCTTCTACTTTTCTTTAAGCCATCAGCGTTCTTCAGCTTTCTTTTCAGTCGATATATCTGGAAAACTTGCCATTCATGTTGTTTATCGGCCACGCTTTTCTGTTTTGTGCTTTATTGTTTTGCCATTTCATCTTTTCTTGATTGTCTTTTATGACTACAGAAATGTACTTAATTAAGATCACAGTTACTGGAAAACTGTCATTGATTTTCTTTGTTTATTCCACCAGATGTTATGTAAATAGCTTTCACTTTTCACATGTTTTTTGTTTTGTTCTATATGCTATGTTTTTCTAATGCGCCTTTGTTTTATGATGCGTGCCATTCTGTGATTCCTTGTCAAAATCCACGTCATTCAAATCTCTGTTGGTGTTTGTTTTCCTATTAAGCTTATGTTGTTTTCTCTCTCTCCTCTGCTTCCCCCTACTTCCCTTTTTTCTCAACCGCTGCTCATTCCAGTCTCGAATGGAGGATAGGTTGGACAGGCTGGATGATGCGATCATTGTCCTCCGGAACCACGCCGTGGGTTCCACCGCCAACCTGTCGAGCGACATCCACAGCCTGTTGGGACAAGCTCACAACGGGCCGGTCACCAATTTCTCCTCTTCCGGATTGGTCGCCAGCAGAACAGCACAGATGGTAATGAAAACTTTCCCCTTGTGAGGAAACCTTAGCTTATTTGTTTCAGTCCCCTCTGAATTTCTTTCGAGTTCAAAGTCCCTTGCAGTTACTGTATTATAGGCAGGAGAACGAGAGAAGCATGCGTTTTTTCATTGTGCCTCTCCAAATAGGCTCATAAACAGAGTTAAGCCACCTGTTTAAAATGAAGGCCTGGCCATGTGCTGAAACTGAACTATTTTCCACTGAGAGCAGTTTAACTTAAACCCACATACTTTCCATAAGCGTAATGGCTGGACCCAAGCTCGTTCTCCCTACGCGAGCTGCGTTCCACTGGGCTGAATGGGAAAAGCAGTCACAGTAGATTCTAGTAGATCAGTGCCGGTCTGGAAGACATTTCCGTTGCGTAGCACTCATTGGGGCTGTGGGGAGCTCTGTATCGCTCCCACATCCCACGCCGTTCATTCCTCGCAACAGAGAGATTAGCACACAGCTGTAATTGAAGGAACAGTCGAGGGAGGCGTTTTCCCATCCGTTTCCCAATAATACAAAATAATCTGGACATTTGTTTTGCTTCAGACCAGAATCACTAAAAACATGAGATTTGTAAATGCTCTTTCGGAAGTTCCTTTCAAATGAAATATTGCTTTGTTGTTGGACAAAGACAATGGCAATGTTTTTGAGAATGACCACTATAAAGTTTTGCCTCACCACAACAATGACCTTTCCTTTGCCGTTCTTATTGCTATTCTTCTTTCAGAATCAACTGGCTGTTTGACCACATATGTCTTAAAGGGATACCATTTTAATTCTGTCATTTATTTACCCTCCTGTTGCTTAAAATTTCATTTTTTTCTTTGGAACATATTTTGAGAAAATGGTTTTGTTTCCATAAAATGGAAGTCAATGAAGGCCAGTGTTTGTTTGGTCACCAACATTCCTCAAAAGATCTTCTTTTGTGTTCTGCAGAAGAAAGAAAGTCATACAGGTTTGGAATAACATGAGGATGAGTATATAATAAAATAATTTTCATTTTTGAGTAAGCTATCCCTTTAGGTATCTTGAACAACCCACTGTCTTCATCTAATATTTTTGACCACCAATAAATGTCTGGAATGTTGTGTCAGATGTGAATAAAGCCCTTTCGATCCCTGTATTGACAGCACACATGTCAAACAAAATGAACAAACGCAAAAATGTCAGATTGATGCTCGATAGCTTATTATTAGATTCCTTCCTTCCTTTTCACGGCAGCCGTGCAACTCGCGCGCCAAAAATAATTCACATCCTAAATGAAACACGTCAGGAAATCCAAATGAAACACAAACTCTCACGGCTCTGGTTTTGTTCTCTTTACACCGGCCCCGCAGCTCATCGACGTGCCAATAATAATTTATTGCCCCAATCTAAATGAAACACGAGGATCCACACAGCTCTGCTTTGTCACACAAAGTGAGCTTTACCGTTTTTGGCCTAGACGCAGCTTATGTTTTAGTCATGATGAACGGTTTATTCAAGCGACAGTGACAGAGCAGTGCTGTGATAGTTCAGTCAGATCCTTCTTCTGTGGGGGAGCTGTTAGACTGATGTCAGTGGTCTATGTGTTCACGTGCACACAAACAGAGCTGTGTGAGAGAGACCGTCCTCATACACACACTCAGACAAGGTCCTGATTCAACACGGCCAGCGTGCTTTTATTTTGGTGCACCCTTTTCTCTTTCTGTCTCTTTCTTAACAACTCGGCAAATCTGACGCTTTAGTCATGTGTGTCTGAGCGCCTCAGCTGTATGGTAATCAAGCCCAGGCAGGAAAATGGCCGCCTTCTTTAGTCGGCACCCCCCTGCCTTCGCCAGTCTTCTGCCACAGACAAAGAGTTGTTTAGACACCTGTTGAGAGTGGTGCTGAGATTAGAGCATGGGGGAAGGGGGTTCGAGGCTGGGCGGCAGAGAGGTTAACAGAGGCCAACAGTGACTTAGGGACGCATTCCTAAAGGAATAAGGGGCAAGACCTCCTCTACCCCCCTTTCACCCCTTCTCCACCGAGTCGCCTCCTAGTATTTCTGATCCGTGGCCGTTAATCTCGTGGCTTCACCGAAAAAGAAACTTGATGGTGGGTTAACGTGCTCCCGCCCACTGTGGCAAGGGTGGAAGGATGAGAGAAGGGCAGCGTGGCAGAGAGTCAAAGGGGGGATGTGTGGTTCACTAATCAAATGACAAGAGCTTGATCAAATCCAGATGCATTTAGAAGCCGCCAGTGACGAATACTGGTCAAACAGCCATTTGATGTTCGGCTTTAAAGGCCAGTTTGTTTATTGCTGTATCCATATATAAAAAGTCATTTTCCTTTGATGGGAAGTACGAACAGCAGACTTGAGTCGAAATATCACGACATGGCTTATTGTGAAAGATTTGCAAGTGCATGTTTTTCAGACTTCCAATGTTCTTTTACTTTACTTTTACTTAGAAATATGTGATATTAAAATACGTTTTTTAAAAGGATAGTAAAAAGTGTTACATTTAGTCACCTTTATGTCGTTCAAAAGTCAAAACCTGTACAGTCTTATATTCTTCTGAGGAACACAAATGAAGATCCATCCATCCATCCATCTTCTTCCGCTTATCCGGGGCCGGGTCGCGGGGGCAGCAGTCTAAGCAGGGACGCCCAGACTTCCCTCTCCCTAGACACTTCCTCCAGCTCTTCCGGGGGGACACCGAGGCGTTCCCAGGCCAGCCGGGAGACATAGTCCCTCCAGCGTGTCCTAGGTCTTCCCCGGGGTCTCCTCCCGGTGGGACATGCCCGGAACACCTTCCCGGGAAGGCGTCCAGGGGGCATCCGGAAAAGAGATGCCCGAGCCACCTCAGCTGGCCCCTCTCGATGTGGAGGAGCAGCGGATCTACTCTGAGCTCCTCCCGAGTGACCGAGCTTCTCACCCTATCTCTAAGGGATCGCCCAGCCACCCTGCGGAGAAAGCTCATTTCGGCCGCCTGTATCCGGGATCTTGTCCTTTCGGTCATGACCCACAGCTCATGACCATAGGTGAGAGTAGGAACGTAGATTGACCGGTAAATCGAGAGCTTCGCCTTGCGGCTCAGCTCCTTCTTCACCACGACAGACCGGTACAGCGACCGCATTACTGCAGAAGCTGCACCGATCCGTCTGTCAATCTCCCGTTCCATCCTTCCCTCACTCGTGAACAAGACCCCCAGATACTTGAACTCCTCCACTTGAGGAAGGAACTCTCCACCTACCTGAAGTGAGCAAGCCACCCTTTTCCGACTGAGAACCATGGCCTGGAACAAATGAAGATAT
This sequence comes from Triplophysa siluroides, assembly GCA_006030095.1. Taxonomy (NCBI): domain Eukaryota; kingdom Metazoa; phylum Chordata; class Actinopteri; order Cypriniformes; family Nemacheilidae; genus Triplophysa; species Triplophysa siluroides. The sequence goes on from VCII01000702.1 coordinate 1,338,513, forward strand.
TTTAAGAAATGGTTTTGTGTCAATACTGTAGAGGTCAATGGTACAAGTGTTGTTTGGTTACCAACTTTCTTCACAATTTCTTCTTTTGTGTTCTGCAAAGTCATGCAGGTTTGAAACGACATGAGGATGAGTAAACGATGAGCATTTTTATTTTAGGCTAACATTTCCACCTATGCCAATGTCTACCAAGAAAGTGAGCCTCACTTCTACTAAAACGTAATATTGTCTGAAAAGGTGCAGTCCATCCAGTCCAATGTTACATTGCAATCAACCTGCCCCTCAAAGTGTAGACAAAGGCTTTTAAAAGGAAAACCAAAGGAAACATAATAGTCTTCAGAATTGAAGTGCTGTGTGTCTCTGAGTGCGAATTTGGGGCTGTGAAGGTCATTCTTTGTAGTGTGAATACCACTCTGTTGTTCAGAGAGGAGGTCATAGTCTACAGTAGGAACACAGAAACTCTCAGCTTTGAAGTCCAAGATCTGTCTCTTCCCCGATTTAATGTAAATCACTTTTGTTGTCTCTGCACTGATCAGATGGCTTCGTGATCAGAGGGACCCTTGATGTTTTGCTCTGTTCTCTGCTTCGTGTATTTATGGCTATCTGATCTGACAGGGCTCTGTTCACCGCGAAGAGACCGTCAGCCTGAACAACAACCATGGTGGCTTGCAGGGTAACGCCGGCCCCACCTCCAGCGCGGAGCTTAACCACCAGGTGGAAACATTCAGAGGTTAGAAAGCTTGTTTGCAGCTACTTGTTTTGTTTTTGTCACTCAGTTTAATACACGTTGACTCTTATCAGTCTTTTTATGCATCTTTGGTAATTAATTATTATCTGTTTATGATAGCACTTGCTGGCAGTCTGGCTAGTCAGATCGCTCCTCTGGAGCTCAAAGTGGAAAATCACGATAAAGACGATATGCATGACAACTCTTCCGACGGCCTAAAATCAGACGACGAGAGCGACAAAAGAGATCTTAAGGGGACTAGGGCAGGAACTCGTCCTAGGCAAGGCCCTACATCACCGAAGTACTACCCTTAAAACATTCTTCATTGAATTTTAAGACCATAAATCTATTAGTTTACATGCCTGTGTGAAGCTTTGGTATGTTTCACACTAAAATAAAATGTATTTCGGACTGATTGTTTTGTACGTCTTTCCGCAGCAGTAGTATTAACGATGACGAGGACCTGAATCCCGAGCAGAAGGCGGAGCGCGAGCGCGAGAGGAGGATGGCCAACAACGCTCGCGAGAGGCTGCGGGTCCGAGACATCAACGAGGCATTTAAAGAGCTGGGTCGCATGTGTCAGCTGCACCTGAAGAGCGAGAAGCCCCAGACCAAGCTGCTCATCCTTCATCAGGCCGTCGCCGTCATTCTCAACCTCGAACAGCAAGTCAGAGGTCAGACGCTGTCCCGCTCTAATGCACATGTACAGCCACAGAAATAAATTGGAGACCATTCCAAATTTTCGTTCAATCGGCATTTCTAGATGTATTGTGGCCATTCCAGTCCAGTGTCTGTTGAATTTCAACAAAATCAAACCTCAGGAGTGACATAAAGTCATCCAACAGCAATGTGAAAAACTGACAGCGTGACAAGATACATGAAAACTGTGATATTATCTGCAAAGTTATCACATGGAAATATTGGAAATATTTTTAGTAGTTCACAGAATGAAACAAAAACACACCTATAATAGTAAATTCATTACTTTGCACTGTTAATGTAATGCAATTCTTAATGCTTATGTTATAGAGTGAACTAAAATATCAAATAATATGAAATATGTCAGTTGTATAATGAAAATACACAGATATAATTCCGGTAGTGCTTTAATGGATTAAAATATTTTATAATTTGATGTGTAATTTTTTGGTTCATATTTCTGTGTGCAGAGAGGAATCTAAACCCCAAAGCAGCCTGCCTTAAAAGAAGGGAGGAGGAGAAGGTGTCAGGGGTTTCAGGTGACCCCCAGCAAGCCCACCCGCCTTTGCACCAAGGCCTCACAGACGCATCCAACCCCATGGGCCATCTTTGAACACTGGCCAGGTAACCCACAGCTAGAATTAGTTACATTTAACCATTTGGAGATATAATATGAGTAGGTGATAAAAAACACTATTAGCAAGATGTTCTTTGCAATTGCCGAGACATCGAGATCGATTCCCAGGAATATGCGCTCATAAGATGTATACTTTGAAAGCACTTTAAGTTGGGCATGGTTGAAAGCTTCTGCCAAATGCATAGTTGTGTAACATCAGAACATTCCCACTAGTGTTTAACAACCGTGCTCGTCTTTCTCTCACTTTCAGATGAAATGGATCCTGATGGCATGTGTTAGACAGAGTTGGTGACCTTGCTTTCCACGGGCGGACAGGACTCACAGTTTGTGACACAGATTTGAAAAGACAGACCACTTGAAGCAAAATTCCACCGTTAAGCAATCCAGAGATTGAAGAAAACTGGCAAGTGCCCAGCTCCCTGTGAAGACATCCCGTATTGATAAGCAACTTTCTGCCCACCAGAGAAAATCAAGCATAGAAGCCCCTCAGCAGCACACATCACCGTCCGCAAGCCGTGTGCCGCAACTGTACAATCAGATACTGTCAGTCGCCACCCCCTCCACTCTATACGTGGAAGTTGCCTTGTGCCTAAACTGAATTGACGAATGCATTGTAACAGCTATTGTTTTTTTCCGTTTGTTTATAATTTTTTCCTATTTATTATGTTACTGAGTTGTAAGTCTGTGTTTAAAGGGAAAGTTCTGACATTGCTATGAAAAGCTGGTGGCGTTTCAGTAGATCTGCAGTTTGTCGCATGCCGTCCGCACACTTCTCCCGCGTCGGTCTGTGGAAGGGCCTCTCCGCTCAACATCCACTTTACGAGATTAATATATTTTTATCGCACTCAGATCAAATTCCATGCCCTCGAAATTTGATGGTGTTTGAAGACTCAATGATCCCATTGTCTAGAAAAATTTAAGAAATAATATATTATTTATATTTATCGTACATTCATTCCGCAAAAAAAAACTGCATGAGAAACCAAAACTACCTAATTCTTTAGTTTGTATGTCGAAAGCGTAGTTTAGAGTCCTCATCTAAGTCAGAGGTTAAAGAGAGGTAAGGAGTGAGGCCAGATGACATCAGACTATGCGTTTTAGGTTGGATTCCTTGGAGTTTGATGGTGGAACGGCAAACTCTGGCTTTACTGAAAGGTCAAAGATCAAACACAAACCGACATGTTTATACTCATTAGGAAGCAGTACAGATACAGAAAGCAGAACGTTACAAGACCCCAGCATTCCCTGCATATTTCTTAGTGTCTTAAATGGAAAATGGGACACAGTCTCGTCCTTTTGATTCCTTTGCCATATTGTGCGATGCAGTTTATTTGTATTCAGATGTTACATTATTGGATGGAAAAGCCGTGGTAATGCCGAGGGCATCTGTACCGAGGAACCTCCGTTGGCCTGCATCAAAGGAGTTAGACATGGCACTGCGTGAGAGGAGTTGCATTTAAAACGATGACCATTACTTCACCTGGCCTGAATTGAAATTTTGCTTTATGTTTGATTGTATGTTTTTTTCAATCTAAAACTATTAACAATTATAAATGAAAAGGAAAAAAATACTCAAATTAACCACATGTTATATGTTTATTTGTACTTGTATACAAAGCATTTCTCTAGGCTTCATAGTAAAGCGTATATTTGTCGTGTGAAAATAGAAGGATGTTCTAAGTTACTTAGAATGGCTTTGTCTTTCTCCCCCAATGCATTGAAGAACTTGATCAGCAGAATGTGAGCGCAATGTCTGTTAGAAAAAGAGAAGCTCTATAAATTCAAATGCTGTGAAGCATCAAAATCAACAAACAGTGGAAATGATGAACAAAATCAGTTTTGATCGGGATTTTCTCTGCTGTTATTGCTTTTTTTGTTTATTTTCAGAGAGCAGCAAACACCACTTTTATTTTGTATGCTTTTTACTTTAAGACCAAAAAATAGTTTTTTAACACTCTTGCTTTGAATATTTTTTCCCGGTCTGTTGTCTTCCATGCGTTCACTCCGTTAGAGAAGAGACGGCCACGTTTTAATATTCATCGGTCCCTGAAGTCAAAAGATCAAAAGCATAAAGAAACATTTATCAGAATATCAGCATTAATTTCCATCTGTGTTTTTTCTCTCTTTTGTTTGGTGGAGTAACCTTCCTTAACAAAATTATTGTAAATCCACTATAGTCTTTGTGGCCTTGTTATACATTTCAGTATTCAAGAGCTTGTATTTTTGCCGGCTGCAAATGAATCAAGGTTATGAGTCATCTCTTTGTCTATTGTTTCGTTTCCTTGTTTTTTTCCCTTTTATTCTGTGTTCTGTTTTTTCTATGTTAGATTTTGCTGTATGCCCTGATGCTTTCCCTCATAACAAAAAAATCTATGAAAAGGATAAAAAAAAACATGTGGCTTATTTTTCACTATAGTTAGTCTTTTATACAATAATATTGTAAGAACATTTCTTGAATTCTAAATATTACTCTTTCTAGATTTTTGAAATCAAAAGTTTTGAGTAAAAAGTTTCTTACTTTATTTTACTATATTAGATAGTAAAAAAAATGTACGGTTATTTACCATAACCTGTCCATTATTATAAAAAAGATTATTGATAGCCTCTTAAGAACATAAGTAGGATTGTAGCTTGCAGTCTAGTACATATGGGGTATTGTACGAGCTCGGTGTTCCAGAAGATGTGCTCTCCATTTCTGTCTCCAGTCTGCATTGTTGGTTGATGAAAGATTTGTACCCATGTCAAAATTCAAGGTATTGTCCATGCACATCAGAAAACCAGCAGTAAGAAGTTCAATTCTTTTTTTTCTGTCTCTGTAACAGAAAACACAATATGTATATAACATTTATGTAGCAATAAATGTGCCATCTTTTTTAACTGAATTGTATGTGAGTTTATTTCCCTTCACAAGTGTTGTTTTTATCCACGGCTAAGAGCATCAAAAATTATTTTTCATTTGTTTCACTCAAAGCTTGGCATAAATTTGCAGGGCTGACGTTTAACATCTGTTTAAAATTAGTTTTAACAACAGCATTATAGAAAAATAAAAAAAATGTTTACAGTAGTTTTAAAATACTCTTTGCATTTTTTATTTTATCAAAGAAAGCATTATTTTGCCTTTTCAAATGCTCTATTTGGCTTATGTTTTAGCAAATGTCTTTAACTTAACTAAGATACAAAAATATTTGCTTCTCGAGTGAATGATTGTGGGGAAATTAAATTCTGCTTCACTAAGGAACAACATTCTTGACTAATTCTCCTTCATTTAAGGGTGTGTCTATATTCCCACATATTCCCACTGTTAACTGACTTTCCTTCCTAATTAAATTATTTTCTTTTCCATTTTGCTGTCGGTTATGAAAAATGGGAGCACCTGTTTTGTCCCAGCAGTGGTGAATGGTTCGCAGCCAAAGCCTTTCTGCACAATACAACTTCCACATGAAACTCTAATAACAGTTTGGTCTATTTATTACTCATTTTTCATCTCGGCCGTGCATTTTTATGCAATGACATCAGTCCTGGCTGTCCAATTAAAAGACTAAACTAAATCCCTGAACTCATCTTCCTGGCTCACACATCTGCCTTAAATTCTGTCTCTGTACATAAGTGTGAGCGACAGTTTTTCATTGGATTTGTCCTGTGCTGACAGATCGGACCCCAGATCTGCTGTGAGACGGGAGCAACGCTGGGAAGGAGTTGCTAAATGCTGAAGAGATCTCAGCCAATTCTGACTCTGTCAGCCTTCCAAACGACACCTCATCTTGAGATTGCTCCAACTCCACTGACTGGGTGGGAAGGCTTTGTTACATTTCCTCTCAATGTGTGTGTTTTTGTGTGCCTGAGTGTACATATTCCTTCCTGCCTTTATCAAAACCGTGCCCTGGAGTGTTTACTTGCAGTCAACTAGAAAAATGGCCAGTTTTTTTAAGCATGGGACCACCGTGTTTGAAAGCTAACTTCCTGTGGATCTGGCTGCCTGGAACAGCACAAAAGGGAGTGTTATGGTGGGTTTGCTCACAGGAGCATCTTGAATTCTGCTGCCGGAATCTTCTCTAGGGTCCATAGGAGTGATTCTATGAGACAAATTACATTTTTATAAAGAAAATTGTATTTTTATAGTATAAGAGCACAAGGTTTTAAACATTCTATCAGGTAAATAGTATAAGGAGTTATGTGCCATCTCAATGTAAATCAATATAAGAGCATTTCAGCCTCGCTTACTTTATCTGAGACCCATGAAGCAAATGAACATGTGCAGTGTGAATGGCCTTTCAGGTTACTTAAACATTTTAATATTTGTTTTTATGGAAGGGATAATGTACACGCACCGGGTGTTGTCGCAGAAAGAAGCCACATGAGAAAATGTGAATTTTTTTACCAAATGCAGACCTTCCGCGAGGAAAAGCTGTTTATTTTCGGTTTTAAGGTAAGAAACGACGTTCAAATATCACGAACGGCCACTTTGTTTTTATCATTTGTAAATTTAATGTCATACACGTTATTTAAATACATATTTTTATTTCATTTGTCCAAAAAAAAACTGTCCAATTTTTTTTGCATCATCCGGGTTACCGTGTGTTATTAGTTTTTAAAGGATGTTATGTAAAGTGTGCTTGTACATTATCCCGCTTATTACACAGCTACTTGCCACATGAGGAAAAAAACTGGACATAAAATGTCAATTTGAAATATTTGATTAGCTCATTTTTACCGAATGCAGACCATCCGCGAGGAAAAGCCGTTTACGGTTTTAAAGTAAGAAACGACGTTCAAACGTCACGAACAGGCAAATTGGTCTAACCATTTGTAAATATAATGTTATGTATGTTATTACAAGACATATTTATAATTAATAACTGGGTATAACGAACCTGCAAATGTCGCGACTGGCCAATCAGAATCAAGCATTCAAACGAGCTGTGTAATAACTGGGTATAACGAACCTGCAAATGTCGCGACTGGCCAATCAGAATCAAGCATTCAAACGAGCTGTGTAATAACTGGGTATAACGAACCTGCAAATGTCGCGACTGGCCAATCAGAATCAAGCATTCAAACGAGCTGTGTAATAACTGGGTATAACGAACCTGCAAATGTCGCGGGCCAATCAGAATCAAGTATTCAAACGAGCTGTGTAATAACTGGGTATAACGAACCTGCAAATGTCGCGACTGGCCAATCAGAATCAAGCATTCAAACGAGCCGTGTGAAAAAAACTGTATTTTTATTAGAATAATAAATTTTACATCATACACATGAAGTGCTTCTATTTGCCATGGGGTGCATTTAAACTAAAGCAATACATTTCCCATTATAACCATACACTTAGTAATTATGTGAGGGTCTTTTAAGAACAAATTTGTATTACTGTTACAAATAAAAACCACGTGTTTTTATTTGCTATTTCTAAGTTTATGGTTACGGGAATTGTGTTGCTTTAAATGGAAAATATAACCGTCGTGATGGGTTCCTACTGGTAACGTTGGTTTCCAATTGTGGAATGTCTGGTGTCCTGTAGCCTATATATAGCCAAATTAAAACATTTCAAATGGCGCGAAACACAATATGAAAACAATAATTTTGTAACAGTTTCCAAAAAGGAACCAGATAAAATAAACTAGGCTATTTATTTATTTTCAAATGCACTTCATTGATTAAAACGTTTTAAGTGAAGTTTATGTTCATACATCATAAGCCGCATGTAGTAGCCTATGATGCAGTTTCGGCATGGAGTAAACACGGCAATATCATCACCGATTCTTCATTGACATCAGTGGCCCGGATCCCCAAACAGGGACAGAGAGCGCTCTCTGCTGAAGGGATGCAGCGTTGGTTAAGCTTTTGGTTTTCTGTTACTTAACACAGCTACAAGACTTCATCTAGCGTTCGTGCACCCACACAGAGAAATGAAACCCAGAAGGGTGGAGGCATCGGCGTTTTTTCACTTATGTCAGGGGGAAGATAGTGACTACCACGTGTACCTGTCAATAGCCTAAATACATCTCCGTCTGACAAGAAAAGTAGCGCCTCTTAATCTAAACCATTCTATGGTATTGTTTTTCTTTAACGTTCTTTTCATGACCATGTAGCCACCAATGTATACAATGTGTTTTGTTGGCATTACAAAGAAATCCATCACGCAACTGATGATTTGTAATTTGCATTATGCAAATACACCGTCTTCAGAGCTCTAGCGGTAGATGGCGCTGTAACAGTTTGCAATGCCGATGAGGTGAACTGAAACAAGATGCGTGTCCGTCAACTTTTTTAGAAAAAGTACACAATAAGCAAGGCCTTGGTTAATCATAATGTTCTTTGACAATAATGTGTGATTGTATTACATCATCTTAGAACCGCCCCTTTCTTACCCTGCTTTTTAATATTTCAATGATGTATTTCCTCAAGATTCAAGATGCAGTTAACTGGCATCCAAACCTCCGAATCAACTCACGCATCAAACTCATTATCCCATGAAAACCCTTCGAAATAACCGATACCGAAATCACAAGGGCCCGGGCGGCCCACACCCAGTTTCCACGGTATTGTGTTTTGAGATCAGCTGAAATGTAAAAAGCGCTCTGATCGCTTGTCATGTTAAAGAAATCAGCTGACCGGGAATCAGGCTGTGAGGCTGATGGACACCGAGCGGGTGGGTGGAGTGAAGTGGGCGGGCTTTACACAACCAAATATCCCGTGTGCGCTTGCAGTAAAACTAGTCTGAAAACAAGACCTGCAACAAGTGTCTGAACAATTGAGAGGAGAATGGATCTTTCGCTTTTTGTCACTGTTGTGTAGAGAACTTGAACGGTAACATTAACGCAACTTGTGGGATAAACGGCAGACGGCGGTAAGTTCTGCTTGACGATCTTGTTTTTTATTTACTGTGATGTTAAAGTATGCGCAACTTTAGTAAGTTAGTCAAGCAACATGTAGCGACGCGGTGGTGGCTGTACAGTAATAAACACAATGAGAGCAAAGATAATAAACTTTAATGTAACCGTAGACGGAAAGAAAAAAATACGTACAAAAAGCATTTTGATAAATTGTTTTAAAATTGATGCTTGGTGTTTTGGATAAGTTTTAGGATTAACAACATTAAATGTGGCAAAGGCAATGGATTCATATTGCAGGGTGAAAACAGGCTTTAAAATGTTTAAGAAAATATTTTGTGAACTTACCTGCCCTTTGATTTCCTTTTTTGTGTAGCAGATTCTAACATGTTTCCTTTGCATCAGTGACAAATCATAAAAAAATGACTGTCTGTTACTCTGCTGAACTTTTTTGTCGATACTGTAACTGTACATATGTTTTGATTAGAAATGATGCCAGAATGTAAGAGATTTGGAAAGGGTTATGATGAAATTGAGTCAGATTCACCAGAGACATCTATTTCAAGTTTCCTGGGAAGAGAATACACACTTAAAGGCCTTGGATGAATTGCAGGTTAGACTCCATGCTGCAAGAGTCCCCATAGCCTGTGTAGGCTTCCCTGTCAGATACTCCACTCTTCCATTCGACACAATGAGAGGAAAGGATCTACATTAACACCACAAGTCCCTGTGTGCGTAGTACATGTGATACAGAAGCTGAAAGAGGCTATTGTGTCATATCCTTTCTTCTGCGCCAGAGATCTGTTCCTTGTGGATAAGGGGGCTCGTTTTTATAACTCGCCCTTATTGTTCTTACTCATTCCCCTCTGAGGCGCTGGAAAGTTTGACTCCCTTCTAGTGGCCTAGTCAGCATCTTTATTATGATACGTTAATTTCAAGTCTTTTCAATCTTCTGCTTTGAGTCCGTAGTTTATTCTTGATTGAATTGAATTGACTATTTACTTGATTCCCATGGAATATGAATCAACGCTGCTTGGGGTTTGTTCATTGCTGAGCCCTCACAGATTGAATATTATTGCACGGCAAGCCCTGGTCAAAACCATTTGGTGAATCACATCTATATGACTCACGAAATCTTTTGTTTTCTTAGAGGTGAAAGCATGTTATCAGTGGGGTCCAGACCCAACTGATAATAGCCTGTTGCCCAGTGTGGTGCCTGTAGCGGGGGGATATTTTTGCAGCTTTGTTTTGTTTTCCATTCTGTTCCTCACAATACTTGTGTTTATCACGTATTTCAAATGTGATTCCTTTTGAATTGATTCAGCATGATTGAAGTTGTTGTTTTGCAGCCGTATTTAGCACCACTTGAATAATACAATTAAATGAAAATGTATTTACATCTCATGCTTTGGTTATTTCTGATAAGTTGAACACTTTTTTTTGTTCGTTTCAAGATTCAATACTAAATCCAACCTCCTCTTTGTTTTACCCTGTTTTTTTCTTAACTTTGCCCCTATATAGTGGCATCATAACCCACACACTGAAGTCTCTGTTTTTCTTAGTCAGCAGTGGTAAGAATGTGCTGAAGATTATAAAGTCTGAATCTCAACTGAAATCGCAGTTACTTTAGCCTATTTGACTAAACGTCTGACATGCGCTTATATAGTAAAAGGACATAAATGCACTTTGTTGTAGTTTATATATAGATATCATGTATAGTCAAATACATATTCAAATAGCTACAAAGGCCAATTACGATGTTTGTCTCTGAATAACTTCCTAAACATTAGCGATGGATCTGTTTAAAAGGCTTTCTAGGTCTTTCTAGGACAACTTTCGTCCAGTAAAATGACTCACAATTTATGTCTTCATTCAGTCATTTTATCTCATTCAGTCTCGTAATGTTTTTTTAATGCAAATATTTCCATCAAAAGATACAATAAGCATCACATACTATTTGTGTAATAATGAGATTATGCCTTTGTTTTCACAGGTGAGCCTCATCCACAGAGAGGGATTTGGTAGTTTCTCTCAGTGTTCCTTATGGAGTCTTATAGAGTTAGTGGGATACCAAACACTGGACTTGCACAGAGCTATACCCAGCCCTCTCGCACAAGAGGCCAAAGCAATGGTACTTACGGCCTCAGTATCCGAGTTCAGGGCATAGATGGACACCCTTTCGTGGTACTCAATAACCAGGACAGAGGTCTGAACCCCTATGGAGCCCCCCTTGACAATAACGGATATGTAGATTCTGAAAACCCATTCCATCACAGTTATGAGGAATATGAACAGAAAAATCTGTCAGAAGGGCCGTTTTTGGATTATAGACATCAGATACCCCATGGAGGTCCTCACAATGGGACTTCTGATGCAAAGAAGCAATCCTCTCTATTAAACTTCCAAAAGCATCCTGAACTTCTCAAGCCATATGATCCTGAGAGCAATACTCTCGATAACTTTGTAAAACCGCCTACGGTTGAGATAAGAAATCCCTACGCATCACCCCTCCCTAGAGCCAACTCCCCAATTGTGAGCCAAACAAGAACCTCCAGCCTGGACCGATTGACATTCCCAGATGCATCTTTACCGGATGACAGGAGAAACACCCGACCTCAGGTTCGTCCTCAAACACTTCCAGTCAGTGTCCAGTCTCAAACCAGACCGTCCAAAGACCAAGTTCAGACCCAGCCTCAGGTCAAACCCCAGGGCCAAACACAACCTCAGGTCAAGCCAACATTGAAAACTCCACTGCCTTACCAGGCTCAACCCCAACCCTCACAACGCCTTCCAGTTCCACAGGCATCTACAACCGCCATCAACCCTTATGACCAGACCAGGGCGTCCTCCAGACCCCCCAGCTCAATGAGTAGCACAAACTCCAGTTTGGAGCGAAGTCGACGTGAACCTGATGTCCTGCCCTTGCGGCGTGTTGACTCAAGCGGGCCCGTTCTACAGTCCTCCTTCTCCCGTAAGTCATCTTTGCGCTCCACCACACCAACCAAGGAAGACCAGTTGGACCAGCTTTACGCAGATAATATCAACCGCCATGAAAACCGGCGCTACATCCCTTTTCTGCCTGGTACAGGGCGTGATATCGATACTGGTTCCATCCCTGGTGTGGATGAGCTCATCAAAAAGTTTGACAGCAAAGATACTTATCAACGCAGGGGTCGATCAGGACGGAGGAATCGACTTAACCCAGAAGACCGGAAGCGGTCCCGTAGCGTGGACAGCGCCCTGCCGTTCGGTCTTGAGGGGGATGACAACTATTTGGATGAAGTTAGCCGCAATCGAGGCCGATCCACAGAGCATCTCCTTCGCCCCTCCCTGCTTCTACAGAAGGGTGCTGGAGCGAAAGACTCCACCATTTCTCCACCCTCAACCAGACCCAGGATAAACCTTAGAACCACAGCACAAGTCAGCAGTGATCCTGGTTCTCCTCAGGACACAGTCTCTAACTCTTCAGCTGCTATTTTTGGATACAAAAATCCCCAAAATCGTCCCTCCGTAGTGCCTGTAGAGAACAAAAATGAAGAGGTCAGACCGTCACCGAGCAGAAGGACCATGTTGAGTTTGTCAACGGGATCAATTTCTCGTCCTGCTGTCAATGGAAAAACACCAAACAGTGAAGTTGATGCTCAGGTAGGAAAGGATGGTCTCTTGGCAAAACTATTTGATCTTTTATGATATTGTTGAAACATTATGAATGTTGGCATGAAAGTAACTTGTTGTTAGTGTAAAATGTATCTCTTGTTTTCGTCCAGGTGACGCCTGATCTTCTAAGAGGTCAACAAGAGCTTTCACAACAAACAAATGAAGAAACTGCCAAGCAAATTTTATTTAGTTACCTCAAAGATGGGTAAGTACACTTCACAAATGGTTTTACAGGGGTCAAATGACACGGCTAAAACGAATATTATGGTTTGTTTTAGATGTAATGTAATGTGTATACACGATTTAAGGTTAAAAAACGCTGTATTTTCCACACACTGTGCATGTTTGTATCTCCTTTTTGCTCTGCCTCTCTGAAACGCGCTGATTTTTTACAAAGCTCATCCCTCTGAAAAGCGAGGTGTAATATGATTGGCCAGTTAACCAGTGCATAGGGATTGGTTGAATTGCAAGTGTGAGGTAAATGTTATGCCTCTTACCATATTCGAAACATCGTGTTCCCAAGCAATTGTACTGACAGACAGGTGATAAAATGTCATCGTGACTTCCTTCTGATATGGAATCTGATACGGAAAATGAAGATGCTCAAGCAGATACATCAACTTTGCCAGCGCGACACGAGCTGGATGTAAAGGATTGGTAAGGTTTTATTAAAAAAATTATGTAAAATAGTTAAAAACTGTTTAACCTTTTATATACGACGTTATAAAGACTATAAACAAACAACCATATACATCATACATAGTTTGTGTAAGATAGAAACAAGCTTGCATTACAGCAGGGAATGGTAACATAATAAATAACGCGAGCGCTTTTGCCCTTCTTGATCAACCAGTGTTATGCCATATCTCGTCGCAACTCAACAAAGACAATAAACCCCATTATAAACACGACATTTGTTGCCTCTAGTTGGAACATTATTACTGATTATTAGGACTTATGTTTCTTTTTTTCACGTTGCGCACATGTCTGCATTTGCAGATCACAAACACACGAAAATCTCAACTCGTGTTAGTCCGTAACAAAGTCTTTTACAATGAAAATATACTTACAGGCTGCAAATCTGAAGCGCCAGCGAAGTTTTATGGGTGGATTGGCCCCACTTTTTAACCAAAGCTTTCGTGCATAGCCGGTCTTAATCGCTCTCCCACGTTCGAGAAGCAATCGTCGGTGAAATGCGCTGCACAAACTTGAACATTCGTTGCAAACAGTGCGAAACTGGACGAAAACAGTGTTGTAAATAAAATGAAACCATTCGTTTTTAGTTGTCTCATCTTTTGACAATACAATGAGTTTTACAAGTACGCCCACCTCACTTGCGTTTAGATTTAGGCGGTCTTAGTCAAATCATGTTACGAAATGACGTACATTCGCCGGAGTGTGGTTACACGAGGCGTTTCAGGCAGGTCTGGGTTCGCATTCGCTTATAGATAAAATGCATCTTTTGTTCCGATTTTTGCAATTTTACGTGTCTAATACTTGCATGGACAACTTATAACACACCAAAGACACACAAAAACTAGTATTCGCGCCATATGACCCCTATAATGTTTGTTAGATAGGAATTCAATATAAACACTCACTTATATATAATTACCTATAAGTAAATCAGCAACCAGTTTACTTTCTTTGTTTCTCTAGGTTGTTTTCCACTAAGTAGTGTTCACCCTTTGTTCTTTGAGAAATGTTTCAAATACAAAACATACAAACGAAAATCTTTAAGACTTATGCAGAAACTATCAAGGAGGGTTTGTTTGGAATTTAAAATGGTTTCCATTATCTGTGAGTCATAATGATAATATTACATAAATTAACACTCCCCTACAGTTATGTACAGTACACTCATCTCCTCACAACTCTCACCCTAAGCTGTTTTCTCAGAACAAAAACACATGATACATGTTCTTTTCCAATGACTCACTACAGGCTAAACCGTGGGTTATATTTACTATAGTAAACTCTTGTAGTAGTCATTTATTAAACTCTCAATCGATCAATACAGTATACATCAAGAATATAGAAACTAGACAAGGTACTAAACAATAAATCAAAATATTAACAGTTAAATCGTGAGAATAACATCAGGACCTTGTATCTCTAGGTAGTTTTCACTGCAGTTTCACAGATGCCAGAGGCAAAGGATGTAAAATTACTATGAAGTGGGTGGTTTTGATCACCATGAAACTGGAACTAATTTCTCAAAAACATTCAACAATACTACACTACATTGCCACAATAGAACTAATGCATTCATTATATACAGTGCTTATTACATTTATTAGACCATCTGTCTGTCATAATAAAAAGAAAATAAATATTGTTGAAATCTGTCTAAAAAAAGGTTTAAAACTAAAATTGTATTGTAATTTATTTGGCAAAAACCAATGAAAACAACTTAACAGTCTTTATTTATTCACGTTTTAAACCCAAATTTGAGCCGGCACATCAACTTCTTTCATAAGTCAGAAATTAATCAAGTGTAACATTCAACCATTAAAACATACTTTTTTAATAAAGACTGCAAGTAAATAATTGTAATTGGGCATCTAAATAAAAAAACAAAGTTTTCCTGTAAAAGAGCTCTGGTGTAGCTCAGTGGTTAGAGCATGGCGTTAGCAACACCTAGGTCATGTGTTCGATCCCAAGGATTGCACATACTCAAATACAATTTGTATTGTATCATGCAATGTAAGTCGGTTTGGATAAAAGCATCTGCCAAATGCATACATGTAAATTTAAAGTGCTTTTCTATTTCTTCTGCTTATCTTGTAAAACGGTACATTTGAAAATTCATAGATATCAACAATAATTATATTTTAGCATTAGAAATACTACTGTGACTAAAGAGCTTACACATACTGTACTGGTGGATTAACCATCACCAGTACTGTTAGTTTAGGGAAGCTGTGACACAAACTTTACATTGGGTGGTGGTGATCTAATAAATTTGGTAAGCGTTTTAAAGGCAAGGCAAGATTATTTATAAAGCATATTTCATACACAAAGGTAATTCAAAGTGCTTAACATAAAAATGATTCACAAAGAAAAAAGGTTACATAAAAAGAGCTCTTATTCATTATTCATCATCATAAAATTAAACAAGTATATTAAAAAAAACTTCCTCGCTCAGTTTTGCCAACAAAAGCAGTTTCAGCTCACTGCAACTGGGTGAGGCAACAATGTCTTCTGTTTTTGCTCAGTTTTGCTCTACGGTTTAAAGTTGCACCCAAAACAGGGCTGTTTCCTACTCTCATCTAATCCTGCATGATCGCTGCACAGCTTCAAAAGCGTGCTGTAGGTGCCCAAAAATCCAACCTCCTCTGGTGAATAGCTGAAACCCGTGTCCTCCCCGAACTCCATATTCTTGATGTCAAAAGGTCTGCCCTCTGCATTCCTCATGTGCTGCGTGGAGGGAGGAGAGGTGAGCGGATTATACACCGCTGTGTGTGAACCCTGTGAAGTCCTGCAGATCTAGGATCAGATATCTTCTGGTCAATGTCAACCTTTATTACAAGCCTCATAGTCAGCATCTCATTCAGTGACGTGTGCCGTAGCCACGGCAGGTTAAGGGTCGTGGTGGTTGTAATTAAGGTAGGTCACGGTAATGCCGTTGTCAGCAGTGTTCTGAAACGTCTGTTGGCGACATCAGCTTACATCGTGAAACCAATAATAACAGTGTCCTCCGTGGTAGGTGTGTGTGTGTTTGAAAGAGAGGCTGTGCTGGGCTGTTTCTCTCATTGTTACCTCATGGCAGCAAACCAATGTTCTGTGCTTTTCCCTCATGTATCACTTGAGCGCCCTGGGAACATGCGGGCATCCGCGTCCCCACTCAGACATGCATTCCTAGCCATGTGACTTGTTAAAAGAAAGCAGTAATTAGGGTGGGCAGGTCATGAGGTGATACATCAAAGCTTGTGTGCTCCGCGCAGGCAAAGAGCCAGAGTGTTTTTCTCAGAAATCTCAGGGATTATACTCTGATCCAGACCACACATACACACACATGAGCTCAAAGAAGGGGCTTGAGATTTTCAGACCATCCAAGTAAATACATGCACTTGTGTTTTGCTTTGCAGGAGCAACGATAATGACGACACAACCAAGAAGAAGGTCAACCTGGTGTTTGAAAAAATCCAGACGTTGAAGTCACGGGCCGCAGGGAGCGTGCAAGGGGACAACAATGTGAGTCGGTGTTGTGGCGTTGAAATCGGGCTCAACAAACGGCTAAGACCGTGAGCCTCTTACGAGGAAGCCTCTTGGAGAAAGTATAAAGACCTTCTGGGGTTATTTACTGAGCGAATGGCATATTCATGGCTAATGTTTAAACATGTGCAAGCGAGTCAGATCGCACCGTGCCCCAAACACACCAACTTTCTTCTACTATTCAAAATTCTAATTAACATACTTGCTTGACAAAGAAAATTTTTTTTTTTAATAGTTACATAAACCCTGAAAATCTTGTTTTTATACTTTGAGTTATAGATAATAAGTTTTAAAATCCGTCCTTGTTTGTAATGCTACTAGTTACGTTTATTATTAGGAATAGGAACTCAATATTTTTGTTTTACTTCATTCTGTATCAAATCATCGTGCCTTGCTGTTGCACATAAATAAACATGAATTTCTCTCTCAGTCTCCAGATCTTTCGGCCCAGGCTCGAGTCATTCAGGAGCAGAAAGCAGAACTGGAAAAAGAGATTGTAAATCTTAAGAAACAGCTTGAAGATGAAAGCAAGGTAATATGTTTTCTCTGAGCTTGCCAGCGCATTCTTAAAGTCTACTCTCTCTCTCTACTAATACCTCAACAACTTGTCAACTGTACCTTCGACCCCTGCTCTGTCTGTTTAGCCAGTCTGTTAGAAGCGTCCACATGAACTGAAAATCCCATTCCTGTCACCCATTAAGATCAATAATCAAATTAACTAATTACTGGATTATTATAAGGACTAGGCCTGCGATCCAAAAAAAGGAGATCCACAGGGCCGTAGACTGACCGTGGGTTTGGCTTTAGTGTGGGGTGAAAGGTTCAATGAGGATCTTGCCATGTCACGTACTTAATGTCACGTCTTATTATGTTTCTCCCTGCAGAGGTGCAGAGAACTGAGCGAAACTCAACGGAAGGCGGGAACGGGAATGAAAGACTCGAGGAGAGAGTTGGAGCAGAGTCAAGCAGAGTGTGCCAAACTGCAGGACAAGCTTAGTAAAACCGAGGCTGATCTGCGCACTACACTCGAAGAGTAAGAAACTATTTATGGACTTAGGACAAAGGTTCACAACCCCATGTGGTTTTGTTAAATCTAAGTGAAGTTCTTGGGAGTTTTATACTGTATGACGTATATCATTTTTGTTTATTTTTTATTTAACAATTGTATATATCTACCTTTCCTTTTGGGAAGAAACATAAATGTATTCTATTGGTCACCCTTCATGTTTGCACGTGGGTTTAACAAATATTTAATCAATGAAAAGTATAAAAACAACTTTTCAACTTTGACAACACATTTTATTTAAAAAAAACGTAGACCTTCGCAAAAATCAATAAATGTAGTGTAATGTAGTGTTCATGTCATTTTATACAAATGATACACATTAAAATATTAAAATAAATGAATATACATTTAATTTCAAATAAATACCAAACACAGACCAGAGGTTAACTTCGGCCCTGGGGTGTGCGTTCGATGAAACTGTCTAAACAGTCAAACCAAAAATTATTCAGACACCTTTTACATTTCTCACATTATCACAGTTTATTCGTTATTGTTATAAATGTAAATTAAGGTATTAAATGTAAAAAATAAAAAAAAGTAAAAAGGTCGCATTAACAATTAAAGAAAAAAACACTTAAGCAAAACATGGTCAGGTCAAAGTGTCAGAATAATTTGTCCCAAATTTTAATAAATTTTAACGGTAGTCAACTGAATGAAGAATTTTTGGGTATAATCACAGTTTACTTTATTTTGCTATCCTCACTTATATAAATGCACAACAGTGTCCTGCACCCAAATTATATCTGGTGTCTGAATAATATTTGGTTTGACTCTGCATTCATCCAGCCTTGTGCATTGCTGGCATTTTGAATCTTTGAATCAAATCAAAAAACCTTTCTTATTGTTTCTTTTATTAAATGAATCTCGTAAAAACGACTCTAAAAATCTGTTTCTGATTGTGTTTGTGTGGGTAAGACTCTTCCAGGTGAAGATGGAGAAAGAGCAGTACCAGACTGAGATCAGAGACCTGCAGGACCAGCTCTCAGAAATGCATGATGAGCTGGATGGAGCCAAAGAATCTCAAACAGACAGCAGCGAGAAAGAGGGCATAATGAAGGTATATGACTGAAACCATACAAAGCATATCACATTTTTATGCCCTGCTGAAAAAACCTGCTTTGGTAAGCATGAATGTTCATGCTGGTTAGTGCTGGTTTCATCTTTAGCACCATTCTTTCTGATGAAACTGGTTGGGTAAAAAACGGTTGACCAGCATCCAAAACACAACAGTTCTGGTCTTTTCAACTGTTTCTATGGAACAGAAATAAATGCTAATAGTTACATTACATGGATGACATTTATAGAGGCACATAAAATGCATCTTACATGCAAATATTTACACTGCAATAATGTGCAGCGTTACAGATACATACATTTGCATATTCTGGAAATACAAGACCTGAGTCTAACGGTGGCATATCTAACACAGTATAACCATAAACTATGCTCTTTAGGAGATGATGCAGATCAAACTGGACCTGGAGGACCTGCTCCTTGCCAGAGAGGAGCAGGAGGAGCTGCTGCGGAGGCGAGAAAGGGAGCTGACAGCCCTCAAGGGAGCTCTGAAAGAAGAGGTGGCCACTCACGATCAGGAGGTGGACAAACTTAGGGAGCAGTATGAGAAGGAGCTCCGTAAGCTCCAGACGGCTGTGGAGGAGGCCAAACAGGTGATAAAGCACGCACTTCACATTCTTCACCAAAACAATCCACAGCAGTGTTATTGTGTGATAAATGGAAGAACATCTTATTTCATGTCTCCTTTGTCCAGTGTCAATAGAAAAGTTTGTTTACTGTTTTCAGAGAAAACGTGTCTTTAGCCTTGTCATTAGTTTTCACAGAAATTATCTTTTTATGACTTGGCTCTTTGTTGTTCTTAGGAATTAGTTGGGCTGTCAAAATTATTAAATATCGTCTCATTTGAATTATTTTACATAAACGCAAATATTTCAGATAACCGCAATTATTGTAAATCCTTTGAAAATAAGGGTTTTCTGCAGCCTTTTACATATACCCTCCTTGATCTGCACTCACTGTCACCTTGAATGACATTTATTTATCATTTGAGTTGTATCAGATTTGTATTTTTTGTGTTAAAGAGTTTTATTAAAGTGATTCCAGATTTGCTGCATCTACACAGCAAGACGACTTAATCCTCATATCTCATTTTTTTCTTTTAAGACAGACTTTTCGTTTAGGTCACTCTGTAGGGAATGTTACTAGTTATTTACAGAATTTTCACATTTCGTAGTGTATTCGTTAAATAAATTAATTGTAATTAAGCGTTACAGTTGTCAAAGCCTTTAAACAGACAATCGGCATTATCACAATTATTTAATAGACAATTAATTGTCAGCCAAATTTCATAATCGTGACAGCCCTGGTAATAAGTTTATCATTTACAAAAGATTTATTGTTTGACAAACCACATTTTTGTTTAATGTGTTTGAAAGGTTTTCATAAGCAAACGGATGAAACGTCTCATAAAGCCAGGTTTAAGCAACAAGATTGAGTGCATGTGTAAGCAGTAAGTAGGAGTAAGACTGTAGGTGCAGGACTGGACAAAAACATTTGAGATTTTAACATAAAAAATAAGAATCACAATAGAACAGACAGGAAGAGAAACGGTGAGGCAATATGAAGACATGTGGCTGTCCACAGGTGTCCTGTCCTGTGTTGTTTAGAGCTCCTTTATGTCCTCAACTCTCTAAATTAGTTAATGGCATTATTTTTATATCAGCCTCTTTACTTACTTCCTTTTGCCACAGTGGTACTTCCTGTCCACAGGAGATCATTGTCGTCTCAGTTTAGATTTATTTTAAATGAGTAAACAGACAAACTGGTCAGGTGCCATTGAAAATCTGATGCAACATTAGCTTGCAATATTTATTTTTGTGAAATCACTGCACACCTTAACCACATGTCAATGATGTCATAAGAGAAGAGTGGAGGGTTTTATTAGCATATATTCCAGAAAGGGACAAAAAACTGAGAGAATGAGGGTTTTGATTACTTACAAAGACAGGGTTTCTGGGCGTTTTAGGGCAGAAGCAAGCCGTTAGGCTGAACGGGCATTACCATGCGCCTCTTCTTTATGGTTTTTGTGTTGATGGGAAGACCCCATGTGGAGGAACTGAAGGGTAAAGCAGTAAATGGAGTTTAGCGTTTAATTGCTGTGGCAGGCCGTCACTAATCTAATGAGGTACTGATGGGGTGGCTGGCTGGTATCTCTTGCTCTCTTTTTCTCTCTTTCTTTAAAAATTTGAATGATGGGTTTGTTTCATATGTAAATAGCACATGGTCAATAAGTGGGTCACTGTGTAGACGAGGGGTATTACAATGGGGGGAGGTCTATACAAAATAGTTTTAGTTTAGATGTGTGCCTTTGTTTGTATTTTTGCACATGTGCTAACACTTTATTCCAGGTTTCATAAAGAATCTGTAGAGAAGTTTCCAAAAGCCGTTTGTTATCAGCTTCTTGAGTTGATAATGTCTGTAGTCAATACAACTCAGGGTTCCTGTCTACTTTTACTGCTGCATAAAGGTACAGTTGTTTTGCCCCTAACTGTAGAAGAGGGACCAGAAAGGGGGTGTGGGGCTGTAGTGTCCCCTTCTCAGCAAGAGATTCCTGATTCTTAACGGTTAGACATCTTTGTGCAAAGGATTCTATCACCGTTCCAATAGCAGTCTTTTTTCCCTCTTTCTTATTCGTAACTGTTTTAAAAAAAACGGACCTTCAACATTATAGCTGAAAATAGGTGGATTAATAGAAGTATCAACTCCACCTGGTATCATTTCCTACTGGCATTCCATACATATTTTTTAAAGATGTGTTAAATATTTCTTTGATGTCATTCTTTCAATATTTGCCTTTGAGTATTGGTTTCTTTTTACTGTGGTGCACGAAAGAAGTTATTTTGAAGAACGTTGGTAACCAAACAACATTGGCCCCCATTGACTTCCATTGTGTGGACACAAAACCACTAAGACATTTCTCAAAATATCTTCTATTGTGTTCGGCAGAAGAACGAAAGTCATATCATTTAATCAGGGCGAACTGTCCCTTTAATTTTGCATGTTAGATATGCCTGGTCTCTAGATATCAAATCGGCCATTGACAAACCCATGTCAGTCAAGCACTGCAAACAACCCAAAACAGAACTTGTCGTCATCTGGATATTTTGTCTTTGTGCGTTTGAATCCCGTGCAGTGTGATGTATTTGTTTTTTGGGTTGGGCTCATGTAGAGCTGTGACTGTCTCCTTGGGGCTGTTTGGGGAGCAGATAGTCTCACAGGACGTGGTGTGTTTCCTCAGGTGATAATAGCAAACCTTGCCGGGCTACTCTGTGGCGGTTCAGCCGGACACTTAGAGTGGAAAAGGGAAGTAGGGATTTGTAACGTGAAACATAAAAACTGCCATATGAAAGCAAATACACGCATCAAAGAGATTTGGTGCATCTGGATTCTATGAAGGTGTTAGTCTTCACATTGGCCTTTAGCCTAATAACAGAAAGTTTTGGTGCAGAGTGACTGTGATTATAGCTGTTTCAGATTCTGCATATAAACAATAGTACTTGTGTTTGATGCAAACTGTGACTGTAACTAGGCCATGGCGGGCATTTCTCACTACAGAGTGTGAGATGGCTCCAGCATTGGCCTGCATTCTTTTGCCATTGTTCTCGCCATCCTGCAGAGCCAAAGTCCCCCACCGTCAGATGATGTGTTCGGTCCTGGAACCCAACAAAATCCCCCACCGTGAGCTCAGGGGTCAGACCCTGACAGAGCTCCTGCCTGCAAGAGATTAAAAGCAGAGGCACAAAGCTAGGGATTTAGTAAAGGCTTGAATTGAGTTTAAACTTTTTGGCTGCGATTTTCAAGCTGGGAGAAAGTGGAACATGATGGCAGATCTAGAGACATCTGTACTGTTCATTCATAGTATCAACCTGCATCTTTATTTTCAGAATACATTAAAAGAGCTGCTTTAAGATCTAACCACACCTGAGTAGATCTTAACCTACCATCAACTGTAACCAAACCTGGAAATCCATTCTAACTTTTGCCAACAATGAAGAAGTTTTTCAAATGAATTCAAACTCTCATTGTGAATGACTAAATACCATCTCCCACTAACTGGCATTGAAATCCGTGTGCTCTTCAACCTCTGCAACAGCTGCTTAGTATCTACAAAACCCTCCTCATTCTGATAAAAAATTCCCTCGAAGGACGAGTGGAGGCGGTTACAACCGGCTCATGCAACTGGACAGAAGCCAGTGCTTTTCATACAGCGCTTTTTCATTTCCAGCTCGAGCACCTCTCTCCCGTCCTCAGCATCGCGTCCTGCTCCGGCACATTTGTGTCTTTGAGTTCTTTGTTCGACGCAAAGCTATTGTAACGTATACCTCCAAGATGGAGAAACAGACCCAGTGTTGTATGGAGCTAAATTAAAGCTCAAGTCTTTGTGGTATTCAAAGGCTGAACACTTTGTGCTGGCCTGATAAAGTTTCAAGAACCTTGGATGACCTGTCACTTAAGTTTCTATGGTTGTGTATTCTTATCTTTCCGACGAGTCACGCTGCTTTTCTTGAAAGGTTGGCAGTAGGAATAAATGAGTAATTGGTCTTGGCTGTTGCAGTGAAAACACGAGCTTGGTTGTTTTCAGGGTGGTAAGGTTTGGACACTAGGAAAGCAGGATTTCCTGTAGTTTTGCTCATTCTGAGTATAATGTGGATGAAATCACTTCATGTAACTGTTTGATTCAAGTTATGTAGTATACTATATCTGTGGAAATTAAAAACATCAAGTAGTTCACTTTAACAAAATTTCTAAGAGCAGAAAAATTGCTTTAAAAAATCTGTAAGAATGTAGGAAAGCAAACAGTTCTTAAAACAACCATTGTAATTTTTCCTACTATGGTAGTCAATGGGATCCAAGCACAGTTTGGATAAACGCATTCTTCCAAATATATTTCTCTGTGTTCATTAGAACAAAGAAATTTATATTGATTTGGAACAAATAGAAATTAAGTAAGTAATGATGACAGAATTTTTAATTTTGGGTGAACTGCCCTTTTAAGCTAAATTCAGTCACTAGCAATTGAATTAGAACAATCAAACACATAAAGGGGCGATTTCCCGGACAGGGATTATTTTAAAGCCAGACTAGGCGTTAGTTAAATTAAAGCGGGCGTTACACACGTGGTTTCTGCCAATCTCATATTAATCTTAGTACCTATAGAGTTGTATTGCATACTTTGTATCTTCAAAGAGTATTTAGTTTGATCACATTTATAAAAGATAGACTCAGCTTTTACGACTGTTTCCGAAATCGTGCGGGGTGAGGGGTAGGCTGAACTAAAGCACATTGTCAACAAAACACAGACACCAGTTTCACTCACTGCATGCGGTTGATGTCCGCCATCTTTTAGCGAATGGGACAGCTCCGTAATTCTCCAGTAAGCGACTAAGAAAAATTTTGCGGGAGTGTATCGAGCACAGAAATACTACGTAATATGCCCAACTCGTTTTTCTAACAAGTTGGCCATGTTAAGAAGAGGACGTTTAACATTGTGAAGAAGTCAGAATGCATGAAACACTGTTGCAGGGCCACTTTAAGATATTTAAGTCATTTGAAAAAACATACTTTACAAAACAATTGTGTGCATCTTGAGACGAAACAATTGCACTAATATATTTTAAGAAATGTCAGTGTAAGTTGTTTTTGATCAAGACACCTCTAACATTTAAGTTAGTCTGAGACTAGCCTTAAACCCAGTCCGGAAACCACCGCATAAAGTAAATTCCTGGAACAGTATAGACTGTATATGTAGATAGAGTGGGTAAGTCAAGTAGTTTACGTTGAGTTTGACCTCTGATTAAATCTTTTTTTTTATTACACTTTTATTTCTGGATGGCTTTTAGATGATGTTGTACCCCTCGACCCCGATTATACGTCTGACATGTAGACCTGGATGATTTGAGAGAGGATTAAAGAGATTTAGCTCTTCGAAGGTACCACGGTGCATGTAAAGGAGAAAATAATTTCACATAGTGAATTTGGGATGGGTTTATTCGTTTCTGTGATTGTTTGGGCAATGGAGATTTTAGGGCTGTAAAGCTCGGGGACGCTTGGCAGTTTTGAGTTCATGAACCGAATGTGATTCTCCTGCCATTGTTATTCTTAAACATGCTCACAAATACTGGTTAATGCCCAACTATAGACAAACAGCTGGGCCTGCTGGAGCCCCATTCAGATGGCACTAGTCTCTCCAATCTCTCTAAGCCTTTATAATGCCACTGTCAAGGAAAAAAAACAGCGAAACAAACATAGAGAGCTCTGTATGTGTGCTGCACCACTCGGCCCTTCTCTCTCTCTTTCTGACCGGGCAGAAGGTCTTCAAAGAGCTGACTGCAGGAACTGGGGCATGGAGAGAAAAGAGGACATGTGAATGTTCATTAAATCCCAACACTGGAGTTTCACAACAGTTTCTCGGCACCAGCCCCGGTCCTGTGCGTTATCAGTGATAAAATGTTTTCGGACATTCTCAGTCCACGTGAGGAAGAGAATATTTCCACAATGAAACTGTGTTAACCTTCTCTGAAGGACATACATATGTGATAAGACGCCTCAGGTCACTTTTTTACACAAAGGCTTTGATATTTATCATTTTAAAAGGTCATTTTTCACTACAAGTTGACTGTTTGTGCAGTTTTGCAAGCACAGATAAGTGATCGAGCTTGGGTATGTTGTCTCAGGCTAGATACATATTAGCGAGGCACTCCCCACCGTGACCTCCAGAAGACCGGGTTTAGTGTTACAGCGATTTATTGTAGGTTTGCACAAAAAGGACATTTTCAAAATGCATTTTAATTGTTTGAAATTGTTTCATGAGGTGAAGTATGACAAAAGTAAAACATTTTGGCTAAAGGTGTATCTGTTATAATTTGACATTTCAGGATTTTGCACATATCAACTGAAATGCTATTTTACTATAATTTAGTCACCTTGAAGGTGTCCAAAGCTGTATTTATTTGTTTGTTTTGTTGAACACAAAAGAAGATTCTAGGGCACCATTGACTTCCACAGTTTTTCCCTACTATTAAAGTCAATGGTGCCCCAGAACTGTTTGATTACAAACATTCTTCCAAATATCTTTCTTTGTGTTCAGAAGACTTTATACAGGTTTAAAACAACTTTAGGGTGAGAAAATGATGACAGAATTTCTTTTTGGGGGGCTATCCATTTAACAAAATATATTTTATCACAATACTACAACAATAAATACTCAAAAAAACTCAATATAAATAACATTTTTATAAAATGTATATTTTGTATCATATAAAAGAAAGTATGTCAAATTGTAAATATATTTCAGTTGGGGTGAGCTGTTAATAAGTAAATCATTACTGAGTACTGAGGCCTGCAGAGAGAGATGTATTTCTCAGAGGGGCTTCAGGACTTTGAACTGCGAGCAGAACAGACATAAATCCACCCTTTTCTGCCAATGAGTCACTGCTATGTTACACTTCAAGTGACCTTACATTAACACACAAACAGAGAGTTGATGTGTAGTCGTTCAGCGGATGTCAGCTGATCACAGTGTTTTCAATTACAGTTCCACTCTAATAGCTCTCAGGTATTTCAGACATTGTCCTGTATTGTTTAACTGTACACTGCGTCTCTTTCATTTTATACTCTGTTATTAATCTGGTAAACATGTAATGCTCGCTTTGATGGTCAGTTTCACAAAGTGTGTTCAAATTTCGTAATGAAAATACATTGTTGACATGTCTGGTAGGCTTTATGTTTAGCTAGAAATCGAGTATTGTCTTCCTCCGAGGTCGCTCGCGGCGGACGGCCAAACCTGTTGTGTGACATTCCCTCATGCATAGCAAGCTATCAACCTGCTCATCCAGTTCTGGAACCATGTTGGGTGAAATCTTTTAGCTGTCATCAAAAGCATAAAGAGACTGTTGTTGCATGACAACTGTCTCCGCTTTTAAAACCTCTCCATTCGTTCGCATAAAAGCCCCACAAAGCCCTCTTTGTCGTGTTGTTTTACGGTACACGGACAACCAAGTACGAGGGGTCTAAATGGCAGAATACGTTTGGAATTTGCGCAATATTTTCATAACGTCCATATGCACAGCAGCAGAAGAGAGCCGCCCCCTACCCTATTCAGAAAACCTTGTGGAGAAGAACGTCAATCCTGACAAAAAGATGACCACAAAGACGGCACAATCTTTTTTTAAGAAATTCCTTCATGTTTAGAGATAACCGCTAAACCCGTCACTTTTCAAAAGGCTTAAAGAATGAAGCAACTGTACAGGGTTCTAGGGTGAGTCATTTGGAAAGGAGACATGCTTAACTGACTCTAAATGGACTGGACTAATAAATTGGACAGGGTCGTTCAGTTTAACCTCACCTCTATTGGCTGCGACTCGCGGCATTTATATTGGCCCACATCATTTAAGCGGGTGTCAAAAGGTCAGGGGCCTGTTGCCCGACAGTCACTTTTCTATTAGGACTGATTCATTCGTAAGCACCAGCACTAGAATGCAACCAGTGTCCAAGAATGTGATTCGGCACACCTGCCAAATTACACGTTAAACCTATATTTTGAACATATGACAATAGGATCATTTAGCTGTGAGTCTCCGAGAGGAAAAAGCTGTCTCTAAAACCTGTTCTGTGTCATATGTACACATAGTTTTAATGTGTATGTTTATGCTCTTCTATAGAACAATGCCTCAGCCAACAAGCAGAAGGAGGAAGTGGAGGCAGCACGTATGGTGTCTGATGGCAAGACGAGCCGTTTGACTCAGGAGGTGGAGAGGCTGCGCAGAAGAGTGCAGGAGCTGGAGAATGAGGTGGCCAAACTCAACCGCATCACTGATGATGCCAAACTACAGGAGAACAGGCTGAGCGAGCGAGCCAACCGTCTGGAGGTACTTACAGCTCTCTGTTTGACTGTGACGGGCTTACAGTACAATAAACACACACAGCCCCAGAACGAAAGGCACTCGTGAAGTTTCATCTCTCTTATGCCAATTCGTTTTCTCATATGGGACAGTGTCTCAGACAAAGATTAAGATTGTTCTGTCTTGAATTTCATCAGCAGGGATTCTTCTTTTAGTCTGAGGAAATGCTTTAATCTGTGTCTAGAAAACCCATCGTGAGAGATTTTAAACATCTGTAATATGTTTGTTTGTGTGACCATAGAAAGAGAAAAGGCAGTTGGAAGAGTCTCTCGCTGAGGTCAAGGAACAGGAAGAGGAAATGACCCGAGCAAACCGGGCACTTAGCACTCGCCTGGAGGATGTGCAGGTGAGACCTTAAATTGGATTTACCAAATTTATCAGGGCTGAGATGAGGTCACGAATGACCATATGTTCTGAATGATTTTGTCGGAAGATTTATGTATTCATTTAAGTGACAAAATTCAGCAGTCCTGTTGAATAATGTTATGTTTAATCCTTTAGATAGGTACATGTT
This sequence comes from Triplophysa siluroides, assembly GCA_006030095.1. Lineage (NCBI taxonomy): Eukaryota > Metazoa > Chordata > Actinopteri > Cypriniformes > Nemacheilidae > Triplophysa > Triplophysa siluroides. The sequence continues at coordinate 1,366,832 of VCII01000702.1, forward strand.
GTTTTTGTTGCATGTTGTGAAAACTGTGACGTTAAAATTTGCTAGGAAATATAAACCAAATAGTCCGAATTGTATTACTGCAGTATTTTTCATAATAGGCCTAAGGGAACTTGTGCCGTGTTAAATGACATTTTCCCATCCGCAGAGAAACTTGACCAAAATGACTCATGAGCACCATGAGCTGCAGGAATGTCTTAAAGAGGAAAGGAGTCAGAAAGAACAATTTAAAAGCACCAAGAATGAGATCGAAGATGAGAGGAGGCTGCTTGACCGGACCGTTGAGAAACTACAACGGGAGGTGAGACAAAGCTGGATAAAACCACAGGGATAGTGTTTTTAATCTAGTAGTACGCTTATTAAAGGGATAGTTTGCACAAAAATGACAATTATTTACACGTCATTCTAAAGCTGTATCACTTACTTTCTTCAGGCAATTCATGCTAATCCGACAAACGCCAACAAACACAGACAACAAAACGTGTCAATTGTAAAAAGAACTTGAAATGTTGGTGTTTGTTGGCAGTTGTCGGATATGTGTGAATTAGCCTTAAGGTGAATTTTCTGGGTTGTCAAGAATTATAAAAAAATGCCATAAAAGTGTCACAAAAATGTCCAAATGATTGTCATTTTCAGTGGGTTCACACAATGTTTTTGTATGACTTGAAAAACGTAGAATATAATTTGAGGATTTTTGAATATACAGCCATGGAAACCGTTTTAAAGTAAGCTTTTTTGTTTTAAAATGTACTATTTACAGGTACGTGATTAGGTAAAATGTCCATTTTTGTTTCATTCTGTGAACTACTAACAATATTTCTCCCAAATTTCAAATAAGAACATTGTTTCTATTTGCAATTATTTCCAGAAAAAGAAAACCTGGAGAAACAGGTCAAAATAACAGAAAAAAAGGCTCTGTATTTTTTCAGACCTCAAATACTACAAAGAAAACAAGTTCATATTCACTTCTAAGCAATACAACAGTAATATTTGTACATGTTTTAAGGAAAAGTACAAAATGTGTCTCGTCATGCTGTCAGTCTTTCACATTGCTGTTGGATGACTTTATGTCACTCATGAGGTTTGATTTTGTTGGAATTCAACAGACACTGGACTGGAATGGCCACAATACATCTAGAAATGCTGATTAAATGACCATTAGAATGGTCTCTTCATTTTTTCTGTGGCTGTAGTTGTTTTATGATGCAACAAGCGAATGTGTAAATAATTGACTTTTCATTTTCATGAACTGTCCCTTTAATAACTGTATCCTGCTTTCAGTATAAACAAAATAAGCTGGTTATGCTACTTTACTGTGACGTGTGCCACATTTCTGGGGAACTGTCAACATGTGCATTGCCTCACTGGTTTTTTTAATGTTTGATATCTCTCTTTCTGTAGATGTATGATATAGTAGAGGTGTCTCAAAGCTCAACTCAGGAGCTGCAGGAACAGATAGACATGTATAAAGAGAAGAACCGGAGGGAGATGGCCGAGCTGCAGAAACAGCTGAGAGATGGAGGACTGGAGCTGGAGAAATCATGTCTTGCCACCAAGACCATTAAGGAGGAGGTGAGTGGAGGAGGACAAACGTGAACAAAGTTTTACAAAAAACACAGCAGAATAATTCTACATTCTGCGTTTGATTTTACAAACTGGGTTTTTTGTGAACTACATTTTTCAAGTAAATCCCATAAACATAGTTTGCATTATTTTTTGCAAAGTTCTCTCCAGATTAATATCATCATATCAGGTCTCTCATGTTAAATAAACATTCCTCACGGTCATTAATCATCGCCCGACATTCTTTTGGCAGATCAGATTTTTCAATAACAGCTCTTATTCACAGTGTATATCCAACCATTTCGTTTATATACTCAACAACCCCAAGTTGGGACTGACCTTTGACCTCTACTGTTTGGATGCAATTATGCGCTTTAACCCTGTCAGCACTGTGGCATTTGAGGAATGTTATTGTTTGATATGGGAATCAGGCATTATTGGTCAGCCCTGTGAATGGTGTCCTGTGGAACAGTGGGGACACCCATCCCCCTCCCCTCAATCTCATTTACACTTTATGAGCTGAGAACAAGAGTGAATCTAACCCATTTTCACACTGTAACTCAAGTCCTGTCTATTGGATGCCTTAATTTTGATAGGAAGCATTGATTCACCCTTTGAAATCTATGACATCCCACAACCCTCTGCATGCAGATGAGTGCCCTAGTAACACAACTCGTGTATAAAATGTCTAAACATTGTAGTCACTTAACACGTGCTTGGTTTTGTTAGATTTGTAGGAGATCAGTAGATGTGAAGTTAGATGCATTCAACGCTTGTCTTTGAAGGTCCAGTGAATTAAATTTAGCGGCATCTAGCGGTGAGGTTGTGAATTGCAACCAATGGCTCACTTCACCCATTCCTTTTAAAGGACTACGGTGGCTGACACAGAACTAAGATGTCATCCCGTTTTTGCTTCCTTTGCTGCCGGAGATAACTTCTTTACGAAACACGCTCTGTAGAGCAGTTTGTCCGTTTAGGGCTACTGTAGAAACAACATGCCGAATTCCATGTAAGGGGACCCGCGGCGTATGTAGATAGAAATAGATCATTCTAAGGTAATAAAAAAATAATGCATTATGTAACCTCTGAAGACATAGGTATGTATATTATATTGCATTTCTGTCTGTAGATCCTCAAAAAAATTACACACTGGATCTTTAAGGCAAACTCAAACACTATATCAGTGCAGAAGAAGAAAAACCCAGTAGAGAGATTCAAAGGAAAAGAGCACAAAAGAATAAAAGACATGGAACATTGAGACATCCTCCCCTGCACAGCTGTGTGTGTATATATTGTGTGTGTCTGAAGGAAAAGAAGGATGTTGTGTTCCTGTGGAGTGTACAGGCTCTGAGTGATGACCTTACGACACCTCATCCTCCCAGAATTCCCTCTGGCACATGCTTTTCTCTCTGACAGGCTCTCCTCATATAATACATGACCTCAGTCACACAGCTGTTTCCTCTTATACCACTCTCAAAAAAAACCATCACACACTTCAAGTCACCTTAAATTAACCTGATCTACCTTTTACACGCAGTTAAAACTAGGTCCTTAAATATTCATTACCCAGTTTCTGCTTGCAAACAAACACGTTTTGTTTTACTGTTCAAGTGTATTAGAAGATCACTCTTGACAAAGGCAACATCTAGTGGCCACAACTGTAACTGCAGTATGAGCATAGCATTACCATCAATGTGCAAAATAAATGTTAAAGATGTTTAGATGGATGAAGTTCAACACGATATGTGCGTTATGTTCTCCAAGTTTAGAATCATTTCATGGCTGCAGAAGCCATTGTGATGCAATATTTAATGCTGTATGAAGGCTCACATCTTGGTGAATTTTGTTTTTCTAAAGTCTAAACTGTGGATTTGTTTATTTGTTTTTTAGCTGGTACACACGCAGGAGGAACTGCGGCGGTGCCAGAGACAGAGACGAAGCGCTGCAGAAAGCAAAAGACTTGGAGCACAAGGTTTTCGAGCTGGAGGTTGAAGCAGATACCAAAGCCCACACAAATGACAAATCCAGACAGCTCAAGCTCCTTGAGGTACATCTGTTTGCTATCTTTCTCAATGAAACCCAGTCTGTTCTGTTCTGATCAATGTTTTTAATAAGTTGCTTCTATCTTCCTAAAGGACAAAGTGTCACAATTAGAAATGGAATTGGAGGAGGAGAGGCAGAGCGGAGACATGATGACGGACAGAATGGAAAGAGGGAGAGAACAGGTGAGAATTTGCTTCTGAACCTCACAAGGTTACTTAATCCTAAATAGATCAATGCATCTTTACAATAGTTGTGTTTTTGTAAGCTTTATTACTAAATTTTTTACCTAAAAATCTATTCTATTGAATTTCAATTTATGAATCTATTCTGAATCTCTGCAGCACTCACAAAGGGGGAGGTAGTGTTTTTAAATAAATGTGTGGACAAAAGTACTTTATTACTAGCTTCCACACACACGGTTAAATCCCACACGCAACAGAATGAAACTAAACCAGCCACTTGATCAGTGTTCAGCTCTGCCTTTAAAAGTCGCACTAAAGGCTCAGAGTTCATTCACAGCAGGGCAAGAGAAAGATGGAGTGGTCAGAAGAGAAAAGAGCCAAGCATATGGTGCATTGTAAATGAAAGTTGCATAATCATTCTCATTGGCAGCTTGCCTCCTGATGAAAGAGCGACTGTCCAAATTTCAGGCAACAATTAAGACATCTTTCTAAAGCGCTGCTTCGGCCAAAATATGCAAGCGACCTGGCATCTCAAGTCAGCGAGTGACAGAGCTTTTGAAATAGTCCCAAATCCAGCAAGCAGAGGATGAAAACAATCTTCCTTCCTGACTGATGCGGCCGGGAACATTTGGCAATCTGCGGCACAGATGATACATGTTTCCTGAGAAACAGAGCTTGGCTTCTACTACATTGTCAGTGTGAAAAGTGTTGCTTCATAGCTTTTTATGGGAGCAAAACAGATTTTTATGTGTACTTGGAAAAGTTTATTCTTGAAATGGATCATGCATCAAATGGTCGGACCTTTGACTCTTTAAACTCGGACCTTTTTAAAACTTTCAGCGCAAGCAGCCTACATTTCTCGTCTTGCTTATTGTTTCAAACTTAACTTTCCCAAATGCTATTCTGGTGCATTGTCCAATTGCACCTGTCGCACCAGATTTAGACCCCTTAAAAAAAGCAGTGAATCTGGATCAGGAATGAAGAGGTGATTAATAGATTGTGAAGGAAAAAGAGCGCGGGAGCTTTTTTTAATTGTCTGGAAATAGAGAATCAAGGCAAACGTAGTGACACAATAGTGTTACGCTAAGGCCAAGGTGAGTTTATCCGGAAACAGGGCTCTGTGGAGACAGGGGTGGGTTACAGAAATGGGCAGGAGGGGCGTCAGGATGGGCACACCTGCGTCCGTGGCAGCAGGTGCAGGAGCGGCTGTCTAAATGAGAGTAATCTCTGGCTCTTTGCTCACACGCGCTCTCTCTCTCACTGGTTCTCTTGCTTTGATTAGTTTCTGTGCGTTTTCTGCTCTGCTGACGCAGCACCCTGCAGGGTAGAGCGGCACATGCAGCCCATCCCTCATCCCTGAGCCCCAGTCACACGCTAATTGGTGTAAAATATCATCCACTCTTACCGGCTGACACCAGACAAAAAGAGCCATCTTCTCTCCATCGATCGCTTTCTTTTTTTCATTTGTATCCCTTTATCTATATACCTGTCTTTACTTTCACCGTCTGAAGGCCATTTCTCATTTCTTGAGTTAGGAGTATGTGCGTTCTGCTGTATGAAGGCCTAGTTTCAAACTTCTTACACATTTTCCAGATGTTTGTACGGAAGTAAGAAAAGCATTGCCTGCAAAAAACATCAGTTCAGATCATTAAGGGATCAGCCAATATCCTGTCACTATTTAAAGATGCAAAATATTTTTTTTAACAATGGCTACACAGCATTTATAGCTTTGTGACAACATTTACTTAAGAAAGTTGTTTATGAGAAATAGTCTTGTGTTGGAGAATTTTCGGCAGGTGATTATGAATGTTAGGGTCAAATAATAGGAAGGTGTGTATGTTGAACTCAAGTTACCAACGATAACATCTGAATGGGGTTTACTCTGTTGTGTCTACACCACTCACTGCTCCATTATCATGACCAAAAGAATGCACAATAACAATCTTATTGAAATAAAAAATGCTGTCAAAATCAACCTTAATTTAGCATTTTTGCTTTTTCATACTCAAAATATATGTAAGCAGGTAGAGAGACATATTATAACAATTGTGGCAAGATGCAAATCTGCTATTAATTATATTGAAATGTCAATTTTGTGTATTTATATTATATGTGTAGTATTAAGATAATTTTATCACTAGAACCCTAAACCCTTTTAGAATCCCTAAAATAAGTTGAAAGAAAAATTGCATAAGATGAAATAACTTATTTTTACATTATTTTACATTATTCAATATATTAAGTTTTTTCCTGCCCCAATGTGTTTTCTCTTTGTAAATTTAACAACATTTAGGGAGGTATATAATTATAACAAGAAGACTTGGGGCAATGCTGTAAAAAAACTGTATATAACATTTTGAGCAAAATATTTAGATCAAACTTATAATTCTGTGGTCTTATACCAAAACATTATTGTTATGGTGCAGAGCTAGTTGTGGTGGTGGTGGTGTTAATTTTGGTGGTGTTATTTGCTGGTGTGTTGTGTTCGGGTGGTTTACTATAAATGTTTGCATTGTCTATTGTGTGATAGCTGGAGCAGATGAGGAGTGAGCTCATGCAGGAAAGAGCCAGCAGACAGGATTTGGAATGTGACAAGATTTCCATAGAGAGACAGGTAACAAAACCATCAGAATCCTCTCTTGACATCTCAAACAAGCATAAGTCTGTGTACGAATTAATCAGTAACTTTTTTACCTATATATTAACCATTCCTTCATCTCTCTGTGGATGTCTGGAGCAGAATAAAGATCTGAAGAGCAGGATCGCATATTTAGAGGGATCCCAGAAGCCCAGTAAAGAAGGACTTGTGGCACAGCTGGAGAATCGCATCCAAGAACTGGAAGAGAGACTGGAAGCAGAGGAAAGGTAAACAGTGTATGCATTGTGTGTATTGTTATACAAATATGCACGTTTAAAGAGAAATTCAACTTTTATTGTTTTGTCAATTTTAACTTTTGTAACGTGTAGGGAACGTGCAAACCTGCAGCTGGGGAACCGTCGGCTGGAGCGTAAGGTGAAGGAGACGATGATGCAAGTGGATGAAGAGCATCAATCACTGCAGGATCAGAAAGACCAGGTTAGCAAAGATCTCTTCGCTCGGAAAGAAAAACAAAAAAGTCAGATAGAGGGTAATAATGTCATGTTGTGTGTCTGTGCAGCTGAACCTGCGTCTGAAGGCTCTGAAGAGGCAGATGGATGAGGCGGAGGAGGAGATCGACCGACTGGAGCACAACAAAAAGAAACTGCACAGAGACCTGGAAGAGCAACAGGAGTCCAACGAACAACTCCAGACTCAGCTCAAGTCACTGCGCAGTGAGATGAGGTAAACGCTCTATTACATACTGCTCATCTACAGTCGACTTAAAATATTTCTTACTGCTGATCTAGGTTGAGCATCATGTTGTAAGCTGAACCGATTTTATCATTATTACTGAGAGAATGAAATGGCATAATGAGATGATGTAAACACACTTAATTCATTTGATGATCTTAAATCAGTCTCAAATATGTTTGTTTTTGGTTAAGGCGTAAGAACAACTCTGCACCAATACTGAATGCTGATGATGATGACGATGATGATGATGTTAGCACCGATGGCGAGACTTACTTCAGCTCTTCATCTGGCTTCAAGCGCTCTGGCAGTCAGGATATCATCAGTTCCAATTTCTCTCTGTGAACCACTACTGGAAACTAGAAGGGAGTTGTAGATGAAGGAGAGATGCACAGAAGAATTTGTGCTCTCAGTTATGAACCTTTTAAGCTTTTGTGACTTGTCATGTAACCATGAGACCAATCCTAATGCCTTCTCCTATGATGATATATCGTTTTACAAGTTATCTTCTATGTGTTCAAATCTGTTTGATACTGTGTAGCACTATATATCTACAACAAAATGCTTTCAAATATATTTTCTTACTCCTTTTTTATGAAACATTCTTAATTTGCTATTTTTCTAAGCTTGCAGATATAAAAGTGACCTATCCGGAATGTGAAGGACTGACAACACTTAAAAATAACACGCATGAAGGGAAGTATTTATGAGGGACAGTTTATAAAATAAAATGAAACAAAACACAAAGTTATGTCAGACAGTTTTTTTACTTAAGGAACAAGTAGACGTAATTGTGATTTTCTAACTATTCATGTCAAGCTGCTCTCACTTCTGTATATTTGTTACTCATTTTCAACATTAATACTAAGCGCCTTCAGAATGTAAAGAAATGCACTGTTGCGACTGGCTACACCAATTACCACAAATATATGTTACATTGTATTGACAATTTATGTTACCAAGTCTTTTCTCTCTTCAACACAAGACAGTGTTATATATAAATTGTATGAGCCTGTTGTAGGTATCAGTTCACCTTCCTATTGTTACCTGTGGGAATGCATCCTGTACTTGCATATACTGTAAAACATTTGTGTGCCTGTCTTTATGCAAATTTTGTATATTACTGTTCTGACAATCACCCTTTTGTAATACACTGTGATGATTTGCACTGTATGTTGAACTGAACACTTTGTTTAAACGGTGCTTAAATGTTGTTAAATGGAGAAAAAAAACGCTCTTAAACATTAGTGCATCTTTTTAAGATTGAAGAAAGATCCTGCCTCTACCTCTCTGTACACAACTACACATTTATGTAAAAGAAGAAAACTGGAAATAAACTCAGTTAATCCCATGTGTCTGCTGTCTGGATTTTTTGGGGGTGTCCAAATTTGTCCATATAGACCAATCAGCGGTTGTGGCCCAAACTAACTTACGATAGCCCTCTGCAAAAAAACAATTGATAGCTGTTAAGTAATTTAACACAATTAATATACAATTAAATATAATCATAAAATAAATAGTTATATTATAATCGAACACAGACCGCAAGTTAACGTCGGGCCATAAAAATATTTATTCAATTTAGCCCAGTTATATATAAATATATATAAAAGATATGATCTTTTATCAGGCTATTTATTTTATATTTTGATATGCACAGTATGTATGTATGCATTGTAGGCATGGCTTTAGGGGAATGCCCTTGTAATAGAAGTCCAATAATTCATATTTGTGAGAAAAAAAAACTACTTACAACATACAAACAGCAAATGTAATGTAACAATTAAAATGCTCTCATCATAAACAGAAAACAAATACTTAGGCTACTAAATTAGCCTTTCCATGCCATTCATACCAGAACTTCTATCTTTAAATAATTTCCCAATCTGAACCTTGTTCATTACAAAATGTGACCCTGCTTGTAAAAACCCAGCAAAAGTATTTTAACTGTTTTCTACACTAAATCGTCCAACAGAATATTCAGTGAAAATACTACAACAAAATCTTTAACTAAATAATGCCATTTTTAAGATTGAAATTAATGCTTGAAATTAATATTTGATGCTTGTTATTTTATAATTAATTAGATTAGGATTCGTTAGACTGGGTTTTCACAGGGTCACAAATGCTTACATGCTGTCATCAATGCTGCATCAATACTGCAAGTGCTTAATGGAGATAAAAACGCTATGGTTCATAAAATATCACAAATCTGGTCGAAAGGTTCGAGACATATAGCAAACAGTAAACGGAAATACTTTAATATTGCTGCATTTTGCTGCATTTTGTTTACGTGTCTGCACAGGGCCTACTGTTGTAATCCAGCCCGTGGACCGCCAATTGAGGATGACTGATGTAAAGTGAAAAAAGGATGGGCCCTAAAACTGATCCCTGTGGCACTCCAAATTTAACCCAGATTTATGTGACATTTCATCATTTACATACAAGTCAAATAGGATTTAATCCAGGCTAATAATGCCTGACCACCAATGCCAAAATTAGAATGGCGTGGTCTATAGGATCAAACGCGGCACTCAGGTCCAGTAGGAAAAAAAGAGAGATGTCGCCGTGATCAGATGCTACGAGAAGATCATTTGTCACTTTAAGTGGTGCTGTCTCTGTGATGTGGATGGGCCTAAACTAGCTATTATCCTTTAGGAATGTGCCTAATTGGCTTGAGACTGTTTAAGATTGGTTTAAGATTGGTATAAAGTTAGTTAATTCTACCGGATGGAGTTGTGGCCTTTTTATAAGGGACCTGATGACTGCTAGCTTGAAAGCTTCTGGGACATATCCTAATCAGAATTAGAATCAGAAGGAGCTTTATTACCAAGTATGTTTTTACACACACAAGGAATTTGATTTGGCGACAGGAGCTTAGTGCAGAAAAAAGTGTACACATGGTGCAAACATAGTTTTTATTTACATTAGATAGAAAAAAGGAAAAATTAAATAAAAACAAAACAAAAATGCACTATATACAAAACGTGAAAAGTATAGACAAAAAACAACAAATATTTTTTTAAAGAGTGTACAAATGTGTTATTTACAGGTTTAACCTATTGTTTCTTACAATGTACAGTTTCCAGATGTTATGTGCAAGTGTGCAATGTGCTAGTGTGCAATGTGCTGGAAAGTGCAAGGGATGAGTTTATAATATTGAGCAGAAACGTCTATTGACACAAAGGAAGTAATTTATTATCGGTTGACAAAAATATTAATAATATAATTATGTAATACTCATCTCATTTTACCCCTTTTTTATTTATTTTCTCTAATGTTTGCCGCAGCCCACCCTGCCTTATTTGTTGCTTCGTCATCTTGCTAAACCTGTCTCAACAGTAGCACTTTTTTGTATAAACATTTTTACTATCTGTGTTTTCATTCCTCTAGTCTAGATCCTGTTTCCCGCCAGGACACAATATTTCTCTTCCTTTAGCCAGAGAAACCAAACAAACTCATACACACACAACAAGAGCAGGAAGAGACATTGTCAGGTTGACTCCCCAATGTTATAGGCTACGTGATTGCATGTAGAAATCTGAGTGTGCAGATCTTCATATGCCTTTACAGCTGAGAACCAGAGAAGAATGCATGAGAGGCCAACAATCCTTCAACAAATCTCCCCTGCTATTATCTATGGTTCTGGTGCATAGTGATGAAGCACAAAACAAACCTAACCTTCCAATGTGAGAGGAGTATCTCTGAGTCCGTGGAGTAGGGATTATTGGCAGACCCTCTACTCATTTGGGTGGGGCAGACACAGACTTGTATATATGGGACCCATTACTGAAATTCCAATCCCACTCCTAAGAAACACACAAACTAAACGATTAAAGAAAGACAAATGTTTATTTTAAAAGGTGTAGGTCTTTTTTATTTCATATTTTGGTCCAAGTGTTAGAAGTAAGATATCATTTCTTCAAGTTTTTTTTACTTTGGTTCAGCTGTGGGGATTTACAGCTCTCTTCTGCCCTCTTCTGTCAATAAGCGGTAACACATGTTTTAAAATGTAAATTGTGACGAAATTAGCAGAATGCAGATGATCTAACTATGACCTCAGCTTCTGGCCATTAGTCACATTACTCATTCATTACTCATCAGAGTAACTCAATTAAACAGACAGACTGCAATGATCGAGAAAAACAGATTTACAAACATTCATCATCAACAATTTGCAAAACAATTGTTCACCCAAAGATAAACATTATTTCATTATCTACTCAACCTCATGTAATTTCAAGCCTGTATGACTTTCTTCTGCAGAACACAAAAGAAGATATTTTGAAGAACGTTGGTAACCAAACAACATTGTCCCCCTATCATATGGAAACAAAACCACTGAGATATTTATCAAAATATCTTATGTTTTCCACAGAACCTTAGCAAACACCACTTATAAATACAATGATTTAAGATAAACAGGGTTAGTTATGGTTGATTTAGTCTCTGATGTCACGCCCACATGCTGGACATCATCGCCTGAACAGACTCCAAAAATTAGCTATGGTGTTTACCCTAAATACCCTGATCATGGACATCATATTCCTGTGTACGCAGAACTCATAAATGTGAAATAACCAGTTCTCTGAGCTCATTCACTCTCTTCTGTGTGGACATTATCGTGTTGTTAGAGAGTCAGACAGCTGTTATTATACTCATGTCAACTTGAGGTGAAGTTGGAGCGACGCAGCAGTTCAAAACAACTCCAACTTCAAACAACGAACAACGTAAGCTCTCTGGCACCGTTTCTTTAAAAAATTTAAGTAGAAGTGTAGTTCAGGGATTTCTAATATGACCACATTTATATTTCACAAAATAGAGAACCTAAGAACACAGAGAACCTAGACACCTAAACACAATTGAACAGAACCCTCAGACTCTATTAAAAATCAAATAAATCAACAACAAAGTACAATAAATGGTTTAAAATCATACTTTTTATGACTATAGACAACCTAAACTTTATTAATTAATGTATCAGTAATTTTAGAATTCAGCATTATTTTTTGCATGTGTGAATTATTTTTACGCTTAAGAATGATCCACACAGAAGCTTTTATCAGACTGAGCTTGTTTCTGAAGACAATTATCTTAAACAAACACAGACACATACAAATCCCTGTCTTCAATATTTTTTTTATTATGTTGTGTGTCTCTTATTGGTAACACTTTTGAAAGGTCTCCCAATACCTTCTAGTGAAAACACCTTTTGTTTGTTTTGCAAAAAAGAAAATCACAAAAGAAAACAAAATCCTTTTTCTGAAGTATTATCGAAAAAAATGTGTGTCTAGAATGCCTTGTAAATAAATAAGAAAATTAAGAAGCTCTTTTCAGGTGTAAACGTGTCATCTAAAGACACCTGCATAGAGACACACGTTATTTATTGGATTTTTTTCGGACAGCTTTTCTAGCTGTTTGTTTTTGTCTCTTTCCTGTTGTCACTCCCCATAACATCTCTGAAACATGAGTCTTCTTCTCTGATCTGCACCTCAGGGAATCTAACTTATCAGGTAAGACCAGGTAAGCAATGTGGCAATACCCAAATACTGTAGCACAATGAACTTACACTTTTTCTCTTCCTCATGCAGGGTGTGGGGCAAGCAGACGTAAACGGTGTCTGTGTGCACCAATTTGTCAGTAATGTTGTTTTTCGAGTAATTATTTTTTTAATTTGAGTAATATCTCACGTGGAAAGCTCAAGCAGATGTTTTCCTTAGATAAAAGGGGGATTTCATCAGCAAGATGGTACATCCTGTTGTAGCATTAATGTGGAAAAATGTGCGTTGTTGCCAAAATCAGTCAATAGTTTTCCTGAATAATTGATGTGATTCTCCAGCCATTGATGATGCTGGCATTGTTTGCTTCAGTACTTAAATAAACACTTTCTGTATGAGTTAAAGGTGCAGTTTGTATCAATTTTGCAGTAAAATATCCAAAAAACACTAGGCTAGTGTTATATATTTTGTTCAGCTGAGTACTTACGATATCTCAAATATTTCCAACTACTTGTAAATCGTGAGAAAATCGCGATTCTAAACAGTGACACGGGGCTGTGCAGTCGCATGTCAATGGCGTCATTTCCGCGTTCCCCTTCGTTACCACCTTTACTGACGTAGAAACCGCCTGACAACAGTGTCGTCGACAAATGCGGAAGTAGTGTCTAGTGTCTTGTTTCGAGCAGTCAGATATTGACCACAATTATTCGCAACAATTAAAAAACTTTACCTCATCTGCTAACATGATTTCTCGTTCCCGTCTGATTGAAGGCCATCAGCGGTGGAGTTGAAGACAACAGATCCCATCATTCCACGCTCCTTCACAACGTCATCAAGCTACGGCATTGTTGTTGTTTTAATCGTGCGCCCTCTAGCGGCGGTTTTTACAAACTTCATCTTTAATGCATGCACCGATGGAAGAATGTCTTGCCAATGGAAGCTGTCTAGACAAATCACGTGACAGTCACCCATTGAGGTGGACTAATTCAGTCATTTTTGTAGCCAAATCGGTCGCAGCATCAAGTAAATATTTCCAGCTATGCCATTGTAAAAATGCAATATTCGTTATTAATATATGTTATTTTATATATTATTATACGAGCGGAAGTGTCTAGGGTGCTACATAAAGATGGTCGATGGGTCACGTGATCTCAATATGGCGGCAGTCCAGCTCCACCTTTAGATTTATTAAGCCCCTGATATAACTGACTCGTTGCATGTGAGTGTACGTGGTTTTAATAACAATTTCCAAAAGATGCTTATTTCTTTAGCAGCAAGCTTTCTTATGGAGGAAATCCCCTCTGCGGTTATGTTTTTGGTAATCCTTGTGTTAAAATGAGTATTACTGGATCTGATCAATTGTACATGGATTATTCGTAGATTGGGTATATAAATACATTTTTACACCACATAAAAACCTTTATAAACGAGTGAATAAATGAATTGCGTCAGACAACAAATTATATACGCCGACATAAAAGCACGTTGCACGATCTGCAAAATACACCTTAACATTCAGTCGCACTTTCGCGACTGATGCGAAACTAAAAGCTACGATGTTTGCGATTTGTAGCAGATAACCTTTTAATTACGTGAAAATAGGACTATCACAAGAATGTCTGATAAACTTCTAAAAAATCCTGCAAAGTAATAGGAAAACTAGACATGGTTTCACTATAGTAAAGTAAGCATGTTTTTGTTAGATTTTATATTTAAAATATATGGTTAAATTGTGCTACCTTTTTGTGACCCTGAAAAATGTGTGGTTACTACAAATAAAACTATGTTTAGCCTAATATTGGTAAACATGATTCATTTTCATAGGGGGGGCGTAAACAATAAATGTCAGGCAAAGTTAAAATGGTGCAAACGAGTTTTTAAGTGCCACCTTAGTCCTTCATTGAGCATTGTTGAACTGAACTGAACAGAACGGTCACAAATACTTGTGTAGTAGGTTAGTAGGGTACAACTCCAAAGATCCCTTTTTCCTAATCCAATGGGAACATAATCCCATTGATTTTTCACAATCTGCTTCATTTCCCTGCTCTTGGATTGTTCGAGAGCTTTGTTATCTTCAAAGAACTAATTTGGTCATTAAAATGACCAGATTATCCATGTCTTAAAGATGATATCTAGTTCAAAGTGTGTTGTAACATTAAAAGAGGCCAAAAGTCAAGAGAATCAAAGTTCGTGTTTTCATCCGGTAAATCAAACAAATACATTGAAAAGTGAAAACGGTAGAAGAGTTAATCATTAAACTGGGACGTGTTTGAAAAATGAATGATTGACCTACAACGTGTGCCCTTTGAAATATCTTAGTACGAAATCACACTGATTAAAGATGTCATCAGACAACGTTCAGAAACGCTGTTTGCTTCTAGACAAGACTAAGAAGTTTTGTCTTAATCCTTAACAAAGAAATTATGCACATTATTACAAATATTTTGTGATTTTTCCTTTATTTTCATTTTTACTCACTGTTATGATCATGCTGCCATTTTAAATGGATTAAGTCATTTGCAAACGTGTCATTCTAAACAAAGCAAATACAGTCACATTGCAAGCAGAAGTAGAATAAGCTCTCTAAGGTGTCACGCCTCCACTACAGTGAATATGAAGGGGCTCCACCCTGATGACATCAGCCCCACCCCACGAAAGCAGCTGGCGACAGGTAGGTGGGTGCCGGAGAGAGCACACAGGTAAAATGTGGCTGGACGGGTTTGATGGGAAACTAGGCTTACGTAGCCAGAACAGATAATGAACGGCTGACAGCTCTCTCTCTCTTTCTCTCAGTCAGGAGGAGTCTATATGGAATGCTGTCACTCAGGACTTATCTCCCTGCTGGAGTGTTGTTTTTCTACTGACCTATGCACATTGGAATACTGAGCCTCTTTTTTGCCCGATACTCTCTCTCTCTCCCTTCCCTCTTATCCGGGGGAAGGAATTCTGGCAGAGCTGTTGAGGGGAACTTTTTCCATTCTTCCTCTCTTTGACACTGTGTAGCCTGCAGCGGAGGGAGTGGACATTGATAGTGTTTGTGTGAATGTGTGGCGTGGACAGAAAGGGACATTGAAGAAGGAGGCATGCTGCGAAATGGCATGGCCGGTGCCACCAGCACCAGAACCACCACTGAGATATCGGACCTCAATGAGGTAAGAAACACAGATGAATGCAAAAAAGATGGGGCGCTCTTGCTCATCTTTAACTTTGTTTCCCTGCGAGTTTTCCTCTGTTCTTAGAATTCTCTGTCAGTGTCATTTGTTCATGTTTGCTCGTTTCAGCTCACACTCCGTTCCTTACGCTCTCTCTCTCTCCCCATTCTGTCACTTGTGTTTTGGACTGTGCTCTAATGGCTGTATCCAGGCTCATCAGTGGCACATAGCC
This sequence comes from Triplophysa siluroides, assembly GCA_006030095.1. Lineage (NCBI taxonomy): Eukaryota > Metazoa > Chordata > Actinopteri > Cypriniformes > Nemacheilidae > Triplophysa > Triplophysa siluroides. The sequence continues at coordinate 1,382,830 of VCII01000702.1, forward strand.
GCGCTGTTGACGTGTGCGTGTGAGATTTTCCACATAGACTAAGGGTTCTGTTTTTCAGTGAGGGCCTGTAATAAGAGCTAACGTTCTGGAAGGCAGGGCCCTGTCATGTTTATTTTATCAGGGCCTGGCACTCAGCCGTCACTGCTGTGGTCAGCTGCCATTCACTCGACAGTCTTACAGCTGATCAACTGACACCCACTCAGATGCAGCTTTAGTAACCAGCGGAGAGGGCATCAAAACACAGTGAACCACATTTGTAGACTGTAGTCTTTGACTGTATGTATGTACATATCAGAAATGGTTAATCATTGGGAGGGTTATTATATAAAATACAACAATAAAAGTCACTACTAGTAAGATAAATGTTATGTTTGGGAGGGCTTGTGATACAGTCATGTCTTAGTGCTCTTGTGAAACATCAAGTGTTTGTTGTTCTGTGGACAGTGTATAAATTCCCTACGTGAGAAATGATGTTCTTTCATTTAAATTAAATGTATATTTGTATAACTACGATCTATTGTGTCTTTTCATTGTTTCTCATACTATCTTTATCATATTCTACTGGGTGTTTTACATAATTTGAATAGCTGCCACAGGGTGACTACATTGTGACTAATGCTTGTTTGGTTGTTTGTTTGTTTATCTGTTTTGTTTGCTTATCTGTGACCACGTCCACCAGAGGGGAATTAGGCGTCTGAGACTCACTCTGCGACCCGATGATCATCCTAAAACTCAGAATGAAACGGCCAACTCTGTAAGTATTATTTTCTGTATCGTCTATTCCAGACGGATTAAACACGCTAAACATGTCATCACGTCATTATATCAGACTTCCTCTTTCTCACTGACTTTGGTATCTTCATTTTGTTTGGGGAGCGCCACAAATGGCATAATGGCCTGATAACAGAAAATAGATAAACATTTCTGATTGGTTTGTGTCATGATTCAACAGTTCTAGGTGTAGAATGTAATAATAATGTGGCAGTACTGAAATATCACAGTACTCTTTGTAAGTTGCTTTATGGATTAATGTAAATGGTTTTACGCTACTGTTAAAAAAGTTTCGGCATTTTAATTCCCTAAATGGATACTCCTATCCCACAATGCTCATTTAATGCGCCATGAACTAACATGAATAGTTGTATTGACAATAATAGATTTAATAAATGCTAAAAACTATTTTCATAATTGTCAGGAATGCTTTACTAATGTTATAAAAATAAATCCCTGTAAAGAATCCCAATTTATTACGGGCTGCTTTTTCTTCATTATTTGGTCAAATTTGTCCAATCTTTTGGTTTACAAAAGTCATTTTAAACATTAAGACATCTTCAGATTTTAAAATGATGAGAAACATTTCAGTCATGCATTTCAGAACTTTTACAATATAACTTTAAAATTGTGTAAAATATATTTGTGATAAACCCATGCATACAAACTCCGTTGTTGCCTGCTGTTGTGCTTAATTCTCATGTGCAAATGTAAACATCACTGTATAGACTGCTACAGTCAATATATTAAAAACAAATTAGGCTTTATATATGCTGATTTCTTGTTCATACATCCTTGAGCTGTCTTAGGCGAGTCACATGAAACAAAGTTAATGGAATTAGTCACTTGTTTACCTTAGGAGGCGAAGTTAAATTTTGAGCTTGTTTACCACCCTCATATCATGCTTAATCTACTGTATGCCCTCCACAGACAGTGTGCCGGAAAATAAGTCAAGAGAGATGTGTCATGAGAGTTTCTGTACCTTGGTTTAGGAGCTTTTAGACCTTGACGTTAAACTATTGGGTCTCTGATAGCAGATGCTTTGGGAACATCTAGCACTTTCATAAGCCAGATACCAGTAAGAAATAGAAATCCAGGAGTTCTGCCAACAGAAAAATGTTGAAGTTCTTATCGGTGTCTCTCTCAGGAGAGGCCAGCTAAAGACTGTCATTGTGTTGTGTGCAACGTCAGTTAACACATCTCTGGATCTCCTAATGAGCTGTCGATGGCCATTTTCACTAGAAGAGCCATTTTCTTTATACGGAATGTGATGCGGTAAATAGATATTAAAAAGTGTGGAGAAATGTTAAGCACAGCAAAACAAATTATTTACTACTAGTATTACTGTGTCAATGTGTAAAAAGTTAATTTGCAAAAACAGATAACTCAGTTGTAAAAAAAAAATCTTAGAATGTTATTAGTTTTATTGAGTTAGTTAGTTAGCTGTATGTTTATTAAATTACAATTATTACTACCAACTGTAGTTGAATTGATATTAATCGGAATGCATAATAAAAAAAAATCAGTTACCTGTTTTTGCAAATGAACTCTTCATTTGTGATTGGTAGTGACACAGCCATACAAAATTTAAACCAGGTCAGAGAAAGACAAAAAGGTGAAAACAGGAGGGTGAGTAAAATATTTTGAGATATTCTATTACTTCTATAACAGTGACAAAAAAAACATTGCAAAATTGTAGAAGGGCGTGTTTGGTAATCTTATCCACCGTGGGAGACAGGTCTACCTGTGGTCTGTATTACCCGAGTTACACATGTTGGATTACATGAAAGCCAGAAATATACACTGATCCAGGATCACCTTTTCTTGTAAAGACATAAAGCGTAACCTCTCAGAATGACCGCATTACTGTTCTCAGCAAAGCCATAGTGAGCAGTTCTTCACCTACTGTAAGTCACACAAACAGATATACTGTATTCTGTGAAACAGGTGCTAGACAGGATCGAACAGCTGCCGGCACGTCTTTGTACAACAACAATAGAGCTCACAGGTGGAGCATAGAGAGGACAGTGGATGCAATTCAATCAATAAGACTATACAGAAGCAATGGAGAATATGAAAGGGGTAAAACACACCAAGCTTTTATTCCAAGGTGTTAACATGGTTGAAGAGATAAAGTGCAATATCAGCAAAATATTTGGAAAAGATGTAGAGATCTCAGTGTAGCTTTGTTGTTAGTGTTGTCTGTCATTGTTTGGTTAGATACTTTTATGCAGTCAGGTAGAAATGTGTCTGAAAAATGTCCAGTGAATGTACTATTCTTATCTCCACCAACTCCCTCACTATCTCCCACTCAGTCAGAGTCGGCGGTAAATCATTAATCTTACTCCCACTCTCTATTTCAAAATATTTGACTTTCTACCTTAATAAAGGGATGTTCTCATGCTTCACATGCTCTAATAAACTTGATAAAATCTGTAAGAGGTTTTAAATTTCTGTTTATCGAAAACAAAAATCCTGTCATCATTAAAGTCCATACATTGGAAGTCAGTGGGGGGTCAGTGTTGTTTGGTTACCAACATTCTTCAAAATATCTTGTGTTCTGCAGAAGAAAGAAAGTCATACAGGTTTGAAATGGGCTGAGCCTGGTCAGTACCTGGATAGGAGACCTGGGAAAGCTAGGTTGCTGCTGGAAGAGGTGTTAGTGAGGCCAGCAGCAGGGGGCTCACCCTGTGGTCTGTGTGGGTACTAATGCCCCAGTATGTCCCCAGTGATGGGGACACTATACTGTAAAAAAAGCGGCATCCTTCATATGAGACGTTAAACCGAGGTCCTGACTCCCTGTAGTCATTAAAGATGGCACTTCTCGTGAAGTGTAGGGTGTTACAGATGAGGGCTGCCGTGGTCTGTGGTGAGCGACAAGTGGATGCTGCACACTGGTGGTGGGTGAGGAGAGTCCCCCCTCATATGATATACTTTGGTTGTAAACTATACACTATAAAGCGCTATATAAATGCCTCATTCGTTCATTCAAATGAAATGAGGGTCAGTAAATTATGAAATAATTTTATTTTTTGGGTGACAGTCCCTTCAAGGGCCATTCCTCATATAATTCCTTACATAAATTTCATATTATTCATTGTGCCTCATTGGGAAGCTGCTGTATATTTTTTTGGGATGGAGCTGTAAAGAGGTGTGGTCACAACATGAATGAGATTACAGTTCTGTGAAACTTTGTACTGAGAAAAGAGAGTACCACACCCTCATTGTGTGATCACAGCTGGAGTTGATCAATATTGTTTCACCTCAGTTCAATGTGAAACCTGTCTCGCCGAGTGTAACAATACTGTTTGTCATAAACAAGAACACTTGTTATGATTTGTCTTTAAATGTGAAGTTTGAAACAATTTTGCAGTAAAATATCCAAAAAACACTATTTTGTTCAGCTGAGTACTTATAATATCTCAAATGTTTCCAACTACTTGTAAATCGTGAGAAAATTGCCAATCTAAACAGTGACACGGGGCTGTGCAGTTGCCTGTCAACGGCGTCACATCGGCGTTCCCCTTTGTTACCGCCTTCACTGATGTAGAAACCGCATGACAACAGTATCGTCGACAAATGCGGAAGTAGCGTCTAGCAAGCCACTAACTTATTTCGAACAGTGACTTATTTATTGACCACAATAATTCGCAACAATTATACAATTTTACCTCATCCGCTATCATGATTTCTCGTTCCCGTCTGATTGATGGCCATCAGCGGTGGAGTTGAAGACAACAGATCCCATCATTCCACGCTCCTTCACAGCGTCATCAAGCTATGGCATTGTTGTTGTTTTGATCGATAGTTTTTACAAACTGCACCTTTAACAAAAAGCATGCTAACTTTTAAAATGGTCAAAACCTGTTATGCCTAACCCAATCTTAATCTTAGACAATATTGTTTTTAACATCAAACCCAAAGATGAAATCAAAATATATCAACTGACAGACACTCCGTTACATCACAGAAAGAAAAAGTGGTCAATGGAACCTGGAAAAGGAAAAATGGACTCATGCAGAGAGAGAGACCACCTGGTAGAGAATCATCTGAGCAGGAAGACAAGGTACAGCACCTTCACAAGCAAACCTAAATAAATATTAACTAACTTATAACTTAAATATACTTAAAACACACATATTAAAATATGCATCCCAATAGAAACGTACGGTATATCCATTACAGTCCCATATGCTTTTAAAAGATGTTTTTGTCCATGTGTGTATTCATGACACTTGGTAATATTATCTGAGTAATTCTTTTTATGATAATGGTGAAGTGTAAAACACAGGTGCTTGTTTTCCACAAGGTATTTGAGCCTATTGTTTGCAAAGCAAGCAGGAGCTGATGTATGACCTTAGGGCATTCGCTACACAACATGTTTGTTCGCTTATAACTAAAACTAAAAAGCATCCAGAATCATGCAGTAGAAGATTCAACCCAGATAAAAATCAAGAATACATTGCAAAGTCACCGATCAGCAACCTAGTGCCCTGCAGCAAGAGCTTTTAACATTTGCTCCGAGGGTGAGGCGTTATGACACCTTTATCAGTTTATCTTCCTTTGCCCTTGGCTTTCTCATGGAATACATTTTCTAGATGTACTTTCACTAGGTGTTTTTTAGCATTCCATGTTTCATGTGCCTTTGAATATGTGGGGTAAAACTCCACATTGATTCAGGTTGGGACTGTTTAGCGTGTTGACAAACGTTTATATGCTCTCCTACTTGTAAGTCACTTTGGATAAAAGCGTCTGCCAAATTAATAAATGTAAATGTGACCATATTTATGGTTTTAAGTAAGCCAAAAAATAAAAAGGACTGAGTTTTTAAATCTTTGTTCTGCGTTGCAGAAGTATGACACGCTCACTGAGGGCAGTTCAGACTGTCTGCATCCCAACCTATCATTCCGAACTCTCCACAACAATGCTTAAAATACCCCAGCATGCAGATCTTCTTAATCTTAAATATGTACTCATAACAGCGACAGTCTTATTTTGTCAAGCAGAATGCACTAAATACATATAGCAGTGGGATCGGTACTCATAGCATTTAACACATCTACAAACTGAAATCTGACCCCTGTGATCCTTTTCCCTCAGCGCCCTGTATCCAATGGCATCATTAAGGAACAGCCTGCTCAGCACAGGCCCAGAGTCTATGACGTAGTGCAGAGCACAGCCTCCAACCTCCAACAGGAAGTGATGGCAGGCGAGGGGTCTGTCAGTCACTTGAGGGATGAAATGAAGTACATCAGAGAGGTAAGCACAGAAAGAGATTCCTTTCTGCTTATTAGAAGACAATAGCGCGAGAAAATATCAAGATATATGAAGGATCTTTCTACATAAACTCTGTGGTACTCTGTGTACCTTCCTGCGACCTTATCCAGCGACTTTACTTTGTATTGAAGGAATACATTATATCAGATTGTGTGTTCTCTGAGAATTGAAGCCATGACCTTGACGTTGCACATTCTAGCAGTTGAGCTACAGAAACCCGCTGTACATGAGCTACAGGAAAATTATTTTTAAATTAACCAGAAAACCTTGATTAACTAGTTCAGAGTTTTGGTTAACTAAACTGAAGCCGAAACTCAACTATTCTGGAAGCAAAATCCAGAAAGATGATATTTCCTGGGGAGATTTTACTAAAAAACACACTTCCTTCTCTCCCCACAGGTACGTGACTCTTTGGAAAAAGTCAGAGAGCGGATGTACGGCCAATTCGGAGGGATGCAGCAGTCTATGGAAAAATTATCTCAGGAATTAAGGGTGAGTAAAAGGCCAAATGACAGGTGACTCATATCTAAGAATATCGTCTTCCTTTTACTAAACACAAAAACAGTTTCTCAATTAAAGAACAATACGAGCCCAGCCTTAAGACAATGTGCTGACTGTGTTTTTTCCCAGGTGACCAACTCTCATAAGCGGCATTTAGAGTCAGAGGTGAGGACAAGGAGGGAAGCTATGGACAGCTTTGACCAGATGAACAGCACACTCATATCAGCAAACATTGATCTGCAGGTACAAGATCAATGCGGCCATTGCCACCTGACAAAGGCACGATCTCTTAAGAACAATTTGTTGCTACCAATGTTAGATATCATACATGTCATACTGTTATCAGTTGATCATATAGTTCATAATGTTACAGTTTTTAAATAATGGATATAGAAATCTAAAATTGATGATATGAATTTATACTTTTTTTGATTATGACAAATAAAAAAAAGCCTTTTATGCGGCATTGTGTCGTTACATGCAATTTTTAGCAGGAAAAGCACAGCCTAAACAAGTCACTGAAAAAGTTGCTGTACTTTATAGGAAGAGTTCATGTTTTTGCAAATACATTTAATGCAAATGTCGTACGTGAAATATACAAGGTACAAAAATTTCAGCCGTGTTTTCAGTTTTGTTTGAGAATTTGCCTTTGTGCAGTGTAATTATTATAAAGATTTCTGTTCATTGCTGTTTTAGAAATCATTGCTGGAAAGCTGTCAAAACCGAATGGGGCACAGGGATGAGAAGAGATCTCTGCGCAGCTCCTTAGAAAAGACTGAGGAGAAACTGAGGGAGACAGAGAGACAACTACAAGAGGCACAGGCTGAAAATCTCTCTCTGAAACATCAGGTGCACTACCATACACACACACACACAAAACTATTATTATTATTTTGTAAATCTTTACCCTACAGCAATGGTATCAGATAATAATACTTGGTACTAATTGGATACACAATTCAGGTACTGCCATGGTATTTTATTTGTGACATAGTAAAACATGATAATACTTTGATACTTTCTGTGAGTAAAATTTTATTTTTAATATCAAAATTATTACAAAATAACATTACTTAGAATATTATTGAGTCTAGAGAACTGTTTGCTGGTACAAACTCAAGACAGTTTTCTGCAGAAAATTATATCTTATTATAAAAAACGTTAGTATAGATGCATGTTTCAATATTGTAGTAATCCATTACTTTTGTGCATGTAGGTGGAGACGTCTCAGGAGGCCAAAACTCAAGCATTGAAGGAGTTGAGTGCGAAGCTACAGAAGGAATATGAAGAACAACTGCAGGAACAGCAGAAGAAATACATAGAAGATATAGAGGCTCTGCAGGTACCCAACTATACAGACACCCTCATAAAGAATACACTTCTCTTTTCAGTTAGTTAAGACTGTATGTAGTTACGTGCATCACTTGGTTATATTTTAAGATTGTTATCTTCTAACACACTGTAAAAAGTCTGGAGTGGTTTTGTTTTATGCTTCACAAGGAGGGTGGGAGGATTCCAGTCTCATAACAGGAAACATCTGTAGTTACACACCAGGGAAAAGAGAAAAATGTCTATTGTTTAAGATAGGGGTTCCACCTAGTGTTAGAAGTAGAGACTTCAATGATGGCAAAAACCCTGAATGAAGATGTTCCTAAGAACCTGATTGACTTTTAACACAGGTGCAGCTGGACGACTACATGAGGAGGCTTGAAGAGGCAGAGAGGAATGCAACACTAGCCGAGGCCAAGATCGCCGAAAGGGACCAAAGAATCGCAGAGGTGGAACGGTTACTAAACTGTATGGCGCAGGTAAATAATATCGCTTTAATCACTCCTTGCTTTTTCCACTGAAGTCATTTTATTGTATTAATATAACTCTGCTGTTTATAACAGGAGAAGGGTGACCTGATAACAAAGCTTTGTGACTGTGAACAACGCTTACATGGTTTGGACCAAATTGACCATGCAGACATTGGTGTGACTAAACAGTAAGACAACCAGCAATACGTTTTTCAACTGAGACCTGTGATACTATTGTGTTTTTTAATAGAGGATGCTAACAATCTTTTGGTTTCATGGGATAGCCCACAGGCCCTAAAAACCAGCAACATAATTGTATTTCAAGACAATATATTGCACATGCATAGCCCTAACAAATAAAGAAGCGTCTTAACATTCTCTGCTCAGAGAGAAAATTCCTAAAAACTGCCAGGAGTATAATTTTATTTTAGAATAATAGTTTATATTTCATATTATAACTTGTATACAACGTGTCTCCTCAGATCTGAGCACCTAAAGGAAGAAGCGACAGAACTGAGAGAGAGAATAAAGCACCTCAATGATATGGTGTTTTCTCAGCAGAGGAAGGTCAAGTCCATGATAGAAGAGGTAAAGATTCAATGTACAGTACCACATACACCAAATTTGTCAGAAATCGCTTCAAAGTCTTGATATGATGTGACCTAACCAAAATTCCACAGGTTGAAACACTGAGAGCTAAAGTTGCACAGAAGGACATGGTCATCGCTGAGCTGCAGGACAGGATTGCCATTGTGGAGTGTGAGGTAGGACCAACATCAGATTTTTGCATGCCCCTTCACCAATCAACAAAAGGCACAGAATGGTCTTAAAAAGCATGCTGAATGTGAACACTTCACATTCCTCTGCTATTCTGTCAGCTGGAATTTTGAATTTGATTCCTTTTGATTGTCGTTTCAAATCTCTCGCACATCTACGCTGAGTCAAACCTAGCTCAACAGTCTGTCTGTATATCTGTCCGTTTTCTATGCCTCTGATCTGACTCTGTCCTTTGCCTTGCTTCTCCCAGAATAATGAGTTAGAAGACAAGCTGAAGTATTTTATGTCTGTACAGCGAAATTCTGAAACTAAAGTATCCTCCAGGGAAATTGGAGTTGGCTGTGACCTGCCCATTAGGTAATGAGCGCAACATTGGCTTGCCATTTGAAATGAAAGATCACTTTCGAAGCACCGTCTACTCACATTGTCTTCTGTTTTCTTAGATCTGAAGAGCAGCCGTATGTAGCGCCTATCCAACCCAGTTCTTTCTCAACAGTCCCACGTGTTAGCAGACTGGAAGGTAGTCTTCTTAGATATTCTCCTGGTCAGTACACCTCAATGCTGAGGTCCAATAACATATATACACAGGACAGCGTGACAAGCAACACACAAACTGCATCATCTTCGAGTTACATTCCGACCAGTCATGAGAATGAGGAGTCTGAGTCCACACTATCTCCAACCTCAGAACTGTCCACTACCAGTCCCAGAGCAAGAACCAGCCCGTCACAGATCTACACTCCGTTTATGAGGCTGATGGAGACAACTCCTCAAATTAACTTTGATTAAATAAAACGCTCCTTAAACTGAAGCCGACATTCTGGAACACAAAGTATTCTTGTTTTGTTACTGCTCGTGTATATGCCGTAATTGCCCACTGATCTGTGAATAACTTATTTTACAAGTGTATGTTGATCCAATCTATTTTGCTTTATTTACTTAAAAGCTACCAATTGTTTTATGTGATGCAATAATTCATAGTTTACTATTGTGTATTTATATTTCCTTTTTCTGAGCACATTTTGATTAGGTTATGTTCTAAACTGTATTATCCAAATATTATTTTGTTATAAAAGTGAACTTGAAAGGATTTTGTATATGAGGGGTTTTTCAGTAACAGAGTGATGATATTTTATCAACTGTGATGCATCAAGACTTGTACACTTCCATGTGTATTCATGTGTATAAATGGATATCTTTATTTGTATAAGGAGATGTGTACTCCCTGTTGCACTTTTGCCCTGGATACACCAACTACAGTTTATTCAACTCTGTAGATTTTTTACAGGTCTATTAAACTTTAAAAGAACGAGCCATGTAAAAGAACTTGTATTGGTTTATTCTAGAGTACCTTCAAAGGTAAAAAACATGAATGCTTACACACTTGTTCACAGGATTATTGTGTTCTTGCGGTTTTCTGACTAGGATGCCAAAATCACATGATCGTGAAGAGTATGTGTGCAAATTAAGCTTTATAAAGCACTTGTGAATCAGTGCCTGTTTTGCAAAACACTGAAATATATTTGGTATTTTCACAAATATTTCTACTCTCTGAGTGCCACGTATATTTGCAGTACACATCACTGGGTATATTGTTCAATAAATTAAATATGACCAAACCTACAACTCAGTGGGTTATAAGGAAGATTATTGGCTTCTGTGGCGAATCTGTTTTTACAGATAATGTTTAGCTGAGCAGTGGAGTGCACAAACCTATGCTGGTAAAGGGTTGAAAGACCGAAAGGTAGTAGAGAAGTACAGAAGTAGCCTGTTGCATTACGCAACCAAATGTATTTAGAGCATATAAATGGTTATTTCATTTATTCAACAAATTGCCTGTATTCATAGCAGTACTTCTCAATCTTAAATTTTTACTTTGAAATAGATGTGGAGACAGGTAATATGGCATATATGGTCAGCAAAAACGTTCTCTCACATTAAGCTGCTTTTCTTTTCAAATTCTGTTTATGTCTCAAGGACTATTTTACAAGTGCATGCATGTACATTAATTGTTTATGGTTCGTTGAACACTGATTCACTGCTGGCCATCCAACCAGAGTGTTTCCCGCCTGCTGCCCGAGATGCTGGGATAGGCTAAGCTTTAGCCCCCGTGACTAGTGTTGTAGTCGAGACCACCAAAACCGAGACCAAGACTTTTAGGGGCCGAGACAAGACCAAGGCAGGCCAAGATCGAGTTGAGACCAAGACCAGCACTCCCAAAATTCATTCAAAAGATCCACAAAACACTAAAAAGTCATAATAAAATAATAATAGAAGTAACTTGGGTGATTTATTGTACAGAAATGTATGTGTAGGATGTTTTATGTTCCATGTTTTATCACGCCCCTTCTGTAACATATTAACAAAACATTCAAAGAAAACATTCAGTGACTTAATTAGTTTCATTGCTTTTTTTATCTAATCAATAGCAAAATAGCTGTGTGTTCCTTAGAAATGCACAAAAGATTTGTTCTAGATTGTTTGGGGCTAGCCAAAATAACTTAATTTAATTGTGTCTAAAACTTAAGTCACCTATTAACTCAAGGTTTATTAAATAATTATGCAAAATCAATACCACATCAGATGTTAGAAAATTAAAAAACAAGATCTCATTCAAGTACCTTTTTTGCAATCACATCTCGAATATTGTGGGCCTTTGTGTGTATTAATTTTATTGACAGATTTCAGACAATCCCCGATTCTTCTCTTACCAGCAGTAAGAGAAACAAAAGTAACAGAAGAATCAAATAAGGAACAAGTGGTGAATGCTTTTAAAGCCAGATGTTTTACATACAATCACATGAATGATGTTCAGGGGCGGACTGGCCATCTGGCGCTTTGGTCATTTTCCCGGTGGGCCGCTATCGTTTGGGGCCGGTACGGACGCTTTGGCCGCTCAGACGGACGTATTATAAATGTTAATGCACGCAACGTGAATGCAACAGACACGTATGCATGCCACACCCCCGTCGACTGACTCAACCATGCATCCCCCACCGGTCAACAGACCCAACCATGCGAAATAGTGGAGTGCCGATGTGGGCCATAAAATGCCAGGGCCGATTTTTCTTCCCAGTCCAACCCTGATGATTTTAACACATAAATCAGACAATGCACCATCAATTCAGTGAAATTCCCACAGTTGTGGTCTTGACCGGTCTTGAAATAAAATCCCGAGACCACTAAGTCTGAGATCAAGAAAAGTCCGTGACCAAAGACAGTCGAGACCGAGACAAGACGAAGACCATGAAAAAATGGTCTTGTGACCGGTCTCGAGTACTACAACACTGCTGTGAGTCGTGACCCTGCATGACACATAAATCAAACCAAAATAGGTTGATGAAAAATTTACTACACATTCATTATGTTCTGTGCTCACCATTGCTGGTGCTCAATATGACATCATCGCTGTTGATCATGATGACATCACCGCTGTTTGACAGCATAACATTTAATTACAAATCTCTGGATCAATGTGACATCATCATTCCTTATGACATCACTCATGGTGACATCATTATTTTTGATAGTTGTTACAGCTAATTATGATGCCTTAATCATCATTAATATTTATTATGTTGCCAGTGAGTATGTCATGATGAGAGATGAGTGAAAAGACACAACATTATTTAAGTAGTATTCATATTAAATACCAAACAACCCACATTCATTTTCAATAGGTTATACATAATTTGCTGGTGGTAATTATGATTATACCTTACAAAAAATAGCAATGGTTTTACTACAGTAAATTAACATGGTTACTATAGTAAAACCATGGTTTTGCCAGTTAATTAATACACCAAACGCATAGTTACCACTACACTTTTTCCACAGAACAATTATGGTTAATGTTGGCAAAGGGTCGTTTAAGCTGAAACGGTGGGTGCTTCCTCCCAGAGGTCATACTCTGCTAAAACCTGATTTAAATATCTTAAATAGTGTAATATCTTTTCATCCAAGTGACACAAAACATTTTGGTCATAATAAAGATGTATTAGTAACATACAAATGATGGGGCCTTATCCCAATGATCGACGGGAATCGTTTTATATTCCGATATCTTCACAAGCTTGAGCTCACTGACTGATCGCGACCTTAAAACGTTGTCATGACAACCTAACACTCCGGAAGAGCTCCAGTGGAGTGTCGGCGGTGAGGTGCTGTGTTAAATATGATAATTATTTATTTATATTAAAGATGTGTTACGATTGAATAAGACTTCGCTTTTTCACGGAAATAGTTCATTCCCATCCGAAGCCAACAGATTTCAAACTATTTTATTTGCTCATCGCAAGGTGATCCAAGTAAGTTAGCAAAGAACTCCAGGTGACATTACCTTTAAGTATTAACACCACAATGCATGCTTTTATTTAACTAAATGATTCATATTATTTAAGTTTAACGGTTCCCCAACTAAACAGCTTGTGTAACCAACTTTTTTCCTGGTATTGTACTGTAAGTACACAGCAGTATGTGACAAAAATAGTTTATTTGACGTGTCTGCGCGTTTGGTTTGTGCGGCGAAAATAAGAGACGCCAGTGTGTAACGTACTAACGTTACCATGCATACTGTATACAGTACAAATGTAAATGGCAAAACTATACAGGGTTACTTTTAAAAATCAGCTGACATGTTTATATGCAAGTGTGCATTTGTTTATTTGACCGTGGAGCAGTTTCAGTGTGTGGTCTTTTTTTTTTAATACAGATGGCTTTGTACATCAGAAAAGGCCTTGAGATTCCAGAGCCGTCAGACTGCAGCAGCAGTGAAGATGATGACATAACTTATTTGACAGATCTGTACCAGCCCGAGCATCAGTTACCCGAGTCTGTCAGGGTGATCAATAAATTGTTGAACAGTCTTGTTGACAGAGCATGGGAAGTTATATCAAAGCAGGACAGCATCAGGAAGGATGCAGAGGGAATGAGAAAGGTCCCTGTGCTAAACCCTACTAAAGAAATGAAGGTACGTTTAATATTGCATCAACTGGGATGTCGCAATATGGGTGCATTTGTCCAAAATGTACATTTTCTCTCTTGAAATATCTTTTAAATTGTCTTTTTTTGTCCTTAGCTTCCTGGCAGAATGAATAGTGTTGTGTGCTCTGATGATGGAGTTTACTTGTTTCTGGGTCACACTCATGGTCTGTCAGTCATCAGTACATCCACTCTCACTAGTGTAAGAGCATGGCAGGGTGAAAGAGTGGAGCTTACCAGCATCTCTTGCGCCTCTTTGGAAAACTGCACACACCTTCTATGTACAGTGGATGATATGGGTAATTCCTAGAGAGTGGAGGATGATTATGTGACAGATTGCTTTTAAAATCAGTATTTGTTTTTTGAGTATTCAATTTTTCCGTCTTGTAAGGTATTGCCCGACTGTTTGTTCATCACAAAGAGAATATTTACTTGATTAAAGTCCTGAATGAAACTGTAAGTGCACTATACATAATAAATAGTGTTGTGTGTGTTTTGTTTTTGTTGTTTGTAATAGAGATGCACAGCATTATGTTTGATTTTGTGCAGGATGATATAAACCAAAGAAACATCTGTACAAAATTTGAAGTGTCTAGAAGTGGAGACTTTGGAGCTGCAGTCATGACCTGTAAGTTGTAAATGTATCTCATCTCACTAAATTCAATGTACAATTAACTATACATTTTAAAAAGTTTCCAATAGAAAACTAAGATCGCAGTTAAACATAAAGAAAATAATGCATAAATTCTGTTGTCGTACATCCTCAATATCATTGAAGCCAGTGGATCTGTTTGGTTGGATGTTTATCGTTTCCCACGAGATGTGTGGCTTAAAGAGCTGGAAACCAAACAGGTAACTGTTATAATTACATTGAGAAAAAATATCCTGGTAGAAAACATATTCTTTAATATATGAATCTTATAATAAATACTGAGCATGGTCATTTGTTAATGTTCATTTCAAATACACGTTTTTTGGAGGCACACCTTCAATTTCCAATGTAATTTCCTTAGTTGCTTTAATGAGATGATAATGTTCTGCTGTCTTTTCTGTAGGCAACACAAACCTCAGGCTCCACAGAGGCCAAACTGTCTCCCACAGTCTTACTCATGAAGATTAAACCTCCAGAAATCCCTGCAGGTATCTCATTTAAAGAATTGATGCATTATCTAATTTCCTCAGTATCTTCACTGAAAAGCTCAGTTTATTAATTTATCGTTTTTCTTGCTCTGGTTGCTTTAAAAATGTTTTGAATCATGTTGTATCTTCTTCTGACAAATGTCTGTAAGGAACCTCTCTGAAAAGTCCATCTGAAGTCCTGCAGAAAACCGAAGGTGGAACCATAATAGGCTCAGGCCAGAATCACATGATTAGCAGTTCGCAATGGGAAAATCAGGATGCGGCTTTCAGGAAAATGTTTGCAAAGTACCTCAGCTCCAGTCCAATGACACCCTCACAGCAGAGATCAGAAGGTCCCAGGTGAGATGGTGTTTATCTTATTACATCACAGAGCACAATTTAAAATTTTCTTTAGAAATACAACATTTGTTTCTGCCTGTCAACTTTTTTCATTGCAGCAACTGTACTTTTCACTTCTTGCTGCGTGAAGGGTTTTGTCCATTGCCTGGGGGAGCAAAGCCAACTAGAGGTGAAGAGAGTTTATTTCACACAAAACTGCAAAAGTAATCTGCCAGAACAAAGACTCGGTGTTTGTAGTCTTCCCTTACAGAGGTCTATAGAAGTGTATGTTCATTTTAATGTTATTATTTCTGTAGATATTCCCATTGCCCTATGTCTGTGGTGGAGTGGCAGTCATAATTTTCTACATTATATTCTAAAGACTTCAAAGGAAAAAGCAGGTATTTCAGACCTCAACTCATAAATTAATGATTTATATCTTAGAAGAAAAAATATGCCACTACATTACATTTCTTCTGGATCAGATGGTGAGCCCAGGCCAGATGTGTTGTGGCCAAACTCTCAGGAAATCCTCTGCTCTGCTGTCAGTGCCTGCACAAGGTTCATTGTTCTAGGACTTGTCAGTCAGCTGGTGACCATATGGGACCGGAGATTTGGTAAGATTGCTCCAGTTTTCAGTCTTCGTAAATGCTGTGCAAATTGAATGGTGTTAAATGATAGAATCAAACCTGATATACATTCTTCACTGACTGTAATCAGACTTTACCCCAAATTATCCTCTGGTGGTGCAGGGTGTCCATACGCCAATATTGTGATCCCTGGAGACAGTGCAATATGCAGACTGAAGTTCATTTTGCAGAGTGCTGAGCGACAGCAGGTCAACAGGCCTCTTCAACCCTTTTCACCCAAACTACAGTTAGTGCTCACATGCAGAAATGGGTCATGCTACAGTGTGACAGCAGGACGTGGAGGAGACACACCGATTGTTGCGTTTATTGAGAGGTACACAACACCCAGAGTCAATGAGTTTACAATGAGAAATACTTAACATTAAAACTATATATTTTCTTTTATCAGACCAGCAGACCAAGGGGGTTTTGCCACTGTTGCTGAACCTGTGCCCTTTCTAAAGTGTCTGGTAAGGACTATTGAAAATTCGTTCAGCATTTACTCACTGTATGACTGAAGATATTTTGAATAACTTAACTATTTATAGTTAAGTTAATTTATAATAACTTTGATAAATTGGTAACAAAAAACATTGCCCCTGTTCATTTCCAGGCTTTGTTGATGCAAAGAGATGGGCAAGTATCTGTATGGGACTTGAAGGATGCAGCACCAGTGTTTATCTTAACCCTGCCTCAGACCCATGTGCTGGGCCCGCTCTGGGACCCTGTATATGTGCTGGATCCGGACCAGCAAAATCTGTATATTAGAGGTAAGCTTCACATTGTCATCTAGTTGTACATTTTTAAGATTACCCAACTGGTAAAACTTATTTTGAACTCATTTAAAAACAACGTTTAATGTTTTACTAAATTAGTTGTCAGATGAATGACTTTATACTGTTCTACTTTTTCAAATGTTGTTATTTATTCAGTGAGTTACATTTTTCACCTTTAATGCTTTATATATGATTTGTGTTTATTAGGTGACAATAAAACACATTTGAAAAAGGTGACAGATGAAGAAGAGGAAGAGACTTCTCTTTTCATCTTCAGCTTTTCACAATGTTCAGTAATGGATCTGTATAGGATCACAAGGCCAGCTGCCACAGAGAAAGAGACGAGAGTCCCACTCTCAGGTTTGGAGGAGGCCTGTAACCTTTACATTCAGGAAAGGTTTGTGAACTTTAGTTAACAGTATGCATATATAACAGAACATTAAACTTTAAGCTGTTATAAAGTTTATATAAAGTTCAGTCATTAGGGAGGATTCTACAGTATAATAACAGATCATGCCTTTATCAAAAAAACATTATGTATACTTTCTATGTTTGTGTCTGTAGGTTGGACACTTTGGAAGAGAGGCACAGAAATGTGGCTATCCAATGGGAACAGCTTCAGCAGCGTGCTGTTAAATGAACCATCACAGAATGTGACAATGTTCAAACACAACATACTTGACAAAGAAGGAGTGCTTTTTACTTCTGTGTTTATGTCGATCAAATGCATTGAAATCTTGATGCCATCGTGCATCTCGAGTATCATTCTGTGCTTGTTTATCCGTATGTATGGTTTAATTCTAGGATATGGTTAGAATTCATGATTTATAAGGGTAGTACACTCCAGTTTTGAACAAGGATTCGATTGCTCAGATAGCACGAAAATATCTTCTTAAGAATTTTGCGGATGGGTAAAGAAGCACGATTGAGTTTTTTTTTCTTTTGCAGCACTTTTTATAATAAAACTAAATGAACGCTTTAAATTGATAGTCCTAGTCAGAACTTGTTCATTAGATATGATCACAGCTAATTCTTATACTTAATGTCAAAACCTTTTTCGTGGATGTATTGTTATTATTCATTGTTGTACTGAATATCAGTTTAATTAAATTTGGGGCGCAACGTCATCAATGTAGCCAGTTGTCCTCAGGCTTGTCCAAGTTATTACAAGTTATGCATGTCATTTTTTTGTTTATTTAATTCATTTAAGTCATATTGTGTACTTGCTCACTTAAACTGCCGTGGGCAGATGAGAGATTTTGATATGATTTATGTTAAGATGTGGTACATATAATGATGTGAGTCACAGCCTATCCACGTTGAGTTATGTTAAATAATGATGTCTGGTGAGCACCCAAAAGCTTTGATTTCCAATTCATTTATTGTCATTTTACATTTGACCACAAGACAAAAATCTGTAACTCTGAAAAAAATCAAGACATATCTTATTAAGACATGTAAACGCATACTATAAACAAAAATGCTGGGTTGTTATCAACCCATGGTTGAGTCAAAAATGAACAAACCCAACCAGTAGCTTAAATTAATGTAGAAAATATCCATATTTTACAACAGTTGGGTTTGTTCCTTTTTGATCTAACCATGGGTTGAAAATAACCCAGTATTTTTGAGATTGTAGATTTACAGTGTGTATGATGATCCAAGTGCTCATAATAGAATTGGCTTTAACTAAAATGATTACATAAAAAAACAAATATTACACAAACATTTATTATTATACAAAAATCTGCCCCAGTCATCTTTTTGCATGCTCTTCGTCTAATTCTAGCATTTCCCTAGAAGTGTGCTGAACTGCCAGTCTTTTTAAGGTAAAAGAGGAGGCAGAGCATCTGAGGGAAGTCATCAGAGAGTTATTAGTGTTCTCTAGCTCTAAGGTTACCATGTTACTGTTATGCCGTCGCCGCCTCTTGCCTCTACACAGTGGAATGGTGAAGAGACCGTAGATGATGGGGTCCAAACATGCATTTAACAACCCAAAGACAAAGAGCATGTGTGAGAGGGAGTGCGACACGGTTTCCTCCAGTCCAGCAGGATAGAACCAATACCAAAGACCAAGCATGTAGTAGGGTGTCCAACACACCGTGAATGACAGGACAATGACCACGCTCATCTTCAGTGTACGCATACGTGCCTTTGGGATGTTGTTCTTTGACCTGCGCAGCTGGACTCTGTTGGACAGCACTGGGTGTCACAAAGACAAAAAGAAGTAGCCTGATGGACTATATATTTTAAGGTCATGGTCGTCATTTTTATATTTTTAGAATCATACATCACGAGAATAAAAAAATGTCTCAATCATAACTTACAGTTGTCTTTCATTTTCTTAGAGATCTCAAACAGTATCCTGGTGTAGCAAGAGATCATGATGAGGAGGGGTATGAGGAAGAGAAAGGTGAAGGTGAGCATGTTGTAAAGAGTCTCCTGCCACCGTGAGCTAAAACTGCCGTGGGTTGTGCACTGGATGAACTGCTCGGGGAAATCAATCACCACCACGTGGAAAACGAACACCTGGAAAAGAGAGGACATTCCAAGCATAGATGTTAGGCTACATAATTACTGGTAGGTACCTATTAGTAGTTGATGTTGTGTATAAAGGAAAATACAATAAAATACATGACAGTTAAATCCTTTTGTCATTTACACAATTTTCAAACTTCTTTTCAAAACCGTATACCATTCTTTTTTTAAAGGAAGTGGAAAATTGAAAGAATATTGAGGCTGTTTTATAATGTTATTTTATCATGCGTTATAAAAGAGAATGAGGACTGCTGCCACATGTCATTTTGTTTAGTAATATGATATTGGGTGAGTCAAAATTGACAAAATGTTTTTTCTTGGGTGGAGTATAAGGCAATCATATTATGTAGGTAGATTTTGAGGTTCAACAATATTTTCCTTAATGTTTACTACTAATTTACAATATTTTTTATTTACTGTTGAATCAAAATATATAAAACAGTATGTGTTTAAAATATAGAGAAACAATAAATAGAGAATACAATTTATAAATAGAGTAGCGCGTTAACTGCAGTATTTGTTTGTAGCCTACTTTATGACAGTGTTGTTTTACCTGTGGTACGGACAACACGATACTCATGGTCCATGCCACGCTCAGCAGAACTTTATTTCTCCTCCTAGCTTGATTGATGGAAAGAGGATTTAGAATAGCAGCCTGTCGGTCCAAACTTATCACCACAGTCATGAAAGCGCACGAGTACATGGCCACGAGTTTGAGGAACATCAGTGATCGACACGCGACATCTCCCGCGAGCCACTGTACCGCTATATTCCACGCGGCATCCAGCGGCATGACCACAAACGTGACCAGTAAATCGGCAACAGCCAGATTGGTAATGATGACTCGGACGTGTGACTGTTTTCTGCGGTTGTGTTTGGCTGAGTAAAGCACGGCGAGGTTGCAGCAGGCAGACAGTGCGCACAGGATGAGGGTGACGGTGACTCGGACCTGAGCCGCGGTGGTGAAGCGCGGCAGGTGATGGTGATGGTGATTTTCTGTGTGGTTTGTGTTGCAGTTACTGGCATCAGAACTGCATGTGAAGTTCAGCAGAGAAGTGTCCTCGCTGTGATAGGTGGAGTTCATATTTAGTCCTAAAGATCACCAAAACAAGTCCGTACAGACTTGAAGAGACCTGAAATGCACTGAAGCTAAAAATGATTCTGAAAATGTGATTTTTTAAAATGAATTAATATATAAAAACAATTAGGCTGCCAAACATTTATTTTAAGAGTAAAACAATAATTACCTTAAAATGCTTCTTTTAAATGAACATGCCCAGTTTGTCACTCCAGAGATCTTCCGTCATTTTTGATAAGTTGCCCAGTTGAAAGTGAATCAAATGTTATGAGTATGAATCACATCTTCATCATAGAGGGGCGTGGCTTTTCTATGCGATTTTTTTATAATTTTTCTAGTGGTGTGTGTACCCACATCACCACCAAGATCAAAAAGGTTTTCTATTTTTAAATGTATAAAATATTCTTCTATTTTGCATTATCATTCTTTTTAATCATTTAAATGGGCTGCTATTAATATACCGGCACACTTTCTAAATAGTTTACATTGTGTTCTTTCCTGTAAAAGGAAACTGAAAAAAAACAGGATTGCTTATTTTAATAGGTTTTATGTTTAATAGGTTTAACAAAGCAAATTTGGATCCAAGTACCATACACATTGCGACCTGTTTAAAGGAACCTGTACATTACGAGGCTTAAGGTTAGTTTGATAGTGCATTTTTAAGACGGGGGAGTGCTTATTTGAGCTATAAACTTTACCAAAAAACTAGTAGAAATTAAGATGAGCTCCTTTGTTTGTTCAATCTAACTCTAAATTAGAACCCAAATACATCTGTATATTAAATTAAGTACTTAGTAAATAAGTATTATGTCTGGAGGCAACAAACACATGTAATGTCAAAGAGAATGGTCAGGAAGGTCACTGTGTCCCACAGAGGGACAAACTCAATCCTTGCTCTGAGCTCGGTAGTGCTACCAAATCCACTCTGAAAGCCTCATAGCCTGACCGTGGTTTAATTTCAGGGACAACAGAACAGAGAGCCTACATGATAATGTAAAATCGAAATCCTTTAATTTTATTAAACTGTTTCTGCACTTGTCATGTCTCAGACACAGATCTTTTAGTTTATTCATTTAAAATGTAAAGATGTTACAAAAAGGAAAAAAATCAGCATGTAAAACATTTTTCATTTATATGTATTGCCTTTTCATATAGATTGAAACAAAAAGATTGAAGATGATTTTGTAACTTTCTTTTTTATTGACAATTTGTTGCTAAAGTATGCATTACTTTATTATGGACATGCAGGTGGATTTAGTGAACTTGGATGTGCAGTTCTTCTTCACTTAACAATCATCTCAATAACACATAAAAAATGTTTTCAGATAATTGAAAAATGTGAGATTTATACGAAACATTTTATAATCAATTTTATACATAATACCAGCTAATTATATATTTAATATCATACGAATCAAAGTGATCGTTTTTACGCTTCTTCTGTTCCCCACCCTTTGAGAGGTAATGTGGATATGAAGAGTTTGGTTCCAAAATGAGATAACGCCGTTTTTAAAATTTCTCAAAAATCATGTTTTTTCATTGTGCATTCCAATTAATATCAATCAAACTGCAAATGGGTTGTTTTGATTTAAACCATGCTAATTGAAAAATAAGAAAAATAAAAACATGGAAACATAATAAGAAAGTAATCTCATAATCTCACCAAACTCTTCATATTTTTCTCAATAAAGACCAGTATCAGTGTGCTGTTGATTTTGCCCACTAGATGTCCCCCTTCACTTTTTTTATTTAAGACATACCGGTTGGGAGTCCTATGTCAAGGCACACTGAACTACGTTTCACCTTTATGTCCAGTTTAGTATATTGTTCAGGAGCTTGTAACTTTAGCTATTATTCCAATTTATTTTAATTATAGTGTAAAATGTATGAAAATCTGAAAGCAAATCAATGACAAAGTGACTAAAAAACCCCAATAAGAAAACTAAAGAGAACAGTGGTAAAGAAAACTACTATAGGAGGAGCCAAGACTCAGCTACAGGTTGATTTTCCCACACTAAGGGATGCAGGCTTTAGGTTGGAGATGAGATTTTATGCAAGTAATTTCAATTTTCTTCCATTAAAACTAAAGATACAAGGTAAAGTTCTTCCTTGTTTTCATCTCGATTTACTGCTCTTTTTGTCATCATTGCCGAGATAATTAAGCAAATTAAAGCAATTGATTTTGAATTCAGCTTCATAGCTTTAAACTATCAAAATGTTTTAGTAAAACAATATACTGTATATTTTACTTACAATTAGTACTGTAACATTCCTTAATATAGCACACAAGGAAAAATGTAAAATGGACCATGTATAAAGCATAGCATTTGGTTAAGTGCTACATTATTGTGTGTAATGTTTTTAGTAATTTTAATAATAGACCTAGACAACAAGGCATACAAAAAAGAAGTGATGCAAGCCTTAGAAAAAGAGAGGGATCTGTGATGCTATAATCGAGTACAGTCCTGTTTGGCTCAATATGAATCACTGTAAGGGCCCAGTAGAGCCATAGACAGATGGGAAAACACAAGGAGTGGTGAGTCTTGCTCTGTAGGGCGGATAAAAAAACAACTAGTCAATACTCTCTCTCTCTCTCCCTCTCTATCTCTGTGTGTGTGTGTGTGTGTGTGTGTGTGTGCACGTAAATCAACTCTGCCTCTAAAGACAGTCTGAGATATACTGTTATGCTATTGCTGAGTCCATTCTTTAGGCAGCAGTAAATTGTCTTTGCTTCAGAGTATTGAAACCCAAAGACCTTCAGTGCAAAACTAGTGATTACCTGCAATCACACTCACTGTGAATATAGACACATTAAATGAGCACTGCATGATGCAGTCAACAGTGTTATCTTTTGTGAGTTACTCAAAATGAACACAGAAAGTATCCTTTAGTAAATTTAAACATGTATACTGTATACTGGAACAGTGGCTTAAATTAATGGAAAATTCTGTACTGATACATTTTTACCAATAGGCAAGATTCAGAAAAATGTAACTGTTGCATTATACTGTTGTCAAGAACACAATAAAAGATAGAGACAACACCATTGCACATCCTGAAATTAATATAGGCCTGTATGATCTTTTGGTCAGCAGCAGCTCAACTATCTCTAGTTTGGCGCATTGCTCTCAGCAGGACACAGTGAGTGTTATTTTTAGTCTTGTAATACAATTCACTTTGGCATTTCACAAACAACTGCTCGGTGCTCTCCAATTTAAACATTTGAGTTCAGCAGTGCAACCCACTTTTTTTAGATTAAGGAATTTTCAAATAATCGACAAATTGAGAAGACAATGACGAGAATGAGGTTATTACAGGTTAATATGGTGAGGTGAATTAAGAATGAGGTTATTAATTATTTGAGATAATTAAAAAATACACTGATGTCCCACTGTTGCTGAACTGAACAAACCATGCATTCCTAAAGGGATAGTTCACTCAAAAATAAAAATCTGTCATCGTTTACTCAGTCTTTCTGCAGAACGCAAAAGAAAATATTTTGAAGAATGTTGGCAACCAAAGCATTCACTTATAAATGCCTCATTCATTAATTCACTTGCATTGGTTTTGTGTCTTTAATGCAAGTGAATGGGTACCGTCATTGTTTGGTTACCAACGTTCTTCAAAATATCTTCTAGATACTTCTATGTTCTAGATTGTTGCGATTAATATATGTTCTGCTATTTATAATTCCAATGTTATTGTATGTGATGTCTTAATACATTTTATTATGAATGTCAACAACTGTAACATATTTATCTGAAAGAACCAATTTTGATTAGAACGGTTTGAATATGAGCAGGACGGGGGGACGCTGAATGAAAACAGATTGTCATTCTACAAACATGCGACCTTGTGAAAATAAAGACTATTCTTGAAACCGCCTAGACCTCACTCATTTTACAGCCCTGGTTACGGCCATGTATACAATTATATGCTGTTATCCAACCAGCCAGCCAGCCGTCCAGTGGGAGGGGGATGATCTTAGGACAGAAGTAGAGAGTAAAGGAGAGAGAGAGGTCATCATTTGGTGCAGACTGTGGTGGTCGCGCAACGCACGTTACACGCAGACCTGAGCCCCTTTCACCGGCAAACTCTCACCGCCAATGAAGAGCAACGGACGGCTGTGACAGCCTCACGTATTTGATCGCATCGCCGTTTCCGTGTGTCGGTGATGTTCACGGTTATTAATAGGCTGCCGTGGCTTACCGACGGTGTCTACGGACCATTCAGATGCAGAGATCTAAATGCGTAGTCGAAGCTGGCGATACCAAACGGCAGCTAGAGAAATCATTTCGTGCGACTCGATCCCAACGCATCTCATCCTCACCGGACCGGAACCGGAGGCGAAGTTAACGGACCCGTGCACGTCTCGCTGAGGATCCATCTGAGCACTCGTCCTCAATGGTCACTTTCTGTCCGAGCTTTGCTGCAGTCCGCATCGGAGGATGCAGGTGAAACACTCGATGTTCGCGGAGGGAAGCACGCCAGACACTGAGCCAGACGAGTACCAGAAGAAGACATCGTGCTTCTCCAACATTAAAATATTCCTCGTTTCGGAATGTGCCTTAATGTTGGCGCAGGGCACTGTAGGAGCATATCTGGTGAGTTAAAACACGCAGTTTATGCTATACCGTAATGACATTGAACCCGGTATGCACAAACTGCGATTTTGCCTCTAATGCAAGATAAACAGCATCATGAGGTGGCGTTTCTTCTCGCGCGCGGTATTGCGACTGCTTTATTTCCACATGATTTAGAGGCGGTGTGATGGGAAACGATCATCAGTCCAGTGAATGGCCCAGTGGTCAAGGATAAACAGATTATCGTATTTGGTCGTTGGGCCACCGAGCCACGTAATCTTGTAAAATCAGATGCCAGGATGGTCAGTCCTTCACGTTCAGCACGAGCTGGACAGCAGAACGCATATGCATGCGCAGTTACATCATTACACGAGCGCATCTGCTCTGTAGGGTTTAGAGTAAGGTGAAGTCATTGATATGATGTCTCTAGGGATTTTTTTATTATTACGCCTTGGTTTGAATAAAAGGTCGTGGCCTGGACGGGACGTTTTATTGCCTGGAAACATGCCTGCCATTTGCACAGTATGCAGCATCACGAGGACACAATGAAATAAATCCATTTTGTTATCAATCTGCAAGCCATTAAAGCTCACAAATTAAAATATTTAAAGTTAAAAAGATATGTTTTTGATGCTGTAAAAGTGGCGCTTAACAGAGGTTGTCCTGGATGTTACTACTCGCAAAACATTTTTGCAGACTTTTGTGTCAATTTATAAGCACAACAGATAACTGTCCTGCTCTTTATGTTTTAGGTCAGTGTCCTCACCACCCTAGAGCGACGCTTCAACTTGCAGAGCGCTGATGTGGGTGTGATTGCCAGCAGCTTTGAGATTGGCAACCTTGCCCTCATCCTATTCGTCAGCTACTTTGGGGCCAGAGCCCATCGACCACGGCTGATAGGTTGTGGGGGGATCGTAATGGCGTTGGGAGCCCTCCTGTCAGCGCTACCAGAGTTTTTGACCCACCAGTATGAATATCAGTCTGGAGAGTCACGACCTATAGGACAGGGAAGGGATGTGTGCTCCAATTCTAGTCGACCGGGACTGTCCGATCCTAGTTACTTCTGTGGGAATAGAACCAATACCAACATGATGTATCTGATGCTGATCGGAGCTCAGATGCTTCTGGGAGTCGGGGCAACACCTCTTCAGCCGCTGGGTGTGTCATACATTGATGATCACGTCAGGCGAGAAGACTCGTCCCTTTATATTGGTGAGAATGACTTGTTTTTATCCTTTTGTGTTACAGTATGGGACCCCCAGAATCATCAGGAAAAGTTCATTAAGTTTTTATCAACATCAAGCAAAAACATATATATTTTAACTCACCATATATTCACCAAAATGGACATATTATGATGATAAAAGCAAGAGGTGTGATGGCCTAAAGAGTTTCAGTTTGTCACCACAGTTACCTGAAAAAAGCTAATTTTATATCTCAGTGCATTCTAGGACTAAATTTGCTATTTATTTTAAATTTAAAGTGTTAAAATTTAAGACAATTAGAAGTTCAAAATAGTCTGAAGTAGAAGGGATACTTCGGCCAAAAACAAAAATTCTGCATAATTTATTCCCCATAATATCATTTAAAACATGTGAATGACTCTTTCTTCTGTGAAACACAAAAAATATATATTTAAAAATATATATTTTTTAAATGTCTTAGTTGTTATGTCACCATACAATGGACGTCAACGGGACCAAATGTTGTTTGGTTACCAGCATTCTTCAAAATATCTTCTGTTGTGTTCTGCACAGGTTTGGACTAACACAATGGTGAATAATTGATGAAATAAATATGTTTGTGTGGACTATCCCTTTAAATGGCACGACTTGAACCCTTGGTGAAGTGTTTGCAAATGTAGGGGTCAGGACGTGGAAATAGAAGACAGCACTGTTGTCGTTTTAGTGCATATCATGTAGCAGTGCCGCCAATGTCCTGCCAGTTTCAGCAAATTACAGCACTTTTTATTATTAATCATTTACAATCCGCTGCTCTTTACTGCTGTCCTGATGGACTCCCTGGCAGACTTCTGAATGAATGTACACACATCATTTAAAAAGGGAAGCTCTGTACAGTAGCTGGGATTGTATATGGCCCAAGTATTGGGTTTAAATCCACGGCTTTAGTTTAGATACTGTCTTCATCTCCTGTTGCTATGTTGTTAAGGGGTAAACAAGATACAATGATGGCCTTCAGTGCCTGTTATTACTCATGTGAAGCTAATGTGTCCTGGCTGCTCTGTCATCCCTCAGGCAGCTCACTTTCTCTCTCTTTCTCCATTTCTTCTTCTCATTCTCTCTCTCTATCGCTACGACAACAGTTGACTACACCAGTCATTTTCAAACTTGTTCCTGGTGACCCACTGCTCTGCACATTTAGCATGTCTCCCTTATCTAACACACCTGACTTAAATCATCAGATTGTTAAGGGAGAGATCCATGAACTGAAGTAAGCATACAAGTTAAGGGAGACGTACAAAATGTGCAGAGCCGTGGGTCCCCAGGACCAGGATTGAAACCACTGGTCTACACCACATCTGATGCAAACTCGGAATCGCTCTAAACCCAAAATGTATTAATGGGTTGGTTACGTCTCCCAAAAATATCCATTTCAAATATGCATGAGATTATTTTATATGTGGAACACAATAGGAGACATTTTGAAGAATATTGACCTTGATTTTTTATTTCATGATATAAAGTGGTGACTGGGGCTGCCAGTCCATAACATTCTATTTTGTGTTTCGCAGAGAAAAAAAAATGAGTTTGGAACAACATAACTATAATACAGTGTGTATTAAGAGTAAAGTACAACTTTACAATTTCATTTTAAATCATTGTATGCGTGCACATTTCACAGCATTCCTGCTATCTTCAATTCTCTGCAGCGTGTATGACATCTCTAGCACAGCGCCGACATGTCTGTCTACAGACATTAATGTCTGGAAAACTTGCACGCTTCTTTCAAGATTGTCTTTCTCTGTCTCTTTTCTGTTGGTTACTCATTTCTAACCTTCAAAACCTATTGTGTTTAGATTTTTTTAAGTGGAGTAAGGACAAAGGATTTGAGTTATCCTGAATCTCCATTTATAAAACCCAGGATTATATTCTCTTTTTATCGGTGTGTGGAATACATGATATAATACGCATAAGAAATTTCAAGATCAGACAGCAGAAATAAAATTAAAGGTCATAGTTACTGACCCTCGGGCCTTGGGTCACAGAGAGTTTGCCCCCGTGAGCACTGTTTTACATTTATTGACAGATACTTTTATTAAAAACAACTTACAGCATATTTGGGGTATTTATTTTAATGAAGCCATTTTGTTCCCTGGGAATCAAACCTCTGACCTTTGCATTGTTAGCTCAATGCTGTACCAGTTAGGTGACAGGAACACCTGTTTTATGTCATGGGGTGAATATTTATCCACTCATGGAGCATTCAGTTCATTCAGCATCAGCATGTGGCTGTTTGTGTTTAGTAAGTATTCAGTGTTCTTTGATTATGCTGTGCTTCTTCTCTGTCTGGACAAATAATTACTCGCTGAGGGATAAAGAAGCTCATAGTACCATCTGTACAAATGTGTGCACTATCTGTGAGCTTTAAAAACATTTTGGTATTAGCATAAGGTATAATCTATGTGTGTTTATCAGGTTTAATGCAACAAACACATTAGGGGCCAGTTGTTGTGCCAAAATGGTATCGGTATATAAGCAAGTTAAAATGATAGTTAGCCCAAAAATGAAAATTCTGTCATCCTTTACTCACCCTCTTGTCATTTCAAGCCTGTATCCCTTTCTTCCGCGGAACACAAAAGAAGAATGTTGAAATGTTAAGAATATTTTTGGGTGAACTATCACTTACAAGTATATTTTCCACACTAAAAGCTACTTTATTATCCATATAACCCGAATTAATGCTTTTTCATACAGAATATTCAAGGTTATTTACAGGTTAATCTCAATTTAATTTTGGCATAATGTTGATTACCACAAAAAGTATTTAGAATCCTCTTCCGTTTTTTATTCAAAAAGTTTACGTTGAAGTACTTACAACGGAAGTGAAGAGGCAAAGTTTGTTTATGCTAAAAATAATTTTGATCGAATGATAATTTGCTTTTTTATTTATTTAAATTTAAACTCATAGTTCACCAAAAAATAAAAATTCTGTTATCATTTATTAACCTTCATATCGTTTCTGTATATGACTCTTTCTTTTGTGAAACACAACCTGTTTTGTGTCATAGTGGCATAGTGCAAGTGAAATGTTTGTGGGACTACAAGTAAATACTTTTCAGGCTGTTTTACGAAATCTTATGTACTGTATTCATTTATCTGTCGGCTTAATGAGTCAAAAAAATAAATTATTGAGGGCCTAACTAATATAAGTAAAATAAAGTTCTACACGGTATCAGTCCAGGCTGTGGAGGCATTTTGTGCTATATGTAATTTGTTTGTTTGTACTTTTTTTAATTGGACTTCGAGTCTGTAATAAAAGTGATGATGGTGATGATGATGTCAATACAATGGAAATCAATGCATTCCAGTGTTGTTTGGCTACCAAACCTCTTAAAAATATCTTCATTTGTATTCCACAGAAGAAAGTCAGTCAAACATAATATGTTAAAGAAATTTTATTTAAAATTTTCTGGGGTGTAAAATGACAACAGATGCACGAATGAAAACAATCTTGCATAACCATTTTATTCTGTTGCATTACAGGTATCTTATTCTCAACATTGGTCTTTGGACCAGCGTGTGGTTTCATTTTAGGCTCTCTCTGCACCAAAGTTTATGTTGATGCAGCCTTCATTGACACATGTGAGTATCAAACTGAAAAATGACGAGAACAAAGAAGTTTGCGATTTTTTTAAATGAGTCCAGTCACCACTCCTGCAAAGTGGCAGAAGCATTAGTCTGGCTTGTTATGATTAATCACCTGTGTTTGCGTGTTTGTAAGTCACTTTGGATAAAAGCATCTGCTAAGTGAATAAACATAATGGAATGTAATAGAACACCATACCTTAATCATTTCTCATCGCATCTCTGTTCACTCATAACAGCCACGCTGGACATTACTCCCGACGACCCGCGCTGGATCGGCGCCTGGTGGGGTGGCTTTATCATCTGTGGCCTTTTCCTCTTCGTCTCCTCGTTTTTCATGTTTGGCTTCCCGCAGTCGCTGAACGAGCCTGGGGAAGATCCAAGGGGTGAGAGTGAACAGGCCATGCTGCCCGCCGAGCTGGTGCAGGAATATGAAGGAGTCAAAACCTCAGATGGCCCCGAGATCAACTCTGGCCTCACCTGCTGCCAGCACCTGCAGGGTGAGAGAGAGGACGAGAGAAAAAAATGCACAGATGCTTTTAAGAATAAATTAATCTGAAGATCAAAGCACATTACAGCATTCTCTGTAATGTTTATCTTCTCTAAAAATGCCATTTTCTTCACATTAGCCGTCTAATTTTAGTCTCATTTCCCATTAGTTATCCCTAAGGTGACTAAGCATCTGCTGTCCAACCCGGTTTTCACCTGTGTCATTCTTGCGGCCTGTATGGAAATCGGTGTGGTGGCTGGATTTGCTGCCTTTCTGGGGAAATATCTCGAACAGCAGTTCAACCTCTCAACCTCCTCCGCCAATCAGCTTCTAGGTATACAAATAAAAATGCCTTGCTTTTTTAAAACGCACATGATCAAATCAATATAAGCTGTGTCATGTACTTCCATATTGTGACATCATATCAACTGATTAAAAGCTGCATGTTTTTGATGGTGTTTTTAGGGATGACAGCAATCCCCTGTGCTTGTTTGGGTATTTTTCTGGGAGGGCTCCTGGTGAAAAAGTTGGATCTGTCAGCGTTAGGGGCTATCCGCCTCTCAATGATAGTGAATATCATCTCTACTGCCTGCTACGTCTCCTTCCTTTTCCTTGGCTGTGATACGGGCCCAGTCGCCGGGGTTACTGTTGCCTATGGCAACGAGTGAGTAGAGCGCTTCAACATAAAAGTCTCACACAGATTTACAATCACAGTGATGGTCTACAAGAAATAAATAAAAGCACAATCACTTATGGCATAAAGACGAGTGTGTTCACAAGATAAGATGTTTATTTATGGTGTTTATTTCATGTTCATTTTAATTATCAAGTTTAACTATAAACATTTTTGTTGTGCCTTTGTTAGTTTATTATTTATTCATAAATGTTTAACATTTCCATTAATTCATTTTTATTTCAGTTATAGTTTTGGTTTATTTTTTATTTATTTCTATTCAATAATTTTCTTGCTTAATTAATTTAACCCAACATTTCTAATTTCCATTTGTTTTACAAATAATATTTAGGCATATTTTAGTTTATTTACATTAGCAGAAATATTTATAGATAGTTTTAGTTTAGTAAACTAAGATAGCTGCTCGCGAGTCATGGTGAGGCTCTTAATTATATTTAATTGAAAAAACTTTTTTCACAGTTGTTTTTCTTACATTTGTTGATATACAGCAAGTGTATTCTGTAAAGAGCTACAAAATTAACACTTTTTTAGATCTAGAGAAATCACTTTACTGGGGTCTTTTACTCTGAAGAAAAAACTGTAAAACACTTTACAGAATATCTCAGTTTGCTCTCCTGTAATCTCATCATTGTCTAGGTGAAACAATTGCCATAATACAAAGCTTTCATCTATGAATTCTTCTTTCCTATGGGTCACTTTTCTCCATTTAGGAGTCTGGGGTCATGGGAGCGGGGCGAGGCTGAGTGTGTGTCGGGTTGTAATTGTTACACATCTTATCTAAGCCCCGTCTGCGGCTCCAACGGCATCACCTACCTCTCAGCCTGTCTGGCTGGCTGCACTAGATCCGTGAGTTTCCACTCACATTCATTCATAGACAGAATTATTCCTGCATTGAAACACTCGCCACTTCATACAGATCAATATACACAGAGAGACATCAGCTTAAATGGTCATAGTGGTAAGACTTCTTCTAGAGTTCAATTCCTTGTTAATTAGGAATACTTTCAGATACATTAGACCCCGTTATCTCAACTCTTATGACTTTTTTTGCCTGACTGGATGCCTGGAAATCATCAGTGTGCACTTGAGAATAAGACTCATCATGAACTATCCCCTCAGCTCTGCATTTTTCTCTTTCTCAGAATCTGACAGGATGTAAGTGCATCAGCCATCCAGATGGGCCGGGCACAGTTTCACCAGGAAAGTGTCCCAGCCCCGGCTGTCAGCAGGCCTTCCTCACGTTTCTTGCAGTCGTGTGCGCGTGCAGCATGATCGGAGCCATGGCCCAGACTCCATCCGTCATCATTCTGATCAGGTAATGCTGCTGCTGACCCCCTTCAGGCCTCTTGTATTATCGCCATTAACACTTGTAGGTCATTTTAAGTACATGTCACAGGTTTTGTCGTCTTAATCCATCCTGATCACTTTGAAAAGTTTTTAAACTCCTACATTAGTACTAAACTAAGTGTTGTTGTTGCCTGTAGAACCGTAAGCCCAGAGCTGAAGTCATATGCTCTAGGAGTTCTCTTTCTGCTGCTCCGGTTGTTAGGTAAGATATTGTCATAATAAGCAAGATTTATGGTGTTCCTGCTGGTATTAGTTAGTGCTATTTTTTCAGCCTGTATTTAAAGTAATAACTTAATATTGATATGCTTAAATTGCATATGTAACTTTATATAACTTATACATTTGTTTTAGATTTTTTTTGCATTTAGTTTGTCAAGCACATTGAATACACTGGTGATGTTTTATTTATATTTTGTGCAATTTTCCTATTTGAATTTTGTGCCATTTTTATTTGAATTTTGTTCATTTTTATTTTGTGCATTACATTTATCGATGTGCATTTGAGATAAGACATACAGCGTCATACAGTGCATACAGTGGCATCCGTTGGGACCTTAGATTTTCCCCGAATCCTTTCAGGTTTCATTCCCCCACCTCTGATCTTTGGCATTGGGATCGACTCCACCTGCCTACTGTGGAGCTCCGTGTGCGGCACAAAGGGAGCCTGCATGCTTTACGACAACATCTCGTACCGCTACCTTTACGTCAGCATCGCCATTGTCCTCAAATCCAGCGCCTTCATTCTCTACGCTGTCACTTGGCAGTGCCTGCGTCAGAATTACTCCAAGTACATTAAAAACAGTGAGGATTACCTGACACCAAGCCAACTGTTCGCCTCCAACCTCACGCTGGACAACCTGGGCAAGGACATCGCACAGAACCCTTCCAATCGTTCCAAGTTCATTTACAACCTAGATGACCACGCCTGGAGTGAGAACATGGAGTCAGCCATATAGTCCCGCCCCAAAGATGGCCAGATGGCCCATATGCACATGCTAATTTAGTCTCATTAATGCATTTATTCAAAAGAGAGTTCACGTTTCCGCACATTTTCCGCTGCCTGGGGGAAACCGGCACTCTTACAGCGTATCCAGGGTTTATTTTAACTAAATGGAGCCAAATGAATTTGACTGTTACTGTAGTCAGGAGTTAGAGCTATACAGTATATGCTGGATTTATGATATATGGAGGTGAAATACATCTGTAATGTTAGGGAACGTATTAGGTTGCAGTTCAAAAACTCAACAATTAATCTTCCGTAGGTCAAAACTAGCCCCAAATTACACACAAGCACCTTTTTTAGGTTTCATTTTGGATGGTCTTTTTAGTATTTTTTAAAAAATGTATAAAGAATACAAGTTCTATGAATATTAGCTAATGTTTACTTGAATATTGTGAGGCATTTATGTATATTTTTACAGAGGGTTCTGTGGAAAACCAGGAAACTTAGAAAGCTTGATGTTATTATTAATACTCAGTCTCAGTTGTACAGGTACTAGACTATAAGAGACATATAGATACAGTGCAGAGTTCACGTCATATAATCAAATAATCAATTTAAATAGTGAACATTTAAGGGCCGCGTCTATAAAAATGTATTGCTTGAATAGGCAAAGGTTATCAATTAGTTTTGCTTCTTTATTTGTCACCTGCAGTGGTCCTGAGCAACATCTAAAGCAACATGAAACATTTGTTAGTTGTGGCAATCAAGCAGTGGACACTGAAGCAATGAAGGTTGGATTTATTTAAATGCATGCAGGTATTGCATGTTGATGCATCAGAGTAGGTGCATGGGAATTTTACGAGATAAGAGAGGGCAGACGTTTTTCTTCTACACTCCAGCATTCTCTTAAGTGCTATTTTATGCTGTTACTCTGCATTATGTATAAGCAATGCAATTACAGCGCCATACGTCATCTATGAGTTTGAGACCAAATGTAAGGATTAACGGTTTTAAAACTGAAGGTTTTTGCTACTCGTCTCCTCTTTATCATGAGCGACTGAAACATTAAAATCCCAGTCAAAACGCAGAATCATAAAAGTTACATAATAAAGATTGCTTTCAAGTTAATCCAGTTACTTTGTACATTTTTCTATGACATTGGACCTAAGAATTTGTTTCATATACTTATTATTTTTATGAGTTTTTAAAAAATAAATAAAAAATAAAATAAAAAAGGACTGGAATGGAATGGAATGGAAGACATGGAATGGAAGATATGTGGTGATATGACGATGCTAAATGCTTTTTACAGAGGAAATGACATTAAGTTTCTGCTGCTTTTTAAGGATGGTTTACTGAATGCGAGTACACTGAGGAGACCCAGTGAGGGAAAACCCAAATCCATTATCACTCTTCATGTAAATGGCCTCCCAAGCACATTATTTCAATGCACTGCAATATACAGAGATGCTTGATCGCTTGAATGTTGAGACCGGTGTCAATACAAATGGGATGATACAAGAATGATGTCATTGTTTATATAATCATTCCTCTCTAGAGATAATTCATTGCCGTTTAAGTGCCAAAGTGATGCCATTTAAGTGTTCTA
Source organism: Triplophysa siluroides (assembly GCA_006030095.1). NCBI lineage: Eukaryota > Metazoa > Chordata > Actinopteri > Cypriniformes > Nemacheilidae > Triplophysa > Triplophysa siluroides. Next base: position 1,417,906 of record VCII01000702.1, read on the forward strand.
GAGTTCTCTTCGAGAGGCAGTTTTTCATAATGCTGGAACTGTATATGACTGCAAGATGCTTTACTGTATTGTATGTAGACATATGTGATATCTTAAGCAGCCATTACACCTTGTACATAGTAAAATTCAAGTCTGTTCTCTCCAGAATGTAGAACATAGCGATGCTTAGGCTTTTACAGGTAATGTTACTTAAAAGTCTTAACTTTGGACGAAGTCAAAATATATATATATTATTGTTAAATGCAGGGGGAGATTATGTTATGCTTACAGAAGAATGTTGTGGTATATTTTTCTACCCATGTCTGTATTCTGAAGCTTACGTGTAACGACCATAAAAGGTGTATACGTTTAAAAAAAATTACACTAACAACTATCTGCACTACAAATATTGTCCTTGTATTTTTTTTCAGAAATGCTTATATCTATAAAGAGCATTATGAGAGAATTATGGTACGTAACCGTGTACCTTTTGAAGAGCAGTGTCACTGCCATTTACAAGCAACAAATTTTGCATCATATCTTAAACTTGTATCACACCATGCATGTGTTGCTAAAAATGCAGACTTATGCATTTTTCGCTGAAGGTGTTGATCTGTAACCATCACATACATATTACACATCGCACTGATTCCATCAAAGCCAATATCCTAGAAAACTCAACATATTGTGTCTGGTTCAAAATAACATAAGATCTCAACTTTCTGAATGTTCGAATTAACGCAGGAAATTTGCAGGAAAGTTTGGATCTAAATAGATAAGCCATTTTCTGGAATATTTTTTTTTAAGTGTGCATTCTAACGAATACGTATTCAGTTATACAAATGTTATATGCTTATTGTTTAACTACATAATAGTATGTCTGTTTTAAATGACCGGATTTATCATCTCGGATCTTAATCACATTGTATTTATATCTATATACACGGTTAAAAAGAATGAAGGGAACACTTGATCATTACAGCATAACACCAAGTCAGTTAACCTTAAGGAATATCCATCATTTTGGTAAGGAAGCATAAGTGATTGTGAACATTTTTACTTGTTTTGGTTTACATGAAAGTGACAACAGGAACACTTGGAGAGGCAACAGCAAGGGTGGTCTGGGGAGATCCATCCTTAGAGGGTATTGCATACCTCCAGGTGCCATGATGTATCGGGATAAAATCCTCAGATCGATTATCTGATCTTATGCTGGTTCAGTGCAGACCACTCCTGGTGCATGATAACGCTTGGCCTTATGTGACCAGAGTCTGTAGGCAGTTTCTAGATGATGAAGGCATTGATGCCATTGACTGGCCCTCACGTCGCCCGGACCTTAATCCAGTTGAGAATCTCTGAGATTTCCTGCATCTGAAGCCGTCAAGTGTTTATGATTTTGGCTTTCATTGACCAGTCACATTTTGTTCTCACAACATTATGCAAAGTATAGAATTGAAGAGTTTTAGCTTGAATATTTCGTGCATTGAGATCTAAGACAGTGTGATTCAAGTGTACAAAAATTTTAGCAGTATATACACACAGTACATAATGATTATCTACAAACTTTTGGTCAAGCCCAAATAAGTAAATTATACAACATTCAATTTGAATGTTACTATTTTTATATGAAAAGACTGAATTTATTATTGACAGTGTTTAGGAAAACATTCCAAAAGTGTAACTGTTAAGAAAGAAATTACATTTTAGCCACTAAGAAAAGAGTGTGAAAAACCTACACAAATACTTCAAAGTGTGCTTGTCCATGAGCACACACATACAAGTGCCAAGTGAATTGTCAATTCAGTCAAGTGCAGTCATGGAGCTCAGTATTTGACTCATTATGGACACATTCTGAGCTTTGTGTTGAAACAGAAATCCATCTGTGTGTCAGTAGTCCAGTGGGGCCATAAGTAGTTGTAGCTCTTTAAAAGTGCTGCCATGACGACCGACTTGCTCTGCCCGGTTCTTCACCACATTACTAAGGTTCTTTAGCTGCTTATAGCAAGCTTTACATTTCTGATGCCTGAAAGAAAAAATGTAAACATTCTTATTCTCACAAATTGCTTATACCTCAACCAATATCTGCCTAATAAAAAAAACATTTAAGGGAGGGATTAAAGAATTTCAGGCACTAACCTCTCCTCTCGTGTAATGTCCACCCCTACAGAAGGAGGGGCAGTCAGTGTGTCCGAGATCAACGGCCAAAAACGCTTAAGAATCAGCTTCAAAGAGGTACAACCAGTCTGCACGTAACTACAGAAGACAAGGAGCATGTGTTAGTCTATCCTTCCGGATGTAGATAACGATAGAAAGCTGTATCTGAAAACCGAGTGAACCAACTCACTCTCTACATGGCCTGCAATATACATAAATGGAACACGTTTTGAAATCAGCTGATTTGAAATGCTCTTCATGAGCAGAAAAGTCATTAAGAGCCACTCAAATGCTCCTCGTAAGTTACACAAGAAAAATCTAACAGCAAGATACATAATCATGCACAAGAACATACAGAACTGGTTAATATAATAATAATTCCAAACCACTTTCATGTCAGACTTTGGCTAAAGCATTTTAGAACAGCGTTCCAGAAGGTGTACGAGGAGACCGAGCACATTCATTGAGGAAAGGCACAATCATTTTTGGATGCGTATCGAGATTTTTTTCAGTAAATGTGTTTCTATCATATTTAATTGCGCATATCTTGTCGGATCAAAAATAACCACCTAATGCATCGGTATAGCCCGAATGTCATCCATGTGCAGCTTTTATTTGTTGAGCCCTGTGCTTGGCGGGCACCTCATAAAGTTTGCAGGGGCTACCAAGTGCCCGCAGGCACCACGTTGGGAGACCACTGGCCTAAAGGATGTTTACAGCTTACCTTTCATACTTGCTCTGCAGCAATTCCTCAATCTGTGGTAGGATAGAGGTGCACAGGTCCAACTTCCACAGAGATCTAAACAGATAAGTTTATTTCCAATAAAATGACATCAACTGGCACAGAGACATTCAATTAGATTAAATAAAGTATCACGTCACACTTACGGTTTAAGATTAATTATATTAAGGATGTCCACCACAATAGAGAGGTCATTCATAGAAACAGCAGAATCCAGGGAGGTCTGTGCAACATTAAAGGGAGTTTTTAGTTTCCCATAGAATATAAGTTAATACAACAGCCTTTAATAATAACCCATTACGGTATTTACAACATTTTAGATCATCAGCAGTAACGTATCTTTCCACCGGTAACAGATCTCTCATATAGATCCATCTGTTCTGAGGTTTATCAATGCTCATCAGCTTGAGTGCTGTTGCAGTTACCTTAACATCGCCACTGGCCCAGACTGAGCGTACTGTGTCCAGGTTTTTGTATCGACTGGTCAGCATTACGCACATGGTGTCATGCCCCTTCCTGATCTGTGCTAATGCCTCTTCATCTCCCATCACACTGGCTTTACTGTTTCGTGCATGCTATTAAACAGAAAAAGAACAAGAATGAGCCGAGTGTGTGTGCAGACATATTTATAAAGATTTTAAGATATCTGCCTAGCCAATGTAGCTGTATAATGCTAATATGTATTGTAATTTTTCTGGCGTGCTATTCATTGCATAGAACAAAAACAAATAAACATTTAAATGCACGGAGTTGGCAGCAAGAATAATGCTTTGTTCATTTTAAGTGGGAATAAAAAAACATTAAAATCTCAGGAGTTGGCATCTCATAATTCAAGTTATTCTGACATAAATAAATGCAGCATACGCAATGTTCATCAAACCTTTATAAGAAAACATTAACGCTCAGCCATTTAACTCACAGAAAGGAAGTCCCCGGCATTAAGGCCAATGGGCTCATTGCGTGTTGACAGGATGATTCCTGGTGCGGGTTTAGGTTTGGTGATGGTAACCACAGGACGAGATGGAGAGGGCACAGATGTGGTAACCACGGGACGTGCAGCAGTTATTACAGTAGGTTCGACTCTTTGAACTGGAGTAGAGGAGGTGATGGGAGCTTTTAACTGTCCTGCCTAAAAAACATAACAGTCACATCATTCAATTTTCTTTATTCTTGATGGAGCCAAGTTAAAACAAAAAGAAATATTCGGAAGATTTACTCGGTCTATAACTGGAGTTACGATCTTGACTGCAGATCCGGGCTTCTCTAGTACGCTCTCAGAAAAAGAATGCTCTAGGGGTGCTGGGAAAGGTTCCGTCTTTTTTGGAGGTGTCCGTGCTACACGAACATAATAGACAGCCCCAAAGAGAAATAAATAAAAGACAGAACATATACAGTAGCACAATAAAAAGGCTATAACCAAATTGTAAAGATTTAACAATTTCTATGACTACGAGATGGAAAGAGATAGAAAATGTGTCTTACAGATGACACTCCTAGGCTGAAAAATTTCTTTGAAATCCTCATGGTTGGTGATTTCTGCACTGCTCTCTTTATCGTCTTTCTCATCCTCACTACTGGGACTTCTTCGCTCACCTTCGGGACTACGGCGATCGGCCTCTGAACTCTGCTTCATCCTACACAAACAAAAGAGGTCATTAAAACTAAAGTGCCACCAATGTTTCAACCAAATTAACCTTCTCCATCACTCCAAACAGATTGCAACTTCAAATTTACAACATTTCTCCCTTAAATTATAATAATAATTTCTCATTTTAAAACATTACTAAAAATGGTGACAGAGAAAAACTAACTCTTGCCCAGAGCAGGATGTAGTTGGTCGCTCATAATTTCTGCGAAGCGTAGTTCCCAGTGCAGATCTGGGCACTGGAATCGGCTTGTCCTGAATCAGCCCTTGAATCACAGATCCGGACTTCTTAACTCGGTTTAGATCCACAACATACCAGCTCACATTAGTTTGACTGTACGACACTGCAATCTATTTAGAAAACAGAAGACAGAGCGAAACAGTTAATAGCTTTGATCAGTCTTTCATTTGTTCATTTTCTCCGGAAGTGTTTTTGGTCAGATGGCCCCTGTACATGTCTTCAGAGATCAGAGTGGAAATGGTCACAACGGAGCCTCTCCCACCAAACAGGTTTTATAATCATCCCAGAAAATATATGAGAATGAATAGTTCATGTAAGATTTAGTGAAAGTATCACAAACCATTTGGTTATTGCTGATGGCCAGATCAGCCAATTTGCCCCAGCCTACATGAACCACATCAAAGCAGCGGTCCGGCTCCCAACCGTACACTCGTAGCGTGTTCTCAGAGCCGCTGTACAAGCAGCTGCCGTCAGGATTAAACAATATACTTCTGCAAACAAAGAGAACAGAGACTTCAGATGGGCTCATGCATTGAACACCAAAGAAGAAAAACAAACATTTTCAGATTGCGAAACCACCTCACAGCTCCCGTCTCGGCCTCTGAAGAGCCAATCATGTTAAACTTCTCCAGGTCCCAAAGCTTTACGCTCCTACAGCAAATGTACACAGAATTCCACACATGTAAACATGTGGGGTTAAAAAAAAAACTGACCTCAAAAATATTATGACCGGCATTTTCTATACATAAATGACTAGCTAGACAAAAGTCCTAATAGACAGAAACACAATTCTGAGTGAATTCATCAGTACCGATCTGCACTCCCAGATGCGAGCAGGTACTCATTCGGGTGGAACTGCACAACATTGACTGCTGATGCGTGTGATGTGAATTCTGTGATCATCTTGCCGGCTATAAGATCCCACAGCTAGAAGGAAAACGGATTGAAAGCAAAATATGTAACTTTACTTTAAAAATAAATAAATAAACAAATATAATTACACTGCAAAGTATTTGCATTGTGTTTAGGGCTGTTAAACAATTATTTGTCATTAATCGCATCCAGAATTAAAGGTTGCGTTTACATGATGATATGTCTGTGTACTGTGCATATTCATTTTGTATTTATAGACACATACACCTCCATGTTTAAGAAAAACATTAAAATTAAATCAATAAATGTTTATGTATCATTTAAATGATATACAAATATGAATAAATACATGTAAATATGACCAAAACTTATTTACATGTGCGTATGTGTTTGCAAACACAATAAATATGCACAGAACACAAACATATGTTATGCAAACACAAACTTTTAATCTGGATGCTATTAAACGTTTAACAGGCCCAATTGTGTTGTATAAAAATATAATATAAGAAACAAGAAATTGAGTGGAATTCTTACCTTTACTGTGCTGTCATCACTGGCCGAGGCAAGCCATTTCCCATCAGGACTAAAGGCTAGACAGCGCACGGCCTGGGAATGACCCTTCAAACAAGAAAATATTTGTACACATTCAAACAATATGAACAAATAAGCCAAGTCAAGTCAACTTTATTTATATAGCATTTTTACCATTTTTATTGTTACAAAGCCGCAGTACATAAAACATATTGACTATAAGCAAAACATTAAAGTTATACAAATAAAACAAAAAGTGAACAAACACACCGGTTCATATATACCCACATGCATAAAACCAACTCCACACGCATAAAACACAACTCCACACGCACAGAGCACAAAATACACACGCAAGCACGCGCACACACACATACAGACATATGCACGCGCACACACACTTACGATAAATGGGAGCGGAAAACAGGTCATATATTTTGCAGACTATAAATTCCTATATGTATTAATAAAAATGTAGTGCTGTCTTTAAATCCACCCACAAAATAAACACTTGCCATACTAAGGCAACAAAGACAGAGACGGAGGCTGACACTTCCCCAGTAATCCACAACTTAATCATCTACTCAGACACAACTGAGCATTAAGTGTGATTAGCCTGGCTTCTGATGGCACAAACACACAAATCATAAGAGTAAAGCATCCGTGCTCACCTTATATCGAAACACACATCCTTTCCTTCTTACATCCCATAGCTAAGTGAGACAAACAACAAGAAAAAGAGAATATGCAGTTATTCTCAAATCTTTGATGAGTTAGAAGCCACAAGACAGACAAAAAAACAACTTCACCTTAATATTACTATCCACAGATCCAGACGCCAAGTACTCTCCCATTGGGTGGAAATCCAGACTGCTTATATTGGCCTTGTGGCCCATCAGAGTGCGAAGAACTGAAAATAAATCAAATGAATTCAGCTGTCGGTAACAAGGAGACTTTGAACAATATCCTTGTTTGGTTCAAAAGTGTTTCTGGTCAGATGGCCCCTGTGTACGTCCTCAGAGATCAGAGTGAGAGTGATCACTACAGGATCTCTCCCACCAAACAGGTTCATATAATCATCCCAGACACCAAGAGAAATTGCTCAACCAGGCATGCATAAACGTTTCATATTCATCAAATCACAAACAGGAGCAGTGATCTCGCAACTCACTTTTAGCAGCCTCCAAATCCCAGAGCCGCAAGGAACCGGACTGAGAGCCCGCCACCACACGCTCTTCCGAACTGTTAAACTGAATGCATTCCACAGGACTGGTGTGGCCCGTCAAACTCTATAGTACAGATATGCAATAACTAGATCAAGTTTTTTTTAAACACTTATTTCTCTCAGATAAACACTGCTAGATGAGAAAATAGTACCATGATGCAGTTAGGTTTGCTGACTGCCCAGATATTGACTCTGCAGTCCTCGCCTCCTGTGGCCAACAGACGACCAGATGATTTCCCCAGCACCAGTGAGGACACATTGCTGGAGTGAGCCACAATCTCCTCTAGATAACAGAGGAAAGTTGAAAAGTGGGTCGCCGTTCAGCATTAAAAAAAAAAAAAAAAATACAAACAAGAAATAATTCTGAGAGGATCACATATACTCACGCAATTTCCAGGATGTTATAGTGGTGTTGGTAAGAGCCATTGTGATGACTGTGCCTGGAGTCACCTCACTTTACTCATTTCACCAACACATGAGTATGGTTAGGCATGTAATGCTGTGCATTTATATGCTCTCTCCATCTGTTAAATGAAAAGCAAGAGCAGTTGATCCAACCAGTTTACCAGCCAGTAACGTTATGTGAATCACTTAACTGAGCTCACTAATATAAAACACACTGAGTTCGTTAATAATGCGTAAAGTACAATTTTTTTTATTAATAACACACCGTGCTCTGAACGTGCTTACATTTTTTAAAGCATTAAATCTAACATAAGAGACATATATCTTTACATGCAAAATGTGCACTCAGCCAAAAACTAATTTCCAGTTCTAGCAACTTTGCTACGCTACTTTGATGTATGTTAGATTTCAGTCCCCTCTTTCATTTGATCTGTGAAATAATTGATTTATTTTATATCTCGGTTAAAGCCATGTTACAAACGTGTGTTACTGTTTATAACAGAAATAAACGAGGTTATACTCTAAAATTGTTGTATCTGGGTCACTTTTCGTTAGCTTCACAAGGTAGCTAAGCTAACACGCTCACCTGAACTGTATACAAAATGACCCGTGACTGTTAAGTAACTAAATGCATTGTCTGACCTGCTCTGCGATGTTCCAGAAGACACGAGTTTTAAAGTGTGTGTGTATGAGTTAAATCCCAATAAAAAATAAGCTATACTGACAAACACCGTTCGGCTTTACTCACTTAAAATTCGCTGGAGTCTTGTTTTTATTGGTTGCTAACTAGCGGTAACTTAGCAACAGTTCCTCTTACCTTCGTCGTGTTGGTGACGATCGGTCTGGGTTAAATGGGGACTCATGACTACAGTCTGATGCTACATAGATCAGATCAACAGCACAAACGATTAGCTCAGAAGAAAAGCTCGAATGCGTTCGTTCTTTATTACAGTACGTGCGCATGCGCGGTCAAATATCAAGCCTCGGCTGTATTAGCAATGACTGGCTAATAAACATTTAACACAAGCTTGGAATTGAATGATTTACGCCTTTGCATACATTTGTAACAGTTTATTTACATCACATAATTCGCTATGCCTTCATTGACTCCGAAAAAAATGTTTACCTGCTTTTTAAGGAGCAGCAGGTAATTATATAAAAGATGATATTTCTGGTCCTAAAACTGACACTTTTGAGTCCAATAAAGTGACGAGTTGATCAAGGCCAGTCAATACTGAGAGGTCATGAGTGTTACAAATTGTTCTTTATACCAAAATCACAAATCTGAACAGTTTTAGCAGAACAAATAAAAAAAATAGATGTGATTATATAAAGTCCTTTAATTCCACAGAAGGTCGATCATAATCTTTCATTCTGCATTCGTCCCTCAAGGCAGCACCAGGCCAGACTAAGCTTTTTCAGAACATCCCGTGGGAAATCATTCATTATCAAAATCTTATTGACTTTTGATACAGAATCACGCACATTCAAAACAATAAGCCTGAAAGTAAATTCTAAAAGCCACATTGAAGTGATGTGTAAGTTTAAATGGCCGTTGAACTTTACTCCCCGTGCAACGTCGAGTCTAAAGAGCAGTTGTCGGTTAAAGCAATAGCTATATCTGCAACTGATGAGTGGACCTCATGAAAGTAGTAATCATGATAAAACACAAAACCGTTGGAAGCTCAGTCAGCAGGCAGATACGACTAAGGCACCCCTGAGCTAAAAAAATAAGAAGGAAGCCAGAGAACCAAGAAGGACGGAACAGTAGATGACACGTGTGAAAGATAAAAACAAAAGACTCTTTATAGTGTCCATCATTTTTCTGAACTAATCTGTCATATCAAATCTTTCATAATAACTTAGATTGTTATTGAACGATAAAATGTAAAAAAAACTGTGGACAGATCTAGAATCTTTTCATTTGACGTCTCTCCTGTCGCCTCTGTTTCTTATCATTCTTTTCGTTCTCTTCAGGGGCCGCCTGTGAATCAGCAGAAAACCAGGGGCCAAGGAAGGTCACCCACAGCAAGTGCAATGCTCTCGCAGGTGCCTGGATGAAAAGCAAACATAATGGTTGACAAACAGCATGGATTAATGGCAGTTCCAAGGTGTTACAACCGGAGTGATTTATTAGTCTCACCAGGAGCCAGAAGTACCAGAAGTAGGATGACAGTGTGCTAAGGACTTGAACAATAGCAGTTAGAAGAATCACATCCTTAAGGTGTCTGCGTATACAAATGTGAAGTCACTTATGGCATAAGGGTATATTTATTACCAACAGGAAAGACACGTATACAAAGAAAAAAGAATCTTAAGGTAAACACAACTCACTCCGCCATGCCCTGTTCCATATTAAGGTCTATTCCTCCATCTAGCAAGCTACCATCATCAGCAAATGCAGGTTTGGCCATTGCTGACATAGATTTGTAGCTGCCAATATAAATCGCCATTGCAAACAATAGCAAGAACTAGTGCGAAAGAGAGAATAATATTGAACAAAAGGTATGAAATCACACTCCAATACCAATTCACCATAACACGAATGACAACAAACTCAGACCGTTAAATAAAACCTATGAAAAATCCTAAAAAAAAACTGGGAGCTGTGAAACTGTTATTAAATATCGATTGCTTTATTTGTTTGACATGTGTAGATGTGCATGCATTTTCTCATGCCGTTTCTCATGGCAAAATAGATTAAATTGTTTGGCATCATTAAATGTAAAATAAAACAAAAATACATAGTTTCTGTTTTGTTATATGTGGCAAATTGGATTGAAATGGTAGGATGGTAGTGTTTTTATTCACATTTCACTGTCACTTACCCATGTCCAAAATGTAGATGAGCTGTAAAAGAGTAAAAGATTTGTAGCTACATAAATAGCCTGGGGTAGGGAGAAGAGGAAAACAGACATTAAGATGATCAACAAACATAAAATAGTGAAATATGACAACGTTAAATTAAACATAAATGTAAACCACATAATAGAAAATGTCTTACGTTTGCACCAAGGATGATTCTGGAGTAAAATTTCTGAGTATCCTGATTTTCGTCATAGATTTGTTTTTTGCCTTTGGTTCCTACTTTTCCTTTAGGCTAAAAAGAGATGTGGAATTCTCAATAATTACCCAAGCAAAATATTAAGTTATTACATAAATAAACTTTAATAACACGTGTATTAATTAGGGTTTCCTTTGACAGATTTAAATTAGTCAGCAAGATTGTCGCATACCGCCATCTCCTCTGAATCCTCCTTCACGTGCGTCTATTTTCACCGGATAGCCCCTCTCCCTATAAGCATTTAAATATACTAATGGTGACTATTTTTTAAGAATAATCCTGAAAACTAAACATCTACCAAAGCAAAATAACACATCAGCACTCCAAAGAAGGCTTCCGGCGCTTGGAAAATACGTCACGCGTACTATAAACTGTTCGCTGACAGCCACCTGGTGCTGGGTTTATGTAATGACTAACGTTACTGCAAAAACAAATTGAAAGTGTTTCGTGTGTTGAACGTTTAGATGTCTGTGAGCAATAGTAGTAAAAATGCATTAACCATGTGCTTTTGGCTATTTGTATTTTACTTATACCATGGTACTATAAATTTGGCTGTTGTCACTGCTATGGAAAATTTCCACTTACTGCTCACACTTTAGCTTTATAATGTATAACCAATAAAATATTATTACAAATACTATAATTAAACTATGGCCCATCTGGAGCAAAAGGTTCTACTCAGACTCAAACATTACGAGAATCTGTAGGAAAATATCAAACTAGGTCAAATGATGAATGCATAATTGACCTTAAGGAAGACATTTATCAATAGTACTGTCAGTGCCCTTTTTTTGTACATTTGATAGAAGTATCACTACAGCATACCTCATCATTATTAATAAGTTAATTTTTAACCAATAAATCCTTTTCTCCAGACTCCAGTTCAACAGAGTTGTTTTTGTGTACACTAGATAGCAGTTGTTTCTGAATGATTGCAAATAGATCAGAAACCATGTTGACTGCAGTGGCTCTTTTGTGGCTCGGAGCTTTTCTTCTGTTCTTCCACCTCAGAAGTCGGCGACCCAAAAACTTCCCCCCTGGACCTACTCCTGTTCCATTATTTGGAAATTTGCTACAACTGGACCGCACAAACCCATTAAAGGACCTGGACAAGGTAAGCACACATTAGTCAAAACAGCTTCAAACAGACAACACAGACTGCTTTGAGAATAAGTTTTTTCATCAATATTATGCATAACATGTTTTTGTTTTGCATAAAATGCTTAGACTAGAAGTACAAGTTGGTCTAATCTAAATGTTATAACTTTAAGTCAGTTGCATAAAATGGGCTAATTGATTAGTCCTGACTAACTTTGAAGCACAGTATTACCTCACATTTAGTGACTATGTTTATGGAGCTTGCCCCGGTTGCTCTTAACATAAATGTGTCTTTTTTGTGTAGTTTGCTCAGCGTTATGGATCGGTCTACAGTCTGTATATTGGTAGTCAACCAGCAGTAGTGTTGACAGGTCACAAAGCGATCAGGGAGGCACTGGTCACACAGGGGGTGGAGTTTGCTGGCAGACCACACACCATGTTAGTCAGTCATTTAACACAGAACAAAGGTAAGGAAACGTACAAAAAAAACATCTAACTCCCATTGCTAGGCTCAGAATGCCTCCTTTGCAGAATGGTTTGTTTGCTTAGGGGTGATCATGGCAGATTTTGGAGACAGTTGGCGGGAACATCGGCGCTTTGCTCTGACCACACTGAGGAACTTTGGCCTTGGAAAGAGCAGCATGGAGCAGAGGATTCTGGAAGAAGTCAAATATATCTGCTCACGTCTGGAGGAATCTGCTGGTACATTCCCACTGACAAAACAATGTTTATTTAATGTGTTAATCATTTATGCAGTTATTCATTGTCCACTATGAAAAACATCTTTCCTCTACTTTCTCTGTTGGAGGAAAGGCAATTCACCCTCAATATCTTTTTCACAAAGCTGCTTCAAACATCATTGCCTCTATCATTTTTGGGTCACGCTTTAGTTATCAGGATGAATATTTCCAAACATTGGTAACAAGCTTGGAACAATTTGCACAGGCTGCGATTGGACCGTGGGCCATGGTAAACAGCCTATAACAAAAATGACATGCATAGTACAATGGATGGTATACTCAGATTTTATGGCCGATTTCACAGATAGATAGACACATCAGTTATATCATTTATTAATGAAGTTGAGTGTCACTAAACTCCACCTACTCGTGGTGAGTGGTGGGTAATATCAGTCAGAGTGTGCATCATTCTGCACTTCGAATTTCTACCGGAAGTAGTAGACAATTCAGGAATTTGGGACATACTTATTCTACTTTCAAATACTATTAGGACGGATAGTATGCTGATTGGAACGAAGGGATAGTTTACCCAAAAATGAAAATTTTGTCCTCATTGTGGTGCCATAAAAATGTTTGGTTTCTCCCATTCTTCAAAACATCTTCTTCTGTGTTTTACATTACAACGAAATCAAAACAAAGATTTGAAACAAATTAAGGATGAGTAAATGATGACTACATATCATTTTTGCCTTCCTTTAAGCTGTGAAACCAAGCCAGAGTTCCATCATTAAAAATTGCAGAAATTAAAAACGTTTACTAGTTTAACTATTTGCACAGTTTAACACCTAATCTAGTCAAACTTTGCCTTCTTATGTTTGTATTACAGATCTATGAAATAGCTCCAGCAGTAAGGATTCTTCCGCTGCCATTCAGAAAATGTTTTGAGTATTTTGAGCAAATCAAACAACACATTCTCAAAGTTGTTGGTAAGCACAAGATGTCAAGGGTACCTGGGGAGCCCAGAGATTTAATTGACTGTTACCTGGATGAGATGGAGAAGATCAGAGATGTTTGTGGGTTTTATTATGCATTTTAGTTTAATTTGCCAGAAGCATGTAAGGTTTACATCCTTTGACTTATACCTTTTGTGTAATCTGCAGCAAGCAAATCAATGCACAACATTTGAAGATTCCCAGATGGTCACTTTGCTTTTTGACTTGTTTATAGCCGGTACTGACACAACCTCTAACACGCTCCGCACCTTAACTCTCTATTTGGTGACCCAAACTAACCTACAAGGTAAGAAATGACTGAGGAATGAAGAATGAAGTAAAATGTGTCAATATTTATTAGGAAACAATTTTGGGAAATGGCTCATAATATCCAGATGAATGTGAGGCATTAAATTAGTTCTGCTACAGACAGGAGAGATCAGTATGCAAACAATTTTTTCTCTATATATGCATTTTAAGAGCGATGTCAGCAAGAGATCGATGAAGTCCTTGGGGCTCGTGAACATGTCACATTTGAGGACAGAAATGCCATGCCTTACGTTCAGGCAGTGATTCATGAAGCTCAACGCGTTGGGGACATAGTTCCTCTCAGTGTGTTTCACACTACCACAACCAGCACCCAACTTCATGGCTACAGCATCCCAAAGGTAAATATGCTGTGATTATAACCAGATTTCTCTTAACTGACATTAAAGGCTATAAACTAACCATCGACCAATTTGTAATCAAACCTGCTATCATTGTTGAAACCCCTGAACAGCATCTTTACTATCCTTTGCTCTTTTAGGGGACTACAGTCATACCTAATCTGTCATCTGCTCTCAGAGAGAAAAGTCAGTGGAAATTTCCCAACGAGTTCAATCCTCAGAACTTCTTGAACGAAAACGGGGAATTTGTGAAACCTGATGCATTTATGCCTTTTTCTGTAGGTGTGTTGAAGAATTTTTATTTGAGGTCTTCACACTGCAACCATGGAAGCTATAAATATACTAATCTAGCTTATCATACAACACACAATCCAAAAGTGGAACCTTTTGATCACTCGTACAGCAAACTGGAGACTCCTTAGCACCACCAATACAGTAAATGGATAGTCATGATGATAATAATGTATCACACAACATGGCACACCTTTCTCATGGTGTTGTGAATTTTGTTCTCCATCTCCCAGGATCCCGTGCGTGTTTAGGAGAGAGTCTAGCTCGCATGGAGCTCTTTCTCATCCTGGTCACAGTACTGCGCCGATTCCGTCTAATCTGGCCAGAGGATGCAGGAGTTCCAGACTTCAGTTTTATATATGGGGCAACGCAGTCAGTAAAACCTTACCGCATGTGTGTACAGTCACGTACACAAGAGACGACTAACAAATCTTACTGATAGCGTGCAGTCAAGCAGCCTGTTTTAATCATACATATACACAAGTCACATTAAAAGATTTGCATAAGCTTTGAATGACACCAATATACACTTTTGTGCTTTACTCTTTTTTTTTTTCTTACACAAATACCACAACAGCACAACTTCTTAACAGAACTACTGTTTTTTGCAACCTTTATTTTACAAATTATCAATTTAGCATGCTATAAAGCTATAAATAAGTAATTGTACAAATAAAAAAATGGGGAAAAATAATGCAAAAGCACCAATAACACGGTTCCTCTTGTAGATGAACGTAGTCTTCCTGTAGAGAGAAAAAAACATTTGAGTTGACATGCTAAACTCTCTTTCGACGCCATTTTTACATGTTTTAAAAAGTACATATTATTTACTCCCATTGGAGCGAGCTTTTATCTCCACTGCACTAATAACATGGGAAGCGTTGTTCCTCCATTCAAAAGAGCAGAACCAGTTAATATAGTAAAGCCCAAACGCTTGAAGAGAGAAATACTGTCGCACCGTAGCGTAGCTCCCAGAATCACAGAGAAACGAAAGCTTAAACACGATGCATTTGAACACGGGCACACAAAACATGAATGTAACGAAGCAGTGTCTCAACACTTATTTGAGTACAGGATCAAATAAGATAAGCTGTAAACTAAATCCAAATCAACAATATCAAATAATTTACCTAAATACCAGGACCCTCCGGGGCGATGTAGGCTAAGCGGTCTCATAGCATCAAGCAGCACGTGTACCACGTGTCGCAGTTATATAACATGCCGTTTTCTTCGTATGCATCTTTGGTTTCCAACTAAGCGTTTACCGCCACCTACTGATTCGACAACGAACTCAGAGGTCCCAGTAAGTATCCTCATCCTAGTTTTACTTATAAATTGTTGCCCAAACTATAAGGTCATTTCACCATCATTTACTTTGGGTGTATTGCAGACTTATCTTCAGAACTCTGCACTTTAACAAATCTAACATTTCACCTTGGGCTTCCATTACATGCTCCCTGTTCTTTACATGCATTTACATTTACATTTAGCAGACCCTTTTATCCAAAGCGACTTACAAAGAGTTTAGGAGCATTAAGAGATATGTCCTACAGGAGCCATAATATATTAGGTGCCAAACAAAGTTACCGGTTTCAACAAAAGCTAGACCACTACCTGTTGAGAGAAAGGGTTAGTGTTGTTTATTTGTCATTTGTCAAGTATTCACAGAAGAGATGCAGCACACCATGCATTCTTGTAATGGAAAATTTCCAATTACTGCTCAAACTTTATCTTTTTAATGTTTGACCAATAAAACATAGTTACAATTGCATGGTTAAACTATGGCTACTGCAAAAAAATATTCATTTTCATAAAATAAATAGATACGTGTAAGAAGTTGGTTTGTAAAAGTATAAATGTGTAAATGTATAGAATAGGATTTTAATGTTCAATGTAATATAGTAATTTTATTCAACGTGAAAGTCTTAAAATACATAGATGAATAGTTTCTTAATACATTCAGAGAATTTTATAGTTCACACAAAATAACAAATAAAGAAGAAATTTGGAAAAATGCTTGTGTAACCAAACAGTTCTTGGCCACCATTGACTTCCATATTAAGACAAATTACAATGGTTGTCAAAAGTGCCCCAGAACTGTTTTCTTCCCTATATTCTTCAAAATATCTTATTTTGTGTTCAACAGAACAAAGAAATGTAGAAATACTTTTTTCCTACTAGTAGAAGTCAGTGGTGGCCTAGCCCTAGAACTATGGTAAACGAGCATTCTTCCAAATATCTTTCTCTGTGTTCATCAGAACAAAGAAATGTATACATATTTGGAACAACTTGAGGGTGAGAAAATGATGACAGAATTTTCATTTTGGGTAAACTGTTCCTTTAAAGGGAAGCCCTGTGAGGAAAATATCAAAATAGGTAAAAGGACGAATCCATAAAGATATTTACCAATAATAGTATATAGTAATATTTTTTTTGTCTTCTTGCAGACTCTAGTTCAACAGAGTTTAAAAGAGTTGTTTTGTGTGCACTAGATAGATTGTAGTTTCGAAGGATTGTCCAGTAGATCAGAAACCATGTTGACCGCACTGGTTCTTTTGTGAACTCGTGTTCCATTATTCGAAAATTTGCTCAGCTGGACCGCACAAACCCATGAAAGGACCTGGACAAGGTAGCACACAGCTGTCTCAAACACACAACACAGACTGCATTAAGAATTCATTTTCATTGACAGAAAATACATTTTATCTGAGTCTGGTGTGAAGATTTTTGTTTTAACATACATTTGTCTTTTTTGTGTAGTTTGCTGTGTTATACACAAGTAATGCAGGGGAATGTGGATAGCTGAATATTATAGCAACAACATATGTTTAATAAATATGAGTATGTATTGCACGTGTTTTTATTGCACAGTAGAACATTTAACTGTTCATGAGGTAAGGAATAGGAAACTTTTCCTATGTCTGGCTGTTTTTGGTGCTCAGTGCTCTGTAGCGCCGACCAGACAGCAGCAGTTCAAAAAGAAAGTGTGCGGGGGTGTGAAGGGTCCAGAGTGATTTTGCGAGTTCTTTAACTCACTCTGGATGAGTACAGTTCTTATAGATTGGGGAGGGTTGTGCCAGTGATTCGCTCAGCAGTCCGGACTATACGTTGTAGCCTTCGGAGGTCAGTTTGTGCAGCTGAGCCGAACCAGACAGTTATGGAAGTGCAGAGGACGGGATCAATGACAGCTGAGTAGAACTATAAGAGCAGCTCCTGTGGCAGGTTGAACTTCCTCAGCTGGCGAAGTAAGTAAAGCCTCTGCTGGGCCTTTTTGACCATAGAGTCGATGTGAATGTCCCACTCTAGGTCCTGTGGGATGGTGGGGCCCAGGAACCTAAATGACTCTACTGCGGTCACTGTGCTGTTCGTGATGGTGAGTGCTGGGGTGTTTTTCTCCTAAAGTCCACTATCATCTTCACTGCTTTTAAGGTGTTTAGCTCCAGGTTGTTACGACTGCACCAGACAGCCAGCTGCTCAACCTACAATAACTAATTGTACAAATTAGTTTAAAAATCAGTGTTTCAGTACAAAAGCATAAGCGCCACTACCGCTGTTCCTCCTGTAGATGAAGGTAGTCTTGCCCAAATTTACAATATCAAATTATTGACCTGATTAAAAACCTTCGAAGTACAACACATGTCTCACTTGAGTCTCATGTGGCTCGCAGCTAAGTAGAGTACTTTATTCTTCATCTTCATAGCTAGTTTGCAACCAACCATTTACCACCATCTACTGATTCTATATCCAGCCTTACTTAACAACCATTTATGATTATGTGCAATTTGGTACAAATAGCCTCATCTTGATGCTACTCTTACTACTTTGGCTGCTTTGCAAACTTGTGTCCAGAATTCTGCACTGTTTATTTCAACAAATGTAACATTTTACCTTGGATTTCTACTTGCATTCTTATCCTGTCTAGTGTCGACTTACACAGTTTTATTAACAACAGCAACCCATTAGAGCTAAGCTGTTACCTGAACTGAAATTACTACAAAGTCGACTAATATTGGAAACTAAAATAGGTGTAGATTGATTATGATTGGTGCCATTATGCAATATAGGCCATTTATTTTTTGCCTTGATTCCCCCCTCTGAGAATAGTCACAAAGTCTTGAAAATATACTGTACATTGAAGAATAAAACACATTCATTCAGAAATTTATTTCACAAAATGTACAAATAGCATATGACAAAAATAAAAAAAGTATGCTGTGTAAGGAAGACGTTTATACCTATGTGAAATCAATGCTGCTTTTAAAAGAACAAATGGTATGTACTAACTAAACTAAGATTGAAAAGTGCTGTTGATGGAGACATTTCTGGAATAAAAATGATGTTCTGCATCACCTTGGTATGGTATTGGAAGCTCGTAAACAATCAACAATTTAAAGGCGTTTAAACAACTTCCAATCATATTCAAAAACAGATATACATACAGTCCCTGAGGAAATAAAGGCTCAACTTCATATTTTTTTACACAGTTACTTAAGAACACATCCAGAACCACCTCTGAAAAACCAATGAGGTGCTTTGAGACAGAAAGTGGTCTGGAGGAAAATCAGTAACGCTTATTGGATAAGAAATGTTTAAGCATGTGGAGAGATGGACCAGGAGCCCACTGAGGAACCATGTGACCAGCGCCCTGAAAAGATAGTTGCATGTTATCACCTACTTTCACTTTTTTTGTTTCAAACACACACATCCATTAGTCTGCTTTGACTTAAAATAGGTGGAAAACAGTAACAAAATGTAAAATGGAAATGGGCTCCCATGTCATTTATTTATTGTGACAGACCTCAAACAGAATTAAGGCTGTATGGGGCTCTAACATTCCTGCCACGTACCTTGACTGTGAGGAAAGTGATGTTGCCAAATTGTTGGTAGAATCCTGCAATCTGGTTATCATACAGCCAGTGCTGGTACTTTGTGGTTGCCTTGAGGAAAAACAACCCAACGTTAGACCCTGAAGTTCTGTAGTTCAATAAATCCACAAGTCTCAAAATACGAAGGACTTACCTTCTGTCCAAGGTCTTCGACAAACCACTGGTCTCCAAGGAAGTTACAAGCCATATCAGTGTCTCCATTATAAACCAAAGCTCTTAGCCCTGAAGCCAGTAGCTTTTTATAGACATCCTTGACAGTTTCATAGATTGTACGATACTGGGCACCCACTTCATCACTGTATGAAAGAAAAAAAACACATCACCTACATGCACACGGAGTAAAATGGTAAACGTAGACTGGCATCAGTTTTCAAAGTACCTGCAGATGTCCCATGGTGGTAGTACATCAGGGATGTGCAGCGCCTTTCTCACATCCCCTCGGTTAAGCCAGTTAATCTGTGCAGTGCTATTTATACATGGAGGCACTCCCTTAACCTTTGGAGAACTTTCCACTAACTGAACACAAAGAAGTAAAAGTTATATTTTAATTATCACAATTCCTTGTGTGGATTTGAGAAAGTTGTACTGTTATGCTTAAATAAAAGAATCAGGCCTTACATTATTAGATTCCCAATGCTTCCTGAAGTTTCTAAACAGATGCATCATGGTTCTCTGATAGCTCTTCAGAAATCCAACACCTCCAGCACAATCAAGATACAGCGCATATTCATTCAACCCAGAATTATACACTATATTAAATGAATGTGATACCTGCAAAAAAAAGCTAGTTACTTGAACTGCCTGTAACAATTTGTCCAACAGTAGCGTGCATGTATGTGAATGCATCCATGTTACCAGAACAGAGCAAGACTTTTCTGAATTGTTGTAGAAGTTACAGACTCCATTTTCACAGCAATTGTCATTCAGGTCCTTCCACAACCTGTACGCAAAAGGTCCAAATATCCATCAATATATTATTTTTAATGCTTGTAACAAACAACACAAACTTAATTTCATTACTTATAAATATAATAGATTTCACTTACTGTTCTCCAAATAGGCCATGATAGTAACCAAAGTAGATTAACGACTGGTCATTTAGTGCAAAACTACTAATGCCATTTCCCGCAGCAAAGCCCTGCAATAGACACAAACAAGCAAGGCTTTATTCAAAATATAAAATATATAATAATAATAATAATAATAATAATAATAATAATATGACAACAATTATAGTTAACTAGACAACCATGTGAAAAACAATACGTCGCCATAAGCATTAAAACTGATAATTACCTTGAAGTTTACTTTAAGCTGACCACCAGTAGCAACTCTCAGACTAAGTGTGGGTGCATAGATGCCTCCGTAACTTTCGCCAAAAATGTAAAACTCATTCTGGGTGAAATTTGGAAACTTGGTGAAAAAGCTCTGCAAAGCCAGGTAGTTGTTATCTGCCACCTAAAGAATAAGTACACGTTAGATCTTTCTGTTTTTTTTTGTGTGTAGACGCATGCATATGAATGTGTATAATGTACCTCATCATCATTGGTTGCGTATTTTTGGTCATCCGAGTAGGAATAACCTACTCCAGCAGGTGACTCGAGATACAGAACATTGGCAATTTTATTCCAGCTGAATTCATTTTCATAAAGGGTAGCTCCATTATCATTGACCTAGGACAAACACATAAAATAGGACTTGCATGTCACATGCTTAAGATGGTTATTGCTTTGTGCTGTGTAGAATGGCTATTTTTCCCGTTGTAAGCTTTGCTTCTGTTAAGTTTTAAATGAACAAATATATTCATCCATCATTTTACAAATAGCACATACTATTTTTAGGGCAACTTTAAAAAGACTTCAATATCTGATAAAACTTATATCAGGGCATCAACCTACATGAAATGGGCCATTTTCTGACAGAAACCCATCCAAAGAGCTGCAGCCTGGCCCTCCATTTAGCCACAGCACGACGGGATCTCTAATGGGGTCCCTCTGAGAAGTCACAAACCTGTAACAAATGCACTTTATATGCACCCGATCATTGCTGAATCATTGTACAGACCACTAAAGCACTTTTGCAAGGAATTTATACATTTAATCACAAAATAGCTTGAAAATGGGCATTTTAGAGTAAATGGAGACAATGGGCTCAAAATAAACTTGCTGCAAACTGAATGTAGCGCCCTGTTAAAACAACAAAGCTCATTCAGAGAGATACGTTACAGAATTTACGAAACACACACAGAAGACCTGTAACTCACCAATAATGCAAAAACTTCCCAGAACTAGCCTTCAGATATCCTGACCACTGGCGATAGTTGGGTTTAAAAGACATGCCTGGCAGATCCAGCACCTCATCTGGATCGTACGTTCCGCGCACATCACATACAAACACGGCGAGAAGACAAAATAACACATGCAAAGAAAACATTTTATGCTTTATAACTTTCGTTATGAACATTAACGACCGTAATGAACCTGAACTCCTCCGTGACTCCTTTGAGTTCTCTTCCACTGGCGGTCATATGACTTCAAGTGATCAGGTGATACTATAAATACACGCAGCACTTCCGCATTGAATCATGTGTCTGTGGTTCAACGCCCTCAACCTTCTACATGCATTAAATATGTTCACTTAACTGTTCCGGTGGATCAGTGAGTTAATATATACAAGAAGACACCACTTACCTAATACTGATTGTATTGAATGAATTGATTAAAACGGGAATTGTACTGGTTTCAGTGGAAACGAATGGTCTCTACTGGGTCGTATTGATGGGGTATGGTAACCATCAGTAAAACAACTGATGAAAGCATTACATTTGTATTTTTACCTCCGTTAACCAGTTAGTAAAATATTGTAAAGACATTTGAACATTTTTCAATATTTCTGCTAAAAGTGGAGGTTTTTAGAATAATATTGTTTGCTTTACTTTCATTGTTGTTTTACCATCAAATATATTCGTTTTACTTTTCCTGTAAAGTTCTTTTTTATCAAAATAACTCCGTGTTGTTTTACAAATGTAAATTGGGAGGTATCAATTTGCTCTACATTCAGCAGCACATATTTAAAGCAGCCTTCTGCTGTTTTATGAACTGGCCCTGTATAGTCAAACTGCATTTTACAGTTGAGATAAAAAGTTGTAACAGTTACATAAAATGAGCTTGTTCACTGTCTATGAAAATCCCTTTACTGATTGCACTGAAATAGTAAACAAACATACAATAATACATTATTTTGGAAAAGGTAGACATGCATCTTGTGACATTAAATACACAAAAGAATGAACCTGGCAGAATTACATACATAAAATTGCATCAACACAACAATGTGACTTACAGTACATATTAAATTGTCTAGTGTATGATTAAAAGGAACTTACTGGAGAAAATATCATTTGGGCAACAATATTTTCCCAATAACAATTCAAACACAAATTAATTCTCAAAGCCACCTGGCCTTACACTTAATTCAAATATCAGTCAGTTAAAAAAGAAATTGAATTGTTGTTTGGAAGAGAGATCAACAAGTTCTTAACACAATGCTGAATACACACAGCAAAAAGAGCAATTACATACAGTATCAGATAAAAAAACACTTTAAATATCCAACTTTTCTGATTTAAAGTGGTACACTCACAGACTCCCTCTCTCTCAGTTTCCCCACAATTTAGAAATGCAGAATAACAGATTTGGCAGTGTAAGTCCTAAAAAAACAATATAATTAACAAATATATATTCTTAGAGTAAACATAATAAACTCATTTTGTCAAGTGTAGAAGGCATTCATAAAACAAATTGCAAAAAAAAAGAGTTTATATTTGGAAGATCTCAGACAGATCCGAAAGCAAGGATTTAAAACAATGTCCAAATCCATTTCGAATGTAGATGTATAGTGGTCATCCATTCACACACAGCCCGAGCAGAGGGGTTTAATGCCGCATGCTGGTAGGTAATCCACTACATTAGGAGGTATAGAATTCTCTGGAATCTTCCTAACTTGAGTGTGCAGAGAAATGTAAAATGGTCTCCTGAAGAAGAAATAATGTCAGTACTAGACATGGTTTGTCTTCATGTATTCACTTGGTTGCTGTTGTTTTAAGTCCATTGTCCAGGAGGTCACAAGTTATTCTGCTATTGGCTATCAGGATGATTGATGATATCTTTGTAGATTGCATTAGTGGTCGTCTGTCCAAAGATGAATGCACCAATAGTAACCATGACAACCCCAAACGCCACCATTCCATTCCAGCTGTAGAGATATAAATTAGTTATTCAGTTTTGTCATTGAACTACTACACTAATAAATCCACTTTTGTAAAATGTTTCATAAAAATAATAAAAGGTGTTTACCTGGCTGATCTGACATCATGCTCCGAAAGCTTTGCCTGAATCAAACACAACCCTATAGAAAAAGAGAGGTTTTACTCATGGCACTATTTGTTAAATACAATATGGCTATACAATAAATCTGAAAATACCTGGAAACACAAAGATGAAGCATGCGGCCAAACCACCAATAAGTGAAATGACTCTTCCAATGTCAGGAATGAAGAGAGCAAGGATTAGCGTGAGACAAAACCAGATGAGCGTCTGCAGAATCCTCCTTCTCCGTTCCTTTGCCACATCTGTCTCTACCTCCTCTCCTTTAAAACGCAGCCACAGACCTTCCAACACGGCCCTAAACTCAGACATTTATACACCCTCATTTGCAGAAAACATGGGATGCTATCCTGATTTACATCCTAGATTTCACAGATATACATACATGAATGAACACATCTACAGTATAGACCACAAAAGTCTGTTACCTTCCACAGAAGTGCAGGATTGGATAGGAGGTGACAACACAAATGATGATAAAGGCTCGAGCAATAGCCACTGCGACATCATTAGATGGATATGACATTAACACATCCTGACTTACGGTCGAGCCAAACGACAGGAAGCCACAGACACCTACGGAAAGACACAAATCTAAATTTGACAGAGCTAAAGCTTGTTAAGCACAAACAATACAAATATTTATTGCAGTCTTATCATTATTTTAAGTATTTTAACAGCAACATGCCGTTTAAACAGGGTGCAATGAGATCTAAGATCTAATCAACATTGAGGCTCACAAACCTGTGCCTGTATAAACAAAGAGGCAGATAATGATGCTGGCAGTAACAACTGCCCACCAAGGCCGGATTTCTGGTTTTTTCATGCTATTAAAAACAGGAACACTACTGACATGACACTGGGAAAAAGAGAGAAGAGGAGAATCAAATCAATGTCACTGATCCTGCTGGAGTGAGCTATATTTAAAAAAAGACTATATCATTGGCAGAAACAGATATGCTTTTAGAACCAGGAATATGAATATACATACCTGGAAACCAAAGCAGATTGTAGGCATGGCATTGAACACATCAGTCCAGGATGCAGGCCTGAAAGACACCATTATGTTACAATAGAAGAATGTGAAACAAGGTGCCTGAATGAGTAGGTGGGTGTTATGAGACCTCAGACTCCAATGGTCTGTATTTCAAATGTAGTTCTGACCTGACTGGGATAAGTCCTGGAGAAATGTCTTTGTCGGGCCAGAAGTATTTTACGATGATTATGATCGTCACATACCAGGTGCCAATAACACTCAGGGTGCTACAGATGAATCAGTACAAAATAGGCATATTATGATATAATCGGCAAACACTGATATTTAATCAGAAATCCTTTTATGATTATATAGTATTTATTTGTACGTTTGCAACCATCACAACACAGCATTGAAACGTCATTGCACAAAGTACACTTCAATGCAAAATGCTATACATCTCGTAAAAGAATAGGAAAGGAGATCCTACCTGGCATATTTCTGGAAGCCAATTTCTTTGGGTATAGACAGAGGGAGAATGATCAGCAATGAGGTCAAAGTAATGGTGAATTTACGATCCGTGTACCAGTGCGCCTCTTGATCCATTGCACCAAACACTGCAGTAAGAAAGGATGGAAATTAGAAGACTGCATTGAGACTGTTTTAATATGTGTGCAAATGTGCAGACACTCACGCTTATCCAGCTGATCCCCAATGATGATAAGAAAAGCTATGCATGTGCCAAAGGTGTACACAGCAATGGCCAGCTCACAAATGACACCGAGAACCCTCCCACACACAGCACGAATTACCTCCTGATATGTTGTTTCATTGCTCACCTGAGAAACACAAACACGTGAAGTGTAAGTGTATGTGCGTATACAAGACAGATGCGAGTCTGACGTGTTTGCTCACCTGAGAACAGTAAGCCAGGATAACCAACCCACTGATGATGAACACCATCATGGACTGCAAAAGAATTCAATTCAACACTCAGGTCAAAGGGACATCAGAGAAATGCGAACTCTGTTAAGCCTGATCCAACTGATCAGGGTTTTATTTACAGTGGTTTGTAGGTGTGTCTCACCATTTGAAGGGCAACTCCAGCAGTTACCCCTCCGGCCATGTTAAATGCAGCTGGAAAATTGAGAAGTCCAGCTCCCAGAGCAGCGTTCACCACGATAAAAACGGCCCCAAGTGATGTAGTCCCTCCCCTTCTGTCGTCTGATTGGTTGGGCAGTTGTACAGAGTCCACGCTGGGGCTCTGCAGGAGCCATGCCCTTTCACCAGCATCTTCACTGTAGCCCCAATCTCCCGTTTCACTGTTAATGGCTCTGTCTGCCCTTGACATGACGCTTGCTTTTCTCACACACTCTCAAACGAATTTAAAAGGGCACCATACGGTAAAATACACCCTTGAGCCAAAAAGATACAGAACACACCTGTGCTGTCAGTTTTAGGTGCCACTCAGCCAAGCAGCAAACAAGGTCCAAGCCAAAAACGTACAACAGGATGTTGTGGGATCAATGTTACCTGTGAACAAAAAGGGAAAAACACACATGAAACACTTTATCCGCAACACAGTCGTTTGCTCTGTGAGCAGTGGCGTTTCTAGACTACTGTAACTGGGGGGGGCCAGGCAGGGGCCACTTATGCTTTAGGGGGCACACTAACATTTGTTGTCGTGATTATTTTTCATTCATTTTTCATTTGAAAACAAGTTCAGCTCAAAATTGCTCTGTTTTGGTGAAATATCATTCCAGATTTAGGGGGGCGGCCAAGTGTGCTGACACGGGGGCACTGGCCCCCTCTGGCCCCCCCTAGAACCGCCCCTGTCTGTGAGGTCAGTGCTGTTTGCACTTAAGGACACGTCTGTGAATCACGAGGCCTGTCATAGTGTCACCTCTCGTGTGAACATGATGAAGTAAGCAAAAATCTCAGACAAGCGACAATTAAGGAAATACAATTTCTGCTCACATGAGAAAACAATGCAGCCCTGTGTGAAATGTATCTTCAAAGCACAGAAAGACCACTTCTGACTAACTCGATCAGAAGTTAATGTGCATTTATCGATTATCCTTACACGAAATCTTTAACCCAGATAACAGAGGGTCCAGTCAAGACACCGGCATCTATGTTTATCACAATTTCTTATAAAAAACTAGAGAAGACACTTCCCGGCATAATAGCAGAAATAATATATTGTGCTGCAGTGGCTCCAACCATTGAATGACTCAAATGAATACAACAGGACATTGCTAGGCAATGTAGAAAGCAATATAAAGGTTTATTTCATACCGGTAACAGTAAAACTCTGGCCCATTCAAACACAAAACGAGCATTCATAGATCTATACAAAATCGAAGGGCGCAAAACATAACTAACCCCTAAACAAATCACATGACTTAGTGTTGTTCAAATGAATTACAGCCTGTGTTGTTAAGCTAATAAACTCTTCAGATACACACAATATGTTATAAAGCGATATGACCCACCTCGTTTGCTTTGGCGATCCCGCACCGTAACACAAATATGTTAGTTTCAGTAAACGAGGTTTATCAGTAAACATGAATGACTACTAACGTTACATGCTATTACTGTGCTGCAGTCTGGCACTGCTCTGTTTTTGCTGAGCACCAGCGTAACCTGAAAGTCATGTGACATGGTTCTGACGTCACGGCGGATAAAGTTACTGTCGTTTCTCAATCACAGTCGTTTTAATTAACAAATAAGTTTTTTTTATTTTAAAATTAAAATTAAACTTATATATTTTACATATACACTTTTTACAAGTGTTATATATTATACTATATTTTACATACGTCGATGCTGTGCTCATACCACTGAAGGCATATGTAGAACTACGCATATGTAGAATGTACTACTACGTTGTTTTATCTGTGAAATATTTTCAATTTTATGAACGTATGATTATCATTTTGTTAAGGAAACAGCGTTAGCCCGACACCCATATTGTTTTTCTTGATTATATTTTTACAGTTTCAGAAATATACATTTGCGTGATTTGGCGGGTTCAGCTATTTAAAGTAAATGAAATCAGTTTTTCTATACCACAGGAGTTGTTATCTTTGTCTTGATCTTGATTAAATGATTAAATCTTCTATGGTATGTGGTCTATGTGATGGGAAGACATGCAACTCGGATATGTTGTTCGACGAATTTAACTGTGTGAATGTTCTGGGAAACAAGTAGTCAGTATAAATGTGACTCGTGTGAGCCTTTTATCTTACTGAACACATGGGGAACAATATGTAACACCTTTCAATATATTAGATTTGTAATCTAAAATTTGATTAAAGAAAACACTGAACAGTGCAGTCAGAGTATAGAGGTCTCTTTACATCTCTTGCTCTCACTGCAGTGCTAAAATAAATATTTTTTAACTAAAAGCACTCTTAAATGCTTAAAATTAAGTTATTAAATACAGTTGTTTACTTTATTACTTAATAGCTTAAGAGTTATTACTTTAAACTAACAGATATAATGTTGCCTGTAGTGAGTAAATAATTCCTACACAGCACTTGCATCAGCTTAAAGTTTCTACAAATAAAAAGTGCACAAATCGTAGACTTTAATTGTTCATTTAACTTTGAAAAAAGCTCACATCAAGAAGGATATTTCCCTGAATGAATCAATGAACACATCATGACATGGAAACAATACCATTTATTGTTGTACATGTGGCTTAACTCATACAATAAATAAAGTTCATATAGAATTTATAAGATGATGAAAATGTTGTGCTAATTAGTCAAATCACAAGATGACCTTTGAGATGACTCAGTAGTCAAGAACCATCGGACCACCTTTAGCATCAACATTGACCTTGGAAAAACAGCCAAATAAATTGAAGCTCCAAAGTGAAATGGTGAGGCAAACTAATAGAAACTGGGCATGATGTAAAATCTTTATAGACCAATCTCCTGTCTCAGCATTCTTTGGTCTACTTAGTGACCTGGTGAATGCCATGTGCAAGGTATCCCACATTTCCAGAGGTCACACCCGCAACGCTGATACGGCCATCCTTAGTCATATAAACAGAGAACTCCTTTGTCAGACGTTCCACCTGAAACACAGTTGTGCCTGAGTTAGAGCTGGCAGCAACATTTATGTAAGCTTATTTATTCAAGTTAATATATACTGCCCGTCCAAAAAAAGTCACACACTCTAATATTTAGCTGGACCGCCTTTAGCTTTGATTACGGCACGCATTCGCTGTGGCATCGTTTCCATAAGCTTCAGCAATTTCCAGATTGTCCATTTTTTTCCGTCCAGGGTTGCATTCATTTTTCGCCAAGATCTTGGATGGGAAAGCCTGACCGCTGTGCAAAGTCTTCTCCAGCACATCCCAAAGATTCTCAATGGGGTAAAGGTCTGGACTCTGTGGTGGCCAATCCATATGTGAAAATAGTCAGCTGACTACCTGAATGACCAGGTTATTCTATCAATGGGTTCTTTCTTCCCTGGCACAGGCACATTCCAAATATGACAATTCCAGTCTTCATCAGGCTCAAATTGTTAAAAAAGAGTGGTTCAGGGAGCATGAGACATAATTTTCACATGTGGATTGGCCATCACAGAGTCCAGGACCTCATTCTTTGGGCACATATCGTTGCTGAACCTAGACCTCCAATCCAATGGCAGGATCTTACCTATTTGCTTAGTTAAAGCGGCCCTAACACACACGGTTTCTGCCAATCTCATATTAATATTAAGTTTCTATAGAGTTGTATTGCATACTATCTTCGTAGAGTATTTGGTTTTATCGCATTTATAAAAGATAGACACAGCTGTACGATTTTTTCCAAATTATTTGGTGCGTGCTGGGGGGAGGGGTAGGCTGAACTAAAACACGTGTGCAGCAGCGCACCCATTGCCAACAAAACACAGACATAAGTTTCACTCACCGCATGCGGTTCATGTCCGGCATCTTTTAGCGCTCGGATGGCTCAATATATCAGTTTCAAACGATCTCCAAATCCAGCGTTAGATACACCGTTTATATAACATTCATCACCCAAATGCAGTGAACAAACAAACACCTTAACTTCGCAAACGTATGCTCTCTCTCTCCTGCACACAAGTGAAGTTACGTCTGCGCATGCTACTTCTCCTGCTCTCCTTGATGCCGCGTGCTTTTCCGGGAGAATTGTCCAATAAGGGACTAAGAAAAATTGTTACGAAACAGTTTTATATGTTCGAAAAAAACTTTACGAAACCTGTATGATCGCTGGGGGAGTGTATCGAGCACAGAAATACTACGTAATACGGCCAACTCGTTTTTTGATAAGTGATAAGTTGACCATGTTAAGCATGAGAAGACAGCACGTTTAACATTGTGAAGAAGTCAGAATGCATGACACATCGTTGCAGCACCCCTTTAAATCCAGGCAGTGTTTTTTTTTTGGGACGGGCAGTGTTTAAACATTATACTTAACTTTTCAAGCCAGTTTTTGAGGGATTTACATTTATGCATTTTGGCAGACGCTTTTATCCAAAGCGACGTACATGGCATTATACTATACATTTGTTTCTAAGTATGTGCAATTCCTGGGATCGAACCCATGACCTTTGTGTTGCTAGTGTCATGCTCTTACCATTGAGCCAACGGAAAGATTTACCTGGTCGGGTTTAAGTCCAGTGAAGCAGAACATGCCGATTTGGTCAATTACGTGCTGCCAGTTGTGAGTAGATCCCTCCTTCTTTAGATTTGCCACCAGCATTTCTCTCATCTTGATGATACGGTCTGCCATGTCCTTCACCTCCGTCAGCCTACAGAGATACACACAGATGCATACAAAATGTTATTAAAAGGCCATCAATAAGCATGAAGCAGTAAGAGAGCGAATAACAAGAGTTATCAAGGTATGTCACCATGTGGAGTGCAGATCAGGTGTGTTGAGAATCGTAGAGGCAATGCGAGCTCCATTCATGGGTGGGTTGGAGTAAATGGGGCGAATCAGAATCTTCAGCTGAGACTCCACCCTCTTTGCCTCCTCGACATCAGCACACACCACTGTGAAGCCCCCCACACGCTCTCCTACAACACAAAAATAAAAAGGATTATTAGGATTCTAATTGTGTACTGTTTTTCTTTAAATATCAGCCAACTCATTCATGACAAAGAGGATAGGTTTATTCTAACTGATATTACATTCCAAATTATAATACACAGACGTTTCTGTATTGGAAAAAAAAAACACTGTTAACAGTGTAAATGCAGCACACTGTGTACTCACCATAGAGGCCCATGTTCTTAGCAAAAGACTGAGACAAGAGAATGTTGTGGCCCTGCTCAATAAAGTGTCTTACAGCCCAGGCATCTCGATCAATATCACCACTGGCAAAGCCCTGATAGGCCATGTCAAAAAACACCAGAAGTTTCCTCTTCTGCAGAGAAAATGGACAACACAAGAATCAAGTACAAGAACTTGAAGTGACCAAACACAGAAAACAACTGAACATTATTACTCTATAAGCAGATCACATAAAAACAGATAAGGCCACCTTGATGACAGCTGAGAGCTCCTTCCATTGCTCTGGTCTGGGATCAACACCAGTGGGGTTATGAGCACAAGCATGAAGCATGATTACACCCTTCTCTGGAATTTTCTGTAGGTTAGAAAATATATTTATTTATTGTACATACTGTACACATTTTTGAAAAAAACAAAAAATTCTAATTAGTGTCAGTATAGGTTGTATTAGTAGGTTCTACATGAAGGCTGACTCACCGAGATGTCATCGAGAGCCCCAGCAAAGTCAAAACCACAGGTAACAGGATCATAGTAACGATAAGCTTTCAGCTGCATTCCAGCATCACGGAAAATAGGAGTGTGGTTTCCCCAGGATGGCTTCGGCAAATATACATCTCTTCCCACTAAGTGAAACCGTGACTAACAAACAAGGGTGGACACAATGCGAGACATTTTAAAACAAATCCATGGCAATATGACAAAACTGTATGGAGATGAATAAGAGTGGTTGCAAAAACTTTTGGGCTGTGCAATGTTAAATACCCACCAGGTAGTTGCCTCCAATCCTCAGAGAACCAGTGCCTGAGATTGTTTGGACTGTTATGCTCTAAAAAGGAATGATTCACATTTAAAGAAATGAAAAGATGTTATACACAAACAATAATAATAATAATATGAAAACACCCTGGATAGCAGAGAAATACTCACCCTCTTGCTTTTAAGAACCTCATTGTCAGCCCCCAGTGCCAGTTCAGCACAAGCCTTGGTAAAATCTCCCAGACCCCCAATAGGCAGATACTCTTTATCCAGCATCTTGGACGCAATCATAGCCTCTGCCTAAAAAAAGTAAAATAGTAACAAACATGTTACCTTTCAATTGGATAGCACGTGGTCATAAATGTAATTGATGGGGTTTGCTTTAACGGGACAGCCTCTAAAATCACTTGGCTCAGGATGACTTTGCAGAAAGAGCAAAATCAGAAACACATGTTAACTTGATATATAAACACCCTTCCTTTCTTTTACCAATACTGTGAAGGCAGACTGCCCTCCACCTACATGCACAAATACTTGTCCTCTATTGGTCAAATCGGACATCCTTGCTTAAAACAAAATGCCTATATAAATCATTTTACAAAAAAGAGCTAATTTTATCAAAGAGTAAATTTTCCGATAGCTTATTTTATTTAAAAAACAAAGAACACCATATGACTCTTTATGCATGGTTTTGTACTAATCTATATAAACTGCAACACTGCCATGTAAAGAAATTGCATATATGTATACCCAAATTATGTTGTTCAAGTACATCAGTGTATGGTACATGATTTGAGCCACAACTTTCCTTTAAGCACTTCTACTCAAAATTCACACAACTCTGCAATGAATGCTTAAACATGCAGTGGCACAGACAAGGTACATACCTTCCGGACACAGCTGAGAACGTATGGCTTGCCATTATCATCCCTGTATGCCCCCACACCTAGGTTCATCTTTTGAGGGTTTGTATCCCGTTTGAAGGCCTCCGTCACTCCCAGGATGGGATCAGGTGGTCCCATTTGCACTTCACTCCACCATGAACTTTAAAAAAGCATAACACACAATTACAAATTTGCCCAGAGCAGATACAATTTTGATAAAACTATCACTATATAGATTCCCTATTCAAATAGGCAGGTTTAAAAAAAAAACACGAGGCCACGGATAGCCCAATCCTGCATTAAATGTCATGCCTGGAGTTAAGTTGCACAAACTCCTATTGCATTGCATGACTGGCGTGTCACAGTCATGCATGTGTGTTGTACAGTATATCATTTTTATTTCTTGCCCCATATATAAGGTGCTTAAGGACAAGAACACATACTTTTATAAAGTTTGTGTTATATTACTATGGATAGTGTAGCTGCAGCCACTGAGAAAATGTAACGTTAACTCTTTATTAGGGATTTGTATTCTAATAGTCCTTTTGCGGTAACAAATGCAAATATTTAAGTCGCTGTTTGCGTGGTGAATGACTGTGTCCCTTTTTAAAGTAGAATTATGTCATGATAAGGACTACTGAATTCTCAATTCAACATCAGCTCTGCTTTGCCCTCCAAACCCGGCTAAAAAGGACACAGTCCACCATGATTGCTTGACAGAAGAACCCGGAAGTAACCCAAGCCAATCAAAAACTTAAGCTTGCTTGTTGCAGCCAATGGTAGGAAAGGAAGCATGAACGTACGGTCTCCAAAAGAGATCAAAAAGACTGTTGTACGCCATCGAATTAAAATGCTAAAACGCTATTAATCTAATATACAAAACATGTCTAAACCCGTATAAGGTTGAGAATACACGTGACTGAAAATGTTCTATGCGTGATTCTGGATAAATGCAGAATTACGGGAAACGGGTTTAAATTGTCGGTTTAGCGCAAGATGCAAGGTCAGAGTGATGCTGAATGAATCCGATTCCGGGTAATACTGTAACGTTTATGACACTGTTCCATCTGGTCAATTGATTTAACTGGAAGAAACCGACATGGCACTTTTAGTGCATGTAAAGTTAGCTATTATAATAATGACTGTGAACATCTACACGTTTATAATCTCTGTTTATTGACGTATGTTACTGTATACGTGACCGTTAACGTTATATCAAATCTGATGGCGTTATTTTAAGAATGTTCATATTCAATTTATTAGTTTCCTTCACAATAATAAAAAGCTACTTTATTGTATTAACCTTTAAGATGACCTTTAACCTTTAAGCTGAAATTAATATAGTAATAACGTTACACATTTTGTAAAGGGGCAAAGCGACTGCTATAAAATTAGCTTAGCTAAGTTATAAAACATTTTTTATTACCTTGCTCGAATGGGTAGAGCACCTAAGGATGGCGTAAAGCTCCCAACAGAGGATAAAAACTTGGTAGTTTTAAGGAGAGCCATTGCTGCTGCTGTCGGCTGAGGCGCAGAGTGGGAATCGTGTGCACGCGCAGTTGTCAACGAGCGATTCTCGTTTTTCTTCTTCTTGTAACGGGCAAATCAACTTTTGGTGCATTACCGCCACCAACTGAGCTGGAGTGTGAAGTGACAATGGGGAAAAATAATAAATAAATAAAATAACTTTTATTCTCATGAAATTTCCTGTGTCTATTATATAACTTATTATCGTTATTATATTTGTTACTCAATATGAGCTCTGAAGACATATTATCTGTGCCTTATGTCTGTAAATTTGTTTACAAAATCGGTCTCTCTTTACAGTAGGCCTATGCTCTAAATTGCGATTCAAATAACTCTAAATTCAATGCGTCTCATGTACAGCTGCTTTGTAACAATGAAAATTGTAAAAAGCGCTATATAAATAAAGTTGAGTTGAGTTAAATATGGGCTGCGTTCAAATACCCCCACTTGCGGTCTTTGTACTTGACCACTTGACTACTTTCATGACGTATTTTCTGTTTTTGGCCCAAGTGTTCTTGTTGGCGTGAAGATCCTAAGTGAGCATGTAATATTTCTAACCCAATGGGACACACTTAGCAAGTGCAAACACCTAACGTTTACGTTAATTGATTTGGTGTTTGTTATTATTTGATAAAACAGTTTTACAAAATACAAAATTTGATGCGGTCTTCGGCGAAGCCGTCATTGATGCAGCCTCCACCGAAGTCCCCTGATCCTTGCGAACGCCCTATCACAGAACGTATGGGAGGAGTATCGTGGATGTCAGACTTTTACGTAAACATGACGGATACATTTTTAAATGTATTTTTTGATAAAATTCCAAATTAATTAGTTACTTATTCACATTATTGCGTATATATTTTCTATTAAGCCAGCTATTCAAGAATACAAACTTTTAATGCAGTGCTTTTCTTACTTAAGGTAATAAGCCATTTTTGTTGTAGATTTATATCTAGTTGTCTCTGGGCTCTGTAAAGCTGAACAACACCGCTTCTGTATTATAGAGAAATATTAAATAACAACATATATGCATATTAAGAAGTGTATGAAGAATAATGTATGCAAATACATAAATATACATTTATAATATAAGCTAATAAGCAGTTGCATTGACAGTCATCATGACAAATGAATACATTGCAAACATAAGTATATCTATTGCATAATGCTCGGGTGGCATTTCAACATATGAAATACAGATAAATAAAAACCGGCAGCTCCAGTCCCAAATAACTACAATGGGACAACAAGTGTGATCGACCTCACGCGGCGCTGCGCAGACTGATCAGCGAATGACAACAAAGTACCGCGAGAGTGATTAGAAAGCACCGCTTGCTCTTTCCGTCGTGATGACCTCAAGTCTATCCCAAATGCACTCCCACGTACACTTGTGGACTCGTGCCTAGTGCCCTATTGGTCTGCACTTCCTGACGTCATCAAGTATGGACTCGGAGGAGGTCCACAAGACAAGAGTGAGCCATTTGGGACAGGGCCTTGGACGCAGCCATGGTCAACGAGCAATAAAGTGCGCGCGTGTTCATGAAGAGGACTGCTGATTGACAGCGCCATCTAGAGGCATGGGATGCAACAAGCCTGCCAAAAAATGTGTATTATTTACAATGGAAATTGAATTGGTATTAATAAAATTACAAAGATTTACAGGTAATGTGTGGGTTCTATTGGAAAGATGCTTTCCATCACATGGGGACCAATTAAACACCATTATTCCTAAAAGGCCCGAAACCCATATGTGTAAATAAATGAAGTTTGCAATGGCTTTAATGGTAAACATGGGATATTCATAATGGTATTCGTAAAGGAAAATATAAAACATATTTATCCCCAGAACAACCAACCAACCAACCTTGAAGTTTCGTGGGTAATTGGGGATGACGTCACACGATTAATAGCGCACCCAAAAGGTTGTCGTTGTCAGGTGATGTTTAGGTTGAATTGCACCTGCTGATTGTCTAAGAGACTATGGTAGTCTTCCAGGTGGCACTCGTGTGTACGAGGGGCTTAACATGAAGGCTACCAGCAGTCTTAACTGTCTCAGACTCTGCATATTATTGTGTTTGTTTGTGCTGCACATGTCTACGCGCGAGGTAGGAAAAATGGCCTCTCCGTCAAATTTTGGCGTCACATCAACGCAAGTACGCCGAAGTCGACAGGCGAAACAGAGGAACCCGTATTATAGACCTCTCGTAGAAAGCCAAACTGAAGACGAAGGTATGCGACTCATGTTGCATTTATATAGGATAGCGGCGGATCCAGACGGGAAACCAAAGCAACACAAGTTATTTGGGTCCAATACTGTAAGGTTGCTGCAAGCTTCCGCAACTGAGAAGCACTTTCTCCCAACATCAACTGGTAAAGCCTTTTCATTCTTGTCTCATACTTATGTAAACTACCATACCAAGTAATCTTTATTTAGAGAGTACTGTGTCTTATTCCTGCTAAAAAAACCCACAAAATACAAATTGTAATGGTTTCCATCACAAAAAGGCTACGATTATGAACCATCAGCTGGTAAAACCTTTCATGTAGGCCCGGTTTCACAGACACCGTTTGGCTTAACCCAGGACTAACGTTACGCCTCATTTATGTCACTTTTATAAAAATGCCCTTTGAAGAATACATTACTGGTGTGCATCTTGAGACATAACAATGGAACTGATATATTTTAAGATATTACTGGGCAAGTTATATTCAGTTAAGACAGGTCACACATTCATTTTAGTCTGGAACTAGCCTTAAGCCTTGTCTGTGAAACCGGGCCGTAGTATGTTTAGGCCTGGATTTGAAGGTGTTCTGTTGGTTCTCATTTCCCAGATAACATCTCACTTGTTGAAGCCAACACTTACCAGTTGAGACTATTATAGTTTCCAATAAAACATCTATTATAACCACTGAACCATTAGAATTATTTCAGTTTGGTTTTTAGCAGGAATGTTGTAGAAGTCATGTTGTATTGCTTTTTGTCTTGAAATTTACTCTCTAATCACATATGGTTTTTGAATAATAATTTTGGTATGTGTTTTTGGACACTTGGACCTCCGTCTTAACATTTTGCTTTATTGTCTCTCTCCTCTCTGTAATCGCTACTGGACTAGACCTTCAATATACCTACACTGTGAAATATGAACTGAAACACCTCTCATTGAACAAACTGGTGAAGGCGTCTTTTATGCACCTGAGGTCTCCTGTGTCATCCCATCCTATCTGTGTGGCTAAAGTGACCTCTTCACAAAATCATCCTGAGGGTGACCCTGTTACTATGGGTCCTCGAAGCCTATGGACTGAATCTGATGTTACAAACCATGTGTCCCAGTCAAATGGTGACCATGTGTTCCTCTTTGTCCATTATCGATGCTCAAAAACGACCATGATGCGTCAATCGTGAGACCCGTACGCAAAGAAAACGTTTCCCACCTCAAAACCATCTCCGAGCTCCCGTTTTGCTACTTTTCTTGGACGAGGACAAGCAACCCATGGAGTATTTCAACCCCCTTTCTCGCCCTAGCACAAGATCCCGCCGTTCCAAGGAGCCCAGCAGCATTGTTTCTGACATCCCCAACTATAAGCAAGGGCCAAACAGTGTGGCCAAAAACCTGTGTAAGCTGCATTCCTACCGTGTGTCTTTCAAAGACCTAGGATGGGACCACTGGATCATTTCACCCCACAAGTACAATCCACGTTACTGTATGGGAGACTGCCCTCGTATTCTCCATTATGGCTATAATTCACCCAACCATGCGATCATGCAGACTTTAATCAGCGATCTTGGTGTTGCAGATATTCCGCCACCCTCCTGCGTTCCTTATAAGTATAAACCGATCAGCGTGCTGATGATGGAGAGGAATGGAAACATCGTTTATAAAGAATATGAGGACATGATTGCAGACTCCTGCACCTGCAGATGACTTTGGGCTCGGGTCAGAATAGGAAAAAGGTGCGTAAGGGCAATGTGAATTTGTACCAGCACAGTTAGAAAACTAAACTGAATGGCAAGGTGTGCAATGGTGTGTCTGTTTTGATTGCCTGTGGCCTTTGCATAACTATCATAATTTTTACAGTGAGGTATCTGTAACACACCTCAATTGTGGAGAATCATTGGTTTAGTCTTATCATGTTCTCAGTACCTGACATTTGGCGATATAGATATAAATAAGTGTAATAGGTGGATAGTAAGGTTTTGAACCTGTTAAAATAATTGGCTACAATATTCTATTTTTTCTTTTACTATTTGTCAGTGTATGTTTTTGGTTTCTGTGTGGTTCTGTGTAGTGTTTGTTACCGTTATATCTGTTACTGTACATAATGTATTTATGAAAAGGGATGAAAGTAGGACTTTGAACATTTTTGCACTTTATCAAAAGACACTAGTGAATATAAAAAAAATAAAAAGGAAAAAAATATGAAGGAGGGAGGGAAATATACAATCGCTCCTGGTCTGTTGACTGTTAAGTTGATCAGGACAGAGTTTGGACTTCAGAATGTTGCTCTACATTTGTGGCCTCTTATTACATCTTGTCCATTTTAACTGCGGGCAGGAGGTATGAGAAGCAGTTGACATTTTGCACTTTCTCACTGAATACATGCCATACAGTATGTTTATGAAATAGACACTTTCATAGACTCATTTTGTAGTGCGGGAATTTATCTATTCACATGAAATACAAAGTTTTAATGTCATAATGAGAGATGATGAAATAAAGAGGTATTTTGGTAAAAAAAAGAGACAAGCAGACTTCTAATTGTTTGTTGTGTGTAATTTGTGCTAAAAATGTCCAATCTTGCTGTATGTTAATGCTGTAGAGTTGCATGGTGTAAAATGTATTTTATTCAGATCCGGGACATCAGTTAAAATACTTGAGATCGCCTTATGCATGTTGGATGTTGCACACAATGGCAAACTCTAATCTGATTGACTTGCACAATCAGGGTGTACAGTCTTCTAAGCAATCCAATAGGGAATTTGTTTTAAGTTCCCAGGATGCTATCAGGACTATTTCTGAGTAAGAAATAGTAATTAAATTTAACAGCATTTTAATAGTGATTACACAAACATATCCATGCGCCCACTTTAATGTGATCTGTTTGCATTGTGTCTTGTAGGATTTCTGATCTAATGTACTTGCATTTATTGTAGGGTAATAAACTGTAGTTGATCAATGTATATGCTCACCATACAGCCCCACCTCTCCAATTCATCACCAGATTAGGCTGCAAAATGGACTTGATTCTGATCTTGGTCAGAACTATGGTTTACATATACCTTTAACAACTCATTATTTTTCAGATAAATATTTTTAAAAACATATTGATGTGAGTCACCTTAGATATGTCACTTGTATTAGACACTTGAAAATAAAGATGTCTCCTTTAAACTAAACTACATGTTGTGAGTCAAAATTACAGTCTCGCAAAGATCTTCATACTGGCTATCAAGTGCAGGTAGACTCTGTTCTTCTAACTTTGAAACTGGATGGGTTTGCTGAAGCACCTTTCTCCTCTTTGGCAACTGATAAGTGTTTCATTTCCCAATGGGGTGGTGTACTTTGTCAGTTTTGGCACTCGATCAACAGATTGCAGACAAACGTGCTAAACAAGGACATAAATTTGCTATCCATGACACTGGAACACTAAGAAACACATCCCTCTTTCCGTGATGAGTTCTTACCATTTGCTTCATACAGACACATTGATCTTAATTAAATTAAAGGTCCAGGATGGGTATTTATTCCCGCCTTCCCATTAATACTTTTTAAAGGGTAGTGATGTCTCAAATAGATAACATTTTTATCACAATAACATTCACATCATTTTTATGCTCTCAGTGCAGAAAAACATACTGTCAACTGTCCATTTATGTGCACAAGACGACTGTTCAGCAGTCTGATCATGAGCTGGAGGCAACCAAATCTTTGTTCCACTTAGACCTAGAGACACCTAACCTCTATAGATTTCATGTAAAATCGATCTAAAGCAATCGGTTTTATCTTTCACGCATGAAGAAACTTGCAGAACCTTGATAAGCTCGGCCTTGAATGCTTCATTACTAACACAGTGGGAATGCTAAAAATGTTTAACACAAGGCCACCAGCTTATGAAATAGTACATGGTATTATGTGAAAGTAAAATCCCAAGACGATAAGCAACATAATATCCAGTAAACACCATGAGTCAGTTTGGAACCTTTGTGATGAGCTGGAGCGATCTGTGATCCGACTCATATCTGTCTTGCTGCCACTCAACAGTTGTTTTTACTCAGTTGTTGTCCATTTACAGTATCTTATTCTTTAACACATAGGCCCTTTAATCAGTCATTGTTCTTTTTCAAGGATTGTGCTTTGTTATGTGATAAAAGGAAGACAACTACGTGATATCAACTTTAAGAAACAAAACTTAAAAACACTTTACTTGCATCAGTCACATTTGGCTTTCTCACGAAGGGCTTTAGAAAAGTAAACCATATTTGGTATAAGTTCTTTCAAATGTCTTGTGAACAGCTTTACAATAATTAAATGACCTGAAATGTGCAGAAACGATATTAGACTGATAATATCTCAAGACCATATAAGCAATTAATTGCATGGTTAAAATAATTCACACTAATTGTATAGCATGTTATATTTATTATTTGGGATTTTGGGTCTAAAATCGACAGGATTTGATTTGTAAAAAGTCATTTTCGACACTGATAAACAACTGAACTTAGCACTCTCTTCCATCAGTGGCCTTAAAATGCTGATAAGCATTTGTGCAGAATTTGACTGGTCTTTATCTTATCCCCATTCCTCTCGTTCTCATCCCTCACAAACGCAGCTGCACTCGGATTCTCAGAGGACAGCTTTGTCCAGCCACAAACATGTGTCAAATCTGCTTATGAAAAAGCAGAGCGATAGAGTTAGAAAGTGATAGCGAGGGAGAGGCATGAGGTGTTTATTATGCTGGCCGGAGAGTATATAAGGGAGCGCACTGTGTCTGTAGTTAGTGTTTCTCTGAGCTTGCTGTAACAGTTCTTGACAGGTTTTGTTGAAACATTTTCAGTCAGCATGCAGGATCAGATTATCTTTAACAGATGGACAGTTCTAGCCTGGTGGTTGGTGTTACTGGTGCTTGTCCAGCAGGTAATTATGATTATTGTCAATTTTCTGATTCTACTTTTTCTGCTCTTCTGCTTTACAGTAGCTTTAAAATTGAATCACAGCTGTTTAAAAGGTTTATTTTAAATAATTTGATGATATTTCTGCTATTATCTTCCTTTCTTATTTAAGTGGAAAGTTGAATGCTTCGTTTTTAGGTATTGTTTAAAAATGATAAAAGGAACTACTACATTGTCTGAAAATTATTACAGGTTTTTTATTTGTTTAGAATTTATTACTATATTAAAACTAGTATTGTTGTAGCCAATTATTTGAAGAGTTTGGTTCCAAAATGACATGACTTAAAAAAAATTCAAAAAGAATGTTTTTTAATATGTTACCAGGTTTTAATGTGTTTTATAGTGTTAGTTAGCTGTAGTCTTTTAGTTATTATGGCTTGAATCAAAACAAATTTGTACATTGGAATGCACAAAAAGACATGATTTAAAAAAAAAATATTAAACGGAGTTATCTCATTTTGGAACCAATCTCTTCATTTGTTCTGTTTAATATTTTATTTGTATTAATATTTTATTTTAATTTCATTGTTGCAAAGCAGCTTAATTTAGAAATTATGAATTAAGAAAGCAGCATTATATTAAGAAATAATTATAGATGAAATAAAACAAAGACAGTAGGTATTATTGGAAGATTTTCTTCATGCAAGGTGCATTAATGAAATTTAACTGAAATAAATACCATGTTGGTTTGTTAGAAATTACTTGACTTGACATTTATTATGTACAGTACGCACAATGGCTGATATATTTTTGTTTTATTAAAGGCACATTTATTTATTTTTGATGTGTGCATAACTCAAAAATGTGTGGTGTTTCAGGTACTCTGCAGTCCTGTGCCACAACCGGACAAACCCGCAACATCTGAAAAAGAAGTTCAAAGGTCACTTAAGAGAACAGCTCGAATGACCCCATTATGGAGGATCATGGGAACTAAACCACATGCAGCTTACTGCCAGAACAACTTTGAGTGCTCGACGGGAATGTGCAGGTGAATTGACAGATCTTTCAAATGAACAATTCGATGCTGCTTCCCGTTGCATATTGACCTGTTGCTACTTTAAGTAGTGTTTTCAAGAAATGCAATCGAAAGTATCAGAATTAATTTCAGACCATGTTTAACTTTGTTTACAGGAAAGGCCACTGTTCCTACAGCCAGCCGATAAATTCCTAAAATGAAGACTCCCTCCTCCTTATCTGATCTAAGGTTTAAGAGGCTGACATGACGCTCTACACCATCATGCATGTAGGCTACCAAACAGAATCAGATGACAAGCAGTTGATTCAATGAGCATCTGGGGCCAAATGAATGTGCAGTGCAGTTAATCTTCAGTTAGCTATAGAGTTTTCTAACACCACAAAGGAGGCAATAGGTAATGTTCTGAAGCACTTTCCAGTATTGTGGAAAATTGTGCTTATCATAAAATGTTGACTCTCTTGAAAGTGCAAAGAAAATGCGACATAACCTCATAACATGTGTAGTGGTATTGCTATACTGGAAGTATTAGTAGTTATATTTGCATGTTATTTTTTCAAATGGAGTAAGGATGTTATATTACATGTATCACACAGATTTCAGGTTGTGCTAGGAAGTGAGTAAGCTAGGATGTAAGTAATGTAGAATGTAATTTTGGGCTAGTTTCAAAAATTAAGATCTTATCTTGGATTGTCGAGTGACCCTATAGTACTAAAAACTCAGGACTAAACTTAGCCCCAACCTGGTCCATAGTCTTAGATCATGTTACATGTAAGATATATATGGAGTAGACAAATGTAATGCATAAAGTGGCTCCACACAAATGTCGTTTAACTAAAGTTAGTCCAGAGAAAAGAGGGGCAGAGAAAGTGCAAAGGTTTCCCTTATTGATTGTGCCTACATATTAACCATTTTTCTTGATACATTACCTTTATCTATGTTTGCTTACAGTGGTAGTATTTAATATAATGTCATGTCCAGACATGAAGCTATTTATGTTGTTATATACTGTACTAATGTTTTATTGCTTTGACAGTCACCTCATCTCATTGATCTAGACATGGATTTTCAACCATCTATTATTATTTGATTACTTATTTATTCCTCTTTTATTTTGTATGTCTCTACAGTTCATATAAAGCTAATTTTCTAAATAGTATTGATTTATAAGATTTATGTGTCTTGTTTTGCATACTGTTCTACTGTAACTCTACAATAAACTATATATTGTATAATCTAAACGATATGTTAGGGTTTTAAAATAAAAGATTGTTCTGAATTTATGAAACCCATGTATACTTTCACAGCACAAATCACTGACAGCAATTTTAGCAGACCCCTATCTTTTCAACCTTTTAAGAGGACAGCCAAATTTGTGGAGTGCAAATTTGTGACTAACTGGTCGTTGTATGTGTGTGGTAGTTCTATCTGTATCTGAATCCTAGTTTGAAGGAGGGATTACTTGTTTTCACATGTTTCTGATATTACGTTGTATATCATTGACATTATTTAGGTCCCCTGATTATTAGGGCATTTTTATCATTAAAGCGTTATAATGTACTGTCGCTGCAGTAAACAAGATAGTCATGGAATGGTTCAAGGTTATTTTGACCACACATTTTTATATGTTTAAACATTTTAATAGGTTAGGCCTATGACCTTCACAGAAACAGTTGTTTTTTTACTTGGAATAGTTTTTTTAGGCAGAGTTAAGTTTGAGTTTCAATTGCACTGAAAAAAAGGATTTGAC
Organism: Triplophysa siluroides; assembly: GCA_006030095.1. NCBI lineage: Eukaryota > Metazoa > Chordata > Actinopteri > Cypriniformes > Nemacheilidae > Triplophysa > Triplophysa siluroides. The sequence goes on from VCII01000702.1 coordinate 1,462,080, forward strand.
TTTGCTGCCATTATGTGGACATATGGCCCATGAAACGACATCATGTGCGAATGTCTGCAAAATTTTAACTTGCCGTCAATAAATCTCCAGATACTCGAAGCCACAGTAGTTTAAAAGATAGTTCACCCCAAAATGATTTTTTTCATCATCCCATGTCATTTTTGACATTCTACACTGATATATTCCAGCATATGAGCAAATGCCCTGCGTGACGTCAGGAACGTGACGTCTCTCTATGTTTGCGCAATGAATAATCAATTAATCAAAAGCATGTGTTTATATGACCCCCACAAACACTCAGTCATTTTCTCCATAAATGGAATGAATATTAACATTTTCGTTTGCTCAAGTTATTGTCACTGTGGTGTTATTTTGAAAAGTGGGAAGATCCTCCCAGCTGGACTGGCTTCAGTTAGTATAATCGACAGTGTGCAGTGGACGACTAATTTACTTTCCTTCCGGATTTTGGCCCGATAAGCTGTCAGGTTCGTTCATGTTCGCTATACGTACGCAATTGAGTCTTTTCGGGTTTTAAAAGTTTATTTAAAAAACTTTGACGACAGGATTTATGCAGTGAACCAGCGTTTTGTCATGCAGCTCGTGCTTGTCTCTAGTGAAAGGCACCATGCTATCGTTAGGCAACATTGTGTCAAATTGGAGTAGCTTGCCCCTTTTTTGTCCCGCAATGTAACGCGTGTGTTTATTTCAAAGGATGTTTGCTGTTCTTAAACCATAAACGTCTTTAACAAACTTGCCAGGAACTAAAATGAGGAGTCGCAGCAACTCTGGAGTTAAACTTGACAACTACGCGCGGATAGTTCAGCAGACTATTCTGCGTCACCAAGTGAGTGTTTGCATGCAGGCGTTCACCATTAAAAACAGTTTGGTAAAACATGCAAACTAAACGTGTGACGATTTGATGCCATGAAACACTTAACCACCAAAAAGGGTCTACATAAAAAGTATTGAATTTAATACAAATGGTGCATTTACAGTAAATGCATATACATTACCGTTCAATGGCTTAGCCATGGTCTTAAAATCTGATAGCTTGAAAGTTTGAAACCAACAAAAAGTAATGCTAATGTATATTGAATACATACATGGCATACTTGAGGTTTAACTGAAACACTTGCAGAACAGATCGATCGTATAACTGCATCTAACTGTGTTTGTAACATTTGTAGGATCCAGTGACAGGTCTGTTACCAGCGAGCAAAGAACAGCCTGATGCCTGGGTCAGGGACAATGTGTACAGCATCCTATCTGTCTGGGCACTTAGTTTGGCTTACAGGAAGAATGCAGACCGTGATGAAGATAAAGCTAAAGCCTATGAGCTTGAACAGGTAGGATTCAATAGTATTTTAGAATGTGCTTTTATTGCTTCGCCGGGTGACTCAGAAGTCGGAGGTCACAGGTCACTTACAAAGTGTTTTGCTTTTATTAGGTCTATAAGCTTTTGAGAGGTTTTCACCCTGTATATAAAGACATCAAGGAACCAACAAACCCATACACAGACCAAATATGATCAGCTAGTGAGAACATTTGAAGATATAAAATGTAATTTTATGTTAGAAGCAGAATATTCACAATTGGAGTTTTAGTTATGCTTTGTTTTACATTAGTTTAGTGTATGTTATTGTGGAGAAATGTCAGCTATCGTTTAATGCCCCACCGTGTATGCGTCACCCGAGTGTAAACGTCCTCTTTAGTGAGAGCGCACACGTGTCATGTTACTCTTTCCTGCGCTGTGAGACTAGGAGCAGAAAAGGTCAGAGTTGAGCTTGTGTTCCAACCATGTGTTGTTTTTGTAGACTGTGGGTCCTGATCTATTCTCTGTTTTTATGGTCTCTCAGAGTGTTGTGAAGTTAATGAGGGGACTGCTTCAGTGCATCATGCACCAGGTATTGCCACCTCGCTCACCACACTGCATAGTTAACATATAAACCGATACGATAATAAAATACAGCTGATAGTACCTCCAGAGTAGGGACTTCAAGCAACAATGCTTTTATTTTTGATCCAAATTATTTAACCCGTATGCGTACAAACAGGTCTACGTAAACATCTAAACCTGTCAATGTCAAACTATGTTTAACAACCACAGCCTTCAGTGTGGATTAAATTAGTAGAAGACAGACCACTTGTGTTATCTGAAGTGCTCTCTTGTCCTCTCATGCAATTAGCTGGACAAGGTGGAGAAGTTTAAATACAGTAAGAGCTGTTTGGACTGCCTCCATGCCAAGTACAACACTCACACCTGTGCCACCGTGGTGGGTGACCAAGAGTGGGGGCATCTTCAGCTGGATGCAACTTCACTCTTCCTCCTTTTCCTGGCACAGATGACCGCCTCAGGTACAGCGTGGCATGGCTGGTGTCTTAAGACACATGAGACTCTTAAATGACTTGTTAATCTAAAAATGTCATCAGTTGCTCACCCTTTTGTTTTTTCAAACATGTAGTGAAAATGATCAGTGAATCACATTTTCAGTTTTACACTATATGTCTCATGAAGTTATCATGTCATATTGACCTGTTTTAAAGGTCTTGTTGTTAGTTTGATTTTTCAGTAGAATATATCCCGTTTCACCCTTATGTGTTACTTTATTTTAGGGCTGCACATTGTGTACACTCAGGACGAGGTGGATGTGGTACAAAATCTGATGTTTTACATTGAATCTGCGTATAAAGTGGCTGTAAGTCCCACAATATCTGCAAAAAGGGTCTACATATGTTATTCTGCAATAACATAATGTGATTCACTTAGATCTGTGATTGTTATTAAAGAATTGGTTTATCTCTGTACCTGATGATATGTCTTCTGATGGTTCAGGATTATGGGATGTGGGAGAGAGGAGACAAAACCAATCAAGGGATTCCTGAGCTAAACGCAAGCTCCATCGGAATGGCGAAAGTGGGTCCTGCAAAAAATGAATGGATTACAAACCAAATACATTGTGTGTGTCGGTCAGCTGGTCCCCATTTTCGGCTCATTCACACTTCCACATAATGTCACCAATCCTCTCTTGCCAGCTGAGAATTCTCAGACTGGCATCACAGGAGTTGCACGTTGTAGACTCATGAGCACCCGCTATAAATGTCTCTGATGAACGTGACCTAATGTAATCTCAGTGGGGCCTCGCTCAGTGGGGTATAAGTGCTCCTTCCCCACTTTCCCTGCCAACTTGAGTCCTTTATATTTGTTCCTCTTGCCACACTTTTTATCAGAAAGTAACACATAGAGCGTTCTTTTACAGAGAACTTATCACTGTAGGGGGAGGAAGCTAGACCTTTAACTCATTTTAATTCTAGCCATGGTGATAACATTCCTTTTAGTTCAGTGCTAGCTTGGATTTAAACACATACTAAAAATGAATTGCACTAAACATAATAAAAGCCATGATTTAGGTGCCCACTGAATAAGGCTTTGTTCCGTATGAATTAAGAGTCTAACTGGAACAAAATAAGACCTCCTGAATGAACCCTTTATTACTGCAGGCGGCACTTGAAGCGCTAGATGACTTGAATTTATTTGGAGCCAAAGGGGGACCTTGCTCTGTTGTTCATACCTTACCAGATGATATCCAGCACTGTCAGGTAAGACTAGTGACCCACATTTTCTTATGCTTTTAACATCAGCATTTTTGATTAAAAGAGCATTACTACTGTGTTTCGACTAATCATTTTAGTCCATCCTGAGCTCCATGTTACCCAGAGCCTCAACATCTAAAGAGGTGGATGCTGGGCTGTTGTCCATCATTTCATATCCAGCCTTTGCTGTGGAGGACATGGAATTAGTCAACATCACTAAGGAGGAAATCATCTCCAAGCTGCAGGTTACATCTTTACGTCTGGTTGTCCCTCCAGATTTCCAAAATGACTTTTGTTGTTGTTACTTTTGCTTCTTTGTTCTTTGTAGGGAAGATACGGCTGTTGCCGTTTTCTTAGAGATGGCCACAAAACTCCTAAAGAGGTCAGTATATCCAGTGTGCATGGACAAAGCATGCCATATTTCAATTTTCAATTTAGCAGGGCAGTGTTGGCTTGCTCACCGGGAGACTGCATCTATTTATTAATTTATAAGATATTATCTATTAGAATGATCTTGCTTGTTCTATAAACACTATGCACTGTGCTGTGTTTTACCTCTGTGTTTTCTTATTTGCTCCTGTAAAGCTGCTTTGGAACAATGCACATTGTGAAAAGCGCTATATAAATAAACTTGAATTGAATTTACTGACTATATAAATAATACTTCTGTTGACTTTTAGTCATCTTTGTAAAAGTCAAAACTGTAACACTACAATAAGGTGCTATCAGTTAATATTAGTAAATGCATTAGCTAACAATGAACAATTTAGTTTTTCCGCATTTATTAATCCTTGTCAATGTTAGTTCATGTTAATACAGTTATTCATGTTAGTTCATGGTGCATTAACTAATGTTAACAGTGTCAACTTATGATTTTAATAATGACTTAGTAAATGCTGAAATTAACATGAATTCATATGAATAAAAGCATGTTAGCTAATGCATTAACTAATTGTTAACAAATAGCACCTTGTAAAGTGTTACCGCCAAAACATTATTGTCAATGCATAAATATGAGGCTGTTACTGTTGTGTCTCTCTAATTATTTATTAACTGACAAAATTTTTCTTTAATAGGACCCCAGCAGACTGTACTATGAATCTGCTGAGTTAAAGCTTTTCGAAAACATTGAATGTGAGTGGCCACTTTTCTGGACCTACCTGATCTTAGATGGCATCTTCATCAACAGTCCAGAGCAGGTTAGACGATGTCAAATTTTCTCTTGCTCAATTATGATTAAAGTAATAGTTCACCCAACTATCACATTGTCATCATTTACTCGCTCTCTTGTCATCTTAAACGTCTATGACTTTCTAGCTTGCGCAGAACACAAAGGATATTTTGAAGAATATTGTTGACCGGCACCCATTCACTTGCAATATCGTCTTTTGTGTTCTGCGTAAGAAAGAAAGTCATACAGTCTTAAAATGACAAGAGGGTGAGATCACCAGAATTCAAAGCATTGAGTGAAAACACCAGTAACCTCCTTTAGTGCTACACTGACAGTTGCTTTATCAAATGCATACTAACAGTTGTGAGTGCATGTGGCTAGTTGACAATGTGTCCTATGGTGTGGCAGCAAAAAGTTTGAAAACAAACCGCAATATGTTTGATACTGTATATATACTGTATGGATGTGCTGAGTGTTGAGTTGCTGATGCGGGTGAGCTGTAGTTCTCATTTTCTGATCTCTCAGGTGCAGGAGTATCGAGAAGCTCTGGAAGGCATCATGATCAAACAGAAAGATGGGATAAAACTGCTGCCTGAGCTCTATAGTGTTCCTCCTGATAAGGTAAAAACATCTGTGAAAATATAAAGAGTATCTCATATAAATATCAGTGAAACATCACTGGATTTGTGTGGGGTCCAATTTATTTCCAATTTTTTAATGAATTATATATTCTTAAGTATATGCTTTAGGGTTTTTTCTCTATATTTTCAGGTGGATGAAGAGTATGTTAATCCACACTCTGTGGAGAGAATTCCAATGGAAAAGTGTCCTCTGAAGTGGGGACAGTCCCTCTATATACTGGGCAATCTATTAGCAGAGGTAAGAGGTTATACTGTAGCTAGGTCATATCTTGGCATTAAAAATGTTTAGATGTAGTATTGCAGTGTATTTCTGCTCTAATGATCATCTTGGAGCTATAGTTTTTATTTTAACCATTGGTACCAAAGACGTCATCATTTCAAGTAATCTTTTGTTTCCAATTTAGGGTTTCCTGGCTCCTGGAGAGATAGACCCATTAAACCGTAGGTTCTCCACCATCCCTAAACCAGATGTTGTGGTACAAGGTATATTTCAGACATTTCATTTTTGAGACCATTAGAATATTAATCTTACCGGCACACACAATGGTTTCATGTCACTCCCAGTGTGTCTATTTTGTTTGGTTTAGTGTCCATTCTTGCTGAGAATGAGGACATTAAGGCCCTGCTGCTGAAGAATGGAATTGATGTGGAGACCGTGGCAGATATCCACCCTATTAGAGTGCAGCCGTCTCGAGTTCTCAGCCACATTTATGCAAGGCTGGGTAGGAGGGCTTACTTAAAACTAGGTTTATGACATACAAAATAAACTATTGTTTGTGTGATGGCATAGGCATCTTTAATCCTGATCCCGTGGTGTGTAACATCTGCGACCACTGGTAAAAGATCCTGGAGTCTGTTGTATTTATTTACTTTAGTTGGAATGTGTATGTTTTATCTTTCTCTAAGGGCGTAATGAAAGGCTGGGGCTGACTGGTAGACCGTATCGTCGGATTGGTGTGCTAGGAACCTCCAAGCTCTACATCATCCGCAGCACCATCTTTACCTTCACACCTCAGGTTCTTCATAATGTGCTGAAGTAGGCATGCGTGAGCCTTATGCTGATTTAGAGAGGCTTGGGCCAGTGCTTGGTCACCCAGCATCAGTAAAATAATGTTATGAGGAAAAAATTACCCATAGAACGAATAAATGTGATAGTTCACCCAAAAATACAAATTCTGTCATCATTTTCTCAACCTCTTGTCATTTCAAACCTGAATGACTTTCTTTCTTCCGCAGAGGGTGAGTAAATGATGACAGAATTTTTATTTTTTGGTGAACAATCACTTAAACACCAAAACCTTACTGGTTTTTCTCTTCTCTCTGGCTGTGTGACGATGCTGTAGTTCATAGATCATCAGCAGTTTTATCTGGCTCTGGACAATAAGATGATAGTGGAGATGTTAAGAACTGATCTGTCGTACCTGTCCTCTCGTTGGAGGATGACTGGCCGCCCGACCGTCACCTTTCCCATCTCCCAGACCATGCTGAGTGAGTGAAAACCTGGGCCTTTTATAATCCAGTGTCAGATTATCTCATAAACATCTATAATATTAATGATCTATCATTGCTGTTACTGCTGTTTGTATCGTTATATCATTTTTTTATATTTCAGTTTATATTTCAGGTATTTAAATGTTAGCCTACAGAGCTTTTAGATATTGTTCTGTATTTTTTTTCAGATGAAGATCACTCAGATTTGGACCCTGCTGTGCTGGCTACCCTTAAAAAGCTACAGGATGGTTACTTTGGAGGGGCAAGGTCAGGGAATGAGAACGTGCATAAACATCATGTCATCAATATAAAATGTAATGTTTGGCTTACTTGCTCAATGGTGTCAATTTTGCTACTGTAGGATCCAGACCGGCAAGTTATCAGAGTTCCTGACAACATCTTGTTTTGCTCATCTGAGCTTCCTCGATATTGGTAAGACACGCTCCGGTAATAGGGGCTGGAATGAAGATGATGATGACGGCTACTTAGCAGGTGCTGTGCATGACCTGAACTTCAATGATGGTAAGAGAAACAACAGTGTTTTCTGTGGTCTAAGTGGTCAAACACTGATGTTGTTAACGTGACATGCAGCCCTAGGCCTTGTATGAACTGTGCTCTATTCTTTATAGTTGGTTGTGATATTTTTTATATTTTGTTGCCTATCCCATTTTTGGATTCTTAGGGCAAGGCTATATTGTAATCTAAATGTTTCCACAGTTTATTTCTTTTAATCTTTTGACATTATTATTAGGGAGTGGTTGTTTAGTTCATTTAAGAACTTGTAATGCGTTAATGTTTCCTCCAGCAAATTCTACACCTCTGACCCTTGACCATCCTGGTTAATATCATCATGTCAGACCTTTTCTCTACCATCATTGCAAGATGTGTGACCATTGTGATTTATATGTTGATCTTTTGCAATGAACACTGGAATGTCAAAGTAGTGTCATGTTGCTCAAGATTCTTGAAATCTTTTGTATTGGCTTGTTGCACACTTCAGTCAAGTGGGTGAGTCCTATAAATAGGTCACATTTCATTTCAATACAAAATAAAGTAGAAAACAATTAGATTTTGCAAAAGGGAAATATATATAAAAATGCTTTATTTTCATGACAATTAAGCATTTGCATTGTCATTACTATAATGCGAAAAGATTCCTTCTTGTATTGTAACAAAACTATTCATTGATTAATTTAATGATAATACTGTTATTAATATTATAAAAATGTTATTAAATATTTCTAATGTTATTAATCTTTATAATTTTATTTCAAAAATATTAAATTGTCCTCAGTGTTTTTCCCATTTTTTATTTATGCTTTTTTATTTTTTTACAGTAATAAAAATAAGATGGTAATAGTAGATTGCCAGTGCTCATTACAGTTATGAGAATTGGGGGCTGAAATATGTTTAATTCTACTAAGAATAAATTCTCAATATAGAAAATAGGTTTTATTTTCTTAATTTCAGATAAAACTTCACCAAGACATTCAGACAACCTTTGTGGGATTCACCCAAATGTCTGCTTGAAAACCTTTCCTTTGTAGAATGGAATGGATGACTGAGGATGAAAGCATTTTAGAAATGAACAGTGTTATCAAGCTTGAATTTTTCTTTAAGGAATGCACTTAAACTTGGAATGTAGTCTGTAATGTCAAAAAAATAATTACATTTGTGATTTAGCGACCGTTTCAGTTTGTCTTGCTACTTAGTTTCACCCCAAGCAACCTCTATCTCTCACTTCTTCTCTGACTTGCAACACTTTGTTTCTCAGATACATGACCTAGCACAATACCTGGACCAGCTGTTAACTGCAAGTGCACCTCAGCAGGGTCTCAGAGTCGAGGGAGTGGCTAAAGGACTGAGTCGCTTCAAAGCTGCGGCCACTAAGACAAGAGAGATGGTGTCTCTCATGAACAAAGCCAAAGAGCTTCAAATCCACAGTGAGCTGAACTAATACTGATATATTTGGTAAAAAAATTAGTATATGATGGTCTTTAACCAACTTTGATAATAAAAAGAAAGTCAGTGTTGTAAGTTAGCAACACAAAATCAGTAATTCACAGGCTTGATCTGTCCAACAAAGCAAAAGTTGTATTTTTTTCTGTTCTCTTTTGATTTTAATTGTTGCGTTGTTTTTCAGATTTGCACATGTATCTTCCCACTAAGCTTTTTCGCTCCCCTCAGCCTGCATTGAATCTTAAAGATTTCCCTGGACCAAGGACCAGTCAGGTAGAATGTGAAATGTGAAAATGCTTGCACAGAGCTTAACTAAAACAATTGAAATTAGTTTGACAATATATTTTTCCCATCTTAAAGACAGAACAGACTCAAAGACATTTAATATGTATTCTTTTTTAATCTCTGTAGGGTACAGAGGACTTCGGGTCCCCTGTGTTTCACCTGCCGCGGGACGATCATGGTGCCATTGACCACAATGGTCTAGTCCAGGTGCTCAGAGACACTCAGAGCCTTCATGACCAGGCAGACATCCTTTTCATCCTTTTTAAAGACAAGTAAGCCCTTTACTATTTTACCCTCAGTCATAATACTAGATATTTAATTTGCCACTATAGGACAAGTTTTGGGTGCTGGCCATAACTGGCTGTATTGGTGGCGTGATCATGCAGTTTGTTCGGTATTGGATGTGTTTTCTCACAGGGGAATGGAGTGGGACACACAGTTGCATGGGAAAGGAAGCACTGTTAAGAGTTTACTGGTAGAACTTTATCAGAAGGCAGGAGACCTCCGTTACTGGGATCTCATCCGCATGATTTCAGGCATGCTTCGCAAGAAAGTGGAGGAACTGGACTGGGTAAAGACATTCAAGCTGGCTTGTAGAAACAGAAACGCACATATTCCGTTAAGCTTCTGTAGTTCACGTTACAAGATGTGATGTATTCTTTGTTCTTTTTGATCTTCATGCTTTGTCATGATTTTGTTTGCAGGCCTGTTCAGATTTATTGGCCCATCAGAAGCACCTGACAGTCGGTTTACCGCCTGAGCCGAGGGAGAAGACCATTACTGCGTAAGACGTCATGGTCACATGACTACACTGCACTATACAGTTAGCATATATGTGATCTGATTGTTTCTCTGTAGGCCTTTACCTCCGGACCAGCTGGCTTCACTTATAGATCAAGCCAGTGAGAGCAACATCACCATTGCCATCCTCACACAGGTTACACACTCCTTAACACTGACTTTTTTGACAAAGCCTAGAACCTATACGGTTATTTCTGTTTTTAATTAAAAAATGTGTTGTGTCGGTTAGGAAATTATGGTGTACCTGGCAATGATCATCAGAACTCAGCCCACTTTGTTCAGTGAGATGTTCAGACTGAGGATCGGCCTCATCATTCAGGTCATGGCGACTGAACTGGCCCAGTCTCTAAACTGTTCAGGTACTGCATTTATCTTATAGTTCATATTGCATCTTAGAATCTTACATCGTTTTACACAAATGTGTAAAAAAACACTTTATGACATTATTCACGGTTTATGAAAGCAAATGGTTTAACCTTCTGTGTGTTACAGGTGAGGAGGCCACTGAGAGTTTAATGAAACTGAGTCCCTCTGAGTTGAAGAATCTTCTCCATCACATCCTGAGTGGCAAAGAATTCGGAGTTCAGAGAAGTGGTTAGTGACAGCACCAGAATTATTAAAAAATTGCTTTTTTGTTGTGTTGTGATCATTTGTCTGACTGTGTACCTTTTGGAATTTCAGTGCGTTCAGTTGAGCCGGGTGTCAGTCCTGTCATTTCCATCCATGAGGTTGGTAATGTTGGTGTCACTAAGAGCGAGCGTGCAGGCATCAGCAAACTGAAGAGTGACATGAAGTTGGTAGGTGACACATTCAGACTGCTCAACACAGATTTTTTGTCACATTTACACAGATATGACAAAAGCATTTAAAGGGACAGTTCACCCAAAAATGAATAGTCTGTCTGAATAATTTACTCACCCTCAGATTGTTTCAAAGCTGTATAAATGTATTTGTTCTGCTAAACACAAAGGAAGATATTTGAAAGAATGTCAGTAACCAAACAGATCTCACCCCCCATTGACTGGCATAATATTTATGTTCCCTACTATGGCAGTCAATCTGTTTGTTTACTGACATTCTTCCAAATATCTTTCTCTGTGTTCATCAGAACAAAGAAATGTATAAAGATTTGATTTGATGTATAAAGATTTGATTTGAACAACTCGAGTAAATGTAAATGGTGACAGAATATACATTTTTGGGTGAACTGTCCCTGTAAGACCTTAAAAGAGAAAAAATATATTGTGTAAATACGGTAGCTGTCATTTGTAATCTGGCTGTATTAATAGTGTTTAAATTTTTTTAGCTGGAGGATCTCAGATTCTCATGGTCGACCCAAAGTAAGGTGATGTGTCTAATGAGCTCGGAGTATAATGGTCAGGAGAAATCAGAACAAAAAAAATCAAGCTACTAATCAACATAATTTAGTAAATATGGGTTATAAAAGTCTATGATTTAAATACTATGGGAGGAAATCCACAGTGCACCTTAATATCAGGTTTAAATGAGAAATCTACAGGTCACTGGGCCTGCAGGTGTGTTGCAATTCCATCAGAATAGTAGTTGCTCAAACGTTTTGTCTTTTGTAAAACTGAACACCTCCATTGCTGTTTGTGTCTTTTCAGACATTTTCAGGTCAATCCTTTGACATTGAGCATGTTGAGTCAGGGGTAAGATTCTGCTTTTTTACTGACTAATTATTGTGTTGTTGTAATTAGGGGTGTAATGCTACTTGTATTCCTACCGAACCATCACCCTTAAATGGCACCGAATGCCATTAAAACAGCGACATCTGCTGACGGACACAATGCTTCGTTCTCACGTGAACATGCCAGCTGAAGATAATGAGGAAATGACATCGCTTCCTTTGCCAAGTGCATACCAAACGTCTACATAACGGGACGCAAATGCCCCGTTCACTCCAAAGTCTAAACTCCAAGGGCCCTTTAAAGGGAATAGGGCGCATAGGAATGATGACTTCATTTGGAATCTTCCCCGTGACGGTTCGGTACGAATACGCGTACCGTTACACCCTTAATTGTAATGCATGCCTTTTCCTGTCTTCTGTACATACATTATAATGATTTGTTTTTCATTCATGACAGATTATGCCTATGTTCTTGATTCTCCAAAGTCAAACTTTTTTTTGACCTGAGCTAAAATGTAATTTACAGAGGTACCGTATCCCTTCAATTGATGCATCTGATAGCTCAGTTGGTCTTGGCATGCCCCGAGACATTCGACAAGGCCAGTGGCTACGCAGAAGAAGGCTTGATGGTGCTCTCAACAGAGTGCCTGTGGGTTTTTATCGAAAAGTCTGGAAGATTCTACAGAAGGTTAGGAGAATTTGAAATTTTTTGCATATTAATAATATAAGAAATGGGCACCTCTCAGGCTATAGTGAAAGACAATTTGATTCAAAGATTCACAGAATTGTGGAATGTTTTAATTTGTATTTTTGTCCACAGTGTCATGGGCTTTCCATTGAAGGCTTTGTGCTGCCATCTTCAACTACAAGAGAGGTTTGAGTCCTTTAATTCGCCCCTTCAGATGTTCTATACTCTTCTTGTTGTCCTTAAGAAGTATATCTTCTCTGTGACCTCCACTTCTTCTTCTCACTGTATATCCTTCTAAATCTGTATTATTTCCTCTCTCTCTAGATGACCCCGGGTGAGATTAAGTTTTCTGTGCATGTCGAAAGGGTGCTTAACCGTGTCCCTCAGCCTGAGTATAGACAGCTGCTGGTGGAGGGGATCCTGGTACTTACCATGCTGGCTGATGTGGACATACAAAGCATTGGCAGCATCATCCACGTAGAGAAGATTGTTCATATTGCCAATGACATATTCTACAAGGACCAGGTGGCTGCATGTATTTGAAATCGTTTTAATTAGCCTGTTTTCACTTGCCACATAGTATTAACAAATCTCAAAAATCGTTTCTCTCTCATGCTACAGAAGGATCTTGGGGCTGAGGACAGTATGTTAGAAAAGGATCAATCCACAGGCATCTGTCGGCTCCTGTATGATACTGCACCCAGTGGCCGTTTTGGCACCATGACTTACCTCACTAAAGCGGTGGCCACCTATGTTCAGGATTTCCTTCCTAGTGGCTCCTGTACTGTACAGTGATACAGTGTTTTTATTTTAATAGAGTAGTGCGTATTGTACAGTGTAGAAACCACTATTTTATAGAAGTTAACATATACTAATTTAAGGCAGAAATGTTGTGTGTGCAGAATGTGTGAATTTGAGGCATGTTGATAAATGCATAACAGGAATAAACTTGTTGAACATTTGCTTTGTTTTTTTATTCAGTATTATATAGGCATTAACATGAGCTGCATTGTTTATATTTTGCATAAAACAAAATGAAGAGCTCGTTTTAATCTGATAGGAAACCTACATGCAAGTGTATTCAATGAAAATATGAATACTTATATTGTAATGAATTAAAGTTGGTTGTGAACGTATTTGTGGTATTTAGCGCACTGGAAAAGTCAAAATCATTGGTACTAAAGATTTTTTGTTGTATTATGCATAGATGATATATTTTGGTATATCTTTATAATTAATTTTACTCATAATCCGCACCTGGCATATTGGATTACATTTTTAATAAACTAATACGGTTTCTACAGTCATTTAAAAGTTTTTGCATTTTTATAATTTATTGTGAGTCGAGATAACTAGCGAGTGTCCATTCCTCCTTTTATTTTAAAATTCGAACTTTTATTTTGAAAAAGGGACCTTTATTGTTGGAACGTTCTTTACAATACTAGCCAGAGCTCATCGAAACGCTCTGTCTCGATTTGATTTTAAAAGCTTAATTTTTAAATGTGTGATAAAGGAGAAAGTAATGATGATAAAAGAAATCTCAATGTGGTGTATGTTTACAGTCCGGAGTACATCCAGACATGTGACTCGCTGTCTAAAGTACCAAACCGGGTGAGATGAGCTACAACACGCACACTTCCAAAACAAAACACATTTGGGTTCAGGCGTACTGATACAGTTTATAGTAAACCACGTTACATATAGAACATTATTGATATGTTTTCACTACCTTGGAGTTAAACTTAAATCAATAAACAGTAGCTGTCATTTAGTACATTACCATAATATGTTTGAACATGCCATTATACGTTTTATATGGGCTTGAATGAATAAAAATACGTGGTTGTTTTTATACAGGCCAGTATGGTGCATTCATTGATTGAGGCATATGGCTTACTGAGCTACATGAGGTATGTCAAAAAAATGGTTTGTATTTTTTTCTTTTTTTTAAAGAAATGAGGAAGACCACATTTCATGACTTGTTTATTTTGTTGAACATGTTGTGTGTTTGTTACCGTTTAGTGTGGTGAAGCCTCGTGTGGCTTCAATTGAGGAGATGGCCGTGTTTCACACAGACTCATACCTACAGCACCTGCACAAGATCAGCCAGGATGGAGACAATGATGATCCTCAGTCAGTTGACTTTGGCCTGGGTAAAAAGTCCTGTTTGTTGTTGCCGTTTAGACCGGTTGATTTAGTTCACTCAAAAATGAAAAATGAAAATTATTAAATATATAATCTTGTCATTATTAAACATGTATGACTTTCTTTCTTCTGCTTAACACAAAAGAAGATATTTTGAAGAATGTTGGTAACCGAACAACAGCTGTACCCATTTACTTCTATTGCATGGCCACAAAACCAGTGGGTACCAAATACCAATAGGTACTGCCATTGTTCGGTTGCCAACATTCTTCAAAATATCTTCTTTTATGCTCTGCAGAAGAAAGAAAGTGGTACAGGTTTGAAATGACAAGAGGGTGAGTGGATGTTGACCGAATTTTCATTTTTTGGTGAACTATCCCTTTAAATGTGAAATTCCTTTCTAATATCTTCCACTTTTCTAAAACGCTTTTAAACTAGAAATGTCTAGTTTCTTGATTTTATGCACCCGTTGGTGCACCTGAAATAGCCAAATCTACTTAAAGGGGGTGTCATCACACTTCTATCCATTTGGTGTATTTGCTTAACAAATAATGCATAGTTTTATCACTGCAGTTCTCTCTTGCTAACAGCAGTGGGCAGTATTATGCTTGAAACTTGCTCAGACGTTTGCGTTTTCACTGCCTCTTGTCCATGAGTAATTTAAATACCTGGCAAACTGACACTTCAGACCCATCTCCAGGGATATAAAATAATGTTATTGTTTTTAAAGGGGAAATAGAGCTCTTGCCAAAGGATCCATTTTGAATTTAGCTCTGCGTTTATTGTTCTTTCTCACTCTCTGACTCGGGACGCTGACAATCTGTCTTTCCTCTCACTTTCCTCTCTACATCCCATCCCATTGTCTCTCTCTCTCTCGCTGTTATCAACCTTCACTCATGTCCGCCTCTGTTGTTCAGGTTATGACTGTCCGGTGGTGGAGGGTATTTTTGAGTACGCGGCTGCCGTTGGAGGTGCCACTCTGACTGCTGCCCAGAATCTGCTGGATGGAAAGTGTGATGTGGCCATCAACTGGGCCGGAGGGTGGCATCATGCCAAGAAGTAATGCAGCACAACAGGGCGTGTGCCCACCTTGTGTTTCACCTTTGCATCATTGAGATGCCAGTGTCCTCTTTGGCATAAGCAAACAGAAGATTTGCTTGGTTTGGTTTTGAAACGGCAAAGTTTACATTTAGATGGTACAGTTTGTTTGTGGAAGGCTGCAAACAAGGGCCAAGTGTTCTTTAATATATAGTATAATTTTAAAATATTAAAAATGTATTTACATACTTGAGCCTTACTTAAGTGTATAATTCTCTGCACAAAACCATGACATTTATTTTAAAGAAATTAACTTTTCTGAAAAAATAACCATTTGTGAATATATATAATAGTTTCATATGTTTGTAATGTTTCATGTGGACAGAAATGATTAAAATATAAATACTTTGGACACTTTGTTGTTGTTCAATATTAGTGGAACATTTCCAGAGTTGAAGTGATCCGCATATCTTCCGGGTGCTCTGTATGTGTCGGAAACATTTCTAGGATGTTGTTTAGTGGGTCACTGGAGCAGCTGATTTTACGTGTGTGTGGTTGTTGTTACTGTTGTATAAGGGACGAGGCATCTGGGTTCTGTTATGTGAATGACGCTGTTCTTGGAATCCTCAAACTGCGGGAGAAGTATGAGAGAGTTCTCTATGTGGATGTGGACCTTCACCATGGAGATGGTAACAACACTTCCCTGTTAATAAGAGCCTTTGTAACCAAAACTATTTTTTTTGTCTTCCCCCATGTCCACAATAAATGTTTAGTCAGACACCTAAATCTGGTTTGACATCAATGTTAAATGATTTGTAGTAATTTAGGTTTCTGTTTTTTATACTTTGCATTTACCAATTCTAGTTATTATTCAATCTGAATCGAAATCGTGTTTGGATGAAGTCTCCGGGTTCACGGACACTTCTGCTAAGCTCAGACCTGATATAATAGCCTTCCTTCAAGCTCTGTTAAGTGGACCTCTGCATTGTTTCCTCCCCAGGTGTGGAAGACGCCTTCAGCTTCACCTCTAAAGTTATGACAGTGTCTCTGCACAAGTTCTCCCCTGGCTTCTTCCCAGGTTAGTACTGCATGCCTCTACGCCTCAGTGAAGATCAGCACGCCTTTTAATTCCCTTAATTGACAGTCATGTTTCAAGTCATGCCAGAGTTGGAGCTGCAGGCCCCACTCTGGTGCCCAGAGTCTGATTACCCAGCTGATAACAAAGACGGGAGCTCGGCAGCTTCTTGGAGATGCTGAAAGGCACTTCAGTAGTGTAACAATAAAGCTTGTGAGCGTAGCCGGACAAGTGCTGTATAGAGGCAACAAATCAAGATATTGTGGGGTTTATCTTTGTTGACTTAAAGTTCACCCAAAAATCGAAATGATGTCGTCATTTACTCATCTCTTGTCATTCTATTTAACAACATTTCTTTAAATATCTTTTGTGTTCTTTGGAATGAAGAAAGTCTTACAGGTTAGAAATGACAAGAGGGTGAGTAAATGATGACAGAATTTTCACTTTTTGAGGAATTAAGCTAAAGACTTGCCAACTGAGCTTGACGATGTCATAAGTTAGAAAAATTAACTTTGACTTTGACAAGACATTTGCGCAACTGATAGGTCGTTTTTTATCCTCCTCTTATGTCATGCTTCTCATATGATCATTCCCTTTAACAATTTGTTTGGCCTTTTTTTGCTTCATTAGATAATAAACTGAAGACACCACAGAAATATACAGAACGAGGCCAAGGTTCTTCAAACTCTGGTCGGTGCACAGTTCATTTGGCTAATGGTTTCGACATACTTGTCATTTCTTTTCCAGGTACAGGTGATGTGAATGACACTGGGTTGGGTAAAGGACGCTGGTACGCTGTCAACGTTCCCCTTGAGGATGGAATCCGTGATGATCGGTACTGCCAGATATTCACCAGGTCTGTGAAGTTTTAATAATCGATACCATCTGCTTTGTTGTTTGAGCGTGCTTGACTGGGCATATAATACAGTAATCTCATGTCTGGTTTGGTTTGTCTCTCAGCGTGATGCAGGAAGTAAAAGCATACTTTAACCCTGAAGCACTCGTGATGCAACTGGGAGCGGACACCATGGCGGGCGACCCCATGTGCTCCTTCAATATGACTCATGTTGGAGTCGGAAAATGTCTGAACTATATTCTCGACTGGGAGTTACCTACTCTAGTACTTGGAGGAGGTGGGTGTATTGCATTGATTGAATTGTATCATTTTCTCAAAAACATTAAATAACAGACAGTTTAAGCAATGATGCCTTGGTTTGTTCCCCCTCCATGCCTTAACGCTGCCAACTCCCTCTTCTGTCATTGTTGCCAGCTTGCAGTCTCGGCCAAAAAGTTTATTAGTGTGCTGTTACGGGCAAGGGGGGGTTAGTCTGAGAGAAGAAAGTGAACTTTTGTGATTTTTGCCCATTTTGAAATGAGCTCTAAGCTGCAGACCTGCCTAGCCAAGCACTAGATGAAAGGTAGTAATTACACTCGTACAATGAAGCCCTTTTGCTGACTTCAATCCCCCTTCTCTTTCTCTTTCGGTCTCTGTATATACAACTCTCTCTCTCTCTCTCTCTCTCTCTCTCTCTCTCTCAGGTGGCTATAACCTTGCCAACACTGCCCGCTGCTGGACCTATCTAACAGGGACCATCCTAGGACAGACTCTGTCTTCTGAGATCCCAGACCACGAGGTGAGACCAAGATGTCTTCTTTCAGCAACTATCTAAAACCTCACTCTTCTATCGCTGCTGAGTCACCCGCTCTAATCAAAGATGCCCGGGCACCTCTCAATAACCGGGTTTGTTTTCATGTGATTCAGGAGCAGGGAGGGGGGTGCGTGCGTGCGTACGCGGGCGGAGGGGCCTTAACAATACCACTCTGTCCCTGCAGATTGACTAAGAGGGACTCGTGCTTTTCTTCCTTCAATTGTTTGTGCCTCGCTCTTCTCTTTCCTTAGAGAATTAGAATGTGTGTACTTTTTCTGAGAGAGAGCTTCTTTTTGAGGAGCTTGGAAAAGAGATGAAGGAATGGAAAGCCTTGCGGTTGGTCAGGGAGAGTTTGATATCGCTCACAAAGAAGGTCTTTTAATGTTTATAGAGAGCGCTTTCATGGACACCACCATAAAAGATGCTGTTGTTTCAGCTGACATGACCTCCTGCATCGCATTGACCTTTGACCTCTCGACAGGGCCAGCGACCAAAATAAGGCAACGGAGAGTATCGTCTTAGAGTTTAGTAATGACATTGCTGGGGATGATGATGAATGCTTTATTAATGCAGGAGAGATTTTGTTTCTTTTTTTCTTTATATTATCAAGACAGATGTATTTATGAGCCTTTATGGATTAAAGATTGTGTTTAGTCGGTATGTATGATGTAACAGGAAGAAAATGAGTGGGGTTTATTGGTTTTATGAAGTGGTGTTTATCGGGGTCGATGTAAGTGCAAAATGTGTTGTAAAAGCATTACTTTCACACATACTAAGGGTTAGGCCTTTTCATGCATCACAGTGGACATGAGTGAAACCTTAAAGGAGCAATGTGGAGTTTTTAGCAGCATCTAGGGGGGATTTTGCAAATTGCAACCAATGGCTCACTCCACCCCTCCTCTTCGAAGCACTACGGTAGCTCTCAGATGACAAAAATGTTGACGCGTTTTCGCTTCTTTGCCGAAGGCAGAGCGTATTTACGAAATCGCTCTGAAGAGCAGTTACTCAGTCTACTTGGGCTACTGTAGAAACACCATGGCGAATTCCTTGTAAGGGGACATGCGGTGTATGTAGATAGAAATAGCTCATTCTAAGGTAATAAAAACACATAAGGCTTCATCATGTAAGGTCTTTATACACCTCTGAACACATAGTTATGTGTATTATATTGCATTTCTGTCTATAGATCCTCAAAAAAATGACTTTATAGGGATAATTATCATTTGATTACCCTCATGTCATTCCAAACCTGTATGACTTTCTTTCTTTTGTAGAACACAAAAGATATTTTGAAGAACGTTGGTAACCTAACAACATTGGCCTCCATTTACTTTCATTGTATAGACCCAAAACTACAGAAAAAAAGAATTGTAGGCATGTTTTGAACCACATGAACATGGATACATTTTTGAGTGAACTATCACTTTGAATTGTGTACCTTGTCATGGAGATTTGTTTTCTAAATGAGTTATATTTGTTATATGTGACCCTGGACGACAAAACTTATGGGTCAATTTTCTAAATTGAGATTTTTGCAACACCTAAAAGCTGAATAAACAAGCTTTCTATTGATGTATGGTTTGTTAGGGGGGAAATCAAATCCAAATATTGAGAAAATCGCCTTTGATGTTGTTAATCAGAGGCACGGTAGCCGGTCTTCCACTCACAGAAAAGGTTAATATATTTTTAGGGTAGGAAATTGACAGAATAGCTTCATGGAACACGATCTTTACTTAAAATCATTATTGATTTTTGGCATAAAAGAAAAATGTATCATTTTGACCCAACAATGTATTTTGGGCTTTTACTAAAAATGTTCCCCTGCTACTTATAAGACTGGTTTTGTGATCCAGGGTCACATATAACTTTGTTTTAGAGAGCTTTCTCATTTATATTCTGTTCTATTGACTGCTAACAGAAGTTGATGCTAACAGGGCTTTAGTTAGCGTCTTAAAATTGACCCCATATGATGGCCATATGAATCAACCCTCTCTAATTTCAACTGTCTTTTTACATTTTGAGTCTCACCATCTCCTTCCCATTCCTCTTCAGTCTCTCTCTATAGCTGTTCTCTTTTTATTGTCCTCTCGATCAGCTTTTCAAAGCATGACACTCTCTTCTCCTCTTATAGAGAGAGGACCCCCACCAATCTCCTCTACACCACTGCTGTTATTGTGTGTCCATCCAGGCCAAACAAAACACTATTTAACTGTAGTGTGAGTCCATAAGGACAAAGAGGAGAGAGATGAAGAAAAAGAGAGATAAGGCTGTTAAAAGACAGAGAGGCATCCACCAATGGGGGCATAAAAAAAGTTTGAAGAGTATTTGAGCATAGAAGAAGCTGGGAAAGGAGAGGTGAAACAAGAAGCACTTTGTACCTGCGCAATCTCTCGTTCTCCTTCAGCCAGTCCAGCTGCTGAGACTCAGAGGCGGCTCAGTCTGGGTTTTGCCCTGCCAGGACAGCAAACAATGAAGACAGAGTGAAGTGGAAGCACACAACGAACTCATTCAGGCCCTGTCACACACGCACCCACACAGACAGATGAAGAACCAGGGCAGTATAGACAGTACTCTCATATGGGGGAACAGAAATGCAGGGGATTTTATTTAGACATCAATGGTTTGTCTTGAAGAATCTCATCATTTGGAAAATCTAGTGTTGTATTTGACAGTCTGTACAAAGTTTTGAAAGATTCAAAGTATTTAGACTTTAGGAAATCATTATGCAAATGAGGTACATTATAGTTGTCTCTGCGCATTTAAAGGGATAGTTCACCCAAAAATGTTAATTCTGTCATCATTTAATAACCCTCTTGTCATTTCAAACCTGTCTGACTTTCTTTCTTTCTTCTGCAGAACACAAAAGAAGATATTTTAAAGAATATTTGTAACCGAACAACTGCGGTACTCTCTGACTTGCAGTTTCTTGTCCTTACAGTAGAAGTGATTGGGTACATCTGTTGTTTGGTTACCAATTTTCTAAAAAACATTAAACAACATTGGGACCCATTAACTTCCGTTGTATGGCCACAAAACCATCAAGACATTTCTCAAAATATCTTATTTTGTGTTCCACCTGAAACAAAGTCATAGATGTTTTAAAACACATCAGGTTGAATAAATGGTGACAGAACTTTTATTTTTCAGTGAACTCTCCCTTTATGGCTACACAAGTCATATTTAATTGTGCTAAATCCTAAAGTGGGAAAGATTACTCTAAAGTGTAGTGGTTATACAGTATGACAGCAAAGCTAAAATAGAAACCATAACATCCTCTGTATTGGTTAACAGGAACGGAAAGGCTAAATCCACAAAAAGTCCAAGTTGACGGTCAGTGTGGCTAGGCTGAGCATGTATGGCATTGTCCTGGTCGAATCTTATCAGCCAGTGGTAGGAAATATGCAGTGTTTTTGTTACAGTGCTGTCAAGGACGACTAGGCCTGTGGGTGGAAACGGCCTCACCGCTCTGTGGCCAGTCAACAACTGTACATCCTCTCCTCCATTTTAAAACTTGTTTCTGCAAAGTTATTTTCAGCACAGTGAAATAACAAACAGCCAGCTCTTTGCTTCCCCCCTGTAGTCAGCTAGTCAGATTGATAGTCTATTTCTCTCTCTCTCTCTCTCTCTCTCTCTCCTCACTAATTCATTTTTTGTTTTACTCCGTTTCAATTGGAGGGTGGGTCGACTTACTAGGAATGGACAATCTGCATCATTTCCCTCAATTGTACGAGGAGTGTCTCCTAAGGCTGGTTCACAACAAACACCAACATATCAAACATTCCTGAGTCGGCTGCTGGATTTAGAACACTGGGAAACATAACTGTCATTTTCACACTGATCCAACAAAACCCAACCACAGCTAATGTTTGTTGG
The DNA here is from genome assembly GCA_006030095.1 of Triplophysa siluroides. NCBI lineage: Eukaryota > Metazoa > Chordata > Actinopteri > Cypriniformes > Nemacheilidae > Triplophysa > Triplophysa siluroides. The sequence goes on from VCII01000702.1 coordinate 1,484,135, forward strand.
GACAGTGTGAACTCGCCTTAATAGACATATTCGAATGTATGTGCTTGCCAACGAGTAAGACAGGGGAACTCCACCCTTGATTCTAAACACAGTCAAAACACATCCATGAGCTGGGCTAACAGTTCATACACACACGGTACCAAAAAGACAGCTGTGGTTACGCTAGTCAAACACTGCTAAAATGATTGTAAGGTCTTCTGTCTGGTTTGAATGGATTGAGGAGGGGTTGAAGACCCCAGTGGGCAGGACAGGGAATGTGAAAGGGACAAATAGTGTGTGGGGTGAGTTTACAAGAGGTTTGTGTGTATATAAGGTTGTTCAGGGTAAGATGGGGGAATGTGAAACTGTTTTAGACAGGCAGGTTGCCCTTTAAATTGATTTGTATGGAGACTGAAAGGGACAGTTCACCCATAATGAAAAATCTTTCATCATTTACTCACACTCATGTCATTCCGAATTTGTATGACTTTTCTGCAGAACACCAAAGAAGATATTTTGAGGAACGCTGGTAACCGAACAACATTGGACTAAATTGACTATAATTGTATGTACAAAAACCACAATACGTTTTCTCAGTTTATTCATCTGTGTTACAGAAGGAAGTCATACACATTTGAAATGGCATGAGGCTGACTAAATTACGCACAAATATTACAGCAGGATAGTTGGTCATTACAGTTCACATTGTCGTGCAGATGAGTACATGCATGTATATGAGGTCTAAGCTGAGGGCTGTCAGATTTTCGTTACACCAAATTAGTTTCCTGTGTTTTACCATTTGAGAATTTTCCATTACGTTTAAAAAAAACATGACTGTCCTAACATGAGAAGTTGTTTCTTCAGAAATATTTCTTAGACATGCCCGTATGCACACACGCACACACACTTATTGGCTGCCAAGTTTTTCACACCGAGTTAGACAGGATGCTGCAAGTGCCAGTAGTGTTATGTTTGCATTGTCTGTTGTTTTGCTCTTTGAACCATGTCTGGTACTTCACTATATAGTGAGAGACAGACAGACTCTCAGCACAGGTTTGACTCATTACTGCCCACACATACAAATTATCTAGGGGGGAGGAATTTCAGCCATGGTCGATGCTATATGTATCCACTCATATGATTGACTTCAGAACGTAATAAAATATACCCTTAGCTCAGAAAAGCAGACTGAATGGGCTTTATGTAATGCAGCTGTGAGTTTCACAAAGCTTTCTTTTAGAATTTTTGATCCAACCGAATTCGACCTCAGGTGTTCCTTAACATCACCAGTCTGACTGACCCCTCATAAACAAATTGTTTGACGCCCCAACAGCAATTTGTGCACCTCGCTATCGTCCTCCGTGGGTGGAAATATGTGTGCTGTCGCGTCTGGGAAGTAGCTGGCTCCTAGAATTCCGGAGTTGAATAAATGCTGGAAATGAGTTTTGGGAAAGTCCATAATGGATTATGGGTGGTGTTAATGCTCATGGAGTCAAAGGTCAGAAAGTCAGGAGGTGAGACCTAAACTCACCTTTTTGATGAACTAAGATTCAAAGAGACAATGAAGGTCATAATTGAGGTTTTTTTCTTGATCTTGGCGTGTCGTGTCGTGTTGAGGAGGGAGATGTTGATCTTGTTCTGTTATGGTTATTTTGTTCACCATCATTACATTGATCTTTCTCATATCAAACATTTCAGTTTGTCATTACATTTCAAAAGAGTAGGTTAATTAATTCTCAATCATGGTTGTATAGAAAAGCATAACACACAAATACAAGTTATATAAAACAGCCTGTATAAACATGGTCTTAATGTGGTCCAAACCAAACAATGCACAGAGAAGTGGACAGTGCTGTTTCAGATTAGTGACTGAGAAAGGTTGAGTTCATGGGAAAAACAAGTGGCGTGGTGGGGTGTCCTGTGTGTGTGTGTACTTATTAACAGTCACACGTAACTAATTCTGTGTGGGTGTGTCCTAATTATTAAAATGTGTATCAACCTCTTTCTGACCAAGAGTGTATGTGCATATGTAGAATGTAAAGACACACGCGTTCACAAACTGGTATGTTCTATAATCCCTAGCATGTTGCAGTGTGTTGGGACCGGAGGTAAACCGGATAAACAAAGTCAAAGTAATTGAAAGCAGAGTCAAGCTAATGCATGTAACACACATACACACAAATCTTATGCTTGCCCAATTTGAATAGCAGATACCTTACCAACACAATGCAGACAGTGTTTTGAGCAAGGCAACGCGCTTGGCTGTATTTTTGGCTAACCCCCGTAGTTTCCATTTAAAAAAACATAACGCACTCCTAATTGTAATTCAGATGAAATTCACGACGGAGGAAACGTTGGCTTGCTTTCAACCCAAAGGGTCAAAACACAGATAGGAGCATAGCTATCCACCGAGAAAAACTTTATTTTAGTGTTTTGTGTGTGTATGTGTGTGTGTTTGGAAGAAAGTGTAGGTGTGACTAAACCTTCCCCAATATATTCAAATCTGTGCTGCATTCAAGCTAAGGAAAATTTCACAAAACATAATTTGTTTTTATGAAGAAACTCTGGATCACATTTGAAGGTCATTAGTGAAGCTCTGCGATAAGTGAATTTCTTTTCTAGTTTAAGAAATGTTTGTATGACTTCAGCTGCCCGAGGCATCTATGCCAGTCACCCTCGCCCGCATATTGTTTTGTCTAGCGTAACAGACTGTAAACAAGCTTTCGCATCGAACAATAGAAATATAGTTAAGGAATGTATCGGAATCTCTGAATCAAATAATCATCCTGCTCTTTTAATTCTTGTTCTTTCTTTCTTTATCCCTAATCCAGTACTTCACAGAATACGGTCCGGATTATTCCCTGGAGATTAGCCCAAGCTGCCGACCCGACCGTAATGAAAGCCAGCATCTGGAGCGGGTCATCAGCACCATCAAAGGTAATCGTCACGACAACATCCAGAATATCACCACCATACACAAAACCAGACCTGAAATCGTACCCCTTTCTCATCACTTAATACAGTGCAATTTCTACAGATGAAATAGCTTTTGTCCAATAACTGGTTCAGATGTTCAGTTTGACCACCATTTGATGATGAAGATGGTGCAATGCTTTTTAGTATGCCATTCATTTATCCATCAATCCGGCCAGCTGTCCCACCAGTGCCCTGGAGAACTTTGCATCCACTCCCAGTAGTGACCAGAGAGACCCACGAACCAACCACAGTTGTCCCCTGCGACCGACTCTCCTCAGCTGTAGAAAAGAGAAACATATCTGTTTGATGTTCCAAGTCATCAGTAAACAAATAAGCAAAGCATTCCTAAGTACTTGAAGTTGAAGTCTCTAGGGAGAGGCCGAGATGAGAATGAGAACAGTCTAAACTAGGAACATTTGCACACATGTACGTGCAGGCCACCAGACACGCACATATCCGCACTTTTATGAGATGTCTCTCAAAACAGCATCTGGTTTGTCCCCTTGACCGAAGATTTTGTTTTTCTTAATAGATGTTAGAACGTAGCGTATTTAAGCACGGTCTTTGTTCGTGGATTCTGTGTGTGTGTTTCATGACTTGATTCTTGTTTATTTGAGGTACCTGCCAACTCTGTTGCCTTTTTACCTTCTCCAGGGATAATATTTCTTAAGACTAAAACAATGTTTCAAACTGAGAATGTTTGAAAAGATGCCCCTTGGAAATTAGAAAAAAAAAGTTTTTTCCTCATTCAAGCAGCTATCTAATACACTAAAACCTGTCAGTAAAACAGTAGAAGGAGTTTTCAGAGTATAAACACAGGGACATTACATGATTCACTTAAGTGTATTTTCCTGTAATTATATAAGTCTATGTCTTACCCTCAATCCCTCACTGTACGGTGTTGACCGAATGAACCTAAAACGTTTGTGTAAAAGAAATAAGTGACAAGTTGTAGTCTCCTGTTCTCATCACCTCCCTCCTTATGGGATGAAGTTGACCTGTGGCTAAGCACCTTTGACTCATGCTCAGCCCGTGAAGTGTAACCAGCCACCAGAAGACAGAGATAACACATGTCAGTTCTCAGAGTCACAGATGCTCCACCTTAACATTAGACGGCTTCTCTTTTTAGTGGCTTTTCAACTGTGACTAAACATTTCTCTTTCCATTTTCTGATCTCCATCTTATTGATCTCTCTCTCCGGCCCCTGCTCTGGTTAATGTCTACTCCACTTACTCTTTACACGAAAAGGGCCTCAGATCTCCGCTGTTGACCCGAAGGTCCCTGAGAGGTCACAACCCCACCGTATGAGGAAGCTGTACAATCTGACATCCCCCATATAGCGGACACCTTTTAAAGTTGAGCTCAGTCAGATTCCCTTTTCCTCAGAACTTAATCTACAAACCTTTATCATCTAGACCTGTTTTCGATGTTGTGACTTTTACAAGACACTAGGTTGTTGTTCCACGAAAGCAGCGTAAGAGTGCTCTGTGAGTCGAGTGTTTTTAGACCAAATTTAATTGTTTTGCCTTTTATGTAATTCTCAGATCTTAAACGCATTTAAACTTAGTGCATTATAATCATTCATTAAACAAGGTCACATTTTGATCTTTTAACGATACAACTGATTTTCAGATGATATATTTGTAAACAACCATCCGTCCGTACGTTTCAGCTTTTGTATTTATATTTTGGAAAATGAGAACTCTCCCTATTTCCGAGCCCATAAACAGTACACGACAAACACTGCAGTCTACAGGCAGTCTGTGCCCGTGCGGTATGTGTAGCATGTGCCACGTGTTTGTTGTATCCCACAGCACCAGCAGCTAATTAAAAAGGGCTTAAGCGGCAGGCTGCTTAACTTCCATTTTAGGGTTTTCACCCGACTCATTTAGACTCCTCTATACAGCAGAATAAAAATCAGATCACACAGGAGCACAGATCTTGGATCAGTTTAGCTTGTAGCATCCTGAAGTTATGGGAGGCATTAGAGGGTGAAAAACTGTAGTGTGGTCAGCTTTAAGAGATGACCATTTTACTAAGGATTAAATGTTGTTTGTTGCATGCATACGTAACATCACATCCTCAGTTTTATGAGCGGCGACCAAGTTCTCTGGGAGCTCAAATTAGATTCTGTATGGCTTTAGATTAACCAATGCATCTCAGACTACTCTGTGGCTTCTGCAATGTTATATACAGGATTTACACTTACATTTACATATGCGCAATCCAAGCCTTTTCACCACAATGTGTCCTAAATTTAATTTTGGGTTTTTTTTCAGCTTAGTTTTTAAAGAGGCAATTATCTCACAAAGTCTTTACCTATAGACTGTTTCAAAACAACAACATAAACAAATATTACTGCGCATGCATGCTTTTGTGGCCGAAAGTGATACTTCACCCAAAAATGAAAATTCTGTCATCATTTACTCACCTTCGAGTTGTTCCAAATTTGGCTAAATGTCTTTGTTCTGATAAACACAGAGAAAGATATTTGGAGTAATGCTTATAACCAAACAGATCTCAACCCCCATTGACTACCACAGTAGGAAAAATTACTTAATCATTTTTTTTGTTCTGTTGAACACAAAAGGAGACATTTTGAAGAATGTAGGACAGCAAACAGTTCTGAGGCACTTTTGACTACCATTGATTTTTTCATAATATGGTTGTCAATGGGGGTTAATATCTGTTTGGTTATAAGCATAATCCAAACATCTTTCTCTGTGTTCATGTGAACTATCCCTTTTACTTCTGATACACATTCAGTAAGAATTGAGTCTATGTAGATTATTTCTGATATCAAGCAAAATAAATAACAAGTAAATGATATGTTTAGCAAGTTAAAACTGTCTAGCCAGTATTATTTTTGGTTACCAGTAGAAGACGCTTACTTGGCTAAACTAAAAGTTAAACGACCCATTCTACAAATAGTTTCTTAAATACAATTATTATACAATGAATAATAATATAAATGAATACATTCATTTTATAAATTAAACACACAGACTGGAAGTTAACTTTAGGCCAGGCGTGTGCGTCCAATTGAACCGTCTATAGAGAATCTAACCATAGGTTATATGGGTATCTTGTGTCAGAGCGTAGCATAGCATAGCATATCCAAACATTCATTTTTGTTAATAAAAAGATTGTCTCATGTATTTATTTGTAATTGTTGTTTTGTGGATGAGGTCAGTGGAGACTTTTGGTCTGACTGCCTAGGTTTGTATTGAAGGAGGAAGTCATTATTTTGTGATAAACATTTTATTAGGCACTGAATTATACCATCAAACTGGCTTCTACAGGGTCATGTTAAGACTCCCGTATCGTTTTTCAACAAGCTCTGCTTCGGCTTTCAAATCAACAGCTCGCATCAATTAAACCGCATTTTAATTAGGACTCCGCTGTGGCACTCGCTTTTGTTTACGGCCTAATTTTAGTTGCATAAGAGTGTTTATGAAGGAAGGAAAAGCGTGCGGATGCGGAAAAGCTTGCGGATGAGGAAAAGCGTGCGGATGCGGAAAAGCTTGCGGATGAGGAAAAGCTTGCGGATGAGGAAAAGCTTGCGGATGAGGAAACGCTTGCGGATGAGGAAACGCAAGCGCGTGATGAGGGCCAACCGAGGTGACGTAAGGTATCTCTGCGGGCCTGAAAGCTCACAGTGTGTAACCTGCCCAAACATGAGCTGTTTTGATAATACGCTAAACCATTTTTCCGTGAAGAACTGCGATTGATTAACGCAGGTAATAAATGGAGAGGCTTGCAGTTGTTACACATTAGCAGAGTTTTCAAGCACATCTGGGTAACATTTACAACACTCAGCCTTGCGTTATAAAACGCTGAGAGACAAAGAAGTGGAGAAAACGAGTGAACACCATACATGGTTGTTTTCAGTGATCCCGATCTGCGAATTCTAAGCAGTTTAGTGTATCTCAGATGGAAGGCTATGTACGTTTCAAAAGTGGGTATTATCAGAGACTGTTCTTTTTTCGCACGTTGTAGCCAACACCAGACAAACTAGATATTTTTGTTGATTCCATCCCTCAAAGAATCAAAATATGTCGCACAAATGAGGACTTTGGAAGTGCTTCACAAATCCATGAATATTTACTGATTTCCCACATTTTGACAATTGTTAAAAAAAGTCAAAGGAGCATTTTGTTATGAAATATTGATGTTAAAATGCTACTCCAAGTGCATAGCTGTTGTCTGGCACTTTGAGATATTTAATCTCTCAGATCGAACGAACAGTGCAAACAGTTCCTTTAATTGTAACCAAAATTTCCTTCGGTGCCTCAAATTCAAACCGACTGCCATAGTTTCTCCTGGCAGCCCAAATGTTATCAAAACACCAGCTGGTGAGAACAAAGGGGACATCCTTTTTCAGTGCAACTGTATAGTTTCTGTATGAATAGAAGGCACAATTACAATGCAAATTGTGGTTTGTAAATCCATGTAAATCGATTTAGATGAAGAAATATTTGAATAAGTCTGTGCTTCCACATGCTGTAGGATTTCCTGCTCTTTCTCATTTGCTATGCGTCAGCTTCATTTAGGATCAGTGTCACTCCGACATCAGAGAGTGGTAAATTCTGGTGCAGTTGTGACAAACCATGCACAGCTGCGGATCGGCCTTTATCTCAAACCTTTTGTGAAGTGAACACATGCAATTTTCTCAATCTTTTCTATCAGTAAATGCGGTGTATACTGTCAAACGGGACACATCAAAGCACACTTGTGGTTTACCCATCTGCTCTTTGCATAGCAAGACAAGATGTTTGAATGGTTTATATAGTTTCTTTTTTGTGTACTGTATGTGCATGGCTGCCTTGTGTCCATGAGCATATATGATGAGTTCTGTATGTACCAGTGATTTACAACACATGAAATGATCTGCTTTCGCAACCATGCCCCCCATCCACCTGGTGTCTCTGTGTCAGACATTGTTTTTTTGTTATTCATTTTTTGTATTCTTCTCTATCTCCTCCCCACTTGTTTACAGGGAATCTGAAGAATGTAGTTTAGGAGTGGGCTCTCGGCTCATGTTTCCAAATCAGACCCTGCTCCTCTAATGAAGACAGTATGTTGGAGTCATCGCCAGAGGGGATCTTGGAAAACATTACTTGAATGTTTCCAGGGAACATTTTTTTAAATGCATAAACAGGCCAGTGTTGCCCCAATTGAGAGGGATCGGGTATTTGTTGAAAGGATATATTTTTCAAAAACCCTAAGCCAGATGAAATACAAAGCTCAAATGTAACATGTTTTGAGAGGGGTATGTCAAATATATCGTGCATGTTTGTTTGATCCTCTTTTTTTTAAGCTATATTTGATCTTTTAAATGTAAGGAGCTGCTGCTCCTTATGCCAATGCAAATCTTTTGACTGATGGTGGTGTCCTGTGACAGAAATACACAAAACATGGTTCACATGGGAAGGGTGTGTCAAAGTACTTTGTGAATAGGCTAATTCACTCTGATCCAACAAACATTTTATTTGGGTTTGTTGGCATTTGTTGGATCATTGTGAGTTCCCACATTATGACACCACTATTTGATGGAGCAAAGAACATTTAATACTGAAGAGTTAATGAATGACCTTTTCAGTTATTTTTAAGGAAAGGCTATTGGGTTATTAATTGATGCTGTCAACTATCTAACGTTTAAAACTGTGATGGTTGTTTATGAATTGGATAGGAATTTAACTGACCAGTTTTAAGTCATGGTCTTATGTTGCCTATGACATGCATTTTACTGCAGTGTTTATTTTTCTGTGATAAGTCAAAATTGTTTTATGCCTTTTTGTAAACTTTAATTTTTGGTATAAATGCTTTCCTGTTATATATTAAAATACAAAAAAAGCATTGCTCGTCCATTGACTCCTTGTTCAGTAATCTTTCACAAGTACGGGCTGCCACATGTGGAAGTCCTGTTCTTTTCAGCATGATCTTTATAGATTTCTTGGTTGCAAGGGTTTCTCTGAATGGCACACCAAGTGCGATTCATTAAGTGGTTTAAGAGATGGGGCTTATTGCATTTCAGTCCAATAAACTGATCCGTGCTACCAAAAGAGCACCGTAAAAGTAACAAATTAAGCGTAGAGACGGGACTGATTTCAAGCGGCTCGCCTTATTAAAACCTTCATGCGTGTAGAACCAAACTCTTGGTCTTCCTGTTTTTCTTTTCTGCGTCGTTTGGAGGTTGCTTAACATTTAAATTTGATAAAATACATATCTATTTAATATACACTTGATGTTTATGGTAAAACATAACAATTTTAATAGGAGATAAACTACATGAATTGCACGGCATAATCATCATTCGTCACAAGAACCAGAAAACGGTCGAAAGTCCCATTGCGTCCATGGACTGCATGGCTGACGTGGTTATAGGCTGCTGGCACCTGCCGTACTTGTATGTTTGACATCCCAACGAAATTATGCAAAGTGTTCATCTGTTATACCCAGAAGACGTGATCAACCTTTCACTCTGACGCCCTCGCCGATCTCTTTTCGATCCCTTAATAAAACAGTAAGTAATACTTCTGATACAGTTTTCTTCCCTGAGTATAGGGCTGAATTGAATCAATCGAGGTGCCTGACCCATTATTTCACACAAAAGAAGCCTATGACGTTCTTGAGGGCCATGTTAAAACCGTTTGTCTTATTTGCATAACGTTTCCCATAGGAGTGAAGCAAATCCCTGCTCCTTTTACCCGTCACTTCCCTCCTAATCTACATGAGAAGTGTCTTCTTGAATGACGACAGATGTAGTCTTTAAACCCCTTTAAACGGAAAGTACCCAGCCGTTTCAATGCATGTCATCATTTTCTTTGACAATATTGATTAGAAACTAGGGACAAAACCCGCGTTTCAATGGGAAACGGTTCTGTTCAACGGTTGGGATTGAACAGATTTTATCGCCAGCGCTCAAGTTCATTTCTGAGATAAGAAATGCCAAATGTGAGACGAATCATGTTTCATTTTATGCGTCTTCTACTTAAAAGATTGAAATCATGGTCAAATTAACGATTGACATCAAAATGTTGATTGGTTTTAGTGAACAGTGTTGTTTCGAAGCTGTACCCACAGCCTAGTTCAAAATAAAGATCTTGATTTTATGTTTTTAATTGAAGTCTGAATGTTATATTTTTATCTACTGTTTAATATTCGGCTCATATTCATTGTCGCAGACGTAGAGGATGTATTTGACTGCCTTTGGTGTGTCTATGAATGACAATTATTAAATGGGCTATTATGGGAACAGTGATTAAAGTGTGTAGTGTGTGAATAGCTTACATCTGTCTTGCGCACGTTAGCAGGCTGAACGTAAAACACGGATGTGGATCTGTATTCATTGTAGTGTAGACGTGAGCAGAGTTTGCGCTGGATACTGAGTAAAGGCCAAAAGTATGCCCTACTTAAAAGTTAAACTTGAAAGTGTTTTTCTTCAAAGCCTGACCCTTATTATAACTAACTTTTATAATTACTTCCATGAGTATTAAACGATTGGATTGATCACAATGTTACTGATACACCCGATACGGTTTTTATCATCAAGTGTGCTTATTTATTGTTGATTAAAATTCCGAAAATGCATGAAATGTTTCGTCTATTAGCTCGTACCTGGCGCTTCTTGTCAGTCCGGTTCCACCAAGACTCCGGTTCATGTTTTACAGCGGACTCGGATCTCTCCTGAGAGCGTCGAGTGTGTGTATTTAGGCTAATACCTTTGATTCAGTAACAGTTCATTGAGGGAGCGCTGCTGGAGCAGCACCGGGAAGCCTGGAAACATTTCTCAAACTTCAGATTCGCATTTGTCCTTGGCAAATACAGCACAAGCCTTCTGGGTTTATTTTTACGCAGCTTATACTTTAAACATAAACATTTGTCTTGTTTTTTTTCTTCATGCTGGATGTACAAAACGAACTCAAGTCGGCAAATTCTCCAATAAAGGCAAGTTAAGTTATTTGACAAATTATTTTCTGTTGGACCTCATTGAAATGATGTAGTTTATATGATTATCTTTCGAATTATGTCATATGTTTTCAATTATACTTCAAATTATATCAGATGTTTAGCTCTTATGGTTGAAATGATTAAAGAACCTTGTAGACTATATTGTTAACAAAAATACCCATTATATAATTCGGGTAATAATTATGCATTTGACAGATAAGCAGATACTATTAGTTTATTGCAAACATCGGCTATTGAAAAGTCAAGCCACAAATACGGAATATATTGCAGCTCAGTCTGTTTTCTCTATAATGAAGTGGCTGTATGCCATTTAATAATGCCAGCTAAAAGTCATTTAAGTGAACGATGTTTCATCTTTATTGAGAACTAATTTACTCACTTTTTAGGTGATACAGACAACCTGCAACATCTTATTAAGATTAAACAGTCAGTTTGGGACAAGTTTGTGCCTCAAGCAATGAAGTGTTGCACCAAAAATGTAATGTATATACCTAAGGGACAGTTCACCCAAATATAAACTCTCTGTCATTATTTATTCACCCTCATGTTGTTCACAAACCTGTATATGACTCTTCTATTGTGGGATGAAAAATGTTTTGTGTCCACACAATGGAAGTCAATGGGAGCCAATATTGTTTGGGTATCTCATCGTGTGTTCTGCAGAAGAAAAAGGGTCACACAGGTTGGGAATGACATGAAAACGAATAAACGATGAAAGAATTAAAATGTTTGCTTGAACTGTTTCTTTAAATTACGAATATACCTGCCTGGCAATTACTCAACTTATGTAAGTAATGTTAACATTGAGGTGTTCCAACAAACAAATCTTCTGTATTATTTCTAGTCTAATTAAGTTGTCGCCTTAACCATATTATATGTGACTGCTTACATGCGATGAATACTGAGCACAATGAGCTCAACACAAAGATTTCAAGATGAATGCCCTACAGCTGTCAGTGTCTGGGTGTTCATTGCTGGAGGTCCCTTGCAGCTGCATGCCAGCCATGAGCAATTATGCTTTATCTCAAAAAATAGACCTAAGTGGGGATAGAGGAGAGGCACTTAATCATATGTGCTACACTCATTACTTTTCCTTTCATTGTGTATGTGTGTGCGCTTGGCTGTGCTTGCTCACAGACAGGCGACAGGCAAGGATATTGAGTCATAGGACAGTGTTACAGATTCAGTAATGAAGAGGGATTATGAATGGCTCATCTTTACAGATTATGTGGTCAAATCACATGACTCGCATATTGACCGCAGAGCCATTGATACACTTTTGCCTTATGATCTGTGAACTCTTAAGGTTCCCGGTGTGTTACATTGAAGTCTGAGCATTGTGTCCTGACAGATTACATTAACTTTGCGTGCTTATTTCTAAATGGCAGGTCTTCTTTGTCATTTTTCCCTCAGGTGTTTCCAGGTGATGAGCTCACTTTTGCTGTCTAGTTCCACCATGAAGGACCGCGACTCTCTCTCCCTTCTGCATTACACTGGTTCAGCCAAGACAAACCCTCAGTTCTCCTCCGCTGCCCTCCACCCCAGCTCTCCTGTGTTGGGAAAACCCCAGCCCTTCTGCCTGCAGTCTGGCCAGCATCTCTTAGCCTCCATGCAACTGCAGAAACTCAACAGCCACTACCAGAACCTGGCCGTATCCTCTGTAGCTACCACTGGACCCAGCAGAGCATACGGACCGTCCGCGTTGAGCCCAGGACAGACTGCTACCCCTGGGGCAGCACAGACACCTGGGATCATTGATTCGGATCCAGTGGATGAGGAAGTTCTGATGTCACTAGTGGTGGAGTTGGGATTGGACCGGGCCAATGAGCTCCCAGAACTGTGGCTGGGTCAGAATGAGTTTGACTTCATTGCAGACGTACCAGCTGGCTGCTGACCCCAAAAATGTCTCTCGGCTTCTTACTAACGCTCCAAAGCAAAGTGTCCACTAAATTTGCCTTCGAAAAGATATTTAAGTGTCAGGTTTGTACTTTTATAACTGGTTCAAGATGCTTGCCGTTTGGAAACCAGACTAAAGAGCTGAAGACTTTATCCAAGTGAGACTCTTTTGTTTCCTTCTTTAAGTGGATGAAGACTTTTCTCTGAGAAAGTTACCAGGTTTGAGATTATGTTTGTAAAACATGACTAACCACACACCAAAAGGGTCTTGTGGCCGAGCCTTAAGATCCCAGAAGGCTATACTTCCTAAGCCCTCTCACCACATTATGCTGTGTGATATTGATTTCTGCTCCTCAATGTAAGGCTGGAGGAAGAGATATTCAGTAGATATAAAGAACAACAGATGAAAAGTCAGATGGTTTTGCATGTGTGAAGAGGAAGGCAATTGTGATTGTGGAACTGGTGCGCCGCTGAGGCTCTCCATCCAATAGAAAGATTCTCTCGAGAAGCCATGCCATCGCAAGCCTCATTGCTCAGAGAGGAATTCGACCTGCCTTAGCATTTTCCATGGTTAAATATATTAATGAGAAACGTGTCTGTTTACCCAACGTTCAGCCTGCGTGGTCTGACGGGTTTTTTTATTTAAATAAAAAAATGACATGCTTATTAAAAAGCTGCCTACAAGAGCTTTCATATATTTTCCTAAAATGTATATTTCTTTTTATTTTCAGTGTCTTGTAGGCTGTATGAATAAAGTAGTTTAAAAGGTAATTTAGATTTAAAGAGGCCTTTTCCACAATTCACAAGTATGTTAGACATTTTTTTTGCATGCTTAAAAACATTTGGATTACCCATGTACAGAGTGAGAGATTTTCTGTCTGAAGTTTCATTTATTTTGTTCTGTTTGGAAATTTGTGATTTACTGAAACGTAATCAAAGATTTTTCGTTTAGCACTTTTCTTTCGACCATTTATTTTTCTACATAAGAGATTACCTATATTTAAATGTGTGTGCTTTTCTATTTTTGAATGTGAGAAAATAAAGTAAACAAAGCATAACCTTGTCTCTTTCTTTCACACTTCCATTGTTGATACACAAATAATGAATCATTTATAGAGAAAAAATTAACAATTCTGGGTGCCAAAAATTTGACAGCCTCCCCTCAAGCAATAAAATGCATGTTTTATAACAATGAGGTGAGAATTGAAACATTCTTAATACCTAATTCATAAAAGCAAAATCTCTTTTCAGGCAATCAGTTATGTCTAACTGGTTAATACTGCCATCTCGTGGTTAACTCATTCAACACAATCCCGTGTACTGTAGGCATGTCCTTCACGTGTATGGACCCAATAAATGTGAGAATAAATAAATTAAACAATATTCTTTATTCAATTAAATTGATTTATATAGCGCTTTTCGCAGTGTGCATTGTTTCAAAGCAGCTTTACACGAGCAAATAAGAAAAACAGAAAACAGAAAGGTAAAACCCAGCGCAGTGCATGGTGTTTATAGACCAAGCAAGATCATTCTAATAAATAATATCTAATAAATAAATAAATGCAGTTTATCCGAGGGAAATGTTGAACATGTAAAAGGAGAAGAAAAGACAATGCCACTAAATAAGAGCTAGCTGCCCCTTTCCAACAATGAAACGGCTGTTTAATTTAGATTTTTATGGAGGCCAATAACGATTGACAGACTTTATTGATATCAATAATTGTACTCATAAATACATAATTCACTCGAGACATATATACAAATATATTTATATGAATTGATTTATATTAATCATTTATATTATATTAATGTGCGTACACATTGCTATACACCTCCCCGCTAGAGGGCAGACGCTCAAACGGGTGATATACGAAAGTTGGATTGTACCTCTTTGCCACCGGTAGTTTAGTTTATCTTTCTCTGACAGGAAGTGAGTGGTCCTTTTCCGCAGACTCCAACATGGTGAGTGTGTAACATTCACGATTCCCTCCCGAATTAATCCACAATCATCAAGGTTTCAGCGAAGTAATATTTGGATATCTCATCCAAATTGTTGTCTTTCACCCCATATAAGACGAGTGCTAAACATATGTCAGAGAAAATGAGTCGATGTACTGTTTAAAACATTAACAGAACACTAGCCACAGACGCAATCTCCTGTTAGCGGTGAAGTGTACTAGCTCTTTATTTGTGGAGATATTTAACTCGGTTCAGTGACTCTTATGTCTAGTTCATACATTAAAATGTTATTCGTACGTACTTTGTACAATTTGAAATACCGCGCGTGATGTGTATTAGCTAGCGGTGCGGGTGCTAAAGGCCTTGCCTGCCCGAGTAAAATCTTCGCTGCCGGGCACATAGCTGTATCATAACATGTGTATGCTAACTGGTTTACCACATACAATAACTGGACTAACCTGACCCTCGTCTCGTGCAGGCCCGTGGACCGAAGAAGCATTTGAAGCGCGTCGCAGCTCCTAAACATTGGATGCTGGACAAACTCACTGGAGTTTTCGTAAGTCTCTTACGCTCTTTTCTTCTAAACTAAAGTCAACAATCTTTCTGTTGTGGGTTCAATACAACTCCGGAAAGTTAAATTCGTGTGCATATCGACTCTATTTAGGCCCCTCGTCCATCCACCGGTCCCCACAAGCTGAGGGAGTGCCTGCCCCTCATCATCTTCTTGAGGAACCGTCTCAAGTACGCCCTGACTGGAGATGAGGTCAAGAAGATCTGCATGCAGAGGTTCATCAAAATCGATGGCAAGGTCCGCACTGATATCACCTACCCAACTGGGTTCATGGGTGAGTTTCTTATTTTTTTTGTGCATTTATAACCAGTGTCTTTGCACAAGTTCTTGTCTTTTTCGAGAACCCATGATAATAACAGTCCTAGGCTCTGCTCACATCTGAACTAAAGACTAGTACTTTTAGTTTGTTTCAAATCCTATAAATGCGGGATTGACTTCAGGCAATAATATCAGTTAATTGCAACATTTCTATTATAATCCTGTGCATAAAACTGAAGGGAATCTGAAGCAGTTGACTGTATTTTCACTTTTCAATCTCAAAAATTTTACATTTCAGTTCTAGCGGGATGTAGTGTTACAAGATGTGAAATCCAGTAGGTCTATGCATTTTTTCTGTTGTAATCCGAATTGCCATTTAAAACTGTATGCATCTGTTTGGCTACATTTGTCTAATTGTGATGGAAGCTCAATGCTTAATATCGCAACCACAGTCTTACGTTTGTGATTCATTAAAATTGGGTTTAACCAGTTCTGTTAATTGGGCTCCTACAAGTATTATTTACTTGAATGCTAAATGAAAATCATTTTGGTCACTGTTTTGGCGTGCTAGGTGTGTGAAGTATATCTTGCCAGATGGCTGAACAACAAACGTCAAATTGAGTGACTTAATCCCTCTGTGTTGTTATAACACTCTTTCACACAGTGTTTCCACTGCATCCATATTTCTTTAGCAAGTGCCAACAGGGTGTAAATCTGCTGTGATTTATTGTCAAACTCAGGTGATGCGAGGAACGTGTTATATAGAACATGCGTTGGCCCCAGAATGTGATGGTCATGTAATAAAGAAATTGTTTTCTACAGATGTGATCAGCATTGAGAAGACCGCAGAAAACTTCAGACTGATCTATGATGTTAAGGGACGCTTCGCAATTCATCGCATCACAAACGAGGAGGCCAAGGTGAGATTGCAGTACTATTCTGAGATTTTCAGAAGTACATTTTTGTACAGTGTTCAGGCAAAGATTGGCAAGTAAATCCTTTTATTTGTATGCTTTTAGTACAAGTTGTGCAAGGTGAGGAAAATAATCATCGGCACAAAGGGAATCCCACATCTGGTAACCCATGATGCCCGCACCATTCGTTATCCTGATCCTCTGATCAAGGTCAACGACACTGTCCGTATTGACCTGGACACAGGCAAAATTACAGACTACATCAAGTTTGAAACTGGTAAGTGAACAGAAAGCCTCTTACCTCTGTTGTTTTGTCTCTTGTTTGCATCACCTGACAAAGTATCCTTTCCTCTGTGTAAATAGGTAACATGTGCATGGTGACAGGAGGTGCTAACTTGGGGCGTATTGGCGTGATCACCAATAGAGAGAAGCATCCCGGCTCCTTCGATGTGGTGCACGTTAAGGACAGTACTGGCAACAGCTTTGCCACCAGGCTCTCCAACATTTTTGTTATTGGCAAGGTGAGTTGAGATCATACAAAAGTCAGTTTTGCCGTGATGCCTAAAGTAGGTTTTAAAAATCGTATCCGATTAGATGTATATATTAGCCAGCAGTTGACTGTTTACACTATACGCTTCTAAAATCTAAATCTCTGATCAAACTTACTGGGCTTACAAACTTATTAAAGCAATGATTGATTTAAGAACGCTGTGCTATTTTTACTTTCTCAGAGTAATGCCGTGTTAAGTGCTGGTTAACAGAAATATTTGTAGGTGCTCTAAACAACTGATGCGCACGGAGTTTCATTTTTAATTTAACTACTTTTTAAAGATGTCTAGTGATTTTCCGGGATATGTTTTCAAAAATGGGGTTATTGTCACTTATGTTGCTGAAGACACCATTAGTGTAAAGGCTAGTGGCATCATGTTTTTATTTGCAAGTCTCTTAATTTGCATAATCGACAGTTGATAACGTATAAATGCATGGCTCTCTCATCAGGGCAACAAGCCATGGGTGTCTATTCCTCGTGGAAAGGGTATCCGCCTGACCATTGCTGAGGAGAGAGACAAGAGACTGGCTGCCAAACAGAGCAGCAGCTAAGTCAACAGATTTAGCACACATCTTGATTTCAAATAAAAAAAACTTATTTACAACATCACTGAGTCATGTGTTTTTTGGCATATGCTTTTTGGTGTTTGGCCACAGGATTTGGTTTTCAAGCTGCCTTGAATGTTTTCATAGATGCTGCGTTGAAATTACAATATTGTCTTGGACCTTTTAAACTATTTGAAAGTTTTAGCATTATATTTTAGTAAAAACAATTCATTTGCAGACATTTTTCTTCTGATCATTATGATCCAAGATTTTGCACGCAACCAAGGTATTTTTCATTCATATTTAGCTGTATTCTATTCATAGATTTGTGAAGGTATGAAAGTTTAGCAGAGTGGGTGTTTAAATATGAACTTATAGGTCCAGTGTGTAATTTTTGGAGGATCTATCGACTGAAATGCACTCAAAGTCTGTTTTTTTATGTGTTTTTGGTAAATTGCCTGAAATAAGGTATGTGGTTAACAAAACCTCTAAATATTTTCACATTTTAAATTAATCTATGACCTAAAACGCACCAGTTATAACCCGCTTTGATTTTTTTAAACCTCTGTGTCTTTAAACTGCGTTGCTCGCATTAGATTTCATTACGTCGATGCGTATGTAACGCTCACAAACAATGCAACATGGGCAGAAATCTCTAAAAACATAATGGAGGATTCATTCATAAAGTAATTACTTACCAGGGAACACGTTTTCAATAAAGTTTGACAAAGGTGTCCGAGGCTTGTTGGTAGTGACGTTGATATTGCGCAACCATGGTGTAGTCTGTTTATAGCGGAGTTATCTTTTTACTTCTGCCGATTGTATTTGGGCTCCAAAAATGGCAAATATTGTGTCAATCTGTAACAGTAAGTGGTGGAGTGAGCCATTGGTCGCAACCTCAGAGCTAGATGCTGTTGAAAATTACACAATGGGGCTTTAAAGGGATAGTTCACCTAAAAATGAAGATTCTGTCATTTATTCACCATCAAGTTTAACATCTGTATAAATTTGTGTGTTCTGTTGAATACAGAAGATATTTTGAAGCTTGTGAGAAACCAAACGTTGCACCAATGACAGTTTTGTTTCCTACTATGGTAGTCAATGGGCCCCAGGACTGTTGTTCACAAACTTTTTTAAATATCTTTTGTGTACAGTGAAACTACATTTATACATGTTTAAAGCAACTAAGTTGAGGCCGAGTAAATAAGGATAATTGCATGGACTATACCTTTAGGTAGGTAAGATGATAGTTTGTTTGAACAAGTGTTCCTGTAACCGTGGCTAAACATTATGTTAGCTGTGCAAAAAGTATTGTGGGTTTGATTCCCAGGGAACACATACTGCTAAAAATGTATAGCCTTGATGCACTCTAAGTCGCTTTGGATCAATGCACGAATGTACACAAACAGTTATGAAATGGTATGTTAGGATATGATATGATATGTTGGAGCCACACCTGTGTACGTGTTTTCTTGTGCTATTGCCGAAGCTCATTTCCAGTAGGCCATATGGGTCCTGCTGAGTTTCAGCCTGTTTCTCCTGCAGCCTTTGGCCTGCTGGTCTACAGCGGCTCAGCACGGCTCACCTCCTCACACATTGCAGGGGCTGTCTGCCAGAGCTCAATACAAACTAAAACACACAGACTCTTGTGTCCTTGAGTTTAAAAATTTCGCTATTGAGAAAAGGATGTCTGAATCCCTCACCACATTTAGTCGTCCTGCTTTTTTCTTATCACGCATTTAAATGACAGATATCTCTTATATAACCTGATCTAATATCAGGTCAGATTTTGTAGTAGTGCCTGTTAAACTATCACCTTGTGTCTGGTCCTTCATAACTTAATAATCCCTTATAAAAGATGTACAGAGGGATCGTGGCTGTGACGTGAACCTGCCTCATAAAATGCAATTTTACGAAAATGAAATCTGAGTCTCGCCAGACCACCTCGCTGCCTCAAAGTCAAACATTTCTCTGCCACAGTTAAGAGACATGAAAAGAAAGCAGGAGAAAAATAGTCCTTTTACAAAAATAAGGGGGAGGTGGATTGACATGAAGAAAAGGTCCACCAGGAGTGGTTCCTGTCATGCACTTGGGCCATGTGGACTGGGGTGGGGAACCAGGAACAATGAAGACAGTCATACAGTGAGCGGAAACAAGCCCCAGATGTTTTCAATCAATTCCCCTTTATCAGATAAGGTTTCATATGACACTATGAACAAAACATGCTTGATAAGATTTGAAATCCTCTCTTCTCATCTTTTGGCTTTCAATCCATTGCAGTGCAGCATGTGTGGACAAACTGGATGAACAAAACATCTAGGTGAGCCAAGTTCTGGTTCAGGGTGGGGGTGGATACACACGCCAGATGTGTGTTCTGGGAGGGGCGCATGCAGAGGTTACAATATGTGACAACTGAGGGAAACAGTTTTTTTCCTTTTGTTGAATTTAAGTTCTTGCAAAGCTGGAATGTTTGTCTTTTGCGGTCCACGTGCAGCTGTTTGGTTTGTTTTCCTTAGTTTCATGTGCGTCACTTTTAAAATATACATTTTATCAGTCTGTGTGTTCCCTGGGATCGAACCCACGACATTTGCGTTACTAACGCATTGCCATACAACCATCATCCACTTTAAAAACTGGAGTAGGTTGGCTTTCGATCGCACACTTTTAACGCATGGTTCAGTTTTCACGAGAGATGTAGCTCATTTTGGATAGTCTCTCTGTTGCACGAGTGGGTGAGGTCTCAGGCGCAGTTCATGAGAGTTTGGAGTGATAGCGTATGAACTGAGCAGAGCACCTCATAGCGGACAGTCGATTACAATACACAAAATGCCTCCGCTGTACGCGCAATCCAGAGCAAGAGTCTCCAACATACTTCATCGGTTGGAAAACACCTACTTTTAACGCAACTTGAAGACAACCGGCGCCAAATTAAACATAAGGATGCCTTTTTGCAAGAGGACTATTGTTCCCACAGATGTGTGTAAGAGCCGCGGTGCGATCTTCACGGATCTGGTGGACGTGTGCGGCTTGACTCTGTGCGCGGTGCTCCGGCAGCTGTCGGATTTATCTCGTCACTCGGTGAGCATCCTGGAGGAGCTGGAGGGAGAGCTCGCCTCCATCTGCTACCGCTCCGGAGCCCTGGAGAATAAACTTATCAGTCTGCAGAAACACATCTCAGCACTGGCCACCAAACCTCCGGTGAAAAGTAAGAGCTCGAGCTTAACTTTTCGTGAATTAACGCATTCTTTACTTTATATATCTTTACGCACTCTTTACTGATAGATAAGGTCAATAAGGTCGGAAGTACTTAATGAAGTCTGCATAAACAACAAGTTTATTCTGCTACGTGTATGTCAACAACAGACAACTTTCACTCTTTGACAGCTATACCAATATGAAAACGCCGGTAATATCTGGATGCGCGCGCTTCTGTACTCTTTACTTTACGCTTTTTCTTATTTGGGTCGTTCTTGTGATATGTAGAAATTGACAGACGACGTTCTAATAGCCTTTTTTTGTTTACCACATGAATGTGTCCACATCTAAAAAAGTCACAAAGTAATGATAATCCTTACAAACGTGACATCACTCTTAAAAATAAAGGTGCTTTCAAGGTTCTTCACAGCGATAACCTTATAAGAACCAAAGAACAAAAACGGTTCTTCTATGGCATATCCTGAAGCACCTTTATTTGAAACGTGGTTTCTGGAAAAATACCTCATTCACAACAGTTATTGTTTCAAATTATGGGATCTCCCTCAAATATTGTGAGAATCTTACAGACTTATTAGTTTTTTCTTTCTTTCGTTGTTCTCATCTCTGTTACCAAGTATAATTCTTCAGTCGTGTTGCACTAACAATAACTGTTGTAACCCGCGTGTTTCTCGAATACTATGGTTACATTTTTACGCGAATAAAATCATCTCTGATATCTGCATCACTTGCACTGACATGGGCTGCTAGTTGCTACTATTATTAACACTGGTGTATCCAGGCTACATTTGGAGAGAGAAAGATGTTCCTCCCACAAAAGTATTGCACAAACAAAAGATGAGTGTTGAAGCAGAGAAATCAGTGTCGATGAGCATCATGTGACGGTTAAGTATCAGGATAATAAACAACAGTTTCACTTTTGTCCACAAAGCCTGTTTATCGTCAACACATTCACACTAGCCTTTGTGTTTTACTTTAACATCTTTATCTGTTGTTTTTGAGTCTTTCTCATTTGCATTTGGCATCTACTCCCTCTGACACCTCCTACACTGCTCTGTGTTCTGAAGCAGAATAAACCCTGCCAACTTTCACCATCTGAAGATGTGCAGAATATTTCCTCTAACCATTTCCTTTGTTTTATCAGAGAAAGCCTCTCGTCTCGTGTATTGTTTAGCTTAACCCTAAGCCCGGGACATTTGGCAGTGAGCTGGAGTCATTCTTTTCCTCAAACCATATCATTTTACAGTGGCAGACCACAGCTGAAACACTGAGATTATCCCTCAAATTCATGAAAATATCACTGATACTGTATTTGTTTAATACAGTAATCGCAATAAGCTTGCAGCTTGAGTTTCCGCCATGCTTAGACATGTTGAAGATAAACGATGCAGATCACTGTAAGCAGTGGTCTGGGAACTCTTCTTCATTTAAGTGTAGGGACTGAGGTCAGGTCCCTCTGGGAATTTGATGGGGCCATAAGGCGAAGGAGCAGACTAGAGGCATGTTTTTACTTTCCCTGATCCTAAGCCAGTTTTGCCATTGCAAACGGTGACAGTTGATTCAGTGGTACAGTAAGTCCAGTGGTTTCCGTCTCAGTCCTCAGTCGTTCATGTGAAATTTAGTCACAAGACCATGTTAGGTATGTGTGCTGAAGACAGAAGGATCAAGTGAATTCTTCCATCTGCATTTGGGACACCAACACAAAGGCATCTGATTCTCCTCTCTTGCCAGTGTTTAGCACCTCTGCAAGTTGATCAACTTTGCCAAGCACCACCAATAACCCAATATAAAGTTCTCAAAATTGAGATTCGTCTCCCTCCCTGACTTTTACAAAGCTGCAGGTGTTTATGTCTAAAGTGTAAATCTGGTGCACAGATTAATCTTTGATTTATATAGAGAAAACAGCTCTGACTTTTAGAGGCCTAGAATGCTGTGCCTTTCCTTTTTCAGCACCTTTTATAGTCTGCAAGATTAACTGGAATTTAATAAGAGTGTGCGAGAGAGCAAGAGAGGATAGATGGAACGAATAAGATGGCGGATCAGAGAAACAGAGAGATTGAATGAAAAAGTGAGACGGTGGGCCGTTCAAGGACAGGGGAATAAGTTACTTTTGTGATAAATTCAGGTGTAGTGCAGAAGAATCCATTTACGACTTCCTGTCTTGACTTCTTGCCAAAGTCCCCTTACTTAGGCCTGCTTTTTCAGTCATTTCAATCGGCGCACTTGCGTTCCTGGCTTGGGTTCTTGAGTCTATAGAGAAAAACTGGTTGCTTCAAATGACTAAACCCAAGCATGCTATTCAGTATGACACAGCACAGGACGATATTTGCAACTTAAAAAAAAAAGATGAAACAACAGTAACAAAAGGAATCAGTTTGTCTGAAATGAAAAAGCTGTGCATCAGGTCAAAGCGGTTCCACCTCCAAGAAATGTCTTTTTTAACTTGTATGTGCTAAATATGCATGTTATGTATGTTGGGCTGCCATGTAAAAAAAAAAAGAGCTCCGGTGCTCACTGAATATTAGCGTTTGCACTAGAGATGTCTCGTCGCTAAGACAAGCACCAAAACAATGCGTGTTCTGTCTGCCAGATGCCCGCAGAAATACAATTTAAAAGACACTCAGGATTAGCACGAAGTCACAAGGTTGTGCCGTAAAAGACATTGTGTCTGTTTTTATGTTGAACATATGTCACGCAGTGTTCGCCTTTCCTGTGCTGGCGTCCCATCTCTAGGCAGTTGTGCAACTCTTGGCAAAAAAGCGTTTGGCTCTAAGACGAGACCAGAGCGTGTGTGTGAGAGTAATACACTGCAGTGTTTCCAGCCCTTACTATGACACAATAGTGTTGTAATGTAGCAGAGGTCGACATGCTTTTGGCCTCCTGAAACATTACTAAAACAGATACAGTCAACCTTAAATTTATTCAGACACCATCAACATCTCTCACATTATCACAATATATTCGCTTCGCTATAGTTTAAAAAACGGTTATAAAATATGACAAGAACTCAGAGTTAAACTGTCAGAACAAATTCATCTTGATAATGTCAGATAGAAAGGTATGGATAAGCAGCTGTTAAATTTAAGTAGCTACTCAATTTGTTAATACCAATTTAGGGCAACCAATTACCAAGCAATGTTTACTTTTGTTCAGTCTGTGGTGTAAAAAGCTTTTTTAAAATAAAAAGCACTTAATGTCAGGGAAGAACCCAAGCGCGGGCAGCAATGATGGGGTTAACAAAGAACAGATTTATTTTAACGCAAAACAAAAAACCCACGATGGGGAAAAAGACAGGAACGTAATAAAATATAGACATGAAACAAAAGACTTCCCACGATGGGGCAAAACAAGAAAAGCTCCAAAAAAGCTCAACGAGGAACGAGAGGGGCCGGGCCAAAGACGAGACTGGAGAGAGCACATATTACGTCATGGTAACAATAATATGTCTCTCTCCACACAGAACCTAAGGCTTTGCCGTGACTCTGCTACAAGACCAAGAAAAACATGACACTTAAGTAAAACATTGTCAGTTCAAAGTGATGTAATTATTTGATCCCAATTGTTTATCCATTTTACTGGCAAAGTATTTTGGGGTATATTATGCCACAGTTTACTTTATTTTGCTATCCTCACTTACATAAATGAACAACAGTGTCCTGCACCCACTGGTGTCTGAATATGGCTCAAAGGAATAGTTCACCCAAAATGAAAATTTGGTCATTAACACACCTTCAACTTTGAAGCACAGAAGAAGAACTATACACTGAGAGTCAATAGGGACCAAGGCCTGTCAAAAAAGGATAACAGAACATTTTACAAGTCCTTTGAAAACATAGGTTGTGTATAATTGTTTATCATTAAATGTGTTCATAAACATGCTTGATTACATTGGTCACCATTCATTGACATTGTATACAAATGTACAGGTTGGACATTTTTCTTGTAATTACTTCTTTTGTGGTACATGAAAGAAATTATGACATACCGGAGGCATACTTTGCTGACATAATAAGCTTTTTCCTGCACTGCCTGTTTAATTGTGACAGTGTTTGTACAGTACATATAATGCTTACAATGGATCAGATGTGCTTTTACTCTTTTAGGCTCCATATTAATAAGTTGTTTTGGAACCAGGCTGGAAAATGTCAAGAGTTTATACCCATGGTGAATCCTGTTATGTGTTTACTCTGCGTTCTCCTTTTAGATTCCTATCGAATAAAAGAGAAGAGCTATTTCCTCTGGGCCCTTTCAAACACACACACAACCATATCTCTGAATAAGACCACTCAAGTGTTTGTCTGAGCTATAGAAAAGGTGAACCGTTGCATCATACTCGAGATACGTTTCTCCTAAACTAAAAGGCATACACATTCAAAATGCTCAGTGTAGACTTTACAAACACGTTTCTTTATCAAAGATTGGCTTGAGATGCACATTGGCCCAAGGTTATTAGAAACAGCCAAATAATGTTAAAAACCATCCATGAACAAGGAGAAACTGTTATACGCCTGTTACCATGGCAACCCGACAACAGATTTTCATTAATGGGTAGAAAGCATTAACTTTAACTAAAGTGACCTCACGTTACCTCAAGAGGGAAATAACACTGTCACACACTGTGATTTGACCCATGAGATATCCACATATCGACTGTCATTACTATGATGGCATTTCATGTCCTGGTTGGTGGAACATGGCAGGATATTTACAAACAATGCTGGTTTATATGTTGTGCACTTAGTCTACGCCTCCTTCTCTGCTCATGGTCTGAACACCAGACAGCCAACGAAAACAAAATCCCTCTGTTTATATTGTATGGACTTCAGCTGACCCACCACTCACAACCTTTACATAATGAGAATGAATAAACAGAGCAGTGCTCGAAATGTTACAATCTCTAATGAACTTAATCTAGTTTGTCTGCATATACACTTGGTACTGTTGTACTTCACTGCGTTTTATCAGTAAACAATTTGCAGTGAAAGAATACATATAAGTTGGCTCCTCGTGGCTTCTTGTCAAGATCAACAAATGACCTGAGTCTGGCAGAGGTGAGAAATGAATTCCAGATGTTGAGAGGAGAGGCGTATATGATCATGATGGAAGAGTGAAAGACACAAAATAAAGACAAAACCAGTTTATCAAAGAGAAATAATCAGATTTAACTTATTAAAAGCACACAACTGTTCACGTAAATGTACATTTCTGATTTATCTGCCAAAAAATATCTTCTTGGGAGTTGTTCCAAATAGCTCAACACTGAATTGGCAGGTTCATCACTTTGCGAGTTCTTGAGGAGAGAGGTGTCAGTGTGCAATAAGAGAACAGACAGTACAAGCTCTAAGACTCACGCTGAGTTTTAATTTTGGTGCCATAATGAGGACCGTATGTGTGAACGCACCCCTGCGCTATGCAGCACCATAGGCTTCGAGCTCCGCCCAGTTCACACATACACACACACCTGCGCGCTTTCACTTTGATCACACACATCTTGAACATTTCAAGGAACATCTTTAAATGATACATCATCACAGTATGACACTAGCAGGAAGCTGAGCCTTCTTAGGGGACACGTTAAAACCTATTTTGTTGCGTAGTGGTTATTATTCTCCAAAAATCCAGTCCAGCATGTTTCTTGTAAATTTGTTCCACTGGACACTCATTCCGGTCTTTAGAGGACTTCCGACCTCAAAACAAAAACACACAAAAAAGTGAGCAGGGGCAAATCACATCACTCATGGTGTAACTTCTGCTGTTGATTTGGAGGGAAAGTTTAGTGGCTCTTTCCTAAATACCATCAAGAGTACAAATTGTGGTTTTACTGGCAGTGTATTTTATAGCTGTGAACGCGTGATAATGGCACTTTTCATTTTCGCACCCCTTTTTAAAACTAATGGAAGGATAAAGGAGTGATTTGTTCAGTGCCTGGAAATGCCTGTTGGTATTTGGCTGCAAATGCCTGATGGGCTGCACTTTCTTTCATAAACAGTATAGGGGGCAGTTCTTGCTATTAACAAACTATTAACTACAACCTTTTCCCCAATAAACTCTTAATTTGTTGGTTATTAATAGTTAGTAAGGTAGTTGTTAGGTTAAGTATTGGGTAAGGATGTAGAGTATGGTCATGCGGAATATGTGCATATATATGCCAATAAAAGGCATGCTAATAAGAACTAGTTAATAGTGAGAATTGCCCCCTAAACTGAAGTGTTACCAACATTATTATTGGTCACCCTTCATGTTTGTCTGGGTTTTGCAAATATTCAACCAATAAAAAAATTATTGAAAAGAGCTTGTGACCATTGACAGCACAGTGTTTAATTATTTAAAAATACTGTGTTTTTTAATGTCTTGTTACAGGTTTGGAGATACAAGCTGTCTGTCCTACAGCAACAAAATGTTTCTTTCTTTGGGCCATATAGATGATGTAATAACAGCAGGTGTGCAATATGGTGTGAGTGTGCTGTTTCCTAATGTCTGAAAGTGTTGGCTTGTTTGTGTGTGTGTGTGTGTTATTTGAGGCTGACGCCGCAGAATTTGCTGCAGTAAGGATCGTAAGACACAGAACAGAGACGGCGAGAGATAAGTGTGAAAAGCAGTGCATGCAGCTGCATCCTTTCCTCCTGATTCACTGTGAACTCCTGTATTAGGTGTGTGCGTGTGGTGTTCAGAGTGTGATGCCGTCAACTACGGAAAACGCACTTGTCCTTTAAACAGAACAGACAACTTAAGAGAGAACATTGGCAGACAGTGAGCATCGGTACACTACGGTGATGCGTTGGAGGAGGCGGAGGTCTCCAGGACAGGGCAGACGGGGGGAAACGAGGGGATCGGAGGCGGTGTTCACCATGCCCTTCTTCAGAGGTAACAGAGATTTACTGCGTTCAAAGAACTCTTTAACACTTAAAGGTGTTTGTCTTTTTGTAACTCACAGTCTTAGTACAGTGTATGCTGGGTATGAAGCTGTATGGTGTCTGTAAATATTATTGTTTATAGAGCTGAGCTGTGAAGTGATGTGCTGCAGTCCGAGGTATGCACAGGTCATTCATTCATCATGCTCTCCCTGCCAAATGACTTGCTCAGCATGCATTACACATGGGGTTTACTCATGCTCAAACAGTAAGTTTTACTATTAGAGTACTTCTACTTTATATCAGTTACGGTGAGGAAATGCCTATTATGCAGTTACTGTATGTTAACTCTGAAACAGAATTTGAAAAAGATATGATTACATACATACATTACACAATAACAACTGTAGGAAATAATCTGATAGTTTTATACATCATTTGCATGAAATGTTAAAAAGCCACACTATATAACTTTTGGTTGATAAGTGTCTGTTACCAGTGTCGTAAATAATGTCGCTGTTTAAGCTTCCCCGTGGGCAGTGCAATAAACGTGAATTTGTTTACTAAGCTGATGGAACTGGCGAATGCAGAAACATCGTTTGGAAACCATTTTGCACTCTTCTGCAGGCAGGGGATGGGCGGGGCTGTGTGTACCGACCCGAATACAGAACTTACAGAGTGTGGTTTTAGCCCGCTATGAGGCTGCTCAGGTAGCAGCGGGAGTATAATTCGTCCAGTTAAGAGTTGTTCTACCTCTGAAATTATTTTAGAGACATTATTTTAAGGTTGAAAAAAACACAAACTGTTGCTTTAACTGTTGTTTTGATAATGAAATTCTGTATTTTGTCTGAGCTCTATCGGAGACACCAATGCATTATGCATATAAAAAGTCATTTAAATACTTTTATAATAAAACCTAAATAAATAAGTATGTTCCTCTGGCTTAAAGAAAACCAAGTGCAGATACTCGAAAGCGAGGCAGAGGTGGGAAGAAAACCGAAAGGATGAAGGAAGATAGACTGGAATGGTTTGGACTACCATCCCCACTGCAGAACGCAACATCCAGGGGGCAAGGTTGGATCCAGATCAAGTCTCCTCCCAATGCATTTTGATTGTAGTATATAAAGTGGGAGGAGTTGGATCTGGATCCAACCTCGCCCCCTGGATCTTGTGTTCTGCAGTGAGGACCATCTCTCAAGTGTCTGTGACATGAATAAACAAATGATGCATTTAAAAACAACGATAGAGTAGCTGTATGTTCGCGAATGAATCCCGCTTGTGGCAGTTTAAACAGTCACTAAAATGTGAGGGTACGGCTAAAGTGGTCAAGTAAAACAGCTCGTGTGACATGCATCCTATGCTTATATTTTCACATTTAAAGGTCCGGTTGAACGCGCAGTTTCTGCCAATCTCATTAATCTTGAGTACCTATAGAGTAGTATTGCATACTTTGTATCTTCGAAGAGTATTTAGTTTGATCACATTTATACCTCATCGCATTATCCCTGCATTCACAAAAAGTTTGTGTTGTTTACATTATGCACGTACGTGCCGATTTCCAACAAAACACAGACATATGACTTAGTTTAATGTCCGGCATCTTTTAGCGCAGGGACCGCTCCATCTATCAGTTTCAAACTATTTGCAAATTCAGCAAATTCACTGAAATGCTGTGAACAAACAAACGCACCTCAACGTCTCTCACTATCGCAAGAGTATCGCAGCCAATCTTGATGGTAAGCGGGTCTTCTTATCGCTCTTCAGTTGACGCGTGGGCAGGCTATTTCTTTCGCCGTGCCGTGCTTTTCCGGGAGAATTGCTCAATAAGGGACTAAGAAAAGTTGTAATGTAACGTTTTTCGTGTTAAAAAAACTTTCAGAAAACTACACAAACCTTGGGTGAGTGTATCGAGGACAGATATTCTACGTAATTTTAAGCCCAGTACACAGACGCGAGTCCACACGCAAATTGAATTGTTTTGTGAGTTAACGCATTTCCGAGTGCAACAACGTGTAAAATCTGATTGCCGCAACATTGATTGCGTCAGAGATCATGGACGTTTGAAAAGCATAGATGCGTTCGAATCACTGATCTATATACTGTACATGACTGGATTGCGCCACCGGAAGAAATTTAACTGCCATCTTTGTATGCCCAACTGATTGAGAGCGCCATTGATTTACAGTCAAAATGACAATCTAAAATTGGTTCAAAATTTTACGTTTTTCAGCTTATTAATCGCGCGAATCGTTTTTAGTTCACATGTGTGTTAAAATGAATTGTTACTTATGCCATGAACACACTTGCTGTAGCTTCAGTGTAATGACGTCACGAGCAATTCAGTCATTTATATAGATCAGTGGTTCAAATTCATGACAGCTCGAGCAGCGAATGACACCAAAGTACCCCGAGAGCCATGTAAAAGCATACTGTTAGCTAGCGAATCAGAGCTGATATGTTTGTCACGTGACTGTCCTCGTTCAGAACTGCCTTTATTGCAATGTTCACACTTTTTTCTTTAAAAAGAAGACTGAAATGCTAGAAAACATCACAATTAAACAGAGTATTGAGCAGTAGCCTTTAGGCGTGAAGTATAAAGACATTGAGCTCTAGTCATCATATGACACCATCAGATGGAAGAAACTCATACCTCAGTGCAGCAATGTTTTTCACGTGGGGTCTCAGTACTGTATTGTAAAGTTTACACTGCTTTTTATCTCTGGTGGTGCCTTGCAGCATTGAGACCTTGTCCTACGTGCTAGTCTGTACAATTGTTTGTATGTGGTTAATGTGACTTAATGAAAGACATAGAAAGGTGCTTTAATCAATTTAGTTGTTTATCTTTTCTTTGTTGGTACTCAAAGTTTTTGAGAACAGGATGTTATTGGATTCTTGATGAGAAGCTTTTTTTTGTCAGAGTCTTCTGATTGTAGTCCAATGGCACCGAAATGTTGAAGAACTGAGAGGCTTTTGATTCTCCCTCTGTTTATGTTGTTGGACGAGATTAAAAAGATCTGAAGCATCTGCATATTGCTGTATTCTTTTATTATTAACTCAAAACTGTTTTTCTACATTTGACTTTACTTTTATGAATTGTAGGCGTTTTGAAAGACCCAGTGAGCTTACTTGTTGCTGTATTTCAACTGAAATAGTATGTTTCTGAAATATCAGAAATGTAATGTTAGTTTGATTTTCTGTCATATCTGCTTGGCAGTGAAACACCAGCTTCACAGAATAGAATACCATTATTTTATAGTTATATATCTATCCATAGCAGCCAGTGACAGACCACACATAGAAAGTACATAGAAGTATGCGAAGACATGGACAATGAATTGAATAAGAAAAAATATTTAATATTACAATTTTAGATTTTTTTTTATAAAGCAGTCAAATTCACATTTGCATGAAAAGTAGGCCATCTAGTCTGGCCCCATTTCTTTGCTGTAGAAACACTTAGCTATGGTTTGATCTTTGTTCTGAAGGCATTTAGAGAAGAATGCAAGTGTGTTAAACCTCTAACGATATTTAAATCGGTGTGAACTATGTTTGGCATTAGGATAGATCACTGTAAACCCACTGAGCAATTATCAGTGGTCAATGGTCTTGAATAGTAACTAGGTACTTTAATTTAATTCCATTAGCTCATACCTGGCAGAATCAACTCGGCTCTAACCCTAATGTTTGTTGTTGTCTACTGGTGTTGTTTATTTTTAGAAGTAACTGCTGAGAGGGTTCTGCTGCCTCTGTGCCATGCTACAAAGTCCAGAATTTGGTCCATGGGCGTGCTGAGATATTCTGATCTCCTGGTGTGCTGACAAGACTCAATAGTGTGTGTGCACGGTGTGAGTTTTAGAGCAGATTTGCGGATTATATTATCATGATTAATATTTTTATCTAGATAAGAAAAAAAAACATCCTCATAACAGGAAGACAGATCCGTCTGCAGGGAGTCTGAATCATCTGCTTTTAGTTGGGATTCTAGTTTTGGTCCATCACTCTCAGCCAATTATCTCCATGGAAACAGATGGGACGACTTTCAGAAAGTCAGTAGGAAGGGAGCCTGATGAGAAGTCACCTGGTTAAAAAAACCTGAAATGTTTTAGATGACAGCAGAAAAGGAATTTAACAACATATTGTCTCAGTATTGCGTATAAATGGCTATGATGCTCAACACTAATGGTTCTAATGACATCATCATGCATTGCCTCTCTTACTTTTCCCTCAATTTACTGTTATGTCATCCTCTCTATTTTGTTGCTTTTGTTAGAGCGCATATTTTATGCATATTCCTGTTTTACTGTATTGCAGTGCTGATCTTAGAACTCATTGCATTCCATTTGTGTCTGAAATATAGGGGGATGGGAGTGAAGGTATAGAGCGACCATCTAGAAATGGTGCTGACGGCCTGGCCTCACTTTCCAGACAGGAAATGAGTGCCGTGTGGATTGTGCAAGTGCGAGCGTGTGTCTTTTTGCACATGTGTTTGAGAGACTCCAAGGCGCGAGAGGTGCATGGGCGTCCCCCGACCGCTCATACAGTAATACTCAGCAGATGTTTTCCACTTCCCATGTTTTTATTATTTCACTGTTATGTGAACAACGAAGGAACAACCTTTTCCAATCTCTGTCCATCTGCCTTTCCGCCCTCTTGCCAACACAAAACAATCCTTCGTTCCATTCTCACAGAATTGATAGTTATCTCGGCTCGGCGGGCATTCCAGTGCAGTGGTGTTCTGTCCGAATTTCTCTCACACCCCCTTTTTCTCCTCCCTGCCTGCACTCTTGTGAAAGTCATTGTTCTATTTCATCTTCTAAAATATAAGCCTTTTCATTACCAACCTATCGGGTTGGTAATGAAATGTACACAGTGGTAAGTGAACCCTAAAGAGCATCTGAAGTCGTCATTCTCTGTCTGATCTGCAGTGTATTATGGGTAATTTGTTTTTATAAAAAGGCAATCAGATTTTTTCACTTTGTTTACATTCTACAAGAGAGACTCGAGGCTTGAGGACATAAGGGGCACTGAGTCGCTTTTTCCATGAATCTCTTTTAAGCACTGGGCTGAGATCAGTTTTGGTCACTTTGAGAAATTTGCAAGGTTAGGAGGAAAAGGCTCACCATACCAACGCTAGTTTGTGGAAATCTTCACAGTATAGGATTTGGACTCAGCCCTAGATGTTTTTGGGGTTTTGAATGTCTTCACACATGTCATTATAAACGTGTTACAGTTCATTCTTTGACTGTTTTTGTTTTGTTTGACTACATGCTTTTCATTCTGGTCATGGTTTGAGTTTGAATCTTTGTGTTGGCTGCTTGTTCTGGCACACACAGACGTACACACGTATCTTGGATGCTCTAGGCCCACATTAGGAGCTTTTCCCTGACCGCACACACTTCCCAGTGAGGCCGCAGCTCCATTCCTTTGTGGTGGTTAACCAATCTAGACTTCTTACTCAATTTAAAATATTTTATCGTGCTGCAGGGGAACTTTGGGAAAACTTTGAATACTGGCAATACACAATCTAAACTTTTGTCACTCTTTTTTCATCCGATCTGTGTTCACATCCTCTGTATTCTGCAGAGTTGTTAGGGCTGAATTAGGGCTGAATTTTAGATCAGAAAGCTGATTCAGACTTTTCATATGGCTTTTTCTGGACAGTACAGTATGCTGTGGGTGAAACAGGTGTTCATGTGTTATATAATATGTAAAAATAATTCCACTGCAGTTAATAAAGGATGTTAGTTAAATCTCAAGTTAATTGATCTATGCTTGATTCTTATGTTTGGTTAGAAGGCACTTTTTAGTAGCTTTTTCAGCCTTAGAGAGTGAAAACATACTTTACTTTTCATTTTTATTATTTTAATTCAAAGAGATTTGTATGCGTGCATCGGTTTGTTTATGTCACTCTTGCGTGTATCTCAATAATATCCTTATTGTGGAATCTCTGACTTTGTACACACCCAGCCACACACACGCTGATCGAGTGTCAGATTTAATGGTGGTGACAGAGGGTTATGTGAGTGGGTGTATGGGAAGGGAAGGCGGTTGTCAGTATGCCCTCTGGCCAGTTCAGGGTGACACACAATGCAGTCTTTACACCATCACTCAGTGTGCTCTCCATTAGCTGTAGGTCAGAGTGAAGTGCTTTATTATGACAGACGCACCAGAAAATGGAGTATGTGTTTGTACGGGCCCATGAGGAATTTGGACGTACTACATGTGTGATACTGTGTTTCAATTCGACTATTGCAACATGAGTGTGCATGCAGGGGACTAAATGGCTTAAATAAAGTCTGGTTTGTAAGTGGAATGTTACCTATCATCTTAAATTCCCCAGAATCACTGATAGACTCATTTTTCAACCAATCGTTGGTCATTATGAGATCGGCATTTGTTTAGAAATGGTCATTTCACATATGTAAATATGTCATTTTCAAAAACGTATTGACTGTCCTTTCAGATGTTGAGTATTTTAAAATCCATGCTTTACCTTTAAATTAAGCAATTTTGTGTTTTTCGCTATCACTAAATTGCGTAGTACATAGTGTTTTCTAGATATATGTATTAGCCAATAAATGCCCATAATGGTCGTCCACTTGCATGATCACTAATAGGAGTTTTTGTTTGACTTAGTCTTGCTCTGGAATGACTTAAGATAAACAAATACAGAGTAATCAGACTCGCATGTCTCTGTGGTCCAGATGAGGCTCAAATGTCAACTGCCCACCAACATATGTCAATGTTCAGCTCACAGGTAATATTCTCTACAACCAGTACCTAAAATATCGGGTATTACAGATAATAAATAAAATATAATACGAAATTTCATTTTGACGAGCTGAAAGGTGTTATGATTAGATGATGGGTTTGCACCTCTGGTTGTGGTGGGCTTTTTTAGAGGAAAAGAAAGGAGAGAGAGAGAGGGGAGAAAGAAAGGTTGATTTGAAAGGGTGGAAGACAGCTATAGGAGGAGAAAGTGTCTGA
Organism: Triplophysa siluroides; assembly: GCA_006030095.1. Classification (NCBI taxonomy): domain Eukaryota; kingdom Metazoa; phylum Chordata; class Actinopteri; order Cypriniformes; family Nemacheilidae; genus Triplophysa; species Triplophysa siluroides. The sequence continues at coordinate 1,518,808 of VCII01000702.1, forward strand.
CAGACTTAATTGAGTTTATAGGCAGTTGAGAGTGGAGATAGTGGCATCTTTATGTGCGGGGGAACAGATCAGCACAGTGCTTAACTGAAATACAGGCCAGCTGGGAGCCTATGCACAGATCAGTCAAAGAGTCACCCCACCTCTCTCTGTTTGTGTGTTAAGGAGGCTGCACATCTTTTGCCTTCTCTCTCTCTCTCTCTCTCTCTCTCTCTCTACAACCTTGTGTGTCCTTTCTCTATAACACCATGTCTACACCGGACGCGACTGGTGCGTCACAACAAAAGGCATTAGAACACATTATAATTTTGTCCACATTGGATGCGGTGCGGCGCGACAAACCCATTAAGAACAAGCAGGTTGTCGCGTCCGGTGTAAGTATGTGTATGTGCATTGACTTCTGGAATTTAGACAAGTTTGCTTGACACCGTTTGCTTGTGTGCCTGTATGTGTTTGTTTATTACTTTTTCTGCCTCGCAGAAAATTACTTTTTTCTGAGTCGCAGCTTTGGCTAGCTAAGATGACTTGCTGAAACCAGTACACACAAACCACACACAAATGTACTCATTTCTCAATCATGTGATGTAAATGTAAATGTAAATGTAAATTGATCATTAGTTTATTGACTCTCATATGTGAGACTAGTTCAGATTAGTTGATTTTGGGGCTTAAATATGTGTTTTTGAGTCTTGCAAGAGTGATAAATTAGTTAATGGTTCAATGTCTTTGGTGTGTTGTTTCTTAAGCATGGCCGTTTATACACGTAATGGCTCAACACTTTAAAATGCCAATCAGTGCATTTTTATATAAGCTGTTAAAATAAGCTGTTCCTCTGGTGTTCTCTATTAATCCAGTTTCTGTTCTTCTCTTGATTCCTTTTGTGGGACCTTTCCTATTGCTGTAAATGAATGTTAGTCAGGCATTTTGAAGAAAACTCTGTGTTGTCTGTCTTAAGCCTAGTCCTAAGTGATGGTGTTGTGTTTCTGGCTGGTTTGAAATAAAAAACTCAACTTGTATTTGGGACAGGGACTAAATCTTGGCTTATGAATGACAGCATTCATTAGAGTAATGGATGAATGTCTTCAGTAAATGCTCAGTAAAGCTGCTCTTTATGCTCTAGCTACTCTTCTATAGAAACTTGATAGCTGTGGCTCTTGAAGATCTTGAAAAAGTGCATTACAGGTGTCCTTCTCAAAACAATAGCAACCTTAAACATCGAATTCCAATAACAACCTTAAACTATTTCGAAAAATACATAACACGAATATATTTGATCAACTGTTGCCATAAATAGGTTGCATTAGGATCTAAAAAATTGACCTCCTTATGAGCAGGTTTCCAGGGCATTTATTGTATTGCATATTACATTGAATTGAAAGGGATCCACTTCTAGGATTTTTCTTTACATCTGCAGCAGTTCCATTCACCTCCACTAGAGGGAAGTAGAGGTACATTTGTCACTGCATTGAACTCTTCGTGATCTTCCTCTGTCTGCCTGTGTCTCATGTCCTCTTCGTTTTGTTTATGGTCTATATTTTAAACCTCGGCATAATTAAGCTCCTGGCGTAACTGATGGATTATACATCCTCCTACATTTGTAAAACCTCTCATGCCTAAGTCTCTTAGACAGCAGTTTAAAAGAGCGCAGAGATTGTGGCAACAGCAGACTACACTTGACGGCCTCAGGCTTTGGAGAGTAGCCCTTCTTTTACTGAAAGAGCTTTATGGTGTCTGTGTTGCTCTTTACAGTAGTGAGAAGAAGAGAAAAAGATGGATAGCAGAATATAGGCTAGAATACAGTACAGAATATAAGTAGAATATAGGCTGAAGTACAGTGGGATGAAGTTTTCCTTACTTTTAAAGGATTAATTAGGGTTGGCGGGGGATTGTGTGCACTAATGGGAATTGTTCTTTAATACTATTTCATATTTTCCATCAGGGATGCTAAACTCACCATTAGGCCTGTCTTTGTTTGTGTACACGTGAAAAAGGCTTGTTTCTTACACATGCATGCTTGCACTGATACCAATACAATTATAAGGGAAAATAAAGGTTATTTTTTCTCACTTCATTATTTCCTGTTTATTACTGTGACTCTTGGGAGCTAGAAAGATAAGACAGTTCTACATCAAACACTCCAAGATGCAGCCCAGACATCCAACTTGTGCTGTTGTTTGAAGGTCTATATGCAAACCCTGCAAAACAACAAATTCTGTGGGCTTTTGGTGTTGCTGAATTTCAGTTGTTTAATTCTTTAAGGATGTAACAGCGGAATTAAAGAGGACCGAATGTAACATTTTAAGAACTGACTAGGCCTATAGAAATACAAATATTTGATAGTTTACGGCAGTGTTGTGTAGTTCGTGGTGATATTAATACAATTCAGTAAGGACTTGATATATAACGGGATAGTTTAACCAAAAATTTGCCAACATTTACACACCCTTTTGTTATTCCAAACCTGAATGACTTTCTTTCATCCGCAGAACACAATAGAAGATATTTCGAAGAAAGTTTGTAACCGAACAGTGGCGGCACATATTCACTTCTATTGTTTGGACACTAAACCAATGCAAGTCAGTGGGTGCCGGTCAACAAAATAGTTCTAAATGTCTTCTTTTGTGTTCTTCAGAAGAAAGTCATACGGGTTTGGGATGACAAAAGGTGGAGTCAATGATGATATTTTTTATATTTGGATGTACTATCACTTAAATTACACTTTTGGAACTTTTTGCATCTCTGCGATCTCTATGTCTAAAATAAAATCATGACAAAAGCAGGTGAGAACCACTGGAGAAGAGAAGTGGTTACCTGGTTATAAAGGCAGGTGCAACATGAAAGCGAGAGGTGAAATGAAGTAGGAGCAGAGGCGGTATGAGAATGAAACGTTTTAGCCTTAACCTGCAGAGCAGATCTAATCCTCTCGGATGACAGACATTCTTTCACTGGGTTTCTTTTCTCCTCTTGTGTTTCCCTGTTTCTTCCTGCCTGTTGAGATGCTGAGAGACTGATTGAAGGGCCAGGTGCTGTTGCGGTAGGGAAGTGTAACGCCATCCTGATTGCCTCTATACCGACAGTGCCCCGTTTCCACACGCCCACCTCGGATCTTTAAAATGTTGTAAACGTGCTTGGTTTTGACTAACTTTTACCACATTCAACAGAAAATGTACACAAAGGACTCTCCTTTCAATGAAATGAAATTGCATTCACATTACCATCTGAGTGATAATTTGACATTAATAGCCCCTGGCATATAGTGCTGAGTTTTGTGAATAAGACAGAATCTAATGGATGTAAAATGAAATAAGACACGCTGAAAGAGTAAATTTGATTTCTGTTGTACCAAAGCACTTGTTTAGCAGATTTAGTGCATAGATAAACTGGATTACAGGTTGTTAGTGCATTAGATGCTATTTGGTTTAGCTGAAATTCTGTTTGCAAATATAACATAACTATTAGTGAATTCTCTCTTACTTTCCTCTTACTCTGCCCTCTTTCATAAACCCCCTTTAACCATACATTTTATTTTGAGGTCTTTGTTTGTAATTTCCACTAATGGATCTCTGTGCCGGAGATCTGTTTGTGGTTTTGTGATTCTTTTGTGGGTCTGCATGTGAATGTGACTGAGGTTTTTATTTGTATGTGGGAATTCGAGAGCGAGGTCTTGGCTTCAGAGCTTGGATATCCTCGTTCAACGGACAGATTTTCTGACTCCTTTCTGCACTCGGTACCTCATGGGCGTCATATATCAGCGTGCCTATAAACCCACTTCTCATCCATCATCTCTCCATCTCTGCTGCACTCATCTGTTTCTGCTTAAGATGCTTGTTTATTCAGTTCTGTTTGGATTTCCCCTCCTTGCATGACACCCTCACACCATCACAAACAATATTATTTTAAGTCTTGAAGCTACAAAACTACAGCCGCCTCCGTATTAGGATTACAAATGTCTCTAGACGAATTGAGGCTGGGGTGAGTTATTAATTTACTTTCACTGCAAAACAAATCTCCCAGCAGTTTCACAGGCTATTCTTTAAAAATAGTTCAAGTGCTCCATGTTGTTTCTAAGATTTTTTCAATAACCTCAGAGTGCCGAGGAGCTTTAGGAGGCCTCAACCCTCTTTTCACAATGTTGTTAGAAAATGGCTCCAGAAGATGTAGCGAAAGAGGAGGGACTGAAACAGGAGGGAGAGAGTCCAAGGAAAAGTAGGCGCGTCCCTCCTTCAAGTCCTGTTCCACAAAGTTTCACAAAGTCTGTCATGAGCTTAAAAACAGGGAGAAGAAGGGGGGCTCTAGCCCTTCCCCCTTTTAATTCTTGTTTCTCCCCGACCACTCTGTCTTCTCTTTAAGCCCCCTGAATGTGCTCATGTTCTCCTGCACCCTTCACCCTCTGCTCCTGCAAAACAGCGACTCTTTTCCTTTTGTCATTTCCCATTGCCCAGGTGGTCCTGGTCTGTGATTCAGGTGAGTGTTGAACAGGTAAAAAAAGTTTGATTCAAACTGACTTAGTTGTTAGCAAGAGATAGTTTTAATGTGATAAAGCAAGTTTTGCTTTCTGTATGTTCATTTAGTTTTCTCTGTTTTAGTTTTCGATAAATTTCGATAGTAAAATGTTTTTGTGAGTTGAGGTTTCGGTTTAAAGTTGTTAATAGTTAAATATTGCACTGCAAAAAACATTGTCTTGTTTTCAGCCTTAAAAGTAAAATGGCATGCAGTAATAAGACTTGTTTTCTTATCATACTGACAAAGACTTCTAAGATGCTGAAATAATGAAACCTGCGTCTGCTATCAGATTTTCTCCTCGCCACTCAGTGTAGGCATGAAGTCATGACTCTGCAGGCTTGGCAGTTTCTTCAGATTTCCAGAAACAAAAGATGCTGTTACACAGCCTTTAAGATGATTGAATAACCAGAATATTGTGCAGTCATAAGAAGGCTGTGAAGAAAATCAAAATTGACCCGAAACTCAGAATGCAGAGAGATATACTTGGCAGTTACAGTTGTGATGTACTGTTTTTTGCTTAACCTTAGCCTTGTTGTGTCAGTGTAGGCGCCAACCTTATAATTCCCCTGTGACATCAACTCATTTCTCTTGTTTTGATTTGCACAGTTCCTCTGGAAGTATGACAGAGAAACGTAGTGGACAGATGTCCCTAAAGCGTTTTAAACCTGCAGCCGGGTTTCACACACTGTTAGTTTCAACGTCAATCAAACATTTATATGAAAATTAACAATATTGCTGTTGTCAAGTGTAATCTTAATAACAGCTGGTTGATGTGGATCTGCTGCGCAGGGTCACAATATCTTCCTTGTTCAGGGAGTCATTGGAGCTTTTTTGCTTTTTTTTGTTGAAAAACGCGAAGTTTTGTTTATTAAACCTGTATAGTAGTATATGGAAATAATTTAAGTTTTGTTTTGAACCTGCATCTATTTAAGTAATTATTAATTATTTCTGTGGCAAACAAGCTTTATTAAAAAACACGTTGGTTTAGCTTCATCATCGACCGGGCCTTAAAGGAGCAATGTGGAGTGTTAGCGACACATCTAGTGGTGAGGTTGCAAACTGCAACCAATGGCTCACTTCCCCTCTCTTTCGAAGCACTACGGCGGCTTTCACAGGACAGAGATGTCGTCATGTGTTCGCTTCTTTGCCAAAGGAGATAACAGATTTAAAAATCACGTTCTGAGGAGTAGTTTGTCCGTTAGGGCTACTGTAGAAACAACACGGCAAATTCCATGCAAGGGGACCCACGGTGTATTTAGATAGAAATAGCTCATTCTAAGGTAATAACTACATAACGCTTCATTATGTAAGGTCTTTATACACCTCTGAAGACATAGTTATGTATATTATATTGTATTTCTGTCAATAGATCCTCTTAAAAAATTACACACGGGACCTTTAATAGTCCATCATCAGTGCCAAACTAGCATAACCACTAAAACCCAGCACTGTGGAATCGATGTTCATGCATTTCCGTTTGTCATTACCAGCGCAGACATCTACAGTACACTTTTGCTTTGGTGTCTAAATTGTTTATAAAAGTTAAGAAAAAAATAGGAAAGGCTGAAGCCTCAAGACACGACCTAAATAATTAAAGCTCATGTTTAGATATTTAATGAGTGTAAATGAGGCTTGTTTTTGCTGAGGCAATGCTAAACTGACACAGTGGAATTATGAGTCATACAATTTAAAAAGACAGTATTCTTCCAAAGTCAACCACTGACACACACACCTGCTCAGATTGATACAACATAAGACGTCAAACCTGCAACTGCGTATCTAGTATATGTTATTTCTCTCTTTCAGAACAGTGTGTCTTTTGTCACCAGTTAGATCTTCCTCACGCTCTTATGTTTGCGTGTGTGCCTGTGAGATATAGAGAGCAAGACTGTTTTTCGAGGGTACATGTCATTCTCTGTGTATTCAGATCACAAGGGCATGGTAGAGTATGTGTATAGTACTTTGTGCAACACAGAAGCATAACACTCTTTCTTCACCAAGCTTACGTAATTGTTCATGTGAGAGTGTGTGAGCAAAGGGGGCCGATCCAGGGTTCCTTTTTACATAACCAAACTTCTGGGGCACCCCAGTGAATGTGCCAGGGGCTTTTGGTAGCATTCTGTTTCAACATGTCTAACATCTGGATAGTTAAGAAAGAGGTTCTCGGGGCAGTAGTTGGGTGCTTATGGAAATGTTTTTAATAAAAACATCTCAACAAAATATCTGAACTCTAAAGGTTCTCTGCATTCATTCCCATTCTTGCCCATGCAATAATAGCAACCTAGCAATTCGGTTGCATTTAAAATCTCACGCGCTGTACTGATGTCTTAATCTGCAGCACCGTTTGAAGTAGAACACACTTCACTACCAATTATTTCCCGTATATTTACGATACCATTGGATTAGAATACTGTCAATTTTACATTGCTCAACGCCATTGGATTAAAGTGCTGTCAATTTTACAACCAATGCTCAACGTCATTGGATACGCTATACACACTGGTGACGCGGAATACACGGCTCAAACAGGAGAAGCGCGATTTTGCAGGCTGCAGACCACGTCTATGTGCCTGTAAGTGTTAAATTAAGTATGAAATACGTTAATTTATGTTGAAAGCTTGGTTGTGTTATTCAGCTGCGATGCACCAGCACCACTTAAAATAGAAATCTTTATGTTACAGTTTCTTCCTGTTGTTTCAAAGATTACATTTACGCATTTGGCAGACGCTTTTATCCAAGGCGACCTACATTGCATTATCCTATACATTTGTACATAGGTATTTGCAATCCCCTAGGATCGAACCCCCAACCTGCGTCGTTAACGCAATGCTCTTACCACTGAGCTACTATATTTTAAGGTTTTAAGAATGTTAGCGTTCTGATACTTGGAATTTTAAGATGTAAAATAGTAAATTTGAATAAACAATTATATTATATATATTTTTCGTTTGCAATGTCCAAGAACAACTTCACGTTTAAATTATTTTGTCTTTAATTGGATGAAAATATGGCTGTTAAATATACTATTTGAGTAGTATGGATGATTAAGTTTGAAGTTTGTAGAAACTGAGAGAAACTACTAAATTTTGTAGAAAAAATGAAACAGGCACAAAGTCAGGCACAGCAGAAGGACATTTAAGGTTTCTGCAAGAAGAAGGCATGTCAAAGACAGGCAGATGCAGTACAGTGCAGCACAGGTCAGAGCCAGCCAGAGAGGGCCAATGAGGACTACACCAGCAGCCATCTATCTGCAGCAACAGGTAAAAGTCAGAACATTACCAATTTTTACAAAAAGTTCACACAATAGCACTTCATAATCATACATTAACCATTTATTTTTGAAAATTGAAAAGAATTTGAGAACAATTATTGTCTGTTTAATGTTTTTTATTTATTAAAAGAGATATGTGTTGTCCAAACACTTGTTCAGTGCCATTTTTATGCCATACCACTTGTGTTGAGGCACATGACTTTTCCCATGCCCCCCCTGCCTGGTTTTTTGGTTCCCCCTGTGCCACCCCATTAAAAAAAATCCTAGAATGGCCCCTGGCTCACACATCTAAAAAAGGAAAATGATTTCATCAATTACCCACCCTCATGTCATTCTAGACATAAGACTTTATTTTGTAGAACACACAAGATAATTTTTTGAAGAATTTTCATAACCAAACAATATTGACCGCCTCTGACTAATTGTCAAAACCAAAACCACATTTCTCAAAATATCTTCTTTTATTTTCCACAGAAGAAAGAATCATATACATGTTTTGAATGGCATAAGGGTGAATACATTTTGACAGATTTTATTTTGGGTAAACTGTCCCTTTAAAATTTAAAAGACAACAAGGATCTCCAAGTCTGTTGTGCAACCTTTTTTAAGCTTTCTCATGAGCTCGCTTTTAACCGCCTGGCCAGTCCCCCAATATTCAATTATTCAGTTAATCAATTTATGTATGAACGCAATTCACAGCTAACTGTGCTCTGTGATGTCAGCTGTTTTCAGACCATTTCCAGAAACAATCTTCCTGGTCTTCCGTCTCTGGCAGCTGGTCAGCCGTCCCGGTTTGCACTGAGACGTTTGATGTAGGATTTGAGCTGCTCCTCCTCGCTTCCTCCATCCTATCATAGCGCGAGCTGAATGACAAACCAAATGTCTCTTTAAATCTCCCCTGCTCCACATGCAGAAAACACGTCTCCTCTCGTTCAGATAAACTGAGCAGTTTAGCTAAAATTACAATCCCCTAATCCACCGCTGCATGGAGGAGTTTTAAAGAGAGGAGCAGACAGAATAATGAAATGAAACGTGCAGAATGGAATGAGACTCTGACATCAATAAAAAAGATGAAAAGAACCTAAAAACAGGATTAAAGGAAGGAAGAATAGATGATCACTGAGAAGAGGAGGGAATTGCAGAAATGCAGTTGAAGCAATACAGGGCGCGCATCTGTAATCCAGCGGGTGGATGGACGGATAGGGGTTGTAATCTGCCATGTTCCTGCTGATTTTTGCTTTGAGTGGGATTGTTAATCCGCAGGCAATTATCCCAATCTGCTGTCAGATGTCCACTGCTCTAGATTCAGTCTCTTGATGATAAATCATGGATCATTACATACATGCGTGTCTCAGTGACATCTGATTTCATGCTGTCAAACAGAACCTACAGGATTGCAGCTGAATGATAGCGTGGATTGGCACCACTGATCCGAACACACTGTACTGAGGTACCATAAAACCCAATTTATCCCCTCTGTTCTTTTCTCTGGAACCGTTAACCCGTGTTTTTCACTTTTGCGTCCAGCACTTTATCTGAAATTGAGGACGAAGCCAAGCTAGATCGTAGACCATCGTTTGTTTTGTTCTGTGGTATAGATAGACCTGGTTCAATTAGAGCCGTAAAAGAAAAGCCCATTTAATCAAGATGCTGTGAGATGCTGGCGGGTACTACTTGATCTAGTGCTGTACTGAAGGACATTAGGTTTTAACTGGCTGTTCTGTTGGAACCCAGACGTCTTTTAATTATCTGCCAAATGTACTTTATTATTATAAACCTTTTAAAGAAAACAAAAAAAAGTAGTTTAGTATTGCGAGATATAAGTTGATTTCACATTAAAACCTTCGGGCATGATCCAAAATAAAACTATTCGGCACACAGAATACATGATTACAATTTTTGTGACAGGTGCAGTTGTACAGTGGATCAGTCTCATATTTCTCATATGACGCTGTGAGTGACTTGCTGTGGCAAGTGGTTTGTTGAAACGCCTATTTAAGATGTTAACTAAAGTGAAATGATGTGTTGGAAAAAGATATCCAGCTGATATCTTACAGGGATTCTTTTATTGGTCACTGTTGATTTGTGTAGCCTGTGGAAAGAACGAGGAGAAAGAGAATGACAACAGAACTGCTCTGATCTCATCTTGCTCTTTCACTCTGTCACTTTATCATCAGATGAAAAACAATAGGATCACTGCAGCTGTGAAGCCAGCTGTCACTTTCAGCTGGAGAGAGAGAGTGAAAAGGACGACCCCACTATAGTTGTACAGTGATAAGTCACAGACAGCTGTTATACAGAATAGGATTATAACTGTACTGACTGTTGTGATGATTCTTTGTGTGAGAACCGTGGGCTAGTAATTTTTTCAACATTGAACGTGAACATTTTTGAAAGTCAACTCAAGTATTATGTCTGTATTGAATAAATAAATGCGCTACTGACACTAAAGGGGGCAAGTTGTCACAAGAGAAAGTACTTGGTTCCTCTGGCTTAGAGCATTGTGTTGGTAGCACAAAAGGTGGTGGGTTCGATTCCCAGGGAACACACATACAGATAATATATGAAGCTTGAATGCAATGTACGTCACTTTGTATTAAAGCGTCTGCCAATGCGTCAATGTAAAACTTTAACCCTTATTAGAAGATGCTCATTTCTATGTGTCTTGTCATTATTTGATTCTGAACCATCTCTCCTTTCAGATAAGGTGATACCGTATGGGAAAATCGAGAGAGGTTTAAGTGTGTTTTTGTGTGATGTAAAAGCTTTACTTGAGTTCAGAGCAAGGTTGGTAGAAGTAAGATTTGCTGATTTATAAAACGACTTTCACCGTTCACTCTGTGAAGAATCTGTTTCTTGTGTTGAACATTGTATATGAACCTAAGTGTATGTTTAACTTGTGTATATATTGCAGTGTTTATGTAAGTGTTATAGTATGTCGTGCTTGTTTGACCTCACATTGCCCCTGTGCAGAGTTCTCAAGCGAATGAGGGAGTGTTTGCTGGTACACTTCTGCCCTTTCCTTCCTCCCCCTCCTGCTTCTACCACAGAGGGTCCTGGAAACTTTGAGATGGTATTTGAGGTGAAAGAGTAAGCGCTGTGTGTGTTTGGCCTTCAGGGGAAGAGTGTCTACAGGTGTGAGGCTGTCTATGACGAATGTTTGAAAAAGACAGTCTTGTGTTATGACCAATGGATTTTTCAAAGCACCAATATTTCATGTACCTGTAGTCTTCCTTTTAATATAACATTTCACAAATTCACACTTTCATATAATCCTTGAGGGAGATAATGTTATTCTTGGCTTGCCGCCTGTGATGGAGGGGTTGAGCTCTAAATTCCTCCTCTTGATCTACTTAAATAATAAAGATTACATAATATTTAATACATTAAAAGAAGTCGATAGAAATTGAGGTGGAGTTGTGAGGGATGGAAAAAAATGTCACAGCAGGAACTCAGCATTGTTGTAATTGACAGGATTAAATTAAATAAAATTATTTTTCCATGTCAGTTATCTATGGTAGGGTGACCATATTTGGCGTTTTTCCCGGACACGTCCTGCCCAGGATTTCGGTCACTTTTGTCGACCGCATACATCATTGAGGTTGTCTCATTTCAGGAAAAAAAATGGCCCTAACACACGCGGTTTCTGCCAATCTCATATTTACATTACATTGACACTTAGTCATTTAGCAGACGCTTTTATCCAAAGCGACTTACAAAGACTTTAGGGAGCAATAAGCGATATGTCATACAGAAGCAATTATACAATAGATGCCAATACAAAGTTACTGGTTTCAACAAAAGCTAGACCACTACATGTTGAGAGAAAGAGAGAGGGTTAGTGTCTTTTTTTCATTTGTTCGTCAAGTATTCGCAGAAGAGATTTTTTTTGAATGATGTGAGAGATGTGGTTGACCGGACCGAATGAGGAAGAATGTTCAGGAAGGAGTTGTGAATGAGAATGAGTGGGAAAGCGATTTACTACCAGTATGGGAAAGCAATACAAGACAATACAGTATCAAATTAATCTTGAGTACCTATAGAGCAGTATTGCTTACTTCGTATCTACGAAAAGTATTTAATTTGATCACATTTATAAAAGATAGACACAGCTTTACGATTACTTCCGAAATCATACGGCGCGTGTGGGGGGGGGGTAGGCTCAACCAAATTGCCATTGCCAACAAAACACAGACATCAGTTTCACTCACAGTTCATGTCCGGCATCTTTTAGCGCTGGGATGGCTCCATATATCACTTTCAAACGATCTCCAAATCCAGCGTAATATCCACCGTTTATATAACATTCATCACCCAAATGCAGTAAACAAACAATCACCTAAACTTCGCGAACGTATGCTATCTCTCTCCTGCACACAAGTGAAGTGACGTCTGCGCATGCTCCTTCTCCTGCTCTCCTTGCTGCCGCGTGGGCGTGCCGCATGCTTTTCCGGGAGAATTGTCCAATAAGGGACTAAGAAAAATTGTTAGGAAACAGTTTTATATGTCCGAAAAAACTTTTCAAAACCTGAACGATCGCTGGGGGAGTGTATCGAGCACAGAAATACTATGTAATACGCCCAACTCGTTTTTTGACAAGTTGACCATGTTAAGCATGAGAAGACAGCACGTTTAACATTGTGAAGATGTCCGAATGCATGACACATCATTGCAGCACCCCTTTAATCAATATTCTTACCTTGAAATGAAACAGTTGGTTTCCTGAAATGAAACCTGAAAAAATAAAAAACGTAAATGACGTTTGCGATCGACAAATGCAACCTCTGCAGGACTCCGAAATCCTGGGTAGGACGTGTCTCGGAAACACTCCACGGATGGTCACCCTAATGTATGGGTGTGTATTGTAAATGTGCAAGATGCTGATATTAGTACCTGGAGTGAGTAGCCTAACTGATAAACTCTTGCTCCGTAGATTACAGAGGTGTATAAGAGTATGTGAAGACCTGCAATCCTACATGTGTTTATTGAAAATGTGTGTTGTCGTTCATTCTTTCTCAAGAATATTCTGTTTTAAGTAGCTTTTGCTGTGACTATTATTCACTTACATTCGCTAGCTGTTTGCTCTGGACTCAACAGCGGTTGCACATGAGAGCAGTAACGTGTGTACGTGTGTAAATATTTACATCGATCAGTGTGTGTTTGTTGAAAACTTTATGTATTTGTAACTGTAGGTATGAATGCATGCATAAGTAAGTACATGCGCTTGAGTGTGTGAAGGGGCGGGGCATGTGATGTTTACCAGACAGATGTCTGTGATGAATTGATAATGGAGAACAGTGTTGTGGCTTTGAATGCTAAACCTCTAGTCTGCAGTAGAGGGAGGGACCTGCCCCCTTCACTGCAGTGTGTGTGTGTGTCCGCAGCCAGTCAGCAGCTTGGACAGCAAGCCCTCTAACAAGCCGCCCAGGCTCATAACAGGATTTTACACTCCTGTATTATCCCATGCTATTTATTACTCTCTCCCTATGTTTTTATCTCTTCCTTTTCGGGAAAAACTGAACTGACGCTCCTCTGTCCTTGGGCAGCATCCTTCCTCCACCAAAACCTCGATCTCTAAGCACACACAAGCTCCCATGTAGCAATCTCTGTGTATGTGTGTTTGGCAGCAGCAATCGTTCACTGCCGTCACCGTTCCCACTGTGGTTCTCTCTCTGTGTGCGTAGGAAAGCAGTTAGGAAAGAAATGTTTTATAAGGAACATAGTTTAGAGATAGAGATTCAAGTACTGTGGCAGATATGTACATACCGAGCTATTTGAGATTTTCATTGTTTGGTACGTTTATCAAATGTGTGGCATGTTTAATTTCACGGATGTGAGTATATTTTGTGCATTCTGATGTAAAACACGGCTCACAATTTTGCCTTGATCGCAGCGAATACAACATTCTTTAATGTGGCAGCCGTTAGCTGCCTAAGGTTGTGCCTAAGGTTGTGTCCTCTGAGACTGTACCATGTTTTTTGTTCAGGTAGTATACAGATAGTCTTCCAATGTGTGCTGTATGTTTAGGGCCATTGCATATCTCTCTCTTCCCCTTCTTCACCTCATAGCATCCTTTTTTACTTACCACATCTCTTTCCTCTCAGTATTCCTATCCAGCTCTCTCCTCCTGTGATTCTCATTTCACATCTTTCTCTCCCTCCCTTTTCATTCCCTCACCCGCTCCCTGTTTGCCGCATCCTTCCCCGTCCTCTCTCACTGGCACTCTCTCTTAAATTTTATTTTCCCCTCCGACTGCAATGGCTCCACCTCTCCACAGAATCACTCAGCAGTGATAAATACACCTCCTTCCTCAATCTACACCCTCCCTCTCCTTCTCTCTCTCTCTAACCCTCATCGCTGGTCAGCATTCCCTATATCCATACGTTCAACCTTCCCTCGCTCTGAATGAAACGAACGCAGAGCCTCTACTCTGACTGGCTGGAATCAAACAGGGTTGAGCGCATGCTCCCTCTCCGGCTCTCACACTTACTCACTCACTCACTCACTCACTCACTCACTCACACACACGCACCCTCACACACTCACACACTCACGTTCACACAAACAAACAGACTTGGTCTCGCCGACTGTTCCATGTCAAGCGGGCACATGCGCATGCGCCCGCCACCGTGCTCACGCACATAGGGGCACAAACGCACTCGTAGTTGTTGTCAATTTGTGTGGCTTCAACCTTGGGATGAGGTGATGTTTTGGGACAGGAAACACGGAGCTATGGGCAATTCCCAACGCCGGGCTAAAGGGAGGCATAAAACCAAGGGGGCAACAGGTAAAGCACTTACATGCATACAGATGCACACATGTATGTACATGTGTTACCTAGACATGTGCACAGGCTGCAGCGATTTGCACACAAACACACGCGCACACACTTTCACTCACATGCACTCTGTTACACATGTACAAAACATACATGCAAGTGAGAGTGTCTTATATCGTCACAGTTTTACTTTTTACTGTCATTCATTAAATTCACAGGTGGTAAACACGTCTGTGTGCACGTGAGAGGATATCAGTTAGTGTCATTGTCTAGATTCATGTGGCTTATAAGTGCTGAGATGTACACTATACTGTTCTGTAGCCAGGGTCACTGTAGAGTTTTAAATCACTGCTCTCTCTCTCTCTCTCTCTCTCTCTCTCTGTTGTAATCGCTGTGAAGCTTCTTACGCTGTTTCACCTTTTTCCACAAAGACAGGAGAGAGAAAAGAACTAAAGAAATGACAGACCCTGAGAACAGCGTATTCTCAGACACACACAGAGCATGGCGAGAGCGAGAGGGATCAGAGAATGAGGAGCAAATGAAATTGATGGGTGGCAGGAGATAGATTGAGAGGGGAGAGGTTTAAGACAGATGAGGAGTGAAGGCAGTTAGAGAAGATCAGGACAGGGATATGGAGAGATTGTGCCGTCTCTTATCTGTGAATTAGAGAGCAGGGTGCTCACATGCAGGTTAAACAGGTGAAAGCAAACAAACAGCATCTTCCTTATCACAATTACACAGTCTCAACATCCTCGATATTAGAATGCGAATAACAATACTCTACCGAGACAAAAATGTACATGTGTCCTATACAAAACACACACTCACATTGAGAAGAACACTTTACTCTCAGAGGAACAAAGCTTACCAGCTGTGCATGAATGTGTCTTAAAAAGTCAGATGAATTGTATTTTTAGAGATGAGAATCAAGTACACATCTGTTTGTCTTTCAGTATTGGCTTTATAATCATTGTTTGGTTGGTCATTTTTTCAGCATACTTGATGGTTCAGAACGAGTGATCGGATTTTTGGTTCGGATTCAGATTTTGGGAGGGGGTTGCATTTGGTCAGTTAATGCATATGAATTATCCTGCTTTTTTCAAAGCTATTTTGAGCACATGATTGAACATGGCATATTGATTTGAAATATCTGATTAGCTCATTTGTAACAAATACAAACCTTCTGCAAGGATAAACGTTTGTCAATAGTGTATATAATCTTATGTGTTAATAATTATGCATATTTATTTATTTAATTTATGTATAAATAATAAACTGCTCCAGTCAAGATAACTTGCAGTACCTGGATGACCCTGTGTTATTAGCTTTAGGTGGTTGTTATCTTGGAATAACATATATTGGAATGTAGTAACCGACCAATCAGAATCGAGTATTTCAGAGCGCTGTCTTATAAATGTATATGGCATTTATGTATGAGTCGAGTCTTGTATAACTGAAAAGGTTTAGTTTAGTAAAATCTCACTATAGTGTTTATATTTTTATAGCAAAATGTGTTGCAAATATCTGCCAAACTATTAATGGCGCATGTGTTTGTATGATGTCTGGAGTTCACACTGTATCTGTTTTGTACACACATTGTTTTCATTCATACTTTGCTCTCGTGTTCTGACGTCATGCTCCCAGAGAAGGGTCGTACCCTGACATGAACAGAAAGAGAGAGACTGCTGTGTGTTACTGGGCAGCCGTTGTCATGGCAACGGACAGGTGGTAAAGCCAGTCAATTGGGAGCCTGTTCGATGCTGCCTGTCTGTGCGTCTGTTCCCACACTGCGTCAGTGTTTATGTGTCAGCCTCTGGGAAGTAGTTTAATTCATATTAACAAGTTTGTTAGCTCATATAAAACTCTGCAAAATATGGTCAACACATTTTGATGAGCTGTCCAACATAAAGCGCTGCGCAAGATTCTTTTACGGTTCAAAGATTTCTAGCTGGATCTGATGAAACAATTAATAGTAATGATAGTTTTGATCAACATAAATAATCTTGATAACATAGTGTAAACGTGTAGTTGATGAATTAAATAGAGATGGGGAAGGAAAGGAAGGGGGAGAGAAAGACAGAGGTGTCACCGGATTGTGGTGGTAAACTGCTGATTATATGTCCTTGAAATGTATTCATGTGATGGACAAGCTTCTATCGAATTTCACGTTTAGGACGTCACGAAAGGGTCTTGTAAAAAAACAAGCGAAATTCCCATCATAGCAGCTGATGTTTGGTGAAATGTGCTGACTGCTGTGTTTTACAGAAGTGTGTGAAAATTCATGTTATGCACGTACACATAGTGAAAACTGTATTTGATGCGTACACTGTGTGCCGTAGTTAGACGTGTTTCTGCTCAACACTGTTTACCACCTGTGATTGTTTTGTACCAAACACGGATATATCTGGTATGAATCTGTTTTTTGTTTTGTGTTTGTCAGATTGTGCTCCTTATCCGTGTTCCTTTGACCTTGGATGTCTCAGACAGCTTGGACACTTTCACATCTGTTGCTCAGACAGCAGTCATATAATGCAGATGTCTTGCTGTGTATTTTATGGGAGTCTTTCTAAGCAGCTGTCTAAATGCATTTACAACTTCACCGTATGTAGTGGACATGCTATCATTTTAACATGCTTTGCCAAATCTTATAGTGTGTTGTTAACCAGCATTTTGCTGTGGATTATTATGTGGATTTAATTTATTGAGGGACTACACGTTTGTGCTTTTCAAATGGTATTTGTCTGACCATTTCCATACCATAAAACTTGAAAACATTCAGTATCTGTAGAGGTTTTTTGTAGAAGCCTTTTTGCTGCAGTCATGGGCAGAAGTGTTTTGCTTGAGTGATCGGTTAATGTTCAGTTTCTGTTGATGCACAGTCGTGTCAGGTTAGACCTTGTGGACATTAGGACTGCCTGTGAACTTTTCCAGACATCTAATTGGCTGTGTGATTGTCACCTCCGGCATGACAGGAAGGTACTAGTGAGCATGGGAAGGAAAAAGCAGCGCTGCCTTCACAATAGAGTGGGGAGGGGGGCAACCTAAAACATTAAGTGCTCATGTATCCTGAATAACTCTCTCTCTCTTTCCCCCCTTCCCTTCCTCCGTCGGTCAATGTTTCACTCCCGCCTCACATTTGATTAACTCTAGAGGTTTGTGCTGCAATTGACTGTAGCAGCTCTGTTTCTCTCTCTTTCTTCCTCTAACTCTCGCTCTCTCCGTCCTTCCACCTTTGGATGTTATTATGGAGAGGCTAGATGTCTTCAGAGGGAAATCAGGTAGGGTTAGCAATCCTGTATTTTTATGTATGTGCTGTTTAGACCACGAGAGACGTGTTATACTGAGTGCTTAACAGGATCATTTCTTAAATATTTTAAATGCAAGTTACTCCGTGTCTGTAGGAAGTATAAAGACACTATGGAGAGTCACTGAGGTTAGACGGTAATGCAGGGGGACGGCTGTCAGAGGTTCCTTTGAGATGAGAGATCATCTTCTCTCCTGAAGCAGGAATTTAAAGAACATACTGTCAGGATTTGTTTTGTAAAGACTTCTGCCAAAATGAATACGGCGTTTTGAGAGATTTTTGCATGCGTTATGCCTAAACGGTGCTTAATGATTGTGTTGCCTTACTTTTAAAGCTTTTTAAAGTCAACTTAAATTAAATTGAAATGAAATGTCTTTATGTAACATTAAAAAAAAAAGTTATGGGATTTATGTTATGTGAATACAGAAAATTGATATGCTGTTTCTTTAAATGAGTGCCATATATGCATATGTGAATGTGTTTACCATGCTCATGGAATCATAGCACACCTACGTGAAAGTGATCCTGAGAGTCATAATAGGACCTCTATCTCTCTCTCTCTCTCTCTCTCTCTCTCTCACACACACACACACACACACACAGAAACACACAAAAACATTCTGATGCACAAGTCATGGGGCCAGTGCCCATTTGCCATTCCACTTTTCACTCTCTCTTGGGATCATATTTCAGCACTGAAATCTGAAATCCAGCTCATTTGCATTACCCCACAAACACAGAATAGCAACAATGAGCCAGATAACACACACGCTTACAAATTCATTACCCCTCACACATGGCCATGCAGCAGTGCATTTAATGTAATTGCCTCTTCAAATTTTAAATGTTGTTGGAAGTGCTTTCTATATGATGTATCAATGATTTTGGAGCTGATTTAGTTTTTTAATCAAAAAAGCACTTTATATTAGGTCCAAATTCACACAAATTGCTGGTAATGTTTCTTCAACTTTTATACCGCTAAAAGGATCTGCTAAATGACCAACTACTTGACTCTGAGACGGCATGACACACTCGCAACTTTGTGTCATGTATAAATATTGCAAAAGATATTCACTTTACATTTTACAGTTGTATTTTAAGTGCATGAACTAACAATGTGCAAATGCAGTTTTTTCAGCATTACTCTAGTGCCATACAGTTGTTCATGTTATTTCATTGTGCATTAAATAATGTTACCAGTTACAACTTTTCATTTGACGTATTAAGCCCATTGCACATTGAGTCCAAAATTTGCGTCCGAAATTCCTGCACGTTAAAAAAATAATACAACCTCACGTTGTGTCAATCACATTTACACACTGTCTCCGATATTTTCGTCCGTCATAAAAAAATTCAGATCCGTCATTCGATTTTCTGCGTCATTCGCATCGGTAGCAAGCATTTTGAGTGGCCTTTTCTAACAATTCAGAGACACCGTACAACCGAGAGCCAAATACAAAAAAACGCATACGAAAATTTCGGTCTGTATGTGCAAAGACCTTAAGTCTAATGTTTGTGTAGTGTATTTAGTAAATGTTAAAATGAACATGAATTAAAGGACCATTGTGTACCATAGGACCATTTTTAGTAGCATCTAGAAGACCCCTTCGAAGCACTACGGAGGCTTAGAGAGAACTAAGATGTCATCACGTTTTCACCTTGCCGAAGGAGATAATGTATTTAGAAAACGCGCTCTGTAGAGCAGTTCATCTGTTTAGGGATACTGTAGAAACAATGCGACATGGCAACAACATTAAATGCAAGGGGACCTGCGTGAAGTGTTCAAGAAACCAAATGTTAGATTACAGATACTGCTTTTTAACACCGCATTTTAAATATCTGGAATATGATACCATGACACACACACATTCTTACACAAAACTACATACACCTACTTCCCCTGAATATGTATTGCTCCAAGGAAGACATCCAAAGCTCACTGGCTAATTATGTATCCAAAATGAATGGGGGAGAAAATTAAGCCTCATAGAATTTTTATGCAAACGAGTTTCTAAATGAAGCCTTTGAGTCCAGGCGTCCACACAGCCTGAGTGACAGTCTAAATGCCTGTAAGGAGAGAGCTGTAGCCAGGATTAAACCACTGTGTGTGTATCTGTGTGTGTGCATGTGAGTATTTGCTTATGTTTACAGAATCACATGGTTTTTGAGACTTCTGCCAAACCACTGTTTTTATCAGTCATTGATCCTGCCACTGACAGATATGTTCCAACAAAGCCAGCTGCTCCCAAACACTCTGCCATTCTCTCTCTCTCTCTCTCTTTCTCTCTCTCGCTCTCTCACATTCTTCTTACATTTTCACACAAACACAATCATCTTTTCATTTCTGGAATCTCCAAAGTATTTTGTGGCTTTTCTTACTATGCTTCTTTCCACATTTCTTATCTTTCCATTGCTCTGTTTCAATGCTCCATCTATAGTGTGTTTCTTGAGAATAGTGGAACAGTCAGAATTTCAGCCGAAGTACAATGTGATTTCAAAACATTTCTCTTTCGTTTGAGTTATAAACAAACTCTAATGGCATTGCTGTATAACTCACACTTGTTTAGCAAGAAAGAAAAATACCCAATAGAAAGAAAAGTAACACTTACAAAAGTATGTGGTATTACGATTTCCAATTTTGAATGCATGCTGTTAGAGGCTTTATTAAAACATACAGTATGTCATTTATGTATTGCATACACTATGTCTTAATTGTCTCTCCGTTAAAGTTGACAGAAATGAATCAACCATTGAGTAAGAATGCAACGCAATAAAAACATGGACATCATTTTCTTTGATCTCCATGCATTTATTTTCATTGTTGTCTGGGAAAACAATTGAGATATGAATGAAATAATAACATGGTCATTTTTAAATGAAGCAGAAACCTTTAGGCTTTTCCTATAACCCACTTTCTCTGTTTATCTACGAAATAGGTCAGATCCACCTATTCCACCCATTTGCGTTTCTTCCTGAGCAGGAAGGATCTCCAAAGGAGTTCCTTTTTTCTTTGACCTTTATAAGGGTCCATTTATCTATCCCCTTAAAGGTTAGTGTATGGGCAGAAATTGTCCTTTTATGTTGAACAAACTTTATATGGCTAAATTGCAAAAGATAACCTGACCTCGGGGGGGGCACGGTGGCTTAGTGGTTAGCACGTTCGCCTCACACCTCCAGGGTTGGGGGTTCGATTCCCGCTTCCGACTTGTGTGTGTGGAGTTTGCATGTTCTCCCCGTGCCTCGGGGGTTTCCTCCGGGTACTCCGGTTTCCTCCCCTGGTCCAAAGACATGCATGGTAGGTTGATTGGCATCTCTGGAAAAAATTGTCCGTAGGGTGTGAGTGCGTGAGTGAATGAGTGAGTGTGTGTGCCCTGCGATGGGTTGGCACTCCATCCAGGGTGTATCCTGCCTTGATGCCCGATGACTCCTGAGATAGGCGCAGGCTCCCCGTGACCCGAGGTAGTTCGGACAAGCGGTAGAAAATGGATGGATGGATGGAACCTGACCTCGGAGCATTAGACCTGTGTAGTCCAAGACTTTGCCTGTGTGTGACCTCATGTTGTGGAGCTGAAGGGTTACGCTCTACTTGAGCTTCACATTATGAGTACTTCCCAAAGGAACTAGCTGACATCTTGCTTACTTCTCTTGTTACACTCATTCATCTGCACCTTCAAAGGTCTCTTTTCATCACGGCGTCTGTCTGGTGTGACAGGAAGTGGATGAAGTGCAGTTTCCTGTCAGGACTGTTGTTGGGAGAATAGGTCTAGAAGTTATCTGGAAGGCGATTGGTGTATTTTTCTTTATTCGGTGTCCGTGTGTTTGTTTTGGTGGGGTTATGTGTGTAAGTGTGTGTGTGTGTGAGCATCTATGCTAGATTTGTAATTATTGCACAGTGTTTTCCGTGCTTTTTGCTGACCTATTTTTATAATGACCTCCAAACTGTATAAATAACATCCTATGATTTCTTACATAGCTGTTTATTTTATTGTCTTTCTCATATCATTCAGCAGTCTCTTCTCATATAATGAAATAGTTTTAACTCAAATCTATTTGTTTTCTTATTTGGTTGTATAAGAGGTGGGATAATGTCCAGTCAGCCAGTCATTAATGCTCTTATTGCAACCTAAACCCCATTAGGGTGATACAAGGGTTTATTTAGATGACAGTTGAATGTACATTATCCCTTATGTGTGTGTTTTAGTAAAACAGAGTGTGAGAATATTTACTCTAAATTGTAAATCTGTTTTCCATGTTTACACCTGACTCTTTCCACTCATTTTCATTTAAAGCTCAAGATTTGTCCCTTGTTCTGCACAAGAATAATTTAACTATAGTTTCCTCATAGGAGATGAATGTTTTCTTACTTTGTATTGTTGTAACAATGCATCCCCTCAATTTAATTCTGTTTGTCCCTGTCCTGCTGTTTTTTTTATGAATACTCTACATAACAGAGGCTCGTATTGGATTCTTCTATTAGTTAAGGTTTCTCCAGGCGCTTGCAGTTTAAAGGTTTTGCTGTTTTTACTCTAGACTTTCTGTGTAGATCCCAAGTGTGGCACACACACAATATTAATTCTCTGAATACGTTTTTCAAATTGATATAGCATGCCGCCTTTGAGCAAATACAGCATGCCAGATCCTGCTGTCAACAAGAAAGCCTTTAAATGTGGTGTCTGTGAGATCTAATAGAAGGCTGGGATTTGTTGCCCAGTGTGAAGTCTGGTTTACGGATACTGCAGGATCCAGAGCCAAAATAAACCAGGGCAACAAATGACATCATAATAATGCCTTCCTATGAGATTGTTCAAGATTTCCGTGTAAATACAGCATAGGAAAATAGAGTTTACATCAGCCAGTCACAACAAAACACACAATCTAGACGTTTACCTTTATTTAATTGTGAATTTTAAATGATTCATGACTTTCAAATAATTCACAGTCCAAGTTTGTTATGTTAATGCCATTTTTCCTGTGAGATATTCCCCATTCCTTATATCAATGGCATCACAAACGAGAGCTATATCTAGCATGGCCCTAAGTGCTGTAAGCAACAGATTAATCTTTGCTGATACTCTAGTATGAGTCTACCACATTAATCTCTATCAGCCATTACCAAACATGTATTAAAGGGGAAATTGGACAAAAGTTCGCAGCATTTATAGCATGAGCTCATTGTTTTTTCTAGGAAAAACTGCTCTTGCCCTTCATTTTTAAATGAAGCCAACTCACGCCAAGACCTGACTAGGAGCTCTCTGGTGTAT
This sequence comes from Triplophysa siluroides, assembly GCA_006030095.1. Classification (NCBI taxonomy): domain Eukaryota; kingdom Metazoa; phylum Chordata; class Actinopteri; order Cypriniformes; family Nemacheilidae; genus Triplophysa; species Triplophysa siluroides. The sequence goes on from VCII01000702.1 coordinate 1,541,922, forward strand.
GTTTTTTGGATTAGGATTTTCATTTAATATGTGTTTCCCTTGAGAAGTGGACCTGTGTATATATGTGATCTGATCCTACTGTTCTGTTATTAGACTTCTTACAAGGTGAAGTGCTTTATTTAACACCGAACACGATATACGAATCACATGGGACAGATTATTTTTCTGTCATGCTTTACTAAAATACTGTAGTGTACATTTGTGTTTCATTCTAGTGATATAAAAGGTGTTTGCTTATATTCAATGATGTAAGCTTGGGACAGGACAGTTGGATGACTAGGGCAGCATTCTGGGAATGTTTTGTCTTTTGCAAACCCTTAGAAGCGAATTAGCATTTTAACACATCCAGTTCCATCGCCCAAAAGTCTATTGGTTGTTTTAATGGGTTTTTGGTAAACAAGGTCTGCGGTTACCAAAGCCTCTGAATATTTTCACGTTTTAATCTATGACATAAAACACACTAGTTAACTTAGTACCCACTTGGGATTTTTTAAAGCTTTATTGTGTCTTAAAAATGGTGGTTACTAACAAGTTGCTAAAAGCTACTACTCCCTTTGGTGGGGACGTTAAACATCATTGCACATTTAAATCTCACAAACAATGCAACATGGGCACACATCTCTAAAAACGTGAATGCAGATTCATTCACAGAGTATTTACTTACCAGTGAACACGCTTTTTATAAAGTTTGAAAAAGTTGTCGGATGCAACTAACAAATGTTGTGTTCATTTGTAAAGATTATCTTGATAGACAAAACCTGTAAACATCATAAACCTTTGTTAATTACGGATCTTATTTTTTTAGATCTTCTAAAAGTCTATGGGAAAAATGCATAGTGTTTCGGTCGAGGGAACCAGTGCTGCGCTAACTTTGGGGTTGGCCTACAAAAATACATCATCACTGCGATACTCCATTTCATTGAGTGATACTAGTGCCACAGAAATTACACACTTGAATATTAATGTGTGATTTTATATATAGACCTATAATAGACCTTATCCTTTCCGTGTTGTCTCTGGCTTTGCTTTGGGTAGGTAGACCCAAAGCAGAGGAACAAAAGGGGCGAATGAGTGGATGGAAATGGATAAGACGGGAGGGTGGAGGATGATGAACTCCAAAAGGCCAATGGTCACATTTCTTTTCCCACACACATTTCCTCTATGTGTAAGGGAAGGCGTGTGAACACATGCGTGTGTTTGTGTTTATTAGCCATTGTGACAAATAGACACTTTCACTAACAGTCTGCCTTTCAGCACTTGTCGTTCACACACACACACACACACACACACACACTGGCACCAGAGGAAACAGACGGGGAGAGGTGAGGGAGTGCAGAGCAGACCGTGAGGAAGCAGCACGCACTATAGTCAGCACTGCTGGGACCCAACACTGCAGCATATGCAAACACATCACAGTCTCATAAACACTCAATGGCATGTTTCAGTGGAAAACAGTTGTAATGGAGGAGGTGTGATGGAATCTGTGTGTGCTGTCTTGTGTGACGGTCGCAATTGGGACAGAGATGTTTGTGGTTATGAACGGTGGCACAATCTCTAGGGGCCTGGCCCCAGATGACGCTGTGGTGCAAAATACTGCATGATCATCAGTTCCTCGTAAAGAATAGTATACATTTTTCTGCAAATTGAACTTGTTTTACAGTACATAAAAGTAATGGTTAAAAACTTCAAGCTACACATACAGTTACTATGGAGAGAAGAACAACAGAGATTAGAAAAAATATATTTTTTCCATCCGAGCTGTGTCTGGCTTACATTCCTCGTGTTCAGTTCACACATAGATCCCAGTTTCCAACCCTCGGCTGAATATTTACGTGTAGCTGTGACAGCTGACAGAGGAGTTAGTGTTTTCATCATTAGCTGATTGATTTAATTCATTAAGCGTCTGTTTTATGTGATCGCTTTGAGGACTGGGATTGGTTTTGCTCGAAACACAACATCTGCTGCTATGAGTCACTTCTGTAGTGTTTCACAGCTTTTTGTTGGTGCTTGTCCAGATGTGGTGGTAATATTGGCATGTGCCATCTCTTAACTCTGTTGGACATCTTCGGATAAGCAATTACTATCATGCTGCTATGCGTTCTCTATGTGCACCCAGTAAAAACCCCATCAAGGGCTGTAGTCCTGCTTGACTGGATGGAAACGCTTCAATCTCACACATCAGTGAAGGGAGAGAGGGAGGGGCAGAAAGAGAGTTTGAATTGGGATTCATGTCACTACAATTATACTCTGAAAGTAATTACTTTTGGCAGCACTCTCTGACCGATCACAGAGCAAAAACACGATTTGATTCCTGCATACATGTGAAGAAATTGTGCAATCCGATATGGGCTGGTGAGGGACACTGACACCATTTTGCAAGTATATTCTTTACTTATTGGATCGGTGTGAGCTTCCTTCAGCATGTTTCTAAACACGGCACTTAAATTTCAATCCCCATGTGTAAAGTAAACAACCCGGTCCAGCTCCGCTGATGAAATGTGTGAATATCAGAAGAAAAAGGGAATTACTCATCACAGCTCCCAGCGTCAGCAGGATAAAGAATATGTAAGGATTTTAATCTGAATTAATCTGAATTTGATTAAATTTCTGAATGTTTGACTGTCTGATGTTGAGTATGCTCTAAAAACAGTGTTAAAAACAACACATTTTGTGTTCAGTTAAGGACAAGACATTAATGTGTTGTCCTTAACTGAACACATGTCTGTGCTATTTTTGAACACATTTTTTTTGACACAACTTGTGTTGTTTCTTTCATTTTTTTAAAACAAAATCAAACAAAAAGCTTTCCTGTGGCTCAGCGGTTAGAGCATGGCGCATGCAACGCCAAGGTCATGGGTTAGATCCCAGGGATTGCACATACTTAGAAACAAATGTATAGCACATGCAATGTAAGTCACTTTGGATAAAAGCGTTTGCCAAATCCATACATTTAAATGTAAAATCAACACATAATGTGTTCAAATGCATAACACAAATAGTGTGTTAAGAATTAACACATCATTTTTGAGAATGTACAGTATGAATGTTTACATATCACAGACTCAGATTTTACTGCTCAAAGTTTGCTATTTAGTTACTCAATGACTATATAGTTTTCAAAGTATAAGCATTCTATAAAGGAAATAAAATAGATATAAGACAATTGTTGACTAGACTAGACTAGAGCTGAATTACAGTAAAATAGCATATATTATTTAGGTGCACTTGACTTGGATGAGAAAGCTCATATTGAAATCTTTGATAAAACTAAGGATCGAAGACTTTGGCATCACTTTGAAACTCTAGAAGAGACATATGAGATTGCTGTGGCCACTTCTCACAGAAAAAATGTAACGCCACTGAATCTGAATTTAAACTCAAACCAATCTCACTTCTTTTCATATTCACTTCTTTATATTGTAGATTGCTAATAATTTAGTTCTCAATATTTTCCCATCTTTGTGTCTGACATATCGCTGCTGTTTATGTGATATTGTTAGAGTAGCACACAGATCCAACACATATCCTCCAGACACATTCTGCACCATAACAACTCAGTGAGGTAGAAGTGGGTTAACAGCAGCAGTCTGGTTGTTTCTCTTGTTATTTTAACAAAGAAATGCATTTTGTCTTGTAGCAAGCCACGTATAACTGTAATATGCACTGGGCAGCATTCCACATCATGAAATATGTCATCTGGCATGATAATGGCCTACATGGCATGCTAAGTTTGCTAATACAGAAGTCAACTGGTTTCTATATACAGGAACCTCAATATAGCTACATTGTCACCATCATTAGAGTTAGAATGTGGGAGCTTGGTGCAAACTCAGTGTGCCATGTTTAATATCCTAGGGTTCAAAGATGCAACTCGTGCAAATGTATTAGTCACTAATGAGGGTGATTATATTGGGATTATTACATTAAGAGTATTATGTATTATTTGTTTATGATTGAATGTAGAAACATTCATAGAAAATATAAAAATATACGTTTTTATAATAAATCTTTAAAAAACTATGAGGTCACATAAATAAAGAAAAATGAGGAGTGAGAACCTGAAAATTTATTTTTTGTCTTGTTTTATGACCATTTTCTATTTTATTAGTATATAGGATGATTATTGAACAGCACAAATTCAAACTAGGCTATATGAAAGTTATATGAAATTTGAGGATATTTAGCATAGGTTTGCCTGTCAAACAAATTGTTCTCTATTTACATTTACAGCCTAGTCCAAAAGTTAAGTCACTTTTACATTTCTCATTTTCCTTTTCTCAACACAGCCCCTCACAGAGCACTTTTGGGTGTCCTAATGCTCAACATTTCGAGCTGTTCTTTGAATTGTATCTATTTTTATACTTTCAAAATTAGTTGAGTTACATAAGAGGGAGAAGTAGCATATTAATTTCCTTTTAGAGAACTAGTACTGAAGTTGTAATTAAGTGTGCTCAGTTAACCTCTTGGGAGATGAGAGAGCGCTCTTTTTTTAATCTGTGTCTTTTCGGTCTCTCTGCTCTTTGGCTTTATGTACGACTTATGTAAGACTTGTTGTTTGGTATGCACGTTTATACTTATAGGATAGATATTAACTTTGTACACACCATTGCATTAAGACCATTATTAAGACCAGCCATTATTAATGATTTAGTTTTAAACAACAACAATACAAAGCAGCTTTGTGTAGTATCCAAATATCACTTTCTGATCAACACTGGCACATCAGCACTGTTGGCCGTCTACCTCAATTTGTCTTGTTTGTCATGTTTGTGATAATGACAGAAAAACATGTTATGGGTGTAATGAATTAAATGTTATAATGATCGATTGTAAAGCAAGAGTGCACACCCTCCGTAAGATGTTTCCGCCTCTCTGCTGCTGTGGTGTGCAAATATATAAAGTGAGATGCAGATTTTGATCAGTTTATATTTATGTATCTTTTTCTTCCCCTCCCTCTTTTCTGCATCTCTCTCTCTCTCTTTATCTGCATCTCTCATTTTTCTCCCCTCCCTCTTTCTCTCTCTCTCTGCCAGCCACCACCAACTTGGACTCCGAGAGCAAACGAACGGTCCACTTCCAATCGTCATGGCAACAGCATGTGAATGTGTTCGGTTCGTGGAGTAGGCCGGAGTGCGTGCAGGAACTGCACCAGGAGGCTCAGCTGAATCTACAGAGTATACTGCAAGGTAGGAGAGTCAGCTGCAGGCTGTTTGCCTGTGTGTTTTGGTACCACGAGAGATTGCGTCGCTGGTTTGTTGGATCCCACAGCACGATCGTCTGTCTGGATCTTGTGTTTTCATTTTTTGTGCATGTGGGTGTGCGTTTATGTTGCCTGCAAATATCCTCCACTTCCATTCCCTGTCTGTGTTTCCCAGAGCGCGTGTGAGAGGCTGTATTTGTCTTTCTGTTCCTCCGAGCATCCTCTTGGTTTCCTTCTCCTGTCTCTCTCGGTTCTCTCTATCTCTGAATCATACTTTTCTTCATGATCCATTTTATTCGGATTGCTAAACAGTATCGCCTTTTGTGTTCATTTCATTTCTCACTGAATGGTTGCATCGTTCCTTATGACTCCCGACGCTGTGCATTTGTGTGACTGTACAGGTAGAATTTCCAATCTCTTTCCTTTTTTTGATATTACATATGATGTATTTATGATGTAGGGAGGCTATTCTTGTTGAAGCAGAGTATCAGATCGACTGGGCAGCTGTTGCTCAAACAACATTGAGTGGGTGGTCAGTGTTTATGAACGTGTGCTATGGGAATAAACAGCAATTTGCCTTTACATATGCCTTTCTGCTATTTGGAGATGTAAGCCAATATGACATTTTGAGTGTGTTTGCGGGCTGTTAGACCAGTTTATAGGTAAAAATCTGTCTAAAAAGTTGACCAGATAAACCAATTTTCCCTCTGTTGATGATAGTTACGACCCTGGTGTTATTAAACATTGAAATTGAAAAATGGTGAACGGTTTTGTGCTTTCACTGTTAAAATACTACTGTTAAAACCGCTGCTGTTTTGTTTGATTAAACATTTTGAATATATTTAGCACTGTCTAATCAAAAATGTAGTAAACAAAGGAGTTGTTCCGCAAGAAAGCAAATAAAATGCAAACAAAAGTGTTGTTACCTACTGCCTAATTGGCGGTTTTTCTTGGTGTTCTCAGCAGCCCGATGAACTGCTGAAGGGCATTTGACTACAGAAAGCCCATGAATATTTTCCAGAGAGAAGTGTGTGCATACTGTAAATATAGTTTGTTGCATCTATTGTGTTTGTATATGCCAGAAATTTTTGTGAAAATAACACTTGTTTCTGCATGTATCTGTAAATTGTTTAGTCATATTATGTTAACAAAATAAAGGGCTCAACAATACTGAAGCTATTAAGCTCTTCCATAATTGTCAAGCTAATACAAGTTAATGGATGACATGTTAAATACCATGCACTCCATCCAATCAGATTTATTGTAGTATTGTAGTTTATTCTTATTTATTAATTAATAGTTACATTTTTATATTTTTCAAAAAATTGTTGTTTTAACTATTTTATGTGCTTTTCTCATTTTGTTATTGGTTTGTTTCTTTCTTTAGTTTTACTCATATTTTAAATAAGGTTTAGTTTTTTAGAATAAAAAACATCTATTTTATCTTTTCGGGCATTTTATTATTATTATTATTTATATTGCTATATAATTTGAAGTTATATTTTTTATTCTAGTGCCCTAACTTTAGCTTATTTCAGTTTGCTGAAACAGTTGCTGAGACAACATTTTTGTTAGTTTTCCAATAATATTTAGGCCGATATCATATTTGATTTGAATTTACGGAAATGTTTTAATATTTTTAGTTTTTGTAACCCATACTACCCAGCGTCAAATAAATATAATTTTATAAATAAATAAATATAATTTGCTTTCAATTCTAACAAAATAAACTAAAATAAAAAATAGACCAGAAACAAACTGTCCAAATAGAATAGAAAAGGTTCATTGTTACTCTTCCATTGAATTCTCCTCTATACACAAGACAAGGAGTGACCCTATATTTAATAAATGTTTTTTTTCATCATGTATCTTGTTAGGGGAGACATTGAGGTTGTTCACGACCACTGTGGAATCCTACACGCTTGAGTGGTTGTCATGTTGTGTAGGCAAGCCGTTTGATTGGCTGATAGGCATTAGTCCCATTAGTTTTGCTGACTGGGAAGGAGGGGAGGGTGTGTCTCAAATACCTTCACACATAAATACACATCTCACTCTGGTGTTGCTTTCTGGTGCCCTCTCTCAAACATCTTTGAAGTATTGACATTGGTCTTTGAAGCCTAGCCTTCCACGGGGCTTCCTAGGGCGCTTGTATGAACTATTCTGGTGAGTTCAAACTTTCCAATTCACTTTCTTCTCTTTTGGTTAGAACTTGCTAGAGTTTGCATGAATATAATTCCCTAAACTGCACTGCAAAGAATCTTTTATTAACTCTTGAGTGACTTTGCTGAGCTATATAAGCTGGTATTGTAAGGTTTTGTTGTAATGAGCCAGAGGTTTGGAGAAGGGAGGATAGTTGTGTTTATGAAGTATTTGCTTTGTGCTTTTGTTTAGAATGCATTTCATTTACCAGAGTGAGTTTGATCTTGTTACAGTGAATTACTCTTCAAAATGCATTTGAAAATTGCACACATTTTTCGTATTCATGCACACATAGTTTGGTCCTTGTATGTTGGCAGTCCATCCAGCTTAAGTGTTGAGCTAACTTGAGATCTAAGTAAGCAGTGCTCATTAATGCGGTAATTCGAAAGCCATCTGGTCAAACATTAAAAACAGAAGTGTCTCCAGGCCTTCAGCATGATAAATAAAATGCCAAAACATATTCAGAAGTCAATGCACAGCTGTAGGATGTGGTTTTGCCTTGGACTCTTTTTTTATGCGGAGTAGGGTTTAAGTTCTCTCTTGTGCTTTGTTACGCACTGCCACAGCATGTGAAGAGGACTCGACTCTACGAGGTTAAACTTCGGCTTGGGGCTATTGTTGACTCCGGAGGTATGCCATTGTCTTAGACGGCCCGCCATTGCTAGGCAACCACAACTCTAAGAGTGTGGCATCCCATTTTGGCAATGGAGGGAGCAAATCCCTTTCTTTTACACCATCGCACATCACTCATATACACCAACCCGACCTTAATAAGCTATTAGTGGGAAGTATACAAACCTGTACACACAAACGTATAACTGAATAGTAAGGGTTAAGAAGCCTTGATGAGTGGAGGACAAACTGTTTGAATGTGGGTGTATAATGGGAGGGGTCAACGGGAATGTTTTGGGGGATTAGAGCGGCTACAAGCATGGGGTGGGGGCTTTTGAGGAGAGTCCTTGGAATGAATGAAATGATAATCAGACTGTTTACAAAAGCCTTAGGGAACGTTTCAGACAATGTGAGCGAGAGAGAGAGATTCCACGCATACTATATTTCTGTAAACTGCATGTCTCTCAGGGCTGTTGCTAACTTTAAAACTCTGTCTACTTAGATTTTGAGGAGCAGCTGTATGATAACAGAGCGACAGGACAGACATTCAGACACTGTTCCTCGCCGAGCTCCGAGGACACATCGACCACCCTCAGCCGATCCCCTTCCTCACTCAGCAACAAGAAGACAGAGTTTGTTTTTGTGGTAAACAACTTCTCTGCTGTCGTATTAGCTCGCAAACTGATGGAACTAGTTGCTCAATGACTAACTTAGAGGTTTACTGGACACCTTAAACGATGTGGATTCTGATGTGGGTCAAGAAAATAATTTCTTATAAAGCATTAATGTTTTGCAGATGAAATTGCATGTGGTTTGTCCCTTGAGTAGAAACAGCTACACATCCAGACGGATTAATCATTCATACATTGATCATTATCTACTTAAAAAAACAAAACTCACATTGGAGTGTTTGAAAATAAAGCAGATCCTATCTTCATTGAGCAGTTCTGCTGTAAATGTAGGCAAACTTTAAAATAAAAGAAAAACAATGAGAATTGGCCAGGTAATAAAATGAATACATTGTTTGAGAATAAGCAATCTTGCAAGTATTAATGTCAATCACAGTAACCTTGTTTTTCTCTCTTTAGCCTGCGAGTAAGCAGGTGTGTGAGGATGAGACCACAACATTAGGGGTCCGGGCGCAGGACCCCACCCCCTGCGCTTCAGAGAAGTCTCTTCTAGGCTGGAATGCCTCAGTTAGCCCCCCTGTTGCAGAGAAACCTCGCTGGCACCTGGGCAGACGCACTCCTTCTCACCTTGTCCCCATTGAGATCACAGGTAAGCGTGACTAAGCGTGACATTATATTTTGGTTCTATCCTTTTGAAGTCTTGAAGACTTCTGGTGTGTTTGGAGTTGTTTCAATATGTTCAAAGTGTATATTCAAAATGTTCTTGAGATCATTTTGTTGTCTATTGTTCAACAAATTTTACCTGAATTATTTAAAATGATTCGTTTTGGTATTTTCTTATGGAGTGAGTGCATATCACAGAGAATATTTTATTGTGTGCAGCTAAGATTCCCTCAGCTATGTCTGTGTTATTGAGGGGGGAAACTCAGACATAACATGAACACTTAAACAACATACTGCAAAACATTTTTTGCCATGTTTTCTGTGGGAAAAAATGTAAACAATGTAATAGAATCTTTAAATTTAGTTTTATGTATGCTTAAAACAAGAAAAAAGTATTTGCCAGTGAAAAACAACAAATACATAATTCATAAATTCTGTATTATTCTTAGATAAATAAGGCGGTTTTGCTGTTTTTTAGGTAAATATAGTATATCATAGATAGATTTTTTTTGCAGTATAATTATAATTTGTGGTTGAGTACATTACGATTCCCTACCAGAGAATGTGAATTGGAAGGACATTGAAAAGAAGTTTAAAGCGATAGTTCACCCAAAAATGAAAATACTGTCATCATTTACTCACCCTCAGATTGTTCCAAACAGATCTCTTCCCCCATTGACTCCCATAGTATTTATTTTCCCTAATATGGCAGTAAATGGGGGATGAGATCTGATTAGTTACTGACATTCTTACAAATATGAGAGATTAATGAGATTTTCAGCATCTGTCTTTCAACACGATCAGATATTTCTGACGCTTGTCACATTTTATGAATGTAGCCTACTTAAAATTGAAAAGCCCTTTTACCTACTCTCTCAATCCATCATCCTATTTTTTAAGTGAGACATCACGTCCCTTGTTGCAATAGTACTTTTGCTTTCCTTCCTTCACTCTTTCTATCTCAGCTGTCCCACACCCATCACTCTAAATGTCCTTCTTGACTACCTTTCTGTTACCCTTTTTGGCCCAGACACATCAGAGAGATGGCTGTATCTGTAAACACAGTTAAGGCTGTTCTTAGGCAGCCTAGGGTATGATTCCCAACGAAGTACTGCTCTTCACCCGCTAAAGATAATGAACAGGTAGCTGTTGCCATGGCAACATGCAGCTCTCCCTCCTTCACTTAGCTAGGAAGCACAAAAAAAGCTGCATAGAGTGAGAGACTGACAGTGTAAGCGAGAGAGAGAGAACTGTTGAGGATGGGTGGGTGAAACAGGAAAGGTTTTTTACCTCCTTTTATTGGTATTTTCATGAATGAAGCCAGCTCACATGTTGGGAGGTAAGGAGGCTTCTGTGGGTGTTTTCAGGGAGGAAAAAAGAGGGCATCAATGTAAAAAACATAGTGAGAAGTGGGCTTAATTCGCACATTACTTTCAGTTCCTTTTATCATTGTTGAATGCTAGGCCATTTCTCACGGCACCACCACTTTCACCGTTTCCAATTATTAAACGGCCAGTCCAATGCAATTCATTTTAAATATTGAAAAGTAAAACATAGCAAAATGTTACACATTTACTGTCCCTTAGTAATTGAAGAAAGGTTCATATAAAACCATTAGTTAGTGTTTAGTCAACACCCAGCACCAGTTTTAATGTATTATCCAGTGTCCATTGTCTGATTTCATTTTTTCAGATCAATCAGGTACCATAATCAAGTCTCCAGCTAACCATCTATCTCATGTTGGCTATTGCTTTATCCATAATATACTTTCATTCATAAATAACAAAATGCTTGGTAAAGCCAGTCCATGTGTGGAATAATAATGCACCTTTTTAAGGGTTTTAGTAACGAATATAACAGTTTGAGCTTGCACATAAACTAAACGTAATTTATTTGACTGAGGACTGTCAGTTAGTCTGACAGCTGGTATCTCATATCTTGCCTCAGGCCAGAGCTTTGATAAGCACTCCGCACAGCACAGAGAACTCCGGGCCCCCTTTAGAACCGATTCAGCGGTCAACCCAAAAACCATTCGCCGCCCGAGGAGTGTGGTTGCAGGCCCTGATGTCACGCTGCACTGCCAAGGTGACTAACAGAATCTAATAGGAGACAGGATCTCAAACAAAAGAAACAGGAAAAGGACAATGGGCACTGATCAGTGATGTCTACATAAGTAATTTGTAAATCTAAAATCAAATGTTTGTTAGGGCCACACAGAGGCTTTAGCAAACTCAGATTACAGTTTTTCTTAGTCATCAATGTTATGCATTTGAATAAAATGTATAGTATGTATATATAGTAAGTATGATGCACTAACTCTACTTTTTTTAAACTAATTTATTTAAACTTATTTTGTCTTTAGGTGACAGCATAATCCTTGCTGTAGATCTTATACAAGGTGCCTGTTCCCCTGAATCCTCTCAACCCAGATCATTGGAGCCCACCACCGAGAACACAGGTAAACAGCATATCCCCCTTCGGAAGACCCAAAGTGACCTGGAGCGTAGTGTCCCCCCATCCCCGAAGACCCCATCAGGCATGATGGATCATGCCACTCTAATGTGTCCCAGTCCCTCCTGGAATGGCCCAAAAGGTTCCACATTCTCTCCTTCCTGGAATGACTCCTACAATTACGCAATGGTTACTAGCCCTGCTTCCAAGCAGCCTATATCTAAAACTGGAATGTTAACACCTGGAGTTGAAGGAGGTGCTTTGATGTGTCCATCTCAGACCAGTTCAGGTCTCTCCATGAGCTCAGGGTCACACTCCAGTTCTTTCACCTCTATCTCTGAACCATATGGACACAAGATGTACACAGTCACACAAGGGAGTGGTGTCGCTATAGGACGACAGAATGATACTGATGGGGAAGCTTCCATTCTGACCACAGGTAGCAGCATCGGCAAAGGTGGGCAAGAAAAGAGATCAGCACGATCCAACATGTTCAGGTTCCGTGAACGCTCACTTTCAACGCCAACAGACTCTGGGTCTTTTTGCTCAGCAGATAATCTCTTTTCCCTAGGCGATACTGTCCCTGTTGTTCCAGAAGGTGAGAGTTACGCCCTGCTATATCCAAGCAACAGCTCGGAAGATGGCACCAGCACTGATAATGTTTCCGTGACTACAGGTTCAGACTTCGTTCCAGACGTTCGACTGAGGTCACGTTCGCGCAGTATCTCACTAAAGAAATCAAAGAAAAAGCCACCACCTCCAGTACGTAGTGTATCTCTAATGAAAAACCTATCGGAGGCTGGAGGTTTGGGATCTTACCACAGAGTAGCTCACTTCAGAGATGGCAGACCCAAAAGCCTCTTTCTCCCCCGGGATCACCATATTCAAGATTCATTCCAGCCTGATTTCTTAATTTCGAGGCCGGAAGAAGACACGAAGCAGGCCCACAATAGCTTAGAGATGTCCTCTGATATGTCTCAGCCTCCCGACAGGGAATCTGACCTTGGCTTTCCTCCTCACTGGCAGCTTAATGAGTGGAAGTCCAACAACGATCCCTACCATTCGCTATCAGGTTCAAGCACAGCCACAGGTACCACAGTGATTGAGTGCATGAAGGTACGGGGCAGCTCAGAATCCCTAAATTCACCCTCGACATCACGAGCTACCTCTCCTTCCCAGCTTTCTATTGAGGCTGAGACCAAGATATCCCCCTTCAAGCCCCCATGCCTTATGTCCCCATCCAGTGGCTACTCAAGCCAGTCTGAAACTCCCACCCCGACCATATCAAACACCGTCATCACCGGGGCCTCCCCCAGTTGGCTGCAAGATGCGTCCAAAGATTCCAGAGCGTAAATCTTCCCTCCCAGCGACCTCTGCAAAGGATAAATCTCGTTCACGTCTATCGTTTGAACTGCCTGCAAACACTCAACTGGACCTGTCCAATGTCAAACCCAAGTCTAAAGCCAGCCGACGCCACTCGGACACTTCCACAGCCAATAAACCAGGTAAACTGAGTCCAAGTCAGTCATCTGTCCCTGTAGTTACCACAACAGACTTGCGAAGTATACGCCTTCGTTCAATAAGCCGCTCTGAACTTGAGGACAGCCCTGATGGTGCTTCTGACATTATAGAGGAAGAGCAAAGTCGAGACCTCAGCCCTCCTATCACCCCCTCAGACACAAAACAGTCTAAGCCGCCCATTGCAATGAAGCCACCTCTACCTAAACGACCCATGAACTTAATGCTCAAATCTCCCTCATCCTCCCCCCTTGCACCTGAATCTCCTCCGTCCTCCCCTGTTGACCGACCTATACCTGTTGGAAACATCTACATGGTTGTACGCAAGCCCAAACCTAAAAGGACAGCTCAGTCACAATTTAGCACATCTGGAAAATCCCCAAAAGAGAAACTCCACATCCATGCACCTCCCTTCCCCGAGTTTGACCTGGAATATGGTATTCCCATTGAAGAAGATCTTCCATCTCCAAGTACCCCAGAAAGAGAGGATAAAAGTAAGACCCTACCAAGTAGAATGACAATATCCTGTTTAGCAGAGTTAGACAAAAAGAAGCCCAAGGTACCCCCTCCAGTGCCCAAAAAACCCAGTGTCCTCCTTCTGCCCTCTCCAAGCACCCAGACTAATGGCAGTGCAGAGAAGCAAATGCTTTCTGACAGTGTCACCCAGTCACCAATAGGTCCACCATCTGAGATCGTGGAACATTATAACCAAGATGAAGGTCAAGACCATCCTATAACACAAAAACTTCATGGAAACCACGAAGATCTGGAAAGTTACGAAACCCCTGAGGATCAAGAGAATGATGTGGTTGTAGAAGAGGACAGTTTGAAAGATTCATGTTCTCATCAAATTATGGAATACAAGACACCTCCAGCAGAGACAGAAACACAGGTTAAAGAACATTTAATATTTTCAGTCAAGCTCACATTTATTATTATTCATTGTTTATTAAGTTAAGGTTGTAGTATCGTTTAATTAGTTTTTTAAAAATCTCACACAGACCCAGAAATATCGGAGGAGAACAGTTCTGCGGTTGACCAGACCGAATTGCACATTAGTGAAGAAACAGATGATGATGTATTTGTCCACACTCCAACAACAACTCATACCACTGAGGATCTCTTCACCATCATACACAGGTACAGAATTTGCATTTAAACATTTAAATACATCCATTGACTTTTGTTCTCACATTACATCATTGACATAATTATAAAATGTGTCATGCCTGTACACAGTTACATAATATGTGTAATGTTCACCTTCCTAGGTCAAAGAGAAAGGTTCTTGGCCGCAAGGAACCAACCGACTCATTCGGAAGCAGACAGTGTCTGGTCTCACCTGTGAAAAGCAGTAGCACTGACCTCCGAACCATGGGCCTCAGCACCACTCCTCGGTCAAGCTCAAGGAATGAAAACTTCATGGCTCTTCTGCAGAAGAGGAGCAGTAAGGCCAGCAGTGGCACCCGAGTCTCTGCCATGGAATTGTTAAAGAGCACAAACCCACTGGCAAGACGAGTCACCGAATTCTCACAATCAGATGCAAGCGAAACAAACACACCTAAACCAGTGGACCAGTGATTCCACCGAGGACCACAGTCTGGATATCAATATGGCTGGTTTTCTGTTTTGCTCCACTGCCCATCTAAATGGTTTATTTTTCAAGGACCTCCAGCTGTCGGAAATGAACTGGATTTGAGTTGGCGGTTTCAAGAGAAGCGGATTGTACCTGTACGTTAAGGAGCATGATTTGTGATAAAGGAAACCGAGCCCACCATGATACAAAATTCTGGCGTAGATCTGTAATTCTGGATGTGATTATGAAACTCCTGAATAGAAACTGACATGAAGAAATATTTTCAGACTGTTTATGTCATTATGGAGCTTTGCCTATGTGTTTGGCTCAGCCAAAGTTTACTCTCCCATTTTCTAGCGGTGGACTAGAAAGTGTCTTAGTAAGATAATTGCATTTTAAACGACTGCACAAACTCACACAGAAAGAGGAGTGTATGACGGGAGTCAGAAACATTCCACAGAAGTTTTAAGCAAGACCTGGTACCCCTAAAAATGAAGCACTTTCACCAGTACATGAACTAGTTTACAAGATAAAAAAGCTATATTTGTTATTTTCTTTGTGTTTTATTTTTCCAAAAGAGATGAAAGGCCATATAAATGTCTTCTTGAGTTTAATCTGTACAAAACTATATATACACACAATATATACTAAAATGTAAATTCATAACTGCTTGATCAAGGACATGAAGTATGTCCATCAGTGACTATTCTTTGGAAACTGCCTATTATTTTATAAACTCACAGCACACAGGGGATTCAATTTGTCATATGGAAGCATCATCATGCTATACACCTGAACCACTCTATCTCTATAGATCTTCCCACACTGCCAGAAGTGTAAACACACAGCATATCGCTTTGCTTGTGCACAATGGAAAACAACAAATGATAGGGAAATTATTTTGTGGAAAAATGTGAACATGAGGGAATAGCACAGGGAAGTAGGTATGAAGGTCAGGACATTTAACTACAGAAAAGAAGACTGGGTCATCGGTTTGACCCTGACGGTCAATCTGGCTCCAGTCTCTAAGGGGTTCCTTTACATCTCATGAAACCCACCATTGCTACTGGTCTGGGTGTATTATCTCTTTATAGGGATTTACCTCAAGACCAAACTTTGTGGCTTGTGGATGGTACAGCAAGTCCTGATTTAAATATCTATCTTCTCTCCACAGTCCCCAGATCATCTCACTAGCCTGCAAAAATGCAAAGCTTTCCACACTGTGTCCATTTCAGACTATGCATCAAAACTGCATCCGACCTGTTTTTGTGCCAGCATTGACATTGAACGTCTATGATTGTTAGGAAAAGACAAAATCATCAGTGTTAAATTTCAACCACCAAAAAACATTAATGGTTGCCCTCAATGTCACTGCAAGCTTGGACTGTACAACAATTGATAAAAGCAAAGACTTTGTGGACTTTGATCAAATGTGCTCATTGACTCAAGCAGGTCATCTCTGGTGAATTAATTTGTCATCCTTTATTGTGGGAATTTCAGAGACTATCAGACAGACAACAGACAGCTGCTCTCGAAAACAGCTTCTACTTACCCTTCCTCACGTGACTGTTCCTCTGGCTCGCAATCAGACGGTGGACAGAAACCCGGTGCTATTGAGCCGGAGTGCCCTCAGCAGTCCAGGCGAGGAAGTGCTTGGCAAAAATCTGTTCTGACTCTTAAACACGTACTCTCAATGTTCATTCGAGACTTGTCGTTCAGGTATTCCGACCATATGAAAAAAGAGACCGAATACTACGTCATTAAAATAGTGTGTGACATTTGTTTTAAATATTTAGTGAATGAAAAAATCTGACAACCAGTGTTTATTGCCTTGTACTCTGGCGTGAAGCCTCTGTGTTTTTAAATGCCTTGGTATTGCACTTCCGTAGAAGTATGCAGAGTTTCTTTTACTCTTTTTAGGATTTACTACTATAATATTTATCACTACTCTTTGTGTACTCTGTGCTTAATCCTATCGGTGTCAACATTACTCTCACAGGTACAAACAGAAGAGAGATGAGAGGGAGATGGTAGTACTTCGGCAAAACAGAATATAGAGATGCATCACAAGAGATTTACCTTAGTGGACTGTTAAAAGCCTTGTGCATCAATAATGGAAATCCCAGAGAGGGAGGATACAGTATGTCCAGCTTCTACACGGATGATATGCTACTTTGAATGCAACATCCTTCAGAGAGATTCTTTAAAATCACATTAGTAGCATTTGACACAGTGACCTAAAAAAAGCAAGGGATTCACCAAATGTGGACGTTTTCGTTTATAGTTCTTCCACCCCATGCTAGACGATTTCTGCTCAATTCCTCTATCCTTATTAAGACAATGGGGATTCATTCTTAAGCCAATTTTGGTACACAGAGGAGAGACAAAACTGGTGCACAACAATAAAAATGTGCCAACTAAGAAAAAAAAAATTTGGGCAAAGCATTGGGCGAGATTGTTTCTCAGCCCTTAACAAGTTTGTTGCAGTAAATGGGAACCAACTTTTAATCAATCCTTGACATCATTAGTTGACCACAACTTTTAGACACAGGTAAAGATGAGACTTTATATAATAAAAGGATATTACTATTCCAGTGCACAAAGGCTATCTCAGTTGTGTACGACAGATTGCCAGGAAAAGCTTTACAAATTATTAGAATACCCATACGCGTTGGGAACAGAAGAGACAGGGTGGGGAGGCAAGATAATACTGAGAAAATTATATTTTTGTTATTTTATCCTTGAACAGACTTGTTTTAAAATCTGCATATAAAGACCTCACCCTCCAGAAGAAATGATACAATTGGTGTGAGATCTCTAAATCCATTGCAGTATGTCTTGCCTATGTGGTAAAAGGTATATCATTAAAATAAATTATTTTCTTGCATAACACTTCTCTGATATCTTGTGTTTTTTCTGATACTTCACACTATACTACACATATGCAAGCTTCACAATTAATTGCAATATACAGTTTTGTTCTATTTAAATTGGCAGACCGTCTCTGCAAGCCTAAGATCTATCTATGACATCCACAATACTCGTAGAAATTTAAACAACATTGCCACCTTGTGGGCTTTTTACAAATCTTTTCTATTTACAAATCTAAATAATCATTGTTAGGGTAAAGAGGGCTAAAATGATCCTTAGACTTAAAGCCTCTCTTTTACTCTATCAAAGAACATCAAAACCTACCATGACATTTTTCTAAACACTTTCTTCTTCCTGTGCATTGCAGAATTGTCCAGAAGCATCAGGTCATCACAATGACATAAGGTTGTCTTTCAGGTAAGTCAATATAACCTGCATGTAAATAATATTTAATACATGGCTCGTTGAAATGCTTGATTCTGATTGGGCAGTCACAACATTTGAAAGGTTTATTAATCCCAAATAACAACCTCTCAAAACTAATAACACACAGTAATCTGGATGCGGTAAATCATTTTGACAGGTTATTTGAATTACATGCTTTTAATAACATATATGACATGATATTTACAAATGATTAAACCAAATTGCCTGTTCGAAACATTTGAACGTCGTTTCTTACCTTAAAACCAAAAGTAAACGGCTTTTCCTCGCAGAAGATCTGCATTCTGTAAAAAAGAGCTAATAAAATATTTCAAATTCACATTTCATGTCCAGTTTTTTCTCATGTGGCAAGTAACCGTGTAATAAGCGCGATAATGTACAAGCAGCTGGCTGTGAACACAAAATATGCCCCTTCGGTGTGATACAAGACCCTCCGCTTCAGAAGGTTTTTTGGACAAATTAAATGCAAATATATATTTTAATAACATAGGCCTATATGACATTATATTTACAATTGATTAAACCAAATTGCCTGTTCGTGACATTGAACGTTCTTACCTTTAAACAGAAAGTAAACGGCTTTTCCTCGCAGAAGGTCTTTATTCTGCTAAATATTTCAGATTCACATTTCATGTCCAGTTTTTTTCTCAGCAGCCGGCTGTTATCGCAAGCCCTTCCATGTGATATGATCACACTACCGGGGCTTATTTCTGCGATAACATCGGCTGCCTGTACATGATCCCTTACATGAAACCATCACTTATCTTATAAAGCAAATAACTGTCAAATTAAGTAGTTCGTTTTTGGGTTTAAAATGGCTAAAGGCCCGTGAAAACACGCATTCTGCCGCATCCTGTCATGTTTCTCTTGGCCTAGTGGTGGGATCATGACAGAACCCCATGTTTTGTGTGGAGAGAGACAATTTTGTTACTTATGGCTCGCCATACTCTCTCTCCGGTCTCGTCTCTGTTCCCGCCCTCTCGTTTCCTCGTTATTGCTTGTAATGATTTCATGCCCCACAGCTGTTCCCTCTTGATTTGTCCCCTTATTTAATGCCCCTGTGTCTTCTGTCTTGTGCTGGATCATTGTGTTAGTATTTGGAGGTATTGATGTGTCTTTGTAACCCGCCTTGTCCTGAAGTGTATGTAAGTCTAATTAAGTTATTTGTAGTCATGTCTAATGTTATATAGTCTAGTCCAGTTTAGGGTAGTGAGTCTATGTTCCTGTTTATGTTCCTGTTCCTGTTCCTAGCCTAGCTGTTATGTTTTGTTACCCCCTCGTGGGTTTTAGTTTCTCGTTTGTCCTTGTTATTAAAGTCCTTGTAACCCCTTACCCGCTGTCTGCAATTGGGTACTCCTGTTCTCGTGTCTGCCTCCCGTTTCATGACAGGGATAGGAAGGAGGCTGACTACTTGTAGAACAAATTGTTTTCTATAGCCTAACTGAAAAGGAAAGGATTTATTGTGAAGTACACATGCAGAATCAAACCACACTGACTGCTTTAAGCACAATAGAGATTCAGTTTACAAAAATGCAACTGCTCCAAGACAACACACTGTACTTAAAGCAAAATAACTTACATTTTTTGTAGGTTACAGAATGGCAAACATGATTTATATTGAAAATATTGTTGCAGCACTTTTTGAAGTGTTTTTTTTAATTAAAGCCCAGATGTAAATCTAGTTGTCATTACTTTCCTTGTGCTTATACACAACACCACCACAGAGGATCTTTAGCCCTATTATTACCCTGCATGTCCATTTTCTACCGGTTTTGCTGTAAGTGGTAGAGTTTGTAAGAAAACGTCATTATTAACAGTTAAGAGAGAACAAATGTTTATATAGGGGGATGTCTTTGGGAAAGCATTTGGGAATGTACTGACGTTATTGTTCAATTCATAAAAACTAGGGCTGTCAAAAGATTAATGGCGATTAATCGCATCCAGAATAAAAGTTTGTGTTTACATAATATATATCTGTGTGCTGTGCATAATAATTTTGTATTTATTAACACATACACATCCATGCATATATTTAAGAAAAATCTAAAAATTATTGAACATTTATATATAATTTTAATTGTTGGTAAATTTAAATAAATACATATAAATATTTCCTAAATATGTATTCATGTGTATGTGTTTGTATTTATAAAATTAATATATACATAATTAATATGCACAGTACATAGACATATATTATGTAAACACAAACTTTTATTCTGGATGTGATTAATTGCGATTAATCTTTTGACAGCCCTAGTAAAAAGACATGATTTGAAATTGAACACTGTTGCATTCAAAGAGGACTGTTTATATGTGTGCAACTTACTGCATTTAATATAGATACACTTCCACTCAAAAGTTTAGGTTCACTTGACTGATATGTTAGATCTTCAAAACCTGATGTGAAAACGAATGTTTGAACTTTTTTACAAATAACATTTTTAAAATGCATTAATTCCAATATTTACTTTTGGGATACATCATTTTGATGTTTTTTTTACTTTCATTCCAAAATGTAGCAAAAAATGTAAGCAATAGATTTAAAAATAAAGTGACCATAAGCTTCTGAACAGAACAGTATTGTGGAAATGTGTAAATCTATTTGTAGGATTATCCATTTTTTGTTTGTTTTTTAACATCATCATCATCATCTGCATCAGATCACAGTGCTTATTCCAGCATTTCAGTCAGATCAAAAACTTAAAAGAGCAAAGTTCACTTATCTTACTGCAATTATTACTGAGATAAAACGCTATCAGACATGAGCTGACAGCTTCTCCCCAACCTTCAGACCGTTTTATGACACGCGCAGTGAAGGAGGTGGGAATGGGAGGAATAATTCCGTCCTTATCCCAGTCACCGGCACAGCCCAAGCATTCCCAGTGCTTCCTGGGACAAGCTTCAAAAAGAAGACTGTGAGCCCTTCAAACTCTGCTTGCCACTGACACGTTTCCTGTTGTTGACAGCAGAGGCTCTGCTGCGCTGCGTGAAGGGACTCGCATTTTATCAGCTGCAGCGCACACAGACCCACACTTAAAAAGCACCCTTTTTCAGGAAGAGCTCCTATCACTTCTCAGATACACAGACATAGAGGAAACACTGCCATCAAGCCTCCTACTAACACCCTTTTAACAGGATCTGCTCCCCAGATGGACTGACTCCCTCTCTAGAGCTTGACGGATGTGGAAATTGTTGTGTTTGCACCTGATCTGAGCTTCTTTGCAAAGGAGTGTTATGGTTTTGTTCTACATGGGATCGGATAAACACTCATCTACTCTCATGCAGCATGAGGACCCGGTTCGCCAGGACATGCAGTTCTACTACGTGGTGAGTAAGAATAATAGAAAGATGTTTTTGGATTATGTGGATAACATCAACCTCCTTGAAAGTCAGTATGCCAACGTAAACTAGAAATGTAGCAGATGAGAAGTGCATATGATTCATTGCAGGGTAATATAATGTATGATTATGTATTAAACTTTATAAAAACTTAAAGAAAATGAAAAATAGAAATTGTTTAAAGATTATACTAAATGCTTTTTTAAATGAATGTTTTATACAGTCTACGGACAGTTTTTCTATTGTCTTGCTAAGACTCATGTGGGTGCTACACTGTATACTGTATGTGCTGTGTGGTTTAGTGCCATGTGCTTTGGTGGTCTGTTTGTTCCTCCCAGGTGAAAAAACTATGCACTAAAACACTATTTAACTAGACGTTGTATACTTTTATAACTATACTGAAAGCGCTCGATTTTCACATATTAGGTTTGTAATTAATATGCTTAAAATATCGTCTTTAGGACTTCTATTCATGGTACTGCAAAATTGCACAGTTGGATCTTCATGAGTTTATCTTAAAAAGTGCTAATGACTGATTTGTGCATATTACCATTTAACAACTGCATTTAATATTCAAATGAAATTTATTTTAGTGCACTTTTTTCACCTGGGCTAGTATTAAACTCACCCTTTCGCGCTCAGCAGTATTGGGGAATGCTGTAGAACTGTTTGCTGGACTTTGATCCATGTGTAGTTTCTCAGGAGCATTTTAACGGTTTAAACTGGTAATATAATATAGTTTGTTATAAGACGTTTGAACTGAAGATCCATAAAAGCTCATAAACAAAATCTCCCATTACAATAATAAATGACTTTAGAGCAAATTCTTGAGCGAGTGGAGTCATGTAAATGGTAGCGTAGTAGTTTGAGTGCATTTCAGGCTGCCGGTGTGTCATACCTTCACCTAAAATGCAGAAGTTCAGCCCTAGTTCAGCCCTAGTCTCTTTGGATAAATGAAGTGTTATGTGTAGAATCAATTATATATTGCATTTTTGCCTGTTGCGACCACTGGGAAAAACACAAAACCACTGTTTGTGACCTAATAACCCAATACAGTCTATGCACACCTTAGTGAAACCTCAGAATTATTTATCGAGTGACCTGAAGAAATCATTTTGTTGCTCCTTGTGGCTTATTTTAAGTAGAAACTGCTCATGTGTTCCAAAACAGTGTGCAATGGAAAAGTACAAAGCTTTGAAGGAAATTGTATTAATATTGCCCAACTTCTTGGACAGACTGCGATATAATGAAGACCATATGCTGTGCGGATAGGGGTTTGGTGGGCTGGTGGATAGCCCTCTATTTCATTCCTGTCGTCAGCACGATACTGTAGCCTTCAGCATTCATTAGCAGAAATAAATGATGTGAAAAAACGAACAGGACAGGTGCAAACCAAACCAACATTACTGCTGCAGACATCTGGGCTAATTTATGCTGTGCTATTTCACAGAATTTCTCATTATGTACTAACATGATGATATTTTATTTCAAAGAGCACGAGCAGGTCATTACGACGAACAAAGAAGTAAAGGAGACAAACCAGGGACAATAACGTTCACATAATTAAGAGTCTTTGAATATTGATTAGTCGTTCTCCTTCAGCGCCGCACATTCCTGCAGCATTAGTCACCGTAAACAGATCTATGTCGACTGCATGATAAATGAGTGCCACAGATGGGTTGGAAATATGGTTTGCCTCTGATCTCTCCACATAATGCCGTATACATGTCTCACAGCATAATTAAAAGAGGTGTAAAGAAATGCGGAAGAATAAATAAAAAATATTTCTTGGATTTGAGACCTTATGGAAAACTTTGCATTTGTGTGTTAGAAAGTCAGGGGCCAGACAGACGAGGATGAGATTGTCTCTATGTGTATTTGGACCACTAAAAACGTGATAGAAACTCACAGTTTCTTAACTGAATAACAATCTGAAAATGAAAATTATTTATTAGGAAATTAACTTGCATCAACCTGTGGCTGTGGTTATTTGCACCAGATTCTCAAAAGGTATGCAAATCAGGCAACTGTGTAAACACTCACACATAACTGCCATGTATGCGATTTGCATGTTGGTCTTTTAAAAAAGGTTTTCTGCCTGCTTTCTGCCCTAGTAAATAGACCACAAATAGTAATTTTGTGTAAGGCACATTTAGCTTGTTTAAACTGGAGTGCAGGTGGTTTGCAGCGTTTAAAAGTTTCATAACTTTTAAAGTGAATTCGGCCCATATTCAGTCATACACAGTGTAGGAGAGATCCATTATTCAATCAGGGATGATATTGAACGCATTTTGTGTTTTGTCTCAGCCAATCTTCAAAGTCATGCGACATCAAAGCTTATCACCAGTTTCCTCCAATGATGTAACACATGACCCAAACATTTCTATTTGAAAGGTTTTTATCATAAGATGGATGAACAATGACAGACAAAGGAGGTTTGACATTCCCAGAACTTCCCTTTTTCACTCCCCTCTTCCTTTTAGACTTCAGAGTCGAACCCACTGAATGCTCATCTATGCCTATCTATGTATACTGTAGATGATGAAGGACCTTACTAAACTGTGATTTTAATTGGAAATAATATTGTTTTATTTTAAAGATTTGTGTGTTTCTCCCACGTGGAAATAAGGCCGTTCTGTGGAATGCTAATAAGCGGTCTTGACTTCTTTTGAGAACTAGCTTAAATCTTCTCCGTGCTTTGGAATTACAAGCTTAAGACCTGTCATCACGCACGAGTCAAAAGTTGTCGGAGACCATGTCTGCTCTCGAGAATTTGCCATTTAGACCATACTCAGACTTGAAGTTTTTGACGACAAAGACCAACAAAGAAGGGTTTGCTACAAAGTGTTTAGTAATAATTTCATGTGATCTTTCAAATAAAACTCTACCCGAATGTAAATTGAAGGGCTAAGATTGAGTTTACAGGGAGGGCAGAGGTAGCCAGCGACGGATGGCAAATCATACTGGAAGGTCAGACAAAGAGTCAGTTGAGATATATATTTATCTATTAGTGTTACATCACTAGAACCTGATAAAGAAAGCTAGATATGTGTAAATGGATTGACCAATCAATAAAAAGCACAGAGTGCCGACTTTATGGTGTTTGGTGCCGTCAGCAATAATGTCAAAATGTCTAGCATGACAATGACCCAAATGTGCTGCCTATATGGTAAGATTGATTGTCAATGCTACTGTGTTTGAAAGTTACTCTTAATTCTCATTTTCTTGACATGATGGTTAAAATGGCTTGTTATTAAGCAGGTGAACCCATATATCACCTCAACTTCATACGGTCTGACACAACGACACTATACTGTAGTCCCATTACAGTACTCATGGGTGTTATTCATTGTGAATGTCAATCAATGGTGGTTGATGGTGGTTTCTCCAGCATAATGGAGCGGAACAGTGGAGAACTGGGCTGATGGGTGGAGAATGTCCTGTTTAGAGAAGCATGGCATTTCCTTTGTGTGACCTCTAGGGATGTTTAGGAGAACAAATTGATGGTACAATAAAACAGAAAAAGGATAAAAGGATTGAATGGATGAAAAGAAATGAGATTAGTTCAAACCCATGTTATGCAATCTGTCCTTTTGACAGATAAAATTTAATCACACTCATCTGCGCAGACTGGCCCACACATGCATAGAATTTATTTTTTACAATCCAAAGTGATTTACTTTTTTCATTGTCTATGTTAACCACCTATCATTTTTAGTGCATATGTTCCTGGGACTCAAACCTTATGACCTTGGCAGAGATGGCACCAAACATACACGTTGATTCATTAGAACCATGTGGCGTATTAAACATTGTGGGGTGGTTTCCCGGACAGGGCTTAAAGGAGTAGTTCACCTTCAAAATGAAAATTCTGTCGTCATTTACATGCCCTCATGTCATTTCAAACCTGTGTGACTTTCTTTCTTCTGCAGAACACAAAATAGGATATTTAAAAAAATGTTGGTAACAGAACAGCACAGCCGCCCTTTCACTTCTATTGCATGGACACAAAACCAATGCAAGTGAATGGTGGGCTGTCAATGACAGTCATACGGGTTAGAAATGACAAGAGGGTGAGTAAATGATGACAGACTTTTCATTTTGAAGGTGAACTACTCCTTAAAGCCTAGTCCTTGACCAATTTAAATGTAAGTTATCTTGATCGGAAACAACATGCATTAACATATCTTATAATACATCAGTGCGATTGTTTTGTCTCAAGATGCACACGTTTATTTGTAAAGTATGTTTAAAAAATGTTTAATAAGGCATAGTCCTGGTTTAAATGAATCCCTGTCTAGGAAAGCACCCGTGCCTTTGCTATGCCTTGAATTTGGTCTGTTAGGCTGAGACATATTTATGGATGATTTAAGGATGAATAAATATTGTAGCTGTCTGTTACTATACTTTTATTATTAAGGTAGTTTTAGTCATTGATTGCGGTTTGCAAAGACAAATCATGGTTAATAAGTTTGCTTTAGTAGTTTTAGTAAGTCGAAAACGTGCATTTATTGTGTGTGGAATGTCAGTGTGGATACAATATTTATTGTTTCTTTGTTTGTTGATTTTTCAGTTAGCTTTGTTTTCTTCTCAGTGTCTGTAGACACCCAAACAAGGAGAGCGTTACCCCAGATTTCCTATATTTATATTTGTAACAAGCTTGTTGATGATGGTCGGGCATCGGTCCGTACCATTAATAAGAGGTCCTCCATAAATAATAATCCATAATATTTACAGTTTTTTCATCTGCAGCTTCAGATTGCTAGAGAGCACAAACACAGTGCCAGCAGTAATACGAGCTCTATAAACATGAATCATTGCCTTTCTATCTGTGTGCTCCAGTGTGAGCATTAGTCTTTGTTACCTTTTGTCCCACAGCATGTCTGAACAGAGCTGTGACGTTGTAGAGGTGAGCAATATTGGATTGATTGAATATTGGATATTGATTGGCATGATTCATCTCAGATAAATTTAAAAAAATGTATCTATGGCACTGGATTCATACTTGAACTTGCAACATTCAACATCAACTCATTTCAACAGATAATGCTAACCAGGATGGCCTTAGCTAAAAAAAAACATTTATATGTTTATTTTTATACCGTTTTTATAATTCTATGCTATTTTGATCATTTATGTGTTTTTTGGACATCTCAACTACAGCCTGTAGTGGGCAGTGCAGTCTATACTGTAGTATGGCCTGCACTATGCCATTATTACCATCATCAGCTGAGATTGAAGTGATATCCAAGATTGACTCATAAACAGGGTGTAAAATTAAGTTTGATTTTCCGTACACATCATGACAGTATAAATTTAGCAGAACTGAGTCACTCTTCATGACTTATCTGAACTTCCTCTCAAACCTGCACGCACTGGATTTTCCTCCTGTCCACTTTTGGGACAGATGTGTCCTTAGTTCCTGTTGCTTTTCATCCTGCATCAGGGTCATATGATCCTGTATATTCACCTAACACCACTATGTTATGGCGAAAACAGGACGGGCAACCTTGA
Organism: Triplophysa siluroides; assembly: GCA_006030095.1. Classification (NCBI taxonomy): domain Eukaryota; kingdom Metazoa; phylum Chordata; class Actinopteri; order Cypriniformes; family Nemacheilidae; genus Triplophysa; species Triplophysa siluroides. The sequence goes on from VCII01000702.1 coordinate 1,568,941, forward strand.
TGTCAGGGTCAGAGGTCAAACACATGAAACTGAGTCGCACTTTTTCTCTATGGCCGGAGATCAAGATTCTCACGTATATGGAAAAACGGCGGGACAGAACTTTAATTTTCCAGCTTGGAAAAATATTAAATCGTTTTTCATGGCGTTCAACAAATGTTTCTGCCGCTGATTTATTAGAATTTATATATAAACACAAATCAAAATGAAATGTTGCTGTTTTTTTTAACTAATGCACGTCACTAAGGACGGATGTTTTATATATCTTACACAGTCCTCCTTAATATCAGTCAGAATAGTTTTTTAGCACCCTTCTACGTGATGAAGGAGCTCCTTGGCAGCTCGTGTGTTTGTGAACAGTATGATTGTGGATGGACGGTATAAGTGATGAAGACATCTGGACTGCGTTTTCATCATTGGAGACGGAAAAATCCCCAGAGAGTTCAAGCACATCCAAGCCCTGCAGATAGTAAATTAATGGCAAATCCATGACATACCGCACACAGCCTCACGGCACATTCCAAACACATTATACTGCACTGCACATTTATCAGCTCTCCTATAGGTGGTGCTATATGTATAGTCTACATAGGTTTCTCTATATTCTGTGCCTATGTACCGTGCAAGGACAGAATTGAGAAAAGAGGATATGTGAGCACTGAATGTAGGGTTATCTCTAGAAAGGTGTTTGGGTATTGTGTGTACTGTGTAAATGTTTATACTGTAGGTTTTGTGTGTCGGCTGCTATATGCAGTAGAGTAGACCTTCTCAACAGATAGCTGGACAGAAAAACTCGAATGGGACCATTTCCAGAGCTATCAGGTATCAGCCAAACTAATTTTTCACAAAATAGCATGTGCACACATATGTAAACACGCACATTAACCATCATATACATCTGAGACCACAACATACATACATTTATATATATATATACAGATAAAAAAAATATGGTGTTGGTATTATTGAGTGAAAAATTGGTAAGCTTATCCTCTTGCTTTTATGACAGCATTTACTCGAGCTATATCCTTAGGTTGATCCAGAAACAAATTCTTCCAAAATATCTTTCTCTGTGTTCATCAAAACAAAGAAATGTATACAAAAGGGCTATATAAATAAAATTGAATTAAATACAGATTTGAAACAACTTGAGGTGAGTAAATGACAGAATTCTATATAATTACAAATATTTGGGTGAACTTTTCCTTTAAGATTGTCCCAAGAGCATCTTAGTCCGTGAAAGTAAATATCTTCTGAAGAAAAATGTTCATCATGAATGAGTTAACCTAAGATATTTCTGAATCGTACTGGTCATTTTCATGTGTACATTGAAGAAATTCCAGATTTTCTGATCTGAGATCTGGACTCAGACTTTCAGAACCCACTGTATGAAAAAAGGTTTGAACAAACAGAATCCAAAAACACTCACACAAATAAATAAATGCTATTTTACCTTAAGGTCAAGAAAATGAGGAATATGTGTAACAGATAAAATGTTGTTATGTGAGGTCACCAGATAGTTGAAGAGTTAAAAGGTTAAACATTTTGGTTTTACACCCATTACAAGTTACTTTGTAAATGTGTTTTAGTTCCTAACCTCATCACATCATCTGCTAGGAACCCTTATTTCTCTCTATTATTTTCCATCCCCTCCCTATTTTGCCTTCTCCTCACTCTCTTTGTCTTCTTTCATTCAATATTTATATGTTCTTTACCACTCTGTTTCTATAAAGGCTACTTCAATAAATAAATAAATAAATAAAAAATATATATATCTATGATAAAAAATACACTTAACTAAAACATTTAAAAATGTTTTTTACAACAACAGAATGTTAGTTCTTCTGCATATATTTTTTTTTTTATAATTGCATCTGTGACTCCTGAGATAGGCTCCCCGTGTAGTTTAAAATGTGGATGGATTGCATCTGTGTGTAATAAGTAGTTTAAGTAAACAATGGCTGCGTAAATATGCACTGTGATTTAAGTCACAGGTAGAAAGAGCGGAAACCCTGCGGTGAGAGACATAGGAATCTTCTAAGTTTTAGTCTCCTCCCGTTCTGCTTTACGTCACTCTGTGAGTGTTTATGTGAAGTTTGCTGTTGGCAGCCCTGATTTACATGAGTACACGGCAGATGGAGAGAACAGACCTCCTTCTTTATCCTCCTCTGCTTGTGTCTGTCTGTCTGTCTGACGCTTGCTTCGGATTGGCTGTGTCTGTTGTGCAGTGTGAAGTGTCTGAGGAGATTGCCCACATTTACAGACTGTGCGACATCCCAGCCTGCAGGTAGAGTGAAGGGTGTGTGTGTGTGTCTGTATGCGAACGTGCTGATTTAACTGCTGTCTTAAATATTTCATGATGACAAACTTTTTTGAGCCTGTGATATTTTACAGACCACTTGAGACCATTGATGTTGTGTGTAATATATTAAATTATAGGTAAACAGGATGTTAAAGTATATGCTTGTGGATTATCTCTACTCATAGTGTTTGTCTGTCATGTCCCTTTACACCAGAGTACAGAAATACAGTGTTATGTTTTGTGAATGAGGTGTTTTGGGTGATCAACAGGTTTTAATGCTTAAAGATCGACTATGGCATGCTGTTATTTGTAAAGATGTAAGACGTGTAGAGGCAAACGATTAGAAAGGATCATTGTGTGTATCTGCTTAAATTTATATTATATTAAATAAATATTATATTATGTAATGGCTACTGAAGAAGTGATTTGTTAGAAATGTATTTCCTGTTTTTTGCATATTTATGGATCAAATTTGTTGATTGATTGCATATATATCTTTATAAAGAGGACAAAGATTCTGCAAAGTTTCTATTTCACTACTACAAAAGTCTCTTTCTTGAAGTGTTTAACAATTTTTCCTGTCAGTTTAGATTTTCCTGTTGTTTTGTCTTATGATTCAAAGCAGCGCTCAAATTATTTGGGATTCAGTTCTCTTAAAGTTGATTCTCCCGATGGGAACACTGATTAGGCCACCAGACCACATTACACTTGAAATGCTGATTTTCCTTTCTTTCCATTTCAAGAGTATTACTGACTTCCTCTAGAGACAAATCATGATACTAAAAAACAAATATATGTGTAATGAAAAAATGATGTTAATGTGCAGTAAACAAATCTGATGAATGAGAAGTGATCTCTTCTAACTCTGCTACTGTTTTTAAACTTGTCTAAGGTTTGTTAAGTTGTTTTTAAAAGGATGATGTGGTGATCTGTTTGTATTATCTAGTAGTCATTTTATAAAGTAGAATAGAGTTGTTTCATTTTGTTGAATTCCCTTCATACAGTAGATCTGCTGTAGAGTGTTTCTTTCTAACTTTACATTTTATGATCACATACATATTTATGCATCTGCAAGTTCACATGCATGCAAACACATTCAAACAAGTCATTGATGTAAATGTTTGCCAGCTGTAGCTGAAACTGGATAAACAAGAGAAAAGTATCCCATCATCCTCAACAGACTCACCATGCTTTAAATCCACAAGAAGTCTGATGGTCTTTGCTAAGAATGTTACTGGCTGAACTGTTATACAAACACTTGGGAATTGTTTTAAAGTGGCGTCTGGGAACTATCAGCATGTTTCTAAACAGAAGTATTTTTGATCAAACTTCTCATGAAGCACTATGAGCCAGGTTTTAAAGATCAGGAGACAGAGAAAAGACAAATATGGTCTGGGATTTAGAAGCATAGAAAGTGAAATCAGACAAGGAACATTTGAAAAATTAGCTCTTGTTTGTTTTAGAGGGTACTGAAGCAACTCTCTTCAAAGTGAAGTGAGGCAGCAAAACAGTTTCACTAAAACGTTTTCCGTTCTAGTTCTTAAGAGCGTGTAGTCTTACAGCTTTATTTATGGTGACCTGATATTTTGGTCTGGGTCTTGTCATGCACTTGAATCTGTTGTTGCCTCGGTTGTGTGTGGAATCCGTGGGCGGACAGGCCATCTTACGTTCCGGTTTCCCGGTGGGCCGCTTATCGTTTGGGGGCTGAACGAAGGCTTTGGCTGCTCAGACGGACGTATTATAAATGCAAATGCACTCAACGCGAATGCAAAGGACACGTATGCAATGTAACCCCGTCGACAAACCCGACCATGCGAACCCTTGACCTAGGTGTTGCTACCACCATGCTCTAACCACTGAGCTACAGGATAGATCCAAATAGAGATATAGATATAAAATAGATATTAATCTGTTTAATTTTTTTTCATGTACTGAATAGCAGCCGACTGGGAAAAGTTATGATATACGTATAGTATATAGTACAGTGCAAGCACATTAGATGCTTCACCAAAATATTTTAAAATGTTTTTAGTTTAGTTTACAAAATTGTACACAACAGCAGTATTTTCAAAAAAAATTTTCAGAATGTGCCTTGTTCTACTTTGCGATATAAGCTTTTAGGTAATATCTTTTTTGCCCTTAGAAATAGCATCAGTGAGGATTTAAAGGCTTATAGTCTGCCTGAAATGTTTCTTCTTAACTGATGCACATTCATCTTGAGGATCTTTAGTCTGCACTTCATTTGGTCTAAGTGCATTTTTGACCCTGTGGTTAGATATGTTAAACCAATATTGTTTTGGAATGTTGAATTTTTATATATTGTGGTACGGACATCATGAAAGATTTGTTTCATTTATACCGTTTAGTACCTTGAACTTCAGTGTTTTTCACAAAAGCATTTGTTTTCACTAAAGGAAAACTGAATGAACGTCAATATGCGGCTGATGAAAGATGATGGTGTAGATTTCAGTGGGTTTGAAGCGTGTCGTAGCACCACACATGTTTGTGTTTTGCTGTTATTTTTTCCCTTTTTCCTTTTACCTCCATTTTTTGTGTTATACGAGAGATGAAAAGAGTATTTGAGACAGAAACAGAGACGGAGGGAGGGAGATATTGTGGCTTGCTTTACCTGTTATTTTATCACTCTATAATGATGTGTACAGTTTGCATTATTATGAATTTATAATAAAAACTAAACACTTAGAAGGCAGACCATTGTGTGAATTGTGTAACTGCATTGAGAAAATTGGATATTTCTGTATGACATGGAGATAATGGTATCAAAACTAATACTATAATCTCATTCGTTGACCTTTCAACCCTAATGCTGTCAGAATAAACAGGACACAACCTACGACCTCTGAACTTGATCCTTTTCGCAACACTGCTTGGCATTCGGTGTGGCCATAACCTTGGGGGAAAGTGACCCCCCCACATGAACAAAGACACCACACCAAAATGACCAGTGAAAGAGTGTTTTTTATAACTAAATCGTCATGCTGGTTGGTTGATGTTGGGATTCTTTACTATCTGTATCCGGTTTTGGTGGTCTGGCAGAATTAATAAATGTGCGTCCTTTCAATTCTAGAAAAAATTAAATAACTTATATATCTTATATGTCTTATATGTCTACTACCTCATATTTGGGCAGAACTTTAACCAAATTCACATTACTTCCTATAAGACAGGATGGGCATTTGAAATCTCACCACTCATTTGTTTCTGCATCAACATTATGTGACATTTATTTTACTCATAATAAAACGTCTTCTGCGTATACACAGGCTAAGATATGTTCTGCTGGTGTTCCTTCACATCAAGTTGCAAACTGTTTGCACATGTAATCTTATAACTTCTAAGCCATAGCTATACCATAATTTCAGCAAAAGGGTCTCAAAGGCTGTTTGTGTGACAGTTACTGTACTTTACCTGTTGTTTTCACAGGATCACGCAATTGCAACATCAGCAATTGTTTTCTGTTTCAGTCCTTTTCTTTGTTGTCATCGCATCAGATGAACTGTACAACACATGTGACGGGATGTATGCTGTCAAGGGAATTGCGCTGGGTCATAACATGTCCACCAGCTATTGTATGTTTACCCCATACAGGATCACTGCCAAGTCTAAAAGTAGCTGCCCTTGAATCCAATTAAACAGAGAAGGCTTAAATATTATGCTTTTCTATTAGAGGATGTTTTTCAGTGTTTAGATCCTTCAGGCTTTTTGTGTTTTTGGTTGACCCAGACAGGGCCTTTTTAGTGAAGATTTATCCAGACATGATAATAACGTAACAACAGACTTTATGTGGAATGTATTCCATGTCTATTTACTCCTAAAAGTAGACTAAATCTTAAGCACATAGATGCATTTTGAAATCATTTATTCTAAGAACATGGACAAAAAATAATTTATTCTGTACTACACAGATTGTATCCAATCAGACAAATCCATCACAAATCGTGATTCATTGCTATGATGAAACTACACCCTATTGGCTAATAAAAAAAAGGTCCCTTCAACGTGCCGCCCAAACTTCCTGTTTCAACAGCAAATACGTAAACACAAGAAACCTGCTCGTAAAATTTCCTGCACTCTCTGTATGAGTTGATGGCAGCTTTTTAAGAGGTCAAAGCAATCTAACCGCAGTATATCATTTTCACGAGGGTCCTTCCTAGAAATACCTGGCTGCATCCAACGCTGATCAGACATAAATCAGCATCACTTTACAATTACAAACAGGTGATTTAGAGATGGGTGCAAGCAAACTCAAGATAGTAGACTGTGGCAGAAAACAATGGTTTCCTGTGCTCTTTAATTTCCTGTGCACGGTTTCAGTTCCGCTTTTTCAGTTTGTTTGTCTGTTTCTCAGGGTGAACATACGTGGACCACCATGCTGGGACAGAGCTTGAGGCTGCAGCCGGTTCCCATCCAAAGTCTGTCAGAGCTGGAGAGAGCACGACTGCAGGAGGTGGCCCTTTACCACTTGGAAAAAAGACACCTGGATTTTAAGATCAGCATTCCCAAAGGTACATTTGCAAGAATATAGAAATAGCTGTTTTGTGATGATGATGTGTAAGTTTCGATATGATTGTTTTAGATTGTTCTACACTTATCAGATGCTGTAAAGAAAATAGAATATATACACAGAAATATAACATCACAGTGAATTTACGGGTATTTCAGATTCTCAGATGAGGGGGTTAAGTAGAAATAGAGCTAGAAAGATTTTTTTGCATTATATTGCATTATTATGCTTCAGATCTGTTAAAGTGATAGTTCACCCAAAAATAAAAATTCTGTCAGCATTTACTTACCCTTTTGTCATTTCAAGCCTTTATGACCTTCTTTCTTCCGCAGGACACAAAAGAAGATTTTTTGGAAGAATGTTGTTAACTGGTCCCCATTGACTTGCATTGGTTTTGTGTCCATCCAATAGAGGTGAATGGGGGCTGGTGCTGTTCAGTTAACAACTTTCTTCAAAATATCTTCTTTTGTGTTCTGCGGAAGGAAGGAAGTCATAAAGGTTTGGATGACAAGAGGGTGAGTAAAGTATGACATACTTTTCACTTTTGGGTGAAATGTCCCATTAAGCATCATGTAATTTAATGTTACTTAATGTTACTAATGAAAATAATAAAAAATGTGTTACCATGAAAGCAAAATGTTGAATGCTCCTTCATTTGTTGCTTGAGATAAAAGTGTATGTTCACAATAATATATAAATGTCGCATTGTCATCTTTCATCTTTGATCTGAGTTTGTGTTCTGTTTCTTAACTCCTCTATGCAATTCTGTGTGTTGGTGCTATGAATAATCATGTGATTGTCCCATTATATCCCACCATGGAAAATCACTTCCCCCTTTCTTTGTTACTGTATGTGGGAAGTGTAATTCCCAGCACGTACCAAAGCACCACATGGTCAAATCACGGAAGGTCATCCTCTGTTCTTTAACGTGGAGTTTGTAACTGGCCATCTGTGAGAAGACCACAGCCAGCTGACCCATGGGGAAGCAGCCACCGGACTTTTATGGGAATATTTACGGAAAATTTTCCTCCCAGAGGAGAAATCTGTCAGATTCTGCATGGTGGTTCATTTGGCCGCCTCTTTCAGAACTGTCATCGGTGTGTTGCAGCAAATTTTTGGGAAGATGAATGTTCTACGGAGAGTATAAATTAGGCTGTAAAATAACAGAGTTTAGAAAGCATGATGATTGATGATCTCTAAATTTGCGATTTATATTTTTCACGTTTCTTGTTGGTTAATCCAGGTTTATTTTGTGGTTTCATCTCAGTCTAATACTTTATAAAAGTGGCTCTCCAACTTTGATAGCCGTTCCCGTACTCGCTTTAATCTCTGTGTTGCACCAAAGGGATTATTTAACCTAAATCAGGGAATTTTTTTGCATGTTTATTCTCATCATCATCTCTCTCTCGTCATGTCTCTGATGGGATCTGATAGGGGATTAGCCCATGATGTCTTGGCGTGTGGGGATTGAAGGGGTTAGTTGCTATAGAAACAAACTCTCATTTCCTGCAGTCATGGGAACATGACCCCACCTAAAGCCCCTCTGCATGTGCACTCCTTCTCTCTCTTTCTCTCTGAACATCAACACAATATCTCTCACATCTGCACATTCCCTAAGATGTTTAATTAAGAGCTCTTTATAAATGAATCCCTGATCCAAATGTACACAATAGTTTTTAACAAAGTTACAGCTTTACACTGTGTGTAACGTGTACGGAAACTTCTAAAAAATAAATCATGTGACCTTCAAAACATCAGCTTTAAAACATAATTTAATATAATTTAAAAACATTTAATAAAATGTTTAATCGTAGTGTTATTTGTTATGTTTTACATGTATTTATCCTATTTCATTCTTACTGTTCATTATATTTTCTTGTTTTATTAATTCGTTCAAATTTATTTTCAGCTTTTCAAATTTGGAATAACTGTTCTTTCTCAGGCAAAAATAGAGATAATGGTGGTTATTTTTCTGTCAGGAAGTATTTTTGCTTCTTTCATTTTATCTTAAGCACAGCCTCCACATTACAACAGTTTTATTTAGCGTAGCATGCTTGCTTTGGCAGCTCTGTGTCCATACTTGGGGCTTAAGATTTTACTTTATTAAGAAAAGTTCAGAAGACATCAGATTATAAAAAAATTTTTTATAAAAGACTTGCGGATCGGTTTTTGTTGACATGATTTATTTACTTCTTTATTCACTTTACTAGATTTTTATATAATAAATACATTTTATCTTGTTCTTTTTTATATTATAAATAATGGTTTCATTAATCTATTGGCCTGTTCATAAACCAACTACTATCTTTATTCTGCAGAGACTCGTAAGCGAAGGAAATCACTGCGGAGAAAATTTGACTCATTCTCAAAAGAAAAGAAAGACCGAGGTAAGACATCCACGTCATTTAATTCAATGCTCCTTTGCCACATTAACAGATGTGTAAAACCTCAAAGTACAAATAGCAATCGTTTACTTTAAACATAGTTAGGTCTCACAAAACCTTGCTTTGTACCATGTACTTTAAGCAACCCCTGTTTGTCAGACAGCATTCCTGAGTACAGTCCTGTAATCTTTGCGTGATAAACAACCCATAAGACACAAATACCTCATCATAGTGCCACCTTTTAGTTTCATTTAAGCCACCAATGATGGTCAAACTGTATTGCAAACTTGAGCCAGATGTCAACATAAGTTTTGTTTAAGTTAATCTCTTTCTCTGTTGAGACAGTGAAGGCAGAACATAGACCGATAAATGGATGTTCTCTTTGTGTATTCTCTGACCCTGGTGTGTCACAGTTTCAGCAAATCTCCCATTGGCCTATAAGACACACGAGACTTTAAGACTTTAAGACGCGGAATGCTGTACATCCACTGTAGTTACTTCCAACAATCTGTGCATCCTTGCGAATACACGTGATCGCGGATTTGTATTGTAACTTAGTATTTAAGTTACAATATACAAATAACAGGATTAGCGAATCATACAAGTCTGAAAACTCAGAAAACTGTTAAGCATTCCTAAAGATTCCTAAAGATTTTTTACATTTACTTTTTGCCTCTCTACTAGATCACCAAGTGTAGTCAAATCACATTTGTTTAACATAAAATGTAAAATAAAATGAAATATAAATACTTATTTCAGCTTAAGAATTGTCAAAAGCATGCCTTGAATTGCTTGTTTCACATTTTCTGTTTTTAATTCATCATGCTGGTTTAGTAATAATAAATAACCATTACAAACATTACAAGCTCACTAGGGCTGATTAGGGATCAGTGTTTACCTTTGCTTTAAGTGCCGTTAATATGTAGCTCGAACTGATCTCAGACCAAGCGTTAAAGGAGCCAAAACACCAGCAATTTGTGGGTCAGACGGCTTTGCTTGGCCATGTTCCATGTCGTTCCGCCGGCCACCTGCAGCCGCGGTCTGGCACTTGTATCCAGCATGTGCGCCAGGTTCATGTTCCACAGCGACATGACTGAAGGTCAGGGTGGAATGCAGAAATAGAAGGGTGGATGTTAAGGGAAGGAATGTATTTAAAGCAGACCCTATCCCCCTATCCATCCAGCTTATCGGTAAGCTTGCGTCTAGTGGACCAGACTAACCTGACCTGCCACCAGACCTTTAAGCCTAGAGGTCGAGATAGAAGAAAGGAAGGGGGAGAAGTTAAGACCGCTTTTGCAGCGCTGGCATGCTGTTGTATAATTCTTCCAGCCAAAACAGATCGCAACTTATGTTGCTATTAAAAAGTGCGGGCATAACTTATAAATCTATATATAAAACCTTACCTTGGATGGGTTCAGTTTAATTACAGGTAAGCTGCTTAAGAAGAATATCTTAAATAAAGCTTACTTTGAGATCGTGGATTTATGATCAAGTAGAATAGGCTTTTATAAGGGGCTAATAGGTATTGTAATTAAAGTGTTAGCAACCCTGTGAGAGGCTTACCTATGCGCAAAAGAGACCAACTTGAAGTTGTTTTTATTGTAACTGGTTAAATCTATCGTCTGTACTGCCTTTTGAAATAGTTTGAAATAGTATGTTCACACAAGATTAGTAACCAGACATGTAAAGATGTCTTTCTCTTCAGAAAACCTGGACATGGAGGAGCCTTGAAGTCTGCAGACTGTATAATACATTGAAGATTTGTAAAGTGTAAACAGTGTGTCTTAAAAAAGTCCATACTGTAGATCTCAAATGTACAGGACTTAATTACACAAAGAATTAGGCCATAATCCAGAATTATCTATGATTTACACTACATTTCCACAGTTTTTGTGGAAGTTTTTTTTAACTTCCAGAAACTTCCTGCACAACCCCACATCTTTATATTCAATGCTGAAGAACCACACAGTAATAGTCTATTGCCTTTACTCAGTTTTTTAACCAAGAGAGTAAAGTAAACCGCAAGACGCAGCATGATCAATTATTTTTCTTCCATATCAAGTTATTTTGGCTTTGATCTCATGCAGTATGTAAGCGGGTACACAAAAGTAGCGCTATTTAAACATCTGGGTAAAACAATTGTCTGTATAAACTAGATAGTGTTTGGGGAAGACATGTGCAGAGTCATTGTTTTCAAAAACTGGTTTGACTGATAAGATACGCTCCCTTCCTAAAATGTCATAACATATCTGTCTTTGCTGTACTTTTACATACTTTATAAAACACTGACCGTAATGCATTGTTTAGTTCATCAATTCTATCCATGTAACTGAGTTTAATTAAAAAGTCCTAAGATCAGCTGAAACGGCCAGTTGTTGTGCTAACTGTTATTTCAAACACTTCTGCAGAAGTTGCACCCCAGGCATTTGGCATCCCTCTTGCTCAAGTTATCGCCAATGACCGGGCACACAAGCAGCGTCAGGACGCACTGAAAGAGAGTCGCCGGGACTGTCTGGACCTAGAGGCCAGTGTACTACACTTCCGTGCTGAGAAATGGCAGCACAAATGGAAACCGGTCGTTGCGCAGTACAGCCTTATCACCTGGTGCTACTTCATCGCCAGCACTGGAGGTTCACAGCAAACCCCTGTCATCAGCGTTCATGGACAATACATCACGGACGCACAGACGGGTACGATGAGAATGTAGGACTATTTAGATCAAACACTCATATGATGGTAACTTATATTTATGATGGAAAATATATGTATTGAACGAGTGCAGATTTATTTTCTGTCTTGCCCAATTTTTTGTTTAAACCGGAAGTTTGGATGGGACATATCAAAACTTTAAGTTTAAAATTGTATTCATGTTGGGCCTGGAGGGGAGCAGTCCTACCAAAAAAAGTGGTGTACTATGCTATATTACCGCTGACCCCAAAATGACCAAAAAAAAGACAGAAGTCAGTGTGTTTGTTTTTCTAGTAACATGACAATTATTACAGTTAAATATGCCATTTATTAATAATTATGCATAGTCCTTCACTTATGCTTTAATTCTGAGGTTATAGCACTGGAAAAAATAAGTAGTTGGAAAAAATTGATAAAGAACAGGTCTACACCAGTACTAACCACAATACAATATTTTTACAAAGCATATCTTTTTAACACATCACATACACAAAATTACATAAAAACATGCCGGATTTTACTTGGTACAGATACAGATGTGGCCTAACTACCAACACTTCCATCTCTGTGGATATACTTGATAAAAATACACGCAACGAGATGTTTAAAACAACTGTAAAGAGCATGAGGATACAGAGATGATTCTGACTTGTGAGCTTTTAAACAGTAGGGCTATGAAAGCGCTTTCCTTCATTTAGCCTAAGTATTAAGTCCGCAACACACGGACAGGTGGAGAGTTTGCCCAGAACAGTTTCATTCCGCCAACCTGAAATATTGCCGACGACAGTGGTCCTGACAGAAATAATAAAAATAAAAAATGGAAATCAAACATACAAGTAAAGCATTCTTAAAATAAAGCTTCAGTTTTGCTAACACTCTACAACAATGCAACATGAATATATCATTTTCTATACGTCTTTAATAATATATTTGAATAAACATAGTCATTAAAATATAGTACATTCTATTAAATATGTTAGGTTATATCAATTTTCCAAAGTTGGACATCTCTTTTGGCTACAACTGTATGATGATTCAATTCTGTTCCGTTGCTTTGAGAGATTATGTGTTGCTGACATCTTATCTGAGAGCAAATGAGCGGAGAAGAAACACAAATATAAATCAGGGCCAATAAAAACTATCGCTACCCTGGCATCACTTCATTCAAACAGCTCCCCACCATCAAGCGCTGATATGGAACACCTGACAGATAAACATTAAACAGATTAAATTCCTGCTGAAGACTTTTAACTCAATTTTAAGCAATTTGTTTATGAAAAATAAGAAAATCTTGTCTTTTTTAATCATTTGAACTGTCACAAAAGCATAACATGTCAACTACAAAAAGACTTTTGGCCACATGTACTTATCTCGACAGCCAGAACGCAGAATCAAGTTAAAACTGAGTGCAATCTAAAATTCATAAGTCTAAATTCTGATGCAAAAACAATTTGATATGGTTGATTTAAAAGAAAACAGATAATGCCCCAAGCACTGTACACTCTAAAAAAATCCATAACAATAGTGCACAATATACTGTATTAATATGAAGGAATTTTCCGTATTAATTTTTACAGTTGTTTAACCTGTATTTTACATTTTGCACTTCATTACATTACATTTTAGCATTAACGGAATGTAATGGTAATTTTCTGCTAGTAATTTATCTGTTTCTTACAGGACTTTTTTACAGTGTAGTGCTCATCATCAAAATGGTTAAAATGTTATTACTGAGGCTCTGGATGGCAGCAGTCAGTGTGGTTCAGGTTATTTGTGCCGCTATGGGCAAACTCAATACCTCACTCAGTAGGGTCAGTGACAATATCTCTACGGGTGGCTTACAGATCAGCAGGGGGGAATGAGATCTATGTCTGTTTCTTTGCCAAATCAAACTCTCCATTTTCTCCACCCAAACATGGGGAGAGGAAGGAAAGGGAACGGGTTACTGGCCTGTTCAGTCATTGCTGTGCTGATCGATGTGGTGTTTGAAAAGCTTGTAAGAAAATGCGTTTACATTTCTTCTGCGTACATCACAAAAGTATTATTCAATTTCAAACACTGCGGTCTAATACTTTTTGTCATTGTGCTCTTTTAACTACTGACCAATGAGAAACTTTATAATGCCTTGTAAATGAAACAGGCTGTTTCAGTTCATGTTGACACTTTGACCTTATGTACGTCACACACACTTTAATCTTTATTCCTTTTGTGTATCTTTCCATCGTTACCTTTTTTCCCTCCTTCCCCACCTCCTGCTGTCTCTGTGTAGGGAGGATTGTCTGTAGACTCCATCTCTGATCTGGTTGAGAGTCAGTCCAGACTACTAGAAGCTCTGCAGCTCTCTCACCCGAATGAGCTGGAAATGAAGAAGGCATCCGCGGGCCGTACACAGGCCAAGCTCAGTCTCAACCCCATTTACAGACAAGTACCCCGAGTGGTGGAACGTTGCTGTAACCACATTCAGGCTTACGGTGAGCTGCAAATGTGGAAGAGTGTCTATTGACAGAAATGCAATATAATACACATAACTATGTGTTCAGAGGTGTATAAAGACCTTACATAATGAAGCGTTATGTTTTTGTTACCTTAGAATGAGCTATTTCTATCTACATACACCACAGGTCTCCTTGCATGGAATTCGCCATGTTGTTTTTACAGTAGCCCCTAACATTTGTTTTTGACTATGTGCGTTTCCCTGGGATTGAACCCATGACCTTGAGCTACTGAGCCACAGGAAAGCTGAAATGGACAAACTACTTTCGTAAACACGCCATCTCAAAGAAGTATTGATATCTTAGTGCTGTGTGAGCCTCCGTAGTGCTTCGAAAGGGAGAGGGGAGGAGTGAGCTGTTGGTTGCAATCTAGATAGCACCGCTAGATGCCGCTACATTTCATACACTGGACCTTTAAGGCTTCCAGTTGTCCAGATAATATACAGCTTGGCTGCCGAGATATCGGGTTAGAAATACAGCACGTAAATCCTAATCCAGATATGTGCAATGCACTCAATCGCATAAATCTACTGTTATGGTATCTTAACACTTGACCCTGAAACTTGACTATGAATTCCTGTTCTGTATTTTGGTGTGCATAAATCTGTGGAACGGATTTAAAAAAAAATCTAAAACGTGTTAAACAATGAAAAGTTGAAAGGGGTGAGGTATGACAGGTAGATCTGCTGGGGTTTTTTAGGAATTCTGTGGCGGCAAATTTCGTGTGGACCTGCATGTAACACACCCCGGTTTATGTTACGAAATAGAGAGACATGTAATTTGAATAATACTCAAACATCCTCAACAAAATGTAAAATCAAGATGTTGATATAAGAGCCCAACACTTGTTTATGAGCATCAGCTTTCTCTCTTTCCAGGGTTACAAACTTTGGGGATTTTCCGGGTAGGCAGCTCTAAAAAGAGAGTCCGTCAAGTAAGTTTGCTGGTTCCAGCTGCTCTCTTGAGTAGATAAAAAGCATTTCTCTCTTTCTCTCTCTCTCTCTCTCTCTCTCTCTCACACACCCACACCCTTTCTTTCATGTTGATTATTAGAAACACAGTTATGACAGCACAACACTTGCTACACATTGTATGTTTTTAGATGTAATTTCTCTTCATAAAGCATAGTGCATATGCAGATATGCAGGCAGCTAACCTCACACGGACTGTGATCTCTGTGTATATTACACTGTGTTTGTATAGAAATACGAGGCTTCGGATACTTGAGTCTGATCCGCAGTGGCATGCTGTTTGTTTGAGGCTATTGAATCATTGACTGTGTTTTCAGCTGCGTAATGACTTTAACAGCGGGAAAGACGCCGTGTTAGACGAGGAGCACAGCGTTCATGATGTGGCTGCATTACTGAAGGAGTTTCTGAGGGAGATGCCCGACCCTCTGTTGCCTCGAGAACTGTACCGAGCCTTCCTGCACGCTAACTGTACGAGCGAACGTTACTGACAAAACATCACAAATGCATCAAGTAATTGTATCATTATGGGTCATTTTATGAAACACATACCAAAAAAGAAACCAGTTTTGTAGCATGACCCATTCATGATGATACACGCTGTGTAGTTGCATAAATATTTGTGACACTTCTTATTGTAGTATTCGCTGTATTAAAGTGAACTAATGTGCATATGATGTGTTGTGTGTGTGACAGTGTTGAGAGGGGCTGATCAGTTGACATACCTGCAGCAGTTGTTATACCTGTTACCACCCTGTTACTGTGATACGCTGTTGAGGCTCCTCACCCTCTTACATACAGTACAACAAAACGCACACGACTCGACTGGCCCTGACCAACAGGAGGTAACACAACCTGAACCTAACTGTTCTCATAACAATTACAGTATTTTCTAACAAATGTGACAGAATGTTTTATCATTTCACTGTACTTAAATGAAAGCATCCGTTTGTTTGTGTTCTGACCATAGGCAGTTTGCAGTTTATTTGCAAAATTACCAATGTTCAAAACAATTTCAAAAATCATGTTTTTATTGTGTTAGTTAGCCGTATTTTTTTGTTGTTATTTCTTAATCAAAACAACCCAAATGCAGTTTGATTGAACTCTTCAAATAATCTGGAAAATATAATTTTCATTATCATAATCATATTATAATAAATCATACTTACTGTCTACATCATCAGGTCTAGATTTCATTTGACATATAGTTATTGTTAGATCAAATTAATTATTATGTGGGATTACAAACCTACTGCCCCTCAAACTCAACGCATAAAATGTATTATATAAAGATTTGATAATTGTCGTCCTATAAAAGGCATGTCACAAGTTCATTAAGCATATGAATTGATTTACATTATCTAGCAGCCAGCTCAGTCATGTTGACTGTCCCCACCACAAACAAAGTGATGCCCATGATTCTGAAGGGTGATTTAATCTGGTGATGTGATTAGATCTCAGGTAATAAGATGACGGCAGCCAACCTGGCAGTGATCTTTGGGCCCAACCTCCTCCAGAAAGAGAGAGGATCAGAGAGAGAGCTCAGTCCTCAGGCTCTGGGTATAGAGGACAGCACTCCTGTTATCTCTGTTACCCTGCTGCTCATCCAGAACCACAAACACCTCTTCATGGTGAGAGAGAGATATGTTTTATTATTTGTCACGCAAATGATATGTAGTCATATATTGTACATAGACCATCATTTCCGGTGCCTTACAGTCGTGTATTTGTGTTACTAATGTTAATAATGTTTTGTGAGCAGGTGTCTGCTGAGCTCCAGCAGGAGGTGCTCATGAGTCTCATTCAGACAGACCCTGATATTATTGACTATCTGCTACGCAGGAAAGTCAGGTCAGCTTCATTATAGTTATCATGACTGATGCTAGTATCGTGGTATATGGGTGATTCTTGAAATGGGACATTTTAACTACCTCAGGTTTTGAAAAATGAAATTTATTCAAAATGTTTCATAAAGTGTAAAAAATGAATACCTCTAAATCTTTTAAAAATGTTGTAGTAACTGCTTACATCTCAGTTTTTTACTTGAAAATGATAACTTACATTACATTTATTCATTCTTTTATCCAAATTGACTTACAAATTGGAGAGCATATAAGCATTTTGTCAACACGCTAAACAGTACCGTTAGTTTACAACTTGTGGCCACAGACTGTTCCTTAAAGTGATAGTTCACCCAAAAAAAAAAAATCTGTCATCATTTACTCACCTTCTCGTCATTTCAAACCTGTATGACTTTCTTTCTTACGCATTGGGTTTGTGTCCATGCAATAGAAGTAAATGGGAGCCAGTGCTGTTCGGTTGCCAACTTTCTTCAAAATATCTTCTTTTGTGTTCTGCAGAAGAAAGTAAGTCATAAAGGTTTGTAATGACAAGAGGGTGAACTGTCACTCTAAATCCACAAAACTTTAACTGAGCCAGTTGGAATAACAAGTAACCAGTCACTACAAATTTTGAGTTTAGGCACGATTTTTTTACAGTGTCGTGGATGGTGATTTGTTTTTACTTGTAAAAAGTATTTTTTTCTTGATTTTAATATTGAAAATGTATTTATCAGATTGAAAATCAGGAAGTTAAATCAGATAGGATTACAAAAACATTACGAATTTATTTATTTACAGTAGGTCCAAATGCACATTTTTGTTGTAAGTCTTAAAGGGATATTTCACCCAAAAATAAAAAAATATCATCATTTTCACTCTCATGTCATTTAAAAACTATAAATAACTCATTTCATGTAACAAAAAATGTCTCCGTGGTTTTGTGTTTATACAATGGAAGTCAATAGGGTAAACAATTTTGTTACCAGCGTTCTTCAAAGTATCTTCTTTTGTGTTCTGCGAAAGAATAAACTTTACAGTTTTGATGGTGAGTAAATAATAGGAGCTTTTATTTTTCGGGCGACTATCCCTTTAAGAATTTGAATCTTGTTACTTTTAAATGCAGGTGATTTAAAAAGGATTGTAATTTTATCACGCTCATTTGGTTGAATTAGAAATGAAATATTCTCAAATTAAAGACCTTATGACCAAAGCAATGTCCCTTATTACAGAGGTCCAACAATAATAGGCAACGCTAAGTGCCTGCACACATTCTTTCATTAACACATCTGACAGCAGCAGCAGCAGCAGCAGTCTAACCATGGAAACAGACTCTGGTGGACAAAGGGACAAGCAGGTCTCTCTGGACTTTGTAGGTCAATCCAGTGACGATCTTTCATCCCTGGAGCCTCTCTTCCCAGATTCATCTAGCATAGGAAGTCTGAACAGCGATGTCTTCCTTAACGTTCTGCACCTTAACACCAACAGAAACCGTAAGCATGTCTCATTCATCTCATAGTGAGGAGGAATAGCATTCTTATAGACTAATTAGAATATTATTTATGGATCTTTCTGTATGATAGATGATCCTATGTATGTGTAACAGGCTCCTCTGAGGCTCCTCCAAAGTCCATTGGCCAAATAAGGCAGTTTCATTCTCACCACAACTTGCTGAGTCTGGCCCAGCCCTCCGTCAATGCCCAGAGTGATGAGAGACAGCTTCGAGACCAAAGACAAGCCGCTTCCAGGCTAACGTGGTCAGGGGAACGACTTTATTCCAGTCTGGGACAGGAGGATAGTGACTCCCAACCACGGAGCCCGGTAGAGAAACGCGTCTGGGTACGACAGAGCTCCAATGCTTCATCCACGACGTCAGACGACGGCAAGCCGCCAAGCAACTTCTGGGACTTTTTCACTGGAAAGGTGTCAGGCTCAGAGACTATAGTATGACCCCCACAGTAGATGCCCCAGTAGTGTGCGGATTGTGTGTTTGTAAACTTATTCACCCTTTAGAAAAAGAAGTAGAGAATAGACATACACAGAAATGTTCTTGTGGAAGCTATACTGTTTATGTAAAATAGTTTTAAATAACCAGACTCCTTTTGAAGATGGTGGTTTTTCAGAGCACACTAGATTATTTTATGCGAACCACCCTAAGAGTCTTTATAAACCTGCCAAAACTGTGTATGTTACCAGAACACAGACCTCTGAATGTAGAATGTAAATATACAGTATCATATGCTTTTGTAACCGTTTTCTATATAGAGAGCAGATTTTATATACATGGACCATTTTTCAAACATGCACTCAGCAGGTCCTGAAAAAATCAAGCGAATCTAAGCTTTTCTTATAGCTGACATCATTATTACCACAGACAGTTTTTACAGTAGCGGTTCATTTCTAAAATTTCACTGCTGCTAAATAGCAAAAACTGCATTTGACTGTTTTAGTTCTGATATTGGCAGCTGACTTGTACAGTACATATTATAACTTTTTACATACGTTAGTGGCCAAAAGTGATGTGCTGGCTCTTATAATTATATTATTAAAGATATATTACAAAATGTTGTATGCATGTTTCATAAGTGTGCGGAATGTAAACTGAAAAACTTATGAACGCACAAAGCTTATTGTGTTAAGGCTCAGGAGAATCAACAAAACATTAACAACTGTAGTCAGTGTAAGATTATTTCCTGTGGGCTTTTGTTTTTCTATGAACTTTTGACAAAAGTGTCCATTTTATACCATACCATACCTATTTTATTAGTTTACTTTAACCTGAACAAGCATTAAGGGTAAATGTTGTACAAATATCGTCACCCTGGAATTATAAGGTTCTATCTGACATCCACATATTTTGATTCTTTTTACACAATGTGATGTCTTCACGTTGTGTACATTTTGGGTCTTTATATAAAACAAAAAGATTCAATCTACAAAGTCAAATGTAATGCAAAACTATGAAGCTCAATATCTGAAAACTGCTCAAAACGCAATGAACTTTGTAATTCCAAGGTGGCGATATGCTCTTTTGACATCACTTTTGGCCACTACTGTACACTTTTAACACATTTTTAAATAAAGAGTGTAAATTTCACTTTTGTAGCTTTGAGTTTTTCAAGTAAATCTTTCAAGCATTTGTACTCTTAAATCTTGTAAATGTTGCTTTTCAGATGCCTGTGATCAGGAGCCCTTCACTGCAAAACTTCTTCAACGACCATTTACAGTCTGAGAAAAAAAAAAAGAATATGATGTTTTGCTAACTCCATAATTTGGAGAACAGGAGACATTACCGATCCACAAGGTGGTAATATCTACCGTTTACTATTTACTCGACGTTACATGTCTGAAAGGAGCATCTAAAATGATTTGTGGACTCCATCTGCAGTTTACCGTCTGTGCAGTTGGATGATGGGGAGTGATGGTAGCCATACACACAAATGTATCTTAGACACTACTTTTATAAGGACTTATTTTTTTTGTTATCCCAAATCATTGTACCTGAATCAAATATAATAAACTTTTGAGTAATGAGGTCATGTAGATGCACGAACACTCAAAACAATTTATGGATTATAGACTGCTGAGTTGAAGCCAAGCTTTCTTTGTCTATGTCTTGAATCATGAGGATATTTTATGTAATTTTTAAAGACCATTTTTCTTATTATCAACAAAGTAATAACACACAAAGATAAAAAAAGAGGTTAAGATTATATAAAATACTATGAATCACCAATGTAGAGCAAAACAGTATCATTTAACATTTCTAGACTATATCTAATCTGTCTTTGCATAAGAGGTTATTTACCTCGTGTCTCAAGTCTTTTTCTGATTGCATTTGTAACTACATCATATAGAACAACAGAAAGCATTTGTTTTTGTTTTTTTATTAGGGACAGGGTGATTGAGTCCCAACTTTCAGCCACACAGACCACTCCAAAACCAGAATATAGCCCTGGTTACAATTTGTACATTGCTTAATCGAAAGTGCACTTTTTTCAAACCCAGTATGGAATAAACATTATTAATGTTACGTGAGGGGACAGGGATGAAACATAAACAAGTGTCACTCTAAATTCTATGTGAACATTAGCGTGACATACCATTGGACTACATTTGTCTCAAGTCTTTATGTAGTTTCTGTCTGCCTGCTAACGGCAGAACTACCAAACACTCGGGGTGCTGTTCTGTGATCAGTGCATTGTTGTTTATATGACTAGCATATGACAACTACATATTTTGTTTCCAGCTTATGGCATCAGTCTGACAATTCCAAGCAAACATTATCACCCTTTTGTGTCAAATTCAACGGTCTCCCCACAGAACATACAAGAATCCACGTCCAAACAAGGGACCAGTTAGCAAAATTTATAAAAATGAGAGCGTCAAAGAAAAGTTAATATAACATTTATAATTACACATAAATAAAATCAAGCAATAAAAGAACCCAAATAAAAGCAACTCTTCTCCACAAAACTTCTAGATCATAAGCCAATTAAAAAAATAAAATATCCAGTTAATTCAGCTCGAAGAAACCGTGATGTCACATCTACAGACACTCTTACGTCGCATGTGTAATTTACATCATGGCACCATATGTTAATTTATTTTAACATATAGTTAAGTCTACTTAAGACACGCAACGTCAGTACGCTAACTGACCGGCAAAAAGCTTCAAATCTCTTTATAGACACTGCGATGTTGGTTTAACAGACCTTTTACATGCTTTATAACAATGTCAAGAGTTGTTAATGCATGCACTGATACGGAGTAGACTTTACATGACGTATGGATTAATATTCAGCAGCACTGTCAATTGTGACCCCTCACAGATTAAAGCACATTCTTTTCCAACAAACAATCAAACAAAACCAGTGTAATTTACACAGGAAAAGCTCCGAAATATTTCATATTTCTCATTTTCTTTTAACCCCTTTAAAATTAAGTCAGCAAAACATGATGTGCATTTCTGTTTGAACTCCTTAAAATGTCTTGTACTTTATATGAACTTGCACATGGGCATCTTGCTGGATGTCTGTATACAAATGTGCTAAAACACAAGGTGACATATCCTAGCTAACTCAGAAAAGCGCTCATTCTCCAAATCGATTAAAAGACAAGTTTATCTCAGAATTACTTAAACAAAACCAATCGAACATTGCAAAGTATCAGTAAGAAACCATGCACTTCACCCTAAATCTGTGCTTTATTTCCATTCAGATCCATGTCCAGTTAAACGTTATCCATTAAAAGGGGTAGAGAAAAAGACAATAGAGATATAGGGATGAGTAACTGACATTTTGAAAAATAAATGCTATTCAATATGCCTAATAATGGAGTGTACAGCCATAATTGAGCAAATATGTTTGAATTTTCCAACTTTTCGATTACAAACGGAGCACTGAACTGAATGAGTCAGCATTATTCATAGACAATCTGACAACGAAACAGTGTAAATGAAACATGAGTGGAAATGTGTGGAGCTTTTGGTATCAATACAACAACCATCTATGGATTCTAACTTATATTTAGAATAATATAAAGCCCTTTCTGTTTCCGTCTGTCACTCTATACATTTGGCGCACCGTGAAGTATGGACTATATGACGCAACCAAATCCAAACTTAACACTCACTTGCAGTGCAGTGTCTGGCAGAATGTTTTACATTCAAGGAATACTAAAAGAGCATTCTTAGGCCAAGCCACATCTTTTAAACGGATTCCCACAATCCTCTCTGCAGAGCATCTATTACTCTACAGTCCTACATTCGAAACAAAAAGCCCTAGAAAACATCAATGGAAGCTCTCACCAAAATAAAATCCCCTTCTTGATCAATAAAACCCAACTGATGCGGAGCAGCTTAACATTGCTTAGTTATAATTTGTTCTGCAACACTACTAGGGACTTGTCATGGATAGCATGATGTGTCATGTTTGACAGTGCAGATGTGAGTTTTCTCTGTAGGATGAGGAAAAACGTAATTCAAGGTTTTAGATTGACCATGATACTGTGCCATCATGAATCAACCTGCAACAATGAATGACAATACATAATGTGATGCAGAGAATTGAATCCTATCATAAGCTACCTCAATCAAAACGATCCTTGTTACTTGTGGTGGGAAAAAAGTCAGTGCACAGTGTCCATTCTCAGGCCATCAAAGACATGTGTAGCTCATTTCACAACTCTGTGTATGTGTGCGTTTGTGTGTGCTGAGCAACACAAAGCAGGCGAGTGAGACGACGGCAAACCAGACCGCGATTAGGTCTGTCTGGTGGTTACTGTGCTGTGTCCAGGTCACTCTGGCATCAACTTCTCCTGTTTGGGGCCTGACTGATGCTCTGGTGCAAAGCTCCATTGATAAGCCTGGATGCAAAGGGACTTGACTGAGAGGGGATGGAGAAGGGAGCCGAGGCGTGTCGACAAAGCCCAAGCCTCCCTGTCTGCGCGCTCCTGTCTCTCACAAATCACACCCTCCCATTCTGTCAGTCACTGGCTCAGTCTCTAGACTGGTAGAAGAGTATGTACCCTGACTCAGAGTTTTTGGAGATGTCGGATGTCAGACCGTAGAATTCTTCAATTGCTTGGGCATCGATTTTCTGTGAGGGGAAAGTAAATACATTATTAGATATCATAGAAAATGTATTGAGAACCTAAAGCTGCAATAAGTAACAGTGAATATGTAGGGATTCTCATAATTGTTTTCTTTGTGAGCTATAAGTCAGCTGTATGAATTAAATCTACTGAGGTGAAAATTATTTTTATTTTTTGTAAAAACCTCATGGATTATTTGTGTTGTTACAGAGTACACAAACTGACTAACTAAAGTATTTTTACGGTTAGCACTCAGCTGTCCTGTTTCTCTCTTTCCAGATGGGTAGTTGGAATGATATTATATAATGGAAAAAACAAACACACCTCACTTTAACATGAAACTGAGCTTAGCACTGCTCCTGCCTTAATTGAACCTTCATGTTATTCAGAATACGTGTGTAAATATTTGTCTGTGTAGCAGAGCAGCGGACATCACATCTGTGTGCCAACATCTTCATACTATAAATGTAGAAGCGTTGCTGGTGATGTCTCAATGCAGATGCCTACTTAATTATTAACAGGTATGCTTTTAAACCAATGTGTTATAACAAATGGCAGACTAAACAACCAGGTGCTTTGACCTCATAAGGAGGTAATGGAAAGATGATGTTGGGTATAATATACGAGCAGCATCCTTAACAGAATACTTCAACAGAAATGTCTCTTAATATCAACAAGACTAAACTCCTATTCCAGACTACGCTTTCTAGAACCTATTAAAATCCAATTAAAATGGCCAATTTAATGCAGGATTCTTGGTCTCAGCAATTCTTCAGCATTTCTAGAAAAGTTCACATCATTCAAAGAAACTCAAGGTAATTGGGTCAATGTGAAGATGATTCCAGAGAGGCACTTGAGGCAGCTGTGAAAGCTCAAAATCACATGACAGGCAGGGCTGATAGATGTGCTACTGTAGAGTGCTTGACATCCAGACGCACATCATTCTTTAAAATGATGGGACACTAGACATCAATCAAATTTAAAAGTGCATGTATTACAACCACTTTTTGGAACAAAACTATTTTGTTTGCTGAACTGAAACTGGTGCTTTAGAGCCTAGGGCATTTTTTAGACAGTTCTTGGTTTTCTCATAATAGAAAAAAAAAACAAACAGAAAAAGGATTTTCCAGGTTAAAAACAGCTCTAATGCAAACTGACACTTTTTTGTAGGACAAATGAGAAACATGTGTACATCAATTATAAACGACAACTATCAACCGAGTAATGTCTGGAAAAAAGTTATTTTGAGCTGTGACTGTTTAAGACGTTTTTATATGAAATTTACAATCACAAGCCTTGCATAGCGCAGACAACCAGAGTGTGCATCATACATCAAGTATACTTTATAAGCATGGTCATCCTATTGGAACAGTGTGATGGTAGCGTATCTTCAATGTTTATTTACTATTCTGTACACATAGCAAATAAATTCTGACATACCTCTACAATGTCATCATCAAACAGAAGCCAGAAGCCATGACTCTTCACTATAGTGATATAATGACCTCGATTTGGACCACTAGAAAGGGGAAATCAGAAAAACATGATGCACTGTAACAAAGAATGTATCAATACAATCCAATACACTCTAAACAGAAGGGAGATTCCCTAGGGACATATCTGTAGTAGTCTGGACTAAAGAGCCATGATGTGAAAAGCATATTTGTTTAGTTTAATGTCTTGTACTCGAAGACCAAACTTTTTCTCTCTTGTCTGGTAAAAGAGCCAGTGTTTTAAACATTAGGCTGTGCTCTTCAGTTAAGTAAAACCCTCCATCAAGAACATAAACAGTGAAAGCATCTGTTACACTGACTAAGGCCCTGTCTGTGTCATGTCAAAAGTAAAACCCCCACCTTCCACAGTGAACTACCACTGCCACCAGGTCGTACAATCGGTCGGGGTTGGTGGCATCCCCGGACGTGTTAAAGAGCCTCAGCTCCAGAGGGAAGACCACACGGTAGGAGAGCTTGGTGTAGCGATGAAGCTGGTCCATATACTTAAAGCGCTTTAAGTGCAGGGCAAGGATCATGGGTAATTTTTTGACCCGCATCCTGTATAAAAGAAAAGAAGACGGATGTGATTGATCATAATCTGAAATTCCACCTGCAGACTCAGAATGCTCTTTGTTTGCCAGCTTCCTGAGCTTCAGTTACTGTAAAACGCTCCAGGAGAAAACTGCTTCTTCGGGGCAAAGAACCCACACACTAATGCAATGAAGAACAATAAATGCATTCAGGGTAGAAGAAATGCTACACAGTGAGGTAAAGGGACCGTCTGGCTCGGTCAGGCTCAATCTGGTTACGTTGAGCAAAACAACACAGCAAATGGGCCTCAGCTATAAAACACCTGCGAGTCCTTTCATCCAACTGCGAGTCTGTATGCAACAACATACCTTTTCTGAGCCTCCTGTTTACTTCTGCATTGTTCACAGTAGTACTTGTATTCACTACATAAGGTCTCTGTGTTGCTGAAACCCCTAAAAATGCAAAAGAAATTCCAATATCACTCATGAACATTTCATAGAATCAATACCAACCGAATGGTGTAATACTGATAATGCTGTTATATGTGTGTTTGTGGCTTTACCTAAGACAGTGTGTGATGGAAGTATTCTGCTCCACGTCCACTGAGAGGTCTAAGAAGTCCTCGTCTTTACTGCTTACCTACATGCATGACAGAAACAAACATTACTACTAACTGACTTTTAAGCATTTTATGTTTGATAATTTACTATTCTGGTTAAGGGTTGGGTAGGCTTTTGCTCTCTCCCAGTTGCTTTTCATTAAAAGTCCTTTGAGAACCCTGTGACTCACTTCACCTCTGACTCACCGCTTCACAAGTAAGGCACCGTGTCTCATTGGTCAGCGTGCCTTGGAAGATCTCATGCACCCAGGTCTGCTGGGTCTTTTCCTCCTTTTCACCCTCTCCCGTGCTGCTTCCGCTTCCACCTCCGCCATTCTGCACTACCTTGCCGTTCTGTTGTCTTTCCTGGCTCTTTTCCTCTTGCAGCAGGTCAGCGATGGTGTTGAGCAAGTAGTTGAGGAACTCGTGGGCATCCTGCTGCATATAGTTGTCGAACAATTCTGCAGAATAACATGTGTGTAGCATTAGGTGGTTGATCATTCCCTATAGGTCTGGTGCATATACATTGTACTTGAACGTTGGATGATGATTCAATGACAGGTGCATTATTTTTATAAACTGGTTCTCTTCATATCTCAGTCATTGTTTGAATCATTTTATATTGTGTTTATAGCACATATTATTTCTTGCACATACTGTCGCACCCAGACTCTTACCATTTTCCTTCCTCAGTCTGGAGATGAACTTCTTTGGTGGAATGACTCCTACTTTCTTCTTCTGCGTTGCAATGCTGTTGAACAGGTCAGCCAGGCAGGTGAGCAGGCTCTCTTTACGACGTGGCTGGATCTTATATGCCAGCACTTTCTCCCGGAAGGGCCGGCAGAAGTACAGTGCCTGTAGCACTGAGTTACAGTAGCAGGTGTTGCCAAACTAAGTGACCGTATTGGAAAAAGAACAGATCAGAGCGTGATAAAGTGGAAGAAGGATATGCAATAACATACATGCACATGTGAGCAAGACAGACCTGCCATTAATGGTTCAGAGATCAGAATACTTTGACGTATCAAAAGGTTCTATTCATTTCGTTGCCTTTTATGCACGCTTGCCAAATTTGCCATTAGGGTGCAGTGTATTGCAAAGATTCCAAATGCTTTAAAACGTGAAAGTGATGTGGCAAAGTCATCTTCTATTTATAGTGCAATCATTGACATAGAGAACAACATAAACTTACATTGACCAATCCGAAGTAGTGTTCATTAACAGGGAACTGTTCCGGTCCAATCTCCTTTTCCAAAGCAGAGGCATTGGCGCCCTACAGAGGACAGCAGTAAGATGTATCTTTGTTCTCAACAATAAAGCAACCCAAGTGGCCAGGAACACCCTAGACCTTTCTGAGACTAACAGGAACATCCTGTTTGTGGAGCGTGATGCTAGGCTGGCCATTTACAGGATGCTGTAACCAGGCAAGTGGACCCGCTAGGTTTCACCAGGGGGAATATGAATGGCAGAGCTGTTACAACAAGTATCTGTATATGACGGTACACCTTGTGAGCTTTGAAATGCAGAATGGCCTCGGTTACACTATCTGAGAGGATGTAGCTCTGGATATATGTGTGTTTAATGTGTGTGTATATATAAGCCAGTTTTTGGCAATCGCAAGACAATACGTATGAATATCAATTAAATTAGATAGCATTAGAGAAAATGATCAAGACCTAAAAACTATGCCTTATCTCGATAACCGATGGTACAGATTCACAGCTATCAGTATCCATTGGTAACTAAGGAAGTTCACAACTAAACAACGTTCACGTTGATATAAATATCAAAGGATTATCTATGAAAGAATAACTAGTAACCCAAAACTAAATAAACGCAATAAGATTTAAAATGACCAAAATGAGCACCATTCTACATAAACTTAATATAATGTACTGTTTAATAATCGCCATTTTTTATTTTACATTTTAAAAGCACTTTTAGCACTACGAAGACACCGAGCAGATAAACAGCTTTCAGTTGTGTGTTGTCAGACAACATTAAAAACATAAAACACAACCGCAGCAGTGACACTGTCACGCATGACCTCATCTACATGACCGTTGTCCCGCCACCCCCGTATAACTCAAATCGCTGTAAAACATATAGAACATTGTCTAGACAACTGATAATATAATATACAAGACAAGGCTGAGATCCGCCCAGCTAATCAAACATTATGTGACGCTCGCTAATACGCTAGGCTACACATTTGACCCTTAACCAAAATAGTAAATTATCAAACATAAAATGCTTAAGAGTCACTTGTACAACCTCTCTAAACTTCTATCGCACAGACAGTAAGGTGAGCAAACTTTTTGTGGATGTGGTGCCACACCATGACACGGTTGTTTATCTGTTAGCTGTTGAGCTAGCCCTGTTAGCAGGCTAATCCAAAAACAGGTCGGATAGTGGACGGGACAACGTTCTCTAATCCGAATAAAACTCACCATCGTACAAATCGAGGCGATCTTTCGGACTGTCATCAGTATTTCCATCCGCGTGCCGCCATATTGGACCGAACCCCTATTTAAAACTGTGACAGCCGCCCGGGCTGAAGTTCCGGTGAATCCTTCAGTCGGTCCAGATCGAGGGAGTGTAGTCTCGCTCAGTGCGGCAGCTGCGCAATAGACGCTTGTCCAGCGCGGAACCTACTACAGCGACGGTATAGCTCATGAATATTAAGGAGGTCACGGGGACGTTGCTTGGTAACCTTACTGGAACGTCGAGAGGAACGTCAAACACGTATGGTAATTAATATCCATAAAGTGATCCTTCGGCGTAGTAGGATTCGTATCTAACTGCCCTTATTCTACGTTCTGCTTTTTGTACTGATTCTTTAACGAGTCATGTCCACGTTCCGGTCGCCCTATATTGCTTTTGACCAATGTATATGCTTTGTATATAGATCAGATGGAGAGAAAAGCGTTTTCGTACTATATGATCATTATTTTGTCATTATGTTCTTTGTATTTTAGGTAACATAGCGATATCACTTTGTCTGTGTATTCACGACAAAAAAAGGTAAAATTAAACAATTAAAATGTTAGAATCGAAATATTATGTAAGTTGATATAATCGATTGAGAGCATTTACCGATGTGTAGCGGTTTAAAAAAAATAATGATTTGAAAGAAAATGCGGGTCAAAGTGTAGCAATAAAAGTGTGCCCATAAAAGTTATTATAATTACTTGATACAAGTTACACCATATATAAAATATGTAAATGAGGTGTGTCGCGCTGGTATTCACGCCCCTTTTGAGCTTGCACCGTTGCTTTTCGCAAAAGTCGCAGAGTCGAGGTCTGTGGAAAGCTATCCGATGACCAGGGTCGTGGACTGTTGGTTATAAATTGTTCACAGATTAGGCTGCTCCATAACGAGGGTGTTATGCAGAAGACGTAACATTCATGCCTTGTCGAAGTGTTTGCAACGTTTGCTGGTGTTCTATTCAAACAGTTTATCAGGACGAAGATCACAGATGTCTCGTTACGATCACAGAAGACTTGCTTTATGAGCTAACGGATGAAAGAAAGGGACGTGCATTTCATTTCCAGACAGCCTAATACGAATTACAGCTTTCTAAATGCGTCTTATCGAGCAGCCAAGAGAACAATGAGCAGTGGTTCTAGCAACTTTCTGCTAGTCCCTATACCGGAGTACCCTGCACTGGACTGCGTACCAAACAAACAAGTTAAAATAGTCGTTCTTGGTGCAAACAATGTTGGAAAAACGGGTAAATGTATACGATTATGTCTATTTGCATATTTTTACATTTGAAGTCGGTAGTAATGAACATGACATCATTCATTCATTCATTCTAACAATATACAATCGTAAATAAATTGAACATACTGTAACGCCATGTATATGTTTAATGTAAAATATCCTTTTTGAAATGGTACAAATATTAAAATGCTAGTGCGAGACTATTTGCAGTGTTGGGTGTAACTAGTTACTAAGTAATTAGTTACTGTAATTGAATTACTTTTTCCTTGAAAAGGTAAATTATGGGATTACTCTTATTTTTTCTTTTAACTTAATTACAGTTACTTCTGATGTAATTAAACTAAATACTTACTCCACTTACTATTTTTGTGCAATAGTGGAAATTACATCAAAATTCAAAGTCTAACTTTAAAATCCGTGCTTTAATTATACTTTGGTCAGTTAATAATACTACTCTAGGTAGTTTTATAATATTTATTTTAATGTATTAAAAAACTAATGAAGGTTGATAAGATATAGAAAGTAATAAGTAAGGCTGTCAAAAGATTAATCGCGATTAATCGCATCCAGAATAAAAGTTTGTGTTTACATAATATATATCTGTGTGCTGTGCATAATAATTTTGTATTTATAAACGCATACACATCAATGCATATATTTAAGAAAAATCGAAAAATTATTAAACATTTATATATAATTTCAGTTGTTGGTAAATATAAATAAATACATGTAAATATTTCCTAAATATGTATTCATGTGTATGTGTTTGTATTTATAAAAACATAATTAATATTTACAGTACATAGACATATATAATGTAAACACAAACTTTTATTCTGAATGGAAAATAATTGCGATTAATCTTTTGACAGCCCTAGTAATAAGTAATTAAATACTTTTTGGAGAGAGTCATTTGTACAGTAATCTTATTACACTATTGATTATCTAATTAGTAACTAGTAACTAATTGCTTTTCATAGTAACTTACCCAACACTGACTATTTCTACAAAAGCTATGAGACTTAGCTCATTATGCCAATATCATTTTTTTCTTTGCCTTTAATTTTCAGCTCTGATTGTAAGATTTCTTACAAAGAGATTCATAGGAGACTATGAAGCCAACACAGGTAAAGATCTTTTAAGGATACAATACTGGTTTATTGAGAGCTATGCATACTATCTGAATATAATATCTGTTGAAAACCAATTTCTAGGTGCCTTGTATTCAAGGAAGATTAATTTGGATGGGGAGCAAGTTTCCTTACAAGTGCAGGACACGCCGTGTGTCTCATTGCAGGTACCTCCCATTCCCTTTATCAGCTAAACTTTCATCAAAAGCAGCATGTCCATGCTCATTTAGATCACTAAGCCATTGCCTGTGGGATTCCTGCACGTTTTAGATGAACTGTGCGGATTATTAGTTCTAACATTTGGCCAGTAAACAAAGTATGCAGGGCAGAAGATAAAGAAGGCGTGTTCAGCCATAAGCTCATTAGTCTTACTCATGCGTAATAAAGAGAAGGGCCAACGGTCTCTTCAACCCACTTAATCTGATCCTGGCGGAAGCACAGTGGTTAGTATAATAAGATATTTTGATCAATATTATAGTTATGATTTGCAGTAATGATTAAATAAAACTGATCTATACTTTCTATCGAACATAATCTAATTCTATTACAAAACACTTCATTTTTCCAGGATGATGCAGAGGGTCTGTATTGTCAGGAGCAGATCAACCGCTCTATTTACTGGGCCGATGGTTATGTGCTCGTCTTCTCCATCACTGACCTCAACAGCTACCGCACCATCCAGCCGTTATACCAACACGTGCGTCGTATCCACCCCAGTGGCAACATCCCTGTCATCATTGTGGGAAACAAATGCGACCTGCTGCGTGCTCGACAGGTCCAGGCACACGAGGGTAAGGCACTGGCGGATGAATTGGGAGGACCCTACTTCGAGGCTTCGGCCAGCGAGAACCACGAGAGCGTTCAAGATGCTTTTCTGCACCTGTGTCAGGAGGTGAGCCGGGCGCTGGGAGGAGGAAATGGGGAGAAGAGAAAAGGAGGCTTACACCTTGCCAGGCCAAAGAGCCCAAACATGCAAGAGTTGAAGAGAAGATTTCGTCAAGTGCTGTCTTCCAGGGTGAAGTCGACTACTGCACTATGAATTACAGTTTTGTGACAAATATGGCGGCAGAGGTCTTGGAAAAAGTTATAAGAACATTGCGTTGCACAAGCATTTTGAAAAACACAAGGCAAAACATTGAACCTCCCCAGCTGCAAGGACTCATACAAGATGGATAGTGAGATGTGTCCCACCTCTTTCTGGGTGGAGTGTAATATGGGACTCTTGGCACTTCAATAAAGCCTGTTTTTGATTATTAGTTTCAGCTGCTATCATTAACGCAATTTTTCCCTTGTTTTCCAGTATTACAATTAATTTTTATACTGTACATGACATTACTTTATAATGAATCAAGTCTGCGTGAATTAGAACTTGAAGATGTTATTGTCCTGCTTTTGGTGTCGGCCCATTTTATCAGTTAAATGTGAAGCAATAGTTTTTCTTTAGCCAAAGCAGATTGTATTATATTAAAAGTAACAAAATTTAACAAACGTACTGTACTGTAGGCAGTCAATTCTCATGCTTAAATGTCTAAAATGTACTTCCAGTAAAGCCTATACCATTTCTTGACAGTGAGAGACGTTATTCAGCTATGTTGTTTTTATAATCATATTGAAGGAAGAGAATCGTGACTTGTGGTTCCCATGACATTTGACCTACTTTTGCTGTGTCAAACAGCTTGGTTTTACTGTGAAGGTTTGTAGTGTGTCCTTCGTTTGTCCCGTCCAGATGTCCCATTCGCCCACTCAAATAGACGTTTGTTTATCTTGCAGCTTAGATGAAGTTGCATTCCTCTGAAGCAGGTCTAGGGATTCTTGAACAGAACCATGGGTTTCCACTCACTGAGCATTGACCTCTGACCTTTTTTGTTTAATATGTAACCTTTCTTTTCTTTAACAACGGCCTAATGAAAAACAGATTGGATAGCTATATGTATATGTTATTGTCAACTTTTATATACTTTGACAAAGTAAAAGATATGTTTGTGGTAACAGTGTGTATATGCTGTGCTGTGTTTTCTTCTTTTTTTAATGAGTCTGACTGATATGTTTTCTCTCCCTGTCATTCTCTCTGTTTCCTTTATAAACCCTCAACCTTTTTTTCAATTTGAAAGATTTTCTTTTGTCAACTGAAATTTCCACATAACATTCTCAAATGTTACACCAGTGAATGTTAACTAGAGAAGGACTCAACTCTCTAAACTTCTTGACCCAGTGCCGGTTTGAAACGTTTCGAAACCTATTATTTAAAACTGTTGTTAAGCATTAGTTTTCCCCGTCACACCTTATTGTGCAAATCTAAATCAGCTGTTGGTGTCTCTAAGGACTAACTGTTCCACATTTATTGTTCGTGTTTTTTGCAAAAAATGTGTAGTTTTATAGTGCCCATGTTTGTTATGGGAACAGGGTGATTTGGACCTTGGACATGCTTTGCATGTATTTAATAGAAAAACAAATGTAGTTATTTTTATGTGGTAATATTCAGTGTAAGAGGAAAGACATAAACAAGGTTTAAGTGAAAAATTGCACATAACGTGTTTATTTTAATAAGAGTATGAATAGAGAGAGATTCAGAATCTCTGATTCTTCAGTAAGAAGGATTCAAATGTGAATCAGTGGCTTCTATGCAACGCAGCTTTACTTAACCATCTCTCTGACACTATGATTATTAATGACTTCCTGCTAAAATAAAAAAGACAGCAAAGCTGATGTTATCAGGCCACTTATGAGGAGTATTTGTTGGTGTTTCTCTTCAAAAATATGGTTCATTTGGGAAAGCTGATCAAGCTTGAATTCTCACTAGAGAAGAAATATAACTAGAGTTATAAAATATTTTTCTCTTCTGAGTTCATTACGTTATCACAGCCACAGGAAGCATAGCTTGGACAAATCCCATAGGAAGACTGGGGGTGG
Source organism: Triplophysa siluroides (assembly GCA_006030095.1). Taxonomy (NCBI): domain Eukaryota; kingdom Metazoa; phylum Chordata; class Actinopteri; order Cypriniformes; family Nemacheilidae; genus Triplophysa; species Triplophysa siluroides. The sequence continues at coordinate 1,603,118 of VCII01000702.1, forward strand.
AACAAGGGAATGAGAAAGACAGAATGAAAAAATGATGGAAGGAAGTGGGCAGGGAATTTGAGAGAGAGTAAGGAATAAAAAGGGAAACCTATACATGTTACATTACAATGTTATTACAGACCTTGCTTAAAATCCAAGAATCAGTTTATCTAAGAGACAGTCTCTGCTTCATCCACCAAAGGGTCTTTTACTATTTTATACTTCCTATTTAATTGGAAATGGCTAAAATGCCAGTTTTTGTATATTTTACGTGTAAAGGCTGCTTTTTCATTATGGTATAACAAATAAGTCTCCAGCTCTGTAGGGAACTGAAAATTAAATGGCTCCCACATTGCAGAACACCAGTCATGGTGTAGTCCGTTGGCTTTCTTCAGATGTGAACCATCTGGATGTAGACCACATTCCTTATTTCAATAACCCAGGGGTCTGGATTTTCATCAGTTCACACAAGGTATTTATGGGTTACGCTTCAAGATGTGTCAACTATGAAAAAAAGGAATCTCTAAATAGCAGCCCAGCAAACCTAGAATTTGTGACATATTAGCCAGGTTCCACAGACAAGGCTTAAGGCTAGTCCCAGACTAAAATTAATGTTTTAAGGTGTCTTAACTGAAGATAACTTGACATATATACGAAAAGATTAATAATTATATTAATATATAAAAATATTATGGCTTCATTATTTTGTCTCAAGATGCACATCAGTAATGTCAGAGCTGATGGTCTTGTGGTTAGTTCTCCGACATGTCACACGTTTGCGTATTGGGCGACCCAAGTTCAAATCCTGGCTCAAGGACCAGTTGGCTCTCTCCTACTTTGCTCTTGTCCTCTCTCACACTACACTGTCAAATAACATAAAATAAATCAATTTAAAAAAAAGATGCACACCAGTTATGTTTTTTTAATAGCATTTTTCATAAAAGCGACTTAAATATCTCATTTAAACTTAGTCCTACAGTATAGGCATAGTCCTGGGCTGGCTTAAACTAAGGCTTTTCTGTGAAACCAGCCATATTTAGTTTAAGACTCCACATTTCACACTTTGTGCTATATAGCTATAAATATATATAGCCTATATAATATACATACATACATAAGTACATACACATGGGACATCCGTATATATAGGGATATACAGTATCTCACAGAAGTGAGTACACCCCTCACATTTTTGTAAATATTTTATTATATCTTTTCATGTGACAACACTGAAGAAATTACATTTTGCTACAATGTAAAGTAGTGAGTGTACAGCTTGTAAAACAGTGTAAATTTGGTGTCCCCTCAAAATAACTCAACACACAGCCATTAATGTCTAAATCGCTGGCAACAAAAGTGAGTACACCCCTACGTGAAAATGTACATATTCCCGATTAGCCATTTTCCTTCCATATTTCTCCCCATATTTCCATTTCAAAATATTTTGGTGGGTCTCAAGATAGATTATACCTGTCTAGGTGGGTCCTGGAATGAAAAAGTTTGGAGAATCGCTGACCTAGGCTACAAGAAGATTATCAAGACCCTGAAACTGAGCTGCAGCACGGTGTCCAAGACCATAGAGCGGTTTAACAGGACAGGTTCCACTCAGAACAGGCGTCTCCATGGTTGACCAAAAAAGTTGAGCGCACATGCTCAGCGTCATATCAAGAGGTTGCCTTTGGGAAATAGACGTATGAGTGCTGCCAGCATTGCTGCAGAGGTTGAAGGGGTGGGGGGTCAGTCTGTCAGTGCTCAGACCAGACGCCGCACACTGCATCAAATTGGTCTGCATGGCTGTCGTCCCAGAAGGAAGCCTCTTTTTAAGATGATGCACAAGAAAGCCCCCAAACAGTTTGCTGAAGACGAGGAGACTAAGGACATGGATTACTGGAACCATGTCCTGTGGTCTGATGAGACCAAGATACATTTATTTAGTTCAGATGGTGTTAAGCGTGTGTGGCGACAATCAGGTGAGGAGTACAAAAACAAGTGTGTCTTGCCTACAGTCAACATGATACCGAACCCAATCACACCTCCAAGACAACCACTGACTTGCTAAAGAAGCTGAGGGTAAAGGTGAAGACCTAAACCCCATTGAGCATCTGTGGGGCATCCTCAAACGGAAGGTGGAGGAGCGCAAAGTCTCTTTTGTTGCCAGCGGTTTAGACATTAATGACTGTGTGATGGGTTATTTTAAGGGGACAGCAAATTTACACTGTTATACAAGCTGTACTCTCACAGCTTTACATTTTAGCAAAGTGTAATTTCTTCAGTGTTGTCACATGAAAAGATATAATAAAATATTTACTAAAATGTGAGGGGTGTTCTCACTTCTGTGAGATACTGTATATATATATATATAAATATATATAGCTATGTGAAGTGTTTCTCTAAGAAAGAAGCTTTTTCTATAAACTCTTTGAAAGGTCGTATTTGTAAATTTTGTTAATTGACTTGCAATTTGAATGCATTTATGTAATTTGTAGTTTTATGTCTTTTAAACCAGTGTTTCCGCAATATATATATAAAAACTATATATAAATACATACATTTCTTTATTTAACCAGGAACGCTAAAACTTTTGGGAAACAAATACAACTTTTTTACAGCTTAAATCTTGAATCCTTCAACAGATGCAAGATCAAAGATTTAAAAGTACACATTGATACCAAAGTCTGCGTCAAATCATTCTGTAAAACATTGTAATCGTTTGGTGTAGCATACCGAAAAGATTGCCACTTATAAATACATAATATAATAAACACGAAGGAAAGATCTGTATCATCAGACAGTGTATCATAAACATTTTCCAGATACTACAACAGAAATTATACAGCGATTCTTTAACTCTGCCGCCTTCTGAACTATATGTGGCATCATTTAAGCCCCATCTAGAAAATGAATTCTAATCTGAACTGATTTACAGATTTCCATTACCTATTTCTTTATTATTAATTAGCATTTTGATTTTAGACATCTGAATATCCCACTCCCACCTGCAGTTCCTCCATCTGTCACCAGAGGTCGTCCTCTCAACAGTCTTGACATAAACAGCTAACACTATTTTTTCCAAATCGTGTCCCTGTACTTCCGTCTTGTTTGTACAGTTGGTCACGCACCCAAAGCTCGCATCATTAATCACTGTTATCATGACTTATTTCCGGGACATTACTGTAAGTATATAAATAGTCACTTATTTCCTGTTTGTAGCCTACTTGTTTGAAGTGTTCTTGCAGAGACTAGGCCTATTGTAAATCAAACACATAGTCTGTGGCAAAAGCATGGCAAGTCTGTCAAACGAGGTTTATTGGTCTATTGGTTTAATTGAGCTGTTTCTCTTCCTAAGAAAGCAAATATCTGGCAAGGAAAAGCATTTGTGGATGGAAAGCAGATGTAGCAGATAATAATAAAAGTGAACTCTCAAGCATTACGTCCCAGATTGTTTCCCCTATAGCCAGGACAGCACGTTTTGTGTTACAGTTAAACAAAAGCTTCATACACTACCGGGAAGTAAAGGTAAGATATGACCTATGAGATTTTACTGCCCCCTATTTTAAGGTTCAAGTTCAGCTTTTATACAGAGTGAGATAAAAGAACACCACTACACATTTATCCTCCCCTATTAATATTGGCAAAACATTTTGGGGATTCATGGGAATTAAAGACAATAACATTGTTTTGATCACTGTCTAGCTGGTTGTCAGTTATCATGATTGACATGTCAGTGCTTGCACACCAGAGTGAGGTCAGCGTGTGAGGGCAGGAGGCCATTGTCATGTGTTGCAACTATCAGCAATGGCAAAACTGATGAAAGAGAATTTATGACATCTCTCCCCACTTTTGCCTCAATATAAAAAATCTTTTAAGTCTCTTTCACACATATGTAATATAAAGACTGTAATGATATCAGAATCAATGCATTTCTTAACACAACCTATCATGCACTGCATAAAGCACATTCCAAGCTTGAGTCTTCAATTATATTCATTCTTATGCCCAATTTGAAAGAACTTGTATAATTACATAGTCCGCATATTATAATGTCTTTGTTTAGGCAAACATTACCTCCATGCACAAGAGCACGCATGGCATGAAAAGTGGCCATAGTACAGCACAGGGTGAAAATTGGATTGATATAATCTTCAGGTCATTTATTGAGGTCAGCAGTGCAGTGATGCACAGCAGAAGAGACTTGGAGAGGATTATAAATGTAACTTAATGCTGGACAGAGCACTATAAGGATCTACTGTACGTCTTATACTATCTGCTTATTAAGATTTATTTCCTAAGATTTATTTGCAAGTAACAACAAATATTAGTTATTGGACACTGTTTTTGCATGTGTAGTGTTTCATGAGGAGGACACTACACTATTGGTTCCACTTGAAGATAACAAGGCATGGAAATCACTTTGCTGACTGGAGTCGGTAAGCCATATCCAGTGACGAGTAACACCAGTTATGTATTTAGTTTTTAGTTAAATAAATCATGTTAAGCAGTGTTAAATTGTTTAATGCTGTAAACAATAATTAGTAAAAAGTAATTACATAGTTTAATAAGCAGTGTCGTTTTAAATAATATCACTGTCATGTCATTGGTTATTTACTTTGAAACTAGGGTGCTTTTCCATTTCTGTATTTTGGATATAACAGATTACAATAAAATAAAATAAGCAGCGTATAAATATATTGTTCTATGTGTCTGAAAAATAATTTCTTTATTTGTTTATTTTTTATAGCGCTTATGTGACCAAACCTTTCCTACTATGGTAGTCAATGATGTCCCAGAACTGTCACTTGCTAACACTTTTCCAAATATCTTTCTTTGTGTTCAACTTTTTGGGTGAACCATTTCTACTATTTCTATTACTTTTTTTTCTACAAATACAACAGTAATATAATACGTATATTCATGCAATTCCTAAATAACTCTTGTAACACACAGAATTCATTAGCTCTACTGTAATCATCATGTTCATATATGATTCTTTGTTCTCAGTTTCTTGTGGCTAAGGGAATGACTGACATCAGGGCATTTCTCATGTCACAAAGTGAGCATCAAGTGTGTGGCAGAGCTGTTTACTTCACAATGTTACAGCCACCCAGTGCCTTTTACAGCTTAATTCCAACATGGGCCACTAGAGGACTCCACACCCAAAACCAAAGCTCCCACTTCTCTAATTATGCAACAAAGAAACCCCACTTGTGTTTCTGGCCATTGTGGTCCACTGTAACCTTTCTGTGCCTCCTCCTGCTCCCTGTTTCCACAGCTGCCACCTTAAAGGTTGGGGTGGTGGGACCTTGGTCATGTGACCCCCTCTTTACCAAAGCCCAGCCTGATGTGGCTGCACGGTTAGCTGTGGAACGCATTAATAAGGATCATTCCCTCTCAAACGGCATCACATTTGATTATGTCATCCTGGAGGAGGAGTGTGTGACATCACAGTCTCTCGCCCGTTTTCTTGGTTTTTACACACGTGCGTCTGGGTTTATTGGCCTTTTTAACCCAGGTTACTGTGAAGCTGCCTCTCTCCTAGGAAAGAGTTGGAACAAGGCAGTGTTTTCCTGGTCTTGCATTGGATATGAGCTGGACGACACGCGGAGTCACCCCACTTTTTCACGCACCATGCCACTCCCCACCCTTGTGCTGCTGAGCTTCATGCGGCATTTTGGCTGGGCACATGTGGGTGTCATTTCATCAGCTGAAGATGTTTGGGTGGAGACAGGAATAAAGCTGGCCGATGCCCTGCGGGCACATGGAATGCCTGTTGGCATAGTGGCATCCGTCGGTAATGACCACACCAGTGTGCGTAAGACCCTGGCGATGGTCAAGAAGGTGAAAGATCTCCGCTGTGAGTTATAAATCTGATATTGAGTTAAAATTGCAACTCTACAATTGTCACTATCAATTACGGTTACCCTTGTGTGATACTCAGGTCTTTGGTAACCGTTTACTAAATCATTAAGGGGCGGTTTCCCAGACAGGGCTTAAGCCTAGACTAATTTAAATGTCACAGGTGTCTTGATCAAAAACAACTAACATATCTTAAAATATATCTGTGTGCGATTGTTTTGTCTCAAGATGCTCATCGATAAGGTTTTTTTGTAAAGTTTGTTTTTAAAGACATAATTTAAGGCCTAGTCCTGTTGTAAAATAATCCCTGTCTGGGAAACCGCCCCATATGTGGTTAATTGTTTTTTGAATTTCAGATTCAGATTAGCACCTTTTTATTTACTTTACAAACTTTTGTTTTATGGTCTTCCATAATAAGTTCATATTAATACTTTTATGGTAATACCTTTTCAGCTATAATATTAAAAGATACCACAAAGTGATCTTTCATTTGTCACAGTTGTTTTAATTTTTTCTGCCTGTCCTCTGTTTCTCAATGCTTGTTTTGCAGTGGTCATTCTATGCATGCACTCGGTTTTGATTGGCGGAACAGCCCAAAAGTTGCTATTGGAGACAGCATATGACATGCGGATGACAGAGGGTTCATTGGTGTTTGTACCTTATGATACCCTATTTTACAGTCTGCCCTACCATCAAGTGGCTCAGCCAGCCCTGCGCCACAACAGTAAACTGTTACGAGCCTATGATGCCATGCTCTCCATCACTATTGAGTCTCCAAAGGAAGAATCTTTTTATCACGCTTTTGAAAAGGCCCAGGAGCAAGGGGAACTGCCTAGGCACATTAAACCACAACAGGTACACGGACGGTGGTCGTATGGATATTAAAAACTACTGACAACTAGGTATACTGTAAATATTTAGATATTTGGTTCAGCAACCACTAATAATAATTATATAAAACTATTGTCATCCAACAGGTGTCCCCATTGTTTGGCACCATTTACTCCTCTATTATGGTCATGGCTCATGCTGTACAAAGTGTCAGGGCTTCAGGTGAATGGATGTCTGGGGGGAACATTGCCCAGAATGCCCGTAACCTGATGTCGAAAGGCTTTAGCTATACCCTACAAGCGAATTCATCTGGGTTTGGCATGATGAACTACGTGGTGCTGGATACTGACGGCTTTTCTTGGGAGCTGCAGCCTACATATCGTATAGAGATGCAAACAGATATGGTGCGCTTTCTGGGACGACCGATTCATTTCCCTGAAGGTGGACCGCCCAAAACAGATTCCAGCTGCTGGTTTACGCAGGGTGTTATCTGTAGTGGAGGTGAGTGCGGTTAGACCAAAAATATTGTGGGGTTCCTGTGACATAATGTCATTTTATACAGTTTGTTTTTAGTTATTTAAAAATCTCTCTCCATCCATCACAGGTGTGAATCTGTTCAACACGGTTGTAGTTTTCCTCTGCTCTCTGCTCATCTTCCTCTTGATTGGCTGTTCTTACTTTATTAGGTATTCATCAACAACACATTGCTTTCTAAATTTGATACAGAGTCTGACATAATCAGTGTGCCTAGACAATAAGAGAGATTTATCTATAAAAGTATATCTATATTTTCTAAATGTCCTATAGGCGTAGAATTTCTCTGATTCAAATGATGAGAGGTCCTAATAAGATCTTGCTGACTTTAAACGATGTCACATTCATCAACCCATCGCTGAGCAATAAGGTCAGTAATAAAAGCACAGACAACCAAACAGTAATTCACAAACCCTAATAAGTCCTTTTTTTTCCGAGAAACAGAAGCTGAGCATGGATGACAAGGGCAATGAGATTAGAATGAGCGAAAATTTCAGAGCGAAGCCTCAAGTCTCCACTCTCTGAGCAATCGGCGGCCACCTATGAGAATTCAAATGTTGCTATTTTTGAGGTAAACAAAAACGCTCGAAATAGAAGCATACTGATTTAATGTAAAATGAGACATTTGATAGAACAGGCGATAATGCTTTATGACATAGAAGGACATAAAATATGAATAAATATTATTTTAAATTATATAGTAAATAATATAAGAAATAATTGTGAAATTAAGTATACTGCTTTAAAATATAATTATGCTGCTCGCTCGACAGGGTGATTGGGCATGGCTGAAAAGACTTCCATATGGAAACTTCCAGAGTATCACCCCTTATACCAGTGATGTTTTTGAGCTGGTTGGTATTTCACTTGATTCTCTACAGAAAAACTATATAGAGTTCTATTTTTTTCTTTCAAAATATGTAAATTCATAAATATGATATTTGACTGTCATACCCCAGATGAATGACATGAGGCACGAGAACGTTAACACCTTCCTCGGCTTCTTCCATGACTGCGGAGTCTTTGCCATAGTAACAGAGTTCTGTTCTCGGGGCAGCTTGGAAGATCTGTTGCTTAACGAAGACGTCAAACTAGACTGGATGTTCAAGTCCTCTCTTATTATGGACCTCATCAAGGTGCTCTTATAGGCAATTATATGGCTTTACAAAAGCAAGCACATAAGCACACTACAAGTCATTTGTCACAAAAACGAATGTTGAACAAAAAATTTCTTAATAATTTTTCTGCTCCATAAATACATGCGCAGTTACTTGAAGATCATTTGCAAGCCTATGTGTGTGTATGTGTTTGTGACTTGCATGCAGGGTATGAAATACCTTCACCACAGGGACGTCTGTCATGGAAGACTCAAATCCAGGAACTGTGTGGTTGATGGCCGTTTCGTGCTGAAAGTTACAGACTACGGCTATAATGAGGTGTTGGAAGCTCAGAAATTTCCTTATGTTGAACCTCCAGCTGAGAGTAAGGCTTATAGTAAGAGTGTCTATCCCATTATTGCTATGCCACCGCATTCATAGAATGCTAATGTATATTTGTAACCTGCAGACCTTCTATGGACTGCCCCTGAGATATTGAGAGGGTCTCACCCTGGTTTGTATGGAAGTCTCCCTGGTGATGTGTACAGTTTTTCTATCATCATGCAGGAGGTGGTTATGCGAGGGCCTCCGTTCTGCATGCTGGACCAGTCTGTTGATGGTCTGTTGAAGATCACAAGTCAAATGCTATAGATTGTTTTGTAGACGTGTCTTTCTAACAACTCATGTTTGTATAACTTCACACTGTATTTGATACTAGAAATTGTCCAGAAGGTCCGGAAGCCTCCTCCAATGTGCCGGCCCGTTGTGTCCCCGGATCATGCTCCACTAGAGTGCATTCTGCTCATGAAGCAGTGCTGGAACGAGCAGCCGGAGAAAAGACCCAAATTTGATGACATTTTTGACCAGGTTACAAATAGCAATACTGGCAAACCGTTAAATTAAAGAAACATACAATAAATATGATAACTGCAAAGTAAATTATTTATATAAAAATATGAGAAATATAATCTAGTACTGCTAGTTTATAGCGCTCGGAAAATCTGTTCAAAAGAACATTCTCATCTCATTCATCTTCTCTCCCTCATGTCTCTCCTTCGTTCTCTCTATAGTTTAAGAATGTCAATAAAGGGAAGAAGACCAACATCATTGACTCCATGTTGCGAATGTTGGAGCAGTACTCCTCTAACCTGGAAGAGCTGATCAGAGAAAGGACAGAGGAGTTGGAAATAGAAAAACAAAAGACTGAGAAACTCCTCACACAAATGTTGCCCACGTAAGACACAAACACATATTGTTAATGTTTAAATTACATTTGCTAAAGCGATAGTTTACCCAAAAATAAACATTCTGTCATCATTTACTCACCCTTGTCCTTTCAAACCTGAATGACTTTCTTTCTTTCGCAAAACACAAAAGAAGATATTTTGAAGAATGTTGTTAATTGGCCTTTGCAAACACTTGCATTGGTTTTGTGTCCATACAATAGAAGTGAATGGGAGCCAGTGCTGTTCGGTTAGCAACTTTCTTTAAATATCTTCTTTTGTGTTCTGCGGAAGAAAGAAAGCCATGAAGGTAAACGATTCGAGAATTTTAATTTTTTGGGTGAACTATCACTTTAAATGAGGGTTCACCAAAAATGTTCATTCTGTCATTATTTATTATTTATTCCAAACCCGTATGCTGTTTTTATTATTATTTTGTCCGGAAGAGAAAATTATTTTGTGTCCACATCTGTTCAGTCTAAACGGCTTTAATGGCCATTGCAAGTAATTATTTTTGTTAAAGAAATAACAGCATAGATTTGGGACAACATGGGTGACAGAAACTAATGATAGCTTTTGAACTTTTATTTCTCTAAACTCTTGTCTGATCTTCTATAGGTCAGTGGCAGAGGCTCTGATGCTTGGCGCTACAGTTGAACCAGAATATTTCGACAGTGTCAGTCTCTACTTCAGTGATATTGTTGGCTTTACCACAATCTCGGCCAATAGCGAGCCTATCGAGGTGGTCGACCTCCTCAATGACCTTTACACTATTTTTGATGCTATAATTGGCAATCATGATGTTTACAAGGTAACAAACAAAAACAGAATATGAATACCTATTTAATACCTTTATTGTGTATTTACTGAATGAATTCACTACAGAGTATTTGTTTGTGTATAAATGTTTGAAAAATGTCATTTAGTTTGTGGTCCTAAATATTGTCAATATTTTCTGTTTGTTGTATTTCCCCTTTTGTCTATTCTAAATGATCTACTATATACTGTGTACACACACTTAACAATATGCACTTAGACATCTGGTGTGTACATTTTCAAAGGTAGTATTGTCTTTAAGGCATAGTTTACCCAAAAATAACAATTCTGTCATCATTTATTCATCCTTATGCCATTCAAAACCTGTATATGACTCTTTCCTTTGCTGAACACAAAAGAAAATGTTTTGAGAGATGTCTTAGTAGTCTTTTGCCCATACAATGAAAGTCAATGGGTGCCAATGTTGTTGGGTTACCAACATTCTTCAAAATATCTTCTTTTGTGTTCATCAGAAGAAATACATCATACAGGTTTGGAGATGGCAATGATAAAAGGATTTGTTTTATTTTGGGGTGGACTATCCGTTTAAATAGAATACCACATTTGACTATTTTAAATAAACTACAAAATGATGTAAAATACATGAAATAGGACAGACCTTCTTGTGTCATCGCCTGCAGGTGGAGACTATAGGGGATGCTTACATGGTGGCGTCAGGTGTGCCGGTGCCCAATGGAAACCGCCATGCAGCTGAGATCGCAAACATGGCCCTGGACATCCTGAGCGCAGTAGGCACCTTTAAAATGAGACATATGCCTGATGTACCTGTCCGCATCCGAATAGGGCTTCATACGGGTGAGACTGAGTCAAACACTTATATAGGAAGTAGTTATAAATAGTTAGGAAAAGGTTTTCAATATGAATGCGTTCCCATTAGGTCCGTGTGTGGCTGGTGTGGTGGGTTTGACTATGCCACGGTACTGTCTGTTTGGAGACACAGTCACCACTGCTTCAAGAATGGAATCCACAGGAATGCGTGAGTCTCATTAAATTACAGCCTTAAGCCTGAAATGCCTGTAATTAACTGTATTGTTGGCTAATCTTGTTCTTATAACATTAAAGAAAGGTCTTACAGTATACTGTATGTGTTCCTTCAGCATACAGAATTCATGTCCATTCTGATATTGTGAAGATCCTGTTGGATTTGAAATTGGGATACAAAGTAGAGTTGAGAGCCAGGACTGAACTCAAGGTAAATATTTCCAAACTATGCAAATGTAGTTTTACAAATAAAAACATGTTTGTACTTAATAATAATAGAGATAATAATAGATAATAATAGGTTTAATTGACAGGTTCTATCCTCTCTTCTCCACAGGGAAAAGGTATTGAAGAAACCTACTGGCTCATCGGGAGGGAAGGTTTTACCAAACCACTGCCCGTACCACCTGTACTAAAGTCAGGGTAAGGGGAGGCCTTGGCATGGCCTTTTTCCTTCAGCGTGTGTGCACGTCTTCTCTTTATCTTCTCTAATGTATTTTTCAGGCAAAGGGCTCATGGTTTGCAGATGGAGGAGATAGCCGCACACAAGAAGCGGAAAGCAGAAGCACAGCTTGCAAAGAAGAAAAACTGAGGTAATGTTATGCATGGAGAATGTATAACATTACTCAATGTGGCACAGTGGGTCAGGTGGGAGGGGCAGGACAGTGGGGAGTTATAAAAGGAGCCATTTTTGTCCATTTTGGTTCCATTCTCCAACAATTAACAAGACTCAGTTCTTCTGCTTTCAAGTAATGTTTCCTAAGTAATATAACATATTTTCATGCTGTGTTATATTTCTAGAACTTATTGAAGTGTTTGTTGGTATTTTTCGTAACTTGCTGTACATAAAATTGTACACTATGGATCTCATATTCATGTACTAGACTTTTAATGTAAATAACTAAATCCAAAATGAAATAAAGTGTGTATTGCAGATCTGGTTATGTCATGATCCTTGGTTATTTTGAACGCCTACAGATTTGTTTGGTCTTGAAGATTTGTGACTGGCCAAAAATAGTCATTATAAAAGCTGTCTCCTTTCAGACTGGATTGCACTCCTCAGATATGAATAGCCGGCTTTTCAAAACAGATCATAAGCTATTTGTCTCTTTTGTTTATGTTTTGTCTTGCTCTGATTGTCTAGTTTGTTCTCATTGTTTTGTGTATCGTGTAAACACACACTACATTTATATTGTTATATATATATATATATATATATATATATAAAAGTCTCAGTCTTTTGCCGTCCTAAGTAAAATAATGTAAATGTTTTTGTATCTAATAAATGTGTAAAAGTTGATAAACATGTATTTTCAAAGCCTTCTAAAACCCAAGATTTTGATAATAAAATAATTTAATTTAGTGATGACGTGACATATTAGATGTATTAATGTTGGTCTTCCATCACTGTTTTTGTGTCTTACAGACCTGAAGCCAAAGATTTTAAGGCATTGCTTCAGAAGGCTGTAAAGAAGATATCTACTGTGCGTCAGGTGGCTCAGCTCACCCAAGCCGATGAGGGCAATGTCATGATTCACCATCACTGATGACCTTTAAAAGCCCTTCCGACCCCACACCTGCATGCTGAATAACAGAATATGGGAAGTGATGAACAGTGAATAACAGAACTGATGGAACTGATGATAGCCCCACGACTTTACTTTTGCTCCTCAGCCAGCTTTTTTTCATTTAAAAGGCACTTTATATTGGCTTCTCTTTGTTTTGTATGACAAAATATTTTACTTTCCTATGTATCACACAATATTATACAATACATTGCAATTCAGTTTCTCATAAGACTTACCTGCTCTTCTAAAACAGCAACTCCTCTAATCCCCTCTGAGAGGAGATTAGAGCCATGTAGTTCTACAAATTCTTATTTTATTTTAATAGTGATGTGGAAGCAGATGAAAACAATATACTGGAGAGTAACATGTAAGAATTTGTATTTGATCGTATCAAAATAATGAAGATGTATTCTATATAATAGGCCTAGTATCACACTATTTTTCAATGTAAAAAAAATATAACCACATATAATAATAAAAACATTATATGAAAATACCAAGTGACCTTTTTTTAAATGACAGCTATTTTTTCCAAATCCTATATGAGCAACCGAGCTATTTGAGCAATGTGTGCAAAACCAACATTCTGCTGTGGACTGCGGTCTCGGTAATATCATATTTTGAAAAGCTGTGGAACAGCGCCCTCTTGTTATCGTATCAGTAAATGCAACAGATGGCGACCTACATTATTATGCTCTATGTGGATTATCCAGTACTGACTGCACATAAGACTTCAGAGGCGCGAGGTCACCCCTAGACAGATTACGTTCTCTCAAAACATGTTCATGAAGTCACAGCAAGCAAAGTATTTAAACGCGTTTAATATGTTCAATTGCATTTATATCCAATGTTTTCCATAGAGACCATCAGTCAATCAAGAAACTTGTTGATACTCAGCAACCCTCAAATTGGCCATTGTCTAATAATCTAGTCTTTGTTTACTATATCAAAATGTTTTACATGCAAGACATTTACTCAAGTACCCAACAGAAACAACATATTCTTACAGCACTAGTTGCATTAAATGCACTATAATGTACTTTTAGTCAGTTTGCTGCTACTAACAACATTGCAAATCACTATTTGAGCTCTAAAAAATAAATACATTAAAATGATTTATTTGTTGATTGATAGAAACAACATCTTTAAGCGTACTTGGCACGAGCAAGTCAAAAAGTAATCAATAGGTTTCACAAACAAGGTAAACAACAACCCCTTCGGTCAAACGCTTATCCAATGAACTCGCTACAGTCCGTGACGCAACCCACTTATTATCATCTCATTGGACAAAACTCTGTCAATCAACAAACGACAACTTGCTAATTCAGTGAAACTCCAAGTAAAACTATTGGCCAGTAACACTGACGTAGACCCAAAACGCACAAACAGTGGTTGGTTCAGTTTCAGAGAGGGAACTTTCAATCACACGTCTCGCCCAATCGGGTGCCTCGTCTCGCACCCTCCCAACTTCAGGCGAATGACGCACGAGTCATGTGTTGTTTGTGCTGTGGACTGGTCCGTAGTGTACACAGGGTTACGAAGAGCAGATTGGTAGCCCGCTAGGAGGATCTACCGATAATAGATCGGGTAAATGTGGTCATGTTGCAGTTGCTGGCATTGAGCTCGAAGAGCATTGGCTGGATTACCTGCTTTTCATGTGGCGGCCAGGGGAATATCAACACTGAAAAGACTTAATCGCGCTCTGCCGCCCGAGACACGGTTTCCCCCCAACAAAAATGATGGGGTCTCTCTCTGTAAGCCGAAGGTAAAGTAACCTAAAATCTCTCCTAACTGATGGAAAATTTCGCGAATTACCAAGAAGGCAAAGCCACTATGTTGATGCTAGAAACGCAACAGCGGGCTGTCGGGACTAAACCTGCAGAAGCAGCTGCGACGGCGAACGGCGACACCTCTGTCGGGGAACCCCCGGACTCTGTTCAGCACTCACTGTTCAGCGACGATCAGACGAGTGAACCGCATCAACAGCAGCAGTGTCACTACCGGCAACACGCCGTTCACGAAAACCACCTGGAATCGCCGGCGAGGAATAGATACGCGTCCTCTCTTAACCGGGCGCACGAGGACTCAGCCCCTGCTGCAAGCAAAACACACGCTACCTCAGCATCCCCTGCTATATCTGTGAACGCCAGTTCCTCCGTGTCGGACGACATCCGAAAGTGTGGTTACCTGAGAAAGCAGAAGCATGGCCACAAGAGGTTTTTCGTCTTGCGGGCGTCGAGTCATGTGGGGCCGAGCAGACTTGAATACTACGACAGCGAGAAGAAATTTCGAAACACTCTCCGCTCTACCACCGCCGCCAGCGCTTCTGCAGCCTCGACTGGAGTGACTGCATCTCCCCCGAAAAGAGTGATATATCTTTACCAATGCTTCACTGTCAATAAAAGAGCGGATTCTAAAAATAAACATCTTATTGCTCTGTATACGAAGGATGAGTACTTCGCAATTGTTGCTGAAAATGAGCAGGAACAGGAGGAGTGGTACCAGGCGCTCAGTGACCTGATGAGTGAAGGGAAGAGAGGCCACCTGGATGCAGAGGAGATTGATGATGGCTACGGTACTGTTACTTCAGGTACTGACTTCAAAGAAGTGTGGCAGGTAAACGTCAAACCAAAGGGCTTAGGCCAGACTAAAAATCTAACTGGTGTGTATAGACTCTGTTTGTCTGCTAAGAGCCTCCACCTAATGAAACTGAACTCTGAAACACCTTGTGTGAACTTACAACTAATGAACATCAGGCGCTGTGGCCATTCTGAGAGCTTCTTTTTTATAGAGGTCGGCCGCTCCTCTTCTATAGGACCTGGAGAGATTTGGATGCAGGTGGATGATTCTGTGGTGGCTCAAAACATGCATGAAACCATTCTTGAGACCATGAAGGCACTGAAGGCTTTTGCTGAGTTCAGACCTAGGAGCAAAAGTCAGTCGTCCGGCTCCAACCCGATGGGCTTCATCACCACGCGGCGGCACCTGGGCAACCTCCCGCCCAGTCAGACGGGCCTCCAGCGGCGGTCTCGAACTGAGTCTGTTGTGGGAACTCCACCTAGCAGAAAGAGCAGTGGAGCGAGTGGGTACAGATTCCGGACCTCCAGTGAGGGTGAGAGCACCATGAACCGCCCCTTTCGCTCTGTGACGGGTAGCCTCATTCATCTCAACACGGCCCGTGCTAACCTGAGCCGCCAGGAAAGTAGCAGTGGGGCCGGAGGACGCTATGTTCGTGCCCCGCCGGGCACCAATTATCATGCCCGCTCTGCCTCGCTGCCAGTGTCACACTTCCCCTCAACCACAAGCCCGGTCAGCATGTCTAGCAGCAGCGGGCATGGCTCTGTGTCTGACACCATCACACGCCCCTCCAGTGCATCCATTTGTGGATCCCCTAGCGACGGAGGTTTCAACTCTTCTGATGAGTATGGCTCCAGCCCTGGAGATTTTCGCTACTTTAGAGTACGTAGTAACACCCCAGACTCCCTGGGAAACACGCCACCAATCCGTGAGGAACACTGCCTCAGCGACTACATGGCTATGGGATGGAATCGTGATGTGTCTGGAACAAGCACAAGTGAGCCCCGTGAAGAGAGTGCTGATGAAGATTCACGCCCAGGGTCGTTAAGAAGACGGACGCCCTCCTTATCCAGGCAGGTTGGGGGCGCTAGTGCTGCTGGAGTGGCTGTGTATCAAAAGATGACCCAGACCACCTTCTCGCTGGACGAGGCTGTGAGTAGCTCTTGGGGTGCCAGCGCCCAGACCGTCTCTACCTCCTCCTCCCTTTGCTCTGATTACAGCTCCAGTTCTGAACACAGCCAAGACCGGCCCCCTAGCTTACGGCTCGCAGAAGCCCCCAGGGATGATGGGTACATGCCCATGATGACAGGTGTGCTGCCTGCCTCCAACAACGCAGACTACATGCCTATGCAACCAAATATTCTCCTTTCTGCTTCTCCACGTGTCCAAAGTGCTGCTTTGCCTGTCCCCCAGCATGTGGACTCACAAGGCTACATGATGATGCTCCCAGGTAGAAGTGGGGTTACTGATTCCCCTGCCCCGCCCAGCCCCGACAGACGGGGAGATAGACGGAGATCCTCACACCGCCCTGCGAACACAGAATACATGGATATGTCTCAGAGCACATCTACAGGTAATGTTTCAAAGTTTTTTAGTGACAATTACCGTGCCTTGACCAATTCTGTGAAATCTAAGTCTTACATTTCATATTTCTCTCTTCCTCTCATTCAAAGCTACATCCAGAGACCATTTTGAGCATGACGAGTACGTCCCCATGAGTTCCCCAGCGAAACCAAGTTACATCCCACCCGCCCCAGATCGCAGTAGCAGGTGCCTACCTTCGGAATCTTCACAACATAATGGCTGCACGGACCGACGTGCAACCCGGCCGAACCGTCTGCCATTGGGAAGACGGAGTTTGCAAAGCACCCTGCAAACAGGTGAAGCAGCAGTGCGGCCTTCTAGCCCAGGAGAGTACATCAATATCGAATTCGGGGATCGTCCGACATATCCCACCGGCTCACTGTCTGCTGATGGCTCCCCCTCAACCCTAGGCAGGGAGCAACGCAGATCCCCCCTACCACAGGACTACATGTCTTTAGATGTGGATGGTCTCCCACCCAAATGTCAGTCCCCAAGGCCTTCTCTAGTAGCCCCCTGGAATCCTCCTACATACATCCGTCCCTCCTCATCTTCCCACTGCAGTGGGATTGGTGTGGGTCAACCTGACGACTACGCAGAAATGTCTTTTGGAGATGATGAAGAATGTAAGAGCCCTACAGCCATGCTCGAGCACCTGTGTGTCCTGGAGCAACAGTTTTTCCCTTACAGCCCCCCGACCGAGCCCAAGGTTGTCCGCGCTGATCCTCAGGGCAGGCGGAGGCACAGCTCAGAGACGTTTGTCACATCTCCAGGGGCATCTGGTGGCAGTGCCCTGGATGTCAATAGCACAGTGCCTAGCAACACACAGCAGGTGGGGCGCAGTAAGTGTCACAATTCTGCCTCTTTTGACAGTGTTTGGACTGACAGTGTGACATCTGGCAGCGAGGTGACACTGGGAACCTCCTCAGATAGACCCGATTCCTCCTCTGTGAGGTCTGGAAGGACTCTACCTTCAGAACACCTGAACGGCCTAAACTACATCGCCCTGGACATGAGAGATAACGTCCGACCTGGAAATTCTCGTTCGCCATCACCAAGTGTTTCTCCCCCAGAGAATGGTGCCTACGCCAGCATAGATTTACTTACAGCAGCATCTAAAGGTAAGCAGCTTTATATTTAGACTGTGTGATTAAGTACATGCTAAGTGTGAATTAAGTTATTGTCTTAGATTGTGGTTTTGAGATGAAAGTGGTCAAGTAAACAAGCTTTAGAAAAGTCAATGTTGATGCAAAAGTTTCAGTCTCAGTTTGTCAGAAATCTATTATATAATATTTCTTTACTGCACAAGATCTGTGTAAAATGTATTTTTGTCAGTATGTTTTAGTCTCAAAGTTCCATAATTTAAGATACTTATACAGTACACAATATATTTATATATTGTGCAATATATATGTAAAAGCCTCAAAGTGCAGTTTGAAGTTTTCTTCCAAAATAGCATTTTTCAGGCTCAAATGTTTACTGATGTGACTTTAAAGGGATACTCCACCCAAAAATGAAACTTCTGTCATGAATTACTCCACCCTCAAGTAGTTACAAACCTGTATACATTTCTTTGTTCTGTTGAACACAAAAAAGGAAATTTAGAAGAATGTTAGCAACTGAGATTTTCTGGGGAGGTCAAAAAAAGGTCAAAGGTGCCGAAGAACGGTTTGTTTTCCTAAATTCTTCAAAATATCTTCTGTGTTTAACAGAACAAAAATATACAATCATTTTTTGTACTATGGTAGTCAATGGTGCCCCAGAAATCTCAGTTGCTAACATTCATCCAAATATCTTTCTTTGTGTTCAACAGAACAAATACATTTATACAGGTTTGGAACAACTTGACGACGAGTAATTTATGACATAATTTCCATTTTTGAGTGGACTATCCCTATAATTTTTTTCAGTATTTTAGTGTTTTTAAATACATCTAGTTATTTAAATACTTCTCTTTACTTTAAGTATTAATTCATATATATATATATATATATTGATTCGCTTAGTCTAAATATAATTAGGGCTGTTAAACGATTAATCGCGTGTTAACATAATAAGAATAAAAGTTTGTGTTTACATAATATGACTGTATACTGTGCATTTTCATTTTGTATTTATAAACACATATTTAGGAAATATTTAGATTTTTCTTAAATATATGCATATATATGTTTTTAGAAAAACAAAATGAGTATGCGCAGTACACAAACATATTATGTAAACACAAACTTTTATTTTGGGTGCGATTAATCACGATTAATCGTTTGACAGCCCTAATATAAATGATTTGATTTGTACGTAATGGCATTAAGAAAACACATACTCATTCTATTGGTCACTCCTTTCTTGACATCATCATGTTTCATTCTTCCTCTGAACGTTTATTCTCTTTATATCCACTTAGTGTTAGGGGCTGTTATGTACTTGGCTGATTGTGTGTGTTGCTGCAGGGGGAGTGAGAGAATGAAGCGTGAGTGAGTCAGTGTTCTCAGCAAGCCCTGGATGACTCATTTGTTTATCATAGTTGATGCAGAGATGGAGCTGTGTGTGTGTTCTTGAAAGAGGTTGGTTTTAAACATGTGATAACTTTCTAGCATCTCTGTCTCTCTTATCCTCTTTTTTCATCCCCTTCCTGTCCCCTGGCAGACAGCACTGTTGTGGTTGCATGACTCAGGTGATGACATACAGGAACTAGCCAACTAGCTACAGATATAGACTGCTGGGTTTAGCTGTAACATTTTTTGCGTGGCGTGTCATTGGCTGAAGGGTTTATAACATGTTGTTATATACAGGTAGGCTGTTGTAGGGTAATTTGAGCCAATGGTTGTTCTACTCCTAATGTTTACTTACACCTTTTGGCCGAGTCAATGTTGCTATGTCTGCCTGTTGAATATTCACATAGTAGTTAACTTATCAGTGACATAGTTAAAGTTGTCTCTGCATGTTAACTGGCAGAATAGAAACATTGAAACCAGGGATGCATTACAGTATACCAAGACATCAAGCTCATGTACTACTTGTACTCATGAATACACTGATACCAAAGACCGATGCCTCACGTAACATACCTGACAGAGCTGACTGAAATTTGTGCTTTGAAGGTTTGTGAGAAGCAAATAAAATTGTCTTTCTTCATAATGTGTTTTGAGGCAGAGTTATTAGTTTCAGTGTGTTGTGCTTGGAAAGTTGGTTTAATAAAAGTAATGTTTTATATAACTTAACAATGATAATTTTTTATCTAATTTTATAAGAACTTTTAATATGTCAAAGATACTTTGGTTAAGCCACTAAAAGGTAAGGTATGCCACTGTCATTGGTAACTTCAGTTGCGGCATTACGCCACAGTGAAGGTGCTGCTTCGTTATTAGCACACTTAGGCGCTAAAAAGAGTTGGAGAACAAGATAGCTAGCTGTGTTTCATGGCTGTTTGTTTTACATCCAAGTATGTTTCTTGAAATTTCTTAAATCAACATGACGTACATCATTGTAGCGTCTTTAGCTGTCGAGTTGGATCGTTGAATCAGCGTATACTGTACACAGCGAGTTCGCCAGTATGGACGCACATTGCGAACTATTGAAGTTTTCAGTCACTAGCGAATATAAGATATCATTGAATCATTTAAAGTGAACCACAGAGAATGGAAGATGTGAATGAACTTTGATCATTTAGTAAGACTGGTTAATTCAGTTGTTTATTTTTGGCTGAAAAGGATAAAAAAGCTTTATTTGATTGAAAAAATAAACAATAATATTGATAAACGTAATGTTTTATTTAACTTATTTCACTTGTTTCACAGACAGGAATTAGGGCTAGTCCCAGACTAAAATGAATGTGTGACCTGTCTTAACTGAAAATAACTTGCCCAGAAATATCTCAAAATATATCTGTGCCATTGTTTTGTCTCGAGATGCAAACCAGTAATATAGTAAGGTATTTTTATAAAGGCGACATAATATCTTAATTTAACTAAGGCATAGTCCTGGCTTAAGTTTACTCCTAACAGCTGTGAAAAACAATCAGCGTGTCAATGTCCGCTAATGTCCGAATCGCGACGTAATGACTCGTTTGAACCGATTCCTTTTGTTGAAACAACTCGTATATCAAACACTGATCTCACGAGACTCACTGACTGAACCCATCAATCAGTCACTCAAAACACATCAGAACACAAACGTGCTTAGACCATTTATAGGGGTCATATGGCGCGTTTATGTGTTTTTCTGTGTCTTTGGTGTGTTATAAGTTGCCCATGCATGTATTAGACACGTAAAATTGCAAAAATTTAAGTGTCGGAACAAAAGATGCATTCTATCTAAAAGCAAATGCTCACCCAGACCTGCCTGAAACACCTCGTGTAACCACACCCCGGCGAATCTACGTCACTTCGTAACATGATTTGACTAAGACCGCCTAAATCTAAACGCAAGTAAAGTGGGCGTACTTGTAAATCTCATTGTATCGTCACTGACGCAGCCATGTCGCAGCCTGTGTGCTTTGTTGTTAAAAGAAAGCCTGTTTGTTTGTCCTGCCAAAAGATGAGACAACTAAAAACGAATGGTTACATTTTATTTACAACACTGTTCCAGAAAAGTACAATCCGAATGTTCAAGTTTGTGCTGTGCATTTCTACGACGATTACTTCACAAATGTAGGAGAGAGATTAAGACCGGCTATGCACGAAAGCTTTGGTTAAAAAGTGGGGCCATTCCATCCATTAAAACCTTGCGATGACAGTCTGGCACTTCAGATTCACAGCCCGTAAGTATATTTTCATTGCAAAAGACTTTGCTACGGACTAACTTGGGTTGAGTTTGTCGTGTGTTTGTGATCTGCAAATGCAACGTGAAAAAAGACAACATAAGTCCCAATAATCAGTAATAATGTTCCAACTAGAGGCAACAAATGTCGTGTTTATAATGGGTGTTAATTGTCTTTGTTGAGTAGCGACGAGACGTGGCGTAACACTGGTTGATCAAGAAGGCTCTAATAGCTCGCGTTATTTATTATGTAACCATTCCCTGCCGTAATGCGAGCTTGTTTCTATCTCACACAAACTCTGTAAAAAAAAAAAATTCTGTACAATAGTCTTTTTATTTTATATATGCATATTTTAGAATCTATTAGATTGTAAATCCTATTATATTGTATTGTCATTGTCTAGTACATGTCTGTACTAGAAGCTTCCAACACCAAAGAAAATTCCTTGTGTGTGCAAGCACACTTGGCAATAAAGCTCTTCTGATTCTGATATGGTTGTTTGTTTATAGTCTTTATCACGTCGTATATAAAAGGTAAAACAGTTAGCTATAGTTTTAAACTATTTAACACAGGTTTTTAATAAAACCTTACCAATCCTTTACATCTTGCTCGAGTCGCACTGGCAAAGTTGATGTATCGGCTGGATCATTTTCCGGATCAGATTCTGGCTCGAATTGATGTAAGGAAGTACCGATGACATTTTATCAACTGTCAGTACCATTGCTTTGGACCCTGATGTTCCGAATATGGTAAGCTACGTTTCCGTCAAACGGTTGCAGTATTCGACCAGTCATTACGCACTGGTTAATTGGCCAATCATATCACACCTCGCTTTTCATAGCGATGAGCTTTGTAAAAAATCAGTGCGTTTCAGAGAGGCGGGGCAAAGACGAGATACAAACATGCACGGTGTGTGGAAAATACTGCGTTTTTAAACCTTAAATCGTGTATACACATTGCATATCATCTAAAACAAACGCTATACCTTTACCTTTAGCTTTGTCATTTGACCCCTTTCACATGAGTGGTTAGTAAGCTTAAGTATTTAAAGTTTATTTATGACAATGTGTAGTAAAGTACATATATAAGTATATTTAGTTCTGAGTTACTTTTGAGTATTGAGCTGGCTAATTTTATTTAATTTTATGTGGTAAAAATAAAGAAGGCCAGTGGCAAAACAGTGCCAGAGTGCCGCAGTGCCATTTGTATGCTTTGAAGTAACTTACTTGAGTATGGTAATCCTTCAGCACCAAAGTTTTGCTGTGATATTGCTATCTGATTTCATCACTGACTGTACCATGGTACTGCCACAGTTGTTTTTTTATGTTTTGCTCTTTATTTTGAAAGCCATCTCTGCAATAGCTTCTCTTTCACCATCTCTCCATATCCATATTTCTTACATTAGATGAGAGTTCTCTTCTAGTACACTGCTGAGAGATTAATACTCAAACAACATCAGCACTAGCACAGCTTCATCCTGCTTAATAGAATCAACTCATGACTAAATAACATCAAACAGCTTTGCCATCTTTACCATAACTGCTATTGTAAAATGATGTTGTGAGCCATATTTGATATATAATGCTAGGGTTGGATGCAAAAAAAAATACAAAAGTATATCAAAAATGTTTTTTTTTACTTTAAGAATACTTTTTTATAATATGTACATTTTATACTTAGATTTTGACATGAATATCTAAAATTGTATCAGCTGATGGAATATACATTAAATGTTTGCACTACCTGACCGATATTTCTAAATTTGGTGTGCTGAGAAATCACAGCTGTTTGTAGACTCTGTAAATAGCAAAGAAGTCAGTTTTTCCATCAAAACTAGCCAATCAGAAACCCTGTCTCAGAATTATTTGCGTGTTGTTGACATGTAGTTTGATGTCTGTGGAGGGCGGCATTATGAAAGGCATTATGTGTGGTTGAAGCAAAATTTCATAAGTTAGCAAAGCAGTTAAAATCACGCACAGTGCCCAGAAAGGGATAGTTCGGCCCAAAATAAAAATTCTGTCATCATTTACTCACCCTCAAGTTGTTCCAAATCTGTATACATTTCTTTGTTCTGATGAACACAGAGAAAAAGCACTAGTCCAAATATCAAAGAAATGTATACCGATTTGGAACAACTAGAGAGTAATTCATGGAAGAATTTTCATTTTTGGGTGAACTATGCCTTTAACCTCAAGTGCAGATTAGTCTCCAACAATTTGAGTCTAACAGTAGTTCAGCTGTGTACGTGGTAACTGGTACGTTAAGGTAATGTTTTGGCTACTCTGGTACCAGGGCCTGTGTGAATATGGGGTATGCACGCTCTTTGTGCTGTTGGAATGTAAATTAGCGAGCGCATAACTACACAGGAATGCGCTACAATCACGACACGTACACGCTTTTCAGAGTTCGCTCTGGGACTTTCACACATCATGAGGTAAACAGCCAAGGTAGCAGAGAACAGGACAGTTTGTTCTGTGTTAAGTCATCACAGATCCTCAAAATTAGCCGAGAAATGTCAGGAATGGCTATTTTGGTCTCTGTTAATGTAGATATTTCTGATTCCAGCCTGCGTTTTGCCATATTGGCCGTACAATAAAAGTTTCCAGGTTTAGTTTATTATTTGGTTACATTTTAAAGTCACTAGCACTGAGTGTAACAATTATATCTTATTCTATAAGGAGTGTGTTATTAATAACTAAACCTTTTCTTGCAACTTTTATTACCTAGCTGTGTATAGAGAGATCTGTGCTAAAATCCTACTCGGAGGCATCATGCCCTTTCTGTACATCACATATGCCTATATTTACAATGTTATTTTGAGAGCACACCTTATTTACGACCATGCCATGTGCTGAACAGTATTGCTCTTATTGCAGGAAATGAGGGCCACAGGTAACAAGATCCTCTTCCCGTGTTAAACATACACACACTTTTTTTAAATCAAGTACACAAGGAAGCCAGAACAAACTTCTTTGAGATTCAGAAACTTATTTTCTTTTTGTGACATTTTCATTGTCTGTTTGTCTAAACATGATAAAGTACAATATTAACTTTCTGCATGTAATATCCAAAAACAATGCTTGATTAATATGTTTTGTACTTGTTTACACTACCAAGCTACATGAAAGCCATCAGTGTGGTTATATTTCGAGCTGACGTGTTTTGCTGCAGGCCGATATTGTTTGTCAGTGATTGTGGATGACTTTCAGCTTTTAGAGTTCAACCATCACTAGTTTACTGGTATACTGAGTTACTGATCTACATTGAGACTGAAACTTTGACCCTATACACAAGCAAACAAATGTTCTCTCCCTAAAGAGACCTTCACCCCATGTTTGTGTGCACAGTGATTAGTGGATCCATGATAGTTGGGCTGTTATGATTCCTTTAAAGGGATAGTTCCATAAAAATGACTGTCAGCATTTTGTTCCAAACATTTGTGATTTATTTATTTAGACACTTTTATTC
The DNA here is from genome assembly GCA_006030095.1 of Triplophysa siluroides. Taxonomy (NCBI): domain Eukaryota; kingdom Metazoa; phylum Chordata; class Actinopteri; order Cypriniformes; family Nemacheilidae; genus Triplophysa; species Triplophysa siluroides. The sequence goes on from VCII01000702.1 coordinate 1,628,406, forward strand.
GAAGCGACTAACAAATAAGGGAGCATAACATGTTGCGTTTCATTTCTTTCTTTGTAGAACAGAAAAGGAGATGATAGAAGGAATGTTAGTTACCTCCAGCCTCAGACAACATTCACTTTTATTGTATGAGCAATTGTATGAGTCTAACAGTCAGTAAATTTCCATTTTTGGGAAACTTCGACAAATGTAAGCGTTGGTTATAGCTTGCATTTGCCACAGCTTGGGCAGCAGTGTGTGCTATGTAATGCCATTTAGCACATGCGGAGATCTTCTGTCATTTGTCTGTGCAAGTACTACATTAGGCATCACATGAGCTTTTTAAAAAACCTATGGCCTCAAATAGGTTTGAGAGATGACAGGAATGTTTTGGTCCAGAGCATGGTGTGCTGAGCTTGACAGTGTAATGTACATACGCAAAATCATGGCAGTCAAGCAGTCGGAATCTGGAGGTAAAATGCACATAATGTTTTTCCATACCTACCTTTAACATCAAACAATAACAGAATACAATAACAGATTATTAATAACACTAATCAGTCTGATATTATCATTGCAAAAAGTGTTTAATAGTGGCATTTTCGGTGTAGAACTACACTACCCATAATTCTAAAGAGAAATGCCCCTCGAATCCACCAATCAGAGTTAGAATGGAAGTAGAAGCATCCCTTAGAAGTCAGTAACCCCCCTACAAACTGTAAACTGCAAGTCAAAATATTCATATTAATTCGTTTTTGTATTTTAAATGTAGGTTTGTCGCACTAAGATTAGGAAATGGGGGAAAATAAATGGGAAATGTACGTCCAGAGTCAAGGCTATTGGAAAAAGTGTGCAGTTCTTTTCCACTTAATTATTGTATTCATGATTTATTCATGCTGTGTTTGTTTTATTGTAATATGCTGTTTGTCAAATCAAACCTTCTTGGCAACCGCATCATAAAGCCCTGTGCAGTGCTCTTTATTACTCTCACTATCTCTAACTCTCGTTTTGTCTCTTGCTCTTTGTTGCTTCTCATAGATTCACCTTCAGTCAGTGACAGTGTAGTAAAGACAGCTTTATTTAGCCAAGGAGTGTGACATTTCGTATGAATTGTTTTTCTTTTTTACACATCCTCATAGTCATAAGCCCACATATACTTGACAGCTTTGTCTTTGTTGCAAGATGAATTTATGCCCACAGTACAGATGCAATAGTAGCTTTGTCTGTGTTGACCACCTAGAAAACTCGTAACTCAACAGCATGTCCAACTTTGGTCTTTAAAACACTTTTGAATGACTGATCATAGTGTTAAACTATATGAGCAAAGCAGCAACAAGAATACATGGAATAGTTGGCGAGTCAAGAAAAGCAGAGCTGAAGCAAGGGGGGTTGTGTGATTTATTTATTTTTCTCTCCTGTAATGTAGTCGTGGTATAATGTGTTGTCTAAGTGCACTTTCTCTGACACATTGACTAGACTTGCTCTGTAAGCATGACTAATCATTTGTGGAACATAAAAACAATATATTTTTAAGCTTATTACTTTATAATATGTATTAATACACTACCATTCGAGAGTATGGTCACCTTTTGATCTTTAGACATATGCATAAATGAATGAAATTAGTTTTTTAGGCCAAAGTACAATGTGCAAACGTACAAAAAGTTTTTCACAACAAAACTAAATGGTTTGCTTGAAGTATATATTCAAGCTGTTTAAAAGCTTTTATTTTCTTGATTTTTTTGTCACAAAATAATTCTCACAGTTACATTTGTGTAATTCAGTATCAGTTTTATTCGAAAAATGATTTAAAAAAAAGAATAGGTAGTGAGTAAGTTTCTCTAACCTTTTGAATAGTAGTGTATATTTTATCTAAAACCCCTGGTGTTATGATAGGCCAATTTAGTTTTTGTGGGCTTTACTATATGCACCAAAAATGGCAACGCATACGTAAACACATGTCCATCTTTCAAAGGTTCACCTACTAGTGATAGAAAAGACTCCCACCAGGGTGAGGGGCAATCCGCCTGCCGTCAACTGGCAGAACAAGCCCTTAATTTGGTCGGGAATGAAAGAGGGGCAGCAGTGTTTTGGTCATTGTTCCGCTTATAGCACCAGCCTGCTGTGGCATTGCACTATGACATGCTTGTGATCTGTGTGTGGTGACGCATGTGGAGTACGGTGTTTGTGGAGTGACGCACATTATGTTACATTGCTGTTCACTTTTTGGGATTGTTTGAGTGGCCACAAAAAGTCATAAATAATCAATGATCGATTAGTCGGGTCAGGCTGTGGCATGCAAGTGATGTCGCTGTAGGGATGAAAAATGTGGATGAAATTGAGGCCACAATTAGGAACAATTTAAATTTGTTATGATCATAGGTCTAGCATTAACAATTGAATTGAAATGAGTTGACACATAACATGAAATTATGTTTTATACGAAATGTAACTGCAATGGCATCATCACAAGACTTGCGGATAGGAACCACTTTTTGTTGTTAATGTAAATGTTCATTTTTACAGAAAATTTGTTTAGCAAGCTTAAGCCCTTTTTCTAGTTATTTGGGGTTTCTGATAAAAAGGAAAAAATATTTCAATTTATATGGCAATGTTAACAAAATGTTACAAGTTGTGTAAGCGCAATGTACAGCATGTATTTATAGGTTTGTTCATTTAAATAGCATTAGAACCCATTACAATTTTACATTTTGTCCACATTGGATACGGTGCGGCACGACGCAACAAACCCATTAAGAACATGCAGGTTGTCATGTCGCATCACGCCTGTCGCGTCCGGTGTAGACACGGTGTTATTTAACACATCCAAAAACGTATCTGAGGAGAAACTGTACGGGGTTCTCTCCAGTTGTAATGGTGAATCGGGCCACCCTACACTACCTAAGGTCACCCATTTGCATTGACAGAATTTACCACCAAAGTGTTTGTCTGTGGCCATGTTTGGTATTTGTGGGCCATTTGTTGGGTCATTCAAGTTGTGTGCTTGAGGGCATCTAAATGATATGAATGGTCTCCCTTCCAACTAGGGTTGGGAATCGAAAATCAATTCCAATTCTGGTATCAGAATCGAAAGGTTAGGAATCGGATGGGAATCGAAAAACATCGGAATCAAATACTTGAATTTAAAATTTGAATTCCTCATATCACTACCTGTGTGCATATTTTCAGAAATGTGCATGTGTTAACTTGTGATCTGCTGATATCTCAATAAAAGCCCTGAAAATGAACCATATTTTTACTATAGTAACTATAGTTTAACTATAGTATTTGCAGTAAAACACAGGAACAACAAATTTACCTTAGTTTCATTATAGTACATAATAATACACAAAAGGTCTTCATAAATATATCATTTTTGCAAGCCAGTCTTCAACTGTGAATCCATAAGAATCGAAATCGATAAGCAGAATCAAGATCGATCAAATTCAAACGATACCAAACCCTAGTTCCAACACAGTGTTACTGTACGAACGACGTCTGTGTTAGGCGGTGCCATCCTTCACTGATTCACCGACTAGTGATAGAATGACTCCCACTGGGGTGAGGGACAATCCCGCTGTAGTAGGCTGGCAGAACAAGCCCTAAATTAGGTTAGGAATGAAGGTTTTGTCATTGTTCTGCTTACAGCGCCAGCCTGCTGTGGCATTGCCCTATGACATGCTTTGTGATCGGCGTGCGGTGACGCATGTGGAGTTTGGTGTCTGTGAAGTGACGCACTTGATGTTCCATTGGAGGATGCTTTTTGCTTTAAGGAAAGTTCACTCTTAAAAATAAAGGTGCTTTAAAGGTTCTTCAAAGGGATGCTATAGAAGAACCATTTTTGGTTCCACAAAGAACCATTCAGACAAAGGTTCTTTAAAGATCCATCTCTTTCTTACTTTTTTGTAATCTGAAGAATCTTTTTTCGCCACAAAGAACCTTTTGTGAAACAGGAAGGTTCTTCAGATGTTAAAGATTCTTTGTAGAACCAAAAGGTTCTTCTATGGCAACGAAAAACCTTTTGAAGCACCTTTTTTTAGGAGTGTTGTTTTGGATCATATCTCCTCGATTCCATCAAGGTAGATATATATAACACCTGAATGACCCAAAGTGCATTAGATTAAACTTCTAAAAATTGCCTTGGTCTTGGTTAGCTACCAGTTTCTGTTTTTGGTAAGTTAGGGATGTTTCATCTATAGATTTAAGCGGAGTGATAGTAATGGAATGGAAGACAACAGTGGTCCTTAAGCGATAGTTCATGTCATTGATGTCATTATTTATTTCCCTCACGTTAGTGATGCACGGGTCAGGTTTTTTCCAACCCACGGGTCCCGCTTTTATGAAATTATTTGGCCCAGCCCGCACCGCACCACTGCATCTAATTTACAACCTGCACCCTTGACCATTAAATAGACATACTAGGCATTACTAGATTACATTGCCCTGTAAACTGGCAACAATATACGCTTATGAACCATAGAAACTTGCACTTCACGTAGCCGATATGCTGTTGTCTTTTTTTGTGGCTGGCGGCGGGAGTTGCTTGGCGCTATCGTGACGTGTTCGGTTTGGGGACATCACGCAAGTTACTTTGCTACGTAGGCCTACAACCTTATCAAAGAACCTAATAAAATATATATTCCCGAATATTTTATATGGGCTGTAGGGAATTGCACGCAACATACATGTTTTTTAATTTAGTTTTTAATGACCCGCCCCACAAATGAAGTGATCTTTACCCGCCCCAACCCGAGTTACCCCGTGGGTTATGAGATGACCCGCGCATCACAACCTCACATCATTCAAGATCTATATATGAAGCATTTTTCTGTTGAAGATATTTTGAGAAATCTGGTGGTTTTGTGTTTGTACAAGGAAAGTCAATAGGAGCCAGTTTTGTTTATTTACCAGCGGTTAAAAAATATTTTGTGTTCTGCAGAAGAAAGTCATACAGGTTTGGGGTGAGTACATGATGAAAGATTTCAGTTTTGGATGAACCATTCTTACTTTTTTTTTAATGCAATACACTGTTTAAAAGTTTGTTGTTGTACAAATGGAAAGATCATTGTGCATGTTTAATTGTTGTGCACTCAAGCAGTCAGGTTTGAACCATACTTTTATTCACATATTGAATTATAGATACAGCTATGTAATTCATCAGCTCAAAACTATTACTTTCTCATAAAATGTTTAGGTTGATGTGGATTATTATTTTTAGGGTGTGGTTGCTTCTGTGGGGTAACAATGGATGGGGCAGGGTTAAACCAGGAAGAACTCTGGGACCTTTGGTACCCTTCTGGACCTGCCCTTCACTTTAAACAATGAGACGGCAGCATTCCTAGCACTCTAGATGGCCTCAGAGCGGGGAGCACTGAAAGTGTCTGTGTTGTGCCCCCACCAGCATTGTTAGGCCAGACAAAGCCCTTTATCAAAGGCATCGCCTGTGTGCACCGGGGTCAAACCAGTTCAAACTACAACCTGACTGCCCACCACATCCATAAGAGCTTAGAAAGGGTAATCATAGGTGAAGGGAACATTGCATTATCCTAAGGCAGTTCATATCCATTCTTGGGTGATTTTAGCTGTGTGTTTTGGGTCATTATCCTGTTGGAGGACTCATGACCTGCGACTGAGATGGAGCTTTCTGACACTGGGCAGTACGCTTCGCTCCAGAATGCCTTGATAGTCTTGAAATTTCATTGTGCCCTGCACAGATTCAAGGCACCCTGTGCCAGATGCAGCAAAGCAGCTCCAAAACATAACTTCCCCGTTTCACTGTAGGTATGGTGTTCACTTCTATGAAAGCTTGTTTTTTTCGCCTGTGAACATAGAGCTGACGTAACTTGCCAAAAGCTCCAGTTTTGATTCATCTGTCCAAAGGACATTCTCCCAGAAGGATTGTGGCTTGTCAATATGAATTTTAGCAAATTCCAGTCTGGCTTTTTGTTTTTCTTTCAAAAGTGGAGTCTTCTTCCATGGAGCCCACTTTTGCTCAAAAAGCGACGGATGGTGCGATTAGAAACTGAAGTGCCTTCACCTTGGAGTTCAGCTTGTATCTCTTTGGCAGATATCCTTGGTTCTTTTTCTAACAATCACACTATCCTTCTGTTCAATCGCGGTTAGATTTTTCTCTTGCGGCCACGACACACAGGGAGGTTGGCTACAATTCCATGGACCTTAAGCTTCTTAACAATATGTGCAACTGTTCTCACAGGCACATCGAGCTGCTTGGAGATGGTCTTTTGTAGCCTTTACCTTTACCGTGCTTGTCTATTATTTTCTTTCTGAGCTCCTCAGACAACTCTATCCTTTGCTTTCTCTGGTCCATGTTCAGTGTGGTGCACACAATGATACCAAACAGCACAGTGACTACTTTTCTCTGTTTAAATGGGCTGAATGACTGATTACAAGATTGGATACATGTGTGATACTTATTAAAGAAACTAATTAGTTTGAAATACCAATATAAACCAATTATGTAATATATTTTCTAAGGGGTACCAACAAATGTGTCCAGGCCATTTTAGAATATCTTTGTAGAATAAGCAATAATTCATCTCTTTCCACAGCTTTGCTTTAATGACATACCAAAGGCATGCAAGTATACATGATACAATAGCTTTTAATTTCATCACTCTTCAGGAGGAATGAAACATTATTTAAATAAACTGTAAGGGTACCAACAAATTTGAGCACGTCTGTATATAAAAATATAAAGTCCTGCACTGTACAGGTTTAATTTTCTCTATATAAACATGATGTAATGCCTTGTTTTTTTACATTTAAAATCATTAATACTGTCATCGTCTCTCTCTTTCTACAGATTGAAGATTGTCCCATCAGACTCCTGCAGCGATGCCAGATATCGTGATATCGGCCTGAGCACACAACCCCACACGACACTACGCTACAAACAAAAAGGATCCCGAGTTTTTTGTTTAAATTGACTTTTATTTCTTAATGTGCTGTCTTAGAGCGACTCCACACGCTCCGTCTCCGTTCAGTGCTTCATTGCGATATGTATCACAACGTATCATTGGCTGCATTTAAAAAGGGAGGTCACTTTATAAAGACAGGTGCATGCTGTTTACAAGCATCACGAGGATGTACAAATTGTATTTATTTCCCCGTAAGGATTTCAGGTGCAATTACAGATCTTAGTGTTAATGTTTACGGTTTGCTTATGAGAGAGAAAGCATATATTGGTATGGTACAGAGCGGATATAACCGTATGGCAGTAGTGTCTCTTTCTGAATGTCTCCGTTACATCCTCACTTTATATATCACGCACAATTTTGGGCCGTAGAAACCTTCTCTTCTGTTGGATGTGTCAGGATGGTCATGATGTTGCATGGCTTGCCCTGTGCTGACTGTGACCCCAGGGCTGTTTTGCAGAGCCGCCTAGGCATGTGGCACAGCCCAAACATAGGCCTTTCATCTGTCTTACTAATTTTCGACCAGCATCTGCTTCTCTTTGCTAAGTGTGCTAAAGAGAGAGATAGAGGAAGGGGTAGAGGGGCACCTAAAAAGAGGTAGGGTCTATTCTGGGAATACCCCCAGATGAACTCTGCTACAGTTGCAGGACGAAAGAGTTGGTGATTACACAATCCAAATAAATATACTTTACTTTTCTAGTTTCTTGGTACCCGTAGTCGGAGCCCTTCTGCCGATCCGTATGAACAAACAGCACAATTCGCAGGTACAAAAATCCCAGTTCGGTCTGTATAAATCATTTTGCATGCTGTTGTTAAGATGAAAGGGTCTACTTTTCCGATTAACAAATTAATTCAATCAGACTTTAAGCTTTTAAGATTTATAGTTTTAAAAATGTCACAACATTTCATTTATATTTTATTTATAATTAATTCTTTTATATTTTGGTATAACCAATCAGTCATTTTTTTTGTTCTTTCTCTCCTCTAAGCATTGCATACTTTGATTATTTGGTACAGATACGGTACAATTCATGGATCATCCTCAATAAACCACATCTCTCTGTGCGTTTTCTGCATTGCAAAAGTATGCTAAAGAAGAGAGAGATACAGAGAGAACACGCACACTGATTTGCAGCTTTAGATTGAATAAACTGGCTTTTTATACTAATACCCCTTTACTGCAAGTTGTTTTAAACAGCAGAATCAAATGTGAATCTTGGGACAGAAAAAATGCAAAAACTATATGGGACAATCTTTGGTATGACAGTCAACTTTGTTATATTACACTTGCACAGATCGGCTATTAAAGTCCGGCAGTTAAAAAAGGTTTACCCACCATCCAAAACTTGAGACCCTGATGGCCTCTTAGTAAGAATTATATTTTTAAATCAAAAAGGGTACATAATTGTCTTTTGGGCAATGTTAGCGATTATTGTAATTGTTTGTAACTGTGAGACCTTTATGAGTTACACAGAAACAAATGTATGTCAAACAAGAGCTTTAAATCAGCCAAATTCTTATAAACTCAACTTCTATGTGAAATCAGCATTTTGCTAATGTGTTTGATCAAGTTGACATTGTTTTTTTGCCACGATTTTCATTGAATTGCCATCTTTGAGGTACAATTTCTATTAGGAACTTGGTTTAAGTGATTACATGGTACAGATGTGCAGTGGTGCAGCATTAATGTGTTTTCTCCTTATTTTTTGTTTATAGTTTTAACAGCTTGGCTAATCTTCTTTGGAATATTTTTCAAAAGACCATTTGTTACTCTGCATCATTTCAAAAGCAAAGAAATGGAAAGTTTGGGCATCCCATTGCTTGTGTAGTCTTGTAATTTGTCAAATGTCTGACTAATGTTTTGGGACACTCGCGTTTCGTGTGCCATTGTTTTTCAAGTCCAAGCTTGACAGTTGGCAGTTCAGGTTGAAGCCTCCAGAAATCTGAGAAGATTTAAAAAAAGGAAAAATTTTGATCATCTTTTATGGCTGTGTCCAATTGTACATACTGATGCTTTATTTAATTTTATTTCCTGCATTTAATTGACATTTCCTTTTTCCTCTGGTGGGAAAGAGAGAGTGCCAGCAGGGAAATCATTCAAGCATTGCTTAGTGTTTGTAATCTTTTTGTTTTTGCTTTCAATAGAGCTATTGCAATTAAAGTTCCTGCAAAAATCTGTTCCTGTTCCAGTTTGGTTTTTTACTAATGACACATGGAATATGTGGATTATGACATCACACTCGGCATTGAAATGAGTCAAGCAGATCAGGTCGTTACTCAGACACTCCACGTTTACATTTTCAAATGGCTTCTGTTTCCAGATAACTGATGAAATCTCTTCCCTGTGCAATATTAAAATGAAATCTTGAATAAATGATAGACCAGGAACACATTCCGATCACAAACACGTTTACACTTGTCTTTCCAATGTGTGTGCGGACAAGATCCAGATACATGTTGCATTTAATTGTATTTGTGAACATGGCCTTTGCTTCCTATGATGTTGAACTTTTGCTTCAAAAAACTGATCCAGGTGACTAACATCCAGTGACCCTTAATTTTCACTACCGCTAGTGTCATGTGACATGTACATATTAGTCAGGAACACGAGTAAAGACAGAAACTCTCAGTGCAGTTTGCCACGTGGTTTGATTCAATATTTCAAGATGCACTAAACACAAACATAACACAAATAATGGAAGGACATGTTTTGGGATTTGCCAAGTATGTGTTCCCCTGCTCAGCTTTGCGTTGCATGATTACTCTTATCTGAATCCAGACATTTGATATAAAGTTTATACTGCAAGAGTAAAAACACTGCAGGCCATCTAGTGGTTTAAATCGGACTATTGGGAAAAAAAATTCGTTCAGGAAAATTTGCACTTTTTGTATTTTCTGTTTAACGTCATGGACTTTTGGTCTGATAAATTGTCCTCCCATTCATGCGTCATAAGATGCTCACAGTCAGTCTGTAACACGCACACACCTGAGTGAATGTATTCATTGTTGCATTCCTGTAAGCAGTGTCGGTAAGAAGCTTGAGGAAATTAAAGAGGATAACTGACAGTTGCAGTTTAACTTTTCAGTGGGGGTCGTTGCTTTCCCAGAAGCTTTGAGCTTATTTGCTCATGAGCACGTAGCAAAACACTTAAACCAGGAAACCATTATCACCTTAAAGCGCTTCATCTCCAGCAGAAATTCACTGAGATGCATAGTAATGTTTGAAGAACGAAGCTTTCCTCATACACCACGCCAGCTGATTTTAATATAAAGGGCTTAACTGAATTATTTGTATTTGGAACTACTAGCTAATAGTAGCGTGATCCCCTGTCAGCACGGCGCTTGACACCTTGAACCTTATCACAACTGCAGCATGTGAATATTTGATGTAAAAAATCAGGGCTTCATATCAGGTCGTAAAATAGGGCTGTCACAATATCTTTACTTGCCAAGAGAAAATTACAATTACAATATTATGATATCTATTGAAATTCCTCTTTACTTTTTGTTCTTTTTTGTGCGTGTTTATTTCTTTCTTTTTGAGAATGAATCACATTAAAATATGAATAGGGAAGCAGAAAGACAGTTTGTACACTGAAAAAGGGATTTTGCTACTTGTCCAATTTACTTAGCTTAAACAAGTTAATTCAACACCATTTATTGACTAAACAAGAAAAATCATGTTGTGACACACGTAACTTAATCTATTCAAGGGCTATTCAAGGAATCATTTGTGTTGGGTAGAATAAAAAAATGTTTTATTAACTAAAAATATTTGTGTTAAGAATTTAATTAAAAAGATGAAACTTTAAATACATGTTTGTTTTTAACAAACAAATTGGGCAACATGATCATAAATAAATTATGCTAAGTGAACCTAACTTTAATATGTGTAATCAGTTTTTTATGTTAATCCAAAAGAGTTTTGTGTGCCACAACGAAGACAAAATATTTGGTCCAAAACCGCCAAGTTAATGTGACCAACATCATGATACTACATACAAAAGAACCACTTTTGGTTGAATGTTGAAAAAACAAAAGGTTCTGCTTGACAAAAGGTTCTTTGTTGTGGAAAATGGATTTAAAAGATTTGATTATAAAAAGAAATAAATGGTTGTATAAGAACCTTTGAGTATTGGGAACCAGTCCTCCCTATGGCATCGCTGTGAAGAACCTTTGTACAGTATAGCACCCTTTTAAAACGGCAAATGCTGGCACTTATTTCTTTATGCTTTATTATTATTTCTAGCATTTACACAATATTATATTAACTATGGTAATTAACATCATGATTATTGTGTCAATACAAATATCATTTTATTGTGACACCCATATATGAAGAGTTAAAAGCACGGTACATATAAAAAAAAAAGATTGATTCTGAATGATGGAGCCGTTTCAGAATAGTAAGTCATTAGTGCAATGTCCTAAAGCATTTGCCCTTGGTGAAAAAACTTGGCTGCACCGCTGCAGAATGCAGAAGGGGAACCCTAGCATCTGATGCTTCTGCGTCAGTAGCAGCTGAGGTTTCTTTCTACAAGCTTGGTTCATCTGAGGTGAGAGCATGTGTTTGAATGTGAGTCGGTGGTCTGGGGTTATTCTGTATGTGGATCCTGAACTCCTTGGCAATAGAGACCACAGAGCATGTGGCATCCAACACTCAAGGGATGTAGTATTTTCTGCTAGCTGCTCATGTTTCAAAACAGACATTAGCAGGTCTTCCTTTTGAACGCTCATTAAGGAAAAGGTTATCTAAACCATGCAGGACATCTGATATGACCCTCAAGGGCAAAGTACCTGGAAATACAGCTGAATGACGTATCATTCTCTGAATCATACCATAGACCCATGCAAAAATAAGTAGACTTCATTTCTTTGCATGTATCAGAAGTATATTTTAGTATGTTTTCAAATGTAGTAGTAGTATAATTATTGTAAGTGGACTATTTAAATAATACTTGGGACTAAATTGGCCCACTTTTTAGTTTAGAAATGTGTACTTTTAAGTAGAGATGCACTGATAGATTTTTTTAAAGACCGATTACGAGTACCGATATTTTTTTCTTTGTACTCGCCAAAACCGATGCCTGTACCTTTTCACAACACAGCAAGACTAATACAAATAGAATGGCTTTATAATTACAAACACCTTAAACACATTATGAAAAAAATAAGTGATTTTCACAAACTTTCATAATAAATTTCTGTCAGTTATGTCACATGAGGTATCGCTCTTTGGTATCGGTGTATGAGTACATGAGCTTAGTATCGGGCCTGATGCTGGTATCGGTGGTTCCCTACTTTTAAGTATACTACCAATTATTTAAGACTTTCTGGGAAGTACATAAAAAACAGACTTAAAATATACTTCCTTGTCTTGTTGCTAAATGTAACTTTTGACTTGTTTTACATTTATTAATTTAGCTGATGCGTCTATACAAAGCAACTTACAAATGAGAGAAATTGTAACATTTTGTACAAAAGGCCAACAGTAAGCGTAGTCTACCCAACTTATTTGTTTTGGCTATGTCCATATCTGTGGCTTGAGATTTGTTTGGACACCTTAGGTGTCGCCCCAAAATGACTAACTACAGTATCACTGGCCATCTCCCATGTTAAAGAACTGTATCAAAACCAATCATATGATATTTATTTTTAGATCTCACAGAAGTGAGTTCACCCCTCATATTTTTGTAAATATTTCATTGTATCTTTTCATGTGACAACACTGAAGAAATGAAACTTTGCTACAATGTAAAGTAGTGAGTGTACAGCTTGTATAACAGTACAAATAAAAGCAATCGTGGCCTAATGGTTAGAGACTCGGACTTGTAACCCAAACGAGCCTCAGTACAAGCAAGGATTGTAGGTGGGGGAGTGAATGATCAGCGCTCGCCTCCACCTTCAAACCACGGCTGAGGTGAGACCCCTGAGCAAGGCACCGTTCCCCCAACTGCTCCCCAAGCGCCGCAGCAATGGCTGCTCACTGAAATGCTCGGTGTGTGTTCACGGTGTGTGTGTTACTCACTGCTGTGTGTGTGCGCTTGGATGTGTTAAATGCAGAGCACTAATTCCCAGTATGGAATACCATACTTGGCCTCACATCACTTAAATTTGCTGCCCCCCTCAAAATAACTCAACACACACCCATTAATGTCTAAACCACTGGCAACAAAATTTAACACACCTGCTCCCCATTCACACCTGAGACCTTGTTACACTAAATAATCACATGACACCGGGGAGGGAAAATTGCTAATTGGGCCCAATTTGGACATTTTCACTTAGGGGTGTACTCACTTTTGTTGCCAGCGGTTTAGACATTAATGGCTGTGTGTTGAGTTATTTTGAGGGGACACCAAATTTACACTGTTTTACAAGCTGTACACTCACTACTTTACATTGTAGCAAAATGTCATTTCTTCAGTGTCACATGAAAAGATAATAAAATATTTACTAAAATGTGAGGGGTGTACTCACTTCTGTGAGATACTGTACATCTTGGTGGTTTGAAATGTTTTTCTGATGGACAATAACAAATACAGCCAAAATCTAAACTGGTAGAAATGAAATGCGTATCCAAAATATATCAACTGTTCATACGTATTTGAAGACACTCATCTGGACAGAGCCCTGGACACAATGAAGTTTTGCCAGTAAGAACCAGTGTTGACCCCTGTTTTGCCTCTTTCTAGGAATTACACATCTTAATTTGATTAATTTGAGTTTGGCTTAGCCATTGTCCCTCGGTCATGTTGTCTAAAGCAAAGCCCTTTATCCCAGTGGCAATTGGGTTACCATCATCTCAATGATCTTATTGAGAGCTCATCTGTTGCCAAATATCAACACTTAACGATTGTTGTATATCAAATCGACTATTTATATAGTCCTATCAACCTTTCTTAATCTTAAGGCTTACCAATAAACCAGTCTGGACTGGATAACAAGTTGCTAGAATTTGAGGGGGTAGCAAGCAGAGAAATATGAACTGAAAATGGAGATAGACAAAAATTGTATTTACTTCCTCAGTTTTACATCCACTCAATCTTTGATTGTGATGTCATGTGATTGATTAAACGTTTTAGTGACTGAACACAGACTTTAAACTAATCAAATGAAAAGCAACTAGACATCTTTAAAAGACGTGTGGAATGTACAGTTGATCTATTTTAGTTGATATTTATTTGGCGGTTATGATAAATAAGAAGCGAGTTTTGCCCTACGGTTATATTTCTCACTAGTCTCTCATAATATTGAATACTCAAGTCAAGGTTACAAAGTTGAAATATCTAGAAATTCTCCCCAGTGTTACACAACTTGGTACAACATTGCAGTTCCTGTGACTCAATACTCCCCTTAGTGGTCAACACCATAAACTTCCTGCATCATGCAAAAAAAGTATGCACTACTACGAAAAACAACCAAAATTCCAAAACCATAGCACAACCTTTGCACAGACAAAGTTTGTTTCTTTTATTTCTGTCAAGTTTATAACAACTTCTGGTTTTAAACATAAAAATGGAAACATGGTTACATTCTTACACCTCTTACACTTTGAAAACATATTCACTCTTTTAGATTAGATGAAGCAATGTCTGTCAGCTAATTTCATAAACGCCACACTGTGGTGTAATATAACACAGATAAGAACCGATGCAAGCTTTACAAACTCATAACACTTGAGTTTTTCACAGAAGTCTCCTTCCTGGTTAAATGATGTCAGACTTGAGAGATCTATTAAAACAATTACTTAGATTTCTTTGACTTCTTTTTTTCATGATCACTTTCATGATTTTATGAAAACAGATATGCGCCTATGAATTTGCAAATCAGCAAGGCAACTTCTGAATCACGAAAACATAAAACCTCCCACAGCCAAATCAAGTTTCTGGATATATTCTTTCTTTTTAATATATATATATATATAAAATACTGTTTCATTTAAAGAAAGTTCTTTGTACAAATGTCAGTGAATGTGAGCTAATAGTGAATAAAAGAGTGAGTGAGTGCGTGGAAATATTGACAAAGAACCCCAAAAATCATTAAAACGTGTACCGTTTTAGTTTTCTACTAAAAAGATGTTTTACACAATATACACATTTTATTACATACAAAAGTGATAACTGAAACATGATTAAAATGTCCTGATACAGCAGTGTTAGTACCACCAACAACAAAAGGAATAAAGGATAATGGGGGAAATATAGCCTTAAAAAAGCAGTCCTGCTAATGTAACGCTTCAGTGCATTTCGTCTCTTTGATATTCAAAGTGCCGATTTGGTAACATGGAGACAGTTCCACTCATAAGAAGAAAAGAAAAGAACGAGAGAGCGTTTCACCCAAAAACGTACCATGAATGTAATATCAAAATTCTTGTGAGAAATCGTTGCAGGAAAAGAGTTTCTATCAATTTTCATAGGAAAGGTGGGAAAAAAATCTACAAATGCACTTTGTGTCACAAACTGCCATGGCACCTTGCAGGATCTGCATGTTTCACTTGAGGTACTTCTTTGGAAATTAATAAAAAGAGATGAATAAATGTATTTTTACAGTTTCTTTTGCTGTGTTGCACAGTAGCACCATAGAGTTGAACGTGAAGATACTGCACCAATGGAATCCCACTGATATTCTGCATATGACGGCTGCAGTCGCTGTAGATGATGGCTGATCCTCAACAATAGACTGCACAAATGTCACTACGTTACGTCCTCTTCATACACACAATACAGCGGCTCACCCGGGAACGCAAGTTTCCGGCTTTGAATGTTTCTGACTGCGGCTTACTGTTTGGACAAAGAAAGAATGCGATTAGACTATTAACTTTACTGATATAACTTTTTATCGTAATGGGGTACTGGAAACTTTTTCAGTTTCATGCCTAAGTGCCAATGAAACATATAAAAAGATGGATGCAAAGCAGTAAGAAGTTTTAAGGCACTTTGGATAAAAGGATCTGCTAAATACATGGGTGTTTCTGCAACTATGTGCACCTTTGACTGTCCAAAATAAAAAAAAATAAACGCCTGTAAATTTGAATTGTAATCATCAGAGTCTGAAATACATATTATAAGGTCAACAAAATTGCATGGAGTCATTGAGATTTTAATCTGGAACATGTTTATTTTATATTTGTAATTGAAGATACCGGAAACCTAGAAAATAAGTTGCGTTAAAGACATGTTGCGGAAATGACATGTGTGCTAATATTGCAGCTAATTGGCAGCTAGTTTTGACTCTTAGCATCATAATATACATGAATTAATCAGTAATATACATTTATTTTTAAAATGTAGTTCAAAGTACAGAATTACTAACCTGTATGGTCATGAAACAAAATAAATACTGACATAGAAAAGATTATATTTACCTTATATTTTTGGGATCTTGTGAGTGAGGTAGTGTGGTGGCCTAATCTGTCAGCAATGTGCTTATTTCTGTTTCCGTAGAAACTAGACTTGTTTGTCTTTGATAAAACTTAATTATAAAAGCCTTTTTTCACTGTTGCGGTAAGGACTCAAAAGTGTGGGACAGGCACATTTACTTCATAAAATTATAAAAATTATCAATATGTATAATAAACAATTCCATTTGAAATAATGTCAAATTGTAATTCAATTAGCTTATTTTTTTACCAGAGTTGTTGGACATGAACAAAAACGGTGTTTGGACCTATAAATGCTATATAATTTATATTAGATCACATGAATCATTAATTATATACTGTGCACAGCTCTGACCTGAACATTTCATTCTTCTCCACAGTGGCCAGCCAGAAGCTGTAAGAGTTGCCAAAATAATTGCAGGTGCCCCGTCCGTGGCACTCGATGAACGGAGCCGAGCGGAACTCCTCCAGACAGGAGCCGGGGGAGGCAAGAGCCTGTCCCGAACCCTCAGCACCGGCACTGGTGTGCTGTCACACAAAGAGAGAGAGAGACATGTGACATATGCTTCTTTTATTGCTTATTTATACTTTAACAGTGTGAAACTCATTTATATTAAATGAGTTTTTAAATGATAGTTTAAAAAAAATATTTAACATCACTGATGCACACGGACCCTCAATCTAACATGGGAGATTATGTGCATATGTGCTTTGTATTGTAAAAGAGAAATTCTGTCATCATTTACACACCCTTAAACCTGCAGTTTCATTGTTCTGCTGAACACAAGAAAGGCATTTGAAAGAATGTTTGTAACAAAACAGTTCTGGGGCACCATGAACCATAACATACCATCATGAAGGAGTAGCCAATCCAGAGCGTTTCCCAGCGCTGTGGGCAGGTTGGGACCTGAACAGTCTGGCTGTGCATAGCTATCACCATAGCCGGGGCTTCACACACAGAACACCTACACAAACACGAAACATGCATCGTTTCGATTGAATATTATGGTTTTACTTTCCATATTAAAATGTTTAATTCTTAACAGAATACTAATATACTACATTACTCATGATACAACGATTGTTTCTTACCTACTAATGAAAGGTTTAATGTTCTCTCCTGTGATGGACGCCATGCTCATGGGCATGGGCTCTGGTGTGGTCAGCCAATAGGAGTAATCATTGCGGGAGGCAAAATTGCAAACATTGTTGACGTTGCAGAACATGAAAGGCATGGTGCTGAAACGACGTAAGCAACTGCCAGCTGTGCCTGTTGTGAATAAAAAAAGACAATATTCATGATATGGGTGATCTGAGAAATATAAAGGATGCCCTTAAAGAAATATTTTCATGTTTTGAAATGCATCAATATCTTTGTATTACTACATTAAATATCAGGCTAAGATCAGCTAAATAAGCTTATTAAAGCAAGGTACTGCATCAAGATGGCACATGGTTTGATACTTTGGAGGAGTGTGGAAGCACGTTTTGGGTCCAATACTATATGATCTCTGCATTTATGTGCAATTTTTGTGATACTCACCCAGGTCCTGTCCGTGAGCCCTCTCGTTGCCTTGCACGTAGAGTAAAGAGTAGCCGTCATAGATATCACTTGTGCCTTGAGGGCAAGGTGGCACTTCTGTGCTCTGGCTGTGGCGCGTGATCAGAAACCCG
Source organism: Triplophysa siluroides (assembly GCA_006030095.1). NCBI lineage: Eukaryota > Metazoa > Chordata > Actinopteri > Cypriniformes > Nemacheilidae > Triplophysa > Triplophysa siluroides. Next base: position 1,646,373 of record VCII01000702.1, read on the forward strand.
TGTGATAGAGACGGTGATGCTGATATTCCTGGAGGTCCCGGAATTCCATCTGCACCAGGCGGGCCGGGGTAACCACGCTGACCTGTAAATGATTACAACAGTATGACTGGTAGGCTAATAAATTGGCCAGTTTGCTAATTTCATGTTCCTGCTGTTTCCCAAAAATAAACACGAGGCTGACAGTCTCTCAGTTTGCACTTAGCCATCAAATGTTTATAGTTTTTCAACTTTACCTTGTTGTCCAGCTGATCCTGTATCTCCCTTCCTTCCTGGTGGACCAGTAAATCCCGGAAGTCCCAAGGGACCAGGTTCTCCAGGGTTGCCAGGTGAACCTTTAGGATGAAGTGACAGGAGAAATGATGAGGAGGTTGTGGAAAACCAAAAGCTGTGGTCCTTCCAGCGTTTTCAAATGTCCTAACATAAACCACTTACCTGGAAGACCCTGCAATCCTGAGGTTCCAGGTGCACCTCTGAAACCAGATTCACCAGGTGGTCCAGGAAGACCAGGCTCCCCCTTCAAAACAATAGGTGGTGAAACTTGAACTGAATCTCCAGGAGGTCCTGTGATTAAAGAAAATAATAATAAATTAAAAGATACAATTTTGAATTTGTATGGGAAAAGTTAATGTCCCCGTTTTTAACTGCATACCTGGAACTCCACGCTCGCCAGGCTCACCAGGCTCACCTGCTCGGCCTGCAGGGCCAAACTGTCCTTTGGGTCCTACAACCCACAAAAGTTTGGTGCATATTTAAGACCTTTCCACGTTTAACTCATAAACTGTAACTTTGAACTTTTGATGCACCATTTTTTAGGTTTGGAACAACAAGAGTGAAAATAAAAAATGACATTTTCATTTTGTCTACACTATTCCTTTAAAGGTTAAAGTAGGATAACTGACCTGGGAATCCAGGAACACCTTGAGAACCGATCTCTCCTTTAGGCCCACTGGATCCCGGACGACCTGGATTACCCTGGATTATCAAAACCAATGAATAAGTAACGCATAATGATGGCTAACTAGTCATTATGACCGGATTACCGCATATTATCCCACTAATGACTGTTTCTTTTAATATGACTAGGTGTTATAATCCCACTATTTCAGCACAGTTGAATTGCCCAAATAGGACATTTCCCACACCTTATACATGACAGGGGGAGCAGTCAAGAATATGAATAGACTAGAGTAAAGGAGGTCTGAGGTTTCACTGGGTTCGTCGGGTAGGCATCCTCTGTGTTTAGTGGATAAATGATTATAGAAATACATAGCATATTTTATACTTGCCTCTCCTTGCTATTATCAGAGAGACATCTCATGAGTTGTGTGTCCGATCCCACTTTCATCACATCCATTATCCTGGGTGAAAGATGCCTTTTGGTGAGGTGCTGCTGATTAGTGAGGTTGGAAAAAACCCTGACCCGCGGGTCCCGCTTTTATGAAATTATCTGGCCCAGCCCGCACCGCTGTATCTATTTTTACAACCCGCCCCGCACCCGTGACCATTAAATAGACATACTAGGCATTGTAATGTAAATGAAAACAGCCATCAGATTACATTGCCCTGTAAACTGGCAACAACATACGCTTATGAACCATAGAAACTTGCACTTCACATAGCCGATACTGCTGTTGTCTCCTGCTGCAACTGTTTATGAGAACCGGTCCCAAACATTAGATTTAGCAGCTTGACCTTCTTTTCTTTTAATGATGTTAATTCCCGACCTTAATTTCTCCCGCACCTCGTCTTCCATCTTCACTTTTATTTCTCTTTTTTTGTGTGTGAAACGACCCGCGCATCACTACTGCTAATAATGCCCTTTGTATGATTCCCATCAATGTGACAAATAGTCTGTTGTGTACCTCAGCCTCATTGGGTGTTTTATCACAAGACACCCCCAGCCAAGGTTTATCAGACCTGGGTGTGTGCAACCATTTGGCTAAGGCTGTTCCAGCCCCACTGGCACCGTTAATGCATGTTCAGTGCCCCCGGTTCCGTATGCCGTAACATGAAAACACAACACCATTTGATAACGTGGTCATTTGGTAGCCCATATCGTGTCCTTCCGTTTCAACCACAGCCAGTGGCTGCTTCTCTCAGCAACAGTCACAAGTTCTTTGACTACCGTCGGATGGGCCTGTCCTGTGATCCCCACTTCCATAAGCAGCCTTGTAGTGGAAATAGAAACAAAACCCCTGCAGCCCACTTCCACCTGGAACACTTTCTCTGTCCATCCCCGATCTCCAGCCTTCGCTGCCAAGTTGGCATTCCAGGGATTCTTTCTTTCAAAGGCTTCGTTAATGTTCTCTTCCTAATGTACAGTCAACTCAACTATGATGACTGTCCTACTGGAGCTGGACAACAGAACCATATCCCGCTTTCTCGATTTCCAAGGGGAAAGTAAGTCTGTGGTTTAAATCAACTCGCTTTTCCCAATCCCTGGCTATACTCAGCAGACCTGAATCTGGGGGTAAGGGCTTGGCCCACCTTTTCTGCCCATCCCGATTAAAGGGTTGCCTTTTTTAGCAAGTTAGCCTGGGCGTTTTGGGGAATGGCATTTGCTGCCACTCTCTTGGTCTCTACTGTTGCAGCCAAGCACTTTAGTACTTGATTGTGGCACCATGTGTATCTCCCCTGTGGCAAGCTCTTCTTACAACCCACCAGAAAATGTTTAAGGTTTGCTGGAGCTGCACATAGGTGGCAGGCTGGATCCTGTCCATACTAAACATGCAGATTTGTTGGTATCACCTGCTTTTTTCATGCCACAGCCATTAATCTCCAAAGTTATCTCAACACTCCAGGGGCTTTCTTGTAGAGCCTGTATGGTATACCGTTGGGTCCAGGAGCTGAAGCTGATCTTGCGCGTTTTACTTCACTCTCAACTTCGCTCCATTTAGGGGGCCGTGTGTCCATCTGGTGTTCTGGTAGCTGAATTGGTGGCATGTCCTCTGGAATGGAGATTGGCTCATGCCTCTGATTGTCGGAATAAGTTTTCCATAGGTGTTCCTCAAGATCTGTTATAGGCAATTTAAGGGTCCCAGTTTTCTCCTTGCTAAAGATGCTACTGACGAACTTGTAAGGATCTTTGTAGAAAGCGGTCCTGGTTCGCTCCTTTTTCTTATGTTGCTTTCTCAAGCTCACTACTCTTCGCAGCGAGGCCAGGCGACTTGAAATATCGCCTTGTAGTGCCTCTAGGCCCTTCCTTTCCTCTTCAGTGGCCTTATTCCTCTGTTTCCTCAGGCTCCTTCTTTCTATCACAAGTCTGTCAATCTCTTTTTGTATCCTGGATTTAGGTCGGCCTGTCGTCTCCTTCTGTGACCTTGGGTTCTTGAATTTCATTCCAAATCTCTCCACCCCATAGGTGTAGATGATCTCCCCCATCTTCTCCAGTTCACTTTCGACATCTCCTGCTAAAAGCTGGACGAGATCCTAGTCAATGGTTTCCCACTCTTTGTTGCAGGATTTAGGCCAAATGTACTGTATCTGAGGTCTTCTTCCATCCATTTTCCGATTAATTGTTTTTTCAACTTTTTTTCTTTCAGTTATATATATTATATTATATATATATTAATATAAATATTAACCATTCATGCTGTCTATGCTACTTAGAATTGAGATAAAGTAAACATATGTAAAGTATTTTTACAGAATTTTTTAAGTCTGATTTGTTAAAAAAAAAACAAAAGCTGTGGGTCTACTAGACCAACGAACATTGGCTGAATAACAGAAATATGAACACCTTCAAAGGGTACTTAAAACATAGAACACTTATATTATGCTTACCGGGAAACCGGAGGAACCGCTGTCTCCTTTCAGTCCAGGTGCACCAGGTGTCCCAGGGAGTCCAGGAAAGCCTTTATCACCCTTTACTCCTCCACCACCTGGAGGTCCACGGGGACCCTCTGGACCAGGAGGACCTTCATATTCATAGGACAGAAATCAGGACTCCAACTCCAAAACATTCATCTCATATAAAGCAACTAACGTCAAAATCATTAAAGCAAGCATTGATATTTAAGTTTGTTTAGAGTTTGTGTTTATAATGAGTGCTGTATATTGATGTGTAAAGTGTTGACGTGTGATCAGTGATGAATTCTGGGAAATTCTGAAAGCACGGGTACAAAAGAAGACTATAGAAACTATATTTTTACAAATAGAACTCATCCCAGCCCCAATGTCTTATCCAGTGGTGAAACATCTAATAACAAATAAAAGTACACACAGATGAGTATCAAACCAAGAAGTCTAACCTGCAGGACCTACAGTAGGGTCAAAGGTGAACAGGTTTCAAAAGTAAAAAAAAAAGAACAAAATGAAATGTAAGAGCATAGCAGCACAAGCAACCTATATTATGGCTTTCAATAGATTTACAAGTATAGTTCACTGAAATATGGAAAGATGGGAGCACGTCAGTACCATCAAATCTTATTGGTCCTTGCATGTTGTCTTGCATATCCTACATGTCTTGAATTGATCAAGCTGGTCTGTATGTTGATATGGATATACAACTTATTGATCGCTCAATTTGCTGAAACTAAAATTGTTATGTTTTATTACACAAAAGTATTGTTTTGTGTCAGAAGGCATTTATTAACCCACTTCAGATTATTTTACTGATGGGCTTTTTAGTGCCCATATTGGTTCCCATCTAGTTAAGAATTTTAGTATAACATTTGTTTGTGTTCAAATTAATTATGAGAGAGTTTCTTATTTCTGTGAACTATTCCTTTAAGCCATCTGATTATTACAATTGGCCTGATATTTACACAAAACATTCATGAACTGGAACACAATTTCAATGAATATAAGAATATTGTATGCATGTAAACTGGATTACTGTGCAAAATCTAATGACAAGGAAACAAGATCTATTAAAATACAGTTACTGACCACATACTATACAGAGCATTAATTATAAGTATAATAAAACTGGAAAGCCTTCTAACACACAACTATGAAATGTATGATGGCATTTAAAAAAAAATCTAAATTTGAAAGCTGACCTGCAGGGCCTGAAAAGATCCAATGGCATCAGGAGAAGCAGAACCATGTCACAACAAACAGGAAATACACATCACACCCAGTATGTACTGGTTAAAATAAGCACAACTGAAACTAGACAAAATGGGCCACCACTGACTTCAAAAACATATTAATATCTAATTTATCAAACTAATATCTAAAACACAAACGTTTATGTGCACCCAAATTCGTCCGCTTTCTTTTATTGCCTGAATGGAGCCCATTTTAAATAGTTTTGCTGTGGCTGTTCGCTTTTTAAAAATCACTTCATTGCCCATGCAAATGTGCTGTGACAGGCAGACAGGTACTGTGAACACAAAGTCACTGAAGTCGATAACAGACACCTTATGATGAGAAACCTGCAGCTTACATTGCTAAACAGAAAGAAAGGTGTTGCAACTGAAGATAAAAATAAGACAAATGACAGATGAATGGATGGGACGCATACGCTGTGTGTTATCTTCATGCAGGCCCAGACTGAATCTGCAGACTTTCACATGTTTATATATAATATTCAATAAATAAATAAATAGGCATGTGAATGACAGGTTCCAGTTCTGTGAGGTCTGTGGAGTTTTTGGTTGAGTTCTGGTGTGCAGATTGTGTGGGGGCCTGCTCATAGTCCCCTCGATGGGCATCAGTAACACACTGACTCCACAAAACATGCAAGTTCTTTAACTCTCTGACTAACATCAAACCAGCACTGATTTGAACACAAAGTTAAGGATAAGAGTGATGTGAACAGAAGGTCACTTGTGCGTCTTGATTTGTGAGTGAGTGTTTTTGTGCACATTTATAGTGATATTATATTGATTGTTTGTGCAACATTCCATGCAAATCAGTCAAAAAAAGTTTCTTAAAGTAATAGTTCACCTAAAAATACAAATTCTTTCATAATTTACTCACCCTCTTGTCATTTCAAACCTGTATGACTTTCTTTGTTCCGCGGAACCCAAAATAAGATATTTTGAAGAATGTTGTTAACTGGCCCCTATGCACTTGCATTGGTTTGGTGTCCATACAATAGAGGTAAATGGGGGCCAGTGCTGTTCGGTTACCAACTTTCTTCAAAATATCTTCTTTTGGGTCAAGTAAATACTGACGGAATTTTCATTTTTGGGTGAACTATCTTTTTGAAGCCAGCATGCCCTCTGGTTCACAATTTTTGTAAGCTTTTTGTTTTTCAATGCATTTTGTGTTCCAATATTCCAATATTCTCTGTTATGCTGTAGTTTGCCAAATAAATTTGTCATACACTTTGATGATTTAAATCAACCTGAGGAGGCATTTATAGCAAATATTGTACAAATATGCCTCTCAGACATCACTACTACTGTACATATAAATACAGTAAATGTAACTACAACATAAGCTTGATATCTTTGACTGTGATCTTGTATAACCCAGAGGGCAGAGCTGGCCATAAGGGTGAGATGTTTAACTTACCGCTTCTTCCAGGGGGACCAGGCAGGCCTAGGTTACCTTTAGCACCCTGCATGGACAGACCTGGAGGGCCAGGTGGTCCACCAGGGCCAGGCTGGCCAATCAAACCAACAAGTCCTGGTTCACCCTTTGGACCGGGAAATCCAGAATTACCAGGAAGGCCTGGAAAACCAGGGTCTCCTTTAGGTCCTGTGACACAAACAAACAGTGAGTTACCAAGCTTTCGCTAAAAAACAATGTAATGAGTAAACCAGTAGCGTCAGGGTTTGTACCCATTTTCCAACGTCAAAATTTGCGTTTTCATGCTTTTCCAGAATACATACTTAATCACAGTAAGTGATGATATTGCTAAAAGAAAGTCCTACAATGACATTCCCAACTTATATTGTTGACTGTCTGGCAAATTAAATAGGGCTGCGTTTTACATGCTTCCCTAAAAAAACTGACTATCATTTGCAAGAGCTTGCAGGGCCTGAATTTTATTTTTTAAACTGGGGGGATTTCCCCCTTGCATTTCTTCTTTTCTTTAAAAAATGAAACTTTATACAAAATATACCATGCTCTACTCTAAACTGACATTCAGAAAACTGCTTAAACTATATTGTCTTTCAGTTTCAGTTCAATTTTAGTCACTTTTCTGTCGTTATTTATTATTATAGGTTTTGTGGTTGAAACATTGGCCATTATGTGAGAGGTGATACATCTGTAAGGAGGATTCGTGTTTATTTTTTGAGATAATTTAAGATAATGAGATGATCAACTGCGCTGTCGTCTTGAGTCTATCACACTCACGCACCATAAAGAGCCAAACAGCTTTTAATGTATGAATCTGCTAGATAAATATATATATATATATAATTTGGAACTCTAGATTTTCTTCACAGTTCGTTATGAGTTCACCACGTTAGTGCGCACTGGACAAAATGCGCTGCACCGCATCACGTCTATAACTCACAAGTATCACGCATTGGACACGTACATTTTGCATGCGCGAGCTCAAGTTCAAAGTCCACTTTTGATGCAGAATGGGTCAGTAATTAAGTTTATTTTTATTCTGTTTATTTAGTTTCATTTATATGTGGATAATGAACATTAATCAATAAATAAGCTCTATATCCTTTTGGTAATCCGTTACAGTTTTCTTGTACCTGATATTTGTGGTAAAATCGAGTAAAAATACTTTTTCTCTCTTACGAAAATTTATGTCAAAATGTCAAATCAATGGAAAACAATGCTTTAATAACGAAAATATTTATTTAATAACTCTGTGGTATTTGGCTATTTAGCACATCTACGTCCATATACTGCGCTACGATTTTCAACTACACCCTTTGGGGTTCCCAAACTGCCCACTTGGCTGCGGTAGATTACAATTAAGAAACAGTTTATTTTGTGACTAAAAATTACACTTGTTCATTGATTCACGCGTTTATGGATAATGGATGTGCAAGTGGCGCGTTTATAGCAGTAAGTTTTAAAACATTGAATGTTTGAAGTTTGAAACACTTCAATGTATATTTCATCAACAATAATGTTCGCAATTACAATATCACGGGGAATAACGTAAACAATAATGATTGCCATAATTGTGCAGCCCTACTCTAAGGTATATAAATATTGCAATAAAACGTATTTGTTTATGACAAGAAAGAAAACATTGAAAGGGAACGAATGTGTGTGTGTGTTTTCCCCTTGTTAACATTTTATGAAACAGATTACTTGTCAGTGGGTCCTGGACTGAAAACATTTGGAGCCTGTGGTTATGTTAAAGGGTTCATATGGCACAGATGTGTTTTTCTGTGTCTTTGGTGTGTCAAGTTGCCCATGCATGTATTAGACAAGTAAAATTGCTCAAATTAAAGTTTCGGAACAAAAGATGCATTCTATCTAAAAGTGAATGGGACTACAGGACTATCACTGGATCTGCACCAGCTTACTTTCACCCCCTCCTACACTCCTACACCCCATCAAGATCCCTGCGTTCAGCAAACCAGCGGCGTCTTGTATTGCCTTCCCATAAGGGCAGTAAATCACTTTCCCGCTCATTCTGCTTCACAACTCCTTCCTGGTGGATCATCTGACACTCTGTCCGGTCATTCATATCTCTCACAACATTAAAAAAACTACTTAAAACCCATATCTTCTGTGAATACTTGACAGATAAATGAAAAAAATTATATATATATCTCTCAACAGGAAGTGGTCTAAGTTTTGTTGAAACCAGTAACTTTGTATTGGAACCTATTGTATAATTGCTTCTGTATGAAATATTGCTTATTGCTCCCTAAACTCTTTGTGAGTCGCTTTGGATAAAAGCGTCTGCTAAATGACTAAATGTAAATGAATGCTCACCCAGACGTGCCTGAAACGCCTCGTGAAACCACACCCCCACAAATCTACGTCAGTTCGTGGTATGATTTGACTTAGATCGCCCAAATGTATGCGCAAGTAAGGTGGGTGTACCTATCAGTAAAATTGCTTTGGTACCTGATGTTCCAAATATGTTAAGGGTCGTTACATTTCCGTCACATGCTTGCAGTATTCGACCAATCACTACGCACTGGTTAACTGGCCAATCATAGCACACCTCGCTTTTCAGAGCGATGAGCTTTGTTAAAAATCTGTGTTTCAGAGAGGCGGGGCAAAGAGGGGATACAAACAAGCACGGTATGTGGAAAATACAGCTTTTTTTAACCTTAAATCGTGTATACACATTGCATTACATCTAAACAAACAATAATATTTGTTTAAGCCCTGTCATATGACCCCATTTAACAAGCAAGATTTATAAAGTATGTAGCGGAAACAGATGGAAAAATAAAAAATTCACTTTTAGTTAGGTCATCTATTTTGCCAAATAACGTAGTCTAATTCTTTTTCTAAAAAAAAGAGCAAATATAACATAACGTATAATTTTATTTGAGACGAGTTTTGCATCAAATACAATGTAATTTGCATTAGGCCTAATCCTGCAATAGACTGAGTGCGCCAAGTGTTTGTTACATGTGACTTATATTTTAAGAATTTGTATATGTCGTTCGGGAACAGGACTCAGCGAAAAACAGAGAAGGCCAGCACTAATAGTGGAATTAAATTCTAAAATGAAGACAGACTCTTTAGCATGGTTATTCCGTTTTGTTGCAGATTTGCCTTTAGATTTATTTCATTATTTGACCCGAGATGAAGAAATTAAACTTGTGCGGGAATTTCTCGCCTTATTAAGCTGCATTTGCCAGAATAATTTAAATGATGCACCATCCCTGCAACATTTTATGTGGCTCAAAAACGCTCACTCCTCATGGAGAAAAATGTAATTACTGCAGACTTTGGAGAAGGTTACTCGCGGATTTGGTCTTCATTTCAACCATAAATTGTATTTGGCCTATCATTTTCAATCCTCGCATGTAGTCTATTCCATATGTAGCCGCCCGCCACGTACGCAGAAACAAGAGTCTAACATGCTCGAGCAGAATGTTTTTAATGCGCATACGCAATAAGAACTTTTCCGTTATTTTTATCTTAAAAGTGAACTATTGTCACATACAGATTTAATATTAAATCAAGCAATTAAAATTTTAAGCAGTTTCAAGCCCTTTGTCCCAAATCCAAGCATTATATGAACCTTGAAAACACTGCATTCAAAATCGATAATTTTTCAGGATTTCCAGCACCAGCACGAACCCTGTATTATTCTTTAGGGGTAGCTCTCAATGCTTTACCTGGTACTCCTGGGAATCCAGGTGGGCCTGTGCCGCCAAGGCCTGGAGCACCTTGGTAAAGAGTTCAAAATAAATAAATTGACATATAACAAAACAAATTTTATTGTGAAGCTACAAGGTATATAATTCTAAATAAAAAAGGACATACCTGGTTCACCCTTTTGTCCCGGTGGTCCTGGTATACCATCGCGACCGGCCAGACCTTTATCACCAGTGATGCCAGGTAATCCGGACCGTCCAAGATCTCCTGGCCTACCAGGTGCTCCACTAAGACCAGGAGGACCTGGAGGTCCATCAGCTCCTTTCAATCCGGAAATTCCAGGTGGACCTGCGATTCCTGGGGGTCCTGGGTCACCCTTTGATCCAGGGTTTCCAGTCAACCCTGCAGGTCCAGGTTGGCCAAACTGGCCTTTCGGCCCAGGGGATCCAGGAAATCCTGGACTGCCAGGTTCACCCTTTGAATTTTTACAGTAAACTTAGTCCAAAAAGTTTGAATAAACCCATGCTGATATACAAGCAGAAAATAAAGTGTTCTTACCTTGAGCCCAGGACTTCCTGGTACTCCATATCCTGGTGAGCCAGGATCACCTTTGGGTCCTGGAAAGCCTGGTGTTCCCGTTGATCCAGGTTGGCCGCTTCGGCCAGGTTGGCCAAGGCTTCCTTTCGCTCCAGGACCACCTATAAGAATAAAGTTGGTATCAGTCTGTGTTTTTTAAAGCCACAGTGAAATGACAAGGGTTTCAAAATTATGGAAGCAAGAAGCTGACCTGGAAATCCCATTTCTCCCATGCTACCCTTCAGTCCTGGGGCTCCAGGGATTCCTGGATTTCCTGAGAGACCAGAATCCCCTTTGGGGCCTATGAGGAGAGAAAAATATTGTCATCAAAATACAATCTAATAGTCTATATACTTCATATTATACTACCATTTTAAAAATAGGCCTGAAAAGAAGTATAGTAAATGTTCTTAACAAACAGAATAATTCACGTTTAAACATCCTTCTATACATATTCCAGTCAGTTTTGCCTGCTTTACCTGTAGATCCTGGTTGTCCTGCCCTTCCATCTTGTCCAGGGAGACCAGGGTCTCCAGGGATACCAGAAATACCCTTTGCTCCTGGTGGTCCGTTAAATCCTATTTGACAAATAAAGAGAATCAGACAGTAGATAGTTATGTGAGCAAGATACTGTAGCGGATGCTTGATGCATGTTATTACTTTCGCTCTACAGCAGTTATGATCTGCAGACCGTGGGATACAAAAATGAAAAGATGAGGACAAGCGTGAGCTGGTCCAATGGGAAAGTCTTTTAAAGGTGTGTTTAACACATCAGCTCTCAACGAGTGACAGGTTTTGTTGGATCAGTGTGTTAACACTGTTGTCGATTGCTGCCATCTGATTTTGTTGATTCAATTTGTTTTGGTCTTGGAATGCTTGAGCAGTTTTCCCTTAAAAAAAGATACTGCAGATGGCTCACCTTGACTTCCAGGATCTCCTTTTGCTCCCTTCAGTAGTGCCGTAGATGTTGTTTGGCCAGGTGGACCTGGAATGCCTTGTTCACCTTTGTCTCCCTTTGGCCCTTCATAACCAGCGGGTCCTTGTCGTCCTGGGATACCATCATCTCCTGCAGGTCCACAGAGAAAAGTATTGCTTCATTCTATAAAGAACTTTCAGATTTTTTCTTGAGCAGTAAAAAGACATATCAGACCTTTTGGTCCTTGGAGGCCTGATCTACCAGGGTTGCCGGAGGGCCCAGCAGGTCCTGGTGAACCCATTACACCCATATCCCCTTTAGGTCCTGTATTAACAATATAGGATTAGAGGGGAAAGTCCAGATTTGGAGAAACGAAACATACTCCATGTTACTTGTTATTGTTACTGAATCAGATTACCAGGCAGTCCAGATAGGCCATCTTGGCCAAATGTTCCTGGAACCCCAGGGGGGCCGACTGGACCAGGTGAACCAGGCAGTCCAGAGCTTCCTCTGTCACCTTGCAACCCTGGTATACTCCCACCTGGAAAGCCACGGTCTCCCTTTTCTCCATTAGCACCAGGAATTCCTGAAAAAATGACAATGGTGTCGTGAATGTAGTGAAACACTGTTAAACGGTTACAAAACCATTATATAAATAACCAGCAATGTTTGATAATGTGCACATCATCTTACAATGTATCTTAGTCAAGCATTCATCGATCATTGAATTGTGTGGAACATAAACTTTCAATAAGACACTGTGTTTCATAGTCAAAGTAATCACAAGCAATATCATTCTGTAAAACTTTCAAAGAATCAATCTTGCTTTTACATGACACTGAATCCAGACACAGTTGCTAAAATAGAAGATGACATACCAGGAGACCCCATAGCCCCAGGAGGTCCAGCAGGACCAGGGGGACCTACAACGCCAAAGGCAGGTGGCCCCGGAAGGCCACGAGAGCCAGGACCACCAGGCAATCCAGGTTCACCTATGGAAAATACAAACTTGTATTTACTTAAGTGTATCACTACTTAATGTGATCATAGCCTGGGAATCCAATGCAGCAATATGCATTATTAATATCTTTCTCATTTTAGAGATTAAATAATTATCTACCTTTAAATCCAGTAGCGCCGTCAATACCTGGCCGCCCTGGTGCACCAGGGTTTCCAGGGAATCCAGAATCACCTTTAGGCCCAGGTGTACCTTTAAAACCTGGTAAACCTGGAGAACCTGAAGGGCCCGGCAGACCAAAACCAGGCTCTCCCTAAGGAAACAAAGAAGGAGACTTATTGATTGCACCTTCAAATTTTCAGTGCTTAAGTCATATTAGTGAATTGAAAAAGATTAAATTGTATAATGTTCAATGCAATGCTTCATACTTTGGATCCAGGAAATCCGGGCTGACCGGGAAGTCCATCTAAACCTGGGCGTCCAGGAAGACCAGGCCCACCAGGGGAACCAGCAATACCAGGGAATCCTGGAATATAATGCTTAAACTGTTAGTCATATTAACAAAACTGTCCCTCACCACACAATAAAAGGAATAAAAAATATGAAAATTAGTTCTTATATATGTGCCAAAGTCTGTTAGTGTTTAATCAGAGGATATACTACACACCTTTAGGACCAGGAGGTCCTGGCAGGCCAATGCCAGTAAGACCAGGCTCCCCTTTGGCTCCAGCTAGACCTGGGAACCCAGGCTGTCCAGGTTGGCCGGGGTTACCTGTACAGATAAGGAATCAGTCTGTTAAATTTCCACATAAACCTCTGTTCTTCATGCATTCAGGGCTATAGAGTCTTAACAATGTTTAAAAACTGTAGTTGACCATTTATTCTCCTTTACCTGGACTTCCTGGCAAACCAGGATCTCCATCACGTCCCGGGAGACCAGGTTCACCTTTCTCTGGCAAAGCCAGTCCAGGTTCACCTTTCTGACCTAGCCATTAAGACCAACATTGAGATCATGTAATTTCCAAAATGAACAAGGAGCAATGTGCCTTCATGTAATTTTTATTTTATATCAGTAATATTCCTTACCTGGCGCTCCAGGTGCGCCTGTTCTTCCTGAAACTCCCTGGATACCTTTCTCTCCAGTAGGTCCCAGAGGCCCATATCCTGGAGGACCAGGCAAACCCCTGTCTCCTGGAGGACCTGTCAAGCCAGGCTCACCAGAGGGACCTTGTGCACCTTTTACCAGTGCAGAGCCCTATAAGACAGTCGGTTGAAATTACTGATGGGGTGAGTAATTTGCATGCAAGACATGGAGTCGGTATAATAAACACAGAACACTCACAGGTGGTCCTTTAAGGCCAGGTGGTCCAGGTGGCCCATCACGACCGGGTCGGCCTTCCAATCCTGGCAGACCCGGAGGACCAGGAAAGCCAGTGTCTCCCCGGTCTCCTTTCACACCCAGACCAGCGATTGCCTCACCTGGGTCGCCCTTCTCGCCAGAGTATCCAGGGGGCCCCTGAGGTCCCAGTCCACCCTAGAGGGTAGATATATCAATCACATTGTGAACATATGAGTCTGAAAAAGTGTGAAGTAATTTGAGATTTCTGGATAAATTTGAAGGATGCTGTTACTTGTAAATTGAGTTAAATGAAGATGAACAGAAGGAAGGAGTACTCACAGGTAAGCCCGTGGGTCCAGGTCCTCCTGGGAATCCTCTGTCTCCTTTAGGACCTTGCAACCCAGGTGCACCTGAGCGAGGATAAGTGGGACATTCACGTTAAAATGCATTTAAAAGACATTTCTTAGACTTTATACTTATTTTGCACCTTTATTACGACATTCAAAGATCAAGTTGAATTAAATCTTACCTGAATTTCCAGGAGGACCTGGAAACCCTTGGGGTCCTGGAATAGGGTTTCCATTCGTAAAACAATTCACACATGTCTCTCCTTTTTGACCTGAGACAAAAGAGATCAGAAAACATTAGACACAGAATTCATTGAATCTTACGCACTTATGTGTGCTCATGATGTTTAGAAATGATAGGAAAAATGAGGTACACATAAACACCCTTTTTATCTTCACTCATGAACATTATCAGATGTGTTTGTGTGTCGGGGATGAAAAAAACTAAATTAAAATTACTTGAAATATTGTCAATACACACAATTTTTATTATAAAATGGAATAAAGGCAGACCTTTTTGTCCTTCTTCTCCAGTCAATCCACGCTCCCCAGGCAAGCCTTGAGGTCCAGAAGAGCCGCGCTGACATTCCAGATCACCGTTAAATATTCCTGGAGGACCAGGAAGTCCTTGGAATCCCTGGGGACCTGGAGAACCTGGTCTCCCAGGTGGTCCCGGTAGGGAGCTTCCAGGCCGTCCTCCATCACCCTTCTCTCCCCTCTCTCCGGGTAAACCTGGTAGACCTGCTGGTCCTTGGCCTCCAATTCCTAAAATTAAAGTGAGATGCATTGTTGGCATTTGCAAACATGCTGTTGGTATTTATTAGGTAGAGATTGCAAGTGCTAGGGATGCAAAAAAGCTTGCAATGTTGCTTACCTGGTGGACCTTGGGAACCAGGTGGTCCTTGAAAACCTAGTTGAACAGAGAAGTATAGGATATGTACAGGGACATCTTCTGTATATCTACAGTGCTTATGCAGATGTTCACAATGACCTTTATAAATGACCCTTATGTTTCAGAACATAAGCATAATGTAAAACGAATTTAGTATGAGGAAGAATTGTGATAAAAAATAATTTGTCTTTTTGGACCTATTCAGAGGTGTCAAATACCTGGAGGTCCTCTGTCCCCTTTAGAACCAGGTGGTCCAGGATCTCCAATATCTCCTTTCGGTCCTTCTCCTGAGAATGGCCCGATCTAGTGGGTGACACAGTTTTTTTTAATGATTATTATAACCAATAATAGCTCTATGCATCTTTAAAACAGAACAGAAGATAGAATAGAGGAATATTATACATACCCCATATCCTGGAGGACCAGGAAGTCCTAAATCACCTTTCTCACCCTTAAAAGGTTTAAATGTGATAAATATATATTATATTAATTGTCTACTTATAAGTGGCCTAGGACACACCATAGAAATAAAAATTCAGTACTTACTCTGGAACCATCTCGTCCGGGTGGACCAGGAAAACCAGGATCTCCTGTTTCACCCTAAGTAAGATTTGTCAGGAAAGGCTGCATTAAACAATTCCACAAATATGCTAAACTTAAGTTAGAAGATATAGAAGACACTTACTCGAAGTCCAGGGTTGCCTGGTTCTCCATCTTTGCCAGGTTTTCCCTTGTGACAATGAATTGTAATACAACGTCAATTTTAAAACATGTTTTATTTTGTTATGCATAAGCTAAGTTTTACTGTGTGCTTGGTTCTCTTTGGACACTCACCCTCTTTCCAAACTCCCCAGGTTCTCCTTTCTCACCTTTCTGGCCACCTGATAGACCCTGTCAGACAAAAAGAGAATTTTAAGAAAGCCAGAGAACCGAAATGCTACTAGGAACAGTACTTATTTAATTTCATTTTATTCTGTCTTTTTTTTTGTCGATCTTCATTTCAATTAAAATAGGAAGAAACTAAATGTTCAATACGTAACCACAAGGAAAGGTACATACAGGAGGTCCAGGCGGACCTGGAAACCCTGGAATACCAGTTTGACCACGATCACCCTATATAAAAAACAAAAACATGAAAATCACAAAAAAATATTTGAAAATTTATTTGAATGCAATATTAAATTTCCATACATTGGAACCAAGCGCTTATATTTTTCTATATATGAAACGCAGCAATTTCCTTTTTATTGTACAATATATTGTATACATTATTTCATATATTTCCAAATATGATTTAATATATTGACAGTTAATACAGTATAAAGAAATTATATTTTCTTTGCATAGGGCCCGTTTAATGTTTTTTTTCCTTTCTTTTTAACCCCATGCCAGCTTCTATGGCTATGTTCATGGTGAAAGATGTGTTTAATTATAAAGAATAAAATAAAATATGTTGCTTAAGATTAAACTTCCTTAAAACTTAAAAACGACTACATTTAAATTACCTTGGTTAAACACATCAACAGTATCAACAGAATAAAATACAATCCAGTATAATGTTTGTTTAATATTTTTACCATCTCACACTGGGTATGATGTCAAATCTGTTATGAATGATACATGTTATGAATTATTAAATCAACATTTTGAATTCTGATTTACAATTTATATTAAAATGTACTTCCAAAATTCAAAATCGAATGCTAAAGGACTTATTAATGTGGCTTGTATCCATTTTTGTAAAACTAGTATTGATTTTTATATAGCTGTCTAGGCAGTTTCGAATACTATTAAATTTAGGCTTATTGCCTTGTCAAATTTTGATGATGTTTCTTTGTCTTGTACCAATAAATAATTCAAGCAAACTTTTTTTTTTCTCCAGAACTTTAAAGAGAGACTGTCTTGTGAATCTTGAGAATCTTGTGAAGTATTCGCTTGTTAAGTGGTGACGTGAGGGTCCGAGCATCTATTCATTTCAAGCGGGGCTATAGCGACAAAAGACATTAGAGACGCATTAGAACCCATTATAATTTAAAATTGTGTACACACTGGATTAATGGAACCAATTAAGAACAAGCAGGTTGTCATGTTGCGTCGCGCCTGTCCCGTCCGGTGTAGACACGGTGTTAAACAGCTGTTTATGAGCACTGTTCACTCATATTGCATATTGAAGTGAAACATGTATGACCTCAAATTATACACTACAGTCAGGCGGCTCACGGAATCTCCGCAGCCCATTTCTGAATTATTGGGCTTTTCTAATCAGGATAGGTGTTTTTCAACCATCCAATCGAATAAGGAATTGGGAATCGTCTACTTGATTTTAGCAAATTAATTAAAGAGATTGAGAAATAGTATAACAGTATAATAGTTTGGAAACGTCCCATAATTGAGAAACTCCCCATTCTGTTCTGCAGAGACCCCAGTCTCAATCGTGTATGCCTTTATACATTAGATCGTACCTTTTCTCCTTGTTGAATTTCTGTGGCTGTTGGGCCTATAACTTCGCCAACCTGTCCTGGTGGCCCTGGAGGTCCTTTCAATCCACGCTCACCCTTCACATACAAACACACACATTAATTACAGCACTGGTAATAAACCTATTTTATATACATGCATTTTTCTGCAGCAATAAGGGTGTCTGCACCTTCTCTCCTTTGGGTCCTTGGAAATTCAATCCCATATTTCCCTGTAATGCAAAGAGACTCACTTAGCACACTCAACATTAACATATGTGAAACAAAATTGTCTTTAAGTACAGATAAATATTACCTTTGGCCCTGGTGGACCAGGGAGACCTGGACGACCCTGAAGAAGAAAAAAAATCAAAACAAAAAATCAAAATCATCATAGTTATCAAACTGCTAAAACAGCGCTGGCTGTTTTATGTACTACTCCATGTTTTTATAATTCAAACCGAGAATGAGTGAACAGAATTGTTTTACCTCAAAACCTTGGGGACCAGAAGGACCTGTAGGACCTGTGGGACCTGGTGGTCCAGAATCTCCCTATGTGAACCATAAAAAAGAGAGTTTTACGTAGTCAATTAAAGGCAAAACACTAGGGTACACAGTTGTGAGCACATCCAAAAATGTAACTGTGTAAGTCAAATTATCCCTTGTTTGCAAAACTGTGCCCACCCGCTCATACTGTACTGTATGTCAACGTGCGTTTAAATCTGTGAAAATGCATTTCTTTTGATAATTCATTTATAAATGCTTACCCTGGAGCCTATGGGACCATCAAAACCTGGATCTCCGTTTACTGAAGAGATATAATTTGGTATGACTTCACCAGGTTCTCCCTGCAGGAAAACAGAGAAGATGTTCATATATGAATCCACATATTTGCTTAGATGTGTCAAATTTTAATTTACATAAAGTGAGCTAGTACATCTGTAGAATATAAATTATGAAATATTTGCCTTTTGTCCTGGAAACCCAGGTGAACCCTGTGGAGACAAGATAAAATATTTGAACACTAAAAAATGTCAAAAATTTAAAGAGAGGCTTCGATTTACAAGAAGTGCAAAGAGGTACGCTTGGATCTTTTAAATGTGACATGAGATACTTACTTGTGGACCCTCTATACCTGGAAGACCTTGACCTCCTGGAAATCCTTTATCACCCTATAAATACAGCTTTTTTTTTAAACTGGTCAATACACTGAAGATGTATTTATTTACTGATAAGCACTGGCACATACTTTAGTTCCATTACAGCCTGGAATTCCTCTAGGTCCGGGTCCACCATCATTTCCTGGAAGACCCTGTCAGTCAAAAAGAGTTTTTTATTTCTATTGCTATTAAGAATGAGATGCAAAATCAAAGGAAACAGAAAATAACCGAATGACACGTCAAGAGTTTTACATCACTTCGTACACAAATACATCATCTAATTTAAAAGCATATCAGATAAGCCATTTTACAGTAATAAAAAAAAGCCCTGACATATTTTGTTAACTTTATATCAATTATTTTCCCTCACCGGAACTCCTGGTGTCCCTGGGAATCCCGGTAATCCTGAAGGTCCCTGGAAAAAAAACAGAAACGGTCAGCACCTGAATAACACTACAGCTACAGTACTATGAGCAAGAGGCTGTTGCTGTGAACATCTCACTCTTATTCCTTTAGGCCCAACTGGTCCTGTAAATCCATCATCACCCTGAAAAAAGAGAGATAGCCTCAATGTAAGGTATTTTGTACTTAGCTGATCATTATTTGATTGTTCGATGAACTGATGGACATTGCGATCTGACCTTCTCACCACGAGATCCAATTGGCCCTTCTATTCCAGGGAAACCTGGAACGCCTGGCTGGCCTTGTAACCCTGGAAACCCTTGCTCACCCTGTCATAACAGATGAAAATTTAACAATGATTCATTATGAAAGACTGAGAGTGAAATGTATCAAGGTGAATAACTAAACAAAATGTATGGACGCCTCCAAAATATACATTTGCTGCAGTATTGATTGTTTAGTTATTTATTCTGAATGTAAATTATGTCACATAATCTTTTGGTGAGATTAGCATCCTGGATGCATGAAAGAGTCTTTTATGGTATGTTGGGTATACATTTACATTTAGTCATTTAGCAGACACTTTTATCGAAAGCTACTTACAGAGAGTTCAGGGAGCAATAAGGGCAATAATACAATAGGTGCTAATACAAAGTTACTAGTGTCAACAAAAGCTAGATGTTCACCGCCGCCCCTCTTCTCAGAAAACGACTGGATTTTTTCCGGTTTATATAAAGTCCCTCCTTCCGAAACGCTCTGATTGGTAGAGCTGACCCAGTCTGTCGTGATTGGTTCCCAGCTTTGAGCGTGTGTCTGAAGATGTCCCAGCCATACCATATCAGCGACCTCCCACTTCTCAGGCTGTTGTGTTTGGTCGGTGCCCCTCTCAGTGCCCGTGTATTTATAAGCTTTGGCTTTTATCAATAAACAGTAACAATGGCGTCAACTTCACTTCATCAGTTAAACACATGGGGATCGATCAAAGTGTAATGGAGGTCTGCTAGTGGATGTGCAAATGTCAATCTTTATTAGAGATCGCAATTTTTTCCCCTACTATGTCGAGGGAAATGACACCTTACAGATTGGGTCAGACCGGTTATATTAACACTAATAACAGAAGTGTTAGTTTTGCCTATTTATATTGGACCCTAGTTGGATAATAAAACAAACATATTGACTAGGAGACATTTGCAAGCAGGACTTCAAAGGACGTTTCATAGAAGTGTATTGGAGGTATGCGCACACACACACAATATCAGTGTATTACACAGAACAGTTTTCACAGCCGATGTTGAAGTCACGGAAGCTGTTATTTGACCGTTGGTTATCTATGAATGTGTGTAGCTGATTTCTTATTACCAGCTGTAGGACTGTGATGAAAGTGAAAGTAGTTTAGCGCGTAGTTCAGTCCAATTTTTACAATCACTGATAACCAAACACTACTCCATCGGCTCTTCCTCTTCTAATGAAGGCCTCACCCATTTTTTGGTGTATTCCTTTGGGCAGAGGTTTTTCAAAAAATCTGAATAGTGACATAATTTACCCGGGAAGTAAAGGGCTGTAGTCCGATTCCAGCCGTTCTCTGTAGTCCTTGAAAAGCGAACTCTGTTAAAGACAACACCTCGCTTGGCATTGAACTTGAGCTTTATCGTTTTGCAGATATTGTTTATGCTCTAACAGCAACATTACACACAAACTAAAGTTTGAAAATTGGCATCACGGGGAATGGCCGCTTTAAAAGATGAAAATGGCCTAATAAAGACGCATCCAGTACACTCTCTGCTAATGCAATAATACAGAATTGTTTTTTGATAGCTCACGCTCACCTTCACTCCTTTCACACCACTGCAATCACACTTGGATCCACTGCCACAGCCATGACATGCCTGAAGACAAAAAAACAGTCAGAGATGTTTCCCATGGACACGTGTTCAAGTTTTTGGTATGACATGAAAATTTGTTTTGATTTTGCATACTCTTGAGTCTGCACTCAGTATAACTTCTCACTATTTGTGCTATGATAAAAGGCTAGTTGTATTATAAATACTGACACTAGATGGCGCTATTTCTCTCCTCTAGATCAAATCTGATCAGAAGTATCACAACAGACACATTAATGCAATACACTCCATATTTAAGTCAATATATTTTTATAATTTGCAGCCCCGCTCTCCAATTATTTAGAAAAGTAAATAGTAAATGGATGGATGGATGGATGGAAAATCATTTGGTATTTCCCAACATTGAGTGTTTGGTTACATCCTTGGGTACTAGGGCTTTAATTCTTTTCACACAAACAAAATATTCTCAGCTGTAGGTTATCTCTCCTCAGAAACAATCCTTTGCTCCAAAATATTGCATCCTGATAGATAGTATCCAAATGTAGCCCTTCATGTTCACTGTTTACATTATCATTACGTTACTGTACATCATAGAGCTCTAGTCTCTGTGAAAGTAGTGTACCTACAGCTTGACACAGTCTTCATGTTCATGTCCTACAGTCCTAATACCCAAAAAGATGTCTAGACACTACAGACATGACACTAGCAGGGTTGCCAGATCTGAAAAACATGGCCAATGACCCCAGCTTAAATACCAAAACTGAAAACATGTCATTGTTGTTGAGTCATTGTCAATAATTACGCACAGTTTTGTGAGAAAATCACATACAATGTTTTACATCATAAATGGTCATCAATGCAGAAAAATCACTGTGACCTCCCAATAACTGCTGAGTGGCTGCCATGCTTTAGCAAACCAGCCCAGATGTCAATAGTGTCACCTCTACAGAGAGAGAATGACAGATGAAGTTCCAAAAAGCAGAAATACAGGACCATGCGAACTTCAGTTTGCTCTTTAGTAAGGTCAAATGGCCTGTAATACCATGAGTCTTCCGTCTATTTTGTGGGACCTGTGTAAGAGGATTCCTCAGTTTAAGAGAAGATATTTTCAATGAGGGCAAAATTGGGCAGATATGCCATGACAAAGGCAATCGTTGCCATTTAATATTAAGACACATTCTTGAATCACACAACACACTTCAATAGAAATCACTGTAATAAGCCATTGTTTTAAAGCACAAAAACTAACATTTATCAGTTTAATACTAATAATGCTTGAATCAATTAGGCCTACTAATGATATTGAAAGGCAGGCACATAAAGTGTGCTTCTCACTGAGAAGTTGAATGATCAATACTTCTTACATACTTACTCAAAATGACCTCAACAAAATATTTTATTATGCCTCAGCATCTCATAAAGTACAGTACATACACACACATGTACTACAGTATCTAAACACACATTCTTAAAAATCTTTCCAAATGACAGTAAATCTTAATTGACTCTGAAATATAAAAGATCTATACAGTTAAATATGAAATTATTAATAGAAAGCACAATAAAAACCTTTATATCCTTCTAATATCATTTTTTCTGATTCAGCAGACACTTTTATCTAAACAATGCAGGTGTCTGACAAGTGTTTTTGATGACATTGAATGTGTAGTGAGCAAAGTTTAGTTCTATTGTGAATGAGGGTGGAAAGATCAGATGTGCAGATTAATCTCTGTGGTTATATGTGGAGATTAGGTCCCCCTAGTGGAGGAAGCAGTGCACTCATTCAGACAGGGATCTGTGTGTTCCTGTATGCTAGTGAGGGGGAATTAAAACAGGGAGCTGCCAGAAGTAACTCATTACATACAGTAGGCTTCATATGTATGCGAGCACAAACCAGACTCTATTTTTAACCTGGATACAAAGTTTTAGGATTTTCAAAAAAGTTTCAACAGCTCTATAAAAGTTACAATTTAATTGAAATTGATAGTGAACAAATAACATCCAACTTTAAACTAATTTGTAACATAAAAAGGTTCAAATGTACAGTATACACTGGATAGGGAATATTCATTTTTTAGGGCCGTTCATAAGATTTTCTTGGTTTTCCCCCACAACCAATTTTATGGCATCACTTATTCATTTAAATGATCCCACAATGTGGCGCAATATTTTTTTTCCTAAAACTGTCAAACAGAAACACACCGAAACATTCCAACAAAAGCAGCTAGGCCGTCACATTTCCTTGAACTCGTCCTCCTGTCACTGCTGGGTGAAAAGAAGAAAGAAATCCCAAGTAACTCCTAAACAAGTTAGTACAGTACAACTTTTAAATTGAATGTTCCAGAAAGCACACCTCCTTCTGATGGCCTGCGCTGATTCATCCGGTAAAAAAGTGCACTGGGTCAAATGTTTACCAAGGTAATGCTTTGTACTTGTTGTTCTGTTCAAGGTTAAACTGTGTGAGAACAAACTGTGCTGCATCTCTTTGCTTGAGCTTTAAATTGACGAGCCTTATGGGTGCGAGCACATGGAAAAATCCCGTCCAAGTAAAAAATGCACTTTGTAAGTACACAACCAAAACTAGCCGAGGACTGATATCTTGTCAAGGAAGAACACATATCATAACATTGCACGCAAATGACACAGGATGACTGACGGTAACATGTTCGAATCAGATCAACTGTAGGAGTCAAAGTGCTTGATGATGGAATGGGGTAAATCGTCGTATTGTGCAAGAAATGACTTCTGCGGTGTTCAAGATTCAAATCAAAATAGATGTGAGACCTTCTGATAAGGAAGATAAAGACATCCTTCAAACACTGATAGAGACCGTGAGAACACGAGCACAGGTGTGAGATCTTGCCAAGGGTCTCAGACCGTGTGGACACCACACTCGGATTAAGTTCATTGCTGCAAGACATAATCTGTCATTTTCTAAATTCATGATGTAGTTGTTTGTCATCTAATGCACTTTAATATTGGTTTATTGTTCACAACTAAAACACATTTGTCATTCAAAATTGAATAAGCAAAATTAGCTTTATCTGTATTTCAACTGTTGTATATTTGTGTCCAACGTCATTTCTGAGCCGATATAACTCTTATCAATTTCTCAAAACACCCAAATTTCCCACGAGAAAGTGAAATCAGCATTTCTCCTCTCACACAAGTAGAGAACATTTTTGTGACAGCACAAATTTTGAACAAATCTTGTTTAAAACACAACTATGTCAACATGTCCAGGTGCACCGCATGTGATTTTGGTACAAGCTGTATTCTCTCTAAATATTTGCAGATCAGAACAAAGTTTAAACGACAGCAGATGGGCTCAGGAATAATGCAATACCTACCCTTCACCACAAGAGGTCACTAAAAAAGGGTGGATTTACAAAAACATATATTTTAGTAATGGTCAACTTATTTCTGTTCTTGAATCAGCCTTGATGTATATGCTTGTGTTAAATGTTAAAAGAAAACAAACACATTTGGCTTTTTGAGTGAGGATCACTGCACGTGGATTGGCACTCAAATGATTGTGAGGCAAGTTCTCACCTGAACTATAATCTGGAGATCTAATTCTAACCCCTACAGAGCATGTTCAAACCTGCATGCCATACCCAGCTTGCATATGAATCTAAAACTTCAGGGCTCAAATGAATTGCGCCTCAAAGCTGTCTTTTTAAACACATTTTTGGGTTGGTTAAACAAGGCAGTAACTTAAGCAGGGTGCAGCGATTCCACATTTTTTGTTTAGGGGTACTCTCAATACAAACAATAGAATATTTTGCAAGGATTTTTTGATGATTATTCTTTTCAGTTCTACTGACAACGTTTTAAAAAT
The DNA here is from genome assembly GCA_006030095.1 of Triplophysa siluroides. Taxonomy (NCBI): domain Eukaryota; kingdom Metazoa; phylum Chordata; class Actinopteri; order Cypriniformes; family Nemacheilidae; genus Triplophysa; species Triplophysa siluroides. The sequence goes on from VCII01000702.1 coordinate 1,671,265, forward strand.
GTCCTAAGGCAAGAGGAGGATAGATGATCAAATGCCATGGATGCCACACAGCATTGTTGGAAAAGCAGCGATGAGCCAAGAAAAACATGCTCACAGAATATGGCAGTAAATTCTTTCTAAGAACATTGAAAATCTCTTCTCACAGCTAACGAAAAAATAAACATTACAAATTAATTTAATGTCTTAAATAAATGACTCTTTGCTGGTAACACAGTAAACATTTGCTGCTCTGTACATGGACATCCACACAATGAAACAGGGCCTTCCAGAGTTACACAGGGGAGCCATTGCTGCCTTCGTTCTCCACTAATAGAAGAAGCAGATGGAGTGAAGGAGGCACAAAGTATTACGACAAAATGGAGAAACACAAAAAAGAACGCTGAAAGGCAGGGAAAGTAAATATAAAAGAGGTATTACTGTTTACTGAAGAGGATCACATGACTTTGGGGTCTCTTTGGCTCTAATACTGTCTAATTCAAGTCGAAACAAGATCTATTCAGCTCATTGTTCAAAAAGACATTCAAGAAACGTGCACACGCATCTCTATCTGATTAAAGCTATATAATTACCACCTTGTTTTAAAGCGGGCTAGACACCACTAGACAGTAGGATATTACCATGTCTGTCCTGCTGCTCTACACTAGTAATATACACACAGACTGTCTCACTCCCACTAAATAACCCTGATAAATGACTTTTACACTTGTACAGTACCACTAGAGTTCAGACGGATATCAACAGCGAGACACTTTTCTGCATAGAGTTTTTGTGATATGATTGATTCAGGACTTATATATATGGCAAGTTCTCACGATGCTTTACATTTTTAATAAATGCTTGAAGAAGACGCAGATTTGAAAGCTTATGGCAGCGTGGGACTTCTATTCTTTCCATCATCATTCCAACACACCTGCCAGCCCGCGACCACACAGGTGTGCATGGCTATTCAGTTATATACATATACATACATATATATATATATATATATACACATATATATATATGTTGTAATAAAAATGAAAAATAATACATATTTTTCATTTTCACAATTTTACACTGTATTCAAACTCAAAACGACAGAACTAACACAACAGCTGCTGTATATAGACAGCACATTTCATTCATTCATAAGGAGACAGTGGTCTTGTCGAGAAAGAACAGGACTCAGACATAGCACTGAAGACTGATAGATCACTTCATCTACTGATACTGCAGTTCAGACTGAACTTTTACTGTATAAGATGACAGATAAAGGAGGGCAGAGACATCTAGATAAGGGACGGTCCTTGCCTCTAAACTCTATCCAGACACATCCACTATATGCTCTTCTGGCACTTTCTCTAACAGGACAGATGTCTCAATCAGTCTTTATAACAGTTACTTAACGCCCGGTATAGTTCACTGTCATTGTTTATTCACAGTCAAGTTGTTTGTAGTGAAGTAGGCGGGACAAGCGTGAGTCGAGGCCGGTGCGTGAGGGATAACGAGCGTCAGCTGTACGCGCACCTGTAATACAGTTCAAAGTAGGAAGGAGACGGGAACCGGCAAACATTCAAACGTTTAATAAAAAAATAACAAAGTAAATAGACAGCCGGCAGCCCTCACGGACGACTGCCGGCGACACACACAAACCACAACTAAAACCCAGGCCTGGTCCTCTCTCATTGACGGTCCGGTCGCTCGTCCTCATATGCTCCTGATCTCCTCCGTGATACGAGACCGGTGCCCGTACAGCTGACGCTCATTAACACTCACTCACCGGCCTCGACTCACGGTCTCGTCCCGCCTACTTCACTACATTGTTGTATAAAGTTTGCTGTTCTGCTGAACACAAAAAAAGATATTTGGAAGAATGTTTGTAACCAAACATTACTGGGGCACTATTGACTATCATAGTAGGGAAAAAACTACTACGGCGGTTAATAGTACCCCAGAATTTTGGTTACAAAATGTAATTTTTCACTTTTTGACACAACATAAGTACTGTATTTAATATAGTTTTACTATACAATAGTTTGAACTTAAGGAGAATTTTAGAGTATTTGGTGTATTCCCTCAAACTTTAATGACATCATGTGTTCAAGCTGGCATGGGCTCCACAAGTTTGGGCAAAACCTGATGATCCTTGTCATCCCAGCACGATTTGAGAATGTCCCAAAGAGGATCTGGTGGAGGCAGAGAAATCTGACCTTCCGTACAACAGACTCAGCATTTATGACTGATTTAGAAAGTGCCGTCATTTAAACAACTCTTATTATTCACGTTTATTTTTCAAAGTTGTGGCCCAGTGGGCTGTGCGGATGCTTATTTCAGAGCTTTTGGCTCAGAGACCTGGGTATTAGATGGACTGATGTCATGTGCCCACCCCCCCAAAAAAATAAAAAAAATAAGATGATGCAAGACCCTAATGGAACTCTCACATTTCTTTAATTTGTCATCGCCATCTGATTCCACACTCACCCACAAGTGTTTGTACGACACAACCAGACAGCAACACGGCTATCAAATCCATCAGGAATGCACCATAGCACCTCTCCCATGTGCCCGTTTGTACAGTAATGCATTGCAAGGCTTTGAACTTTAAATCAGACGTCTCTGTGTTTTGCTTCTGATTTCTGATCACATTCATGTGTACCAGAGCAGACATTTCTCAAGCGCTTCCAGAGTAAACACCTTCACTGGACCGTTTTGTGAAGGAGAATTTGTGACTCTATGCACAGTGCTTATCAAATAAGGCCAACATCAATAAAATATGATCACATGCGCTCCTTTTTTAAAACCACTATACAAACATATAAAGAAAGTCTAAAGAAAGAAACAATTTGTGCAAAAGCTTTAAATTGCAAACACAGTATGAGCTTATGCGGTTCTTCAAACATGGCTGATGTTACACAGAAAAGTTAATATAACATCACATTCCGAAGTGAACAAAACTCTCTATTATAACTTTAAATTAGCATTGATATCATATGTATAAATGTCAGCTGAAGCTGATAAACGTCTTCAGGGACAAATTACTGGGAGGTGTGTTTCATTATTTCACCATAAATTCTGTATGACAGTAGTACATAGTTTAATAAACCTACTATAAGTTCTTATTCTGCAAACACGTTTTCTTACTTTCAATAAAGCTGATGTCTGGAGCAACAAATCTTCTCACACGCCCATTCATATCATGATGCAACAAAACGAGCCTGTGCCTCAGACTGAGATGAACAGATATATCTCAGCAGACATAACTTCTTTGCATTCATACATCCTCTCTATATTAAAGAAGTACAACTTGTCCCTCTCTCTTGCGTTCCCAAAACATCATCCCTTCACTACTCACAAAGTGTGTGCACGTGTTTGTATGCGTGGTATAAATGAAGCACCAGCAACAAACACCTCATTTGTCTGTTTACTCAGGGGTGGGGCAGATGCACAGTGTGAGAGAAAGGAAGAGGACAAATTTAAGACTGGGTGTAAGAGGAAGATAGGAGTGACACCAAAGCTCTATAAAAAATTGTTGACCAGCTAATTCTTAATGGCATTTGGAGCTCATTCACACCACATTGTGAACAAACAACCCCCCCCCAACATCCTATTATTTGGGTAGCACTAACTAGTCATTCAACAAACAGTAGTTATACTGTAGCAGATCAGATCAGATGTCTAGAGACACAATATACGTGACACGTAGGGATTTCAACATTATACTGTCTATCTAAAGTCTGCAATCAAAAGCCAGAGATTTCAGTATAAACTTGATACAACATCACATTCTGACCAACGCCAACCTCATTACATTTCTAGCTCTCCTGTTTGACAACCATTGTCTCATCCATAAAGAGGATAGGTGGGAGACATGTAAGACCTTATTCATTAAACATGTTTCATGAATGAGGCAGGTTGTCCTGATGAGAATTTCAAGGGAGATCTGCATGTGTAGTGTGTGTGCCCTGCGATGGGTTGGCACTCCATCCAGGGTGTATCCTGCCTTGATGCCCGATGACTCCTGAGATAGGCGCAGGCTCCCCGTGACCCGATAGTTCGGACAAGCGGTAGAAAATGGATGGATGGATCTGCATGTGTATGTAAGAAGGCCTATGTTTTTGTAAACATTCATGTATAATATAATTATTTATACAGCACTATGTATTGATAGCTGACATAGATCAATTCAGCCTAAAATACAGCAGACACAGTCTGTCTTTCCTCTCTCGTCTACATGCACATTGCACAATATGGATCATCACACACTGTCTACACCTATGGAAGCATACTGGTAGCAATTTTCAAATTGAAACACAATTTGCAAAATGGCAACGCAGTATGTAAAATGACAATGCATTCATGTCCTTAAATATTAATTTAAAATAACATATGTGCAACATTTGGTGCAAAATGAAAATTCAATCATATAATTTACATTTGGCAGTTACTACACTACTTTTACTATGTAATTTAAATGCATATTAATGCATTGTCATTTTACATACTCTATTGTCATTTTGCATATTGAATTTCAATTTGAAAATTGCTACCAATACTCCAGAGCAGTGATGCAAGGGTCGGGTTGGGGCGGGTAGAGACATTGTCACTTTATTTGAGGGCGGGTCATTAAGATCAAAATAAAAAACACACGTATGTTGCGTGCAATTCCCTATAGCAGTGGTTCTGGTACTTTGGTACTGGACTACACAAAGATGCATAAAAAATAAATTAATAATTTAAATATAATAACTGTTTGACTCTCATTTCACTGATTTTTAAGGTAAAATGTTGTTGTCTGGTCAAGGGGTACTTGGCTTGAAAAAATCATAATAAGGGGTACTTTTGAGAACCACTGCCCTATAGCCTATATTATATATTTGGAATATATAGTTTCATATCTTATTAGGTTTTGATAAGGTTACAACACGTAGGCCTAAGCAACGTAACTTGCGTGATGTCCCCAAACACGTCACGAAAGTGCCAAGCAGCTCCCGCCGCCAGCCACAACAACAAAACAAACGGAGGAATAAAAGTGAAGATGGAAGACGAGGTGCGGGAGAAATTGAGGTCTGGAGTTTACATCGTTCAAAGAAAAAAAGGTCAAGCTGCTAAATCGATTGTTTGGGACCGGTTCTCAGAAATAGTTGCAGCAGGAGACAACAGCAGTAACTAGTGTTGTCAAAACTCCCGGTACTTCGGGTCCAAGTCGGTAACTCAGTCGGAAACTTTTTATAGACGCAATAACACGTGATGAGCGGATAAGCGCGGCTCCGTTCCACGACAGATGCGCGCAGAAATCCTTCAGATTAAATATCACGAAGAAAACTAGTTTTGTGGTGAAAGGAGGAAACATCCGGATTTAAGTTAACAAGTTCAAGCGGTAAGCTTCAAATTCTGTTAGCGTTTGCATTATGAATGTTGTATCATAAGTTAAGTTACATTAAAATGAACGTCCCTGTTTGCGTGTTAATTTGTTAGCGCCAATGTTAATCCAGTCAAGGTCCTTATTTACCATTTCATGCTTTTATAACTGTAATGGGGCAAAATGAATGGGAGGACATGATGGGGTTTACAGTAGGCTACCTTTTTTAAATAGGCCTATCCGAAATCTATGTGCTAGAAAACAATATATGTTTGACTAGAAATGTGTATGTCTTGGATAGATAACTCTGTAAGGTTTAAAAAGACAAATTGAATCTAAAGAAAAATCTATCTGTTGCAATTATTATTACCTTAATGTAAGTACATCTTGTATAAATGCAGTAAAAAAACTGAGGTTTGTTTTAAGATTGCATATGCATGTTTGTTAAGTCAGTTGACTTACTGAAGTTTATTTTATTTGTCTAATACAGCAGCAGACTGTGGAGGATGTTCATCAGCATCAGCAGTGAGCACGCAACATTTTCAGCAACAATTAACTTGGCATTGCTTTTTATACATTTATATTAACAATGAGCTTTATTAATAAAATTGTGTTTCAATTAGCATGTACTGGTGTTTTGCTTTGGTACCGAGAACCGTGGAATTTTACTGGTATTGGTACCGAATACAGAAATGTTGGTACTGTGACATCATTAGTAGTAACGTTAAATCGGTTACGTAAAGTGCAAGTTTCAATGGTTCATAAGCGTATGTTGTTGCCAGTTCACAGGGCAATGTAATCTAATGGCAGTTTCCAAGCACTTTTAGGCTGAAATAAAGTCTGTTTTCATTTACATTACAATGCCTAGTATGTCTATTTATTGGTCGTGGGTGTGGGCGGGTTGTAAAAATAGATACAGTGGTGCTGGGCGGGCCAAATTATTTAATAAAAGCGGGACCCCGCGGTTGGTAAAAACCCAGACCCGCGCATCACTACACAGCCTTCACACTGGCCTAAAAAGATGTTTCTGTTTCTGTTCCAATTTTGTAAAGATGGTGTGAATATGTCTCCAGTAGATGTAAAAGCTTTTCATCCACTGTATGTCAGCACTGTCACTGTGAGTTTGTGCAAGGCCTCGTGGGGCTGTTTTGAAATAAGCTTCTTGCAGGCTGCTTGTGTGCATCTCGTGAACCTCTCCCTCCTGCAGGTGAGATAAGACTGGAATTTGCCCGTCCTAGAGAAAGAACTATCACAAGCTGCCAATCCCTAACCCCCACCTCAGTCCCCACATCCTGGCATGAGACTGCAGCAAAGACAGGCACTCGCGGTGGATATCTCTACTATTGAATGGATGTTATGGCTGTGAACACAGATTACTGATGTTTGGGTGGAATGCATGGGTATGTTTGTTTCTGTCAGGCTGCATTTTAAGTGCTGAGGAGCTTCAACAAATGCAAGTTTTATGCTGTATTGTGTAAATTCAATTTGTGCATATGTGCATAAAAGGCAGGTGAATACAAAGACAGAAAGAGCCACACACACATGCATGCATGTTCATATACCTTGAACTGCACAGTGTATGGACTCTTTCAAGTATGAAGAGTTCAAAGCAGACCCCTATGGTTTAAGTTACCAACAAACTCTCTGACCTGGTAACAACAGATTTCAGGCATTTCCAAAACACTGAAAACTTCAAACATCCAATAGTAACTGCAATGTGTATATGTAAATGAAGAAAATATCCAACAGCAGAAGAGATTTTTTCTTCATTTGAAATGGACTTCTGGACACATGATACCAAATTTCACCACTAGGTGGATCGGTTCTGAAAGACAGAATGGTGGAATTGTGGCCAGGAATTCCTTTCTACTTTGAGTAGAAGGCTTTGACATTTTAAAAATAGGAGAAAATCACATTGCAGCAGTTGCACCTCAGATTGAACAATCACTCTTGCTTTCAAACTAATTTGCCCTGAGATCTGTCTCAATCTTAGAGAAAACAATGTCAGATTTACTATTAGTATCTTTAAATAGCGTTCATACATACACGACAAGGATATTTCTATTTATGTGCATTACAAATGAGAAAGGTGTTTCAAATTTGGAGTCAAGCTTAATGATGTCATATATTATTGCCGCACACCTTGATAAGGCACATTCACATCAGACGAACATGCATATAGAGTTGGACTGGAATTGGTAAATGCAAACCGGCAATTTTGTGAAGGACTAAAGAGGTTAAGAGGTTGCGTGAACACAATACATACACAATGGGTTGTGTCTGGGGTTAGATTCACTTATTGAATAGCCCCAAGGGTCAGGCAATCTCGCTCCTGGGGGGATGGGCTGGTGATACACACACACAGGCTTGTCCTCATGGCTAGCTAACTCCTTCCTATTGGAATGACAGATACCACCTTTCACCTTGTAAATTGAGGAACAGAAATGGGGCGGATCCCTAGGGGTAATCTAAAGGAGCTACCTAGTGCTTAGTGATAATTGGAACATTCCAATAGACATCAATGGTTAAGCAACTGCAAGCTACACTCAGGGTCCCTATTGTGATTGTATACAACAATGCCAATTTGGAAATGTAGGAATGTTAGACATGATGTTTTTTTGGGTAAGGTCACTAAAGGTCTACTGCTGTCACTGCTGCCAAGTGTGTATCAGTACCTCTAGGATATGTCCTTCTAAACATGTCCTCACCTGTCTGTCCTGTTACTGACTGATTTGACAGCAGGACAATCAATCCGCCACATAACTAGGCTACATTTTTATCTTTATATGTGGCATTGCATCCAAACAGGTATAAAGATGCAGAGATGTTGTGTCAGACTGACCAAGATCACTCTAGGCTAGATATACCAAAGACGGCAAATATTGTGCTCAGTTAACTGGTTGATGTGGAAATAATATTACAGATTTTTCTTAAAGAAATCATTAGTTTGACATACTAATATAAGATGATAATATATATATTTTTATTTCTCAAAACCGGCACCTGCACTGTGTATAAGTAAAAAAGTCAATTCTGATTTCTTGCAAAAAGAAAAAAATAAGTTTTCGTTCTAACACAACAATTTTCAGGTTAACCATTTACAATAAAACTTTTGAGGTTCGAATGACATGAAAGGCTCTTTTACAATATACACTTGACAAGAGAAAACAACATGAAAACAACCACGTTCGACTTGACTTGACACTGTCCATTAGTCTGCGAAATGTGTAAAAGTAATTGTAAAAACAATCATGCCTGACCATTAATAAATTAATGTCTGTTTGATGGTTTAGGTTAGTGATATATTTAAATGAAACTTCCTACATGTTTCTACACGCAGCTCGGACCATTAAATGTGATGCGCTGCATATCTCTGCGTTTTTATTCAAAAAAGATAAATCAATATATTTGATTACATTCCATATTACACACCATCGCATGCATTAATAAAGTCATTGCAACTGTGACGCTTGACATTTTATAAAAGATTAAGATACATTTTTCATACGTAGCAAGAACAGTATCACGTTATAAAAGTTACCTCTATTTATAAAGTTTAGTAAAGTCGCAAGTAACTCAGCTTACGGATCGAAGATACAAAAACGCAACTTCAAAATGTTTCTTTAACTTTGTCATGATATGATAACTAAAAGAAGTAAGAAGCATATTTACACTCACCGCAGACTCCGACTTATGCACCTCTATGCATAGAGTTACGAAAAGTAATAGCGTGCCGACACTCTTTAAGTTCATCCTGATTTTCAAAGAATCTTGCCCCTCAACATTGACAGTTATAACTATGAACACTTGTTGAACTTCTCATACTCCTCCTTTAACCTATCTGCTAAAACAAGGAGCTTTTGCAAAAGTAGCAGGGGATTCTTGAAAAGTCTCAATGCTGCCCGGTGCTGGGAGCGCTCGCAGCCTCGCAATAATGCAACCGGTCCTTCACTTTACAGAATCCCCTTAACTGCTCACCGAACTACGTCATATCACTCCGCCAAATACTAGATCCCAACATACATTCATCTAAAACTTCGTAGACTCATTGATGTCTTCTCATTTTCCCCAAAGTTCACATACTGGACAAATTACTAACAAAAATAATAACTTTTTGGTACTTTTTTGTTTTCTCATTTTATTCGATCGGTAGCAACGAAATGGCGGAGGGAAGACACAGTCTGATAGATATCGAAAAATAAGTTTCAAATCAATATTTTCTTCGGTGCAATAATTGTATTAGTTTTGTAAAAAAAGAGAAATAATGTATATAGCCTACCTCTAAATTCACTCTTTCGCATTGTAGCCGTTCTCGATTGAAATGAATGGTGGAGAAAAAGCTACAACAAAGTTTACTTCAGTATCCTTATTACCATAACCTTATACCTTATAAAAACACTAGCAAACGTTACAACAACAACTGTCACAGCAACAACACTAATTAATTGTATTGTTAAACGTGAAAAAAGGTGTTAAGTTTTATTAAATTATTATTTGTATGAACCTTTTATCTTTTATCATACATTACATTTATAATACATTTTTATTTTTCTAATTATGTCCAGTTATGTCTTAAGCATATATTATTTGAATTTTGTCTAAATTAGTGGCTCGTAGTTTTCTGACTAGATAGTCGGAGGTTTAAGAGACAAAAGTGTGAGGCGAGCGTGATTGACAGCTGGAAAATCCCGCCTCCACTTGCTCGGTGCAGATCGCACTTGCAGCGGTGCATGAATCTACTCTCAGCCGCGGAGGGAGCGTTTCCACGACTTCCATCCACTTTTGTTGTGAGTGAACAACTCTTATTTTCTGCGTAAAATCGGCCATCAGACTTTGTGAAATACGTGTAAAAAGTAACAGTTGTATCACTTGATTAATTGTTTAAATTTATCCACGTCTTTCCTTCGAAGTGGACGGATCGATCACCGGATTCTCAAATGATTTAGTCTGAAGCCATTTACAGAGGCTAACCGTGAAAACGGCAGGATAGAGGATAAATACCTGCGTGTTCAGAGCTTTACAAAATGAAACTTTGGTAAGCATACTTGCATTTAGAGATGTTGTTTTATTAAGAGGAATGTGATTACGCATTTAGATGTAAAAGATAACTGTCTGTCAGATTTAGTCAGCCGAGTTTAATAAAGCGGAGGATTTCTTTCGAGCACACCTGATTTATTTTGCGATATCTCTTTACAGGTGTGGTGTGTTAGCTGTTGTCTTGTATGCAGAATCTGCACGCGCGGTAAGTGAGCTATTATTTCTAGATAAACCGTTCACATAAACATATTACAACGTGTAGTTTATTGTTTTACTGAAACTGTTAGCAGTCTAGAATTTGAGTGATATACATTAAATACCGGGCCTTTGATGTTTTGAGTAACGTTAACACAATGCTGTAGCAAACGACTGTTTCGAAGGCATTTGGGTGTCACTTGATACGATTTTTATTTAGCCCAATTTTCAGGTTTCACGTGTCCTTTTTTTGACTTCTTTTGTTCCTTGTTAAACCTTATACATCTCAGGTTTCAGGATAATATATGTTTATATTACCTGAAATCTTTATAGGTTGTTTGATGTGTTTAGCATCTGATGGTGGCAATACACTCATCACCGAACATAAATAACACACTCCTCCTAATTAAAATGCAAGACACCCCATATTCAGCCACGCCCATTTATTATGTTACAACCCTTTTACAACAGCAACTATTTTGCTGTATTTACATTCAGTCCATGACTTATGTGAAATTAAATAAGATTATCATGTTTTATTGTTGTTGTGTGTTAAGTATACATCATTTGTCGCAGTGAAATTGTAACACCAGCTGAGATGTAGTTTTATACAGACTAATCCATACAGATGAGTTCTAGTCAGTGAAGTTGAATGAGGCTGCTATAACGGTAATTAATTTGGTCGTAGACAGGCTGTATACAGAAAAGCTAGCCTACTAATAGATGTCTTAAAATAGGGGGATTGCTTGCATCACATGAGCACAAGCATGTCATTAGACAATATCTAGGGCTTCAAAACACTGTTGGGTATTATTATTATTTTGAATGGGCAATGCAATTGGGCTGTAAGATAATGGCAGTAGTCTAGCCATGAAATGAATGAACACACTAAAACAGTAGTAATCACTGCAGGGCTGAATTATCCTCATGTTGTGGATCATGATGCAATATGGCACCGGTACCTATAAATCCGATATGTAACTAATGTTACATAACTAGGGGTTTTAACACTAGGTGGCATGGCATCTCACGCACAGAAGCCATTTGCACATGCCATTAAGTTTAGTGTCACGTCCGGTGTCACATCTGGTTTCCAGTGGCATATGCCTATTCAAGGGCTCTGCCATGCGCCACTGTTTAGTGACACGTCCAGTTTCTAGTGGTTGTGGTGGATGATGGATAATCGCGAAAAGGATGCATGTTGTGGCACCTCCGGGAGTGACTGCAGCATAATTGTGACATTAATGTGACAAAATATTGTTTTTGTTTTGTTGTTGTGATTGCTTGGTGTATTAAGTGATCGACTAGGTTATGTAAAGCACAATAAAATGAGTTATTTATGAACGGGACCTCGGGGCGGTCGCTTGGTACATTACCGCTTACCCTACCCTAGTCCGAAATTTGCGTCCGAATTTTTCCGCACGTTAAAAGATAAATATGACCTTGCGTTGTGTCAATCACATTTGCACACTGCCTCCGATATTTTCGTCCGTCATGAAAAAATTCGATCACAATAAAACTTTGCGCGCATTTAAAATCAATGAATCTCGTGCTGCATGCCTCGGAGCTCGTTCTCAAAACAGTAACGCATTGGACAAGAAAGACCAGCGAGACACAGCAATGAAAGTACTAAAACCTTATAGCACCTGCTAGTCTGATCTTTAGACATCAGTCTGTCAAACTGTTTTTGAAATAATGCACATATATTGTAGCCTAGAAGGCTCTTTGTAAATGGACTTAATCTATTGATATATTCAACGCGTTTCCTGCCCATATTTTACACAACTATGGTAAGCATTTAGTTGTTGCTGCTACACTATAACACTATAACATCTTTCTAGCAATGTTATTGTCCATGCTTATTTCACATTGATTAACATTTACATTTATGCAATTGGCAGACGCAAGCGACTTACATTGCATTATCCTATTCATTTGTTTCTAAGTATGTGCAATCCCCTGGAATCGAACCCACGATCGTGGCGTTGTTAGGGCCATGCTCTTACCACTGAGCTATAGGAAAGCTTAAAACGTAAAACTTTAATTGTGAATTTTTTGTGTAATTGTTTAAAATTATTTAATAAATGTTTTTTAATTGAATATATTGGTAATTATTATTATTGGTGTTTTGTGTGTCCTTTCTAAAAGGTATCGATTTAGGCAACAGTACCATTTCAAAAGTATCGAAATGGCACCCGTATCGAAAAAACCCAAAACAACACCCAACCCTAGGCATTTAGTTTCCTATTGGTCCGAAACTTTTATTCCAAACGACTTGCATTGCATGATACTATACATTTGTATTTGAGTATGCAATCCCTCTAACTCTAACTACTGAGCTACAGGAAAGCTGGGAAAGTTAATGTGGGTTCAGACCTCACAATATGTCTATCAGTTTAAGTTACATGTTCTTGAGTGGCACGCATGTTTTCTGTGGTCTAAGCAATATAAAAACGTGTAGATTTATAATGATCAGTGTTTTGGATCGCTGGCAATAAAGGAACTTGTGATAGGAAATGAAAATAGAAAATTACCACCATTTACCAAAATGTTCTTGAAATATAATAGAAGAATGCTTAGATTTTAACACATAGCTAAGTTAGCTAAATCATGTATCTTATCTATATGATATTTTATACATATAAAGAGTTCATTAAAACAGATTTTTGAAAATTTTCTAGAAATTGTCAGAAATCATATTTTTTATTTTACGTTCCAAGTCATGTCAAACTAACTGCAAACTAACGCAATAAAACCGTATAAGAACATGATAACAATAAAAAATTGAGTTATCTGCTTTTGCAAATCAACTTTTCATATATTTCTAATGTTTTCTGGTCAGTGAGTGGTTTTCTGGTCAAGTTTTCGTCAAACAAGACTAATGAAGACATACTTGAACTCAGAATATTTGGACTTTGATGAAGATTGTAGAAGGTCAGACCTCCAACATCATTCATAAGGTCAGAAAGAATGAGGAGAGAAGTTCTTTTCTTAAAGAAAGAGTCTTTGATGGGGTCATAACAGTGGTCAGGTGCTTAGGTGAATGGTTTTTACCAATCGTTTCTTCCTAAGGGCAATAACAGTCAAGCTTTATTGCAGGCTTCTGATATAACATGGCAATGGTAAGCTTGTACATGAATTTTAAAGTGTTAATTGGCTCAAATTCTTTAAAAGGATTTGGATTATAAGGAGCAAGGCAATGCAAGGAGCCAGGCATTAGTAAATTAAGTAGGAAGCCTATCTTAAGGCTCTGGTTAGGACTTTAAAGGAACCTTGTGAGAATATTGCGCTAACAGCTTAAATCTTGTTTAACATATGTTTACTGTGGGAAGTGTGCCAGGGGTCAGAAATTAGAAGAAAACTGCGGCAAAAACATGTCAATGAAAGTAACATAAGTCCCCATTAAGTCCCACAATTCAAAACATGATTTTTAAAGTTTTAACGTTTAGATTTAGTTCTTAATATTCTCTTCTTGGCCTAGCATTATATAAGTGCATAAATGTTTATACATTCTTAGGCTCCAGATCTATAGAGGCGCTTTTACGCAGCTGAAAAGCCAGTTGCGGCCACTTGTAAGGCGCAAGCTTTTTTCCAAGCGGAAGCACTTGGTTACAATGATACGCTGGGTGTGAAAAAAACACCAGGCGCCAGCACCGAGCCTGCAGAAAAGAACGCCAGCTGCTAGCGGTTTCAAAAACAATTGAAACAATTGAAAAAAACACGCCGTACGCTGGCAGAAACGCCTCGTTGGACACAGCTCCTTAATCAACATTTTTTAAATCTATGAGTGGAAACAACTCAGCAGTTGGGTTATTAACCCAGCAGTGTGTTCTGTCCAATATTGACCCAGCGTGGGTCAAAAACAACCCAGCACTTTTTAGAGTGTACAGATTTGATAAATTGATTGGTATTATAGAAATTGATTAGTATTTTAGATTATTAAAGTAGTATAGAAAGTATTGATTGATACATTTAATTTACCATGAAATTAGGACTATAAATATTTTATATGGCTTGGTAATTATGTGCTCTTTTAAAGAAAAAATGATTCTAAAAATGAAATTCAGAGGGCAAAAGTTGTCTCTTAAAGCAACACTTAATTTCTGTCCCTTGCTGTTACTGTACAGCTATTGACACCTTTGTGTTAAACTTGCATATATGCGATATCTGAGCAAAATGGCAAATCAAATATTGAAGTGTACCACATACTCTGTCTTTTATACTGTACATACTGTATACATACTGATAAACCATGAAATCACGCTTTCATCTTATGGTGGCAATTCTTATCTACTTACCTTAAGTAATTGTTCATTATCTGTATCAAACGGATGTGTTCTTGCAATGACTGCGTATTATATGCACTTGCATCTTTTTAAAAATAACAAACATTTTGGTGGTTAATCTTGAAAGCAAAATACTATCTGTATAGCGCCAGTGTAACACTTTATAGCTTTTTGTTGTAACTTAGTGATGGAAGAGATGTACAGCCTTTTTGATGTGTTGGATAGCCCGGCTTAAAAGAAACCACAGCGGAAATATTTGGATGATAACTACCTCTCATATACCATATACAGAGAGAGAGAGAGAGATAAAGGGTTTATTTGATCTTAAAACCTCATTGTGTATTAGAGCAGTGCAGTTTGGGTTTGGAACATCAGCTATGTGTACTGTAGAAAGTTTTATAGATAATGTTTTAGTATGTTTTATGCCAGGGGCAATGAATTCCAATAACAAGCTCTACTTAAATAAGGAATCATATTCATTTAAAATTCCCTAAAGCTTAGCTGCAAATGGGCGGCTTTGTCGAGCATTTAATGCAAAATATCCAAATCAATTTGAAAAGGTCTATGATACAGGAAAAGAGAGAGACTGTAAAAATACCATACAAACGATATTGCCTAATCTTTGTTGTCATTCGCTTCTCACACTTTCCCATAGAAAAGTTCTCAGAGACACCAAATTGTTGATTATTTTGGTCTGAATATTTATTTTATTGTTATCACAAAGGACACCACTTTCATACTCCCCCATTAAAAAATCCTGGGCTGCTTGGTAGAACTTGTTGAGTTTTCTTCCTTGCTGCAGGTGTCGCTTTCTAGAACATTCCTTTAGGTCAGACCAAGACACACTCTGATTGCTTTGTGATTTGTTAGTGCCACTCCCTGTTTGAAAGTACCCCTGGGCACCAGAGCAATTCCCCTCCATCAATTGAAAGCATCAACAACAGGAGCTAATGTTTATGGCACATTATTTGATATTAGTCCAAAGTCTTGTAGTATGCTATTTTTTTCACAGTTTACAACATTTATCCATCCATCCATTTGCCATCTTTCTGTTCTTAAGACTAAACAAAGATCTGAGGGGATGTCTTGTGTAGTTTACTCCTGGGTGGCTTCTCTCTCTTACCCTCATCAGATCTGGTCCAGTTATAGACAATGTTAATCTCAGTGTCACTGAAAGATATACTCCATACATGGTCTGCTTTTACTGTAAAGAGGCTTGTTGTTGGACATGAGACCACTTAGATTTGTTTGTAGGGCCAAAAAACGTACTACTTTTCATTTTTATGGGGACACAACTTAATAGTTTACTCAAATTATTGTGTGTGTTTATGTTCATGTGTGTGTATCTAGCATGTGTGTGGGCTAGTTTGGAAATAAGTAATGTACTTTTGAAGCTTTTCTATTACGACCTGCTGTTAATCAACAGCAACCTCAGTAAATAATACCACTGTGCAGTTGGTGCTGCTAAGGATAGTTTCGTTTAACACAGGTTTTAAAGACTTTAAAGTGAGTTTAATCCACTGTGTCCATTTCTGCAACTCCCATAGTTCAATACATGGTCTTTCTTTCGGTGTAAATCTTATTTTTAGCACTGACTATCCACACTGTCATTGCTAGAGATGAAGTCTAATCCGTTTATTCACACAACATAGTAAATATTTGGTAGATTTACATCTGTTGCCATAGTACTGCGTTAAATGTTATCTTGACACTTTGAGAAAAAAGACGTCAACTGACATTGTGAAAAAAGGACAAAAAACTGAAAGCTGTCCCATCATGACATCTTTGCCACATCTTTTCAAACATATATGGATGTTTGAGATCAGGTGCAAATTTTGCTGCCTGACGAAATATGTTGGTTCTCTTTCTTTTCTCTCTCTTTATTCTCTTTCTTTTGAGTGCACTGATCACCCCCTTTTTAAAACCCTTAAAAATCATGCATCATGTACGTAGTGCAGAATAGTGCCAATCCTAATCTGATAAATACCAGCGATGTGGAGATTAAAGGCGTTGACAGATGTCTTTACATCTGATTTAAACTCAGTGACTTTTTTGTTTGTCTTGCCATCAGGTTTGCACGTATGATGTAGTTCTCTAACATCCATGTTCACACTTGTTCAAACAGAGAGTCAAAGGTTACACTGCAGTACAGATTGAGAGTGTGCGAAGAGAGCATTTTAACATTCTTTCATTCACTCAGTCAGGAGTTTACCACGTATTCTTAGAAAAAGGGATATGACATCATGTAAGACTGAAACGGGAGAATCAATGATGTTTACCAGAGTTTAATATTTTAATCTTAGCAGTAGTAATAAGGAATGTATAGTAAAGGACTAAAACATTCAGTTCATGGAGTAGAGAGATGAAAGATGGATCTATTGTAAAGAATAGAAATTCCATTTAGGAAGAACAGGGTCTCCTTATTTCCCATTGATGTGTTTATGTTCTTTTAGTTCATTCTTTGTGCCTTGTCTTACACCATCTGCATATAGCCTGGAGCTGTATTTACTCTATGCTTTGAAATGGATTAGTGTCCTTTTCTATCTTTTCTTCCTTCATCAGTTCTTGGTTGGCTTGCTTTCACTCATTCCTTCAATTCCTTCATGTACCCCACCCTTCTCTGTCATCGGTGTAACCCTCACTAAAAATTGTCCCCGCAGGGCAAAGCCCATAGGCACGCACTTATTGGATGGTCTGCAAGTTCATTCCACTTCTGTTGTTCAAGAGACAGGGATTGATGTAAATATATAAGATGACATTTATTTACAGTAATTGTAAGTATAGGAAGCTAGTAAGCAAGTAAATAAAGTTGCATCTTGCTGTTACTATGTGTTGTGTTGACAGAGAGCCTGTTATTGGAATCTCTCTGTTTATCTATCTGTTTTTGACCTTATACTAGACATGCATCATTCTTTCTTATCATTGTTACTTTAGTGTATATTCATGACATTTACATTTGGTCATTTAGCAGACGCTTTTATCCAAAGCCACATACAAAGAGTTCAGTGAGCAATAAAGCGATATGTCATACAGGAGCAATAATGCAATAGGTGATAATACCAAGTTACTGGTTTCCACAAAAGCCAGAACAATACCTGTTGAGAGAAAGAGAGAGGGTTAGTTTTTTTGTTTTGAATTCCTCTTTTCTTTTTTTTGATGTGCCATCTATGAGTTAAATGAACAGTTATCTGTAGTTTGCTGCCAAGAAGTCAGATGTAATGTTGTGTGAGCTTTGTTTGAGCATGAGCCGTCTGAAGAGGCCATACAGTGCCAGGGGAAGGAGGGACCGACATAATGTGTATTATGATCTCAATTACTGTTTCCACATTCTTTTAACGTCCATTAAATCCGGTTACAGTTTTTTTTTCAATTCTTTTATTCTTACTGGTTGTGTTTGAAAAAATTGTAAAATCATATAAAATACCAAAGAAAGTGTAGATGCTGTCGCAATGAACTCCATTTCTTTTGGTTACAATAGGGCCTTCTCTGTCTCTCACATTTGTTCCACATCTACATATTTATGTATTATTTAGATGGATGTGTAGATATTCCATATCTCATTTAGATGCAATGTAACACTGGACATCATGGTCAAGTACTATCATGTGTCATGCTATGGTTCAATTAGAGCTCATTTTAGTGGTAATGTATACATCTGCAATCATCTGTAGCTCTCGCGAGGCGCTTGCCAGCCTGTGAGCAGTAGATGAGCCGATATCGAAAAAGGTATTTTTTGGCGCAATTTAAGCTTAGTAAACCAAAGTAACGATACAGTTCATGTTCTGTTGAATTACGGATCAGAAATATGCTGTTTATCTGTGATTTTTGCCAGCTATGACGTAAATAGCTGCCCAGAGGCATTGCAAACATGGCCGCCGAGTTGCAAGACTTCCGTAAATGGTCTTTGACATTACCACCAGCTCTGAGACTGAGAGCTTTCTTCTACCTATCTGGTTAATCTGGTTAAAGTATACAGACTGATCTTCTTATTAGAGACAAACCAGCATTTACTTACTATGTCATTTTTACCCCTCTTGTCGCCGCTGTCTACAAAGATAAATATGTCTCATCACTCTCTATGTGACCTTTTTACCAACCTGTCTCACCTGTTTGTCCTTTAACTACCCCAGGGCAGATTTAAAGCAGATCTGACTGGCTTCTGTTTTAAACCTTCCGTCTGCAAAAGACAATGGCAGTGTTCTGTTCATTAATCATCATAATGTGGTCATATATTTACATGTGGGGATGGAGAAATCGAGTAAATAACTTGTGGTGGTGGTCCTCATTGTAAAAAGTTTGTGGATATTAATAGCCGATGGACCAAAGGTGAAGTTTTCAGCTCATTGGTTAGCTAAGCTTTAATTCAGCGAAGTCATTATGTCTCACAATGTTTTACAGCTATAAATGTGGTCTGGGGTTGTAGTTAATGGATGCGGCTAAGACTTTATTAGTGAAAGACAGCTGCATTCCACTGGTTCGGGACCCGGTCACAGCACAGGAAGTATTGTATTAAGTCGCTAACTAGTATAATATGAACCACAATTCTCTTAGCTAAATTCTTTGCTAGGTAAATTCTTCGCCTCCTTGGGATATTTTGGCCAATAGCCTTTAAAGCATTTCATCAGACCAGCTGTGTGAAATTCCTCAAAATTCTGGAAACCATTTGTCCATTTAAAAACGCTAATATGTAAATAAACAAGTAAATAATCAGCATCTGGACACCTACGCAAACGTTTCAGATCTTTTTTTTCACTCGTTTCATATTTGTGTGGCCATTTTCTTTTCTGTCCTCTAGTCAGAGAGGAACTGTTAAATATACACAGTTATATCCAAATACATGGAAGCGTGCAGATCTTTGTTTATGTTTATTAATGATAACCATGCTCACATCCTGCAGTTCTGTCATTTATTAACTAATTCATGTGTTTGCCTCAGGATTCCGGCAGTCTGGGGATACGTATATAATCTCAGTTCTGTTCATTTATTAACATCTGGCTTTGTAGTATTGATTACATGAATAAACTGCAGGCTTTAATATAGCCTTAAATATTCCAAGGTTAATGTAAAGTCTTGAGTCTGTGGTCTAGAAAGCAGCAGACTTGAATAAACAATTGATTTTATTACAGATGACTGAAGTTTTTTTTTATTTATAATTTAGAACATTTTCAAGTATTGAATTTGTTTTTTTTTAATACTAACAAAATCTTAGTTACTTAGCTTTTACAATGCATTATGGGATTGCTATGTGATTTCGAGGTTTATATCAGACAGCCTTTTATTAAAACAACCTTTCTGTTGGACATATGCCTATGATAACTTGTAAAATGCTGCCTATAGACCAAACTTATAAAACAGAGCATACACACATTGAAACAGAGTGTAACTTCACTCTCACAAAACCTTCACTTGTGTAAGTCTTTTGATTCAGCACTGCTTGGAAATAAATTGGCTTAACACTAGCAGATTAGCTGCTACCCAAAAAATAAGAGCTGATTGCTTGTGTCGATGATGGAAAAGAGCCTCCTTTTCTTAACACCTTTTGCTCTGGGGACTTTGCATAATTCCATCCTCTGCCCTCTGTTTAGGTTAGACCGAATCTTAATGCTTCCCTGGTGGGTCTTCAAAGCCTTAGACTTTGACCTGCTGCTGAGCACTGGTTTCCTGTAGCGGTCATAGCAGGTGGTGTGCACAGTAATGGACCTGCAGTCTATGATGCTCTGTTTCCCTCAACAGTCGTACTAGATCAAGCTGGCTGTACTTACAGGCTGTTAGAGATGTCTATACATTTTAGGACTTTTGAGATTAAAAATATTTTCAACTTGTTTTTGAAGTTGCGCATTTATAATTGACAAAACTCGAAAACATGAACAAACATAAACGTACAGATTTCAGCAAATGAGTAATTGTCTACCCCACCCTTCTAAGGCCTTTGTATATGCCTCTTTCCCACTTTGTATTTAGTGATTTAATAATATAAGAATATATATTATAATAAAAATTGAGATGTAAGTTGCTACAAATACGTTTGTTTAAAATGGGCTTTAGAAAATGTGGACGCCGAATGTCTTAACATTGTATACCTTTACATCTGGTATGCATACATGGTATATCTACAGTCTCACATGTTTGGACAGTTAGGCAAACATTGGAAAAGTAATATATCACCACGCATGTCTTTGTTTATAAACTGTATTCCGTTTTTTGTGGACCCAAATGCCAGAACATGTAGAACATGCCAAGATGTTTTTACAATCTCCATGTGGGTTTTCCATCCTAAGAGATACAAAAGACTAACATGTTTTTCTTAACTCATGCAAGTAAACGTGCGAGTTTGTGTTAGCTGGTGCGGTTTTCCTGTGTTATAAATCAACGGGATCAACGTCACAAATATTTTTTCCATACCTGGAGTGTCTTGGGATAAATACTCATCTTGCCTGCGGGGACAATCACTCCATATAGTTGCGTAGCGTTTTTCAGATTTCACTCTCTCTCTCTCTTTCTTTTTTATACCCACCAACTGGAGTTCCTAATGGGGATCCATAAGTGTGTGGTTGCCTGAAAAATAATATTTTCTTATATTTGAAAGCATGACCGTGGACATCTCCCAGTGGAGTTCCAGATACAGGCTGAACTAACAACTTTCTTAGTACCGCAATCTGAGAGCACACTAACCCCCACAGGCCCAGATCGGTGGTCTCAGTTCTTAAGCTATGGTCCCCTTTACTCATCTTTTCTTTGACACGGCCCTGTGATATTACTCCAGCTTTCAAGTGCTGTTTCACACTAGCCAGCAAAGGTTTTCTACACATACTTTGGTTTATCTGAAAGGGAGCAAACCTCCCACCTTTTCCGCATCTGGTAAAAAGGTTTCACAACATCCCACTCAAATATAGAGAACAAACAGCATAGTGGACAATATTTTCCCCTGAATGCCTGTTTTTCTGTCTTATCCCTTTCTTTTTTCGTTTTATTTATTGTGCATTGTGCTGTGACTTTATTAGGTGACCATTTTAGACTCTGAATATCAGCATCTCTCTCGTCTTGGTCCCAAATTAATGTTCTATTCTAAGTAGTATTAACAAGTGTTTGATACAGGACATCAGTCTTTTTTTATTACAGCAGTTTGTGGATCCAAGAAGTTTTGGGTTGCCCTGGGAGCAACGAAGATTCTCCACAGACACTGTCCCGCTGAAATAAGCCTCTGTCAGGGGTTGCCACAGTCAAAGGATTTACTTTGTTTTCATGCCCCAAACATCTCAGCAATGCACTGGTTAGGGGGTGTGTGCTGCCTGAGGTGCCAGGCGGAGTGATGAAAGTATATTGACATGAATGGACTGTGAGTGGCTGGAAATTGGGAGTGGTGGTTGGTAATGGATCTGATATTGACCAAATATGTTGTTTGGAATATCTATGGTCCTGAAACATGTTTGCATGTGTTTTTAAGTGGGTGAAAGCTGTGCATTTTGCTTGTGTGTTACATGTTACACGCCTTTATTTTTTCCAGCCAAGTGAACGACATGCCTGGAAGACTAACCATTTATGGTATTAATATCTATTCAGGTTTGTTTGACTATTGCTTTATTGACTGTAAATTTCATGACACAACAAGATGGTTTGGAATTTAACCTTTAAACAGATTTCCCTCGTAAAAAGCTATTTTAAGCATAATTAGATGGAGCATGATTTGTTCATTCTTATTTTAGTCATTAAATTAACAAATGCGTAAGAAATCATTCAAAGACACAAAAGACATACATTTATTAATACAGAAAAGGTGTCTATTTTTGAACAGGTTCAAAGTGAGTTTTGCCTCTTCTGTTCTCTATTTAGAGCTGACTCAGTGTTTTGTGTTTAAGGGGCTTCCCTGAAATAGATAAAGTGGACTGAGCTACCAGACATTCTGTACTACGGTTTCACTTGGGCATTTTTACTTTGCTTGACCCCTGTTCTCCTTCACTTTATCTTCCTTAAATCAAACATGCTTTTCTATTCTCTGAAGATCTCTGTAGATTGTGATGTCTCTCATCTGTCAACCATGTTATTTTATTAGTTCATGTTAGTTAACGCAAAATTACTTTCGAAAATAATCTGAAATACCCACATTTTGCGTGTGAACTTGTGTTTATATAGCATGGAATACCTAAGAGTCTCATGCCCACTGACTATCTGTTGTCAAAAATCAGATAATCGTAAAGGTAAACAGCTTTTCTTGAACTGTCATTCTTTTGTACAGACTTTTGTATGGACATAAGCACATACAAATGCATGTATGCTTGCACGTTAGCACAGGTTCATGTGCTGATAACTGACAATTAGTTATTTGATGTGGGGCTTCAGAGTGCAAAAGCCTTAGGGTGGGCCTCATTGCATTAACCGTCATTAACCTCGGATGCCTGAAAGTCAACCGGGCAGAGAAAGGCCCCCTCAGTGTTCGAAACCTCTGTGCACCCCACCACAAAACTCAGCATACCTTTCTATAACAACACATCAACCCTTGTCATTTTATATAACTGATCACAAGAACCCTGCACTTTTATCTCTGTATTCAAACCAGCATGTCAATCTGACACCAAGAACATTCCCTTACGGCCATCTCAGGGCCCCTACATCCCAACAATCATCCTTTCTGCTAAATTTCTCCTAGAAGTTTCAGGAATCTTGAACTTCGTGGTTGTTACTACCATAGACATTGATATTGCCCCTTGTATTCAGAATAGAGGTTGAGCAATTTTAGGTTTTCAAATAACAATATTTCGTACATATAGGATAGCCCCCCAAACCTTGTATATTTAGCTACATCCTTGGTGCCCTTGCTGAAACTTGTTGAGCTTTCGTCTGCATACTTCTTTATTGAAATTGAGGGGTGGGGATAGACAGGATACAGGGGATGTTTTTATAAGAGATAAAGGCTTTAGAAATAACCTCTTGATACAGAAAATGTGTACATACTTGAATCACACAGCCTACTTGAATCACATACTTGAATCACAGTCAATATAATATAACTGATCTTAAATACAAAGATTAACGGCCTTGCCATGGTTCAACACATTTTTCAGTTGGTTTGTTTCACTTAAGTACAAATATTTAAAAATACTTTTTCTCAAATGTTTTTATTAGACTTCCATCTTAATTAATTCTAGCAATTGTTGCATATTGGTGTATTCAAGAACATTATATTTTAAAACAGCATTTGTTAAGATACTGCATGTATAGTATGAAGTATTAAGTGTATTAATATACTGTATGTATCCTGACCTTGTCATCCCAGTATGACCCCTGATCACACACTTTTTCTTATTCATTTTAGTATATACAGCCGCAGAAAAATTAGCAGACCATTCAAAATTTTCATGTAATCAGCATTTGCAGATGTATTGTGTCTATTCCAGTCCAGTGTATGTTGGATTTCAACGAAATCAAACCTCAGGAGTGACAAAAACAGGGCCAGAAAGTTAACCAACAGCAATGTGAAAGACAGTATTGACAGCATGACAAGATACAGGAAAACTGTGATAAAATGAGTTTATCACATACATTTTTTTTTAGTTTTCCTAAATACATGCAAAAATATTACTGTTGTATTGCTTAAAAGAGAATATGAAGTATTTGCAGTAGTTAAGGTCTGAAAAATGCAGAGCATCTTTTCTGTTCATCTTCTGCAAATATAAACTTTTTTTATTTGAAGTTTGGGAGAGATACTGTTAGTAGTTCACAGATTTATACAAAAATGATCATTTTACCGGAACACATACATATAAATGGTAAATTCAGAAAAACTGAAAATAATTTCAAACAATCTCTTATTTCTTCGCAGCTATATTTTAAAATCTGCTATGGAGTTTGCTTGTAGAAACTTAGGTGGTGTTTATAATAGCCCGTTGTCATACGAAAACTGCTTTTAAAACCGAAAACGATCCTCATTTACACATGCGTTCTAGAAAAAATATCTGCGTTTACACTACTGAACATGCATGTCACATGACCATTCAGACACGCTGGGCATGCGCAAACAAATGTAGACAGTTGTATGGGCATACAAAAGTTGGTTGTTGATGACAGTTAGTTATAATTCACAGACCGATCAATACAAAATGAAAATGATGGTGAGGAAAAGCAAGGACGTCTTTGCGTGGATAACTTTAGATGAGGTAACCCATGTTATTAGGCTTGTTTGATTTCATCTGGCGCCACGCAGACCGATCAACGGATGACATCGCAGTACTGAGTGAGCTATTTAAAAGCATACGGCTCTCGATTCTCTCGCGGGTTGCTGTAATGTCACCGTGTCGATCCGTGTACGCAGTGCAGTTTGAAGTTAGACAAGCCTGTTGTTTACACGGTCTTTGCGAGGGTGGTCATTGTCGACTTCAGATAGCGTCATTTCTCATATGAATCAGGGAAGCAAACGCAATAATACAGACAACCAAATCAATAAGCAAATATGGGCAACCAAGCCTGCATATTCTGAAGTCTCAGTTTTTCGTCCGTTTACACAGAAACGCAACCCCGGAGTTTTCAAACTAAAACGGGGTCTACAGTGTTTCCAAATGTTTCAGTTTTCGGGGGTTCAAAACTCCGGGGTAGAGTAAACGCCAGCTGTAACCGTAGCAAGAGTTGTGCAGTTTTTAAGGTAAACGCAGTAGTATAAACGCCGCCTTACTGACAGTGGCAATATTACTAAAAAACGTTTAACTGGCCTTGCTTGGTATCTATCTGCTGCATCTGTCTGTTGTCAAGGGGACTATTGGCAGTTAGCAAGCCACAGGGTGTCACAGCAGGCGGCCGTATTTCAAAAGCCTTTCCCACCTCTTCGTTAAGAGCACCAATGTTATCCCATTCACCCCCCACCCCCATTCCCTGTTGCCCAATGACCAAACCTTTATTTTCAGACCATTCCATACGGTTCGTATACCATTACTGTGTACTCTGGGATTCATAAAGTAACAAAACTGTATTATGGATGACTAAAGATTCCTTTTTCGAAAACCCTTTTTGTCACCTTCATAGACACTAGAGACTCTGACACACCCTCCGCTTGTTGTGCTAAATAGGCTATTATAGGGACTGGTTCTATTTCCATAGTCCTTAAGAGGTCAGGGGAGGGCATATCTCACGGTGACCGGAGGAAGCAGTGTAGCCGAAGTGTACTCACAGAGAGAGGAAGGGGAGCCAGAGTCAAGTTGTTTAGCTACATTTAATGAAAACTGGCAGTGAGGTGTTGAAAGGTGCAGGTTTGTGTTGATTTAGTCCTGCTGTATCTAGTGGAATGTTTCCTGGCATTAGTGTAAGTCTTAGACATAATACCTCGCAATGTGGCCTGACCTCACCTATTTCTTCAGTTTCTAACAGTTATTTTCTCCTAATCTGTCTCGATTCGCGAGAGCTTGACAGTCTTGACATCTTTGTCAAATTCAGCAGCCTCTTGTCAGATTGTCACGCACCACCTTTAAGAATTCATGTCAGTTCATTTCTCTGTGATGATAAAGACGGTACGTGACTGACCGCTGTGAACCAAGTGTATCTTGTGGACACGGTGAGCCAAGGATGACTTTGTCTTTCGGGTTCAGACTGGCTCAGTCGTGGTTTAGTGCACTTGTTAATCAACAGCTCGGAGAAAGCACCAAATGAATGTTATCAAGTGATGGAAAATTCTGTGCTTGGTTCTTGGTTTTCATTTCAATAGAATTTGCTAAATTATAATGACCTACCTGAAGCACACAGGCATAGGACCTTTTTCTTAGCAATGCGACTAGAAGCCCAGAATATGAATGTTCACATGAATAACCTTTAGCACTTTTTTAACCAAGCCTTATAAGATTGTGGATTTAACAGGCCTCGCAAAATCCAGCGTACATGGAAACAGTGTAAGCTGTTTCACGCTTTTCACTTTTGTTAGAACGTGTTACCCCTGCTTCAGAAAGTCCAGAGGGTACCTGTGACCTGATTTTAACCCCCGGCCACTGCAAGACCCGATCCTACCTGAAGATAACAGTGAACATGACTATTCTGCTGCGTCACCGCCTGAAATCGTAAAGAGGCTTTAGGCAGCTTTAACTGACACATGTTCTAATGGCCTATGATTGTAATCTTAAAGAGTTGGTCATGCAGATGCCATTAGTTGGCCAACGGTTAGACTGTATCTGCAGATAAATTTGCTGTGTCATAGTCCGGCATTCAATGAAATACACTAAACCTCTCAAGTCTAGATTATGTTTTTTGCATATACAGCCGTGGAAAAAAATAAGAGACTATTTCTAAGTTCAAAACCAGGTTTTCTGACTTTACAATTTAAAGGTATGTGTTTGGGTAAAATTATCATTTTTTTCATTCTGTGAACTTCTAACAATATTTCTCCCAAATTTCAAATAAAAATATTGTTTCTTTTTGCATTTATTTGCAGAAAATGAAAACTGGACCAACATAACAGATGCTTGAAAAATATTTTTTTGTTAATGTGATAACCTTGATTTTTATCAGTTTTCATGTGTCTTGTCATGCTGTCAGTCTTTCACATTACTGTTGGATGACGTTGTCACTCCTGAGGTTTGCTTTTCTTCAACAGACACTGTACTGGATAGCCTAAAAAAATGGCTGTGCTGCTTATGTAATCTTTGAGAAGGACTACTATCATTAACAATAAAAACTGAATTGTAAAATTTTTGGTTTCCTTGCAACGGTACTTAACAAAAAATCTGAAGCTACCTTTAAAGGCAGTTGTCCCTGTAGACATTTAGGCAGCTGGCTGGTTTCTCGTTTGGCTCGACTAATTGTCATTGTCTTTTCCTGCTTCAGTGGATCTTATTTAACAATGCATCTAAAATTGCTAATAAAATTTCAATAGGGGCTCTTTAGATGTTTAAACGTAGTGGGTGTGTAGAGCAGCAGGTGATGAAGAAAAGGCTAGTTTTAGAGAGGTTACTGGGACAGGCAGTAGGTGGGACACTTCAAATTTCTGTCCTTCATACGTAACTCTTCAGGATGTAGGATACATCCCGGCAGGCTGTATCTGGTGGTTCTCTATCTTTGTCCCCTGGGTGGGCGTGCTGTGGTGGGGATAACTGTAATGTGATGTTTTTCTGTAGCCAAAGAGTCTTCAATTATCATTGTAAAGGACCCCACAGAAAGGGGTGTGGGAGGTCTCACTTTGTCTCATAAGATCAACTCGGCTCCCGCTGTGGGACCATCAACACCCTTGTTTCTGTTACTGTCCACAAAACCAGCTGGCCTCAACATCCAGCTGAAGGCAAGGTCACGCTTTAAATTCACCTTTACCCCCTGCTCTCATAGGTCTCAGTCTGTTATCTGTCTGTCTCTGTGCGGTTTCCACTAAAGAAATGGAAGATTCCTCTTGATTTATGTGGACATTGATGTAGTTGTGACCTTTTTTCACAAAAGACAAAATGCGGTAATGGAATATCTGAAAGTGAAGGGGCCAAATAAAACCAAACACAAACCACTCACAAATCACTCCTGTTTTACAAGCTCAGGATCCCATTGAAAGTCCATTGGTATAAAGGATCTCTTATTTAAAGCATTCACATTTTTACTCCCTTTCTCACCCTACTTCGCCTGACCCCCCCCTTCTCTCTCTCTCTCTCTCTCTCTCTCTTCTCTCTCTCTCTCTTTATCTCTCTCTCCCTCTCTCTTTCTTTCTCTTTTACGTCATGGGGGGGTAGGACATTTCTATGTAAGTCTTTGTGTTCTAGACAGGAGGGTTTAGTCTCATATCAAATAGGCAGTAATGGATAATCCTCATAACAACATGTTTGAGTGACAGGTCTGATCTCACTGGAGCTTATCTGTGTATATGTGTGGGATGTAGATGTATAGGTAGAAAGACTAACATGAGGTTAACATGTCTGTGATTTATGTTGAAGGCTTCATTTTTCCACAAGAAATAATACTTTTGACATGTTTTGACTTCACTCGTATCACTAAACTAGTTTCATTTCCAATTAAGGATGGTTTTGTGTGATGTTGTAAGCTTCGGTATCCATTGAAGCTTGATGAAGCTGAACCAAAGGATTGTATTATATTAAAGTCTGTAAGAAAAATGTTCAGTATGTTTTCTCTCTAATACTCCCTCATAGGAGTGTTGTCCTTAGAACATCTGCTACACCCAATTTGTTTATTTTCCTAATGAAGGAAACATCCAAGTGAGGTCAAAATGGTTTTTAAGGAGGTCAGGTCTTCTTGACCATGTTTTCCCTCTGATATTTAAAACCGTCTGTGTATGAAGACCATTTACTGCTCAATGTCAAATTATGTTTTCACGTTCTTTGTTCTTCTTGTCATCATGAATGTATTACCAGTGACTGTTTGATCTCCTCTTTGAGATTTTAATCTCCGTAGATCTCTTTCTATCTCTCTCACACACATGCATGCATGTAGTCGACCTCCATGCTTAGCCCTCCAGGTAGGACATCTAATTGATCTTATCATCTATCTTTTTAAATCAAATGCCTTTAGCCTGGTTAAAATTACCTAACTTATGTTTTTTACACATACATTTACATTTAGTCATTTAGCAGACGCTTTTATCCAAAGCAACTTACATGTTGGGTAAACAATGGAAGCAATTGGGTCAACATTAGGGCATAAGTGAAATAAAAACATTTTTATATTATATATTATTATGATTTTTATAGATAGAGTAGAAAAGATATAGAAATCAGAAATGACCGGTCAGGTGCTGACTGAAGAGATGTGTTTTCAGCCGATTCTTAAAGATGGCCACAGAATCTGCTGATCTTGTAGGAGCAGGCAGATCATTCCTCAAATGTGGAACCGATCCAGAGAAGGTTTGTGAGAGTGATTTTTTTTTTTACCTTTTTGGGATGGCACCACAAGACATTGTTCGTTTGCAGTGCGTAACGATCTGGCGGGTACATAAGTCTCCATTAGTGAATGAAGATAAGGGGGTGCCAAACCAGTGGTGGTCTTGTAGGCCAGGAGCAGAGTCTTGAATTTGATGTGTGCGACTATAGGGAGCCAATGTAACTTAATGAAGGGAGGAGTGACGTGTGCTCTCTTCGGTTCATTGAAGACCACTCTTGCCGCTGCATTCTGGATCATCTGTAGAGGTTTTGTTGTGCAAGCAGGAAGTCCAGCTAGTAGCGCATTGCAGTAGTCCAGTCTGGACAGAACAAGAGCCTGGACTAGGACCTATGTAGCATGCTCGGATAAGAAAGGTCTAATTTTCCTGATATTGTAGAGCAGTGGTTCTCAAATGGGGGTACAGGGGGTACGTGAGAGAAACTGACATTAAGGATTAACTAATGAAAATCAATAAATTATGATAATAGTATTTTTATATGAAATTAGGACTACACAAAGATGCATAAAAAATGAATTAATAAATTTAGATATTATAACTGTTTGACTCTCATTTCACTGAATTTTAAGGTAAAATGTTGTTGTCTGGTCAAGGGGTACTTGGCTTGAAAAAATCGTAAAAAGGGGTACTTAAAAAAGTTTGAGAACCACTGTTGTAGAGGATGAATCTACCTGATCTGTGAAGTTTCAGATGGATCATATCAATCCCATATTCACTAGCCCACTTCAAAGAGGGTTGGGTTAAACTAAATTTGCCAGATAGTGCTTACCTCTGTCATTCTTATCTTTTCTACTTGAGATAATAGAGGACAGATAATTAGCAACGTATGGCGTGAAAAGAAATTGATCAAAAAGGCAGGATAAATTTGTGTGGAAATAAAGAAACAAAGTCTTAAGGGAAAGCACAAAGGGTACTGAATACAGGTGTGTAATAGATCGTGGGAATTGGACAAATAGGTGTAATGGTTATTGACTGTCATAAAAGTCATAAAAGTGTTTGATTGACAGTTTGGGATGACAGTCCTTAGTTTCCTCCGCTGAAAATAGAGTGTGACCTTCAACCTTTCCCCTTTTTCCATGAAAGTCTTTTCAGGTATTTTTGGCAATCGTGACCATTTCTGCAATCTATGCAGCTGTGGCCCAGCGCAGCACAGCTGCATGCAAACATCTACTCCTCTATCCCTCCTTTCTGCTTTATCAACCCATTCCAACTGCCCTGCAGGGAAACCAAGACCAGAAAACAGCAATGAGTGTAAAGGCGTGATATGTATTGACATCTTAGAAAATAAATCAAGGCATCTTACACTTCTTTCCTTGATACTTTATATGTTTTGCTTACTTTTAAAATAATTGCTGTAAGACAGTTGTTCACTTTATTAAAGTGAACAAACTCGCTCGGAAGAAAGAAAGTCATAAAGGTTTGAAATGACAAGAGGGTGAGTGACATTATTTTTGGGTGAAGTTGATTTGTAAAAAAGCCTGCAGGAAAAATAATGTTAAATGCAAAGTTGGG
Organism: Triplophysa siluroides; assembly: GCA_006030095.1. NCBI lineage: Eukaryota > Metazoa > Chordata > Actinopteri > Cypriniformes > Nemacheilidae > Triplophysa > Triplophysa siluroides. The sequence goes on from VCII01000702.1 coordinate 1,702,472, forward strand.
AGTAATACTTTAAAAGAAATGTATGTCACATAACTTGAGGCATTATGCATAAAACAAGTACTTTTTGACTTGACCGCAAAAAAACTTTTTGACTTGACCGCAAAAAAAAACGCACACGGAATGTGGCCAGTCCACAGCAGTTTACGCTGATGGCGCTACGTAAGGGGAGGCAGGTTCAGGTCGCTTGTACACGCCCCAATCTCTTTGTCTCCTCCCCCACGTCAAATCAGGGACACAAAGCGAGGCGCAAAGAAAAGTGAAGAGCAAAGAGAAAACAGTGTCGCAAGGAAGCGATTGGCTGAAACGCGAATTTAAAGGAGCGATAATAGCCTATTTTTATTTGCAAAACTTTTTTTTTTGCAAAACTTTTTTTTGTTGCAAAACAAAACTTTTTTAAAACTTTTTTTTTGTTTGCAAAACTTTTTTTTTGTTTGCAAACCTTTTTTTGTTTGCAAACTTTTTTTTTGGTTTGCAAACCATTTTTTGTTGTTGCAAATATATGTGACCCTACTTTGGCTCCATATGTGGGTGTTTCTGCTTTGAAGCAGCGGGTGCCTTTTTGTGACCTCTCGGGATGGGAGGATGGAGTGGTTGATGATTCACTTACTTATTAAGCACTTTAATCTAGCACCTGCTCGGTCATGTTATTAAAACACACCACTGACATCGGGTGTGTCCAGCCTCTCGTGCAGATAAACCCCTTACCCCAACCGACAGTAGGGCGTCATTCTAACAAGTCAACCTGACAAGCACTATTCAGTACCAATCAACCCGACATCAAGAATGAATGATAGCAATCATGCCTGGAAAACAGCCAGCTGCGAAGAAAAGGTGGACGTGTCTGGTCGCATCCATTACTTCACTTTTTTCACCCCCTACCTCTTTTTGCCCACCCTTCTTTTCTTTTCTGTTCAGTACTCTGCATTAACAGCTATTTGATCAGTAAAGAATCTTTTGAATGTTCATATAGCTCTTATATTGATGGTATTATTTGGGTTTTTCCTCATTGTAACAGGTCAAGGTGTGTTGGCCAGGTCGTGTTGCTGTTGTTTTCTATGGTGTTGGTACTGTAAATAACAGTGTCGCACATGCAGCGCAGGATGTTTGAAAATGCCCTGAGTACATTCAGCATTAATGTCGGTAATTATGTGTTTTGTCTGGTAGTCCTTGCAGATGTTTTTTCAAATGGCTTTAAGAAAGAACTTTGATAAAATGCTGAAATGGGAAGCAGGATATACCGAGGACTCCCCTGGTAACACCTGGTTCACTTCCTGAATCCCATCATCCATCTCTTCTTACCTCAAACGCTGTGACCTTCTTCAGCCCGGTTTACAAGTGTTCTTGATTCCGACCACTGACTTGTAACAAACTGGCACATCTGGTCAGGTGTCTGTGAGCATGTTGTGGCTGAACCTTAAGTGATAAACTGGGACCCTGTCCACACTAATGCGTTTCTGTTTGAAAACACATCTTTTTCTCTCCGTTTTGGCCTTTCGTCCACACTGAGATGGCGTTTTTGTCAACGAAAACTGCTTTTCGAAAACGCACTCGTAAGGGGATACATTTGAAAACGCCGTTTTCAAGTTGTAGTGTGGATGAGGAAAACGGAGGGGTTTAAAGACTATGACGTGTTTTTCTTCATGTGACGCAGTTGTTTCAGCTGCTGTCCTGTTTGATAGCATTCATGTCAGTTCATGCATACTTTAGATTACATTTTAGGAGATGGAATATTTAATTACTCGCAGCTATTGTTTGGCAGCGGAGCGTGAGTCAAGTTTCGCTTTTGCAGCTTTATAGTCTTGTGTTACCCTCAGCAACATCTCTAAGTAACCTCATTGTCCATCTGTTTAAAAAAAATGTGTCTGCTCCACATTGCCCCGACATAAGGAAGAACTTAAATAAACCCCTGACAGAAATGACACATGCTGACCTGTCTTAGGTTTTACATATGCGCAGTACATGGATGTAATTCAAAACGAAAAAACTCACTAGTGTAGTCAGAGTTTGATAATATTCTCATTGTGAATATGTGACACACATTATTGTGACACTAAAAGTTTTCTGAAACAATCACCTGTCGGTTGTTGTCTGCAGCTGGATTTAACAGACAGCCATGTGAATATAAAATTGAACTAGCAAAAACAGAAATGCAGAAAGTAATATATGAAAGAATGCTAGGATAGCTTATATCTTGTCTTTTCATGCATTTTTTTGTTCACCTCAGGCTAAAGGCTACTCATCTTTTGTGTGTACCAGTGAGTTATGAATGTCTATCTCTGCTTTTTCAATTTGTCTCTGTTCTTGTGTAGGGTTAGATATATATTGGCTTGAATATTTGCAACCAATTTTTGCCATTTGTAGTTCTTTACTCTATTAGATTGTAAAAAATACGAATCCTAGAACACTCCTTGTAATTTCAAAAGTTCAGGCCATTTTTAAGACTGCTTTGGTCTTCTGTCGGACTTCTTTGCTTCTCTATCTTTTTCTTCTCTCTCTGTGCTCATTCCCTCATTTCTTCAGCACCCGCCCCTCTCTATTCACAGCCCTGGGCGTCTTTTACCAGCTGCCATCAAAGGCGGGCTAGCTTAATGGTGTGTAGGTAAGTCTGTTGTCAGCCATTCACCCTGCCCATGACAAAAAAGGAAAAAAGAAGTCGCAGTCCTAACAAAGGACATGTCCGACAGGGAGATATTTTAACCAGATCATGGCCCCACTGCAGGAATCTGTGAAAGGGGTCATTGTTTTGCACAAGACATGGGGGAAGGGAAGGATATTTTTTCTTTTTACCTATCATTCTCTTTTTGAATAAGAATTGAATTTTAAAGAAAAATTGTCTGGGTAGATTAGAACGACTTGCCAAAATAGCTGCACCCTCCTTTGCCCTTTTCTGTGGTGGGTGAGGGGATTACTTAGCTGTACTGTGGGGACAATATAATGCAATATAAAAACATTTTGCAGTATAAATGTTTTTTTTTAAAGATAGGTGTAGAAAGTCGTCTATAGTATATACAAAATATAATGACCTCCATGTAAATCCATAGAAGTGTGATATGCCCTCATTAAGTTGTTAGCTAGGTGAACGTGTGAGCGTCTGGAATTCCTCCTGTATTTGTGAAGACATAAAGACCTTTCTCCTAGTTTTCAACTTGCTCTATACCACCTCCAGCAGGCAAAGGCAAGAATTACCAATATCCGCATGCACGGACACCCCAGTGCACAGACAGAGTGCACAAAAACACACTCACGTGCCTGTATGTGATATCCGCTGCCGTCTAGGACACATTTAAACATAAATGAAATGGGTTCTTAGAGGCAATTAGAGATGTGTGACTCACAGTTCAAAGCTCTCCAGCACAGCTGAATCAGCCCAGACATGACAAGCTAGAAGGGAGATAGAGGGTGTGTGTGCCTGTTGCTGTTTGTGGGTTAGCGTTTTCTTTTTATGCCAACCCTGTGTTTGTATTAACTAGGAGATGAGGAATTCCTCAACATATCTCAATCAAGGTTTGCAGCAGACACACAATGTCACATACATATACACACACACACATTTACAGACATAAAATATAAATGTGTGCTAAAATGAATTTTAGACACACTTCACTCGCATTCATATGCTTTCAGTGTGACAGCTTTCTGTTCATGTGATCATCCTTTTTGGTTGATAGCTGAGCTCGATGAAGTAAGCTGCAAGAAAGAAGAGAATACATGAGAAACTGTTTGTCTGTGTGAGAGATAGACGGAAGCACAGATGAAAGTAATGGAATATAATCATCATACTTGTCCAAGAACCAACTAGTCACTACAACTTTGGTCGGCTGTTTTTTAAATGTACTGTATTTTATGTTTGAACATTCTTAACCTTTAGTTTTTCTAATAAAACCCTTAAAAGATTTTTTTCACCCAAAAATGTTCATCATTTACTCACCCTAATGTCATTATAAACCTGTATGACTTTCTTCCTCGAACACAAAAGAAGATTTTTTGAAGTACATTGGTATTCAGACAACATTGGGCACAAAGCCACTGAGACATTTCAAAAACTTCTCTTCTTTTGTGTTCCACAGAAGGAAGAGTCATTGAACAACATGAGGGCGAATAAATAATGACATTTCTTAACCAAAATTGTATTGTTTTGACCGAAATATCCCTTTAAAGAAGTTTCATATTTTCCTTTTTAATACCATAACATACCTCATTTCACACCATTAGCGTTATTGTTTATAGACGCCATTTTAACTTAAAAATATTTCAGCTTTGTTTCAAACACTTTTGTGTTTCATTTCACAGCATTTCATCCTGCTGTTTATAAGGCTTGTTAAGAATTGTTACATTTGCTAGCTGCTTTATCTATTTAGTAACCATTTCTCTGTCGAATAGAGAAAGGAAAAGCTCCATCTGCCTTTGTTGCTTTCTGCTTCCACTTCAAACAGTAGTAGCATCCCATCATTTTCCCTTGAAAATTACAGCTTAAAATACAAGACTTGTGCTTCACCTTTCATCAGTGTGATTGCACATAAGTGGCTAATGTTCACACTGGCCTCAGTAGCTCAGGTTCTGCTCAGTGTTCTGGATTTATGCTAGCAAGAAAATGTGAAATAAATGACTCCATTGTTTTAGTCAGTAGCTTCAGTTGCAACAAATGATCTGATATTTTTTGCATGAATTTAGCCTAATAGATAAAACAGTGGAGCATGGCGGTAGCTACACTGAGTTTCTAGAATTAAATGTCTTGTGTATGAAATGTAGCGTCATCTAGTGGTGGAGTTGCGAATTGCAACAAACGGCTCACTTCACCCCTCCTTTTCGAAGCGATATGGGGGCTAACACAGAACTAAGATTTCAACACGTTTTCGCGTCTTTGTCGGAGATAACGTATTTACGAAACGTGCTCTGTAAAACAGTTTGTCCGTTTAGGGCTACTGCAGAAAAAACACGGTAAGGGGACCCGCTGTGTATGTAAATAGAAATAGCACATTTTAAGGTAATAAAAACATAACACTAATTTTTTTTTTAAATATATAAACCTCTATACACCTCTAAAGACATAGTTATGTATATTATATTGCATTTTCTGTCAATAAATCCTCAAAAAAAATGTAACCTTTGCAACGTAATTGAAGTCACTTTGTATTCAATCATATGCCAGATATTCTAATGTAATGTTGATTGAACAGTTTATTCTCAGGACTTAACGCTGGCACAGGCTGAACTAATTGTTACAACAATGTGAGTTGTTGCAGTAAAAATCCCATGATTTTACTTTTTTGTGACTGCCTGTAAAAGACTGTAAAAACATAAAGAGCTAATAAAAGACAGAATGTAAATGCTCTGGGCAATGAGAAATGATGTTTGAAGGGATTTTCGAGCAAGCTAAACTTAGAGTATCAACAGGGGGTGAAGAGAAACCTCAGCCTGAACTGGATGTAGTCGAGTCTGCCAGCAAAGTAGAAGTGTGAAAAAGATCTATTCTGGGATCAACAGGGAAATATTCGCTCTGTGCTGACAGAGTGTTCACTTGGCTACCTTCACCAACTTTTGGTTTATAGCTGCTGGATTAGAAGAACTACCTACATATGTGGTTCTGAACATTTGTGGAAGGCTTTCAACACACAAACTCTGAAGGACCTGTTGAAGCAATGTCCTGAGGTAGGCAGGTGCTGCGGCTTGCCAGAGGAGGGTCTAGAGCTTCTAACTGATCCTGCATGCCTTTTGTTAGCATGCCCAGACTTCCGCATATGATGTAATGTGCCTGTGGGCAACTTTGTCAATTTCAAAAGTCCAAACTGAGTGATGAGATAGTAAATCCACCTAATAACGTGAGCTATGTTTTGCTACCTGCTTGTGCCCTGATGTAAGAGTCTGGGAAATATGCATGCTTTTGTGTTTTGTCTCAACAGTCTTTAGTTACGGCCCATTTAATCAAAGTATTAAACATGTGTAGTGTGATAAACAGAATTTCAGTTTGCATCATATTTCAGATCAAAACTTGTGCTATTTAAAAAAAATTATACTATTTACTAGATATTTTTTCATTATAAAATGTTACTATTTTACACTAATATACTTAAAATCCACGCGTTTCAGAGAGGCGGGGCAAATAGGAGATACAAACATGCATGGTATGTGGAAAATACAGCGTTTTTGAATCTTAAACCGTGTATAAACATTGCATTACATCTAAAACAAATGATAATATTAGTTTATGGCGTGTCATATGACTCCTTAAATACAAATTATTGTTTATGATTTAATTATTTTTATTGTACAAGTAAACTCTCTTTCAACACCATATTTAAAGTACATCTTCCTTAAAGCGACATTTGGCTTTTATCAGTAGCGACCCTCAAATAAATAAGATTTAACGTGATGTATAATGTTAACATTTTGTATGCTTTGCAGTATTGTTAAGAGAGCTTTATACAGTATAGCGCTTAAAGTTAAAACGCACATTTCCTGCATTAGCTTCACATGCATACAATACACGCAACACATTTCGTTATCTTTGTTGTTTTGTACCTTAGCCGTGGAAATTCTTGTAATCCTCAGGCGGCAAAACATATTTATTTCAGTTGCAAGATTAACACTTCACTCGTTTGCTCTGTCAGTCCTTCCGCTTCATCATAGCATTAAATGGTAAATGCGCCTCTTACACCCGCGCATTAGGCTATGTCTTTGGGGGGGGGTTGATGGACTGATAGATAAATTAATGGTTGAAGGAGGGGAGACAAAAATGAGTGACTGAATGTGCCACTTGTGCAATATTACATTTCTGCATGTTAATTTATAATACGCAAAAATTATATATCGATCCATTTGGCACCGGTGCGACCATTAACAAAACTTGTCGCACTGGCAGTTAAAATAGTTGCAAAATGCGACCACATGGTCTCAGTCTAGAGCCCTGCTTTAGCAGTTTCTATGACCCGTAATATAAAAAAAAAACATTTTTGCTTTGTCTGGAATGTGGTTTTGAAAGTTTTTTTTTTTCTCAGTTTTTATTTAATATATTTGTCAGCAAATCATTAGGCATGCGTACATTCCAGCGTTTGAAGTATCTTGTGTTGCTAAGATTTTTGTTGTTCTTAGATGACATCCGTACATGTGTAGGTCAGTCTGTCAATGGGTGGCCGGATTTTAAGAGACCACAAAACTAAATGTAGATGAAGTTGATAGTAAAGTAATAGGGGTTGTTTGGCCTGAGGTAAACTGTGAAGTACTGAGTGTTTAAACACAGCTGTGCGAATGCACACATGTGACCTGCAGACCCGTAAGAAGCGCAGCTTCAGTGCGCCTTAATGTTACCTTCTGAATCACAGTTAAGAGTTTTTCTGTCAGGTACAGATTATAACATATAACATAAATTATAACATAAATTAATTAAAGAATGAACGTATAAAAATGTCTGTATGGAGTCTGTGGTTGCCAGATAAACAGGCTGAAAGACAAAACGATTAAAGAAGGACACGTGTGTCAACACAATGTCTGTGTAATGTGTTTGATCATCTGGAGTGTCATCTGCTATTCTTTATTGAACGATTTCCTCTCGGAAGTTAGGACGACATTTGTGATTTCCAGTTTAAGATGCTATTGATGTGCATCTGGTCCTTGTTTACTAAGAGGTTCAAATGTTTTTTATTACCTTTATTACGTTATCAAATAAAAGGTTTGCTTTCTTAATCCACTACAAATATCAAATGTTTAAGTCACTCAGGTGAACTATTTGTACATGGGCTTCAAATGTTCTGTTCAAAGGTTTCCTGGGCTAAAGCATCTGCCAGGGGAGCTCATCTGTCACGAGAGAAGAGAATAAACTTCACTCACTCTCACGTCCTTGTTTCTCCTTTTTGTTTTTCTGCCTTGTTTTCTGTCCTGTCGTGTTCACATATGGGTGGACTAATTGATGACAGCAGACAAACTGCTGTAAAGCAGGAGGGGTAAAGGCAGGTCAGCCTTAGAGGATTTGTGTGTAGGCCTCTATGTGTTTCTTGGGATGCATATGATGTTAAACATGAAATTTTGATATCTGTTTGAGCATTTGATTCATTGTGGCTAGATAAAACTGAACATTGTGGGTAATGCTGTATCATTAGGGTCAATGTAAAGTCAATCACACACATATATAATCAACACAAAAAAACAACTTCAGGTGTGTCTGGCTTCTTTCAGCTTCTATAGAGAAAAACGCTAAAGACAACACTCCGGTGTAAATGGATCCTGTCCTTTGCCTGCAGGGCTGAGTGTGTGTGTGTTGGATATGTGTGGAGATTTCTTCTTAACTTGCACCTTTTGTCCCGTTTCAAATAGCTCTTTCAATTCCCATGAACAAGCTGGAGAGCAGTCAAGGTGTGTCGTTGTGATGGGCTTGTTGCCCCTTGTAGTAGAGGTTTGCTTAACTCACAGGACAGGAACCTTAATGGACATATATGGCTTTTGTCTTCACTTGTCTTCCAGGTGGGTTAAGCAGTCTGAAAAGGGGGTAACAAAAGCATTTCCACATGGGACAGGTCCGACCGTAATGAATTATCCTTCTCAGATTTCTGTATTGACAACCTCTTTAATTTACCATGTTGTGCTCATGGAGAGAACAAGGTTCTCGATCACCTAACCTATCTGTGCCAAATGCCAGCCTGTGTGCCACTTAAAACCCCCAGCTTTCAGATTTCATGCTTTGTGTTTTTTAAACCTTAAGTGCCTTGACTTAATGCTTTGGGAGGATTTCATGATTTCAAGTTATGTAGTTAAAACGACTAGAAAAAATTGTGTACTCATTTTTTGTGTTGATTGGTCATTCTGTATGAAACCTACTTTCTCAGAATTTCTTTTTTTAAGGTGAAAACATATATGTTTTTGTCATGATTGTGTAATAAAAATGCAGCATTAACCAATCTACATTTCAAATGTGCTAGACTATGCTTCTGAAACCTTTTTATTTATCTTTGCATTGATTTGATCCTATCTCACTTTCTCTGTCCGTATAATACGAATCCCTCCCTTTAGATTATCTGCCCTGTTTCTGTCAGATTAGTTGTAAACACTTGATTAATAGAGGAGAGATGAGAGCTTTCCAGGGCGGTCACAGGTCTCTAACCTACTTTTAACTGGTTCACTCCCAGTCTCTCTCTATATATGTGACCCTGGACAACAAAACCAGTCTTAAGTGTAAATTTTTCAAAATTGAGATTTTTAAATAATCTGAAAGCCAAATAAATAAGCTTTCCATTGATATGTGGTTTGTTAGGATAGGACAATATACTGAGATACAACTATTTAAAACTCCTAAAATCGCCATCCGTAGCATAGAATATTTCTCACAAAAATTTAGTTTTTATATATTTATACCTTCATGGAACATGATCTTTACTTAACATCCTAATGATTTTTGGCATAAAACAAAAATCGATCATTTTGACCCGTACAATGTTTTGTTTGGTTCTGCCACAAATATTCCTTTGTGATCCAGGGTCCCATATATGATATTTACACTCTCTTTGTATTCCTCGATTATTTCCCACAACCAAAAAATGCAGTTTGAAAAAGTTGAAAAAGTCGCAGACTTCGTGGAGTCATGTGATGCTGTGAGTGGGCACAGGTTCCACAGGGGCCCTTATATCACCTTTACACACACACAGACGCTGTAGACACATGGCCTTTGTGATTTGTAAATGGGGTCTTGGTTATCAGTTTAAGACCTTTGAGGTTTTTCTTGACGGTCCTCCGAACACCCCTGACCCCTCGGCCAAGTGCCCACTGTCCTCAAAGCCTCATGGGGCCCTTATCCCCTCTTGTCTGCACCTTTTCATCATCCTTTAATCATAGTGAAACGCTATCCAGTGACCTCTGACCTCCAGCAGGGGTAGACCCGCAGCTTTCATTGATCACGTTATTCGCAGGTCTGCTGAATGAGGGGGATTGCATTTCACAGAGCAGGTTACGCTGTCATGAAGTATCTGTTGTTATGGCATTTGGGTGCAAGTTTCTTAACCTGCGGAAGAAGAAAAGGAAAAAATGCAAAGACAAAGAGACAAACTGAGTCTCCTGCCTCTCAGCCTTAGAACTTATTTTAAGAGCCAAAATAAAATGCAGACTTTGGGGTGGATTCTTTTTGACTTGGCCCAGAAAACAGATCACCTGGCAGCCCCATAACAATGCAGTAAAAATCCCACGTGTAGTAGTGATATTGATGTAATACTTTGGTTTGTGTTCCATAATATCATATGTACGGTCATGACCCAAAGTGATGTAAACATACACATTTACATTCTATACCATGAAACCTTAGAGGCCGTGTGTGGTGGGGGTTTCAAAGTAAAAAGGGACCAGCGGGTAGAGAAATGGATGATTGGGAAGGGTGGGACATGACTACTTTGGAATGTGATCTCAGCATGGGGCGATGGGACAATAGAGATCATCTGTATCTATGCGAACGTGAGCATTCTAGCGAGAATAGTTAGGTGTCATCTGCGATGACCTGATGGAACTTTAATGTGTTTGTCTTTAGTTTCTGTACAAAATGTGTTTTTTGGTATGATGAACCATATGCTAAAATCCAGAGGAGTGTCTTTTGCTGAGGGGTGGAATCACATACAGTACAGTACCACTTTCTGTTGTCGTGGGGATATTCTCTGGCTTCAGGGAGAGAACCAGAACAAAAGATCCCCAAGTCATCAATCACACTTTGCTTTTACTTTCACACATTGTGATTTGTGACAAAACATACAGTATGTTCTCAGTTATTTCTGTTAGACTCAAAATATCAAATGTGTTACTGAAATGCAAACATTGCTTATCTTGGGAATCTGGATACTCTTTCTTGTAGTGTGATGTCAGAATAATTGTATATGTAGTATTTAATCTTGTCTCTCTGTATGTGCAGGGGATAGAGCTCTCGGAGCCATGTGCTGGACGAGACTGCAGGGGACCGTGTCCGTGTGTACCCTTAAAGGGTGGCAGGGTAAGTAAAATTGCTATTGTTTAGACTGTTAATACTGCTGTCCTGACCTTATTCTGTTTAACATATATCACCGTTAACTGCAAATCCAAGGCTTCAAACACCCGCACATACATTCACACACACATCTTGGAAATGTCAAGTAGCAGCGTAGTGGAACATTAACTGAGAAATCTATCTCCTGGTCCTCCGTATCTTCATCTTTTTATTTTCAAATCGCAGTTCTGAAACGTTATTCTTTTTCCGATATTACATTTGCCATAGAAATGAATCTCTTGAACAAACAGCAAGTCACACAGCTGAGAGTTCATGTTCCTCCACAAGCTGATAAAGTTTTCACCCATGATAAAGAGTTACATTTATACATTTAGAAACAACATTGTTTGAAAGACAAAATGATTCATACGTGAGAGACTTTGTTGGTGAAATGTTGCCGTAAAATGCAATGCAGTATAAAATAAATAAATTGATGACAAGCAGGTATTACAATGCTATGAAAAATCAGAATGGAGGACTGCATGTTGGCCTAGATGATGTGTCTTAAGGACATATCTGGAATTCATCCAGGCCACTGTTGAGTCCTGCTTATCCACACCCCGTCAGACAGTCAGTGTGTCATGAAGCCTCACTGATTTTACAGTTCGGTTTACATGCACACACACACACATACTCGCTTTTCCTATTTTTGATGTTTTTTTCTACTTCTCTTTTCTCTCATACTTTCTTATAGTTTATACATATGTGAAAAAATAAACAGTACATATAAAAAACATTTTTATCTTCCCTGGAGCATGTTGAGCAGTTGGCACAAAAACCTAGCACTTCTCTCAGATCAGATTTAGGATTGTTGTTCTATTTTAACCCGGGATAGAAGATGAGAGATGTTTTTATGAGCATCAGAGCACCTATGCCAGTTGTGCCAAATAGCATGACTTCCTATTACCTTCCATTATTTAGGACTTTTATTAGTGACATTCCCTGGCAGTGTTCCACATATCTTGAGAGATCAGTAGTTGTTTTGCCATTCGGAAAAAACAAATGTCAAGTTACCACATATTTTCCAGGCACACACAATTTACATTTCTGCTAAAGCAGATGCTTTTTCCATAGTTATTTACAACAGGTATCAATCAAGGTTTTATACGACCAGGCTAGTAGCAGTCCACTCAGGGCTAGACATGCAGTCACATTAGTAACACTTTTATTTAGTGCACCCATGACAGAGACCTCCTGACCCATTTGGCCTATTTTAGCTATTGGTGTCAGAAGTATCAGGACTTTTCGTCTGAGTCATTGCAGATCAGTCCACCCAACCTGTCTCAGTCAGGCACAGCGTCAAGCATGAATCAGGGCAGAAAAACTAGGTCTGATGGTTCAACTACCTATTTGGCCATTACCTTTCATTCCACTAATTCATCAACACAAAGACACTGGTTGGGTGGGTAAACCATCTTTGAACCTGATTCACCCCCACTAATAGAGCTGTGGCCTCAAAAAACAACAAGAGCCAATGTGATGCGATGCAAAGTGAGTGAGCTCTGAAAAGTGCAGTCAGCCGTACTGGGAATGTCTGCTTCTGAGTGAACAAAAACACAGCCAGAGAGAGAGAGGGGCTTGAATTCGAACCATATATGTGTTTACCCTGTCAGATAAGTAAAGTGATTTAAGTTTGTAGAAGGGTTCTATATGTTCGTAGGAAAAAATACTACGTATAAACACTAAATAAAACAGTGAGAAGTAAAGAGTAAGAGAGAAAGATAGGAAGATCAGTGAGTGTGTTGACAGAGAGACAAGACTGGACTTTCTTACCCCATGCCTGAGTCACACTCACATTAGGACCTATTCTTTTCCCATTTTTCAAGCCACCACAAAGAATTTCATTTGAAACTCAATACATCCAGGTGTTTATACCTGCTAGGTTAAATCCATAGCTACAAGGTAAATAGGTTATTCTCTTTAGGAGGACATAACACGTGTTACTGTATATCATTTTGTGTGATCTTTGTACTCTTTGTATGTGTAACCATGAAACGCAAATTATTATAATGTATTAATCAATGATTAATCAAATGCGTATATAGATTATAATGAAATCTACAGATTACAATCTGTTTTAAGGCAGTATGAATATCTTTACAATGTTTTACGAACATCTGTTTTAAACAATCCCAGAGTTCTCTCTAAAGATAAACATCATCCACGATGAAGCATCCTAAAGATACGCTCCTCTTTAGTCAGCCACCCAAAAAAAAACAGACGCCCATACTGGACTCGTTTAGACCATTAACATCCGCTTCCAGGGAGGTCAGAGGTCGGCGCTTGCTGACATAATGGTTTGGGTTAAGGGCGACCAAAGAAAAGCAACACTGCCTTTCATGTGTGATGAGCATGTGTGACCACTTTAGCCGTCCTGAATCAGTTTCGCAAAGCTACTCCAGCCTTGACCCGCACCGAGATGAAAGATTATCTGCTGTAGGTTATGTGGACCCGTAGTGATGCATATTATATACATATAATATTATACAGCTTGCTCATTAAACAATAAATAGTCACTAAGAGTAAAATAAAATACATGCATAGTACACAAATTAAAATATGAGGCACATAGAAAATGTGTAGCGTGTCTCCTTATGTAAATTTACCTACTGCATGTCTGAGTAAGAACATATAGCTGATGTTTGTATTTCTCTTTTTCTGATTTCACTCAGAGATTATTAATCTGAACATATTACAAACTATTAACTAAATCGATTGCAGGCTAATTTAAATCAAGTCCTTCTCATGGTTCACTAACAAATATTTTCCCAGGTGAACAAAAAGTGCCTCATTTGATGCAGTTTAGACATTCTAAATATATATATTTTTTTTACTGGAAGTACGTACATCACAGTGGTTTTAAAGATACTATTCCTTTTAGGAAACAGCTGCACATTTTCACTTTTTAACGTGTGAGAAAAAACGAAGAGGAAAAATCAAGACAGGCCCAGACATCCAGTTTCATCCTTATTTGCGTTGTCTGCTTCATCCGTGCAACCTTTCACCCTTAAATTCAGTTTTGCTCCTGCGTAGGTCCTACGCCGTAGCCTTCGCCATAGCCTGACGCGCACCTCTCCAAAAATGTAACATCGTGTCAACTCAACGCGGACCGCAAGCGCTGGGATTGGTCTGTTTGAACCCCTCCCTCAGGTCAAAGAACTCTGCGATAGAGTCATGTTTACTCAAACGCATTTCCGAATGAATTATCTAAGTAAATTATTTGTGCTTCTCTATTAAACATCTCAAATCTGCAACATAAGTGACTGTTTACTTGCCGCTATCACTGCTAACAAGTTGCTTCTTCTTCGGCTCTTGTCTTGGCCAGACAAGCAACACGAGCGTGGACACTGACGCCTAGTGGTCATTGGCTGTCGATGCGGACAACGACGTAGAAGTATAAATGAAAACCATCACGACGCCTACGGCGTAGGTCGGACGCACGAGTATAATCTTACCTTTAGAGACACACAGCCACAATCCAAACAAGCAAGAATCATGTGTTTAGGTTATGCGAGATTGAACTAAACAGCTTGTTTGGAGGTAGACCTGTTTGAGGGACAGATGCCATAGCTTGTTGCATCACTGTGAACAGCCAGGTGTCGTGTTGATTCACATCAAGAGGTTTTACCATACTATGTAAACAGTCTTTATTTGTTTATACTGACCCAACGTTAACGTTAAGGTTTAGTTAACAAGATGTTTAGACCTTATGTCTAAACCTGAAGATCTACATTTCCTGTTTATTGGTGTATTGTAGCTATGTCTTTTCTGTTACCACCCTAAGACCCTAATATGATGACTACCAAAACGAATTCCTTGTATGTGCATTTTGGCATGACATTTGACTGTAACTTTTGAACCCTGTGGTCTTGGACTAACAGGTAGTAGTTGTAAAAGGTGGTTATTGACCCAAACTCTTTGCATGAACTCTGTTAAACCTCATTTTTGTCTGGAATGAACAGTGCCCCCTGCTGGTAATCATATGTAAGCATCAGTGCAAAATGTATGTTGAGTTAATAAGAATACATGCAAGATGAAGAATGTGGCCTCATGCATCTTAGTACATTTTAAGCAACCCTATACCACCAAACAGGTAAAAAAGGTCATATCGGTAGCTGAAATCTTGTTGTTTATACAGTACATAATTAGCTAAATCTTATTATCATAATCATAAAATAATTGTATACTTCATCATTTTATAATTTCCATGTCGAGGATAAGCGAGTTGGAAAACAGATGGATGAATTATTTAGAGATTTTGTTCAGATTTGACTAACAATATATTAGCTAAAACAGGAAAGTTAAAGGGAAAAAGTCACTTAAATTCTAGCTTCCAATGTCACTTTATTAGTTAAAAGAAATAGACATTCATGAACTATATAAACCATACAATATTGTTAAAACAAAACATATATTTACATTATTGATAACATGACATAAAAATAAGCAACTCAAGAGATAGATAAATAATTCCAGAAAGTCTTTAAAATAAAAGATATCGCAGCTGTCCTTCTGAAACCTTGTATCTTCGTATTTCATGATTTTTATTTTCTTGCCATAAATCATAATTATTACACTGTAAAAAGTTATTTGTTGTTTCAACTTAAAAAATTAAGTTACCTGGCCGCCTTAAAATTTGAAGGTGATTTAAACTTAAACATATTAGTTATTGGTATATTTTTTTAAGTTGAATTGACTTAAAATGTTAAGGCAGCCAAGTAACTTTTTTTCCTTTTAGTTGAATGAACAAATCATTTTACAGTGTAGTCACCCTTAATGTTTTTCACTGTGTTTTGCAAATATCTAACAAAGAAAAAGTATTAAAAATAAAGGGCAGTATGCACTTATTTAAAATTAAAGTGTGTTTTCCATTTCCTGAAAAACAGCAAATTTGGGCATATGAGGTTTCAAACACTGTGACTCATTGATACAGTATAACACTTTTGCAAGCCTCCCGGGTAAAGATTTGGAAGAAAGAAAGCTGGCTGAGTCAGTGTGTTCACTGCTGTCTCCCTGGCATCGATGGTGCTTTCGGTTTACAGGCGGGGTGAGAAATTTGGTTATCAGGGCTGAATCACTTAGTCCACACCCTGCACCTTTCTGATGTGTTTCCTAGTGGTGCTTCCATCACCGCTTCCAATGAACACATGGCGCGACAGGTAAAATCATGCCTGAGCCTCGCTGACTGCGAACAATGGCTCCTACCAAATCCTCAGAGCCAACACGACTGAGCCGAGGGAATCTGTCGGCTCATGGATTCTGTTAGCCGTTCCAACAGGAAGTGAGGTGCATGTTTGCTGGCCAGGCGAGAAGGACCGATGGCTTAGGAGTGCAGAATGAATTCTTTTGTGTCTATTGTGAAAGGGCAGATTTGTGCTATGAATGAAGCAGTCTAGTGCATGTTTATTAGACTGGAAGTCACTTTTCCATGTTTATGTTAAATCTGGCGCAGATATGTGAAAAAGAAATTAAAATGCTTATTTGATACAATCTCTTGATTTACATTTACATATACATTTAGTTATTTAGCAGACGGTTTTATCCAAAGCGACTTACAAAGACTTTAGGGAGCAATAACCGATATGTCATACAGGAGCAATAATACAGTAGGTGCCAATACAAAGTTATTAGTTTCAACAAAAGCTAGACCACTACCTGTTGAGAGAAAGTTTTTTTCTTTTCTTTTTCATTTGTCTATAGCAAGTATTCACAGCAGAAATGGGTTTTAAGTATGTTGTAAGAGAATTTGGTTGACCGGACCGAGTTCGGAAGAATGTTTCACAAGGAAGGAGTTGTGAATGAGAATGAGCGGTAAAGCGGTTTACTGCCCTTATGGCAAGGCAATACAAGACGCTGCTGGTTTGCTGAACGCAGGGATCTTGATGGGGTGTAGGAGTGTAGGAAGGTGTGAAAGTATGCCGGTGCAGATCCAGTGATAGTCCTGTAGGCAAGCATAAGTGACTTGAATCTGATTAGGGCTTCAACGGGTAGCCAGTGGAGAGAGATAAAAAGGGGTGTCACATGAGCTCTTTTAGGCTGTTGGAATACGAGGCGTGCTGCTGCGTTCTGAACCAGCTGAAGTGGTTTGATAGCCTTTGCAGGAAGACCAGCAAGGAGAGCATTGCAGTAGTCCAACCTTGAGATCACCAGGGCCTGGATTTGATTGCATTTAGTAACTACTGTATTGTATTGCGCAGCTACAGTTATAGTATTGATGTAACTGTAGTTCCTTGGTAATTCACGATGGTGTCGCAATGCCAATTACCATTAAACATCAACACAAAAATGGCATGTCTGTTTTAGCCTAAGATTAAATGTCAAGTTGCTGAAGGCTATTGTGGCAGGAGTGATGCATTCTTTCATCATTCATCACTGTCAGAGAGGAATAGCTTGAAGGATAAGTTACATTTTTAAGAGGTAACTGTAAGACACGCTTGCTTTAAAAGGTAGTTTCAAATAACATTTTGTTTTGGCAGGAAAAGAGAGAGATTTGTATTATTTTAATTGATTATTTATTTATGATAGCATGTCACGTTAGAGAAACATTACAGCAGTGTTTCCCAAACCTTTTACAATGGTGTAAACTATAAACACGCGTCTAGACTTACAGTATCTCCCAGAAGTGAGTAAACCTCTCACATTTTTGTAAATATTTTATTATATCTTTTCATGTGACAACACTGATGAAATGACACTTTGCTACAATGTAAAGTAGTGAGTGTACAGCTTGTATAACAGTGTAAATTGGCTGTCCCTTCAAAATAACTCAACACACAGCCATTAATGTCTAATTTGGACATTTCCACTTAGGGGTGTACTCACTTTTGTTGCCAGGAGTTTAGACATGAATGGCTGTGTGTTGAGTTATTTTGAGGGGACAGCAAATTGACACTGTTATACAAGCTGTTCACTACTTAACATTGTAGCAAAGTGTCATTTCTTCAGTGTTGTCACATGAAAAGATATAATAAAATATTTACAAAAATGTGAGGGGTGTACTTACTTTGTATACTGTACATATACAATCCCACAACATACACTATTTTAATATATATTATAGGGGTGTAACAATATGCTCAGCTCACGGTTCAATGCGATACACGATACTGGGTTTACAATTCTGATGGCATCACAATATTTGAGAAAAATTGAAAATAAGAATCTGACACTCAAGTGACAGAATTTCCCCAAAACAATAAAAAAAAATTGTAACATTTGTTATTGTGTTAAAGAATGGACAACATTCAAGGTTTAATTCAACCATCTTGTAATCCATCTGTAAGCTAAATAAAATTGAATGGATCCGTCACTGAAAAATAAAACTGAATTTTAACATAAAAATATAAATTTTACTTAAAAATATATTGAAATTGCTTTAGGACGCATATCTTAATATGATACATGCATGTACAATGTTTTTGTATTGGGATATGTGATACTTCAAGATATTGTTACACCCTTAATATCTTACAATAGGTAGGTAGGATATTTAGTATGTATATTATTAGTATCATAATAATGCAACATCTTTAACTTTGTTCAACTATAGTGTTGGGAGTATTTCTCCAAATATCTTAATCTCTATGGAACCCTAGCGCCATGCAATGTCAAAGGATTGTGGGATTGACAGCAGAAACCGTACTGTTACTTCGCAAATAGTACAGCATAGTAAAGCGAATTGGGGGATTTCTACCACTGCTGTGAAAATGTACAGGAAGACCGCTATCGCTCTATCGAGTCCAGTTATTTGTAAATAACAAACATATGAAGGGAGATTGTTGGTAGATCGTTGCCAATGTAACAAAGTGAGATACACTGTGGGTTATCATTTTAATGCATGTCGTGGCACATATGCTCTTTTCCCTGATTATTCATAGAACTGCTTCACATATTCACGCCTAAAGAAAAAAGCAAAGAAACTCTATACTTGTAGTTGTGCCTTGGAGGAAACCAATTTGCCATGGCACATTGATGCATTCCTAAACCGAAAAAGGATTGAGGCGGCTTTCTGCAACAAAAAAAGATGCATACATTTCCAAGAATCATAGGCATCTGTTATCTGTAGTTTTTACACAGTCTTGGTAATTTTGGAATAATTCAAACCTGCTTTTCATGCTAGCATTTATTACATTTCATATCAGCATTTAATTCAATTCCAGGAGAAAAATGTATACCTTGAGTTCACTGTTGTAAGCTGCAAAAGTCAAAAGTATAAATGCAAAAGTACAGAAATATCTGCATTGATCTCGATTGTACATAAAACGGTGTCCTGCTATGCTGTGTGTTTTTAAACACAAGGGAAAAGTTTAACTTCCCTTTACATTACATTCATAAAGAAACATGCTCAGTTACTGTTATTTAATCGGTCATCATACATGTACTGTATTGCTATGTTCTTAATGCACGGTCATGTGTATGATCGTCTTCAAAGCTAGTCCTTGTTTTGTCTGAGAATTGTGCATTATAAGGGTCGCAGTAAGTGGGTATCTTTAACGTGTGTCTGCAGTCTCAAGCTGGAACCACCACTCAAAATACACGTAAACACTAGTTTTTAATTTAAGGGTTAGAGGCGTTTATAGCCTCTACATGCATGTGTGCTGTGTTTAAGGCAAATGCACTGATGCACTGATCCATATTTTACTTGGTTCATAAGGATGTCTTCAACTATCTTATCTGCTTTATAATATACAGTACTCTAAATGATTTTATGAATGTACACTTTACTCTGGTTACTGTATCACTATTGAGAGATAACTGTAAAGAGACACTAAGCCTGATGTAATTCAAGATAGTGTCGCCACCATTTGGTCAGAAGGAAGAATGGTAAGTGATAAGATAAAGCAGTGTAGAAATGGGATCACATCTACTACATGAAATGGGACAGACTTTCTAGCTGTGCACGTTCTTCAGACTGGACAGTGGACATGTTTCAGCACATTTTTTATTACTGCTAAAAGCTTATTTTACACATGTTTGAACCACACATACCAGTTGTTAAAAAGTTTATGGGTGAACAAATTATTTTATCTACACTGTACATGTTCTCTTTTGTGTTAAAGAGAGTAAAGTGTGTCTATATAGAGGAATACAGTAAATCAATCACATTCGGGATGCATGTCTAAGCGCCACATTCGTACATGTCTCAATCTAGGGAAAGCCTGGGTTACTAGGTCCAACAGGGATCATGGGTCCTGAGGGATTCGTCGGTGGCCCGGGGCCTATTGGGCCAAAGGGTGAAGCCGGTCATGTGGGACGCAGAGGACCCTCTGGACTAAAGGGGGACAAGGTCAATATTGCATTAGAGTATACAGTATATAAAGTTTATATAACCCTAGTGGTTCTAAAAGTAAATTGTTATATTGTACAGTACATGTTATTTATTTATTTGACAGGGCCCATTGGGTGTTCCTGGGTTCGGTGGTAATGATGGCATTCCTGTAAGTACTCAGAAGTTACGCTTTTCTATAGTCTCACCCTTCTCTGCTAGTAGTTAACTGTTTTACAATCTTGTGCAGGGACACCCTGGTCAACAGGGTTCCAATGGACCTCCAGGACTGGAGGGGTGTAATGGCACACACGGTGACCCAGGTGATGGAGGACGTAGTGGATTTACCGGTAGATCTGGACCTTCGGTAAGTTTTGAGTAGCTTTAAAAAGCATTACAAAATATACCAATGATGTTGGGGGCCCTCCAGGGCCAGTGTTTGGAAACACTGATCTACAATAACAAACATCACTGTATTGCATTATTTTAATATAATTTAAATCAGTGGTGCTTCAATTTGTTCTTGGGGACCCACAGCTTTTTACATCAGAGCATAGAGATCTGTGAAACCAACCGAGCGTGTCAGATAAGAGAGAAATAATGTGCAGTGATGGGGTCTCCAGAACTTGATTGATTGACAGTAATTGCTTGGGGCTATTTGCATAAATGCTAAATAATTATTCATATTTATATTGTTTATAGTATTTTGAAAGTATTTTTTTATTTCAGGGATTGCCTGGTGTAAAAGGACGAAAAGGAGAACCAAATTACGTAAACATTCCTTCACCAGTAAGTAGCAATTGTTTTTTCAAACGCAAACGATTTACACACATTTTTACAAACACCTACATACTGATAGTTTTAATACTGCGGCACGCATGCTGTTTTCTGCCAGCACTGTTAATAATGTGTCTGTAGTTGTAATCTGGGTGTGGAGTGCAAACCTGTCTGGGAAAATCCCTCAATTATTTTCAAAATCACTTGCATCTTTTACGGTCCTTGTGGATGTGGAATCCTCTCAGGTGGAACATGTATGGGCCCATGTTCTTATGAGGCCACAAATATGAAACATTTCTGCTTTTATCACAAAACAGACTGGTGTAGGCATAATTCTTGCATCCTGTTTGATGACTATTTCAAAGCATTTTGAGGGAAATTTTTCACCACAAATCCACATGTTTAGTATGCATTTAACATGTGACATGTAGATGTATGTTATCTACCTAATTTATATGAAAACTATGGATAATAGTTCACTTGTAGCCTATATCATTTATCGAACAACAATAAAGGAGTGTTTTTTATTCACTGTAAGTATGAATATTAAAAGATGAGACACGGAAATGTGCATTTGAGCGCCAACTCAAACCAGGACAATAAATCAAAATCTGGCAATAATCCGATACAAATCTAGAACAGACTTCAATTCCAGGAGCCACTTAGACAGGTAAAATCTCAAGACCCACTGAAATGTAATCAAAAAAGAAATATGTGTAATAAATACTTTAAAAAATAAATGAATAAAAAAGAGAGTCGTTTTTTCCTTGTCATTGTATAAATGAAATATTCAAACGTTGAATTGCAATGCCAAAAAAGATGACAAAACTGTGTTTTTTGTGTCAACAGACCCACAATTACAAAATCTGTGATCTAAAAAAATTAAACAAGATCAAAACAATTGACCCTTCACAAAGCCCGCCCCCTTTTGCTATAACCGACATCAGTCAAAGTGCTACCACTGCACTAAAGAGTATTTATCATGAAATAATCATTTTTGGAGAAAAATTACAGCCAAAAGCAACTTCAACCCAAAAGCAATAAGAAAGTCTGCATTGTATTGTGTTCATGAGGTCGAGGTTTTCGGAAATAATCGTACAGCTGTATCTGTCTATTATAACTGTGATAAAACTAAAGCCTCTTCAAAGATACGTAGTATGCAATACTACTCTATAGGTGCTCAAGATTAATATGAGATTGGCAGAGACTGTGTGCTTTACATCTGCTTTAAAACCACATAATGCGCAGCTGGTTAAACTTTATGGTTTGATTGTCGGACAAAATGGCGTATAGCGACGGGGACGCATAGTATTGGCGTTATGATTGGTCTGGTCACCTGTCAATCAAACTCCAGGCGAAGGGTCAATTGATATCAAATAATTGTCAAAAATAAATGCTCTGATTTGTACCTGTAGGTAACAATGCTTAATATACAATAGAACTATATATGAACTACACCGGCGTATTCATATATTATAGTCTATAGTTTGTGAAGCCATCTCAGTTTTAAATTTCATCTCAAAGAATGCTTTGGATTTTGTTTGTTGCAAAACAGTTGAATATTAAGAAATACGTTACTTCTGGTTTGGCTATTAGATCAGCTGGTGCATTGGCTTTGGGTCACTATGATGCATAGTTCTGCTTTAAGGTATAAATAAGAAAAAGAAACATCAGTAGGAAAACATACCAGAGTGTATTTTTTAATAAACCTTGTGAAATGTGCAGTCATTTCTAACTACCAATTGTTGTATACATTTTAGTCCCCAGTGGGTGTGAAAGGCCTTCCAGGTCCAGTAGGATTTCCAGGTCTAACAGGGTCCAGAGGTCCGGATGGGTTTCCTGTATGTATCAGTCTACAGGAATATATATACTGAACACATACAGTATATAATGTAAATATTCAATATTTTTATCAGAACTGTAACCTTACTTTTTCTGTCTTTACAGGGTCTGCCTGGTCCGCCTGGTCTTCCTGGAACACCAGTAAGTTTAGAGCGTTAACAAATGTTGTTCAGCTGTTTTAAAAAAGCACAAGTTGTGTTATCCTCCTGTCAGACAGGGGGCAGTATTCAAAAGTACATGTACCAAGACACTTGATGTGGGATAAAAATAAAGAGCGCTGTGGTTACAGACCAGTCTTTTAAAATGCTTATAAATAACAGTAACTATATGTATCAGCACATATTTTTCTTAAGAGAATATTTCTTAGAAGAAAGTTAGCCAATGAATCAGTGATGCATATATCTGTGCTGAAGGTCTCTGCTTGTAATACAGGGAAGCCCGGGCCAAGGATACAAAGGAGAGCCTGGAGAAAAGGTATGAATTTCATCTACTTTCCAACACCTTTGCAGTTCCTCCACACATAGTGCCCACATTTGTTGTTTTCGCCATTGGAAAGTCATTAGGTTTAGGTGATTTTGTCTAGTACTGGTCCTTGAACACTTTGGAGCTTAAGACTGGTCCTGTGTAAATGTGTGTGTGTGTGTGTGTGTGTGTGTTTATGTCTTTTCGATTGAAAGTCTTTGTGACGGTGTTTCTTTGTCTTTTCTCTCTGATGGAGGTGTATTGCATGTGTATATGGTGGTTAAAGCCATTGTTATTGGACGAACACAGAATCGTGACCCCAAGAATCGATATGAATCTAATCGTGAGGTACCAAAGATTTCCACCCCTAAAAAACATCACACCACAGGGAGTGTCTTTACCAGTGGTGTAGTCAGGGCCATACACAAGCATACGCCGTATGCTTACTGTTTCCACAGCGCTGTTTGCGTATAACGACTTCTAAAGATCTATATTAGCATATACCCACTTGTTCTCTCCTGCTTAACGTCTCCAAGCTGCTTTTGTGGTTGCTTTCCCTTTAAACCGTATCGCGTTCACCATTCATACAATTGGTGCATTTCTTAAGAAAATTCACAAAATGTCTTGCGGCCCCGCCTCCGACAACCACGGCAAGCGCATCATCTTCAGTGTTGGCAACTCGCCTGCGAGGAGTTCGTCCCGTCAGTGACTGAAAGAGTCCCGCTGAAGCCGTCAGGTAATATTGATAAAACTGCTCATTTTTAGTCAAAGCTGGCTTAAAGGGCCTCACCGGCAGTGGCTCCTCTCATCTGTTCCGGGCCTCCGGCTCGAGAGAGATTGACACTGAATTCACGGGTTCTCTTGCGCTGCTTTATCTCTTTACGATATTGCAGTGCATCGCAAATCTTTGATATCTGTCACAACTTTTAATACTAGCTTTCTTTAAATGACACATGATGAAATGAAACAAAGCACTGACCCTAGTGTTTAAAATCAGAATCCTTACATTTTCTCTGTATCCTCATTCCCTTTACAGTCATTGTGAACCTCCTTGTTACGTTTATTCTACATTTAAAATAATGTAGTCTGTTTTAACCACAATGTTAACTTAATTCATTAATATCTTCCCTTTAAATTATTAATAAGTATTGACATAGAGATCACAATGATGAAAAAGTTACATCTCTATTCTGTAAAAGCTTGCATATGTTTTTACATATTCTTGTATATGTGATGCGTTACAAAGATATGATGCGTTGTAAAAAATATTATATTGTGGTCGACAGTACTGGCATAGACCTGTTTTTTCCAAGCTTTTTCCAACAACTTATTTTTTTACAATTCTATAACTTCATATTCAAAGCATAAGCAAAGAATAATGCATAAATATTCAACTGAAATAATTGTCATACATTGCTAGAAAAACAAATCAAACAAACACACTGACCCCTGTCTTTTGGCCATGTGCGGTAGGGGTTATCGTTGTATAGTATAGTACACCACTTTTTTTGTTAAGACTACACCACTGGTCTTTACGTGTCCGGATCCGTCAAACCGTTGGTGTCAATGAGCTCTTCGCTTGACGCGCGTTCACGACTATCGTGCTGCCCTATTTTGCTTATTAATTCATAAGAAAGGTTAGTAATGCAAATATATATAAAATAAGACAAAAACACTTCAACATGTATTTGTCAACAGGTGTTATTTTCTTGCGCACTTGTACTTCTCCCATAAATGTATGTTGCTATAAGAATGTTTAGATAATGAAAATGATTTTTGCATCGCTCCTTTGTTATTCTCACTTTATTTGTCCTTAATGTCACTCTAATGTTTGTATTTTTGGTTTTACAGTACTTTTTCCATATTCACATTCTTTCATTGACTTTTTCGTCACTTGACCGTCCCACTCTGTCTGAGTGATACAATCCTGGGCTCTAATGTGTCAAATGTGTGTCTTGTTGATCTCAGGGGGATGTTGGTCCACTTGGAGACACGGGTAGCCCGGCCGTTCAGTTTAACGCACCACCAATAAGCAGTATCAACAAAGGAGAGAAGGTAACACACTGGGGAGCGGTGATGCCAACCCAGGGAGGGGTACTGGCAGGGTGAGGGGGTTTGATGACAGGGCAAGGAGGAAGTATGAGAGAGCATTGAACCACATCATCACTACAAGGACAATGTTATGGATCTTTTGGAAAAAGGTGTTTTAACCTTTTTATAGATTTCTTAATAGAATACTCAGAGGCTGACAGTGTAGAAAAGGTGGGTTGTTATAAGTGGTAGTATGGGGAGAGACAGAAAGAAGTCCTGTGGTTCATTAGCAAAGCTCCTTCATTCTACCCGTGTCCGTTCATCTCCTCCTCACCCTGATCTCCCCACTGCTCTGTCAGTGGTCACAGTCTTCTTAACGTCCTCTCTACAAAACCCCCAAATCTCTTACCACATGCCACCTCTTCAACTTGCTCCGCCGCTATCGTCTTCAAACAGCCTCCCCATCGCACATCATCGTGTCCCATATAAAAAAATCTCTCTTCCTTGGTTACCGTATCCAGGGAGCTGTGGGCCTGCCCGGTGACCCAGGCCGCCCACTGGTCAATGGAGTGGTGGAGTTTGTTGGCTTTCCCAAAGGAGACAAAGGAACAAAGGTTTGTGTGGAAAGGCAGCTGTGAGGATCTAGCCCTACAGTAGGTTGCCACCAATCCAGTCGAAACTGTCCTTCTTTCTACAGATGCTTTGTTCCTATGACAGATAACTCAGACCTGCTATCCAGAAGGCTGATGTTTACCTCATCCTTGTCTTATGTGACCTATGCTTCACCCAGTGGTGAATGTTGGGGGTGATGTCCTAAAATATCTTTATATTTGGTTGTGATTTTCTCACCATAAATAATGATAAGAGTTACTTATAATTACAAAGTTATTTTCTTATTTACAAGCAACTGCAGAACTGACTAAGAATCTTAAGGTTAGTATTAAGGAAAAGGTCTAGACTCGTTTGTTTGCAGATTCCACTTGGTTTGGTATTTTCATGCAAGTTCAAGGAAATTCATATTTATTTTAAGGGTGCAAATGCTTGTCGATGTCATAAGATGTTTATATAAATGAAATTTATATTAGATTGCATTGATAGATTTCTGTGTTGTACAATTAATTGCAGCATAATGTCACAAATATTGTGTCATTTCTTTAACCTAGACATTTCAGGTTAATCAAGTTGCAATGTCTATTTTATGCATTTTCTTTTAGAAGATGTGTTCAATTCTAATAATGACATTTTAGAATATGGAAAACTAGACAGTTACATGTGTAATGTTCATGGTTAAAGACAAGTAAAAAAGTTAGTTTACCTCAAAAGAACAGTTCTGTTATGACTAGCCTGCTCTGACGTAATCCATTTTAAAGAATGTTTCCTTATTATGCATAGTAAGTGAATACAGAATGAGGCTCTCAGTCACTAATATATTACATAGCATCCTTTTTGTTTCACTGAAAAAATAAGTCATACAGGTTTGGAACAATATGAGAGTAAATAAATGATGGTGAGCTGTCCCTTTAAACTGTGGCATCACTACCGAAACTGATGTAAAAAATGATTGGAAGCATCTTACAGGCGGTCTGTGGGCGGTCTGTCGGAAAAATAACCTATAGATTTCTGTCACCACGTTTTGTTTGTTCTTTTGTTATAAGTAACATGCCCCAGAAGCTATCGATAGATCTTAACTTGTATTTACTGAGAAAACTATTTTAAATATGTATAAAACCCGATTGGATACGGAGGAACATCTACAGACTTGATCACCAAATCTAGTAAACCTTTTTTATGATCTTGTGGATTCTCATTCGTCTTTATATTGCTCTTCCTCAGGGGGATAAAGGTTATGCCGGAGCACCGGGTCTCACCGGTAAACCGGGATCACCAGTAAGTGACCAAAGACAGTTTTTCTCCATTCTTGATATTTGCAGTAAATTCTGAAACATGTACACTTTTCTCCCCATGCTGTCCACACGTAGAGCCCAATTGGTTCTAGAGGAGAGTTTGGTGAAAAGGGAATTCTAGGATTGCCAGGATTAAGGGTAGGTCCTGTTTCCATTCATGAATAGCAATGGAGTTGGAGATTCTTTGTAATTGTATTTTTTTACATTTGATTGTGTGTTTATAAGGTGACTAATTATAAATGAAATATTTCATACGACAGGGTCTTCCGGGTTTGAATGGACCTCCTGGACCTCCAGGCACTAAAGTAATATATGAAACTAAGAAATTCCTCCCCTATATCCTTATTGCATAGCAGTCACGTTGCATCTTCTCTGTAGGGCTTTCCTGGGAGTCCTGGACTTTCGGGCCAATCAGGCTTTTATGGCACAAAAGTAAGAAAGCAGAAAAAAACACAGAAAAACAATTATGTTGTGCATATGTTGTGGATAAATCAAACTATGTATATACGATTAAGGGTGATAGAGGAGAACCAGGTCCACCTGGACCATCCTTTGGAACAGCAGGTGGAACTCCAGGTATCAAAAATAACCTATTGTCAAATATTGTAGCTTTTTATACTACAGTGGGTACTACACTGTATATACCTTCATAATCATCAAGTAATTCCAAATGCTTGAATGTACAGTACGTACATTCAAACACATGCTGATACACAATCACAAGTTTATCGTTTATTTTACTGGTGCACAGGTCCACGGGGTGATCCTGGGTTTGCTGGTTATCCTGGGCTAATTGGAGATCAAGGTTTTCCAGGGCGTCCAGGTCTACCTGGTCCGCCTGGATTTTCTTCGTTTGACACAGGTACTTCTGACTTTTGTAGTTTATTTTATTTTCATCTCTAAGTGTCTATTATAACACTATGACTGGGTTTTGATTGGATGTTCAGGACGCCCAGCCAGTCCTGGGCCCCCTGGGAGTCGTGGATTTAAAGGAGAGAAGGGAAACCCAGGCCGGGATATATATGGCCCTGAAGGTTTTCCTGGAAGCCTGGGCTTTCCTGGACCCCCAGGTCCCTCTGGACCACCTGGTGAAGGACGTAAGCCTTTTTTAAACCATGATAATCCCCAACAAACTGAAAGGATTTTCTTTATACGTGGATTTCTGTCATCACATTTTTGTTTGTTTGTGTGGGACAAGACAAAATCTTGTTCTCTTGTAATCAATAATATGCCACAGATGTTATCGATAGATCTTAACTTGTGTTTAAAAGAACATTCCTTCAAACACAAATCCTGTTTGATTCGGAAAGTGGCAGATCTTCTTGATCACCCACCCAGATAGCATACTATACAAATCTGCTTATGCAGAATTAAAGATCCTTACCGTATGAGATATAAGCTCTTGTTGTGGTTTCAAACTGTAAATCATATGTGAGCTGATAGTTGCTTCTCTTTTGACCTTTTCCAGTTCCTGCAGGTGAGCTCTCTATAGGGTCACCGGGACCCAGAGGTCTGCAAGGTATTAATGGTCCAACTGGAGTCAGCGGCTTTAAAGGATTTAAAGGTAAGGAATGCCACTGAGCCCAGTTATAGATAAGAAATGAAAGAGATGAAGCTACTTTCCTTTTTATCTGTCTGTCATTACAGGAGAAAATGGTGACTGCGATTGTTTCGGTGGTAGCACAATTGGTGAACGAGGACCTCTAGGGCCTTCGGGGCCCCCAGGTTTCTTAGGACTGAATGGTGTGAAGGGAGAAATTGGTGACCCAGGCTTCCAAGGACTCCGTGGGCCACAGGGCCCAAATGTAAGCTCATCTGCTTGAATAGCAGTAGTACTGTGAAGCTCTTAAAGACCTTAACATGGAATATTAACACACTAGTGCAGTAAACATCTCTAAACGTAAAGTTCATGACATAGGTCATTGTTTTTCTCAGCTTTATGAGTCAGGTCCATTGCACAGCCCGGGTTGTTTCTGGAGCCTGGAGGTCTGCAATCAGATGCTTTACCTGAATGGTAACACCACAAATCGCAATTGAGTCTGGTTTTGTTTTAGGGGCGTGTGGGTGGTCAAGGTTTTTTCGGGAATAAAGGACAGAAAGGTGAACCCTCCTTCCGTCAAGGTAGAGGACCAAAAGGTGAAAGGGGTCAGCTTGGTCTTGCTGGGGCACCTGGAGCAACGGGCAACCTCGGAAGGACTGGGTCTTCTGGTTACCCTGGACTACCAGGCCTACCTGTAAGTAGACTGGTTAATGGCACAGCAAATGCTCCTGTTAGCTTCACGTTGACTTTTCTTTTACAGCCAACAATACCTGTGCAACGACATTAACTAGTGATAAAAAGATTATCTGTAGTAAATTTGCTTTTAGTATGATACAAGTCATTCATTCCCAACAATAGATTGTTTTTATTATACACATTAGAACACACCTAAAAATATATTTTTCTATAGGGGGATCCTGGTTTTGGAGTGACTGGAGATAAAGGTTTTCCTGGTATCCCAGGATTCAAAGGACGTTCTGGAGCAGTTGGAGAGCCTGGCATTGGTTTTCCTGGTGGACCTGGGTTCAAAGGGTCACAGGGTGACCCTGGATTCAATGGTCTTCCTGGGCCACCTGGATCTCCAGGGATTCAAGGTAAGTAGTTTGCAATCGGAAAGAAGAAAAAAATTGGAACTACTTTAGAATAAATACACAGGATAAAGCTTTTTATTATATTAGTGAATATTTGTGAATGAAATGCTATTTTTCAGCATTAGTTTGTTATAGACGGTTTCATCGCATGCATGCGCCTGGCCAAAAGTTAACTTCCGGTCTGTGTTTGGTTATAATTTATTTTATATGAATATAACTTTATATTTATATTTTATCGTTTGTCAATTGTATTAAATGACATTAAAACTACAGTTATTGATTCTTTGCGGATGTCTCCTGATAGTTAACATTTGTTTATGTTGTTGCTGCTGAAACCGTCTTTACACAGTATAGTTAATCAATATGCTTACATACAAGTTATTACGTGACTGTATTTTTGCACAAAACCTGCTTACAAAACCTAAAATCTAATTAAGTAATTAAGCAGATACTCATGATAAAGGAGCTTTCAAATTAAAACAATTGAATATTTGGGAGTGGTTTGTATGAATGAACCTTTCCATTTTGAATGGCGGTATAGTGTATAGACACTTTCTAAAACCTTTTGATATATTAATGATGTTTGAGCATTAGTAAAAATTATGGTTGAATATAAGTAATGAAAAAACAGTGCCTGCCATGATTTCTTTTCATTCAGGTTGGGTTTGCTTTTTCCGAGCGCATCCTTCACTGCAGTTCAGATGTTGCTATACCTCGGCTTGAATGTGTGTGAGCGTGAATGGGTCTAAACATTAAAATGAATAATTTTGCCTGTTCTAACAAAACTTTTGACCTCTTTTGCAAGCCATTCTATTCAGAGAGAAATTGAGCAGAAGCGGTTGACTTCTAACTCTTGTCCAAAATAGCACATCCTGTGAATGCTCTGCATGCTCTCCATCTCTCTCTCGGCAGTGGAATGGCTTTGACACAGTCGTGCACATTAGGGGTGTAACAGTACACGTATTCGTACCGAACCGTCACAGGCAACATTCCAAATATACTGTACTCATCATTCCTATGCCCTACTCCCTTCGAAGGGCAGTGCCCTTGGAACTTAGACTTTGGGGTGAAGAGGGCATTTGCGTCCCATTATGTAGACGTTTGGTATGCACTTGGCAAAGTAAGCAATGTCATTTCCTCATTATATTCAGCTGGCATGTTCACGTGAAAACGAAGCATTATGTCCGTCAGCAGATGTCGCTGTTTTAATGGCATAACTTAAGCATTTGCAAATAAACATACATTTGATCTTTTAAAAAGTTTTTAAAATATGCTATATAATATATAAACACTAATATATATAAATCTTTTCAAAATATAAAATGTATAGTGCCAAGTGCATACCAAACGTCTACATACTGGCACGTAAATGCCCTGTTCACTCCAAAGTCTAAACTCCAAGGGCTCTGCCCTTCGAAGGGAGTAAGGCATAGGAATGATGACTT
Organism: Triplophysa siluroides; assembly: GCA_006030095.1. Classification (NCBI taxonomy): domain Eukaryota; kingdom Metazoa; phylum Chordata; class Actinopteri; order Cypriniformes; family Nemacheilidae; genus Triplophysa; species Triplophysa siluroides. The sequence goes on from VCII01000702.1 coordinate 1,733,816, forward strand.
CATTTGGAATTTTGTGACGGTTCAGTACGAATACGCGTACCGTTACACCCCTAGTGCGCATGTTTCTTGAATTTCGTTGTTTGCACTGCTTTAACTGAATGTGCTGGATTATTGGAATGAGCTTTATAAATTCTGTACCAAAGGAGCAATCGTTTTCATGCTTAAGTGTTTGATCTCATAATGATGCTTCCCGAATGATCTGATTGATTGACAGCTTCTCTTGCAATCTCTCTTGCACTTGTTGAATGTTGTTTGACTAGGTGACAGCTGTGGGCAGGCGGGGCTTAATGATGCCTCTTTGGAAGAGGGAGGTGAGAAAGCCCAGAGCTGCAGCCATAAATAAATAATCTGGGATCAAATTTTCAGCAGCTTGACTGTATTAGGGGCCGATCAGACAGAACACGTTTTTTTGCTGTTAGACGCGCCTATTTTTAATAGTTTTTAGTTTGAAGGGAGCGTTTTGCGCACTGCTTATGAACACCGGGCGCCTGACGTTTTTGCCACCTCGCACCTCTGTGCAGAAAAGCAGTTGACGACATGCGCCATTTCCCCGTTGTCCAATCGAAAGTAAGTTGAGGCGAGGCTTCCGTTATGGTGACGAAACTTTACAGTTGCTTTAAATGTTCGGAGACTGCAATGATGGAAGAGAAACTTGCACTGTCTTATGAGCAAAGTCAAAGCAATCGCCTTTAGTTACTGCTCACGCTATAATCCTTGACTGACAGGGCAACTGATTCGGTGGTTGCATAGCAGAAAAGTCAACAAAATAGACAGTGGGGTGTAGCGTGTTTTCAAACAGAAAAAGCACGTTCTGTGTGATTGGCCGCTTGGACATATTTAAGTGATAGTTCACCCAAAAATTGACATTCTGTCATTTACTCACCCTCTTGTCATTTCAAACCTGTGTGACTTACTTTCTTCAGCAGAACACAAAAGAAGATATTTTGAAGAATTTTGTTAACCGGCTCTCATTCACTTGCATTGGTTTTGTGTCCACACAATAGGTGTCGGAGCTTTTCGGTTACCAACTTTCTTCAAAATATCTTCTTCATGTATCATATGAAAACTTTCTTTAAAATATCTTGTTCATGTATCATATCAAAATGTTCGCGTTCAGTGGAAGAATGATCATTATAATTTTGGGTAACTATCCCTTTTACTGTAGAGTTCTCTATAGTCTAATCTGAAAAAAAATAGTAGTTGCCATTGAACAGCCCTGTTTTGCCAGTTTCTAACCATCTTTGTGCATGCAGATAGCCTTACTAAACTGGGGGGTCTATCAACACTGTGACTGTGAATATGTGTGAACTGCTGCAGTTACCACAGAACAGTTCAACTAATCTCTCAAGTTTGTAAGAAGAGTAAAACACTAAACATGAAAGTCAATGGGGGACTGATTCAAAAGTAAAGCGACACATTGATTCACCACAACATACAATGAATTTGGTTCCTACATTTTATTGTTTACTAAATCAGTATTTAACGATCTCAGAGTAACGGACAGACACTCTAATAAATTCTTAACAAACATTTAGAATAAACACTCAAATTTAATACTTGGCTGGTAAATTGAGCCTTTTCTATTACAAAGAAAAAACACTGATATCACAACTGAAAAAGGGGTTTAAGGGTTTGTCAAGGTTAGTTATAAGATGGGGAATGGCACGTGCATGTCACTGAAAATGATATAAATGTTAACAGGAACAGAACTGCCCTGTAGGATTCCTGGAATACCTGGAGATCCTGGATTTATTGGACGTCCTGGAGTCCCAGGTAATGAAATACTGAAAGTGTTAAAAAGTCATTAAACTATACAGAATTGTTTTGTTTTTCTTCAACTCCAATTGTTTGTGTGCTGCTAATGTGTATTTATGTGCATTGTAGGGCCAAAGGGTCAGCTTGGTCCCCCGGCAGGGAGAGGACGGACAGGGCAAGATGGGCAAAAGGGTGAGAGAGGAGACCCAGGCACTGGAGGTCTGCCTGGTCCACAGGGTAAGATTATACAATCAAATGGCCTTGTGAAGCATTAAAATTGGATAATGAATGGATAACACATGAAATTAAATTGATATACATTTTACAGGTTTTCCTGGACCCAGAGGAGATCCAGGTCTACCAGGAGTAACAAATGCTGGCTTACAAGGAACTACAGGAAGAAACGGTTTTCCAGGTTTACCCGGAGCAAAGGGACAACCTGGTGAGGTTCTTGGGGCGACCCCTGGAGGTCCAGGACTTTCAGGACGGCCAGGAGAGCCAGGAGACAAGGGTCAACCTGGGATACCTGGATCATATGGAAGGCCTGGTAGGTTTGACTAGATGTTTTAGGGCTACTAATGTCAGTGTTATAAGTATCATCAAGCATAGTAACGGATATCTTCTCAGGTGCTGATGGCCGCAATGGATTTCCTGGTGCAAAGGGTGAACAGGGTTTGGATGGAAGACCTGGCTCTCAAGGCCCGCCAGGTCCACCAGGCGAATATCTTCCTGGGGGTATCGCTGGACCTAGGGGCCCGGTTGGACCTAATGGGTTTCCTGGAAATGCAGGTAAACAAATTCTGTTTCATTCTTGTAAAACACCAATTGTGGTAAGTTCTTGCTTATCAGGAGTTATCATGTAGATCCATATGCATGAGTAAATCTATGTCAAGCCATCAATCGATGTTGGCACGTTTTTGAGAACTTTTATTACAATGATGCATATGTTATGCAATCTTTAAAGGAACCGTTCACCTTGAAAATGAATATTCTGTCATTATTTACACGCCCTCTTGTAATTTCAAACCTTCTGCAGAACACAAAAGAAGATATTTTTAAAAATGTTGGTAACAGAAAACCGTTGGTCCCCATTGACTTGCGTGTCCATACAATAGAAGTCAATGGGGACTGACGGTTTTTGGTTACCAATTTAAATATCTTCCCTTGTGTTTTGCAGAAGAAAGAAAATCACACAGGTAAGTATATGAGTAAATGATGACAGAAATTTCATTATCAATATGAAATATTATTTTAAGATAAAGAAGCTAGGTAGAGCAGTCATGGTTTGGTTAAAACTTCATTAACAGTAAGTCCTCATGTAAGCATTATGTTCATTAGATTTGTATGTTCTTTTTTTACCAACTTATTCATGGGTAAAATATTTCACTCTCTTCTCATCAGTTACCCCTCAGTCTTCGTCAACCTGTGTTTACTGATCGTCCTCACAAAACATCTGTTTTCATTGTTCTTTTGTTTATGTTTATCCTCCCCTCCTTCTTTTTACCCCATCACCCTTCTTTCCTCCCTCTCATCATTCCATTTATGGTATCACCCTTCTCTATTTTTGGTGGTGGGTCACCTCATTAGGCTGCCAAGGTGAGAAACATTGTCCTCCCCAATCCCTGTATATAGCGTTTCTCTAACAAAATCCACGTTCTCGCTTTGCTACCACTTGTCATTGAATTTGAGCAACATTATCTAACAGTTTACAGTAGTCTCACAATCTACAGTATTGGCCAAAAGTGATACACATGTGTTGTGTGTAATTGTATAAATCTTCTCAAAGCTAAGCTCTAAGCACAAATATGAAACATGCACTCCATTTTTAATACGTCTTTAATAATGGACATATTTTTGGTCACTACTGTATGTTATGCTGCTTAAACCCTGATGTAGAGGTCCGCGTGGGACTGTTTTTTTTCGTCCCGCTCCCGCCGCGCCCGCTAAATTTTATTCCACCCGCTCCCGCTAAAAATTCACTCTGTGTGCACCCGCTATCTGCTTAGAAGGATTTCCGTCCCGTCCCGACGGATCCCGCTAAATTTAAATCATGTTTACAGATCTCATATTCAAGATCTCACATTTAAATTTCTCCATAACAAATATAAAATACTCTATACAAAAACATATCAGTTATTTTTTATCGTCTTGTCAATATACAACATTGTTCTTACATTTTAATGTCAATACATTAGACAAAATGTCACAGAGAAAAATAAATTAAATACATTAAATACAACATCTTTCACTCAAACTATAAGCAAAATATGAATAAACAAAACCCGTTGGCTATATAGCTATATAGTACAGTACAGTACATAGCTAGTGCTAGTGCAAAATGAAATCACTCTTTTTTGCAGAACTATTTAACATCCATGCAAGAAATGTCCCGATGACCGTCTCCACTCTATAAAAGTCACTCTAAGCTCTAAGTCGGCGACCTGCCTGCTCTGTTTGGGGGCAGCACATGCACAACACAGTCCTCAGATCAGGCTCTACATGTGTTCAGTTAGAAGGATGTCGGGAGTTGGCACCCGTCCAAACACCCGCTCCCGTCCATAGTATCAGAGTTTCTGACCGCTACTGTCTTTTTTTACAAAAAATGTAATCTCGCGCCGCAAGAATCCGTATCGGGTCCCAGGAGAGCCGCGGGAATGCAGACCTCTACCCTGATGCGCTTGTGTGCCTTTAACAGCAAAAAAACTTTCATATTTACATAATGTAGTTTAGGAAAGCAATATTTCATGTTGCAACTGCTTATCTATCCAGTCTAGAATTTGCCTTTACTATGAAGTGAGATTTTTACTTGTTTTTGTAGAAACTTATATAACTTTGTAGAGATATATAGGCAGTGCCACTGCCAGAACAGCAAATATCAATAAATGTTTGCTTTTTCCAGCAACATTTATTGCAACGTTGAATTGCATTTATTTGCTTGTTTCACTAACTATATGTTATTTGAAAATATATACTATCTTTAAAGTATATCTTCAGTTTGTAAATTCTCATGTTTAGTGTCATGACTGACTTGCATTCTAAAATCCCCATATTGTATTTTAATGCTCTTTTTTTACCTCGCAGGATTCTCTGGGCAGAAGGGTACGAGAGGAGATCCAGGTCTTCCAGGGCCCAGTGGAGTAAAAGGTTTTCCTGGATTACCTGGTGTGCCAGGGTCACCGGGATTTAGGGGACCTCCTGGACCCTCTGGTTCTGGAGGCCGACCAGGCCTGCCTGGAAGATCTGGAATAAAGGGTATGGAATAAAGGGTTTTTGTCACTTTATTTTACTATTATCATGCATGTCTTTTTGTAATTCTTTACTGAACGTAAGTTTTTCTTTGTTTAAGGGGTGAAAGGGTCTCCAGGGTTTTTGGGATTCCCTGGATTTCCTGGTTCTCCTGGAGTATCAGGTAGCCCAGGTATTAAAGGCTTGCCTGGTTTAAGAGCACAGGATGGTTCAACTGGAAGAAGCGGAGCGACAGGAATCAAAGGTATGGAGCAGCTCGTAGCTCTTTGTTGAGAGTCAGGGCCGGCCCAAGCCTTTACAGGGCCCTAAACAGAATTTTATTTGAGGGGTGTCCCTGTGCCCCCGATACAATCAACTTTTGTCAATGTTTGATTATTTGCACACACACTCTAAATCTAACAATTCTAGTTGCTGTAGTTGTGTTTGGGATGTAGGAATGTCATAAAAACAAAAACACATAAACCTTGCATTACAAGTGTATTGTAACATTTAATAATTTCATTACTTCGAATTTTAGGTGAACTGTCCCTTTAAATTTTGAGCACAGAACATACAGCAGGGGTCTTCAACTACTTTTCTTTGAGGGACAGAGTCCAAAAGTATGAATAGGATGCGGGCCATTGTGTTTAACTGTTATTTATTTTGTTTTGTTGTTTTTATACTGTTTTTGTTGCTGTTACTTATATAGGTCATATATTAAAACATGCACACAAAGATTGCATCCAGTATTGGTGCCTTTTCATGATATTAAATTTAAAGGGAAATTGTATTTTATATTCCATAATACGTTACTTCACCCAAAAATTGCTACTAATTTACTCACCCACAGTCAAGAAGATATTTTGTTGAATTGATTAATGTTAAATCAATAAGTAAAAAACGCAAATACATTCAACACAAAAGTAACCCTGCCCATTGTGAAGTTAAATTAGCGTCTTATAAAGCGAGTCAATTGATCTGTGCAAGAAACTGAACGCTACTATCACATCTTCGGGTGAATTCCAATCGCATTCATGTGCCCCACGGACTTATAGGGTCGATCCTTTGTATAGTATGAATGAGATCTGGGGAGATGAACAGCTGTTTTTTGTAAATATAGCCTTTATACATAATGAATGCAGTAATACAAACAACACCGTTTCCCCCTTGTATGAGACAACCGTTCACGTGGTGTACCCTTCCTACAGTTAGCCTACTTTCAAGGGCATAAAATGCGTTTTAGCACACGACCTATAGCGTGCGCAAACCGATTGCCTGTGGCTGTGCAATGCATTGCTGATTATAACGTTGTGTAAATAACATTAAGTCTCTTGAACTGACCGATCAAATCACTGTATAAGACGTAAATCATTATGAGCCGCTATAATTACTTTCGTTTTGAATATTGCAGCGGACTTTTAAAGATGTGGCGTCTCAGGAGGACCTGCATTTAAAGCACACCGTTCTTAAAGTCTCTCCACTTCTTTGAAATGTTAAGGCGGGCCAGGTCAATATGATTGACGGACCGCCAGTTGACTAGCCCTGCAATACAGGGACTAATCATAACAACTACCAGCAAAGGTTGTTGAATTTATTGTTCAATGCATTTAATTATTGGCAAAAAAATTTTTTTTTTTAATAAAATTGTATTTGAACCTCCGCCTATAAACATCCTTATAAAGCCACACAGCCCTTGAGAATGATTAAATCTTTTTTTACTTAGTGTATTTTAGGGGTCCTCGACTAATCATTTACATAGTCTTGCCTATAGTCGAATGGAGTGCATGCATGTGGAGACGACCCCCCCACATGCACCGTTGGTTATTTACTTTATTAATGTTTTTTTGTATCATGCAGCGCAAAGTTCAGTCTAAGTAACGAACCATGTGCATTTACAGACAAAGTGTTAATTCATATTTATATTCCCAAACATTCAGTAAGTGACAATTGTTTGGAAATGGTGTACACATTCACTAGCGAGACATTAGGTGCGTGTGGAACTTGCTGCTTCTCTATACAGCACAGAAGATGCAGAGAGATGCGATCCTGCTCTGGGTCATAGCCAGACTGCGCGCTCATGTGTGGTGGGGGTTTCGGTACCCAACCCTAAAAATGTCCCATTATATTACATCATAAATACTTATTTTGGCGGCGCAGTGTGTGCCCATCTGCTATGCCACTGCCCATATAACCAAAAATGGCATGATCCCTTTGCATAACACCTCTGCGAAGATTCAACTGTGAGATTGGTAGTCGAATCAGGCTCCTTCTAGCATCGAATCTTCGACTATTCGGGGTCACCCCTAGTGTATTTACTTGATGACCATTAAATTAATTAACAAAATGCACACAATTATTCTTAAAATTATCCCAATTAAAACACTGAATTGTTAGGTAATTATAAAGAAAAATGTATGTAACATGTGAATATATCACAAAAAAGCTGTAATTTTAAGTGTTCTTGGAGAGTACCTAGTGGCGGCGAGGCCCTTAGCAGCTGCTTATTTCGCATATAGGGAGGGCCGGGTCTGTTTAGAGTGTACAAATCATAGAAGACAGTATAGAATTCACTACTGTTGAAAACGTCTAGTTATAAATAAATAGTTTATATATTTCAAAAGACAATGCAGTCTAGTTTGACAACTAATAAGTACTTAAATGAATTAACATAAGTTTGTGTGTTATAGGGGAACGTGGGTCTCCGGGTCTTCCAGGACCCCCTCCTCCATTGATTCCAAATGAGCGGCTGCCAAAGGGCGAACCAGGTGACCCAGGAAGCAACGGACAGCCTGGTTTTCCAGGACCAAGAGGTACAAAACCAACCACACCATTAGAATAAACTATAGCAGTTATTATTAGAAAGAATCATTGTTGAGATTTGACGTTCATTTAGTGAGTTTTAAAATATCAGCTGTATCATAAATTACGTACGAAATTTACAAACGTGTAAATCGGCAACAATGTCGAATTATAGAGCTTTCAGTATGGCTGAAAGTGATTACAAAATAGTTAAAAAGAAAACACGTTTTTTTTACAGGTGATAAAGGTTTTCAGGGCCAACCTGGACGTCCAGGCTTTCCTGGAATACCTGGTCTTTCAGACCAAGCGAAAGGTTTTCCTGGGCAGCCTGGATTCCCAGGCATTCCTGGTTCATCTGGTTTTCCAGGGCCGAAAGGATCAGCAGGTGTCATCGGCTTTCCAGGCTCAACCGGTCTGAGGGTAAAACCTTGCAATGTTCTTAAAAGACTTTGAAGTGATTTACCTGGAAACATTATCTCACGTTGTGTGTGTTTTCTCTGTGGCAGGGTGATGGTGGTGCACCTGGCCTTCAAGGGTTTCCAGGACCTCAAGGACAGCCTGGTGCCAAAGGTAAGATCTTTGATCATTCTATTATTACAGTAGGTAGAATTTTGAATTATTATATTTGGACATGCTGTTTCTTAGCCATCAGTAATTCCCTTTACATGTATGTCATTAAGGTGAGAAAGGTGACACGTATTCATTACCTGGGGTCCCTGGACCCAAAGGTGTTATGGGAGAGCCTGCATATTCAGGTAAGGACATATGATATGACCTATCAACTTTCATTCCGTGTCTTTATAGTCACCATGATGACCCCAGGAATATTGAATTGAGTTCTTTTTTCTTTTGAAATCAGGTCGTCCTGGACTTCCTGGCAATGTGGGTGACCCAGGTTTCTCAGGACCCCCTGGATTTCAAGGCCAGAAAGGTCCTCGTGGAGAGCCAGGAGCACCGGGATTTGGTACCTATTAGACATTTTCAGCCACATTACTGATGATATGATTCCAGTTTTTTTTAGTAATGTCATTTGGTCATATTTGTTCAAAGTCTCACCAGGTTTCCCGGGCATTAGAGGTCTGCCCGGTTATCCAGGAGCGAATGGGCGTAATGGAGAGCCAGGCCTTCCTGGAGCTCCAGGCTCATCCGGAGAGAAAGGTCAATCAAGAATGACATATTCCAATCCTTGGAAGAAACAACACAATTTTTATACATATCTCTGACATCAAGCTAAATATTCAAGTGATGCTGTTTCTGAAACACCAATAATATAATTTCAGGTTTCCGGGGGTCACCTGGTTTAGATGGACTCAATGGTCTTCCAGGATCCAAGGGGCAGCCTGGAGTTCCAGGTAAATTAATCTAAGTGCACTTAATTCTTAAACCTTAAACTTGAGCAAACACCTGTTCAACTCATTATAATGTCCACAGGTGTGGTTGAAGGTGGTCGGCCTGGTGCTTTTGGTCCAGCTGGCCTGAAGGGAGAAAGAGGCTCATCAGTGGCGGGAGCCCCTGGACGCCCTGGAGAAAGAGGAATCAAAGGAGACAATGGTGAGCATCATGATTTGGTTATGAGCCCCGGAGCACGCCAATGGATAATTGCTTTGATGATCAGCTAATGTACATGATACATATTCCATGATCGTACGATCAAAATGTTCAGGTTTTCCTGGTTTGAGAGGCTTCCCTGGAAATCCGGGCCCTCCTGGCCCACCTAGTCCCTCTAACATCCCGGGTCCTTTCGGAGACCCTGGACTTCCAGGATTAGACGGACGGGAAGGTATGTGACGGATCTTACTTGTTTATTTCTCACTGACTTTCATTCTATAATTGGTATGATACAGCTCTTGTGAAATTCTGTATTTGTAGGTCCCACTGGTCCTCCTGGTCTCCCTGGTCCACCAGGCCCTGGAACGGTTCAGGGAGAGAGAGGAGATGCTGGTTATCCTGGACTACCAGGCACGCCAGGACCACGTGGTGACCCGGGTGTTTCTGGATCCCCGGGATTTGACGGCCGTCCTGGTTTCAATGGTATCCAATTTGTGTAGTGACGGTTGGCATGATGATGGATACACTGTAATAAATCAGCAAGGTATAGCTTGATTCTTTCTGTGTTTTAGGACAAAGAGGTGACCCTGGCTATAGTGGTATACCAGGACAACCAGGATTGACAGGAGACACAGGGAGTTATGGCAGCAGAGGATTGAAAGGGGCAAAGGGTTAGTAAATATTGTACCCTTAACAGGCCATTTTACATTCATTCAAAACATGTCAATGTGCATTTTGTATTTAAAAAATCCTTCTAGAAACTTTGTAGATAAACTGTACATCATAAGCCTTGTGCAAACATCATTTGCAGGTTATCCTGGTCCTAAGGGGAGACCAGGTTATGTCTACCAAACTGTAAACGGAACTTATATCGGACCACCCGGTGATCCTGGCCTCCCGGGTCGTCGTGGGCCTGTTGGTCCATCAGGAATACCAGGCCTGCCAGGCAGTCCAGGACCCTCAGGTTAGTGACTGAAATATGCAGTTCGACATATGCAATAGATCGCATGTAGGTCTGATCAATTTTGGTCTTATATAAGCGTTGCATGGGCTTATAAAACTCATCTGATATTGCTGCTATTTTTCTAGGTCCCAAAGGTGTGAGGGGGTCAGAAGGCAGACTTGGTCCAGCCGGTCCACCTGGATCTCCAGGACTCTCCGGTGACCCCGGGGGTTCTGGATTTCTAGGACCAACAGGAACTCAAGGTAAGACTTAACAAAGATTCCTCAGTTTTAAAATTAAACTTTGTATATGTTTAAAAAATAACAATGGTTATAGATTTTCTCCCCTGGACATGCAAGCGTAGGCAAATGCTTAGAATTATCATTTCACTTTATGGGTCATCGTATGTGTATCCCCCTTTACTGCATCCAGCCAACATGTTCTTTGTCGCCCTCTTCTACTTGTTCCGCTGACTACGCCGAGCATTAAGGATGTTTCCAAGGAATTAGCTCGCATGATATGGCCAAAGTATGAGAACCGCTGCTGAGTAATTTTGTCCACCAACGATATCTTTGTTTAAACACGCTCAAGATTGTTTTTATTTGTAACCTTTGCTGTCCATGGCACACTCAACATATGCCCCCAACACCACAGTTCAAAGGCGTCTGAAGATTGGAAAAATGATTGCATTATTTTAGTCGAGTCTTTGTTGTAATGCTGATATCTTTGCTTTTCCATGCTTAGAATGCCTATGCGTAAATCTGGTGCTGTACACAGTAAAAAATATTTAAAAAAATTGTGGAATAAAATTGTGCGATAGGCAAATTAACTAGTTATGTTTAAAATGATAACACTGACTTGTTTGACACAACCTCTACAGGACCCCGTGGCCAGCCAGGGTTGCCAGGTCCTCCTAGTACACCGTCACGCAGTGTCAGTGTTGGTTTTACTCTGGTAAAACACAGTCAGTCAAGCTTCGTCCCCATGTGTCCTCAAGGCATGGATAAGTTGTGGGAGGGCTACAGTTTGCTCTACGTGGAGGGACAGGAGAAAGCACATAACCAAGACCTGGGTAAGACACTAGGGTCAATTTCAAAAATACTCTGAAATTTACAGAGCGTAATCGTTTTCTATTATTCTGGTGTCAACTGTGTATAATATAGGCACTTGTGTATAGACATGACTCAAGATGATGCAGTTAATTTGTTCATTTAATCTTTTTATCACAGGATTGCCTGGCTCCTGCCTACCTTATTTCAGCACCATCCCTTTCCTGTACTGCACACCCAATGAAATTTGTCACTATGCTAGCCGCAACGATAAATCCTATTGGCTATCCACCACGGCGCCTATTCCCATGATGCCTGTAGCAGATCAGCAGATATCCCAGTACATCAGCCGCTGCTCAGTGTGCGAGGTTCCATCTCGAGCAATTGCTGTACATAGCCAGGATCTCACCATACCTACCTGTCCTCAAGGCTGGAGAAGTCTGTGGATTGGTTACTCCTTCCTTATGGTAAAAACTAATGCCCTGCACTATACTGTACACTATTACATTAGCGATGGGCCAGTATGTTTTTTTTCCAGTATGAAAAGAATAGTTCACCCAAAAATGAAAAATCTTTCATAATTTGCTCACTCTCATGTGATTCCAAACCTGTTGGTAACCAAACAACTTTGGGGCCCCATTGGCGTCCATTGTATGGACACATAACCCCTGAGACATTTTTCAAAATATCTTCTTTTGTGATTCACAGAAAAAAGAGCCATGTATAGGTTTTGAATGACATGAGATTAAATATATGACAACATTTTCATTTGTAGGGGAACTATCTCTTTTAGAGCAAAAATAACTTTGTGTTTTTTCATTCAGCACACAGCCGCAGGTGGGGAAGGTGGAGGCCAGTCTTTAATGTCACCCGGTTCTTGTCTGGAGGATTTCCGTGCCACACCCTTCATCGAGTGCAACGGTGCTCACGGCACATGCCACTACTTCCTCAACAAGTACAGTTTCTGGCTGACCACGGTGAATCAGAATGAACAGTTCTCTGAGGGTCCGACCGGGGAAACACTGAAAGGAGATCAGTATCGCTCACGAGTCAGTCGCTGTCAAGTCTGCATGAAGATCTTGTGATGCACAGCAGAAAAAAGTGACTTTAACAAAACAACTAAAGGAGGCCTTTGAGGATAAAGTGAACAGTAAGCTAACTGAACTGACTGATTTGATGACCTGTTATATATATATATATATATATATATATACTGTATATATATACACTCACCTAAAGGATTATTAGGAACCATACTAATACTGTGTTTGACCCCCTTTCGCCTTCAGAACTGCCTTAATTCTACGTGGCATTGATTCAACAAGGTGCTGAAAGCATTCTTTAGAAATGTTGGCCCATATTGATAGGATAGCATCTTGCAGTTGATGGAGATTTGTGGGATGCACGAAGCTCCCGTTCCACCACATCCCAAAGATGCTCTATTGGGTTGAGATCTGGTGACTGTGGGGGCCATTTTAGTACAGTGAACTCATTGTCATGTTCAAGAAACCAATTTGAAATGATTCAAGCTTTGTGACATGGTGCATTATCCTGCTGGAAGTAGCCATCAGAGGATGGGTACATGGTGGTCATAAAGGGATGAACATGGTCAGAAACAATGCTCAGGTAGGCCGTGGCATTTAAACGATGCCCAATTGGCACTAAGGGGCCTAAAGTGTGCCAAGAAAACCATCCCCCACACCATTACACCACCACCATAATTGCATTAATGAGAAATTGAACAGGTGTTCCTAATAGTCCTTTAGGTGAGTGTATATGTATAAATGAGACACCCAGCAGTGATAAGGAGAGCTAAAGGAAGCCCACGCAATAGTAGGAGAATAATGGGAGTGTTTTCTATTTACATGTTCATTAACAGTGGTGCTACAATATGTTTCATGTTGCTTTTTTATTTTTGGATATATTTACGGCTTCCTCGGAGAGTGCATCCCAGTGGATGGCACAGAATGGTACACAATATATTTTTCAAAAGAATTCATACAGCAAGATCTTATTTAGCTGGTCGCTACTGCGTTTCAGTTACAGTACATATTGGCTTCAGTTGCCTATATTGGTGCTTCCATTACTGTTGGCCAAAATGGACAAACCAGCACTTTGTAATCCATATGGATGAGTGAAATTGTGCCTCGCGAGTATCACTTGAAATGACTGACTCATCTATCCCCAAAAATATGTATCCTATATGAATTGCACTGAAGTTAATATCTACTAAAAATCACATGCAACTGATGTAAGTAAATTTACTTAGTCCTTCTAGTATTTAGTTATCTTTAGCAAAATTGTTTTCTTTCATTAATGAGAACATCCATCAAATATGAACAATAATTATAATATAAATGATACTCTTGTTCTTTTAAGGATACAGGTTTTAAGGTTTATCCTTCATAATTCATAACTTCATATTCGTAACAAAAAGAAAAGAAATGTGAAGCATATCAAAAGTTCTTTAAGCGTATCAAAATGACTGTTTGTATATTTGTATTCAAACCGAAACCTTTTATTACAAAATGTCTAATTCACGGTGTGCATTTGAGGTGGTATATAGAGTAATACTAAGTAAACTGGTTTGTTAAAAATTGTGTAATATGTAACCACTGTGACCACTAAGCCATTCAGTCTGTCATTGGTAGTTTTTTTTGAGATCACATTTTATTTGAATTCTGTTGCAATTTTTCTTGTGTCTGTAAGTGGTTAGATTATAGTTCATTCACATCATCCCATTGATGGAAAACATTTACATTTAAGCAAAGAAACTGATTTATACACTTATTAATATTGAAAGCTTTACCTATTTCTGACTGTAATTTTCTAAAATAAAGTTTGTACATTTGTGAAGATTGGCTTTTCACACAATTACCATTTATTGTTGTTTTTACAGATTTTGAATAATGTCAGAATTTGCTGGACAAACTATTGGTAGTAAATATGAGAGTAAGTTTCCAAAATTGTTCCCATAAAGTGATGTAAATGTTTGATCTGAATGCCTATGTTAAGTGCATCTACAGTATGTAGTATATTACATTGATTCCAGAGAAATACTCAAAATAGTTAGATCGTGTCTTTGCCTTTTTATTGCCACGTCTTTTTATCTTTCATGTGATGTCCTCTGAGATAAGACCTCTTAAAGATAACACGATTGAACCCTGGGACAGTTCACCCAAAAGAAAAATTCTGTCATCATTTACTCACCCTAGAGTTGTTCCAAATCTGTATACTTTGTTTTTGTTCAAAGATATTTGGAAGAATGATTGTACAGTTCTTTGCCACCACTAACTACCAGAGTAGGGGAAATTACAATGGTAGACAAAAGTGCCCCAGAACTGTTTGTTTTTTCCTCACTCTTCAAAATATCTTCTTTTACAGTTTTTTCCTACTATGGTAGTCAATGGTGGCCAAGAACTGTTTGGTTACAAGCATTCTTCCAAACATATTTCTCTGTGGTCAAATCGATTCCCTTTATTGTCACTCAACCATATACACAAGTGCAACAGTAGGTGAAAAACGTGGGTGCAGCTCGATCAACATGGCAGTATAACAGATATGAGACAGAATTGTATATTACAAGTAACAAAGAATTACAATACTTTTGCTAAAGACATTTTCCTGCACACATTTACACAGTAGGTTTCTGTACAATTGTTGAACCATAGTATAACGAATGACACATCATTTACATATAAATTATGTTCATTAGAACAAAGAAATTCATAGAGATTTGTAACAACTTGACGGTTAGTAAATGATGCCAAAAATGTTCTTTATTTTTTGGTGAACTGGTCCTTGATAAACCTTTCTCATAAAAAACTCCGCAGTGTCACTCCGATGCAGTAGAGGGCGGTGTGCACTTTCAAACATTCACTCACAGACTGTAGCAAGCCACTCGTAAACACACAAGCGGCAGGACTGACTGCAGATATTTCTCATCTTATTGTGCTACATAATACAGGTAAGTTACAAATGCTTCAATATTGCAATCACCCAATTATATATAGTGTTCACCACCTCGTGTGCATGTAAACACATGCGGACATGTTTTTACGTAACGTTAAAGTGCATGTGAAGCGCACAGCTCTTTATAGTGATGATGTCAGTCACACTGAAACTAAAGTATTTGTTATCCCTGTTGTCACTTCAAAAGAATAAATCTCACAGTTGTAGGCGTCATGGGTGTGATATAGCGGTGTTTACATAGTAGCCATATAGTAGTCTGGCTGATGTTGAGACCTCCTCCACCCAGTACTGCAGGGCAGGATGATCGAGTAAAGGATACAAGGATTTATTTTGCATGTAAACGTGAACGTTAGTAGTTTCGCTGTTATTATCGGCATGTTCCAAACGGAATTGAGCATCCCTATGGCCTACTCCCTTCGAAGAGTCCTTGAAGTGAACCTTTGAAGGGTGTAGGGTATTACTGTCTCGTGAATGCGTTTTGAGTTCGCTTCACAAAGGGCATGACTGGCCAAATGTTACCTTGACAACGCCGCACGTGCACTCTGAATCCAGCGCTCGTTTGTTGACAATAAACATTTTTATACTTAATGTTGAATATTGTGTAATTATGTTTAATTTCACCTTATATTTTCACTCCACTTGGTATTAATAAAGGAATATAGGATAAAGGAAACCTATAAACAAGTTACTATTTTTAAACATACTTTCCTATGAACTAAATTATTTTATACTATATTTGAACCACCTTAAATCATATTTACCACTGACAAAAATACTTCTGAAGGGATGCAGGTGTTCGTTTTCGTTTGGAACGCCCCTACAAATGGTGTCCCCTTGGCAAAGGGCCCTTCAAGGTCGAATAAATGACGTTTAGATAATGCCCAAAGATGAAGAGTGAGGCCTGACTAGAAATTTGTCAGCATTATCATCCTGATAACCTCGCGACGATGTCTGCCATAGTTTACCACAGTTTCCAGCGGATTTAAGAAATTAAATCTTAACCAAGTAAAGCAGTTTTAGAATCAAAGGTTTTTCAGATGGTTCACTTTTATTAGTGTAATGCAGCATGTTGTTATTGTCGTTTGTTAAATCAGCATAATGTACAATGGAGGACAGATGTAATAGCACATATATTTTTACTGGAAAAAAAAAATTACAATGTACTATAGTTTACTATAGTAAACTGTCCTATATAATACTGGGGCCGACGTCACCTTAAGCATACACTCAAGGAAAGGACCACGCAGTAAAGAAAAGGACAGGTTTATTCCCACCATAGAAGAGCAGAGACGTGGATGAAAACAATATCATTTTATTCCATTAAAAAGATAATCAACCAATCCAAAAGTTGTGATTTGCAACCAAAAAACTATTCAAACAAAGGGAAACAATAAGTTAAAGTTAAAATCACAATAACAGAACAAAAACTCGACATAAATGTGTCAAGCAGCCCCTTTAAGGTAAGAGTAAATGTATCCATCAAACAAATCTAGAACAAACGAAACAAAGAATAAATGGAAAAATCCAACTCCCACTCACATTACACGGACACAGGCACACAACACTCAATTCCACAATTTACATTTAGACTCACATGCACCCCTCACAACCACATTCATACAAACACATGCAATCAGTTCCCCAAATTATAACTTGTATCAGCGACTCACACAACAACAACAACATTCACTCAATATAAGGGGCCGCTCACCCCATAGAACCACCGCAACATAGGGCGTGACGTCAACTTCACATTCTCTATATGCAAGCTTTTCTTCTAGACCAGACTAATTATTACTGCAACACATAGGCCCAGTTTCACAGACACGGCTTAGCTTAAATCAGGGCTATGCCTTAGTTTAATTTAGATATTTATTTTGCCATATTTACACATTATTGGTGTGTATCTCGAGACAAAACAATGGCACTGATATTTCAAGATATTCAGGGCAAGTTATATTCAGTTAAGACATGTTAAACATTCATTAAGTCTGGGACTAGCCTTAAGCCTTGTCGTTGAAACCGGGCCATAGTTATTATTAATACACCAATTCACTATATACAGTAGTTAATACTACAGAATGCTATACATTACCAGCGTGTAGTTATATGTAGTAGTAATGGTATACTAGTGAGTACTAAAGTATATTGCAATAATAACCATGGTTTTACTACAGTAAACTAAAAATCCAACTGTCCTATTTGTAGTAAAATTGTCATACAAATGGTAATCAATCTGCCGAAAAACGGGTCACTACATTTTTATTAAAAAAATGGTAAATTTTTCTAAAATGTGTTCTTAGTATTTTCTATTGTATTTTTCTTTTGGTCCTGAAGTATAATTCTTAAAAGACTTACATTTTTATTACAATTAGTTACGCTGGAATTTTCGGAGAGCGACTCGGACATGTCATATGTCTTCATCAATGACTCGTCGCAGACAAGTGTACCATTACTGCAGGCTTGCATTGATGGGGACTTGGGTGTCGCCAGGCGTCTGATGGAGACCGGCTGCGACCCCAACATCCGTGACCACCGGGGCCGTACAGGTCTACATCTGGCAGCTGCGCGGGGTAACGTGGACATCTGCCACTTTCTGCACAAGTTTGGCGCAGATCTGCTCGCCACCGACTATCAGGGCAACACTGCGCTGCATCTGTGCGGACACGTGGATACCATTCAGTTTCTGGTGTCCAATGGGCTTAAAATTGATATTTGGTGAGATTTGCCAATGTTCGTTCTTCAAGCGTCTATCATGAAAGCCTTTATTATATCATTATCATTACAATCATTTACCCTATTATATCATTTACAAAATTACAAATAAAAATCATTCACAATAAACTATACACATTTAGAAATGTACAATAGTTACTACAATCAATCTTACTGAAAGAAATTTACTAATGTAACTATTTTGAAATATAAATGTATTATTAATTAACAGTAATAGTGTTAATTCAATTTTGTATTGGTTATAATGATAGACAGCTGATGGTTATAGTGTTGTTTGTAAACCATTAGAATTTATGTTGTCTTTTCAACAGGGTGGTCATTTTTATCCATGCTATTTTGGTGAGCATTCTAACTATTCACTTGCATTTGAACAGTAATCACAATGGTTCGACACCACTGGTTCTGGCTAAGAGGAGAGGCGTTAATAAAGATGCCATACGGCTCCTGGAAGGGTTGGAAGAACAGGAGGTAAAGGGCTTCAACAGAGGAACCCACTCTAAACTGGAAGCCATGCAGATGGCTGAGAGTGAAAGGTCAGATAACCCCCCCCCTTACATCCTTCACCCTAAATATTGACAAGCTAAATGATGCTTTGACATAATAGTGATTTAATACATTTGGGAGGTACTGACCCTGAGGTCTCTTTTCTTAACACTGATTGTCTTAGTGCAATGGAGAGCCATTCACTGCTGAATCCAAACCTGCAGAACAGCGAGGGTGTGCTGTCTAGCTTTCGCTCCACCTGGCAGGAGTTTGTGGAGGACCTGGGCTTCTGGAGGGTCCTGCTTCTGCTGGTGGTCATCGCTCTCCTCTCGCTGGGCATTGCGTACTATGTCAGCGGTGTACTGCCCTTTTCTGCTAGCCAGCTTGAGTTGGTCCACTGAGGGCCTGTTATATAGCTAAAGCATGATCTAGGGTGCTGAAGGTTCCTCAGTACAAGATTAGGTCTAACCTGAAGTTTAGAAATGATCTTGTCAGTCTCACAGCTGAGGTAGACTGGAGCTGTCCACAGGCGGGGACTGAGCTATGAAGGAGTATTGCAACGTAAAATTATTTATGGGGACATTATTAAAGTATCACAAATATACACCAAATGATGTAAGTGTATACATTTCTCACAGATCTTTTCATGTCCACTAAATATCTACATGTTGATGTAAGCTGCATTAGATGACATTACATAGGGTGTCACTTCATCCGTACTTATCTTTCCTCTTGCATAATGTTTTTGGTCTGTAATGAAGTGTAGTTATGACAGATACTACATATATACTGTATTCTAACTATGTACTGCTTGTAACAAACTGATTCCTTCGTTTAACCTACTTTGATTTACCTCTGTTTTTACATAAAATATTGTTTAGAAATGTTCAAAACAAACTATTTCTTTACAGATACCATATGCTAAACATGGTTTAGTTTTATTATTCGTTAAATTGTAAATATTTATATATACTTTGTTATGTATCCCGTACTGTATATGTAAAATGATTCTGTTACGTTCAAATAAATGTAATTTTTTCTCATCAGAATTACCCATATATACCACTTTGCATTCCCAGTTTTAAAAGTCAATGTGAGAAAAAGACCTAAAATGTTTTAATATATGTATGATTCTTATTTATAAAACGAATTTGTGAAAGACATGACAGCCCTTTGGGATATTTTAGAAGCAGCCTTATATGGAGAATATTTATTATAACATGAACACGACTTATTTTTCATTGACACCAAGCTCTGCAGTCCTTGCTTGTACAGTAGGCTACAGTAGCTCTTAAACGCGTTTCGGAAATGCAAGGTACTCTCCAAGCACAACACACAAACAGTCAGCAGGTGGAGCCTGGAGCTGAATTAAATAATGTAACAAAACGAAAGTTAGAAACCCACGAAATTAGTTCGCCGTCGCGTTGTGTATGATGGCGGCGTGCAGATCGTTTCGATCTTTTTGACGGAGAAAATGAGCAGGTATGTAACCTTACAGTTACATTTACATTTGTGCATTGTGACTCTTTTATCCAAAGCGAAGTACAGCGCATTCAAAGTAAACATTTATCAGTTATTTCTCTTGTCATGTTATCTGGGACAGATGATCTGAAAGCAGGAGAGAGCAAAAGACCGATTGTTACCTCGTGACGTCATGACTCACATTACAGTGTTTTGCGAGTTGTCTCGCTGAAACAGTTATTGCCAAAAATACAAACCCAACTTTTTATATGTGTATTTCAGGCCTACAGCGAGTGACGTTAATTTCCTGCATAGAGTTTTTACTTCTCCCTAACCCCAGTTTACAAGGTAAGGAAATCCCCCGCATAAAGAAAAAATGGTTTCATTTTGTTCCATTTCGAGTAGCAATGTTTCCATTTATGCCCATTGTTCCATTTCATGACAGAGTAGAATTACAATATATGTTCAGATTTGACCATCTTGCGTTAACAGTGTTTTCGATCTTTAACATTGGTGTATTTTGTTAAATATGATATTTTTGCTGTCTGTATTGTGCAAACATACTCTCATTCGTGTCTTTAAAAGTGGAACGAAAGTGTAGAACTGAAGATTACTTCAGGTTAGACTGTATAGTTATTATGCTAATATGTCCTGTGGCAAACATTGTGAAAACAATGAATATAATTCTCTTATGCTATTTTATATGATAAATATAAATATTGATAAATTAATATAAAACAATGTCATATTAACAGGTTGTTTTCTAAGTATTGCTTAACTAAGTTTGTCAACTACCCATATACTATGCTGTGTATATGCTGTGTGTTTATTATCAAAATGTATTTTGTATATTGTGAGGTCTATATTGTATTACATGTTGGTATTTTTGTAACCCTTGCATTATATGGTTATGTTTGGCTGCTCATGTGAACCATTTTTTTATTAATACTGTGTCTACTCATTAATCTAACAGTCTTACTGTTTCTTAGACGTATGGCTTCCTCCAGCAGTGCTCTGTCTGAAGAGCAGCTACAGTGCTCCATCTGTCTGGAAGTGTTCGCTGATCCCGTCTCCACTCCATGTGGACACAACTTCTGCAGGGATTGCCTCAAGAAATGCTGGGACTGCACTCAGTATTATAGTTGTCCGATGTGCAAGGAGACTTTCAAAAAACGACCTGAGCTCAGAGTCAACACAACATTCAGAGAGTTTGTGGATCACTTTAAGAAGCACTGTAATGATGGAGAGCATATGGTGCGCTGTGATGTGTGTGCATGGAAGGGCAAAAGAGCGGTGAAGTCTTGTCTGAACTGTGAAACGTCGTTTTGTGAAACTCATCTGGAACCCCATAAAACTGCGGCAAAGCTGACGGAGCACACACTCATTGACCCTGTGGAGAATCTTGAGGACTACATATGTCAGAATCATAAAAGACCTTTGGATCGGTTCTGTAGAAGTGATCAGGTGTGTGTGTGCCGTTTCTGCGCCCAGGGAGACCACAAGAGCCATGAAATCGTTCCTCTAGAAGAGGAGAGTGGAGTTAAAATGGTATCTATGTTACTCATGTCTATTATGTCATTTCACACAATGACTTTTTTGACAACAGATATTTCTTCCTTATACTACTGTATTGATCCTTAGACGCTTTATTGAACTTCATTGTTTGGGGTTTTTGTATGCAGGCTGAGATCAGGAAAACTCAAGAGAATATACATCTAATGATAAAGGGTAAACAAGAAAAAATTGGAGAGATCAAAGGTTTGATGGAGTACAAGAAGGTGAGTCCACAATACGTTTTAAAACATTAAAGATACAAAACATTAGATTCTTCATTACCATAAAAAGGGCATTTGATGTGTTAAAGTTTTTGCTTTCTCATTTAGAGAAACACCGAGAAAGAGCAGACAGAAACTGAGGCGCTTTTCGCGCCATTGGTGAGCTCCATTAATAAAAGCAAGGAGGAATATCTTGACGCTATAGAGGAGGACTGGAAAGCGGCTGAAGGCAGAGCCAGAGCTCTTACTAAAGAGCTGAAGAAGGATATCACAGAGTTAAAGTCGAGAGAAGCTGAACTGGAGAAGATCTTAAATACTGATGATCATCTTCACCTCCTGCAGGTTTGTGTGTTTGTGCTGTATATTAGAAGTTCTTTTGTGGCTCTGCTTCGAGACCCAGATTTTACATTAGACACGTGGCAACCCAACACAGTGACAAAATCATGTGGTGTACAAATATTAAGAGTCAAATACTGAAATGTATTTATTGAATGACCACAATGGGCTTTAAAGGCCCAAAAAAATGAAAATTTAGTCAAAGGGCTAAATTTAGTCATGAATTACCCTCAAGTCGACCCTAGGACCTCTGTTTATCTTCAGAACACAGAATAAGATAGTTTTGTTGAGGTCTGGGAGCTTTCTTACTCCCCCTATTGACTGCATCACAACCATCTTTTCAAAGCGCAGAAAGGGAGTAAAGACATAGTTGAAATTAGTTTCCAACGTGCGTTCAAGAGGGCACCATGATGCGATCTGGATCAGCACAGCACGATGCGTATTCGTTGAGCTGACGTGCATGCGTACATGCGCCATGCAGTGCTGACCCAGATGCTCTCGCGAATGCGCGAAACTTACACAGAAGTTTTGAATATAGTCGTTATTTTTGTTAGTTTACAAAAATAATCCTGGTCACTTTATATAATTTAAGATGAACCACTGGAGTGACATGGACTATTTCAAGGATGTCTTTACTCACTTTCTGCGCTTTGAAAGGTGGTTGCATTGCCCGGACCTCAACAAAACTTGTTAAAATAAACTTCTGAAGTTAAACGGGGGGTTGTCAAATGACTTGAGGGAGAGTAATTCATGACAGATTTTTTCTTTTTGGCGGAGTAGCCCAATAACATAACAGTGGCGGAATAATAAAACTAATGCTAAATTATTGTTAATATTAAGATAGACATGCAACCACTGCCCAAATAAACCGCTTCTTCTAATGCTTTACAGGCCAAGCAGTCCCTTTGTAGAACTCCACAGCACGATACCCTGCCTGAATTTAACTGTAACACACATCTAGATACAGAGACGCTGAAGAAAACACTGTCACGATGTCAGGAATCCATCCATAATCAAATGGAGGAGCTTCCTATCATAAGTAAATGCTAACTTGTAACTTACTGTATATACTGCATCTTAGTTAATATCAAATATTTTGCCAGTTCAGATAACAACATATTGTTTACTTTCCAACAGAACTTAAGAGAATTCAGAAATATGCAGGTGTGTTGCTCTGTTTCAATATTCAATAGTATAATATCTATCATTACTCTTTCTCTGAAAATAGTTTTCATTTTTTCCTTTCTCACTGCTTGTTTGCCAGTGGATGTGACTTTAAACCCCAGCACAGCACATCCAACTATCAATTTGTCAGAAGATCGGAAACAAGTGTGGTGCGGAGGAGAAGAGCAGAATGTTCCAGACAATGAGGAAAGATTCAGTTTACGTGTTAGTGTTCTCGGAGAGGAGGGATTCTCCAAGAGGAAATTTTACTTTGAGGTGCAAGTCATGGGGAAAACAGACTGGGATATTGGGGTGGCTAAAGAGTCTATAAAAAGGAAAGGACTTATCTCACTGAGCCCAAATAATGGATACTGGATTTTGTGGCATAGGAATGGTGATGAGTACCATGTTAGTGATACGCTCCCTATACAGCTTGATCTAAAGGTGAAGCCCCAGAAGGTTGGAGTATTTGTGGATTATGAGGAAGGTCTTGTCTCCTTCTATGATGTAAATGCCAGATCTCACATCTACTCTTATAGCTGTCAGACCTTCACTGAGAAACTCTACCCGTATGCTTGTCCATGTTTACATCTTCTGGGTAAAAATGCAGACCCACTGGTCTTCACTTCTGTTAAACGTTATTAACCTTTTAGATATGAAGGCTGAGAGAATCATCTGAAAATATTTAAATGTCTGTAAATAAATGTATACAGAGGTTTAACATATATACGTATATATATATATATATATATTATATAAGTAAAAGAAATCATACAAAGTAGATCTAAAAATCTCGCCCGCTACTTCCTGTGTGCTAGTGATGCTGTTGTACTAGCGGATGTATCCAGAGAATGTTCCCGTTTGTTAATTGCTCTATGGCTCCCCCTGGTGCTCAAAGAGTAGCAGGCGGAAATAAAATGTATTTCTTATGCATTTCTGGAATGTTCTTACTATCTTATGCTTTTTACACATTATGCTTTTTAATGAATTTCTAACATGCAACCACATATTTACTGACTGAAGCTATAAAAGTACACACAGAGCCAAATTAACAGTGGGATTCTCAAGTGGGTCTCCTTTGACCTCGCTCACCCTTCAGCCTTGAGATTTAATTCTCCACTGTTTTGTTGTTCTGGTTTTTCGTTTTCTTCGATTTTCAGTCTGGAGTTGTTGCAGAAAGTCTGCGCCAGTCTGCAGATTTTATAATGTATTGTTATATATTTTTTATATTCAAAAAGTCTGCAAGTGTAGGCTACACAGTCAGAAACAAAGGTACAAAACTGTACCTTTTAGGTTACAAGTGGCTGTCACTGGGGTGGTACCCTGAAGGGTACGATTTTGTACCTTTAATTAGAGGTACAAAATTGTACCTGCATAGTACCTTTTTTTCTGACAGTGTGTAGCTAAACTAAAACAAAAATGTACCTTTCACATATTGTTGTACCTTTGTAAGTTGTCTTGGGTACATAAGTGTACCCTAAGGACCTATTGTGGACCTTTAAAGGTACAATTAAATATTTTGTACTCCTAGGAACAAAATTGTACCCTCATAGTACCTTTTTTTCTAACAGTGTATGATGTCTAGTTTTTTAATAATCTGTTCAGATTTAAAAACTTTTGTAGTGTATTCCAGCCTTAAAACGCGAGGCGCAGCAGGCGGCAGAAACGCGAGGCGCCCGGCAAAACAGAAAACGCTCCCTGCCAACTGAAAACAATTTAAAAAAGGCGCGTTTCACAGCAAAAGACTGATCTGTCTGATCAGGCCCTATTAAACTGCTGTTTTCAAGGAAATTTCCTCATAAAACCCTATTGGAAGCCTATATCTTAAACTCTATTGGAAGCCTATATCTGACTTACAGCTAATGAACCTGCAAATCACCACGATATCTGTCAGCAATATAAAATGATTCCTTTTTTTATCCGCTTTCTCTGTGATGAACTTTTCTTGCCTTCATTTTGAGCTGCCACTGGCAATGGTTTGCGCTATGCAATAGGGATTGGTCACGAATTTCGAATAGTGTATTTAATTATAGAATTTCGAATAGTGTGCGCGATCTTAAAAAGAATCGATGTGTTTTCAATTGTAAGGCGTTCATCCAACCAAAGGGTGGCGCTGCCAACAACGACGCCCCTAAAACCTTAAGGCTGTCAATCAAGAGACAATAGAGGAAAACATTTTCTCACGACAATTGCTAACGTTTCGAAGGTGTTAAAAATGGTTATGTGTGGGGGTCCTTTAATAAAATGAATGCGAGTAATTAAAGTACAGTGCAAACTCTGCAATGCAAAGCTGTCTCATCATGGATCAACAACCACGATGCACACTCATTTGAGGGCGAAGCACCCAGCAGGTCCATCCACAGGTCAGCAATCAGCTGCAAGTTTTATGGTCAGACCAATTTGGATGCCAGACGGGCGGAGCAAATAACGGCTCTAATTAATAAGATGATCGCTAAGGATATGCTTCCGATCAGCTTTGTCGAAGGAGAGGGTTTTAAAAATCTTATGGAGTTCGTACAGCCCGAGTTTACTGCTCCGTCTAGAAAAACGATCACTGCCAGACTGGAGAGACTTTTTCATGATAACGCAGGGGAGCTGCGCAGTCAGTTAGCGAGTGTTGAAAAAACGGCACTGACCACAGATTCATGGAGCGTTTACAACCGAATCTTACATTACGGCCCACATTATATAAACTGGGAAATGTGTGCTGTTCTGCGAAAGCTATGCCAGAGCGGCACTGAAAATGTAGCAAATGCTTTCCACTGCTACGGTGGAGTGCACGGTAAAAAAGTTTTGATGTAGTTATTAATACTGTAATTCCTACAGAATGTTTAACAGTGTGTGTGTAATGATGTTAACAAAATGTAATTGCCGTCATTCATGCTGCTCGAAATATGTTTTAAGGGGTTTATGTCTCGCCTAAATTCTTTATTTATAATCTATATTTTTGACAGTTTTTTATTGATATTAATGTTCCTGCTATTCATGCTATTTTACATAGAAAGGGAAGCCTTTGAGCTGTTCATTTATCGTTTCGGACTGTTAATAAATGTCGTCATTCGGTAAATATTTTTTGACGGGTTGCAAGTCTGGTCTTCAATCTTTAGGGCTTTAATATATTTCCCTGGAGCAATCACTGGTAATAGTTGGTATAAATGTGCATGCTAATATTTTACAAGAAAATGTCCTAGCATTATGAGCAGTTGGTGCTGATCGACGTATAATAATTGCTGTCATTCGATTGTTAATTATATATTAATTCTTCAGCACGTTATCTTAATGTATGGTCATACGGGTTTAAAGCGTAAATAGTCTCTCTCAGTCCGTTACTGCGGTCAGGCCAGCCTCCACTTTGAAAACGTCGGTCAAGCCAGCCCTCACATTGGTTTTCTGTGCGCGCATATATGAAAGATTGCGGTAGGAGCGCGGGACGACAAATTTCAAAATAAAAGCGGTTTCGGACTCATTCATTTGTAAGTGTTTTAACGGTTGCAAGTGATGTTGCTAGGGCAATGAGAGACGACGTTAAATGGCTACTATGCAGTTTCTATAATGTTTTAATTGATTTCTAGGCCGTTGATTATTTTGGTGGTTAGAAGAGTGTTGCTATGCAGTTTGTGTGGCGTTCTGGGTGGTTGCTAGGGTGTTGCTAAGGCATTCTGGTGGTTGGTTTTGACCTAGTGGGCCAGTTGTGGCCTAGTTGTTAAAGAGACAGACTCATATGGGTGACCATAACTGACAAATAGGTAATTTTTCATACACCATATCAGGACTTTCTGATGTGGCGTTTTTTAATAAAAGTCCCCTCAATATCCTATATAGACTGTTTATTCTCTATCTTCAGATGAAAAATAAAAATAAACCCCTGTTTCTAGAAAATGATTTCACCTCAGAATCATAGTACACCATCTCAGATTGGCACTCAAACTATATCAGGACTTTCTGATGTGGAGTTTTTTAATAAAAGTCCCCTCAATATCCTATATAGACTGTTTTTTCTCTATCTTCAGACAGGGATTAAAAATAAACTACCTGTTTCTAGAAAGTGATTTCACCTCAGAATCATAGTACACCATCTCAGATTGACACTCAAACAATATCAGGACTTTCTGATGTGGAGTTTTGTAATAAAAGTCCCCTCAATATCCTATATAGACTGTTTTTTCTCTATGTTCAGATAGGGATTAAAAATAAACTACCTGTTTCTAGAAAGTGATTTCACCTCAGAATCATAGTACACCATCTCAGATTGGCACTCAAACAATATCAGGACTTTCTGATGTGGAGTTTTTTAATAAAAGTCCCCTCAATATCCTATATAGACTGTTTTTTCTCTATCTTCAGACAGGGATTAAAAATAAACTACCTGTTTCTAGAAAGTGATTTCACCAATCATAGTGCACCATCTCAGATTGACACTCAAACAATATCAGGACTTTCTGATGTGGAGTTTTTTAATAAAAGTCCCCTCAATATCCTATATAGACTGTTTTTTCTCTATCTTCAGATAGGGATTAAAAATAAACTACCTGTTTCTAGAAATGATTTCACCTCAGAATCATAGTACACCATCTCAGATTGACACTCAAAACTATATCAGGACATTCTGATGTGGAGTTTTTTTAATAAAAGTCCCCTCAATATCCTATATAGACTGTTTTTTCTCTATCTTCAGATAGGGATTAAAAATAAACTACCTGTTTCTAGAAAATGATTTCACCTCAGAATCATAGTACACCATCTCAGATTGACACTCAAACAATATCAGGACTTTCTGATGTGGAGTTTTTTAATAAAAGTCCCCTCAATATCCTATATAGACTGTTTTTTCTCTATGTTCAGATAGGGATTAAAAATAAACTACCTGTTTCTAGAAAGTGATTTCACCTCAGAACCATAGTGCACCATCTCAGATTGACACTCAAACAATATCAGGACTTTCTGATGTGGAGTTTTTTAATAAAAGTCCCCTCAATATCCTATATAGGAATTTTTTTCTCTATCTTCAGATGAAAAAAATAAATAAACTACCTGTTTCTAGAAAGTGATTTCACCTCAGAATCATAGTGCACCATCTCAGATTGACACTCAAACAATATCAGGACTTTCTGATGTGGCGTTTTTTAATAAAAGTCCCCTCAATATCCTATATAGACTGTTTATTCTCTATGTTCAGATAGGGATTAAAAATAAACTACCTGTTTCTAGAAAGTGATTTCACCTCAGAATCATAGTGCACCATCTCAGATTGACACTCAAACAATATCAGGACTTTCTGATGTGGAGTTTTTTAATAAAAGTCCCCTCAATATCCTATATAGACTGTTTTTTCTCTATCTTCAGATAGGGATTAAAAATAAACTACCTGTTTCTCTACACCTCTTCAGATAGTTTAATGCTGATCCAGAAGAATGTTTTTATATTATTTATTATATTTTAATGAAACTGATATTGACACATATCAAACAGTTATACAAGCTATGAAATATTGGCTGTCCACGATTTTGCAGCTCACACATTTTTTGGGGGAAATTAATTACACAATAAAATCATATTATTATTACATTTTATTTATATTTTATCTAAAAAAGGATGTGAAATTTTGTCTGCTTATTATTCACTCTTTACGCCGAGATACTTTATAATTTGTATCAAATGTACCTATTTTTTTCTGTGTTCTAAATATCAATTTCAATAACTATCATAAAAATCACATTCAGCAAGTACCTAAAACTAAGAAGACAGTGCCATGGGAAAACAGAGTGGCAGAACATAAAATGGAAAGGAGGAGTGCTGACCCATCCAACCCAGCAGGATTCCAGTAGCTGTGGCGTCATTGTCACCATGGTATGTGAAGTAATGCAGAGTAATATGTGAAATATAATTTTATTTTTAAGTTAGTTTGCTGATAGATGTTGTCTCTACATTATATGCATTTTTTATTTTAGCTAGGTTTTGCTTGTGGATTTATCCATATTCTACAAATGAACATTTGGAATGGTCTCCTTTAGTTTTTTCAGCAGCGGTATCTAATAAATTGAATGTTGATGCTTGTTTAGATTGCAAGGGAAGTGATGAAGGCCTTTCCAGCCGTCCCAGTCATGAGCTTTGGGACTTCCAAAAGAGAAATGGCAATCGAAAGAGGAGTAATGGGTGCCCAGATACTGGAATCATCAGGTTTGTTAAGGAATTGATGGTATGTACTATGATGCAATGATAACAAAATGCAGTTTTGTCAACAATACACTCACAAAAATAAAGTGCTTTACAGGTTGTTCACAGCGATCCCATAGAAGAAACATTTTTTGTTCCCCAAAGAACCATTTAGTTAAAAGGTTCTTCAAGAACAATCTGTTTCTTACTTTTTGTAATCTGAGGAATCTAGTTTTGCCACAAAGAACCTTTTGCAAAACAGAAATATTTTTGTGGAACCAAAAGGTTATTCTATGACATTTAATTACCTTTCGAAGCACCTGTTTTTAAATAGTGTATCCTAAAGTAGTTTTAACGTAACTTGTTGAGGAAAATTTAATTGAACTTGATTGTTGAAGAAAATCATTTTTAACTAATCTTCAGACAAAACATCTATTTTTTATGATCACCTTACTGTCTAGTAAAATTAATTTAAATAAGAAAGATTTCAAGAATGTCAAAATTTTGAGCAAATTACATACCGGACAACACAATATGTTGTGGGCTAGGCTAATCAATATGTCCAGGTTAGCAAAGGCAATTAAACATTAAATACAGTAAATAAAAACTCATGAAATCTAAGAGAGTAATAATTGACTAAACAATTTGTTTTGACCCTTTTTGGCTAAATTCTTCTACACATTGGTTAGTAATATCTCTATCAGCACTGAAGGTTGTCTGGTAAATTTAATTCACATATAAGTTACAGACAGCTTCTGGCACAAACACAAAGGGTTCTTATAATCATTAGTAGAGTGCAATATCTTGTATTTATTATTGAACCTAAAGCAATAGTACTGTATAAAAATCAAAAATGTGATTATAGGGGAATGCATGCCTTTACCTGGACAAAATCAAGAAGCCTTTATTACAGTGGTAAAGATTGCTTTTTCTCAAAAAAAGGTAGTTGTAAAATAAATTACACTGTAAGTTATCTATGAGGCAAGTGTAGCAGGGGAGAGGTAAATGGGAGTGTGAACAAAAGGGGAGTAGTTTGACAGCTGCAATGATTAACCCAGATGATTGTATTAACTCATGGCTGGAGATATAAATTATGCCATTAGAAGCAAAAATCAATTACAGATATTAGGAGAGATTGAGATTAACAGAAATGATTGGTCTCTTGACAAAGTATACCTAATGTTAATGTAAAAGTACACAATACAAAAGAAATCTTCAACGGGTAGTTCACTCAAAACTAACGGTACTTTTATAATTGACTTACTTTGTCATTTTAGACCGACAAAACATGTCTTTAGTTTTAAGTTTTCAAAGACAATTAGGGTGAATCAATAACATTTGGTCTTTAATTTTCCTTGTAGGGTCAAATTTAGTATTAATATAAATATACATAAATAATAAATACATGCATGCTAAATATAATTTAAAATAACTATACATTTGAATGCCGTATTTGCTGCACCAAATTAAAATATGTTAAGCTTATATCGGTTTAATTGTTTACATATTTTTTAGTGTTTGATGAGGCCAATAACTGTGCCATGTGTTCAATGGCAAAACCATTTGGCTCTGGGCCTCCCACTACACACTGGGTGAGTTTTTTGTTTCCTTTCACATTTCAGTATCATTTCACATTTTGGTCTCATTTTTTAGTCTGTGCTTGTGTAGTAAAGGCTGAATATGAAGGATAATTAATACAATTAAATAAGTTATCTTGTAATCTGAAGATATTTATAATTTCATTGAAATTTTACCTTTCCACTCTAGATCCAATGTGACTGTTGTGACAGGTGGTTCCATGAAGAGTGTCTGGGATTGAAAAAAAAAGAACTGAAACGAGCAAGAGCACACAGCTGGAATTGCAAGCTATGCTCTTTTGAATGTCTTTAAAACATTCAGACAGTTTAATGACAATTGTGTTGGTTTCTATAAGCGACAAGAGATTGTGTACGTGTATTATAAAAACAGTATACTGTATATAGGACATTTGGGGGGGTTATTTAAAAACATATCCCGATATTGTTTAAGTGCAAATCTGAGATGATGTGTATATGTCTATATAGGATATTGAGGATACCTTTATTAAAGAACTCCACATCAGTAAGTCCTGATATTGTTTGAGTGTCAATCTGAGATGGTGCACTATGATTCTGAGGTGAAATCACTTTCTAGAAACAGGTAGTTTATTTTTATTTTTCATCTGAAGATAGAGAAAAAAAATCCTATATAGGATATTGAGGGGACTTTTATAAAAAAACTCCACATCAGAAAGTCCTGATATTGTTTGAGTGTCAATCTGAGATGGTGTACTATGATTCTGAGGTGAAATCACTTTCTAGAAACAGGTAGTTTATTTTTATTTTTCATCTGAAGATAGAGAAAAAAATTCCTATATAGGATATTGAGGGGACTTTTATCAAAAAACTCCACATCAGAAAGTCCTGATATTGTTTGAGTGTCAATCTGAGATGGTGCACTATGATTCTGAGGTGAAATCACTTTCTAGAAACAGGTAGTTTATTTTTATTTTTCATCTGAAGATAGAGAAAAAAATTCCTATATAGGATATTGAGGGGACTTTTATCAAAAAACTCCACATCAGAAAGTCCTGATATTGTTTGAGTGTCAATCTGAGATGGTGTACTATGATTCTGAGGTGAAATCACTTTCTAGAAACAGGTAGTTTATTTTTAATCCCTATCTGAAGATAGAGAAAAAACTGTCTATATAGGATATTGAGGGGACTTTTATTAAAAAACTCCACATCAGAATGTCCTGATATAGTTTGAGTGCCAATCTGAGATGGTGCACTATGATTCTGAGGTGAAATCATTTTCTAGAAACAGGTAGTTTATTTTTAATCCCTATCTGAAGATAGAGAAAAAACAGTCTATATAGGATATTGAGGGGACTTTTATTAAAAAACTCCACATCAGAATGTCCTGATATAGTTTGAGTGTCAATCTGAGATGGTGCACTATGATTCTGAGGTGAAATCATTTTCTAGAAACAGGTAGTTTATTTTTAATCCCTATCTGAAGATAGAGAAAAAACAGTCTATATAGGATATTGAGGGGACTTTTATTAAAAAACTCCACATCAGAATGTCCTGATATAGTTTGAGTGCCAATCTGAGATGGTGCACTATGATTCTGAGGTGAAATCATTTTCTAGAAACAGGTAGTTTATTTTTATTTTTCATCTGAAGATAGAGAATAAACAGTCTATATAGGATATTGAGGGGACTTTTATTAAAAAACGCCACATCAGAAAGTCCTGATATGGTGTATGAAAAATTACCTATTTGTCAGTTATGGTCACCCATATGAGTCTGTCTCTTTAACAACTAGGCCACAACTGGCCCACTAGGTCAAAACCAACCACCAGAATGCCTTAGCAACACCCTAGCAACCACCCAGAATGCCACACAAACTGCATAGCAACACTCTTCTAACCACCAAAATACATAATCAACGGCCTAGAAATCAATTAAAACATTATAGAAACTGCATAGTAGCCATTTAACGTCGTCTCTCATTGCCCTAGCAACATCACTTGCAACCGTTAAAACACTTACAAATGAATGAGTCCGAAACCGCTTTTATTTTGAAATTTGTCGTCCCGCGCTCCTACCGCAATCTTTCATATATGCGCGAACAGAAAACCAATGTGAGGGCTGGCTTGACCGACGTTTTCAAAGTGGAGGCTGGCCTGACCGCAGTTCTCCGTTTATGCGTATGTAATTCTGTACATGCGTGCATGTGGGGGAGGGGTGCGAATTTCGAATAATTTTCGAATAGTTCTCATCGAGCTTCGAATATTATTTTTGCTTAAAATGCCCATCCCTACTATGCAACTTTCCTTTTTTTGTGATGCGAACGAAATCCACTATATTTGGGTTTGTTTTATATGTATGGAGACTATGCTTGGTATTTCCTTGCTGCTTGCCGTTTTGTACTTAATTGAAGAACTGAAGATGCCGTGACCCCATGCTTGTGAATTAACCAGTAATATTTTTGTATTAGTTGATAAGTGGTGGTCAGCGTGTATGTTTGTCATTTGTTAGGTCACATAAATGCATGTGGTCCATTACAGAAAGGGCTGTATTACACACCCTCAGGCAATTTCACATTAAACTTAACCAAATGTAACACTATTGCAGCAAGATCACAGTAACAACATCATCCTCTCTCGCCTCTCCCTCTCTCTCACTCACCCACGTGGTGGGTGTCTATAGTAAATGCGTTTTTATATTCTGCCTAATGGCCATTTGGGGGAGAAGTGCTGTAAAGTGCCTGAGTGTCTAAGGGTGCATCTCATTTGCAGTTTGAGCATGTTTGTCCAGCTAATCTATAAATCATCATCATCTTTGTCTTTAGGGTAATAGCCAGACATGTGGGTGATTGATCAATGAGAATAGATTTGTATTGATTGCTGTTGGCATGCTTCATACATGTACTTTGGCTTTTGCTGCCTTCCAGTTGTGTTCCGTCAATATTTAAATATCTATTTTAGGATGTACTGTAAGGTGTCAGAGTAACTTCTGTCTGCTGTCCCTCCATAAAGATATACTGCACATTGGGTATTATTCAAAATAAAATAAAATAATAATATTAAGTGAAATAGAGAATAGTCTCTAGGAAGGGTTTGGTAAGGAGCTTGGCAGGAAGCGTAACAAATTACCGTCCTTAGCGAACAGGAAGTGAGGGAACATTTTATTCTGAAGACAGGGGTTCAATTCAGGGGGTGTGTGTGTTTGTTTTAATCATAGCTTGGTGTTCTGTCTGTTGCTCTATTCCTGACCTCAGCTCAACTGTAGTAAATGGAAGGCTGTGCAGTGCTTATCAGAGCCAAGTGAGTGTGATCTATTTCTGTGTCGCTCTGCTTGTTCAGCATTGTAACATGGCCCAAAGCATGATGGGATGGAAACTCTAATGTGATTAGCTCAGGAGCTACTTGTAGTGAAGCAGCTGAATACAGATATACTTGCACAACATGCTTCATCATTTCATCAAGAAGTATATTTCATTTTATTAACCCATCACGTTGTTTAGAACATGTTAAACTGTAAGACTCTCTCCACAAAAGGAAAAGACCATTTAAAACCTGTGTGTGGTGACGTGCTTCTGTGGGATTAAGACGGTCATTAGACCCTTGGTACCCTCGGCTTCCAGAGATGCATGCAGATAGAAGTTTGCCCAGTGCCCACCCTAGGGCCACCTGTCATGGTTACACTGGGATTGCTAGTCGTGTCTCATTCTCTATCTAGAGGAAACAAGTGTTCAGATGGGTGTGTTGTGTAGCAGTCAATGGATAATTGAGCAGAGGTTGCCTGTTGGTTTTTTTAAATATACGATTACAGTAAATTATTGAATTGATATGACTATAGATGTTTCGATACCCCTTTTCCCTCCGCGATACCGACTACTGAGCCGATAGCTGGGTGTATATCTGCAGCTGTAGGCCTATATACTACTACCCCTGTATGAATTGATAGAATTATTTGATGGTGTGCTTCAGACTTAACCCTTAATAAAACATAAACAAATACATACAGAAAACTAGAGTATTTTTATTATCTGACACACATTTGACAGTAATATTATTTATTTTTCGTAAGTCCCAGTTTTACCGGCTGGTTGGTCCATTCTGAAATATTGCCAAACAACAGACATACTGCTAGCACGTTTTCATTTCTCCTTCGTTGCTCTAAACAGAGATTGTTTGTGACGACACAGCACAATGTCCTGTGTTTGCATTCTGAGCAGCGAAGAAGAAGTCATTTCTCATTTGCAGCATTAAGCAAAGCTAGCGGGCATAACTAGGTCCCATTGGGCTGTTCGATTCTGAATTTTTTGGTGTCGGTTCCAATTCCTGGTTTGGGAATCGAAAGAATCGATTCCAAGAATAAATTCCTAGCTGTTGTTTTCGACTCCTGCTCAATTCCTTTTTACTACAGATTTGTATTTATTAGTTTATTCAGCAGTGAACACAAAAACACTTGTGGAATAAAGATAGACGGATCGATAATCAGTGAATTGTATTAGGAATATGTCAGAATACTGTATGTTTAAATGACAGACAGATCTCTGTAGATCAGGTACGAAGTAGCACTATTTCTCTTTACTGACTAATAGACTCACACACGTTTTATGCTATTGCTCCTTCTAATCTTTTCATTTAATGGGTTGAAAAAGTTTTGTCCAGCTTTAACAGCTTTAAACAGATGTCCAAATAAATATGTTGTGAGACTGTGCTTTGCACATGTAATTCTCTTCACGCACATACTGAGCTCATCGGTAGAGAGTATGAGAAGACGGTCTGAAGACAAACATACTTATAATTACATGTATCCACACATTTAAAAAATCAAATATCTCAGGCCTGCCAACTTTTGAGTTCAGCTTGGAGTGAGATTTTTCGGCCTGAGGGGGTGGGTTATGTTGTGGAGGAACTGTAGAGGATATGGGATGGCGGAAAGTTGAAAAAAAAACATCAATAACAAAAACCTGAAATAACAAATCTTTCCTTCGAATTGAGACGCAGTTATGGATTTATATTTGGCGTTTTGTAGTTTGCATCAGTATATAATATCGCTCTGCATTACTATTGTTAAAAAAAACGTTGTGCATTTTATTGGTCACCACAACGGCTCTGTAAACAGAACTCCCGCCTACTTTCATTTGATTGGCCAATGGCCACCTTATTTTGACATTGTGTGCAAAACCCGTAAGCGAGTTACACCGTTGCTGCGTCCCAATTTGCATACTATCCGTCCTAAATAGTATTTGAAAATAGAATAAGTATGTCCCAAATCAAAGTTAACATTGTGTTAACATATGCTGAAATGAGTATTCTCAAAGTACCCGGATGGTCTACTGTTTCCAGTGAAAATTTTAAGTGTGAATCCATGGACACTTAACGGCTGATATTACCAACAACTCACCGCGAGAGGGCGGAGTTTAGTGACGCTACAATGCATTAATCAAATTAAACAAAAAGATGCTTCGCTAAATGAATAAATGTAAGCATACAGTAAACCATACATACAACATAATAAATGAATAAATACTTAAATGCAAGGAACAGCTGTATTTTGATGTTTGTGACAGTTAAGGATCACAGTGTTGTCTAGGCAACAACGGCCACTTCCGTTTTGCGTTAGTATATCCAAGTGCGTCCATACAGGTTTGCTAAGCACTAAAATGTATATACTTTTCCATAACAAAAACTGTACATACTTTAAGGGCATAGTATAAGTAGGCGAATTGGGACGCAGCACGTGTCTACACCGAATGCGGCGCGGCCCGAAATAAGGTCTGTGGTAAACAAAACCTCTAAATATTTTCACATTTTATTCTATGACATAAAACACACCAATTATATAATGATATTAATCTTCCAAAAGTCTATGGGAAAAATGCATAGCCTACAAATGCCGGGTTAGCCTACATAAAAACGTCATCTCTGAGGCACTGGATTGAGGTCCACTTCTAGGCCGCTGAGGAAAAAAGTTTGCAGCACCAAAATACAGATAGGCTTTTAGGCAGTTATTTCACAAATTTTATGAAACAACACAAAAATAATTGGCTGGTGCGACCCTGCGTGAAAACATGGATGTGTGGTGTGAGAGCGTGAGAAAACAGTCAATTGTGTGAGTTTCACACCGAATGCGTGAGAGTTGGCAGCCCTTTATTATTATATCTGCTGTGTGCAAACAAGCGTTTGCTTTTATGCATGCAGAATATTTTATGTCATTCCACAGCTCTACACTTTATCTATCGTATTTTTCTGAAGTCTGTACTGTTTTAGACAAGAAACGTTATTTACTTGACCGAAGACATCAGCTAAGGGGCGGGGCTTGTTTAATGGAATCGATACCAACCTTTGGAATCGACTCTCGATTCTCAATGCCTTGTAATCGAGGAATCGATTATTTTTGGAATCGTTTTCCAGCCCAAGAAAATGGTTTCGGATCAGTACATGGATTAGTACCTAAGTACTTGCCGATACAGGCACCAGAATTTTATGTGGTATCGGTGGCATTTCCGATACTAGTATAGACATAGGAACACCCTAGATATGACCTCTCCTTTAACCCCAATATCGGTTGTAAACAGCCAGATGTTTTTTAATTGGATTTAATGAACCTATACATGCATTTAATAGAATGCTCTCTGTAAAGGTGTTTGCACATACAGTCAGAAATTCGCATTCGTCATCCTAAAAATGTGTCACGCACAGAAACTTTGAACACTGAGTCCTAGTCTTTCCATGACCAGTACCCTCTAGGCTTCAGGAGACGCATGCAGAAAGAAGTTTGTTTTAGTATATTTGTCAGTATGTAGTCAACACACACTCCTTTCCTAACATTGTCAGCCGGACCATCTGTTTGTTATCCTATTCTTTAGGATTGTAATTTTTTAACAATGTCTTTTGTTAACTGTGGACAGTAACTGAACCCAGTGAATTGACTGAGCTCTGCCGCAGGGGGCGCTCTACTCTCTTCACAGATGAACCATTACTAATGTGTTCGCAGCAACTGTGGAGTGAACTTGATTCCTGGTATATTGGTTTTATGCTATTTGTGAAATCTATACAAGATTTTACTTGTTCACTCTTCACTGGGGCACGAATTCAAAGATAAATAAAGAAGAAGACATAGGCCTATACTTAAAGGTCCAGTGTGTAATTTTTTGGAGGATCTATTGACAGAAATGCAATATAATATACATAACTATATATTCAGAGGTGTATAAGGAGCTTACACAATGAAGCGTTATGTTTTTAATCCCTTAGAATGAGCTATTTCTACCTACATACACCGCAGGTTCCATTGCATACAGTAATTCGCCATGTTCTGTCAGCCGTCGTAGTGTTTCGAATGGGAGGGGTGGAGTGAGCAGTTGGTTGCAATTCGCAACCTTGCCACCAGATTTTACTGACTGGACCTTTAAATTTACAGTAACTCGTTTCACACTATTACTACCGTCTTGTGAAAAACGTTTCATAATGTCACACGCATATGCAAGAAATTAGTGAATCAATAATTTTTTGTGCTCATACATGTTTTCAAATTGCACACAACCTCAGTCACCTTTATAAAACCAGTCTTAACTTGTTTGAGGTATTAGAGTGCTGGGGGATCGAATATTAACTTGTTTTGTATGCGAAGCTTGTTTTCCGCTGAAGGGTCTTAGCACACAATAGTACCACCCACTTACTTCACTTTCATCTTTACCTCCACAGGTATTCTAATGCATTTATTTTCCATCTCATCTATAAACCGGTATTTAAATCCCTGCAGCGTCCTTCACCAGCTAATCTCTAAGCAGGTGGTCCGTCAGCAAGCAGCTGCCACAGAACACAGCCCAATACCCAAGATGACCTGAATAAAGAGAACGGCAGCCCTAATATTTCCAACATAGCACAAATGAGCACATAGGTGTACAGTTACAGTTACACATAAATGCATACACATGAATATATACAGTTAAACAACAACACAATAGACAAAAATGTATTAACGCTGGGTTAAAAAATGTGATGTTTTTAAATATGATCTTTTGAAAGTGCATGTTTATGAAACAAAAGGAGGCAGCAACTGATATTTTAATATAAACAGAGTAATACTGTATGTGTTCTCAGAGGATTATTATTATGTGTTTAGTGACCGGACACGGTCCTATTATAACAAGATGTAGAAGTCAACACACATCCCAACATTTGCTTTCTAGTACTCCAGCTGGCTGAACAGCTGGTCTGTGTATAAAATCAATATTCTCTAATGACATAATTGTTCTTACAATTCACTGCCCACCATAGGGCCACCTGTCATGGTTACACTGGGAATGCTAGTGTATCAAACTTGATGAAACAAGTGTTCAGATGGGTGTGTTGTGTAGCAGTCAATGGATAATTGAGTGATGTTCAAAGTACCTAAAAGCAATACTTGAGTCACAGTACAAATATCTTGTCAGAAATTACTTTGGTAGAAGTGAAAGTAACCTTTTAGAATACGACTTGAGTAAAAGTCTTAAAGTAACAGATAAATATAGTACTTAAGTATCATATACTTTTAATATAAAATCTTCTATAAAATCAAATGTGTCAGGCCCTTACTTCTTTCTTTCCTTGCATTTCCCCATTCATTGAAACTGAAAAATTTGCCGTTTATCTTTAAAAGAAGAAGCACATTAAAACCTTGTGTTGAAGTTAACCGCGGAGAGGGCCTATTTGCACATGCACATTGAGCAATAATTGGTTCAGCATTGTCAGGTGACTGGATCGCCGACTTGTCTATTTCAGTTGTTTTTCTATGCTTTTATTTTGTAGTAACGAAGGAAAATTTGGGGAAAATTTTTCAGAGTAAAAGTAGACATTTTCTTCAGGAAATGTAACGTTAGTGGAGTAAAGGTAAAAGTCTGCAGTAATATAAAGACTCAAGTAAAGTACAGATATTCCCAAAAAACACTTAAGTACTGTACTTCAGTATTTTTACTTCGTTACATTGCAACACTGAGCAGAGCTTGCCTGTTGGTTTCCCAAAATATAAAATCAGATTACAGTAAATAAATGATATGACCTCTCCTTTAACCGCAATATCGGTTTAGAATGTGATTTATCTATTAATATGTATTGATTAACGTAGATGCAATAGTGAGTAACATGGCGGGAACAAGATTCATTTGATATGATTACGTGAATATTATTTAAAGGGGTCATATGGCGTGAATACATGTTTTTCTGTGTCTTTGGCATGTTATAAGTTGCCCATGTATGTATTAGACATGTAAAATTGCAAAAATTAAAGTGTGGGAACAAATTATGCATTCTATCTAAAAGCAAATGCTCACCCAGACCTGCCTGAAACGCCTCGTGTAACCACACCCCCACAAATATACGTCAGTTAGTGGTATGATTTGACTAAGACCGCCCAAATGTATACGCAAGTGAGGTGGGCGTACCTGTCAGTACAATTGCTTGATGTTCCAAGTATGGTAAGAGGTGTTACATTTCCGTCACATGGTTGCAGTATTCGACCAATCACTACCCTCTGGTTAACTGGCCAATCATAACACATCTCGCTTTTCAGAGCGATGAGCTTTGTAAAAAATCTGTGTGTTTAGAGAGGCGGTGCAAAGAGGAGATACAAACATGCACAGTATGTGGAAAATACAGCGTTTTTGAACCTTAAATCGTGTATACACATTGCATTACATCTAAAACAAACAATAATATTCGTTTCAGCCGTGTCATATGACCATATATCTAGGATATAAAACCATCAGTGGCTGAGCCTAAAACATTAGGGGCTAATGTAGAGAATTTGGATTACGTTGTAAGGGGTATTTTTTATGCAATATATAATCAAACACAAAATAATATGTAACTTTATACATCTGATCCATTGTTATCCATATCTAGCTACTTATGTCTACTGTACTTCATTCTCTTGTGGACTTTTCAAAGTTCTTTATGATTCTTTTATCCATGTAATTTTCCTGTTAATTTTTTTGATGGTGGAATCATCAGAGAGTATTTTCCAGACTTGACTTGAGCAAAAAAAAAACATATGGTAATGTTTGTAATGCGTTAGTGCTTTCACATTTATGAGCTGGGGTGTAACAGAGACAGGGGTGCCACAAAGAGGCCCCAACAGTAGCCGCACCACTGCTCTGAATGTACCGGCAGATGGAGGCGAAAAAATGATGTGACGTGCTGATGAGGTCAAAAGTTCAGTGTTTAATCCAATAGATGCAACTGTTATTTACAATGAAAATCCAAAAAAGAAAGAAAAACTAAACAAAAAATAAAATAAACTGTTCAAAGTTATATGCAAACATCATTTGGCTATACCAATAAATTGGTCCAAAAACAGAGCAATAACTCCCAACCACTCACTCTACGAGCCTCTAAACCAGACTGAGGCGCCTTCTTAAAAAGGCTAAGCCCCTCCTACTTGGACCAAACCATTTGGTAATTAAAGATAATAAAGAAATCTAAAAAAGACAAAATCAAAATAGATCTAACAGTATCAAAGAGATTAAACAGTTAGAATAATATAAAAATTGAAAACAAAACAACTCTATTAATCATTAATGTTGAACAACGTTTAACACAGAATCAAACAGAACTCCAATCTCCCCCTCACACATGACAACAATTAACTGTGCCTACTATTGGCGGGAAAAAGGGCATTCAAAATGGTGGCAGCTACTGTGACCGGGTTTTGTCTGTTTGGTGAGGTAAAATGTTCCTGTACGTAAGTATGACAATTTATTATTATGTAAGTGGTTAATTGAAATCAATAAACATATAACATGCTTACCGGTCTTGTTTGAGTTCTTAACAATACATTAATCAACAATGAAAAATTAATAACTAAGTAAATGAAAAAGGGCATGGTGACAAGTACAACACGAAACAATACACAATCAGTGACACACCTATCCCGCGTTAACTAATGTTAAACAATGCGCAAAACAGATAGTGTGTTAGAATGTTAGTGTGAAAAGTGTCTTCATATATGCATTTTATCAGTCCAGTGTCATAATAAAAATCTTCTCCAAAATAAGAGTCTCTAGTCACAGATCCTCACTGTGACATTTCCCCCTCCCTCTCCAGACACCGCCTGTGGTGTCCTCGAGAGAAAGTCTGCAGTGTAATTTTGTGACCCTGATCTGTACAGCACTTCAAAGTCAAATGGTTGCATGGCCAGAAACCACCTAGTAATGCGAGCATTTGTGTCTCTCATGCGGCCTAACCAGGCCAATGCTCGGTGGTCAGTTTCCAACCGGAATTTACGTCCAAGCAAATAATACTTTAAAGAGTCCAAAGCCCACTTAACAGCAAGGCACTCCTTTTCAACAGTGGAATAATTTACCTCTCTGGGCAGGAGTTTCCTACTGATGTATACAACTGGCTTGAGTTGACCTTGTTCCTCTTGAAGGAGTACAGCACCAATGCCATGTTGTGAGGCATCAGTCTGTACTGTGAACAATTTCCCAAAATCAGGACTCTGAAGAACTGGTTCCTGGCATAGTGCATCCTTTAAGTCTTTAAAGGCCTTTTCGCAGTCTTCAGTCCATACTACATTGTTGGGCTGGCTCTTTTTTGTCAAGTTTGTTAGGGTTATTGCCCTGGCTGAAAAATTTGGAATAAATTTCCTATACCAGCCAACAAGTCCAAGAAAAGCTCTAACCTGTTTCTTTGTCACAGGCCGTCCTGCTCCTTTAACGGCCTCCACCTTCCCCACCTGAGGTCGGATCACCCCGTGACCCAGTACAAATCCAAGGTATTGGGTTTCTGTTTTGGCGAGGGCACATTTATCAGAGCGGATGGTTAGTCCTGCAGCCTTGATGCGTTTCAACACCCCCTCAAGGTGCTTCAGATGTTCTTCCCAGCTTTGGCTGAAGATTATGATGTCGTCCAGGTAAGCTGCAGCATAGTCCTCTGTACCCTGGAGGATTTTATCCATCATCCTTTGAAATGATGCCGCGGCCCCATGGAGCCCGAAAGGAAGGACTCTGAACTGAAAGTGGCCAAAGGGGGTCCTGAAGGCAGTAAGCTCCTTACATGCTGGCTTCAGCGGTACTTGCCAGTATCCCTTGCAGAGATCCAGCGTACTCAGGTACTTCGCCCTTCCCAGCCTCTCCACCAGTTCATCCACCCGTGGCATTGGATAAGGATCAAATTTACTAACGCTGTTCAGCTTCCTGAAGTCTAAGCAGAACCGCAGGGTACCATCTTTCTTCGGCACCAGCACTATGGGGCTGCTCCATTCACTTGACGATGGCTCAATAACACCCAGTTGTTTCATGGTCTGTAATTCCTCTTTCATAACAGATAGTAGTTTCTCTGGGACACGATACACCGACTGGCGGGCAGGTTTAGGGTCCGTGAGGATGATAGAATGTTCAACCAAATCTGTTCTGCCAGGGGTATCCATGAACAGCTGTTCAGGTATACATTCCCCTAGTTGATGTCTTTGCTCTTCACTCAGGTGCTGCAAATTCAATTTGGTGTCACTGCGACAGGTCGGTAAATACTGTTCTTCTACTTCCTCTTCACCCTCTATGGCTCTCACCAGCATAGCAATGTCATTGCTCTCTTCTGCTTGGCCTGGAGTCCGATGCGTATGCCATTTTTTCAGCATGTTCACATGAAACGTTTGCAGAGGCTGGTTTCTTGAGGGAATTTCGATCTGATAGGTCACTGGACCTACCTTCTTCTTTATATGGTATGGACCTTGCCACTTTGCTAACAGTTTATTGCTAGAGGTT
This sequence comes from Triplophysa siluroides, assembly GCA_006030095.1. Classification (NCBI taxonomy): domain Eukaryota; kingdom Metazoa; phylum Chordata; class Actinopteri; order Cypriniformes; family Nemacheilidae; genus Triplophysa; species Triplophysa siluroides. Next base: position 1,777,500 of record VCII01000702.1, read on the forward strand.
GGAAGCAACAACAGGACTTCGTCCCCTGGTTCAAAGCTTCGAGATCTAGCCGTCTTGTCATACCAGTGTTTTTGCTGTTCTTGGGACCGTAACAGGTTTTCTCGTGCCAAGGCAGTACTCTGTTGAAGTTTCTCCCTCATTTTCCTCACGTAAGTGAGGATGTTCGTTCTCTTTGGGTTGTCTGTCGCCTCCCAGCTCTCTTTCAGGACATCTAGAGGACCTCTTATTTGGTGGGCGTATAGCAATTCAAACGGAGAGAATCCTGTAGAAGCCTGTGGTACTTCACGGTAGGCGAAAAGGAGGTACGGCAGCCATTTATCCCAGTCTTTGCCAGAGTCTGAAACAAACTTTTTTAACATATTCTTTAGAGTCATCCAATCTCGCAAGCCGTGGCTCACGGTCTATCACCCTTGGTGCTGGTCTGTCGGAAACTGCCCCCCGACTGTTATGTTCCATGTCAAGTTGCATTTGCGTGACATGGTGACTGAGCACTTTAAAATTTTGTTCTCGGCGGACTGTCTCTCTCTCTTGACGTTCGTCTCGATCCTTTTGATATTCCATAAATGACTTGAACACATCTGTGCCAGAGCAGTAACAGCATTATCAGCTCCAGCCCCAGAAATCATTGTAGACTGTACTCCTTCATCTGGATCCTCCTCGACTTCACTCTGGTCCCCATCTGGCCTTGTGCTTTGATCAGGCTGCTTCCTTGTCTTTGGTGGCATTGTAAAAACAAGAATGACCACGTCACCTCAGCGGTACAAAAAAACTTCTGACACCAACTGTAACAGAGACAGGGGTGCCACAAAGAGGCCCCAACAGTAGCCGCACCACTGCTCTGAATGTACCGGCAGATGGAGGCGAAAAAATGATGTGACGTGCTGATGAGGTCAAAAGTTCAGTGTTTAATCCAATAGATGCAACTGTTATTTACAATGAAAATCCAAAAAAGAAAGAAAAACTAAACAAACAAAAATAAAATAAACTGTTCAAAGTTATATGCAAACATCATTTGGCTATACCAATAAATTGGTCCAAAAACAGAGCAATAACTCCCAACCACTCACTCTGCGAGACTCTAAAACCAGACTGAGGCGCCTTCTTAAAAAGGCTAAGCCCCCTCCTACTTGGACCAAACCATTTGGTAATTAAAGATAATAAAGAAATCTAAAAAAGACAAAATCAAAATAGATCTAACAGTATCAAAGAGATTAAACAGTTAGAATAATATAAAAATTGAAAACAAAACAACTCTATTAATCATTAATGTTGAACAACGTTTAACACAGAATCAAACAGAACTCCAATCTCCCCCTCACACATGACAACAATTAACTGTGCCTACTATTGGCGGGAAAAAGGGCATTCAAAATGGTGGCAGCTACTGTGACCGGGTTTTGTCTGTTTGGTGAGGTAAAATGTTCCTGTACGTAAGTATGACAATTTATTATTATGTAAGTGGTTAATTGAAATCAATAAACATATAACATGCTTACCGGTCTTGTTTGAGTTCTTAACAATACATTAATCAACAATGAAAAATTAATAACTAAGTAAATGAAAAAGGGCATGGTGACAAGTACAACACGAAACAATACACAATCAGTGACACACCTATCCCGCGTTAACTAATGTTAAACAATGCGCAAAACAGATAGTGTGTTAGAATGTTAGTGTGAAAAGTGTCTTCATATATGCATTTTATCAGTCCAGTGTCATAATAAAAATCTTCTCCAAAATAAGAGTCTCTAGTCACAGATCCTCACTGTGACATGGGGAATAATAGTGCCTTAAATTAAAAGTCAGTTCCTTAAGGATTTTTCCTTGTTTGTAAACTGTGTAAATATTTTTAATGTTTTTTACACCTCTAATTACTTAAATACTAAAAGTATTTATATGAATAGAAATAAAAAAAAAATTAAGTAAACATAAACAGCCAGTGGCCTAATAACTGCTGGTGTGACTGAGCTGCTGCCACTTTAAAGGTACAGTGTGTAGGATTTTGAAGGATTTATTCACCAAAATGTAATATATAAAACAAAACTATGTTGTGAGTGGTGAAGAAATACCTTACAAAATGAACCGAAATGTTTATATTACCTTACAATGAGCCATTTTATGTATATCCACCGCGGGCACACCCTTACATGTAATTTATCAAATTGCACAGCCATGTTTCTATAGTATCACTACACGGACAAACTAAGCGCGTTTCGTAAAACCAAGGATGCACGGGACTAGTTCTTCTTCTTCGGCTGTGTTTTGAGGCAGCTTGCAAAGCCACTACATAGAAGGATTAGCAGAAGAAGAGGAAGAACAATAACAAAATTTACTTGTCGTGTTTTTTATTAGAAATAGAAACGGTTCTTTGTTGCGGTAAGAAGTGAAATTTGCGCTAATGGCGGCCGGACCACACATACTCTGCACAAGAGCGTCAATCTGTTTTGTCAAAAAAGAGAAAATACGATGCAGCAAGGCGAAGTCGAGACAAAAAACGGAAGAAAACCTGAATAAACATCAGCGTGGCTTTTCCCAAATGGAGGCACTGAAGCAGGAAAAGGGTTTGCTAAGCGACGCCGAAGTTGCCAGCTTTCTGCCGGACTGGTAAGTTTATCTGATTTCCGCTATATAAGTGAAGTGTTTGTTTGATAGCTTTAGCTAATAGATGAGCTGACCATCAAGAGAAGTCGCGTTTTTCCTTGTAAATATTTAGCACTTTGTAATTGTTCTATAAATCCCTGTTGCATGGCCGTGTGCAAATCAAGTTAGAAATCATGTTTACAATCATAATTTGCATTAATCGGGTGTAAGTTATATTATAATACTGCTTAGCTTCCACATCCTCTCTTGTGCGGTCCTCCCGGGTAGCGTTAGCTCCTCTGCCTCTTCTCGCCCTGCCTGCATCTCCAACACCTCTACCTCTCTGCTCTCTTCCTCTTACTACCTGTGTTAAGTCCTCTGATTGACTCTGTGATGATGAGAAACACGTCTGCTAAGACTTTCGTGGTTAGATTACACGCCTTTAGAATTAAGCCTTTAGTTTCAATAGGCTGTAAATTACGAACCAAGTTACCGTCCCAAAAAATGCTTTGTATAATAAGCGAATAAATCACTGACACAATGTTAAACAAGTAACAATAATATTCAATGTAACGATTAGATTAAATTATGAATTAAGTAACTTTTTTTATTTATTTTTCTTTGTAAAAAAGCCTCGTCACTTGACTTGCAAAGGTTACTCTCTGCTGTCTCAGACGACGACATCTCTGTCCTGTGTCCGTAGCTTCAGTCTGTTGTTCGCCTATGAGACGTATATTTATCAACACCACCGATAAATGCCCGCTGTCATTTACGGAACCCTTTTGTCCTGTGACGGCAACCGTAGCTTCTCTAATGGGAGGGAGAGGAGGGTATCGGAGCTGTAGGTTGCAATTTCCAACTACGCCAATAGTGGCCTCTGAAACTTACACACAGAACCTTTAAGACGGTAAAGTGATACACATCCCAAAAAGTTTCTCCCAAAAACTGTTTGTTTACTTCATACCCCGATTGTGTTTAAAAAAACTTGACGGACATTTTGACATAATGATATGTGTATTTGACCATTTATGCAATAAGCCTGAAAGACAAGATTTGCGCGCTGACGGGAAGCATTTGCTCAAGGATGATGTTTGTGTACAAGGAATACAAAACAGTATTGGTCCACTACACTGTCATATATTAGGATATTATTGCTTTGCCCGGTCCTTGGCACTTATGTGAGGCTGCAGCCGGGTATGAAAGGTTCGCACAGACCACTCCTTGACCTCACATGCATCCGTGCATTAGGCCTATCCTCGTAAAAATAATGCATCACAAATTGATAAAGTTCATGTATGCTATCTTTGTACTGATTTTGATTAAGATTATGCCGCAATAGCAGAATCACGAAAACTCCTGGCTTGTTGTGATAATCCAGATTTTTATATCATGAGTTATAGGTGTACATTTTCGTCTGCGTGTACTCGCACACTAGAGCTGATACCTTTCTTCGTCTTCTGCCAAAATGAAAGAAGATTTGTTAGTTTCTTGGCACACGCCATTGCCGTCCTGTAGTATTCTCTGCCCTCAAACTGTTATATTTTATTTTGTCGAGCAGCTCAACTGAATGTGTGTGTGTCAGACTCGGGGCGTGTGAGAGAGGCTGCCGTCAGTATCGTGTACACAGCGTCAGCAGCGCAATGTAAACGTCCAGTTACTGAATTCTAGCTTTCCTGTAGCTCAGTGGTAAGAGCATTGCGTAAGATTGTGGGTTCGATCCCAGGGGATTGCAAATACCTATGTATAAATGTATAGGATAATGCAATGTAAGAATAAATAGTGCTAGCGACGCACATGGACACATGACCCCTTTAAAGCTCTGTTTCAGTCCTTATGCGAAAAAAGAGACGTTGTAAACAACCAGATATTCTTTCTTAAAATGTAATTGGATTTACAAGCATTTCATAGAATGCAGTTTGTATACCACTGAATTTTGCTGTGTCATATGAGCCTCGAACGAGTGTTCTGCATGGTAGTTCCTGTACGTGGGGGTGACAGATAGACACACACACGAGAGAAAGAGAGAGAGAGAGAGATTTTTTTGAGATGAGATAGAGAGACGACGAGAAGAGAAGAGAGACAGAGCGGCGAGAGAGAGAGATAGATGAGAAAGACGAGATCTCCCACGAGACTTACCGCAGACATACGATTCGAGCTGAGCGAGAGAGAGAGAGATACGAGAGAGAGAGAGAGAGAGAGATACGAGAGAGAGAGAGAGAGAGAGAGAGAGAGAGAGATACGAAAGAGAGAGAGATACGAGAGAGAGAGAGAGAGTACTTGTCTGCACGCTGATGATTTGTTAAACACTTCTGAAGGACGCTGTTGTATTCAACTACAGCGCACATTAGCGCGGAAATCATCACGTTGCGAGCGCAGCTCGAGCCGGCTTGTATCCCTACGAAATAACGGCTGAGGACAGCAACTCACAGCTGGCATTTACCTTTAGAGCTTCACTCTACGATTGAGCAAGAAGTGAAGGGCGAGGACACCGTTGGACTACTGGATGCCGGTTATCTGCTTATTTAGCAGTGCTGTCGAGCAGAAATGACATAACTCTTTCCTGGAAAAGAGCGCGGTCAGGATCACGCCGCTCCGCACCGCAACGCAATGTCGATCGAATCACAATCACCCTTAACCTTGGAGCAAATAGAGGAATCGGATGCGGCGCAGAAACATGATTCGTAAGAACGAGCCTCTCTTCCTCTTTTAAAATGAAACATCGACGTGGGACTACACGACGCACTGGACCCTAATGACTGTTTTCGAGACGAGCACCAATCTGCTACGTTGCTTCAGATGAGCCAGCGAGCTTCACGCGCGCGATGATCTGACCGATGGAACCGCTAAATGAATTATGCACGGCGGGGCATGAATAATACACCGAGGTCTCGGAAACCGGCCGGTGCGCGACCGTGTCCCACATGACCTAGTTTCGACGCGACGCTTTCACGCAGGAGAGATGCAGCCGCAGTGAGAAGCGAAGCAGACATTCAGCGCTAATAAACAAGAACATTGTTTGCTCACATGTTTGAAAGTGCAGAAAGTCGTGTGGAGTTCAGGTGACACAGACGTGAAAGACTCGAGCAGTGATCAAAAGCCACAGTTTTACTGTGAGTTTATCACTAAAATTACTTTATGGACTTGAGTTAACGGAGCCGTTGACCTTTACTCTCGGATTATTTCCTTCTGCACAAGGATTTAATAGCCTCTGGAATCGCCTTTGCCAGTTTAAATATGCACATTAACACTGAATAAGGTTCAAAGGAATCTGCTGGATGAATCCGAGGATTTGTTGAAAGATTAAATACTTCCCGGTAATCTCCAAGCTGCTGTCTTGAAAGCAATACTTTTTGATGACTGTTTTCTTCTGTTAGTTTGCGTAATGTGATCCGTTTAACATATCTCAACACCGATTCTAAACTCAGGTCATCGCTGTAAAACAAGTGAAATTCATCGTTTGATGTGTGATCAAAATTGAGATTCGTGCATCAAGGTGGTCCAAAATAAAAAGTCCAAGCATGTGGTCGTTGCCTTTGTTACGTCACACAGACGTTCCCTCGAGAGTGACTGAGAACTTCATACTGTCTGGTTATCGTTTTCCCAACTACAGCCTCCGGCAGTGCCTAGCATCTGCTTTTCGTCCGACCAATGAGACGGGAAACTTCTGGACGCACTTCCTCCCAATCTTCGTGTTCGCCTTCCACTTTCTGGAGGTGTTTGCGTGGGAAGGAGCACCCGAACCTAGCAGCCCTTTTTTCTACCCCTTCTGGAACTACTTTTTAGGGGTGTTTTACCTGCTGCTAGCCAGCAGCCTGGCTCATCTCCTCAACTCCATGTCTCTCATCATTCGTGAAATATGTTTTTTTGTGGACTATGGGACTATCAGTGCGTACACGGTGGGTTCCTCCCTGGCGTATTACTATTACATCTTCCCTCAGGCGGGTATACCAGAAATTGAGTTCGGAGTCCAGAATGCTTCCCAAAAGAAAGGCCTGAACGCTGATGAGGAGACTTGGACTTCTGCATCGCACTATCTACAAGCATTTTTTGATAGCCTCTACATCCCAACATCCTGCCTGGTTGCCATCATATGCGTCATCACCTGCTGTAACACCAGACAGCGCTGGCGGAAGTACCGTTACGCTGTTCGAACTCTCGTCTTCATCCTCCCCTTCTTTATCTCCTCAACCCCTGTATTCTACCGTCTCTTGAGTCCCGCTCCTCACGCCGTCCCTTCTCCATCATCCACCTCCCCGTTTCTGCTCTCCACCATGGCTGCCTTCTTCTACCGCCACTGCTTTTGGCTGGTGGTGTCTGCCATCTTTAATATCAGTAAGATCCCGGAACGTTTTTTTCCTGGAAATTTTGATATCTGGGGTCACAGCCATCAATGGTTCCATTGCTGCACCTTCCTGTCCATCCTGGATGAGCTTCACATGATCAAGGTGGAGATGCGGGCCTTGCTTCTCAACCCGGCCCTGGTACTGTCACCTAAAATGTCACCCAGGCTGCCTGGACCAACGTTTTACTCCACGTATGGAGTTATGGTGCTTCTGCAGGGGTGTATAGCGGGCATCATTGCATGGTTTGGCTGGTGTGCCCATCACATATACACACCAGAGCAAAAAAAGCTTAAAGGGCATTAGAGCCACGCCTGGTCTGGTTTAAAGCTCTCCATGAGGATTTTGCTCTTTAAAAATGTTATAAGACCATTTCGCACATACAGAACAAACATTTAGTCATTTTGAGTTTTAACAGAAGAAATGCTCATTTGGCATTGTTGAAAATTTGTTTTCAGTGTGGATATTTTTTGTAGGGTGACCAGCGGCTCAGCTGTTCTGAAATGGCTAGCCTACTTTGCCACTGGGAATGTATAATATATCTTATATTTTAATCATTTTCTCTTGAGAGATTTAAAAAAATAGATTATTGATATTTTACCAACACTTTATTAATGCATTATTTAATTCACTACCTTGTCAAACCATCTCTGTGTCTTTCTATCTTTTCTCCCTATCTCACTTTCTCTCTGATTCACCCAGTCACGTTTCCTCCTCCTCCCTTTGTTAAAAACCCTTTAAACAGGATGTGCAGACAAACAGCATGCAGACAAGCACAAACAGCTTCGACCAAAGTGTTTGAGGCTGAGGGAAATGAGAGGGGTGTGGATTCATTCTGCCATAACCCTTTGCAGCACTCCACAGAGCTTGTTTGTAATGAACATTACATTTTCTCACAATACAATAACTACTAGAACTTATTATAAAATGTGAGGTGACTGTAGACGTCAGTTTGAGTTCTGTATTTTAATCTACTGTAACTATGCATGGCCTTTGATTGTATACGCTTCTCTATAACGATTGGATGGGAGAACTGAACGGAAAGAGACAAAGCCATATTATTGTTTTTAGAACACATCAGCAAGTTTTCCTTTCAAGGCCAGTTGTGGAGGGAAGCGTTACACTGTATGTAGTCATAGACTACGCAAAATTGTGAGTGGCAAATGAAAATCTTCATTAATAACTTAGTTTAGATGTCTAAACATACTTAGTTTTAAAGAGCCGTGAGATGTCACTGAGCTTTATTGGTTGGTTGAATTGTCATTCAGCCAGTCAGATGCTTTCAGAAAGTGGTGCTTTAAGAAAGCTTTATGAGTGTCCTTTCTTCAGGGTTTTTAGTCTTAGAGTAGTGTGTGGTTTAACAATATTTGTGAATTTCTGTCACAGTGTCTGTTGTTTGTTTCTGCTGCTGTGAACGACAAAATGGAGTCATTGATGAAACAGATGTTGTGGCTGTCAAAAAATGTCTTGTGTCTGTTCTCTGTTGTTTTGTCCAACAGGCCGAATAGTTGCAATAAGTGTGAGGACATATTTAGAGGATTTCTTCAGTTTGTTTTATGTATTTCATCATTAATGGGGAATAATTCATTTCTCATACGTTTGAGTAGTAGCCTCATAGTTTTGACTTCCTATTTGTATCGATGAGTTTAGGCATATGTTGCACAAGCGTAGTACTAAAATCCAGACTGAATTTATGATTTGCACATCCTAATCGGTGATCTTGACTGGGACCAGGTGTATATTAAACCTTGTTTTAAAATGTTCAGCAGGCTCATGTAAACTTTGAAGGTTTTAGCTGTTTTGACAAAGCATTGTTAGACCATCTGCCCCAACATGCAAACTTCATTTCTTAGAAATGGACTGAGAAATGTCAATGCTGTTGGGGCAATGTTTGTCCTTAGATTGCTGTCCTTACACTTAAACCTCAAACTTGGATTTGTACTGTACTGTACTGAACTGTACTGTTCACATGTACACGAGACTAGGACTGTATCAAATATGTATGCTTCTTTTAAAACAGGAATATTTAAGAAGTATACGTTTGATACAGGCTTAATAGAAATTCTAGTTCTAGACTGGTTTATCTAGAACAGTTTAGTTCTCAGGGGAGAAGACGGATTCGAGTCTTAATGCACTGAAAACAATGCTGTATGCCGACTGCTGTAGTGTGAATCATTTTTTCCTTAAGTAGATGATGCTAATGTATCTTATTTATTAAGATATAGGCTTAAATATATCAAATAGAGTATATGACTTCTAGATTCTGTTTCAAACTGTATAAAAAAGAGATCAATAAATTCAAATGATAAATCAGCTTTGTCTGTTTATTATTAAATTGCATTCCTACATTAATATGTTCAGTTTCTATTATTTATTTACAGCTTAGACATGGCGTAAATATACCTAATTTGCAGTATCCACATTTCCATGTCTGTATGAGTTTGCCTTTATTTGCATGCGTGTGTGTGGGGGTGAGAGAGAGGGGATTGATGGCTGCTGAGTAACAGGAGCAGCTGGACACTTGTCACAATCCCCCAACATACACACACACACTGTTCTTTTCTCACACTTTCCCTCTCTATTTGAGCCTATCCATCTCTGTCTGTCTGACATACATTCTTACTTACTGTACATACATTTATATATTCATTATAACATTGGAAAACAAATCTGCTGAGTATATTATGGATATATTACAGATACCATGAATGAAAAGAGGAAAGGAAATAGGATACATTTTCCATTGCTCTCTCTCTCTCTCTCTCTCTCTCTCTCTCTGGCTATGTTCCAGCACACTGCAGACACACTGAATCTCATTCGAGATCTGTCCACTTGATGGAGACACACAGCACTTAGTCTGGAACACTAAGTTCAAAGATGAAATCCTCTGGGGCACTTGTAGTGAAAAACATACATGTCAGGACATGCTTGTTGCACACATATTGTACAGTAAGCTGTGGTGCAGTGAAATACAGTCATTCAAAATAACATAATGATGGTTTTATTCAGACATTTAAGATTGTTTAAATAAAATTCGGAATGAAATTACTGAGATATTACTTTCTGTAAAATGAAACAGAAATGTAATGATTTACTTTAGGCACATGGACGTTTAATTGATTAAAGAAGCGCTTTCATTTAAAGGAATACATTGTGTTATATGAAATGTTTGTGCAGTACAACAGACAAACTTGTTTCTTGTACTATATCATAGTGCCTTATGTCTTCGTATTACAGATTAAACAGACACCAGGTTGAGGTGCTAAATAGGAAATTTGGTTACCTGTTTTTATATCTTTCCTCCACAAATCTCCAAAAGAGATTCAAAATAATAATTATGGATTTAGTTTATGGCCTGACATTTCTGTGTTAGGTTATTAGTACCCAGAGAGGGTGGGAATACATTTTTCCCAAATTTTGATTGGTCAAGGTGGTTTTTAACATGATTTCTTTGCGAGAGCATCCAGGGCCTTGTCATGCACTGGCTTGTGCTCAAGGGCAAAGCTGGAGGGGGTCAGAGTGCCAAGGCCTTCATTATTCACCTGACCCATCAGCACGTAATTCACTCCTATGAAGTAAATTCACAATTATTATTAATCGATTATACAAAACAATAGTCAGTAACTGCAGATGTGAACTTAATATGTTACGTTTGCAATCGTGGCACACTGATTTTGTGTGATCCTGATTTACTATACCAGAAACCCTTATATAAATCATTAGTCACACATTAAGAGAGTGATGCAGAATTGAACAGGTGTTTTTTACCTTTACGCAGTGCTGGACACTTCATGCATTTAGAAGTCAGTGTGACAGACGTGGTGGGTCCTCTCTTTTTGATGTTAAGTCTACCTGGCCTATATATCTTGATGACAGACACTTCAACTTCAGCACTCCCTTGAGGTCCCGGGGTCAGCGATGTCACTTTACCAGTCAACACTATGGGGGAGACAGACAGAATGGGGTCCAAAAGTCCACTGAAGAAAATATTTGACTATTAAAGGGATAGTTCACCCAAGAGTTAAACATTTTCATCAAAGAATGTCAGTAACCAAACAGATCTCATCCCCCATTAACTCCCTTAGTATTTATTTTCCCTATATGGCAGGAAATGGGGGATGAGATCTTTTTGGTTACTAACATTCTTCCAAATATCTTACTTTGTGTTGAGCAGAACAAAGAAATGTTTACAGGGGTGGAACAATCTGAGGGTGAGTAAATGATGACAGAATTTTCATTTTTGGGTGAACTATCCCTTTAAGACTAATATCAGCAAAACAGATTTCATTATTATTGAAATCCAAAATATGTCTTTAAGTAAAATAAACATTCTGTCATCATTTGATCACCCAGAAGTTATTCCACATTTATATCAATTTTCCTGTTGTGCTGAAAACAAAGAAAGATATTTGGAATAATATATGCAACCAAACAGTTCTGGGGCACTATTGACTATCATAGTAGGAAGAAAACTACAACGGTAGTAAATGGTGCCCCAGAACTGATTGGTTTCCCACATTCTTCAAAATATCTTCTTTTGAGTTCAACAGAACTAAGACATTTCTAAGAAGAGCTTCAGGGTGAGTATATGAGGACAGAATATTTTATTAATGGGTGAATTATCCCTTTAATTCTTTTTTAATTTTATTTCCATGTCTTAATAAAGTTTTGGGTCCCAGATTTTCAATATGGTCTCATACTTTTGAAACCCACTCTATGTAGACTCTACATTGTCTGCTCAACATTGTACATTGTTCTCTGTGATAGACAATTAGAAGAGAAGCAGAAATAGCAAATGGAAGTAAAAATGGGAACTCACCAAAATGACTTAGGCAGAAACGGGTCACCAGAGTGCCTATTCGCCTGCATGGTAGTGAGCACAGCAGGTTCCTAGCTGAAGGTTTAAACACACAAACAAACCCGTGCGTTTAGTCTTTCACACACAGAAAAACTAAATATGGGACTATGCGATTTTTTTACCTGCATTTGTTGTTTTGTTCCCAGGTTTTGTGTTGGGATTTGTCTTTGGCTTTGCGGTTGCTTTGGCACCAGGGACAGGCTTTACTTTTGGTTTTGGTTTTGTCGTTGCACTTGGTGAAGTTGTTGCCTTCACTTGCTGTTTACTGTCAGGTTTAAGTTTTGTTGTCACTTTTACAGCAGGTTTTGGGTTGACTCTAGTAGCAGTTCTTGTGGGAGACTTGGTTTTTGCAGGAGGAGTGGGTCGAACTTTGGGTTTGGGTGTTGGTTTTGATCTAGGTTTAGGGGTTGGCCTGAGTGGCGTGGGCTTACGTGGCCCTGATGGGGCTTTTGGTGTTGGCTTAGGCCTAACAGTAGGTTTAGTTTTGGGTTTTGGTTTTGCTGGTGGAGTAGTGGATTTAGTGGCAGTTCTTGGGAGGGGCACTGTGTCCAGTCCAGAAGTGGGTGTTCGGGATCCACGGGGAATACTGTTGTAGTGAGCCATAAAACCTGCGGCTGTGACACTCTGGTCTGATACAAAGTGCACCAGCAACTCATTTCCATTGGTCACAACCACACTGACAGACGGAAATACAGAGATAGTTATTACAATACTTAAACATTAAAAAAAATATATGCATTTGCAAATTGTTTTATTCAAAGTGATCCACAATGCATATATATATCTTATCAGTTTATGTTCCCTGGAATAACAATTATTAGAAATAATTTATATTATAGAATTATAGGGCTGATATATAACGTTGTAAACATTTAAATGAAGTGGATCCTTGATTTGAAGTACAAACGGTATATTTAAAAAAAAAATTGGCTATGTCAAAGGAAAGTCTTTTCTAATTTGAAAGAATATTCTTCCACTAAGCATCCCTTGGGGACAACTGACCTTGTAGAAAACAATAACATCCTTTTCCTGGGTAGATAAACACGGATTGATAATTAAATCTAAAAGTGTTTGAATAGAGCTGGAGTAGTTGTTAGATGTGTGTTATTTGGTTCTTTGAGATTTGACTCACTCTGGAACAAAGTCTCCGCAGAATTTGCCAATCCGGCGAGAATCGTCGGTCTCTCCCCCATTGAACAGGGCCACGTAGTCATAACGGCAGTAGATGTCTGATTCCAAGTCCAGTTTCTCAAACTTGACCTCAATAACCTGCACACATTATATGTACATATGCACACACACATACTTTAATATGTAGTTATGTGAGTGAAGGCGCTAGCTCTGAGTCTAGTAAGCAGGTACAGAGCTTCTTTTATGCAATTTTTCATGCCCCTCACTCACTCTCTCTTTCTCTTTTTCCACGTCCCACCTTGCACACTTCTTTCTGAATGGGGTCTTTCACAGTATTCCATATGCTATTTGTGCTCTCATCATGAACACACACACAATCTCACAAGCATAGCAGCATGTTTATAGCCAACATCGAATTAGTCTTCTAAAGATTCAATAGTGGTTAGTAAGTCAATTTCATGCCATGACACTGAGAAACAAGAAGAGAGAAATAATGTGTGAAGTGAGATAGCGGCCTGACCATGTTGGTGTTCACAGATATGTGCCAAGAGCAGCAGCTGATGCCTGCTGGGTAATCTGATTCCGGCCAGTTTGGTGTCTTCACTGAACCTTGGGGCTTAGTCAGCCTGCCTCCACAGAACTGATTCTCTACAGGGAAAGGGGGTTAATGAAGAAAAATTTAATGATATACAATATATTCCCAGTTAATAATATTAAAAATAAAAAATAAATTTTTTTAGAACCTCTAAGAATCACAAGATCTTACTGGATTAACTTTTTTATTTTAATTCAAAAGCAGAAACTTCAAAACTTAACTATGAAATGAGTCACAGAAAATTCTTAATTCAACAACATAAAAAATTAAACATCTTTCATCATTAACTCAACCTGATGTCATTTCAAACCCGTATGAGTTTCTTTCCTCTGCAGAACACAAAAGAAGATATTTTGAAGAATGTTGATAACCAAACAACATTGGACCCCATTGACTTACATTGTGCGGACACAAAACCACCGAGACATTTCTCAAAATATCTTCTTTTGTGTTCCACAGAAAAAAGATCGTATACAGGTGAATGACATGAGGTTGAATAAAACAATGACAAATGTTTTATTTTCGGGTAAACTACCCCTTATTAAGGATCTAATTTTGGATTGGTTATGAAATTTCAACAGTAATCCCACATTCTTATTTATCCATGCATTTATTTACTTTTTTATTTACTTTTTTTTGTATCTGACACAACATATTTGTTTCAAAATATTTCTTTAAACATCAAAATCTTAACTGCTAACAACCGTGTACAAAATATTGTGAACATTAGTTTCAAAATTGTGTGTGGATTGTGATTTTTTTAATATATGAAATTGTAACTGCAGTCATCCCACCGTCAACATGTGGTTTCCCTCCACTAAAATAAGCCAGAAATCCTCTTCCTCCAGTGCTGGCATCAGACGCCATCTCCACCATCATGGTGTTTGAGGTGGAGATGAGGGCACCGGGTCTGAACGTTCCACAGAACCGGCCCAGTTTCTGCACTGTGTATGAGTGCCCATTATAGACATCCACATAGTCATAGCGACAGGTGGGATCCGCCTCTAGATCAAACATCCTGAACTGGAGCATCACAACATGACCTTCCGGCACCTGACAGGAGAGGTGATGTGATGATAATGTTAAAGGGATAGTTCACCCAAAAATGACAATTCTGTCATCATTTATACACCCTCAAGTTGTTCCACACTTTTTTATTGTATTTGTTCTGTTGAAAACAAAAGAAGATGTTTTGAAGAATGATGGAAACCAAGCAGTTCTGGGGCACCATTGGCTACCAGAGTGTTTTTTCCCCTACTATGAAAGTCAATAGTGCCCCAGAACTGTTTGGGTCCAAACATTCTTCCAAATATCTTTCTTTGTGTCTAGCGGAACAAGCAATTTGAGGGTGAGTAAATGATGACAGAATTTTCATTTTTGGGTAAACTATCCCTTCAAGTTTAAAATTCAACAGATGAGTTATAGTTGTAACAGAGGTGTTATGGACTTACTGTAATGTACCAGGTGCATTTGGAGTTTGGTTTGTAATGAGAGGGGAAACCCTCATTAGCCACAAATCCAGAGTCTGTTACCAAATGACCACCACAAAGGAATATGGGCCTGAGAAAAGTCAAGGGAGAAACACACACAGTACATCTATTTCATGTTTAAATCAATTATGTCTTTACCTAAGGAAATACTGCCTGCACTGTCATATTAGAGGTATGTGTAAACACACAAGCCACAGCAAACCAAACAGCCAAACTCAGTTCTAGAAAGACCCTGTTATAGACGGTTTCGTCGGACGCACACGCCTGGCCTGAGGTTAACTTTCAGGCTGTGCTTGGTTATAATATAACAATTTATTTTACATGTAATTCATATTAATATGAACTCATATTAATATACCATTGTACTTTCATTGTAATAAATTAAATTAAAACTACTCAACAGTTATTGATTCTTTGCGGAGGTCTACCAGAAGTTCAGTTTGGGTTAAATAATGTTTGTGTTGTTGTTGCCTCTGAAACTGTCCATAGATAAAAAATATTGTAAAGGTTTTCTTAATCTACAGTCACTCCGCCTGCAAAATGTATTCTCTCACATACATAAACTGTCACTTCATCACTTTCACAAACCTCAAATCTGCTCATAACCAATCATGACCAGGTTAGAAATGAAGCGAATAACTTTTTTAACACAAAACCAAAAGTCACACACATTTTTTTGGCAAACATAAAAAATATGCTGTATAGCTGTACAGGCTTTATCCATAAATACACAACTAAAACATTTGTGGCATTTTTTGTTAACAGAAAATGCCTCTGCCTGAAAGAGGCTTAGATCATGATGCGATTATACAAAATATAGTATGTAAGATGTTAGATATGTTATCACAAAACTGAAAAGTCTCACAGATTTAGATATTTACACAAAACCAAAAGTCACACAAATTTTTTTGGCAAACATAAAAAATATGCTGTATAGCTGTACAGGCTTTATCCATAAATACACAACTAAAACATTTGTGGCATTTTTTGTTAACAGAAAATGCTTCTGCTTGAAAGAGGCTTAGATCATGATGCGAGATTTTAATATTTTGTTTGGTTTATCATTTCCTGGCATAGACTATGCAAATTCGGGTGCACGGATATGACATAAAATATCTTTTTTTTTTTTATTAGATTTATGTAGATCAATATAGAAAGTTTGCCCCATTAGATCTGTACATATCTAACATCTTACATAATATATTTTGTATAATACCTAATATGGTATATGCATAAGAATGTGACTGTAACTTTATTTTACAGTCCCGTTAGGGACCAGCACCACTGTTTACTAAATGGTTGCATTCACTCACACACATATGTGCCAACGTACAAAATTGCACAAAAGTCCGCACACACTTACCTTGTGAAGTTGGTCTGGCTTTGTCCATGCACCCATCCTAACCCCCAAAACAGAAGACCCAAATGCCACACACATAAACCCCCCCACATCCTTCTGCTCAAAGAAGCACAGAGAACCAGTTAGTGAGGAAACAGAGGACAGGGGCGAGTTTAAGGGCGTGTAAGAGACGGGAGGAGGATTAAACGAGGGATTCGGAGGCAGTGAAAGAAGAGTAGGCCTAAATATGAGTGAAGAGAACGAATAATGCGTACTGATGTGGTATGATGAATAGAGATTTTAACTTCAATGAGCATTTATAAACAACCAAACAAGCGCACCAGCACTTACCACATCCTCAGCTGTTTGTCTGGTTTTTATGTTGACTTTGCAAGCTGTTTTTAGGTTGCATGTTTTTTTTTTTTTTCTGCGACAGTGATATGATGAGAACAGAAATCTGCAGATAAACAGCACTTGCAGTGAGTCTTTCTGCTTTTGTGTTCGTTGTTTTTCTCTCCAAATCAGCCTGTGCTTATACTGTGGTGCAGGGAAAGAATGTATGTCAAGCTAAACGTTCTTACCAGTGCAACTGGCACAAGCAAACATGCTATTAAAAGTGCTGGTGAAAAAAAATCCCCTCTTAAAACACATATATAGCTTTGCACAACAACCATTTTTAGCACAATCATTTTGTTTCTGCATTTGTATATTTATAATTGTATGTGTGTTAGTGCGTGCTGTTTGTGACTGGAAAAACTGCATGCTTTTTATAGCTCAGTAGACATTCTTGTCCTGAACTAAAAAGACTGTGGTTTGGTAGGAAAACCACTCATTTTGATTCTCTCCACCGTCTCCAAAGCATACAATGTGCCTTTTAATCAGATTCACTGTATATACAATTCCTATTTTAACATGGAATGTCCACAGACCACAACAGTGTGTAAACCATTATATTTTTATTCTTTTTATATATAAAGTAATACACAAAATACTTACAAACGACATGAACCCAAAGAGCACATGACTGAAACTGACAGAGAAAAGACTGATCGGAAAAACAAGGAAAATGTGTCCAAATGTGTGCTTACCAACACTATTTTCTCTAAACAACTCTTTTCCTTGATTTTTTTTCTTCCTATTTGACTGCTTAGATCCAGCTACATACATCAGCTTTCTTTTTTGTGTCATCTAAAGCTTTCCTTCTCTTAATGCTAATGTGAAAGGATGCCTTTCGCCACAAGATACTCTTTGGAACCGTTGCCATGGATAACCAAAAGTCGAAAATTGAACCCGGTGGTAATAGTAACCTGGAGCAGACCGATGACTTGACTGGCTCTCTGTGGTGATGCAATATTTATTTTACACATTTCATCAAAGTTTGTAACAATAACACACAGCACATAATGTATAAAAAACAGAACTAAAAAAATTGTGTTTGTGAATTTGGTCGAATTTGACCAGCTTGTATATATATATTTCTGTAAAAAATAAGAACATTTTCGTGACATTTGGGAAACGTCAAAAGCACAAGAGGAGAAACAAAATGTCCTCGGAGGCAGTGAATCTGTTCTCCTGTCTAAGGTCATGCTTCATTATTACAACACCTTAACATTAGAAGCCTTACATTTTGAAACGGTTTTAGAGTGCACCACGGAATTGTGTTCATGTAGGTCACTAGAACTGGACATGACCAGTCCCGTCTGAACATTGTCATATCCAGAGTAGCCTAAAGCTAAGCACACCTTGTTACCCGCAAACTCCCTAAAAAACGAACAGATCACAGCCTTTCTGCACAACCGAAATCTCCCTGGCGTGAGCCAGAGTTGTGATATCACAGTCTTTTAATAAAGCAAATATTCTGCTTTACATTCATTGTCTGTCAGCCTTCTTGGCTTTATTTTTTATAGTTTTGTGTTTATCTACATAAATAAATACAACCAGTAAATTATAAATACAACCCTATAATTTACTGAGTATACAGATGATGTGATCAGTCTAGGATTTGAGTAACGTATCCCGCTGATGATTTGTGACTTCAGTCTTAGTGTGTCATCTCTGTAAGAGATGTCCGTGAGGTCACTTCCTGTTCATCTATCATCATTTCTTGGTCATTTACTTGTGCTGGCATTATAGTCCATCCATTCTCAACCTCTTTTTTCTTGTGTGATTCTTCTTCATCAGCCTCCCTCTTGTCCATGGCTGAGTCTGCTTGGACTTGCTTCTCAGCAGTGGCGCCCTCTTCGGTCACTTCCAAAACACTGCAAAACTCCATCTCATGGATCTCTACGTCAAAGGGAGCCGTAGAGGGGACCGTAGGAGAGGACCTACAGCCCTCGCAAGCCTGAGAAACAAAATCATCATGTTAAAAAATGACTTTCATACGAGAGATTTGTAAATTCAGCAGCAAACAAGCACAATATTTAGGAATGTTTGGGGGATTGTATTTAAAGCAGTGTCAAAACGCAACAAAATGTTGTAGTCGTCGCATAGTTTAAATGCGACGCATGCTTAGCTAAGGGATTTATTGCAGGAGTAGCAGTCAGTGTGGGAGATGTAAACTCACAGAGATGTTGATGGCACGAGGCAGGCGTCCAGTACGAATCCATGGGTGAACCTGACTTAACTCGCTTTTCTGTTCTTCAGTGAAGCGAGGCTGTTGTTTCTGCATAGCTCTTAAGGCAGCACGATCCTTTTTTAACACAGTGTCTCGGTCTCTGTTACACACAAAACATATCCACCAGGTCAATTTAGTACTACAGCAACAACTTCAATCACTGTGTGTGTTTATGGGATGCTACCAACAAATCAGCTTTCTTTTAATTACTTTTGTGATTCTTTTGTGACTTTTGTGTATGTCTTTTGAATGACCAGAAATGGTGAGGTAGTGTAAACTGTACAGTGTTAACATTTACCTGATGGGCATCTGGTAGGTCATCATAGTCTTTTCATCCGTGTTGGCCATGAGGAGCCAGATAGGGTCCTGAAGAACACATTTGATGAACTGTGCCTCTCCGTCGCCCCCTGCTGTCTGCTTGCGGGAATGGCTGTTCTCTGATGAGTCCACGCTGCCAAAATATTTACTTGTATGGCTGCTCTGACTGCTTCCTGTTAGAAAAAGAAACCCCCCAAGAGATTATTAATCTTTTTTAGACTACTGTAATAACTATTACTCTCAAAATATGTCAAAGTCCCATTTGTATATAATGCTTTTTTGATATGTAATGTTCAACCCTCTTCCAACCAATTTATAACCATAGGACAATAATATATAGTTCTACGAAATGCTTAGTCACCATGAAATCAAAAAGGAAAATTGTGTTTTACACAGCGTTGCAGTGATTATCATAAATTATTTATCTGTGCACACCATTGTTTTTAATTCATTTGCACTTGTCAAAAACATTAGGCTCCCTTACCCCTCTCAACAACAACTCTTCACCACATGACGTAAGGGGTAGGACTATACGGACTGTCCAATGGCCAGGCATTTTAACCCCTCCCCTCCACAACAGACTATAAACTGCCATTCAAATCTGCCTCCATTTTGTTAGCCACGGCCAACTTACAACAAACCCATCAAAATAGGAAGGGCAAAATAAAACCCCGCCCAAATGTTTTTCTAAGTTCAGAAGCCTTTGCACTCGGATTTATGTCACGATACAAAAAAGTCAATCACAACTTCCGTTTCATGGTGACTTTAACACAAGTCATGTCTTTATTAAACAGACCGTATAATGCTGCCCTTTATTGCATTACGGATAAAGTTATTTTTTGTTTTTTTATTTGTTACACTCACAAGTTAACATTATGTCAAGGTGTGAATGAGATTCTTTTACATAACGTAATGCGGTTCACTAAATATTTTCATATTGACACTTTTAACTAAGTGAAGCAATAATTGTCACTTACTAAGTCCACTTCCTGAAGAGCTGCAGCCATTGGATCCTGATCCAGAGGACCCTAAACCAGACCCAGTGGAGCCAGTGCCTAATGACCCAGAGCCCGAACCAGCCGAACCCGTGCCCGAACGCGAATCCTCCTGCAGCAACAGATCCAGCAGGTCACTGGAGGTGGACATGGCATCTTGATTTGAATCGTTTGCTTCACCCTGAAAATAACAAAGGATTTTAAGAAATACTTGATAACCAGTGCTAATCTTTAAAGAACAATCAGAGGACACTTTAAAGAAACAGTCCATTTGTCTTACATTCTCTTTTGAGTCCACAGCTGCAGCTCTCTGATTGGATGAGGCCTGTCCTCCTGAACCACCTCCCTGTCCCACCATTGGACATGCGGCTGGTTGGCCTGAAGTCAGCGCTGATGTCTCAAACCGGTTGCTTGGCGTCTCCTCCAGCTGAAGCAGATTTAAGGGGGAAGAACATCTGGACTGAAATAATGTTGACTCCGCTCCTTCCCTCTCAGGCCCCGCCTCCCTCTGGCTGTAAGATTGCGGGGTGCTGGAGCGAGACTGGGCACGTGGGGCTGGGTTTGGTACTGGCGCTGGTGCCGTGTTAGCAGTCAGGAAAGGGAACGTTGAGTTTGTGCAGTAGAAGGGCTGAGGAATGCCCATATTGGGCTGTGGGAACATGTAGTTGGGCAGTACCAATGCCATCATAGGGTGGACCATGGGAGGAGCCATCGGCGAATTCTGAAAGGGGAAGCGTAGGCCCATCTGTACGTTGGGGTCTGAGGCAGGATGGGATAGTGGAGGGTAGAGGGGATATAGTGGGAAGACGCCGGGTGGATAAGGGACTGAAGGAATGCTGGCTTGTGACCCCGAAGTAGGCCACGAAGAGGAGCTGGGTGCAGGACACAAGGGCATGGAGGAGTTAGAGGGTCTGCCCAAAGCGGGAACCCCTGGGAGACCTCGTAGTGGGCCTGCTCGGCTTTGAGACAAAGTCTGTTCAGAAGATTCCTGATGCTTTAGCCTTTTTCCCCCTCGACCTCGCCTACGGCCGCTACTACCGCGGGCTGCTGGGTAGTCACGTGAACAACGCACACCTGAAACCAAGCGAGATATAAATTGAGAACATGAAAATAATTGGGTACGTACTATGTTTGTGTTGCAGATTTTCACATGAATGGTCTCACCTTTGGCTAAGGGCGACGGTGTCCGTCGGACGGCCGAGGTCAGGTCAAACACTCTGAGCTTACTCAGATCTCTAAAGCGACACATGAAGTTCTGCTCCTCTTGCTGCGTGTGAGCAGATAACACCTCTTTTGTGAGTCCCAACTTTTCTCCTCCGCCACCTCCTAGACCTCCCCACCTCACTCCATTGTGACTTGCAGACTGAGGAGCAGGGCTGGGGGGCAGAAAGGGCGTGGTTGTGGGAGGAGCAGCATTTGGTGTTGAAGGGGCTTCCTCCATTACAATATCTGTAAAAGGGCAACCAACAGGAGGAAATGAGACACACAGGAGAATCCCAGAATTCCTTGTCAGAACTGGCATGGAAAAGTATATCTAAAACCACTGTCCCTGTTTTGTGATCTGTCCCTGCTCTTTTGCTATATTCCCTTTTCATTCACACACACACACAAGCACACACACAGACACGCACAAACAATTATGCACCTGACTCAGGTGGCTTCTTATCCCCCACGTGGACTATAGTACTGCTGAAGCTGCACTGCGAGGTGACAGAAGCAACACTCTCTGCCTTACTGTGAAGGGCCAGTGGGGGCAACAGAGCACTCTCCTCTACCAGAGACACAGATGGACCTGCAAGTTAGGGCATCTGTCAGTGCACATCTTTGAAGTTTTCACATTTAAAGGTACCACAGCGAAACATCACTTTAACATGTGACTCTGGACCACAAAACCAGTCAATTTAAATAAAAAACATATACAAATTTAGATTTTGAAAGCTGATAAGTACGTTTTCCATTGATGTATGGTTTGTAAGGATAGGACAATATTTGGCTGAGATATTTGAATATCTGGAATCTGAGGGTGCAAAAAATCGAAATCTTGAGAAAATCGCAGGCCGTTACTAAGATTTGTTTGGTTTTGTTTTAACGCTCTCTATTGGCTTACCGCTGTAATGACGTTGTGGAGAGTAGATGAACCTGAAAATAAATCTTTGTGGAACATGATCTTTACTCAATATCCTAATGATTTTTGCCTTGAAAGAAAATTCGATACTGTTGGCTATTGCTACAAATATACCTGTGCGACTTGTGACTTGTTTTGTGGTCCAGAGTCACATATTATCTTTTGCAAATCATTATATCTGTGACACATTCTGATAGGAATCCTTAAAGGGACATTTCACTACTGAATCAAAATTTTCCCATGTTTTACTCACCCTCAAGGCATCCTAAATGAATATGATTTTCTTCTGGAAGAACAATGCAGTCGTTGTTATAATCCCAAGTATTATTTTACTTCCAAGCGGTAGAATGGGAGTGGATGGTAGTTGACTTTTTAAAGGTCCAAAAAGAACATCCATCGATCAAAGAATGGCTCGACAGGGCTCTATGGTCTTAACAAAGCTCTTCTGATGCGAATCGATGCGTTTGTTTAAGAGAAATATTCATATTGACAGCGCAATTAACGTTAATGTCTAGCTGCCGTTATCCCTCGGGCTGCGTGCGCACTGATGCTTGCTTTACGGCAAATGACAGCAACGAATGCTTCTGCATAAAGGAGCGACATCCTATTGGCTCAAAACGAAAAATGCCACGTTCGTCATCGGAATTTACAAAGCAAGCATCAGTGCACGCGCACCCCGAGGGATAGTGGAAGCTAGACGCTTGGGATGATACTTGGGATTATAACAACGACTGCATTGTTCTTCCAGAAGAAAATCAAATTCGTTTAGGATGCCTTGAGGGCGAGTAAAACATGGGGAAATTTAGAATTTTGCCTGAAATATCGCTTTAATGGTATTTTACTTAAGTTCCTGTAGTTTGCATTAGAACAATGTGAAATAAAAATGTACTCTGTTTGCTGCCTTAATACACATTCACAGGTGCATGTTATCCCAAAACTATAAAAAGATAACTTGAGTAGTGTTTCATACAAAGGTTTACCTTTAACTATGCCTCTAAAATATTTACTTTCTGCATTTTCCCCTCTTTATTAGGGCTGCACGATACAAAAGGGGTCATGAACTGAGAATTCACATTTTTCTTGATCTAATACTATTAAAATATCCTGCAAGTTTCAGAACTTAAAACTTGTTGTTCCAAAAAGCTTTAATTGAAACCAAGCATTTTGGAAAACAGATCGAGGCATGGTAGAAAATAGCCTATTAACTAAAATTATCTATTAACTAAAACAATTAATGTTTTTTTTAAGGTAAAAACCTTTCTAACGCTAGTAGTGGACCACAGAGAAAAATACTAAATACTAAAAAAGGCAGTTCATGACCCCTTTGAAGAAAAATGTGCTAAATAGTGTGATAAGCGATATGCCATGATGTTAATGCTTAAAATTTGGAAAATCATATTAACAAAATACAAAACTGACATCCTTCACATTCTTTCTGGAAAAAGCAAGCATCAATTTTTCAGTTTCACCACTTTCTGCATTAACCTAAAACTTTGACTATACAACAAAATCATTCAATTGTTTGCAAACTATTACAATATGCACATTTGCACATTTTTTTTAATTTGTAATATATCTTTCAGCCCTACTCTTTTGGTAATCTAGACTGTAGGTAAGCTGTAAATTGTTTTTGTTAGCATAATATTGTCTGCATTGTTACATTTCTGAAGCGTTGTCAAGTATACAGTTTTTATTTGAACCTTTTAAACAATGCACACATTTAAACAACACACATTAAATATAATAATGCATTCGTTATAGCAATTGAGTGTATCCACCTTTAGCATTGCCTGAAGCGTCCTGCTGTTTGTCATCATCAGATGTGGAGGAGGCAGTGCAGGAGGAGGAGCCACACTTCCTCTTTACCGTGTTAGGGATGTTACAGCTCTCCAGATACCTGAGAAAACCAATCAAATGTTCAGGTTAAACACTGAATCTCTGACCTGCCTCTGGGTCACCTACAACTACAAGAACATATACAGTACATACTGACGTACATCCTCATGCGAGTTATCAAATCAGGAGCTGTTCAATTTCATTACATACCTAATTCCCAAAGATCCCTCGTTGTGATGAAAATATATAGTGCTTTACTGATATGTGTGTACAACCTTGGGCTCAACTTAACCTGGAAAGCTCATATCATTAGAAGGTTTGTGTCCACGACTCCATGTACCATCAAAACTCAATTAATATAATACTGCACTCAATTTCGAACGAATACTTCACCCCAATTCCACACATGACATAACATGTCTGTATTATGGAACAAAATGTAAATCTTGAGAATGAACGAATGGAGTCTATGTGTGCATTTAATATCAAAAGCATTCACCTCACAATGCTGTCCAGGCTGTTGATTTGCTGGTAGGAGAAAGTAGTGGGTGGCTCTTTCTGCATGAGGAGGGAGGGGCTGGAGCTCTTTGAGGGTGGAGCAGCACCAGGACCAAGACTGCTGACTGGGTCTGCAAAAACACCTGTTTATCATCCACAGAGAAAAAAAATGATCAAAAAGGATGTTGGTCGTGTACTATTATTCCTCTTATATTTGCGCATGTGGAGCGTTCACTTGTGTGTTTGTGGAGTATTCACCTGTGATAGATAGCTTTTTAGGCGGAGGGCGACTGCGGGATTCAATAAACACTTGTTGTCCGCTCGTCTTCACCATGTGAACATCTTTGCAGATTTGCTGGAAGGTCATCTGTTTTAAAAAGTGGCAAGACAGTTGTTATACATACAGTGTTCTAGTCATTTCTTAAACACCTTACTAACTCACTAGTTAAAACTCTAGATCATAAAATAAATCATAACAACAATCATTCAGTATTTAGTTTTAGATTACATAAAATATATTTTTGTGCTCCCCGGATGGAAGTCATATGGCATGGGGCCCAGTCTTGCAAATATCAGCTACATTGACGCCTTTTCTACACTCGTTTCTAAGAATGAATATTGCCAAGACGCTTGGATTATAAAGAAAAAACACAATGTGTTTCTTGTATTAAAAAAGAAAGTCTGCGCATCTCTAAACACTTACAGGTTTATGTGGCTTTGACAGGTCCTCCACCCCCCGGTCCGCTGCTTTCTGAAGACGAGGCTGCACTGGGCTGGAGCTCATGGGATCCGTTGCTGGCCAGGCTGCCGTAGCCCTGAGAGCCGCCGCTGTGGACGGGCTGCACCAGGAGCCTGTGGATTTGCTCACTGAGCTGAGCGACGTCCGGGGACACGGCACGGTCCTCCAGATCCCTCGGCTGTGTGAAGACATCCTCGTTCAGCGGAGACCTGAGGCATAACAGATGTTATTGAGAAAGATGTATGTTTGTCTTATACGTTAATCGTTTTTGTTTGTATGATCTGTGTAACTGAATAAATACGGACAGAAATTAAGGACACATTTTTGTTTGTTTACATGTGTTTATGCGTGTATTACACGAAAATGGGGGAGCAGTGATGTAAGAGTAGCAGCATAAAGCGCCATGAGTCATGGGATATCTGTGCATGTCTGTCCACATGACAGAGCATGTGTTTGTTAATGTGAGTTTGACAGTCATGTGTTTATGTGTTCAAGACATGAGTAAATCAAGACTGAATTTTTAGCTTTTTTTGAATTAAAACATCCTTGCCACATTTTATAATAATTCTTAAGTAAACTATTCCTTAAATACAATTGATTATAACTGAATGGTTGAATTGACCATTAAGGTTTATGGCTAGTACCTTCATGGCCTACACCAAATATAAATATGAATGTGCTCTTACGTTCTGACTTTGTGGCGCCCGACTATGAAGGCCACTTTCCTGCTCCATGGGTTAATGAATGAGGACCAAGAGGTGTCTATGGTCAGATACTCTCCGTTACGGGCACACATCCTCAAAGGAGAATGGTCGAACGGTTGCCCTGCAAACTGAAGAACTGAAAAACAAAGAGAATCCTGTAAATACATTGCATTTAAAACACATTCATTTAAAAAGACTTAGGACAAAAGATCGAGATAGGATGAGGGAACCGACTCACTCTTTTTATGGATGGCCACCATGACAGGTCTGTCATCTGGATGGATGCTGAGCAGGACTGGAGTTCCCACCAGGTCTTGAGGCAGGTATCCTAACAGAGGAACTGCCCGCTCATCCACCTCTTGAAAAAGACAGCTCGGAGTGTGACTAGTAGTGAATATCCTCTTATCCGCAGGAATGCGAGGGGCTGGGGGACGGAAGATAATCATGTTAATAAGGACCGTATGAAGAAGAGAGAAACAGAATGTGCTTTATAAACACAAAGGCAACATGTACCCTCATATCCTGAATGCACTCTCTCTGCGATGAGCAGACAGCAGGGTTGGGGGTAGGCCGCGTCGGAGTCTCGTAGCGTAAGCAGGTAGGGTGTCAGTCTAAACGGCTGGTACCTCATTTCGCCACTGGAGGAAGTATCCCCACTGATGCGACAAAACATGGACTTCTCCTGGGTGCAGTCCACTGGTGGAGAGGCTGCAGTTAAACAAAAAGAGGGATTTAGTTTTCCTGTCTTAGCCTTCATTTGCACTGCATGGCTATGTCACCATGCTTTGCGAACAGGGGGTACACCACACATAAACACACCAGATCCGATGCAGGAAGACCATGGAGGTAATCTGCAGGGTGCGGTGCTGCTGTAGAAGGTGCTCACATCCTGAGGGGCAAGAAGCTCAGAAAACAACACCCCGTGTAGCTTCTCCGGCTTACTGCGCAGAAGAGATGAACCCTGTGGTGAGATGTACACCACCTTCCCTGACAGAAACGACACTGCCATAGAGAACGTGTCCTGTGTAGACGAGAGACAGGGAGAAAGTGATGACTTCTGACATTTGTGACTAAAATGTGTATTAACAAAATGGATCAAATATGTTTTCTAAACAAGTACTTTAGATCAAGGTTGTACTGGGTTTCTCTATCAGTAGGGTGCCATGGTTTCCATGCGCGCATTATTGTCCACTACGTTGTCTTACTTTTGCCTTGCTTTTATTTATGCCTTGGTCTCTATCTGTATCTCTCAGCTCACATTGACTGCAGTACAATATAAAAAGTATGGCCACCAAACATTAAGTACACTCTAATGTCATATTTGGATCAGCTTGCACCTTACTTTGGAAAAGATTATATCCTTAAAAAACACGTGATGTTTTCATTTTCACCCTTCAAATTGTTTCCGGTCAAAACTGTGGTCTCAATTCTACATTTTTTCTTTCTTTTGGACTTTCCGAAGGCGTGCTGAGCTTTTTACACCTGATTATTAAAGTTCTTGGGTTGGGTTTAAGAATGCCACTTCTGTACTGCGTTTTTCCCATTGAACAAAAGGCTGGGGTTGTTTTTGTCAGAAGGTGGTTTAAGGGGGAGGGGACATTGTGAAAATACAGAGGTGCAATAAAGTATAAAAATGTACATACTGTATTTTTGAGTGTATACTCAGAGGTGATATTGTCCAGTTCTTCTAGGGTAAAGGTTGAGAGATCCAGACTGCAGCCATGACATTCCTCAACATTCCACTGGTGATAATACTCCTGATTGGCTACAAGAACATCAAGATCGTTGTATTCTTATGTTCCACAAATAAAAAAATCAGCACTAACCTACACATAAAACCTACATAACCCAGCACGGTTCTGTCTCTTACCTTTGACTTGTTTGACACAGTTGAGTGCGTATTTGAGGGCGTTGAGGGTGCTGGAACGACCCTTCATCTTCCTCTCAGGTGGCATACGGATTTTTAGCTCATGCAGGGCTCTCATCAGCTCTTTCTGACTTTGGACGCGAGCAGACTGGTTGCTGCTGCAGCCGCTCGTAGATGGCGGGTCCTGCTCAGAGCTGGCACTCAACAGGCTGTATGCCAGAGAGCTGCTAGGTGGAGAGGGGCTCTGGGAGTTTGAGCTAAATAACAAGAATAGGATCATGTAAATTTAGACATTTACCCAGCAATAAATAAACATTTCTTTTTCTTGCACCTTCCTCACATTCTCTGGCCTATTATCTCAGAGCAAAACCCCACATACTCATTCATCATTCGCTCTTACATTCTCTTTCTGTCATTTTTACTGATGTGTTGCATCTCCTACCTCTTGTTGCTCTCCGTAGTCTCCAGACACATGGCTGAATCCTTTCCGTTCTGACTGGAGGAACTCTGATAACTTCTGTTTGATTGTCTCCCCCTGGATCCGTTCCCTCTCTCCATACCTCCTTCGCTATCCCTCTCCCCAGAGTCATTTCCACTCGACAGCGCATCCGTATCGTCAGAATGAATCCCTCTGTGGTCACCCGTGGATCCCTTGGAATCCAACGCCCCACCCGGAGTCGATCCTGTCCCGCTTCTCGCCGGATTTGAGGACGGAGAGCCGCCACTCATGCTGCAGGATCCACTTAAAAGTCCTGCCCCTTTCTCGACCCCTCCCGTTCCGCTGTCGGTATCATTGCCGGGGGCAGAGTCTGAGTTGTCATCACTCATAATAATACAGTAAAACTAAGTGCTTGCCTGGGTGATGAGGATCTCCAAACAATAGATTGATCACAGTGGAAAAAAGTTCACTATGTTGGACTGCTTGAACTACAATGGGAAATCATTTTGTTGCAATTATTCATCATTGATTTATTCCACAAAGAGTGCGTGTCCGACTGTCGTGTTACTGTGTCTTGGTCTCTCCACGGCAAATGCTTCCTTTCCAGTAAACGCTTCAATATTTGATATATATTGCGAATGTTAGAAAACGTTGGTCTGCACAGAAAACCACACAGGACTGGTTGTTATGAAACAGACTTGGCTTCTGCTATGGAGCCAGATGGAGGATGACAGAGCGTTGGAGAAAGTGTAAAAGAGAAATTAAGCTTCTGCCCACTCCTCTTCTGTAACACCCTCTACCTCCTCTCAGTGTACACCTGGAACATAAATAAGCAAAAAGAAAGGTGAGCTGCAGTCCAAACCACACTGCCGGTAATTCAATTTAAATGGGTCCCATAAAGGCTAATGGATAACATTGTTTGATGTCCCTGTACAGCCTGTTCTTCTTCGAAAGGAAGTGCTATTTAATTCAGGTTTTTTTGGTTTTCTGACCCCATAAACTGCTATCAGCTATTTTAACATATTATGAAATCGTCTTGTCAAAGACACAGAAGGGTGCCACACATGTCACTTCCAGTGTCCAATTTGGTACATCAGAGGTGTCTTGTTTTTATTGACTTGGAAAAGTCAAGGAGTAGGAGTACAAAAAGTTTATTTATCTTTTTTTATTTGTAGGGCTGTCACAATTATTAAATATTCGTCTCATTATTATTTTAGATAACTGCAATGGGCTAGTTGCACAAGATGGCGCCGGTGAGCTTTTGCGACGGGTGAGTCCGCAGACTAATTTCTGGTTGTGTTGTTTTGGCTTAACAAAGTGCTCAGCAATGTAAAGAGGATCTGTCATATCGGTTATAAATAACTTTCTTCTTTTTTATCTAAAAGACAATATACCCAAATTTGCCAGCCCAAAATCCTCCCATACAGTGTTATACGACCGGAAACTACGCTGCCAATTCTAGCGTCCCAAAAGCTCACCAGCGCCATCTTGTGCAACTAGCGAATTATTGTAAATGCATTGAAAACAAGAGTGATCTGCAGCATTTTACATCAACCGTCCTTGATCTGCACTCGCTGTTACGTTCAAATTACTTTTCTTCTTCATTTGAGTTGTATCCGATTCATATCTTTTGTGTTTATGAGTTTTTTTAAAGTGATTCCAGATTTGCTGCACCTAGACAACAAGATGACATCATCCTCATATCTCAGTTTTTTATGTTAAGACAGTCTTTTCTGTTAAGGTCAGTCTATAGGGAATGTTAATCGTTATTTCCAGAATTTTCACATTTCTTAATGCATCTATATTTTAATCATTGAATAAATGAATTGTAACTAAGTAATCATAATAATTGTCAAAGCCTTTAAACAGACAATTACTCACCATAATTATTTATCAGACAATTAGTCATCAGCCAAATTTCATAATTGTGATGCCCTAGTTGTCTGTCGACCTAAATTAATTTTTTTCTGTCTCGAGTAAGATGCTGAACGTATATCTGGCTCAAATCCACTTATTAAATCTTTACACACCTGATAAAATCAGATTAAAATCTGTGACAGTACTTCGAAAAAAGTTTAAATTTTTTTAATGGTTCATGTCATTTTTGGCTACTTTTCTACATACTTTTGAAAACTATTCTAAATAGGGATGCATGATAAATCATAGAAAAATATATCCTTATCGGTGCATCCCTAATTATAATTATAAATGACAAGCAGATGTCAAATAATGAACTTTGTTTATTTAAGGAATTCAAAACCCCAAAACGGAATGGATAAATACAGTCAAAAGAGAGAGATATTAAAATTGACCTAAAAAAGGAGCATGAAACTTTATATTTTCGAGTCCAAATGGGGATTTATTAGTAAAAAAAATTGCCCAAGTTAACTTTATGAGAAAGGTGCAAAATAAACAAAACGACAAAATTACAATTTTCAAAGCGACATTACAAGTCACCCAAATAAGATACGTTTCTAACCAATGCAGTGTCTGTTGACACACAGTCAGAGAATAATAAATGCCAAAGTTCTTCATCCACAAATACTGTAGGCCTACATAGATATACAGCTCGCATTGCTGTAAAACAGACCATGTGTTTGGCCTCTCTGGGTTGTTCATTTGATTAATTTATTCATGTGTGGGCGTTTTCATGTCCACATGCACATTTTCAACACCCATCCTGCACCAGTTTATACTGAATATGTTACAAATTCCTTCTCAACACACCAGACCAAGGAAACACCCAAATTACGAAATTCGACTCACAAAATGTTTCTGCTGCAACTTAAAACAGCCTTACTGCTGATTAACTAAGACAATCATAAAACAAATAAACTCTTAGAATTATATTATTTGCAATAATATCCTGTTTTCATCCTTTTTACAACTTTGTCTTAACTTTCACCTAATAAACTAAATATGTTAATAGAATGAATTCATTTTAAAATACAAATGAAGTAATAAAGTAAATTGTTACAAAATGTATTTGCTGTCTTAAACTAATTGTTTCTCCTTAAAAAATGTAACTAGTTTGTTTTGCGTTTACCGTGCCTTTTACCACTAGACTTTAAGCATGCAAAATTTGTTCGGACGGTGCAGGTCAGAGTTGACCAAACTTAAACTTTGCTTTGCAGCGAAATGTGGCATATCTTCGAACGGGCTTGCGTTTCCAGTCTGACGCATTCGCATGTGTATAAATGGAAGTCAATGGATTGAAAAGTCTAGTGTGACCACGAATTTGAAAGCAAAGTTCGTAGGCCATTGGAATCGCATTATCGCATAGTGTCGAATGTAAATCGGCCTTTACAAAGGAGAACTGATCTGAGGTGTGCTACAGTAATGCTGAATATTTTCAACATGTTTTTCATGTTTAGTGTATTCTCCAAAACTAAAGAAATAAGCATTTACATCTTATCTTTGACAAATCTAAAACTGGACACCTTTCCCTATATAGAGCTTGTTAATCGACGAATATAGCACAGCACTGAAAAAAGTTAAATAAAGTTAAATTGGTGACATTGGTTTAAACTAACACTGTCTTGGTCAATGTGCGTACTTTGTAAAATCATACCTCTGCATTATTTTTATACGTTTCTGTTGTATTTTCGCCAATGGTAAATAACATAGCAAAATAACAAGAGCAACATCTATGTGAAAAGACTGGGAATAACAGGTTTACAACACTTAAAGTCCCCGTGAACCGAAAGTTGTGATCGTTTTTACTTCCATAACATTTCCGAATGAAAAGGAGTTTCAAAGGAGACCATTAATGGGCGTGGCTTGCGTTTTCCCTGCGAATTGATGAAACTGGCAGCAGACTGACAGTTGAAGGGGAGGAGTTAAGGCGTCCAAGCCGCTAAGGTCATTTGAGATGGATCGTCATTTCAGGGCGGAAGTGCATTTTCAGATTTTAATTTAAGATTATGAGGGTGCATACATTTTAAAAAGAAAATGACCCACATTGATAAGTTATTAACTATAAACGCTGCAATATTTCATGAAAAAAACAAGAATTGTCATTTTTAATTTCACTGGAACTTTAATAAGAACGTGATTTTTCTTGGCCAGTTTACGATTTGCCATAGCATAGTGTACACTAAACTTCAATCACAGTGACAATTCTTTATAACACATTTAAAATAAAACCATTTACACAAAAGATGTCACGCCTGATGCACTGATATTTAAAACTATGACACCTTTAAAGAATCATAATCTCAATCTTAAACAATAAAATGTACTCAAGTTAATCACAGAGTCCTGAGTGGATTCAGTGGAATATATCTAAAAACAAAGATAGTACTTGATTCTGAGTCCACCTGTTTTAAAAGGAACTGCAGTGACGCGACGCGCAGAAAACGCCGCCTCATCATGTCGGCTTGTCAATGCACTAAATCATAGGCATCTGGACAAATCTAATAACATACGCAGCAAAAAAATAAAAGTAAACTTGCTCAATAAGCCTGATTATTACATACGACAAACTGCACACCCACGAATACAGGCTTACACGCATTTTCTGAACGCAAACATGTGCATTATAAGTCATGCACGATAAGACTTGAGAGAATGGTTGTTGTTTAGGCGAATGCGCACGCGAGGCGTCAACGTTACCTTATCAAAACGCAACCAGCTCACTAAAGCTACATAGCCCACGTAAATATATTCAGTAAACATAACTCTGCACCACTTTACACGGACTGAAAACGATATGAGTATGTTAACTTACTCGATCGAGAAGACTACGCATCTAAGTTGTCTGTTAGCCTCCCGATTAACGTCAGTAAAGTTACTGTGCTTAACTTACCTCTTAAATCCCAATGCTCCTCTTTCTCTAAAACGAAAGGACCAATTCCTTAGTTTTCAAAATGTCCGAACAGAATATCAACGTAATCCCGATGTTGTGAAATCGTCCGAATTTGAAACCGACGTACTGCGTCTATAGATCACTGACACACTGGCTGCTATTGTGCCCTACAGAATTGTTCCCCCCATGCCTCCAGACACAAACACACACGAGTACACGTGCTTCACGACCTGTGTACGAAGCTCTTGTATTCAAGATATTCTATTGGCTGTCCGCGCAGTGGAACGCGAATCCAATTGGTTTTCCCCGCCCATTCAGGACAGAGGGTTTGCTGATTGGCTGGTCCTTAAACCGTCCAGACACGTTCATCTGCTGTCACGTTGCAGCGCGCCTGTTGTTGCAATAAGGGAACGCGAGTGTGTTGTTGTGGGAAGAACAGCTTATAATGCGAGTGTAGATCCACAAAACAGCCACAAATGTGACCACATCTCCAGGTTTGGAAGATGGGTAACCAAAAACGGTATTAAGTACTAAGCAAATGAAAACCCCTATGAGATAAAATGGGTACGAGTCTGCACGGGTCGGTGATAAAAGCCACAAACAAAAAGAAGAGTTGATTTCAGATGCCTCGTGCCATCTTACATTTCTTTCTTATTGAGCATTGTTTCAGGCCCCTATGTTTATGTTCAAGTATGAACCTATTCATTGCCGTTAGAGAGAAATCACTGAACTGAAATGTACAAGTCTAATAAAATGCTCATTTAAGAAGAATATTTCAGACGGCACTCTCTTCCGTTTTATAATACATGTACATTCGTAGAAATCGTGGCGTCTATGCCGTGTTTTAACGCTATACACAACTCTACGGAAACTTCCATGTAGTGCATGGGCCATGCCCATGCACTGCTACACGTGTCTCAGAGGCAGGGTGCTGATGACGTCAGCCGTGTCCGCAACACCCTCAACAGTCACGCGGCTGTCGGTGTGGCCTGCTGCTGCTGTATGGACGAGTTTATCATCGTCGTCAGAGAGACGCGCGTGATAAATGAACTGACCTCCATTCACCCGAACGTTAAAATAGGCCGCCTTGTCACTCTCTAGTGAGTTTAATTGTTCAGCACTGATGATACATAATTGATAAATTGTTATGGAATTTATTTTGTAGTAGACTATAATTACTTAATGTGGAACTTAACAATTATGACGTCTAATTGGTCTCTATTATAGGCAAGATGTAGGCTAGATGTCACACTTTCAACACTCAATTGTCTTTTATATTTCGTTTTTGTTGTTGGTAACTGTTGAGAGCTCTGGCCAAAACAAATCACCGGACTGTCTGTACGTGTACAAACGGCAAATAAAGTTCTGTAAATACTGCATAATAAAACATAATTTTGTCTTGTGAACTTTGTATGGCTTGACCTTGTTTCGTCTTGCTTTACTCTTCCTGCCAAGTGACTATTTGTGCACACCAGTAAGCACATTTCAATCAAATTTAAAGCTGTAACATCAGCACCATCTGCTGGACACAATAATTTCTGCATTTGCTCACACGTCAGTCTGACATTTATTTTTACATGAGAAATATTCCAACCACATTTTCCTAAAGTATCTCGATACTCTTTGCTAAGTTTAAATGTATGAGACTACTGTATATAACATTTATAACCCTAATAAACCGATATGAAATTCTATAGTATCAACTAAATACTACAATTCAGAAGCCTCTTTGTATGACTATCATAATAAAGCAATATTAACTGTTACAGGTCTCATAAGGTTGCCTGGTGCTCACGTTTCTCCTGGTTTTCTCTGCTCTATATTGTGATCTGCTGGTTCCCTGAGCAGCAGCATTTTGGCAAGGTCTGGCCTCCCTGCGAGCGTCAGACAGTGCGCCAGCGTGGGACATTTTGGAGAGGAGGAGGGGAGGCCCCGCCTCCACGCTGTCAGGACATGAAACACTTGTTCTGAGAGGTTGTGAGGTGCACGGAGGCGGGCAATCTGGACAGCTGAGCGTCGGAGACGAAGGGACACAACAAGAAGCGCTGCATCGTCCTCGGTTAGCTCATCACAAAGCCACGATAAGAGCTCATCTGAGAGAGAATCTGTAAGAAAATGACTGTTTAATATGTGTGTGTGTCCACTGATGCACAGGACACCCCTCAACCCCAGCAAATGAAAGGAGAATTACAGAAGAAAGGTTTCAATGGTGACTGCCTGTAGTTAATTTTCATACATGATGTCACCATTTGTCGGTAGGGTGTAACAGATGTGGCATAACAGTGTCTGAGTGTAATGACAAATCGTGTATTGAGTTCCACATACCTGGTTGACTGTGCTGCATAACTCTTGCACTCACAGGTCGACAGACTGTTCTTGCACCCTAGGAAACAAACAATCAAACCACAACTGTGATTGACTAACCACAAAAAAAATGCAATGATAAAGAATAAGGCTCCTCGAGCAGTTGGGTGAACCTTGTGACTTATTAAATCTTTAGTTTACCTTGGGCAGAGTGAGTGGCAATCGACACACAAGCTCTTCTAGAGGAAAGTCTTTGGGCAGAGCTGATGTGTCACCATTCCAGACCAGATGGCCTTGAGTGATCCTGAACAAACTGGCTACACCTTTGTAGTGAGGAGAGCTGTAGTTGCCAAATGGGTCCACTTCTTTCAATCTCAAACAAAGACGGTTTCTTCTTTGGTTGTGGAATGTGATTATGTGAGAATCTGTCCCTTGGTTATCTATATGCACACATTTGCAAAGTATACAGATAATAGATAAAACATCATGTAAACATTTCCAAAGCACTCTGTTAGTCAATGTCAGCAGCCGTGCTATGTACCATTGCAGGTTATGTTCCCGCTAAACCTGAGAAGCAGCTGTTCTCCCTCCCTCATGAAGATTTCGGATGGCGTCTCTGGAGGCCCACAGTAAGCCAGGGCCTGGAGTTCAGAAGACTCCCAGCTGAGATCTCTGCTCGGCAGGGTGGCCACAACAACACTGCTGGGGTCCAGAGGATCACGATGGACTAGAATAGTGACTGAGAAAATCCTTACAGCTTCTTCCAGTTCTTCAACTAAGGAGGCCAGTATGGCAGATTTCACAGAGGATTGAAGCCGAAGGACAATTAACCTACAATATGTTTGAAAAAGGAAGATGTTTAGAATATTAAAAAAGCTCAATTTTAATTCTATGATTTATTTTACGACCAAAATGTTCTCGCTCGGTACCTGTCATGATTCTCGGTAACTTCAAAAGACACCAGGCCGTTCTGCAGGTTCCTCACATTCACTTTATCCAGAACCTGCCATTGGTTCTCTATCCGGCCCAGTACAGTCAGCTGCTCTTTAGGGTCTTTCGGAGACTTAACTAAAGCACCATCAACCCTGTTCCAGAGAAAAAGACTCATTTAAATTCTTTTTACGTCCACTGGCCACTGATATAAACGTTCAGAAAGG
This sequence comes from Triplophysa siluroides, assembly GCA_006030095.1. Classification (NCBI taxonomy): domain Eukaryota; kingdom Metazoa; phylum Chordata; class Actinopteri; order Cypriniformes; family Nemacheilidae; genus Triplophysa; species Triplophysa siluroides. The sequence goes on from VCII01000702.1 coordinate 1,814,236, forward strand.
AAATCATGTAACCCCCATAATGCTTGTATCGCTACCTAACTCGCTGATGTGAGAGAGAGCCTGATGCTAAAGCACATCGGTCAGTTTCTTCTCCAGCTCTCTTCTTGTCAGAGTTAGGAGGACAGGGCAAGATAAGTGTGAAAGGCCGCCGGAGTTTAAGGGCTGATGGTTGGCTTAGGTAGAGCAATGGAGATGAGGTGAGCACAGCATGGTAGGAATCGTTTTTGGGTTTAATAGAAGACAAAACAGCAGCGTCCACTGGCTGAACCTAATGAGATGAAAAGTGAGACTTGCATTTAAAAGCACTATACAATATACCATCTCAACATATCTGTTAATGATAATATTGTGTAACATGTTTTTATTGACTTAACTTAATAATTCTATTTATCAGATTCTTAGTTGTTTTAATATGGTTGTAAACATTGTTATTGTTTGCATTATGACTTTTTTTCAGGACATTTAGGCACCCGTTTCTCATTTTTCATGCAAAAAAAGTTGTACTTGTTTTGCTGTTGTATGCAGTTTAAAATACAAATGTAGAAAAATAAACATTGTACTTTAATGAAAAAAAACCTTTGAATATAGGCCTACCGTGACTTGAGCAATGACTGGTACGGGGAAGGATCCAGTTAAATAGTCAAGGCATATCCTGGAGTCCATACTGAGTTTAAGAGACAGTCCTGATTTAGGGACTGTAAAAGTCTCCTTTCTTAAACGGGACAGAACCGCAAACACTCCAAGTGAGTATACGCGCACTACTGCATATGAACCCTGTGGACATACATAAGTCATTACACAAGACAATTATATGTTACAAAAATTCATCTCTAAGCTCTTCTAGCAATAACAGCAGAAAAAAAGAGAAAAAGTGAATCAAATTTCATTACAGACCCTTTGTCCACCATAGACACCTTCAGTAGATGTAGGGGTGACGTAGCTAACTCTTTGCTCCAGATCCACTACTTTCACTGTGATCTCCCTGTAGTTTCCACGGTAACTTGCTTGGAATGGTACAGCTACGGTGAGTGGGGAGAAGGGACATTCGTTGTGGTTGGTGATTTCTATGCGGATGACACTGCTGACCAGCTCCTCTGATCCTGACACCATGAGAGAACTCAAGCCATCGACCACTTTACAAGTCATGACTTCTGCAACCTCTGGTGGAGCGGTTATATACACTTTGGGAGATTCTGATGAACTGTCTCCTGATTGGTCTTTAAGTCTGTCACCAGAAACACAATTTTTAGGAGCTCAAATAAACATTTAAACCTTTAAATTTTTTTAAATAATTTTAATAATAACAATAATATACTATAGATAGTACCCTACAGTGACCACGTCATGCTGCTTTGACTTCTTACTATCTTTTCTGCTTTCATCATTTTGTTTCAGACACTCTTTGTGGTCAGACAGTGCAGTCTTACACAAGAAGTTATCACCGGTTTTCTCAGAGGCTGACATCACTTCCCTTGTTTCTTTCATAAACATAGCGTCATGGTTCATTTCATCTGATGTAGATTCAGATAGAAGCCCTGTGGGCTCTGCTGTATCCAGTGGTCCATTCTCTTCACTTACGGTCTGCGTTCTGAAACTCTCTCCACTCACTTCAGGAAGAATTGCAATACCAGCGTCAAGCCTCCTGCTCATCACACAAAGCTGGTTTACAATGATGTGGACATCTTCCAGTGCATTAAGAATGACATCAGTCACATGATCTTTGGACAAATGGAATCAATAGAAATCATCTAAATGTAGTACAATGTTTAATTCACAGTGAACAGTTTGGAAACATAAACATAAAAAACACTTACCCATAGTTGTTGGCTCAGGAGATTCTCTGCATGGTAGCGTGCGTGCCAAATTCGAGCTCATTCTACGCTCTGTAAGAGAGTTTGCTATAGCGCAAAGTACCTTTCTCAGCACGCACATTCTGTCTGTGTGAAGCACACAAAACCTCCTGAGAAAATGGAAAAGCCTTGCAGGAATCCCAGATGAATCTCTATGACCATTAGAGATTCGGTCAGTTCCTTTTTCTTCTGCTTTTTCTTGTTGTAAAACTTCTCCGAGCTCCTGGGCTGTTACTTGTAAAAGGTTTAACAGATCATTCTCTTGGGAGAATGTTAGTTGGGTGGTCACATCTACCATGCTTTAAATAAAGGGGGCTTTGAATCACAATACGAGGATTTGATGTTTACAGGAAATATATTACCAGACAGTAGTTGTTTGTCTCCGTTCAGTGTCCGCCCAGTAGTGGTGACGTTTTAAGGGAAGCTGTTGTCTTTGTACAAACCCATCAGTTTTTAACACCCCATGGCCGTAAAGTAGGGTCGTCATGGCAAATAGAAGGCGTATCTTGACACAAAAGCATCCCTTAGAGTTGGAGGACCCTAAAGAAGAGTAATGTGCACAGCTCTGAATGGTTTCTGATTCTCTGAATGATGTCCCTTATGAAAATGAACCATGGTTTTACTACAGTTAAAACAACAACACCAAAAAAAAAATGGTTAAAATCATGGTTAACACAAAAAAACATGCTTTTGCCAATCTACGGATTAATACACCGTAAAACACGGTTACTACACTTTTTTCAGAAATTGAGTTCCAACTTTAAAATTATCGATAGACTTGTATTATTATATTAAAATATATTCTGGATAACATTTATATATTGCACCAGCATTATTTTGCATGATAGGTAAGAATCAATTTGATATTCAACATGCATGTATTGATATTCAACACATGTCAAATATACTGTATACACATTCACAGACATAAACCATGTAGATAAAGGTATACATGTCATTATTTCACCTCACACTTTTTGTGTAATTGCACATCAAATTTGAGACTAAAAAAAAAAATGGTGTTATGTGATAATTCATTTGGATGTTAGCAAACCACCGAAACTAAAATCACTATGTTGAGATTAAGCACCACCACGTGGTCAGACGTCTGTATTAATTACACATTAAACTGTAGTAAACGAATGATGGCCGAACGAATGATCGCATTCCTGTGGGATTTCTACTTTTATATGAATGTTCATCTTTTTTTTTACTACATTATTTTTTTTTATTACTGGGAAAAAGAAAATAACTAAAATGTCTTAACAAAGAAAACATTAGGGTTATTTATTCATCCATTTTGGGATATAGTGCCACCATGCGGTCAAGTAACAGAACTGCACAAAACAGGACTCGGGGCTCTGACGACTGTTGCAACAGGATTATGTGGTGCTAGTATTAGAAGTAATGAGTAATAAACAATGAGTAATATCTCATTATATACATTTTAGGCATGTGGTAGATACGTGAGTCTTAATCGGTGTTTCGCAGCCACGCAGAGGTTCAAATGGGAGATTCTGTAAACTCATGACTTAAAATAAGTTTTAAATAGGACACAACAAGCATATAAATGACATGTTGTTATAACGCGCAGTCTTTGGTATGGCTTGACACATTCCATCCCGCAGAATCTGTTACCTGAGGGGAAAAGCAAGTTGCAACACGCAAAAGAAAGAGCGAGAGAAAGATGTATTGGCAAAATACCAATGAATCCCTGCAAATGACACAATTTCCCAAAGCAAACAATTGTCATGTTACTTGAGGTTTTCTTTAGTCTACATGATGACATTGGACAGCGGTCGAGGTGTCCGCATGTACAGTACAGGTCGGTCCAGGTGCGGTGGGTTGGACGGGTGAGTGAGTCAACACGCGGGCAGGTAGGCGTGGTGGACTCGAAAGGCGGAACGGATGCGTGTTGGTAGAAGCTCTAACTTAACCAACTCGTAGTGCCAAAGTTACAGCGACAGGGCGATATCAGAAAGGCAATCGTAACCGGGAGGGTGCCGGTGGTCACTGCTTGAGGTATGTTTCAAGAGAACACTTACTTTGTTTTCACAATCAAATAGTTGCTTCGAGATCTTGTTTTTAGTTTCTGCAGAGGACGTGTGTACGCAGGTAACTGTGTTCAGGTTGGTCCGGAGATCGACTTCGCTTTTTAATAATACAAATTAAACAATTTGGCGAAACGTGTAAGCTCTTGATGGACGAGTTACAGTCACACGTTAAATGATCAGACACTCCTTGTGTAAATAAGTACCCACGCCATCATCTCTCTTAATTTGACCTATTTTCCCACACCTGTTAATCTCTCTTGAGTTCACCCACTCACTGAGTCTGGGCATTAAAAGTTTTAAACACATTCATGTTCTTCTTCTGCATCATAGGGACAGGTGAACAATGTTGGCTTACAAATACAGACAAGCAAATATTACAGTGTTTTCATTGGTTTAACCAAACCTAACATATTTTAATGACCAATGTACCGTGATTCTTAACTCTTGCGGAGTTTTTTTTTATAATTAGTTCTGCTATGGTATTTGACATAAAACTTTAGGAACCACACATTTGCCACGGTCTTACTCTAGTAACCATATTTGAACCATATTTGTAGTAAAACTACAATACTATAATAGCTACTATAATACAGTTTTCTATATGTTACAATATGCCTTTCAAAGATTTACGATGGTGTTTATATTGAAATTGTTCGTTAGGCGTGTTTAATGTGAAATAGGTGAACTTTGCTTCCTAGTGTGGGATTTTATGAGTGAGAAATGGCAGGCATGCATGACTCAATGTGCAATAGGATAGTGTAAGGAAGAGAAATGTTCTCATACTTTGTATTCATTCTTTTCATACTATAATCACTTACTGGTTTACTGTGGGTGTTGTCAGACACGGGCCTACAATACATGCTTATGCTTGTTATCAAGAATATTGCCTTGCACTAACAGTGAGAGAACGACATTATTCCAGATCTCCATAACACCATCTAAATACATTTGTGTTTCTAGGTTTTATTTTTGGTGTAGAACCACAAAAGTGTTGCATTGGGATGGGATGATGTGTTGCTGTGTGTGTGTTTTTTTGGTATTTTGAAAATACCATGCCGCCTGACCGAACCATTGAAATAATATCCAAGAGCCTACGACTGCATCACTGTTTAGTTGATTCATTTTAGTATATCAGCAATTTTTTAACCCTACATTAGTGTGTAGCTTCTTATTTTTCTGTACAACCATGTCAGAAGATGGGTAAAGTTATTTTCTTGTATCAAACAAAGAAACAGGTCATTTTCACACATGAATTGGGCACCCCAGATTCCAGTCCCCTACCCACTTAGGGAAGACTTTACAGTGTCGTTTAATTCTCCCATTGTCTATCTGAGATCTGAGCAAAAAAAATACCTTCAGAGTCAGACTTTAGATGGAAATATATGTCCAGTTTTGCAACATGATTTCAAAACAGTGAAATGAAACCACAGAATATTAGAGTATGGACCTTTTTCGGCCGTGCACTGTATGTGCCCATGTCTGAACTGGTAAAACATAAATGCATGTCAGTGCAGGTTTGAGCCGAGGTTGGGAAAGTGTTGGTTTGTGCCAAATGCTGTGATGATTTAAAGGGATAGTTCACCAAAAATAAAAATTCTGTCATAGTTTACTCACCCACGTCTCGTCATTTCAAAACTGTATGACTTTCCTGTATGCAAAAAAGAAGATATTTTGAAGAATGCTGGTAATTGAACAACGGCAGCACCCATCGACTTGCATTGGTTTTGTGTCTATAAAATAGACAGTGAATGGGGACTGCCGTGGTTCAGCTTTCAGAAATCTTTAAAATATCTTCTTTTGTGTTCTGAAGAAGGACAGTCATACAGTTTAGAAATGACAAGAGGGTGAGTAAATTATGACAGAATTTTCATTTTCGGGTGAACTATCCCTTTAATAGCTAATAGCTAAACGTGATTTTCTTAAATAAAGCTTAAACAGATTGGAACAAAGCAGCGTTTTACTGTATATTTAGTGTACAATAATTTTGCTTAATGCAGCATGGTTCAGGGTTCCTTTTAAGAAATGTTATGGATTAGATAAATGATTGTAAAATATTTTACAAATTAACCGTTCGGTTGAGGAGTATATTGCTGGAATGTAATTTGACTATGTCTTACGTTTAAATAACCTTTTTAAAGACATGCTATTCAATCTCAGTAAGCTCTCTTGTTTAGAAATAAGGTCAGTGGCCAGGTAGGCTCAGCCTCAGACGTCACGCCCACGGACCGTTGGCTAAACGTCTGATGCATAAGGCACACTTTTCTGGAAACACTTCAGCATGTTCGAAGTCGTCATGTGATCACAGGATTTTCGGGAGACGTGTCGCGTTCTTTAACGGTCCGCATGGAAACAACATAGCCTTCTGATCTAAGAAGTAAGCTGTCATGTTTACAACGGTTGCTATAAGAATTCATCTCAATCCCAGTCCCAACAGTGGACCAGTGCTAGTCAGCATAAATATACAACTAGATTTATGCTCTTTCACTTCATTTTTATGACCTTCGTACACTTTAATCTGTCAAATCACAATGTGTCAGTTTTGCTGTGTGTTGAGTTTGTTTGCATGTATGTTGTCTGTTATATGGTTGTGTGTGGTGGAGTAGTTTTCATATCAATGTTGCTTTACTGTAAGGCAATCCTGCTTGTAAGTTCCATCAGTAACATTTTCACGAACTGTAATATATGACTCTTAAAACATTGTTACCTGTGCCTGTAGTGAAATACAGTTATTTCTTTTTTGTATTCTTATCAGGTATCATTACATGTATTTGGTTACCCCCCATCCTGCAGCATCAGATTCTAGTGTGTTTATTGTGATTGCTGGAATACCAGGACTAGCGTGTCTACCGCAGAAATAACCTTTAACTATATAGCATTGTTTCGGCAGGAAAGGAAAGGTACACTGTGGAATTAATCATCCCACGCTCTTGCTGTGAAGACTTTCTGCTTCTCTAAAAAGTTTCCCGTCCATCTTGCTTTTGCGTCTCTGACCTTCCTTTCATTGACATTGTAATTGTACTCTACTCTGTCAGTTAAATAGCCGTGAGGAAAGTTTTCAAGTTCTTTTCTTTCTTATCTTTAAATATATGAAGGGTTGTGTTTAAAAGGTTCAATGTGGTTGCTTTTAGCTAAAAGAAGAAGTCATCTGTAGAAAAAGAGAAGCAGAGGTTGCTAAGATGTACTGAAAAAGCTCTTCAAGTTCTGTGGGGAGAATATTCAGAACTGACAATAGCTGTGAACCTTTTTAAGTGTTATATTCTATATTTCGAAGGGGTTTTAAAATGGTAATTCATGTTTATTAATAATTCTTCCATGTTTCACAAGTTTTTTCAAAACCAAGAATTCATTACACTTATCTCTGATCATTTTCTTTGACATCTTTGAATCTTTCAAATAGATTTAATTATTTACCCAGATTTATACGTAAACAGGACACTACAAAACAGCAAAAATCGAAATACTCTGGGTGAAACCAAGAGTGGTTTGGACTTCGAGAAGATTGGTTAAAAAATTCCGAATGAAGATGTGGGACCTATTTAGTGACCTGTACTGTATATTGAATATGGTTTTATAAACCACATTACTTCTGTGAGCAGTTTGAGTGGTTCGAATCGCAACAAAGTGTTATATTATTTGAATTTGGGTGTTCATGCAAGTTAAATGTAATATAGTTTTTAGATGTATCAACATAAAATTGTGACAGTAGTGTTGATTTATAGGTGTTTTCTGGAAAGTTATTGAGAGTTGTCAGAATAATTAAACTAAAGGCACGTCAAGATCATCATTCAAGCTCAAGTCATGTTAGTGCTGTGAAATCTCATGAACATTTTTAGTGTTATGAATGTTTTTTATTATTATTGCAATTGCATGTAAGTGCATGGTCAGCCTGTATGTATTTGTAAATGCAGTGCAAATCGATTTACCCACAAACTCGTTACTGATGGTGGTACTGATACTGATGTGGGAGAAGCCGGTTCGGAATCTTTTGTCATTTTCTGATCCCAAAATGTTGTGTGTGGTGAAATATTTGTCAACATAAACCATTTACAAACTATGAAGATCATGCGATAAAATGCGAAAAGTTTTTCAATTCATTTTCAGGATAAAACAACTTTTAAACCTGAAAATAGCTAAACGCGTTATGTTCTCACACAATTAGGTTATGAAGGAGAGTGTCAGCTGCATTGTAAAACCAAAGGGACTATCTGAAATTTGCTGGGGTGAAAAGAGAATTTTGAGGGCGAGTTAATTTGATATGTACAATATGAAGAGAACATCTAGTCGTTTGTCATGCCAATGCTCCTGTCAACCTTAATACATTTATACTATTGTTAAATGTAAAGCCTGATATCTGGCTATACTGGATTCAGACCTTTGTGTTGCTCAGATAACTTTTTTAGAGTTTAAGAAACATTGTGAAAAGTGTTTTATCTCAAGTCTTTTAACAGGTTTCCCACACACATTCTGTAGACTACTATTCAAACGTTTCTCATTTTTATTATTATGCTTTCCCCATTCTATAATATTAGTAGACTTGTGAAAATATTATTGCCAAAAAATAAGTTCAAACATTACGGTCATAAAAAACATTTCAGTCCAGTAACCCCAAACCTTTGAACGATAATCTATGCACACAGTATAAAAATGAATGTGAATTAATGTAAAGATTATTATTCATGATAATTTATTCTCCCCAGGGTGTGTTCCCGCATCTTTTTAATGGTCCCTGCCTCAAAGAATCCAATGCCACACCACACACTTCGTGACCACTGAAGATCCTTCTTTCTTGTCTTCTATGGAGCCCGACCAGATTACTCAGTGGTTATCCAATCTGCACCTGGCCCAATATGCCTCCAGCTTCACACGGGCTGGCTACCGGTGTCTTAAGGACCTCAGGAGTCTAACTGATGAGAAGCTTGTTAAGATCGATAATATTCCTACAGGACATCGAAGGAGGATCTTAAGCAGCCTGGAGAACCTCATGATTGAGGCAGATGGAAGTTCTGTTAAAGGACCCGTGAGGCGAAAGCCGATTCCAAGGCCTAGACAGGTGTTTTCCAAGGATGGGCAGAGAGAAACGCCTTGTCAGCATCCTCAGAGGAATACCATGGAAAACCTCCAGATGGAAAGACAAAATCTGAGGACAGCTGAGTCGAAAGGGACAACCAGGGATCATGGGCCGTCCTCCGGCTCTAGCTCCGCCTCTGCCCACAGCAGCAACGAATCATTGGAGAACTGCTCAGTAGAGCCCAACTACTTTGGGGAAGAACCCAATGAGGCCAATGGAGGGTTTCAAGTAGAAATGGTTGACAATGAAATATATGAGGAATGCCCTTCGGATGTTAAGGCAGGTTTAGAACCGAGGTCTACACGTTCCTATAGGCTACGACACAGACCTGTACCAGACATCCCTGAACATACTTTTTTACCTCCTTATGACTGGTAAGTTAAAATGCAAATAGATATATGCTCCATTTTTTTTGCCGAATTGTGCATATATACCACTACAGAACAGACACCAGTACTTTCCAACACTATTTGGTACTTGACAGAATTCATGGGATTGAATGTCTCAAGAAGACTTAAGGGACAGTTTACCGAAAATGTCATGATTTACTCACTCTTGAGTTGTTCCAAATCTTATACATTTCTTTGTTCTGATTAACACAGAGAAAGATATTTGTAAGAATGCTTGTTACCAAACAGTTCTTGGACCATATTGACTACCATATTTGGAAAATTACAGTGGTAGTCAAAAGTGCCCCAAAACTGTTTTGTGTTCAACAGAACAAAGAAATATATAAAGGCATTTTTCCTACTATGGTAGTTAATGGTGGCCAACAACTGTTTGGTTACAAGCATTCTTCTAAATATTCTAATATATCATCAGAACAAATACATTTATACAGATTTGGAACTTGAGGGTGAGTAAATGAAGACAGAATCTTCAATTTTGGGTGAACTGTCCCTTTAATATTACATTTACATTTATGTACGCTCTACGTAGTGCCTATGATGCTCTTATGCCGTGACTATATTCACAGCACAGTGCATCCTCTCATACCTTATTGCTTAATGGGCTCTATGCACGCTTGACTTCCGCGTTTCACAGAAAGAACCCTAGGCAGTTTCCGGTTGGGTAGATTTAAAGCAGAGAGAAATGGGAAACTGAGAAAATAGTTACATTTAGCAGATGCTGTACATTGCGGCACACCGCAGTGGTATAAAGAAGTGGGATTCTACCGTATTTGAATGTTATAACGACATTTAAACTTATGAAAGTATCTTTTCAAATAGGGTAGAACAGCACTTCTTTATACCACTGCGGTGTGCTGCAATGTACAGCATCTGCTCAATTTAAATATTTTCTCAGTTTCCCCCTTTCTCTCTGCTTTAAGTTTTTACTTCTGTATTTTGATGCATTTCAGAGTGAAATGGATTTTCTAATGAGAAAAATAGTGGGCGTGGCTTTCCTCTTTCACTACGATTTGATTGGATGTATTAAAACAGACGTTACATTTTGAAATGGAACTGGCAGCAGACTGACATTTGATTGGGAGGAGTTAACGGATGCTATGGAAAAGTCGTTACGGAAGGAAGTGCATTTTCAGATTTTAGCTGAAGATTATGAGGGCACATGAATTTTAAGAAAGAGAATGACCCACATTGATAAACTATTTACAATAAAAACGCTGCAATATTTCATGAAAAAATATGCATTGACATTTTTTATTTCACTGGGACTTTCCAATTTCTCTCTGCTTTAAGTCTCCCCTACCGGAAACTGCCTAGGGTTCTTTCCGTGAGGTAACGCGTGCATATCCCATTAAACTTGAATTGGGTAATGTGTGCACTGCTTTCCTGCATTTCATTTACAGAGAACCAAAAAGCCCAATAGTTAATTTAAACTATACATTTTATCATTAACTGCGTTCCCTGGGAATTGAACCCGTGACCTCGGGTTTGCTACCTCCATGCTCTGTGATCACTTAAGCAACAGAGACACATTAACTTTATTAGTACTTACCCTTAAGGATTTATGTAGAGTATGCATTAATGGGCAGTGCTTGGGCAAACGGTGAAATATTCATTGAAGTGATGTGGATTTGGACCGTAAAATGTTAATTTTACTTTAAAGAATCAGTAATCAAATTTTTGGACCTAATATTTACAAATTTGTGTGTGCAGGAGTGTGACGGTAAACAACAATTCTGACCATCTTACAAAACCGGAGGGTCCTGCTTGCCCCACAAACATTCAGAAAGGTAAATATAACTTTGATGGGTTATAATATGTATGCCGTGTGATATTAAACTCGTATAAGTAATAAGATCTCAAATGTAGAATGGGTGAAAGTTGATACTGAAATCTTAGTATGAAGTGTTCTCTTATCTCATAATGCATGTATGCGGAGAGGCCTAGTTTTTCAAACTTGATACCGTGAAGAGTTGTGTTTGCCTTTGAAACAGCTTTTGGCTTTGAAATGTTCCATTGTGTCCCTGTTTCGAGCGCGTTTCTGTGTGTGTAATTGCATCCGAGAGGAATCCTAGAGGAATAGTTGGGAAATTGTTTGCGTGAGACACGGTGTGTGTTGTCGGGAATTGGGAGTTATACTGAAGGCAGAAGCTCGGCTTAGGTGCGATAGTGGTTTAATAAATGCCTATATCTACTACATCTACAACCTAATTCTGTTTTTACTCTCTAGAGAATACAATGTAATGGAAAGGTAGATGAAGATGAAGTTTTAGAGAAAGTTTAAAGTTCCACACAAAAAAGTGTGCGGGGAACCTGAGAATTAGTTTGTTAAGGAAGAAAACAGGGATGGTAAAATATTATTTCTCCATGTCTCAAGTAAGCAAAAGACACAATCATCTGGTAACACGCTCTTTTACAAGAGAGTTTGCAAAGCACAGATCAGGGCCAAAAGATAAAAAAGAAAGAGAAAGTGTATCATCTGTACTTAGAAGGTCAACTGTTGATAATGATAAATGATGACGCTGATATAAAATGACACCACTGCTACTGGGTTAAGATGTGATACAATACAGTTGAGTTCTATCATAGATAACATACTGCTGTCTAGATCATACAGTATACGCTATTATCTAGCGGGGGGCCTTGTCTATAGCTATATATCTATGTGTGTGTCTGTCCGGAGGGAACGGTTTGGAATTCATGCTGCCCCTTAGTGTCTCCGCAGAGATATGGTGGTCATTTGTCACCTTGACAACCAGTCACCCAAGCTGCACCCTCTTTGGTACATTTTCCAAGCCGGCTGCGCTAAAGGACAATGTGTGGGATCTTATTTTATGCTTGTACTTTTATCGCTTGCTCTTTTTTTTGCCTTTGTCTCTCTTTGTCTTACTCTCATCTTCTTACCCTATTCTCTAGACTATAACCATGACTCCAAAACATGTTTGTCATAATGATTAATTTCTGTTGTGTTAATTACAGCTTCACTTCAAAGGACCTTGTCTCCCATTTGCCCCCTATGGAGAGCTTTTTTTGTACAATTCAGCAGAAACCAAACCGGTGAGCATTTGCGCTAACCTGTTATTAAAACTTGCCGGGGTCGATGTATTGACAGCTGTACAGCTTCCTGTTTATTTATAGTTTCAGCAAGGGTGTCACTTTGAGAATGAATAAAATGTGAAATCATAAAGCTACAAGCAGTGTAGATCGAGCCCACATTGGGGGTTAGGGTGTTTAAATGCTTTTTAAAAAGTATTTAACTCAAAAAGTTAACTATATTAGCCAAAAGTTTTGGGTTTTATTTGTAGTAAACCCACATTAACCACAAGTGTACTATGGCCTCACCACAGCAAAACTATTTTAACTATTTGTAGTCATTCGGATTTGGGGGCTTTGGTATTGTCAGCAGTTTTTTTTCAACTCACTTGTACTCACTTCCTCTGCATATACAAATTAAATCATATTATATTGAAATCAAAACATTATAATTCAATAGGCTAAATATTATATGAGTTTGCAGGTAAAGGATGTTTAATGTGTCTTTATGTGGGTGTATGTTAGTGGTGGCCGATATTCCCTATAGTCAGATTAGATTTCAGATCTTCAGATTTTCAGATACACGATAGTATCGTCCATCGGAACAACCCCAGTGTATGTAGGTGGTGGGGATCCTGTAGGGCTCTAAAACATGGTTTACTACGAAAGGGGAACTCGCAAAAAAATCCACTGCTTTAGTACGTTTCTGTTAATTTGCCATCATGTTTAGCACTTGCCATCACCTAGTATGATTGCATCACAATGTAAAACATGTCATTTTCTGTTGCGTGCAGGTGGGACAATTGAAACTAAATATTGTTTTGTATAGTAGATGGTGTCACTACGGCATCTCTTTTGAATAAAACTGTAGTTAACTTTAAGTAAGCCAAAGCCCCTGAACAAGTTTTTCCTGTTTCATGACAAATGATCAAGATTCACCACAGGGCAAAACAAGGCACTTCCTGTTGCCTGTAGGTGAAGTCAGGACTAAAACTGATGTAAGTCTTTAGGCTGGGAATCAAACATGTGAAATTTGGAGCAGACATGTATGTTTGAGTTACAACAACTTCCTCTTTATTGCATTAATAGCATACTTTTGCACATATGTTAGCACTTCAAACCTGTGATCAGTTCACCAAAAAACAACAACAGTTATGCCATTGTTTACTCGCCCTCAAGTTGTTCTGATGAACACAGAAAAAGATATTTGGAAAAATGTAACCGAACAGTTCTTGCCTCCATTGACGCCCATAGTAGGAAAAAAATGGCTTAATTCTTTTTTTTGTTCTGTTGAACACAAAAGAAGATATTTTGAAGAATGTAGGAAGCAAACAGTTCCGAGGCACTTTTGATTAACATTGTATTTTTTCCTACCATGGTGTCCGAGAACTGTTTGGTTACAAGCATTCTTCAAAAAAAATCTCCCTCTGTGTTCATCAGAACAAAGAAAAGTATACAGGTTTGGAACAACTCAAGGGTGAGTGAATGATAACATAATTTTTATTTTTAGGTGTACTGTCCCTTTAAAAATGATACATAGACATGTTCAGAAGTGTATTGTACAATTTGTAATGATTGTTTGTGTTCGTTTTTGAGGATATGGACAAAGACGTAATGTCCCATCAAGAAATAAAGGAGAACCTGGAGTTAAGGTAACCAATCTCTTAACCTCTGTCTCCTTCAGCCTTTTAGACATGTTTCCTGACACCTGGGCCAAGTTGCATAAAATTTAGCCGCTAAGTTAAGACAGCGTCTTAACAACTAGTCTCACTGACCAGAAATTAGTTAGGGCTAATCAGTCTTCCTGTTATGTATCTGATTTAAAGAAGGTATGACCAGTCTTGAAGAAAAAATTAGATGACTAACGTCTGAGACTAGTCTACATTTTACATTACATTTACATTTAGCAGACGCTTTTATCCAAAGCGACTTACAAAGAGTTTAGGAGCAATAAGCGATATGTCATACAGGAGCCATAATACATTAAGTGCCAATACAAAGTTACTGGTTTCAACAAAAGCTAGACCACTACCTGTTGAGAGAAAGGGTTAGGTTTTTTTTTTTTAGTCGAAGCAGTTTATGCAAACAGCGCCTGTTTGCGCATCTTTTGTGCACTGAATTTCAATAATTTAACTGTTTGTTTTCAGCTATTTTTTATTTTCATGATCATTAATGTCTGACCAGTGTCCATCAAACTGTAAATCTAGTCATGATTTAAAACAAACTACAGACCACATGATAAAGTAATAGGAATGATGCAACATTACTTTTTACCTCATCTTTATAAATGTTACTTCCAACTTGCTAAATGTTCTCCCTACAAAGATAATTAAGTAACTTGAACATAGAATTTTTAGTTAAAGGATTATTATTTTGTACACTCTTTAAAAAAAAGGTTCTTCAAAGCCATAGAAGAACCTTTTGGTTCCATAAAGAACCTTAAACATCTGAAGAACCTTTCTGTTTCACAAAAGTTTATTTGTGGCGAAAAGAGATGAATCTGATTATGAAAAGTAAAAAGGAGATGGTTCTTTAAAGAACCTTTGTCTGAATGGTTCTTTGTGGAACCAAAAATGGTTCTTCAAAGGCATCGCTGGGAAGAACATTTTACGCACCCCTTATTTTTAAGAGTGTATATACTGTGTATAAACATGTTTCTAACAAAGATTATTTTTAATTATTTTTATTCTGAAGTTTTGGGAAAAAATGTGTGAGAAATTTTGACTTGGAAAGCTGAGTTTAAATGTTCCCAAGATGCATTGCAGCATGTTCAATTCTGTGTTTTTATTTGAAAGATTTGTGTTTCAGTTATTGCTGGCTCAATTTATGCTTTATAATTGTTATAACTGTTAGTTTCTGTTTGTTGAGTTAACTTAAAAACGTGGTTGTGATAGGTTGCACTTATTATTTTAAGTTGACTTTTTTTATACCAACTACAAATATAGACACAAATTTGGGTATCTTCCTAATGTACTAAAGCAATCTGAAATCTAAACAAATCCTTTATCTTTTCAGGAAGGAGACAAAATCCAAAGAAAAACTTAACAATAACCAGCAAGAACCTTCCAAACATTACATTGATGATGATTACTCCACTGTTCAACCGTTTACTGTCAGCAAGGAATCAGCCAATGAAAGCTCTTCTAAACAACCTACTAACCTTCTCACCAGCCCTGGTCAACCAGTTGTGCGACAAACAGATGGGAATGACATATACAGTGTGCTAATGGATGACTTGCCAGGCCTAGTTGCACCTTCCCTTCAAAAAGATGTTTCCATTTCACCCTACGCCTGCTTTTATGGAGCTCCCAAAACTGCTGTCAAAGCAGGCTGGCTGGACAAACTCTCTCCACAAGGGTAAAGGCCATGCACTGTTATCGAACACTAAAGCGCATGTCAAAGTTTCAGTAAATGAAAAAAAAGAAATGTACTCACCCTCATGTGGTTTTGTTCCTATATGCTATTCCTTTTTTTTGAAGAACAAAACTGAAACTTTTTATAAAATCTTTCTGGCTTCAGCTTGATTTTTAATTACTTTGTTTTTCCGATGTAGAAGAATCACACTATTTAAAGTGAAACATTTGAAAGTCAATCAACACTTAATCACATTGGACTGTAGTTGTGGCCTAATTCTTCTTATTAGCTTTCTCAAATGAATCACTAACTGCTCTTAATCTATACATTATCACATTTAGACTACGTCGTTTCAGCGTTTAGGTTTTCTTTTCTTTTCTTTTTTTTCATTTGTGTGTGTGCTATTATAGAAGTATCTACGTGCTTTCAAGTGTAAAAGTAAATGTGTGCTTTATAGAATTCTCTCATTTCAGTTTTCACCTAATGACCTATACAAGATCTTTGAAAGCAAGAATAAGATGGTTCACTTGAAGACCACACACACCTAAAGATCTGAGATCATCATGCTTTTTTACACCTTGTTGTATTGGTTTCCATACTTGAAAACCAACCTGCTAAAACCAGTGTTGACAACAACCTTCCTGTTAAAAAAAATTTCTCACTTCCCCTCTCTGTTTGCAACCACAGTGGCGGTTGATTGGTAGCACTGGCCAGAAGACAAAGTATTGACCAGAAATAGTCTAGTTTTTCAAACCCATAGCAGTTTGCCATTTTATACTTGTAACATGAATCATTAATTTTCAGCGAGTTAAGCAAAAGTAGGTGGGAAACTCATTACATGAGTTCATTGTTTTGTAATTATGACACTTGTGTCATTTTGTATTTGTAGGAACTGTGTATTTCAGAGACGATGGGTGAAGCATGAAGGAGGAAATCTCACTTACTATAACAGCGATAAGGTGAAGCACCCACGCTTGTTAATTTTTCCACACAGACCAAAGCTTTGTTGTGTCATGTTTATGTTTGAGAGCAAATGGCCGAAAGAGCACAGCATGTATGTGAACTAAGTGTATATACATGCCACCAAACAGCTGCAAATCCCTTTCTTTATTTTCACTTCTCATAGAATAAAAGTAATCTCCAAACTGTCGACATTCACTCAAACTCTTTTTGCAGATATGGTATTATCACAGTTTGACAGAAACTGCGCTGGGTGCAGGAATGAGTTGATATCATCAAAGTGAGGGTATATAGAGGACGCCCTACAGTGATAGAAGAATGGGCATTGCGTGCATGTGTGAAACGCACTTGTTGGTTTTTTATAGTCTTTTGAACCCAATATAAGAGACAGACATCAGCAGAGCACTTCCTGTCCCAGTCTTTACTGTAACAGCTTCACTCACACCTCTTTTTTCAGTTCTACTCTTACTTCTGTCTTATCTCTTCTTCACATACAATAGTTTTTCACCAGTAGGAAGAAAAGAGACTGAACAGAAGTGGAAGACTTAATGTATTTTACTTGTGGATAATTTAACAGCTGATGTTTATGAGTGCATGAAGTGGGTTTATGCACAGATTTGTCTCTGTAAGACTGCACACACAGTGGTTGTTTTTGAAGACGGGGCTCGAAAGAAAGACAGCATCAGATTATTCACTACAGTAAAGATATGAGCAATAGAAATTTGGGCTGCCAGAGTATATAAACTTTGCAGTCTTTATTTGCCTTTGAGTATATATGAGTATACTCAATAGGCCATTTTTGTACAGTTTTTTATACTTTTTAATTGGCTATCCTCCTCATATAGACACATTTCTCTTAAATCTATTATCCAACCTGATTGTATATAATTTATTTTGCCTTAAAGGGATATTTAACCCCCAAATTTTTTTTATCATTAACTTCCCTTGTTTCATTTCAATCCTGTATTACCTTCTTCAACTGAACACAATGGAAGATATTTTGAAAATCTTTGGTAACCAAACGACATTGAACCCCAATGAAATCTATTGTATGAGAAAACAATCAGTCGTTTTTCAAAATCATCATCTTTTATGTTCCACAGAAGAAAGTCATAAACAGATTTGAATGACGTGAGGGTGAATAAATGATGACAGCCTTTGTCAACTTTTTCTTGGCAAAAAAGAAGTCAGATCTGAACACGACCTTACATTGCATTATACAATGCATCTGTTTTGGAGTATGTGCCATCCCTGGGATCGAACCCATGACCCTGGTGTTGCTAGCGCCACGCTCTAACCACTGAGCTACATGAAAGCTAGACAATTAAGAAAATGTCCATGGCCGTTTTTCGTGCCAACCTCTGCAATAGTGTTACATGAGGTTGTCCTATTGTTACTAGGATGTTATGTTACTAAGGTGATCAAGACAGGTGGTCTAAATCAAAAGAGCCCACCTCAGGTTTCAATGACATCTAGTCCTTAGATATCCAAAACTCTACAGTCGTGGCCAAAAGTTTTGAGAATTACATAAATATTCGTTTTCAAAAAGTTTGCTGCTAAACTGCTTTTAGATCTTTGCTTGTAATTATATTTCAGTACATCACAGAAACAACTGAAACACTTCATACGTTTCAAAGGCTTTTATCGACAATTACATGACATTTATGCAAAGAGTCAGTATTTGCAGTGTTGGCCCTTCTTTTTCAGGACCTCTGCAATTCGACTGGGCATGCTCTCAATCAACTTCTGGGCCAAATCCTGACTGATAGCAACCCATTCTTTCATAATAACTTCTTGGAGTTTGTCAGAATTAGTGGGTTCTTGTTTGTCCACCCGCCTCTTGAGGATTGACCACAAGTTCTCAATGGGATTAAGATCTGGGGAGCTTCCAGGCCATGGACCCAAAAATTTCAACATTCTGGTCCCCGAGCCACTTAGTTATCACTTTTGCCTTATGGCACGATGCTCCATCGTGCTGGAAAATGCATTGTTCTTCACCAAACTGTTGTTGGATTGTTGGAAGAAGTTGCTGTTGGAGGGTGTTTTGGTACCATTCTTTATTCATGGCTGTGTTTTTGGGCAGAATTGTGAGTGAGCCCACTCCCTTGGATGAGAAGCAACCCCACACATGAATGGTGTTAGGATGCTTTACTGTTGGCATGACACAGGACTGATGGTAGCGCTCACCTTTTCTTCTCCGGACAAGCCTTTTTCCAGATGCCCCAAACAATCGGAAAGGGGCTTCATCGGAGAATATGACTTTGCCCCAGTCCTCAGCAGTCCATTCACTATACTTTCTGCAGAAGATCAATCTGTCCCTGATGTTTTTTTTGGAGAGAAGTGGCTTCTTTGCTGCCCTTCTTGACACCAGGCCATCTTCCAAAAGTCTTCGCCTCACTGTGCGTGCAGATGCGCTCACACCTGCCTGCTGCCATTCCTGAGCAAGCTCTGCACTGGTGGCACTCCGATCCCGCAGCTGGATCCTCTTTAGGAGACGATCCTGGCACTTGCTGGACTTTCTTGGACGCCCTGAAGCCTTCTTTACAAGAATTGAACCTCTTTCCTTGAAGTTCTTGATGAACTTATAAATTGTTGATTTAGGTGCAATCTTAGTAGCCACAATATCCTTGCCTGTGAAGCCATTTTTATGCAACGCAATGATGGCTGCACGCGTTTCTTTGCAGGTCACCATGGTTAACAATGGAAGAACAATGATTTCAAGCATCACCCTCCTTTTAACATGTCAAGTCTGCCATTCTAACCCAATCAGCCTGACATAATGATCTCCAGCCTTGTGCTTGTCAACATTCTCACCTGAGTTAACAAGATGATTACTGAAATGATCTCAGCAGGTCCTTTAATGACAGCAATGAAATGCAGTGGAAAGGTTTTTTTGGGATTAAGTTAATTTTCATGGCAAAGAAGGACTATGCAATTCATCTGATCACTCTTCATAACATTCTGGAGTATATGCAAATTGCTATTATAAAAACTTAAGCAGCAACTTTTCCAATTTCCAATATTTATGTAATTCTCAAAACTTTTACCCACGACTGTATGTATCCCTCACCAGTGTTGGGCAAGTTACTATGAAAAAGTAATGAATTACTAGTTACTAATTACATATTCAATAGTGTAATTAGATTACTGTACAAATTACTCTCTCTAAAAAGTGTTTAATTACTTATTACGAATTACTTTCTATATCCTATATCAACCTTGATTAGTTAAGTGATTCAAGGATAGACATGAAACGGCTCTTTTAAATCATTCAAATAATAATATAAAACTACATATAGTATTTTTAACTGACCAAAGTATTACAAATGTGAGAATTATATATTAAAGTTAGACTTAGAATTTTGATGTCAATTCCACTATTGCACACACATATTACACAAAGTATTTAGTTTAATTACATCAGAAGTAACTGTAACTAAATTACAGAAAAAAATAGAGTAATCCCTTACTTTACTCTTTCAAGGGAAAAGTAATTAAATTACAGTAACTAATTATTTAGTAACTAGTTACAGCCCACACTGTAACTCACCAATAAAGAAAAACTAATAAAAGTTTTAAAGGAACTCTCTGTCCTCAACGGACCCTTTCGATCTCGTTTTCTTTTTTCTTATCTGATGGAACTGGATGGATCTTAATTACTGTTCACTTCTTGACATCACATAATGATGTTATCAATCACAGAGCAGCTTCTGAAGCGTGGGAGAGAATCAAGCACCACATTCCCACTGGTTCTCTGCGGGACCCTCGGGATCAAGTGGCATGGTCTCTCTCGAAACTTACCTTATGTTTCATCAACCTTGCGACCACGTTTGCAACATCAGTGGATCCGAGTAGCACTTTCACAGAGTTGCGTGTGTGTGTGAGAGGGGTTTAGAATGTCACCTGTCAGTCGGCAGGGTGTGTGGAGATGTTCGTGTGAGAATTGCTTTCCTCAAATCTGTAGTACAACGAAAGCCTCTTTAACCAGAAAAGCTCCAGAAAAGCTCCGGAGTCCCCTGGGAGCGCCAATGTAAAGCTTTCTCACCACCCACTCTGGTTTTGATGGCACGTAATCATCCAGTTTAGGGTGAATGTGAGATTCCCAGGACCCACGCCTTAAACGGCGGTAGATCTTGCAGAATACCACATTGAGCTCTGTGGTCTCAGCTAGTGTAGGAGAATGCTAAAATGCAACTTTAATTTGCTATTGATGTTTACTCCATGCAGCACATCTCAGTCAGCCTACAAGCTCGCATATATCAGAATTGTGCATTAGCGCTTTTCGGCCAGTTGGTGTCCCCATGGCCCCACTGTAGAAGTTAACCCAGCACCGGTATAAACACAGCACTGTGGGACTCTCCGGATCTCTGAACGAATTTGTTCTTTGTCAATAAGTTCCTTTAGCTATATACCACATTTAAATGTATGTCTTTATTAGCATCAAAATGCATATAAAGGACAGTCCGCATGGAGCGCACAGCCACTAATTCACTCTATACTGCATAAGGATACAGAAAAAACGTCTCTTTTGTCCACGCGTGTGTTTGCATAAGCATACACCGAAGTACTTTAACCATCTCTAAACTCTTAATGGATGCCCCTGTTTGCACATCTACTTTTAAGCCCCCTTCAACGTTCCAACCCTGAAAATCGTAATTACAATGAATAATTAACGGCAGCTTAGAGAGCGCCTCATTATTGCCACTTAGCTTCCTATAAACACGCACACATCTTCACTTTCATCCCCCCTCTCTCTCTCGCTCCTCTTCCGCCGCTGTCCAGATTTAGACGGAGGAAGTCTCATTAAAACTCTGCAGAGTTCACGGCCGTACTGCGGCTACTGCGGGATGCAAAATTGGAGAGCGGGAGAGGAGCCGAATGCCTGAGAGGGGTGACGGCTGCCCCCTACCATAATTAGGGTTAGCCGGAGCCGTCGTTGTTAACATGCTGCTTTAATTTGAGATGATGGCGCTCCCTCTGACCCCACTTTCTCGCACTTTCCCTCGCTCATGGTGTTCCTCTCGCTCTTTGCTTTTCTTTCCTGATCTTTTGGTTCTTCAGTCATACGCTCTTCATCAAGTAATGTCCTTTTGTATATCACCTTTTCACATTCTGTCTTTCTCACCTTCTGTCTCATATGCTCTCTCGCCTTTTGTATCTGGTTTTACTTCTTTTATTGAAGCTAACTAAGGAGGGAGTCCCTTACTAAATCTTCTATTTCTGGTTGGACGGTTTCTAGAAATAGTGCAAGGTCATCAGAATAATTAACATCCAGCCGAAATGGCTGAAATGAACCTTTATCTCATTCTTTCAGTTGAATTTAAGTGTGCTTTTTTGCCTTGACAAAATCTATATTTTTAATTGCCAAAGCGTTACAGTTAGTGCGTATCTGTTTACAAAGACAAAAACGTAGGAACAAAAATCTTCAAAGAGTACATAACGTAAAAAGGCACAAAAAAACATACATAAAATGAAAACGCAATGGCAAGGTCATGGACTTGATTCACACAGTCTTGATAAATGTCTATGTATTGTAAATAGCTTTGAAATGCATGAATGCACTTTGAGCGCAGCAGTCTGTACATTCGCATCTCTCTCTTTTTAACATTTTCTCTCTTTCTCCGCATGTCTCTCTTCCTCTTAGTTCTCCATGGTGCTTGCCCTTTTCTATCCATCACTCTCCGTTGTTTCTGAGCGGCTGGAGTGGTGCGTATGAGTGCTGTAGTCTAAAGCAGGTCTCGCAGAGCTCTGCTGCCGCTTTGGAGGCTTACGTTGGTTTGAAGCACACAGAGAGACCAAACACTTCTTTTTCTAAAGAACCAGCCCTCTTTCCCTCATCTCTCTCCACAACACATCAGACTATAAATACTGGAGTGCCAAGCCTGTTAGCCTGGGACTGGTATTCGGGATAAGGCCTGTGTGAATTTGTGTTTGGCTCAATCCCTTTTTTATGGCAAGCTGACGTATTAGGGATGGATTGAGGTCTCTGTTGCAAGGCGTGTATGAGAGTGATGTTGCAATATAAACAATCTACTCGTACATCATTTCAGCTCTAGTGGTTCCTGTAGCTCAGCTGGTAGAGCATGACATTATTGACAAGGTCATGGGTTAGATCGACTGAATACATGAACTGATATAAACATTGAATTTAAGTAGCTTTTTGATGGAAGTGTTTGTTGTATTTGTGTTTTTGTATCCAAATCAGAATCAGAAAAGCTTTATTGCCAAGTGTGCTTGCACACACAAGGAATTTTCTTGGGTGTTGGAAGCTTCTAGTACAGACATTCAACACAATGACAATAAAATATCATAAGAATTACAGTCTAAAAGATTCTAAAATATGCATATATAAATAAAAGACTATTGTAGAGAGACATTGTACAGGGTAGTATATAGTAGAATATACATATTATCAGATTGTATGTACACTTGTGCACATGTCAGTCACTTGTGCACATGAATGCTGCCAGTCAAACCTGCGGACACAACTACACAGTTTAGAATTGTAGTTGTCAAAAGTATGAAGTTATTATGGGAACTATGATTGTTGTATTTTAGATTCTTCAAAGCATCCATCCTTTACTTGAAATAAAGCGCTGAACAGTAAATAAACGGAATCGAAGTAGTTCGTATGGATACTAGACAGACACTGTTGGCTTCTTTTCTGTCACAGCAACAACAAAAACATTTTAGATTTGAAAAGAAACATCAGCCTTTAGATCAAAAGGTTTATAAGAGGCTTAAATACAGCGTCTAAACTTTTGTCAATAATGAATCTCACAGTCTGTTGATATTCGCCGTGTACAATGAATCCTTTCACTGTCTCTCTCTCATTCTCCGCAGGAGATGTACTCAAAGGGCCTGATCCCCATTTCAGCAATTAAACAAGTTCGTGCTCTGGGTGAGAATAAGTTCGAGGTGATCACCTCCAGTAGAACCTTCGTGTTCCGGGCAGAGAAAGAAGGTGAGCCTCTTTACTTTTTTCCTTTTGCTTTTCGGTCCCTTTCCATTAATCTCTTTTAAAGCAATTCACCACCTCTCTCACACTTGGTCTTGTATTTATATCTCTTTACCATATCCGCTATGATATATTAAAAAAGAAATCATGTGAATTCCGCTCAAAGTAAATCTTCCGTAGCACACTGATTCAGAGACAGAACTCAAGATATTTCGACACAGTGCTGATAGAATCAAGGTGATAGCTTTAGATTGAATATGTACATTAGACACGCTACTGGTGTATATTGCTGTCACATCATTCCCTGTGCACTTTATTAGGCTTTTGTTTCTTATTATTCATAAAAAATGTTCCCTGTTTCCAAAAAATATATTATGAATGTCCTTTTAAAGGCGTTTTAGTTCTATTCCAGTTTATGGGTTTAATGGAGTGAATTGTTCACAGTGTGGTCTGGCGCTTTAGATGTAATTCAGACAAAAAGCGAAATTATGTAAGCATTGTAAGATTAGAATTACATTTATGTAAGCATTTTGTAAGTTTAGCGAATGTTAAGTTTAGGTGTAGTTGGAGTTTATTGAGTGTAGTAACTTGCTAATGGCATCGGTTTAAGTATAGCATGTTTCCTAATTATTCATTCTTATTCTTCTTTTTTAAGGGATGTTTGCTTAGATTTCTAAGCATAAGCTTTATATGTCATATTTGTACATGAACAAACGTAACTATTATTGGGCCATTAAAACCGCCCAGATTATTCACCTCTCACAGACACCTTGAAGTAAATGCGACAGTGAAAGAGCGAGAGGTTTGTCATGAGCCAATCAATTACCACAGTATTGACATGGCCTGCGCTTCCTCGCTGTAATTACTGCGGTAAATCTAAGGGCTAATAGCAGAGTCACGTGCCACGTCGTGCTAGAATATCTGCTTATAATGGCCTTCCAGTAGCTCCTTCCGCCCCGGCTCTTGAGCGATGACCTCTGACCCATGACAAGTGAATTATTCTGAGGGAAGTAAGTTTAGGGATGCATTTAACTGGACTTTCCATCATTAGAAGAACCGAGAGAGGGAGAGCTGGTCAGATGTTCTCATGCATCTTTAAACTGCTTTACAGCAGTCTGAAAGAGTCATCAATCTTAAGGCAAACACTGGAGAGGTGGAGAATGAAAGTGAATGAAAGATCCAGAAGTGGGTGATGAGGTGGGATGAGCAAAAAAAAGGCAAGAATGAGAATTAGTGTTGGACATTGAGCAAGCTGTGAAGCGTATAGACACACAAGAGTGTGTACGCGTGTGGCTGTGTGTTCATTTTTTAAGTGTGGCGGTCTCTTCTGTGAGAGAGAATATTTTGTGATTCGTTTTATTTGTATGGATAAGAGGAGGAGGTTTCTAAGTTTTAGGGTTTGTGATTTCTTAGCTTATGACAGAGTGCAATTTTCGTGTGCAATTTGTAGAAACCCATAAACTTTATTACATTTTTAAGGAACACTTCACCTAGATTTTTTCGTCATTTATTCAGTCTCACGTTGTTTATAATTTGTATATGACTCTTTCTTCTGTGAAACACAAAAGATATTTTGCGTCTTTACAATGGAAGTCAATGGGGGCCAATGTTGTTTGGTTACAAACGTTCTTCAAAACATCTTCTTTAGTGTTCTGCAGAAGAAAGAAAGTCATACAGGTATGGAATGACACAAGGGTGAGTAAATGATACAAGAATCGCCATTTTTGGCTGAACTTTCTTTAAGGTAGGACTTGGTTGTACTGTTTTATAAGCATCCTAACAGATAGTCTATTTTCAATTTTATTTGTGATGACATATTTAAACATTTGGTCTTTACATCTATAGACACACACACATACACACAAGAATGAATCAATTGAATCAGTTAAATTGAAAGCTGTCAGATTGAAATAGATGTACTGTAGCTAAAAGAACAGAACTCCGTTAAGGAGTCAAATGCGATTATATATCCGATACGCCAGCACACCTTGAAAACTCTTTAACTGGCCACACTTAACAATTTGAACCTTGTCCAAAAGACACTTCATTCTGAAACACTCACCTTTAATTCAATTAGACCTCTCTTTCTCTCTCTTTCGGTTTCTTTTACCTTTCCTCAGTGAATGTGGCAGGTGCTGTAGACCTGCTGAGGATAAGAGTATCCAGCTGTTAATGTTTTTTGGCTAGCCTGAGTGTGTGCAAGTGAATTTGTGCAAGCCCCAGTTGTCCTATTTAAACACAGCACAAGAGAAACCTCTTCGGCTTCATTCCCCACATACACATGCACACAAACGCAGGCAGGCTGGCACAATTCAATGAGACACAGGGGCTTTTGCATACCTGCTTTGTTTGCAGATTTGGAAGTTTATAAAGTATAACAATAATATTGGACACTTTTTCCTTCCCTTGTATTCCCACAGTGCCACGTCTCTCTATACACGCTTATACGCATACCTGCACATTTGCTAACATACATCAAATAGGATGCAGTGTACATTCACAGGAACGCACACTTTGTCTTACCTTCCATGCTCTGTTTTTCCTCTAAGGAGAACGTCACGATTGGCTAGAGGTTCTTCAGTCTGCAGTGAGCTCCCAGTCCTCCATTTCCCAGCAGCCTCGCAACGGTAACACAAACAAGAGCGGCTACGTCGAGCTGCGTGGCCTCAAAGGAAGAATCTACCTCAGCCTCATGAGGACCAGCTTCAGAATCTCCAAAACAGATCAGGTTGTTTTCATTGTGCCTCTATCTATTTGTCTGTCTGTTTTGGAAAGTATTTGAAGAAAGGGGGGTTAAACAGGAAACCCTATTTAATCCGGCAGGGCCGTAGCTAGAGAATTCTGGGCCCCCTAAAAAATATTGATGTGGGCCCCCACCGCCTTCCGAGGGACATTTTATATCATGTTTTATATCATATCACGTTGACCTAGTCTATTTACATCTAACAGAAGATTTTTTTAAAGTTAAATGTTTATAAATGTTATATGAACTTATGAAACATTGTCTTAAATAAATACATGAAGACTTGTAACAAACAAATAAAAGAATAATAAAAGACAATACATTATTAAACAATAATAAATAAAACAGATGTAAAAAGGACCAGCAGTACTGTATAAAAGTATTTTCATAAAAAACCACTTAAATGTTTGATGAAAATAATATGGTACTGCATAATATATTATTACATCAAGCCAATAAATGTATCTATAAATGCCACACAAAATAAATCGTGCAGAACCCTGTTTAAATTCAAATTTTCCCTCTAAAAGTCTATTTTTCCAATTTTAATTCTTCCAGATGTTTCTAAAATTCTATATATATATATGTATATAGCAGTGGTTCTCAACTCTGGCCCGCGAGATCCAGTTTCCTGCCGAGTTTAGCCCCAACTCTGATATAAAACACCTTAACAAGCTTATCAGCAACTTCAGGAACAGACCCGTTCAACTTAATGTGGGGCTGCGCATATTGTTTGGCATATCTTATTAAAGTACCGCGAGAGCGATTCAAATGCGTACGATGCAATCTGCACTAGAATCGCTATCGCGGTACTTAAATGTCATATGCTTATAGATGTGCGCAGCGCCGCATTAGGTTGACAGCATCTATTCCCAAAAACGCTGATTAGCTTGTTCAGGTGTTTTATATCAGAGTTGGGGCTAAACTCGGCAGGAAACTGGATTTTGCGGGCCAGAGTTGAGAACCACTGCTATATAGTGTAATGTTGTACTTATACAATACTATACCATCACTATGATATACTACAGTGTACTAATAGTAACTAATACAGATTATGCTGCATGTGTACTACTGGGTTTTTATGTGTGGGTTATATTTGTTCAAATTAAACTGACTTTTATTTTGGCGGGCCGCTGCAAAGACTTTGAGTTTCAGTGCAGTTCAGTAAGTTAGCTTTTCTCAAAGGAAATGCATGTGAAGTAAACTCTCAGAGCAGCTCGGAGATGTTCACGTGTTTATGTTTTTACTCCATAAGTATCAGGCACATAGTTACACATCCGTGTTATTATGTTTTTCTTTTGCTTATGGTTCCCTCATTCGCTTGATAAGCGCAATTGTCTGTTATCAGTGTCGTAAATACTGTCGCTGTATAACCTTCCAAGTGGTCAGCGCAATACATGTGAATTTATGGCTAAGCATAAACCGCTGTTACATCATGTCACTTCATAAACTGTGCATGCACTAAAGCGCTCTTTTTTTGGCCACCCTGGGGTATACTACTGGGCTATACTAATAGCTTAAACTAGATTCTGAGGTAGTAGCTGGTTGTTAGCCGTAATCGCAAATTGTGCTAGCTACATAGCAGCTAGCGTGCTAACAATATAATACTTTTCTGTAGTTATATTTTCAGAAACACACTCGCGACCAGGTGATGTGTATTGTGTAATAGGTGCAATCACTAACTTACACTCAACTATGAGAAAAGTGCCTAGCATGGTTACTATAGATACCCATAAGATTAGTCTACGTGCATGAACTAAGGAATCAGCAACGTTTGGCCATAAAACATTTATTGTGGTTTGGTTGTGATCATTTACAAGCATAACAATAAATTTGTGATAACGCATGATCTTGCTACGTTAGCAAGTGAGACTGGTGTGGGGCCGAACAATGACTGCCAAATTATGACTCTCCCATTCCCCACTAACATTAGGTGTTAGGATTAGATGTGGGGGAGGGGTTAGGATTAGCCATGGCGTTGGTTTTGAGACATGCATATTCAAAATTTCATTAAAATCTCATGTATACAATTCATGTATTAAAAATATTTACAAAACAGATGACTTTATAGAATAACTCTTGGATTT
This sequence comes from Triplophysa siluroides, assembly GCA_006030095.1. Classification (NCBI taxonomy): domain Eukaryota; kingdom Metazoa; phylum Chordata; class Actinopteri; order Cypriniformes; family Nemacheilidae; genus Triplophysa; species Triplophysa siluroides. The sequence goes on from VCII01000702.1 coordinate 1,842,750, forward strand.
TGTGAGGCCCCTGGGCCGTGGGGGCCCCTATGATTGCCACCACCTTTCACCTCAGTAGCGACGGCCCTGTAATCCGGCATAGGCATCACGAGCATCACTGTTCAACGTAAAGGAGCGTGTTCTGGGTCATGTTGTCTGTCTGTTTGTAAACATGAATTTATTATTCAAATAATAGATTTTCTCTCGGCCCCATCAGGTTTATTTGTATGGATCTAATTAGACAGACTGAAGCAATTTGGAATAAGCCGTTTTCTCATGGGAGTAAAAGAACTGAAACTTTCACATTTTTCGTGTTTAGAAGTGTGTAACGTTTCTCTCATGTGAAGCAGCCAATGTGCTGAGAACGTAGCTATTACAATGCACACCCAAACCATGACACCTCACATGCATACGGATTTAAAATACCCAATTGGTCTCAGTTTTAAATGAGATTAAACTGAGAACGTTATTCATTGTGAAGAGTCGACACGCTCACACACACTTTATCATCTCTGTTTGTCTTTCATTATTTTCCTTATTAGCACAAGCAAACATCTTTGTCTTCATTCTGCAAGGAAATTGTTTTCCGTCAGCCGATTTAGCATGCGAGAAAGAGAGGAGTGAAAATGGAAATTGATTGTATTGTTTTTACGTTAAATCCTCTCCGTGGCAAATGCTCCGACATGAGTGAGGGAGGAAAAGAAAGGAATGAAGAAAACTGGAATTTAGGAGAAAAAATAAAAGGCAATGGGAAAAGGAGAATAAGAGGGACCGAGAGAGATGGAAAAAAGGAATAAGCGGAAAGGAGAAGAAACAGACAAAAACAGATGATGGACAACAGTGCGGGAATGAGGTGTAATAGAAGGATTTGGGAAACAGATAGAGTGATGAAAAAATAAAGGCAAGAAGAAGTGATGGAAAGAGACGAATAAAGACTGGAGGAACCGGGCAGAAAGACAATAATGGAGTAATAGTGGAGGGAGGTGAGGACAGCAGTAGCTGTTGAGGGATGAAGGAAACACAAAGGAGCAGAAAGATGAAGAGAAGGAGGCAGAGAGGGAGAGAGGAGAAAGATGTGGTGATGTGTAACTCGGTTCATGTTCACTGAAGTGGAGTATTTAATTTAACAAGATGAACGAGCTGCCCAGAACGCTGTTTTTTTCCTTCTTTCCCCTTGTGGTGAGGATGAAGTGTGGTGCCCTTCTCTCCTCTGAGGTCAGGGCGTGATGTTTCCCTAAGGTAAAAAAAGTCAACCTAACAGGCAGGCCCCAGTCACGTGAGCATGCTACAGTTTAGCACCACATCGATTTTTGATTTCCTTACTTAAACTACTTGTTCCATACCAAAGGAGACAAAAAAAGCCCAAACACGAGGGCAGTGTAATCTGGTTTGAAAGAAGCGCTTTAATGGTCAACCTGTAAAGTCCTTAAGCAATTAGATGATGTTAAATCTGAATAAAAACTTTTAGCCTGGGCTGCACAATGAGGTTGTCTAGATGTTTTTTTTAGTTTGAGAGGTGTATCAAAACTACTGAGCAGTTTTTTACAGGGACAGTTCACCTAAAAAAGAAAATTCTGTCATCATTTACTCACCCTCAAGTTGAAAAATATTTGGAAGAAAGTTAGCAAATGAAAGTTCTGGGGCATCATTGACTGCCATAGAAAATACTAAAATGATAATCAAAGGTGCTGGAACTGTTTGCTTTCCTAAACTCTTCAAAATATCTTATTTTTTGTTCAGAAGACTAAAAAAAATACAATATTTTTTCCTACCATGGTAGTCAATGATGTAACTGTCAGTTGCTGACATTTTTCCAAATATCTTTCTTTGTGTTCAACTGAACAAAGAAATATATATAGGTTTGAAGCAACTTGAGGGTGAGTAAATGATGACAGAATTTTCATTTTTGGGTGAATTATCCCTTTATGGCACCAAGGGTGATCCCGCAAAACATGCGAAAACATATAAAACATATTATTAATAACATAAAACACTGCCCGTCCAAAAAAAGTCACCACCTGGATTTAACTAAGCAAATAGGTAAGAGCCTCCCATTGGATTGGAGGTCTCCCAAAGAATGAGGTCAGCTGACTACCTGAATAAACTAAATGACCAGGTTATTCCATCAATGGGTTCTTTCCTCCCTGATGGCACAGGCATATTCCAAGATGACAATGCCAGGATTCATCAGGCTCAAATTGTGAAAGAGTGGTTCAGGGAGCACGAGACATCATTTTCACACATGGATTGGCCACCACAGAGTCTATTATATATAATAGTATAAAGTTTTACATAAAAGTATACTTTTATGCAATTCTCCTGTTAGTATTACGCATTGTATATTGTGTTATTAACTACTGTATATTGTGTTATTAGCTAATATTAAAATCAATTTTGAGTTGAGAAAATTGGTTGATTCTTTTGAACCCTTGAAATTCACTCTTTTAACCCCATGTACTTTGTACAAACACGAGGACAAAATAGTGGACGTGTGGCCGTTTTTTGGCTCCTTTTCTCTTGTCCTCTGTCCTTCCCTCCCAGAAACATCCCGCATTCCTCTGAGAGGTTCGTATTGGCGTCGCCCTTGAGGTAATGGGTAAAGTTTGGAAAAAAGTTGCTGTGTATTTCTTGCTTGTTCTTGTGTGAAATAAACTCTGTCATTCATTCGCACTCTGATCAATGGATCAGCAGGTATTTACCCTCCAGTGAGTTCAACGTCTGGTGTTCTCTTTGACCCTTCTCACAAACCGGTTTCCTTGCATTTTTAAGATTTCTTAGTAGCTGATTTTAGAAAGTTAGCTTTTTTTGTAATTTACTTGAGGCCATAATACTCCAACAGACATCTTGAATGCTTGAATGGAATTTTCTTATCTGTTCACATGGCAACAGCTGATCCAGGATAATAATTCATATATTACTTTATGTCCTAATGTTGGATATAAAAAGTGGACCTGAAAACTTTTCTTATAAAAAAAAATATTTTAAGAAAAAAATTCTTATGTTAATATCCGTTCTTTACAGGACTTTAATGCTGGACTGGCCATTTCTGTGGTGGATTTGACTGCTGCAAGTGTGAAACATGTTGAGAGGAAAGGCTTTGAGATCACTACACCTTTCAAATCCTTCTGGTGAGCTGACAAAATGTAATATATATAAGCACATGAGCCCAGGAAACCAGAAGATCTTCACATCAATAATTGTTTTCAAATATAGCTTTCAGGTGACCTTCAAACCGAGCTAAGCTTCTTACCATGACTTCTTTAATATAACCTTGTGCTTGTGTCTGGAAAAATAACCTAATAATCAGAATTTCACCCAAGGCTAGAGCTGGAAGATTAAGTGTTCTCAGTGTAAACATTCATTTATTTATTCAAATGGCTCCAGAGATTTCAACAGTGTGTGGAGAGCTATTTTTGTGGCATGCGCAGGGTGTATTATTAATTTTTACCACCCTTGCTATTGGTGAGTGAAGTGGGAAAATGCATATGCCATAAAATTGTTGTTTGCAGTTTTCCTTGCATAAGGAGGGTCTTCGGTACAGGATGTTTAACTAAGATGAGTATTAAAGGTCCAGTGTATGAAATATAGCGACATCCAGCGGTGAGGTTGCGAATTGCAACCAACGGCTCACTCCACCCCTCCCTCCTCCCTTTCGAAGGACTATGGTGGCTGACACAGAACTGATAGTGTGTTCAGACCAAACACAGCTTGCGCGAATGAATCGCGCTATTCGTGCGTAGTTGGACGCTTGAAAATTTTGAGTTTACTCACTTTATTCGCACGTGAAATTCGCGTCATTCGCGCGTGAAATTCACGCGAATTTGCGTAATGGGCGGGGCTCCAGACAGGTGTCTCCAGTCTTGTTATAAAATGACTTATGACATGGATTTTGTTCAGAGGGTAGCTGCACTTTATGGAAAGCTGAAAAAACCTTTTTTTCTTTTCTATAAAAGTAAGAACAAGAATCATACGATTCCGGTTGTCCACAAACCGCTACGATTATTTTGTCCTCCATTTTGTCCTCCTGTTTCGGATTTCTGCCTCCGCTCGCTACGTCGTCTAATCACCTCAATACTAGAGCAAGCTCCTGATTGGTTAACGCGGCGCAAATTTTCGCCAAAGTTTATATTTTTCAACTCACTCGAATCGCGCGAACGCTTAATTCGCGCCGCAAGTAGGTATTTCGCGTTTTTGCTTTGACTTAACATGTAAATCACTCGCGCTTAACGCTTCATTCGCATTTGGTCTGAACACACTATAAGAAGTTGTCATGTTTTCACTTCTTTGCCGAAGGACATAACATATTTATGAAACATGCTCTGTAGAGCAGTTTGTTAGTTAAGGGCTACTGTAAAACCAACATGGCGAATTCCATGCAAGGGGACCTGCGGTGTATGTATATAGAAATAGCTCATTCTAAAAACATAATGCAACTTTAGGTAAGGTCTTTATACACCTTTGAAGACATAAATATGTATATAATAGCAAACAGTACAACTGATGTTTTATGAAACAGGATTAATTGGAGTTTGGCGTTCTGGTGTTGTTGACCTGCCATGCCATATAAAAACCTGTTCAAGGATAATATGGCCATATCAAAACAGATTCAAGTTGTTTAAATAAAGCTTGTAGTCCAAAGTAAGACAGTTTCTCCTTGAAGAAATTCAGCAAATTTGTCACTTTCCCAGGAGTGGGCGTGCTGCAAATCTCAGTGCAAGAGTATGCCGAAAAGTCCTTGAACAACATACACATAACTTAAAAGCGATGGCTACGAATTTTCTGAGATCTCTCCCATCTGATAACAGCTGCGTTCATGAGACTACTCAACAAGTTTTACCAAAGTTACCAGACAACTCACTGCAACTTCAAAATGTGCGTTTGGAAAGGGAAATACGGGATATCTATCTCAAAATACTGTTCTAATGTTAAACCGTGCTGGAGGCGATATAGTGTTATGGGGCTGCTTTAGGGTCTGGAACTTATAGTTGTTTTGGGACCAATGAATTCCAAGTGGCTTCCTGAGTGTTTTACCACAGACTGTCTAAGCCTTGAGATGCCACAGTCAACTGAAAGAGACATCAAGTGGAGAGGTTCTGTCAAAAGAAATCCCTCATAGAATGCAGATTCCCAAATCAGTTCCATTTAAAAGACAGAAGCTGACGAATCAAGCAAGACACCCCCAAAAACAGGTGAAGGGAATGGAAATATAAAATATCCCCTAACAGCTGAAGTTTAAATGGCTGTCTTAAGTCTGAGCTCTGCCAGATCAGTGTTCTGTTAGTTGCAAGTACTGTAGGCGTTCCTGCTTGACTTATGCATCCGACTTCTATCAGATGTTGGATTACGTGTACTGCACTGTCTGTGCGTTGGTAGCTGGGGCATTGATTTGTAATAAGTTGAACTCTATAACTTGGTTGCATTGCTGATGGCTTCTGTCAGTCATGTTGCCTCGAACCGGCCACTGTATCAAAATGAATGACTTTGTCACTGCAGATAACTCTAAATGCCCAACATCAAATCAGCAGCTACAGGAAAGGGAAAAATACACTTCTTTTTTAAAATTAGGCTTATTTATAGTTAAGAGTATAGATAAACGTCAGATCAAATTTAGGACCAATCCTGAAGAAATAAATTGATAGTGCTTACAACAGCATAATCATGGATTCGATTCCTAAGGTTTAGCAGAACCCCCAGCAAGTGAACAGAAAAGTTTCTAACATAGAGTATCTCCTGCAGTTATTTTTTTCACAACCTAGTTTGGAACGTTTCTTCTTGAAAGGTGTGACATTTTCTCTTTTCATTTATTGGATCGTCCCTACTTACGAGTTTAACCTCTTACTACAATTTATCTAGTGGCACACCGACTAACTAAAAAGTGATTTAAAGTTCCAAACAAGAAAAAGATTTAAATCGTTGAAACTTTTTTGCCTGTTTATAATTAAATGAAGTGCTTGCTTGTGGACAGCACTAGATTTATTAAAGGCAAAGTAAACTTCTGTTATTTTCTTTTTGCACTCTTATTTACATTTTTTTTCATACCTGGTTGTCTGCTGTTATTTTGGTACAGCCACTCTTTGGTTATGGCTGTCTAGCTTCTCTGATACTATCCATCTGAAGTGCGCTCATTATTGATCTGTTGTTTCTTGTTTTTTCTTTTTTTCCCTATTATAAATATCAGCTCTGTTATAACGGCTGTACAGTACCGGTGTCGCTCACCTGTGACCCCACACGAGCTGATGTTTCCAACAAAGTGGCCATTTGCAGAGGCCTAACCGATTAGATGTTTTTGTGTTTGTATTTTAATGATCCTTTTATGGTTGATGCAGTTCCCCCGGCTAAAAAAAAACAGTAACAATAACAACAACAGTGCAAACAATGAAAAGCCATCGCTCTCTTCCTTTGACTGGGGTGCACTGGTAAAGATTTTTCCTCTTTATCTCCTTGCTTTGTTATTGTGGGCAGGACAGAATATATTGATCTGTTTGTAGTTGCATTCTAAACGTTGAGCGATGGGAGGCTGGCGGACTATTTAGTATTAGTTGTTGCCAAAATAATTCGAATTTATTTCTCAGTGGTGAGGTATGGGGCTCTCTGCGCTCATTTAAAATAATGGGTGCAGAGGGGGTCGTAATAAAAATGGAAAGCAGATTCAGTGCTTTTACAGGTTTTATGTTTTGATCTCATTGTGTCTAATCACTGCCAATCATAATGCAATGATGAGCAGTTAAAAAATCATTGACGGTTTTTTCTTATACGTTTGCTACCTAACGCGAGCTAAATGAGATCCATTGTGAATTAAATCAGGTTAAAATTAGTTTAATGTGTTGCATAGGGTTTGTTTACGTACTGTATATTTAAAAAATAGCAGTGGAAACAATATAGAGACCATTTCGAAATTATTTTCAGTTTTTCTGAATTTACTATTTATAGGCAGAGCTGGGTAGATTACTTATGAGTTGTAATCCGTTACGCATTATGAATTACATAACAAAATTTGTCAGTCAGTAATATTAATCTCTTAGATTACACATTTTGGTAACAAAATCTGATTTCTTTTGGATTACTTTTGATCCTATTTGATCACATACATTGAAGCAGGATAATTTTTTTTATTTTGTCAGATACAAACAGGGAAACAATATATTCCATTCTGTATCACTAACAATGCCTCAACATCTTTTTAAAGTACATTATGGACAAAATGCTAAAATTGATATAATTTGCAGTTAGTGTTTACTGATAGTAACAATGTATAGTTTTCCCAAGAGTTTCCTTAAAATTGAAATGGGGTGTGACAAGATCTTGTGCCACAAAATCTCGAGAGATTAAAACCAGACAAGATTTTTTTGATGGAGTTTGATGGTGAAATTAGTATTAAAGATGCCCTGCCACTTTTAAATCATATAATAATTCATAAAAATAGACGAAAAATTACATTCATTAAAGCTGCGATTTTCAGTTGAATAAAAGAAGATAAGAATAAATATATATTTTCCATATATTTCATCATTGCGTATTTCTTAAAAATTGTGTAAAAATCTTGTTCTTGTGAACACAATCTTGTTTCTCGTCTTATCTCTAGGGGTAAATTTCTTGTCACACACCTAGTGTCTATACATTCAGCGGTCAAATGCTGAGTGCCACTCCATTTTGCATCTATGTGTGTGATTCCAATACCCTTCCCTCTCTGCCGGAAAAAACTCAAAGAATCACAATCATATACAAGTAGTAGATATGTTTATTATAAAAAAATTGAAATATAAAATTGAAAATATAGGAGAATCACTAAACTGCAAACAATTTACTGCCATTCTGTGAATAATATGTGATCCTGTAATCCATAAAAAAGTAACTGTATCTGATAATGAATATTTTAAAATGTAGTTTACTCTAATTACAAGTACTTATTCTTTTAAGGCATTTTACATGTAATCCGTTACTACCCAGCTCTGGTATGTGTTTAGGTAAAATTATAATTTTTGTTTCATTCTGTGAACAACTAACAATATTTCTCCTGGAATTCAAATAAAAATATTGTTTTTATTTGCATTTTTTTGCAGAAAATAAAAACTGGAGAGACAGGTCCTAATAACAGAAATTTTCTGAACTCAAATATGGCAAAGAAAACAAGTTCATGTTCACTTCTAAGCAATACAACACTAATATTTGTACATGTTTATAGGAAAAGTTAAAAAATATTTTTTTGTAATATGATAACCTGGATTTTATCACGTCTCATGTGTCTTGTCACGCTGTCAGTCTATCATATTGCTGTTGGATTACTTTGTCACTCCTGAGGTTTGATTTTGTTGAAATTCAACCGACACTGAACTGGAATGGCCACAATACATCTAGAAATGCTGAATAACTGAAAACTTGGAAGGGTCTCTTAATAAATAAATAAATATACATGCATATTTAGCTGCAATATGTTACTTTTGCTTTTCTATTTTGCTTTATGTCTAAAACATAAAATTTAACCATTATTATTATCTCAGCATTGTGAATCGTGATAAGGACTTTTCAACACTGATTATTTAATTTTTAAGTAAAAAATAAATCTGTGTTGAAAACTGATTTTAACCAGTTTTCCAGAATTTAGCCAGAAAAAAAGTTAGATATTGGAGCTTTCATTATATATTTTCTTATATTTTAGTCTAATAGAGTTTTAAAAAATGTGTCATTTGTATCAGCTTTACAGCAGAGTCAGAGCGTGAGAGGGAGGAATGGATAGAGGCGATTCAGGAATCAATCGTAGAGTCCTTGTCCAATTACGAGGTGCTGGAGAAGGTTTGGTTCAACAAGTCCAACAGGAAGTGTGCAGACTGTCAGGCATCTGAGCCAGAATGGGCGTCCATTAATCTCTGTGTGGTCATCTGCAAGAATTGTACTGGTAAGAACAAATTAGAAACATAATAGGAACTGAAACTCAAGCTTTCCGGTAGCTCAGTGGTTAAAACGTGGCGCTAGCAATGCCAAGGTCATGGGTTTGATCCCAGGAATTGCACATACTCAGAAATAAATGTAAAGTATAATGCAATGTAAATTGCTTTGGATAAAAGCGTCTGCCAAATGAATAAATGTAACATCTTGGCTCTGGCTTTCGGGCCTCATACTGTAGATCTCAATCTATTCACTGGCAGAGACACACAAATATTCTTCCACAGCTGTCTTTTTTTACTTGTGGTTCTTCTCTTTCTCTCTTCTTCCTTGTTTTACTCAGTATAGTAAGATACACACGCACACATATATATCCATATGTCCATAAATAACTTTTGCTTTATCTATTGAGTATACTGTATTTAATCCCGTCTTTCCCCTCCTCTGTTTCTCCAACTCTTTCTTGGCTTTAATTGGCATTCCTTATTCCAGCCACCCACCGACACCATAAATGAACTCATTATTTCAGTTATGTGGCCATTTAATATTACATTAGGTAGTGGTACAAGAGGAAATACTGGCTGAACGTGTGCAATGGGCTGCTGAATAAGCCATCGAGCGGGGAGTCACACTTCTTAAAAGTCCGCGGCAGCGTTCATCGAATGTGTGGCGCAGACACTTTAATTAGCCGTGCTTCTGCATCTGACAATTACAAGAGAGAAACGAATAGAAAAAATATACCGTACGATTAAATGAGAGCAAATTGTCTTCGGTAAGAGACAGAGATTGTGTGAAAGAGAGACGGGTGAAAGGATTTCCCTTTTCTCGCGATCTGTCTTCACATTTATAATACTTATCTGATTCCTGCTTGTTCCTTCTCATTCATTTTTGTCTCGTTTTACACCATTTCTCTCTCTTTCACACGCTATCTGATATCAATCAGGATTGGTGGCTCTGTGACAGATATTTGGGTTTGTCTATTTCTTTACACGTGTAATTGCATTAAGCTTTTTAAATCGACGCCTGTGATAGGAGACATTCCTCAAGTGCGCCCGTTGTTACCATAGAAACTCCCAGTGTGCACATTTTTACGTTTCCCTCCATTTATTACTTTGAAATAAGAGATATTTCTCCAAAAGTTGAATTTGAGATAAAGCTTTATGGTGGTTTTTATTTTCTTTTTGGTACTTTACATTAGGTTTTATAGAGGCAGCGGGAATTTTCATAGATGGTACAAAACTCCCAGCGAGTCTCCTTAATACACGCATACACAAAGCATCTTTAGTCCCATTGGCTTCAGGCAGCTCGAATGATCTTTGATGGCAAACTAGTACCCTAAAATGCTGCTAATTATGCTGGAAAATCACACACTCCATATTCAAATATGTGTTTCTCTCTGGCATGTTTAATTCATCTGTGTCTCGCATAAACAACGGCGGCGACGGTGCCCGGAGTTCAGCTAAATAAATGCGCAGACCAACAAACACAATTAATTACTTATGATTCATTAGCAATTAATGGCTTTTTCGAGGCTTTCATTTGCTATTATTGCCGTGGCAGGCTGGAGAAAAGATTGCCTGGAAAGGATTCGACGAAATTTATAATGAGTTTGAGTCTGTATATATGTCAAATGAGTCATTGCTTTTAAACAATTTAGTTTCAAGCCATGTTTAGTTTTGAGGGGACGTGAGATCTGCACGTTCTTTAAACAGAAACATTATAGCATCTGTGTAAATGCGCACAAGACCTGAAGGCATAGGCCTATTATAATTTCTCTTTAATGAAAGAAAAATTTCACCCGAAAATGTTGGTTGCGAAATTGTTATTTGCTAAAAACTTGACATCCGGCCTATCTGTTCTTAAAGTGTTTATGAGAGAGAATGTGATGTCTGCATAAATGAAACAAGTTGACTGTATTAAACTATTCACAACTATAACAGACTAAATTTGTGATCCAGGTCAGCATCGATTTTTGGGTCCTGGTATCTCCAAGGTCCGCAGCATGAAGTTAGACAGCAGCATATGGAGCAATGAGCTCATCGAGGTGACAGTCATTTTTTATGCATTGATTTTAACCAAAATGTATTTTGCTCACGCTCCGTCGCTCTCTCTCTCTCTTTCTCTAGCTGTTTTTAGCGGTTGGGAATAAAAATTCAAACCAATTCTGGGCAGCAAATCTTCCCCCAGAGGAAAAGCTTTGCAAGCAGCCGTCGCCAGAGCAGCGCGCATCCTTTATTCGCAGGAAGTACAAGGAGAGGAAGTACAAGAAAGTTCTGGAAGGTCTAAACACCCAGGAGGAACTCGACAAGGTGTGTGCGTGTCAGTGTTTGTATGTGCGTGCGCTAATGTTGGCCTTTGACTTCATGTTATTTTCTTCTCTGCCTCATTAAAAGGCCCATTAGGCCTAGAGAAAGTGTTGGGGGCTGTGTGTTTGCGCGTGTACATCTGTTGCTGCTTTGGCTCACCTGGTAGCCCAGGTGTAAATCAGAGTTACCATGGTAACTGTCTCCTAGCGCTTTTTGGAGCAGGTTGCCAAGGTTGCACTAAAACCACACAAAAGATTTTGTTTTTAGCTTTTCTGCAAAACCCAAAATACTGCACCTTCAATTTAAGAAAGTCGAATTTGCTCAAAAATATTTATTTTAATGTCAAAAATTGGCATTGTTCTGTTGAATGTGTCCATTGTACTCCTAAAGCACAAATATTCTCTCCACATCAACTTCAACACAGACACAGATCAAGTCTGCTTTTGGTTTTCCTGAGATGGAGAGAAGGGGGGGGCTTTGGATTAAGTGTGTGTGAGACAAGAGCAACACTTGGGAGTTTTTGGTACTTCTCTGAAAAAGTGGCACGATAGCTAGCTTTAACTGCACGATGAGCTGAGAGAGACACAGTAGAAAGAGAGGAAGAGATAAAGGAAGCTGTCTAGGTACATCCAGAAGTGAGATTAGATTATAAATGGAGTGGTGCATTTGGGAAAGAAACAAACAGAATGTTCCAGAAAAATCTACTCAAGTTTTTGTTCAAACCCCAATGTGATGTGTGTCTTTACGTTTTCGTTTTCGTTTTTGACTCATAGTTTTTAGCCAGAAGTTTGAAGCAGTAGTCAGTTGGCAGTGGTTTGGAGTTGGGTAGATGATAATCCTACAGCAGCGCTCAACAGTAAGGATGCCCTGAGGCCAGTGTGAGAGTTTGGGGCTAGTGATGAAACTGTTACTTGCCTGTATGGGTCACCTGAACAGTGCATGTTTTAACCCTTGCATTTAGCTTTCAGCATTTTTACGTAGTTTTTTACTATTCCTTTGCATGTTCTGGTCATGTAAATACGGTTAGCTGCTGTGCAATTTAACATAGATGAAGTTTAATAAAAATAATGATAATAGTTTGTCTTTGAAGCATCTGATAGAATACTTGTAAACATATCATTTTTTTTTGTGTATGGTATACCATGGAGTTGTAAAATTGTAGTTGTAAAATTTCCAACCATTTACTGTATGCCTAAACACATTTGTTTATTTGTTCAAAAACTAATTTTTATTGATCAAAACCTTTTGTTTTTTGTTTTTTTAATAAAAGACATACATGCAGTTTTATACATTCTACTTTTGCGGCCAGTGAAAACGTTGTAAGAGTAAAAATCTGAACTACTGACCCAACCAGGTCAAAAATAGAACATGAGCAGTACATGAGTTTTAATCCTTGCATTTCAGCATTTTTTTTTTGTATTTCTTTGTATTTTCTGATCATGTAAATACTGTATGTCGTAATTGTTATCTAGATACCTAGCCAGCTGCTGTGCTGGTTAACACAAATGTTTAAAGTCCCAGTGAAATAAAAAATTATAATGCTTATTTTTCCATTAAATATTGCATCGTTTGTGTAAATTGTGTATCGATGTGGGTCATTCTCTTTTTTAAATCCATGTGCCCTCATAATCTTCAGTTAACTGAAAATGCACTTCCGCCCTGTAGTGACTGTCCATCAAATGGCGTATGTTAGACGGCTTGGGCGGAGCATCAGTATCACCCTGTAAGCCCATGACTGGTTGCCCACTGAAGCTAAGCAGGGCTGAGCCTGGTCAGTACGTGGATGGGAGATCTCCTGGGAAAGCTAGGTTACCGCTGGAAGTGAGACCAGCAGGGGGTGCTCACCCTGTGGTCCGTATGGGTCCTAATGCCCCAGGATAGTGATGGGGACACTTTGGTGTAAAAAGCACGGTCCTTCGGATGAGACGTTAAACCGAGGTCCTGACTCCTGCGGGCATTAAAGATCCCATGGCACTTATTGTAAAGAGTAGGGATGTAACTGGCCATTAATTAATGAATTAATTCATCCATCCATTAACTATTTCCCTTCAAATGTCAGTCCATTTCAAAATGCGACGGCTGGTTTTATACATCCAATCAAATTGCAGTGAAAAACGCAAGCCACGCCCACTATTTTTCTATATAATTCCATTTCACTCGGAAATGTGTGTGCGTGTGAGCTCGTGCATTTTCTATATTTGGAATTCTTATGACTTTTCTTTTTGCGGATTAAATAGTCCAAACTTCCAATTAGACTTATAACTCAGTGACCTCCAGAAGTCTCTTCAGCAGATTTGACCTAGACAATACATGTACACACTCGCACACATACACACACAACCCCAGGGGTTTTTGTCGTTAGAAGAACATTTTTTGAGGTCATCCATGAAAGGGAAGTAGTGTATTGTGCTTCGGTTTTTAGCTTCTTAAATGGGCATCTCTTGATAATGGATAGAGCTTTACCGTCGGGTGGAAATGAGGCGTGTGTGCACGTCAGTGTGATGTATTTGGTAGCTACAGGTATTGGCATGAGAGTACATAGGTGTGTTTGTGTATACATAGTGTGTGGTTTACTGTCTCCATGTCCTTGTTCTCCAGCGGATCTTGCTTGTTTGAGAAGGATCGATAGCTCGGCTGGATCGGACTGTTTCAGAAGAAAACCGCGTTCGACTGCATTACTCTCGCCCGCACTCTCTCTCTGTCTTTCCTAGAGATGCACACTATTGTATTTATTGACTCCTTCCCCCTCCATCTCTTTTTAATTGGACTGACTGCATTCTTTCTGTGGATGCCCTATTTCCTGTCAATGTTATTCTCAACCAGGATTCCAAGTAAAGCATTCTGCCGCATGCGGTAAATGTTTGTTTTTCGTGGCCGCAAAAGGAAAGGTGCAATGTTGACACTGTTGACAATGTTGTTAGTTAATTCATCATGTGCTGTCAAGTTAGGTGAGTTGTGCACAAGCTTACAGTATGTGTGCGTTTGGGAGCTAAAGCTTACTGTGTGTGTGCCGGAGATGTTACAGGATGGAGGTGATGGACCACTTGTGTAGAGTTGAATGGGGGGAATCGCAAAGCTCAATATGGTGGCTGTATGTTCATCATTTACGCATGTGGCCGCAGAGAGGACTGCCTTGCTTTTGTATGTGCTGTACCAGCTGTGGGGCTGGTCCTATACTTATGTTCTTCTCTTTGTGTCTAAAGGCCCTTTGTGCTGCGGTGCTTCTTCCTGACGTCCTGCAGACCATGACCCTGGTTTTTACCGGTGCAGACGTGATGTGTGCGACAGGTGACCCTGAGTACTCCACTCCATACCTCTGGCTCAGAAAGCAGGCCAGAGACTGCAGATGGAGTTGCTCCACCACAATAAGCTTTCAGGTATGTGTGCTCATTATAGGGATAGTTAGCCAAAAAAAGACAATTCTGTCATCATTTGCTCACCATATTGTCATTTCAAATGTGTATGACTTTCTTCTTCTGCAGAACACAAAATAAGATATTTTGAAGAATGTTGGTAACTGAACAATGGCGGTACAGATTGACTAGAAGTGAATGGGTGCCGCCATTTTCGGTTACTAACATGCTTCAAAATATCTTCTTTTGTTTTCTGAAGAAGAAAGAAAGTCATACAAGTTTGAAATGACAAGATGGTGAGTAAATGACAACAGAATTTTCATTTTTTTGGGGGGGAACTATCCCTTTAAGTGATCCTTCGTCATGATGAATCCTGGATGACAGTCTTAGAAAAATCGATCACATATACTGAATGAAACGACTAAATTTGGACAATCATTGTACCATAAATGCACTCTTAGTCACTTTGGATAATAGCATTTGCCAAATCCATAAATGTTAATGTATTTTGAATAGTCACAATATATTTGTGATGATTTTTCAAAATTTTAAACATGGTTATAATTGTTATAAGTGCTTTTTTATTTTCACATAAAAGTCATTGGACTAGTTTCATAGTCCTTGCTTGTCTCACACTCGAGCAAGAGAGCATTAAACCAGTTTTAATAGCGTCTGAAAGAGGTTTTGAGAAGACATAGATGATAAATGACACGCTACCTTAAGGAAAATTTTTGGCGACCTGATTTGCATTTGAGCATTCTCGCTGGTGATTGGTTGACACTGTCAGTGCTGAGGTGCCCTAATTGGTGTTTTGAATAAAATTGGCATTTCTCACAGGCTAATGCAGGACACACACAAACACACACACACACATCTGTACCTTAAGAGATCTTTGCTGAAAGTGTCTATAATTAGCGGTAGTTCGTGTTTTCGTGTGTCTAGACTGAATTGCATTGAACTGTCATCAAAGTGCTCATTTGGGGCCTTTATAGGAAGCGTGCCAACTATCCTAATTAAGCAATCTTCCAATCACTACAAACCCAAATGTTTTTATAGCGTTGTGCCAATGTTTTGTTAAGCTTGCTAACATCGTAACAACAGCATGACAACATTTGTGTAACCTCTAAATCTGTGTGGGGATGCAGTCTCATTAACCTAATGGCTTGAATATGTGATTCTCAGTCGGATTATTCAATTACGATGTTACACAAACATACGTACTGTACACACACACTTTTGTTTTTCAATAGTGGAGACTCTCCACAACTTTTGTATTATACTGTGTTAAAGGATATATAACCATAGCACAAAAACCCATCCGTCTATCCTCAAAACCTTGCTTGTCCTCTGCAGGGTCTCAGTTACTTGCAACAATTAAAGGGACAGTTCACCCAAAACAAATTCTGTCATCATTTATTTACCCTCAAGTTGTTCCAAATCTGTATAAATGTATCAGTTCTGATGAACACAGAGAAAGATAGTTGGAAGAATGCTTGTAACAGTTCTTGTCCACTATTGACTGTACTTTTTGCTTTCCCACATTCTCTAAAACATCTTCTTTTGTGTTCAATAGAACAAAGAAATGCATAAAGCAATTTTTCCTACTATGGTAGTCAATGGTAGCCAAGAACAGTTTGGTTCCAAGCATTCTTACAAATATTTTTCTCTGTGTTCATCAGAACAAAGTAATTTATTCAGATTTCGAATAACTTGAGGGTGAAAAAAAGATGAAAGAATTTTCATTTTTGTGTGAACTAGTCCTTTAAATGACTCCACTACATATATTTCACAGGTTCCCCATTTTCACGTTGGATGCATGTGTGCCGGAATTGCCAAATTTGACTTCTCTCCCTTCTATCTCATGATCACTTTTAATCCTTCGGATTTGAACAGTAAGGTATCAGTGGCTGGAGGGGAGAGATGGATGGATGGGAAGATCCCTCAATTGAAAGCCTTTTCAATTAAAGTTATTTTAACCTTTTCCATGTTGTGGACTGCAAGCGCATGATAAAATCTCACTAGTACTGCAGGCCTTCCCGAAGAAAATTGAACCTGAGCATAGGGGCTAATTAAATCAGAATGTGAAAAGGTAGCAGGCTAGCAGGTGAAAAAATAGGTTAAAGCAAGCGAGAGAAATTGAAAACGAAGATGAAGAGGATATCTTCTAACCTTGAGCTTTCTTGTTTAGAAATTTTGTGGGTTTTATGAATGAACAAATAACCTTGAGGAGCGAGATGTTGTCAAATACAATATCAAAAATGTAAAAGAATCACTGTTTAAAGTATTACATTTAAAGCTGAGGTTGATGAAGCGTCTGATGTACAGTAAATAGTTTTGGGAAATTTCAGTTAAAAGCAAACTAGAATAGCGAGCCGGGTTTGCATATAACAGATTTTCGGTTTCCACTACATTATGGGATTATTCCTAATCAGATTTTTTTCTTATAATCTTTCTCTCTGTTTTATCTTTCTCTGTATAGATTTTCCTAAGATGGATGCAGTTTTGTGTCAGCAGTTTTTCGGCTGATGTTCCCTCTTTCATGGATGGATTTCTCTTCTGTTCTGTGAATTCAGGCAAGTCCACATTGGACCGGAAAGGAAGACCTGGTGAGTCCGTTGTTACATTCCAAACTCTGTCCATCCAACCTCCCACCTCCTTATTTATCTATTCATCCAAATAATTTCCATTCATCTGTACTTTCTGTTTATCCTCAACCATGGATGGAAATTGTTGCCCTGTCTTTCAAATACTGTATCACACCATCCTTCTCATAGTCCCTGCTTCACATTAAAGCCCCACAAAGATGCTACTCTTTCAAGGATGTTTAAAAATTTTAATCAGTGTTTCTCCCCATCATCTATCTGGCACCCACTGTGCTCCTGCTGTTCTAATCTAAACATCTGGAGTGGGCCGCTGGTGGTTAGACACAAGTTCTCTCTGGGGAGGAGGCCGGGATAGGGCCCCACATTAAGCCGGACTCTTAGTGGAGTAACATAAGCATCTGGAGCACATGTTCCTCTGTAGGGTCTATCTTGTATCCCGAGGGACATCTGTCTCAAGCTGCGGTAGCCCGCTTTGGTCTTCTGCCTGTTTTTCACTGATACCAGCATGTGCGCTTATGAGGGCTGAAAATAATAAGCAAGCTGTGTTTTAGAATTCTCAAAGTATCTTAAAAGTAAATGTGAGAGCCGTTTGAAAGTTTAAAGAACGTCTGGTATTGTGTTAAATGAATGCCTCATTATTCTTGTATCAAATAACTTTAGGAAAATGGGTGAAACTTTAAAAAATAGGGTGTAGTGGAAGAACAAACTTTGTTTTGTGGCACTACAACAAACCATAGTACCGTGTTATGGTTACTTGCTTGTACCCGGTTCAGAAACAGAAGCAACGAAATACAATCTTTTTTTTCCCCTTTAGGTCTGTGCTGACCGCTTTAGAGCATTGCTCTACTACCCCCAACTACCCTATTATTATTAACCGATTTAGTTATTATTCCCCCTTAAGAAGGCATTTTATAAAATGGCTTACATGCCTCTGTAAAGAATCGTCATAGCAGAGCCGATAAATACCCTGTTATTTCATTTATTATAAAAAAATTATAAAGGTGTGCGGCCACAGTAATGGTGTCATAAAAATAGAGTTGCCTCTGAAAATTTTAAAGGCACTACTTAAACAGTGCATTTAAACTTGTTTGCTCAACAGGAAATGCTGCATGTGCTTTTTCAATAAAGGACATTTATTCCAAAGCTCTTCCATTCAGGTTGCCTTAAAGCCTTTCACGCTAATGGTCTAAAATGTTCTATATAAAACCTAGTGTCAATAATTCATGGTTTCATCCTGGGGATTTTAATAAAAGCACTGTACATCCAAGACTGGCCAGTTTCACTGACATCACTTCTCGGTTATGGGAACATTTTCGTTTGCACTTAACCTGATCTTCCTGCCATTGGAGGAAAAAAAAATAGAAACATTTTAGTAATGTTCGTAAAAATGTTGTTTTTTAATAAGGATATTATAATAAGATATGTGCTTTCAAAATTAAAAACTTTTAGTTTTTAGTTGTGCGTGCATGGTTGCATGTTTAAGTTTGTCCTAGCTTTCCCGAGTCTTTCTTTTCACGTATGTTGTTCAACTAACAGAACAATGCCAAGGTCAATGTTCAATTCCCAGGGTGCATACAACCTAATAAAATGCATACCTTAAATGCACTTTACGTTGCTGCACACTTGCATTTCTTCACTTTATGTCTAGATGGTTTCAGTGGAACAACATAAACAAGTGTCATATAGCCCAAACTTAACCACCGGTAGACCTTCCCACAGAGTGAAAAACAGTTGAGTACTTTTAATTTAATGTAATCCAATTAATATACAATAGAATATTAAAATAAATGAATAATAATATAAATTTAACATAAAATACATTGTTATATTATAACCAAACACAGATCGGAAGTTAACTTCGGGCCAAGCGCGTATGTATGATGAAACCGTCTATAGTAGATCTGTTCTTCTGTATTGAAGATGTCAGAATTATTTTCTCTGTGATTTCCTGTCTCCCTTCACCCAAACAAATCTTTCATCTCCACTTGACTCTCCTAACGCACTTAATCTCTCTGAATTCTACTTGACTCTTCAACAAAGATACCAGAGAAAGCTGCAGGTCTCCCATTCATTTGGCATTGACATCTTTCAAACAAGTATCTCACAATTTACTGCACAAAGGGTTGAAACAGCAGTATACAAAAACTTTATTTGGATATGTTAGTACATTATTACATTGAATGTCATTGGATCATGACATTATAGATTGTGGAAGTGAAAACATTTGTGCGTAGCTATATTGAGTTCCCGTTGACACCCCGCAGAGCAATCATGCTTTTAGGGGAAGAAGATAAAACAACCACATCTGCCCCTTTATAAATCATGCAGCGCTATTCCTCTGTGCGTGTGTGTTTGTGAAACACTGTGTGCTCTAAAGTGGATAATGTATCTAAAACAACCTCCCATTGCCTGTCACTGCTGGATGCTGTGTGTCTCAGAGCTGGGGCAACTTCTCGATTTCTTTCTTCTGGATCAATGTTGTGATCCTTTCATAGACAACAATGTCCATCTGCGAGTGAAGGAAGTCTCCCACAAGGTTTCATCTGTGTAAATGATGAAACAAGATTATTTTGAGGCTCTGAAATCTAGTCTACACTAGACACTACATAGATATGAGTCATTTTACTTGTATGCCATACATACTGTAAATGCTAACAATGATTTTACCATTAGTTTTTTTATGTTTCTGAACAGTTGTACAGTCATTTCATATAGTTCGTTGACAACTTATTTTTTCTAATAACATGCAACTTATATGTTATTAGAATTTTGTGGTCCAAAGAGTTTTTAATTTGTAACATAAAAAAATGTTTTGTACACATTTTTATCACACT
The DNA here is from genome assembly GCA_006030095.1 of Triplophysa siluroides. NCBI lineage: Eukaryota > Metazoa > Chordata > Actinopteri > Cypriniformes > Nemacheilidae > Triplophysa > Triplophysa siluroides. Next base: position 1,862,705 of record VCII01000702.1, read on the forward strand.
AAAAAAATATTTTTGTTTATACTTTTGTTATATTATTAAATGAAATCTAAGTTTATTTTAATTTATAAAATTTCTCTTGTGTGCTCCATTTTAGGTGTTTTTTTACCAAGCTTGTTGCAGTGCATTGGGATACATCCTTTGTGATGGATACTGTATATGGTTCTTTAGAATTTGGCAAAGCAAGAATCTTAGGCAGCGCACTAGGTGTCGGAACAGAACAAATATCTCTGGATCTCTGCAAAACTAATTACAATGGACCTCTCCTTTAAAGGGACAGTTCACCCAAAAATGTAAATTCTGTCTTCATTTACTCACCCTTGAGTTGTTCCAAATCTGTTTGTTCAGATTTGTATTTGTTCTGATGAGCACAGAGAAAGATATTTGTATGAATGCATGTAACCAAACCAAATGCTTGTTCTTGGCCACTATTGAATACCACAGTAGGCAAAATCCCAATGGTAATCAAAAGTGACTCGAAACTGTTTGCTTTCCTACATTCTTCAAAATATCTTCTTTTGTGTTCAACAGAACAAATACATTTAAATAGCATTTTTTCCTACAATGGTTGTCAATGGTTGCCAAGAACTGTTTGGTTCCAAGCAGTCTTGCAAATATCTGTCTCTGTGTTCATCAGAACAAAGAAATTCATACAGATTTGAAACAACTCGAGGGTGAGTAAATGATGACAGAATTTAAATTTTTTATTGAACTGTTCTTTTAACCGCTGTCCACATCTTCATAGCTTCATGAAAACCACAAATTTATAGATTATTTATTCATGCCCTTGTACACAAGAAAGTCAGCGACGAGATGGTTTTTGTAAATGCATTGTGGTGGCATTTAAGCTAAAGAGGTTCAGACAGATGAGGTGAAGAGGTTTGAAGGAAATAAATACCAGCAATTTATTGCATTACACTACACAGCCAGCCAATCACACTGACTGGTCGTTGATAGTAAATGCCAGCTGTCAGTGGATCCGTGCACACAACACGCGAATGTGCTTTTGTGATACTTTGTGATTAATCGTTCGCCAAATATCTTCTCTGTCAACTGAAGTTACTTACTGATCAACACTTTGTTTCGTACCGTCACTTTAGAAGTCAGTCAGAAAGTCAAACATTGGATATCGCACCTCATGTATCATGGGCGGCTCCTCCTTAGCCATAATTTAGCATCTCTTGTCCTGACATTGCTGACAGAACCGTTTGTTCTCCCAACACAACTAACACGGATAACTGGATTAATGAAATGCCAGCAGTGGCTGAATCAGGTGAGGCATTGCCAGGTTGGAACAAAACACTGTGTCAATGGAACACGAGGTTACACTCAGCAGTGTTGAGAAAGGGGAACTTCAGCGTTTTTCGCAAGACAAATGTAGATGAGAATGAACAGCGTGTACTTATGCTGTTTTTGTTTCCTTTATGATGGAATGGGACAAAGATGGTGAAATGTGAATTTTGACTAAGATAAAATGATGTGTATGAGGTTCAAAGTCACCAATTATTGAAATGGCGCCACTGTGAAAGACAACATGGATTTTAAAGAACACCATTGGTATCACTTAGGAATCTTTTTTAAATGTTTTCCCCTGGTTGTTCCTCTGTTGTCTTGTGTCGATCGCGGAATGGGACCGGATTGGACCTGCACGGTTTCGGCGGGTGGGGCTTCCTGGGTCGTGGGCTCCCTGTTTTTCGTGGACATTTGCCCTGTGGCTTTTGGTCGGAGTCACTGAGTGCAGCTATGACACGTCAGAGGAGATCTGTCCCTCCCAGCTGAGCCGTTTTTTTTCTCCATTTATTCTTCATTGGAGTTTGAGTTCTTCGCCACAGCAGGGCAGTGTTGGCTTGCTCAACGGCAGTCTGTATTAATTCATTTATTTATTAGATATTATTTATCAGAATGATCTTGCTTGGTCTATAAACACCATGCACTGTGCTGTGTTTTACCTTTTTGTGTTTTTCTTTTTTTCTTTTTTTCTCATGTAAAGCTGCTTTGGAACAATGCACATTCTGAAAAGTGCTATGTAAATAAATTGAATTGAAAATTTTAATTTCGTTATTGGTACAGTGTGTGGCTGTGTGCATTTTTTGGTGTAAATCAGTCTATTTACTTTTTTTGTGGTAGTGTTGTTTTTTTTTGTTTTTAGGCGGCTGGTATAGACAAAAGTACTTTGTCTACAATTCAGTGGCGGCTGCTGATCTTTTAAAGAGGGGAAGCTCATTTTCGGCCTAAATCATAAAAATTGTCCATTTATTTATATGTAAATTCTGCCCTACGTTCCTTTTCAAGAAAATGCTCTGTAACCCTGTCGTACCAACTAGGCGTCTTTTCCAGTGACTTGACCAGTGTCCTCTCAATGGCCAGCAGAGCTAGGCTGCTTAAACGGCCTTGGCCCATTGTGTTACGGGTGTAGGACTTGAGCCGCTTATATATACCCTGTCAAAGTTTGACAGATCTCCAAACCCAAATTTTGACCAAACAACACATCCATGAGATGGTTTCATCAAGAGACATGGCCAGCAGTACATTTTCTTTTTCACAGCACTTCCAGTCAGCCAGCTAACTTTTGTCATACCAGGAGAGCTAAAAAGACCTGTTACTTTTCCCTATCTTTTGCACTAAATCAATCTTAGGTGTTGATCTGCCCTGCTGTTTAATTCTAAGTTTCTCCTCGTAAGGAAGACTTTCTAATGGCTTTGCCAAAATCAGGTCGACAATATTAGCACTGTCTGCCATCGTGTGCAGTTTGCTAGCTGGCTAGTTCAGACTATATGAATTAATGAACAAACGATCTAATATATATATATATATTTAACTCAACGGGAGGAAATGTGGGAATTATGTTAAACTGAAACAATGAATGTGGTGTGAAATTGTGTGAAATATACGATGAAGGTTGCAGCAGTTTGTCTTTCGACTACACATGCAAAATCCGCGATGGGACTGAGTTGGAAATGGAGACACAGAGTGATACGCGTCATAATCTGAAGACCACGCCCACGCCCACACCAACCGTCTCTTTGCATTGCGAGAAGCTGCCGCCTCCTTGTCATTTATGATTTATAACAACAAAAAAATAAAAATGTCTAAAAGCTGATATGTGACAATGTGTATAGCAAACAAGCTAAAAAAAAAAACAAGAAATACGTTTTTATAAGCTGTCGACCCCAAAAAACGAGCGTTTTAGGACATAAAAGTGGATTAAAAAGAGATGACAGACCCTCCAATCATCACGCAGACGCTCGGAGTCCGGGCCAGCCCACTCCTCCATTCATCCCAGAGACGCTGAGCGTCCGTGGGCGGGACATAATCGCAGCATTATCCAATGACCGTCTTGTTTCTAAGCACTGAAAAAAACTGTTTAAAGCAGCCCCATTGAAGTCAATGGACGCTGGGCTTCAACAGAGTAATGCACTGTACGCTACGGGAATGAATGAGAAGGAAATCGAGTCAGCCGACCTAAGTAGCTGATTCTGAACGAAATTGTTTTCGTTCGAGATGAACGTGTTTAACGCATTTTTAGTCAATAAAATGTTAACATAATAGTACATATATTTGACCATTCATTTTTTGACAATTATAGGGGAAGCTGAGCTTCCCTTGCAGTCTTAAAGAAATCGCGACTGCTACAATTGTACATGTCACGATTGTAGTGTTGTGGTTTTCACTGACAAATGCCAATTATGCTTAGAGTATTTTGACTCCACAGTGTTCTTTCACTAACTTAAATAAAAATGTAGCGGCAGATTAAATATTGATGATAAACAGAAGCCTTCTTAAACAGTGAGGGATCGCTTGGATACTATGAAGTATCTAGAGGATTTTCTGAATATAACATCTCAGCTGATATACCATCACATCCATTAAATGCCTTGATGTATTTTTTATATCTTTAAACTGCACTTTTATATCTAATAAGACTGTGGGGTATTGAGTTCAAGACATCTTTGAGGTTTAATTTAAGTTTTTTAGGGGTGTTGAACAGTTGTTGAATATCTCAAAATCAAAAAGCCAATCCCAAATCTGTATTATATTATATTTTGTTTTACATTATATTTATACACTGTTCATTCCATTGTAAGTTTCTGGAAGTGTTTTTTAAGCTCTCCTAATGGAAACTTTGTCGGAAAATGACAATTCTGCCATTAATTACTCACACTCAAGTCGTTCAACAACCCTAGGACATCCATTCATCTTCAGAACACAAATTAAGATTAAATAAGAGGTTCGGCAGCTTTGTTTTACGGTTGTTGGACGATTTGAGTGTGAGTAATTCATGGCAGAGTTTTCATTTTTTGCCGGACTGAATTAAGTTTTCAGTAGATATATGTTTCTATATTTTATGTATGTTTCAGATATAGTTCGACGTTGGTGTACGTTGGAAGGAGGGTTTCTCAGTTACTATGACAACGAGAAGAACGCCACACCCATAGGCCGGGTTGACATTAGTGAGGTAGTGAGCCTGGCCATCAACCATACTGAGAACATCACTGAAACAGGGTACACAGTTTTTTCATACACTTCCATGTTTTTGGGTCGGTTAACAATTTCTGGGCTTAATTGATAGTTTGATCGATATTCTGAGAAATGTCATAGTGGTTTTGTTTTCGTACAATGGAGGTCAATGGGGTTCAGTGTTGTTTGGTTACCAACATTCTTCAAAACATCTTCTTCTGGGTTGGGCAGAAGAAAGAAAGTCACACAGGTTTGAAAGGATGTGAGGATGAGTAAATGATGGAAGGATTCTCATTTTTGGGCATTTATTTGGGGGTGGTAGTGTTTAACCTAAGTGCATGGCTAGAACAACTGGATACACATACACCCGGCCGGGTCACATCATGCGTGTCTCTCAGGTCACCTTCTGAGATGTATTGCAATACAATACAATACAATAGTTTCCATGGCACATTTAAAACAACAGCAGGTGACCAAAATGCTTTTCTGAAATAGGTACGGTTACAGAATAGTTTACATAAACAACACATTAACACCAGATGTTGTTGAGCATTTACATTTTGTCTTTTTAATGATAATGGCTATCCATTTAGAACAAACACATTAAATGACCATATGTACTGTAAATACTTTTTGTGACCACCTTTTGTGGTTTAGAGGTAATGAAAAGCGTTTTAGTTTTCATACACAAACAACAGCGAAGACATACACAAAAAAACATGAGTGGAAACGGACACACAAAAAAACGTGAGGGGAAACGGACACGCTAACCCCTAACCTGATTAGCCTGACCCTCTGGGAAATGTTCACGCTCTCAGTTTTTCTCCAATTCATTTGCTCTCACTGTAACAAATATATCCCCCCTCCGAAAATGTGGGCCACAAGTCAGCGCTGTTAAAGCCATTAAGAGTGCGACCTTTCCCCTGGATTAATCTCCAGTGTTCAGCTGTTTATTGTACGAGCAAAAGACTAACAGAGATTAATTGCCATCCTTTCTGTTTCACAGCTGTGAGCATGTGGGCACGTGTGCACGTTTGTGTGCTTTCGGGTGCTCGTGTGTGTTAATTGTGCTGTTTCCACACTTCCCCCAGGCCAGTGTTCACCTTTGAGTTGTACCTGCAGTCTCCCAGAGTGTTGGTTTTCGGAGCGGAGTCCTCGGACGCCCATAGAGATTGGACTTACGCCATCGCCAAGGTTATACATGCACAATAACACACAATAAAAGTCAAGATTTATCGCAACTTTAACGTTGTGGGCGTTCATCGCATGTGCACGCTTTCTGTTCTTAAATATATGCCTCCGTCACAGTGTTTGTACTCGTGTACATCAATTCCTGAAGGTCATTCGATTGCGTCTGTCCCTGTTGTGTCTGTGCGTGTCAGTTTTTCTTCTCTGAGTGGGTTTCTGCTATTACTCCTTCAAAAAGATCCATCGCACTCGCCTCTCGTCTTTCGCTCGTACGCACACACACACACACACACACACAGGCATTTCCATTTAAGTGAAGTGTGGAGGTGCCAATGTCTCAGCAGATGTGTTTGCGTAGCAGTGAGAGCTCAGCTAGGGAATGTTCAAAGACTGTTTGTGTTTGTACTTCTAGCTGTATATGCCGGTTTAATGTAATGCAACTCCAGGGTTAGCTGTAGTTTCTGTTTGCCTGAGAACACTAGAAACTTCTTTGTGTGATCTGCGCAAGCCGCTGACTTTTAAATGTTCTTTCGCTCGCTCTTCTGCTTCTTCTAATACTCTCTTGGTCTCCTTCATTCCAGTGTTTTGTCCCCTCAAGGGCAGATGCTCTGCTGAGGCAGGACAGCGAGCTTATTGGCCGGTTGTACTATAAAGAGGGTCATGACCTTTATCATTGGCGAATTGGATGGTTCGCTCTGGTGGGCTCGGAGCTCTATTTGTGCTCTGGAGATGAAGATGAAGAGGACGGAGTGCTTCAACTCAAACGCCTTCAGGAGCTTAGTAAGAAAAAACACAAACACACTCAAACAAACATAAATACATGTACAGTGAAACACATCAGTACCTCTGAATGCATGTTTTTATGTATGGTTTAACCCTGTGGTCCATAACTGCAACTATATTCCTAGTTATTTCCTGACAGAAGTAGACAGAATAATGTCCCATTTGAGAACAAGTATAATGTTTTCTGTAAACTGATCTGCCGTAGTTCACAAAATGGGTCTTAATATAAAAATAATTAAACTCAGACTGATCCAGTTTAACCGACCCACCCAAAGATGTGGAGATCAAAAATGATCAGTGAATGTCAGTCTGTTCCTGCCACCAGAGTTATTATGGTTTTGCTTTCAGTGTTTGTGAAGGTTTATTTTATTTATAATTTGAATATGTTGCTTTTATTTTATATTGACATTTTTTGAGTTCATTTTCATTTAAATTTTGAGTAGGGCTGTCAACGTTAATGCGTTAACGCATGCAATTAATTTTTTCAAATGAATGCGTGAAAATTATTTAACGCAGCATCCGTTTGTTTTGACATCCTTTGTCTAGCGTTACATTATGTAGTCACGCTCTTATTCGTGTACAGGCTTTTAAACCACTTAAGCTCGATTTGAAACATTTGCTTTGACATGTTCAATAAAGACGCAACGTGATGGCAAAATGCAACGCGAGGTCCAGTCTGGTGTGTACAGTAACGGGCTAAAGGCTGCGTCGGTGAATCTCTGTCAGACAGCGCATCCGTGTTAAGTTCTCTTTTGTGCTTGAATGGATAAAACCACACAAGATTATGTCAGAAAGCCCATTTTGTCTAGCATTTTCTTAAGCACAGACTTCAAAGTGTAAAATAAAATCTTAAATGAATGCAAAGAGTTGTGAAAATGGGAGTGCGGTGATGGTCAGATCTGCTTACTGAGACAGCTCTTAAAGGGGCCACGTTCTTAAACGTGCTGCTGTGACTCCTGTCACTAATGTTAATCAAAGAACAAAATAAAAGAAGAAATCTTTTCGATTTAGTAGCTTTAACGAGAATTCTTCTGCATTTTATTTATAATTAAGCATTAAAGACTGTAAAGTGTTCCTTAACTTCCTTAAATGTCTGTATATTTCCTACATGATAGCTCTCAATTATACTGTTGAATGGCTATAATTAATGTTAAAATAATCAGTTTAATAGAGACATCAGTTACAGTACTAATATCGGAATGTTTGCTTTCATTCATAAAATGATGCTGTTAAAGAAATATGTTGTTTCTACATCAATTTGAAGATAAAATGTGAAATTATCAAATGTATAAGTATATTTCAAAATATTATTGTTATGTGCGATTAATCGTGATTAATCACAGAAAAAATTTGTGATTAATCCGATTTGAATCGATTTTTTAATCGATTGACAGCACTAATTTTAAGCAATTTTGTTATGTGCTTTTGTCATTTTATTATATATTATATATTATTGTTTATTTTTATCTAATATATACATTTTATTTCTTTGTTTTCAGTTTTACTTTTAGTTTTTATATATTTTCAATCACTAATTTTAGTGTTTAAATTTATATAATTTTATTGCCAACTAATGTAACGTTTCAAATTTCTTTTTTCAAAATGTTTTCAAATTTCTAAACAATTTTTTTTCAAATAATATTAAGTCCAGTATTTTATTTATTTTAATATTTTAATTAACAGAAATGTTTTTATAGTTTTAGTTGTAGTACATTTTAATAACCTTGACATCCACAAAGCATTGCAGACTGATTTATGGCGCTTTTATGTCTTTTTTGATGCAAGTGTTTATTGCAATTGTGACCTCTACAGTTTTCAGAATTCTCCTTTTGTGTTAAACAAGAAAATAAACACAATCACGCAGGTTTGGAACAAAATGAGGTTGGATCAATAACGACAGCATTTTTGGGTGGGTTGAAGCATTGCATTATATAGACCTTTATAGATACTTGATATAGGTCATACCTTACTCTAACACATCTAACTCTTACAATGGATTACATCAGTGAAGTCCGCAATAAAGTGTCTCTGTAATAGTTAGAGACACCTTGAATCTCATTGTCATTTACTTTAAATCTCGTCAGAAATATTACCCATGATTCTCCGCTTGTGTTTCCCTCATTGGTATTCCCAGTGCGCTCATCTTTGATTTCGTTCCCACGTCTCTAAAGACTCGTCTGGTCGCACGTCTCGCCTGTCTCCAAGGGAGACGGCAGTCGCCGATGGCAATCGTGTTTGGGCGGGAGCTAGTTGACATGAGCTTGGCAACCATTGACCAGATTTGCAACATTTTCAATCAATTGCGCTAGAACGAGGCGGGAAAAATCAATTAATCTCTCTTTTTTTCCTAATCCGTTCAAGGCCAAAAAAGGGATCAAATCCAGAAAGCCAACATACTGAGGGCAGGATTAGGAGGGTGATGCCTCAACAGTTTGCAGAGCCTTGAAATGTAGCGTGGCGCGCTAACGAAGCGTCTCCAGTGGTTTAAGATCTCTATAGCGACAGAACATATGGGCCTCAAAGGGCTAGAACTCTGTGAAATTAGATTAGGACACAGACATAGGCAGACCAGCAGTTCACAGCTTGGCCTTGCTCACCCCATTTTATTCGCCGTTTCTACAAACACTGAAGCAATGTCAAATTCATCCATTTAGCAGCCGGAAAGCACTGTATAGAAATGAAAACTCACAGTCATGCATCATATTTTGCATACAAGGAGGTTTTTAAAAGATATACACACAGTCTGTTGCAAGCAAATGCTGTATACAGAACACACCTCCAAATATTTTCTGTAAACATCCTGGATGGAAATATGGCAGGCGCTATTGCGTTTGTGGATGGCGGTGCTGTCCGTGGTTCTGAAGCCGGGTGATGTCATGCTATGGTAATCTTGTTAAAATCATAATTTGACACTGAAGAAGTCACTTTTGTACATTTAGGTGAAAAGGTACCTCATTTTTGTCCATTACGAACTTTAAGCACAATTACTTTACTGAAATCCTAAACTGAGTTCTCTCCATTCCAAAATGGCAAGAGTCTAAACCCTCCTTAAATGGAGGGGTTACTTGCTTACCATTCTTAATTTGAAATCCTTAAATAGAGTCTCTTTTGTAGGAACAATTCCTATACACAATTAAACTTAAAGGGGTCATATGGCACGAATACATGTTTTTCTGTGTCTTTGATGTGTTATAAGTTGCCCATGCATGTATTAGACACGTAAAATTGCAAATATTTAAGTGTTGGAACAAAAGATGCATTTTATCTAAAAGCAAATGCTCGCCCAGACCTGCCTGAAACGCTTCCTGTAACCACACCCCCACAAATGTACGTCATTTCGTGGTATGACTTAACTAAGACCGCCCAAGTGTATACGCCAGTAAGGTGTGTACTTGTAAATCTCATTGTATCGTCGCCGCCAAAGCAATGTCGTGGAGACGCTGTGTGTTTCATTGCAAAAATAAAGCCTCTTTGTTTGCCCTTCCAAAAGATGAGACAGCTAAAAACTAATGGTTACATTTTATTTACAACACTGTTCCAGTACAGTACAATCCAAATATTCGATGTGCAGCGCATTTCATTTACATTTATGCATTTGGCAGACGCTTTTATCCAAAGCGACTTACATTGCTTTATCCTATACATTTTACATAGGTATTTGCATCCCCTGGGATCGAAACCCACAACCGTGCGTTGTTAACGCAATGCTCTTACCACTGAGCTACAGGAAATTTCACAGATGATTGCGTCATGATGCGTCAAATGTCGTGTTTATAATGGGGTTTATTGTCTTTGTTGAGTCGCGACGAGACCTGGCGTAACACTGGTTGATCACTAACGGCGAATCTTTATAACGTCGTATATACTGTAAAAGGTAAAACAGTAAGCCATAGTTTTTAACTATTTTACATAATATATTTTTTTAATAAAACCTTACCAATCCTTTACATCCTGCTCAAATCGCGCTGGCAAAGTTGATGTATCAGCTTGATCATCTTCATTTTCCGGATCAGATTAGGGCTCGAATTGATAAGGACAGTACCGATGACATTTTATCACCTGTCAGTACAATTGCTTGGGAACATTTGACCCCTTTAAAATTTTTGACCGAGGTGTTATTGGTATCCCAATGCGAAACCCATTCAGCACCACAGTGCTGTTAAGTTCAGTTATTTAATTCCTTCGTAAAACAGTTAGTGTTAAAGAGAGGTTAAAAGGATGAAGAGATTAGAGTTTGTTTGATCAAACTGCGAATGTTTGGCTGTTTTCAGTAATGGCTTTTAATAAAGCTTGTGTACCCAATAAGGCGATTTCTTTTTTTTAAACTCACTTTCAATAACATTGCTAAACAAAATTTGCCAGCCTTGAAAATAGCTAAAGTGCAGCAATTAAAGTGTTTGTTTTTAGCACTTGAATTCCGATGTTTCATTTGATTTCTAGTGGAGTATGACTTCCTGGAATAACAGCAATTTTGTTAGTTTTCATGTTTTGTTGTGGTTTTTATTACTCTTTAATTGTCGAATTTCAGAATTATCAACACATGCTATGTATAATTACATACAACATGGATGAAACAGAATATGATTTATTGACCAATCACAATTTATCATGAATTTGGAACATCTGGCAAGGAGAGCAAGCAGAAAAAAATAAATCGATTTTAGAGTAGTATAAGAGTCTGTGACTGTCAACGTGGTGTATACAGTACAGTTGTGTTTTTCAGTGTGTATGTGTGTGATGGTGAGGCAACATTCTTTTGTGTTGCTGTAGAAACTAATGACCAGCAACATTCTGCTTTCTGCTCCACTTACTCCAGCTGGAAAGTTTACAAAACACTGCAGCTCTCATCATTTGTTTCAGTTCATCTCTTTCTTTTTCCCCCTCATTCTTAATATCTTTAGTTCTAGTGTGTCTAAGAATCCTTTCATCTTTATGTTGAGATAATAGTCATACGGGTACTTCAGTCAAGGGTTTTCCTATTTATTTTACAGCTGCTTCCACTCATATTGAAGGTGACGAGAAAATCCAGGTCTTACTTATGGTTGAGAGTGGAAGGTATGGTACAGTTTAATATATATTTAATATAATGCAACATAACAGGCATTACTGCTGATATCGCCATGTCTGTAAATTATATAGAATCAGTATATATCATATATACAGCTGTGCTAATCTTTAGTAAAGCTGTAAATTAAATAAAATAATAATTTTTTATTAATTATCATATTAATTAAATCATTTTTACTCAGAACTGTTTACATTCATGGCATAACCAAGCAAGACTTTGCACTGTGGCACTCTGCCATCCAGTTAGCAGCTAGGACGGACGGTACGGCTCTCAGTAACCAGCAAATGAATAAAAATGATGTTCCTATCATTGTGGATAGCTGCATAGCTTTCGTCACCCAATACGGTAATCCGTTTATATTTCATGGTTTATGAGCTTTAATCATTTATCTTTAATTTGACATAAAAGCTTGAAGATTATTTTGTGTGTGTTTTTCAAAGTGAATTTGAATAAAATGAATTTTAAAGACAGCATGTTTTTGAAGAATAACCTTTCAAATTTAAAAGAAGACTTAATCCTCATGCAGAATATGGAGTGTTTGTTTCACTTTTCAAAGTCTTAGGGAATTAAGATGTTTGTTGTAGTTTTACCCTTGACCTCTCCTTGCAGGTTTATGTTGTGAGGGAATCTACCAGAAGAATGGTGACCTGGGGCGTGTGGCCCAGCTCCTGGAGGTCTTTACGAAGGATGCCCGGGTTGTTAAGCTACGGTTGCAGGACCACCAGCTAGAAGATGTAACAGACACACTCAAGAGCTTCCTGTCTCACTGTGAAGATGCGCTGTTGGCTAAGGAGCTCTACCCTTTTTGGATATCTGCCCTGGGTTTGTGCTGCCAGCCACAATTTGATATTAAGTCAATTTGAAATAGTGATGACTGGTCCGTGTTTTAATTTGTGTAAAACAACTTTTTTTATATTGTGTTTAAAACTTACATTTTTAATTTAAGATGAAGAGGATGAGATGGCCAGAGTACAAAAATATAAGTTCTACATTCAAAGTTTACCCAAGGTCAACAGGTCAACACTTGGTGCCCTACTGCAACATTTGTACAGGTAGTTTGTCACATTCATAACACAGTAACATTCTCTAAACCAGCATGTAACCATTTTGAAATGTGTGTTATGTGAAGCTGGTTTAAAAGCTCACAGTAAACATGGGCACCTCAAACCCTGACTGGGTATGTCAGACTGCTTGAAATATTTCTGTAATGACTCTAATTGTTTGAAGAAGGCTTAATTGGCCCTTTTGGCAGATTTAGAAGCCTAACGTTTCCCCCATGATGTACAATAATGGTTGTTTTGTCTCCAGGTCTGTGTAGTATTTGCGTCTGCTTGTTTTGATTTTTCTTCTTTGTTGTGGTTTGTGCTTGTTTATAATTTACATGTACACACTTTTTAACACCCTTGCTTGCTTTGCTTTCCGAAAAAAAGTGTTCATGAGGATTCAACAGTAGCAGTTTCAACACATTATATACATGGGTGTAATTCAGTGAATTTAGAGGAGTATTTGTGTTTACTTTCAATTATTGTGTCTAATTTAGCATTTTTCTAGTAATCCAGCATTATTTGTTCATTATATTATTAGTAGAACAACCTGAGTGAAAAGTTTCATTTAAAACTTCCACATTTCACAGTTTCTCAGTATTTGTTAAGTCACGCTGTTAATTAAATGACAGCTCACGCTCGATCTGGCATGGACTCGAAATGTTTTTGCAAAACCAGATGATCCATGTTAACCCAGCATGATTTGAGAATGTTCAAAATGGCGTCTTCTGTTTATATCAGTGAAGACAGAGAAATGCGATTTTATGGACAAAGGAGATAACAGAGATTCGCTTTTGCATTGATGATCAAGAAAGTGTCTCAAAAAAGATCTGATAGTTTATTTCCAAGTTGAAATGGAAAGCAACATTGTGATCCTAGACATTTGAACATTGAAGATGTGTGTATGTATTTGTACAGGGTCCAGAGGTGCTCCCACATGAACCAGATGAGCACGCTAAAGCTGGCGTGCGTTCTCTCGCCGTGTCTGTTTCAAACAGAAGGACGCACACCTCAGGAGACTCGCGTGGTGGAGGACCTCATCAACAATTACATCCAGCTCTTCTCTGTGAGTTAAATGTGTGTCGTCTCTCAAGATTCTAAACTGTCTCAGTTACTTCAGTCGAGAGGGCCCAAATTCCCCGTTTAAATCATATTCAGCATATCATAGGCAAACATATTTTTCACAAGGATCATGCACACGCCGCCAGGATTTGGGATTGACCGCTGCATATAAATACTGGAGTTAATTCCCTAAATGATCATTCTGTGCCTTTGTGGAAAAGAGAGCCACTTCAGAACCAGTGATGTTGGCATAGCGGTAACCATAGCGACCCGTTTGGTTTCTCACGGCTGTGGACGAGGAACATGGGTGCTGACGGCTAATGTTGTTTTAACTGAAGTAATATTAGCACTAGAGACAGCATTGTGTTTTATTTATGTTTTTAAACGGCACACTCCCTCAAGACTGTAATGCAACTGTTAAGCAACAAAACAGTGTTTACATGGTCAGTGTTGTTTGTTTATGTCAAATATGTGTATGTGGTTTTATTTGATGTTGTGTTTCGTAGCACAGAGTTGACAGATATTGATTTACCCGCAACACTTTGCAATAAGGTTGTATTTGTTGACAATAATTAACTACAAACATGAACTGACAACCATTGACTACCACAGTAGGAAAAATCACAATGGTAGTCAAAAGTGCCCCAGAACTGTTTGCTTTCCTACATTCTTCAAAATATCTTCTTTGTTTCCTACTATTGTAGTCAATGGTGGCCAAGAACGGTTTGGTTACAAGCATTCTTTTAAATATCTAAAAGCAATTTACACAGATTTGGAACAACTTGAGTAAATTAAGACTGAATTTTCATTTCATGAACTGTTCCTAACATTAACAAAGATTATTAAATGGTGTAAATAAATTGTTCATTGTTAGTTCATGTTAGCTAATACATTAACCAATGTAAACAAATATAACCTTACTGTAAAGCGTTACCAATATAGCTGATCCGATTATATAATCTGTTTTTCTTTAGAATTCTTTGTAATGAGTAGTACATTATTATATTCATTTTATATTTCCACTACTTTTAAATATGGCTCATTAAAATGCATAACTGATCTAAACTGGAGGCCTTGAGAATGTTAAGCCGTTCATTTTAAGAGGGCCTATTTTTGGCTGTGGCTTTTAGATACCCATTAGAGCAGTGGTTCTCTATTTTGTTGTAATTCAAAAACATATTCAGTTACACAATGGTGGAACATCAGTTCCTTTGGTTGGTGGTCTTATTTTTCTGATGGTTGATTGCATAAATTAATGATAAGTCCCTATATTTCATAAAATGCCACAAAATCTGTGGCCCCCCTGGATCCATCTTGGGACCCCCAGTTTAAGAACCACCGCATAAGAAAATATACAATGAACTAAGAACTGTGAAAAGAATATCTATCCAACGCCGCAAAATGTGCAGCTCTGCTGAATGTGTGTGAAGAGAGGGACAGTAGTCGTGTTGCACTTGGACGTGAGTTTCTGTAATGGGATTTACAGTCCTGGGCTGTGTTATTCCCAATCGCTCTCTCATGCATTCATAGGGCCCCAAGCTTCACACATACACACATTTGTACGCTTGGAGAGAACGAGAGAGAGAGGGAGTGTGTGTGAAACATGAGGTTTAGCGTGACAAATAGCCAGAGCTCGAGATGGAATTCGTCCTCTGAAGTAATATGCCATCGTGCAGGTGTAAATTAAAAGTTTGCTATTCACGTTCATTTGTTTTTTACAGACATTCAAACAGATTGCTCAATTGTTTTGTCACACTGCTAAGCAAATATCTCAATTTTCTCAAGCCTGGCATAAAAAAATGAAATAAAGTGATTTTTCCAATAGGGCAAAGTTTGCAGACGGTTCCTTTTTTTTGTTCTCACCCAAAACGTGACGTCCTCATCGATAAAAGGCATGTAGATGATAACATCAGTTTCTTTGAGAGTTGCATGCTTTTTTGTGACTTTTTCCCTGCCCCCCCACATTCGCCAACGTCACCCACCCAGTGTTTTTCTGACATGTCAATTAGAACGGGTCCTTTAATAGGTTGCTTGTTGAATTGTTTAGATGCCATGACTTTGCTGATGGGGATATGCGCAGGTATGTTTACCGTTTACACGGGACTTTAATCTCTGTTTATTTGTGCGGGTCCATTAAAACAGGTCAATGAAGACCAGGTTAGGCAAATGGAGAAAGAAAACAGCTTTATCACCAGATGGAAGGACACCACGGTAAGTCGCCCCCGTTTAACCTTTCCGTTAAATAGGTGTGTGTGCGTTTGCCAAACACAGCGATTGGGAGTCGCTTTTATAGCGTGCAGTGCTGCCTCATATAAATGTGCATGTTTACTCCATAACCTGCTTGTGCTTGCATATAACGCTGTAAGATTTCACAAGTCCTACATTTTCACGTGTCACCAAATCACTTTGACCTGTCTGGCTATTGTTTTGAGCAAATTAGAGCAAACGGCAATCTTTCTGCTGCCTAACCTTAGTGTCAGATGCTTTATACCTCACTGGCACCACAAGGAACACTTTGTTCAGATAAGCTGAAAAACAAATTAATCTTCCTTTGTGTGGTAAGCCCGTGTCCAAGTTTAAAAACTTTAAACGAGTGTATTTAAGTTGGAGCAAGGTTTCGGAAGTGACCCGTGAAAAATACTTCAAAACTTTGCTCCAGTTTAATTGCACACTGACACATGCAGTACCAGTCAAAAGTCTAGACACACCCACTTAATTATATCTATTTTCCACAAAATAATGGTCTTGAATAATTACAAAGTCTATTACACTAGGAAAAAATGATATTGAAAGTATGGGAAGTATGCATGTTAAACAAATCTTATATTTTAATTTATTTAAAGTTAAACTTTTTTGTCCGATTTCACAGATAAGACTAATCCCAGACTAAAATGAAAGTTTAAGCCGTTTTAACTGAATAAAAAAAATACTAAAATAAACGTCTCATTTCCATTGTTTGTCTCAAAAAGGCATTTTATTAAAATAAATTAAAATATCCTAATTTAACTAAGGCATAGTCCTGGATTAAGCTTTAAGTCTTGTCTGTGAAACCGGTCCATGGTCTACAGTTCTGTGCACAACATCATCTCAAGAAATGTCCTGAGGTTAAAGGGATACTACACCCAAAAATGAAAATTCCAATCTTGTATAAATTTGTTTGTTGTGATGAACACGAAAGATATTTGGAAAAATGTTAGCAAATGACATTTCAAATTGTTTTGGTTCTGTTGAACACAAAATGAAATATTTTGAGGAATTAAGGAAAACAGGTCACCTTTGATCATTTTTTCCTACTATGGTAGTCAATGATGTCCCAGAAATGTAATTTGCTAACATTCTTCCAAATATCTTTCTTTGTGTTTAACAGAACAAAAAAATGTATACAGGTTTGGAACAGCTTGGGGTAAAGTAATTCATGACAGTATTTTTATTTTTGGGTTTCGATAGAGTTTCCATGCTTTTTCGTCACTCTCATTCATTTTAAGAAAAAGGTCTTACATTTTGAGCTTCATACATTGGTTTATCCTTGTTAAAATACACCCCATGTCTCTGTACAGAACAAAGCAAACTCGCTTTTTTGTAGATTAAGTGCTTTACACACCAGATAATGGCGTATGTGTCTTTTTCACTGAAATAGATTTTGCTATAGCAGTTTTAATCGTATAGGAGGCGAGCTTTAAGCTGTGGTTTACATTCGCAAAGAGGTTTGCCAGCTCTTGTAGTGTAATTCTGCTAAATGTTGTGTGGAACTCCAGCTGTGTGTCATTTAGTCAGACGCACACATTCACCGGCCTGATCTGAATGGGCTGCTGATTGCTTTTGTGTTAAATCTACAAAGGCTGCTGTACAGTTGGGTGCTTAGTTACTTTGTAAAGATCTTTCTTTCTTTCTTTCTTTGACCTTGACTTTAATAATGTCTATGTATACTTACCAGTTGCTTGTGTATCTCTTTGTGTATCTGTGTTTGCAGTTTTCCCCTGCCGGTGACCTGATATTTGAAGTCTACTTGGAAAAAAAGGAGCCAGAAAAGTGTTGTTTAATCAAGGTTTGTTTTCTTCATCTCTCTGCAGTGTGTGCGTGCGCGTGTGTCTGGCTGCGTGTGAACCTAGAGGGGATTTCTGCCCCAGACTAAATCAAACTGCAGTTAATCAAAGCAATGTTTGATTTAATTGTGAGAGTAATTGTGTTTTATCAGTAGTCAAGGTAAACCTCAGTTAATAGACTTGAGGATGTGTGTTGTCATACGAGAATCAGGTGGCTTTTCTCTTGACAGTTTTCTGATGTCTTCTTTCCTGTTTCTTTCTCATTTTTCTTTCAGAATAATATGGCTTTAAGTCTGCATGCACAGAGGAATTGCTTTTCATATATTGCATATATGTGTCAGCGTTTTATATTGCATGAAATGCATAGGATGAATAATTTCATGCAATTTATCATATATAAAAAATTAAGACATCATTCCAAATGTTCAATTAATCAGAATTTCTAGATGTATTGTGGTCATTCCGGTCCAGTGTCTATTGAATTTCAACAAAATCAAACCTCAGGAGTTGCATAAAGTCATCCAACAGCAACGTGAAAGACTGACAGCATGACAAGACGAATGAAAACCGATACAATTTTTTATTCTAATGAAACTTTAATGCAAGAGTATGTCATAAAAATCGTTGATCCATATTGGAGGATGTGAGAGACTGTACGTTTTGAATGCTTATGTTTTCTAAATGTGAATTTGAGTTTCGATGCAAACTAGTTTATAGATATCTTAAAGGCTAACAGATTCATACTGAAAGCCACCAACACTTCATTTTTATTTCATGGGGACTTTAATTCTCTGCACCAGGTTTCTCCAAGCATGCGGTCCGATGAGCTTGCTGTCAGCACTTTGGAGATGAAGGGTTTGATGCTCAAAGCTCAAGACACCTGGACCACCTTTGAGGTCATTGAGAATGGAGAGCTGGGTATGGATCATGCTACCGTTAAATCGCAATCTATCAAAGTAAAACTTAATGTACCAACTTAATTTTACATGAAACGTCTCGAGTGTGTGTGCTTTTAAGTGCATGGCAAATTATTGGAGCATTTAATGATGTTCCTCTAAGGCTTACAAACACATTAAAATGCTTCAATAGATAAGTGAATGAATGCACATGATTAGAACTATCATTATTTCATGGTGGATATGAGAAACTATTAACAGATTGTGATGGGATCGGCGGGAGGGGGAGACAGGTGGGTGTTAGAGTGATTTTTGCCAATAGCGAGCATTGTGTTTTCTTTTTTCCAAATTACAACTTGATAATAGATCTATTTTGCACTTGAGCGTGTTGTCTAATCATAGTCAGATTGGCTGGCGATAATTACAAATTTGCACTACACATAATTACGCTTGTGTGGAGGACAAACCTAAAGCACAAAAAAAAAATTTGTTTGGGGTGATCAGTTTTTTTAGACAACGTGTTATTTTAAGTGAATCTGTGTTGAAATATATTTATGTATTTCAGGACATTTCCTTCATTATACAAAGATTTATGGTACAGAGGCCTTTTGAATCTATGCAAGTACACAAACACACAAATAATAGGTGTGAATGTGTTTTCATTTTTTATGTTCTTGTTTTACTAACCCCAGTACTCAAGTGGGCTATAAAAGTAAGAGCAAAGAGACCCAAAATCTTACAAATCAGAGGCTCTACCAAAATGCATCTTATACATCGACGTTAATAAATAATAAATAAAATGATTTAAAAGACAAGCCTCATGTTTTCTATAGTTTTACTGCAAAGCTTGAAGTATTCTAATTCATGTACTACTGTAGATGTTCCATGCCTTTCTGTTTTAGTGGAGATCAAAACAAATCTTGAGTTGGGTTGGCTTATTCTTGTTTATTTTTCTGTCATGTCTATACTCAGAGCGGCCTTTACACTACAAAGAGAAGATTCTGGAGCAGTTGTTGGAGTGGAGCTCTCTGGAGGATCCCAGCTCGGCCTTCCTGCTCATTAAGAAATATCCTGGATGCAAAATGACAGAATCCAATTCAGGTACTGGCTGTGGACAGCTTACTGCAACCCAACGGATTGCTCCAAATCTAAGATAGCTACACAGAATTAAGGAACCATGTTCTGTTATATTTGCAGTGTTTGTTTAAAGACAGGTTCTCGGTTTTAAAATCTGTTCATGTGACACATCTGCTTTGTGTTGTGAGGTGCTAAAAATTCCAGTGTGACTCAACGTCCGGAGATCTTAATTTGCACGTGTGAATAAACCAGATTTTCAAAAAAGTACAGGCTATATGCAGGAAAGTAAAACCCTTCAATAGTTTATTTGACAAAGATATAGCCTCAATACTGTGTCTAAAATCCTCACAAACAAATGGAGACATATAAACGCATTTGGCGTAATAAAAGAAACGCTGCTCCGATCAGACGAAGACAGTAAATGTGTTACATAAGTGGTGATGCTTTAAAAGGGATGAAAAATCTTTCTTGTTAAAGGTCCAGTTTGAGATTTAGCGGCATCTAGCAGTGAGGTTGCAAATTGCAACCAACGGCTCAATCCACCCCTCCCCCTTTCGAAGCACTATAGCGGCTGACACAGAACTAAGATGTTGTCATGTTTTCGTTTCTTTGCCAAAGGAGATAACGTATTCAGTTTAGGGCTACTGTAGAAACAACATGGCCAATTCCATGTAAGTGGGCCCGCGGTGTATGTAGATAGAAATAGCTCATTCTGAGGTAATAAAACATAACACTTCATTGTGTATGGTCTGTATACACATCTGAAGACATAGTTATGTATGTTATATTGCATTTCTTTCTTTTAATTTCTAGCTCTGCCAATGTCCTGGTGCATTTTTCAATCTTGCTGATTAATAGAAATGTGCAGAAAAGAAAAGCAAAGTTGTACAGAGAGCACACTTAACCTCTGCTTCGATTATTGAAGCCATCAGTAACTGCAGCCAAAAATGTTATATTTGTACCTGAGTAATAGCTTCTCTACATGCCTCACTAAACATATTATATATAAAGCAATGGCGTGATCCAAAGGTTTATTCATGTGCCGGCATGTATGAATGTGTTAAGAATGTGTTCAAGTTCAGCTTTCAGTGACTTTTTCAATGCAACTTCAGAGGTTTTAAAAATGTATGATAACCTGCTACAGTTTGGAGCAGAGGGGGGTTTATGTGTTGCTGCTGTATGTATAGCCGGTATGTTTTTCTCTCATAAATAGTTAATGTTATGACTCAATATATTTTACTTGTGTCGTGTTATTTTCTTTACGTTTGTGTGTTTTTTTGACAGATAAGCTGAAAGATTTCATCAAAGGCGAGCAACTCAAGTTCAAAGACGGCTCCTCCAAATTGCTGTCGGGGAATAAATTTCAGGACCGATACCTGGTACTTCAGGACAAAAAACTGCTGTTATACAAAGATATAAAAGTATGTCTCTCTCTATCTCTCTCTCTCTCCTTCTATCTTAATTGTCTCTAATTGTAATTTTTTACACAGCGAAATCATTTGCAGAGTGTGAAAGTATATCTGCCCCTGGTTATACTGAAATATATCTTCATCCTCTCGGTTCCATCAGGATGAGCCTCCGCTCAATGTCACTGTTCGCCAGCGGCCCTGCAGCGGTCGCCGGCAGTTTTCCAATTTAGATTTTCCAGCGTGAAGTTTCATGTTTGTTTTCTTTGCGTGCGTTTACAGATGAAATAGTAATTAAAAAACACAGCGGATGTAAAATTACCTGCTCGGGGCCTATCGCCATAATAAGTATGGAGAGAAAAAAGGAAATGCACAAATCCATAATGGCTATTTTCATTTTAAATTAAAGTAACGCGGGGGCTTCTCATACCCCCTGAAATGAGCGTGGCGATTTAGACAACTCTAGTCTGTTCATTTCTCTCTCTGTACTCTCTCTTCATACTCGCTTTATTCGCTCGTGTGTACGCTGGCCTGCGCTTCCTCTAGGGCACAAACTTCATGAGCTAAGACACAGTCTCCTAAAGAGTGCAGGATGTGTTAATAATTGATATTTGAGCGAAGTGTGAGGATACACGTGGGGGTGTGTGTGTGAGAGAGGAGGAGAGACAAAGACACTGAATGAAGGCTGTTCGCTGTTCTTTCTTTAATTAGTGTAATTTATGGCTGCTGCCGAATATTCAACTAATTATCAAGTGTAGAAGGTGGGAATTGGCTGTGAAGCAGAAATTTAATTGATATTCGGATGCCTTTGTTTTCTGCGTCTTGTTTTTTTGTAAGTTACGATCCTCTATTAGATGGTTGATGTGTGCCTGTGCTGCTCGTGTTTTGCAGCGCGTTACGTACGAAGCGCATCCCTTCCAGGCAACAACGCTGCGTTGTCGGCACATGCTAGTTTACACAATGCCCTTGGGCTCCTAACAGCTGTAAACAGGAAATTGCTGTTTTTTTTCCCCTTTGATTCGACCGAATGAGCAGGGGAAATAAAGCAATCAGTGGTACTTTCTTTTCAGCTTCTTCTCTGCTTACGTGAACCGGGTTTTAGTACCTGCTGACGGTTTGGAAATGTCTTTAATAGTTGAATAGCATTATTGCCTACAGTAAAATAGGATTGATATGCACTTGTGTGTACTGTACTGGTGCAAACTTCATAAATTAAAGTCACATCATTGTTTGTTGGTTATAAAACACACGCAACTGTTTCCTCAGAGTACCAAACCTGAAAGAGAGGCTCATCTGAAATCTGTGAAATGTTACTTAGGGCTAAGAAGGAAGTTGAAACCAACAAGCAGGTAAATGGTCTTGTGTATTTTTTTGCTTTGCCACCACTCTAAAAAGTAAAAATCTCTCGTTTAAAAAGAAACTCCCTCAAGTTCATCCACAAACTGGTGCTTACTGCAACAATTTCTCTTTTCTTTAAATTGTGAGCACATAGAACCCACAAGCAGGGCTAGGAAACGTATTATTCAAAATTAGTGTAGCCAGGTTGAAAGACATATTAATAATCCTAAACGTGTAATTAAGATAGATTCATAATTATTCCGGCATTATCTCTTGTTCCATGTTAAAATGAGCTTCTAGTTCAATCTTTTTCTCCTGTGCCAAATATGCAGAGCTTGCTTGGCTGTGTGCCAAATGCCCTTCCCTCGGAAACAAGACTATCACAGTCAATCTAAGAGCAGATTTATATCTCACAATTACAAAATTCATTAAATGTAATTTTGCAAATACAGTGTACGATGTTTTCTTCTTACCTACTGGGAAAATTGGTACCCGTGGATTTGTTTCATTTCGGTAATGTTGCATTTTAGAAAATTATGGTAAGCATTTTTTTTGCAAATGATGATTTATTCATCGTTGTTATAATTGTACGTATAGCATTCTTAGGTCCTTTTCCTTCCAATAAATCTTTGATGGGAAAAGATTTTTTAGGCATCTTCAGAAAGGCTTCAATATGCCAAATATTGTATCTTTGTTTACAATCATTTTTGGTCCACATGCATGAGGAAAACTACATTTTTAAAGGAATTATCACTAAATGCAGTAGGTAATTTAAGAGATTTTGGCCCACATATAAAATCGGCGTATTGAATGGCAAGTACACCCAAAAATGATCATTTTTGTCCTTATTTACAAACACTCATGTTGTATAACTTGTGTTAAAAATGCAAAGGTGGAGAGTATAGTCTTGGTCACTATTCACTTCCATTGTATAGAAAAAGCTGCAACGACACTAATTTTGCACGCTTTTGTGGCCCAAACTTAACTTCCGGCACACATCCGTGAAGAATAGAGTCCCTGTAGATTATTTCTGAAAACAAGCAAAAGAATAACAAATGAATGACATTAACTAGCAAGTTAAAAGTATGTCTAGCCAGTATTATTTTGGGTTGCCAGTAGAAGAAACGTTACTTGGCTAAACTTTAACGAGACATAGTTACACAACCTATTTAACAAATTGTTTATTTAATACAATTAACTTACAATCAAATTCAACATTGTTTATTTAATAAAATGATATACAAAACAATAGTAATATCAATTAATATTAGTTAAATCAAATCAAATTGTTATATTATTAGCCACTTGCCAGACAGATCAACAAACACACAGACCGGAAGTTAACTTCCAGCAAACCATCTATAGGTGATTGTGATCAAAATTCTTCTGTTTTCCATTCTACAAAATAAATAACATCATAGAGTGGAGGAACATAAGGGTTTATAAATTATGTCTGAGTTTTCATTTCTGGGCGAACCTGTCCCTTTAATTTTACATTATTCAGAGACTTTTTATAGAGTTTAAGAGGATGTATTCGTATAAATTCCTACCTGAGCAAAAGGTCTTCCTTCCATTATGCTTGTCAGCTCTCTGTGAAAGTGTGTCTTAGCACTTTAGGGGTCAGCCTGTGGCGCTGTCAAAAAGAAAGGCTTAAATTGATATGGGGAACCTGAATGAAGTGCTGTACAACTAATGCAATTCTTTTTTTTTGGTGTTTTTCTGTCTAATTCTCAACAGTTGGGGATTTACTGTTTATACTGAAAAGCAGCAGTGGTAAGTGCAATTAACTCTTTTCCTAATTGCATAGTCAATCACACACTTCAGCAATGTCTTTTAAGAAAAACACCCAGCTAGAGCTGCAAATTAGAAATGGAGATTGATATGCCCTCTTTTTAATATTTCAGGCTGAAACTTGCTAAGGTTTTGTTCAGCCTAGTACTTGAAGCCCATGACTGAATTTCAAATAGGACACTTGAGTGCTTCGGTTTATGAAAATCTGCGTTTTTTTCTTTCCTGAAAAAGGTATTTCTGCTGTAAGGGGAATGATTCTCAGCAAGACTGGGTCATCTCCATTATCAGAGTGAAGGTGAGCCTTTTTTTGAGCATTGATAATGTGCAGAGCTAACATTGGTTCAAAAAGGGGGGCGTTTAAAGGGATAGTTCACCCAAATATGAAAATTGTGTCGTCATTTACTCACACTCTTGTCATGTCAAACCTGTATGACTTACTTTCTTCTGCAGGACACAGAAGAAGATATATTGAAGATCGTTTGGTAACCGAACAACGGCGGTACCTGTTGACGTGCATTGGTTTTGTGTCCGTACAATATAAGTGAATGCCTTTGTTCGGTTACCGACATTCTTCAAAATATCTTCTTTTGTGTTCTATAGAAGAAAGTAAGTCATACAAGAGTGAATGATGACAGAATTTTCCTTTTGGGTGAACTATCCCTTCAAAGAAGTTTTTGATATGCTTTACCGTATTTTTTCCTTGATGCTGCTTCTTATTGCAGTAAGTCTTATCGCTTATTTTCAGACTAAACTAACCAACAATGCAAGCCATCACTAGTAAAAAGTACCACAGTTTTACCATGTTTCTTTTTTGTTCTGAAATACTCTGCAGAAATCTGGTATCCATTATGTACCGTTGTATATATAACACCATTATACTTCCATATGATATAGTGTATTTTTTGTAATGCTGAATTTGTTTTCTGATTTTAAAGTTCTAAAACAGCTAGCCCTGAAAATGTTTTCAAGGTCACGCACATCCACAGGTATAAATCACATTATCTGCGAGGTCTTTCAGCTGAAATAGCACCGTCCTCTTTCGAGGCCTGACTCAGCTTATTCAGTATTAATAACAGAAACCAAAGGCAAGAGATGGCAGAAAAGAAGTAGACGATTTAGCCAGTGTTTAGATCTCTCCTCCAATCCCCTTACATTCTCAGATTTTCCCTGCCCCTCTCTTTCGTCCTAATGCCTCATCCTTATCTACTTCTTACAGGTTCTCTATTTTCATTGTGGTGGTTTATTCATGCTATTGTGCCTTTGAACTGATACGAGGCTGAAAAACAAAGAACTCTAGTTTATAATTTTCCCTCTCTTCTGGGAGGAACGGGGTGGAAAGGGGTTTCTTTGTTTTGCGAGCAGCGGAGTAAAAGATGGGGAGAGGAGGGCACGTCCTATAATTCAGCGCACATATTGTCGCGTCTCATTATTACATGCTCTGAAAGTGGTTCTGAAGTCTACGCAGGTAGATTAATTGATACTGAGACTCTTCTAACCTCTTACCGCTTCCATTACACCCGACATTCTGCTTGGCATGGTTTCCATAGAAACTGGAGAGTATTGCTGGGTAGGTAAAGGGACAGGCAGATGAGACCTTCTGCTGCTAAAATGAGGATGGAGACGTGCGGAACAACTCAAAGGCCACAAAGTCACAGTGGAAAGTATGAGCTGTCTTAGTGAGCGCACCGCTCAGGAATAGGTCCAGAATGTTCCAGCACATTTGTTCCGGCATCATTAAGGTCAGAAAGTTAGTGTTAGTTAGAGAATCTATAGGAGTCTTTTGGTTGCCTGAGACCTAAACTTAAAAATAAAGCACCTCTTTCTTGGGTTTAAAGCTGCGGTTTCCAGGGTTATGTGACATTTGAGCAAAAACGTTTCGTTGAAGTAATATTGTACATATGTGAACATGTCTGTGGACATAAATCCACTCTACATAATGTAAAAAAATAACATTGATATCTTTATGTTGACTGTGTAGGGTCATGTCAAATATTGAAATCGATATTTAGAAAGCAACTTATTTTATGTACACAAAGAAATATATTTGGAAGAATGCTTGAAACCAAACAGTTCTTGGCCACCATTGATTACTATAGTAGAAAAATGCTTTGTAAATGTAACAAAGTAAATGTAAATCTCATTGTTCTTTTGAACACAAAATAAGATATTTTGTAGAATGTAGGAAAGCAAACAGTTCTCAGGCAGTTTTGACTACCAATGTCAATTTACTATGGTAGTCAATGGAGGCCAAGAACTGTTTGGTTACAAGCATTCTTCCAAATATCTGAACAAAGAAAGTTATAAAGAACAAAGAAAGCTATACAGATTTGGAACAACTTGAGGGTGAGTAAATGATGACAGAATTTAGATTTTGGGGTGAACTGTCCCTTCAAGTATTTTTTATAAAATGAATGAAAATATGAATGCGATGAATATGAAAATATGCATAGGAATCTCAAAAAACACTTTGCCTACATAAATACACATTAACCTATTTTAATGGCCATGGCTACTTCGATGCTACTAATTTCATAATTTGATTATGTGACTTTAGTCTGGATTTCACAGACAGGGTCATATTCAATCACAAAGAAGCGCTGTATTGATATTCCTCAAATGAAAGCGTGATCAGTCTTTTCTTTCTTTCAGCAAATACACATTGATTCTTGTGCAGAGCCAACAGGAATCAAGATGCCTTAGGTGTCTCTGATGGAGCATTTAATTGACACAGACCCAAAGCTTAAACCTAATCTTACCTACAACACTATTCTTTTACTGGTTCGCAAGCGCTGGGGTTTCTTCTAGGAAACACAAGTCTAGAGTTTCTGAGTTATGCTCAGCTCGCGAATATTTCATTGGCGTGTAGTTGCTCTTTGTAAGTGAAACGTAAAAAAATATTTGTATAAATCACTATCCGGTATTGATTGGAAAAGTCATGAAATATGGTACAGTTTCACAGTAGTTCCCATTATAATTGAAGACTGTCTGTGTTTGCAGCATGGAGGTGACTTATGGCCTAAAGACCTGAAGCAGAGCACATCATTACCTTACAACCTGAGCAAAGGAAAAACATCCACGTACAGCACTGCTCAGACCAAACACAACAGAGAGGTCAGAATTAAACAGGATTTATTTTTCTTTAAGCATTGCTACATACATTTCTCTAATTAACACTTCCAAAAGAACAGCAGGTTTGGCCATTATCAGCATTGATCTCTATGATAGTTGACAATTAAACCATATCCCTGTCTGCTTGTCCGCAAAACAAGCTCCTGGAATTATACATTAACATAATGCAGATGTAACAAAACAACCTTTAACTCAAATATTTGTGCCCTTTCTACTGTATCGTAGGTTAAAG
This sequence comes from Triplophysa siluroides, assembly GCA_006030095.1. NCBI lineage: Eukaryota > Metazoa > Chordata > Actinopteri > Cypriniformes > Nemacheilidae > Triplophysa > Triplophysa siluroides. The sequence goes on from VCII01000702.1 coordinate 1,890,216, forward strand.
GGAAGTCAGACCTTAGTACATGTATAGAATCTCCAACTACACAAAAGCGAATGATCACCAATAAGAACGACCAACCAGACTCAACACATAAATTGGCTGGCAGTGAGGAATCTCAGTTTGAGTCCAGGATGGAAATAGTAATGGATAACGCACTGAAATCTAAGCAAGGAGCGTCGCCTCAACAGGACCCCGGCGCTCTTCCACAACTATCTCAGAGAAAAGCTATGGCGTCCAGCCGAGGAGCGCAGTTGCCTCAGAACATCATTAATGAACTAAGTACCGTCCTCAATAAAACAGGACGCTGTCCAAAAGGAAATAACTAAGAGACACAACGTCTTGTCTACGGCTCTCAGAGGATCCGGAGGACATGAGAATTTTGGAACTTAAATTCACCGTCAAACCATAAAATAGCTGTGTATTGTTAAAATTATATTTTCCTACCTTATGCACTTTTAAAAAGCCAAAGCTAGACACGTTACTCATTGGATACTCAAGGAGATGTATAGGTATATGTGAAAAGATTCATTGATCGGGATAAATTTGATCATAAAATGTAAAGATCGACTGGATCCTCTGAAAGATCTTTGATAGAAATGTTCACATCCAGCCATATTTCCAATTCAGTATTAGTGAACTTTTGATATTGCTCTAGGTTTTGCATGGTAATTTCACAAGGTCTTAGAAAACACTACCAGAAAACATTGATCCGGCAACATTGATCTGATTAGAATTGATCCCACCTTTTCCATTTTATGAAAGCGTTTTTTTTTCATGATGAGCGAAATGAATCATTCTGTTAGTGTTAATCTAGCAAGCCATTTTCTGTGACTACCAAGAGAAACTCGTGTCCTTGAATACAAAAATAACCCACTATTCCAAACCTCTAACATTCTTAAATAATGCATACAAGTACGAGAGCGTACACACTGGATATTGTCGCCCAGTTCACTATAAAATATTTATACTTGACATTTTATGTAGATTATGAATCACTTAGGAGTCGCCTGCATCTCGTGTTATTTTTAAAATTGTAATTGTGCACTTGTGCCTGTCGTGAGAACTTTTAACATGCTAAGGACTGTAGCATATGACTAAAAAGCTAAATGTCAGTTGTTAAACTGGTAAGTTTCTGTTGCTGTATATGTTTCTATGTGCTGTAATGAACTTAACAGTTTTCTTTCTGTGTAAAACTCCTCAGTGTTTGTAGAAATATTCTGTAAAGAAATTTCAATGTTTTATGTCTTGTCATAAAAATATGCTGCTGCTGTTACTCTTCTTCATATTGTATTTTCTGTGTGTTCTTTTTTGTATGTGTTTGATTTAGTGCCTGTAATCAGCCATGGGGATGTAAAAGACACACCTGTGTCATCTCCCTCATTAAAGTTTTTATGCCTGAATTCATTTAGTGAGTTTTTATAAATGACACCTGTCAAATGTTGACACCTTGAGCACTGCCACATGTTATGGTTTTGATTGAAACACGTCGCTTCTGTGCTCCTGTCACTCATCAACGCATGTGTGTTTGTTCTCGCCTGTCTTTACCGCGCTTCCACCTTTGCATTACAGTTCCGCTTGTACTGTTGCTTTTCTCTCATTTGGAGGTCACCATATGGCAGGAGTGTGGGGAGTGAAGGGCCTCGAATAATTGAAAACATTATGCGTGACTTTGACACACAAAGGAAGGTCTCCGTGTAATGGTGAAATCCAGGTTTTTATGAATGAATTAGCGGGGATTGCATCTGCTGTTCCCATTGATTTTAGAAAAAAAGTTTTTTAGTTTAGAATGTTTTGCCGTTGTTATTTTTCAGGGTTATTATCAGTAACTAAAACTATTAAAACATTTGTGTTAATTGAAATCAAATCTAATCTGTCAAAAAAGTATTTAAAAAAAATGTAAGCTAAATGACTAAACTTAATCTGAAATAAATTTTAATTGAGGCACTAACATTAATAAATTGAAATGTATAAAACTAAAGCCAAAACACAAATCAAATATAAGCTAAATAGAATTATAAAAATAATAGATATAAAATAGAACAAAAAAGTTAAAAACAACAACAACAATACTACTACTACTAATTACAATGATAACATTATTATTATTATTATAAGTTAATGTATACATTATTATTATTATTATCACAAACAAAAAGCAATTTTTCTAACACATAATGGATCCTTTATTTTCAGAAGCAAATGTTTACCTTTATACTCCTGAACAAACTTCACACCCAACTTTCCTGGACTGGCCGTGCCACAACAGAGTCACGGCAGGCAAAGCTTCTGAAATAACCTCCCCAAAACCCATTTAAAAAGGAGATTAAGCTAATATGACACAAACATTTGCTCATAAAAGATGCAGTGTGTCACCCTTGGCTGTTATTTCTCTGGGGCTTTTGTTTTATCAGTACAAAGCCTATTCATTGTTATTTAAGACCGGAAAGTAAGCGCCGTTGAAGACCCTCAACCGCCAAGCTTTCAGATTTCATCACTAATGCATAACCTTCCCTCCATGCTATTAGTCAGTAAACATTGAGCAGTCCAGAGAGATTAGAACAGTCAATAAAGCAAGTTAAAGTTTTAATTTACGCAACAAATAGGAAAGGTGGGACAGTATACTTAAGCACACCACAGACACCTAACGTCTCTTGTGGGACAATTAATGTCAGACTATAAAAGTTATGGATTTAAGAGCTTTATGGGATAAATAATAGATTTGTTAGTGTAGGAAGAGCGCAAATTGTAGTGTAATTTACAGTTTATTGGTTATTTTGTTATTATTAGAGGTTGTTTTAAAAGGTGTGCTGTGCTTGTTAGGACAGTGGGTTAGGGGTTAAAAATACCCCAAAAATATTTGTATCATCCTTATGTCGTACAAAACCAGTGTAAGACTCTTATGTGGAACACAAAAGAAGATAATTCGAGCAATGGAAGTCAATGGGTGCTGTTTTTTAAAATATCTTCTTTTGTGTTCCACAAAGTGGGTCAGTACAAGCTAAAAGTATTTTCATTTGCGGCCTGATCTGAAAACAGTGAAAGTGTATGTCCTCACAAATATTGTGAAAGAAACCCCTGTGCGTGTGTTTGGTGTCCTGCAAGTGGACTTTCACTTCCAAACGAAGACCATTGTGCCCACAGCATAAACACAGACACTGATCTTCATCCTAAACTGGATATTGGCCACTCCAATTGGACACACAGTCATATTGCCACTTGCCAGCTGAGAGGCGATGGGCTGAAATTACCATGATGATGGGAAAACCAAGAGAACTCTGTAGACAACATGTTTAGCGTATAAAAGACCGCAATCTTATCTGAAAATGATGCTAAATTGCATTCATCACATCCTGTTTGTTTGTGCACTCCGATAACAGAATGTTGCGGCAATTTCCTGTATTATTCACACTTCAGTAAATTCACTGCCTGTGTTCTCCAGCGCCTTCCGCTGGGGTCGGAGGTTAAATACCCATTGTTACATTATACGGTGCCTCTAATCAACAGAGCCTGAGCGTAATGAAAGTCAGTGAACATATGTGTACCGCTAACAGATAATAAACTCTCAAAATTATTCACGGATGAAATGAGATTTAGGGGGTTATGAATCATTACAAGGCTTATCTTATCAAAATTAATAACCCTAATGATACCGCACCAGTTCTTCACTTGGCACAAGCGCGCAGATTTAGTATCGTAATGTGCATCGCCACAATTCATCCCTTCTCTGTCTCAATACGCCTCTTATCTGATGTAAATAAAACAACTCTCGTCAGACAGCAAGATTTCTGATTGGCCACAGAAGTACAATAGTGGCTAATTAGCAACTGAAAGACAATGTATGACTGATGGGAGATCATATCAGCACCCACACATGTGAACCTGTTCATAAAACCAGGATTACTTTGAACGGGGAGTGTAAGTGAGGAAAGATGGGAGAGAAAGAGACAATCAAAGGGAAGAGGGATAATCAGGGAAGTATTATAAAATAGAATTGTTGTTTAAATACTGTATGTGCAATGGGGGCCAAAAGTTTGGCACTGCGTTGCAAATCTGTGATTAAAAAGTAAATGTATACCTTAAAATAAAAGTGTGACGTAAAAATAAAAAATGTATACACACTAAATAAATGAGTGCATTTTTCACATTGATTGTATTATCAAGGCCAAATTTACTAGCTTCCAGTGAAGCGTGCAATATGCTTTTTGGAACATTCTCGAATCATGCTGCGAAAACATGGATCATCGGGTTTAACTAGTAAAATCCATGCCAGCTCGATTGCATGCTATCATTTAAGGCCAATATACCAAATAAAAAATCAGTGTGTAATTTTTTGGAGGTTCTAGTGACAGAAATGCAATATAATAAACATAACTATGTCTTCAGAGGTGTATAGGACCTTACCTAATGAAGCGTCATGATTTTATTACCTTAGAATTAGGGATGCACCGATATGTACATTTTGGCCGATAACGATAGCCGATAATTCTTTAACATTGGAAGCCGATAACCGATATATTAGCCGATATACAGTATCTAAATATTAATATCAAATTCCCTAAGACTGAAACAAAAGGCAAAAAGTGGACAACTGCTTTTATTTGAAAAAATTATTTGAGATTTATCGGCCTACACCGATAACATAAAAAATGACCATTTATCAGCCGATTAACCGCTATGGCCGATACTTTATTGTGCTTCCCTACTTAGAATGAGCTATTTCTATCTACACACTATAAAAAATGTATACGCAGGTCCCCTTGCATTGAATTCACAGTGTTGTTTCTACAGTAGCTCTAAACAGACAAACTGCTCTACAAAGCGCGTTTCATAGATCATTATTTCCTTCGGCAAAGAAGCGAAAATGGAATCTTAGTTCTTAAAAGTGTCAGCCACCGTAGTGCTTCCAAAGGGAGGGGTGGAGTGAGCCGTTGGTTGCAATTCACAACCTCACCACTAGATGTCGCTAAATGTCATACACTGAACATTTATGTCACGTTTAGATTGCTGAAACATTTGAATAAATTATGTGTCTCAGACCTTTAGAATTGTATATGTAAACACGAAATAAATGCGTGTCCGTATGCATATACAACATCTCACTGATTAACTGTGCTTTGATCGTTCAGTCATTAGTGTCATTGTGGCATGCATGACTGAGAGCTGGGTAACTACGGCAACAGTAAATGATTTTATTATGGTAGCCTCTGACATCAATTTGTCACTGACTGCATCACTGATGCCCTGTTCTTGCATTTAGATAACAAACTCTGGCTGCATTCATTTAGTCAAATTTATGCTGCCAGTGGTACACCCATCGCAAGCCAGACTAATACTTTAACCTAATTTGTCAGAGCATTTATCATCTCTTTACTCGCTTACTCGGTCTCGCTCGCACACCGTCGAGCTCTTCCAAAGGCTAAGCAACCGCATATTTTCTTTTCGGTCATGATGGAAAGGCACTCAAAAACATTGCTATTTTTAAGATAAAATTGATCTCAGGGCACAGTGACCAAACCCTTAAACCTTGTTCAAATTAAACCCTCTTCCCAAAACTTGATCTTAGCTGGGAACTTGACTGCCCTTCAGTCACACTCTTTGGGGAGTCAACTATTAAATTGGAATCATTATTTTATGAGAAAAAATAAAAAGGAGTATTTCTGAAATATCTTGCTGAGTCTTGGCTGACTTTTAGTAACCTTTCCTGTTATGTAGTCGCAGATCTGCTATTTCGAAACTTTCTCCGCTGCAGTTTTGGCGCTAATAAGACTTTCTCTACAGTCTTAATTAGCATTATCTACTAGTGTTTACACAGGCAGGCGATTCAGGTCATAGACAAACTAGGACAGGAGTGGCGTTTCTGCTTATTTTTCTGCATTTGTTGGCAATCTTGAGGAGCGGGAGGATGATACATTCTCATTGTGGCTGTTGATTGGATGCAGAAAGACTAGATGATAGTGAATAATTAGTGGTATAGTCTCAGTATGAGCCTGTCTGGTGATATCTTCTCTAGGTCTACGAAACTACAAAAAATATTGATCCCAAATTTCAAATAAAAATTATATTTGCATTTATTTGTAGAAAATAAAACTGGAGAAACTGGTCAAAATAACAGAAATACAAATTCTAAGCAATACAACCGTAATATTAGTACATGTTTATTAGCAAAAGTTCAAAAAATGTTATGTGATGACCTCGACTTTTATCAGTTTTCATGTGTCTTGTCATGCTGTTTGTCTTACACATTGGTGTTGGATGACTTTGTCACTCCTGGGGTTTTATTTTGTTGAAATTCAACAGACACTAGACCGAATTTATCTTAACGAAGGATTGCGTTGACACATGGCCACCCATGTCAATCCAGACCCCTCCATAGCTGTCACATCCTCCGACAGTAAATACTTTAAATAAATGAAAGTGGAAAAAGCTGAACCAAACAGATATCCGCAAGTGAAAGAGATGTGGTGGGACCATTTCTCATAGCTGGAAGTGTTTGAGAATGAAACCTATTGTGAGACAGCCTCCGTAATTTGTCACATCAGCTTTAAGTCTGGGGCTGAAAAACGACGAGCGACCGGCGCCACAAAGAGCAATCAACCAGGCTTTGTCCTGTATGTTTGCCGTGTTGTTTCTGATTGTTTGATGAATGAGGATGGCACATGTTGGTGCGTGTAGAATCGCGGTTACTTACAATCCCAAGCACTTTGGATGTTTCTCATTATATCACCTCCTAGCTCTCTAACAAGTAATTCGGTATACGAGTGATCTAGAGAGTGGATTGAGACACTCATACACTCACATGCACGTTCTCAGACCTATGCATGCCGCAGAAAACAAGTTATTATTGGTGGGAAACTGAATATGATTACAATGATAGATTAAGCGAGAGAGAATGCAGAAAGCAAAGGTGACGGGCTCGGCCGAGAAACTAAGTAAATGAGGATTAATTACTGAGATTAGCGCATACTTGTGTGTGGAGGAACTCTGAGCTCGCATTGCTGTCTATTGTATGTGCAATAGAGTAAGAAAGGGTGAGAGGAAGAGAGAAATGTTGGAAGGTTACAGATAAAAAAAAAGATGGAACAGAATAGCAGAAAGTGAACAAGCAGGCTCGCCATGCTACTTTTAAAACTGTTATGCACAATGCTACGTCTCATACAAGCCTCGAGTCATTCTTTATTTTTCCCCTGTTTGTCAAGAGTGAATCACATGCTTGTTTTGTGAGACACAAAACAGATTGAATCAACCGAAGCATCTAAAAGCTAATAGTCTCAATACAATGCTAGTCACAGTCTACCGTCTCCATTCGCCATCTAGCATCTTTTGCTACATGCTCAAGTAAACAGACATGGTCTCCATATTCCCTGCAATTACGGGACGTTAGCTACGATTGCACATCCCGTCCGACTCTCTTTAATTCAGTGGAACAGTGTATGTAGCCTCACGCTAGCAGGAAATTGAGTTAGTACAGAATTATTGATTTGTATTTACTCTGAAGCATCACTCCCCAGAATCCCACAGCCAGACTGCTTTTAGCTTCCTAATTCTGCATTATAGAGAAACGGAGATTGACGGAGAGTGTTAATTGAGAGATGTGTACGGATGAAACGGTACATTTGTAGGCATGAAACGGATAACTAACCATACAGAAAGATTACAGATGAAAAAAAGCAGGTAGGCCTATATAAATTATTGATGATGACATGCAGAAATCTAGTGCGCATTGACAGATCTGTGCTCACTCTATTAACAAAGCAATGCACATTAAAACAGATTGAAAATCTGTGCGATGCCATCTGCATGAATATGTTCACACAGCTGGGACTGAGAAAGTGATGTAGGCCTACACCCGGGGCTGCATGTGCTTTTGTCCTTACGACATACAATCTCTCTCGAAGACCTACATGTCAGATCCTGAGACAAACTGTGGTGTCATTATTAAGGATGTTTTAGATATCATACACTCCCCTGCCTTCATCTTGTATATATTCTCTGATCTCTTTGACTGTGTGCCATTTTAACTCATTTGCCACAGGCTGTTTAAATACTTTATAACACATCTCTCTTTCTATTGAGTTTTGCCATGTGTAAGTTTATGTCAGCCATTTTGAGTTTGTGCCAGGGAAGACTAAACCAGGACTAACCTATTCTAACTGAGGCGCATTCTCAGTGGCGTAACTTTGTTATGAAAAGTGGTGTGGACAGATGACAAAAACAATACTTTTATAAATGATAACTCGTTGGGAATATTCCCAGCTAACAAATGATCAGTGTTGGGTGTAACTAGTTACTAAGTAATTAGTTACTGTAATTTAATTACTTTTACCTTGAATAAGTAAAGTAAGGGATTACTCTTATTTTTTCTGTAATTTGATTACAGTTACTTCTGATGTAATTAAACTAAATACAGTGTAATATTGTAAATAGTGGAAATGACATCAAAATTGTATGTCAATCTTTAAAATGTCTGCTTTAATGTGTAATTCTCACATTGTTAATAATACTACTTTATGTGGATTTATATTATTTATTTAAATTAATTAAATAAGCCGTTTCATGTCTATCCTTGAATCACTTCTGATCAAGGTTGATGTATACATATATATATATATATATACATAGGATATAGAAAGTAATTAGTAATAAGTAATTAAATACTTTTTGGAGAGAGTAACTTGTACAGTAATCTAATTACACTATTGAATATGTAATAAGTAACTAGTAATGAATTACTTTTTCAGAGTAACTTACCCAACACTGCAAATTATGTACCGGTTAGGTACTGTATTGGTGGTTTTTTGGTAATTTAATGACTTACCAGCTGACAAAGTAACTGGCACGTCCAAGACACGTCATTTCATAACCAAAATGACCAATTCATGACGTCGCCTGCACGAACTCCTGACGTTACAAGATAACCAGGGACGGTCCAGTTACGCACTATATTCGTACTATTTTGGTAATAACATGACCTACGGGTAACGTAACCCCTAATTTACACTGCACGCTTGTGCGGCGCGTTACGGCTCTGACGCGGCTACCGGAACTGAACGCGTTCATTCTAGTTAATGCTCGTGTTTACACCATACGCGCCGTGGCACATTTCAAAAGCATCCCTAAAGATTCGCGTTCGCTGCAGATAGGCGCCTAGTCTATTTTTGACGGACGCCGCGTTTTTCAAGGCGCGTCGTCGCCGCATCGAGATGTAAATAGTTTAACATTCAGAGTGCTGCGCGTCATTTTAAGTAGAGAAAGTGGCGCTTTTTTCCGTGAGGTTTTAGTAGCGATTCAACGAAATGTGAATCGCCATTGTAACGCCAGGCGCTATTAGTTCCCGACTGTCACGTGACCAATCGCGCAGTTTCACAGTGACAATACAGCGATTGGTGTGTTGCTGTTCTCTAACAGAACGTGTTCAGAAAGTGATTTGCACTTTTGCTTTGTGTATCATTAGGCCTGAAGCTTGTGCCCTCATTTAGTTAACCCTCTGGCAAATGAAACAACCCTGGATTGGATTAGGATGTGTTTGTGCTAGTATCTCTGTGCTCCACTTTGCTGGTATTGTTACTTTTTAAGTAAAAATTGTTAGTTTCCTACCGGTGATACATGTAAAATCTAACATGTAAAAAAAATAAAAGAAGCGATTGGTGTGTTGGAATGCGTATGCTTTACCTATCGGTGATATATGACGCATTTGTGAGCAAAGTTAAAAACGTGTGTGGACTTGGAATACTTCATTATTTACATTCATCATATGCTGTAATATCATGTGTTAGATTTGCTCTGTGTTATAATTTTATAGTTATGAAATTATGTGTTTTTTGAAGGCTAAACTATTTTTCCTTAAAGCTGTTGTTTTGCATAAGCTCAAATAGGTGCTCATAGGGATCACTTTCTTTACACTTTTGTTCTTATTTTCTTTCATTGAGGATTGTATTCCTATATGCATAGCCTACTTACCACTGTAGTGAAAATCTTCAATCATATGTCAATCATACCAGATTGTTTTTACCTGTAAGAGGTGTGAGGTAATCGTATTTATGACCCTCTCCTTACTTCAGGCTGAAGGACTTGCTTGCCCAAATGCTCCAATTTCAGCACCATGGACAGTTTCCATGCGAGCGTGCTCACTATCATTCAATTACTCTGTCTCTGTGCTGCTGGAGGCGTTCTTTAAAATGGCTTACACAGCTTATTTCTTCCTGTTTCTTTTAGCTGTTGCGAGCACAATCAGCAAGTGTCAGCCCAACACTACACTCACTTTAGGAATTCGAAATATTTCGTGAACTGTCAATAAAACACAGCATTGCTTCTTATTTTGATATGTCAATATCCGGATTCGCACTCCATCCAGGGTGTATCCTGCCTTGATGCCCGATGACTCCTGAGATAGGCGCAGGCTCCCTGTGACCCGAGGTAGTTCGGACAAGCGGTAGAAAATGGAATGGAATGGAATATCCGGATTCATTTACCAATTCTTCAACATCACATGCTAAATGCTAACCCAGATATTTAATCATTGGAAATGGCTTATCAAATGCTTGTTTGAGATTCAGCTGATATATCAAGGCAGTGAAGTGCACTCGATATTTTATATTTTATATTTGGTGCACCAAAAACCTTTGTGCGGTGCATTGAGAAACACAGCTACACTGGACCTTATTTTGAAACAAAAGGCTTGCTCGCGCTCAAACGGCATCCTAAATGTAACTTTATTGCCTTCAAATCCTCTTTGAAATTGCAATTAGCCTTCGGTTAGTCTGGGTAGAACAATGCTTTATATTTGATGTGCTGGGAGGCTAACAAACTTAATGGACTTTAAAATTGGCAGAGCACACAGAATCACCCATTAATGGGGTACCTTGCCTTTCATGCCAACTTTTTTTTTAACATAAAGGTCAACCTGAAATGTCAACAGAACATTGTAAATAATTTACTTTCTAATATTGTTCACAAACAGACACACACAAAGCCACACTGTGTGAACGGTGCAACTCTGAAAACACTGGCGCAGGAGGAATCAATTCAGGCAAAGCATTATCTCACAGTTTCCATTCAAAAACTTCTCTCTTCAGTAGTTTACAGTGGCTATTTTTCAATACAATATATAGAGATGTATGTGTGTATACACACACACACGGATGGTATTTCTGCTTCACAGCGGCCGAATATAAAATACAATTTTGCCTGGCTTTCAAACAGAAACCATTTCTCCCTCAAGAACACACACCCACACATACACATCACAGATAGGCTACAAGAAAAGTTTACCCGCACATGCAGAAGAACTGAACAAAATGCTGACAGATAGTGATGGCAGCTGCAGAGAGAAAACTCGTGCCAAGCCCAAAACCCAAGCACAATAAATGGAGGATAGGAGTTCTCTGGAAGAAACAAAGAACAGAGGGAAGCTGGGGGAGTGACGGCTAGAAGAGCCCCTCGGGCAAACACACAGTTTCCGCCACTTTTAATTTGCTCGTCTAATTGTGCAAAAACTGCCCTCATCTTCCAAAATCCCTCTTGAAACAGAGGCCTTCCAATCACACCAGGCCAAGCGCCTAGCGTCCGCTGGCAAATTCGGTCTGACTGTTATAGGGACCAAATTAATCGCAGCAAGGAAGCCACTAAAAAGCGCCCATTAAGGGTTGGAGAGTGCTTATAAAGAGACTCGTTCAATAATCACTGTGTGCTTGGCTCAGAGGCCGGGTCTGCGTCTCCCCCTCTTTGTTTGTTGGAAAATGCATGAAAAGGGTCCAGATGTTTCCCATGCAAATATTCTTTTATTCTGTGTGAACAAAACTTTTCTAATTAAGTCTTCCACCACCGCTTTGTTTTAAAGGTGTTATTGAAATTGTGTTGACAGTAACAAAAAAAGGCTAAGAGATAGAGAGCAATTTATGTCTTTAAAGGGAAATGTTTAAGTGGCAGCTTTGAACACATGTCAAAAGAAATTTGGGTCAGTCTCTCTTTAGCTCACAGAGATATCATTTCAGTCTCTATCTCTTTCACACTCTCAAACACACACTGTAACTTTCCCTAAGGCATGTTTTGAGATCAGATAAATTAACTTGACCTGCGTATGAACATTCAGTTCGTGCTTCAACGGATAAAATGTGCAGAATATTATGCAATACTACTATTTTCCTGAAATATCTGAGATGGAAATTACTTGTACTTACAGTAGACATGTATAATCTCCTTTTCATACTTTTAACAAGTAGTATACTAATCATTTTAACATAAATACAAAGAATATGCAACACAAATAACATAACTTTGGTGGTTAAAGGTATAGTTCACCCAAAAATAAAAATTATTTCATCATTTACTCTATTTCGAGTTGTTCTGTAAACATGTCTTTGTTCTGATGAACACAGAGAAAGATATTTTGCTTATAACACAACAGTTCTTGGACCCCATTGACTACCATAGTAGGAAAATTACTTTATTTATTGTTCTGTTGAACACAAAAGAAGATATTTTGAAGAATATGGGACAACAAACAGTTCTGGGGCACTTTTGACTACCATAAAAATACCAAGAAATTTACACAGTTTTGGAACAACAGTGAATAATTCATATCATAATTTCCATTTTTGGGTGAACTATACTTGCCATTGTGAAACCTTATTGAATGACACAATGAGTTGTAGAAATGCTGAGGAAACTAAGCAGACAGGCAGGGAGATGCTGGTAGGAAACAAACTCCGAATCAAGCTAATCTCAATAGCAGGTGATCGTCTGCGCAGAGGAATTCAGTTCTCACTCGAAGGTTCTGTATAAACAAGCCAGGGAAGAACAGGGTGGTTGTTGCTTCCTCTTTTCACAGATGAATGAATTGATGTGGGTGAAGATATTAGGATCTTCCTGTGGAACACAGAGAATTCAGCAGCACTAAGCAATGTGCAGAGTGTGTGTATGTCAAGATGTCTTTATATTACAGTAGTGCTTCTTTGTCTCTATCTAGAGAGACCTACATTATCTTAGAATGAAAATTACATTATTGTTATTTAATTATTCTCTCAAATGCACGTAGGGATGTCACTTAATGACAAAGCATGACTAAAATGACCTTATTTTTCTCTGTTCTCTCTCTCTTATGCATTTTATTGATGACAAAGCCAAGTTAAGTTGATCAGTCACTTGCATTTATCATGGATTTGTCTCGCTGAACGGGATGGACTGGGACCGAGCGATGACTGAGAGAGTAGGGAGACAATAAGAGAGAGGAAAAAAGAAACTCAATAAGATGAAACAAAATCAATGGCTAGATGCTGATGTTGCATTTTGAGGCTCGAGAGACGATCGGGCACACACTCAAAGATTTGCCCTCTTTAAAAAAGGGAGCTTTGAGAGTGGGAAAGTGATATATATTCATATTCAAAATGAAAACAAAAAGAGGACGACCAACTCAAAACTAAAATCAATAATTCATTTCAAAGAAAATGTGCGTGAGAAAGCATGAGTGGAAACTGCAAGCAAATGTCATGCTTTAAAGGAATGACAATGTTGACAGCCGATTAAATGAGTAAATATTTCATGTGTTTTTAGGCTTTAGGGCTGTGTCTAAACTATTTTCAAGCGTTTTGCTCTGTTGTATGAGGATGCCTGGTCCATCCACAGGCCCACATTGGGCACATACTGTAGGGGAGAGCCAAAATATTTTTTCTTTTTAATAAGTGAATCATGAATTTAACAATTATAGCTGCCATATCATCTGTATGCAAACAGGTAGTTGACATATACTGTGGTTTGACATAGCAAAAATGTAAAAAAACTGGCTGTAATAATAATACATTATTTTATATCATTAATGTTCATATTTATAATATAAAATTGCACGAGAGAGATTTATCTTCATTGTTCGTTTTTTTATTGTATTTGCTGTCACACCATGGGACACATTTACGATATATCTGTCAACTATCCAAACACAATTCAGTCTTTCAAGAAACATGTACAGTACTTTATTAATATCAATTTGCTTTGTTGTCACTATTAAAGCCTGTCCTTCACAATCTAAACACATGTTTGATGTTGGAGTTCCATCGTATTTTATATAATAACATTATAATAACATTAGTATGTATTCATAAAATATCATTTTTCATTTAGTCGTATATATTCATATCATATACCACTGTTACAGTTATACAGTATTGTTCGTATAAATATTTCTGCTAGTATAAGTGTCTCTGACTTATACATTTAATGTGCAATACTGACATCAAAAAATTCCAAATGTACAAACCTTAGCTGTTAACTTTGCTTGCGACCAGAAAAGCCGAGAACAGTGCAGCACTAACAAGTGTTGTTGAGTACATGCAGGAACCAAAACATTTTATAAACAGCTCTGGGTGGAAGCGTATGGAGAAAGGAAAAAAGGCAAGCGAGTTCAGTGAAATGAGAGATTGAAAAAAATATGTGCAGTCCAATCCAAGCTTATCACTCAACAGTGTTTTTACAGCAAACAACCAGGACGGGATTTGGCATGTCCGTATCTTGAGGTTTCTGACAGCTGTGTTGGCTGTCGTGAGATGCTTGTGATTGTGTTTTAATATTCATTGCTGTACCTGAACACGGACAAATTCTAATGTCATTCTGTTTACCTAAAGGTGAAGTGTATTTTTGTGCAGTACTAGCCACTCACACAGCCATTATTTTCACAGTTCTGTTTGTTGCTGCTAGTGGCACCAAATGTACACCTTTGTGAGAAGATACTGCAAAAATTGATGCAAACAAAACAGCGTGTTGGAGGCGGTCACAGCCAGTATGAGGGAAACCGGTGAGATTGTAGCTTGAAGGAAATTTACAGAGAATTTTGGACTGCTGGAGAAATAAAAATGAGTGTTAGAAGTGTCAGAAACTTTAACACCATTTTCAGCAGTAAGGATTGCATGCCCACAAACAAACACCTTTTCTTTTTCTGTTTAAAAACCAGTCATGGGATGGGCCTCACTCGATACTCCAAAGCCTCCTGCTGAAAGAGAGGGAACGAAATATAATTGAAAGGGACAGGCCAACACCGATCATTGAAAGATCTGTCTTTGTTATAGGCCTCTTGCTTTTTAATGTTTTGGTATCTCTTGTCTGCTGTTCTTCATGGCTACATGTTCAACTTAGTTCTGTACTTTGTGAAATGGAGAAAGAACATGTTCCTCTCTTTTCTGTACCTTCAAGATTGCTGAAATGTACAATTAAGAGCACAGTCTCCACTCCCATTTCGCTTATTTCTCTAGAAAAGTAGATTACTGGAAAATAACATAATGGGTGATCCATAAAGAAAAGTCAGGAAGGTGTGGGTTCAATTCCCATTTGGGCCACCTCTTTTAACCCCTCCTTTGTGTCCTTAACAGGGGTGCTTGTCCTCTGACTTCCCAATGGCTGCGCTTTCCTCAGTCTACCCCAGTCAGTCAGATAAGAGTTAGTGGTACCTAAAGAAAATAATCCTATAGTACCTTATCAAAGTTGAAAGAGTGATGGACCAGAGGAAGAGGAGAGCACAGCACAGGGAGAAATAGAGGGTCAAAGTGAGCAAGAGAGGAAGTAAAACAGTGATATAATATTGATGAGAAGTGCATTGAAAAGCGAGATTGGAATGCAGGAGATGGCAGAAGGAGTAGAGATGACTGAAGAAGAAAAAGTGAGAGAGAGAGAAAGAAAGCAGAGAGAATAAAGACGAGGAGGGTTTTACTGTGGTGCAGGATGCTGTGTAGTCTTTTACAAAGCTTTTTGAAGTTGAGCAGTGGGATTATGGGAATGCTTCCTCAGCACCAGCAGGACGGCTCGCTCATTCAGTACAGAGGAGAGCCCAAATCCTACGTGCACACATACAGTTTTCAGCACTAGCCAGGCTACTTGCATCTGTAGTGTATAGGTCTAAAATCCTTTATACACACATTGTACGTGCACACGCACTCACACACACACACACACACACACACAATCTTTACATTTTGTCTCAATGTGCCAGCTCTGTCAGACTGACATATACCCACACAAGCAGACACAGGTGTGAAAATATTGCTTCACCACTTTCTTGCAATTCAATCAGCCTTTATTGGCGGAGGTCTCTGCATCCTTTGTTGCCAAGTAGGAATAAGGCAATAGATCTTTCTCATCATCTCTTTCTCTCATTTTGTCTGTCTGTCCATCTACCTCTCTTCCCCTCTAGCCAGATTGCATTGTCATGCTGGCTGTACCTTCACAAAGTTACCACACCCCTCCACCGCTCTCTCTTTCTCTCCTTCAAACCTTTGCCCACTCGCACAAATGCACAATCTTGCCAGACTGGTTGGGTAAGATGTGTGCAGGCAAGTTGCCCGAATCGCGTGGCATCAATCAATGGGACCGAGAGACAAGTTGGAGAAAGAGAGAAAGAGTAGTGAGTATTGAGAGATTGGACCCATTCATACTGATGCAGGACGTTCTGCCCACAGGCTCAACACGAAATAATGCATGATGGGAGGAAGTGGCCATCCGTGTCGGGGCATAACAGCGCTTGGGGAGAGGAAGCCATAACTCACACACACCCTGCAGATGATTTTCTCAGAGTGTGTGTGCAACAGAATAGGGATGGGATGATGGACGGGTGGAGTAGATGGAGAGACAGAGGAGAGCCATAAGGAAAGGAAAAATAGTAACGGGGAGGGAAACAAAAAGTTTAAGGCTCTGCAGTGATGGAAAGGCTTGTTTCTCATAAATCACATGCATGCAGTTGTATTTGTCATGCTTCAGAGTCAAGTATTTAAACTGCATATTTTTCCAGCTACAATAAAATGGTGTTTGTAGACTGTTCTCTCTAACTCTTCTCTACAACCTCGTAGGTCTAATATTAATAGCACTATTAGATAAGGCTTAAAAGTGTTGACAGCTAAGATGTTGCATATATTTAGCTTTCTCGTAAAATAAAACTATTAATGCATTTATGCAAAAAAAAGCTGCTGACACACCAAAGGTGTGACCCATTTGTCTCAGATTAAAGTCTACGTCAGTTTCTCAAATGTCCAGCAGAGGGTGATGACAACACAGTTATACCTCTGTAAACACGTCAATGCAGCAACTGCAGCATTTTTTATTGCAAAGAAAATAAACGGCTTATTAAATTAGTGTGATATACATCCGGTAGAGAAATAATACGTCCCATGGCCAATACATTACCTAAATTATAAATTAATTAGAGTACCTTTTTCCAATTATTTAAATTCGGAGAGGATGTTTGTATTCTGTGTATGACATAAAAGACGTGATTGGATAATAGCCAGCTCATTATGCACGGTGGACGGGGGACATGACAGGAAACTGAATAGAGAGCTCAAGCTACGATAAACACCACTAGCACCACACACACACACACGCGCGCACATACAGGCAGTACAGGTCTACAAGCAGTGGAAGAGTGACATGCTGAGAGGTTCAATAGTGAGACAACGAGATTATGGCTGTTATAGAGAGAGAAAGCAGTAACAGGCAGGCGTGATGCACAGTGACCATGTGCGTTCTTCTGTTCCCTAAGAGACCAATAGTAATTATGTTTACTTAACAGTTCTTTATAAAATTCAATGATAAATCTAATATTAAAGATGATAATTGTATAATTGTTCTGTGTTAAAATCATTTGTTCTGTCAAAAAGTCCTAGGTTAATTTTTTCAATTCTGCTCTGTCTGAGTGACCCAACACATTCATTTTACATTAGCATGAAGTAGAATGAGAAATACATTGCATGCCAGGATAATGATATTTGTTTGGGATTTTCTTGTAGTTTATCTTTAGAAGTTACCGGGTGACAAAATGTAGTGATAATTGTATTGTATTTGTATTGATAATACAAAAAGGAGAGTCCCTAAAGAGCATTCAGAAACGCAGAAGTTTAAAGGTTCACGTGTTCACAAACCACACGTGAACACATACTGTATGACATGTGTGCGGTTGTAAATTCCCATGTAGAAACCCATGAGATCACATTTGAAATGTGGTGATATGTTAGCCACATATGATGACATGTTTTTCACATGTCACCACACATGTTTCACCAAGCTGGTTTTTGCCCATGAGAAATTCATGTTGTGATCATGTAAAAAGCACATGAAATCTCAGATTCCCTTGCATGGAATTCGCCTAAACAGACAAACTGGTCTACAGAGCCCATAACTTCAATATGTTGGTGGTAAAGTGGCAACATCTCTATCCTGTGTCCACCACCGCAGTGCTTCGAAAGGGAGGGGTGGAGTGGGCCATTGGTTGCAATTTGCAACCTCACCACTAGATGCTGCTGAAATCTCCACATTGCTCCTTTTATGTACGAACTAGTTTATTCTAGTAGTTTACTTTATTCATGGTTATTCTACGACCTCAGCTGACCTCAAATTACTGGTGTAAAATTCCTCAAACTGGTGTAAAATGAAACTTTTTTCTTGATAACTGCTAACGAATTTAACATTTGTGTCTTTTTAACACAGATGCATTTTATTAATATAATTGTCCAGCGCCACTCTGTGAATTCGCCCTGTTAAGCATCTTTTGATTTGTATTGCTTGACTGTGATAAAATCACAGCAACATTGTGCCTTAAGTGGCTTATTGCTTCATTTAAAGACAGCTCCCAACAGAAAACAGAGCGGTCATAAAGGGATGCACAGTATTGCATTTGCCCTCTTAATACCCTCAACATTCCCCACACAATAACACCACAAGCACCACTGACGCAAGGCAACGACGTCCATAGATTCATGTTGTTTACTCAGAATTTTTACATTGAAGTGTGTTGCAGCAAAACGCATTGGCCAAAGTTTTTTTTGTCTTCAGCTGTCTAGTTTTGGTGCTCATGTGCCCATCTTCCTGGTTCAAGTTGACAGGTGTGAAACCTGGAGTGATTTTCTGCAGCTGTTGCCCATCCACTTCAAAACTCGACGTTCTTGCACACGCTCCGAGTTGTCCTTTTTTTTGGCACATCATAGTTGGAATGGGTGAATTGAGTCGCTTCGCTCGATAACAATGTTTTACTCACAGAACTGCCGCCCTCTTTCTTTTTTTATCTCTGAAGGCTGTGGTGTAAAGATTCAAGGGATTTATTCTCAAGAAATCTTCATTCTAACACTTTTAATATACACAGACTAATATATCTGCATATTTATTTTAGGTTTCTGTTTGGTTGTTTACATTTTTAAGCAAATCCATATCAGTTTTATATACAGTATTTTATATCTTGTAACAGGTGTAAATATAACCATGTGGACAGGACAGTGTACTTACAGTATCAGTCTGTAAGAATGATGATATCACCATATCATAGATAATAGTATATTTTAAGAGGATGAGAAATGGGATGAGCATGTTTTTGAATCTAGTGGTTCTGACGTCTGAACATTTTCTTATCTTCAGTGGGTGACCGACGGATTTGGTTGGTTTGGATGTAGTATTAGAATGTTGTAGAAATCACAGATGTAGCACTGTTAATGTGAGACTGGTGCTGCTTTAGCATTTTGGGAGTACACTGGCTCAGTCATGCAATTTTAAAGAACAGATTTGCTGGAACTTTTCCATTGTGCGAATTCTCTCAAACTTTAAAAGTGACTAGCTGTGTAGTTTTCAGAATTTCCAGTCGTTCAAACCCCGGAAGTTGGCATGGCTTTTTCACTTCACTGTCTGTACGTACAGCACACACACAAATGTATACGATTATATATAAATGTATTATTTCATCATCCGTGATGGTTGGTACATTACAGTTGTAGACAGTGGGTCAAGCCATTTGGCAAGGGGTATTATTTCTTCAAGAATGGCTCGGGGATCAATAGCAGTCTCATTCCAACATATTTTGAACATAGCACACTATTTATTTTCCTGTTTAAATATTGTCCACTTGACTGCTCTCCTCTAAGTTGTTTTCACATCGGTTTAATTTGGCTTTGCTAAAACAGTTGCATTGCTTCAGGCTATATGGATCTGCAATTAACTAATGTTTGTGAAGTACCGTAGAAGCATTTATCAGACACAATTTTGTGATCTGCAAAATGATGGGGTGTTTTTTATAAATTATTATTTATAATAACAGAGAATAAAGTTAATGAGGGTTTTATCACCCAAGGTGTTAAGTGATCATATTCGTTTCTTGAAGGTGCACTAGGTCATTATTGCCTCATTAAAAGTTTTGCACACAGAGAAATGAATAGTACTTTTAGAAAAAATGCTTATGTAAACTTACACAAAACCCCAGTAAGTACTTAATAAGTAGGCTACTTAAACTCTTAATTCCTGTTAAAGTTTACTAATATGGAAAGTCAACGTATAGACAGTGAAGGTGGATCTGAGAAGTCAAATGTGTACTCTTACTTTCGAGCAAAGGAAACTCTGCATAATGATTTGATCTAAAGTGACACGTATGACTTTCTTTGTTGTTTGAGTCAGCAGACAGATGTTGAAGTGAGTCGAGGACAAAGCTCCTACAGTTAGCAAACATTTTCAGATGTCACTCCATGCAGGAGGTGTGACAAGCTTTTCAACGCTAGCACGCACGCATGCACGCACGCACACACACACGCACGCACAAAGGTGAAGTAGTGTTGTCATCCAGCTCTGCCCTCCCCAAGCTAAACCAAATAGGTGAAGGACACGCCAAGTCCTGCCTCCGTTACGGCACGCGCCTTTGCATGAAATTCACAAAGAGGTGGCTAGTAGTTTGGTGTAGCTGAAGGACGTAGAAAGGCAGACCCACTTATACACGCTGAAGTCCACAGGGGTAAACCACATTTGATGAATGAATTGGCAACACACTCTTGTTGTTCCCCCATGGCGTTGCTCGTCAGAATGTCATGACTCGGTACAGGCAGTAACAGAAAGGTATTCGGCGTGACTTTGTAATGCTGCCACCGTCTCGCAGGTCGTTGCCGGGCAGTGGGAGGGCTTCCCCTCCGAGAAGGCCACACCCGATGGACCTGTAATATCTTATTGTTCTCACAGCTGGAGGAAGTTAAGTTAAGAAGTCAAACAGAGGCATTGTGTCAACCAAAGAGAGACAGACTCAGAGATGCTGACCAAACAGTGACTCATCTCCTAAAGTTTTGAGCATTTTTTTAATTTAAGTACACTAAGAGAAAAACAGTGTGCTTGTAGAAAAGTTATATGAAGAGTTCACCAATATACTGTATATTTAGTGCAATAAAGTGATAAGAAGATTTAAAAAAAAGATTTCAGTTCTGCACGAATAGAGAGCCGGGAGTCGAGCGGCGGAAATGAATTGATCCTGCTCATAGTGTCACGTAACATGCTTTCTGCATAGTTTGGTTAACATGGTGCAGATACGTCTAAATCATACAGGCTGGTTCTGAGTGCTCAGGTGTGACGTACGCAGCATTTAACAATAATCTGCCATAGGACGTGTAGCATTGCTCCAGCAGAATGACCCAGCTCTTGATTTTTTGTGCTTGGTTATTGGGCTGTTCTTTTATCTTTATGGTGTTATTAGGTAAAATTTTATTGCCATTATAATATACATAAATATACCTTTTAAGGATGTTTTCGGAAGTTGAGTTTGCGGGATGCTTTCTGCACTGACTCCGAGCAAATAGCACTGGCTTTTTTGAATAAGGCAGAATTCTAAAAAAACCTAATTGATAAAGAAAGGTGCCACAAAAGGTTTGTGCACAAAAGAATGATAATGCTTAGAACGCAATTAGTGCTTCCATTATCTGAACTGGATGGTGAATAAAAAAACATAATAAAATAGAAGATTAAAATATGAACAGACACGCACAGGCTCCACAATGTGAACCGCACCATATCTCTCAGACTACTTTGCAATCTGACCAGTATTTCAGTTTGACCGGTCACGTTGACCCTGGATTACCTGTCCAGAGACAGCCTTTAATTCTTCATTTCTGAGAGCGGACAGCGACATGGCAGGAAAGTGTGAGTCATCCAGCTTTTTAATTTGAGGTCTTACATTTTATTTGCCATTACCAGAAAAATCCAAATGCTCATTTTGGTGAAAAGAGATTGAAAATAATGCTTTAATTATATAACAAATATGAGTAAAAGTGGTATTAGAAGTTCTTACATTCAATACATCTGAATCCTTCTCTTGCTAATAGATTTTTTGGGTCACACTTTATTTTAAAGTCCAATTCTCGGTATTAATAAACCATTAATCATTAACTATGACTTTTGCCTTAGTACACTACTAATTTGTTGCTTTTTAATAGTTAGTAAGGTAGTTGTTAGGTTTAGGTATTATGTAGGATTAGGGAAGTAGAATATGGTCATGTTGAACATCTGCTTTATAAGTACTAACCAACAGCTAATATGCTAATAATAGGCATCTAATAAGCAACTAGTGAGAATTGGTCCCTATACTAAAGTGTTACCGATTTTTTTTCATAAACAGGACTGCAGTGAATGCCAAATTTAGAGCTTTTAAAGAAGAGCTTTTTTGGGAACCAGATTTGCTTTAAACGATCCAACAGTCATGTAGTCTGAAGCTAATATAGTGTATTTCATTATGTTACAGTATATGATTTACAAGTGTCCAATTTTTGAGAATGAAAACCAATTTTTAATTGTGTGCTGACTTTGGATTTATGGTTTGTCACGGTTATTGCATTGTTTGCCAATCAGTCTTGTCCTTTTCCTATGGTTCACGTGGACTTCTTGGGATAACTGAGCAGCATTTATTGAAATGAAGGAGAATGTAATGTGCAGTAATCGCTCTCCAGGTATTATTCTTACGTTTAAATTTCATTGGACAGCGTTATGCATAACCACTTTTTCTAGATGCGAATGAATATTTCAGCTGTGTAGCTGTGTTTTTATCTTTTTAACTCCCAAGTATTTAAAAAGAGATTTGAAAATCTTTGATATTTTGCTCCCTCTGGTTCATTTTTCTTCTCTTCACTCTGATCTTCTGCAAGGCCACCTGAAGCTTCTAACTCACAGTGTGTTCTTCTGGGGTTGTTGGATCCTTCCCGTTTTCCCCCACTCTCAACCGCTCTGAGTATAAAGACTCTACAAAGAGTAACACGGCAAACATGGAAGGTGTGTTGGAATGTTCTCTTGTCCTATTGAAGTGGTTGTTTTGTTATTTCTGCCAGCTGTCAACTGTCCAATGCCGAGCATGTTCGACATGCATTTCCTCCTGCTTAGCTTCCCACGAGATTGCAGTTCCACTCTAGCAAAGCAACAACAATACATCGAAGTCAGCCAAACTTTGTACGTCCATCAAATGGTCGCGTTTCCACCTGTGATTTGGAATGATGAGTTGTTCGACAAACACAAGGTCCCGACTGAACACCTTAAAGTTCCTTAAACTGCTCTGCGCAGATGTCCATAGTTTCATTGCTGTTTTGTATAACAACGAGAAACTTCTTAAAGGATGCCATTGGCAGAAGATGTTTGGAGGGAGTTGTAGCCTATTTTTATCACTCTTCCTACAGCCTCAACATGTGCTGTACCATTTCCCTCTATGCCTGTTCGGCAGATTGAAACTGTGTTGAGAAGTGAAAATGGCCTTCATAGGAAACTTTGACAGTTTTCTAGAAAAGTTTACTCTTGACATAATTGAACTGCATTGTAGTGTGAGGTTTGCTGAGAGGTGTGAGAGAGAAAAAGATTTGAATGAAGTGACACATTTTGGAAATATTTAGTCAGTATAATGTGAGTTGTGGTTATATCCATTTCTTATTTGACTTTATATATTTGAGCTTTTATTCATTCAAGCGACAGTAATCAACACATTTTCCTTAGTGAATTATAAAATGATCACCGGTTCTCAAATCTGGCTATTTTTAAGCTGTTTGAATTGTCACACCTCATTATGTATACAATAATCTCACTAATTAAAATGTGCCTAATTATTACAATGTTAAATTATTCCCTTGCAAGCATAATTAACATTGGCATATCAGACTATTACGCATATCAGTAATTACCTTAATAAAGCAAGTTAATCGAATAGCATTAATTGCATGCGTTATTGTTGGTGCTTTCCTCAACTGAACGATTCACAATTGACACGTACTTGCATTTAATGACAACGTTTGTAGATGCAGGAAACACGAACCTTTTCCCACCTTTATCCTCTCAGAATTAGTTACTGGGCTCTTGTTGATGTGTTGCATGTTAATTGGTATTGAGGGTGAGATTTGGCTTCTGCTGACAGAGCGGTGGGTCCACATGCTAATCGTGTTATTTTTCTGCAGGAAGGCGGCGAGATCTACAGTCTGGTGAAGTTTGCATCGGCAGCAAAACTCTCTCAGGAGGGCCAGGGCAGCACTGAAGGGCCAGACCAAAACATGCAGGAGGGGGTTGGAGGTCGAGGAGAGATTGGACATCTTGTCCTACCCCTGGTGAGAGGACTGTGGATGAGTAGATGTCTGACAGGAGTTAGAGGATGTGAGTCAGAGATGTGAACTCCACTTGCACACAAACACACACGTTTGCAGTTTGCTATTGAACAGGCTCAGGAGCCCTCCGTGATTATGTGCTATAAAGATTTTATATTTTTTAATTAGGGGAGAGAGATTACGACAACATCTTGACTGAAAGGAAAAATGTTTTCAATTACCTCTTAAAGAAGCAGTTCACCCAAAAATAAAAACGATATCAAAGTTTACATCAGTGCGCAACATCAAGTCTTACAACGTTTGGAGCATAGTGAGGGTCAGTAGATTCTTTTTTTGTTTTAAAATAGATTACTTAGATGCTAAGATAATTTTGTGTGAACAAGCAGTAGTTCACTAAAAAGAACACAGATTCTGTCATTATTTCACCCTCACATCAATTAAAACCTTTAAAGACAATTTTCACTGGTTTTATGTTCATACATTGGAATGGGGCCCAAAGTTGTTTGTTTCCCAACGTTCTTCAAAATATCTTCTTTTCTGTTCTGTAGAAGAAAAATCATAAAGGTTCGGAAAGACGTGAGAGTGAGTAAACATAGCAAGAATGTTCATTTTTTAGATGAACTTTTTCCTTTACCCTCATGCTGTGTTTTAAACCCTATAACACTTGTGGTGTTCTGATGAAGATCCTGAAGATTATAATTCACTTGTTATGCAATATTATCATCAAATATTGGATTCAATCTTTTTGACAACTGGTTTTCTTTCATTTAGGACTGGTTTTGTGTTTCTTGTTCAAACAGATTAATCGCAGGCCTAGTTAAAGTCTTTGACTGAAAAAAGCATTTTTATGAATAATTTTCGATTAATCAGTTCAAAGAAAAAAACACGAAACCAGTATTAACTGAAAGAAAACAAGTTGACCAAAAGATTGAATCCAATATTTGGGGATAATGGTGAGCATTTCAAAACAAACTTGGTTAAACTAAATAGTCTATTTAAGTAGACTAGTGTGAACGTCACTGCAAATTCATATTTTAAGTAATATTGCCAAAATTATTCATAAAAAAAGCTTTTTTCAGTCAAAAGGTCAAAAGGTGCCTAAAATCAGATTAACTGGGCCTACCATTAATCCGTTTGAAAAAGAAATGAAAGATAACAAGTGGACAAAAAGATTAAATGCAATATTTGGTGATAAATTTGCATAATTGCATAAAATTGCATAATGTGTGATATCTTTGGTAGGTGGGTCATTTTGACCCGGCAACACAACAAGTGTAACTAGATGGGAAAAAAAGCAACAAAACATACATTATTTTGTGAGAGGTTGTTATAGACTTTAAAAACAAAGTCATCAAATTGCAATCCATTAACTAATATTTTGGGGTAAAATATTTTTTCGGGTCAAAGTGACCCGAACACAACATGAGGGTTATGTCAGTTCTCCTGTATAATTTACATTGTACATTAATACCCTGTGACTTAGCTCCCTGAGTCAGAAATTATCAGATATAATGGCCCTGCTGGATCTCAGATGTATTTGAAATGATCGCTGACAGGCGGTGGGATGCACTGTTTCGGCCATGCCGGTGACTACTAGCATCTTCTCACACTGAAGAGCTGACAAGTCATTGGCCTTCCCGAGGTACTGTCTTTCTCAGTCCCCAATGCGTTAAAATGTATTTGACTTCCATAGACCATTGCTCCATGCAGAGACAGCACAGAGCGGATTATATGTGTGAATTGGCATCCCAAACCAGTATCCAAAATGGTATCTGAATCCTAAAATTGGTTAGAAAATGTTTTTTTTTATTGTAAGCTACTGTACATGAAAGAAAGAGGAGACAAAAACAATTTTTTAAAGTAGAAACAGTTCTATATTAAATCTAAATTGGAAATGTATTTTTTAATACAACAGTTGCTGTCATAAGCTGTTAAATGTGGCTTAGCTGAGCTATTATGTAAACAAAACACTATTGGTTACTTTGAAAAGAGGAGGGGCTACTCTTCACCAGTGATGTTTACATTTACATTAAGTCATTTAGCAGACGCTTTTATCCAAAGTGACTACAAAGAGTTTAAGGAGCAAGAAGTGATATGTCATACAGGATCAATAATGCAATAGGTGCCAATACAAAGTTACTGGTTTCAACAAAAGCTAGACCACTACCTGTTGAGAGAAAGAGAGAGAGTTAGTTTTTTTTTTCATTTGTCTGTCAAGTATTCACAGAAGATATGGGTTTTAAGTAGTTTTTTGAATGTTGTGAGAGATGTGGTTGACCGGACCGAGTAAGGAAGAATGTTCCACCAGGAAGGAGTTGTGAATGAGAATGAGTGGGAAAGCGGTTTACTGCCCTTATAGGAAGGTATTACAAGACGCTGCTGGTTTGCTCAATGCAGGGATCTTGATGGGGTGTAGGAGTGTAGGAAGGTGAGAAAGTATGCCGGTGCAGATCCAGTGGTAGTCCTGTAGGCAAGCATTAGTGACTAGAATTTGATTAGGGCTTCAACCGGTAGCCAGTGGAGAGAGATAAAAAGGGGTGTCACATGAGCCCTTTTGGGCTGTTGGAAGACGAGGCGTGCTGCTGCCTTCTGAACCAGCTGAAGTGGTTTGATAGCCTTTGCAGGAAGACCAGCAAGGAGAGCATTGCAGTAGTCCAACCTTGAGATTACCAGGGCCTGGACAAGGAGTTGTGCCGCATGCTCAGTGAGATAGGGTCTAACCTTTCTAATGTTGAATAAGGCATATCGGCATGACCGTGTTGTCTTTGCAATGTGCTCATTGAAGGACAGGTGTTCATCAAATATGACTCAGAGGTTCCTGGCTGTTTTGGAAGGAGTGATTGTGGTATTGCCAAGTTTGATGATGAGATCGTGTTGCACCGTGGGGTGTACCGGAAACACAAGTAATTCTGTCTTAGCCGCGTTCAGCTGGTGGTGATCCAGTGGTATCGTCTGGGTGAAACGAGATGTAGATCTGCGTG
Organism: Triplophysa siluroides; assembly: GCA_006030095.1. Taxonomy (NCBI): domain Eukaryota; kingdom Metazoa; phylum Chordata; class Actinopteri; order Cypriniformes; family Nemacheilidae; genus Triplophysa; species Triplophysa siluroides. The sequence goes on from VCII01000702.1 coordinate 1,917,526, forward strand.
TTGTCAGCATAACAGTGATACGAGAAGCCATGTGCCCGTATGATGGGTCCCAAGGATGTCGTGTTGATGGGAAAAAGCAGCGGTCCAAGGACCGATCCCTGAGGGACCCCAGTGATCATGTGATGAGCAGTGGACAGCGAGGCCTCCATGACACCCTGAAGGATCTGCCAGAGAGGTAGGATTGGAACCAGTGGAGAAGAGAGCCTGAGATTCCTAGAGATGACAGAGTTTCTAGCAGTATCTGGTGATTGACAGTGTCAAACGCTGCAGATAGGTCTAGCAGAATCAGGACCAAGGATTTAGATTACGTCTTGGCTAGCCGCAGTGCTTCTGTAACCGATAGCAATGCAGTCTCAGTGGAGTGGTTTGTTTTGAAGCCAGACTGCTTGTCATCCAGTAGTTTAGTTCTGGGATAGGTAGGACGACACCTGGTTGAAAGCTGCCCTTGAACATCACACATCAAATAAGGCTGTGTGTTCCAAGGCACTTCAGTATGCCTTTAAAGATCTATTTATTGATTATAATGACAAGTATTTCTATTTTTAAATAAAATTGAACATATATATTAAAGTGCATCTTTAATTAAATAACTACAACAGCAGCAGCAGTAGCAATATATATATATACGCTTTTCTCTAACATAACCTATATATCATTAGTGTGATTCAGTATTTACGTAATAAAACTTTAACATCAATCCAAATGTAGATGGTGAACAGAATGTCCAGCAACGACTATTTTAATAACAGTATAAATTATGAACCTTCTATTTTTATTTTAGCAAGTGTTCAAATGCTTGAACACACCCAGGTTGTTCTGTGCTGATGTAGTGTGATTATAGCACCGCAGGGTCACTTGACCTTTACTGTGAGTGCCATAATTATGAAGAAATCCCACTACAACTGTCACTGTTTAATGGCTCCTCAATTGCTTTGAAAAGGTGTTTTTTCACCCCCTTCTTTTGTAAACTGTTAATTTTTCCTTCTACCTTTTATCTTTCTTTGACACTTTTCGGTCTTAGTCATTGCTTTTGTTCAGTCTTTAAAAAAAATCAAGAACAGAAAGTTTATGAATCTATGAAAAGTTTTCCAAATGACTCAAGAGAGGATGTTTTCATTTATATAAGATGCTTTGTGGCAGCAGTCGTTTTGATTGGTTTCTGAATGCTGTTGCGGTGGTATGTATCTCTGTTCAGTGTATGTGGTTTTGGAAACCAATAAAATATATATTGGATACAAACCATATTGTATCCAATATACAGACATTTTCCTAGTATTTTGAATGTCTGTAATTAGGGTAATTTGTAATTATTTATTATTACAATGCTGTTTTAAAGACGTACTTTAACTCCAGGCATTTCTAACTAAATGATGCGTTTTTGGAATGATTTAGTAATGTGGCCTTATCAGCTCCTGTCATGCTATTTTTAACTTAGCAGTGCAAAGTGTAATTGTTGTGGAGTCCACTGGTGTCATTATTTTCTTGCTTCCAGCACTGACACACAGGTCTCTCAGCTGTCAACTGCAGTTTTTGGGGAAAAAACAGTTTCATGCCTGTTATTTAGTTCATTGCCTTAAAAAAAGCCTTGTGTCAACCTAAAATGTCAAGCTGCCTTGGCATAGAATCTACAGTACTATTATTATTACAATATCTTAATTACATTAAGTGACTGTAATTTTTTTTATACATTTTATACTAATTTAAACTAATTTAACAATGCGTAAGTCCAATACATCTTCCATGTGTGTTGATTTTAAGGTCCAATGTTACATTTTTTGGAGGATCTATTGACAGAAATGCAATATAATATATATAACCATGTCTTCAGAGATGTATAAAGACCTAACATAATGAAGCCTTGTTTTTATTACCTTAGAATGAGCTATTTCTATCTACATACACTGCGGGTCCCCTTGCATGGAATTTGCCATGTTGTTTCTACAGTAGCCCTAAACGGACAAACTGCTCTACTGTACTTGATTCATAAATACGTTATCTCCTTCGGCAAAGAAGTGAAAACGTGACGACGTCTAGTCCCGTGTCAGTCAAAGTGGTGCTTCAAAAGGCAGGGGTGGAGACCTCACCACTAGATGCTGCTAAATTGCATGCTCTAGACCTCATACACTGGACCTTTACAACAAGTATATTGAACAAGAAAAGCTGTATTAATGTATAAAGTCAGGTTAAGTGAACACAAAGAACAAAAATCTATCTTTGGTTAATATTAAGAGCGTTATTTTTTTTAAATCATTGATGAAATTACGGCAACAGTATTTGATATTTTAGAGAGAGGCCGTCATTCATTGTGTCAAAAGCACACTTTGGCAAGTCAGAAAATATGATCGCCCACTCATCCTTTGAATATTAGAAGTGAAAACTGAACCGTAAAGTAAGTTTTAGGGTGGTATGTATAACGGCACCAGGTGCATATTTGCCTTTAATTTCACTTCTCATCTTTTATTTGAGTACTGCTGCACAATTATTTGAAAATGATAGTGTTTCAGAGAAGCACAGGAAGATTAAAGAAGGACTTTTGCAAATACCTAGTATGTGTCTAGCTTGAGCTTTCAAAAGCATACAAAAAATGTGACCACTTTTAAACACTAATACGTGCCATGATTTAGAGTCTGTAGTAAAGTGCCATTGGCCTTGTTCATTGTATTAGGCCTGTACTGACCATAAACCCATATGTATACACTGTATGACCCACACACCTCCTGGGCAAATGGGGAAAAAGGCAGAACAATGCACTTTGATCACAGCTGCAGTGCATTTCTCTGCCTTTTATGTGTCCAGTGTAATTGATTTTATGGCATCCATAACCTTCAATGGCGTTGAACTTTGAAAAGAACCTTGGAGTGATACTGAAGCTTCTGTCAGGAGAAATCCGAAAAGGCTTTCCTCTGACGTTTTTATTCCTTTCTTTCCTCTCCCTCTTTTCCTCCATTCTTTTCTCCTCTCCATGGGGCAAAATGCAAATTCTCCCAGAGGTGTCTTTGGAATTCTGCTTGGCTAAGTGACTTTGCTTTGTTGATGAAGCTGGGTATTGTCCGTATACTTGCATGATGTTCATTGTGAATATGATTTGCGAGGCAGGAGTGGCTTTAGACTAGTTTGTGTGAGCACACTTCAATGTGTAGGGACCGTTCGTGCATAATGTAGTCATACAGTTGTCATCCCTGACAGCATTTTTCATGTGCTCTTTCCATTGCAAATGGGCACTTGCCAAGTGAGCTGTGGAGGGCAGCGTGAAGGCAAATTGCCTCAACACAAACAGGCTCCACTTTCTTGCCGCCAAAGCAACAAGAGATCTGCTGAAGGAACCGATGAGTATGTTCAACATTATAATCATAAGTTAAATACAGATTTTTAAAATACTTTATCAACAGTATATATTATCTTATAATATTAAATTTAAACTTTGAATCATGAATTGTTATAATATTTGGGTACTTTTAACACTAGTAGATTTGTCCCAGCTGACTAAGCATGTACAGACTTTGTAAAATGTGACCCTGGACCACAAATTATCTGAAAGCTGAATAAATAAACTTTGCATTGCTGGTTTGTTAGGATAGGACAATATTTGGCGGAGATGCAACCATGGAAATTTGGAATCTGAGAGTGCAAAAAATCGAAATATTGAGAAAATTGCCTTAAAGTTGTCCGTCAGAGGTGCTGTAGCAGGCCGTTGTTACGAAGAAACAGGTTTGTATTGACACTCTCTATTGGCTTACCACTGTAATGGTGTTGTGTATTTTAAATGAACCCGAAATCAGAAATGTTAAGCTTTATATAGATATCAAACTTCAGTGGGTAATTCCCAAAGAATGGGCAGCATTGAGCGTTTGTAGGCGTGTTTCCGTCCACCGTTTGTGATTTTGCTGCATCCACTCACAAATATAAAGTTATGATATATTTTTGGTAGAAAATTTACAAAATATCTTCATGGAACATGATCTTTATTTAATATCTGAATGATTTTTAGGATGAACGAAAAATCTATAATTTTGACCCATGCAATGTATTGTTGGCTATTGCTACAAATATTCCTGTGCTACTTATGAATGGTTTTGTTGTCCAGGGTCACATATTGTTATTATATCAAATTACAATTTTTTTATTATGAATTGTTGTAATATATTATTACTTTGAACAATAGTCAAGACTTTGTATTTAATGATATTATTTGGTGATATTTATTTTACATTGTATTTAGTACACATTCTTCTGCACTAAGCTCCTGTCGCCAAGTCAAATTCCTGGTATGTGTAAACATACTTGGTAATAAAGCTCCTTCTGATTCTGATTCTGTAGCCATCGCTGAAATAATAAATGTCACTCTAATCGATTTCCTCTGATACAGGCTTTATCCAGTTTTAGTTGAACCTAACCCAGACTTTCTCACGTTCACCCAGAAACCAAAATGACATCAGTGATTGCTGGAGACACTGATCATCACAGGAAGTAATGCAGTCCATATGTTCTGCTTTGGTTTTTCCATTTCCAAACTGATTTTATTTAAAACTATACATTATATAAAACTGCCAACTTTCCCGGAAAATATCAATCTAGTTTTTCACCAGAAATGCATGCCTCTGGGTAAGCTCCTGGCACTGACGAAGGTTCACATATCTAGTGACAACAAAGTTTTCAATTTCCATATCTGCTATGTGTTTTAAAGGGCCGCAATCCCAGGTGTTTTCTGCAATGTAAAAATAGTCAGTGTGTTGTAGTGTATTCAATGAGGAACAGTATTATTTAAACACTATTCTTCACCAAATTTGTAAAAACTATCATGAGCTTTGATCACAATTATAAGCAATATATTCTCCACCACCCTTTGTAAGGGAAACAAATATCAGCCCAAATTGGGATGAATTCAATTGATTATGATCAATTATAATTATCTGGATCAAAGTTCATGATGTGGGGAAATCACTTAGCAATACGAGCAGGCAGCAAGAATCGGCATGTTTAGGGACTCCGGATTATGAGCATGAACTACAAACAACGTCACGTGTGAAATAAAACAGGACTTTATTACCTAGACTAAACACCTACTAATCTAACATACACACACATACAGTTAAGCGTTGGAAGAAGGTTGAAGTTGAAGCAGAGAAGAACAGAGCATGGATTTATGGCAGCATATGATATTCAGAAGATCAATAGCCTGAACAAAACATCAGTTTCTTCTTGGAAAGCACCTTTGTTAAAAGGATTAATGATGCTCTATGCATCCATTAATAAGACTAAGTTTGATACTTGCACGTCTTGCCCATCAAAAGAAAGAAAGTGTCCTGATGCAGTTTGTTGAGGCTCAAGTTGATCTTGGCTGATGTGGTCAGAGGGAACCAGTTTTATGCAGTGGATCTGTATCTGGAAAGACGAGGCCGCAGCCTGGCACAAACTTATGGGTACGGGTGAAGTCTTCTTCTAGTCCATCCTTTAGAGATGCAGGGTGACGAACCCCTGTGAACCGAAAAACCTGAAGAACCCGAAGCGAACGAACTACGAACAAACTAGAAACACCCGAAAACCTGAAGAGAGAGAAGAGAGAGAAGAGAGCAAGAGAGCCTTCTCGTGGTCTCTTTTAAACTGTAAGGATGTCACATCCTACAGACATGACTGATCCAATCAGGAGATGGCAACTTTGGAGGGAAAGTTAATGGTCTTTGTCTTTCAGATGGTGTTTTGCATGTGAAAGCTGATTGGATGTTCACTAAGAAAACTTCTAAGAGTTTGATAAAACTAATATGAAAGAGTTTCCAAAACACAACAAACATCAACATTAAGGACGTCACAAATGTAGCTCATAGACACCAAACATGATCAACATATCATCTTGGTTAAATGAGATACTACAAATCTAATAATTCCAGTAGTTATACACTCATTCATGGATACTTTGGATTAATGTTTAAAACAGACATAACAACAAGAACATCAATACATGGAAAGGTTATAAATGAGTGTACGTACATTTCTTTATTGATGTATTTAGGATTGTGTCCTATGTCTGTCCCCAAAGTGAGTAAAGAGTTCAGCTCCTAATTCGGTCGTAAAATACACACATTTGGTGTGGGTTGCTATGGTCACCAGAGATCTGGTCCTGCCTAGGTGTTAGTTGCAGATTGGGGGTAGACCCCTTGGCGACTAGCTTGCTGGTTGGGTGGGGGATGTTATTGTTATACTTGAGAAATATAACTAGTTATTGCGTGTCTGATCGGTCTCAGTCACCACAGTGTCTTTAACGTTTCAGCTCAAAATACACCACATATCTTTCATTACAAGATGTTGAACATGAACATTTGTGGCTGCAATGGAAAACGCGCCGTTTTTGTGTGTGTCTCTTTAAATGCAAATGAGCTTCTGCTCCCCTCCCCATATGCAAAATAGGAGGTAGAGTGCTTACACATGTGATTTGGATGACATCAAGACAAGCAATATAGCGGAAAGCGCAATTACGTCTGTATTGCCCTTTCCAACCAAAACCATACACTAACTGCAATAAAAATCACCTTAATGCCTTGTTCATAAATACGAATGAAATGGAACAGACAAAAACATAGATAGAACAACATATGCTGACCATTTGCTGTATGAAATGTTGGCCATTGATGATTAATCATGTGCATGCATATTACTAACAGCGATAAATACGGATATAGGCATAAACATGCATTCATGTAAATGACAGACAGATATGTAAAGATCAGCAACCAGGTGTTATTGCGTTGTGAGTATCAATTTCTGTGTAACCTCATTGCCTTACAAATGCGCACTCTGTTTCCATCCGCTCTAAGCATTGTCGCAATGAGGACATACAAGAAAAAACACTGAACTCATGAGAAAACACTGCTATAACTTCCTTTGTTGTAATGAATAAGCTTTACAGAAATTATGTCGGTCACAAAACTTCTGAACCGATGGGCGCCATGCGTTTTACCACTAATGTTACAACACAACACCTGTCTTTGGACCAATGTAAAGTCTCAGGATTAGCCGCTAACATGCTAAACACATTATTTAAGAAAGGCGATTTAAAAACGATGTGTAATACTTACTTCTTCCGGAGATGAAGCTTGATCGCGAACAGCTGGTACTGATCCACTCTTGAGAATATTTTATTTTGCGAAACCCATGCTATACTGACCTGCGTTGACTTGCTGCGACCCCGGGAGCCGAAGATACATTCGGCAGAAGGCGACAGGCCGGAGCATGGTCTTCCGCGCGCTGGGCCACCCGTTACCGGAGCTTTGATTTTCAAACTTTCCGGCTACCGGGAGCTCTAGCTCCCAACCTAGGGGTCGCATCGACTCGACATTCGAATGCCCCGGCGATGACCTTTCCAACGAGTCCTGGCTCGTTTCTGTAAGTCTTTACGGACCGAAGATACGAACCGGTGAATGTTGGTTTGTCGATCCGAAAAAAGTTCTTCTTCCGCGGACGCACAGTTCTCGGCGTCCCGCCCGGGACTTTCGATGGTGAATAACTCCGGCCGCCAAGGTCGCTGCGGGATGAACCCGGGCTCGTCGGAAAGGTCTCCTCCCGGCCTCCTTTTATGTTCCATTTTACATCCAACAACAGCACACATTTGTTGTTTCTTAAACATTTTTGTTGCTGGCTAGTGGCTTCATCTACTCTTGGCTACATCTGCTCTTGCCTAAAAATGGCTGACAGCATGTCTCTGGCAAGGTGGGAATTACGCGCTCATAAGGCGGAGTCTGTGAGCGGTCATGGGCAGGCGTAAACAATGTGACATCAGATTGTTAGGGTTTCCCCAATAGCCTGTTTTGTGTCACTGTTGTGGTTTAAAGGATATTACAAAAAGAAGAATAGATGGATTTGTATAATTACAGGGTGTTTCTGCACACACGCTGGCGACTCAATTTCTGGTAGATAAACATTTAAAAGTGCATTTTCTGGGATTGCGACCCTTTAAAGCAATAGGCAGGGATATCTCCATAGATTTGAAAGATTAACTGCTTTTTAGATTGAAATTGGTGAAATTGCAAAGCAGATGTAGCTGTGTCCACGGGGAGCACAGCTCTGTGGATAGCATATAGTGCATCACGTACGCACTGCTTTAGGGTGCTTTAGGGCATCGCCATGTGCCGTGTAAAAATGTGCCCTCAATCACATTGGATCTAAAGCAAAATGGAGAGATCCCAGGGTTATATTTATAAAGTTTGACTGGGGTAATGTAGAACTGCTGAAGAAAATTATATTTTTTATCATGAACCCAGAGTTCATTATGGATGCTACTCCTCTCCTGCACTGGTCTCCCTACAGCTGCTGCTTCAATTCTACAACCTGATTTCTCTCACATTTTTCCAGAGGCACGTTAGATTGACGCACATGGATTGTGGATAGGAGACAATTATAAATTCTGAGATTTGACAAGAACTTTTAGATTTTTGTTATGGCACATTTTTTTGCAATAATAGATCATTTTGGTCCATTACACCCAAATCTTTCCATTATAGATTTCAACATATTTTACTTTTGGCTCTTTGTCAGTGGAACACAATATGGGAATGTACTGTACTGTTCATGTACATATGTGTCTGCTATGCTGAGTACTCTATTAACCTTCATCTGTTATACTTGGTTAATTTAGAACTAAAATAGACTAATCCCTCAGAACAAGAATACAATCTGTCAGGTAAAGGCTGCTTAACCTACTTAGTATACGTCCTACATTTGTGAGAAAGTAATGCTGTAGTTTTTTAATACCCCACATATTGTATTGGCTGCAATTTCTCTGGCCTTTGTCTAGAGTTCAATTAGACTCGATTATCACATTATTTACTACGAAATTGTTCTGGGGCTTTGCTGAGCTCTCTGAACTCACCTTTGAACCAGTCCATCATTTTGCTTAATAATGGAGAAAACTTTACAATACAAATAGCCCTGATTCCCTTTTGAAATAAAGAGAGAGAGAGCAATCGAACAAGGTCAGCAACCAATCTGAATAGAGATGGCATTCTGCTGGTAAAACAAAATAAAAAGAGTAGAAGAAAGCAAAAAGGTGCTTGAGAAAAATAGTTTTGTTGTTTGGATGTGTTCAGCAGTGATAAGCTAAGACCCATCTATGTTTTGCTTAATGAGCTGGTCTCACGGAGTAGCGCAGAGTGCACAAATATCCACTGCACTGCCGGCGGAAGCGATCTGACTCACTTTACAGAAGCTTCGCTTCATCATATCTAATTGCTGTCTTGTAAACTCTGGTCCCAAAAGACTGTGAATCTGCGGTTGCCATTCTGGTCTTTTTTCTGCTGTGCGTTCATGCTCTGTCATTTCTTGTGTTTTTGCACCTTGTTTTTTAGCAAAAGGGCCACAAATAATGTCTACCTTCCAGTCTTTCTCTAAGTGTATTTATTATTATACTAAAAGTCTGCCATAATCTCTGCAGGAAATTCTTTAACCTAATGAAGATGTGCACTAATGAAAGACAGACATTTATTTTGATATACAGAAAGTTATTTTCAAAGTTATATATAAAAAGATGCTCTTCAAATGCTGATTATCTGTATCAAATTATGTTGTTTTTCAAGGTTGCCTAAAATATATATTTAATAATTTAATAATGAATCTAATATATATATATATATTATATATATATATATATACACTGCAAAAAAAGATTATGTGCCTAGATTTTAGAGTAGATTTTATGAAAATAAATGATTAAAATATACATAATTATGTTCCTGTTTTGAACAAATATTTTTTTAAATAACCTAAAACTCATTTTGGTTGTTAAGATTTTAATTATTTTGTTTGAGAAATTTTAATTGAACAAACTACCTTGGCAGTTGACATGTATTTCCCAGTATGTTTTGTATCTGACTGCATTAGGAGATTAATTTTCAAGATTAACTGTCATTTTAAGGACTTTCAGTAAAAAGAAAGACGTGTTTTGTGTTTTTTGTTGATTTATCTTTGAGATTTAAGAGAGTTTTGGTATTATTTTTAAGTTTGGGATTTTTAAGTGGTTATCATTGTTCAGAAGAGCGGTGCGATTGCCTATAGGCTGAGGGAGCCACGAAATTAGTCATGAAGTGTGTTATTTCACTTTTTGAGCAGTAACTGTGCGAATGCCAGTACAGAGACCACCAGTCTCTTCTTACTTGACCCTATATGTTGAAAAATAAAAGTATATTTCAATATGAAAGTAAGTGATCCGTCAAGTTTGAGATATACACGTTTTTGTTCAGCGTAATTTTATTGTTTACTTTAAGTAACATTTAATTGATATTTTAACGAAAACTAAATGTATTTAATTTAATAAATTAATACATTTACTTTATTCTGGTTAGTTAGTTGTACTTGAATTATAGGAGGAAATTTTACTTAAAAAATTTCGTGCAAATTGTAACGAGGATCCTATTAAGTAAATTCTACAAGTTATTTTTTTCAGTGTATATATGTATATGTTATATATATTTGAAAGATTAATTATATTATATATATATATATATATATATATATATATACACATATTTGTTTCATTCGTATGCGTCACTTTATATCATTTTGGAAAATCCATCATTTGATATGGGTAATCGTTTATCAGCATTTGTAGAGGTGTTTTAAGAAAGTTGATTCAAACAAAGCTTTATTCACATTAATCAGTTTGATGAGCTTTGCTCGATCCCATTGGATTCACATCAGTCTGAATGAAGGTTGCCTTATCGACAAGCAAAGTGGATTTTCAGAGCTGTTTTCCACATTTGGTGTACATTTTGGAACATCAACAAGGATCTCATTAAGGAGGTTAATTGTTCTGTTTGAGTTTTGTGTATAATATTATATCATTATATCACTATGCTTTATGCCTGGTCTATTATGTGCTGGCATTCGTTTAGAACTCTTTGCTTTCAATAGCAACAAAATGTTCTTCTTTACATTGTTGAGGGCCCTGGTAAACATGTTTTTATTATTTACGTAGATTTTCATGCTGAAGGATTGTATACATTTCTTTGTTTTCTCTGTAAATCAAATAATAAAATCCTGATGATTCATGTAACACTGTCTTGAAACATGACTTAAATTGTAAATCATTACTAACTGATACAGAAAAAAAAAAATATGATTTTATAATGTATAATATTCAAATAAATACATTGTTACAATACATGTACGGACTACTTTGATCATATTGTGATCAGTGAATTCATAAAAATAACATTTGTGGGTGTGTCTATGCGTATGTGTAGGCCTACATGTACATGAAACTATACTCCATTACCTGTTTAGTCTTGGCACTCAAGAGTGGCACACAAGCGAACGTACGGCGCAGCCTGCAACTCCACAAACATGTGCACAAATGAACAAACGAACACTACAGACGATCAGGCTGGAAATGGCCTAACCAGAGCGGGCATAAGGGAATGACACAGCATGCAGCCCTGCCAATCCCTCTGTCTGGGGAGTGTGAGTGGAGGTCTGGCAAGGGTTAGAGAATAGAGAAAGGAAACTAAACAGAGCATCCAGGCAAGGCAAGCCCTCTGTTGCCTGGTCTGGCACAGGGAGCCCAGACATGGATTGGCTGGAATATATCGAGAGGTGGTTTGGTTGTTTGAGCTGTGCCGGGTTCATATCACAGTGGTCCCAGGTTTAGCACACACAATGCATCTGTTATACCATGAGACATTTCTGTAGGTCAGAGCGCAGTCTAGAGGTTCCATTGAAGACATGTCAGTTGAACGTATCTGTGTGATTTTGTTATTCCCAGCAATGATGTGCATCAAAACATTAGGTTTTACAATGTATGTTGATGTTTTAGGTTGTGTTTGGGGAAAGTTGTGTCTATAACCTAAATGTAGTATGTCTTACGTACTGTGGATGAGAGATTAGAAGTTTAATGCAGCACTGATTTATGCAGCCTGGTGGGTTTCAGATATTGTACAATTGTTAAGGCTGTCAGGGCAGAGACTCAGTAAGCTGTAAAAGTCTCCCGTAAAAGCCAGAATGAACAGAGGAATACTGCAGCTCCTGGCAGGAGAACCGACACATGCTCTATATTTTATATGGTATCACAGGTTGATGTGGATCTTTTAAAAATATCAATACAACCGTAAAATAGACTTCATCAAAACATTTCGCTCGATGTACTTACCTATGCTTTCAAGAGTATGCATTTTGTTTCTCATGACATAAACCCTTGAGCAGTCATTCGGTGCGTCCCAATTCGCATACTGTTACTGTACATCCTAAATAGTGTTCGAAATAAAATGAGTATGTCCAAAATCATAGTATGCCGAAAGGAGATAATTAAGCTCCACTTCTTATCATAAGGTGCTATGACACCATTGTATTAGGTGTATCGCTTCCATTCATTTAGCATCTATCAGTGTCATTCTCCCAGTCTAATATTCAGAGCGGACACTTGATTGCTCACTTTTTTCATTCATTCGTTGGTGTGTATTAGCTTGCAGTAAATACTTGGCTGGATCCTCTTCCTTCCAACGTCATTACCGGTATGGAACTACACATTTCATGTCAGCACTTATCGTTCGGAACTGAATTGGATGAAATTAGTAACATTTTAACTAACTAGAGCTGAGTCAAAGGCAGAGCATTTCATTTCTAAAAGGCCACTTTGCAATTCCAGACAATTAGTTCAAAACAGTCTAAAGCAACTCGAGGAGTTGACAAAAATGGTCAAGGGCACCATGACTCAAAACTCTACAAGTTATAAGTAGCAGCACTGCGTGTACTTTAAAGTCCTATAAGCCTTGTATGTGATTACGAATGTTTCAAAGTAAAAGGCCTGAGCTTCTTTTATTGCTGGTAATAATGGATAGAGCTACGTCTTTGTCATGGTTCCACTATCATGTCATGTTTTATTCTTGGTTTTCTGTGGAGCCATGGCATAGCCTTCAGTTATGTGGTGGGAGAGAGACTATTTTGGCACCTATTTGGCCATACTCTCTCTCTCTCCGGTCTGCGTCATTGTTCCCGCCATCTCGTTCCTCGTCAGCCTCTCCTTAGTGCTTAATCCCCAGCACCTGTTCCTCGTTATGATCCTGTGTTTGTCACCCCTTAAAACATCCTCGTGTTCATTGTCCTGTGCTCGTTCATTGTATGAAAGTCCTTGTAGCTGTCGTCGTGCTTGTAGCTGTCGTCGTGCTTGTAGCTGTCGTCGTGCTGTAGCTGTCGTCGTGCTTGTAGCTGTCGTCGTGCTTGTAGCTGTCGTCGTGCTTGTAGCTGTCGTCGTGCTTGTAGCTGTCGTCGTGCTTGTAGCTGTCGTCGTGCTTGTAGCTGTCGTCGTGCTTGTAGCTGTCGTCGTGCTTGTAGCTGTCGTCGTGCTTGTAGCTGTCGTCGTGCTTGTAGCTGTCGTCGTGCTTGTAGCTGTTGTGCTTTATCCTGTCTTTGAGTCTCCCCTTGTCAAAGTAAGTGCAGTGTAGCGTTGTTTAACTGTTTGTTTTCTTAGTTTTAGTTAGTCAGTGTCCTTGTAAGTATTATTGTTTATCCTGTCTTGTTTTCCCCCTCGTGGGTTTTTGTTTTGCCTTTTTCTCTTGTTTTGTATTTAATAAATACCCCTGTTAACCCCTTCACCTCCTGTCTTGTGCCTTGCAATTGGGTTCTCCTGCCTTGTCTCATCCCCAGTTCATGACAGTCTTATGTTCCTAAACGAAATTACAGGAGTAAGCAAGAAGTCCTCCAGGGATACTGTCATTAATACAGAAGAGAAAGCAGTTTGCACAACTGCTCCGAGCTCATGTGTGCAGCATCAACAATTATAATGCGACAGTCTTAGGAATAGAAAAGACTTTTATAAAAATATTTAGAAGGCTCAACCCTAGATAGCTTTATTTAAACCAGGTAAAAGGTGCAGGTTAAAGGCTACTAAAAAGACAGCTTTGTGGAGTCACATCTGACCACAGTCAGGGAAAAAACGATAATCTTAATAAAAAATACATGTTTGTCTTTCCACACACATGGACGGATTTTAACGCTACTTCATAGTCTTGGAAAGTGACATTAAAGTGTGATAGCGAGGACAAAAGCTGTCTCTTCTCTGCTGTACCCCTGAAGCGTTAGGTAGAGCCGAACAATGACAGTCTGTCCTTGAGTTATTAATATATAATACAAGCTAGGTTGTGTCGGGAGACAGTTGCTTTTGATTGGCTTTTTTTCCTTAAATAAATCATTCATTAGGGCCACCATCAATAATTAATAGTCCTGGAAGCCCCGGTCCTTTATGTAAATAGTGTCACTCATAGGAAGGTTACTAGCGCAAACCTGCCGAGAACAGCAGCTTTTGAACTTTCGATTGTACGCTTACAATGCCGCAGTCGCTCCGCCGGTCCCAACTTTCCTCTCGTCTCATTCTCACTCAATCTTAGTCTCAGTGTTTATTTAAATGAACCATCTCTGACTTCTTCTATCCGTCTCTCCCCTGCTCTAGTTAAAGCTTTTATAGATTTTCTATAGACGCTTTTATAGATTTGTAGGAACTTCCATTTGTCTTTGAATGCTCTCAGTATCTCACTCTGTCATTCTTGCTCTCCGATCGGATTTATCTTGTTTGGCGCCTTCTGTCTTACGCACATACATACTTTTTGCTATAATTTGTAGATGAAATGGCTCTTGTTAAGGCGTAAGCCAATTTCCTTAATTTTACTAACTGTTATTTAGAAATATTTTAGATATTTTCAGATGTAAATCATTTACAATTAGTCATTTAGCCGACGCCATTATTCAAATCAACTTACAAAATGAGGAACAATATCAGATATAGATCATAAATTTTCTTTATGTGAATGCTTTTACATGCATAAAATGAACAAATATTTATCAAAAATCAGCTTATAAAAGAAACATGTTTTCACATGTTTACATGCATATGAATAAACTGCGTTTATATGGTAATTTGAGACTTGTAAGGATTTATCGCGTGCAGTGACCTCACCATTGATAGTCCATCTAGTGACTAAAAATGCAGAGAAAAATCAGTCAGAAGCTGTATTTTTATATCTCTTCTCATGTCCGCACCTGCAACTGCAACAAGTTTTTTATTTTGCCATTTCTACATTAAATGTTTGATTCGAGAGCTGACTTTTATGCGTTATTTCGAGACATTAGTAAAGGCGTTTACATGCAATGCGAAATTGGGGTAATGAGCAAAAAACTACCTCTGCCGCTGTGATAATGTGATTAGCAGCTAAGTAAGCATCATCGGAGTAAGACTTTTTTTAGTTTTTAGTGTGGAATGTTCGTTATTTGTATGGCATTGGATCTGCTGCAATCTGCCGTGTACTGTAAATTAGCTAAACAAAGCTCATTTCCCTAAAAATGCTAAATATTTAATTAAAATTCAATCAACTAACCAACATGGTGATGGCATTTTCCCACAACTTTGGAGTAATTAGTGCCTTTAAGTCACATGACATTTTCATCACAGGTGTTTGCCTTAAAATAAATGAGTGGAGTGTGTGGCAGATTTCAAATCGCACACTTCCAGGCGCCCAGTCAAGCAACCGCGATTGAGGTGAAAGGCAACGCTAACAGCTTTCCCCAGGTATTGCAGACCTCATTTGCTCATCCAAACGTCAAATCTTGCCTACGCAGCAGGTTTCGAGTCGGAGTGGAAGATGAATGGCCTAGCTGGTCACATCAAGAGTATCGGTCAGGTGCGGTTTTGTCATTCCGTCATTGTTTATGTGTGTGTGCAGGACAGAAAAGAGAGAGAGTAAAGATCAAAGTAGCAGTGTGTTTAGCAGCTAATGGATGGGTGATCATCGCTACACCCTGAGGATGTGAAATATCTATCACAGTCCATTAATGACAGCACCTTAGTGACACGCACCAACACACTGTCACATTACCATATGGCCTCCCTCCAAACACACACTCGGGGTACACACACCAGTCTTCCTGAGCATTGTGTGTGGTTTGTGTGACATTCAGTAGAGCAGGCCCTCTGAGGGAGAGGCCATCTGGTTTGGTCACTGTGGTCTTGGGATGTCACTTGTGTGATGCCAGTAATAAGCTCTATCTCTCTTTTTCTCTCCTGCTCTTAGTATATGTGTGTACAGGAAATTCGCGTCAGGGCCGGCCGGGTCTTGGGGGCTAGACAATTAAAAGAATAAAAAATGAAACACTTCTTATTTGTATTATCTATTAAATAATGATCTGTCAATTTAATCACACTAAAATTGAAAAGTTATGAATGAAGTGAACTATTATATTTTTAGAAAAAAAATGCCCAACAAGTTGATCCAGCCTAGTAGTAGAGTGTATAAATGCATTTCTTTATTCTTTATTTATTAATAGCCATGCATTCAAGGATAGTGCAGTATTTTTTTGTACACTTTACTTATGTTTAAGTACTAAAGTTTAAAGCACTATATGCACCTAGATACTTTCCTCCCATCCACCCTCATTAACTCATTACTCTAAAAGCAGTTACTGTAGCTCTAGGTCAGGTTAAAGGAAACCCAAACTATAAATGTCTTTGTTCAGATGAACACTGTAACAAATCTCAATAAAAGGGAAGGAAGGAGTCGGAAACCGGAAGACATTTTAAACATTTAATAAAGTAATATAAAAGCCGGCGGCCCCTCACGGACGACCGCCGGCGAACAAAACATAAACATATAAAACAACTAACATAAGTTCGGGCCCGGTCCTCTCTCATCGACGGTCCGGTCGCTCGTTCCTTTTATATGCTCCCAATCTCCTACGTGATTCGAGCCCGGTGTGCGCACAGCTGGCGCTTATTCACAATTACTCACCGGTCTCGAACCACGGTCTCGCCCCGCCTACTCCACTACAAACACAAATTAAGATTTTGAAGAATGTAGGAAAGCAACTAACTACTATGGTAGTCAATGGTGGCCACAAACTGTTTGGTTACAAGCATTCTTCCAAATATCTTTCTCTAAGTTGATCAGAACAAATATATTTATCAGATTTGGACAATAACATATTTATAGAGTTAACAATAACATAATTTTTTGGGAGAACTGTTCCTTAAAGAAGAAAAATTGAACTCTGCCCACTTTTTCTGGTTAAAGGGAAAGTTCAGCCAAAAATTAAAATTCTCTCTTTGATAAAAATGAGTTAGTTTAACAACTTCTAGACCTGAAGAGGTTACCACCTTAAATGGGAGGAGTGTTTTATTTTTTTATGGTAATTCACTCTTCTAGCCAAATGTTTGTCATAAAATGAGATTAAGATTAAGAAAATAATTATTTTTAAACGATAAGCATAAAACACTGTGGCTAGTCTTTGTGTTGTCTGAGGCTGAAACGAATTGAAATTAAGTTTTTTGCTTGCTAGTTAAACTTTTTTCTATAGTGTGCAATATTTTTCGCATGCTTCAAAAGGTTCTCCATCTCTCTCTCTTCCTCTTTCTGTCTCTCTCACACACATCATCCATCATCTGTCTATCTTAAGTAATTATTAAGGGGGGTAAAAATCTCACATTATGTTCAGAAGAAAGATTGGAAAACTCGCAGTTTCAAATTAATCTCTTTAGTAATGCTTCCTTTTCCTCCTTCCCACTCCATCTCTCTGTCTCTCTCTCTCATTCTCTCTCTCTGCACTCATTGCCACACTACACGACTCCACAGCAGCCACCACTTTTGTCATGTTAATGTATCGCCGTGTGACGACAGGCGAATAGGATTTACTCTGCCGGCTCCTCTGCCGAAATGAAATTGCAGTCTCATAAAACCTACTTTTAAAGCCATTGTGGAAGAGCGCTGAGGGCAGTATATTAAACTGCAGCGGATTAGATTAAGAGGAGGAGAGGGGTGGACGTGGGTTATGGACGAAAAGATGGAGAAAAAGATGGAAAGGAGTGGTAGCATCCCACACACCAGGAGCGATTGAAAGGCGGTCGATGGAAGTTGCTGATTTGGGTTTAATGTGATGTCATAAAGGAGGCAAATGAGATGGGCACCGGAGGGGAGGGAGGGGTGTCCTATGTATTTGTAAAGCGCAAGTATAATTGACTTGTTGAACAAAAAAAAAATTTCGAAGCGACGCGTGCATTTCTGTGTTGGGCATTTTTCATGCTAATGTGATGTAAATAAATAATCATTGCCATATTTCCAATTCTTTGCCGTGGTGGAACATGTGCAAATTAATACACGTCTACGTGTGCGAATGCATACCTTGAGCATATTCAGACGACAATATCTCGCCCCAAGCTTCCCACTTTCCACTCTAAAGCCTATTTGCTGTGACTCGCAGTGGTCTGGAATCACCGTAAAAATGCCTTGAGTTGATTTAGAGCCCAAATCCTTTTCAATCATGTCACATTTTGCACTTGTAGGGCTATTCAGTACTGATTCTCCACACTCGAATAGAGTGGACATTAGCAGGCAGAACCAGGCTTCTATTAGAGATCATTTAAAGGCCATTTTCCTTGCACAGACACTTGGACAGACGTTGACAGGGCAGCTCAGCAAATCATTTCCCAACCTCCACTAGCCCTACGTCCCAAATCCTCGGCAAGCTATTTTATCAACTTAAAGCTACCATTTCTGGCGAGGCTAAGTAGTGTTGTCACTTGCCCTGGTGTAAGCTAGAGCTGAAAGCTGTTTTAAAGTATGTTTGGTGTAGTCATACAAAATTTCAAACCTGTGTGCGAGTATGATTGGTTTTACTTGGTTGTCATGCCTTTAATAGTTTTCGCCTTAAAGGTCAAACTTGGTCATGCCACTGGTGGTTTAAACTGACATTTTGAGGTTTTAGCTTTAGCTGTGCGGTGTACTTAAAGGGATAGTTATCCCAAAAGTAGACATTTTGTCATCATTTACTCACCCTGAAGTTGTTCCAAAGCTATAGAAATGGAAAAATATAGAACAATTTTTGTTCTGTTGAATACAAAAGAAGATATTTTGAAGAATGGTGGAAACCAATGAATTCAGGGGCACCAATGACTACCATAGGTTTGGAACAACGTCTGGGTGAGTAAATGATGACAGAATTTTTGTTTTAGGGTGAACTATGCCATGAAGCGCACACATGCTCTCTTGTTTAGAAGTGTTGTTTTCAGCCAAATTATGGCAAGTTAAAAACAATCAACTTGGCGAACCCAAACAAACATCAACAGCACTCTTGTGAAATGGGTAACATTTTAAATGAGATCTTGCATGGAGATATAAACAAAAAGTTTTGGAACGTCATTCAAACCTGCCCACATATTCCTGCCACTCATAATGCTATGGGTATATAAACAGCTGCTTTCCTCATTCTTTTGACATTTTGTCTAGGATTGTCCCCACGCACATGTATGGAACTGTCTGCTATAGTAGAGCTCGGAATCGAAACCTCTAAGGATGAAGTACTCAAAACTCTCAAAACTCAGTATAAAGAGCCCACGCAGGTACGCAGCTGACACTCCTATTCAGGGTCGGGGATGCAAGAATGATAGCGATTCTCTGACATTTCTCTGCATTGCTCCAGGTGTCTCTCCTCTGCTCTCAAGAACATTTTGCTGCATCTTCCCTTCAAACTATGTTGTGCACCGTTGCTCACGGCAGGTGCTCCTTTGGCTGAATCCCAATTCAAGTCCTTCTTTCTCTTCTCTATCCTTGTAGACTACCAATGGACTTATATCGCTAACCCTCCCTGACAAGCTCCTGTTGTTCCACGTGCCTTTCAGGTTAATGTTCCTCATGTGCCAGAGTCACCATCACCTCCTCTAATTGTGTGCATGCTTGAACTTCCAGTTAAGCTCCAGGTAAGGAGTGAAAGGCAACAGTTCTGTTTCTTCAAGTTCCCTTTTCGACTCCTCTCATTGTTAGCCTGGTGAGACTCTGTTGGCTGCTTTGGCACCTATAGTGTGTTTTAACAACTTTGCTCTCTGCTCTCAGCTATACTGAGGCCGCACTTCTTGCATTGCACGTTTCCATCCTACCTTTGGTTCCTACAGCAGGCACTCTGCCTGCTTAAAAGAACAGTTGACCCTCATATTATTTTAGTCTAATCATTCTAAAATGTAATGCAGTGGCTTTAAAAGTGGTTCATAATGCATGTGTACTATATTCTAAGCCTTCTGAAGTTATATGATAAACATTAATTCAGATTCTGAAAAACCAGGCTGAATAGTTTGGACTGACCCAGCTCTTAAATTCAACTCACTGATTGCTTTATTTTTATGCTGTCCTTTTGAAGTTTGAGGAATTCATCCCCCATTCATTGCTATTGTATAAAAACCGAGCCGTACAATACTTTCTAAATTTCTTTCTTTGTATTGTGTGGATAGGTTATATGATTTAGAATGACATACAGGTGAGCAAATAATGACAGAATTTTCCAGTTGTAAGTAAACTAGTCCTTTCAAGGAAACTCTCTTTTGAAAGATAAATCTGACAGACTAATCTTTAGTTACGACCGTCTGGATAAACCTTTGCACACTGCTACAAATGGGATCATTCCCCCGCATTCAGTCATTGTAAACCTCCATGCACAAAGCATCTCAAGGTTGGCTCTTTATTTCTCACCTTCTCGCTCTGGCCGGCATGTTGCATTGTTGAATAAAGCACACAGTCATTCAATTCATCCTGCTTCACCAATTTACACCTCTGAATTCTTCAAACGGCGGAACAGTCTCACTTTCTTTCATGACAAATTTCTAACTCATCCCGAAGACATTCAATTATTCCTTAATGCAGCTGGTCAGGGCCACTGTTTGCAGCTACATGGCGAGTCAATTCAAGCTTTATTATAATTCATCTATACGTATGGAGGATCAAAATTGCTTTCTTTTATGGTAATCACAAACAGAACCACTGCAGTGAATTTGCTGAAGACAAGGGCAAGGCAGGACATTGTCAAAGTGTACAGATGTTGTGTGGGTCATTAGAATAATATTTAGAATAAATAGCCGTGAAAATAAAGTCAACTCTGACTTTTACATGTGTTGTGGCTTTTTCAGTTCAGTGTCTGTTGAATATTAATCAAAACCAACCTCAAGAATGACATTGAGTCAACCAAGAGCAACGTGAAAGACTGAGAGAATGCAAAGCTGCATGAAAGGTTGTGGAAAAAAATATAGATCATATATTTATTTTGTATATATGTTTATCATATATATATGTATATTGAAACGAGGCAAACTGGCCAAAATAAAAAAAAAGATGCAACTGAATATTGCAAATTAAAAACTTTTTTATTTGGAATTTGGTTGAAATGTTGTCACTACTACACAGAAACAAACCAAAAAAAGTACTTGCTTACATTTACTTTAAAAAATAAATAGTAATTTCTTCAGCTGTATAGGTTAATAATATAATGCAAAATGAGTGTACAGGTTACATGGATAATGTATGGAGGATGTAAATATGATGACTTGTTTCAGTTTATTTGCTCTATAACATTAGTTTAAAAATGAATACTTACAGAAACAGTAAACTACTTGCAAAACATCTAATAAAATATTTTACTTTTGTAAATACTGCCATTAAAACTTTTCATTTTTAACCTTTCATTTTATTTTTGTGAATTTCTCATCAGGTGTTTTTCTAGTTATTGTCTCTCATGCCCTCGTGTTAATGAAATGAATTAATTTGCTCTAAATGTTGCAGTTAGTACAATTGCCCTTTGGCAAGCATTTTAGCTGTCACAATACTGTCGATCTCCTCTTGTACGACAACATCAGCAGGAGATTGGCTCACATGCAGAGGACGAATGACAACCCTTTTCTTTCTTTCTACAAGACTAAACACATCTCTGATGTGGTAGGGTTGGGCCGTGATGACAGAGCTTTAGAAGCTCCTGTTCTCTGAATGTCACTGTACAGTGTAGGACGAAATATGATGGGGAAGAAACTTAAAACGAGCTTGACTTCCGCCGTGTTGATGGCTAATACAGGATTAGTGAAGGACGCTTTCTACTGATGACAATTTTACATGCACTTCAAGTTTAAAGTCCCTTGTGAAACTTTTCAGTCTTTGAGGTGCTAACTAAAACCTTACGTAGCAGTTTTTGACATTTCTAAACTCTGTAACACAGTGTGGCAAAGACACGTATGCTTTTATCTTTCCTTGATTCTTAACTTTGGTGATTTCTTATTTTCTGACTTTAGCTTGAGTCCTCACTTCATCACACTTTTGTTCGTTCTTTTCATTCTCCTGCTTGTGAAAACATCATTTTTCTTAGTTAGTTTGGCTGTGGTTCTCTGTCTCCCCCATTCACTCTCCACCATTTCATGCATCATTTCCCAGTCTAATTGTAGCTGGATGAAACCCTTCAGCACACTGCAGGAGAGTCTTTACCTCTTTAGCCAGCACTATTCAATTAGCTGTGTGCACCTTAGCACTGTGGTTCAGGAAATAGTATGAACATGCACAATGTAGCTAACACAATTGCTTGAATTCTTTCAACCCTTTTGATAACTCTTTCAACCCTTTTGATAACTTAGTTGAGAGAGTTCAGTAGCTTTTGCTGTTAATCCAGAAAAAAAACGTTTAAACAAGTAGACAACTGCATCAAGTCTATGTAGACTACTTTGGAAAAAGCAGGTGGTAAATTTGTCGCAGAATTTGCATTTGTGTCACAATAGACACATGAAGCAAACCGTAAAAGGCAAACATATTCGGAATTAGAAAAGTTAAATAAAAGTTAAAACTGGACTTTGCCTAGAGATGCAAGCAAAAATCCTGAGTATACCCGTCCCATGGCTGACAGAAGTAATAGGCTATAAAGACGTTTTGAACAATGACAGGTGCATGTCTGGCAATAGAGAAATGTTGAAAAATGTATTTTAGGGATTTAAATGACCTCACAACTAGTCCAACAGGAAAAACAAGAACGTCGCACAAGCCCTGTTACAAAGGAGTGTGCAAGTAATTGTGAAACTAAGCAAATGAAGGAAAGCTCCAAAATCAGGGTAGAGAGTTTGGAAAAAAGATCAGGGGGATGCAGAGACACAGATTACTCCCCTTCCAAAACTCATCAGTGTACCACTGCCTCGCCCAGCAGGATTTAACATACAAACACACACACACGCCACTGAGATACCCAATGTAATTATCAGCTACTTAATGATCACTGCACATCAACAGAGGCTCCATCCATTCATTACAAGTGCCGCCGTAGCCCCCCCACCAGGCTCTGGAGACATCTTATCTCAACACAGACCACTCCATGGGCCTAATTGAACCCTATTAACAAAACAAAAGTGTAGCGGCTGCTGCGATTACTTGGCAAACTGCAAAGATGGAATGCCTTTTCTTTATTTTTAAATGCATTTATGACCTTTCAATCTTTCACTGGCTTATGGCATTAAGAGGTCTGTTTTGTACTGTGGAAAGATAAGGCAGGGAAAGTGAATTTGAGGGAAAATGAAGTTAAAGGTTTATTAGCACACTAATGTTTATGTGACCATGTGGATGTTTTCTTTACTAGAAGTGTGTGTGTTTGTATATGTTCATTTTTAAAACTGTATGTGGGTGGATGACAAATAAACTGTACATGTTTCCTTTGGTGTGACAGCAAAAATGTAGAAAAAAACTAATTATGAAGATGAATATCTCTTCTGCTACTTTAGATTATTAAGGTGCAGTGCATGAACTATAGTGGCAGAGGTTGCGAATTGTACAGAAAACAGAAAAATAGTAATTATTGACTTTCCACCTCACTTATGGAAAATACTTTTTTAGATTTTGATGTGATGTGGTCCTTATAAGCTTTTACTCTAAGTAAGGCTATCCATTATATTGTACATGTCTGCAGGGATTTGTTCCCCTTACCCCCTTAACCACCAATAAGGTCAGGAACTGATGTTGGCTGATGGGGTCTTGTTCACAGCTGGCGTTCCAATTCATCTCAAAGATGGGGTTAGGGTCTGGGATTTGAGCAGGTGTGTTTCACTGACTAGTAAATCATTATTTTATGAACCACTCCTTGTGCACGAGGGTATTGTCATGCTAAAACAGAAAAACGTTCTCCCTGTTGTGTTCTATAGCAGTGTTTCTTAAACTTTTCAGATCAACTACCACCTTTAATAAAATTTGTTGTTCCAAGTACCACCTAATGACCAGCATAGAAAATCACATGAATAAACGCTCAAATTAATATTAGAGCTGTTAATTTTTATCTTTACTCCCAGTCTTCCAATTCTTATGTATTATTCATAATATAAACACTTTTTTATTTACCAGGTAATAGTAGTGCACAGTAAACAGGGCTCTGTAAATTACTTGTATGGGGGATTTAGTAACTTTGTGGGGACTTGCAGAAATACTACAATGCTTTA
This sequence comes from Triplophysa siluroides, assembly GCA_006030095.1. Taxonomy (NCBI): domain Eukaryota; kingdom Metazoa; phylum Chordata; class Actinopteri; order Cypriniformes; family Nemacheilidae; genus Triplophysa; species Triplophysa siluroides. The sequence goes on from VCII01000702.1 coordinate 1,941,758, forward strand.
GTAAAGACAAACAATGTGGAAAGAATTTTTAACAAAGAAATAAATGTACGTATACTTAAACATCAAGAGAACAGCTGTATATAACAAACAGAGACTCACACTTTACTACAGGGGCATTTGTCAAAGTGGCGCGTCGAACTAAATCGCGGCACGATTTATTGATTTAACCTTGAGTAGATGGAGACTTGTGCTGAATCTGCCCATTACAGCAATAATAACAGCTTTAAACAGCGTTTCAAGTGCAGAAATACACAAGAAACTTAATTTTTGAGCTGCCCGTCACACGCTGTTACATCGACCAACGACCAATGGTATAAAATAACAACAATTCATTCAACTAAATTAAAATTGCATGGGGTGAGATTTTCCTTATTTATCTATCATGTATTAAACATTTGAAATTGTATTTAAAACACGAAATGCCAATCAACTTTTGATGACAATTTTCTCTCGTGTCACGTACCACCAGGGGTCCCTGCAAGTGCTACGCGTGCCACAGTTTTTTTCTTACTGGAATTAAGGGTCCGAGTTATATTTTTGAAGAGTTTGCTTCAAAAATGAGATAGGACTAACTATGTTTTTTATTGTGCATTCCAATTAATATCAATCAAACTGCAGTTGGTTTGTTTTGATTTAAGCCATTATAACAAAAAATACAGCTAACAAACACAATAAAACACAATAAAAAACATGATAACATTCATGTGGGTTCACATTCACCTCCCCTAGGCTGAGAGATTCTAGTCTTTTCAGAATAACATGTGTGTCTTTCTTTTACAGTATAACTGGAAGGAGAGCGAGAAACAATGATGGTGAAGTACTTGGCTCAACAGGACGCACTGACCTGTTTGACAAGTACAATCATGACTTTTAGATGGTTGCCACAGTGCCTTTTCTTCTGTGTTCCATTTTTCTGGCCTCCATTCTCTCCCCCTCCCTCTGCTGTCTATCTCTCTCTCTCTAACGAATTCATCCCAGCATTCCACTCTGCTCTTTGACCTGACCCTGAGTAGATCTCTCTTGCCTCATGCTGAGGGAATCAGCGGTACTCTTAAGTGGCCCAGCATGCACCTGACGATTTGCCCTTATGGCAGGCACACAGTGTCTCCTCTTGCCTGAAACCACTAGACACAAGAGACTGGAAATAAAGAAGACTTCATTCCCTTTTAGAGTGAGATGAAAGTATTTCATGGTATTGTAAATCTCTGTAATGTGCACACAATCCAATATATTCCACACGTTTAACATTTTAGGAAAAGAAAAGTTTTAACAGTAAAATGGCAAAACTTTTTTAGCGATTGGACAATTGTTTCTACAAGAAAGAATGATTAAAGCGACCCTAACACACAGGGATTTTGCCAATCTCATATTAATCTTGAGTATCTATAGAGTAGTATTGCAATACTTTGTATCTTCGAAGAGTATTTAGTTTGATCACATTTATAAAAGAAAGACACAGCTTTACGATTGTTTCCGAAAACATACGGTGTGTGCGGGGGGGAGGGGTACATCTACATTTAGTCATTTAGCAGACGCTTTTATCCAAAGCGACTTACAGGCTAGGCTAGGTAGGCTGATCCAAAGCACGTGTGCACCCATTGTCAACAAAACACAGACATCAGTTTCACTCACCGCATGCGGTTCATGTCCGGCATCTTTTAGCGCTGGGACGGCTCCATATATCAGTTTCAAACGATCTCCAAATCCAGCGTTACATCCACCGTTTATATAACATTCATCACCCAAATGTAGTGAACATACAAACACCTGACCTTCGCGAACGTATGCTCTCTCTCTCTCTCCTGCACACAAGTGAAGTGACGTCTGCGCATGCTCCTTCTCCTGCTCTCCTTGCGGCCGCGTGGGCGTGCCGCATGCTTTTCCGGGAGAATTGTCCAATAAGGGACTAAGAAAAAATTGTTACGAAACAGTTTTATATGTTCGAAAAAAACTTTCCGCTGGGGGAGTGTATCGAGCACAGAAATACTACGTAATACACCCAACTAGTTTTTTGACAAGTTATCCATGTTAAGCATGAGAAGACAGCACGTTTAACATTGTGAAGAAGTTCGAATGCATGAAACACTGTTGCAGGGCCGCTTTAAGTATAGCAAAATGTTGAAATTAATGTTGATAAATGGGCTTCTACACTTATGGTAAACGTAAGTAAAAAAAAAAAAAAAAAAAAAAAAAAAAACTCATTTATTTCTGCATCCGGGGCATCTATGATCTACTCGTAGGCGTTTATTAGGAGATATGAATTTAAAATTTACAATATTTCTCTTCCCAAATAATCTAAATATTGACGAATTCTAAAGAACTGTAGCCACACTGATTTCGTCCAATCAAATTCTCTCGAGAAAGAAAAGACCTGCAATACAATGTAGCAATTCATGGCCTTGATGAAGTCGTTTGTCTTTAATATCACTGATCTGCAGATTGAATATGATTTTATAAAAACGATCAACTTTACTATGCCCTTTCAATCAATCTCTCTCTTCCAAGTCTCTAAGACCTTAAAAAAGGCTCCCATCTGCAGCACTTCCAAGTCAAGAACCCCTTCATCCTCTCATCTCACACCATCCCATCAAATACCTCTTCATCAGGTGCTCCCTTCTCTTCCTCCACGGCAGCCGAGATGAGGTAGAGCACCGGAGCTGACAGGTGTGAGCGATTGATGTTTGAACAATAGGCGACCTCCTTGAGCAGGGAGGCTGGAGCGAGAGAGAGGCGAGTACATTTTTAAACAGTCGAAGACGGCTTGATTGATGTGCTCCCCATCCGTTACTCCTGCCTAGGAGCAAGTAATGGAGTTGTGTTTAACCCTGGTCTCCTGGGGAGGCTTTGGGAAGACGTGGGGACATGGCATTTGTCAAGAGCAGAGAAGGACTGGCTTAATCCATGGCTGCTGGGCTTTCTCCAAGAAAGCTTCATAACTTTATATGAAACAGGGTTCGCTTTAGAACTATGTCTTGGATGATTTTTCAACGTTTCTGTGCCATGAGCTGTACTGAACATGCATACTAAAAATCCTTGCCGCCTCCATTACCTGAAATTGATAGCTTCTCTCACCGTATGTACTTGTATTTGTAATTAGGAGATCGGGCTGAAACAAAAGGGTGCTTAGTGTTTAATCTCGCTGTAAAATATTGCCTGCAGCCTAGTCTGAGCTTTGAATAACAATGAAAGCAACGCTGCACACAGTATGAAAGTGGTCTGGATGGTAATGTTTCTTCTTTTTACTGGAGTTTTCACCAGTTTCACAATTCACGTGTAGCACAACTAGTGTAATGTGTTGGTCATCTTGCTGAAAAGGTCTTTAAAAAATATGAAAACAACACCCATCCATTAGTTCAAACAAGCTGTTATTGTGCTTATTTCTACTTGGAGTTGTAGGTGTGAAATACTCTTGTACAGTGCAATGGAACAAACAGTGTCCTGTCCTTTTCCTACCACAGTTCGAAGATAATGGATTTGTCTTCATACTGTATATTTGCAGGCGAATGTGTATGTTTAGAGGAACCAAGTATCCAAATGGTAGTTTTCTACAAGGGGCTATTTCTTGCTGTTGAAGTTGACAATCATGCTATTGATTTTGGCCCATGGCCCTAATCCGGAACTATCCTTTTGTGTTTGATCTATGTATCCAAGATGACACTCACCTAAGAGCTGGCTCCCAGCAGCGCTGGGCTCCTTTGAGTGCAAAGGGCCCTCTGACAAAAGCAAACATGAATCTATGTGGTAAACAGGAAAATGTTATAAATATGATATAAAGGCATGTGTAGTCTTTGTGATACGCAGAAATACGCCGTATACCCACTTAAAAAAGTGTGAGGATACGTAACAACATTGTTTTGTGTCAGAAAAGTGCAACGCACTACCTAGGACCATTGGTGCAACCGGGAGATATGAAACAAATGGAGATCATGAAAGGCAGGCATTTAAACTACACTATATCAGTGTTTTTGTAAGCCTGGCCCTGCAGCTACCGCCGCTTCGGGGGCATGCGCACTTCAATATACCACATCATTTTTGTCACGCTGACAGCAGTTAATTACAATTTTTTTATTATTGTAAGGTAAGGTGTATAGGGTTGGGGTAGGCGTCAGCTAATGCAATTTATTGTAATTTTATGGCGAGATTTTGCATCACTTCTGGCCGGGGTGTATCACTTCTAGCCATAACCCATTCGGGTGTCATTGCAGCTGCAGCAGGTGTTACAGAAAATGAGCCCGACGAGACTCATGCTACGCCGTATGCGGGGTCCCACTCCGTCGCGGGTCGTGATCGCATTTCTCTCTTCACCGGTGTATTATACTTTCTGCTGATAACTCACCCCCACTTTTAAAACCACTGCGTATTCTTTAATAAAATGAGCATATTTGTTATCATTAACATAACTGTAAGGGGATTGTTGGCATATTAAATTGTATCTAACTAGCCAACTTCACAAACATTTGTTTATGTGGTGAATCAATAAATGAGGAAGAAAGGGAGAGAAAACGTATACTACAATATTCATAATTGTTTTAGATGATAAGAGATGAAAACTCCTCCTGGCCAGCCTTGAGAAAAGTCAGGCTAGAGACACTGCCATCAATCTATAAGTGCAACGGGTACTTGATAAAAAAAATGTTCATTGTTATTTATTATAGTTAACTATCAATGTCAATAATAGGCACAACTTGCATTCATAAATGTGACCATTGAAAACTAGGCTAAGAATCTACTTTTTAGTGGCGAACATCAGAGTTTGAATTTAACTTAGTCAGTCAAAATCAAACTAAATTAAAATCTAAAATTATACTTTCATGGGATATTCTTTAGATGCAGATGGGAATCAATAGAACACCCATTAATGCCCAATACATTAAAAACATATTTTGTAATAGAAAACTTTGAAACACAATGGTATTTTACTAATACTTTTACTACTATTTTTTAGCAGGGTGGGTTTATGTAGAAATAGGATATCACAAATAAATGACTTTTATAGCTGGGTCTTCACATGGATCACACATTTGCATTGAAATTTGCCAGTGGATAAAACCTGTGCTTTTGGGATTGCGTACATATACCATCTAAGGCTGGTATGGAACACCCCTCCTGATTTCACTTCACTGGCTGCCAGTTGCCGCCCGCATCAAGTTTAAATCGCTGACACTGGCCTTTAGAACGGTAACAGCAAATTCGCCCATTTACCTTAACTTACTGCGTCTACATCTCCTCCCGTCATCTTCGGTCTGAAAATGAGCGACGCCTGGTTGTTCCATCACAGCGAGGCACCAAATCGCTTGCAAAAACCTTTAATCATTCGCTTCCCCTGTGGTGGAATGAACTGCCAGCCTCCACCCAAACTGCAGCATTCTTCACAACTTTAAAAAAACAACTCAAAACATACCTGTTCTGCATTTATTTGACTAACCAAATAACTGTCTATGTCTTGTGTATTTTTTTTATTGTTGTTCAGAGTTTTCTCTACCTTGCTTACTTCAGCTTTAATCCTCCTAGTAGCATGGCCTTGTAAACTAACGGTAGTGCTTAGAATGTTGATAAAATGTTTACATGCTCTCCTACTTTTAAGTCGCTGTGGATAAAAGCATCTGCTAAATGAATACGTGTAAATGTAAATGAAAGGCTAAATGTAACTCTAAACTGGGTGAGAGACAGTGATCAACAAAACCAGCAAGTCCCCCCAGCTGCCATTGGCTATTGAAATCTTGCTTGCAATAAATCTTTCAGAATGCTCTTGATAACATATAGATGCATACTCTATGCATTCTTGAGTGTGGAGCTGCTCATGTGTTGTCGATCTGGGATGGGTGAGTAGGCTGTGCCTGTAGATTATTTCTGACAACAATCAAAAGACACAGAGAAGAACCGTTACTTGGCTAAACTTGTCTCTCCAATATTTTTCATTTAGACTCCGATACCAAACTCAACCGCTATATGTCAATGTACCATACGGTTTCTTTAAATGCGACTGAACTACAGGACTCATTCAACAAATTGTTCATTTCATAAAATGAACATACAACAATATTCAACAAATCGAACAAAACTATTATTGCAACGCAGTCATGTAGCCAGCACTAGCACATGAACTGACTTCAACATGTTGTAAAGAACACATCTATATGGTAAAATATTTTTGTACAAATACCAACAAATATAATTTAGATAATCGTACCATGTCAGTTAGTAATGCAACGTCTTTATAGAGATGAAATACAAAAACAGTGTCTTATTTCTACTAAAGATAAATGTTAAATGTATAGATAAAATGATAACCATCCTCACTCATAGGGATTTGAGCATGAGTTTTAGGATGTATTGGCTTTAAAAATGTCCCTAATTAATGTAATTCATCTAACATTTAAAGTCAGGTGTTTTTACAGCGTTTGTGAATGAGGTAACAGTTCATTAGAGAGAATATGCGATTGCCGGTGCCTTTGAAGTCACTTCACAAGAGTAGGTCAGATAGCAGCGTTTAATGAAGCATGCCAAATGATTGCAGAAAGCACATAATGTCAGCATTTCCTTTGACATTAAAACTTTACAAGGAGCTCTTAATCCTTTTGATGGGACAAACCTTATTCCAAACAGAGATTTGGTACTTGGTCGATCAGGGTGATACACTTGGAGTTAATAGAGAACACTCAAATTGTGTTTAGTAAACAGGTCTTTCTGAATTAATCTGCATCAGATTTCTTAATATTTTGCTGTATAACCATAGTTTTTGCATGCAGCTTTGAATGTTACAATAGTAGATGGGACGCAATGCTAATTGAGAGCTGCAAATAGCAGCATAATGCACCTCATTAACTAGCACAGGCTGAGATGTCCCAGGTACGTCTTGATGCCACATGCTAATAGGTTTCTCAAAGAGAGGATGCTCTAAGAGAAAGAGAGAGCCGTCTAATTAATTTCCAGATTCTGTCTTTGATGTTGTTAATGGCCTCCAAAGTTCATTAGACAAGCAGGTTCCTCGGTGGAGAATTAAGGATGGTCGCGGGTTGATGTGTGCTTTGCTTCTGAGATGCAGGAGTATTTTTAGTCTTCAATGGCTTGAGTCTTCAAAGTTCACCTTACGCCATGAGATCATTTAAATGTGTAAAAATAAAAAGCTCAGTTGATGATGTTGATCCAAGTAGTTTGTTAGCAATATTGTGTCTACAGCCACCTTGCTTCTTGCTTCTTCTTCATTATAAAGACCTATTGAACATAATGCAGTTAAAAAAGCTACAAGCTAAAAGAAAGATAATGTGTAACAGCTTTTTAATGTGGACATAATGTAGTGTCAGTTCGAGCCAAGAAGGAGAACCCAAACGCAGGTAGTGGGTACAAAAACTCAGATCTTTTACAAAATATAGAACCACGATGGGGGCAAAACAATAACAGAACAATAACAAATGCAAAACTAAGACTTCCCACGAGCAGGCAAAACCAAGAGAGAACAGGAACAACAAAACTAAACACTTTTCTGGAACTAGACAGGAATGGAATGGAATACAGGAACGGAGACTCGAGGTAAGTATATCCACTAAGCAAAATGAAACAGCACAGGACAGCAAACACAAGGGCATTAAATAGGGGAACTAACAAGGGATAATAACACTAGCCAGGTGGAAGGGATAATTACAGGTGGGAAGCAAGACGAGGAAACGAGGGGGTGGGGTCAAGACACGACAGGGGAGCACGTGGTCATCAAAACAATGTATTCCCACACATAACACGTGTGACTGTCATGATCCTGCCACAAGACTGAAAATGCAAGACAAGGTTGGGCAGGATCATAAAACGTAGAACATTTACAAATACTATATTTTGGTAATGTGAAGATGTATTAAAGATCATGTGTAGTGAATTACTACGCAACTATGTTAAGAGGTGTCCCTCTGAACCCATTCCTTTAAAAAAAAAAAACATGCCATTGACCATAAGAAATAGGTCCAATGCTTCCTCTATTTATTTATTTATTTTAGGACGAAATGAAATGATCTTATTTACCATCCTATTACCTACATATCATTACTTTGAGTGATTCATATCTTGGCAGGACAACTTTTGATGATAATTTATTTAATTCCAGAGTGGAAACCAATTAAGTTGACTGAAGGCAATAAATGCTTCCGAGCTGAACTTTAAATCTCCAATGCTTCATCTTGTCATCAACAAATCTCACTAAATGTTTGACCCTTCTTATAGTTCTTGCCCTTTAACTAGCAAGGTTACTTCCATATTAAGTTCTCTGTATTTATTATGCTGAAAATCATGTAGAGTTAGGGCAGATCACTAATGAGAGTTAAAGCTAAAGAGGATAGTATTAGAAGTATATTTGTTTAGGATTAAGGGAGACCGGGGCTCCTAATTGTGTTGTGCTGTGCTTATGAAATATAACATGCACTGTTTGACATATATACAACAAAGCTGTGATTGTATCATATAATAAGTTGATCTTATTACACGGTTCGTTGAAATGCTTGATTCTGATTGGCCATTCGCGACATTTGCAGGTTCATTATTCCCAGATAACAACCTCTCAAAACTACGAACACAGGGTAACCCATATGCAGCAAATCATTTTGACAGTTTTTTTTGGACAAATTAAATATAAATATGTCTTTAAATAACATATATGATGTTATATTTACAAATAATTAAACCAAATTGCCTGTTTGTGACATTTGAACGTCATTGATTACCTTTAAGGCCATTCCACATTGAGTCCGAAATTTGCGTCCAACATTTCCGCACGTTAAAAAAATAAATATGACATCCATTTTGTCAGTCATATTTACACACTGATATTTTCTATGTCATAAAAAAATTCGGACTGGGTTCGATTTTCTGCATTTTTCGCATCCGTAGCAAGCATTTTGAGAGGCGTTTTGACAATTCATAGACACCGTACAAAGAGCGACAAATACGAAAAATCCCATACAAAAATTTCGGACTTTATGTGTAATGGCCTTAAAACTGAGAGTAAATTGCTTTTCCTCATGAAAGGTCTGAATTTTAAATTTGCTAATACATTATTAATCAAATTCACCGGCTGTTATAGCGAAATAAGCCCCTTCAGTGATATACAAGACCCTCCGCTTTGCTTTGTTTGTTGTTGTGTAATGAAATGATTATTATTTGAATATATTAATAGTTTTGTAAATAGTTTTAATGTAACAATCCTAATTTTTGATACCCATCTTTTGGTTCATTAATTCATACAAAAAATCTGTTTCTCTATCCACTGGAAACTGCTAAAGAATCGTACACCCCTGGTTGCGAATCACTGCAGAAGATTTAGTTTAAATCAGCATTACTAACAATTTTTATCCCTCTTATAATTTTACATCTGCCCTGCACCTCTGAATAATCTGGCTGGTGAAACTCGTTTGAAAATGATTGACCATGGCATAGCCTAATAGTGACTGTTACTAGAGATGTTGTATTACTGGATAGATCTTAAAAATTGAATAGTTTTTAGAAAAGTCCATATTGAACTCGCACAATGCGTCACGGTAGTATTTGTACTGGTTTGACAGCTGACAGACATTTATATGACATATGCTTACCCTGTAACTTTACTTTGGATACACAATTCAACCTCATTATGTCTCTTTACATTTAAACCGTGAGATTCTAAAAAATGCTGACAGAACCATGGGGGTGCGCAGAACCTTCCCGCCACTGGCATAAGGAACAGCACGTCAAGGTGAAATGTTAGGAACGCAGTCTTGCAGTTTCACAGGTGGAAATTGAACTATAATACTTAAAGGGATAGTTCTCCCAAAAATTTTAAATTCTGTCTTCATTGACTCACTCTCAGGTTGTACCAAATCTGTTCAAATGTCTTTGTTCTGATGAAGACGGAGAAAGATATTTGGAAGAATGCTTGTAACCAAAAAGTTATTGGCCACTACCATAGCAGGAAAGATTGCTTCATAAATGTCTTTGTTCTTTTGAAGAAAAAAGAAGATATTTTTAAGAATGTACGAAAGCAAACAGTTCTGAGGCACTTTTCCTACTATGGTAGTCAATGGTGGACAAGAACTGTTTTGTTACAAGCATTCTTCCAAATATCTTTCTCTGTCTTCATCAGAAAAAAGACATTTGTACTCGAGGGCGAGTAAATGAGGACAGGATTTTTTTTGGGTGAACTGTCCCTTTAATTTTACTGTGTGAAAAGTAACATCACAAAAAGCAGCTGTTTATGCATGCATTTCTGTTTGAACAGACTGAATCTTTGGCACTTCTTTTTTTCCACACTCGCTCTCTTCGGTTAAGATGGAGCTCTCATGGACATCACAAATCTCATCCATCTTTAATTAGCATCAAATCATGCCGAAATTTGCCAGCGATGAATTGACACAGATGACCAGTCATGATTATGGCCTGCTTTGACTTAATCGTAATAATAAGCTATTTATGTTTGCGGGCTCCAGTTTGACTCACAATATTGATGTTTATAGGTCTTGCTTTTAATTTGGCAAGGAACATTAAGTGTTAGATTTTTACAAGTTTATCAAAAATGTCTACTTGTAAAAGTACATGTCTTCTGACCTCCCTATGAAATTTTCAAGTGAACAAAAGAAGCGTGTTGATATAACGTGGGAAGTCTTGATTAAATTATCTGTGGCAGTAGAGAATGTTTAAATTGATAAAAACAACACACAGAAGAAGAGAAAAAAAAGAATATACAGCTTCATTTAACTAGCCCGGTGTTCCTGTGAAAACAGTATAACAGAAGTGTGTGGGAGAGGTTAAGCTACTACCAAGAGCATTTAAAATGAAAACTGTTGGAGCTCATTAATTATAATTTTGTTAAGGAGTTTTTTTTCTGTGGCTGCAGTGCACGGCTGCGATGCGCCTCAGTGAAGCACATCACCCATGGGATAGCCGTGATGCTGTCTGTATCGCACCTGTATTCCTGTCAACCTTTGTGCTCGTATTAGAACGCTCCCGTCATATATTTGCATCATAATTGCCTGCGATGCTGCATTAATCTGTCTGGGCTATGTGAGATGTGTCATTATTATCATGTGATTGTAAAGATGTGTTTGTATTTGTAGGCTTGTGTGTGCAAGAGAGAAAGAGATGCTTTGAAAATGTGTGCATTGAAAATGAAGAGTTTTGAAATGAAGGAAAACATAAAGGGACAGAAAAAATGAAAATGCTGTCGTCATGTACTAAACCTCATTGCTTTCCAAACCAATATGACTTCCATCAACCAAAAAGGAGGAATTTGCAGATTGTTATGGTCCCTTTTTGCCATGTTTATAACAATAAATGTGGGTATTTACAGTAATCTTTTCCTCCAGTGTACTCCCTATAATGCCACCAGGTAAATTAGTTTATTTAGAGTTACATTTGAGAACCTGATAATTGTTCGATTCTTTCAAACAATCTAAAGAAGATAAATGATTCAACCTCAAATTGGACATTTAATTTCTGTTTGTCTCTCATTAAAGCTTGAGTTGTGCATAGGTTGTGTGGTTTGCCTTAGAAGCTCCCCATTTATTGTAAAGTATACTTTGCATATCATACTGTAAGAGGGTTCAATAAGGTCTTTGAAATATAGTTTAATACTGCATTGATCAGCACAGAGTGGTTTATTTTAATACAGACGCATTTTATTAGAAATGGTGACATTATTGTGAAACAAAAATTCTGGGTTGTTTTCAACCCATGATGTCTGTGTTAAAAACTGTATGAACATTTTCTACGTTAATCTAACTGGTTAGATCTCTCCATATTTGAGCCAACCATGGGTTGAAAAAACCTTGTCATCTACACTGTAAATGTAGTTACAAATAGTATAATAACAGTTTTGTCACATAAAATTACATGTTTTAAATGTTTTTCTTGTATATTTGCAGTCTTTTTTCTGTAATTTTAGTATTCCAAAATATTTGTTTTATCTATTCGTTTTTTTGCAGTGTAGGCTGCCAACATTATAAAAAAAAAATGCTCAAATAACATGACATCTGTACAGAAATAAACAACATCTGTGATGATCAATGCAATATTGAATTCAACTGTATTTCAAACATCTCACTTTATTGACCCCTCGTACAGTATGAAAACATGACCTCAAGATAATCCTCAAATGTAATTATTGACAGTTCAAGCACATCTGCACTATATAATACAATATGTTGGGTTAGTCACTCACTATCAGCATTCAGGCTGAACATGTTAAGTGGTAGTTTCAATCATATTTTGCCATTTAAAAGCACAATAACTCCTTTGAAAGATTATAGTGTCCATGTAAACACTCACACACACAAACATACGCATGCACACGCCTGTTGGGTTTCCATGTTTTATGGGGATATTCCATAGACGCAATGGTTTTTATACTGTACAAACTGTATATCATATTCCCTACCCCTAACCATAAAAAGAACAAGGATTTTGGATATTGCCATCTTTGTGGGTACACACACACACACATGTCTGGTTTACTATCTCCGTGGGGACAGTCCATAGGCGTAATGTTTTTATACCGTACAAACTGTATATTTGATCCCCTAACCCAACTCCTAAACCTAAAGATCATAGAAAACATTTTGCATTTTTATATTTTGAAAACATATTGTTCTGTACAATTTATAAGCTTTTGTGCTCATGAGGACCTCAATTTTGGTCCCCACAGTGACACGAGTCCCCATGTGTTGGTGTGCATTCAGGTTTAGGTCCCCACCGGGATATAAAAACATGTACACGCATACACACACACAGACACACACACACACACATACAGCTGTACCTCAAGGCACATCTCTTTCAAGCAGCTGGGAGAGCTTGTTCTCAGAGCTGCTCAAAGTGGCTTCACAAATCGAGCTTGGCACATCTAAGACTTAACATGTACGGGACACAGCAGCTATGGCCGTGTCCACAATCAAAATGCGTGATGAAACATTTAAAAGCTACTTCCTCTAACCTTTGCAAGACTGACAATTTATTTAGTAGGCTGTTTAAAATTCTGCAAAGCAACAGCAGGAGTCCAGATGCTTAATAAAAGCGGTACAGGGGGAGGACTGTGTCTAAGGGCATTTCCTGCTGTAGTGGAAGGAAGAACATATATCACTGCCTTTGAGCTGAAATCTTCCCACATGATAATAATTCTGCTCTCATTTTATTTTACTTTACATTTCAATTAGTCAATTTCAAACCACCATGTTTTCCATTAAATTGAAGTGTGTATTTTCTGCACCTGGACCACCTGTGTCACCAAGCGGAATTGAAGACATTCTGCCAATATTATTGTGTCAGGGTGGTTAGCAAGCTCAAAGATGGTCTGCTTTGATACTACTAGAGAGCTGCCGTGTTTCCGTCATTTCCCCAGCCTATGAATACTGTAGATTGCTTACAGTTGTCTCTGTGAATTAAAATGGAAAAACTGTGTTTGCTACCATAAATTAAATAAAACTCGTATTTTTTTTTTTCAGATTTACCTGCTCACCGGTGCCATGGTAACTGCCTAGTGGAAGACGAGGACGATTTGCTAATTGTGAAACTGCAGAGACTTAAAGAGATTTGGACGTTTATCGAGATGCCGGATTGCAGCGTATGGAATAAACACACACGCACACACACACAAATGTTATTGGTTCAATTATGACATGATTATTTCTAGATTTCAATCGACAAAATGTCTCTATTAAGGGTTCTTGAAATTGATTTATTAAAAAACTGTCTGGGTCAACACTGGTTCCTACCTCACACGTCATCACCATTTTCCCTATGCCGAATCTGAACCGCCATAAACGAAACTGATCGTCCTTTTTGCATCCGTGATGTGTCTTCGACAACCTGACCTCCACCCGTAATGAGGACAGGGACTCTATTCTAAATGCATTGGGACGGTTAACACATCACAAATGCATAATTTTGTTTACGCGGCTTCCTTTTCCATGCCCTCATATTCATCCTGCCCGAAGTTTTTGTTTGCCGTGACACCAGTGTGACTGGTGGGCCATTATAAATTCTGAACAAAACCTTAATGAGGGATCTCACAAAAATTCAGCACCTTTCTGTGTGACCAGATAATTACAATACAAAACGAATTATGCCTTTCCATCTGCGTGGTGATTGGTAGTAGGGGGGGTGGGGTGGGGGGTAATTAGCATGCGAACCAAAATTTGTTTTTAACAATTGGCCTCTGTGTGCTCGGCCCTCCCCGAAGCACTTATGTTATTAATGGAACAAAACTAAATTCAAAGAGGTACACATGTCAGACAGTGATTTTCGGCCGCCGCAGTCGCTGCTCTGGAGAGACCACATAAAAGACAATTATGAGTCGGAGTAAACCCAGGGATTTTGGGAAACTAAAAGTTAGCATAACATTAATACTCTTTGATTTGATTTGCATCAGACGTGCACCTTCCGAGATCCTTCGTATTCCGATGTGTATTCTTTATCTCCTGTCTTTAAAAAGATGAGCCATGTTGATGGACTTTTAATTACCTGTGAAGCTTTTCCTTCCGGAGTTCACGCAACTGAATGCCGGAATAATCAGTTCATTTGGGTCCCCTATTACTTTTTAATCCAAGCGGGAAGAGCAAATGATGGTGTTGTGTGTGAATGAGCTGGGTAAACTGAAGTGTCATGGGAGAGTTTGTGTTGTCACAATTATACTTGTCAATAGTAACAGAGGAGTGAATTTCAAAGAGGTGAAAACAACAACAGCGTCCCGAGATCACTAGGCCTGAATGTTTTATTAATATGTTTTGCTCACGGGGCGAATTGATGGAACACTTGGGATATTTTCAGTTAAGTAACTGTAGCCTGACACGCCCACTTTACATTAAAGTGATAGTAAAAATCAAACCTGTATGAGTTTCTATCTTCTGCAGAACACAAAAGAAGATATTTTAAAGAATGTTGGGTAACCACTGCAGTGGCTTCTTGTCCTTACAATAGAGGTCAATGGGTACCGCCGTTGTTACCAATATTCTTCAAAATTTCTTTTTTTTGTGTTCTGCAGAAGAAAAAAAGTCAAACAGGTTTGAAATGACAGGAGTGTGAGTAAATGATTTGATCACAGAGGTGAAGCGATGGTGTTCTCAGAACTGGCCTGTGAGATGGACAATTGCAAGCGTGTTAAGCATGTTTGTGTACCATTACCTGATTTTCATTCCTTTAGTGAAATGAATCTAACATATTAATGTATATTTAAAAATTTAACTGAATGATATATTAAAATATATTATTTTAATTGTAAATACATTGACATAAGACTGGCCTTTAAATCACCACAATTTTTTTCTTTTTTATGTTTCAAGCTGCTTGTTTACCATTTACTCACTTCATAAATAGGAATACATAATATTTTAGCTTTCACTCATGTCTTAAATATGAATACCTCATACTCTTTATTTACTGCCAACGTGCCAAACCAAACAAATTACATGCAGTAAATCATTCAGAAATAGAGGAATGAGCTATGTGTGTGTCGTGTGTGAGAGAGACAGACAGAGAGAGAAATGGGTAAATGTATATCAGAGAGGCTCATCAGCTCAAGACCTCACAAGGATTTATTTGAACTCCATCTCATCCTGACTTGAAGTCCCAATGACACTTCTAGATAATAAGCGTTAAGATATTTCTTTAAGATGTGTGATTTTTCATCTCGCTCTCTCTCTTTGAGCTGTAAGGATTAGGTTGTGCACTAATAACAGATCTTGTCGCTCTTTTTAAATGGGGCATCTGAAGGGCTCTTAAACCTTGGGAGCTTTGATGAAATAATGTAATCTAAACTCCTTGACACAATGGTAGATCGCAGCTGTGGCTGTGAGCTCTGTTTTGACAGCCAAACACATTTTCACAACAAAACACTTGAATTAAATAAATGTTATGCTTTACTGTAATTGAAGTAAATGTTAAAAAGTGCTCCATGTCATTGTATCTTTTACAAATGACCATCAACCAGCTGTTTGAAACATGTCATTAGCATTTTATTTATAATAAACAGCAAATATATTTAGCACAAGTAGTGCATTTGCATTTACATTTATCTTTTTAAGCATTTTTTGAGCCAGAAAAATGACAATTTGACCATAACGTTTGGCTGCTGGCACCACATAAACATTCACAATCTGAAAGCAAATCCTTATTTTACTTTATTTTATTTTAATCGTTAAAAATAATCTTAAAAATATCTTTATTAATATTTTAATTATTTCAATTTAAAGTTTTAATAAATTGGATTAACAACAAATATTAAGCATTGCATTCGGGTTATTTGGTTAATAAGTAAAAAAGGAAGAACTGACATAATAATCATCAAAAATATAGATTCAGCCCCAGAAGACCTAAGATGACAATTTTGACGCTGGTAAAATCGAAATGTCATTTGACTGCAAAATGGGTCTGTCACAACATCTGTAACAGAAGGGGCTAAAGTCGAACCTTGAGCCCCAGGTTGGGCTTGAACCATATGCAGTGGGGTGTATTCACGCTGGAGTGATGTCATTTCAAGGGCGATGGAAAACGGCTATGAGAGAGATGACATATAGTCATGCCACACACTTAAAGAAAAATCTTGCTCTGAACTAGTGTCAATCTTAAACAAAGGGCTCTTTTTAGTGGCTGCTAGTTATAATTCATGAACGACTCAAGACTTACTTGAAGGTCTTTGAAAAAGCCTGCTATCTACGCTGCCAGCCACGTACCTGTAACATCGGTGAGAAACAAGGTATGCCAACTTCAGCTTCAGCACCTAAATTATCGTAAGAGTCACTTAATTAATAGAGTTTAAAGGTTCATTAAGAGTTTTATTTGATTTTGCTGTAAGTCAAGTAAACACAGCTCAAAGCCGTTTTAGAAGGATTTTAGCTAATACGATTAGCTTTTGCGGGATAATAGGATGGTGTGGCCAGTAGAACGAAATGATTGGTGAACAGCGAAGCATCTGAACCACACGAAGAATGAGTGAATTTTGTCATTTTAGAGGATTCTCTGATATAAAGCTTATGTCTGCCGTTGAAATACAAGAGTAAAAAAAAACTGTACTGTCTTTTACTACAAACACATCAAAAGCATGCAGTCTGAATGGTGTGATGTTAGCTAACATGTCACAGCTTGGGGGCCAGTGTGGTCATATTAATGGGGTCCAACAGCACAAGTCTCATACTGACTGTTGTTAAAGGTCGGTGTGGTCTACTTTGATGATATGAGCACTGGGCATGTGACCGTGTGAGTCATTTAGCCTCAAGAGCTGTTCATCTGCTAAATTTGCCTTCTTTTACATTGTTCATTGCTCAAATGTATATATATAGCGCTAAAACAGGCCTGAAACAGTCACTAAAACAGCTATAGGCTTGTTCTCCGCGGTCAACAACAAAAAAAAGAAGAACGTACAGAAAAACATTCTTCACAAATGATGTAGAGTTTATTCAAGATGCGTTGTGTTATTGTTTTAAGATTGATATTGAAATTAAATAATCAATAATCATGTTTTTTTAAACCTGTTGCTTTGATAGCTTGGAAAAAAGGCTGAATGGGAAATATCGATGTGTAGGAGGAAGAGGGGGCAGACATGTGTGGCCTTATCACAAACATATATAGAGAATCAAATCTAAAAACACAAGCAGACACATATGTGAATATAAATATACAATTAATGTTGCAGGATAATCTCTAATAAGTAACAAAAAACAGACTTTAGAAATGAGAGACACTTGCATGATATCCAAAAAACATATTGTACTCTCCGCCTTTCTCTAGTCTGAATACTAACTCTGTTCTGCGTCTGGGTTTGTCATTAATGGTGTTGCTTGAAAATGACAGGGAAAAAAAGGGCAAGAAAGAACAACAGGTGAATGGAGGAGAGGACAGTTTTGTTTAATTTCTCCAGGGAGGACAGGAGAAAAGTGAGAAACAGAACACAGGAGAGAAAAAGATGAAAACGGGAGCAACTGGTAAGTCAATTTGATATGCAACTTGCAAAAGGTTCAGTTACCTCTTACAGTCCGCTGACTTTATGATTAAGAATTAGATCAAGAGAAATGAAAACATTACAAATAGTGTATACTGTGGATGTACAGTATGTCTATCAGACTCAAACTGGAACAGAATTTAGATGCATAATTTGTAGATGGACACTACAATTTATCATGTCGAGAACTGACTTTGATACTGCTGTGTTGTTTTAATGAGGTGATAAAATGATGCAGGATGGATTGAGTCTGCTTTCGTGATCCGCCCCATTTAAGGAATAAAAAACCCAGTAAGTATAAAAATGATTTAAATAATTTAATTCTGAATTTAAAAATAAATGGAGAACTAGTATATAAAAATCTAAAAATGTCATATTTTTTTGCATTTTTAAGTCAGCATAAAGTAATGTGCCATAAAAAATGGGAAAAGTTATTATTTGGATCACTTTGCAATAAGTACAAATTTCAAAATGAGGGATTTTTGTTCCCATTGCCTCGTGTCTGGCTGAGAGACAGAACTCCTGTACAAACTCTAAATGATCTGCCAGTTTTTCTGATGTGCAAGTCAAGGTGTTGCTTCCCAACATCTGGTCCTTTGGCTATGAATGATGGATATTCTGCCCTAGCAAGGGCGGAATTTGTTTTGCTAACAAGCATGTCTGTGCAAATGAATTAAATTAGCCTAGTCCTTGTTTGATACAGTCTCTTTGATTGACCAAGCACATCACTGTCCCTAAAAGCTTTTAGTGTTTTTTGTTTCCTGCAGAATACCTATAATACATGTTGCTGCCTGCAAGCAAGTGCACATTTCTTCCATGGAAAGATGAAGGAAAGCGGAAAAAAGTTGCATGATGGATTCTTTTTCTGCCAGGCAAAACCGAGGGAATCAAACATCAAACCCCGTCAACAAGGCACCTTTTCCAAGTCACTGATTACAGCTGCTCTTCCATCTGTGCCGGGTTTGAAGACTGCGTCTCGCATATGCATGTGTGAGAGAGTGTGTATGTGAGCCCAATCAGAACAAACTGCTTCCCAACAGGTAGAGTTTAGCAGTCAATATGTCACACGTCTGTGTCCTGCGGTCCACCGGGGGCTTCCCGGCAAAAAACATAATAAGCATCAAAGCCACAGTTACACCCCAAAGCGCTTTAACTTCAGGTGAAAATAGAGAAGTTGTTAAGTTCTTTCAGACTGCCTTGAATTTGATGGATCTGAAGTGACATCTGTGGCAGTTTCAAATCAGATATGATCCCTTTTCAAAATGCTAAATTTTCCTGTGGTAGTAAAAAATAAGAATGCTTTTTTACATTGTGTTAGTGAAACGGAAGTTAAAGAATGTTTCTTGAATCGCTCTGATTTTGTTAGTTACCTTCAGTGAAGTGTGATATTTTAGTTTAGCAGAGTTGCATGTTGGTAAACTGAATGGCAGTTCAATGATGTTGCCAATGACTCATAAGTGACAGGAATGTCATAACTGCTTTCGAATGGTTTCCTTCGAATAAGCGTTAACACTTAATTTCTGGCTTAACGAAGAACAGGCAACACATGGTATTGATAGGTGCATTTGATCTTGATCCCTTTGTTTATTGTTTTATGACACAAGAAGACGCTAAAGTTTGTTTTGAAATATGACACATTGTGCTTTCAAGAAATGGAGCGTGAATCTTCAGAGAGTCTGCTTTCAAAGTCTGAAGAACCTTAGACAGACACATGCTTTTCACCTTCTTTCCACATAAACAAATACACAGACGCAGTGGATTTTTAAAAGCCTCTGTGAACTCCAGGTTTTCCACGGAAGTCATGTCTTTGCCCTCCGGCAATATCTAAACAGCAGACAATAAGCAGTCAGCATGCACACTTTAGCTACGAGAATCTTTAATCTTCTGTGCTTATGACACCTGCTATTTGCAAAGAAATGTAATGTGGAAATGTTTCCCTCCTCCCAAAGGCGCCCTTGACATTGTTAAATCGTGAGGGAGTATTGAATTGAGCAAAATATATGCCATTCACACGCCTCTCATGGGACGCAACAGCATTTTCCGCACGTATTCAACACTATCAGGCGTTCACACTTAATAAACAACTTCGACTACTAAGGTAGTTTTCGCAAAATTCAAGTAATAACATAGTTCTATTAAGAGAACACTTTCTGGCATAATCATCAAGTTATTGCGGCCCAGAAGATTTATTTATTCATTACCAACTCTGAAGATTAGGTTGGAGGCAGAATTACTTTTTAAGAACTGCAACTAAGCAGAAAAAATAACTAAAAGTTCAGTGGTACCAAAACAACTCTCCGTAAACTGACATGGAATAACATGGCCGCCTTGATCAGACTACACAGCTGAGAGTAAAATTAAAATATAACAAAGATCTGAAATTCATATTTAAAAGATTTTAACTTGTATTCTTTCAAAGTATCATGAAAGGTTGTGTTAACTGGATAATCAGTTTCACATTTTTAAATGTATTTTAATTTAAGGTGATAAAAACCTAAATATAGTACAAAAACGCACTTATAGTACGTGTATACCTACTTTACATACAGAAGAGCATGTACTGCAGCATATACTGTATATCTTAAATAGTAAAGTAATTACAAAAACTGTCTCACTGAGCTTTGACTGTGCAAAATGGCTGACACGGGGAGAGGTTCGTTCATCACATGACAGCAGGGGCAAGTCTGAAGCTGTCGAAGTCCTTATGTCACTTCTGCCCCACTGGCCAATTCCATTTCTCACGTTTGATTGTTTCAGATATAGACTAGGCAAGATGTTAACACTGGTCCAGAGTCACATCTGGTTTAACTTTTTAATATAACTTTTTATATTAACTTATATTAACTTTTTTTTAAAATCTTATATTAAAATATTAAATCTTAATCAAATGTTTTTTAATCATTAAGACGTGTTATGTTTTTATGTTTATTATTATAATTTAGGTTTTATTATAATGTTTCTATCTACATATACTGCGGGTCCCCTTACATGGTCTAGAGAGCGTGTTTCGTAAATAGGTTATCTCCTTTGACAATGAAGCGAACATGTGATGACATCTAAGTTCTGTGTCAGCTTCCAGTGCTTGAAAGGTAGGGGTGGAGTGAGCCATTGTCTGTTTGCTACCTCACTGCTAGTTTTAATACACTGCACTGGACCTTTAGGCTGATCATGCCTGATGTGTTTTGTTAACAAACTTTTATGTATTATTGTATATTGCTTATGAACTGTATCAAACTTCATGCTGTACATCAAGTAAAAAGCGTTAAGTTATAATATTCAAGCATTGTTTCATGAAATAGACAAATTAGTATGAGGAGTTTAAATCACATGAAACTGCACATCAGGGGCCATTTCAATAAGGATGTTCAACCTATACCGAGTCAAAATGTGAACTCTGAGTTGTTTAAAACCAAGATGAGAAAGTTTTAGTTTTTGGTTTCAGAAAACCTCCTTTCTGAAACGGGCCCCTGCTCACAAATCCAGACAGACAAACCCTGCTGAACTGTCCATCCCAAATGTTCACTACAACATCGATTTGCACTTTGAGTCTCCAAACGTAATAAATCTGAGAAACTTGAGTATATTCTCAATTGTTTATATCAGATTTTGTGTAACAGAATCACCTGTCATCACTGTTTTCCACCAAAGTATGCACACAGTGCAGTGTTACTGTGGTAAAACTGTGTGAAATCTGATCGAGCCGAACACAATAATATTAGGTCGCTTTCACACTTGAAGTTTAGTTCGGAACCGGGGCGCTGTTCGCATGAAAAATCGCTAATGCGAAAGCTGTCAAGCAAACCGGGTTCGCACCTAGCTACCGAACCCGAGACTACAGTACCTGAAGGAGGTGGTCTGAGTTCGGTTGGCTCTCCTGATTTTGCCAAGTGGTTGATTTCCTTAGGACAACATCATGTTGACCCTAGGACAACATTAAAATCGACCAATCAGATTTCAGAAATAAGTTTACAGTTTATTTTCAATTTAATCTTCCAACCAGGATTAGGTGCTTCTAGACCATTGTTTTTCACTTATCATTTCCCTCTGATTTTAGGGGTAAGTTATGGTTAGGGTTGGTGTTTGGTGTGGGTTTAGGTTTAGGTTTTATTTATAAAAATGTTGTCCTTAGGTCAACAAAATATGTTGTCCTGAGGACATCAACCACTTGGCAAAATCATGTCTAGCGAGTCGGGCTGCTCTCGAACTGAGGCGGGGTTCGCATGAATATGAATGGAATAAGGACCAAGGTGCATGCGTTTAAGCCGATTACGATGTATTTCCTTCAATAAAACACATTAGAGATGATAATGTTGATGATTTACCTTGGATTTGAGCGAGAGTGCAGGCTGCATGGTATTTCAGAAGCTGCAGGTCAATGGTAATCCACTGTTTCCTCAAAATAGTCTGTTTGCAAACAGCAGTAAGCCGTCTGCATATAACAGTAAACCCAAATGTCACTTACTCTGCTGCGCATAATAGCACCAAATTAACAAAAACACAATATATTTATTGTTCTGTTTTCTGTCATGCACATTTTTGATGACGTTAGACGAACGCAAACGCAACAGGGTTCGACAGAATCAAGTTGAGTCTGACACCAAACCAATGCTGCGGGGGTGCTGGGAACAATCGCACTCAAGTTCGGACCGCAGCAAACAAGCACGATCTAATAACGCCCTTACTGAAGCAAACAAAAGTTTACAAAAACAGCATTTCTAAAATCTTTCACTCAGAGAGAAACAGTTTTACCACTTAGGGAGTAACATTAATCTCATTCGGATTTCCTCGGTCCATAGCATGTTCTATAACTAGACAGGCCATGAGTTACAAAAAGTTCTTAAAATCTAGTCCTAACTTACTTTGGAAAGACAAAATCTCAACGAGGCAGTGTCATTGACATGGTTTAAAATGACTAAGTTCATTGTGCTAAAAATGTGAGCTCAAACTGTTTTATTAAGTGAATGTCGGAAAAGCATTTGATTAGTTTTGAAATGCTACATTTAGCAAATACTACATTTTTAAATGTGAAGTCAACATTTGTTTTCTTCACTGCTGCTATTGTGTTGTTCCCCCCAGGGCCACCCTGATAAAAAATGTTTCCTCTTCAGATTCCCTGAAGAAAAATCAGTAAAGATGAAATATTGTCTGTCATGTCTTTAAATAATGCATTTGTAAGTGTTATAAATGATGCAGACTTTTCCACTTGCTAACAAAGTACTATACTTTTCTTCAGATTGTTTAATGTCACCAGGGCAAATTGTGAGTGAATTGTAGACAATGTTTAAT
This sequence comes from Triplophysa siluroides, assembly GCA_006030095.1. Lineage (NCBI taxonomy): Eukaryota > Metazoa > Chordata > Actinopteri > Cypriniformes > Nemacheilidae > Triplophysa > Triplophysa siluroides. Next base: position 1,964,985 of record VCII01000702.1, read on the forward strand.
TTCTTTGCGCAAGCTATCTGCTTTGTTTTGCTTTTATGTCAGGCAGACACACAAACAATTTGTACAATTGTGAGTGCTGGAGTACAGTAGATTGTGGAGAATGCAGTAGACCATCACATTCTGGGAAACGTCTGGTAAGTGCAACACCTACAGTAACACCTGTTAAGTTGCACTACGGGAGATTAGTGAAAAAGAAGCAGGGTTTTGGCCTGGAAAGTAGTTCTGTTCACTGCTGTGAATTTGCTTCTTATATTTTCTTTCATCAGTGCATAAAGTGTATTGCCATTGACGATGATTGAACACATCTTAAATTCAAGTTGCTTTTCCTAGCGAGGTTGTAAATAAAAAGCAAATCACCTCCCTGGAAAACATGATTTCCCTTTCTGTCGGTCTCTCGACGTTGTGTCGAGACAGAATGGGGTTTGAACTTGAGAACCTATCATCTCTGATTGTACTTTTAAAAGGCCAATGAACTTGGCAAATGGCATGCAAGTCTCTGCCCCGTGTATATGGATATAAAAGGAAGATGGCGTGCACATTCATTCACCTTTTGTTCTTCGGAACAAGCGAGGCATCACATGCTGAGCATTATTATTTTTGAAATCTACTGGATTATCCGACGAAGAACTGAGGACTCATCCTCTTGTCTGCGACTTCCCCTGTGTGTTTCGGTAGCAATCCTTGCCAACCCCTGCCTTGTTGTGTCCAGTACGCGCCTTGCACCTCTACTTGGACCGCACTCAGAGCTTCAGAAGTTCTGAGCAGCTCTTTGTCTGTTTTGAAGAACAGCAGAAGGGAAGAGCTGTCTCCAAACAGAGATTATTATATATTCCATATTCCAAGCCCAGTATAGGTAGAGTTTCCCTTACGAGGTGAACCCCTATACGACCCTCTCGAACTGATGCCTTACTACACCTCTGGAAGGTTACGATTCATGGTAACGCTCACTTATGACTCGCCCTGGCCAGTTAGTGGGAAGTCCTGATGCGGCTCAGCGCCGTGGCATTTCGTATAGGGACCCCATTCTGTCTCGACACAACACAACGGACGTAACCTCCATTCCCTGATGGAGGGAACGAGGCGTTGTGTCCTTCATGCAACAATGCTTTGCCGTCCGCTGCAGCGATCGAGAATGCCTCTTAGGTTCCTTAGCCCAAAAGGTGAATGAATGGGCACACCATCTTCCTTTTATACCGTATGCACGGGGCGGAGATATGCGTGCCATGCCATTCGCCAAGTTCATTGGCCTTTTAAAAGTACAATCAGAGATGATAGGTTCTCCCCATTCTGTCTCGACACAATGTCTCGTTCCCTCCATCGACGAGGTTTCATCTGTAACGAGACGTTTTCCACTGTCAAAATTGAGCTAATTCAAAATCCACCACATCATATTTTCAATTGGTTCCACTCATTAGCCTTGCTGACGCCCCCAAACTAGCCACATGCCATCGTCCCAAACTAATTAATATTCTGCAATTGGATTAATGCGTATTCAGATAAGCTTCAAATGGTGTCATGAGTTTCTGATTTTCACTCTGCCTTGCACTTGAAAAGAGCAAAATTACACATTGCTTATTCCTTGCCCTTGGGTTTGCAAAACAGACAAACATAAAATATTCTTAATGTCAAATTTCACACAACAGTAAGCTGCTTTCTGAGCATCTTTGTGAATCATGTGTGACTGTCACAGCTCCAGCTCTTTCCCTCTGTTTCTTGCCTTCTTTTGCACCTTTTCAAATAACTTTCCAGACTTCTTACTATCTCCAATAGTTCTTTACGATAATTACATTTGACTTTGTAGGACCTTTCAGTATGTGGGTATTTTTAAAGAGCAATGGACATAAACTTATTTGAAGGAAGGTTATAAAAGTTTTGTTTGTTTGTGGTATGAAAAAATGATTAATTTACACATTAATCAAAGAGATACACTCACGCTTCACATGCATCCCGATGACATAGCATAGAAACTTTTTTCTCTGAATGGTTCCACAAAGAACCTTTTAACATCCAAAGAACTTGCCTGTTTCACAAATGGTTCTTTGAGGCGAAAAAAGGTTCTTCAGATTATAAAAAAGTAAGAAAGAGATGGTTCTTTAAAGAACCTTTGACTGAATGGTTATTTGTGGAACAGAAAATTGTTATTTTTATGGTATCCCTGTGAATAACCTTTTAATTACCTTTATTTTAAGAGTGTAATATATAAAGTATTTTATTGCAATTGAAAAAAATCAGTGTACTTTATGCATTCATCTTTATTACTCATGTTCAAGAGAGTAAGTCCACATTTCTGATATGTGCCTTTGTTGTTATAATTCCTGTGTTGTTTTACTGCACTGCAATGTCTTGATAATTCTCTCGCCTTGTGGTTCAATTGTAAAATTACTGTACCATGAGAAACATGATTCAACAATTTTAATTTGCTTTTGACAGATAATCTGGTACCGCTCCAATTCCAAATGGGCAGAAAGAATAGGTTGTGAATTAAAAAATGCTGACGTATGTGTTTGTGGCAGTAGGGGGTGGGGGGGCGGTGGCTGAAGGAAATGTGTATGTATTGGTGCATTACAGTAAATAATGCAATGTGGAAAAATACAACAGCATGCTGTCTGAAGTATCTCCTATTTTTCAGGATACTACATTTTAAGGTCATTGGAAAAAAGTTCTAACCTAGATCATTGCTCGAACACAATTTACAAAGCACTCAAAGCAATCGCAATCGCAATGCATAAATGCAAGCACAGCACTTTCCTAATGTGCTTTTTCCCTTACAGAGAAAAAGGAGAGAGAGTTTCCCATCAACATAATATTTGTACTTGTTCTCATAAAGACGTTTTACTTAGCAGCTCTCTGTGAGTCCATTAAAGCTCTTTGTAAAGCCTGTCTGCTGATGAAGAGAGGCAGTGTTAGGCCCCTGCAAACACTTACAGCTTGTGAAGCTGCCTCTCATAATCACATTATGTTCTATATCTGTATCACCAAGCTTAAAATTGCTATATATTGACATACATACAGTCAAATCGAAAATGATTCACATTCAGATATAATGTTTTATATATTTTACTAGTTGTACTAGGACACTGTAGTTCATTAATGCAAGTGAGGATAGCAAAATTAAGTAAACTGTGACATTTTACACCCTACATTTTTCATTTGTTGACTACCAGTAAAACTGATAAAAATGTGGTAACAAATTATTCAAACACTTTGACCTGACCCTGTTTTGCTAAATGTTTTTTCTTTAATTGCTAATGCAACTTTTTACACCACAGACGAGGCTGAATTAAGAATTGCTTGGAAATTGGTTGCCCTAAATTGGTATTGCATAATTGTGTAAGACTACTTTTATTTAAATATTAATTATTTAATTAATTTAACAGCTGGCTATTGAACCTAATCCATGTGAAAAATGTTGACGGTGTCTCAATAAAATAAAATAAAAAATGGTTTGACTGTATCACAAGTTATATTTTAAGTAACATAATAAAATATATTATAAATTAATATATTTGTATCAATTTAGAATGTAAAATTGATGCTACAATTGGTGCTACAATGGTTAAAGTCTTACCTGTCAGGTAGGTCATTTAGAGTATCCTGGAGAAGTGAGGTCTCTGAGTCCCAACATCTCAATAAAGGGGTGCCTCAGGGCTCAGTGCTTGGACCTTTGCTCCAAGAGATGGTGTTGCACCGTGAGGGGTGCCGGAAACATGAGTAGTTCTGTCTTGGCAAGGTTCAGCTGGAGGTGATGCTGAACAGAATACAGCTGAACACACCTTCTCGATTAGCAAAACAATGCCTGAACGACTTGAATGGGCCACGGATCAAACAGTGATCAGCTAGCTCCGTGCTTTTAAGTGCAAAATTATAATGTCTAGCCGTAACGAACGGCTAACGGCAACTTAATGTGACTTTAGTAACACAGTACCCAACGGAAGAAAACACTAACACCTTAGCACTCAGTCAACGAGTAATTAAATAAAAAAGCTAAAATAATCTTAATTAACAATAGGCATCAGTCCAGTTCAACAGTTAAAACAAGGTAACAGGGTAAATAGCAGACGTATGCACTACTGCAGACTTCTGATGACTATTCGCTTCTCCTATGAATTAAGTTACATTAGCTCCCTGTAGTGGTTCGCATTAAATTCAAAACTCTGCTCTTGGCCTACAAGACCCACCCCCATATCTTCACTCGCTAATACAGATTTATGCACCCACCAGATCCCTACGCTTCGTCTTGTAGTGCTATCCCAAAAAGGGAAAAAATCTTTATCACGTGCCTTCTCTGGATCTGTTCCTCATTTAGGGAATGATCTGCCCGCTGCTACAAGATCAGCAGATTATCATCTTAAAGAATCTTTTTAGTCATCTTTAGGAATCGGCTGAAAACACATCTGTCCGTCACCAACTGACCAATTAGTTCTGACTTCTATTTCTTTTCTACTCTTTCTGTCCTTAAAAAAAAACTTTGTTTTTGTATACTGTATTAAGGCTATATGAGACCAGTTTTACTGCACTTATGTTTCTTGTTGTCCTTATGTTGTTCCAATTGCTTCTATTGTTTACCTCATTTGTAAGTCACTTTGGATAAAAGCTTCTGCTAAAGGACTAAATGGAAATGGAAATTAATAAGCTTCTCAAATGTGGTCATCCAACTTTATTAATACTTATGTGTTGGGTCCAGGGGTTAACACATGTCTGTTTTGTTCCGTCTGTTGTTAGAATATGGATGCCCCAAGCACGTGGGAATGGTTTTACAGATCCACGTGCTCACTGTCTATGTTAGTGTGCCCCGCCAGCTGCCACCTATCAGTCCCCCGTTAGTCTGAGTGTTTCACCTGGTGCTTATTAGTTATTCTCCATTTAGTCACTGCCACTTCTCACCATCCTTGTGCGATTGCTTTAGTTGGACCGTTCTCCTCGCCTTGTCAAGTTTTCCCTGATAAGGATTGTCTTGTGTATGACATTTTGTGGAGATCATCTTCTATTGGATAAATCTTTTCCCTTGGATTTTATTGAGACTCTGCGGTTTAGTTGGACTTTTTAACCCTCGTGTTTTTCTTTTTGCCCAGTCTTTGTTTTCTTTTTTATTCTTTGGTTTTGTTAGCGACCCTTGGGAGTTGTTTCACCACCGCTGCGTCACCCATGGCCGGCGCTGCGGGCTCATCTGCCTCTGGATTTCCCGGCCACCAGCTCATCTGTGATCTGCCGACTCTCACCAGTGCATGTCTGCCTGCTGTTCCCAGTTCAAGACTCTCTTCTGAATCTTACAGTGCACCTGCCTGTGTGTCTACTCACAATAAACGTATTGTACCCGCTTTTTAATTCGTGTGTTTCACTACCCTAACACTTATGTGTGTGTGTGCTTATATATATATATATATATATATCTCTCTGACTACCCTTACCTCCGGTTTTATCTCATCACTTCAAAGACTGCATCGATGGCTTAAAGACCACAATGTCAGATTATATGCAGTTATTGATATTTGGACATTGTGAAGGAAACAATGCAGATGCATATCTGGAAAAATATATTAATATATATATCATATTTTACATATACTACTTAACTTCATTAAATCTGACATCTTGTCTGTTTGAAAGAAAAGCAATTTCTTGTCTTTCTCTCTTCCTCCTCTCCACTCACTTTGTAGTTGAGAGCACATTCGCAGCCAAGACACTAGATACTCAAGTGTTCTTGTGAACCTCAAAGAGAAGGAACTTGTAAAAGTTTTTTTTGTGAGTGATGGCGAGAGGAAAAAAGAAAGAGCTCAAGGTGAATAGCTTGAGAATACACATGTGGAGTGGCTGAAGCCAAAAGACAGCAATGAGGATAGTTGAGAAAGAAAGAGAGATCAGCCCAAAGTAAAGAAGTGTTGCAGAAGAATGATACATTTCAGGATTTAGTGGGGACATGACAGGAGCGTACAAGGAATGGAAAGAGAAAGAGAGAGAGAGGGGGAGAGGATAAAGGGATGGATGTCACTAGCCGTAGGCCGGGTGAAAAAGGTGTCGGTCTTATAAGTTGGACATGTCACCGTGGGTCTGGACACAGTCCTTTGTGCCTGACAAGACAAGCATAAAAAATACTGACAGCTGGGGCAGTGTGTGTGGGGGGGAACACACAATAACACATTTGACAAAAATAGACTGTAGTCCACTAGTCTGGAACTGACATGCTGTTCATTTTATCAGGAATTGATTAGAATTCCCATTAGTTCTGTTGCTGCCTGTTGGTTTATAAGGTGGCTGGCTAAAAGAAGCATCCTTCCCATCATGGATACTCATTCATTTAATAAGCCAGTGATGCGTACCAGTAGTTTTTAGGTAAAGCTCTGGATGTTACTAGATTATATTGCTTATACGAAATATGTGATTGGAAAGTATAACCTTTGGCAAACCGTTTCGAGGATTACATGTGTTTTTAAGTAGAACTAATTTAAGTAGAAAGAACGTAACATCATGCAGTCTTTAATTTGCTTATACATTATCGTTATAAGGTAGCTATTCAAATGTAGGCATTTGTTCATATGCAGTTTCTGGATTTTTTTAACATTTATGTTTATACACATTACTGTATGTGTTATAAGAATTGTTTAAAGTCACCATGAAACGGAAGTTGCGATTTACTTCTTTTCCGTATCATAACGTACAGTATGTCCGAGTGAAACAGCTTTTGAAATTAGAAAAATATGTTGGGCGGGACTTTATTTTGCCCTTCACTTTTTGTTGTAAATTGGGCCTGGACGGGAGGGCTAAAAATTCCTGGCTATTGATCAGTCAGTACAGTCCAACCCCTTTTTTGTTGCTTACGTAATGTGGTGAAGAGTTGTTGTTGAGAGAAAGGGAGCATAATGGTTTTGATTAAAGATTACAAGTGCAAATTAATAAAAAAAAAGAATAATCGTGCACACGGATAAATCATTTATAATAATCACCGCAACACTGTGTGAAAAAAGAGAATTCTGCTCTTTCATTTCATGGTGACTCGCTGAGGTCGGGGATGATCAATCTGCCCCAAGTTTAAACGTCGGATACTGACTGCGTCTGTTTTTCCACACGTTTACTTCTGGAATTGAGTTTGGGAATATCCAAAATCTGAGTTGTCTGGAACGCAACTCGGCCCACCTTTATGAAAGGCCCACTTTTATAAAAGTATACTATTAAGTATACTTCAAGTGTGTAACTGTAGTATACTTTGAGAAGTATACAGTGTTTTTCATTTGTAAAACACTATATACTACAAGTTAACTTAGTAGTTATATTGATAGTTGATTCAATACTTTTAGCACATTTTTTGTGTTTGCACACTTTAAAGCATACTCATAGTAAACCACTTATATTTGTAAGTTTTTATAAGTTGTAAGAGAACCTAACGTCATACATAACATACTTAGACTATTACGTTCCTATTTAGATATTAGTTTTTCAAACTACAGGAAGAGAGTAAACACAACAAGCTAAGCATGCATGCTTAAAATATTTAATTGTACTTTTATAGGGTAGGCCCGTATCTATATCAAAAGATTGAATACAAGTATAAGCCAAATATACTTAGACTGTTCTGTCAGAATAAGTCAAGTATGCTTAAGTGTAATGTTGGGCATATTTCTAGTACATGGACAGTCGACTGAAAGTATACTTATTTAAGGGTGTATTTAGTCTTATCTTATATTTCGTGTAAAAGTAGGATTTACTGATAAAACACTTGAATATTTTTTGTAAGGGATAATATAAAGATGTTTTTCCAATAAGTGTAAATATGCGTCAGAATTTTTTTCATTTATATTAAATATTCAGCATTGAATAGTATACACACTTGTGTAAGGGATAATGTATACAGGCAGCCGGTTGTTATCGCACATTAAGCCCCGACAGTGTGATAAGACACGAAGCGCAGGTTATTGAGGTTTGTTATCTGGGAATAACGAACCAGCAAATATCGCGTCTGGCCAATCAGAATCAAGCATTCCAACGAGCCGTGTAATAATAATAATCGACATTTCCCTAGCCTTTGTACATCCTAGATTTATTTTCTCTTCTATTCATCACAGTGCCTTAGAATTGGGCCACAGCGAGGTATCTAAGAAGGCAGCATAATTAAGATGCCTACCATTTTGGAACAGCCTTTGCGTCTGGAGCATTAAAACGCTTCCTCGGTAGGCAGCTCAATACGTTTCAGAACAGAGCAATTAACATGTAGACATCAGACCTTCACTGTCTGTTTCTTTACACCACAGACGTACTTCCACCATGTATTATGTCCGCAGCTGAATTAGTGCTTAGAAACCATAAAAAAAAATCCTCTTCCACCATCCGGCTTCCGCACACCCTCTGCATATCAGGAGGAAATGCTCCTGTGTGAGTCTGCCAGTTTGAGGGCCTCTGAAGAGTGTAAATGTTTGTGTGTTATCAGGGGCCTAGCATGTGTGCCTGTGTGAATGAGAGTCATGTTGGTGCAGAGGGAAATTAGTGTTTGGCTTTTGAATGGATGATTGCTGAAATTCTGAAAGAAGAATCATTTGTTCCTGTCTCAACATTTTTGCTTCTGAAAGAAACCGCCGCACAAGAGCCACCTGCCTCTCCAGTAGCTTCTTAATCAAAAACGAGAATAAAGGAAATGTGCAAAGTGTGTGTGTACGGGCTCCTGTTTGGCCTTCTGTGTCTTCCAACTGTGGAACCAAATGACTGCTGAAGTGTCAGTCCAAAGAACAGGGTGTGATGGGTGGGCATGCTCCAAACAGGCCAAATTTGACAAAGAAAACAAAATCAACCCTATTGGTGGATGCAATAAATTTGCTCTAATGTAATTTAATACCTTACCAGCCACACAGTGATAAGGTTATATGTCTTTGAGGTAATATTTTAAGATGCTGACAAAAAATAAAATAAAAAATAAAAAGCATACATAATTGTGTCTTGTTATCTAATTCAACCGTATTGATCATACTTTGTTTTACTTTTGTTAAAGGGACAGTGCCCCCAAAAATAAAAATTGAGTTGTTCCAAATCTGTATACATTTCTTTGTTCCGATAAACACAGAGAAAGGTATTTGGAAGAATGCTTGTAACCAAACAGTTCTGACCACCATTGACTACCATAGTAGGACAAATTGCAATGGTATTCACAAATGGGGTTGTAAATGTGCGTATATGCCACTTTCCACTCAAATGTTGTTATCTATTAAAGCCAAACTTGACAGGAGAATGTGTGCACCTGTAAGCAAACTCAAAGCCATGCGTAGGCACATTCTGGAGACAAGGAGAATTGCCAACACTGATGGCGAGTTGGAAACCTCAAGTCAGATTGCATGTAGTTCGCTAAAGTATGTGTGAGAAGAACTATTTTATGTTTTAATGCCTCAAACGTAACCTATGAAGTGGAGCATGCGTACATATTATTTAACATGTTTGAGTGAAGCCTTAATACAGGCAGAATGATTTTAAACTCCGTTTTCTCTTTTATGCACACATTTGATTAAATACTTCACTCGAATTAATGGAGTTAAGCACTTAAGTGACGCATAGAAGTTAAACAAAAAGCATTGATATATTTCTAGTGCATGCGCTGCTTTTAAACACTTTTCTGCGGCATGTTACGCATTTTAATGTTAATGACAGCGAGGAGTGTGAGGTGCATTATAATTCCTCTTAAACTAAATTGCAATAAAGATCTGTAATGTATATAAAACATTTCTAGCAAGAATAATGATCAACGGTACACACTTTGAATGATTGTGGAATGATGGAGTGGTCAATTGGGTAATATCTTCCACATGTCTCGTACCCAGGGCCGTAGCTAAAGAATTCTGGGCCGCCCGAAAAAATATTGCCTTCCAACTCATACCGTGTCTTCACCGGACAAGACTGGCGCGACACGACACACGGCTTGTTCTAATGGAATTGTCGTGTGACATCCAGTGTGGACAAAATTTTAAATTATAATGGTTTCTAATACATTCTATTGTCTCTTGTCGCGTCGGTCCAGTGTAGACACGGGTGATAGAGGGACATTTTATATCAAGTTTTATATCATATCACTTTGACGTAGTCTATTTACATTTATGCATTTGGCAGACGCTTTTATCAAAAGTGACTTACATTGCATTATACTATACATTTTTGTTGTGTAGACCTGAACAAACTTTGTATGTGAGGTAATAACATTTCGGTGGTGCGCGTACAGTACGCGCTCATGAATAAATTTGCATCACGTGCACTGTTGCTGTCCCTCGCGTACGAGCAAAAGGGTACTAAACTTTAGCCTTAACAGTAGGCAAGAGGGGAATAGGAAAGATCCAGTCTTGTTGGGTCAAAACTCAGCAGTGCAGCATGTTAGAAGCTTATCTTTGTTTTGTGCCTAGTGAATTTATTCCAAGGCAGATATATGGAAAGGCCCTTGTAAAATAATTACCATGGTAACTATGGTTTTGCCTGGTTACCAGTCATTGTTACTACAGTTAAAACACAATTAATATGGGATTTCCTCTAAGCAATGAAAGAGGATTTTGTGTCAGAATGTGTCACTTTAATTTATTTTTTATTACGGGGTGGCAGCATGACACCAACTTGTTATGCATCTCAGAGACACAATGAATGTGATCCCAAATTCAGATTTAACAATTCTTACATGCAAAAGCAATAGAGTTTAAACAGAAATTAAAGTAAGGATTTCATTCTGGAAGCATGTTACATTAAATGGCAGACATACTACAATACCAGAGGTGGGACCAAATCATTGCTTTGCAAGTCACAAGTAAGTCTCAAGTGTTTGCATACAATCAAGTCCAAGTCCTCCTCAAGTTTAAACTTCAAGTCTTAAACAAGTTATTAGTTCTCTTTCCCCAAATCAGTTTCACTGTATTAAATAGTATGGTCGATTTATATTACTTTATGTCAGAGAGGCTTCACAATGTTTAATATGATATAATTATGGGCACTGTGGTAAAAATTTACTTCACACACCTGACTAAAGATAAGCTTATAGATAATAGGTGTGTGGGACACACCAGCTATTCTAACCATTCTAATTTGGGGTCTGACCTCTATAACTGTAATATTACTGTACTGTATGTAGTTTATATTATAATATACTGTAGAAATTTGAATTTAGGTATTAGTTAAGTTATAAAATTGTTGTTCTTTTGTCTTGAATAGTAAATTTTTTATAACAAACACAATGCTATTTTCATTAAAAGATACATTGTATAAATTAAATTATTTATTGTTATAAATGAATTATTAACATTCCAAATAAAATGTAACAACATTAATCATAAAATGTTATTGAAAAACATGAAGGTGAATAAATATTGTCAGGATTTTTATTTTGGGATAAATTATCCCATGTAAATTATTATGTTAAATAATGCATTGACTATAAAACATATTTGAACATCATTTTTGTAAGACTATAGAAAGTAAGAAAATATTTTCTGGCGTACTGATGACTGCGGGCAATGTGTTTTAGTTGTAAGAAATGGTTCACTCTTTTGTCTTTTCTTCATTATCTATTACCTTTCTCTAATACTGTGTCCTTCAGTATGTCTAACTCTTGCACCATTTTGCTCTCCCTGCCCTCCAAAATAAAAGCAAAGATTGTAAATCAATTTGGCCTGGGACGATATATCATGTAAATTTTATGCTCAGTTTCTCAATGAATTACGGTTAAACGCCGCCACATCCGAAAGCCAGAGGGCGCTCTTGAGTAGGCGTATTCTGACTTAACATTAGAATACGCAAGTCTGAATCTCACAAGAAATAGTCCACCAACAGGATATTTCTCTTTTACTGTTTTATGGAAACTAACGAATCTGACATACTATTCATTCGCCTACTGCTTTTTGACTACTATATAGCAAGAAAGTATGCGATTTCGAATGCAGCCGTAGTGATTTTAGATCGAGCAGTACTTCCTACTGATCAAAGAGACATAGTTTCATGGAAGAGCTGTGCATAAAACAGAATCGACCTTGACAGGAATCGCGATATATATCGTTGCAGGCCTAAAATCAATCTGTAAAAATTGTTACACTAACGTTACATTCTACAATCATACTTTATGTTAGCTTTTATTTCTGTTAGCTAGTTACAGGCAAAACTATAGAGCTTGTATTCGATAAATGTGTTGAGCGTGAGGGAGACCAGGGAAAATAGTGAGCTTTATTATTTCCTACAGAATTGGATGCGTTTGAGATTAATAAAAATCTTAAAATTAAGGTTGAATGTTTATAATTGCTGCCTACAAAGAAGTTAAAGTATTTTAAATACATTAACAGTGTACTAGCACTTTGTTGGCACATTGTCTAATTTATGGACTAATTGTCCGAAATATTAAATACACATTAAAACACTGGTTTAAAACAGTGCTTTAAAACATTGAACAGTTTTGATAAATGACAAGAACCCGCGTCAAAATGTGCAAGGCTTTCTCTGGCACAGTGTCAAACACAGCGCAGTGTGATTCGCTCCAGAGAACAGCCGACCGTGATCACAACTTCGATGTTTGGTTTTAAAATATATAAAGACTTGCCGAGTCATAGTGTTCAAGTCTAAGTCAAGTGACAAGTCATTGGTGTCCAAGTCTAAGTCAAGTTGAAGTCTTTTCTGATTTTGTCGAGTCGAGTCGCAAGTCATCAAATTTGTGACTGGAGTCCGAAACCAGTCCAAAGCTGCGTCCCAAATCGCGTGCTTATGCACTATTCTACGCCATTTTGTAGTATAAAACAGTGTGAGTAGTGCGTTCACATTGAACATCTTCAAAAAAGAAGCAAAACTCTTCTGCAGAGTGATAAACGCTTCAATCTGATGATGCCTAAAGAAATGCTGGGCAAAACAGATGAAAACTACATTAAATAAACAAAGCACAAGTATATTTTATTGACATCATTGACGCTCGTCTGGGAAACCGATATTCTTTCGGTTAGTATAAAACCGTTAAGTATTCCATTTGGGACGATACTACTCTTCTGAAATCCATATACTAGATGGTTGAATGCATAGTGTATAGTATGTCATTTGGGACACAGCTCAAGTCACGAGACTCGAGTCCACAACTCTGTAAAATACTGGAATGAATGTTAAACTGGCTGACGTTAAGAGTTAGAAAAGAGTTTCAAGAGAACTACAGGCATCTGAATTTTTGAACAGACCAGAAACTGTTAAAATAATAAAAGCAGTCATGACAGCAATGGCTTTAAAATAAGCTATATTTAATAATACTTTTACCCCAGCACAGCAGGTGGCAGTATGCACCTATTTACTTGGTTTGAAAACCTCCCAGTAAACCAAAAGAAGAAAAACCTGAACAAAAGGTAAAATCTAGGAAATAACAATGTATCCCAGTTATCAAGGTAAAATATGTTTCTTACACTGTTCAGTTGTTTTTAAGTAGATAATTAGAGAGACAATATACACGGTGTTGTTTTTATTTGACAACATTTTGAAGACTATTTCAGAATATGAAACTAGGCCCAAACACATACTCCATATCATCATATGGCTTTCACAATCTGCACACTCCTGCTATACTTTACAAGGGTTTTCAATGTCTCAGAGGGTCCTATGATGAATGAACATTCAACTGGAGTGAATTGTGAGCAGCACATTTGTTAACAGGCAAAAACACCCACCTCCTAAAATGCTTGATTTCACCCGCTGTTGGCATAGGTGAAGGGGGACTTGTATACTGGAGGCTGTGCTTCAAGCCCCAGGCGTGGGAGGCGGTTGGAGAGGACTGCCATCTTGGAGTGCCCTCCAGTCATAAACAGATGGAGGTAGTGGCATTTTCTGCTAAGCTTCGCCAGCAGCATGTAAGTCTCTGCCATTATCTTTCATTTGTCCACCTTGTTTCTCTGCGTTTTCAACACTACATATCCCAAAATCAGCTTGCGGGCCAGCAGTCATCAAAATCTTTGGTAGATTGTTGGTGTGGAAAGTTTGGATGAGTCGCAGTCTGTGATGTGAATATTTGCAAAAAACTTTCTTCTAAATATCACAACTGCCGATATATACACATATATAGCCAACACTGTTGTGTCCTGAAATCCACTGTTAGTGTTTGTTGATTTGTAGTCATGTCTATAACAACTAAAAACCTGCTACCTTTAAACTGACTGAGGTTGTCAAACTCGCTGGGTTTCTCACCTCAATAAAGTTATTTTCTTTGCTGTGTACATTTCATCATGTGGTTTCATTCATATTTTTCTCATTTGCTGGTTGGTGTGAGTCGTTTTGGGCATGGCAGATTGCTTGTCACGCTGTTGAAATCTTTACCAAAGCATGTGTGCTAGAAGGAGAGACACATTCTCTTGGTTGCTCCTTCTCTTATTAGAGTCGGTTCACAATGGTCATATGTGGGCTAATCATTAAAATTTGCTATAATAATAATGTTATTGTTCTGAAACTGAAACTATTAAATGTTGTTTTCTTTCCAGTGTCATGGACACATTGCTGGCCAGGCAACTCTTATCAGTCCTGGCCACACCAGTTAGTCTCAATGAACCAGAGACGTTTTTGAAAATAAGATTCCACCCTGCCAAATGCACGGCTATATTGGGATTGCGGGATGGGACAGAGCTAGATTTTAAGTGCTATTTACTCTGAAAAGGGAGTAAATCCTTCACCATAATGAGCTGTCAAATTCTGGCAGTGGAGTTCTGCTGCAAAGAGTTGTCACGCGGTTCATAGGGAGATTTGAGAGGGGCTGAGTATATGTGTGCGTCTGTGCAGGTACATTTACAGCATTTCTGCTCATGTAGTCGCCTCTACATGGAGTCGTGCAGACTGAGATTTGATTTAACTCCCTTTTATAAAACATCAGTCAGATATCATTTTTGAAACTTTATACAATTTTTGAATCCCAAATGTACTACTTTAAAGATTTGGTTGGTTATCTTTGAAAAAATATCAGCCTTAAAGATGGAACAAGTTTAACCAGGTGGAGAAACTAACAAAGAAAAAGAATAAGTGCTCAATGAAATAAACTCTGCCTTTTCAATGGTCATTTGCATTACTTTAATCCTGCAACTTCAAACAGGATCAAAAAGGCTTTGGAGCATAGCCGAAATTGAGTTGACCCATTTGAGTGCAGGCCAGTCTGCAAAATATTCCCGCTCAGTCAAATATTACTAATTAAACTTGTCAGTCAGAATAGACACGCATGACATAACAATCATGTCCTTTACTTTGGTTTTATGGATGTAACTTTGGATACTTGTGGACAAAAGGCAAATTGAAAGCTTCATTATGATGAGACATCATTAGACAAAGAGGTTACAATGTTAAAATGAGACGTTTTTCCTCATTGCATTCATTCAGTAACAAAATAATGATGATGTGCAATTATAAACAGACAGCAGAACAAGTTATTAGATATAATATTAAAGGTTGTTCTTAGCATTGTAATATAATCAGTTATACATATATACTTTATTAAACTATGGCCCGCGCAGAAATTGAAAGTAAAGATTGCTCACTAAATGCAGGTTTAATTTGTAAGCGTGGGTTGGCAGATAATTAAATAATCCACCCCTCACCAGCAGTACATTTTAAGTGGTGTTGGGCCAGTAATTGCTGAGCCATGTAATGACGGTTTCGGTGCCACTGTGATGCATTTAGACTGAAAGGGAGCTTGAAAATAAACTTCTTTTAAAGGTCCAGTGTATGAAATGTAGTGGCATCTAGGAGTGAGGTTGTGAATTGCAACCAATTGCTCACTCCACATCTGCCCCCTCTCTTTTGAAGCTCCACTGTGGCTGACACAGAACTAAGATGTGGTCACGTTTTGCCTTTTTGCAGAAGGAGATAACGTATTTATGAAATTTATGAATCCGTTTAGGGCTACTGTAGAAACAACATGGCGGATTACAAGCAAGGG
This sequence comes from Triplophysa siluroides, assembly GCA_006030095.1. Lineage (NCBI taxonomy): Eukaryota > Metazoa > Chordata > Actinopteri > Cypriniformes > Nemacheilidae > Triplophysa > Triplophysa siluroides. Next base: position 1,980,865 of record VCII01000702.1, read on the forward strand.
GACCCGTGTGTATGCAGGTATACCTCATTCTAAGGAAATAAAAACATAACGCTTCATCATGTTAGGTCTTTATACACCTCTGAAGACATAGTTATGTATTTAATATTGCATTTCTGTCAAGAAATCTCCAAAAAACAAAACACATCGGACCTTTAATGGTAAAAATGTGCAAATGTTACATGAAAGAGAAATCGGATAACAGGGAGTGGCAAGGTGGAGCAAGATTTTAGCTGTTGTGTTCTGAGGTGACCACGTTTTTTTGGAAACTGATGCAAGGATGTAGAACTTTAGTAAAGCCAATAGGTAAGACAATTTTAAGAGAAGAGTGCGGAGGTTTTGAAAATAGAGGAACAGATGGAATAGTGTCTGTATTGGCTCTTGATAATAAATTCAGTTCAGAATGTGAAAAATGTGAGTTTATTAAATTGATGATAATAATAATAACAACCGCCTCCGACTAGGGTGCACGTGGTGGTGAAGTGAATCATCTTTGATTAAAAAGAAAAATAAAGACAGCCAGCAAGCGGAATGATGGCTTACTTCATTGTATAGCAAGGTATTCTTGGTATCTGCACCGACACCGCTCACATATCTGTATTTTTCGAGAAGGAAGACAGTCCAATTGCAGATTTATTGATAATTTGTCATAGTACGTCTATTGATTGTATAAATGCTCATTTCATTGTTAAGATCAGCAATAAACTTTAAGGTTATGGATACACAATTTAACACAGCATTGTCAATGCAAGCCGCAAGGCAGGGCTCGAATTGCACATTTGCAGTTATTGATCATGTAAGTGTGGGGTCACTTTGTGACACCTATCATGCTAAACCTGTGTTGATAAGGTCAAGGACATATCAAGTGTGTGCTTTAAATGCATGAAATTGCAATACTCAGAATTGCATTTCACAGTGGTTAATCACCCATGTGGGACCAGCTTTGGTTTTGGAGAGGTTTGATAAAGGAATAAAAGCAGGGAACAGGTTAATTCCGCATGTTAAAGAGGGTAAGACAAATGCGCATGCTGCAGTTTCGCTCCCCGCTCATTCGACCTCTGAGTGTTCACATAGGAAACCTCTTTAGGGAGATAAGCTAATGCATTGTCAGGTTAGTGAAATAAATGCATTTTTCCCTGTTAAACAATTCATTATGCATCAATGAAGTGAGAAGGATGGCTCCCTTTCACAGGAAAGGATGATAGTGGCTTGATTTAACATTGACAAAGGTGTAACCGAATGCATTGTTGTAAATGAAAGGATTAAAAGTAATTCACCCAATCGAACGATCTAAATTTCATGTATTTAGTGATAAGCATCTGACAGGAATTACAGGACACTGAGAAAAGGCTCTGGTGTTTCAATACACATTCTGACTGCTGTGTGTCCTCTTAATTTGCCTTGAATTGACGTTCCGGGCCTTTAACTTATGGGAGACACGTACAGAGCATTGATCTATAAAAATATTGCTTGCTCTTCATTGAATTGGTTCATTTGCATTAGTGCTTCTTAATTTTCCTTTATCGAGTGCTTACACATTTGAGGTGTTAATTAATCCACAATGGTTGTGTAAGTATATTTTTTGTAAGAGAGGGATAGCTGTTGTTCCTAAATAGTTTTGTTTGTGGGAGTATTTGTAAGGTGTCAGTTGGATCGTTGGAGTATACAGTATGTGTGTGGACAGATGTAGTCTTGCATTGTCTTTCTTTGTCTTTTTCTGTCTCTTTCTCATCCACTCAGCTGGATAGTCATGCTCAGGTGTTTTCCCTCGAGAGATGCATGTATCATCGGTTATAATCCTTATTATACATCACATATAGTACACACACACGTACGCACATGCACACACACACACACACACACCACACAAAATCATTGCAGGTGTGGCTACATATAATTTTGCAACAATATTCTTACATTTTATCCTTTGTTTTGCCAAAAGCTAATTTCCTTTCCATTCCTTTTTGATCCTTATTTCAAAATGTCTTTCTTTTATTCGAAACAGATCTACAGACAGTAACTGTATTGTATATAGATTACAACAGAAAATAGTTTTACGTAATCTCCGTAAAACACACTTCCATATGTGACCCTGGAAGACCAAAACCAGTCTTAAGGGTAAATTTTTCGAAATTGAGATGTTTACGTCATCTGAAAGCTGAAGAAATAAGATATCTATTGATATGTGCATGGTTTGTTAGGATATGACAATATCTGGCGGAACAACAACTGTTTAAAAAGCTGGAATCTGAGGGTGCAAAAAAGCAAAATATTGAGAAAATCGCCTTGGAAGTTGTTAATCAAGTGGCACTGTAGCAGGCCACCCACTCACAAAAATAAAGTTTTTATACATTAACGGTAGGAAATATATAAAATATTTTCATGGAACATGATCTTTACTTAAAATCCTAATGATTTTTGGCATAAAAGAAAAATCTGTAAATTTTACCCATACCCTATATTTTTGGCGATTACTAAAGATGTTCCCGTGCTACTTAAGACTGGTTTTGTTGTCCAGGGTCATATTATGAGATAAAACTTGTTTTAAAACACATATGGGGTAGGGCATATTGGATTGTTATATAGGATTTCATGTTAAAGTACACACTTTTAATAGCACAAAATACAACACGATGTACAGTATACAGTATACAGTCTATAAGTCATGATGAACTCTTCTCATTACATAACATCTCTTTAATGAAATCAGAATTGATGTTTTAAGAATACCAGAAAGTAATATTGTCCCCCACAAAAAAATACAAAATATCCAAACACTGGAATAATAGTCCCAACATTTTATTCCAAATATAATTTTTCTTCTGCACCGAAGAGTTTACAACTCTGCTTCATAATCTGCGGAGTGCCTCGCCCCATAGATTTTAATTTCAAGTGCATTACTCTTAATTCAATTTTGGTTTGTTATCACAAAACGAATCCCATACCTTGTGCAAAAAAGGCTGCGGGTCTGAGCTTCACCCACGTTCACTGGCCCTAATCTTATCATACACAAGTGCCTTTGAGCTACAGCCAGCATATACTTGAGGTCAGTGACCACGCTTTTTTGTTTCCACCATCTCACTCATGGCCTCCAGGCAGATGGGAGCAGATATTTCACAGCAGGCAATTTTGGTTAGTGAGTGAACATAAAACTTTGTTAGCAATTTGCATGTACTGTGAAAGTATCATGAAAATCTACGATTCTTTATCCTGCCTTCTATCTCACACAAGTGTTTAGATCTAAACCATTTTCGTCTGACTGCCACATACATCTTGCTCTACAAATTGCATCTCAAAGCCAAATCACAGATGGGTGGCCAAATTAATTTTGGGAAATTACATTTCATATGTAGATTGCACCCGGTTTAATGAGTGGATTACATTTTGTGTGTTCGTGTGCATGCGTGCCTATTGGTTGAGAGGATTTGGAATGCTAAACTGTCTGTTTTTGTGGGTGGGTTTTGGTGGGTGGATGTTATAAATGAAAGGGTTTCTCATAATGCACAGCATGCTGCTACACACCAATGTGCAGCCTGTGTGTGCCATTTTTGCTAAAGTGTAAAAGTCTGTGCCCAATGGCCTGAGGCTTGCCTCCCTTCCCCTGGAAGCAGTTCAGGCTAAATAACTCAGAACAGCACCTTCCTCTCTACCCCTAAACACTCCAATTTTCTGCCTCTTATGACACAGATGCAAGCTATACTTTTGGCCTGCAAGCACAGCAATCTGCAGGAGAGCATTGATGCCAGACAGACAGTCAGAGAGAGAAAGAGAGGGATGGGAAGAGAGCATGACACACAGAAGAGTGATTTAGTTGAAGAACGGATGAAAACATGGAAGATGGAGAGATTACAAGGGGAAAATGGAACTGTGAAGGAGAAGTGAGTGAATGAGATAAAAGAAGGGTAGAGATGGTACTACAAGGCACTTGGAAAGAGAAGCAGGGCCTGAGTACACAGAGTTTATGACAGCAGGAGAATCTTACACGTTCCCCTAGGATGACGACATATTGCCTTATCACTCAAAGGATGCGAAGGACAATAAGACGAGAGTGAGCGAAAGTCCCTTGAAATCATGTGGATTGATTATTCACAGGAAGCTTGGAATTTTGTTTCTGTCATGTTGCAACTCAACACCATAATAACAAAAATTATTTAAAATGTATTTACTTGAAATCTGTACTAAAACAACAAATGAAAAATAAAAAAATACATTTCAAACTCCAGTAACACTTTAAGGTTGTACTTCATCCATGTCCTTCTGAAACCTCGGATGTCCAAATTTGCTGTTTTTCAGGAAATAGAAAAATAAATACTGTAGTGTGTTGGCAAAGTTTACAAGCACTTTTTTTAAGCATGTTTTTACGTTTTATTGGTTAGATATTTGTTAAACCCAGTAACAAACATAAAGGGTGACTAATAATGATTAATGACAAAGAAATAAGGTCACACTTCAGTACAGAGGGCAGTTCTCGCTTTAACAAACCATTAACTACGACTATTTCCCCAATAAACTCTTAATTTCTTGCATATGAATAGTAAGGTAGTTGTTAGGTTTAGGTATTATGTAGGATTAGGGATGTAGGGTATGGCCATGCAGACTATGTGCTTTATAAGTACTAATAAACAGCCAATATGCCAATAATAGGCATGCTAATAACAACTAGTTTATAAGTAGAATTGCCCCCTATACTGAAGTGTACCAAAAATAAAAATCACAAAACATGGAGAAACAAGGTTTCAGAAGGACAGCAGCGTTTTGTTAATGTGAATCAATTAGCTAGCACTAGTTCATGTTTATTTCAGTATTTGCTAATAGTAATTTGCTCCTTCTATTTATTTGTACATACCAAACGCGAAAAATGGGCGGGACGCGTCAGTGAATCAAAAAACAATGCCAATCAGAACAGTTTTACTCTGTCCACGCACCCTATCACGCTGCAGCTGAAGAGTGCACATATAGAGAGATGCGTCTTGTTCTCATGACTTCAGTGATGCCTCACCGAACACTCAGAGCTGTTTTTCTTATAAATTGAGGTTGCGGATTGTATTAAATTCAAGGGTGCCAATAATTGTGGCGAACATATATGGAAGAATTTTTTGATATTCCCACTACTTCAAATGGTTTTCTTTCAATGAAATGTAGACATTTTGTAGATTTTTTTTAATAAAATATCAAAACGAGAAACAATGCAATTAAGCCTTATATTTTCCAAGTGTGCCAATAATAGTGGAGGCCACTGCATTAAAAAAAAGGAAAAGCAATAATCCCTTCCATCATATGGAAAGCTTAGCAGAAGAGTTTCATTCACCATGTTCTCTCCGTCTCTCAGGCACCAGTGCTTCATATAGTTTGTGTGCTCTGGACCATAGGGAAACTTGTTAATACTATCAGCACTAGCAGATTCTGCCTGTAGACCAGGCAAACCTGATGTGTGGTGGGCTTGGAGAATGTACATGCAACTTTTGTCTATTTTTAATGTTACAATTCAGTGAGCATAACTAAATATCAACTTTGCGGACATGTTTCCCCGACAGAATAAATGGGTTTGTTTATATATTTAAATGACTAGTGGAAGCGACTTGCAATGGATTTATTGTTGTTGACATTTTCGTTTGTTGTTAACCGCGCTGTATCTTCAGGCTTCAAGAGGAAGCTATTGACATGCATCGCCTGGTCTATATCCAGAAACGCGAAATTATCTCCATTAGCATTCAGCCTCAGAAACTAATTGGCTGATTAATGCCAATCCAAACCGTTTTATACCTTGCATGTTAGTAAATGCCTATGCAAAACACTCCTCAGATCCTGACATGGCATCTAGTGGCTGATTTTAGTTTAGACTTGTCAAGTGCTCTCACCTCTTCAGCCAAATGAGCTGCGTTCAGTCTGCATTTCTAATGTCATGCAGAGGTGTGATTATGGCTTGTAGCAGTGTTCTTTGCCTCCCTATAAGTGTTGGTAATTAATATGTATTTCAGAATATTTTTTAAATGTATATTTAACATATAAATATGTTTATATATATATATATGTACCCCCTACATATTTTGTGTAATATACTTGATCTGTCATTTACTGTTTAGGCCAACAGTGATAAAGCCCAATATTACTCCTTTTCCTATTTTGAGCTTTTATTTATTTTTTCATTTCTATGTGAGTAGACAGATTTGTGTACTTATTTTCCCATGGCTCCTTGAAAAGCCTCACTGCCATCCTCTCTACACTAATAGGCCCCTTCCTGGGCCCTTTTGAAGCCATTTCGTCAAGAGAAAGCAAAACTTCCGATTGCTCACTTGAATATCCCCGGCATGTCCACCTTAAACTAGCAGAATAAAAGAAAAACAGATAAAAAAATGCTCATCAATGTAATACAGCAGTGAACATTAAAGGAGGCTCATTCTTCACTGACCCTTTCCTGCCACCATGCAAAAACAAATTAAGCTTTAGTTGTTTCAGTTGTCTGTGAGAGTTGTGTATTGATTTTTGGCCAATCCTCCCCGGGGCTGTAGAGTTCTAAAGCACTGAAGTGAAAAGCCACGCTCGGACCAAATGAAAATTGTGTTGGAAAAAGTAGTAGTTTAGAGATCAAGCATGTGTAATGTTTTCCTCTGTATACAGTCAGTTTGGTCATGTCATGAGAGCACTTTAAAGGTGTCAATCGTTGTAGTGGATTTGTATGCGTGGAAAATAGCCTATACCTTTTGAAGTCATGCTGGTAATCTATCCCTGTTCTTGTTAGATGAGAGGTTCTTGGAGTCTCTAAAGGAACACAAACAAAAGGACAAAGCTCTTAATATAAAAAAGGAGGTTTACCTGACAATTTTTGTGCCAAAATTGATATGCACACCACATATTTAGTGTTTTTTTTTTGTGTCAGGCATCACAATGTGTCATTTTTCTTTTTTAAATCATTTTGCAATGTGGCCTATAATAATCCAGCAGTTTTCGTTTATTCATATTTTTTGCTTATAATATTGAATGACACTCTTTGTTGACACTCTCAAATGTTTTCTTGTAGGGGTACAGAGTAATGCATTCTTTCAGCAGTCAGTTTAGGCCTATAATATAGGCTATTCAAGATATTTTGAAATTAAGCCTAATTGTTTTGCTCAATTTTATTATAAGTTATATTGTATTATATTGAAAAGCAAGACAAAATATATAAAGCATTTTGACCATTCAGTTCATGCAATAGTGAAAAATTGGCTACATAAATAGAAGAAATGCGAAAAAGCCCTTTTTTCGTTATTCGGCCTTTGGCCAAGTGTTTCATTTTTATTCGGCTTTGGCCAAGCATTTTCATTTTGGTGCATACCTTTAAATCTGACATATTTTCCTGGGTCTCATTTGGTTGTTATTTTTTAGCCGCACTTTTTAACTACCTGATGTCATATTGCCATGGCCATGATTTTATTTTGTGATCTAGTGAGTTGACTTAAATATCTACTTAGTATGTATAAATGACAGTAATAATATAAAAACCGAAATATCAAGAAAAATGTACTATATTACAATATCATACTAAAACCCTTGATGGTAAATTATAAATTACAACGTAAATGTATTCCTCTAGTCCAGTGGTTCTCAACTCTGGCCCGCGAGATCCACTTTCCTGCAGAGTTTAGCCCCAACTCTGATAAAACACCTGAAGAGGCTAATCGGTGACTTCAGGAACAGACGCGTTGAACTTAATGTTGGTCTGCGCAGATTGTTTGGCATATATCATTAAAGTACCGCGAGAGCCATTCAAATGCGTACCGAGCAATCTGCACTAAAATCGCTATCGCGGTACTTCAATCTCATACGCTCATAGATTTGCACAGCGCCGCATTAAGTTGAAAGCATCTATTCCTAAATACGCTGATTAGCTTGTTCAGGTGTTTTATATCAGAGTTGGGGCTAAACTCTGCAGGAAAATGGATCTCGTGGGCCAGAGTTGAGAACCACCGCTCTAGTCTATCATATCCTTCCTCTTAGTGTTGTAGTCGAGACCAGCTCATTTAAGTCCGAGTCAAGACCGAGTCCAGAGTAGGTTGAGTTCTAGTCAAGACCGAGCGGTAGAGGACAAAAGGTCTGAGACAAGACCTATAGAAATCTTCAAGATAATGGTAAATGTTTGGTGGAAACAATAAAACTGGCACCGGGCTCATATAGTGCATTATACCATGGCATGTACACTGTGTTTTATTTACTTAGACTGAAATTAGTTTAAAAATAATATTAGTTGAGGGTAAAAAAGGCCACATAGTAGGTGTTGTAAAGGTATTTTTATTACAATTATGACTTCCCCCTGACCAAAGACATGTCCAAAAGATGTATTTTCTGCATCTTTCGATGTTGAAAAGACGTCTTTTACTGGCCCTTTATGACGTTTTCTGAACGTCTGATATTGACGTACATAGGGGACCTTTGTACAATGTAAAAACTAGTTCAAATGTGGAGTTATATAGAAGTAATCATCTCTTTGCCACAACTAATGTATTTTAACACACAGTTATGTCTGAAGGAAACATAATTTAACTTTAAAATAGAAGAGCCAAGAGCTCAACTAAAGCTAAAAAAGATCACAAGAATGGTGATTTTGCAGGAACTAAAGGGATACTGATTCAATGCAATGAACATTGACAAATCATCCATTTTTAACCTTGATTCAATGGTTGCTTGCTATCTTATTGCATTCAAATCATTCAACTCAGTTTATTTCAAAGAGTCTCTCTTAATTTGTTTCCATGTATAAATTGAAACTAGTCTGATAAACTCGAAATTTCAACCAGTTATTACTTTGTGCAGACTGGACATCAATATTAGACAATCAGGAGACGCCATATAAAGCCATAGATACAACTTTCATTTTTGGCCCATAAAGGGATGCCTTTTCAATGTGTTTAATATTTTTGATGGGGCTCGAGTGGACTCAGGCATAAGTCCACTTCCGAACATGTTTGAGCACGAGTCGAGACCGAGCCAAAATGCACACAAGCCCACAAGACCAATACCATTAAAATAAGGTCTCGAAACCGAGTTCAAGACCGAGTCTCGAGACTTCAACACTGCTTCCTATCTCCTTACTTAAATTTTCCACAATCTGCCGCTGATGAGGAGTTGGTAATAAGTACAGAGAGGTAATGAAACTTCATCATCTCTTGTTAATTCCTTGACATGATGGATTTCATGCTGGTTGAGCTATGTGATGCCATAGTCCAGCTCTTTATGAACACCAGCTATGGACTATTCTTTACTGTCACTGACCTCTTCTGTTCACTTTTGTCTTGCTGTCAGGTTTCTTGTTTTGGCATCACAAGTGTGGCAGCTTATTTCTCCCATCTCCTTCCTTTCTCCACTGGGACTGGGGCTGGAGGTGTTTGCAATTCATTCTCCATGGGAGCTGAGCGACATGCTTGTGCAGAGAATTGAGGGATAGACAGCATACAGTAGCAAAGTAAAAAGTGAGTGTCAGAAAGGTGATGTTTCTCATGGGTGTTTCAAAATCTATGATATCTGATAATCTAGGCTGATGAAATTGGAAATTATTTATTGAACTGTGTTTGACTGTGTTTTAAAGTACTCTTAGCCATAGATCAGACTGAAAAACGCCACACCCGATGCATAAATGATGTAAAATTTCAGCCAATTTCTAATACAGGAAATCAAATCAAATAATCAAGCACCAGCATGCAGCATATCGTGAGCAAAGGTTTTGAGTTCAAATCCCAGGGATCACACGCACGGCAAAATGTGTACCATGTGCACTGTAAGGTTGTTTTGGATATAAGCATCTGCCAAATGCATAAATATAATATACAGTAAAATCTAAATCATCAATTGACTTAACTGTCTGATCATATTTATTTGTGAACTGTTTAAAAGGCCATATTCGAGATATCTGTCTGTGTGTTTTGTTTGTGTGTCCAGAATTGAAGATGTGTGTGTGTGTTGCCCGCCAAATGAATTAATGTTGTTTTTGGAGTAGCGTAATAATCACCATGTAATGAATCAAGGTATTCAATACAAGTTATGTTTATTAAGCAGTACAAGCAAACAATGTTAATACAGGAGAGACAGTAGTTAGCAAAAGAGACTCAAGTGTTTACAACAGCAAACATAAAACAATTTTGATCTCATACAAATCCTACCCTAAGTTTACTAACATTGTAAATGGACTGCCTGTTAAACAGCTTTAAACATTTCTTTAAACATTCTGGGTTCTGTAAACAGGGATTATTTTAAACCAGAACTAGGCCTTAGTTAAATTGGGATATTTAAATTGTTTTTAAACAACATACTTTACAAGAAAACATTACTGTGTGCATCTTGAGACAAAACAGTTGCAATAATATATTTTAAGATATGTCAGTGCAAGTTGTTTTTTATCAAGTCATCTGTAACATATAAATTAGTCTGAGACTATGCTTAAACCCCTATAATCTATCATATACTTCAACAGTTACTGTACACATTCCTGAAAGAGAAATATTTTTCCATACTGTTAATCACTTTTGTCATTAATGATTAACAATTCTGATAATTTTTTCAAATAAGGAAAATAATGGCACAAAAATGTAACTACACTATCAAAGGTCAGTACAACATTCAACAAAATACTAAAGGTGCTAAATATTCAAAATGGTCACAATTGAATATCTAGTGGCATTTAAACACATGTAAGATTGAATGGAAGTCGATGAAATGTTTAAAACTGACATTTCTTGTTTGAATTAACATTGGCTGTCGAGGAGATGCCAGCTGCACCGACCTACTGTATCGCTCCAACTCAAGGTAAAATACTTTTGCATTTCAATAAACTATCGCACAATCATTTGCTTCATTAAAAAACAGATGAGAGATCAGGGTTCAAAGTATAACTTTTAAAACTACAGCCAGATTAAATTGGGAATTGATTTGGACATGAAACTGTAGAATTTAATAATTGCCAACTAAAATAGCCTTTAGGCAAAGACATTATACTGCAAAAACTAACTGTGCCCTGTCAGAAAAGATTAGGTGGCTTTTGGCCACAGGAAAATCCCCAACTTCCTCTAAAGCAGGTGTAAGTGAATGTGTGTGTTTGTGCCCGCGAGGACGTGAACTTAAAACAGACAGCTATACACAGGTGAGGTCATCTATTCTCTTAGCCTTACGTCTGATGTCTTTATCCTCCTGCCCTCTGGTGCCACTTCAGAGCTGTGGAGGCAGGTGTACAAGAATATAAAAAGCCATCTAAAGCAGGTGTTTATAGGTGCTCCAAAGGCCAACTGGGAACACAGTGTTATAAACTACTTTGCTATTCAGTCTAGTAATACAGCAGATGACTCACAAATTATGTAATGCATTGAGTCAGCATATGAGTAACTTTATAAAAAACCCAATCCAAACTTTAGTCTGTATATTAACGTTGGTGATGATTAAGTAGAGGACAATGTAAAGTCACGGATAAGATTATCCAGATGTCTTAAGCATTTTAGGTCCGGTGCTATATGCTTGTGGGTTTGTTTGGTAATGCGAAGCAGCTCTAGTATCCATAAAGCATAAAACGCATTAATAGATGACTGGTTTGAACAACTGATTCACTGTAATCATCCATTCCAAAGCGTCCTCATGGTGTGATGCTTCCTTTCAGAGATTCGCTCTATTCAAAATCAGTAAGGCACGTAATGATCTCACAACATGAGACTTATTTCTTTGCCTGCTGTATTTAAGTCCCATAGAAACGCAGCCTATCAAAACGAATAGCAATCGCCTGCATGTGATGTCCGTGTGAGGCAGAAAGAAATCATTTCTTCTGTGTATTAAAGGGGGGTCTGACTCTAGAATCAAAGGAAGCAATTTTTATAAGTGATATAACATGGAGGTTCAGCACACTTGCTGGGGTATTTTGAAAATGTCTGTCTCTCTTTTCACTTTCTCACACAAACACATTGACCTTAAAATATAGATTTAGGAGGATTCATGCTTAGTTTTATTTAACACAATGTACTACACTCTTCAAATTCACACACATGAATCTACATATGGATTTGCTAAATCCGTATTTTGTCATTCAACAGATTAATCTAAATCTCCAGTACAAGGCCTATCTAATGACATCTTTTATTTGAGCTTTAGTTAAAACATTTAAGATTGCATTTCGTAAATACATGATCTCCTTCTGCAAAAAATGAAAACATTTGGACATCTTTCTGAAGCCGTCGTAGCGCTTTGAAAGAGAGGGGGAGGGGTGGAGTAAGCCATTGGTTGCAGTTCGCAAACTCACCGCTAGATGCCGCTAAATTAGCGGTTTTAGGTTCCTTTTTGTAGCACTTAATATAAATTTAAAAAGAGGGATGATAGAGGACAAGCGAAGTGCAGGTATGTCACTGTGTCTTTCCATTAAGAACAATGGCTTCAACACCAGCATGCATTCTACATTTATAATTTTTTTGGAAGCAGTGCTGAGAAAGCCATGTTGTTCCTTCTCACCGGTAAAGGCAGGTGCAAATGCCTAATTCCCGATGGGAAATGAAGAATTTAGATATTATTCAGTAGCAAGTGAAGATGTGTTGCTCCGCTGCGCTGAAGAGTCAGCTTGATTGATGACTAGCGACAAGCTAGCAATGGGGGTCAGTTATGAACACATATAAATGCGCAATTACGTCTCTTAGCCGGAGTTTAGATCCATACCATTCTCTTTCATCTGTGAGATGTCTGTTCCCAGGGGGACCAGGAGTGACTCAGTCTTCGTTAATTTCCGAAACTTTGATCTTTTCACCAACAGTTTTACATGCAAAGATGACATCAGAGGAGACATGCTGGGAGAAAAGGAGAATGGAGGAATAAAAGAAGTACATGTACAGTGTGCAGATGCACAGTACCACCTAATGGAAAAATGAACACATCATTAATGAGATATTTTCACCTTGATAGTGGAATTAATTAATTGCGTTGCATGCTTGGCTGTGTAGATAAGCTGTTATTCGATTAAATGTGTACAAGCTCTTATCCCTTGGAAGAACTGCTTTGTGTCATATCTCAACGGCACAACCTTTTACATGTTGGTCAGATTGGAATGCGTAGCTATTTTCAACAGCTTTAAAACTTCAGTAGAGTACTTTTATGCACCCTTTCAACATAGTGAATCATTTTTTCCTTGAAAATGCTCTCAGCGTTTAGGAACATTATAATTTCACACTTTATGCACTAATTAACAGAGAAATAGAATGGGTTGAAAATAGGTAAAAAGTGGTGCTTTCAAACGATTAAATTCATTTATCTGATTAATCACAATTTTTTTCTGTGCATAATCACAATTAATCGCACTTAACATTAATATTTTTAAACATACTTTTTTAATTTGAATAATTTCACAATTAATCTCCACATTAATGTAGAAACAGCAGATTTCTTTAAAAGCATAATTTTCTCCATGAAATTGATTATTATTATTTATTTATTTTAACATTAATTATAGCCATTCAACGGTATAATTGAGAGCTATCATGTCTAACAGGTAGGAAATATACAGAAATTGAATGAAGTTCTCAAAACACTTTAAAGTCTTTAATAGGTATGTAACAATATTATCGATATCATGTTATCGCAATTGCAAAATTGTCTCAATATTGGAATGTATGAAACGATAGGTCTTCTGGGCCTAACATAACGTTTGGAAAAATAATAGATGTTACCTTTGTCAAGGTCCATCTGGTGCAATTATTTTATTTTGTAAAAGGGATTTTTAGGTCATTTGACCCATCTCATACTATAATTCATACCTCTAAGCAACAGTTATGATTAGAGGATAAAGAAAAGAGGATGCTTACGGCACCTTTCCAAGTCATTATTTATTATTTAAATATTGCAATAAATGTCATACCACAGACTTTCCACCGAGGTATTATCGTACAGTGAAATTTTAATATTGTTACATCGATAGTCTTTAATGCTAAATTCTAAATAAAATACAGACGAATTCTCATTAAAGTAAAAAAATTAACCTTGTCCATACATTTCCCTTTGAAAACTGAGTATTCCTCTTTAAACTGTCTTCGAGTGTTTTCCAAATGTTGCCAATCCACACTGAAACATGCTGAAAACGTATACTGTACATCCATGCTGCGCTCAAAAACATTTGACCCTACAGCCTGTGGGAATTTGTTTACTTTCTGCCTTTATGCCACAGCAATGTGAAGCAAAGCACAGAGACTTTTTAAATGGATGGAATGGGGCAGGGATGCTGCTGCGGGTAACACAAAACGTACATATCCAAAGCGAAAGAGAAACTATCCCCGCGCACCGGTGTCAAACAATAACTGCGAGTAATTAAATATTCCGTCTCCTAAAAAGCAATCTAAAGTATGCACAAACTAACATTCCACTATCATACTGGAAAGCAGTCAAAACATTAAGAGCACTTCTTGTTATTAAACTGTTTACCTTTGTAAGAAACTATGAAAAATAAGTAGTACAGTACAGTAAGTCTAGCAGTTGTGAAGTTGATGTCTTTAGAAGCATAATTTATTTTTAGACTTATTTGTTGACCAGTTGTGGTATGTGCAATAAATACTAAAGTTCTGAGCTATTCTATTGTGTTTTATTGTTCCAGTATGATAATATATATTAATGATATATAAAATGTTGAATTTAATAGGTGTCTCTGACATTGACCCACAGCAGCATTAAAATAGTGTAGATTGGTGTACAATGTTTTATACAAATAATTTATTCGATTTAGTTTTCATTTCATATATTTAACATATTTAATATTGGTGGCATCCAAGTTGTTTGACATATTAGATTTTTTTTTAAAGGTAACGCAATAGTTACATTCCCTGGTAATTAGTTACTTTTATAATGATGTCACTCTGTTACTAACTCAATTACTATCTGTGAGAAGTAACTAGTAACTAATTACTTTTTAAAAGTAACGTGCCCAACACTGAACATTAGTGACAGGAGTCACAGCAGCAGGGTTAAGAATGCGGCCCATTTAAGAGTCTCTTTACGCAGATCTGACGCCACTCACATTTTCACAACTCTTTGCATTCATTTAGGTTTTTATTTAACACGTTAAAATCTGTCCTTATGAAAATGCTAGACAAAACAGGCTTTCTGGCATAATCTTGTGTGGTTTTGTTCATTCAAGCACGAAAGAGAACTTAATACTGATGCGCTGTCAGACAGAGATTCACTGACGTAGCCTTTAGCCCGTGACTGTACAGTATACACCAGACTGGAGCTCTGTTGCGTTGTGCCGCATCCCAAAGCAAGAAGCTGTCTATCTATACGGAAGGTGTCAAAGCAACTGTTTCAAATCACGCTTAAATGGTTAAAAAGTATTTGCATAAATAAGAGCGTGATTATATAATGTATTAAATATTTTAACACCTTAATCTGTCAATGTGGTTTTGTTATTTGCACTACTTGACTGTTCATTATAGTACCGACTATTTACACATGCATCTTTACACTCCTTTACTTCAACTAAATATGCAATAACTTCTTCCACTGCACTGTTACTAGGATAGCTTCTGTCCATAATTGATTTGCACTACTCTATATCCATCGCACTATTACTCACCATATCCTATCTTATCATTGTATATACCCATCTTATTATTATTGTTATTATACCCATCTGTATATTTCTGTTTTTAGTAATAGCCATCTGTATATTTGTTCACTGTACATACCCATCTGTAAAATACTTAGTAATACAGATTTTTTTCTGTTGCACTTCTGTTTATACAAAACTACATTTCGTTGACTTGTACTTGTACATGTGTAATGACAATGAAGTACAATTTAATCTAATCTAATCTCATAAATTGCATGCGTTGACGTTGACAGCCCTAGTAAAAAGCATTTAAAGGATAGTTCACCCAAAATTGAAAATTCTGTCATCATTTACCCACTCTCAGATTGTTCGAAACCTGTTTACATTTATTTGTTCTGTTGAACACAGAGAAAGATATTTGGAAGGAGGTTATCATTTTTCAGTGCTGGGACATCATCCACTACCATAGTAGAAAGAAAAATATAGATTTTTTTTGTTCTGTTGAATGAGATGTTTTGAAGAATTTAGGAAAACAAACAATTCTGGGGCACCTTTGACTACCATTACATTTTTCCTACTATGGTAGTCAATGATGTCCCAAAAACATTCTTCCAAATATCTTTCTCTGTGTTAATCAGAACAAAGTCATTTATACAGGTATGAAATTACATGAAGGTGAGAAAATGATGACAGAAATTAATTTGTTTTGGTGAACTATCCCTTTAAAGCCAAGAGTCCTAATAAACAGGTTACCCAAAATATTTGATAAACACACAGAGGGTGGGGTACTTGAATTTGTGGTTTAAATAAAAACATGAAGCTTTCTGATTCCTATTTCCAAGCTCAAAGGCCAAATTACACATTCTGAATATTTTTTTGACACAAAAATCTATCTTTTTTTTTTTGTTCTGTCTGATCGACGTGATATAAATGTTGTAACCTTGCTGGTTGGTGGTCTCATTGGCCTCTCAGAGCGGAGTAGCTACGTGCTGTGGTTGTCATGAGTGCAGTGAACAGAAAATAAGTCAATGTGTACCTTATTTTGCACCTCCCCGCTGTCTGCCTCAACTCACACTGGGTTGGATCAGTAGGGAATATGGGTCTGATAAGTTGGATATACCAAACTAATCACGAGTCCTTGAGTTTCAGACCTGAAGACAAATAGAAGCGAGAGAAAGGACAAAGGTCATGAAAGTGGAAGTGATTCCAAACTCTCATAACACGGCATTGCCAAAATAGTTTGCATTGAACAGATTCTAGTGTTTTCAGAATGCGTGCATATGCAGTGCCGGAAACACATCTTCAACCTCTCATCCCTATTAATCCTTTGAATGATTCATTAGAGTTATTACCTGAAGCTTTTGTCTGTTGCTCAGAGTGGAATAAAAGCTCTAATGGCTGCCTGATTATTAGACATCAAACAGAGAAATAGGAATGTTCTGGACTCTTGGAAGAGCTCTTATTGGAACCGTGTGAAGCTTGGTATCTTGAGAGAGCTTTTGAGGAGACATGTATAAGCCCTCCTTGTAGCACAAAAGCTTTGTTCTCTTCATGTGAAAGCAACACGAATGGAGGCGTTTGCATCTTGGCCTTTAATATTGCCAGAGAAGGATAGTGGTGCCAAATGCCAGAGCCTCTCAACATGCTTTTGAACTTCTGGGGCAGGGGTTAAAGCATTGATCCCTCGAGAATGAGTGTTTATTGAGATTCGCGTGTACGATATGAACCTGGGATGATGGGTTTTTCAACAGCGAGATGCAAATTATCAGATCTCCCTTCGGGAGACATTATGCTGGCCGTGACCCCTCACAATGCCCCTATTCAACAACAGTTCAAAGGATAAGACTCTTGGTCAGGGGCCTAGCTAGAAAATCCTTGGCCTCCAGAAAAAAATGTATGTGGGCCCCCACCGCCTTCCATTTATTAGAGGGACATTTTATATCAATTATATAGACTAAACAGAAGATGGTAATGTTGTTATAAACCCTTTTGTAAATGTTATATGAACTTTGACTGAAACATTGTCTTAAATACTGTAAATGCATGAAGACCTTTAACAAACTAATAAAATAATGATAAAAGACAATACATTATTAAATAATAATAAATGAAACAGATGTAAAAATAACCAGCAGTACTGTACAAAAGTCTGTTATCAACTAACTGAAGTTAACATTAATACTTATTAATACATATAATACTTCTGTGAATGCTTGACAGACAAATGAAAAAAAAACTAACCTTCTCTATTTCTCTCAACAGGTAGTGGTCAAGCTTTTGTTGAAATATATGACATATCGTTTATTGCTCCCTGTACTCTCTGTAAGTCGCTTTAGATAAAAGCAACATATAAATATAATACATAAGAAGGCAGTTATGTAAATAAATAAATAGACCACTTAAATGTTTCTAAAGTTTTAATGTTTGATGAAAATAATATGGTATTGCATAATCTATAATTAAATAAAGACAATAAATGTATCTATACAAAAGCCCCACAAAATAAATTGTGCGGGGCCCTGTTTATTTTCAATTTTTTTCTCTAAAACATATATACATATAGATTTTTCTAGTCTTCTATTGTATATTGTCTCGGTTACCACACTCTCTGGATCAGACGTCACCACATCACTCTCTCAGTCACTGGAGTATATTAATGGACTTCAGTTCCCACAATTCTACTCACCAGCCAACCATGCTGATTGCATTTCAGATTTTTGCCGCGACATTTTCAGTCACTCATTCTCCTGCTCTATAACTTCATCAAAACATACTTCAGCTGAGCTGCCTGCCGCCTCAACTCTGATTGGTTTCGTTCACGACTCACGAGCTAGGTGTCAGACTTTCAGACTAAACCATTTACCACTTTTGGGGAGGGGCATTCACAATTATTAGAAAAACGTTTTGCCAAGTTGCATGCTTTAGTGGATTTCATTAAAATCTCATGCATACAATTCATGTATTAAAATGATTTACAAAACAGGTGACGTTATAGTATGTACTATATAGATTTTGTGAGGCCCCTGGGCAGTGGGGGCCCTAGAATTGTCACCACCTTTCACCCTAGCGACGGGCCTGCTCTTGGTCAATGGAATATAAGGAGTCCTGGGAGGCTGTGAACTTTTAATAAAATTTCAAGAGATTCTATTAGTTGACTTCTATAATTCACTATGTATTTGATGCTTGTTATGGACTGTTGTAAGCAAAATGCCTTTTTGTGACTTCTGTTATTATCGGTTAAAAGCTATTCATTTGTTTAAAATGTTGTAGATTAGTTTTGTTTTATTTCCAAAGCATATGGATAGCTCATGCCGTCCCATATCTCACCGGGCCTGATGTATTTGTGTACCTTCAGTTTTTTCATCAGAGACAGTAGTCAGCATTCATCTTCTCCCTCACTACTTACAGCTAAGCAAATTCATTTCCTCTGGGAAATTAAGTACTTCTATGTCATATAAATTTACTGTCCTCCACCCAGACACACTCGCACAATTACTGAATTACCCATTCCAGCATCACTTACTTGCACATTTATTTTTTTCCCAGCCAATTTAAATATTTATTAAATAGTGGAGAAACATTACAAGACAGTTTACTGGTTTTCTTCGGGGCAATAGGGAAGGCATTTTGAATTCCCCTTGCACTCAAAACAACATACATCTTTATTTTCTTCTGATAGGTGAAACTCAGGATGCAGGAAGGGAAATCTGTTTTACCCGGTATACCTCAAATATATACTAGATGCTTATGACAATACAATTTAATCTAGAATTGTGTTTGATATAGCTACAGAATGTATAACAGATTACATTGTTTTTAATATCTCTACAGAACCATAGCAGTAAGACACAAAAACAATTATACAATATGCTCGTGTTGACAAAATGAAATAAAATGTAAACACGTTTTGCTATTACCTCAGTTATCTTCATATATTATATTAGCAAAATGTGTCTACATTCATATGTCAATGAAGACTGAAGAAAATACATTTCAGTCACTGTGTAAAATCTTAAGGGATTTTCACAAGATATGCTAATGGTCTAATGTTTAACATAACTCAATTTTGATTACTTGGCTGAATAAACATCTTGGCTAATTAAAATATTATGTCATTGTCTCCATTTTAATTGCACCGAGCACTTTAAAAGTCACCCTTAATATTCTCCTAGCGTGCCTTCTTTCATTGAGTCTTCATAAAGCCATGCTATTTTGTATTAAATTACAGTAATCAAGTTACGCACGCACACACGCGCACACACACACACACGCACACACACGTTCATACTTATCTTAATCAAGGAAGTGCTAATTGGAAAATTAAATGATTGTTTTTTAACTCTTAGTTGAGATCTCATTACCGGTAACTGGGAGTGGCACTTCTCTCTCAGCAATTCTCAGCAATGATAAGCTATTTTAGTTCCCCTCTTAAACACTTAAGCCAACCTTAAAAATGTATGAATGTGATTGAATTTGAAGTTGTCAATTATTAAATAATGGTAGTCATTTAAAAAAATACATACTGTACATACAAAAATTTGTTTTGCAAATGCCACTTGGACAGATACTCTATCATCTATTAAATTCATACATTTTTAACCGTAGTTTAAGTATCTAAATACTTTCAGGGTCACTGCACACTTAGCTGATGTGTGTGATGTCATTCCTTCTATTATTCATTTTGAGTTTAAATTAATATTTGATATAATGTCAGACCATGACTTGACTTGCTTCCATAGCAAGTTGTTAATAAGGCCTACCACAGATTGTGCTTCTTTGCCAGCCTCAAATTTGTAGTGTCCTTTTTTACACAAAGACGTGATGTTTACACATATCTCTGATGTTATTGGCAAAGAGAAACAACAGACACATTCAAAACCCTCCAGCCATCTGTCATTCTTGCTGTACAGCAGAATTCCGGTTAAACACATACACGGATATAACATTCATAAAAAAATATTCTATTTTCATAACGCTTGGCTTTTTGTAGAAGAATATCTTAAATTGTCTGAAATTTATTTTCTAAACTCCAAATTTATGGCTATTACTAGCTGTACATCTTAAATCTTTTTTTTCTTTTTGCCAGTTTAAAAATATCAGCAGGTGGTGGTTTTGTTTGAGTAATATTTCCTTCAGAGCGTCTTACTGAAGATTCTGCTCTATCTTACTGAAGAAAATAGCTCTAGAAACACAATAAAGTTGGTTAAATTTATTTAAAGTTTGAGGACGGTGTCTCTAAAACTACAAGTTTTATAAAACATTTTCTATAACTGTCAAGAAGGCATTCAAACTGCAGGAAGAATGCATTGTCTGTAATTTATTTTCTTATCTCCAAATGTATGGCTATTACTAGCTGTACATTCTTTTTGTTCTTTTTGCCAGTTTAAAAATATCAGCAGGTGGTGGTTTTATTTGGTTTTATTTAATGGAAATACCAGAAAAGTCTCAGATCGTTTTTATTATTTGATGTCTGTAAAGAGAGCGGACTTTTGCGATTGTAAGTATGTCGTTTTGCAATGGAAATCTCTGATGTCAGATGAATACGATGTTTAAAAAAACACAAAGCACGCGCACAAAAAATACCAAATCGCTGAAACTCAAAAAGCTATTTAAAATTCCTGAACTGAAGGGTTTGTTATGAATCTTTAACTTTCTCAACAGGTTCCTCACGTCCTCTGCATTCAGCTGCATTCGGTTCTCTGGTCATATTCTCATCTCCCGGTGTTCAATGGCTGTGTGTGTGCTACTGCAGTAATGTGATGTTCTTTGTTTGTTTTTGAGATTTGATGCCCTCACAGTGTGATACTTCTCATCGGTAGGAGGGAGAGGGCCGACTCGCAGAGAACTGCAGTGCTTGTTTGCAGTCATGCTTGAACAGTAATAATTCTCATGGTGCCAGACCTTTAAAACAAAAGAGACTGAAAGTGAACAGTCGCTCGCTGAAGAGGGAGTGACTCAGACGGGTGAACTGGTTTTGTCTTGCCAGAGTAAACATTTTGTCCCTTGAGAGGCGCTACAGAAATCGGCTGACGACCAGAGTGATATAGTGCAGCTATAGGCAGGTCTGTGATATAATGCTCTCTGATTCTTCTACTTACACGTGGGTCGTGTTTCAAATCACTGAAATAAAACATCTATTTAACTCTTCCCCTAATTATTATTTAATTGTTATTGGATACATTCTGCGTAAATTGATCAAAAAATTTGATCGCTGCAATAGACAAACACAATCTGCTGGAATAAGGTGCAAACAATAAACACGTTTTCATTATTTATTGTACACACAGTGAAAAACTGATAATCCTTTGGGTGACTTTTCCAAAAAGCTAACTGGAGACATCCAAGATTAAAAATTGTTGTTCAATGTTCAGATTTGATCTGCAATTTCAAAACACTTGCTGAGGGTTAGTGCATCCAAAAGAGAAACAACATAATTGTATTATTTGTTTGACAAGAAAAAGTGAATCAGTATATCGTATACATGGGTTCGCGATGATCACTTTGGTTTCTTTATGCTACTGCAAATGCATGTTAACTTTTTATTTGATTGTCATGTTGTTAGCACGTGGTTTTGTAGGCCTGAAAGGTCTGACGTGCCATTCAATTTATTGGTAATCTGACTTCGTAAAACCAAGATTTGTAATTATACGTTTTTCTGTGACAGATGATAATTGTCTTTCTTAAAAAGACTGCTGTCCCTGGCCATGTGAATTTAAACAGCGTCACTGTTGTGTTCACTCACTCCGTAGATGTACGGGGTAAGAGATGTCTCACAGTCCCTAATAAACACGTAATGCATCCCTTGTGCCAGGTAAGCACCGGTTTAACCATGATGATGATGATGAGCCCCATATCCTGACATCCAGACCACGTATAAAGAATCTATTTTTGTACAATCAAACCATGTTGGTAACAAATGTCTTGCTCAGCCCTCTTTAAACAGTGTATTTGTGATAGCCAAATGCTGATTATTTGGAATAATGGCCATTGTCCCATTCATTTTGACTGCTGGCAGAGACACATTGTCATTTACAGGGCTAAATTAACACCTGGGGCAGCAGCAGCCTTCCAAATGGCAAGATACAGTTAGACAGCTTGTGTCTAGCATTAATATCAGATTGAAACTGTCTGCATGGGCATAAAATGGACGTATCCCACATGCTTAACACTCAAGATTGGGTTTGCTCAGTAAAACTAAATCTTAAATGTTGCAAAGTGTTTCTCCCACTTGCAATAAAATACCCATGTGGGAAAAGTTTCTCTTTTATTAACGCGGTTGCTTGTGCGATGGGGAGTACTTGGTCTCAGCTGTACTTAATAAAAATATTTCAACTTATAGAGCGGTTTTGTGCTCCGTCTTCTCGTTTACAGATAATTTATGATGTTTTGATGAAACCTGAAATCATCAGGTGCTGTTGCCTTTGGCAACAGTTTAATTATTTCATGGTTTTCATTTTATTCTGTCTTCGGTCTTTCCTGGCTAGGGATTGATATTATGTTATCTCTGATGGTATCTAGTCTCATTTGTAGGGTGTGCCTCTGTCTGCCTAAGAAAAATGATAATCAAATATTGTTTTTAAAGATTAACATTGTAAATTGATCATAGAGGAAGTAATTTGAGCATTTTCTATGAAAATTATTAGAATTCAAACTTGCCAGTGTACGATACCGTTTTTATTATAATTGTATTTTATTTTATTTTAATAAGCAAGCTTGTTAATGTAGGATCAGGTTAAGTCAGGGGTCGTACCCATTTTCCCAAGACCACAGGACAAACTGTGTGGTCTCTAGCGAAGAGAGCAGATCTTACAGTTGGTATTTGTAGATAAAATGCAAGTCTTGACAGGGCACCATCTTGCCACAAAATCAACCATTCTTGCTCTTTTACACCTCATGCAGTGCACTTACAGGGACACATCAACATATACTGTACTTCTGAAATGCCACTCACTCTATCCACAATCAATTTATCCCTGGAGTCCCACTCAGACTTGACCCCATCCCCCACCACCCTAACCCCCCACCGCCCCCCGGGTTTGCAGTTATCAAACTAACCCTTATCAATCAGTTCCACTCCCCTGGCAGTACTGAGGGAGTTTATGTGGTTTATGTGTGTGTTGTGATCTTTGGCATGATGGATAGAGACTGACAGCAGATGTAGGACAGATACACAATCTCGAGGGACAACATAATTATCCTCTTGAGGTCTTGAAAGTAAGTGATTGCTTAAGCAAGCCTGTGTTTATTCTGTTGCAAATATACATACAGTGAATGTGCAAGAGTGTGCTTGACTCTTCAATATTAGAAAATAAAATGTCAATTCAACATTCATTAGTCATTTGAACTGACTAACGAACGTGAAATACATAAATGAATGAATAGGACCATTTTAATAGATTTAAAACATTTTAAATAGGGTGCAAGTACATAAGCGGCGTGTCATTATCAGCTCTGCTTGAAGAAACCTCTGCTGTGAAATGCAATTTCAGTTTTTTATCAGTAAACTAATTTGGGTCAAACACGGTAACCGTTTTTGAACGACACATACAAAACCTCACATTTCACAGGGGCAGAATGTAAATACTTACTGCAAAGGTTTTTATCTCGCAGTGCAATTTAGCAGAACTTATTTAAGTCATGAATATCACTGCACATGAATGGATTTATAATGACTGGGAGATACGCAGTTTTAATAGGCCCTGTGAATGCATTACTGCATCTGTGTGTAAACATGAGGTAACCCCTCGCACTAATGTGCCATGTGTGCGGCGAATTCCTCTTAAAGCTTATTTCATCACGTTTTTAGAATCAAACTCTTTGAGAGCTTATCTAAAGGTGACACTGATGGGTTCTCGGGGTTTATGGCTGTAATCTATTTTCACAAAAGATATAATTAATTTCATTTCAGGCTGCCTCAGAAGGATCAAAATCTTCTTGAAGGTGAAGCAGACAAGCTTAAGATAAATCGACCAATTGAGTGACTCTTCCTGATCAGATTTTGAAATGAATTTAAACACATGAATTCATGGATTGAGTTTAAATATGCATGTGTGCGCTGCATTAAGATAGCAGATTCCAACTATCCATTAAATAAATATGGTAAAAACAGTAGTTCAAATTATATAACGCTAAAAAGTAAAGCATTCCTTAATTGGCGTGCATATTTCATTTCCATATTTAATATTTTCATGTCAACTTTTTTGGAAATGCTAAACCCGATTGAATATGTACATAACCATTTTAAGGTTGCTTAAATTAAGGATACTTAAATTAAGTGAGTAATATTAATTATTCTAAAGTGTTTAAATTTATAAATGAACAATGGCTTACAAACGACTGTAACCACTCCCTGAAAGTATTTTATTAATAAAAATGTTTTGGAACTGCAAAGAATGACACCGTTTTTTAATCTACGGTATTAATTATATCGGACCAGTTTCTCTATAAATAACACATTTACTATTAACCAAAATATTACACATGCATTACATCGAGTAGTTTACTCTAAAGTGTTACTGTCAAGAGTGAGAAATAAAGAGAGCACTGAGGGGAAAATAAAGCGACTTGTGGAAGACTTGGCTCTCATGCATTAGCGCCGAGGCTAATCCCAGCAGTGTAATCAATGCGGAAATACCCTCTATCAGCAGAATAAACTAGCACGATAGCATATTAAAGTGCCTCGCGCCAATAGTAGGCCAAAGAGTTGGGGCTTTAATAAGGAAAAGTGGGATGGGTCAATAGCAACTATTGACAGGACTGTGTAGCACTCCCAGGACCTTCACTCTCTCCCTCGATCTTTCAAACTTTCTTTTATACAGAGCTTAGCAGAGTGGTGTGCCAGTAATCGGGCTCGGATCTTAGAATGCTAATGCAGTGTCCTTGGGGGTAGACTCTTTAATGCTGGGAATATTATGCGTGCATTCTCCTTCCCCCCCCCCCTCTCTCTCTCTCTTTGATTCCTGTATAGTTATTTTAGAATTTGTTTTTTTACATTTCTGTTTATTATACTTTTTATTTTTATACTTCCTTTAATATTTAATTTAATTTAATATTTAATTTATTTATTAGTAACATACAGCCATGGAAAAAATTAAGAGACCATTCCAAAGTTTTATTTAATCAGCGTTTCTAGATGCATTGTGGCCATTCCAGTTGAATTTCAAACCTCAGGAGTGACAAAAAGTCACCTAAGAGCAATGTGAAACACTGACAGCATGACAAGACACATGAAAACTAAAAACTTAATTGTTTTAAATTTTCCATAAAAACATGTACAAATATTGCTGTTGGGTTGCTTGCAAAAATGAATATGAACTGATGCAGTATTTGAGGTCTATAAAAAACAGAGCATCTTTTCTATTATTTTGACCTGTTTCTCCAGTTTTCATTTTCTGCAAATATATGCAAATAGAAGTAATGCTTTTGTTTGAAATTTTGTTTGAAATTTAGGATAAATATTGGTAGTAGATCACAGAATGAAACAAAAATGATAATTTTACCTAAACACATAGTACATTTTAAAATCATTGATTTGGATATAGTCTTCTATTTTTTTTCTGCGGCTGTATTTGTAATATGTTTATTTAAAATTTCTCTCTCTCTCTCGCTCTCTGTCTTTCTTTCAGCATTTGAGATTGCTGTTAAGATCTGGATTCCACAATGGGGATCAATTAAAGGAAGTCTGGCTGTCTGTATGCTGGGAACAGCACAATATGAGAATTGTATTGTCACGCCGTTTCAATGATACTGGACACAGATACATCGGTCACCTTGCTCAGTATGTGTGTGCTTTTAAAAGTGTGTGTCTCTGTCTGTTTGTCTTGTACTGATGAGATTTGTTTCAGCCCATGTTCTCATGCTGCTACGCTGACCCAAATAGCTCAGTCTACACGACAGCGTTCAATGAGTGCAGGATTTTTTCTGTACGCAAACATCACACCCTCTATTATATTATATCTTCTATATATATCCATTGGAAAAAATATATATACAATTTCAACATACATGTACATTTGGTACGCTGCAAAAGAGATTATCTTGGATCGCTATTTTGACCTTCTCAATGATGCCCTCTGTCAGTTGGGCATACCAACATGGTGGCAAGAACACTTCCGGTGGCTTCATCTCCTGCCGTTGGTTTAGTGTCCTATGTGTAATCCAGTCATTTATATAGATCAGTGGTTGTTACGCGTTATTTAAAAGTAAACTTCCTAACAATGAAGAGACAAGAGACACAGGGGCGTTTGAACGACGAGTAGATTTTTGGGGGGGGCTAACCCTTTGAAGAGGGGAACAATTTTAGATAGAAAATATATTTTTTCCTGTAGTTTTACTTTTGAATTTTCCTTTGTGACTGCAGATATTGAAAGTTTACTTTTATCAAAACACACTCTCAGTTGTGTGACAAAGTTAATGGCCTGTGTCTTTCTGTACAGTCTGTTTATAAACTTGGCAGGCGAAATTGTTTGTCACAATGTTTCCTCTTCTCCTTATTGGTTTAGACAAAGACAAGTTGTACATTTCTGCTCCCTGTTGATAATATGGAACTGCCCAAACACATTTTCTCCTCAGAGACAGGCAACACATTATCTGAGTCTCTCAAAGTGTTTCGCTTTGTAATTATGACCATAACTTTCTCTCTGGTGGTCCAGCATTCTGTCTGTCAGGCGTTCCTATGATTGTAGAATGACAGTACCAAAGTATGACATTCACCATTGATTTTATTTCTCACCATTTCCTAGCAGGCACAACGAGATTGGGATGGCATGGATTTTGATTCATGAGGAGTCAAGATAGCTTGGGTATTATTATTTATTTTTTATTACTTTTTGGTCTTCACCAAAATACATCCATATATCACATCTGTGTCAGCTGGTCAATATTTAGTGGGACTTTTCGGTTCTTTCATTATTTGTAACTTAAATATAGCCAATTCTCAAGATGGCAGTCACTGTTGATAGACTGGAATAGATTTTCTGATTGATGTTGAGAAATAGCAGAGTTATGGTTTCTATTTACAGTGTAGCCTTATAATTCCTTACAGTATGTACAAGTCTGATAAGTCTGTATATGATTTTCTTATACATAATATATTTACTTATATAATACACAATGCATGTGCATGAACAAAAATGCTGTTTTTAAGGTTCGGTGTAATTACTGTAAATTATTTTTTATCAAAAAATAAAATATCTGATTTGTGTATTTTGTTGGACCAGATTTAGAGGCACGAGTCTCCATCGTATTCACTACACACTTAGAAATATTATATGTGTGCGTACAGTTGAATTATAATAATGTCTAATTTGTTTGGATAGCAGAAGCAGAAATTCAAGTGTGCTGATATTTTCTAAAAAGTATTTGTATACAGAAACTGTATACAGTTGGTCATACTGCATCAAATATGTAAGCCATTATATAATTATTTGTTGTGTACAGTATATGTTTTTAGCATAAAAACGATGCAAGGCTAAACCACTTGTGCTGATCAAATACCGTGGTAATTCTTGTACGTGATTTCTCCTCTTTTGTTCTTAAAAGAGCTAAAATGATTAACTTTGCAAGTACAAAATTTCCTGACCATATTAAATATGAAATCCTCTATGTGTGTACGTGCATACAGAGACATACAGGACAGAGGGCTATCCACTAATGAACTATGTCTAATGAGAACTGCGGAACAGGTCTCGGCACGCTTTACAATCGTCTCTCCTCTCCTTACTGGCTCGGTGTGATTAGCTTAAGGCGTGGACAAGGAGAGGGAACGAAAGATGTAGAATGAAATAGCAAGCAAGGGCGGCTGCGTGATAGAGGGGTTCTGCCCCTGTACATGTCAGCCAATTAGAATGCAAGACGAGTGATAATAAGGGTTTGATTAAGTACCAGAATGTCCCCAAAAATATGCAGAATGACTAAAATAGGGCAGAAGAGAAGATCACCAGGTGTCTGCCAGATGCAGGCAGTCTAAAACTGATGAGCTCACTTTTGACCTCTGACATTGCATTCTCATGAAAAGTGGGGAAAGTTTTATTAGGCGCAGGTATCAGTTCACTGTAGATTTGTCTCATAAGTTGTGTTTGGGGTTGTTTTGGGTTTAATGATGTTGTCTTGACTAAGCATCTTTAACCATGTTTAGGCAGGGGGCTCATGATAGATAAACAGAACATGGACCCACTGTTAGATGTTGTTAATCTCTGAGTTGCTGATTTCAGTGCTAAAAACATAGTATAGACATCGGACACACGCGACTTGGCGGAAGTTAACTTCTGGTCTATGTTTGTTTATTGGTCTGGCTAGTGGTTTGTAATATAACTATTCATATTTTAATTGATTTCTATTTTTGTTTTATTCTATAAAATTTTTATTAAATAATACATTTGTTGAATTGTATTGTATGTTCATTTTATTAAATAAACAATATGTTGAATGGGTCATGCAACTTACCTAGTAACAGTTCTTCTACCCAAAGTAACCCAAAATATTACTGCCTAGACATACTTTTAACTTGCTAGCTAATGAAATGTAATTGTTATTTCTTTTGCATGTTATCAGAATTGATCTACAGGGACTGTATTCTTTGCAGATGTGTACCGTAAGTTACGTTTGGGCCACAAACGTGTACATGCACAGTCATGTTTATGTTGTTGCCTTGAAACCGTGTATATAATGTATTTACACATTTCATCGCATAACATACAAAGAGTGCAAAGTAACTTATTTTCCCCACATGTGCTTCTTTAGCTCCTACGGCTTTGCTCAAAGGGGATGCAACCCTTCCAAGCACTCCCCCCACACACACACACACATACAGAAAGCAGAGAATTAATGGTCTTCCGACTGGTTGCTTCTCATTTCACACTGAGGATCCAAACACATCTGACGTATCCGGTGCAGGGTGGCTAATTATTAATTCATGAGCCTGCACAGAATGCACTTGAATATTAATGCAGACCTTTTTGTGGCAAGCATAAAGATACATGAGGGGAATGTGTGGGGGTTTTGTGTTTTTAAAGCATGCAGACAGGTGAGAGCAGTCAACTGGAAGAAGAAGAGCCTCGGAGATTTTGATTAAAGAAGAGAGGGGCACTTGGAAGCAACAATGTTGTCTGAACATTCTGCTAAAGTCTTACTGCCATTCATTTCCTCAGACAGTCAGATGCAGTAGTTGACCTTGCGTTTTATGAAAAGTTGATATGATTTCTTTGACTTTTGAATCACAACAATGGACAGGTTTTCTAGCACAAGTTTTGGAGTTCAAAAAAACATTTCTGGCACGTTTTTACATTTATGTATTCTTTTATTTATTTTATTTGATCTGCCAAGTTAGAGGAAAAGTACACAAAGTCACAGTTTGCACCTAGCTGATTTAAACAAAACCAGTTCTCATTTTAACATCTATTTACATGATTGGATATGAATTTATAAAGTAGTTGTGAGTTAAACTTTCTAACCTAAAATTGGTTTTGTCCTTAAATCACTCAGATTTTACACTCTTATAACAGGAAAGGGGTGGGCACTTCATTCTTGTAGCTTTTTCCTATTCTGATGGTGTTAACATTCACCTCACTCTTTTCTAAATATATATTTAGTCCAACGGTATCTCCTAATATAAATCTTCACTTTCTTTATTTTCTTTTTCTTTCCAAATAAGATCCCATCTGGGAAAGTTACAAGTCCATATGTCTTTTGTTGATTTGTTTTTTGTTACTTTTTGTCGCATCAGAAAGACCAATCGAAAGTCAGATTGAAAGACTGGAGCCATTAACTTTAGCCCATAGTTTATAATAGTGTCTGGTCTGATAGTGACTTTTATTCCCTTCCTTTTATTTTCGTTCTGTTTGTTCCTTCTCACAATCTACCAATCAACCACTGTTCTCCTTTTATCTATTTATTTTTAAGGTGTTCATATATCAGTGTCAAAACAGAGACCTTGTGCTTAGCAGACTAACATATATCGATTATCCATCCTCAATAAACAGAGAAACTGAGAAAAAGAAGAGACAAAATTCAGACTTTGACTTTTATGTGAGAAGTCTTGAGGAGTCATTGTAAAAATGAAAAGATATTCGGGCTCCTTGAATTTTACAAAGGTGGATACCTCTATGGAACATATAGAAACCTTTTAAAAGAGCTTGAAATATCCTGTTAATGTTCTGTTGATGTTACATTCCTTTCAGGTAAGATAACATTTTTGCATTTTTCTTGAGATAAATCTGAGGAATCTCAAAATGTGTAAATGGTAGGACAGATGTACACACTGACACAGTGAATATGTTTTAGTAAGCTGAATGTCACATTAATGTGGACTTATAAACACTAAATTCTGTATGTCAGCTCACATTATGGCCTGGTTGGAGGTCACCACTGTGAAGACACTTATTCTTTTTGCTCCAAGACATGACCGGTCATTAGAGTGATGAGATTTCAGAGCTATCTCTCTCTTTCTCTCACACACACACACACACACACACACACACAAACACTGACACTGAAAATGGGTGATGTTTCTAGACCTTTTACCCTTGATCTCTCATTATGAGCTGGCGATAATCTAAGAGTGAGATTCACTCGGAGCAATGATAGAACACGCTCTCTTACACACACACTTAGAGATGGGATAATGAGAAGATTCCAATTCACCGCATTCTTATTCTTTCTTTTCTCTCAGAAAGACGTGATTATAGTAAGTGATCTGTCATGCAAGAAATAAGTGTATCTACATAATTACACGGTGAAGAAATATCTGCAGAAAATAATAAAGGCCCAAATAAAGCACTGCGAACTGACAAGTTTGAGAAGCACTGGGTCATCGAAATGAGTTCAGATTGTTTAAAATCGTTACAGGCAGTTTTTTCCCAAGCATATTATCAGTGTTTTCTTTTAGTTGAACTAATTCTGTTTAAATGGTTCTTTTAAGTATTTCCTTAAACTTATTGAAACACTTATCTGCATCAGACAAGATAGTTTAACTTTTTAAAAGTGCCTCAATATGTCTGCGTTCGGCTGTTTTTGGTTGTGCCACATCTGGCTGTTTTTTAACAGTGTTGTGCTTAAATGGCAGGGATGGACAGTTAAGTGTTTACTCTACTCAAGTAAATTTTTATACTTAAGTACGAGTATCTATATTTTATCGGAGTGTTTTTACTTTGGAAAAACTTAACTTCAGTCCGAAAAGTATCCTAATGTAGCATACATCATACCTTTTTACTCCACTACATTTCATAAATGCATGTTGTTTTTTACCTTTCATAGTAGAGTATTTAAAATATCAAGTACTTTTCACTTTCACTCAAGTAAAAATATTTACATGAGTACTGTAAATGTAAGAAAGTACTGGATAAAATACTGTTAAAACTTGTTATAGCACACACATGTATTTTCATCACTACACAAGTGGTGTTGTATGTAACGTGTCATTGCGTTACATGCATACGTGTCGACCCGCTAATGCCTTCGAGTTGCGTGCATTCGCGTTTATAGTACGTCCGTCTGTCCGGCCCAAGCATCCATTCCGGCCCCATACGTTAGCGATCCACCGGGAAAAGTTCTGATAATCCAGATGGCCAGACCGCCTCTGGTCACGGCGGTAGGCCGTCGGTGGGACGGCCGTTCTGGAATTTGACAGAATGTCCTACCGGTCAGTCCGCCCTTGCAAACAGGACTAGATTTCTTCAGCAGCCTTTAGGAATAGTTTTAAAATATGCAAAAACGTCAATAAAACCATTTGAATAAAATCAAAAGAAAAAAAAAAGCGACCCAGTAGGCCCCTCGATCCCTTGGTTGCCATTGTTTTTTTTAAACCAGAGTTTGTTTCCCTTTTAGTGTCGTCCTTCCAATGTTCACTAATGCTTGGTCATCAGGGCATCTGATGCATTTACATGTATGGATTTGGCAGATGCTTTTATCCTAAATTACATAAAGTGAATTCAAGCTATAGGCTACATTTTATGTTCCCTGGAGCCTAACACTTGACCTTTCCACTACTAGCAAAATCCTCTCTACCAACTGATCTACAGCAACCCTCATCTTTCAGTCGACATATACAGTATGTGTGTGTTCTTGCATGTGTAATGTACTGTATCATCCACGTGTTCTTTCAATTGTGTGTGCTTATGTGTGCACAACCTTTATCTCACACACACTGGTATACTGTAACAAGCTTACACATGCCACTTTTGCCTCTTTTTAAGTATTGTACAACCGTCATGTCAAAAGCCAGCACTGCTCCCCTTCCGACTGCACTGATGTGTTGTTAAATGACAGTAATGTTTGGTCTGAAGTATCTGGGGAGGGTTTTTATACATAAAAGCTTTGTCGGATATGATGTCTCTGATGTTCTTTTCACTTGGCATTGTGAAGTGCTGGTCATCAGATTGGTTGGTGGAAACATGGCAGGCTGTGATATCAATGTTTAACACAGACCGGTTTTATTAGGACCTTAACACAGTTCAAAGATCTGACATGTCATTTTAGTGAAATGATGAAGGTGGCTACATCACTACCAATCACAGGCTGCGTTGGATCTTTTGAAAACATGTTTATGTGCTGAACAGATTTCA
Source organism: Triplophysa siluroides (assembly GCA_006030095.1). Classification (NCBI taxonomy): domain Eukaryota; kingdom Metazoa; phylum Chordata; class Actinopteri; order Cypriniformes; family Nemacheilidae; genus Triplophysa; species Triplophysa siluroides. The sequence continues at coordinate 2,013,949 of VCII01000702.1, forward strand.
ATTTCATGCTGTCAGCAGACCCATCAGTTTAACAGCTGTTGTGAGCCTTGTCAGCAAAATATTGATGTTGTAGCATTGCAGTGAGATAGATAGAAAGCAACGACAAAATAAAAGATTGGTGATATTACGCTCTGTGAAACATTTTAAATTTGTATAACTCTTCCATGTCAGTTCAAATGCATGTTGTCATTACCTCAAAGACATCCTAAAATGATGTTCAAAGACATCCTAAAATCATGTTAATGTTTCAGTTCAGCTCAAGTGGGCTCTGACTTATAAAGCCCACTGTAGTTATATCAGGTGGAACACAAAAGCATTCTAACAATCTAAACCATTACACACACTTTAAAGTGAGCACAGTACAAATAAAGATGATAAGAGCAACAAATACCATTAGCTGGAGACTAGTGATGACTTCATCGATTTGATCCATCTCAGTGGGCCATAGCATGTGCTTTTTTGCTCACTATTGCTCATGGTGAAAAATGCACAGAACCATTCAAGACGGCAAAGAACAGGGTGAGACTGCAAAAAACGAAGTGACAAGACAATACAAAATGCAAGTACTGAGGAACAGAGTGTTGACCATGGGAAATTTGAGGAAAGTGAGAGAGAAAGAGAGAGAGAGAGAGCGAGGGAGGGTAGAAGCAGCCGGTGTTGTCTGTAGGGAACAGGTACTATGTAGTATGTGGGTCAGCACATTGCATCCTCAGCATTTCTTACAAGCAGCCCTAGCAAACTTAGGAAGGGCATATCAGTGTCTATTTTCCTTTCACTTTTTCGCCTTCACTTAAGGTCTGCATCCTTAACCATGTCTTTTTATTTTGAACACACGCACATATGAACATTTTCGTGCTGCCTGCACATAAGAATCAGTGTTACATATTAACTGTGCCTGTAATGTTTATTTAATATTTCCTGAATGTATATATTCATTCAAATGATCAAACACTTAATGGTCTATAGGATATTCTAATACCATCCATGAAGTCTAAAGTTTCACCGAATTAATGCAAAGTTGGGGTCGTTGGTTTTACATTTGTATTAGTGTCTGTAATCTTGTGAGTATTAAAAAGTAATTTATAGCTTGTAAGCAATATCTGCTCACTGTAATATAAAAATGCTGAAAGGGGCATTTTTTTCCCTTTGTAAGATAACAAGCCTCCTTATATTTGCACAGAAACAATTGGGTTAAATCTTTATACCCTCCCCATTTTCTACTCTCCTTACCTCAGTCGACCCTTTTCCTTCAAACTTTTCCATTGCCCATCGTGGTTTTTCTGGCTCAATCTACATTTGTGTTGGGTATAACCATTGATAGCATATTAAAAAGCCTCAATCACTATAGATAAATGAAAATATATAAATATAAAAGAATGGATACAGATTGAAGTGGAGGTTGTATTCACCCATCTGAACGCAAAATTGGGGGATAGTTTACCCCAAATAAAAATTATGTATTTTATTTGCCTGAAGAATATATACTGACAAGATATTGCAGGATATTGTTACTAATGTCTAAGTGGTTTTATGTCCAAACAATGGAAGTCAGTGGGGGGCAATGTTTTTGGTTAGCAATATATTCATCTAAATATCTTATGTGAACAGAGTCATACAGTTTTGAAATGACGTGAGCGTGAGTAAATGACAGAAATCTAACTTTTTTAAATTATTTTCAGCATAATTAAAGTCTAACTATTAAATATCAATTAAAACATTAAAGCATACATTCCTGTTGAGATCATTATCTTCCTATTAGGAATGATCTGACTTAAAGGGATAGTTCACCCAAAAATGAAAATTCGATCATCTTTTACTTCAACCTGTATTCCTTTAATTCCAAACCTGTATACATATATTTGTTTATACACAAAGGAAGATATTTGGAAGAATGTCATTAGCCAAACAGAAGTAGGAAAATTAATACAATGGGCTGGGCCGTCCCAAGCATGGGCGGTGCCCAGTGCGAGTTAGAAGATGCCGGCACTACCTGGCTGGCCCTTTTTTGTCTAAATACCAAATCTTTTATATGATATTAAGTGCAATGTTTCATTGGTCAAATACGAAAATAGAATTTAAATGCAAAAAGTCAATAGTAGTATACATTTAGGTACATCGCATTTGTGTGAGGCGAAACACAAGGGGTTGGGGCCCGGGACAGTCGCACCAGTTGCACTGCCCAATGGACGGCCCTGACTATGGGAGTCATCGGGAGATGAGATCTGTTTGGTTACTGACATTCTTCCAAATATCTTCCATTGTGTTCAACAGGACAAAAAAAAGTATACAGAAACAATTTGAAGGTGAGTAAATGCAGACAGAATTATCCTTTTTGGGTGAACTTTCCCTTTAACGTGACTGGGTGCCAGTCAAGACAATATATTACCTCACGAAAACAACCCGTTAGCATGGCCTTTTATTGCAATACAGTTGTTTGCTGGTGCAGGATAGTATAGTTACAGTATCTATTGACGTTAAAGGGTCTAAGTGGGTCATGCTAAGCAGCCAAATCTTGTTACAGTACAGTGCAACAAGTTTCTCTCTTTCCTTTTAGAATTCTCCATGGGAAAACACACAATTCTCTGTTGCTCTACCACCAGTATCCCAGATCAATTTCATTATGAGCAGCTTCACATGCTACTGTAGTTTGCCGAATGTCGAAGGTCCATTAAATATGTTAATGATAATGTTGCTGTGCAGTATTTCATTGTTTTTTTAAGCAGAAATTTAAGAAATCTTTTTGGTTTCGTTTCAGCGTTGTGTTATCATGCATTAATGTTGTTGTGGTATTTGCTCAGCTAATGTTGTTGTCTTTTGCCCCTCAGGGTCATACTAACCCCTACACTTTCAAAACAATGTGTCTGAAGCACTGAGAATATAATGCAATACTCAGCAGTTTTGTTGGGAGGAGAGAGGGATGAAAGAGGCTTTGATAAAATAATTCCCTGAGATAGCAGCATCAATTCAGCTTCAGGGAGAGAGAGGGAGAATAAAGGAGAGATAGTGAAATGAGATTTTGCCTGCCACTGTGGCTTTCCTGTAAGCCCTTTTTTGATATTTCCCTGCTAATTTAGAAGCATCATTTACATTTTGCTCATTAGAATCGTGTGCACCCTCTGAGGGAATCATTACTGAATCAGATCTGAAACTTTCTGATGGAAGATTTCTGTCTCTCTTCATTTTGTCTTTTCTCTTATTTGCCTTTTCGATGTGACCCCTGAAGTAATTACTTTATCAACACATTTAAAGGGATGGGTTCATCCATCCATCCATCCATTTTCTACCGCTTGTCCGAACTACCTCGGGTCACGGGGAGCCTGCGCCTATCTCAGGAGTCATCGGGCATCAAGGCAGGATACACCCTGGATGGAGTGCCAACCCATCGCAGGGCACACACACTGGATGGGTTCATATCAATGTTAATTTTTTTTTTACTAATTTATCTATCATGCCTCTAAAGCAGGGGTTCCCAAACTGAGGGTCGCAAAGGCAGGGTCGCAAGATAATTTCCAGAAATCTTATTTTTTTAGAAATAGCGTATGTAATCAATAAGTGTAACAAAATTGTTGAGTTAAAAATAAAACCGATTACGTCATATTAACAGCATTATCAACTGCATTTAGGTTAGGCTCAGCGAGTCCATTTACAGCGCCACGTTAAACAGTCTTGTGTGCACAGATTATTTTTCAGGTTTAAATTTAAAATATTATTATTTGTCGAAATGAATTGTTGATGTATATCAACGAGGGATAATCTTCCTCAGGTAGCTTACGAAAAGAGGCACATCCATCAGCACTCGAATCAGTTTGATGAAATTCGTCAATCTGAAGTAATAGTTCATATTTAACGGATCATAACAATAAGTAATGAGTAAATGACTATAAAATAATATTACGTTAGACTAAGCTGACCACCCGTCCCACTTTGCGTTATACCACACAGCATTTTCACCCTTATCCAGCACGTCTCATATTGGGAAAATCTCCCGCATTTTCATCAGTCTGTTGGATTTTAGTTGTCACATTAAGAAACACGTTCTTTAACCCGAAATGCACATTAGACGCTTTTTTGTGTATTGTTTAATTAAATATTTAGCGCTGTGTCAAAAGCAGCAACCCAGTGCGCACCACACTCATACAAACGCAACATTTTTTAGAGCCTGACTTTTACTCAATGTATGAGAAGTAGGCATTGATTTCAGTCATCAAGAGGCTGCGATGTCTGTCAGTAGATCGGGTGGCAATTCTCCCATGTCAACTTGCCTTTGGTTTGTTGGGTGGTGGTCGGACTAGTTAGACTGTGCTCTTTTGTGTTGTCATTATGTGCGTTTGGGTTGAATATGTGCATGTGCACATTTGCAAGGAACGCTTGTATACTTTAACCACCTCTGAGGATAGTGAGGGTCTCGAGTCACTGGCACTGTTATTTTGCGGGCTTTAAAGTTTGGGAACCCCTGCTCTAAAGGACTTATGCAACTAAATGACAAATTCATATTCATAACGTTATTATGTCATCTGTACTTGCTCTTTATGCTTGGTCCAGAATCCAAACCACAACTGTAACAGTTTTCTTGTCCACACAGCATCTTTTTCTCCCACCTCTTTGCGGTGGCTTCTTGGTTTATGTGTAGGGCCGAGTGTGAAGCCTGGGGAAAGGAAAGTGAATTAGTTTCTATAAGCAGGTGAGTATGGTGAGCAGTGGATCACCCTAATGGGCCTCTGTGTCAGGACTGGCCCCTACATGAGATTTAAAGAAACTGTCCAAGAGAGTGACGGAGTGAGTGAAAGAATAAGAGTTCAATGGAAGGGCCATCCAGCAATGTGTAACAATTTTATAAGTAAATGGATAGATAAATTAATTATTATTGGTGGTGTGTGAAGATACACAGACAGGGAAATTATATGTTGCCCAATGTGTTTAAGACTTAAGTCTTGGTCACGTTAATCTTCTTATAGTGTACATTTATGTTCAGGCCAGCGCTATATGCAAATCCTTGTGACATGATTGTCATTTTACCATATCCAATAATTACTTCATTCTTTCCCCAATGCTTTTTAATTTTGAGTTAGTATGATTTCAGAAACTCCACTATTGCAGTTGGGTTAGAAAAATTCATGACCATTTCCTATGAATGCAAATATACTGATCTGGGTATCTCATAATTCACTAATTATTAATGTATTATTCACAATGAGAGAAGGTTTGAATTAAATATTTGAAATTACAGTGAATATCATAGACCAGCTGCTGGGCTAGGACCAAAAAGTGGCCCTGGACTTCTTTGCCAAGCGGCCTGGATTGCGTTCCGGGTTTTCCGGATCCTTTGCGACTGTGTTCCGTCCGCAGCTTCGTTCTGGCCTGTGTGCGACTGGATTTCGTATTCTGGAGGTCCCCCTTTGCCTTTCTGCCCCCCCGGGAAAATGCCTGATATGCCCGATTACCAGTCCAGCCCTGCTAGCTGGTGAACTTCAGATTCTTATTGCCTTTGAACTTGCATGACTAAATTAAGATTGTTCAGAGTTTATTGAACCATAAAGCTTGAGGATTCATTTTACAGTACATAAACATTATACCTATGATTGCTTTATAGAAAATGGCCTCCAGACAAAAGTAAAAGAAAGCATAATTATGTGACTGGTTGGCCAGCTAGAAGAATTTCTCAGTTTATACCTGACTCAGGTGACTTTGCTGATATCATGGCTTTAACAACTGTGATGTTGAGATGATACGAATTTTACATCCTGTTCCAGTTTCTTACCTTAACTTCCTTCAGGTACTGTGGATTATTGGGGACATTAGAGCTTGACTATCTAAAGTAAATCAAACTTCAACAGCCAAATGCATCTGCTTAAATTGCTTGCACTGTATCACCTGTCGCATTTTAGTCTTTCGTTCGTGTGAGAGAAAGCTAGCAATTTTTAGATGTTTGACAGCGCAAAAATCACAATCTTATGGCACTTCGTATCTGCAGTATTTTATGAGGTGGATAATTCGTATGAATTTTAGTATGATCTACTTTTGTCTCGGTAATGGGGGGCTTTGTTATTTGCTTTGTTTTTGTATGATTAACATATTTCATAATTCATACGAAATCGCTATCCGATTAAAACATTGTGTTATCCTGTGTGTTTTTCATGCATTTAATGGTGGAAAGAAGCAGGTTATAGATTTGAAGTTTTCAATGATAGTCAGGTCAGTACGAATTTATTATTTGAAGTAAAAGATACAAGATTTACTATATTTTACAATACAGACTCTAGAGCGCCCCGGTGTGCGATTCTGTGACTAATCCTTATGTATCTTGTCCCTTTGTGTGTTATAACACTGATAACAGAATAAAGCTGCATTCAGACTGCCAGCGGCTGTGTTGCTGTGTGTTGCTTGTCTCTTGCTACGAGGTCGTTAGAAGGCGTTCCTTGCTTTGGTTGTCCTAGAAACATTGATAAACAAACCCTGCAGTAACTGTTGGGAGATGGATGACGAGAGCTCCTCTGCTTTACACCTATTTGGTAGTCGCTCCCAAAAGTTGCTCATCATTTGCAAGTCGAGCAAATCTCAACTTTGTCGAGACGCTAGACATGCCCATTTCCAGTCGCCAACGGTCACTGTCGCTGGATGTCGCTAGGCTACCATTGAAATGAATGACATTGCTTCGCTTTGTCGCTGGGTATCGCTGGCGGTCTGAACGGCGTAAGTGTTTGTGAGAACTCAGTACATGACATACCACTCTTCTTTTTCTACAACACTTTTACTTTCTGCCCCATACAATACAGATAACCGGATATGCGGCAGGGAACTCTTTAAGTCTTTGTGCATATTCGAAGGCAATAGTCTTAGTCATGGAGACCTAGTTAGTGAGCTATTAGACCAATAGTGCTTATATGTTAACTACGCAGGACACTTCAACAGGTAAACAATTACGGCAGACATAAACAGAAGTGCTCAGAAATAACTGCCTCACACAGTTCTTTGAACATCTCCCAGTCTGGAGCAATTGTCATACATCTGGACAAGGTTTGCCAAGTATCCTAGCTGGTACATACACAATGAATACCAGCTGTACTTAAAAACTGTTTTAAGCCCTACATTATTCAACTCTTCAGAGCTCTTACTGTCCTCTCTTTTGTTTGCTCTTCTGTTTCTTGACTCTTGTTATTTCGGTTAGAAGAAATGGCTTCCCACCTTCCGTGCATTTTGACAGACTGCCAAGAAACAAAATGCCCCATTTTTAGCTAAAGGTCAAACAGAAATATCTTCAGCTCCACGAGCCCCAAGGTAAAGCGAGTGTCTGCAGAATCGTCCTCTTTATTTACCCCCATAAACTTCCTGCATTAGTGTATGCAAAGGGGAAAAGAAACTTGGCTTCAATTGAAAAAGAGAAAAATCAGGAAGAGATACAAAAAATGAAGAGTTGACTGGTGACTTTGTAAGAATAAAGGCAGCATGCCAGCAGCCCCACCGATGACATGGCATCATGGGAAATTAAAGCTTGACAAACAGATGAGGTGTCAGAGCACAGAAAACACTATTTTTCATTTTGCCCTCTTCTACTCTCAACAGGGGAGTGATGCTTTAAACAGGAAGAGGAAAAAACAAGGGAGGATAGAGTGAGAGATAACGTACTGTAGTGGAAAAAATAAGTAGAGACAGGGAGAGAGATTGAGGGATCGAAAGAAAGACTGTCTACAGAAGTATTATGTTGTCTTTGTAATTGAATGCCACTGTTGTCCCTGTAGAGATGCTGAGGTGTCATTGTAGGCCGCTATCAGTTAACGGCGTGGGTGTAGCGCGCTCAGATGACACATGACATTGGTCTGTAGTGTATGTGGCTTTTTTCCTCAGCTTTATTGGGACAGGCAAGATAATACACATTGTTCTGAAAGCTCTTTCTAGGCCGGCAGGGGGTTTGAGGCTTAACAGTTTGGCCCACCGTAGATGCTCGCTCACTGCTCTGTGACAACCAGCAGGCTGCGTTAAGTGACCGGCGTGCAGGGTTGCGTGATAAAGTGAAGCTTAACGCTTGGGCCTCTGACCCGGGAGAACTGCTGCATATTGATTTTTTTCTTTATATATATATATATGTTGGTTCTTATAGAGAAATTCTCCAGACAAAGAAAGCAATGAGTAAATACCAGTGCAGTGGGGCATGTAAGCCATAAAACAGCTTAGAGAAAGCTTTTTTTTAGTAACCAAATCTGGATATCGATCTAATTTCTAAATGTCATGTTCTGTAATAGATGGTATGGGCTAACAACATACTTTTCATTTTTGGGACAGCTAATCATTAGATCACCTGTTTTCACTGACCATATGTTAAAAATAATCTCATTGTTTTTATCTTCCATTTTAAACCCTCTTCATCGCAAGATCCATTCTATGATTTTAAATGAGGCAGTCAAACACTGTAACTTTTCTCTTATCAAGAACCAAGCGTCTGCGCCTCTCACCTGGGTGGGCGTAATGTACGATCCTCTGGCTATCTGCATACTGAGAGTGTGATTGGAACACCTGTGCTATGTGATGGAAGGATGAATGGATGAATAAGTGTCTCTCTCCCTTTCCCTCATACAGGGATTAGAGGAGTGGGCCTGGAGTACACATTAATCTGCCCACAGACAATATCCATCTGTCGCCTAAGCAGGGACTCAAGGTCTTGGCACTGGAGAGACTGTGTGTGTGTATGTGTTGCTCTAGTTTGGTATTTATCAAGTAACCAGAAGGAAAATAGTCCTTGTTTGACCCAGCTCGTGACTCTGAGCCTCTGTGTTGCACAAAGAAAATGTTTCAACTGCATCTGTAAATGGCTTCTGACCGAGGCAGCAGAAATGGAGAAAAACATAATGTACCTTGAAAATGTTGAAAGCTCGATAGTTTACTAATACCCTAACCTTGATATTATACATCTTTACATTTATTTATTTACATCTCATGTCCAGTATATCTAGCTCATTTAACATGCTCACATTCAACTTTTTCTTTCCGTATTGTGCTTTCTCTATATCTTATTCTGATCTTGGTGTCTGATCTATATATGCTTTACTTTTTTAGTTTTAAAATCATGCATCTAGATTTTTTTTAATGTGATACACAAATTCTTTGTATTAGCAGCTCCACTGTCTGTTTAAGCATCCCAATTGGGAGTGACCATCCGTGACATGGGTTTGGGGCTGGGCTATACCTGTTTGGCCGAAAAAGATAGATGGGTAAGAGCCGGGACCTGAATCACCTGAAGCACAGTTGCGCTATGTGTCTGGAACGGCTTGCTCTATCATTTCAGGCTTTTTAAAAACATTATTTTTGACATTCTATGCAGAAGTTACATAAATTCTGTTTCCCTAAACTACTACACTAAAAATGCTGGGTTGTTTTTAACCCATGTTTGGTTGTGGACCATTGTTTTATAAATTAAACATGCGGAGTTGTTTTACCCTTAGTTAACTTAGTTAAACCATATATTATTCTGTCCACATTTTACCCTGAAAACAACCGAGCATTTTTTCGAGAGTACACATTATCATGTTTTGATTTCAGCCAAGGCTGTGCACTCTCCCACCGTTAAGGTCGATGTCGGTGTGACAGTTTTTATCACAGTGTTCACATATTTGCTGGTCCTGGTGGGTGAACGCACACAGTCTTTCAGTTAGATCTTTTGTCTTCAGCCTGGCAGGTCTTCACCTTTCTCCATACATGTCACCAAAATACCTTTGGTCTGCAATGTCTTGTTTGCACTCCGTCCAAAAAGAAAACGTTGCTGTTCAGAGGTTGCTGTTTCTTAGCTTGCTTGTATTTCATTCAGCCTATAACAACTTTGTCCATGATTTCATTGCTAAATTTTTTAGGAAGAAATAAAAATAGACACAAATATGACAATTGTTGCTATACAGTATATACTGTTTATTGTTTAGAGCTTTAAAATGAACGGGGGAATAATTTTGTTCTTATTGAAATCTCTAATTAAAAAAAATATATATTCATGTTTTTTTTCATGCCTGTGACGCGGATTTGCACTTATATTGTGCTATTAGTTTTAGGAGTGTCTAAATTTTAGTCTGGTGAACACTACCAGAAGTCAAATAAGTGTTGCAATAACTTTTAAACTTAAGCATGTGCGCATCCATTGACAAAAAACACAGACATGTGACTCAGTTTCACTTACCGTGTGCGGTTCATGTCCGGCATCTTTTGGCGCTGAGACCGCTCCATCTATCAGTTTCAAACGATATCCAAATCCACCGTTATATGAACCCTTTATATAACATCCATCACTGAAATGCTGTGAACAAACAAACACACTCTTAACTTCTCTCACTATCGCAAGAGTAACGAAGAGGCTTCAGACCCACAGCGCAGCCAATCTTGATAAACGGGTCTTCCTATCGCTCGTCGATTGACGCGTGGGCTGGCTATTTCTTTTGCCTTGCCGTGGGTGTGCTTTTCAGGCAGAATTGCCCAACAAGGGTCCCTTGTGTAACCCACAATAACATGGTCTTTCTTCAACCTCTCTGAAAAAGGAAGTACTCATTTCAGCATACAGGATATCACATTTTGAGAGATAGGCAGAACACAGGAATTCATCTTAACATAAACCAGTGAACCACACAAGAACCTTCAAAAATATTGACTCCACCAAGGTGACAACGTCCAAAAATACTTTTGGCAATATGAAGATTCCTGGGATGCATGAAATTGACATAGAAGTTGATGAGGAGATGGATATCTATGCCAGTGTAGATGATAAAAGCAGCCATGATGTCTTGGAAAGAACCAAGAGAAACCACATTTCTCAACAAAAAGGTACATAAACTTAATTATTATAGGAAAAACAAGCACATACACACACACTAATGCATGAGCAATAATCTACGTTTCTATCACCTTTAGAAAGAGAGTCGGTGAAGATCAGAATGTACAGGGCAGTTGAAGTGTGTTTGCTGCTGCTTTGTGTTCTTCTATTGACTGCAGTCAAAATTTGGTGTCTCCTGGTCCATACAAACAATCACCAGTTTCACATCAACGTCAAAAACACCACAGAGGAGAGAGACCAGCTACTAACAAATTATACCAAACTCACAGAAGAGAGAGAGAAATTATTATCTAAGTTGAATCATTTTTCTAAACTAAGTGAACCGTTACAGGAGAAAATTGAACTGTGGACAGTTCTTCATGGTAATCTTAAACTACAATAAAACAATTCAAATATTCAATGTTAAAAGTATGCATAAAATATAATATAGCCTACTATAAATTGTGTGGTCAGAAATAAGGATTTAGCAGCTGAAATCTTTGTATTTTCAGAGGGATGGATTTATTATCAATTTCATTATTACTACATGTCATTTGAGCGGAAGAATTGGACTGAGAGCAGAAGATACTGCAGGGACAGAGGAGCAGATCTGATCATCATCAACAACAGAGAGGAACAAGTGAGTGAAAATACTGTGTGTGTGTTGTGAGATATGTGAACCGGTTTATGCAATTGTTTATTTCCTTATCTTTTTAGGATTTTGTTGAGAACACCTTTGATAAAACTGTATGGATTGGTCTGTCAGACAGAGATAAGGAGGGCGGATGGAAATGGGTTGATGGCAGCACACTGACCACTAGGTGAGAAATCACTCGGTTTAACTGATTATAATTCAATAAAACATTTTTACAGTCAGTATCATATCACGCAGAAAACGACACTGAAGATCTAATGCTCATCTGTTGTTTCAGATTCTGGGCATCTAATGAACCCAACTCTAATTTAGGCAATGAAGACTGTGTTGTGACTTATTTACGGTGGGCTGATTATCCATGTACTCATACTTTTAAATCGATCTGTGAGAAGGAATTTTTAAAATAAATGTTTAAATAAGATGCATGTTAATTCAGTAAATTGTAAAAACACAAGTACCTCTATAATGTACTTATATCATGAATACCGATAGCCTTCTTTTGTCTAATCTGTATTGTGATTATGCAAATAATCTTTTATTTTGCATGAAACAGTAATAAAGGAAGCTTTTTTTAGTAAATTAATTATATTTATTGATTTCAAGTCCAGTAAATTACTTTTCAGTGCATGCTATTCGTATTCATATTAGTCAAGTCACCCCTTCTCTTCAACTGTCAGTCTGCTGACACTTTCATTTCTGGCAGGCTTCAATTTAAACATCAACTTCCGGCACACGTCATGCGTTTAGTTCCTCAGAATTTGTGCTGTGTCTTGTTACTTTAAAGAACTTTGAAACATTTCCTCTAAAGTTTCCACTGGTCAAGAAACAATTCCCGCCCCAAACTCACACCATGAGATCCGCCCAGGAGGCAAGAAACACCACAGATCACATTGTCTGCAGGGCCTCCTGACACATGAATGTATTTATTTGTTGTCACGTACTCTCAACGTGAACGTCTGATAAGACACACTTTTTTGGAAACGCTTCAGCAAGTTCAAAGTTGTCATCTGATTGGTTGAATTCCACAGGATTTCCAGGTGATGTGCATGTTGTGTTCTTTAACAGTCTGCCAGGAAACAACACAAAGTCGTCAGATTGAAAGAAGCTGTCGTGTTTACAACGGTTCCAATAAGAATTCATCATGATCGACTAAACGCTGGATTTTTTTAAAGTATGCATTCATAGCATTAACTCATATACGCTGTTGCTGTTAACGTTTGACACGTTCCTATATATACAACAGTTTGTTACTTTGGGGACATTTCCACGCCTCTTTAAGCATGATGCAGCACAAAATGAAATTATTCATTTCTCTACCTGTTGAAAAGCAGAAACATTGTCATGCGAGGCTAGTTGTCACGTGGCCTCATGTACTGGAACACTCTGACCACAGACAGTTTCAAAGCTGTTCTTGCTGCTTTTAAAAATAGGAAGCACGCTGAAGAAGGATAGAGCCATAAAAGTAGAGCCAATCAAAACTATAATAAGAACTATAATGTTGTGACTTCTCATATTTTAAAAATACACAAACAAGACATGTGTGCTAAAGGTATTTTAGTGTCATTCAAGTCAAGCATGTTCTGCTGAGGAGAAACCTTACACACTACAGCTACACTAAGCAGATCTACAATCATTTTGTCGTTATATCTTCACTCATTGATCTCAGATCAGTCCAGTGTTGTTGCTCTATTCGATCTAGTGTTAAAAACAGAAGTTTACTAGTTTAAATGTTAAAGAGCATTAATATCTAATCATATTTTGTCATATGTACCATGCACACAGGATGTCAGGGACTTTAATACGGACAGACAACAATCACTTCAGTGTTCAGATAATGACAGTCATGTATTTGCTATAAAACAAAACTACATAAAAAACGAATAATATATTAGTTCCGAGTCCAAGTCATATCCATGTTGTCAAAGTACTTTATTGCATTTCCTTCTTCTTTTCAGTTAAGACAGCTCAAAATTAATTTTAGTCTGGGACTAGTCTTAAGCCTGGTCTCTGAAACTGGGGCATGATGTTATGACTATTCTCAAAACATTTGGAATAAACTTTGATTGTTTTTATCATTCATTTAACATACCATTGTGTGTTAAAGCCTAGTTTAATATATGAGTTTTTGAGTTTTAGAAAAGAAAGATCTGAAAATTACAAAATGTGGTAAATTTCACGGAGGCCTGGAGCGGAGATAGATCTAAAGTGCTGAAAGAAAAGTGCTGCTTTGACATAACTATACCATATTTACACTGCTTGAATAAATCTTGTGAAAGCAGTTCATTTAAATTAATTAATACAACAGAAATACACAACATAATGAATAAGTTATGAAAATTATAAAACACTAGCACTCTCTCCTAGGCTACACCCTTAGAGGCAATTAGGTGAAGTGAGTGTGAAAAATCTCTGTGAGAAAGTCCACTCTGATTTGCTTCAAACTGCAGTACGGCATCTGCCGTTCGAGAAGCATTCTGTATAATTCTATCTATGTGTCTTTGCTTTTCTGTTCTCCTCAACTTGCTCCTTAGTTTTATATAGCGCTTTATATTTTGTTTTATGTGAACAAAATTGGCCAATTTAAACCCTCAGCTTTATCAATGCTGATTGAAAACTATGGGAGACTTCTAATCCCTGCACAAATCACTCACTTTAAAACTGTAATTAACACAAACATCAGAATAGCTTTCTTCCCTCTCATTAAAACAGAATAAGGACACATGAGGTGAATGGTAATTTCGCTTTGCACGCAAACACGCTTTTCTGTATAAGATAATGCTCATACCTGAAGTAATTGCTCATCACTTTGGGCAGAGGAAAACTGATGTGCTACATACAATGTAGGAAACTAAGACTGCGTAACATGCATGTGTAAAATATGAGATGCTAAATCTGGCTTACTGGTGAACGAGACCAGAGATTTCCCGGTGGTTAAAGTAATGACTTTGAAATGATGAAAAGTCAGTGTCCTGCCAGTTTCTAGGAAAATCCCAATTCGGGCTCGTGCTTTAAGCAGCTTCGGGCAAGTAGACTAGAGAGCAAAGTTTCACTGTCCATTAGTCTTGCCCCAAAGGACCCATTAATGAGCCCTTCCTATGCTGTCTGAGACCCCCTACTTTCTTATTTTTGTGTTAATGAAGGTGGTTTTAACAAATATGCATTTTCAACAAGGAGTTACAGGGTGTGAAATAAATTGTGGACAAAATCCCTCCAACAGATATACATTGTGTGTTTGCGTGTCCAGTTCCGTGATTGTATTTGTTGCAATGTACATTAAGCTACCCTGCAGGTGTAAAACCATCCTCTATAAAAAAAGATGCTTTGTAAAGGTTAAACAAGAAGTATAAGCGAGAAGGTGCGTATTGAAATTCAACACCATTTCACCGCAAACTCAGGAGAGGCCGTCAGAAGATTAATGAGCTATTGGGCTAGAGTTCTGCCGTTTCTCATGCGCGAGGCCCACATTAGTGAAATAATTAATTTTACAACACTAGGGTGCTGTGTCCCTGCTGAGGCGTGGCATGTGGCTATGATAAGCATTCACTAATTAACCACCAAAAAGAAAATAGAGGTGCAAGCCACCTTTTGACATTCAAACATTTCAGAGAAAAACAAGCTTTCGCTAGGAATGTTCTAGGCAGCGTGAGATGCCGGGCTACTTCTGCATTCACTTTTAAAACGCAGGGGGCTCAATGGTTTTGATTATGGAAGAGGGCAACTCTGCCAAATGCCCGCAGTGAGGATAATGGACCCCTCACCTGGTGTCAATCTATTTGTCGTGGTAAGAATGGATGAACATGAGCTACCGCATCCCGGTGCTGCCATTTCAGCCCAAAGTCAATACGCCTGAACGCGCATGCCGAACCTCCTTCCTGTGGAAACCTCATCTGTGCGTTTCCGTGCAACACAAATTAGCAAGCATTAGAGTCGAGTGGGGGATATTATAATACCCAGATGCATAAAACATGTGCTTAGAAAGAATGTGTGTCTGTGTGACTGATTCGCAGGTAGAAACACTGTCATTGAGGATGCATGAATTTAGATTTTCTGAACTCCATGACGGTTTTAAGCTTGATGCATTATTAATGGCGCCGGCTCAGGAGCAATTTCAAACACTGCATATTTGAAAAGATGGATGAAACACAAGAAAATTTTTTGGGTGTACCTGAGACAAGACTTTTTCATATTATTTTGAAGCTTGTGCATGCACTTACGTGCTGCTTACGTCTGCATGTATGAGGGGGTGTTTTCACTTGTGTGCATAAGTAAGCATCCCTACTAAAACTCCATCTAGACCATGACAACCGGTCCATCTCCGAGTAAGCCAGCCATGATAAACAAACGGAAAAAACTCTATGTGGACATCACTATTCCGCCACAGGAAATCCGTCTCACGGCAAGCTAAAAGACTGCGCTTTCATCTGACGGGGAAAAGCACAGACTCCACAATAGAAAATAGCATGAGATTAACTGTCAGGAACTTGCCGTCTCTGAGAAGTTGCCAGCTATAGGTCTTCATAGCTTAGAATGGGCGTTATTGTAGTTGGCTCATGTGCCTCAACCCTATGCTCATCACCTAAAGCAAAACACGCCATCTTCTGATTCTCTCATCAGGTGCCTGTGTGTTGAGTTATTTTGAAGGGACAGCTAATTTTTCACTGTTATACAAGCTGTATAACACTACTCTACATTGTAGCAAGGTGTCCTTTCTTCAGTGTTGTCATATGAAAAGATATAATGAAATATTTACAAAAATGTGAGGGGTGTACTCACTTCTGTGAGATACTGTTTGTTAAAGGCATTTTAATTAAAGCAATTTAAAATAGCCTAAATTAACTGAGGCATAGTCCTAGTTTAGGATAGTCCTTGTCTATGAAACCGGACCTATGAGATTAAAGCAGACGCATTAACATTAAAGTGTAATATTGCATGAGTAACGTTTTAATGATAATGTTAAAAATTATGCATAATGTTGTGCATTATTTATTTTTCATTTCTTTTATTTGTTTTGATTTTAAAATATCACTTAAATGTTGCTGTACTGATACGTATCATATTTTTTACTAACTACCCTCTACTGCCGTGTTGTTTTCATGGATCACATACCTTGACACATGACATCGGATTTAAAGCAAGTGTAAACTTTGCTTCAGTTCTTAAATCTCTGGTGTAAAGTTTGGACTCGGTGAGTGTAAAGTTGGCATGAGCTTCTTTGGGCTGCCTAGCAGGATCAGATTACTGAATAAAGGGCAGCTCTCCATTGCTTATGTTGGCTGTCAGTCTAGTGCAGATTTATTGGAGGTAATAGCCCTGTGATTGAGTGACATGTGGAAGGGGTTTACAGCCACGGCTGTGGTGTGGAAGGGATAAATTCAAGCTGTGCTAGTCATAAAGAGCACAAGAAGAGAGTAAAAGGGCGTGTGGGTCAGCTTCATTGATTTCACAATCACAACTTGAGAATCTCTTGAAGTTTGCGAGTGAGCAGCCAACTGCTTTGACTTGAAATAGAGGGTTTCCACACCAGCAACATACACAAACGTTATGTGGCTCAAACTTAACTTCCTGTAGACCTCCGGAAAGAATCACTAACAACAGAGTCCCTGTAAAGAAGATTATTTTACTACAATTTATATACAATTCAATATATAACTAAAATATTCATGTAAATTAAATACAATTTCTTACAAAACAAACAGAGACCAGAAGTTAACTTATATTTATATAATAAATATTCTTTATTCTTTCTATTTTATTTTAAACTGCTTTGAAGCTATGTGCATTATAAAAATCACTATATCAAAAATCAAACTTATTGCATTATTTCTACGGTGTCTTTTTTAGAATTTGAATTGTGTTTGTGAAATTAGGTGTTTGTGGAAGTGGAGAAAATAAAAAAAAATGCTCTGTACTCATGGTTACAGTGAAAACATTTACATCTTACAAGCAACTGTTTAGTCTTATGGTGATCTTGGATTTAAACCAAGCATTCAAACATGGTCGCCAAACTGATATTTTCTCTCCCCTCTTCTTGTGTATACTTGCTGGTTTTATATTTTGAATTGAGAGCTGGCTATTTATATACTGCTGCCGTGACTAAAGCACAAAGCAGGCTAATTACACCAGCTAGCAAACAGGTTGAGCATGCACTTGAGTTGGCTTATTCCATTAGTTGAAAACAAAACAGGAGTTTGATTAGAAATGCATTAAGCCAAACACCACAAGTATTTGCATTCACGGGTGCCTCAACAGGCAACCTGCCAAGAAAATCTGGTGTTTTTATGATTTATTAAGTAATTTTTTAGGGGCTTTTTTATGCCTTTAATGGTATACAAAAGTGGAGAGTGGACAGGAAAGTGTTGGCAGAGACAGGGGAGCTGGACCGGCAAAGGACCTCAGAGACGAGAATCAAACCTGGGTCGCCGTGCGCACTAGCCACAAGGCTATTGGCGCCGATAATCTGGTGTTTTATTATTTATTTATTCATCGAGACGTTGCTCACAAAGAGTTTTAAGCTAGAATAAAGAAAACAGAGAACATAATCATTATCGTGACCAGATTGGATTTTGTTGACGCATGGTTTAATTCATTACCAAATTAATTTAGTACCCGGTTGAGGCTACTGAAATGCCAATCTTGATTGTTACAGTTCAGTTAATCCCCAAGGGTCAAACTGGATGAACGTACTTAATTAGTGCTCGTTCGGTTGTTAGTGTGGCAGAATCCAGAGACATTTGGTATGTTATCTGCAAAGGGCCTCAGGTAAATGTCCTCACATGAACAAATTAAAATTAGTGAAGTGACCAATTAATCAGGATTTTTTTTCAAAGATCAGCCTGCCTTATTTGTGCGCAATAGCATTCATCAGAGGAAGCCGGGTATAAACAAGATCACTGACAAATATGCTTTACGGCGTTCAATTCACCCCTGACTAACTGTGAAAGCGGAGCAACGCTTTGCCAGTTTCCATAGCTTCGGCTCTCAATCTGTTGTGAGGATCTGCATTCTCCGTCCTCATCCGAGCTTCTATTTTTACAAGCGAAGGGATGCTGCTTCGCATCGTTTTCGTCAGAGAACAATGAATATAGAGACCCAGAAATATACTGTTTAGCTTGTTTTTTTTTGTTCAACGGGGAGACAAAGTTCCTCAGACATTGTCCAAATCCTCAGACATTGTGTATCAGCAGCCTGAAGCGTGCTACCGTTTCACTTTGGGATGATTTGCCTAGTGCCGGAGTACCAACCGATTTATATGCAAATAAGACGCATTACTTGCATCCAGTAGAGACTGGGTTTTGTCAGTTTGGTGGGACTTTCCTGTTCATGAAACCTTTTTATTAGTGTGTGTATTTATACCAGTTTCTGTGAAACGGAAGAAACAGGCCTCAGCAAACCGCGTTACTGCTATACGATAATTTGCCATGCGTGTACTGTAGATAAGGTGTGTGCTCGTGCCCCACATGCCCTTGCCCAAGGTTAATCTGTCACTTTTAGTGTATATTTACATTCATTCTTATCTGTTTCTCCCCACTCATCTGCCTCTGTGGAGCCAACCCTCACACCTTATCGCTTTCCTTAAAATACATGAACATGCTTTCCCTCAGATACTTCTAACTGTCTGTCTGTCATGCGTACACACCCTGTCTGCCGTGACACAAATTACATTCAGTTGAATGGCCTTGTGGAATATTTCTGTTTGTGTATTCGATCTAATCCAGACTTTAACTAAACTGTTTTAGACATATTGCTTTGGCGCTCACAGAGTTCTTTACCTCTGCTGACCACAAATATTTTTTGCAGATCAGAAGAGAGCAAATAAAAATTAGCACCGTTTTACTTATTCATGATAAAAATATTATTACATCTGTGCACATTTTATTAGGGGTGTTTTGATGATGCAGTGCATACGGACATCCACCACTTTCACAAGCAATATATAGGCCTATTACATTCATTTCACTGGAATGTAGCATGTGATCATTTTTTCTATCCATATTTTTATGCTTTTAAACCAGCTCTGGCAGTAGGAGAGAATGGGATCATTTGTGCCACTTAAGGTGTCTTATAGGACACAGGAGGTAAAGGTGAAACTAAAAGTTTGTATAAGTAGTGCCAATGTACTTGGGGAATACCTCAACGATGATGAACATTTCTAATAAAAAAAATATTATGAGTGCATAATTTGCATTATGATAATTTTTATATACCCTAACGTATATTTTATTATTTTAACGTATTCTTCTTATTCATATAAACATAAACCAATCAGAAAACATTCAACATTGTAATGTATTAAACCAGTATTTTACAATGTATTTAAGGGATAGTTCACCCAAAAATGAAAATTCTGTCATCATGTACTCACCCTCAGGTTGTTCCAAACCTGTATACTGTACATTTCTTTGTTCTGCTGAACACAAAGAAAGATATTTGTAAGAATATCAGTAACCAAACAGATCTCTTCCCCATTTACTGCCATAGTAGAGAAAAAAAATACTATGGTTGAGAAAATGGGGAATGAGATCCCTTTGGTTACTGATATTTTTCCAAATATCTTTCTTTGTGTTCAGCAGAACAAAGAAATGTATACAGGTTTGGAACAATCTGGGGGTGAGTGAATGATGACGTCATTTTATTTTTTTGGGTGAACAATCCCTTAAGTTTACTAATATAAATTAGTGCAATCCTTTAAGCAAAAATGTATAATGTAATGTAAGTCTCTTTGGATAAAAAAGTCTACCAAATTCATAAATGTAAATGAGACACTTCTGCTGAAATACTGTCAGATTATCTAATGGCAAATAATGATCAAGTACATTTGCATGGGATTCATTTTGTGGCGCTCTCTAGGATTGTTGAAATATGAGTGGAATAGTCTAAAAGCAAGCAGAGAGATAGCTTTACCTGCTTTAAATGTAATGCACAACAATTGCTTTAAAGATAACTCATCATTGTGTTCTGTATAATTGGTTTACATAGAATAAAGCTCTTGTTCTTAAGGACTACTTTTGTATTTATTTTAGAATTTACCAGGCAAGAACAGTTTTGCTTTAAATAGTTACTGTGCCATTATGTTATGCCACTTCAATTATTGTCATGTTACTTATACTACAATATACTGTGAACATAAATATACACACCATTTAACCCATTATGATTTTGCCATATAAGCCTTATTTCAGACTTATCTAAATTGATTATGCTTTAAATGTTAATTTATGAGACAACAAAAGTGTTGCAGGTTACTTATTTAGTCTATTTTTATTTCCTGGGATTTTGTTCTGGTTATTTTTGATTTGCAGTAAATCTCCACTTCTTTGTTGTGCAGTGGGGTTCAAGTATAAATAGAAATGCCCTTCAAGAGTGCTGAAGCCTCCTACAGTTCTCTTTTATAATATAATTAAAAGAACCAAACATCTAGAATTAAATATATCAGTCCTCTGTCGAGTGGCCCTTTTAATCTCAGATATGACTTCCTGCCGGTGTTAGAAATGAAAGCAACTTTGGCTAAATTAAAATGTGGTTAACTTGGGCAACCTTTTAATTTTTTTTAGTAACAGTAAACTGAGAATTCCCATTCGTTGTCGATTTATATATATTTTTGACAGTTTTTAAAACTCAAGGCTTTTTTAAAGTATATGGGAATGAAAGGGGTAGCTTGCTCTAAATCATATTGTATAGAACTCAAAACATTTGGCACTGGGTTCCAGCAAAAGTCACTGCTCAGTTTTGGCAAGAAGCAGAGAGAGACCACTGCTAACATTACATGACTGCCTTGTTGCATGCCGTGTTGCACTTTGTGCCAAAATCGAAGCAAATCTTGCTAATCTCCCTCTTTGCTCCTGCCGATGCCAGGACCCCTCAGGTAGCCATTGAGAATTCAAACAAGGACATTTGGAACACAATTTAGCAGCTTTCTGTTTGAATAGTAGATAACTGGCTATCCTACAAGACCAAGATTATGTTCATGTTTGTTCTAATAATAATATGCAAATGACTACAGTTTAGACGGACAGTGTTTTTCTCTCTATGCTGTATGCAAGGCAAATCGAGACAGATTTTAACATGAAAAATCTTTGTGGTGTCAATGAGGTTTGACTACATGGAATGAAGAGATTTATCTGAAGTACTTTCAAAATACTCAATCATGGAATCTGAACTCTCAGTCTGCAGCTGCAGCTGCATGCCAATAACATGTCATGTGTTTTGATTTATTTTTATGCATATTTACGATTGTAAGCGATACACCTGCACACAAAGATGTGTGTTTTATGTGTGTATACTGTGTTCATTCCTGCTTAGCTCCCCCATGAGCTGATGGTTTCATAAATGGTTCTGTTTCTAAATGAAAATGAGTGTTTTGGCCATGTGTTATGTTCATGGTTAGTTGTAATGAGTGAGCATTCCCCATACAATCCATCAGTTCATATTACATCAGATATACATGCACACAAAACTACTCTTAATTCATATAGTGCCTGGTAAGAATTATTAACCGTTTTCATGGATTGGAGGGGTGGTTACTTTTATTGAGAGGACAAAACAGTTTTGAAACTCCCTCTAATTTAACACATTATTACCAAAGTTTACAAACATTAGGACTTTTTCAATGAAAACCTATGTAAGGCTCTGGAATTTATTTATTTATTATTATTTATATATGATTTGTTTTGTGTGCAAAGTACTGAAAGATATGCTAAGCGAAAGCTGACGCCAGATCTATGTAAAAATGCAAAACAATCATGGCTTTTAGAAGTACTGACTGCTGTTTGGTTGGGCGCAAACATGGAGGGAAAAGCGCTTTTGGAGGGGAGGTGCAAACATAACAGATGGCAATCTAATCTTGCTCCATTTTGGCAGTCAGTTGAAAAAGAATTGCGGATTTCCGTGTGTTGTTTGTGTGTGTGTTTTTACAAGACAACATTTTTCAGGATATCACGTTCTCTGTTGAGTATTTGTCCAGGTGAAAACGCTGTAATTGTGAACCTTGTCTAAACGTGTAGTGTGTACACCTCTGTGTCAACAACACAACAGATGCCATGTAATGAGAGCAGTAGAGTCATTGAGGGATTTTGTAAGTCATGTAGTGTACGCTGGGCATTATCTAACCGTATGCAGCATGTATTTGTGCATAGCCTACAGTGCATACAGTACAAAGAACCATTGATTCATCTCTGTATCTTAATTTGGCACCTTGGTCTCATTACAAGTGTATTCATCTAAGGTTCAGCTACCAGGGGAATCTGTGAGTGTGTGTTGATCCATTTTAATGCTGCCTTGATCATTATCCCCCGTGTTTGCCAATTGACTTTTAAAGGCATATCCTTTAGGGAAAATTCAGTTTCCTTGATTAGAGCTCAATCACACATGCAAAGGGCTATCCGAGGAAGCACACAGATTTGTCAGGAAAGGTGGATAATTGGGGCTTCAGGTAAAGGTTGTCCTTTCTCAGACCAGTTTAGCTTACATTACTCAAACAAATGTGGTCGAAGCATGCACAGCTGATCTAAAAGCAGTGTTTTAACTGAGGTTTTGTCCATCCCTGTAGTGGTACGTATGGCCTTTCTTCATTAACACTACATGGCTTAATGAGACAATTTGCTGATGATATTAATGAGCTGCAGCGGTTCGTGTTGGTTCTGGTTGGCAGAAAAGTTTGGTGGTGTTCAAGGTCATTCTGCTGCCTTTCCTGGAGTTTAGATTTACGCATAATGTGCAGAAAATGTAAAACACCCTAAGGCAGGCATGTTATTTTACCTGTAAGTAAGTGATACAGGGGTGATTGAGGCATTTTTAAATAGAAAGCAATTTAAAATAATTGTGTATGCATGAATGTGTTTGTTTTATTACTTGACAATGAATATACGGTTGTCAGAGCTTTTTTCATATTTGTTTTATTTTTTATTACTAACCAGCATATGCAGCCTATGCCTAAACATATATTCCAAAGGAAGCACACGCACGCACACACACACACGCACACCCACACGTACACCTCTTCCACAGAAGCAAACATTCTCAGCTGTTCTTCAATACTAAGTTTTATTAGGTGACACAGTGGTGGTGTCCAACAGGGGGCACTGTGGGTATGTTTGTTCTCTCCAGGGAGAGCCAGGCATTAGTGTGGCCAGTTGGAAGTTTTTACACTGTCTTTCCATTTTTGACTTGCTCTTTGATGTACATGGTGAGAGATTGAACAGCTAACATCATTGTAGTTCATAAGGAGAGAGAGAAAGAGAGAGTCTGACTGAGTGAAAGAGAATTAGAGAAATAAAGATACCGTAAAGAGCATGAATGAAGGCTTGTCAGATTCTAAATTCAAATGTATAAGTGGCATTTGCATTCACAAGCTTGAAAACATTTGTTTCAATTTAAAAGTGAAGTTCTTACTACATGCAGTCCTTTAGAGCAGTGCTGCACATGTGTTTTAATGAAACATTAGGGCAGACGGGCAGTTAAACAGCCGATAGTCAGAAATCTCTTACAAATAGAGGAAAGAGAAGATTAAAAGGGATAAAAAGAATGAAAAGAGAAACAGGAAAGAAGGAGAAAGGGGACATGTGAATGAAGGGATGAAACGTTTAACCAAAGGTTCTGATGAGAAACATTATAGGTGCACTCAAAACATCTCTCTCTCTCTCTCTCTCTCTCTCTCTCTCTCTCTCTGGGAATTAACAGTCTTGTACATTAGTATCAATTTTATTAACTCAATTTAAATTTGGCTGCAATTTGAATATTGCTACATTTTTATTCCTCTCTTTGAGACAATAAACCCATGCTATCAATAACAAAAGTTAGAGAACTGAGGATTGCTTTGACTCAGTATAATTAAACTGATGATGCATGACTAGATCAAATTAAGTCTTAAAGTTCATTCAACTTTCTTTTTAATGTCACAAGGGGTCTCCATCGCTGTTGCAACACAAACATTCTCGTCTCGTCAATCCAATATGGAGGTTTGACACATAAATGTCAAACAAATTAGCCTGGCCTTCATTATGTCCAACAATACTGCATGGCAAACAGTCGGGCACATCAGTTAATCACACTCACCTCATACAGAGAAGCTAACACCTTTAACTCTTGAGCTCTACAGTATATATGAATGGTTTATTACATTTACATTTTTGCATTTGACAGACGCTTTTATCCAAAGCCATTATTAAGTAAAAGACGTTATATTTTAACGGAGATTGACATAAAAATTTATATTTGTATCTGTGGGATTTATTCTGGCATTCAAGCGCTGTTTTGCCTAGATTCTTCTATACAACTAGATATTAATCTGATATAATGTTTTTTATTCTCTGAGAGCATCTCTTTTAAATATGTCCTTTACCAGTCCTACTTTTACGCAGTCAGTCCCTTATCCTAACAGACTGACTGCGTACAAAGGGACGGTCCTACGTGTACATTTCCCTTCTTTCTTCCATCATATTCCCACCTTTGCTAAGCCGTGGCTCTTTCATCCCGACACACCTCCCTGATGATGGCTGTGTTCTCACACAGCAGCAGATTATAATGGCTACTGAAGGAAAAACTAGAAATACTATCGGGTCAGAAAGTCCACACTGATAATATGGGATTTTGGAAAAAAAATATGATATTCCACCAGGTCACTGTCACCAATGTTCTTTGCAACATACTTTTATCATGTTTGGAAATATTAGGTCAGTAGGTTTTGCCCAAACTTGTTTCAGCTGTAGTGCTACACTGATACTTCGTAATTGTTTTGATTATTGAATTTGTTTAAGGTCTAATGTGTTCTTTTTTGGAGGACCTATTGACAGAAATGCAATATAATATAACTATGTCTTTAGATGTGTATAAAGACCTTACATGATGAAACGTATATTTTTTTATTACCTTAGAATGAGCTATTTCTATCTACATACACCGGGTCTCCTTGCATGGAATTCTCCATGTTGTTTCTACAGCAGCCCTAAACGGACAAACTGCTCCACAGAGTGCGTTTCATATATATTATCTCCTTTGGCAAAGAAAGGGAAACGTACAACATTTTAGTCCTGTGTCAGGCACCATAGTGCTTCGAAAGGGAGGGGCAAGGGTTGGAGTGAGCCGTTGGTTGCAAATTCGCTACCTCACCGTTAGATGAAGCTAAATTTAATAAAACTAGTATTAGTTACATTTATAGAGAGGCTTTTTACTAGTGGTTCTCTTTTCACAAAACCAGTGTTTCGTTTTGCATTCAAATGCATTCAGATCAATTTTGCACTTACAGTTTTGAAATAATTTTGTTTTATTTTTAACGACAAAATATGTCACTCAATATTATAGGGTGGTAATTGGTTCACAAGTTCTCGTATGACTAAAACGTTTGATGACTGTTTTTTTTCACTGGACTCTTAATTTTGAGCAACACAAGTCCTCTTTGACTTTCAAAATCAATTAGCACTTCAGACAGTAAACTGTTTCCGCTCAAAATGATATCTTTGCCACATGGGCAAGGTGGCTATCAAAGGCTTCCCTCATCAGTGGCAGACATATTTGTTGCACTTTTATCATGAAATTTCTCAGCAGTGTGTTTATTTCTCGTTGATTGGGGTTCAGAGAAACTGGCAAACTTCCATTCGCTAACAGGCCTCAATGCTATCAGTTCTGTCCAGATTCTAGAGTTATTTTCTGTCACTTTCTTGACGTGTTGGAATGGGGAAACGACACACACCATTTAAACATATGTCTGGTATGGAAGGGTAGACTAAAGTGGAGGAGAAAGGTGAGAAAAGTAAGTCGGAAAGAAATGATGGGTTTGGTGATGGTTGCAGTAATTACCCATCACCTTGTTGTAATGCTCTAGGCGGCTGAAGGGGTATGGCATGAGAATATATTTACTGATATAATTGCATTATTGGGTAAAATGGGACATAAGCTTGTTTAAAGCTTATAAATAACTTACAGTACGATTGAATTGTCATTTTATTTATTTTTCAAATGGTCTTTAAATGTCATACTTTTATGTGCTACAATGTCATAAACCATGTCATATGCCAGGTAATTGTAGCTGTTACATTTTTTTTGTAGTATTTAAACTACAACATTTACATCTTAAAATGCTAACAGTCTTAATATAGAATTAATATAATATGTAAACTATGTAAAATTGTTTACATTTAGGGACGCTGTGCCATATCAAAGGAGAGTATTCAGCTTTCATAATAAATAATTTGCATAGGTCACCCTGTTTTGCTTGCTATGAACAGAGCTGCAAGCATTGTTAGAGCAAAACGATTCCACCCAATGCTGGAACGACGTACAGAAAATGCAATAACATAAACAAACCTCAATCGCCCAATATCCCTTCTCCAGTTTGATGATCCCTGTCCTTTATGAAACAGCGAAGACTTTTCTATATTCATTTCTAACTCCCTCTAATTCTGTGTTGATTGCAGCGCACCCTTGGTTTGCACTGTTCTGCCTCTCAATGACACCTGCTGTCATCCCATAAATACAGCTGAATGGGCCATTAAAAGAGCTGGGCTTGCCGCAGCGGATGGCGATGAGCCCCCATAAAGCAGACGCCTGTGGTATTTATCCTGCCTCTATGAACTCTGGGAGATGAAATGTTTACCACAAATGGGCCCTCAAAAGCCTATACCCGACTTCCAATACTGATTCAATGCGTCTGATTTGTAAATAAATGCATCAGTGTGAACACTCAGTTGTGCTGTCTGGTAAACATACTTGTATTTATGTAGAATAACAGGCCAATGTGAAGACAAATCAAAGTGATTACAGTTAATTATTCTGTACATGTTGAAGATTTGAGATGCTTCAGATGATTTTATCCATTGTTCGGGAAGATTTCTATGTTGTTTGAACGCACACATATTTCCATGTTTACACTTTATTATAATTATTTGTGCTTTTATAATGTATTTTTATAAAAAGTACTTTCGATCACATTAGCTTTATTTACCCAGTAGAAGATTCCAGTTTGGAGTTCTATTTTAGCGCACTAATATGATTATGTTTACACACAGGTTGGTTGTAAGGAGATCTTTTTTTATCTTTAGTCACTGTCACTATAGTTACAGGCAATATTCATGGCTTTTGCAAAAATACAAAAGTGTCTTGACTTCGATTTGATTTGCTTCTGGAAACTCTAAAAGAGGTTGTCAGTCCCAAACTCACAATGCATAAACTCTATTACTCTTTTCCAACAAAAAAGCATGCAAAAAAAAGCATACCCCATCTAACATTCATTTCCTCAGGGAATGTCTCTTTGTTTCTGAGGCACTTCTGTAGGTGGTACCGCAGGTCTAAATCACCTGTTTGAAGTCGCTGTCATGCCGAATGTGCCAGTAGAACTTGTAAGCTGCAGTTTTGACAACGTAAAAAGGTCATATCTTGTTGTGTAGTTGGACTCTTCGGTTCTTTAATATGCAGTCGTGAATATTACTGCTGTCATCCATGTCGCCTTTTTCTCCGGGAAGACGATCTCTGAAAGAGCAAGAGTAGAATCCATTTCAAATTTTAATTAGTCGGCTTTGTGTCTCACACAGACACAAGTTCAGTCCGACATTATCCCCTCAAAGCTTTAATTACCAGCCGCTTCTTGCTTTCAAAACATCAAAAGGATGTGTAAAAGTAAGTGAGCGAGTGGAAATGCGTGTGTGCGTGCATTACAAAGAGGACGTATATAAATGTTTTTGAGTTAGCAGGGTTCTTGTTGGTCCGTGCTTGGAATGTCAAACGATTGTGGTTTTAAGTCAGAAACATGGGAGGTCTAAAAATCACTTCAAATCTCACAAATGTTTGATGTCCTTTTCCACAGGCCTCATGTGAATAATGGGCTCATGAGTTGTCAGAGTGGAACACAGTAAAGAGCAATGATCATACATTAGTGGATTACTGTCTAAGCTGGTTTTGGAGCTACTCATTCAAACGAAGCAAACATGCATTTGGCATAGCCGTACCTCGCACGTCAACAGATCCATCTGTCTTTCTTAGATCGATATGATTGTACCAAAGGCACATGTTTTTGCTTCATTCAGAGAGGCTTACAGCATGTACCATCTCTTGCGGCATTCTTGCTTCACAGGTTTGAGGCATAAGAAAACGTTACTGGTACAATGTTATAGCTACTGACTGGTAAGGGTGACCTAGATAAAAATTGTTGGGAGTTAACCAATCAGTGTTGATACCATTTAAATATATAGGCCTATGGTGTAACTAGAGTCGTATATTACAAACTTTTGCAGTATATTTTGTTGATCTGGACCTCAAAAGTAATTTGGACACTGTTGGCCACAGTAAAACATTTAACAAAATGTTTTATAGACCACTTTACAAAAATGTAAACACTGGCCCAGAATGACTTTCCAGTTTTATTTTTGTATTTCATTTTTTAACTTATTAAATTTAAGGCTAATTAAAAGATATTTGTTTAACATTTTCAATACGATTATAACAAATGTTCTTTTGGCTGTAGGCCTATTTGGACCAATGTTGGATCAGCATTGTTTACATCTTCTAAAGTGGGCTATATAAGAACATATTAAACCAAGTGCCATTCAATTTAATCTATGACGAAATATACATAATTCTAAAATAGTAAACATTGTTTACAATTAAGTAAAGGTATTTTGACATTCTTGGTTCTGAAATATTTGTGGACAACACCCTGTACTTTAGTTACTCTGCTGTTGTGAACTTAATACATCCTTTAACCCTTGAGTCCAGTAATGTTTTGATAAATAATATAGCAAATAATATAGCGTTATTTGCAAATGGCACCTCCTTTGGTATTTTGTTATCTACTGAAATTAAATCCATACATGTTTAGGTAAGCCATCGGTGTCATAATTCTTTATTTTGTTCTTTATTTATTAGTGAAAATGCTATGCAAATCAAAACTTTAGATTTGCAAATATGCCTATATGCAATATTATGTAAATGCATAGGCACTAGCTTCACTGTAAAAAAAAATGAGCCAACGTAAAAAATTTGGCAACCTGATACAGCAAGACTTTTGTGTTGACTCAACGTATATTATTTAATTCTTCAAAGTACAGTAATGATACTTTGTTTAGCCAACTTAAAGTCGTTTGTTTATGTTAATCTGATTGTCTTATTTTCCTAAGAAAGATATTATTGTCACACCAATTACTGTTGTTCAGTAATATGACCAATTTCTTGGTGCAATTAATATATTTCTGTTGTGTGGATGAAAAATGTTAAATTAGCCAAATGAAATATTCCAAATATTATTTTAGTACTGTTAAACATAAATTAAGCCACAAGAACTAAAACATTAATCTTTAAAAGAAAAACAAATAAGAAACACAGAATTGAACATGCTGCAATGCATCTTGGGAACTTTCAAACTCTTGCAATATTGCTTGTTCAGAATACACTGTTTTGTTGGGCAAACTTTCTGACGCATTTTGGCCAAAAACTTAAATCCAGTCAACAAAATAATCTCTGTTAGAAACATGTTTAGGCTAATTTTGTACAAAACAATCATTTGACTGTAAACTAAAAACTTAACTAAAAATGCTATATTCAAGTCACTTATTTATCTTTGTGGGGAGAACATTTTGCAAGTTGGATTTTTTACAGTGTATGACTAACTATGGATTAGCTAATTTCAGGCGTTATCACAGCAGCGCGTAGTTCAGAATATTGTTTACTCTCAAACTTTGGTCAGGTAGTGGTGATGACTGGCTTGAATTTGTGAAGGTGAACCTGCTGTCAGACCTAGCCACCACATTTATCAGATGCTTATGATATGCAAGCAGAGGAATGCTTAAAAATCTACTTTGCAGCGCTCATTAAAAATCTCTCATTATCTCACTACGACATTACAGCCAGGAAAGATATATATATATATATATATATATATATATATATGCAGTATGTCCTGTTTTCTGCTATCCTGAAATGAGCTTTATCTTTACCTCACATTGATAGAGCGCCATCATCAACGTCTGCTATATCGTTCACCCTGGGAGTGCTAGCAATGCTGTCACAACAGAGCCATTTGTGTTGTGTCGAGGAATAGATGTTTCACATCTGTAGTGAAAAGCTCTCACTTGCTTCAAGTGTCAGATAAGGAGGGAATGGAATTGACAGATTTCATCAGCGCTTTTCAGGAACAAATCTCGCAATGATAGTACCAGAGCTGTAGCTATAAGGAACAAACCCAATTTACACAAAACCAGTTGGAGTGAAAGTGTCAACTCACAGGTGAGAAATGCTGTTAAGTAGACAACTTAAATTTGGTTGCCTATTAAAATTTTATTTAATTTGGTATATATATATTTATGAAGGACAACAAGCAACACACACACACAAAACTGTGTGGTGGAGAATGAAGACAGACACGCTGAATTGGCAGTGAATTGAAGCTGTGCAGGTGTTCATTACAGGGTTCACAGTAAAAGTAAGGACATTTGAGGAAGACATGTTTGTTTCTAATGGGGTGATGAGTCACTGTTGCAATGCAAGGACTTGTACCTCAAATGCACTTTCAATCGGTCTGGATGGCATTGTCTGCAGAATTCATGAATTTGAATATAGTAGTATACAAATTTTCAACCAGAAATTGAGTATGTTGAGTATAAGTCCCTTCAGATAAGCCATGTTTGAAATTCCTTCAGGCAACTTTTTCAGTCACCAAGACTAAAGTCCTATATTTTTGAATGGGGGAAAACAAAATTCTTTAAAATGATGTGCACAATAAAACTAGCGTATTTCTAAACCTAACATGAACTGAACCATAACTTTTGTTTCTTAAGACCAAATTGCTCTAAAAACACCCTTTTTTGAGGTCGCTTCCACAGCTTGGAGATTGGGAAGTGCATTGTGAGACCCTGTGTAGAGCCCCTGCCCCAATAAGTAATCAATCTTTATTGATTGACCATTGGCTGTTTTTACGGAAAGGCGGGACTTTGCTCGCTAGAGCAGCCATATTGAACGTTGCGTAACTCCCTAATTTATAATAATAACAGTGGCACATCTTTTATCTTAATAATTATGGTTATTATTAAGGACTTGAGGTAGTAAAATGAATACAAATAAATGTAGTATTTCTTTCATTAAATAAGACTAAATATCTTAGCTTACTTTTCTTGTTATGTTAATGTGTAGTAATTTATGAAGTTTTAAATATTTTTACTAGAAAACAAAACAAAAATGCTCAAGAAGAATGTCATTTTTTTGCAGTGTAATGCCAGTAATGAGACCAGTCTCTTCTTGCTCATTTTGAATATCAAAAGCCAAAGTGTTTTCATTTTGAGTCAGGTAAAGTTTAACTCAAATTAAAAGCAGTACTGATAGAAAAATATAAAGTAGTAATCAAATCGAAAGTAAGTTACTGGCAAACCTGCTGCAAAATTACTGCAAAGTTTTACAGTGTGCATCTCGAGTCACACCGCGTTTACACCTGATGCGACAAGCGCGACGCGGCACAACAAAAGACACTACAAACGAACTATGATGTTGTGTTCAGACCAAACGCGAATGGCGCGTCAAGCGCGAGTGATTTACATGTTAAGTCAATGCAAAGACGCGATTGACCTACTTGCGGCGCGAATCGGGCGAATGAGGCGGCGCGAATGAATAGCGAATAGCGCGAATGACGCGAATTGAGCGTTCGCGTGATTCACGCGAGACGCGCGAGTTGAAAAATCTGAACTTTGGCGAAAATTCGCGCGGTGTTTAACCAATCAGGAGCTTGCTCTAGTAGTGACGTGATTAGACGACGTAGCGAGCGGAGGCAGAAATCCGAAACTGGAGGACAAAATGGAGGACAAATTGATCGTTACTGTTTGTGGACACCCGGAGCTGTATGATTCTTTTTCTTACTTTTATAGGAACAGTAATAAAAAGGATCTTGTTTGGAAGAAAGTGAGTGAGGAGGTCGGAGAATCTGGTAAATTGTAAAAACGCTCTTTACTCAATTTGAGCCATATATATATATACGAGTTTACGCCGTTTTTCAGCCTTCCATAGCACATAAAGCGCAGCTACCCTCTCAACAAAATCCATGTCCACCATTTCGAAATGAGACGGGAGCCGCCTGCCAGAAGCCCCTCCCATGACGCGAATGAAGCGGATTTTACGCGCGAATGAAGCGAATCTGACGCGCGAATGAAGCGAGTAAACTCAAAATGTTCACGCGTCCAACTACACGCGAATAGCGCGATTCATTCGCGCCATTCGCGTTTGGTCTGAACACAACATTATAATTTCCTGTAGCTAAGTGGTAAGAGCATTGAGCTAACAACTCAAGGTTATGGGTTCGATCCCAGGGGATTGCAAATAGCTATGTAAAATGTATAGGATAAAACAATGTAAGTCGCTTTGGATAAATGCGTAAATGTAAATGTATAATTTAAAATTTTGTCCACGCTGGCTGCGGCGCGGAGTGAAAAACCCATTAAGAACAAGCAGGTTGTCATGTCGCGTGCTACCTGTCGCGTCCGGTGTAGACACGGCGTCACAGTTGGCCATGCTTTAGGGTGAGTGAGCCAACTGTGGTGCACTTCACTTTGATTGTGTTAATGGTTCCCATAGCGATAGGGCACCTGCATGTTGCAGGCAAATCAGAAGCGAAGATGGTTGGCCTTCTTAGAATTACAGCGTTCTGTGTTTATTGCTTATTTTCTTGTGCGGAAGTATAGATGGAAACGTGCTATGCTGATGTTTTTTTGTCTTTTAGAGCTGAATGAAGCAAATGACTAAATATGGAAAATGCTATTGAAATATGTCTCTAATGTCTTTTTTTCTTCTTCAAAACAAGAATTCAAAGTTTACCCTTTCCCATCTCGCTCACTCCTTCAATGTAATCATGAAGGAAGAGGAACTTTGACCCGAGCAGCAGGGGCATTTGGTAATTAGTCTTGATGCCACCTTCTTTGCTCTGCAGCAATGGCTGAAGAGATTGTGTTCATTATGATGCCCAATGACCTGCAGTCCGTAGATAACCCTCAAAACCCTTTAATCCACAGTCTTTTCAGATCTGGCCCATTCCCTAGCTTCTAAAAGAGACCTGCTTAAACCTGCAGGCCATAAATGTTGTAGTTCTATCCAACAATTATTTCATTCAAGAATCTCGAAAGCTCTTTTCGAAGATTAAAGAAAAGAAAGTTTCCATTGTGGAGAAAGAATTAAATTACAGAAGAGAGGAAGAAACTTCAAGGCTTTGGCGCTGGCATGGATACACATGCGTAATTCACCACAAAACTTCTCAAAGTGACTTGCATTCATCAACTAATCAATGATATCAGAAATGACGATGTATTGCAATTAGTTCTTGTAATGTGTTTTTCCTTGGCTGTATTGGATCGGTCTGCATTACACAATACTCTAGTGGATTTGTTAAGATATTATGTTGAAGGTATTTCTCAAGGAAACCAAAGGTACTGGCATATGGCCCCACATATTGGAAAGCTCCTGTTATTGATTGTTCACGGTCCCAGATAGCCTAAGGCAGGTTTTACATCCTGGCCACAATGCTACTCAAGGACTCCACACAGCTTTTATTACACATGATACTGTGATATACTGTATATCCGCAGATAACATAATAAAACAGCTTTTAAGCTTTAGAAATCATTAGAGGGGTTCATTTCATTTGTTATGCGAATATGTAACTTTGGGCTAAGTTTGTATCTACTCAAACTATTTAGAAAGCAATAAAACAAAGAACATGTAGCAGTGCCAAGACTATGAACTTAATTCCAAATTTGACCTGGCTCAACAATGGATCAGAGCTCAGAATGTGCTTGGTAACACTCCTAAATCCTAATCCCAATCTCCTTCTCTCTCTCCTCACTCCATGCTTTGTTCTCCCCCAATGATTTGTTCCAATTAATCTTTTATCTCCTAAGCCTGTAGCTGCATGGACCATTCTCTTCTGCCAAACATGGGATTGCACGTCAGGCTCAGAAAACCAGGACAGGCTAGAACTGTAGGCTTCACGAGCATTGTTCTGTTGTGACTGTTTTGGAACCTGTATTGATGTGACGAAGAGTGGATGGTGCCAAGTTCTAGCTTTGGGAGAAAGGGACCCAACGGCTGCTATCTGCTACCTCTTATGGAGGAATTATCCTCTGGTATGGAGAGACTGCTTAACAGAAGCGCTCTTCTGCTCTGGATGGAGAGTTCAGTGTCTCAGAGGCTTTCAGATGTCCTCCTCCTCAATGTCAGAGTAAGGGAATGGCAGACTGGATGAACAGAATTTGTGTAATGTGCATTTATGAATGAGGATAAATGACAGTGTGAATATGTGTGGTTGTGGTTTTTTTGTGAATATCACGCCAAGATTCACTGTTAATCTATTTATTCTTAGTTATTTAGTTTAAATGGGTTGTAGCGTGATTCTGAAATATTCTTTTTAAAGATTTGGTTGTCGTGATTAATTTTCTTCTTTTTTATGAGATGTTTAAGTTAACCCCCTAATAGCTGCCAAGTACTTGCACAACACCCCCTCCAGCCATCCATCGCAATGTAAAAATGCATTTGTCTGCTGATCCACTCTTCTCATGTCTGAGAAATGTTGCATTCAATTCCAACAAGTGTCTGGATGAGTCTCACATGAGGTGAAGGTTGTGAGGCAGCAGAAAGGGGGTTAGGTTTCTATTTGCTTCGAGCAATCATTCCTTGTTAGCCTCCTTTCCTGGCAGACAATGAAATGATGGCATATGACAGGACGGTCTTTTTCAGCCCTGAGTAAAAAAATCTTTAAAGACGTAAGCATGGCTGTGAAAACAATAAAATATTCCGTTTGACAACTTTTTGAAAGGAAGACCGCTTCTCTGTAGATTTGTTATTAAGTACTTAAAATAATTCATGTTGATATTGTTTGTCATCGAATAACCTGCATTGTCCAACCATTACGATGGGTTTAATTCCCATGGAACACATGAAGTGATCAAATGTATACGGCCTTGAATGCAGTAAAGCACTTTGGCCTAATGGTTCAATGAAAATGGAATGTGAATGGAAAGAAAAAAGACAAGATGTCTATATGAGACGTGAAAAATTCTCACAACATTTGAATTAAAGCACATTACTGTACTAAGAATACTTTTATCAGCATGCTTGTCCCCTGAGAATCGAACCCATTATCTTTGCTAGCGTTGTCAGCACCTGAGCTGAAAGAAATTCAAAGCGTACTTGTTCTCAGAGGCAATAGACAGAATCATCATCAGGATGATACGAGTAAAAAGACGATAGAGAAGGCAAGTGACATTCCTTTTAGACGTTTACCAATGTTCTCACCCCATCCAATACCCATTCTCTCAGTTATTACTGGAGTCAATACAGGGGTTGGTGATAGAACTTCTGAGGGATTGATCCTGCATTCTGCTCAGGTCAGCTTTGAAATCAATTGTGTTGTTTGACAGAAGAGGGGTTGACTCTAAGTCCTGGAGGGAGAACGGTCTCAGTTTGGCTGGCTGTTTGTTTAGAATCAAATGGAGCCATTGGCATGCATGAGGCAATCTTGAGCAAATTTATATACGCAAGAACAAGGAAGGCACACAGCGCGGTCCGTGGCTAAAAATCTCAATCACGGACGCTTGTGATTAGGGAAGGCGGCTATCGATCTGTTTAGACACTCTCGTTCGTATTCAGCCACTGACTGTTGAGATGCAACGATTTCTCAAAAAGCAAAACATCTCGATTGATTGTGGCTCTGAAAATAACTTTTTGGAATTGCACCAAGATAATGTTGCATTTGTGAATGTTCACATAAAATAAATGCATCCGTGCATCTGGATTCATCTGACCTGCTCTTGTTTGAGATGAACCTTAATCAAAATTGCTGATGGAGAGTCGAAGACAAATCACTATGATCACTGTGGGGCTAGATTGCTGTAATGGAGGTTCACACAGAGAAAACTCCAGAAGTAGGAACAAGATAATGACATCTGACTCATAATGTTTAAAAAGCCTCCAATTACTGAACGGTTCACTTACTGCAAACATACGTGGCTGAAAACACTAGAGCTACTTGTGGCAGCTAAACAATGCGTGTTATGCAAAAATTGTATATGGCCATATTGTGCATTTGGAAGTTTTCATTTGATTGCTTAGAAATGCTTTGCTCTGTTGCTGAAAAAAATGATAAGGTTCATTGCAAACGCTCACTGATGTATCAAAAATCTGCATTTATCTCACATTAAATGATTACAGATTTTCTTCAGTTTTATTCTTACTGCATGCATTTTTCTTTTCTATATTACCAAGGATGACTTTTTAATCTGGTCCTCCTTTTGTGTTTCCACCATTTCTTTCTGTTTGGCGAATATTTTAATGAAAACATATTCAATTCAATTTACATTTATTTCTCAAGTGCTTATTCCAAAGCACATCATTTCAAAGCAGCCTTACAGAAAGTAAACATTTTTTGTTACAAAACCAGGCTAATATCAGGTACGCATTTAAGCAGAAACAGTGAGCACGTTGTATGCAATGATAACATGTTGCGATCATAATGATTACAATATCTGTAAAATAAGCAGTTTTGTATTTCGATTCCATAATATGTCATTAAAGTTGCAGTTTGTAACAACTTTGCAGTAAAATATCCAGAAATCCGCATTCTTAACAATGATACGGGGCTGTGCAGTTGCCTGTCAATGGCTTCATATCCGTGTTACCCTTTGTTACCGCCTTCGTTGATGAAGATGCCGCATGACAACAGTGTTGTGGACAAATGCGGAAGTAGAGTCTAGCGTCTAGCAAGCCACTAGCTTGTTTCGAGCAGTCTCTTATTAATGTACTACAATTATATGCAAAATGTTAAAACTTTATTACTTTACCCCATCAGCTAACATGATTTCTCGTTCCAGTCTGATTGATGGCCATCAGCGCTGGAGTTAAAGACAAAATGATCCCATCATTCCACACTCCTTCACAGCGTCATCAAGGCATTGTTGTTGTTTTGATCGTGCGGCCTCTAGCGGCGGTTTTTACAAACTGTAGATTTAAAACACTTCTGGTTGCTGATTGGACATGGATAGGTGCAACCATGTCATGTATGTGCAGTACTGTAGGCCTAGTTACAGTCAGAGCCATTGAGAGGGATAGTTGCGACAACTGAAGTTCAAAATTTTCCAGGGTGACGTGATTCATGCAGCTTTCAGATAGACGTACGTCTTTAAATGTATTACACGTTTTTCTCAGGTATGTTTTCCTGCAGTGCCATGCCTTACTTGTAACTTCCGGTAACTAGAGGCTCCATGAACCGCCATTGCTGTGAAAAATCTGTTCCATTGGAATCAACAGAGTTGACGCGACTTTTGTTCTTGTTCTTCTACAGTATACCACAGACTCTCAATGGTTATATAATAATGATGAAATAAAAGCTAGCTTGTTTAGAGGTTCAAATATAATCAGGTCAAGTTTGACTATGGTTGATTGGTGTATCAGGCAATTTATTCAAACAGTTTGTATAAATGTTTATTCTCTGTCTTTGTCTTAATTTGTCTTAATATGTTCAGGCTGTCTGATACAGTTAGTATACAGTACATTACTCACCTTCTCCACAATAACGCAGTATTAACTGTTAGTTGTTCATGCTGTACCATACGTAATGTCATTGTTGCTATAACAGTGTGCACTTCTTTGAGCTCCTAAGCTCATTTTATGTGTATTTCCTCTTCTTCTCTCTTCCTTTTTTATTTTATGAAAGACATAATTAATTCTTCACAGGCTCCTTTGTCTCGGGAGGGAAACTACTCCAGTTTTCATTACCTTTTGCCCTCTGGACCGCTATTAATCTGCACTCTCTAACCATTTGGTAAACAAAACAGAAATGCAAGGAGAGCAAAAAGGGTTGGAGGTTGAAAGACAACAGAACAGTCGCGATTTCTTTAAGACTGCAAGGGAAGCTCAGCTTCCCCTATAATTGTCAAAAAATGAATGGTCAAATATATGTACTATTATGTTAACATTTTATTGACTAAAAATGCGTTAAACACGTTCATCTCGAACGAAAACAATTTCGTTCAGAATCAGCTACTTAGGTCGGCTGACTCGATTTCCTTCTCATTCATTCCCGTAGCGTACAGTGCATTACTCTGTTGAAGCCCAGCGTCCATTGACTTCAATGGGGCTGCTTTAAACAGTTTTTTTCAGTGCTTAGAAACAAGACGGTCATTGGATAATGCTGCGATTATGTCCCGCCCACGGACGCTCAGCGTCTCTGGGATGAATGGAGGAGTGGGCTGGCCCGGACTCCGAGCGTCTGCGTGATGATTGGAGGGTCTGTTATCTCTTTTTAATCCACTTTTATGTCCTAAAACGCTCGTTTTTTGGGGTCGACAGCTTATAAAAACGTATTTCTTGTTTTTTTTTAGCTTGTTTGCTATACACATTGTCACATATCAGCTTTTAGACATTTTTTTTTTTTTATAAATCATAAATGACAAGGAGGCGGCAGCTTCTCGCAATGCAAAGAGACGGTTGGTGTGGGCGTGGGCGTGGTCTTCAGATTATGACGCGTATCACTCTGTGTCTCCATTTCCAACTCAGTCCCATCGCGGATTTTGCATGTGTAGTCGAAACAAACTGCTGCAACCTTCATCGTATATTTCACACAATTTCACACCACATTCATTGTTTCAGTTTAACATAATTCCCACATTTCCTCCCGTTGAGTTAAATATATATATATATATTAGATCGTTTGTTCATTAATTCATATAGTCTGAACTAGCCAGCTAGCAAACTGCACACGTAGGGTATTGAATTTACATATAAATAAATGGACAATTTTTATGATTTAGGCCGAAAATGAGCTTCCCCTCTTTAAAAGATCAGCAGCCGCCACTGCAACAGAAGCACATTGTTGTTCACACTTCCATCTCTGTGGTATTGCACCTATAGTGAGATATAATCCTAGTTTCGACCTAGAGGATACAGTTGAGGTCAGAGTGCAGGTTAAAGTTCTGTAATAACGCTGGATATGAAAGCTAAGATAAGCTGTAAGATAACCTGAATTTGTCTTTTTTGTTCTATTCTCTTTCCCAAACCAAACCAAAAAAAACACAATTATTAAGATTTTCAAAGTGTGTTCTGAGGCCCACGGCCTTTTTTTGCATAAAGTATAAAGTTGAATATTATTTCTGGCACACAACACTAACGTCCTCAGGAACAAATTTTTGCTGAGATGTTGTACGGCAAAAATAAATAAATAAACATCACCAAATGATGGTGGCGTCTGCTGTTCCTCCTTGCTTTGTACGAGAAAGAGACAGAGACTTACAACCTAAGGTGTTTTGCTAGCACTATGTTTGTGTATCATGGCTTGTTAAAAAAATAGCGTCTCTCTGTGAGGCGAGTTATATGCTGCGGCAGCGACTGCATCCAAATCTGCTTCTTGCAGAATCTTGCAGCCTATGGATGATTTCCCTAAAGCTACCTTTGGGAACATCCTTGCCTTAACATCAGACATTAAAATACCACACTCAGAATAAAATGAGATGATGGTCAGGAAATTCTACCTTAGTAGACCGTAAAAGGTCAGTAAGGCAGGATATGGTTTTATTTAAAATATGTGCACACCTTGCACAGCTTCATACATAAATCTTATTTTAACGCAGAGTCATTCACGCTTTATTCCCATAAGAAAAGACAGAAGCAAGTGGCCTCGCTTGAGGGCACTACAGGTGAAAAGCTTTTTCGGTCATGTGATGTCATATATGCTATTCTCTCTGGATGTTTGACAGACTGAGAAATTGTTTTTGAAGGTAGGGGGTGTCCACCAATGGAAACGGCGCGGTTTTTGAAAACGTGAGCAGCTGGCGTTTTTTCCGTGCTGAGCGCTGGTGCTATGTGTTTTTCCCACGATCAGTGCTGGCGTTCGACTGGGCGCCCAGAGTTGAAAATTGCTCAACTTTGGGCAGAACGCGTGCTTGCAGTGGGCGTTTTCAGCCGAGCTCCTGGCGTTTTCAGCAGCGTAAAAGCGCCTTGGTGGATACAGCCTTAAAGTGTCATAACTAATGTTAGTATAATTTGAGTATTTTGGGTATTATCACCTACAAACTACATTGCTTGGGGATGTGGCTCTAGTTTGCCCCAACTTTTCCTTGTTAGAAAAGATTGCAGAAGCAACAATGCCTCCAGATTCAACTGCAATTAACTAACAATCTGTTACATTATAATGATATGCATAGAAACCAGCTTGCTTGAGAAAGAAACTGTCAAATGAAATGAAATAAACCCAAAATGGCCTCAAGCAAAGTAGTCTCTGAACATAACAGTCATACCCTTGAAGCTACAGGTCTTATAAGCCAAAAGCAAAGCTTTACATTTGGATTAATTTTGAATTAATTCATAGTGCTCACAGACAAAACAAGTTGAGCATGTTTTAAGCCCTTCATTGGAGCATGCCAAAGGGCCAGTTCACCCAAAAATGAATATTCTGTTATCATTACTCATGTACTCAAACCCATTTGAATGATCCACAGTGCATTCAGTGAAAGTGGATGAGCAGGTTCTTTTGTTTTGTACCAAAAGAAGAAAGTCATGTGGTTTGACATGAGGAAACAATGACAGAATTTTAATTGTTTGGGTGAATGTCCCTTTAACATATTAGCAGCGTTTCTGTAAAAGAGTCTTGAACATGATTGTATCACTAACACCTCAGAGTGCCAACATCCTGATTGAACGATGTTGTTTAGGTTTTTTAGCTGGTCCTGGGTCAGCGAGTGATGCTCTTCTCCGTGATCAGTTTTACAAGTCAAGATGATAAGGGCTTAATAACTCAAGGTAGCACGCAAAATGGCCGACAAAAATAACAACCATTTACTCAAAAGAGGTCTGCCCACTGACTACTTAGAGCTTCTGAAACCTATTAAACGCTTCAGCAGACGCTATTAATGGAGGCAGCCTGGGAGGTCAAGGGTACAATCTCGATCTGGAATTGAGTCAAGTTAAACCTCAAAATGAAAAAGATTGGGGGGAGCAAGCGAGCAGGAGAAGGGAAGAGAGAGAGAGACAGGGAGAGAGTGCAGAAAACAAGTCTCCGGGGTTGCCTGCGATTCAAGGGTAATTTAATCAAAATCAGGCAAATAGTCTCGCTAGGGAAGGAGTGTTGAAAATTGATTGAAAAGCCATGCTGGCAATATGATGTCAGCACAAGCCCACATGACATCATTACAAGGAAAGGTCATGCTACTTCTCACTTTCATTACAGCTCTGGCACACCTACACAACCCCTGAAAGTCAAACGTACTGTTCAACAGACAGACTGCAGGTGAAATACTTGTTTGTTAATTACCTTGCCATTCTTTTAGGAAACTTCTGGCTTTTCTAAAATTTCACTAAGGCTGTGTTAGGAATGTGTTGCATACAGATATTTGACACTGAAAGGCAGAGTAGATCATTTGGAAAATGCTAACGTTTGCCTTATAGCAATGCAATCATACAATCCCTCCCTCTCGCGATCTCCATCCAAAGCCACGCCTTCCCCAAATCACATGAGCGCGCGAACAGAACAGAAGCTGTTGGATCGGTTCCAGCGAAGTTATGTCACATTCATCGGTGAGAAAACATTACAGTACAAAGTCAATTACATTACTACAATAACGAACATCTCCAAGTACCTGCTACCTGCAAATCGCACATGAGCGCGCTGATGACGTATGATGTCTGCGTGAACAGGGTGTGCACTGGGATGCAAAATACGCTGACTGAAATTGTACACATGACGTTCATTGGGCAGTAATTGG
The DNA here is from genome assembly GCA_006030095.1 of Triplophysa siluroides. Taxonomy (NCBI): domain Eukaryota; kingdom Metazoa; phylum Chordata; class Actinopteri; order Cypriniformes; family Nemacheilidae; genus Triplophysa; species Triplophysa siluroides. Next base: position 2,056,091 of record VCII01000702.1, read on the forward strand.
TCCAACGTTTTTTGACCCTACGCCTTTCACAGAAGATATATAGTTATAAACATTCCAATGTTTCGCTTTACTTATTGATCGCTATCAGGATTTTAAGAGACTTCCAACCAGCAAGAATGTTTCTGGACAGGATTGCCTACTCAGCCTTTATGATGTTCTTGTCTCTAACATATGTAGATTAAAGTTGTAAATTAAACCAAATCACATTGCTGATTTTATGGGAACTGATTATAAACAAGGTTCCAGCTTGGTAGCATATTTAAAGTTACTGATAATGTAAAATAAAAACTGTACACCATGCATAAATGGTATAGAAGGAATAAGCTGAAAACCATGCTGAATAGCAGAATGAAAAGCAAAATGTTAGTTTTAATGCTTTAATTCTGTATGTCTACTGGGTTTTCATTGGGTCAAAGAAAACATTTAAAAACTGAACTAAAAATAATAGGTTACATTGATACATTGATAGTTTCAATAAATACAATAATTACATATATTTATATAATTATTACTTTTGTATGAAAAGCCTAATAGCCTGTTGCCAACCTTTCGTTCACAGTTCATTTTGCTGAACACACTTTTCATTGTCCCTTGCAAAACCTCTTAGCATGCCATTCTGGTCTATTGTCCACAATCTCTGCATAAAATGTACCACAGAATGCTCCAAACCCATGCAAGCAATTTTGTTGTGGGGGAGCAGATCCAATACTCTTCTTTTAAGAAAAACTGTTTTTGACGAAAAGTGGACTATACTGAGTAAGACACAATTACCCCCATGGTGCTCTTGAGTTTGGGTCCACTGACTTTTTTCTATCAATGTTTCATTAAGATTCCATTTCCAATTAAACAAAATGCTCACTGGATGAAACTCCAGCAAACAAACAGCAAATTGAGCGAAGGTATAATTTTGTTGCAATAGGTACGCTTCAGTAGCCCTGTACTTGCTTGTTTAAAAGACTGATTGCTTGAATATGTAGTTTCAAGATTTCCCCTAACAAAGACAGAGAGAGAGAGAGAGAGAGAGAGAGATAGGCATTGCTTTTTTCTTTGTTAACAGATATATACACATTACATTTGTCTTTTGCTTCCACAAAATAAAGGCTGTTTACTTTGAACGATGTATTTATTTTTTGGTCACGCAGTGGCTTGTCATTTTCTCTCATTGATCTACGGTGGAAAGTGCATAGTCTGATAGTTGTCCTCACCCAAGTGATCTGGTATCTAACCTTCAAAGTTGTCAATGCAGTCCTAAATACTGTATACCTCCACTTATCGAATGAATACTGAATTAAAAGTGCGCAAACAGCAATAACACTCCTTTCATGATATTGAACGTCTTGCTCAAAGAGCTTATGGATGTTGTTTGGTCAATAGCTGTGGTTTTTTTACAGTAACCCCCAGCTGTCACCTCTTCACAGAGCAACTATTTGTACACCTGCTCTTTATATTATTTATGTTGCATACATTTCTGTTCTGCTGCTTTAACATGTTAGTAAGGGACCATGTTTTATAATAAAAGGATGACTTTGAATGATTTTACCTAAGAAATGCTTCATGACTAACATTTCCCTTCAGCCATGACTAACAAAAAATCATGGGCTTTTGTTTCTTACAGTATTTTCTAAATATGTAACATGTTCAATTCAAGTCCTTGGGGAAGCAGTACTCTTGACTGAGTACATATTACCAAATTGACCAATTTGATCTGAAATTTGATTTCTGAAATTTGGCAACCTGGCCCTTGGCCATGTTCCTGCAGCTAAGGTGGTGAATGACACTTGGTAACAGTCACTGCGAGTTGAATTCTCACCACTCCATAGTTCCTGTCCAGGTGACGCTAACACAGGGTGTTATGTCATCAAGTTCATGTCAAGTCAAAGAATGCAAATTAGATATCCAGTCACGGTCAACCAACAAATGAAACGACTCTCGAAGAAATGTTTAGCATTCTGTCAAGAGGCACCAAAAACACTAAGGTGGAGACAGACGGAAGTAATGCAAAAACCAGGAAAGGAAAAAGTAAGAGAAAACACAAACACAAACACACACAAACGCACAAATATAAAATGTTGCCGAGCCATGTTCTCATTACTGTCACCTAAAGATGCTCTGCTTGCGGAGGCGAGGTGTCTGAGCCCATGACAGATTCAGGTCCGGAGAAACGGCTCGATTTTACCATTGAGACAGAATTGGGAATGACAGCTGGCGTCAGGAGTACGGCAGGAACTTTATTCTCCAGGAGAAAGGAGAAAGCTGCCATAGAGTGAAAACGTGGAGGAATAGTGTTTTGGCAACATAGAAATAGGTAAAACTCTTTTTGCTGTTGTTGGGCCATAGTTGTAATGAATAATGACATGAGAAAATGTGCATCTTTAATATGGACTAGTATTTTAACAGTATTTGACTAAATGTGCACGATGAATACAGTCAATGTATTCATATTATTATTTAGGATTTTCCAGAATTAAATTGCATTTTGGGTTAACAGTAATAACATGTAACCCTAAAATGCTTTACAAATAACAGAGTGGGTGGATGCTGGAAATGAGGATTATTTGTTGATTATCTTACTGTTCTGTTTTCTACTTTATGGGAATGTTGTTAAGGTAGGGACAGGGTCAGCAAACAATACCAACAAATGACAGAATAGATTGGGAAAGCTTTTTTAGATAGATTGAGAAATTTCATTTTCAGTCCCCATCTCTACTTCTCTCTGTTTCTCTCTTCATCGCTGCATAAACGGTCATATAACTATTCTATGAATGGCCACATTTGAATCCTGTTCTTCTACAACAAAGGCACACTGTTATACTGATTTTATTATTTTCTTCACTATTTTAATGCATTTTACAGGTCGTCATTATTACAGTCTATTCACTTTTGCAATCCGTAATCCAGAAAAGACCTCCTGGGGTTATCCATTCAGGAAGCTTGACTGGACAGGAGCTCTTGAAATGGGACATGTTTAATTAGTCAAATCCAAATCATTTAACATGCCTTTCAAATTGGTTTGAATGTTTTGGATGGTTTTGAAAAACACCTCTCAGGCAAATCGGGCCTTGTGGATGTGTCTCATTAGCATCCGTGAGATATTTTCATTGTGGGTGTGATGAAAAGCACTTTTTATCCTTTGGTGGAGGAGTGCGAGTTTCAAAAATAGATCACATGTTTGCAGTGACAGCAAGCTTTGTCTCATGTTTTACTGTATGGATCTGTGGAGCTGGCAGAGACGGTAGAAATAGACACAAATGTTGCTGTACATGGGACATGGTTTAGACCTGTCACTCAAAACTGACTGCAGACTGACATTTTGGATAACCACATCCTGTTACAATCCTTTTCACTCAGTGGTGGCAGTAAGTTATCTTTGTAGAACACAATAAGCATTATTCAGACAGGATTAGTTTTCAAGCAGAATTTCTATTACAGTTATTACAGGTGTCTGTGATTTTAGACATTTGTTTCGATGGGATTGAGATCTCCCTAGTTATTAATAAAATGGAAGGATCTGTTTTCTTGATGTTGGCTTTTTTGGAAGGTGCTCTAGATGTGTGCTTCACAAAACATGTTAAAAAAAACTATGCAAGAAAACAACGCTTTAGTTACAGAATTTGATGGAGGTTGTGAAAGCATAATTCACCACAATCACAAATATTTATTTCCTGACAAGATTATATTTCTCAGCGGATCCCTGAGTTAGGGAGGTAATTTGCTCCATCATTTTACTGTGGCTATAAGAGGAAAATATAGTCATGTTTGATTTTGATGGGATTAAAATCACAAATTACATTTTTGAAATACAGATTTACTTCACCTCCTTGAGGAAGACTAAATAAGAATAATATAAAAATAAAGATGTAAATACAGACAAAAAAAAGTGGATTTAAGATCTAGCTTTTTAAGGAACGAAGACACATAATATGTACAGTCACCGAAGCTGTTGGATTTTCATCACTACTCCACCCATTTCAACCCTGAAGTTATTAACCCTCAGTTCACATGACCCAGATGTCACAGTACCACTGTGATTCTGTGGCTTGTTCCTCATTATATCCAGTTTCTACAGAAAATGTCATTTTGAATACTTAAGGTCCCACCTCCATCATTTTCTTGTGGTGAATAACTTGCATCTGGGTGACATAAATGAATGAAATGAAGGGAAATGGATAATGGGAAAAAGGAATGAATCGCCCCGTAAATTGAACATGACACTCCTTTGATTGTAATCTCCATGAAGAAGGTTTTTTTGGTGCTTGAGGAGAATGAAATATCCCCAATATGAGAACTTTGAATATGGAATTCATTCCAAAGTAGATCACCTTTTTGTATTTCTCGTCAATGACCTACACAAACCGCCGCATACCTGCTTATTTATAGCTTGTGTTTAAACTTGCAGTGTTTTGAATTACTGTACAATGTCTGTGTTTTGAATGTCTGGATAGTTAAGAAGATGTTTTATGCTGGCTCCATGTGCTGGTCCATCAAAACAGATGATTTTGCTTCATTATGGCAAAAGTAACTTTATGCTATTTACTGTATAAAAGTTCTGTGGCAAGTTAAACTTTCACTGTAGTGTTTATAGTCACAATCAGTAAACGCTTGCAACATTATCATCAATTAGCATTCACTCCATCACCAATGAGCAGTGTTTTTCAAATTCAAGTGTTTAAACGTACCAAACAACATCTGGAACTTTGGTTCTATTAATTCACAAGAACAGGGCTCACATATCTCTACCTCAAATGCATCTTTAATGAAGGCATTTAAATGAAAGGACTTTGTTTTACATTAAGGGATTATACATCTGTGAGCACTTTGTACTTTTCTCTGATAGATTTAAAGGGAACCCCTTTTTTGAAGTTGCCCTTCACAAAGGACTGTTCAAAATACAAATTAACCGTTTTCAAAGCGTAATACAGCTAATAGTAAACTCGTGCACACACACAAGACATCTTTGTAAAAAGATTCTGAATTTGAATGAATTCATTTCAGCATGTTTTATGGTCTTAATCATAGACAATTCTAAGCGCAAAGTTTAAAGATGTCAGATAATTTGACTAATCAAACAAGCCAGTTGAATGTTTTTAATTCAATGCAACGTACAGTATATTACTAGTGTGATTTTACCTTGCAATGAACAACTTTGAATTTTTTTCTTGACAGGAGGCACACTGACATTACATCCATGAATCATCTTGAAACTTTATGAAGATGCTAATTTGACTGAAAATGTGGATTTTAGTATGTTATCATAACATTTAGAAAATCTTGTGGCAATTCCTATTTTTAAGTAAATTGGTGGGTGATTTTTATACATTCATACAATTCATACAGTTTCACATGTTCTGCTTTTTGTCCCAGTAGATCAGGGTGGACAGCATGCACTTACAGTGCTGTTGACAAGTTTGAGCCAAACTTAATGTTTGGCAGTTTAATGGAAGCCAAATGATCTTTTGTGCACATTTTCCTTTTTATTATATTAGCGACCACAAAAAATACTTTTTATTATACCGCATTTTACATTCAAAATCATTTGCTTTAAATTGATAAAAATATGAAAAACTTTTCCCCAACATTTAAGTTTGATTTTGAATGGCAGTTTTTAATGTGGATTCACTGTACATCAGTGCAATAGACATAAAAATGCTTGTGAGACCCATTGCATTGGCATCTGTGCCACACACACACACACCTCCTTGAGACTGGCCAGTGAAAAGTCTCTCTGATGACTACCATTAACATGCCAAAAGACAGATGTTAATGGCTGGTTTGCTGGTGCTGACGTTTTGTAGCATGTTATTACCTCGGTCCAGATGTCAGTGGGAGAGAGAGACTCCCATTGCTCATCTCTCTCTCTCTTTCTCTATTTGTTCAACAGCCTATTGTTTGCCCTGATGTTCTTCCTCCGTAATGCCATTTAGAGGCCCAAGGGCCCATATATTAATGTACCCACAGAGCCTGGAATTCAAGATGTTATCCACAGATGTAATGTTTTATTTTTCAATGGCCCCATGTATTCATGTGTGTGTATTTAAGCCAGCCTGTGCTATGTTGTGAATACACTCACAGCTGAATGGCTTTGTAAGGTTCGACCCCTGCTATTGCTTTAGCCAATTTTTTAAGTGTAAGTCTATTTTATTGGATGCCATTGTGAATAAATCATGATTATCATTTGGCATCAGGCCTTTTTCATGACATTTATTGCATTTTTAGAAAAATGACATTCCACTGAGGGTTAACATTTTATAAGTCTGCATGTTTCTTGGGATACAATCCTATGACCTTGACATTACTGTAAAGTATATTGTGTCTATACGTGCTCTTTGAGATTTGAGGCCTTCACCAATTTCCTTTAACAGATTTCTCCATCGGTAATAACAAGTGGTCTCCCATCCTTTGTTTGTCAGTATGGGAGAAGTATTTGATGCTGGATGGCAAGAGGATGGACGCAACTGTTTCCCATTAAACCAGGTTGTTTAGGAGGCTAATTCTGGCCTCATTTAGCAGGTGAAGCATATTTAACATCACCTCAGCGGAGAGAGAGAGAGGTATTAAAGTTTTAGGAATGAAAGGCCTATGATAGTGTATACATCACAATAGCTCATTAGTTTTGTTTACAGTAGAACAATCTCTCTCTCGCTCTCTCCTTTGTCAGCATTCTCTTTCCATCCTCTACTGTATGAATATGCATGCCAGGTGTTTGCATTCAATCCAAAACTTGTTTTTCTTTCACTGGGACGCTTCTTTTTTTACATACGCTGCTTTCTTCCTCGCTATCAACTTTGTCCTAATGGGAGAAAGGTAGGTGTGCTAGAAGTGAACCCACAGACGTTGATAAGATCAGACAAAATTTGCATGTAGGCGAAACCCTCCTCAGTGTGTTGACGCTCAGCTGACGTATAGGGTTGGATATTTTAATCTTAAGGTTTGAACTTGATTCCCTCACGCAGGCTTTCTACAGTAGCGTTCTGCAAGTACGCCTCATCCCTGTGTAAAATTGCATCAGTTTGTTGATAACAGTATGTGGAATAAGATTAGGCTCCTTATTAGGGACTACAGAGTGCTACCTCAACCTGCAGTTCCGACTTTGCCCGAGGCAATACAGTCTGAGGCACACGCACACGTATGCAAACAAGTACTGTAAGATTTGGGGAGCATCCGAATGTTTCACACGGATACCGGAATTTAGCCTTAAGCTAGGATTTTTAGGCTGTAAATACCTCCATGCTCTCTGGTGCCCTTGTGTTATGGAAAATTATATTCTGGGGAGGCAAAGTTTGTTGTTTATACAACCAAATAGTGTTTACCCTTTAAGGCAGGAGATGAAATACATTCGGTCTTTGTTTCTCTAATGATTGAGCTGATATTTTACACTCAATTCTTATTAGGTGGCTGGCGTATCAAAACATCTCAGAATGTATTAGGCATGGAAGAATAAGGTTGAAATCAATTAATGACTGTAAATTCTAGAAATACATTTACCAGAAATACTGTACTTCGTAGATTTGCGGGGGTCAATGGTGCACACGGCCATTGGGTAGAAAAATATTATTAGTCATTGGGAAAAATGTGCAAATATTACTAAACACCATTCTGGTATGTTATTGTAGTTGATAAGATTGTGTCCCAAGTCTTTAAGCAAATCATACAAAACAAAAAGTCAATGCCACAGGAACATACTGTATACAATACGACAGAATAAGATGATTGTCAATGTAACGAATGAGGTTTATCACTTAAAAAATGCTCTTATTCAACCCTCCAGCCGCTATCGACATATCAACAAAACACAAATTTCCTCTCGATGTGTAGGACATTGGCTCCTTAAAACCAGTGTGTGGGTGGTCACAACGTGGCATATCGATTTGCTTTCTCTTCAGCATTCATAGTATCTCATCCCTCCCTTCCTCTTTCTCTCTCTCATCTTCTCTCTTTCACCCCCACCATCACCTCCATCGTGTTACAAGCGCAGTCGAAGATCTGGGATTGAGCTGAGACAGTCAAAACAATGCCAGCCGGCCAAACTCTCATAATCTCACTCTATGGCAGATGGCACAGTCTAACCTATGGCCTTGACAGATTGCTGTGTCTCCTCACTCGTCCACAGCAATCTCGCTGTCCAAATGAAAGAGAAAGAGAGAGAGATGTCGGTCCAAATAGAGAAATTACAAATGCAGAATTATTTGCCAGCTGGGGAATACAGCGACTACAGACGCGTTGTATGTCTACAGCTCCATAAATGACTTTCAAATGAGAAAGAGAGATGGATGCAAGGTTTGGTGCATCAAAGACAAAAATTATTCCAACAATGACACTCAAAACACGAGCGGTGAAACAAGTCCTGTTGGCAGGCTGGTAATTATAAACCAGATCTGCTGATGGCTTGTCATCTATAATTCAGCGGTTAGAGGAAGAGACTAGCTTTAATTAGCTGTATAGCACTGGAGCCTAACCTTCCAGCACTCAGTAACGAAGGAATGCTTTTGGGCCAACATGACACCGTTGGCATTTCAGCTCCTCTGGGGAAAGACCAATTACGAACAATGACGGTGACCTATATGGTTCAATTGAGATATAATTTAATTGTCCAGAGAATGAAGTTATGGAAGGACGTCTGATTATATGGATAGAGATAACTATTGATCATGAAGACAAAAACAGCTCTTTACATGAATGTATCAGAATTTAATATACAACTTAAACAAGTTAATCATGTTGCATTTTACATGCAGGCTCTTTCATCTTTTCAATTTTTCGAATTATGAACAACTTTTTTCCTTTCCCCACTTTCCTATATATTTCGCGCTTGGAATTACAGGTCACGTTGTAAGTTACATTGCGAGGCAGTCTGTATGTATGTACCGAATGTACTATTCAGAAGCGTAGTATCATGCCAGAGCATCGTTTGAAATAAGGATCAAGTAAAGTTCATGTTTTCGCTAATGCTACATAAATCACACGTTTCGTGGGCCCAGGGACCAGCGACCAATTAACCCAGATGCGCTGGCAGAGGTTTTCGAGAGCGTTTCACATGAGATATGGACATTGATCAGACTTCAAGGGAGAAAGGGTATATTATCCGGACATGAACATTATCAGTACAAGTTCTTATTGTTAATTTAGCCCGCACTCTTATTTTCTTGTCAACCCATTTAGAAGTGCTGCGTGTCCATAAGGACAAAAGGTTTTTTACTACCACAATTATTCGATAAACAACAATTGTAAACAAGCTACTGCATTGTTTGCTGAGATTTTAACAACATCAATACATTTTTAGTGGAACAACCTATAATTACTCGCTAAAATGTAAAAAAATAGCTGAATAAAATAAAAAGTAAACTCACGAAGGTTTTTCATTTATATTTTTACCGCACGTTCTTCACGTACGTTCATTTAATTTTTCTGTCATTTATCTAATACAATCGTCCTTATTTCCTTCTCACAGCTTCAAGACGGACTCGTGATCACTGATAAATATTAAAAAGATAATTCTGGAACTGAAATGTTTAGAAAAAGTTAGATGAACCCATTAACATCTCTAAAGAGAGCGTGAGCACCCTAATTAACAAAGTAATGACAAAAAAATGAAAGAAGAAGAAGTTTCATTTCCGCTGGTGTGTCACAGAGGGCCTAATACACACATAATAAAGCTCTTTACATTCATTCTCTCTATTGTCACTCACTGTTTGAGGCTAATTGGATTTTGATAATGAGTCACATTACGTCAAGGGGACAGTTCCTGATTCCGGTTAATTTCGGCGCGAATGCCTTGTCTATCTCTGGGATTTGTAATAGAATCCAGAGCTACATGCTAAGAAAAGTGCCGTTTATGTGCTATTTAAGAAAATTAGGAAACGTGTAGGAGATGACCATCCACAATTTGAGAAGCATTAGATGGCAATAGGGAAATGTAATTAGAATATTGTTGCGTTTATGAATGTTCTGGATTCAGTACAAGTTAGAGTCTTAGAGTTGAATTACACATAATGCAGCATAATGTTGAACACCACATGAGATAATTGGATGCTTTTGACAAAAGAAAAAAGGTTATGGGAAGACGCTTACAATGCAAAGACACAGGGCCGGGCAATTAAAATGCACACTGTTTTTTTAAGTATATCTGCAAGACTTTTGCATGAGTCTAGATTGAGAGAATTGCTTACTGGCCTTGTCGGTGTAAAGCTACCAGTCTTTCAACTTCATTGTCATGTCATCCAGGCGTGACAGAAAAGGATCTGATAACAACTGTCTTTGAAGCAGTGTTCACATAGGGAAACCCTGCGCACAGGAATTGTGTCAGTAATATATAACTATTTGTTCGTTCACTTAGAATGAAATTCTCACTTTGGAAAAAAACTATTTGGTATGCTGATTCAAAATTATTTTGTGTCGTAATCAACATTTTGCAACAAACATGGGTAAAAAAGCTGAGATTAACTTGAATTGAATCAAATGGAGTTACAACTTTTCTAAAAAGAGAAAGTTGAGGCCTGCAAAGTAAAAAAAAAGAAATCATTTTACTTGTTTGCAATGGTGCAGTCACTTCTGTTTTTCTGACTTCTTGTAAAAGTTTGATTGTGTTCATACTTGATTTTTTTTTTGTCATGCACGTCACAACTGATTGCTGTTTAAACATTCTTCTTGGTTTTATTAGAGAGATTCATTTACAAATCCTCAATCGAAAAACAGGACCTGATTGCGAACGCACGCATCAGCAGAGTTGTGATGGATGTGAGTGTGGGCCAGGCACTAATCGATTTAAACTTTCATACGTACAGTACTTATTATCAGCCAAGCCGTTCCCATAATGCATTACACTTCAAGGATGATCTGGCAACATCAGCGACATAAATCATACCTGCCTGTCTTTTCCAGTCAGCTGCTGTGGTTCTATCATCAGTGTATTTTTCGTGAGTACCACGGCACGTACAGTAAAACCTGGCAAACACAGGACTTTATCAAAGTATTGACTGTACGTCCGGGGAAAACTTGAAAGTAGAGTGTTGTACGCCGTCCATTTGCCTGGAAGTGTGACAAAAGGTAGTTGTGTGACTTTTTTATTTAAAATAGAAATGCTTAGGGATACAAAGATTGTTGTAACATTGGTTGTAAGAGTATACACTATAATCACATATTTTAAGTATCTGTCTTTTGTACTCAAAAGGTGAACAACACAGGATTATGTCGTGTTTCACTGCTCTTCACTTTTAAGACACTACAGGAAGAGTCTTGAAATGACAGATTTCTTTAAAAGATACTGGAAGGAAAGGTTTCAAAATCGGAGTCTCTTTCAGATCGAGAGACATCCGTGAAATATGACAGTAGATGTACTGTATGGAAAGGTGTGTGTGTTTGGAAAAGAATGAGGAGCCATTGCAGGGTGTCCTCCATCTTTTATGAGTCTCACCAGGTGAGAGAGCAGCCCGATGGCTTGACCTCGACACACGCTCTAACTTTCTCTCCTCCAGCTACACACACTAATAGTCTAGACTGACTCAAGCTAAAGTCTCAGCAGCACTGCGGTATCACCTCACCCATAGAAAGTGTGAATCTTCGCTCATCTTCAACAAACTGTAAAACTTGCTCTGAGCCATCAGTCAGACTATTTTGGTGCGACACCCATTTTTGTCTTTCTGTGTGTCTCTCATCAGCTTCACTTCTGAGCGCAGTATAAATAATACTCAAAGACCACCACGCTCATTTTAAACTCGCACAGATATGCCCTGAGAGTGAGCTAAAAAATAGTTTGTAGTTGTGATAATGAGGAGGCAAGGAAATCGTCTGCACATGAAGGCGGAAAATAAATCACAATACAATATTTTGCTGACACTTCCTCATCTCCACTAGCTCGCTCTGTTTATTTCCTGTGAAATCCACCAAACTTAATTTGCTGGACGGGTTCAACCTGAACTAAGCTGCTCAGATTAATAAATGTATTTCTTATTTATCTTTGGTTTCTCTAAAGCTGTTTAGGGCGTAAGAATGATCTGCGAGCGCTTTTTAAAAGCACGTACAGTACATTAATCTCTTTAGCTGTGCATAAATCTATTATCTGGCCATCAACACTGTATGGACGGTGAGTGAGCATTAGCGTGTGTTCCTGTACGTCTGTGCTTCCTCAGAACCTCAGTGGCTTCAATTGCAGTTCATGTGACTTTGTATATGTCATATCTGTTGTCACACAGTGGGCGGGTGACAGCATGATGACATTTTCCATGCCCGGAAAAAATACCTTTGATGTCATAGATTCGTGCACAAACAAATGAGTTCCTGTACACTCGATGTACTGTATACACGAATAACAGATTTGATTTCAGGATAAATTTCTGTCTGAGGAACCTATGGGACTGCTGTTTTTAAACAGAGGAATCAATTTGAATTCCTCTCAGCTTTTTGATTCTCTTTGGTAATTGAAATTGCATGGTCCACAGACCGGTTTAATATTGTTCTTGAGTCCCTCTGTTTCCTAGCAGAGGCTTAAACATGCGTGTGCATGTGTGAAGAGAGAAATTGAGAAATGTTACAAGTTACATTTACTTTAGCTCGATTAGCTTTAAATATAGTGTCTATGACAAAAATGTCACCCTGTTGCTCATATTCCTAATAGAAATACAGCTGCGAAAAAATTAAGAGACCATGTCAAATTTTTTAATTTCAAATCAGCATTTCTAGATGCATTGTGCTAATTCCAGTCCAGTGTTTGTTATAACAAAAAAAATCAACACTGACAGCATGACAAAAAACATAACAACTGTGATCAAAATCGAGGTCATCATATAGATTTTGTTTTATTACTGTTGCATTGCTTAAAAATAAATATGAACTTGTTTTCTTTGCAGTATTTGATGTATGAAAAAATACAGAGTATCGTTTCTGTATATTTTGACCTGTTTCTCCAGTTTTCATTTTCTGGAAATAAATGTAAATAGACCAACCCGTTCTCACTCCCGAATCATCACATATTAATGCTAGGTCAGCGCCCCTCGGTGTCACTTTTTAACACGCAGGGTACCCCTTTGGCATCGTTTTTCGATGAGCGGGGAACTGCATTCCTCTCCGAGATGCGTGCAATTCTTAGCATTTCATAATTATATGTGGTTTTAATATTTTGGAGCGTCTAACCCCACCCCCACCCTAAACCAAAACCTAACCGCTTCTCAACCATATAAAATACAACAGTATTAATAATAATAAAAGTACAGTCACAGGTATTTATTGCACAAATTGACCAAAAGCAGCCTAAAAGTATGAAAAACAACTGATGTCTCAGACGTTTTTGCACATAAGCCGTATGCTAACTTAATACGAATATGCCGTGTCCGTGAATGCCCGCCCCGCAGTTGGCTCCCATTCAACCGCAACATTAGCTAGATGCAGTCGATCGCAGGAGCCCGGAAGACCTATCGTTTCATACAGTCATGTGACCACGATAATATTGAGACAATTTTGATATCCGAATAACACGATATATATCGATTATCCCTAGTTAATTATAAAATAAGAAAAACGGTCTCTGAAATTGTGTCTTTTTTTTCCAGGGCTGTAAATGGTTATATTATAAATTATATGTAATGTACACCCATTTTCTGTTAAGAGCTTTAATGAACATAATTTCTTCAGTGATTTGCAAAAATCTTTAAAATGAAACCACTAACAGTACAGCAAATTCATATTAAAGTGTAAGTGTGTCTGCAGTGCTATTGAGGGCAAATCTTAAAACAAGTTTATAGCAAATTGTGCTGACATGTCTGAATATTGTAAAGAATAAATAAATACGTTGCAGCAAGGTGATTATTGTGCCTGGAGCAAGTATTAACAGAAACAGCCCATTTATCACACTGTATTTTAATGTAATACATCCTCGATATATCTCTCACAAATGCACAAACAAATAAGACATGTCGATTTATTTGTACATGAGAGTAACATTTTTTATGTTAGACACGCCAGTATCATTATTATTGTTGCTGCATGTAAATTAGTGTGTATCATCTACAATGGTAATCTGTTATATGCAATTTTACTGTTAATGTGACAAAGGAGTATTGTATGTGCCCCAACACATACTCTCAGCCCACAGAAACTTCCCTGTCAAGGTCACATAGCCGAGCAGCTCAGCAGTGGGCCATGACAGGCAAACAGTTCCATGATGGAGTTGTGCAGAGGGCAGGCAACTCATTCAAAGGCCAACAAATCAGTCTGGTGCATCTTTTTGGTTGAAAAGGCATTTTTTTCTTGTCGGCAAGGGTCTATTCCTTACCATTGCAATTTTTCATGGTGGGATGCAACCTATGCCTGACATTTCCAGAGAGTAACGCTTACTGACGTACACCATAAACTGTGTCTTCATAGTCCTATTCATCCAGTATTGGATGAGAGGCTGTTATGTTTTGGGTATGGCGTTTGGGTTATAATTGGAGAGAGCGAGTGAAGGCCTGGCGTTGTGACATATGCATTGATGGCAACATAGTGTTGAAATACAACTGTATCCAAAGAGAAATTGCCTTCATAAAGGAACATAGCTCAGTGCTTTGAATGGTTTAGAATCAGGATGAGTTAAGCCGTGTGAGTTAAATGAGTGATGTATGGTTTGATGTTTGGATGCAGGTGCTTCAAGGTGCCATTTGTACCATAATTGGAGTCATTCTATTCAGGATATTTTTCGCAAAATGTCTTGGGGTGAGTGTGCGTACGTGCACAGGTTTTTGTTTACTGCTCCTAGTCCTGTTCCACATCGGAGACATTTAGGTTAACAATGTACCCAATTTTCCTCAAATCTTGTAAATTTCTGTGAATTTTGTTATTTTATGCTCTTGTTTCCTTTTTTTATCTCCCTACTGTGGCATTCACATTCAGTCCTGGTTTTCATTTACATTGGTCCATAAACCAACACAGCAGACGCTGTCCATGGTGCTGAAAAGAGCTCTCACTACAAGCTTTGCACAAACAATTTCTTGCTGCACTGGATACTTTTATAGTCGCATTTGCATGTATTCCCTTTGAAACCACAGCCACTTCAAATCTGCCAAAATAGCATTGCAGATCCAGAAAACTTTAATTTGCATGTCTCTTTACTTTATGAGCTGAACAAATCATGCAAAGTAAATGTAGGCCTAAGCACATGTTCATCAAAGTTATTCAAGTCTATTCCGTGTCATTACTTTTCAACAGGTCTAGGGAGGTAAGTCCATCTGGCAGACCAAAGTTGTTCCCATTTGACAGATTTGTAAGAAGCACACTTTTATTTCTCGCAATCTTAGCAAGACCAGGTATGATGAAGCCCCATTATTACATACATAACTGATCATTTGGAGATCACATGGAGATCAGGAAAGCACCATGTGTGTTCGAAATGTAATTACTGATCAACGTAAGAGTGACCTCACTAGGATGCCATAATTAAATGGCTGCCGCGAGACACCTTCAAACTCATAAGATCTCAAATAGGTTGAGATTTTTGACATCAGTTATGTTTTAATGATTATATCAGGTGAGTAATTATTTATTATCCTAGTATGATTCCATAGATGCTTGAAATATTTTAACAATATATTTGCTTCAATCAATACTTTTGTCACATACACAAACAGTTCATCTAAATAATACAACAGCATTTTAGTTCTTTACTTCACGATGTAGTAGATAGACAGAAGGCAATTTAATGATATTCACAAAAAAATGCTTGTCATGCATGACTTCATTACAGAGTGAGATGTGTATTAAATATTGAATGTTATTATCTTATTCCTTAAGGAAATGTAAAGACTTTGAACTGGCATTTGTTTAATATCTCTTAGAATCCAGCAGGGTCATCACTGCATTGAAAATGATTTGTTTGAATGTGCCAAAGGCAAATTATTTGACTAATTAAAGATGAGCTTGTACTTGGAATGTGACATTTGATGCTGTTGCATAGCGCTGTCTGCAAATGTTAATAGCATGAAGCAATAGCAGGATTTGATTTAGTTTTTTTCCCTATTTTTAGTGGTGTTAAAAATATGTTGTGAATGTGATAGAGGAGGTTGTATGGATATGTACTTTCTAAAATATGCACATGTGTATCTGGGTACAGTAGTTGATAAACCGGACCTGTCCTATGGTGTGACAGCAAAACATTTGAAATAAAACGTAAAATGAAGAAAAATCTCTCTTATGATATTATATATATAATATATTATATATATATTATAAACAGTTTGTTTTCTATCTCACCATACAATATGACTACAATATGACGCATTTACGTTTTTCTGTCCACTACCATATACTGTATGATTTTAATGTCATAATGTACATTCTTAAAACTAATAGTACTGTAGATCTGTGTTTGTTAGTTATGCTGTTGACGATGGGAATGAAAATAGCATAGACAATAATTGCAAGTTACATTAATGTTCTTGTTAAAAAAGTTTCCCACCTTAAAATTTCCAAGCATTTTGTCTGTTATTTTAAATGTGTTGAATTGATATTTGCATGTATCCCTTGAGGGAAAAAACCCTAAATCTTAACAATTGACCACACAATCTCCCCATATCTTCACAGAACAATGCTGTTGAGTTTCTGCTATTAGCTTTTTGAATTTGACCCAAGAGGCCACTTCTACAAAAACACAGAGTACGCAATAAACTAATTCTGACATTGGTGTATTCTGCCTGGAGCTATATTCAGCAAACAATTGAAACAGGAGATTAATAAATGAGATACTCATACCCTGTCATATATTTTCAATTATTTCATGTGAAACGGAATCTCTTTGCTATCTCGCATCAAAATGTGCAGCAGGGCTAATGACTAAACTAATCATAGATGTTGATTGTGTTCCCTATAAATGTGTCGCATTTTGCCCAGCAGTGCACGCATACTTATTTGTTACCTTTTATTCCTATGATTTTTGTAAAATGTAGATTTGATGTTGAGAAACCAAGATTGTTATCTCCTTTCAACGCTCAGAGGAAGGAAAAAATCACATCTCACATTTTTTTAAACAAATCTAATTATAGCTGTCAAAAATTCACAAGCAGTCTTTTACAGAACTTGTCAAATGTGTTTGTCATACTATTTCTACTTCATTCTTGCGTTTTGCTTGAGTACATATTGAGTAACTATAAAAAAGAATCTAAAATTGCATTTTCTGATGCATAGTGTTATATACAGTATTAGATGCATATTATTTTATGCATGTTTGTACGGCAATTCCATAGTTCATAATTCTGTCATTATTTACTCACCCTCTTGTCATTTTAAACCTGTATGACTTTATTTCTTCCACAGAACACAAAAGAAGATTATTTGAAGAATGTTGGTAACCGAACCCTGGCGGTACCTATTCACTTCTAGTGTGTGGACACAAAAACAATGCAAGTCAATGGGTACCGCTGTTGCTTGGTTACCAGCATTCTTCCAAATATCATAGTTTGTGTTCTGCGGAATAAAGAAAGTCACACAGGTTTGAAATGACTAGAGGATGAGTAAATGATGACAAAAGTTTCATTTTTGGGTGAACTATCCCTTTAAAATCTGATCCACACAGCAACTCATTTTGATCATGAACTTTGCCATGACTTTGCGTGCATTACACCTTAGAAGGTCTGTGAGTGGTCTTTGAGTTGACTGTCGGTGTGTCGTCTGAGGCACTGAGCCCTTGACCTCTTTGATGCGCTTTAAATATTTGTTCTCATTTGTCAAGAGAGTGCAGGGTGTGTGCTGGTTTCATATGTTTCCTGGGTCAAGTTGTTTATCAATATCTAGGAAACAGTCATCATTTCAGCAAGCATTTTTTGTAAAGAAAAGTTCCTCTGTCACCCACACACACACACACAAGTCAGTGTACCAGACTTTCATTGTCTCATTGTCTGTCTCTCTCCACTTTAGGCTGCAGTATGCATGTGAGAAAGAAAGAAAGACACTGACACTTTAAGACACTCGTGCCAGGCAGTTGGCTGCAGTGCAATGTATGTGCGTGTTCTGTTACGTGCCAATAAATGTCCTTGCTTTAGGCAGCAAGGAGATAGTGTGGATGAGGGTCCAGCCTTGGTGTAAGATCACTGTCTGAGCCAAATGTGAGCGAGGAGTGATCTGAACAGCAGGAAAACCCCAGGGTGCTCACGCTACATATCCAGCCAACTGAGAAAAGCCTGGACACACACACATACACACACACTATAGACAGAGAATAAACTCTGAATATGCAGATAACAGAAAAGCAAATTTAACACGCTTAACAGCGCTGTTATCACCCCGCTCAACACCTCGCTTGTCTTCTCAGAGGAAAAAAATATTGCTCGGAGGTTGCTCTTTCAAAGCTCTAGAGATTTTTGGAACTTAATGTTTCATTCAGTTTTATATTTTTCTTAAAATGATTTATAGGTCTTAGAAATAGACATGTAAAGTGGACACTTTTTCACACAGAGTATGGATCTACACTTTAAAATAAGAAATGTAAAAAAATAATAAGTAACCCGACTTCCTTCAAATTTTGAATTAATTCAACTTAAAAATATCCGTTAACACAAATAGTTTGCATGAAAATCATTAGTTAACTAATATGTATAAGTTGGATGAACTCAACATTTTTAGAAAGCAAGGTTTCTTATTTTTTCATTTAACACCAAAAAATATTTTTTTATTGTAAGAATTTTGATATCAAAGCTTAGATAATTTAATCATGAAATAAGGGACTCTTTCACCATGATGTCATGACCTTCACATGCCCTATGATGTCAAGCCATGCCCCAAAATGGCAAGCCTTTACATTAAAGAAATGTCGTTGGTAACATATAAAGTCATGTTTTTCATTGCTAGTTCCTTTACTTATTCCCTCTCAGATTTTTTTTGCAGTAGAGTGGAAAGTAGCGCACAGGATAGTTACAGACAGCTTGTTGCATATGGGCGCCATATATAACCTGACGGCTCATTGCCTGCTCATGAGACCTGATCATACAGCATAACCCATGCAAATACACGTGATGTTTCGTGCTGTAGCAGTAACAAATAATCACTGATGGCATTCTGTTCAGATTATATGTAAACATGTCACCGTTTCTGACGGTCACGGCGTGCATATGCAACATGGAATTGTATCTGTATGCTAACACGTCTGTATGGGGGGGGGGCTTGTTTGTTTGGTATGAGTATACCTGATGATCATATTATTTACACTGACAGGGCGAGCGTGTGTTTGTGCACATGTTACGACCTGACTGATCAAATACTCATGTGGGCCCAGAACCGCAGACAGCATCGCCCCGCTGCGTTCAGGTCGAGACGGAGGGAGCGTGGGTGATGTGGGTGACGAAGAGCTCAACGGAAGGGCCCTACCTCACTGTCATGTCAGAGAGAGAGAGAGAGAGGGAGGAAGCAATGAAGCCTGACAGACTCATATCTCATCATGACTTCTCAGGATGTACACTACTGCCATGTTCTGTTATTTTCTATATTGGAGTTATATTCCAGCTGCCCTCATCACGATGTTGGCACACAATGCGGCCCGTGCATGTAAACAAAAACACATGCCACATTGATCCGATTCTAAATTGCATTTAAAGACTGCTAGCCTGGAATATTTTATATTTTGAGATAATTAGTTCTATACAAAAATGTGCATTTATCGAAATAAATTTTTTGCAATTAATGTTTTTTTTTAATTCACAGAAACTTTTGTGTGGCAGTCACAGATAAATGACGCTTTTTGAGTCTGGTTCAGTTATGGGACCTACCAACATGCTACCCACCTAGTTTTGACCCATTTACCTAAGACGTATCAATTATACAAGCATTTATTTCTTAAGATTAAAGGGATACTCCACCCAAACATTTTTTTTATCATTTACTCACTCTCAAGTTTTCCAAACCTGTATAAATGTAATTGTTCTGATGAACAAGAAAGATATTTGGGAAAATGTTAGAAACTGAAATTTCTGGGACATCATTGACTAGATAGGAAAATTATTTTATAGCTTATTTTGTTCTGTTGAACACGAAATATTTACAAAAGCAAGTTTTAGGGCACCTTTGACTACCATTACAATATTTCCTACTGTGGTTGGCAATGATGTCTAAGACATACCAGTTACTAACATTTTTCAAAATATCACGCTTTGTCTTCATCAGAAAAAAGACATTTATACAGGGTTGGAACAACCTGGGGGGGGGGGGTGAGTGGGCGTGCTGTAATTCATGACATAATTTTCCTTTTTGGCTGGAGTATCCCTTTAAGTAATGTTTTCTAATGTTGTTTAAAAAAAATTTTTTTGTTGTTGTTGACATATATTGTTTGTACAGCTAGTATATTAAAAACAACAAAATAAACAGCATCATTCATGATAGGAATAATATTTATGCAGCCTACACAAAAACCTTATTAAAACTGTCACACATTCATTCATTTTTATTGTAATAAAGCAGACAGATGTTCCGTTGAGACGCAGACTTGTAAAACTGGAGAAGAGGTCAACAATGAGAGATGGTCCCAGTCTTCTCTCCATCATCCTGAAGATTCCAAATCATGAGAAAGAGGCAGATCTTTCACGAAGTTAATTTTTCAGTTATCATTGATTATCTCAGACCATGTGGGTGAATTAGACGTTTGATTGACAAATAATCAATCACTCTCTGACATCTGCATTTATCTTCCGTCCAAGGGGGATTTTTTGTCCTCCTCAAGATGGCATATCATTATGAAAGGAGAGCGATTTTCATCCCTCATTACTTATCACAGCAAGATCTCGACCAACCCCCCTTCTGTCCTCCGACTTCTCTTCTTACTTAACTTTTATAAAAAAAAAAAAAAATTAAGCGGCAAGTATTTTTGTGTATAAATGTGTGAAAAGACTGTAAGATATATATATGATGTTTGAATAAATGTAAAACTCTCTTGTGGTTCGTGAGTCACAAAAGGAGTGAAAGAGACAGTGCTTGTGTGTGCACGGGAGGGAGAAATAGAGATATTTGAGATGTGAGTCACTAATAATGTAGCTGCAAGCAGCAATTGTGGGACCAAGCATTCACTATTCAGACAGCACAGGTCAATAGAGGTGAAACTTTCACACATTTTTTCAAACACACAACCTTAGGGTTACTAACTCAGAAACATCAAAAGCACAGCCAATTGCCAAAGACACAAACCAAGTCAGGTCCACATATACATTTTTAATAAAAATAAAGTTTTAGTGAGAAAATTGTGTTACATATCTTTACAAAGCATACTTGTGTGCTTTGGTGAGAATTCTAAAGACTACATTTGTAAGAATTAAAGGAACAGTTCAACCAAAATATATGTCTTCATTTAATTACCCTCAAGGTGTTCCAAATCTGTATAAATTATTTTGTTGATGAAGACAAAGAAATATATAATATATTCCTACTGTGGTAGTCAATGGTGGCCATTAAACTATTTTGGTAATAAGCATACTTCTTTCTCTGTGTTCATTGGACCAAAGCAATTTATACATATTTGGAACAACATTTGGAGGGTGAGTAAATGATGACAGAATTTGTATTTTGGGGAGAACTGTCCCTTTAAATCTGTTACAATACAAATACAGTAGCTGTTTTGAACATGCTTAATGATCCAGGAAGAAAGTGAAGGGGACATTTTTAAGGTTCCTTCGGGAGCCAAACTGCACCGTGTGTCTAAATTAGACACTAGATCTGTTAAATCTCTCCTAGCACACACTTAATAATCCTACAGCCTGCATCTCACCCAATCTCACTCATCTCTCTCTCTCTCTCTCTCTCTCTCTCTTATCCACTGACACCCTTGCTCCCCTTTTGCAGCTCTGACTTTGTTTTGAAGATAGAATGTGTGGTTCCAGACTGTACGTTGCATACTGAACAATGCTTCAGATTGTACTCTAGTAAAAAACATACATACATAGCTTTAATTTGAGTTGTATTTTGTGTGTTTTCCACAGCGCCGCATCAGGTATAGACACAGTGTTAGTCACGACTTGGAAGGCATGAACCGACTTGATGCCTAAAGGAAAAAAACATCCACACATGATGAATCCTATACACATGCATGCATACAGGTGAGTCATAGCCGTACACATCAGCCTCTCACATCATATACTATCAAACATCTCATTTTTCCTCTAGCAATATGACTTGCTTTCTTTTATACCTGTACATTAACACACACAAACCTTACTGATGTAACAAAACAATCGTTTGCTGTTCGCATTAAACAAAACATTTCTTTCATCTTCATAGACATAATCATAGCATAATCTACCTCTCTTTCAAATATTATTCACTATCATTTTCTGGAATTGTAAAGAAGTGTTACAGCTCCGTTCATAAAAACACGGGTAAGCCCCAGCCTTACTGCTTTCATATTTTATATTCAGTTAAATGTATTAGGATATTGAAACACAGCTAGATGTTTGCCTGTTGTCTGTTGGCCTGTTGTTAGAGATAGTGTATAGAATGTGTAAAGGGGTGTGTATGCTACTGCTTCCCAGATGGGTTTATTACCCATGCTATGGCTTGACAGCATGTGATGAATGTCTAGCTCACCGTTCTTTAACAAAAAAATGATTACCCTGCTCCCCTCCACTCAGAGGTGATTATTTGCAACGACAAACTTGGATTTATTTCTTAAAGGCTTTGCTTTTAGGCACCCATTTACGCACTATACAGTAAGCCCTCTAATATGCATACTTGTTTTAAAAAAATAAAAATGTATGTATGTATATGCAGTATATATACTGAGATTTCTAAAATCCTATTATATGTATATATGTATATATATATATATTTATTAAGTCAGTTATATAAAAGTTTTATATTTTTTAAAGTTTTATTAATTAAAGTGTAATATTATTTAAATTCAAATAAGTTGACTTTGTATATACAGTACTTACGCATTTAAGGCTGCAACTTAATTTATTTACTCTCATGTAAAATTTTATTTTGACAAATCTCTCTGTGGTTTTGTGTTCCAAAAGAAGTCAATATATCAAAGTTCTTTTAAGTTCTTCATCAAATAGTTAAACTGTCCATTGAAAGCATATACATTCAGAGGTGACTCACGAATGTGAAGTAGTGTGTCTGTAATTATTAAGCAAAAAATGAGTATGCTTAAGAATTAAGTGGTGGCTTAATTTGATGTATCTGATTTATTAATTAAAGCTATAATGAGTGACACCAGAAGATTGGCACCACAGCGGTAACAAAATGCATATAATCTAAATTCATTTGGTGTGATTGCTAAAGCCTTATTTATTACTGTGCTATTTCACATTTACACAGTTTAGTAGGGTTTGATTACTTTTGCCTGCCTCATTACGGCATGCGTCACGTGTTCAGACTAGACTAATTGAGATAGATGAGGTTTGCAGCAGTGGCCCAACCCTGAGAAGAAACATCTGCCCAGAGAATTATTCTGAATTGAGCAGATAAACCCATAAACATGCAACTTAGTCTCTGTGCCTTAGGTCCCATCCAGCTGTTTCTGTCCGTGCCTCTAGGCAAAAGGCCTTCGGGGGCAAAAGTCTTGTGCTATCGTGTATGTTAACAACTTCATTCAGTTCTTGTTCAGTTTTTAGACTTCATGATAACTCTCCTCCAAGAGACAACTGCTATATATTCACATGTGAGTGCAAGCCCACCGAGCATGTATGAATATTGCCCTGGGCAATTGCAATGAAATGCGGTGTCCAAGCAGGCCGGAATAATCAGTAACATCTGGACCTCACTTTTGATCATCAAAAGGTGGACACAAAAGGGATGTTGGGGCCCCGCAGTGAAGTGAGCAAAGTTTCCTCCAAACCTCTCCTTTTATTTTGGGAATCAGTGAGATGCGGGCTTAATACTTAATTTGGATACTTGACCCAAACATTTAAATTATGTCATCCTTCTAGTTGTTCCAAATCTGTATACATTTCTTTGTTCTGATTATCACAGAGAAAGATATTTGGAAGAATGCTCAAAACCAGACGAATTTTGCCCCCCATTGACTACCATAGTAGGAAAAAATACAATGGTAGTCAAAAGTCCCCCAGAACTGTTTGCTGTCCTACATTCTTCAAAATGTCTTATTTTGGGCTCAAAAGAAAAAAAGGATAGTTATTATTTTTACTACTATGGAAGTCAATGGGGGGCAAAATATTTCTGGTCATGAGCATTCTTCCAAATATCTTTCTCGGTGTTCATCAGAACAAAGAAATGTATACAGATTTGGAACAACCGGAAGGTGAGGAAACCAGGGGCGTTGCTAGACTGAAAGCTACTGGGGCATAGGCCCCGTTACTTTTTCTATCACTTGCGACACAATGCACTATACAAAAACTTACCTTGCTTAAACCACTATTCCTACAGTTTAATGATAGTTGGGAAGGTAAACATTTATGTATTTTCAACATACTTAACAAACTTTATTAACATGTTTGCATGCACTGCGTGGAAATAATGAAAGCAGAGAGAAATGTTTTGTGCACATTCTACATTACACAATGATAACAATGCATAATAAAATTTCTGTCATGATAACTCTCGGAGGGTTTAGCATGGTAGTGTGCATGACATATAAATGTATTTGGTCTTGCCGGAATAGATCTGCTACGCTGCTGCTGTGGCGGAGCATTTGAGCAGACTTGCTACTGCCAATACATGCACAACATGCTGCTGTGTGCATATAAGGAATGCTGCTGCTGCACATATAACATATGAATAAACCCCGTGCTTACTTGGTCACCTTGTAGCAGATCTATACGGGTGGAGCTGGGGAAGGAGGAGGGTTCTGAAACGTGCTGCACTGCTGCAACGATCACTAGCCAAGATTTAAACGTAGAGCAGCAAGCTCATTGGCTGCTGGTACGGAGGGAACCAATCACTTTGCCGTGTAGAAGCTATTATGTCAGATAGAGTTTCATGGTAGAACTAGTGCCATATTTTCAAGCATTTACTATTACAATAATTCAAGACACCTGTCATTTTATGGCTCCAACTAATGTAAAGAACATAAAGACAAGGCTTAGCCTAAATCAGGACTATGGCTTAGTTAATTTAGGCTATTAAAGTCGCTTTTATTAAAATGGCTTAGAAACAACATTACCGATGTGCATCTTGAGACAAAAAAATGGCACTGACATATTTTAAGATATGTCAGGGCAAGATATTTTAAGTTAAAATGGCTCAAAATTCATTTTAGTCCAGGACTAACCTTAAGCCTTGCCTGTGAAACCAGGGCAAATTATCTAAAAAAAAAATTCATTTTTGAAAGTACAGACTACAAATGTTTTTTCTAAGCAACCATGCAATTTCACAAACTTGACAAAGGTTTTCATGAGACATTTTCCTCAAATGTATGGGACCTGACAGGCTGGGGATGTACAGTAGTTTGTTTATCAAGTCTTACCTCCCTTAAACTCATCATCTATCCTTTCTGCTTCCATTTCCCTGCTTTGCACAAAGAAACTCTGATGTCCACCTGCAGGGGGTAATAATGAGATGGACAATATTATTTAGAAACTTACCTTAGTTTCATCATGTTTTCATAGCCTACCTCAGTCGCATGTTGTCACCCTTGCACACCTGCGTGCGCACTGCGCGGCTAAGTGTTTTGCAGTTGTGCCAAGGAAGGGCACCCCAGTAAAAGGGGTCTAGCGACGCCCCTTGAGTAAATGTTGACAGAATTTTAATTTCCGGGAGAAGCATCTCTTTAACAGGAAGCTTAACTAACTGGCCCACTTACTAACAAAGGCAGTTACCACTTTCAGCGACATACCAAATTTAATTCTTTACCTCTTGAAATAAGAGTTTAAAGAACTAATCTCTTCACTGATGAATCACTGATGAGTATTAGCTAGCCCTGGGCAGACAAACCTAGAGCGGCATGACATCCTCACCTTCCCTGGAGGTTTCGTCAAGCAGTGGTCCTAAAGAGGGCTCGAGGCTCTTTAACAGGCTGCTTAAAAAGAGGTACAAAAGCTTACCGGATTACTGGAAAATCACAAAGCCCCTTATAATAATCTAGCCTAATTATAATGATCGCAAAACCACACGCCAGCCACCAACTCCCTGATGGTTTCAGTCAGCTCAACACAGTCTACCTCGTATCTTCATTTCCACTTTAGATCTCACAGTGTCACTGCAGCACTGACTTCTCCCCTTTGGCTTTTAAGGCAGACTTGCCAACTTAAAGGTATTAGGAAAATGTGCCATGCTATGCAGTTTCCTACTTAGATGTTGTCTCTGACCAATAATTTGAACATCTAGCAACTCTGCAGGCTGACAAAAAGCTGTTGTCAACCCACAGAGCTGGTTAAAAGGTTTCAGATACGAAGGGATTTAATAAAGCAGCAAAACAAGAAAGTGCAAGTAGGAAGGCAGTTACCTTTTCCCGAGACGTGAAGCCAGGCATGTGCCTTAAGCGCAGATGTTTTGTTCCTAACAGTTCCTCAATTGGCTGTCCCCTAACAGATGTGACAACTAAAGGGCAACTTGAAAATGCAACGGACGGAAGGAGCAGAGAATACTACTCATCACAAACTCATCACAAAACTAGTACTGTGTTGAATGGACTTAAAACCGCTTGGCTTAAATTTAAGTCATAAGGTAAAAAATGTGCTGCTTTGTGACTATAATGATGGAGAAATAATTTTATACATAAATATTTAGTTTAATTGTAGCAATTGGCTCTATTATACATACGCATGATTGCTTGTTCTAATCTTAATTTATGCCTTAATTTCTTTTGAGGTTTATATCTGACCTACCATCAACTGATGCAAACATCTTTCTCCTTGGTCTCGCTGGAGACGAGTTTCTTTTTGACCTGTTCTATTTATCTGGGCTTTAATCCAAGTTTTCCATTAGAAGTGTGGCCAATAGGTTCCTGGTGGTCTAACAAGTAGTATTACTTCAGCCTGCTGTTTGCTTGACAACATCATTCATATTCATTTTCATTAGAGGTTTTATACATTCATTTTTTTCTCTTTCTCTCCCATGGAAAATGTTTTGATATACACATTACCTACGGTGAATATTGAAGGATGTTTGTGAGGTTCTGTTGCTTAGAATAGCTCTGTCAAGGTCAGACATCTCTCTTACGTTTGCTTAGACCCTGATGTGGAGCTAAGCACTTTTCCACGTCAAAGGCCATTTTTATAAATATGAACGATGCTGTGGATTTTTGCGTACACATGCTCTACGATGAAATCGTTTCTCAAATCACGGTTTATAACTGAGGCCCCAGGAGTGCAAATATTTACACATTAGAAGAAATCAGAATGGGGGAGAGGAGGTGCAAGAAGGCCATTTGTGATTTTTTCTTGTCAAACTGACCACAGCGTATAGGAAGATGCACAACTGTCCCCTGTATACGCAGGAACCTCTGTAGTGACCTCTAGATATGAAAGGGTTAGGGCATTTGTGTGTTTACATCAGTGTGTCTGTGTGTGATGACCTCTCCCTTTGCCTCCACTAAAGCACTGTCCGTTAGCAGTCGAACCCCAGGAGAATGAACAGAGTGCTGAGACTGCAGCTATAGCAATGATGAGCAGACTGCTGCCAGGCCTACTAATCAATCTGAGCACAGGGCAGTTTCCTCCTCAGGTCTTCAGCTGTAATAATAGCACAGCGTGAAGACAAGCAGGTGAAACCTAATAAAGATTTGTCTGTTTGTGGCAGAGGATCATTGGGAATTGAGACGGCTGTAAAATTGGTTAAGGAAGTAAGGCAAAGAAAGAGAAAAAACTAAAGGATAATGAGAAAAAAGAGGAGTGAGAAAAAGAAAGGGAATGAGAAAGAAAATTCAAATGCGGAAAGAAATGAGACCACTTCAACATTTCTGCATGAATTGTGGCCATTCCAGTCCAGTGTCTGTTCATTTGAACAAAAACAAACCACAGGTATGACATAAAGTAATTAAACAGCAATGTGAAAAACTGAAAGAATGCAAAGACGCATGGAAGTTGTGAAAAAGTCAGGCCTTTAGTTTTACATTTTTATTGTTTAACTATTTCTAAAATACATGTAAAAACACTATGTTGTGTTGTGTTAATATCAAGACTTTTTCCTTTGCAGTATTAAAGATCCGCAAACGTTGCATCTTTTGTTAATCTAACCTTTTTATACTGTTTCAGTTTTCTGCAAATACATGCAAATAAAACATTTTGGGAGAAATGTTGTCACTAGTACACAGAATGATACAAAAACTATTACTTTACCTGAACACGTGCTTATGAATAGATTATAAATTAACTATAAATTATAAATTCAGAAAAACTGAAAATAATTCTCTCTTAATTCAGCTTTCCTCAGCTTTTACGTCTGTGTTTGAAATTAGGATTGCAGGTTTGTTTTGTATCAGAAAGAGAGAGTCCATATGAGAAAGCTGGAGTGTGCCGGTGGGCATGCGGACCTCCTTTACCATCAGTTTAAGATCTCTGGACAAAGCTGAAGATGTTAAGCGGCTCTGGCAGCCTTGTGCACACGATGACAAAAAACACAAAGTCAGCAGCTCAGCAAAACCAGTACTGATCTGCTCTGCTGCCCATCCTGATGGCTCCTCACATGGAGGGTCTCTTCATCACCATGGTCTCTTGGCAAAAGTGTCTCTCTGGAAACCCCTTGTATTATCATCGACTCAGCCAGCTCTATTAATGATCAGAACTGAGACAAGATACACCCACATGTCTGGTGTGCCTGTGAGAAAAGTACATTATATTCTATCCACATTACACTGTTTACATCTTTAGAAATATTCTCCTTTCATGCTTTAAAGCTGTTTGTAATGGCTGAGAATCATTTTACCTGATGGAAATCCATGATGTTGAAAGTTTCTTTAATAGGCAATATTTTTATACAAGTATTTTACAGGTGCTGTCATATTTGCTACAAATATTGTATGTTTAGGCCTGCAAAATTTGTAGGCAAAAGACAATATTGCTATCTGGCATGAATGTTTCTTAATGAACAGTTGTTATTTAAGTTATAGCAAATACATTTTTAATAAATTTACACATATGTTATTTGTAAACAAAACATTTTTATTTCAGTTGTGTTCGTTTGTTTATGTTTGTACATCTGCTTCATCTGATATAGCTGTTTCTATGAACTGCTAGAAACTGGTTTGTTGTGTCTAAATTGAAGAGCTCGATTGAAATCAGTGTTCGATCTGTAGCTACTCTCCAAAAAACCCAAACAAATCATTCAACCCCTTCGGTACAGTCCAAACCAATGGCTTTTTAATTACTGTAAATGTGTTTATCTTAGCTTTTCCAAATCCAAAAGAAGAATTTGTGAGCTTATAAAACTTTCAGAAGCGTGTGTTACATCATGATACTGCCTGCTGAATACAAAGGTTACGGTTCTAATGCAATAGCTTGAAATATAGCCAATAGGCTTCGCTAAACGCATAAATGTTCACGGTACGCAAGTTCTTGACATGTTCCCTGTGTGTGTTTGTGTTTTTGGGCAGCATGATTTATGCATCACTGGTCATCGGCCTCAGCTTTCTCTCTTTGAACTGTGAGTAACACAACATCTGTTTAATTTCCTTTAGCATCTACAAAAATACAGCTTTTCCAACATACCTATTTTAATTCTACTCTTCGGTATATTTACTATAAAATCGAATGTGTACTTCATAATGTATTGATTCTATTGAAACGTATTCTTTGTCATATTGCGAATCAGTAATTTCACTGATCACTGACATGTGTATATGTGGCTTATTTGTCATATGCTCCCAGTGTTTGGACTCTGATACTGCAACTGAAAACCGATCTATAACAACTAAGCCAACGGATTTGAGCCAGCGAGGTGTGATGCCAAGCCTGGTTGAGAGATGCACCATGCAGCAACTAGATTAACAAGTTCAGCCACAGCATCTCTAGCCAAAATGAAGTTGAACGCTAAAGCCGTATACTTTCGCACAAACTTGTAATTACTCAAAGGCATGAGGTTTGGTGAATATGGAGGACTGGCTCAGATGTGGCGGTTTGTTTGTTGTTTGCTATCTATCTAGGGAATTACAGAAAATTCCCTGGGTGCCTCCAAGTCTGTGAAAATCGTTGCTTCTCACGTTGCACATATTTGGAACAAAGTCCATTGTGCAATGTTTTTTTATTTATTTTTAAGGAAAAAAGATATCAACGGTGCTATTCTAGTGGATAGGGAATCTAAAACACATGCACTTATACCAAGGAAATACATTATTAAATCCAAGGAGTCAAAATAGTTTTGTAACTGGGAGACGAACAGGAAAAAGCAGACGGTTTAAAAACTGTAACAAAAAGGATGAGATAGAGAGGAAATGAGACAAATGGAACAAGCGAGCGAGTGTGAGCGAAGGAGAGCAAATCTTTAAGTGGATGTGGTGGCAGATGGTGCTCACAGGAGCGTGATCATTTGCCATTTTTGCGCCAAAGTGCTCATGGGAAAGGAGGGCAGGGGGAGACCGAGAAATGTCTTTACCTCTCTCTCTTTCTGTCTGTGATTGTGTTCTCTCATGTGGTGCTCCGCTGGCTGCTTGGTTGCTTTTATATTCACCTGTATTTTATAAGACGTGTGTGCTCCTGCCACATGCCTGAATCACGCAGCTTTGCTTTCCGCTCAGCCATCTAACATAGGTGCACTTTATCACAGACTACAATAACTCAATAACTCAAAACATTGAGGGTTGACTTACTGTACACTAAGGCTACTGTGTAATGAAAGTTAATTTTAACAAAAGTGTTATTGTTATATTATGTATAATTGATGTTGATCCGCATGGTCAATTCATTACACTTGAGATTCTTCACCCAAAAATGAAAATTCTGTCATCATTTCTCACCCTCTTGTCATTTCAAACCTGTATGGCTTGCTTTCTTCTACAGAACACAAAATAAGATATTTTACAGAATGTTGGTAACCAAACAATGGCGGTACACATTGGCTTTGTGTCCATTCAATAGGCGGTGAATGGGTACCGGCGTTGTTCCAACCTTCTTCGGAAAAAATTTTTTGGGTGTTCTGCGGTCATCCAGATTTGAAATGACAAGAGGGTGAGTAAATGATGACAGAACTTTTATTTGTGGGTATACTGTCCCCTTAATAAATACAGGCTATAGTGCCTGTCATGATGTCACGGGGCAATGTTCTGAACACAGCAAAATCAATGTGTCTATGTACATTTTCAAGGCAGACACGTCCAAAGCCCAGATTTTGAGTCATGCCAATTAGACCAGCCAGTGAGTAACACATCTCATAACTCTATTTTTACTAGCACTTTCTTTTCTCATCCACTCCCCTTAAGGTTAAAGCAACGAGGTCATGTTCAGGGAAAGATTGTCCTCTAGGCTGTAATTAGTCTTTTGTAACATGTAAGAAGAGGAAGATGAGCTTGGGATGGAGGGATGGCTTTTGCAGTGTGATGGTTAGCAGGGGTGGAGAGACTGAATCCTGACAGCTAATATTAGTCAATAATATGATGTTTTACTTTTGCACTAAACAAACGACTAAATAAGGAAAGATGGTGAAACTAGGAATAAAGGAGGCAGGACGGCGAGAAACGACGATCAAAAGACATGCCTCTGAGGTTATTGAGACTGAAACGCAGAAATGAGAATGGGCACACGTTTGAAGTTAAATGTGATTCAGTGTCAATCTATTTGCTTTCTCTTTAGATACTCGGCAGCCGGTTCTTCAGCGATTCCACTCAACAGGAGGAGGGAGAAATAGAGCGTTTTGGGAATGCTCCCAAATATTTCCATTCATAGCAGTTAATCCTTGTTAATGGGTTTGTTTTAATTCAGCAAAAGGAGGATGAAACTGAGAAATGATTAATATGCTACTTTGTGCTTACTGAATGGATAAATGGGTGCCACTATTTATATACGCCATATTATTCAGTTTTCTGCTGCACAAAATCTATCTGAACACAATTTTCTCATTTACTTGGTATACTAATTGTCTTTACATCCAGAGACAATGTCATGTTCACATATAGATTAGCCTTGTTTATGACCTTATTGACCTTGGAAGTAAAATTGATGATGATTCACGAAACACTCAAAATAACTAACATTGATGAAAAAAGAACATTCACAAGCAATTGAAATGGCTCTTCAAATAGGATCTCTTTATTTTCTTGTTCAAAACATTAGTATTAGACAAAATAGCCAAACACACACAAACATTCAGTCAGCAAAATATTTTAAGGTCATACTTATTCAGATACAATCATCTGCACTTTTCTTTACTGTTTTCTTTTCTTTACACAACTGACCAATGTAGACTTTCATTCCAGAGCCTTCACACCTCTGAGCCAATGAGGAAGAGGCGTCCCAGAAGCAAAGAGCCCATGTTTATCATTCTGACATTCAAGAGTTCTGTTGCTGGCAATGGCAGCGGGATGTTTGTGACAGCAAGAGCTCTGCGTGGGAATTCAGCCAGAAGAGAGGGCATTTTTTCAGTGTGGCTTGTGAAACACTTGAGGTTGTGGGTCAAAGGGGTTGAGGAAAACTCTCACAAAGGAAGTGCTGGGTGGTTGTGGTTGAGTGCCACCAGTAGCATATGCCAGGAGTTCTGGGGACAAAGAGAAAGCTCTGGTTGGTACACTCACATTCATCTATTGTAAATATTTAACTGGACCTCCCTGCATGCAAGCAACCAGAGAATCAAAAATGTTTGTAAAGAGCCCTGGTTTCCTTGAGTTTCGGTATAGATTAAATCCTTATGCAAGGATGTAGATATTTTGACATATTTTGACATTTTTCAATCAATCAAATATAGACCATGACGACATATTTATATTTTAGTATTCGTCCACTACCTTTTGTACATTGAATAAGAACATTTGTACAATGCTTATCAAAGTAAGTTAGGTTCTTCTACTGCTTGTTAATATGTGTGCAGTTTAGCAATAAATATGGTTTTAATGTGTGTAAATTAAAATGTAATTTAGTCAAATTATTTTGAAAGTCAGCATCTTCAGGCTATAATGCTGGGTTAAGGCACTTGCACACATAGTCTTAAGGTTTGACACATTACGTCTCACTGCCACTTTTTGCTGCTTCAGCTCATATTCTCTGCATTGCTGTCTGTCAATTCGAAAAATAGTGCAACTGAGCACCTGATGAATATAAACAAGGTTTTTAGCTTTGCCAGTTGCAAGCTGTGGCACTGAGCTTAAGCTGCAGACATTTACATTTTAGAGTCTCTGTTCATTTAAAAACGTTTATATTCCTAAAGAATATAGTTCTCTGTCACAACTTTGCTAGAAATATCACAGATGACAAATTATATCATTTTTAGTATTTCATTGATTTTTTTTCTACACATTAATGATATAAAATGGAGATTAAATGAGTCTCCTGCATATTGAATATTTATTCTGAAAGATAGAAATCTCAAAATTCTGATCAACAATGGCAAAGCACACATTTGGTCAAAATTGATATAAGGCTTGAAATGGGCTTTGTGACATCTGTTCTGTCTTGTGACCAGTCTCCTAGTTCAATTTTGTCCCTTTTCAGAGAAACAAGAGTGTCAAAATTGCAGTAACTGGCTGCAATGACTGGCTGGTGTGAAAACTTTAATGGCATTTTTCTCAGTTTCAGTGTTTGTGTAGTTACTGAACTTTGCCTTTGTAGGGCAGAAATGTCTCCATTATGTTTTAGAACAACCAAACTCAGATTTGCTGTGTAAATTCCATTAATTTGCATTTATAGATTATTTTACCTATGCAATCTACATTAATTCTAAAGATGTTTTCATCGGATGCATGCACCTTGCCCGAAGTTAACTTCCGGTCGGTGTTTGTTTATCGGTATATACTATATAACAATTTATATATCATTTACATTAATATTGTAATAAAATAATCTACTCTCCAGGGACTCTGTTGTTATTGATTCTTTGCGGAGGTCTACCGTAAATTAATTTTTGTCCATTAAACATTTGTTTATGTTGTTACCGTTGAAACCATCAATTTTAGGAGAGTAACATGAGGCTACATTTGAAGTTAAATTAAACAACCTCATCTGATCTCCTGTGCTATGAAAGAGCAACCTCAGAGCAATAAGGGTTGGCATTTTTATATTTAACAAATTTAAATACTATGTCATGATTGTTAAATGATGCAAAACTAACACGACTTTCGTATTATATAAATACAAAAAACCAACATAACAATTCAGTTAAGTTTTTGAAAAAGAAACGAACGCACTGATAAACAAACACCCCACAAAATTTTGTATTTACAGTTTAGATTCTTGGCTCTTGCGTTCATAATTATTTCTCCCTGTCATCAGCACAAGCACATTGCAGGCTCTGCGCCACAGCTGTACAGGAGCCAAGCTCTCTATTGCCCCCCACCACCCCCCTTCTGCCTCCACAGCTAAAAGCCAATTATTCTCCACAGATCCGCAGCACCATTTCCACCGTCATTCTCTTATGAGCCGGCACTGCCAAAGAAATTAAATTCTTATTGAAGTTGATAAAAGGCAAATTATCAGTGATTTTTCTGGGTTTACGCATATTTCTCCGTTCCCTTTTTCTTTTGTGTCCCGCAATTTCCCTTCTTTATCTTTCCTGATTTTCAATTGCCAATTATCCAATGTCTTGGCACTCTGACGGCAGCACCTGTGTTGGCATGGGCTGCGTGAGAATGAAGGGTTCAGACGTACAAACTTACATCATGTTCTCGTCACGGTCGTCCGCTGCCCCCTGCTTAGCGGCGTAAACGAGACCGTGTTGCTTCAGCGTTTGGCTTGATTTCTGCTCATGCATAAAGAAACAGCCATCGAGGTGCTGGCTGCCCAGAGCCTCTCCGCTTATTTGCACTCAATTTAGAATAATAAGCGTGGCATATTACGGTAAATATTTGTGCATCTAAAATCAAAATATTTTATATTAATGCATTCAGACACCTGCCATTCTAACCTAGCTGAATAAATGGGTCCATTTGGCAATTATCTCCGGGCTTTCTCCTTAATTCAAAGTACCGGTAAGAGATTACCGGTGTGATGAGATAAATTCAAATTATCTCATCACACTCCCCACGGTCTGATGTAACACTGCTGCATCGATGTTTGATGAAGAGCTTTAGGGTTGGCTATCCTGCCTTTCCTTTGGTCCTCTGCATGAAGGGACCTTCTTGATCGCCGGCAACACTGAAACACTGTCAGCTATTATCAGCCTCAAAGCCTTTGGGTTGCCATGGCACCTAACAGAAGAGAGGCGTGCTATGACATCAGGTCAGTTGTCGGTTCCCACGGACACTAGAGCATAAAGCTGTTTTGGATACTCGGCTTGTTAAGATGTTTTCTTTGTATTGATTAGGGAATGATTGTTATATAGAGTGCATAGTCAAGAGGTTGATAAATGCATGGATTAATGCAAAAATATAGTACACCAATGGTTAACAAATGATGAAATAACGATTAAAGAATTTTATGTTTATGCATTTTGTAGCATTTAAAAGTTTTCGTGTGCTCTCTTGAACTTAAGTAGCCCAGTATATGCAAAATGCAATAGAATAAACATTTGTTTACTAGTGTATACAATAAAATCATACACAAAATCATACCCTGCTCTTCTTCACCAAAGCAAAAAGAGAGAAAAATAGACTAAAACTGTCTTTGTTATCTATAGCAGATTAAACAAAATATCACACTGTAAATTGTTTCTTCACTGAATAATATTTTTCCTCATAAACACAATGCCTAAGGGGCCGAATGCAAGTTCATTTTATACATGTGTAGAAGTTAGAACTGGTCTGACTGCTGTTTAAACACAGCGTTTTTATAAAAAAATGATGAATTACAGTGGTAAAAAATAATAATCTCACTTGACAGATTGATTTATTAGGATTTCATGGGGTAAAAATTAGTTGTGTTTTTTCCATGCTGCTCTGTTTATACAGACACATAAACACACATACATTCTGTCTCCTTTTATTGATGTTTTCATAGCTATACCAGCGTGGCTAGCACAACATTATAACCGTGACATTATTCTCAGCTAAAATATAATGTGAAGTGAATTAAAGGATTTGAGACATGGTGAACTTTAAAACTCATAATTTTTACCCTCTGTTGAGCTGCTCCGAGAACATAAATTCAGCACTTGCCGGAGGTTCATGATTTTGTTCCAAGCTTTCTATGGGTGTTAGTTGTTTCTATGAGTGTTATTTCTTGACGGAAGTCCCTACACTGTAAAGAAAATTACAGCATTTACTGGCAGCAGTTTGCCAGTAACTTACTTTAGATTTACATTTATGTTATTTACTGGCAATAGTTTGTTTACAGATAAATGAACATTAACCATTAACAAGTCTTTATCTTTACAGAAAAAAAAATTTAATAACAGCCTCACGCAAAGCATTCTGGGAACTTTTTTCTAATTGTGGTTCCCAGAATGCTTTGCATGAGGCTGTTATTTTATTCTTGTAAAAATAAAGGTTATAATAATAATGTCCTGCTTCTACGCTGAAAAATAAATAAACCAGGTAGCTTTAAAAAAGACCTTAATGTAACATAAATTATCTGGTTTTATTTGTGTTGAAAATATTATTTATTATTACTAAATGAACCTAACTACATTAGTCTATACCAACAAAAGTAATGAGCAAGAGTTAGATCAAGCAAAAATATGCTCAAGGTAATTTTAAGCACACACCGGCTTGTTGCCAAATATTGATCATCATAAGTAATAATTCGATTTTTCATAACACATGCTAAATGTGCAGGTTATTCACCAATGGGACAAATAATTACATTTACGATCAGCATTTTACCACACTTCTCCATACACATGCAATGCACACTATTCCTATGCCTAGTTCTTCCGTCTCTACGTATGTCTGCAGATGCTTGTCCTCTCTGGCTGGGAACGTGGCCATCTGCCGTAGCATTTCTGGGCGGATGAGAATGCCTACAGCGCAGCCACAGCATCTGGTAAAAGTTCTGATCGTGTCAAAACTGTGTTTTCGCTCTGGAGATTAACAGATAGACTGGGGTATGTACAAGGACACTAGAGTAATGTCGTGTCCAGGAACATTCTGACTCACTCTGTATGGTTTAAATCTTTACTGTCGGAAGATCGTCTTTATTTCATTTACTCGTTTCATGACTTATTTGCTAGCGCGCTCGTTCGCTTCTTCATTTATTCTTTCGCTCAAAAACTACTGCACTTGCAAATTCATTCACTCACTGACCTGTGTAATTATATCTATATGAGCTCATGTCCTGCCTCACCAATTCAGGGACATATGGTCATCTTTGGTGCCGTCTTTTATTCTCTTTTTCATTTATGTCTAAAGTGTAAAAATGCCTCTCTGACTCAAACTCATTCATTCAAGCTTTTATTCACATGAACATCGATCCATCAATTTACAGTTGTTCACATTTCTGCACACCCTACCGTACAATGTAACATGGAAATTGAACATTGAACCAGCGTGGGCAAACATCTACTTGATTTAGTCTTTGCACTTCTCTCCAGACATATGCATGCTCTTCTTCACCCAACAATACTTCCCAGCACCTCTCCCCCCATTTGCATATAAACATTTTTTCTCAGCCTTACATAAATTGGCCGAGACACTTGCTTCAGCAGAATTTTTAAATATATGGGGCACATTACAGATTAGCACTAAAAGTCCCGATCAGCACTGCGGGGCTTGTAGGAGTGTGTGCGGAAGAGAGAGAGAGAGAAGGAAGGAGAAAAAGAGGTTGTGAGTGCATGTGTGTGAGAGAAAGGGAGGGAGATGGAGAGAGGGAAAATGGTGATAGATTTTGGGAGGAGAGCAGAGCGTGGTTGGGCCTAATGAACAGGAATATAATGGTTTTCCATCAGTCATGGCTCTAAAGCCGGGCCCAGCATGTAATTAAATGGCTCAAGCATACGCGCAGTGATATACATGCATGGGTATAAGGAACATACACGCACATACATAAAGTGCTTTCTTTAAGTCGGGAATTCATTGAGCCCATGAGCAAAAATAAATGAATGAAACTCAAATTGTAGGGCCTATATTTAGAAATATTTCATTTAAGCAATACCTCTTTTAAACATATTATACCAAGGTTTAGATTTGGCTTAGTCTTTTATCATAGGCTGAATTCTAGCTTTAGTTTTAATGTAACAGAGTGTCTATTTACACTGAGTACAAATAGCCCGCCTTATTAGCTCCGCCCACCAATATGTGATTGCAATAGACAAAGTGTAAGAACGACATTATTTCAAACAACAACTTCAGTGGCATAAGGTGTAAAGTCTGTATAGCTTTGGCACTGGAGACTGGGGTTCTAATCCAACTGTCAATGAAAAAATTATTTTACCCTTTTCTTCACATTACAGATCATAAAGGCATTTTGTTTCTTAAAGTTTAGGTTTAGGGTAAGGTTAGGGGTCAGTGTAGGTGTAGGGCTTTACAATCTCAATAAGTTGCCATCATTTTAATATTTTTTATAAATATAATGATTTACACTCTGTTATTATTGCATAATGTTAAATTCACAACAGTACTGAGGTGCAAATAGTAACGTTATCTGCCACTATTTATAAGTACCAATAGCATCTGACTACGAATTCTACTTACTCCAAAGAAAATACAGCTATTTTTGGATGATGTAAATAGTATATTGCTAAGAAATG
The DNA here is from genome assembly GCA_006030095.1 of Triplophysa siluroides. NCBI lineage: Eukaryota > Metazoa > Chordata > Actinopteri > Cypriniformes > Nemacheilidae > Triplophysa > Triplophysa siluroides. The sequence goes on from VCII01000702.1 coordinate 2,094,680, forward strand.
CTGTTATTTTCACTTAGTGCAAATAGCCGCTGCCTTGCTGTAAAAACACGGTAGACAATTGTTTACCATGGAAAATCAATTGGGTGTGTAAAATTCAAACACATATTTTATTTATGTTTTAATGTGTTATGCCTGAAAATACATTAGATAAAGAGACATACAAAATGTGCAGTGCTGTAAGTTTCCTGTACTGGTTTTGAGAACTACTTTGTTGTCATGTTTTTATAAGCCTACTGTGTACCAACCATTAGTACTTGTTTACATCTGTATTTTCGTAATAGTAGAAAGTAGAAGGGTGCAGTTGTCCATTCGTTATAAAGTGATTTAAAACAGTTTTGCTTATATACTTTTGAACCCCACATGGCATGCATTACATCAGGTAATAAAATAATCTAAAATGAGAGAATTTGTGCTGACTCTAATTCTCTCAGCAGGATTTCCAAAGCCATATTACTGGAGAATTGAATTGTTCCCAGTCTCTGTTTAGCACTGGAGATATGCAGTTGTATGGAGAGCCAGTGAAGATGCACAATATCACTTTTATGTACCAATGAGATCGATTGGTCATGACGAAGACTGTCTTCATATAATTCTAGTTCACTTAAAGTTCCACAAATTTAAAAAAACAAATGAGAACATTAACAATGAAGCAATGTAAACCTTCCCACAACCAGCAGCAAGTAGAGTATAGTTTACTAAGTGTTTGAGCATATTTTTTCATAGGAGTTATTGTATACATGATCTAATTGACAATGCCTTTAAGAATTTCAAAAACTTTGCTTTTAAGAAATAGGAAAAGATAATTTCATATGGAGGGAAGATCTTGGAGTCTCAAAGTATTAAAAAAACTGCAAATGTCTAAATAATGAGGTTCTGGACTAAATGCAACTCTGGATGTTTACACATCAGGCCCTATTAGCGGATATTGAGCACAATTTTGTTCATATTTTTTCATAATGTGGAAGATTTCGGCAAACCTTCATTTGTGACACGTAGACAAAATTGCTAAATCATTCCACACAGAATAACAAACTAAATATTTTGTCTTTCATTCAGCATTAGCATTCTCCCAATGCTACTAATAACATAAATGCTACTGTAAATAAACATTCACATTTTATCTTCCTTCAATATAATTATGGATGTTATTTATCTTTAATACACAGGAAATATTTCGATATAAGTCATGATTTTAAGAAACTCATTTCAGGCCCTGAACAGACTGTAATGGAAGTGGTTATGATTTTACCTGTATTTGTGATTTTAGCTACAGGCTGAGGATATTTTGGGATTTGCTTGAAAATATTTATTTAAATACTTCTTCAAATACAGTGTGCTAATGCCTGACTTTAGCACAGATAATAGGATTACATGAAGGTTTCTGTGAAAACTAGCTGTGGTTTCAAAGTCCTGACAGACTGAAATTCCATCATCCGCTTTTATATAGTAATGTTCTCTGTTCTCACTCTGCAATCACGGCCCACTTATTTAATCTACTTTTCACCTCAACTTTATAATGTCATTATTATATGCATGCAAAATTAGGATTTTTAAGGCATGAAATGCTTGCAAGGACTAGAAATGCTTTAGTGTAGTTTACTGAATCACTGCCACAAGACGTCCCTGACATTTTTATCCACACTTCACCAAACAACATGCTTCCCAACTACTGACATGTTGAGCTTCCACAGACACTAGGAATGTGTTTCCATTTGGGACTACTTCACACTTTTTTAAATGATGTTTTATCAACAAAGTTCGGGAGGAGCCCTTGCAGATAACTAACCCGGCTGACTTGTTATGACCAATCTCACCATTCAGATAATTAACCCGGCTGGCTTCCTATATCCAATCTCACCAATCATCTTTTAGCCCGAGAGAAAACGCCTACAAACAGACAAGACGCTTTACCCTCGTTCTCTCTACATTTTCACAGCATCCCTCCTCCACCCCAACTCCTCACCATCAGCCTATTTTTACCGCAGCATAACAGGGGGGAACGACCTGAGTCCGGGCACACACCAGACCCGGGGCCCTCTCCCCAGACAAGGGGCGGGCGCTCCGTGTTCGGAGGAACCACCGAGCTCGGAGCCCTCTCCCCGGGACAGCGCGCCAAATAGGCATAATATCCGTCCCATATCTGTTGTTAATATATGCGAGGCGAACTCGTGAAATGACCAAAGATGACAAGTCGCAGAATTGCTTTATCTGATGGAAAACAGAGCCCATATAATCCTAAATAAATCCATAATAAATGTTCTTAGCATAGCCTACTTCAGAATAAGAAATTATGTAAACACATTGTTAAAGGTCCATTGTATGAACTTTAGCGACATCAAGTGATGAGGTTGTAAATTGAACAGCTTACTAATGGACCTGTGCTGTATGTGGATATAAATATGCCATTCTAAGGTAATTAGGGTTGGGAATTGATAAGAATTTAACGATTCCGATTCCATTATCGATATTGCTTATCGATCCGATTCCTTATCGATTCTCTTATCGATTCTCATTGGGTGAGGGAATAAGTACAAATTTGTTTGTTTGTATTAACTCGCTTTAATATCTGATAAGAACACAGCACATACTCAGAGTATACACAAATTATGTGTAGCAACCTCAGAACAAACCTAAAAGTAGGCTACAAAGTAAAGTCCAGGGACCTATAGAATTTTTCACATTCATCATTGGTCCAGACAAAAAAATTAAATAAAACTGCCATTTAAGTGTCATAAAAACTAAAAACACAGATCTTTTCATGTTATTTTATTCTTCCCTGCCCCTGTAAACAGAGTAGCTAGAGGTGCACGACGAGAGACTTGCTACAGCCTCTGAGTCAGCCAGACTCTGATGGCCGTCATCATCATCATCTAAATTTGATTGACAATGACAATGGAGATTATTATTCATATAGTAAAAGTTTACACAATGAAATGGCGCTCACATTAACTAAAATAGAGAAGTTACCTTCGGCATTAATAGCAAATGACGTCTCGTTAGCTCCGCTGCTGCTTGACTCACTTGTTGTTGCTGTGTCGCTAAGTAGTAGTGTATCAAACACGCGACAGTCCTGCAAATGAATTGCGTGCTGTGTGGCCAAATATTTCTGCATATTGGAGGTAGTTCCCCCCTATGCCGAAATTAAACTTTTACAGTTGTTGCAAATGACCGCATTGGCGTCTTTTCTAGTGAAATATAACTACACTTTAGATCGCTTCTGCCTCGATGACATGTTTGCTGCGTAACCAAAACAACGCAGCGCGTGTGTAACGTCATGATGATGACACATTTGCAACGAGCGGAACCGATAAGCGGAATCGTTAAGCAGGTACGCTAACGGTTCCAAGGAATCGATTCACTGGGCACCGGTTCTAAAGAAGAACCGGTTCTCGGTTCCCATCCCTAAAGGTAATAAAAACACATATTACTTAATTTAGGTCTTTATACACCTCTGGAGACATAGTTATGTATATAATATTGCATTTCTGTCAATCGTCAAAAAAACTACATATTGGACCTTTAATTTCACTCACTTAATTCACTAGAGAATAAACTAGCATACAGTCATGGTCTAAATGCACACAAACACTGACGTTTTTTTTTTCAACATGCAAACATGTCATGCGTATCTGTGTCGGGTCTCTTCTGGTCATGCCAGAACTCATCCATCCGCTCAGATCCACTGGTGAGGCAGAATGCACCCAAACTCAACCATTTAGCCCATTTTAAACACATGGATAGGTAGAACTACTGCCCACAGACTGGTGGAGATAGGAACTCTAAGTAAGAAGAGAGAGAGGGGACATCAAAGGAGCAAATCGAGGTTTAAAGAAAAGAAATGGAGATAAATACATGAGAGAGAGATGAGTGTAGGGAACAAGAGCCTAGAACAAGACCAAAGCCTATTGCTGTTACACTCTAATTGGCCTTGGTATCAACCTCCCATGGTGACATGGCAACCACATAAAACATAGTTAGAAATATTTGTTTTTCTACTGGCTGGTCCTCAAATTGTTGCTGAATTTAGGTTTTATATAAGGTGGCACACTTAAGTCTCGAATTGACTCTAGATGACAAATTAATATTATGTGTGTGTGTCGATGTATGAGATTTATTTTGTTTGTGATCACTTTAATATTTTTAAATTACTCATAAGACTAAGTGTGGAATTATGATATAAAATTTAAGTTGGCCAATTGTTGGAAATGTGTACTAATGTGATTTAATTGACAAACAGAATAAACAGAGACTGTGAAAATGATTCAGAATATTGACAATATATATCCATGCTTGTATGTGGGCAGACAAACAGAGACAGATAGCAGCCGATGATATCATTATTCCTTTCTAATACAGGCACTTTAATTGCCTTTGTATTGCACAGATGGGAACATTTAATTTTTCTGTATGTGTTATAGCTGATGCATCTCTGCGAGGCTTATCTGAAACTCTGTTGCCCACATGCCAAGCCATCTCTAATCAGAATAAATGCAGAAAATAATTACAAAGGTGGCGACTATCAGTTTCGTTACTGATAATTAGGCAGGGTTCAGAAAGGGTTATGACTCATTGATGATAACCGTTTCCTGTGTCCTGCACGTCAGACAGGGTAAGACAGAGATTAAGAGAGGGAGGGATGGATGAGAGAGAGAGAGAGAGAGAGAGAGAGAGAGCGAGAGAGAGCGAGACGGAGAGAGACGACACTTTATTTATAGAAGACTCTTGAGGATTCATGTTTATAAATTGCCCAGATTTTATGTGACATGGGACATTATGATTAGCTATTATTAGTCCGCCCACACATCATTTATGAATAACAAGTGTGTGCCCCTAGCATAGACACAGATAATCATTTGTAATAGAGATACATTGTGATTGGATTTTGCACATAACTTTATGAGTGACATGGCTGGGGAATTCCATCCTTAAATTCTTGTTGAAAAACGGAAGCTCATATAATGTCCAGTGCCATCAAAACTCACATTTTAGGTAGCAGTAGCAGTAGCTGTGATGTGATGTGTTTATTTCCCACACTCAAAGACTGGCGAACATATTTTTTATGCCAAATAAGAGATGCATAAATTAACACTTTGGCTTGGACTTGATGAATATTGCAATGACAGTCAAATCTGTGCATGTCCAGCAACAGTTTTTAGGCATTGGTTATAAATGTGTAAAGATGGCTTCATTTCAATTAATTGGTGAAGAAATTGGGAAAAAAATTAATAGAGCGCAAGATGCCCTCATACTACGCCATTGCTGAACATTTATTCTAAGGATAGTTCACCCAAAAATGAAACTTCTGTCATCATTTGTGACCCTGGCTAAGAAGAAACAGGTTTGTTTTAATGCTCCCTATTGGCTTCTAAGCTAGACATAGATACCAAACATGTGTGGGTAATTTTCAAAGAGCGGGCAGCGGCAAGTGAACTTTGCAGGCGTGTTTCTGGCCATTTTTGTTTACGATTTTGTTTTGATATATGGGTTCCGCCGTTGTTCAATTACCAAATGTCTTATTTTGTGTTTTCCAGGAGAAAAAAAGTAATACAGGTTTGAACTGACAAGCTGATGAGTAAATGATATCAGATTTTTTACTTGTTGTATACATAAATGGAGAGATGGGAAGTAACATTGTACTTTCAGGTATCAGTACTTTACTCCACTCTGTTTTCTGGCAACTCATTACTATCACTTCTTACATTTTTACACAAATATCTGTACTTTCTTCTTACATTTTCAAACCAGGCTCATTACTTTAACTTTAATCTGTATGTGATGCACAATTAATATTATTTCTTGTCATTGCGTGACTTTTTCAACCTAATAATAGGGCTGCCTTAAAGCGGTTATGGCTAGAAGGGATAAAGCTACCTCCACTGGGCATGCACACTTGAATACTGCATCATTTTTGTCACGCTGACAAATGTTAATTACTATGTTTTTATTATTGTAAGGTTAGGTTTAGGGTTAAGGTAGGTGTAGGCGTTAGCTGATGCAATTATTGTAATTTTATTTATGGCGAGATATTGCATCCCTTCCGGCCATAGCTGTTTCGCTTCTATCCATAACCATGGCCGAAGTGCTGTGTAAGGTGGCCACTGGCCAATTGAATGCAAGAATGCGGGAGTTACTGTTTACAGAGCAAAGCGGTGACCAATCAAATCAAAGAAGACGGAGTAACTGGGGCACAAAACGGTGTGCAACGTTTGGCAACGGTTTCCGGGTTTCATGGAAACGGCTGTAAACAAGTAAGGCAGTACTTTAACTTTTACCAGAGTACTTTCAAACGTATCTGTACTTCTACTTAAGTTATGGATGTGTGTACTTTTGCTATCTCTGCATTATTGGTTTATTACAGCATGTGCAATGTAATATTCTGCATTCAAACTGGTCTTGGGTGTTAAGACACAGAAAATGAGTGTGACATCAATTTTAGGAATGTGCTCGAAGGACATTAAACTCCATCCATTTAAATCACCTACTAATCTAGTCCATGGAAAATTTAAAGGAGCCATTCTTTTGCTGAAGCTTTGATTATGTTTTTTGGGTGTTTAACAGTAGATTTTGATGTTTCTAGTTTCAGAAAACGCTTTAGATTTCGCATATTTTAAGTCTATTGTTCACCGCTCCTCTAATAAAACAAAAAGACTGGATTTCTTCTGGTCTGTATAAAATCCCTCCTTCCGAAACGCTTTCATTGGTAAAGCTGACCAGGTCTGTCGTGATAGGTTACCCGCTTAGAGCGTGTGCCTGAATATGTCCCACCCATACCATATCAGTGAGTTTACGCTTCTCAGGCTGTTGGGATTGGTTGGTGCCCCTCTCAGTGCACGTTTATTCATAAGCTTTTGCTTTTAGCAATAAACAGTAACAATGGCGTCAACTTCACTTCATCAGTTAAACACATTTGCAAGCAGGACTTCAAAGGACGTTTCATAGAAGTGTTTTAGAGGTATGCGCACACACACACAATATCAGTGAGTTACACAGAACAGCTTTCACAGCCGATGTTAAAGTCATCGAAGCTGTTATTTGACTGTTGGTTATCTTAGAATGTGTGTTGAGGAATTCTTATTACCAGCTGTAGGACAAGATGACGCCGAGTATGGCTGCTGCGTCGCGAGCTCCGAACAAACTTTTTAAGTTTTTCACCTACTGTTCCACTTGTGTAAATGGTTGAGTGACAATAAAGATATTTGATTTTGAGGACTGTGATGAAAGTGAAAGTAATTAATTGAGCAGCTCAGTCAAATGTTTACAATCTCTGATAACCAAACAATCTCTGATAACTTCCTCTTCTGTAAGGAAGGCCTCGCCCCTTTTTTGGCGTATTCCTTTGGGCTGAGGTTTTTCAAAAAAATCTGAATAGTGACATCATTTACCCGGGAAGTATAGGGCTGTAGTCCGATTCCAGACGTTCTCTGAAGTCCTTGAAAAGCGAATATCTCGCTTGGCATTGAACTTTGAGCTTTATCATTTTGCAGATATTGTTTATGCTCTTAACGCAATATTACACACTAACTAAAGTTTGAAAATTGGCATCACGGGGAATGGCGGGTTTAATTATAAAACAACAAGGGAAAAAAAACGAAAGTTTAAATACACTTTCAGTTTGAGTTTACCCTAAAGGCCCTGTGTTTGTGTGGTGTGTTTGTGTAGCGAAATACAGATCAGCTGCCATATTAACTTTAATCAGGTCACGCTGTAATGGAATATTGCACTCTCCGCTGCAGGAAACAGGCTTAATTAAGTCGAATCTGTTTTTCATGACGTTCCCCATAAGTGAATTAGCCGTGTAGACACTCACCAGGCCACATTTGTTAAGGTTATTTTATTTGTGTCTGCTCTGCCCAGGTTTAGTGGAATTGCTTTGTGTAAGTTGGTTGCTTCGGTCAATCGCATTAAGATTCTTTGAAAAAAGAGTCTGTCTCACCTCTGTACTGTGTTATGTCATGTGTGTTTGTCTCTCTGTTAAGCTCACATTACAATTTCTGCCCATTAATATCCTCTGCGTTTTCTTTTCTACCACTTAAGCATCCTAGGACAGAATGAGAAATTATAAGAAACAGACTGCAAAATAATAATTATACATAAACAGAGAGATAGAAAAAAGAGAGAACGCGGACAGCACTGCGTACTTTTATTTACTATTTTTTTGTTAATTCTTATTTTATATTCCTTGATATCATATTTGATTCTTATTGTTTCTTTAGTAAATTGAGCATGTTTTTTGTACGGCTCTGTATAATTCTAACAAATGTAACATATGTGTTTTGCGCTTAACATTGAAATTTTGAGAAAGTAAGAGAATACTCCCCATATGAGACCTGATTCTAACAGGAAACGCAAAGTTCTCTCTGAAAATCATACTGAGAATGAAACAAAGAATTATGGCCCATCCTCCTGTGCTCACTATCTCTCTCACTCACTCTCTCGCTCTGTGTGAGTGTTTGAGTGTTGTACAGAAGGCAGAGTGACACGTACAAAGGAGAGGCAATTCCACAGATTTTTCCCCTTCTCCGCTTTTCAGAAGATAGCCCTGTTCTTTTTTTCCCGCTGAAAGCATTCATCTGGTTCTGGTCAGGACAGTGCATCAGTCATATAAGCCCTTGGGCTCAAAGTATGCGTGAGGTCAAAGATCTAAACTCCCACAAATCTCCAAACGCTGGGCTGAAAAAGGCCGGGATGAGTTCCTTCGTTCTCCTCTCTTTTCTTTCTTCCTCGCATGTATTTGCTGTGCTTCTCTCACTGCAATGAACAACAAACATTTCCCCCGACTTCTTTCCCCATATGTACAATTTCTTTGTCTCTCTTTACTGTATCTGCTGACAAATAATCTTCTACAAAATGTTTCCCTAGCATTGTCTCTTTCACTCTCTCGATGTCTTTCCTTTCATAAAGCCCCTCTTCCAAAACACAGTAAAACTCTGTTCCATTAAGACACATTTGGACATTTATCTTCTAAAGAAGGAACATAAGACCGTTTGGATGAGCGTTTTGTCATTGGATCATACGTGAATACATTTTGTAAAGACATGAGCCCCCCAAAAACCTTCACGGCTCAGTACAGACATCTCAGATTAACCAGACGTTTTAAAGAGATTATACAATCTAATTGCCTCTCAATTAACTAACATATGCTGGACTGTGATCCAATGGCTTTAGAGTGTTATTTTGTTAGACACACACACATTGGCTGCTTATTGGCACATGCATATGCTTCTGGACTCGCAAACACACAGCCGTTTACTTACAAATCTGAATGGGGACTGTTGTTTTTATATAAAGCCAATTATAATTATTCTACACTAACCCTTAGCCCCACCCGACCAGAATACCTTTAGAAAAAAAAACATTATTTACTTTATATACACAGCATTTTTATAAATGAGGATCCTCAAAATGTCAAAAAAGGCTCAGTTCCGGGGACAAATATGTTCCGAAAGGATTGTGAAGTACAGGTGTACACTGTACACGCACACACAGCCAGTTCAGCCCAATAGTCCTAGCTCAATTATTCCTCGCTTTAGGCAGACGGTGAGAGCCATCGATGAGGACAACAAAGGTTACTATTGGCAGTCTGTTCTAAGCCAATGCGTCTTTCCTATAGTGCACATATCAGTGTGACATTTATCTGCTCATCGATAGTGGAGAGCTGAAAACAACTCATATGGCCCCTTTGTTCTTCTCTTGGGACATCCGTTTGAGGATGCTAACTATCAGTGTATGTCTGTTCTACTGAGAAAGTATGAACAGCATTTGTGTAAGTGTAATTTGAAAGGGGTTAAAGTATAATCATTTAAAGAGACTTAGCGCCAGATTTGACTAAACAGGGCAAAATAACGTGATTCAAAAAACAAAGATGAAGGTGGACATTTCTGCGGGTGATTTACTAAAAAGGCAAAAACACGGGTGCAATATCTCATTCCCACACTGACCAATTTAATCTACTAAGAGCAGCGCAAATTAGTGCAGGGTTTACGACTTTTTTTGCGGTTAAATAAAGACGCAAAGAACAGTACAATGACAAGCACAAACCTTAGGAAATCACATTGCGCGATTCATTTTAATAGTCTCCTGAAGTCTGAAGAGGAAACTCCTACAAATACATATGCAATAAGGTCAGTCGCAAAAAAGCTGTGTCTATGCCTTTTCAACGCTAATTTTCACTGCGTGTTTACACTTTTGTCAGGAATCTAGTTGTGAATGAGTTACTTTTCATATTAAGATGGGATTAGAGAAAACTAAAATATGCACATCACCTTTAAGCTATCATCAATTTCACACAAAAAAGCATATATTTTGTATCAATGCTATGCAAAGCTATTGAAATGGCTTATTCCCATGATTCCAATGATTGATGGTTGGGTACTCACAGGAATCTATTAGTAAAATATGTCAATAGAAACACACAACAGAATGATTGATTAAATTAATATTACAGGGAACCAGGTGAATATTCTAAATAAGGCACTGTGAGTTGTGTGTCGAATGAGACAATGAAATAACCCGGGGTGAAAGGGGGCCAGTTGCATAAACTTTGCCGCTAAATTAGCACTGCGTCTTAACAACTAGTCTCACTGACTAGCACTTATTTAGGACCATTCAGTCTTACTTTTCAGATTTCAATTAGACCTTAGACTAGATCTACCTTTTTATGTAACTGACTTTAAAGTCCTGGAGATGAAATGAGATGACTAACTTGTAAAACTAGTCCAAGTAGTTTATGCAAACAGACCTAGGGCAGTGGTTAGTCATTGAGTTTTGGCAGTGATTTCATAATTGTAAATAGTAAACTGGACAATGTGCAGAACAGTTCCTAGGAAACCAGGTGGAGTGATTAGGAAAAGACATCTGGTCATCTTGGGAAGTCTGTATTAAATAGTAGCTTAGAAATCTTACTTACGATGCAATGTGTAATACAATGGATACAATAGGCAAATAGGAAATATGCCTTTTTACTTACAGATACAGGAAGCTTATTAAAAGAAAATAATTGTATGCACATTTGGTATGTAATTCAATCTTTTTATGTCCGATGCATGCATTTGATCATTTTTATGCCACATAAACTATTCACATGGGTGATGCTTGCATTTTTTAAGCAAATTCCTCTTAAAAATATAAGAACACATAGTATCCAAACATGCATAAAAAACTATGTAAAATCATTTTTACATCAGATTGTTAGCATTTACAAAACAGTATAATAATCAATACATTCAAATGGCTTGCATTTTGAATGGATTTTCACGTTTAAATATCTTAATCATCTGATAAAAAAACATTTGGTAAATAAACCTAAACGCTCTGTTTACACTGCATAAAAATTGCCCAAACAACAAAACCTAATATTTGATCTGAATATCAAAACTGCAAAATATCCAGGGTTAGCATCAATATGTTTTTTCCTGTGCATACCTCATCATTCCATCACGGATATGAAAGATGGCACGCGAACGTGTGTTATCTCGAAACATGTTTTCAGCTCAACAAACACATTGTCAGACCGCTTTGCCAAGCTGTCATACGTAGAAGTACTGCAGATGAAATTGGCTCAGAATTACTAACACAGACCTGGACAAGAGGAACATGAAAGGAGATGCAATTGCCACATTTAGGGGCAGAAGAAAAACACAGGCATCAAACCTAGAGAGCTCTGCCTATCAAAGGTCCAGAGATAGAGTAGCACCACTGATGGAATCCATAATTGCCACCTTCACCAGATTTGAATGACAACTCCAGTAGTTCCTAAATAGAATTGTGCTGCGTTTTGAAAGACATGGGGCAATCGTGGCCTAATGGTTAGAGAGTCGGACTCGTGACCAGAAGGTTGCCGGTTCGATCCTCAGGGCCGGCAGGTAATGATTGAGGTGCCCTTGAGCAAGGCGCCTTACCCCTACTTGCTCCCCGGGCGCTGCAGTGATAGCTGCCCACTGCTCCGGGTGTACGTGTGTTCACCACTCACTGGATGGGTTAAATGCAGAGGTCACATTTCGGGTATGGGTAACCATAACTGACAAATAGGTCACTTTCACTTCACTTTCACTTCAGGCTAGATCCAAAATGAGATGTGTGTGTGCGTACATCTCTTTTGAGTTCTTTTTTCTTTCTCGACACAGCACAAGTATATTAGAATAAATAAGACCCAGTTCCCCGACAGGTGGGCTTGCTGTAGTTGGTGTTGCTTTTTTTTCCCAGCAGAGGCAAAATCCTTGATAATTGGTCATAAGGGGAGGATTGACCTTTGCTAAGGCAAATGACTTTGCACGTCCCTGTGAAACTCAACACAATGTCCGACGCCATCTGCCATGTTTGTGTGTGTGTGTACATCTGTGTGTTGAATTATTTTGTGTTTTTAGCAAACACTCAGCAAATTAAGGGCAGTACCGAAGTCAGCGGTTCTCTTTCCTGCTGGAATGGCCCCAATGCCCAAAGCATCATGGGATAGTGCTGCAAGTTGCCATTATTGTTAGCCATAAAGTAGCTCAATAAATGTAATCATTTGTTCGATTTTGGGATCTATAGTGAGTTTTGAACAATGTCAGTAGTTTTATGCTGTGCTTTGGCTTAATGCTTAGCTAGGAATTTCAGTCCTTTCATGCCCTGCGCATCATAAAAAATGTATATAATAGTTCTATAATAGAAACTGATTCAAGGTTAAATGTAGAGTGGATTCTTTAGAAAGAACGATACAGATGTCACATTTCAGAATAAATAGTCTGATTATAAATGAAAGTGAATATAATAAATAATAATATAAATGATAACATTGATATTTGCCTATTGCAAAATAAATATTAATGGGGCAATTTGTAACAATTAGACATATACTGGCTTTTTAGGAAAGATTTTGGAAATCTCATCTCAAAGATCATGTTTAAAGTTTTCATCCTCAGATTTGAAATAAATCTATGACACGCTGAGACATGATTCATTATCATGTTTGCTGCGGCTGTTTTTACACATAATGTATAGTTTGTATAGAAAGAAAATGACAGCAAATATACAGTATGTTTGACCACTTTCTAAATTGTTTGAGCTTTTATAGATATTTTCTTTTCTACAACATCTTAGTCCAAGTGGTTCATGAAGTGCAAATTAATGAATTGTGTCATTCCCTGGCTTGGGCTCAAAAAGGGTGTGCAGACTTTTTATGAATGTATTATTAATAATATTTTCCATCTCATCTTATCCTAGCAGATATTCTTGGGTTTTCTTTTTCTCGTATTTATTAGTGTAAATTATGTAGTCTTGCCCGACGCCATATGGGAAGGAAATGGGGGTCCTGTTACCGTTCTGGTCCTTTACGGCTCCGTGAAGCACAGCTCTCTTAATCAGGGGCTTCATCACTGTTTCTGTTTCTGCCGCACGTTCCGGCCATTAAAGCCGTTAGCTGATTACCAAGAGAATGTATCGCTGACATCCACAGCTTAGTCTGTCACTGGAGCTGATTGGAACTTCTGCCAGAATTAAATAAAGTATTCCAAACGACCAAAACGCTCAGAAATCCTCATGTTGGTTCGCAAATATGTGATTTAATAGTAATAAAAAGCTGGCAGGGCTGCAGAAGAATGTGTCTATTTGAAATTAAGCTGCAAAGATGTTTTATGCTGGGGAAATGCTCCAAACAGGGATTAGTTGATGGTCACCGGGGGAGACCGGGGATGCTATCTCATTGCAAACAGCTGTGAGCCTAGCGGACCGACTTCAGGTTGACTTCTGAAGCCTTGCATCACCTGCGAATTACAACAGTAATGGTGCCACCTGCTTTTTATCATGGCGCGGCTCATTGTAGTAGCCTGGACAGGAGCCTTCAGGGCCCATAGAGCAGCATGCCAAGCGTAAATTAAAATATCAGCCTCAAACAGTGGGAGCCGAGTGACAGGATTATGGTGAAAATGGTCTTCCAAAGTGATAGAGAAAAGGAAAGGAATGGGGATGCACTCCTTCAGAGGCCTCGCGAAGGTTCAGCTTTATTTGTAGTCAATCAGGCTGGAATCTATATTATAAGAAATGTATGCACTCAAAAAGACATTGCACAGTACACATAATGAGTCGGAATGCTCAATAAAATGTTCATATATGATTTGTTTTGAATCTAATTGTATTTTTAGGAGGGCAGGCCCCTAAGGTGTGTGTTAGTAATAATGTTTAGCTTTTTTTGGCTGGAACCAAGATTGTAGATTGTGAAATTCGGCACACTGATTGAATTGAGTAGCTCTCTAACCAACTTAGGCGACTCCCACTCAAAAGAAGTGGTTTGATGATTATAAAATTGGCACTTTTTACCTTTTGGTTAGAGAATTTTTTTTTTTTTCTCATCTCAAGTTATGTACCAGGTGTGCAAAATGTGTTTACTGTTTTCAGCACTTCCACTATACAATCTTGCACAAAAGGTCTATAAATGAAATTAAATGTAAAAAATCTGCTAAACACAAAGAAAGATATTTGGAAGAATGTGTTTACCAGAACAAAGAAATCTATGTAGGTTTGGAACAATCTGAGGGTGAGTAAATGATGAGAGAATTTTCATTTTTGGGTGAACTATCCCTGTAAAAAAATGTTTCAATTCAACTAGTGCCTATTTGCAACCTGATGGCTCGAATGACCAGAATCATTTTAATCAATTCCAACGCTGTGGTCTCTGATCTCCTCTGAGATACTAAGTGCTTTGAACAAGAAGCTAAAAGGTTGCCCGGACTGCAGAAAAAGCTCAGAAATTAACATCAAATAAGGCTTATGCTCTCGTTGCACTCTTGGCCTCCATCCTGCATGCGCTGCACATTTCTTCTTCCCTCCTTCACATGTGCCTTAGTAAGAAACTCAAGACAAGAAGTTATGCAAATGACCACTGACAGCAGGTATTTGATATGCTAACTACTTTAGATAAATAGTATTAGCTCGACCAGGCGCTCTCCAGCATGCATAAGATGGTCTTCAAAACCAAGAGATGTGAATGAGAAGCAGAGCGGTTCAGTTGTGAATGCTGACGTCAATCCACAAGCATTAGGAAGGAATTCGTTGGTCTAGACCAAATGTCATCACTGAAAAACGTTCCTCCGTACGCGGATTTGAAATTACAGTCGCTCGGACAACCACATCCACCAAAACACGCTCTGGGTTTTTCTCCCTCGCTCTCTTTCTCTGTCTTGCTTGCAAGAATGAGTGAATGGCCTTTGAATCTCAATATTTATACAGTAGCCGGTCATGCTGCAAGCTAATGAAATGATGATCCCTGCTGTCAAAGCCCTTCATCTGCCGGATGTCAGGATGGCTTTGAAGGTTGCACTGCGAGTTAAATTACATCCAGGGGCAGGCAGAAGTCTCCTTAGCGTTTACAAGAAATATTGGATGCCCTTTTAGATCCCAACATGCATTGCAAATGCACAGAGAGCAAAATGAGAAAGAAAGTTACTTAAATATCATAGTCTAAATGATGTATTAATATACAGTAAAAGTTGCTTTAAACCTTTTCCGGGTGGAGACTGGTCATCAGATCGAACGACTGAAAACACCATTACATTTTAATATCATCTACTCTGCACTTTTTCCTCAACTTTGTTTAATGCAGTGGGGTAAAAGCAGGTTAGACAATTTCTGTCGCCAGTGCTCTGTTTTTTCTATGTGCTTTCTGTTGCCTTTACTGTATATCCCCATCAACATGGTCATTCCAGCGTATAAATACAATAGCACGCAACTGCACACCTTCCTGTGGGTTCTTTCCATTCTATAGCCTATTCCAATACTCAGTATTATTAGGACAATTATGAAACGAATTGTGCTGGATCAACGGGGCTGGTTGGTCAATAGAGAGTTCCAGCTGTGTTAAAATACACAATATATTAACAGCTATTACGTGAAACACCTGTTCACAGCAGCAGCTTCTGAATATAATAATGTGAAGCAACAGTAGAAAACATTGTTTACATGTCAGGGACTCTATTTGCAAATGAAGGTTGTCAATAAATGAATTTGTTAATGAATTAATGTTAATTATTGTAAATAGTTTTGGGAAACAATGCTGTTTGGTTATGCTGTAGATTCTTCACTAAAATGTTCAAATTAAGTGAGTTGTCTTGCAATTATATTTACTGTATTTCATTGTGGCCTTTGAGAAATATGAAGTTTGAACTATGAAATATTACTATGAGGAAGAGTTTTGATGTCAGATAATTTTAGATGTATTTCTTATGAAGCAACTTTATTGCTAAATACAGAGAAGAAATAAATTATGATATACACACAAAACAAATCACCACTTAATGCAATATTGGATATATAAAATAAACTTTATTTTGAATAGTTTTACTTTGTGGTAAATTTAATTACTTACAATTTAAGTCTATAATGCAATGGTAATGTAATGTCTTATCCAACAAATGGATTCATTGTGAGCACTGCTTTTCAAAAATTTGTTTTACAGAACTTTTTATTTTATTGTCCCAATATTATAACTACTTAAAACAGAGGGATTATTTTCTATTTTGTATTAGTTTATTGATATGAAAATAAATATGTTTTGATTTATTTTATACATGTTACAATCAATGTTTTCCACATCACTGGTAATGTTTGACAAAAAAAATCTAACCATGACAGGGCAGAAAAGACATATTGTATCATAACCCTATTGTCTACACAGCCCAGTTTATTCCATGCACATTTCATAATTGTTTCAGTAAATGATGCATGTGCATGAAGGTGGAGTCTTGATAAATTCAAAGTAGCCCATACCCATGGCTCACTATAGCATTGCCTCTTAATGTGTAACATTTGTGCATTAAACTCTAAATTTTAACTCTTCAAATGCACTAAACACTCTTCAATTCTCCAGCCATCAATCAAATTCATTTTCGTTTTGTTTCAGGTCAAACTGCTCTGACTCCAGATGTGATGGCAGAGTTTATGACAGATGGAATCAAACCTAACCCAGAGGTCAAGTCAGGCTACGGTCCTCCCTGGTGTTGTAATTAGAACTCTTCACCTACTTGACACCACTCCTCTCCACAGTATCAGGGCCTCTGCCTCAGCATCTGCCCTGCAGTGAAACATAACCTCCAAAACAATTCAAGCACATGTGTGATTGAGTGAACGGACCAAACCGAGATATTATTTGAAAGCGTCTCTGAAGCAAGGTCATGCAATCAGGACCTCTCACATAACAGACGGCTACTCCTCTGTAGGGTTTCTCCTTTTGAATAAAAGATTGATTTAATGGTGCATCATGTCAATATTTTATTCTACTTACTACATATACACCAGCTTCATTATTTCACTGAACTCTTGCTCTATGCCACAGCCAAAATAGCAAAACGTGGTTTATTGAAAATTTCATAAAATAATTGGGGCTGTCAAACGATAACCTAGCTTTTTTTAGAGTGTACTTGCTAGACTCCAATGTGTCTAATGTGTCTGTTATAAAAAGAGGTATGTGCATAACTCAACACAGATCTTGCATAGGACAGGGGTTTAAATAACAGTGACCAAACAAGTCAGTATGCTTCGCCAAGTTAACAAGTATGCAAAAAGACCGGACCCCACCTGTGGGTCCAGTCACGCTGTGAGAGTAGCAGCTCTCTCGCTCTCCTGCAGCACAGTCTTGTAATATTTAAACGCTCACTGAGAGCTCTATTCATTTACACACCTCCTGGCTCCAGTTATTCCGATTGTTTTCTAATTTATAATGGCAGGGAAACTGCTGCTGCTTCAATCCACTTTTACCTCACGATAACACTGTTGTATTCCT
Source organism: Triplophysa siluroides (assembly GCA_006030095.1). NCBI lineage: Eukaryota > Metazoa > Chordata > Actinopteri > Cypriniformes > Nemacheilidae > Triplophysa > Triplophysa siluroides. Next base: position 2,112,429 of record VCII01000702.1, read on the forward strand.
GAATGGATGGAACACCTCATGTAGTTATTTACAGATATAACACTTCTATTGTGGATAGCAATGTAGATCTAGATTTATAAATAATATTACACATGAAGTCTGTCATTATGTTCAAAGTACATCCTCATATCAAATAGACAGACATTTCTAGTAATCTCAGAAATACAACAGCCATACAAAGAATTACAGGCGAGTGACATATTTATGGTGTAGTAAAATCACAATAAAACTAAAATAATATAGAAAGCCATTATATTAGAATATAGGAGAAAAAAGTATCTGCAGAGTATTCAGCATGACTTTCTTTTAAATGCCTCCTTATCAGATTTGCTATATCAGCAACATCCATCTATATGCCAACAGAGCGGCTAAATTGGGGCATCTTGCTATAGAAATTATGCTTATATCTGAAGGGCATTAAGAATAGAGCATTTGGGAGGTCCAGAGGATTTGCCAAGAAGTGGTGGGGGACGGAGATCTGGCATATTTCACCATGTAACAGCGGGATGCTAAAATGCTGAGAGGACACGGCCTGTTCTGCCTAGCACGGGTTCAGGTCCCCACGGGCGACAGGTATCCCCAAAGAGCTGACACACTGCTTTCTCTCCCCTTCCAATGTCTTACTCTCTTTCCTTCCATTCAATTCTCCAGCTCTCGTCAAGGAAACTCTAGCAGGTGTCTGGAAGGGACCAGCTGTAACATCTTCCAATACATATCTCTTTTTCAGTTTTTTCTTTTCTTGTTTTTGGCGTAGCTCCCCCTGACTCTGGCACCTGTCACCTTGTTCTCTTTAAAAGTCTGGTTCAAATCTTTCTGAGCTACAAGGACATTGCGTCAAGCCAGATGGAGCCACATTTATCTAGAGCCCCCTCATCCGTCCCCTTTAACCTGCTCTTCTAAATAAACAACACTGTGTTTGGACCTAATTCTTTGACTGACATCTTGGCCACTTGTTTGATACAAGTTTTATACTTGAGTGTGCTTTGTTTGTTACCATTTAAGTGTTAGATGATGTCATTTCTGCCTTTGTACAGAACCAAATACCCAGCGACCCATCTTTACTGGCACATCACAAACAAGAGCTGTCTTTTTCGATCAGAGGTGCTGTAGTTTTTTAACCCTCTCTTGGCTTACTGTAATTTGTGTGGTTGTTTGTTTTTCTTTTACCAAACTCCAGAACCGAGCATTTGTAGATGTGTCGATTTTTGTTTGCGATTTTGCTGCATCCACTCACAAAAATAAAGTTTTTATATATTTACGGTAGGAAATTTACAAAATATCTTGATCTACTAAGAATTTATCGATAATTTTGACCCATACAATGTATTGATGTCTATTACTATAAATATACCGTGCTACTTATGACTGGTTTTATGGGTGTGTTGAAGCTTAGACTGAGGCACGGATTGCATTTACAAACAAATTGACTTTAGCACGAGTCTGATGACTAACATTAAGGCGACTGGCTCAATGACAGCAGCTATGAGCCAGAATAAGAGCCTGTTCAATGTATAGACTGCTTTTCACTAAGAGTTGCATATATTTTCCTTTCCTTAGTGCGTTATTGTTTCCCCTTTTGAGTGTGAACAAGATCAATTGGAACATCTGTATCTTCCCACCTAGACAATGTTCAATTAATCTTGGTTAACACAATGGTGTGTCAAGCTCTGTGTCCTAGTAAGTGCTAATAATAGCCTAGTTAAGAATTTGAGCCAAACCCGGCAAGCTAAAAGCAAGCTAACAGTAACCCACGTATTTGAAAATAGGGCATGGGAATGTTACACAGGGGCTGAATTCAAAGATGTCTACCTCTCCATTACAGTATCAAGACTACCATCAACTGTAGCCTAGCTGGTCCCTTTCCCCCTCCCAGGGCACAGCTTAGGTGGGATTTCACATCTAGAACTCCTGCTGTTTTGTTGTGGTCTATATAGCTGTGTAAATTGCTCTCTAGAGGTTCAGGAGATAAAATGGACATATGCAGGAGATTTACCCCTGTAGTGTGGACCACCCATCCTCTTTCCATACCCCGTTATCAGTACCAGTTAGTCAGGAATTTCCACCACACCTTTAGAGGGCAATTAGGTGACAGCCAATTATAGATTTACAAATCTCCGAGATCAAAGATCATACTGCCATTTTCTCTCCCTCTCTTTCTGTATGTGAATCCTATTCAGATGCTTGACCAATTCTAATCCAGATTTCACATACAGTACGACTGAAATAGTGATACTCTTCTTAAATTTTCTGGTTTAAACAGTGGCCCATAAAATGTAGTTTAAATGTTTATGATAAAATATAATGTCATCCTTTTTAACAAAACAATTAAATAAAATGTAGTATATACAAAACATACAAGTTAACGCAGGATAAAAGTGGTAAAAGTATGGTTGTTCATGTTAACCAGACTGTAAACTTACATTAACATATCAAAGCTTATTTACAGTATATACAGTATTGTTTTACACAGATTTTACATAGACACACACAAAATAATCAAAACCCTGAATCACTGCACTAGCTACTGAAAGCCCACAGCGACAGGATCATTAATTAGGTTGTGAATCTGAAGTACAGCTGTGAAAATGAAGAATAAAGATCAAGGAACTTCTTAGAGGTAAAGTAAAACAAATGACTTGGAAAGGGGTACAAAACAATATCCCAGTGTTTGGATGTCCCAGTGGGATTCGTTGATTCAATTCTCAGGAAGTGGAAGCTACGACAAACCTCCTAGATGTTGCCTAGCAAAAGTCGTCATTAACTCTCTGAGCAAATCAGAAGACCTGTGAGAGATGCTAGAGAGATGCCATTACTCAAAAAGTTTGCACATAACTATTAGTCAACCAGCTGCCAAGCGTGTGGGCAAAGACTATTGTGGTCAGATTTAGCCTTCATTCAAGTGATTTCAGTGTAAAATCAAACAATACCCATAGCTCAAAAACACCATGCCTACATAATATAAGAATTGTGCCATGAAACATTTTTTCATCAACCAGGACTGGATAGCTTGTTAAACTGCACCGAAGAACCAAATTTTGGTCCGTTTAACCATCTGCTTAGGTTCAGAGAAAGAACATTTTTAAGCTGCACAATGATTCCAAACCTGAAGCCAAATAACTATTACACAGGCTAATAAAAAGATTACTTTTTGCAATGGCCCAGACAAAATCTAATCTCTGTCCAATTAAACATCACCTTTTCTTTTATTGTGATACACAAAAATCAAGCTCCAATTCAGAACGTGTACTAATATACTGAAACGCAAATGTGTCATATGTGCTGTCATTGCAGCCAAAAATTGGCTAAAATAATATAAACTGTAGGATTTAAATGTTTGTGGTCCATTTGACAGATGCATTCTTCTTAAGAAAATTGTGAATAGCGACTGTTTACACAAATATAATTAATTTTGAATGTTATTGTTTTGACATACAAAAGACCCAGAGAACAAAACTCCATTTTGGGATTTTACTAGCTTATGAATTTAAATAGATCCAGGATCTGAATAGTAGGCCCATTTCACACGAAGCCACACATCTTCCGTAAGTGTTCTGTTACTGTTGTTAAGTTCCAGCGCGACGGCAAAACAGAAGTACTTCTTCTTCTTGTTTGTTTCAAGACGGATGTAATGACATACTGCTTTGCGAGAAGGCGGAAGTTAAGTGACGTCTTTGTGAAAAGGGCTTATTCTTCCAAGGTGTTTGTGTCTTTTAAAGGTGGGGTAAGCAATGTCTGGTAACTGGTAGTTTCAAATCACTAAAACAATCATTCCCCTACCCCAAAAGGGTTTTGCCTCTATATTGATAACTCCTTGATTGCAGATGGACAAACAAGCGAAAATGACACACAATCATATTCAAGCAAAAGCCAGCATTATGTTAGTTCTGTGAAACAAAGCAAAACCAATGTTACTCACCTTTCGAGAAGAAACAAAGCAGCCTTGGCATCCAATTGCAGGCCTACAAGCCCCTTGAGTTCTGTCCAGCGCTGGATATCTGATCCGAAATTCACATGGGTCCTATTTCTTGCCTTGAACTTAAGCCTTTTTCCTCTTTTGTTTTTAACTGCTATCTTTCTCTTTCTGTCCTCGCTCGGCTCATCTAATTTTCGTCATAGACACTCTCCTTACTGCTGATTGGTTAAAGTTGTTTTGGTACTCGGCTGCACTCAGTTTTCTAAAGCATTTTAGAAAAAATACTAACCCCGCCTTAAATGTATGTTTTAATGTATGCAATGTATAATTATAGCTAAATATCTCAGACACAAAGGCATACAGTTACTAAGATATAATAACTAATATCAATCATTACTGAAGCCTGAAGGACATCACACCTGTATTTCTTTCATTCTTAAATATCAAAATTCATCGATTCACATTGGAAATAACCAAATGTGTCATCATGAGCTGGCCTCTTAGGGCAACAGACCCACAGGGATCCCAAACAAGAGAAGAGACAACAAGCCATCCTGGAGACCCATGCCCTCTTAACCTTTTCCACAAAGACAGAGACTTCAGCTGAATACAAAAAAAGTACAAACACTCCAACAAATGATCTTATATATACACACACATACAGTATATATATATATATATATATAATTTTTCTATGTGTCTTCAGCCTTGCTTCCCCCACCCTTCCCACTTCCCACTAACTCTTGCTTAACCTTTTCCCACAGTCTCTCTGCTGAATGCACACAAGGAGAGCTGACATTAAGCAAGCGAAAACTTGTGGCGTTAAAGGCAAAAAGGATTCTCCAGTGTGAGGACCTTTTGCCAAAGAAAACGTCAGCACAGATCTTAAGCAGAAGCTATTTTGAAGAGAAAGGAAGTCAATCTTTTAGGACATGATGAATTTGACTGGGTTAGTTATGACAGTCCATCTAGTCACATGGGGAAATTTGACAACTGGTAGAGTTTCTTATATAGTTATATGATCTGATGTAAAGAAAAAACATGCAAGGAACTATAGACCACTCGAAAAACTGTGTTCCCAATGGGTACTTTCAGTCCAGACACCCCGATTATTTGTAATGACAGTGATTTAGTTTTGATGAGTTACAGCATGCCAAGCATGACCGGAGTCCAATGCATCCAGGTTGTTCATTAAACCTTTATTACATAATTATTATAGAATGTGAAGTCACACGTGTGTAACTGTGTATAATATATGCTATTACAATGTGTGGCTCAAACAATAGATGATTCATTTTCTAGAAGATTACAAGTGTATACACTGAGGCTGATTTTGTAGCAAATGAAATATTTGCATACAGAAAGTAGACTATTTTTTTAAATACTGTAATCCTGAAAACTGGACTATGGAAAAAGAGACATTATACAACTAGATGTCTCAATGTGTAGTTAAATGTATTAGTTAAAAAAACACTGTGACCAGATATATTACAAGATTTTGGTCATACAAACAGACTGAGAAAATACAACGCTATCGCCCCATATACACGTCTTTGAGTATGTGTTGCATTCGAGGGAGCTGAGTGTAGACACTTGACCGGTCTGAAGAGTGAAAGCATCATTATTAGTGAAGACGGTTGCTGAGGGTGGATGGAGAAGGGGCACCACACACAGCTTAGAGGCATAGAGAAGCCTTCTCCAAACCTCTAGAGAACCATTACGCAGACAGCCGTTTTAGCAAGAAGCACATTGTTAACCCAGGGAAAGTAATCATGGTATTATCGCTGCTGCTTTGATCTCTGACTGAAAGGAGATCTCCTCTCTATTTTATGTGTCTCACATTTCGTAAGGCTCTGTGAAATCTGGAGTTTTTATGACTTTTAGTCTGAGTCAGTTAGCTTTGAGACCATTGTGTATGCCTAAAGTACACAGATATAGCCATGGAAAAAATTAAAAGACCATAACAAGCTTTCATTCAGTCAGCATTTCTAGATGTATTGTGACCATTACAGTCCATTGTCTGTTGAATTTCAACAAAATAAAACCTCAGAAGTGACAAAGTCATCCAACAAAAATGTGAAAGACTGACAGCAAGTCACATGAAAACCAAAGTTATTGAATAAAAAATAATTTTGAAACTTAAGCATGCAATGACTCTCCTAACCATTAGTTGGCATCACCACTTCTGCATCGTAATGCCTCTCACAACCTCTTGGTGGCCTCAGCAGCTACAGAGTTCATTGTGTTACTGCTCATTATGTTTATGTTTTACTACTGATTTTTATTTATTATTTAAAAAAATATTACACATTTTTAATGCAATACAATCTTCTAACCTGTCACTTTTTACATGTATCAATTGTTTATTGTTTCTATAACAAAAACCATAACCAAATATGTCGATCTTGTCCTGCTATTCCAATGTCCATCCATCCGTCCATTTTCTACCGCTTCATCCGGGGCCAGGTCGCGGGGGCAGCAGTCTAAGCAGGGATGCCCAGACTTCCCTCTCTCTAGACACTTCCTCCAGCTCTTCCGGGCGGGACACCGAGGCGTTCCCAGGCCAGCAGGGAGACATAGTCCCTCCAGCGTGTCCTAGGTCTTCCCCGGGGTCTCCTCCCGGTGGGACATGCCCGGAACACCTTCCCGGGAAGGCGTCCAGGGGGCATCCGGAAAAGATGCCCGAGCCACCTCAGCTGGCCCCTCTCGATGTGGAGGAGCAGCGGCTCTACTCTGAGCTCCTCCCGAGTGACCGAGCTTCTCACCCTATCTCTAAGGGATCGCCCAGCCACCCTGCGGAGAAAGCTCATTTCGGCCGCCTGTATCCGGGATCTTGTCCTTTCGGTCATGACCCACAGCTCATGACCATAGGTGAGAGTAGGAACGTAGATTGACCGGTAAATCGAGAGCTTCGCCTTGCGGCTCAGCTCCTTCTTCACCACGACAGACCGGTACAGCGACCGCATTACTGCAGGAGCTGCACCGATCCGTCTGTCAATCTCCCGTTCCATCCTTCCCTCACTCGTGAACAAGACCCCAAGATACTTGAACTCCTCCACTTGAGGCAGGAACTCTCCACCAACCTGAAGTGGGCAAGCCATCCTTTTCCGACTGAGAACCATGGCCTCGGATTTGGAGGTGCTGATTCTCATCCCAGCCGCTTCACACTCGGCTGCAAACCGTCCCAGTGCATGCTGAAGGTCCTGGTCTGATGGGGCCAGCACGACAACATCATCCGCAAAGAGCAGAGATGAAATCGTGTGGTCCCCAAACCCGACACCCTCCTGCCCCTGGCTGCGCCTAGAAATTCTGTCCATAAAAATTATGAACAGAACCGGCGACAAGGGGCAGCCCTGCCGGAGTCCAACCTGCACCGGAAACAAGTCTGACTTACTGCCGGCAATGCGAACCAAGCTCCTGCTCCGGTCGTACAGGGACCGGATAGCCCTTAGCAAAGGGTCCAGAATCCCATATTCCCAGAGCACCCTCCACATGATGCCGCGAGGGACACAGTCGAATGCCTTCTCCAAATCCACAAAACACATGTGGATTGGTTGGGCAAACTCCCATGAACCCTCCAGCACCCTGGAGAGGGTATAGAGCTGGTCCAGTGTTCCACGACCGGGACGAAAACCACACTGTTCCTCCTGAATCCGAGGTTCTACCATCGGCCGGATTCTCCTCTCCAGTACCCTGGCATAGACTTTCCCGGGGAGGCTGAGAATCTAGCTCTAGGGACATTCCAATGTATCATTATTAATATCATAATCTAATTTACTAGATGTTTTCAAAAAGTTAGACAAATTCTGCTTTCCTGTGGCTCAGTGGTTAGAGCATAGCGCTTGGAATGCCAATGTCATCGGTTTCTATTTCCGGGTGATTGCACATAGTTAGAAACAAACATATAGTACAATGCAATTTAAGTCGCTTTGGATAAAAACATCTGCCAAATGCGTAAATGTAAATTACAATTTTTAAAGTTTCAGCAGTGTACACTAAAAAACTTGAGGAATATAGATAGACGGATCGATAATCAGTATATTTTTATAAAAAATATGTAAGAATACTGTGCATATTAATATTACTGTTGAATGCAACTAGTGCAAACAGGTGTTGAAAAAGTTATGTCCTGTTTTAACAGCTTTAAGTGCTTTATATATATAGGTAATTCTCTTCACGCACATACTGAGCTCAACGGTAGAGAGTAGGTCCGTTTACAGTCCGTCTGAAAAGCAAACGTACTTATATGATTTATTCAATGTGTGGATACATATAATTATATCTGCATTGTGTGTGCAAACAAAGCTTTAATGGATGTAGAATATTTTATGTCATTCCACAGCTCTAGTCTCCATCCATCATTTATTTTCTGAAGTCTGCACTGTTTTAGACAAAAAAAACTAATGTCAATTAGTTGACCAATTACATCAGCTAAGGGGCGGGCCTTGTGCTTATGAAGGCTCTTAAAGAGGAGTCGATTCCTATTCATACCTTTGGAATCGACTCTTAATTCTCTATTTGGAATCGATTCCCAGCCCTGTGACACCTGTGTTCAGGTCTGTTTAAGCTTGCCTCTTTTATTCAGTTGTGTTCAGTCTTGAGCCCTCAATGGATGTGTTAACCTCACCTAAAAAGCAAAGTTTTTGTTTCTTGGATGTTAACTATTGTTTCTTGTGCTTTTTGGTGGAAGCGCGGCTCCCGTTTTGTTGAACTTTTTGGGATATTTAGTAAAGCCTTTTTGCTCAAATCATCTAAGCCTCCTGCCTGTTACTATTCTGTCTTTGGGTCTAACAATTATTTATCATCTTCATTAGCTCCGTGGTAAAGACTCGCTTCAATTAACATCAAGACCTGAATTCGATTCTAGCCCTGGGCACCCTTTACGGCTACATGAATATGTTGTATTGCTTAAAAGTGAATATGCACTTGTTTTCTTTGCAACAGAGCATCTCTTCTGTTATTTCTTAACAGTTACTCCAGTTTAAATTTTTTGCAAATAGAAAAATTTCAGAGGAAATATTTTATTTTTACCCAAACAAATACATATAATTAATAAATACAGAAAAACTATTATTTTATTTAAATGGTCTCTTTTTTTCTGTGGCTGTATATACATTATATAATAAAAGGATGACCAGATTTTGCGAGACATATTTCTTTTTTTTTAATGCTATGTGAAATAAAATCTTCCCACTGATAAATCACTTTAAGCAATAGCAAGTAGGAAATGATGGTCCATGGCTGTAAAATCAAAGTGAAATACTCTTGGAAAAACAGGAAAATGCTTTTAATTGTGCTCCTACACATCCTCTACCAATGGGAAATGTGTCAAGGGAAAGAAAACTGCGCCCTTCAAGCAATTGTAACTGTTTTATGCTTTTGTATATATTTTTGAAAAGGACGAAAATGTTAAAGAAGAATTTCCTCCTGACCTTCTTGAGCAATTAGGTGTGTCTTCCTCTCTTGCATAATTAGATGCATTGACTTTCACATTTACATTTTGTATAATCAGATATGCAAACAGACAAAAACGCTTATACAGACACACACAGGCAGGTTCTTCCTGTGGCCTGATCTGTTCCTGCGGCCTGATCTGTTCCTGCTGAGTGTGAGTTTTAGCATTGAGGTAACATTTCAGGAGAATGTCATTACTCAGATGTCCCGGCGACCTTGGCAGACTCCACAGCTGCTCTCTCTTCTACATAGCACAGAGTACAGAGAGTGAGAAAGAGAGAGAGAACACGATGGCATGCAGGGAACAAACATATTCAAATTCATGCTGATATCAGCAAAACCAAAAGATGAAACAGAAGGAAAACTTTCCTGAAACATGTTCACGTTTATTTTCCTTTCTGTCTCTCTCTCTCTCTCTCTCTCTCTCTCTCTCTCACTCACTCACATTCTATCAATGCCTTTCTACATTTCAGTCTCTCATCTCAATAGTGTCACTTACACTGCTGTTAAAAAGGGTTTTGTCAGCATGTCTCCAAGTGCAAAGCAAACTTATCAAACTCTCTTAAAGCTAACACACGCTCACAGCTACATACCCTTACATTTTTCAAATGGGCTCTGAAATGGTAAATGCTCTTGTATTCCTTTGAAACACCTTAGCAACTCCATTTTGATGACCCATGAACCTTATAACATACTGTGTAATATAAGTTATCACCACACTTACTGTAGTACAACTAGAGTACAACACTTGCAACCCCAAATCACAACTTTGATTGCCAGGAAACACACCAACTAATAAATTGTAATGTAAAATGATTGAATGCATAAGAATGTAAATGTATCCTGTGTGGTTACATTGTTTAATGGAACATTCCAGCACACCCTACCGTGCAACTACTTCATATTGTGGAGCATCTTTTTATTATTCATTAGCGATTTGATATTATTTAGGCTACAACATCATATAATTTGCATAGCATCTATAAAATAGACTTACACTGTAGTATAAGGATATGCAAACGACAAGTTTTTTAGTATTTCCACATGCACAGTTCCTACACTTTCAGCACATCACTCCGGGGTAAAGAGCAACTGACGATGCGTTTTCCTCATAAATGCTTATTTTCTTGGCTCAGCTCCTGACTTTTAATTAAATCAATCTCTGAAAGAAATTAACATGGATTAAGATCACTCCTACATCATCTATATTTACCCCTCCTTCTCTATGTGGCCTCCAGCTCTCACAACCATTCATTACCGTTGAGGGTTTTATGTATTTGCTGTAGCATGAAAAAAAGCAGCTCACGTGAGTGAATAGGTGAGGAACCGCTGGCATGAAAAGACTTTCAAAAGCGCACATGAATCAGTGGAGTGCTGGCCTGGCTCGGTGAGCTATGCCAAGCCGCTACATTATTTACCATTGCTAACAGACACGGTTCTGATGAAGCAGTGAATGAGTTATCGGGTCCCCTTAGCATTAGCATTCACTAGCGCTGCTCCAACACTTAGTATCCTGTGAATGGAGTGCACTTGTACTAACTATTTGTCATTAGCTGCTTTGCTTTGGATGGTTCTTTGGCACGGGGAGCTATGTTTACGCCAAGTTCATATTTGTGTGAAATTTGCTACCGTGCTAATGCGGTGAGGACAGCAAAGCGCATTATAATGCTCTGTTTCATTCAATGTGATTTGTGGAGCTTTCTAATTGATATCGCCGACTTGTGACTATGAAGTGTTCTGTTGTGAAACACTTAAAAGAAACAAAAGGGCAATGCTAGCATGTGTTCTGTAGGTGTACAATTATCAAGAAGATTGTTGTACACACACGCTGCTGTGTTGTGCACACCTGCTTCTTTAAACATTTGTTAAACACGTTTTATAATCATAAATTGAGGAACTTTGGCATCCAACCATTTCAACTTTAAAGAGAGTGTTTAATATAAACTGTGAAAATGTAAGATCTTACAGAGTGGTGCTTTTTAATTTTTTCAACTAATTTCGAAATGGTCAACCCTCTCAAAACGTAATCGTCTCTCCCATGACACTTAACACAGACATTTATATGTGAAAAACTTTCAACATTCAAAACAAGGAGGATAACATTGACTTACCTTAATAGTGGCCCACACTACAACTATACAGCAATACAGAGGACTATACAATTTTGACAAGTTTCCAAGAATGTTAATATAATTATCATTCTCGTTCTCTTTCTCTTTACAATTACCATTCTTGGTATGAATGGGGACAGAATACTCCAGTTTAAGATCTCAAAAATGTCTCTGCTTGAATAGCAATAATATAAGCAGTTATCATTACTGTTACAAGCAGTTATCCATTATCTATGGGTCTATGGTTTCCAATAGAACAAAACCTTTGAAAGATCAGAAACATATCATTGCTGTCCTTCTGAAACCTCGTACTGTATGTCAAAATGAGTTGTGTTTTAGGAAACGGAGAAAAAAACACTGTACTGTTTAAATGACAAAATAGTGTGTTGTCAAAATCACTTGTTAATACTTTACATTGGTTAGATTTTTACTAAACCCATTGCCACACATAGAGAGACTAATGATTTCTGGGAACAACAAAAAATACGAAATATAGAGACTTTTTATTTTGTTTCTATTGCGAGGTAGAGAGCAATTCAGCTCTATAATACGAGCAGAAAACCGCCTTGTTGCCGTTGAGAATACATTTGCTGATTTATGCTGTTCAATATTTATGTGTTAATCTCTCTTGACATGGACTTGCCATGTGCCCATATCATGGTGAGGTTAAGTGTTCTTGTTTATGGTAATTTATAAAAGCCAGATATTTACAGACTGGGATTTTATATTATTATGGTAATGCTCTTTAATGAAATAGGAGAATTTATTTGTGTATTGCATACCATATTTGAAAACTCACAGACTGTATGGACATTACTCTTTCCATCGCTCTTTGTGATTTATTACAAAAGTCATACAAGATTTACAAACAAACAAAATAGTAATAGATGCACACAAGCCTCGGCACATCACACCACTGTTTCTCTGCTTTATCCAGTTCCAAACACACTCCTTATCGCATCTTAACACTGACACAAGGCAAAATAGATTCAACACTCCACATAAAACGTTTTTCTTTGCAGGTCCCTATAGGATAAACAGGAGAATTTCATTGTGTACAGATATGAGCACAAACATAATGCCTATAACGTGAGTCTCTAGGTGCACCATTGGACACACACACACACACACACACACACACACACACACACACACACACTACAGTCTCATAGAGCCTGCAGGGTCTATGTGTCCTGTCCCCTGCAGAATCTCTTTGCTTATGGCTGAGATCCTCCCCTTGACATTTCATTATTTCTGATATTTGGATATTGCCAGCTGCCACATTAAAGCTGGGATATTTGCACACGCTGTCAGTGGCATATGCCTTGATTTTGGGGGCAACTGCAGACCCCTCACTTCTGTGAAATAAAAAACTTAAATGAGCTATCATGTGTTAAGTCTGTAATTTTAAAGGGAAGGGTGAGGTATTCTGCCACCGGGACTAGTATTTGTTCTTCCTCTAGGCCAAGAATGGCCTTTCAGAAATGTAAGTCAATTTGACGACTTCACCATTCTTTTAAATTAGGTCACAATTGCAGAGGAAGGGAATGCTGCAGAGTAACATTACTATACATGTACCGTCTAACTTCATTTTCCACCCACGAGCGGATAGCATAAGAGGAAATGCCATGTTATAATCAATGTTATTTTGGTTCAAGAGATTATTTATTTAAACACCCAGCTTGTTCTCATTTCACCTTGTACTTGTGTAATTATGAAATATAAGTGCACCAAAAAATAGTAAAAAAGTGGTTTATTAGTGAAATTAATTATGAAAGCCAATATTTATTATTATTATTACCTAATATAATTATCACTACCACTATTAAATATTTATATATTTATATACATATATATATATACATATATGTATTTTGGCCCTCATAAATACAACGAAACTTACACAAACTCACCAAAACTGTAACTCACCAAAGAGTGTTCCTTGCCAGAGAAATGCTGTCTCTATCTATCTCTGTGTCCAGGGCTGTCAACCAAAACTGTTGACCCTGAGCCCGGCAATGGCCTAAGCAGCTGTTCTGCTCCACACATCCATCATAGGAACACAAGCTCACACACACACAGACAGGCTGAGCTGGATTTAGGCCAAAGTCTAAGGTCAGCTAGTGACAAAGAATGCCTGATGGTACCTGAGCAAAGCTGTCATTCATCTATACATATCAAATGAAGCCCTATGAGAGGAGCCAGGGTGTCATAAATCGTATGCATGCAAGACCTAATTTATCGTATGGTTTTTTTGATCATGTGGTTAACCTCAATACCTAAAAGCACATGTCCTATATCTGAATTTGTGTGTGCACAGATTTGGCTATATATAATAAAATGTTAACATAAATATGGTAAAATGCAACAAAAATGGATTCAAGTTGAGTAAATACTGTACATGCAGAAAATCAGCTACATCATGTTTCACTTTATATTTGTATACTTATGTCAACCGGTTTGTGTGAGGGCTGGATTACAGGGTAGAAAACAAAGCATATATTTTGTGAATCATGTAGTTGGCGATCCCAAAATATGGGATATAGAAGAAGTCTTTGATGTTTATGTATATATTTTTTTGCATTACACATTAAGAAAATTGAGAGGCAGTTTCAATACATCAGAGGATTCATCGATTCCATAGTGGTTTCTCTCGCTCTCTCCTCTTTGGTCTATTGTACTAGACTCAACTTCAGCCATGTTTCTTGGCAATCTGCACTTCTTAATTTCCAGCCTGTAACATTCACACTTTGACCCAACATTTTTATCTCTCTTTCATTTTTGAAAAGGCACCATACGTGGTTGATCGATTATGTGGGGGTGGGGTGGGGGGGTTTGGAGCAGTTGAGCGCACACAGTCAATGGTTTCATGTTATTCGCTAAATTAGGCCTTTCTGTCAGCCACTCGCCGCGTTTCATCTGCCGCAGTTTAGGAGGAAAATAACATGCACCGTTTTTGACGCGCTCGCAGCCATTGAAGTTTTCCTCCTACACAGCTGCATGCGTTGTGAGAGGCTGCCGAGAAACATTCTCATAAGCGGGCGAGAATGCTTTGAACCAGGAAAATTGTTTGCCAGTCCTCATTGAAACAGCTGAATCTGGAAAAGCTTATGTCACATGAAGTCCTAAAAGTCCTAAAAGAATTAGTTTCATTAATGTCAGTACAGTAGTTAACCCATTGTCATCCATTTTACCTTCCATTTTTTCCTATTTTTCACCTTGAAATGACACATGAACTGATTGGACTGTAAAAGGTTAGAATCAAGTCAGGTTGTTGTGGGGGGGCATATTCAAAGTTGTTATGTCAGCAGAAACGTAAGTTTGTCTTGGAGGCAAATTTTTACATTCTGACAAAAAAATTTTTTGACATGCACAATAAGACCATTAGGATGATACCATCATAAACATATGAATTAATACTGTAACTAAAACACAAAACAAGATTTAGCTTTCCCTAAAAAATCTTTTTTTTCCTTTTCACAGCGTTCGAGTACACACGAAACCACTGAAACTGACTCAAAACAATGTAGTATACATGCCAAATCAGTATGTGCCGCTGTAAATCTGCACTAAAAGATACACTAAAAATGGAGAAGACCTGGAGAATGCGCAAAACCTTTATGCACGCTGGCGTGACGACATCATCCTTTTATAAAATATATGGATAGGCTGTACACACGAAAACGGTTTAAAAAAAATAGCCGTTTCAGGCTCCCAAAACGCCGGATTCATCTGGAAGAAACGCCGATACGATACAAAATCTTTACGTATACAGCTAAGCGCGTCTCTGTGTGGATGGCCTCAAAGTTGTCATTAATATTGCAAACTATGAAAAGTAAATAACAGACTGTGGGCCGTTTGCATGCCCTCTGCAAATGAGACTAATGGTTGCAAGACCCACACAATAAGAGTGACACCATCAGAAAGGTTATGTTTTTATTTTATTAACATTATTTTCAATTTGGGATAAAGTGCACTAATGACTGATTTAACATTTTATAAACCCATGAAAATTATTCATCAAGTTCAATATTTCGAAGTACAATCTCACTTGTTATTTTCATTGCAATTTCGCTAAAGATACAATTTCGGCTTAATCAGAAGAAATGATAAGAAATTGTCCACTGTTCTTCCTTTGACATTTTTCCATGGCCATTTTCATTTTACTTTCGGCACTATTATTTAAAGGATAATTGAGAGAGAACAGGAAATGATGGGGATGCTCGATGTGTCATAGCACGTATGCCAACCGCTAGTCTGCAGCTCTGACAAGGACTGAGATTAGTCTCTAATAACGTACCTTGTGCACCAGCTATGTGCTTTGCTGATGGACACAGTGTGCCAAAGTCCTCGTTAAGTAAGTGTAGACTACGGTGATAGCAGATGCATTTAGTATGAGCAGAGCCAGAAAAGCACATCTGTTCTTTATGAGAAATACGGTGCGAGAGCTCTGCAGTGCCCACATTTTCTCTAGGTAGACACATTCTTGGCTGGGTTTATCGTGATTTAGTGGACCTTTGCATACTGTGTATTCAAACGCCTATGATTGTGTTTTGAAAGGTATCGCTGGAGACTGAAGGCGCTTTATGAAATTGAAACAACTGATTGTATTTTAAGAGTAACAAAGGCCACATCAAGTGTGATTTGTTGTTGTACATCAAATATATAAGATTTGTCCCCCAAGGTAAAAAATATATAGAAATATAAAAGAAATACAGAAAAATAAAAGAAGCCCTTTCTCTAGAGAACAAAAAAAAGTGTATACACTTTGTTAGTAAAGAATAAAGTGACTGAAACACTACAATTTTCTCTAGTCTTTCCCCCCACCACTTTCTTTTTTTCATCATTGACTACATGTTTGAAGTTTATGATCTTCACAAGCAAGATTGCAGTGATTCCTACAGGGAATGGGTCAAATTTTTAATCTGTTCTAACCTTGAGCTTTGACATGTAAATTTCATCATGCTAAATCTGATTTTGCGTGTCCCCTATGCGTTTCTAAATATATGCTTATTTCATATTTAATTGGTATTCTCCACAAAGCAAACAGTGACAAAAACTAGTTTGTGCTTAGAATCACACAGCGACACAACATTTTTGTACTGTTTGTAAGATGGGTTCACAAGGTCTTGTAACATTCTGTATATTACGTTGTCCACTGTTGGACATTCTTGTCCACAAACGCTTTAACTCGTTACAGCCCATCTTTACTGATTAGCACATCCAGAATTAATATCAGATAATCTAACCAGATTCTAATTCTAAAATTGTAATGCTTGGTTATTCTTAATAATACAAATGATAGGTCTAATTAGATGACAAAAAAACAATTTTCAGCAAAAACAGATTTTCCACTTAGTCTTTTTTTTTCAGAAAATCAGCCTCTGATGTGAAGTGATCATTTGTTTTATTACTCCGGGACTTTATTCTTGGACTTCACATTTAGACAATAATGCCCGTCTTAATCGAGTAAGTAAACTCAGTTGACCAGCTGTTTATATCTCTAATAAGCTTCTGTGTTTATATGCTTCCCTCACTGTTCTTTGCTTTTTTGGCACATAGTATTAGAAAGCAAAATTATTTTCAATGGAACAAAATGCCTCAGTATTTCTTATCGTAGTCCCCCAGGTCCAGTATCTCCTTGAAATGGAAGGCTTTCTGCAGGTGCAGTCAACACAGATGTCAAATGATTGGCCACTTCACCTGCGCGACACTCCTGGGAGGAAGAAATCCCGTTTTGAAATCTGATGAGAGATCGTAGCCTGCATTGTGTCACCTTTTTCTGTTTTTCTTTGTGTGCTGTATTTTTGTACTGTATATGATGAGGTGTGTAACTTACATCATGGAAAAAAGAATGGCTTTGGGAGGACCCCCAACTGTCCTTGTAATTCAAATAGATTAATAAACCAATAAAATCTTTGGTGTGTCCAGGGACACCTTAGGTGGTGTTTACATTACCCCGTTGTCTTACGAAAACGGCGTTTTCACATGCATTACACTACACTACACTACTGAAAACGCATGTCACATGACCATTCAGACACGCTGGGCATGCGCACACAAATGTAAATAGTTGTATTGGCATACATAAGTTGGTTGTTTATGACAGTTGGTTACTAGTCAGTACAAAATGAACATGATGGCGAGGAAAAGCAAGGACGTCTTTGTGTGGATAGAGAAGGTAACCCATGTTATTAGGCTTGATTGATTTCATCTGGCGCCACGCAGACCGATCAACGGATGACATCGCAGTACTGAGAGCACGATTTTAAAGCATACAGCTCTCGGTTCTCTCTCTCGTTGCTGTAACGTCACCTTGTCGATCCGTGTACACAGTGCAACCTGAAGTCAAACAAGCCAGTTGTTTACATGGTCATTGCGAGGCTGGTTATTGTCGCCTTCAGCCCGGTAGCGTAATGACTCATATGACCGGGGCTTAGCTAACAGAATGATAAAGACGACCCATTCAGTAAGCGAATGTGGGCAACCATGCCTGCGTATTCTAAAGTCTCTGTTTTCGTCCGTTTACACAGAAACGCAACCCCAGAGATTTCAAACTAAAACGGGGTCTGCAGCCAAAAGTCTCAGTTTTCAGGGGTCTATAACTCCAGAGTAGTGTAAATGCCAGGCGTAACCGTAGCAAGAGTTATGCGATTTTAAAAGAAAACGCACTAGTATAAACGCTGTCTTAGGGTTACTTTCTGTGCACGCCCCGATAGGCCTCAAATACATATCTTTGTTTGCACTTTCTCATTCTTTTTTAAAGCCTTTTCATTTCATCAGCCTCACCTCGCACTTTCTGATGTCAAGATTTTACTGAAAGTTTCTAATAATATAAGGGGGCTATTTTGGAGGCTTTCTTTCCATTCAACTCCAGCAGTGTTTTGTCAGAAATCTTTTGGCTGTCATTGCTGGCTGAGTTCACTTCCCTGCTGTCACTGTGTCTCAGAGCTTTCAATGCTTTTCGCCAAGCCAAGGAGGAAAATTGGGAAATTATCGTCCTTGTATGTACGTGTTTTCTGATTGTACCCTACTGAAGAAAACTGAGTGCTTTCAACTTTAGATGATGAGCTGAACTTTAGATCATAACCATGAGGCTATGTGAAATCTTCAGTTACCTATCGAGCATCTGATCATTATGGTGTCATCTCGTTTTTTTCCTTTGTGTGGGTAAAAATAAAATAAAAATTGATTCAGATTTCTGTCAGTAGCATACCATGGATTAATATTCCAGGGATGCGGTATTGCCAAAGGCAATAAAAGTATGCTCGGGGATTCAAGTCTGGAGAAGGGTGAACGCAAATTGACTACACCAGGAATACATTCCTTTACCGTTTATCTCACAGCAGTGTTCCGATTGTTCAGCTACTTGTTAACTCCAGTTGCTAAAGCATACAGAGCCAAAAACATGAGAATACCTTAGATATCCTGTGGTTTCACATGGAATACCCAAGTTCACCTTTACACTTTTAACCGGAGTTGGCAAATTTAAACAAATGGAGCTTCATACAGAGAATTTCTAAAGGTCGTTGTACTCCAGAGACCAAACACAATGGAGTTGAATTTAGCCGAGTAGCCAAATTAACAAGAAATTGATTGTTTTCATTTTCCGTTTTCCCTCTTTCTTCCGCTCATATATTTTGTATTATTCCTGCAGGATTAGTGTGATCATTAGTTGGATTTTTGTTAGTGTACTGTAGCTGAATTCATTCGCGGCCATCTGGTGCGCTTGTTTCTTGAGTGGATTAATTTGAAGGTTGTGGAACCCTAAATCTTAAACTGATGCCTGCTAATCTGAGAGACACGTAGAGAATTTTATTTGTGTAATTTGTATTACATTTTTCTCCATAAATCTCTTCAGAAATGATTGAGTCGTAACATTTAAATTACTGTAAAGTATACACTCAAGAGCAAAGTATATGAAAGATACTTTTTTCTAAATATGGCTTGCTTTAGACACATTTTGCTATAACCTGTTTACAGTTGACTTTAAATGCTTTCATCAGGGTTCCAAAGTTCATGGGGCTTTGACAGCACTTCAATTGACCTTGAATGTAGAGAAAAATGTCATCAGCGTGCCTGTGATAGAGACCCTCTCTCCCAGGGAAGCCTTGGGTACAAAGTGCGAAAGAACCACCAAACAAACAGTTCAGATTCATTTCTCTCGAGAAGCAAAGCGCCTGGAATCAGAGTCAATTTAGTCCAGCCCTGTAAAAAGCCCGATCCCCATCTGCTCCCTTGTATCCCACTAACAAGGTCTGTGCCTGGGCAAAACAGCTTTGTCATTCAGGGAAATGAAAAGATACATTCACAGGTGAGACGATCTAACCTTTCAGATAACATAGACAGCAGGTCAAAGCAACAAAATACCACTCTTGCCCTTTTAATTAAAAAAAACATTGCGCAATTGTAATTGTCTTAACATATTCTTATTCCTCTATTCGCATTTTGGAAAGTCGTGTGTGAAAAATAAAAGTAATGGATGATAATAGGCATGAGGTATCGCTGCATAGTCAGTGAAGAATCAATTACATAAGTGATGCAACAAACAAGTTTTTATTCTTCTGCAGTATAATTTAAGTGAACATACAGTAACACACATCTATTGTGCGTTGCATCTGTTTGTGCACATATACAAATACTGTAGGTTAACCAGCATTTGCTGATTAATAGAATTATCGATCCGTACTTTCATAGTAATCCGCTTCCCCTAATGTCCGTTTCCCATTTCCTGCAAATGCATCTATCTCAGAGGATGGTGTGGAACATGATTACTTACACAGAGAATGGCCAGAGCTATTGAAAAGAAGGAAAAATGAAAGGAGAGAATGCGGAGGCAGACCATTTTACCTCTTAGTAGTCATTCTAGAGTGAAAATGGAGAGAGCATTAAGGCATGGTGATGGAATGGAAAGGATCTGAGTTATTAGACTGAGCTGAATAATTGTATCTGCTGCTTCCCTCAATGCAAGTGAGGGAAAGAATATATTTTTTCCGCCCATCTTTTTTCATTTGGCTAAATGGACCAAATGAAGGAAAGGTTGTACCAAATGTGGACTCTGGGGATTTTGTGCCCTTTTAATGTTTTTTTTTACTAGAATTCGAAAGGGATTCATCTCTTTAATAAGGATTCACGGCAATTTCCTACTTCAGTTGTTAGAATTTCAAGAGGTCGAGCTAAATATTTATGAGCTGTTTTGTTTTCTGTTCATTTTATAGGTGGTCTGCAAAATCAAAATGCCCTTTTCAACCCTGATTTGTGTGATCGTGTTAACATATACTCATAGAAATAAACTTCATAATATTAAAAATAAACAAAGATAAAATTAACAAAATATACAGTACATGTATGCATTTGCCATTTTCTTTTAAGTATTTAACAGTATGTGTCTACCCTGGGAATCGAATCCATCACCTTTGCGTTGCTAATGCAGTGTTCTACCAACTGTAGCTCATTAAAAATGTACACAAAAGTTGCTGTGCTTCAAAGAACTTCATTTTTTAAGCAATAATGCCAAATAAATACGTTGGTAGTTAACAAATGATTGCAAATGTGTCCTATGTTGTGACAACAAAAATTAAGATTATTTTTTATATATTACTTAAAGGACCCCAGGGAATAGAGAGATGTATGGCTTAATACATAGCAATAGCTTACACTACTAGCATTTGTCGTTAGAAACACATCAAATATTTTAATTTCTTTAAAGAAAAAAACTAACTAAATGTTATACTCGAACCCAAGGAGGCCGCCATGTCCCTTCTCAATGACGTAAAAAGGTTGTAGCCAAACTTAACACAGACACTAATCAGTTCTTAAGTAAATATAAGGTGATGTATGATAAAATATATACAAATAATGCTAAAATAAGAAAATCAAGAGGCTATTTGGTGTATTTTCCTACATTTTGATATTGTTGGTCAGAAACAATACAAACAAACATAATAAAAAAAAAAGCAAATTTAATATATAAACAATGTTTTTAGCCATTATAAAATGTATTTTATCCAGATTTTGACTTTTATGTTTCCTATTGCCTTCTCTCTCAGTCATAAGCTGACGGGGGCTAACATTCACGTGTGCTCTAATACAGAATAAATAACCAAACCGCAAGCATCTTATTATTGTGTATATCAGTATATTCGCATAATGTATAAAGAATGGTGGATGACGATGTCTACAATAGTCTCAAATATCTTAAGTAGTTTAAAGCTATGATTTAATCCATGTTTACCTTGAACGGATGCTTACGGAACACATTCTTCTTTTATGGCCGGCAGGCTGGCTTGTGTTAAGAGGCCATACAGCCACCTACTGTCCCCGTGTATTTATATACCAAATCTTATGTATGACGTCTCTTATTTAACTGTTAGGCCTATATGGAAAACGTCTTCATTGTAGCGTTAAGGGCTCGGCATAGTCCAGGCGAATCTCGTTCTGCCATTTGGGGTGAAAACAAAGCTCGAAAACGTTGAGAGACGGTATAGTTTTTTCGAACAATCCAACACCCCTTTGTTTCTGGAGGCGGGGTTAACATGACGTATGCAAATAGCCTCTGCGCATGTGGCCACACAAACAACATAGATGTCTGCAATGACGAACGAGCGTTATCGCAAGCGCAGAGCTGTATGTTTGTTTTTTCTAAGGGAAAGAGACAAGCAAAAGCATTCATGCTGCTCAAATGTAAACCTTATCTGACCTCACCTTAGCTAAATATAATGACGTGTTATTCCCCACATGCGCTACATTTCACACCTACCTATTACGTAATGGCCATGGAGCAATGGTGGCTTGAGGGTGTTTACCGGCCAACACGAACTTTCCCGGAGAGTTCTGTTTGGTTTGCTGCGGCGAACTAGTGAAATTAATTGTCGTTTGGACCAGATTTTGTTTGAAATCAGGTCACAGACGGTCGTTTTTCGATTTCGATGAGCCCTTTAAGATAACAGGTGTATGTTGCAACCATTTGACGTTACAGATTTTGACAAAGAAATGGAGGCCTCCGAGTAATTTTTTTTCTAAATTTATGAATACTGTTAACAGAGACACAGTGTTTTATAATTTCACATTTATAAAGACATTCCCATTGTTAATATATTAAGCCATTCATCTCTCCATACCCAAGGTGCCTTTTAACATTAACATTATTTTTGCTATGTCTAATTTGCTGTAAAGTTGTCAACTACCCATATCTAAAAATAAAATGAATGGTTCCCACTAATTCTTTAAAAAAGTTTAAAAAAAACTAAGAATAACAAGTTATACTGTACTACTGAATATTTCCAGAATTTTAGATGTCAACTCCATTTTAAACAATTTCTATTCATTCAACTGCTTTTCAAACATTTACCATTAAAATCAGTGCAGAGAATGTTAGAAGTCCAGAAAATTCATTCTGGCATGTAAAAGAAGAATGTCTTTACTTAGCTGTGGACCATGGTTGTAACACTTTGCAGAGGGAAGGACGATGCCACACAGGTAACTGAAGTAAACTGGTGATAATTTATTGCAGGGGAACAGGTGAACAGATGACAGGTGAAACAATCCAACAAACAGGGCACATCCACGGAATCAAAACGGGTCACACTAAGCAAACAAGACAACTGACAACTTACAACTAGCCCAAGAACAAAGACAGATGGCAAACATATATAGGGTCCAGGTAATGAGTGTCAGGTGTGGGTGAAGTCATGGGGTAATCAGGTGCAAGGCATTATGGGGAGTGTAGTCTGTGAGTTATTACAATGGAAATGCTGTAAAGCGAAACTTTCAGAATAGTACACCATGGTGAATTATCAAAACATGTCAAGCCAACTGTGTGGCTTATGTGTAAAATATTACAAGCACAAAGTTGTCACAGTGGCATTTGGCCTTTCTGTATCTCACTGTCTGTCACATTAATCTGTGTGACCCCAGAGAATCTGTGTTGGGCAGACAGCACGTGTGGAGAAAACTCTCTCTACAGAGAAAACTAAAGCCCTGCCACAGATCGCTGCCTAATAGTTTGAGACAAGTGACACACAGGTAGAAAGTCTATAAGCATTTGATTAGTGACTCGCTCGGTGTGTGTGTGTGTGCGTGCGTGTGTGTCCATGCGTGTGTGTCATGGAAGGCAGGTGACGTGAGAACTGACCTGGCAGTGAGAAACATTATAGTGACAGGGATTTAAACCGATAATGAAACTCTATGCTAAAAGACATACAAACCCACACTAGCACATTCTTGCTTACAGTCACACATTAACAGGATAGTTTAATTCTATAATTACAGAATGATACATATGTAATGTGCTAAGTTTAGGACTACATCTCTGCCTCACACACATACACATACGATTTGGTCCTATTAGGGGCAAATGGCAATAGTGGGTTTGTGTGCAGCCCTTTTGTTGGAGAGAGAAGCAATGAAAGGGAACGAGAAATCTCCCCCAAGAGACCTGTCAGCTGCCCCTCTTCAGCCCCTTGAGAGCTGCACATACTGAAAACACATAGATTCCCTCATTCATCCTTATTTTGTACCTACACGTGTTGAGAAACACACACACCAATACCACATAGTGTGAGCAGATGTCCTAATAAAATCAGGGCAGTCCTGATGAGCTAGAGTTACTGTCAGGATGGCATTTTTCCTGATAATTTGCCATAGCAAATTTGATGGCTGTGAAAGAATGTTATGTGCTACTACTTCCAATGTCGGACCACACATTTTGTGATGGAAAAACAATAGCTTTGCAGGTGGACAGAGAAGCTAACTGTAAGAATGTACGAAAAAAAGCCAAGAGACAGGTAAGTAAGACTGGGTTTACGATTCACACGAGACAAACAGATCATTGTGCAAAGTGTGAAGAAAGGACTTGGTGGAGACTCAAGAAATGCAAAGGAGGCTAGACTTCTGGTGTTTAGGCTGAGAACAACTTGTGTTTTTTTAACAAATCTGTTGAATGGGTCAATTAATAGCCACTTTTACACTTAAAGCTCTTTCCAGGAATTTAACAGTAATTTTCTATTCAGGGAACAGCAACCGTTGTCGAAATACCAGTAAGTCAGCCCTGGCATTTTTCCAGAATGAAAAGATGTAACATTACCGAAAATGTTCCTTTTTGATAGATGTGTGAACAAAGCTTTAAGAATAACAGTATAAGCACGTATCAGGTTAGGTACCAGGTTAGCCAACTCAAGACCCTTTGCTCATTCTGTTTTGAGTTGTGTTTGATTCTTGTGTAATTATAAAGGTACAAGATTACTACAGTAAGAATTGATCAGTTTAAACAGTTAAATAATTGAATAAGTGTCCGTTAGTCCAACATGAAATAATACTAATGACCACCAACACATTTAATTTGTTTTATTAATAAGGCATAGAACATATTGCATTTATATTGTAAAAATTGTTGTTTTAAGACTTTTGCTAGATGGATAATTGAAAAAATTGACATTTTGCCAATTTAAATAAATACCCCTCTTACAGGCAAAACAGGGGGCATTTAACCAAACACAAGTGTTCCTCATCCAGGCATGTACACACAAACACAGAGAATCACTCACCTATGTCCTGCTCTGCCACAAAGAGTAGTCCCATTAAAAGAAGACATACTTTAGCATAGATACATTCTGTGGATCTTTGGATGAATGGAAAACCGATCAAATTCTCTTTTACAAATGTTTTGCCAGACTATAGTTTAACCTCTCAGCCCTATGCTTGAATACAAAGCATCTGGTTACATGATTTGTCAGTCTCCAATGCTTACCTGTTATTTATTCAGTGCATTTTTATTTCTGTCAGGAAGCAGAATCTCAAGGATATTTATTAAATCATAATTCTTCATTATTTTGAAATATGTTTTCCATGCTTGGAGTATAAATGTGGTCATGGATGTGATATCATCATGGGAGCGTAAAACATCTCTGACAGGTCATGGCACTGAAAGCAAGGAGCACACGGACTGTTAAACCTTAATTCAATTTGATTATTCATATTCATGGGTAACAAGCTGATATATGATTAGACTTTTATGATGCAACTACCCCTTTCTTATTAACTGGCCTGACACGGTTATGAAAATGAAAGCACTAACACGAACGGGGAGAGAGAGAAAGGAGCGATCTAGGGAGATAATTGTGAATACAAAGTAAACACCAGAGATTTTAACTCCATTCAGGTTTTAAACATATTAAAGATGTAAAGGGATACTCCACCCAAAAATTGTCCCAAACCTGTATAAATGTATACATTTCGTTGTTCTGTTAGACACAAAGAAAGATATTTATAAAAATATTGGCAACTGAAATTTCTGGGACATCGTTTACAACCATAGTAGGAAAACAATGGTAGTCAAAGGTGCCCTAGAACGGTTTGCTTTCCTTAATTCTTCAAAATGTCTCATTCTGTGTTCAACAGAACATGAAAATTACACAATACTTTTCCAATAGTTTTTCAATGATGTCCCAGAACAGCCAGTTGCTAACATTTGTCCAAATATCTTTGGGTTCATAAGAACAAAGAAATATATTTTTTAAATGTATGTTTGGAACAACTTGAGAGTGAATAAATGTTGACAAAATTGTCATTTCGGGTGCATATTACATTACAATACATATCAGCATCTATTGCACCATCATGCATACCAACAATTTACCTTTAAAAGTCAACACGGAACCAAAATGTACCTTATTTAGCTCTTTAATGCACGTTCTTAGTCATTCCCACATTTTTTTTCTTATTGAATATCCTGTTTAACTGAGAAATCCATCATTCTGAGCTGTCATCGACAAATACTTGTGTTAAAGAATTGCCACAGACAGGACATTGATCTGAACCAGCTTCCTTTACTGGTGACATCACTGTATCACTCTGAGGACATAACTGCAGTCTTTTATTTGTTGTCTGGCACCCATTCAGGCACATCTCCCGTTCTTGACAAGACTCGACCAATTATATCAACTCTACAGCTTTGAGTGACAAGGCAATGGTGAAGGAGAGGTGACAGCTTTGGCAGAAAACTCTTAGTACCACTGCAAAAAATCTGAAATATCGAATATCCCTCACAGTTAACGAAGGCTCGTAACATCCTCATTGACTGACAACCAACCCCCTCCTAAACACCACCAGAACCCCATCTTCCACCTCTGGCACACTGTTGGCTATATTTATACTTTTGACCTTTTCTACTCATCCAACCAGCCCTACTGACTATGTTTCTGGTTCGAGAGCACCGTGGCCACCATGTCACTTTCGCCTACTACACAGCAAATAGCGGCGTTAATTACACCAATTCTTCTTCCAAGGATTGCACTTGTTGACCATAGGGGTCGTGCTCTCCACGATTACCGCCGCTATCAGCACTGGCAGAGATGTGCAGGCTGGAGAACCTTGTTCGACCGTTGGTGGGTTTTTGTGCGTCAAGAGCTGTTGTGCAAGCTCTTCAATAAAGAAAGGGTAGACAGGATTATCTACAGTACTTCAGTACATTTATGGATAATCACTCTATTGGTTCACTACTAATGCAAGGCTTCAAATGAATATGGAAGTACTGAAGTGGTTGTAGCCACATTACTAGTCAATTAGATGTAAATGACTGCATAATCCAAAAAAGAATCACCAGAATATTGAGCAAAATAAAACCACCTGTCCTTCACATGGCATGTGAATGAAATGTTGAATTGTCCTTTTCTCACTCAAATGCTTCAAAAAATATTTCCGCCTAGATTTTCACCTTGCTTTTCAATAAAATACCATAAAAAAACGTCAAATTCAATAAAGAAGCTAAATTGTGTTAACTTAATATATATAATTGAAAAGAATGTGTCTATAAAGTCTACAAGACTTGACATCTTACGCAATTTTCTTATATTAAAGGGATAGCTTACCAAAAAATGAAAGTTCTGTCATCATTTTACTCATTGAGCTGCATTGGTTTTTGTGTCCTTACAATAGAAGTGAATGGGTACTGCCGTTGTTACTTAATAATATACTTTTTTCGTGTGCTGCAGAAGAAAGAAAGTAAATACAGGTTTGAAATGACAAGAGGTTGAGTAAATGATGACACAATTTTCTTTTTCGGGTGAACTATCCCTTTAAATATAAAAATATAAACAAGACAACTGATTAGAAATATAATGTACATGTGTATGTGTTGCACTGTAAAGAAAAACATTATAAATACAGTAAATCGTTTTTCTTTACGGTGCTGCACACACATGCACACACAAACAGCAAGCCTTCCTCTCATGCTATAGGAGGTAACAATATGGTATAGTGGTTATATTATTAAATGTTATGGTATAGTTCTAACATTCAAGAACAAAATGTTTTTCACATTGTGGAAGAGAAAGATAGAGAGAGTGTGAGAGAGGGATGTTTGGCACACTGTTAAGAGCCTGGCCCAGATGCCTCAGAGAACTGACAGCTGCATGTGAGGACGATCCATTTAACTAATAGACTGATATTTAAATGCATCTGTTCTAGTGCACGAGCTGATCGGGAGCCAAGCTTTGGCGCGTTGTGGCTGGGAAAAAATTGCTGACATTTTCACGCCAGCAGAAATAGACAATGTAAAAATAGGTGATGGGCTTTCATTAAATCACATTACCATAAAAATGCAGTAACGCTTACTGGTGACATTTCCACAACTGGAGAAAATGTTTTTCATGCTAGCTTTTCTTTCTGTCTTTTTTTTGGTGCTCTTTTCACTCTCAACTTCTTTTTATAAACAAAAGTGAAAAGTTGGGCTCGGAAAACAGGATAATTACGTCTCTTCTGAAAATCCTTAATGTTGTGATCTTCTCACAATGTCTCACATGGTGCCATGTTATCTGCATGAGTCATACCCCGTACCTTTTGGTGTGGCAGCTTTAGGCTTTATTTGTTTTTCTTCGTTGATGAGAAAAAGGAGAAGAGGGAGGAGCCACACTCATACTGTTGTATGCCAATGCAACTAATCGACATCGCTTGGTATGCATGGAGGAGGTTGAGCCATCGTGTTATAAATTGGCATGTGGCTGCCAGCCAGGGCTGAAGTGCATTTGTCAATCGGGTCTGCATGTAATAAAATGTAAAGGTGGGGGTTTTGTGAAAGGGGCTCTTGTTAGATTAACATCTTAAAAAGGCTACCCCCGAACAATATATTTCGGCGGTAAACCCTAGCTCGATTCAGTCGCCGCGATCCTATCAGCACGCTGGCTTAGGCAAGGCTAAATTAGATGACATTCACTTTGACAAATAATTCCCCCCCTCCTGTGCATATAAAGAGCCACTGGGCTCTCACAACTTTAAATTGGACTCAGATGAGACGGTACACAGCTGATAGAGGAGTTAAAGCTCCTCATACCACATAAAAGTACATCTGGAGAATCAGTTGTGTATAATAGGAAATCATAAAGGTTGCTTTCATATGTGGACGTATGTGCAGTAGAATTGCATCGTGTCGATGAGATTCACAAGTGCACTGAAATGACAGTTTTAAAGCATACAAAAAAACTGTGGGGGGGTATTTGGCACCCAACAGGAGAATATCTTTAGAAAAATTAAAAAGCCTACATTTGCAATATTGACTAATCAAAATTCTGAACAAGTCCTTTCTTTCACAAAAGTCAAGTTAAATCAAATTTGTCTGAAAAGTGCAACCTTTTATTCCACACAGTATTGTTGAATCTTTGAAAAAGCTGATTTTCATCATCACCATCCATCCATCTTGCTGAAAGCACAATGTACTGGAATTACATAGTGCATATACATTTGTGTTCCTGTCCATCCGAGGTGTACTGTAATAGCTCTGCTGAGAATAGCTGTAGTTTTAAAGTAGCCGTAAACCGTAGCCATTTGTAAAAGCCTCAATTCTAGTTTGCACTGTAAAAAGTAGAGGGCTTATTGGACTCACCTGGCCTAAATCACTCTATTCTAGATAAGCTCTCCTTAAAACCATGACGGGCAGTTGGGTTTTTGATTTCTGTTTTTTTAAATGCTTGGCTGGAAGTTTAAGGCACTCCACTGTATTCCTGTATCTTGTGTCCAACATGGGCTCAACAGGAAAGATCCATTATGCTCCACTAGCCTGAGAAACATAGGCAGCATCCAACAAAGAGAAAGCAGGAACTTTTCTTGACTTTTCTCCAATTATGCTACTAGACAAAATCTACGATTTCTCAAAACCATTGATGTTGTTTAAAGTTATCAAGGATAAACAGTTTAAATATTTAAGGCTTTGAATCCCTTTGACACATACTTTGTATAAATGTATGAAGAAATTGTATTGATTTTGTTTTTTAACCATTTTACCTGAGTGTTATAGTGTTGAGAGAAATGATCTAGCCTTAATATCAAAACCTCTTTGTGAAGATTAAAGGTCTGCTATATGATTTCTGTGCCACTAGCATTATCAAACATAATTGCAAAAGAATGATTGTTTTTAAACTAGTTTTCTAAAATCTCGCATAGATTAGACAAACGGATTAGACATACACAGACAAACAGTCCCATCTCACAATAACTCCATTGCCTAACCTAACAAGAGAAACATTAAAAATGAAGACATTGTAGAGACAGTAGTGACCAAAAGTGATGTCGAGCTAGAAAACTAACATTTCCATTAAATTAAATCTACTATAGGCTATATTAAAATGTAAGTTTAAAGATAATATTAAATATTTGAGGAGTATGATATATTTATCACTCTGAGGGAAGAAAATATTGACTGTCCATTGGCCAGGTTTCCAAATTCCCAAAATACAATTAATTCTTAAAGAATTAAAACAAGCCCACGCCAAAAAATGTCTCATTCCAGAAGTTTTCACACACAGCTATACCACAATTCAGAAAAACACCACAGCAACTTCCGTTTTATGCCGACAAAAATACTACACATGCTACCCTCTGGACATACAGTATATTTTGGCTACTGAATAGAATAATAGAGTAAGGTTGTCTTTAGTTATTTTATATCATGATGTGATTACTTCTCTGCTTGAGGAGCCATAAGAGGTAAATAGAGAAAAAGACGGAGAGTGAGAGAGACCAAGAATGTGTGATCACCTGTGTATGCCATGTTGTTATCTGCGGAAACCAATAACTTTGTCGTAGTGTCGTTTCAATGGTTACTAAGTGATCCAAACCACTAGAATACCACCTCTGTTCTGCTCATATTCTGTTGCAACGCCATCAGATTTGAGAACAGGTGTAAAATATTACATAAAATTGCGACTTTTAATTTCCTAACAAAAAATTATACTTTTTGATTATTTCTTGTTTAAAAATCTTTGCAACATATCAGGTCTTGTTTGTCAAATATTCTTCTGTTAGACAAACACAGTACATAATACACTAAGCGATTGATAGTTAATCAAGGTATTCTCTTTTATTGCGATAATCTAACAGCCATAACGGCAGACAGAGCTAAATAATGCAACCTAATGGCTTCAATCTTCAAACAGTGCATTTTTGCCTCTTGCTGAGGTTTTATCTTGCTTCGACTTAAAGGGCCGCTAATCCAGGTGTTTTCTGCAATGTAAAATTAGTCAGTGGTATCCCCAGAATGTCTCTCTATAAAGTTTCAGCTCAAAATACACCAAATATCTTTCATTAAAATATGTTGAACATGGCCATTTGTGGCTGGAATGGAAAAAGCGCCATTTTTGTGTGTGTCTCTTCAAATGCAAATAAGCTTATGCTCCCCTCCCCGTATGCAAAATAGGACGTAGAGCGCTTACACATGTGCTTTGGATGACATCAAGACAAGCAATATGGTGGAAAGCGCAATTACCTTGTCCAACCAAAATCATAAACCGCAATAAAAATCACCTTGATGCCTTGTTCATGAATATGAATTAAATGAAAATCCCAGGGGATTGCACATACTTAGAAACAAATGTATAGGATAATGCGATGTAAGTCGCTTTGGATAAAAGCGTCTGCCAAATGCGTAAATGTAAAATGTAAATGTAGATTTTTCAACCTCTCCGGATACCGGGAGCTCTAGCACCCGACCTCGGTATCCCATCGACTCGCAGTCAGCATCTTTCGAATGCCCCGACGGAGACCTTACCAACAAGTCCTGGCTCGTTTCTCTAAGTCTTTCCGGACCGGAGATACGGACCGGTGAATGTTGGTTTGTCCATCCGAAAAAAGTTAATTCTTCCGAACGCTCGGGACTTTTGATTGTTAATAACTCTGGGCCCCGATGTCGCAGTGGGACGAACCCAGGCTCCTCTGAAAGGTCTCTTCCCGGCCTCCTTTTATGTTCCATTTTACATCCAACAACAGCACACATTTGTTGTTTCTTAGACATTTTGTCGTTGGCTAGCGGCTACATCTGCTCTTGCCTGAAAATGGCTGACAGAAGGTCTCTGGCAGAAGATGGAACTACGTGCTCACTAGGCGGAGTCTGTGAGAGGTCATGGGCAGGCGTAAACAATGTGACATCAGATTGATAGGGGATCGCCAACAGCCTGTTTTGTGTCACTGTTGTGGTTTAAAGGAGATTACAAAAAGAAGAATAGATGGATTGGTATAATAACAGGGTGTTTCTGCACACACGCTGGCGACTCAATTTCTGGAAGATAAACATTTAAAAGTGCATTTTCTGGGATAGTGGCCCTTTAATATTACTAAATAGTCTGTTTATTGGAGAACATGTACGCTGTATGTGAACACTTACCAACTACAATTTGCTAATTGGGCTCTTGTTCCACATTCTGAAGGCTTTACTGCCAAAGTAATGTAGTGCTTACTCAAGTCTGCGTTGAGCAAAGCTTGTTTTTATAGCCGCTACCAGCCACCTCAGCAAAACTAGAATGACTAACTCTAGGGCTTTGACAGAACTGCTTAACTTTGCTGTTAGGACAGACACGCACTCAAACAAACATCTAAATATACATAAACCCATGCTTCTAATTTGATAGAATATAATATACAGTAACAGTAATAACATCCACATGACCACTCGTCGCTTAATGGGAGAGCCGTTGGCAGAAATCATCGCTCGCGAAGTGTGATGTAACATTACCTCATGTTACTGTACATGCTGTGACATTTGTGTCACAATAGATTGCGTCAAACCGTACCACTTTAGGCTCAAACAGTGTACGCTTTCATAAAGCACCATTGTGGTAGATGTCACTTGACACTGGATGCAGTCAAACAATATCAGTTGCAAGGGAGATTTCACCAATAACACTGGCTTAAGAGTCCGCATGAAATGAAAAAGAAATGTCACGCTGTCATATACACCGCACTTCATATTATTTAATAATATCTACCATCCACACATACACATACACAGTCACACAAACATGTACTACGCACTGCATGAGCAATATCGCCATGTATTAGATATGGGTCCGTCGGCTGCCGGCTGCCGGCTCTATGGGTTGATGCTTCATCACCAGGCTGTCTCTCA
This sequence comes from Triplophysa siluroides, assembly GCA_006030095.1. Taxonomy (NCBI): domain Eukaryota; kingdom Metazoa; phylum Chordata; class Actinopteri; order Cypriniformes; family Nemacheilidae; genus Triplophysa; species Triplophysa siluroides. The sequence goes on from VCII01000702.1 coordinate 2,145,295, forward strand.
TAGCGTTGATTATAATTCCCAGAAGCCTTTAATTAAACGGTGTGCATGAGAGCATTTTTCCCTTCTCCTTTATTTATTGCTGAATGAGCACTGCATAGATTTACTGACCGTCCACAAGGCTGCTAGCTAAACGCGGAGCGAGCTACTATCATTTGCAGGGACTCAAAAACACAATTCAGATTCTGTTTGCATTATTTTACAGTGTACTCTTTCCCCTCATGGTTATTATAAACATACTAAAGATCAAACAATATCTTCACACAGGTTTGTGAAGGCTACCAAATGCTGGCTGTTCACGACCGTATGATAAAAAGAGACAGATCACAGAAGAAGACATATGGAGTCGCCCCGATAATAAAAAGTGCACGTGGTCCCTTAATCAGCTTAAATCAACTGAGTGTGCATATACAGCATTGCTTTAATTGACCATTTAGTTGACTTACAGCATTTGTCAGCACTAGCAAAGTAATAACACCTTCTCATATTTCCCTATATAGAGCACAGGCCGTACCTTTGGAGCCAGGAGTGCAAGAATTACCGGAAAGTACCATCTTATACACCCCCCCTCCTCTTTCACTCTCCCCTCACACGCTTCCTTTCCATTACATTAGCTCCTCTCCGAACGATTCCAGCCCATTAAATGAGGACGTGATGAAACGTATTGAATTTACTTGGGGATAATGTCCTTTACTCCAACTGTGTTTCTCCCCATAGCCATTCCAGACACTGGATGCATTTATTTTCACTGCTAATTGATCGCAGGGTCCTCAGAGGATATCTGAATCTGCTTAACTGCTATGTGTTGATTTGACAGGGTTGTCCATTCACGTGTCAAAGTTGCTCCTGGCTCTAATTCAGATTCATGTTCGCGTGTGTACTGTATGTTGATTTTGAATCATTGAGTCACGATGGAGTGTAATGAGGCTCAAACTGCTATGTTGTTTGCATGATGAGAGGAAATTAAAGAGTGGGATTTGAAACCCTTTTAGAGAGGCTGAACGGATGAATCAGTCAACTGAGGGTTATCAGTTTAATATTATTGAAGTTTTTATGTTCAGTGCATGGAGCTGGATGTAAGATGGTTATGTTCAACCCGTCAATGTCACCTGCTGGAATGAAAACTAAAAAAGCTAATGTAGCTTAAAGGAATAGTTCACCTTCAAAATGAAATAAAAATTCTGTCATCATTTACTCACCCTGTTGTCATTTTAAACCTGTGTTATTTTCTTTCATATGCAGAACACAAAATAAGATATTTTGAAAAACGTTAATCACCCAAAACTGTTGGTCCCCATTGACTTCTATTGTATGGACACAAAACCAATGCAATTCAAAGGGGACCAACGGTTTTCTGTTACCATTTTCCAAAATATCTTCTCTGTTTTGCAAAATAATGAAAGACAAACAGGTTTGAAATGTAAATAATGGCAGAACTTTCATTTTAAAGGTGATCTATTCCTTTACTGTTACCATTTTCAGTTAAGGTATATAATAGACATACTGTAAATAAATAAGAGAAACAGAGATGTTCTGTATTGTTTCAGACCTGAAATCTCTCTTAAGCTTTTTTATATTTCAAGATTTTATTTCCAAAAAGCGATATCATTATCGCTATCATTATTATTAATATCAATCAAACTGCAGTTGGTTTGTTTTGATTTAACCCATCATTTTAAAATCATTATGCACAGCTAGCCGTGGAAAATCCACTTATACCATGGTCATTTGCCAAGTTTAAAACAAGTCAAAGCTGTTATTGATGCTTACAGTACAATTATTGATCAGACGGGTGAAAATTAGTCAGTTGCAGCTCATAAGTTCTAGCACTCCATGCGCTTCAAATGCGACACAGAGTGCATCTCTGCCCAGTGAAGCTACGGAAGTCCAGATCAAAATCAGCTATGTTATATCCTCATTGCTGAACAATAAAGTGATTCTTTAATGGATTTGATAAAGTTACTTATGAATGAATGTCACAGATCGACCATACTGTCCATCTGGCATATATTTTTAGTGATGCTGTTTCAGTGAGCACTGGCAGCGCAATTAATGTCCGATTAGACGCTTGTGCGTCTGTGTAAAATGAGTTGGCCTACATTCTATTAATATGCCGATTTGTGATCAAACTGACTGGAACTACCTCTGCATTAAATGGTTTTAATGGTCACCTCCCAGCCAATCAGAATCGAGTATTCAGACAGACCATGGTATAGGCATATACAGTGTATAACAATGCTTTTTGTGTGAACTCATCTAATGTGCGAACACTCTATGTCTAGTAAATCAAATGATCCGTTACCAAACATCATCAACAAATTTCTTAGCATGCTCGCTGTTTGAGGACATAGACACTGTTGGACATGAATAAACAAATAATTTCAAATGACGCTCGGAATGTGAGTGTGTGTTTGTTTGCATGCGTGTGAATATATTTCATCAGAATACTGAGTTCATCTTAGAAATCGAAAAATAAAAGAAATCTCTGTAGAACTGCATGGGTTTGTGTGTGTAATATGTGCAAGCAGGACGGTGTAAATTTGTGTGTTTAGTCCCAAGTGGCCTTCGATGTTGACCTGTTCAAACTAGCACACACAGTGGCTGGAGGTAAAAATCTCTGAACTTTGAATGACTCTGCTCCCTTTCACAGTATTTTAATCAGACACCGTTATTTATGGGGAAAGCGCGAGGGAGGGGGTGACCGGCGCTCCATGAAAACTTCATCTTTTCCCATTTACCCCTGCTGCCTTGCCACCGCTGGGCCATCATTGGTGAAATCAGCTGTGGCAGACGGAAAAGTTGGCGGCAGAAAATGGACTTATCGAATGCACACAGGCATGACTGCCATTCCTGTAGAGAGAAAACAGGGACTAAAGGACAATGTTTGTGACTTGAGAATCTGAACGAATATGAATAGAGTAGTTGGGGGCTGTGTGGTGCTGGCGGCTGTATATTTTAGCAAGCTAGATATGACATCCATGTTTCAATTATCAAATGTGTTGTTTTTCTTGTAAAATTAGTTTGCCACTTATACAATGATTGCAGTGATATCTTACATAATTTACTATCACAACAGTAGGAATGATTTCTGTAACCCTAAACTATTATTATAATATATAACTCTAATTATCACCAAATTATTCACATGCAACGCTTAATGACTTGACCCAACTTTTCTAAGCAACAAAACATAATTTCTCCACCATCTCCTTTACTCGTGATTAATCTTCTCTCTCTTCCTCTCTATCCATCTTATGAATGCCATGCCCATTTGTTACCTGTTGATGGGACATGGTTCACTGTCTGCCCTCCATGATTACAGAGCCACTAATTACTTTTCTTTTGCTTATATTCACTCATTTCTCTTGTTCACGCGAGGCTTTCCTCTTTCCAACCTGGCAACCTCTTTCTTACTCACACACAATTTTTTTATTTCTCTCAGATTAACACTCTTTTCTTTTTCACTCCCACTGATTCTCTCTCCATCATTTTTTTCCTCTCACATACCCTGAAATATCCCATCATCACATCCTACTACAGCACTTGCTTCTTGTTTCTTCCTCTCTCACATGTACTTTACCAGACCACCACTTGTAGCCCACTTGAGAAAATGAGAGGGCATGCAGTATACAGTATATATGATGTTTAGTGCACTGGCAATATTTCATTGCACATGTGTATTTATTGTATGTTTTCCTTGTGATTTCTCCAAAGGTTATTACATTGACATTTACATTGAATTTTGAATAAAATAATTTAAGAGGGTCTTGATCTAATATTAAGATGTTTTTAAGCAATGTGTTTAAAATCAACATAATCGTACAAAATGACTGCTAGATCAAACTAAAATGTGTGCAATTGGACCTGTGGCTACTGAAATTCAGAAATTCAGACAGAATTCATAGCTCATCAGAAAGCAACAGAAAAATTAAGATCTCCCAAAAAAATCTGCACCTCACCCAGCCTGATCTCATTGTTTATACATATATTTGATATGGATGGATGGATGGATGGATGGATGGATGGAAGTTTACAAGCACAAAACTTAAATTTTGTAAGTTTTTATTGATGCTGAAACATTAAATTTGGATGCATTACAAAAATTGCTACGTATTTTTAGCTAAAAAACTTAATATTTACAAAGCTTGTATCTCATTAAGATATTTGTATCAGTGCGTTTCAATAATTGTATCGATAAGCGATTTATATTTTTAGACCACTTGACCTACCCCCAAACATTATCCCTAAACCTAATAGCGAATATGAAAAGATATAGAATGTAATAGACCAAAATATGCTGGAAAATTATAATTTTAGTAAAAATATACCATTATAAAGATTTGTATATATTATGATAATCACCAATCCAAATCCTAGGCTACCTCTAAACCTAATCATAATTATGTTTTAAAAATATGTACAGTATAAAGAAAAACATGACAAACAGACAAGTACAATCACAATAATGTACAGTATTTATTTCAAAAAAGAAGTCCAAATGACGATGCGTTGCAGTCACAGTCCTCTCTGGTGGAATTCAACAGTTTTGTTCGAGAAACAGAGCAGAATTTAAAGGGATAGTTCACCCAAAAATGAAAAGGCTGTCATCATTTACTCAACCTCATGTTCAGTTGAACACAGAGAAAGATATTTGCAAGAATGTTAGTAATTTTCAGTTCCGGGATATAATTGACTACCATAGTAGAAATTTAAATTTACATTTACATTTAGACATTTAGCAGACGCTTTTATCCAAAGCGACTTACAAAGAGTTTAGGAGCAATAAGAGATATGTCATACAGGAGCCATAATACATTAAGTGCCAATACAAAGTTACTGGTTTCAACAAAAGCTAGACCACTACCTGTTGAGAGAGAGTGTTAGTTTTTATTTTAATTTTATAAAAATAATATTTAAATAATTCATATAATATAATATAATAATAAAGAAATAATTAAATGGGTCATCAAAGGTGCCCCAGAACTCTTTGTTTTTCTAAATTCTTCAAAATATCTCATTTTGTGTTCAACAGCAGAAAAAAAAATCTACTATGGTGGTCAATGATCTCCAAGAACCAAAAAAAGCTAAGATTCTTCCAAATATCTTCCTGTGTGTTCACCAGAACAAGGACATTTATACAGGTTTGGAACAACTTTAGGGTGAGTAAATGATCTTTTTTTTGCGAACTATCCCTTAAATTGTTAATCGCTGAAAATATCCAGATTATTATCCTGATCCACTCCATGAAAGCGCACATTTGTCCTACAAACACACCTCAGCAGAAACAATGAAACGACGTGTTATGTGTCGTCAATTCATCAGTATTGTGCGTTTTTGCTTAGTTAAGTATACGTCAGTATTTTTCGTTTTATTGTTTGTAGAAACGTAAGTAAACAAATTTTGTAGAACCACATTTAACGCAAACTACATACGAATTCTCATGAGATCGCATTGGCTCACCACACTATTTCTGCAAATTCAATATAAACAAACCAACAACTGCTCATTGCATTTCAATTCTGCTTCTGTTTTTGCAAAAGTGTGGTATGGTTGTTTAGGCTACTAGAAGAATCCTGCTGTCGTATGGCGTCCTGCTAAACAGAGACACTGATGTGAGAAGAATCATTTGTTTTGCCTGATACACTCTAATGTCATATGCATCCCAATAGATCTAAAGTAGCCTGAAATTATGCATTGTCTTTTATGCATTGTCTCTTGACTTTTTGTTTTGTTTTTCAGATGTTGTTTTCATGCAAACTCTAGAGGATATATTCTGCTAAGGTTTTGCTGGTTTATGCCAAGTAATTAATGTCGTTAGAGCCTACCTTCTGACAAGTGCACCAAACCATGGTTTTGATATCAACCCGTGATAAGAAAATGTGGGCATCAATGTTTTAATGAGATACAAACTCTTTTGAACACCACAACATTGTTTTAGAAAAAGCAATTTCATTCCATTGTTCTTATCAGACCATTTTTACATAATCCCAGTGTACGGACAGAGAGCTAAAAGACATTTATAATACTAAGTAGCTTATATACGTGTGTAAAGGTGCAGCCACCTTTGTAGGGACAACATCGATTAAAAACCATATAGTACAAAGTGATGCTTATTGCATAATAAATAATGGTAAAATGTTTCTGTGAGGGTTGGTTTAGGGGTGTGGTTTTGGGAAAAGAGCAGAAAATACCAATAGGTCAGTTTAAAAACAATGGCAAGTCCCCACGAAGAAACCAAAAGAAGCACGTCTGCGTGTGTAGAACACATATGTGTGTTCATGTTATCACAGCAAGCTATGGCCAAAAAATGTGTGGACGTTTTTTATAGCATGTTGTTCCATACGTGTAGAACGTTGGCTGTCTACCAAAACATCTCCACACACTTGTCAATCTAGCATTTTTGCATGTCAGACACCCACAGGAAGTGCTTGGGTGGCTGAAATGGTTCTGAAAGGAGGGGTGGGAAACAAAACACTGAGTGGTGATTGGCTATTTGGCCGGTAGCCAAGGTAACGGGCTAAAAGGGTGAAGGTTTCCTCTCTTTCTCTCTGTGTGTCCTCTAAAAGGTCAAAAGAATCAGACGAAGTCCCTCAGAGGCAGAAATTGTACAACACCACCTACATTTTACCATTTAAGCACATTTCTCTAATTACAAGCTCATAGTACATATTAACGTAATTGCACCTCAATCAATCTTTCTAATTATATGAGCGTATATCCGACCAGTGAAGTAAATAGTAACATTTAAATGTATGCTCTTGGCATCAACTTTACACCAAATTAGAAAGTACATACCATACTTATATAAAAAAATACTAAATAATATTTCATCTATTAAAGGTCCAGTGTGTGAAATGTTGCGGCATCTAGTGGTGAGGTTGGAAATTGCAGCCAACATCTCACTCCACACCTCCCTTTTGAAGCACTACAGTGACTGACAACATGGCGAATTCAATGCAAGGGGACCCGCGGTGTAGCTAGAAATAGCTCATTCTAATGTAATAAAAACATAACGCTTCATTATGTAAAGTCTTTATACACCTCTGAAGACATAGTTATGTTTATTATATTTCATTTCTGTCAATAGATCCTCAAAAAATGACACATTGGACCTTTAAAAATGTGTCCATCTCTCAGTCAATCAGAATGGACACCTGGCCGACCAAATTTAAAGATCCACCATATTCTTAGATCCACCCATTTATGTGTAACAGTATTGTATTACGCTACAAATAAACATAACTAAATACAGACTTTACACTTGGATTTTTATTGTTTGTTTTATGGTTTTAACCAATATGCTTAGACTATTGTTTGATGTGATGTTAATATATACACTTGTGTTTATTTAGTATATTTAATATAGTAACAGTGCTTGGAAATTAAAGTGTAGATACAGTGGATCAGATACAAGGCGCACATGCATTATTGAGCATGTTGAGTTGTGAATCAAAGTATTAGCTCATCAAAGCCCATAATAAAACATGTTCTTCAATTAATCACTGGGGATAAAAAACAAGTCTGGAGGCATTTTCTCTTCAGTGTCAAAACAACTGTAAAAATGTATTGTGATTTAGATGCAAAGAAAATAATCTGTCTTTTTGCATGACTTCACCCACTCATGAAGTACGATCGGTATATTGTGAGGTGTATGTATTTTACACAACTCAGTTGTTCATTCTAAGACTGTAGTCGAAACAATTCCATAATGTCAGTGCTTTCCATTTCTGTCAAATGTGGTCTATCACAATCAGATGGTGGAATCATTGAAGCGAGAGAAATAACACCACCTCTTTTTTTCCCATTCTCTCTCTCTTTCTCTCTTTCTCTCTCTCTCTCTCTGCAGCCCCCTGCCCGTGTTTCTCCGCACGGTAGCCATATGTGCAGTTTCATAGTGGCATCCAGACATCTCCTATCTCAAGTCCTGTCATTCTTCCCAAGCTCAGACATCTGTCAGAGAATGAGTGCGAGCCAGAGAGATGCAGCCACGCAGAGCCTACGCTCAGCTGGTGTAGTTCTGAGGCAGGTCCGGAGGCGTTCTGAAGACTCCATTCAAAACTACTACATCAAATCATAGTTTTTTTATTCATTGTCCTTTGATTTTTCATCAAATAAACTTAATTACACAACACTTAGTTCCAGTCCTCTAATTTAACTGGGCAAGCGAGGTTTTAATAGTGCTGTTTCTTAGTAAAGAAGTGCTGGGGAGCTTCGCAGTTTGTACTGCTTTGTCTGTATTTGGCATTCACTCAGAAATTAAGTGAGTGTTTTGAAGCAAAGCAGGGAGATGAATTGTGTGTTTGCGAACATTTGCTTTTGGATAGTTTTAGTATTGTTAAGGAACACTTCCAAATTGTAACTGGGATTAGTAACAACCTTTGATTTGCTTCGAAACAGGTAACACGTGATACTTTGACTTTTTGCACTATATTTAATATAGAGCGATTCATCTGACACGCATGCCTGGACTGCAATTAACTTCTGGTGTGTTTGGTGATCGCTCTGGCTAGTGTAATGTAAATATTTATATTTCATTTTTAATAACTATTTAATTGATATTATTATTTTATTGTATAATTATTGTATTAAATAAATGTTTTGTTGAATTTTGTTGTATATTCATTTTATCAAATAAACAATTTGTTGAATGGGTCCTGTAGTTTTGTCGGATTTAAAGGGGATGCGCAACGGTGTTTAATGCATTCTGACTTCTTTACAATGTGAAACGAGCTGGCTTCTCATGTTTGACATGGTCAACTTGTCAAAAACGAGTTTGATGTATGACCCAGTATTTCTGTGCTCGATACACTTACGTAACAACTTTTCTTAGTCCCTTATTGGACAATTCTCCCGGAGAAGCACGCCCGCGCGTCAACGTGCGAGAGCGAGATGTAAGATCACACCAAGGCGTCAATCAGGGAGAGCGGGAGAAGGAGCATGAGCATGCATTCAGCTGGACCAAGAGAGAGAGAGCACTGCGTTCGCGAAGTTCAGCTGCGTCTGTTTGTTCACTGCATTTCGGTGAGGAATGTTAAATAAACAGTGGATATAACGCTGGATTTAGAGATCGTTTGAAACTGATAGATGGAAAGGTCCCAGCGCTAAAAGATGTCGGTCACGAACCGCACGCGGTAAGTGAAACTGAGTCATATGTCTGTGTTTTGTTGGCAATCGGTGCGTACGTGCATAAGCACAACACAAACTTATAGTGAATCAATAGTTATGTAGGGACAATGCGATGATATATTGTGTGCTCGTGCTGTAGTCCCGCCCCCCTGCACGCGTTCAGGAGGTTGCCTGTTTTCGGTAATAATCGTACAGCTGTATCTGTCTTTTATAAATGTGATAAACGCTAGAATCTTAGAAGATACGAAGTATGCAATACTACTCTAGGTACTCAAGATTAATTTGAGATTGGCAGAAACTGCTTGTGTTACGTCTGCTTTAAAGAAACCGTAAGGGACATTGACATCTAGCAGTTGAGCTTAATTCTAGTTTTGGAGAGGCAAGTTTAGCCAAGTAACGGTTCTTCTCTGTTTCTTTTGTTTGTTATCAGAAATAATCTACAGGCACTCTATTATTTGCGAATGTGAACTGGAAGTTAAGGGCTGTCCACGAACGTATGTTGTTATGCAGTAACGTTTATGTTGTGGCTTTAAAACTTTCTATAGCAAGAAATAAAATATATACAAAATAACTGACCAAATTTACATTTACTAACCAAAAAACATTTATTCTCATGCATATACAATCATTGTATAAAAGCAATATCACACAGAATCATTCTGTTACCCTAAATATTCTATTTCTTTGGCCGTAAGCGTGATTTGCTGGATGCTTTTGTACAGTGACTCCATAAACAAGAAATGAATATCGTGTAGCTAACGCCTCTGGCAAAATTTGGTCTGTTAGTTGTGTACAGCAACACTGCAATTGCAATTTTGCACAGCACTGACTTCAAATCACCTCTTCAACAAAACCATTCAGGAAATATTTGCATGTGTATAAGGCCAATCTTGAAGAGGTCAATATCAAAGTAAGTGAAAGAGAAAAATGAGCGAAAGAGGGCATATGGTGTAATGACAGAGAAGAAGGGAAGCCGTGAATAAGTGAACAATAGTTTGGCATAATTTAAGGGACACTGCGGATTTGCATTCATAACAGATGTATGAAAGCCTGCGCAGGACACCCAAGCATCCCGTTGAAGGACGTTCTCTATCTATCCGGTTTCGCACTGTTGGGGTGGTGCCGCCCTGCTGAAACCGGTCAGGCCCATGTGCGGATATACTGGACAGCTTGGCACTCAGCACGTGGCCTGTGCTGTCCCATCTCTCTGCTTGGCGGGCCACATTTTTGAATGCCGGTTACTGGTTACTGGCAGCTACAACTGACTACCTGCTCATCTGCTTCTGGCTATGGTTGACCTGGGGCAGACTCTGCGGGCCCGCATGCCTCTTTAGCGGCCAGACAATCTGCTTCTTCTACGCGTATGCACATACAATTATTGTCCTGCTTCAACCAATTGACACTTAAATGCATGCTGACTACAGGAGCCCATAAACATCACACTCTCTCTCTAAAACTGTACTTGTTGAAATACAAACTACACATGTGTTTGTTCCTTACACGTCCTGTTCCCACCATCCTTTAATCTAACCACACACCTCGTTTCCCTCCGTTCGTCTCTCCATCGATCTATGTTCTCCCACTGGCTCTCTCTGTGTGGAGCGCTAAATGCCCAGACGTACCATCTGAGTGGTTCATCCGCCAAGACTTTCTCAAAACTCCACGCGGGACGTCTGTCCCGCTGTTGCAGAGGAAGAGGAATTCCTTTTAATCAAGAATCAGAGACTGTGTGGTGTATGAAGGTTATCTGAAAGGAGAAAAACACTGTATCACGAACACATTCTTACTTACTGAAAAACATATACTTGTAAATATACATTCATTAAAAATTATTCAATGCAGCCGAGGAATGATATGAAAGTCAGGAGTACTGACACCAGGGGTACACCCCAGACTCCAAGCGGCCCCCTATAGATAAATACTTCTAGGGACCAAATCACTGCTCAAAAAGTTACACATTTGGTTTGGGTTCTATGTTTTGTGGACAAGGACCTCGTGATCCATTCCTCAATGGATGCCGGCTAAGCCTTGAAGTTGTGGCCTAAAAGAAAATCATCAGATTATGTTTTTTAATCACTTTGGTTAGATTATCAACTCCAGACACCACTCTGCACCATCATCATTTCAATGGAACCATTTCCATGTCATTTCCACCGTCGGTCACACTGACAATTACACTCTAGTCTGATAAACAGGTACATCACACACACACACACACACGAGATGGATTTTGAGTGAACAGATGTCTGTACTAAATTAAATTCAGAGGAGTGAGGCTGCCATTAGTCTAGACAGTTCGACTTCACTGGAGTGATGGAGTTTGTCAGATAAATGAAAGACGTTTGAAATCTGAAGAACAGATTTTATTTCATTCTTTTCCTCTAGTGCTTATGGACTTGATTGACACGAGGGAAGGGAACGCAAAGCCTTCAGCAGCGGGTTTTACACAAAGACTTAATGACCAATTATTTTTACTGCATCAATAACATTAAAGTGAAACCATAATGGTAGTCCACGTCAACATTTTTTAATGAAGTTTGGTGGTTTAGAATAGCCACACATAGTTTCATATAACAGAAACACGGCCACTTAAATGGATAGTTCACCTGCAAAAAAATATTTTACTAACTCTTTTGTTATTTCAAAACTGCATGACTTTCTTATAAGATATATATATATATATATACTGTATAAATAAGATGTTTTGAAGAATGTTGGAACAATGGCGGTACCTTTTCAATTCTATTGTATAGACACAAGATCACATTGGAAGTCAATGGGTACCTCCCCTTGTTTACAGGTTTGAAATGACAAGAGGGTGAGTAAATAATGACAGAATGTACATTTTTAGGTCAACTATCACTTTAAGACTCACATGATTTCATTAACCGTTTGTTTTTGTTATGACACCAAGGACCTGCCAAATGTTTGTATTTAATACACTTTACATTATAATTGCTGAATGAATTTGATGTTTCATAATTACACTTTACACTAGATGTCGACGACATTCACAAAAACAAAATCAATACAGACACTAAACATGTCAGTTTTATTGTCACTCACCAGCAGCTAATTAAACTTTGCAACATCGCACGTTCTTAGGCAGCATCTTCACGGCACACATAAACCACTGCGAATAATAGACCAATGAAAGATAGAAGACACACTACCCTAACAATACGTCTGCACACTAAAATGACGGTTGGAATCTGACAGCTAGGATTATAGTGGTCCTCCGGTAGAAAGGCCTCTCCGACAGCAAGCCTCTGGAGCGATGCATGAAGCTATGTTATAATTAACTCAGCTGCCAAGAGATATTATATATCATCAGCCGTCCTCCGGCCAAAGGAAGTGCTGCGCGGAGAGAGAAAGTCATGGTAGTGGTATTGTTCAGGGCTTAATCAGGTCATCGCCGTGGCAACTCGGATTACAGTCATTTCCAAGGTGCTGGTTAACGTCCACAACAACAAATCTTGTCACACAACAACTTTTACTTTTTTTTGGAAAAGTCCTTTGCGGCAGGCCTGGCAGACAGGAAACAATTAGGCTCAATCTGGACGTGGGTGACAGAAGCCGCCCAGTGACAGCAGCGCCACTAAATAATGACGCTTTGACTCTGACTGACGGGCCCCCCGAACGTGTCACCCAGCGGTGGTTCTAGACCCCTAATCAGGACCCATACAAATTCACAATGGAGACCTTATTGTCATTTTTAAATCATAATGCATCGAAACATCAGACTTTGCAAGGCATCCGGGGTTGAAAACGCATATTTATACATACGACAAAACAGAATGGGTTCAGGTTAATAGCTTCATATAGGCAAGTGTTATGACAGAATAATGAATCTGTCTTCAGCCTGAGCCTGAAGGGAGGTGCAAAGCAGGTTCTATTGTTTTGATCTCTTTCTCTCCTCTCTTCATTTTCCTTTTCATTAAGAATTTGGTCTGCACTGATGGATTGCTGTGTGGAGAGTGATAGCACGGGGGTGATTCGAGAACTTTCAGAGCCCCAAAGCCTCAGCGCGATCCGCTTCTCCTTTATAGCTTTAACCTTCATCTCTCTCTCTCTCTCTCTCTCTCTCTCTCTCCCTGTGTGGGGATGTGTGACCTGACCAATCACCCATTGTATTATTTCGGTACTCCCTGGTGCAATGTTTCTAAATGAACACATTTGTGATCATTATGATTCACATTACAGGCTCTTTATGACGCATTTGCTTGCTCGACTCTGATGTGACTGATTAATGTAATTACTATTCAAAGTCAATGTGCCAGGTGTCCCAAGAACATCCAACACGGTATAGCCCACAAATGCATTTCACCCAATTTTGTGTCTTCATTTTTACATTTTCAAATGTAGTTCAACCATTCTAGTATTTTCTTTTTTAATCTAATGAAGGAAGAATACATTTAAGGCGATTCCCACATTCACATTTTCTCTCCATATTGCTGCGTGCCAGTCGTACCCAGCTGTACAGTGGTCCACCCTGGAACACTAATTTACTCGCATTACCCAGGATTCTCTGTGCTCTCTCCCTCTCTCTCAATTAACCATGTGAACACATATCCACCTCTCATTTGCCTCCTCATTTAGTGCAGCTCTTCTAGCTTGGGCCAAATTACCTGCCGATTCAGAATGGCAAAAACTCATTCAGCCCTGTTTACAGCTGAGTATGAATAATGAAAGTGACAAATGGAATCGCTCAGGAGCAATGCTAGGACTGGCTTAAAGCCCTGTTTCGTTAGGCTTGGCTGACTTTTGTAATTACGTTCTTTTTCCTTCTCTGCCCTCACTTTTCTCGTTTTTTTTTAAACCTAACATGAAATAAATGTGCCTGAAATATCATATGAATTTCTTTCTTATTGATGCAGAGATTCATTTTTGGTGTTTAAAGGCCAAAATGCTTGTTGTAGGAACAGATTGTTTCTTTCCTGACCTTTTGCTCCAAGTTATTGTAAAATATGTATAGCCTTCTTTATTTCGTACCTTTCTTTTACAAAGGTAAAACTGAATCTAACAGTCGTATCATTGCTAAAACATTATAGTAAATGATGCACGATCTGTGCGGTTGTTATCACGTTGCCCTCCTCTATTTAGAGCAAAATAGATTTTTAACAATAATAAATATCCTTAGTTCGGAAGAAAAGATTTGTGTTCAGATTCTAATTTGCAATTACTGGTAGAGTAAAATAAACGGTAAAACCATCAGTGCTCGAATTAAAGGATCATAAGGCATTAGGGACCCCCCATAAGAAGTAAAAATAGACTTAGAGGGGTCCCTCAGATATTTTTATTTGAGTAAAAATGATAATGACAAATGTGATTAAATTCATGCAATGGATATGGTAAATTTTGTGAATTAATTATTTACAATAATTTATATTAAGTTTGTTTATATAACTATTGGTTGTCATGTCTCTTTAAATTGGAAACAAAATAAAAAATGGAGAATAATAAACCTCCACTCGCAGTCAGGAAGAGGAAGCTTCCCCACAACACTAACACACAGACGGACAGCTGGTCTTGTAACAATTTTTATTTTTAATATCTAATAAACTAGTTTCTTGCATTTAAACAAGTCTTTTGGAACAAACATTATTATCATAAAGTGTCAATCATCCAGTTGTTTTTAGGGAAAATAGTAAATAATACATTGATAAATAATGCTAGAATTATTCTGTTGGATGTACACTACTGTTCAAAAGTAATTTCTTTTCACCAAGCCTACACTGATTTTATCCAAAATACACTAAAAGAAGCCTGTTCTTTTATGTAAGTCTGTTTTTAATAAATAGTATATAGTTATGCATATTATTATCAAATATATTGAGAATTTTGTATATATTGTATATTGCGCGACTAACCCCTACCAAAAAAAGTCTTATGGGGGGTACACATATAAGACTTGGTTCAATTCGAGCACTGGATATAACAACAAAATAAAAGTTGTTATGTTCCTTCCTTTGCCCCCTCTGTTTTTTACTTTTAGTTGACAAATAGAAAACCCTTCTAAAATGACACGTGAATGCGTGCCTAATGGCAGTAGAAACTGTGTAAACAATCATTTTGACTGGCCATGGCAAACTTCTGACGGTGAATTAGAACAGCAGGAAACACATGTTGCAGTCTGGTAGGGTGACCCCTATTCTATGCTCTAATAGTGGCTTCTGTACTCATTATAAAACTATTGTTTACACAACTCACTAGTGAAGTTTTCTTTTTGCTCGTAGTTTAGATTTTAGATTTGACCTCAGTTGATGAATCATTCTGTTAATTTGTCACTCCATCTTTTAAAATAGTCGGCTATGGAC
This sequence comes from Triplophysa siluroides, assembly GCA_006030095.1. NCBI lineage: Eukaryota > Metazoa > Chordata > Actinopteri > Cypriniformes > Nemacheilidae > Triplophysa > Triplophysa siluroides. Next base: position 2,160,735 of record VCII01000702.1, read on the forward strand.
CGCTTCATATATACCAATGAAATTGTACCTCGCACGTTATAAATAAGCGATCGCATTTGCGAGCATTTTGGTCACAGTCTAGAGCCCTGACATGACTTTCTTTCTTCTGTACAACACAAAACTAGATATACTGTATTGCTGTTTTCTTCAAAATATCTTTTGTGTTCTACAGAAAAAAAGGTCAGATTTAAAATGACAGAGGGTGAGTAAATGATGAGAGAATTTTCATTTTCTGTGAACTATTCCCTTAATATGTGGATATTAATAATATTCTACAATAGAAGAAGGTAACAGACATTTACCATTTATTCTTACCTGATCTAACCCTCAAAAATGACTTGTTGGTGTGACCTAATGAATTGAATGAAATTGATTCAGTGATATTAAATATTTTTTACTTTATTAAATTGAGTTATTATAAATTATTAATGAGAATAGTTTTTCTAATGTTTTCTTTATATTGTAAAGAACTTTTAACACTGTACTTTCTCAGATTTATTGAAAATCGCAGTAATAGCAGAAACCAATGTTCAATAAACACTTCGATTTATTATTAATATGTATTGGAATAAACAATTCTTCTGCCAAGTATTACACTTTAATATCCTAACTGTGTTTGTGGTTGCCGAGCAACTACAACTTGCAGAAAAAGAGAATCTAATATAAATCCAGAATGATCTGCTTTATAAAGTCCAGTTCTCAATTATAAAACTAAATGAAAAATCTCCACACAGCATGTGCATTAGTCTGAGACTGAATTTAATTAGGTTCTAGAAAACCACCCCATGATGATCCCCCTTTTATTGTTTTTTCATTCACTGGCCTTTTGTCCCCACCCACCTCCTGAATATTTAGATTCAGCCTAATGGCAGTTCATTTAGCTTTTTGTGAGACAGTCAGGTGTTCAGTGATCACCCCTCGCCGTGAGCCTTTCCCTGCGGTGTCCACTAACCAGCAGGACATGCCATCAGATGGAGAGGCTGTGTCACTGACAACCCAATTAGCCAAATTAGCCTCTTAGAGCTCGTCACACCACATAGACTCTAATGGCTTTTATACTGCTGGGTAATCTCCTTAATACAGGCAAAAAATGATCAGATTATTTCTGCATTGTGACATGCAACCGAAATAGACAGCTCTGTTTGAGTTATCAGTTGTGATTACGGCTGTCTGTGTGTGCACAGGAAGTTTCGTGGAGATACAGTACAACATTCTAATGCCTCATTTAATTGTGTGATTCATCATAAAAACAATAACAAAAAACTAACTAATTAAGTGCAAGCAAAAAACTAAAAGAGTATATTATGGGTATTTTTTTAAATCCAATCCAAACGCACACTTTCTGTGCAAATGTAAACGCATTTTCAACTGTTTCACAGAATTCTGCAGATTTTCCCAAATTTTAGCACAGAATTAACAAAAAAGTCTGCAGATTCTGCATGACCCTGGTATTGAGTAATGTCACATCCCTCTGAAATGAAAACGGCACATTGTATTTTCAATAAATTACATCTTTTTATTATCAAAGTATTTGTCAGTAATACAGTTTTTGGAGGGGGGAATGTCAATAATTGCATTGCAGGCTGATTTAAGTTGTGCCCCTAAATTTTCTGCCTACGCTCCAGATATTTCAGTCAGGGGCTACAGTGCTCCTTGTAAAAAAAGTTAGTCTGGAGTCCTGTGCAGTACGCGGGTTGCTTCTCTGGCGCACTTCATCTTGATCCCTTATTAGATGTTCTTCAGCAGCTCCTTTAAGCTCTATCCTTGTTTACCTTCCTGCAGGCTAAAACTGAATAGAATAGTGTTATGTTCATTGACTAATAGGTCATTCATTGAATGCAGAAGTTTGAACGCTTTTCTACAATAACTTCAGCCCCAAATAATATAAAAAAAAATTCATCAACAGTCATTATTTACTCACATGTCGTCCCAATCCAGTGTTTTTCCTTTTTTTTCTTGGCAACAAAATGTGATACATTTCGAAAGAAATTTCACAAGAAAATAATTCTCAATAATCTATGGTTTACTTCTGTGATCAATTCTAGTCAAGGGATCAATGAGAGTATCACCTCTACATGAGTTATATGTTCCACAAAGACACAATACAGAATAAAAATGGATTTATAATTTACAGCGTATAGGCTAGTTATACTTAAGGTTTATGGTAAATGTTTTTTTTTAAACGACTCAACATCAACAATAGGGTTTCTTTCAACTAAACTTCTTCATATAACATTTCAATTACTGTGCCATTATATGCATTGCCTTTAGAGGTAGATTTACCCATACCAAACCAATTCGCTTACATACTAATCCAGGTAAGTGGGTCTCTTGCAGTATATCACAGGCTCGCCTGTTTTTGCCAAGTGGTTGATATCCTTAGGACAACATCATGTTGACCCTGGGACAAATTTAAATCAACCAATCAGATTTCAGACATAAATTTACAGTTTATTTTAAGTTTAATCTTCCAACCAGGATTAGGTGCTTCTAGACCATTGTTGTTCACTTATCATTTCCCTCTGATTTTAGGGAAAGTTATGGTTTGGTGTGGGTTTAGGTTTAGGGTTTATTTATAAAAATGTTGTCCTAGGGTCAACTGAGGACATCAACCGCTTGGCAAAATCAGGTCGAGCTATATCACTGGGCAAAACCATCTGGACCACACATTTTAATTGTCCATGTTTCCTTCTTCTTTTCTTCATCATTTGTTATTAGATGTTGAGGAGAATAGAGTGTGGTCATATCATACTATTCTAATCAAATTTTATTCAAGGGTAGTGAACAGTAACATCATGCTCACCTTGACTATTTCTGAGGGCTCATTTTCATTCAGACATTTTGTTGTTATTTTAATTTGACCGTCTTTATGGATTTCCATTGTGTTTAGTTTGACTTGTGCTTTGTAAATTACACATTAAGCTACCATTAGTATTCAGCAGCTGGGATTGCAAAACAATTAATAATGAGTTTAGTGTTCCTGAGATGTGGATATCTATTCAGTATAAGAGCACTATAAACAAAGTGCTCAGAAAGGAACGTGGCTATCATTAAGTGTCAGTGCTTTATACATCCTTTAAAAATTGTTGGTGTCATTCAAAGGCAGTCTCAGACGCATAATGACTATTTTTCACAAACTACTGTACATTCTAAAACCGACAAAATGTTTAGTCACATGACATTAGTCTATTTATATACTTATCAGAGTTTGTCTGAATCCAATGTCATGGTCAAGATTTAATATAAAAGTACATAAGTCATACAGTGATTGACGCTGCAGTGTGTGATTCCTGCTTTTTGAGGAATTTCTAAAAACAATTACTTGTCTGACCCCATCGTGTGGTCAAAAGGCAGTAGCCCCACCCAAAATTCAAGCCATTAGCTGAGCTACAAGCATGCAAACTGCTCAAAGAGCAACAGTTCATCTACTGTATAATGTTGTTGTCTCTAAACTGTAAACTGACGTGACACGACACACAGCCTGTTCTAATATGGGATTGTCGCATCGCGCCGCATGCAGTGTGAACAAAATTGACATTAATAACAGGTTCTAATGCATTCTATTGTCTTTTGTCGCGTCACATCGCACCACGGCCGGTATAATATAACTAACAAAATGACCCAAAATAAAAGTTTTTATTCAAATATCAGGTCAAAAGTTTCAAGAGGAGAGTGGCAACGGGGTGTTGAATACTAACAACAAAACCGGGATATCACTCAACCAGTGATTTACAACATGCTTAATTAAGCACCATTCTCTCTCACAACAGCTCAATGGAAATCAATGGAGCCCTAAGGATTGGGATGGTGCCCAAGCTTGTGAGTTAACTTAGATATCTGATAAAGGTAAAAGACAGTGACTAAAACTTGGAATTTACCTTCTGATAAGATCATTGGTAGGTTATATCGCATCTGTTTCTTCTGAAAATTTTATACAAAATCAACTACTGTATATACAGTATAAGCACTCAAAAGAATATAACCTATGTTTTATATTCTTTCTTATAAAGAAATCATTACAACTTCTGGAAGAAAACAACCATGTTTACTGTTTCAGTACATAAAAACAATTCTTACAATTTTATGCAAACTATTTTATTATGCACATTTGCGATATTTCAATGATTATATTATATTGTGCAGCCTTAACTTTCCCTTTAAGTTTTATAGGGTTAAGGTGTGCATATTCTTTTTAAACGACTTAATTGTGATTGTAGTATAGTCTATGCGCCTCAGATCTACACAGCTGCAAGACTCCCTGAGACTTAATTAGAACGCAAAAGCATTTGTCAATTCTTTATTCACCTGTTTTACGTGTCTTATAAAAGCAGCAGGTGGGAAAGTTTACTAACATTCAATTTACCAACATCTCTAATGACAACATAAACACTAGGCAATTGTTGAAAGTTTGACTACGCCATTTTGTCTCTCAACAGTGTCACCAAAGACATTACCTATGAAAATATGGTCACATTAACATATGAAAATGTGTTCTGGAAATGTTAATCCACTCACACCTTTCCATTTCCTTCCGAATGCATCAATTTTACAAGGCCCGAAGACACATTTGGTAAACATACCTCTATTGGGCTCCACAGGGAACTATTAAAGTCACTGTGTTAATGAAACAGTCACTCTCTCACACACACTCACACACCGGGAGTCCATGCAACGACTCAAGCCCGATCAACAACAGAATCCCTTAGGATTCATTAAAGAGCCAATTGTCTGGTAGCGAAGAAGCTCTGAGGAAAAGCAAACCTCACTTTGCGCTTCCATCGATATAAATGCTCTTAGATTATGACCCCACCGTATGGTAAACGGAAGGTAGTCAGAGTTTTGATTTCATTATCCGAGACTCTAACAAACAAAATAATGGTAGAAAACAGACTGAATCTATAATGAATCAATATGAACTGTCAAAACTCTTTGACGTGACATCAACATGTAACATTGTGTTATGTGAAATGCTAATTACACATTCATTTCGAAAATTTGCTTGATTTGTATGATCTCCATAACACATCACAGAAACTCTATCGTTTTCAGCATGCTAATGAGATTTGACTCCCAGTTTTACCATTAATTATCTCTGAATATGAAACACACAGCTTTGCCCATTGTTTTTTCAGTCATTGGCACTAATTGAACAGCTTTGCCTTAGTGAAACCTGGAAACTTTTCACTGTTTAGCTCAACAAAGCAGAATATGTCGATCCAACACTACGGCATTGTGCTTTATGCATTAGAGGATTACCAGTAAACAAGGCTTTCTATCCAACCAACCAAACATATCGTTGTTCTTTAATTAAAACTAAGAATTGTACATTTGCAGACCACACCCTTCCTTTCTTTCCTTCTAGTTCCACATTCCTGTTGAAGATTATTTATCTAAACACTCCAGTCTTCTCAAAGTGCATTTGGCGGCCTTCTTGTTATTTTCCACTCGGGCAACCATGAAGTCATATTGACACTAGACATATGGCAAGCTCTGAGTGAAGATACACTCACAGACTTCTCCTGTGTTTCAGTTGTCTTAATGAATAATATCATGGTGCATTCAAACGTCTGCGGGAACGGCTTATGGTTCTCTCTTTTCTCCCCTCGCTCTCCCTCTTTTTCTTTTCGCGCTCCCCTACTTATTTCTCCCCGTTTCTGCAGCATCAACGGTGCCTTCATGCATGGATTAGTACGCTTGCATTTCTCATTCAAACACATCACTGAGAGAGAAATTATATGTTTCTCTCCGCCTCTCTCTTTCTTGTTCCCGCTTTATCGTTTTACATAAGAATTAAAAACACAGCTGGCAGCACAGATATAAAGATGTTGCGTCTTTAGTTCGGGTAACGTGTTTCATGCCATTTATATTTGGCTTCTTTAGTGAAGAATAAGCAGATCATTTAGGGGATGATGCCTCCGCGCATATCATGAGACTTGAAGATCAATCTAATGAATAGGATTTTCATCGTGATGTATTTGTTATCACACAGAGCTTTGGTTATACGTGTTGATGCAACCTCCTTTAATAAACTTCCTGTTTCTGTATTTTATTTAAGTGCCATATGGTGGAAGGTGAACTCATTTCTCTATTTGCCCCCATTTTTCTGACAAACATGAATCAAAGTGACAGAAAAACTAATGTAAATAATGACTTCATAAATACATGTCCAGAGTTTGTAGTATAGCTGTATAGGATGGGGGTAAGGGGACATAATCCGAATTAGGTGACCTGGGAGAGAAAACAGAGAAGACACAAACCCCTCATGACATTAAACATTTCAGTCTCTGTGAGATTATCACTGAAATGGCAGATAAATCATTTTTCGCACGCTCACGCGATTTTCTTTCAACTTTAATAAAGTAGGTCTACGGACCACAGTCTGCCAGAAAAAGAAGTTGAGATGATTTGGACTGCAATATTATACACCACTGCAGAGCATAAAAGCAAGTCTAAATATACAATTTAGGAATGAGAAAACTGATAGAGAAAAACAGACTGGAGGAGATAAAAGTATTAGGCTTGGTGAGGCAGAGAGATCAACTCTAAATCTGATGATTGAAAGGGACTCCAGCAAAACCAAATAAACAAAAGAAAACAATAAGTAAATGTTTCCTTCGCCCGCAAACACACTCTGCTATACAGTTTATATATTTATGAGGTAATTGAGAAAAGTTAGTCCAAAGTATACATATGTTCTAAACTCATTAGGGACCTTAGGTCTCCACGCTTAACTGCCAAGTGGGCTATTTACATTAGACAATGACAACAAGATAGTTCATGGGACACTTTGTGATTAAATTCAGTGACCGCCAAACTAATTTTGCCTGGGGTGGGAAAGAGAGAAGGGGAGGAGAAGCATTTTGCATGAATCAATGTGGAGAGGTGAAGGACAGAACAGATGGCAGGTGGATGGAGTTGTAGCCAAAGTCAAGGGTACAAGACTTCTTTCTCTGAGGTATTCTGCTGTGATCTTGCTCACTGTAACACGCAAAAGAATACGAAGGCAGAGCTGAGAAGATTATAGTGGGCATGACATTAGTCCTAATTATTTATATATTCCCAAATCACCCTGTGCTATCATCTACCAGTGCGAATCACATAGATACAGACACTGGGAATTGGCCTCATTAGCCACAAATGAGGTTGTTAGAGACGCACACCTAACCAGGAAACGGTCATGTGCCAAAGGTCTAGCCCATGACTCGGTGACTAAATCAAAGTGTTTCAAAACTAATGTCACTGCGTGTATTTTGAATGACGCTATACTTTACAGTATACTGAATGCTCTATAGTGACTATATAACAATTAAACATATATTATATTAGGTTGTTTTCAACCTATGATTGGGTAAAATATAAACAAGCCAACGGTTGGGTGAACCTACGCCTAGTTGTGCTAGCTAACATGCATTACATTACATTTACATTTACATTTAGGCATTTGGCAGACGCTTTCATCCAAAGCGACTTACATTGCATTAACCTACACATTTTACATAGGTATTTGCAATCCCCTGGGATCGAACCCACAAGCGCAATGCTCTTACCACTGAGCTACAGGAAAGCTTACATGCATAGCTGTTGGTTATTTTATAAGTCAATGTTTGGTTCTGTCCACATTTTAAAACAACCTAGCGTTTGTGTAGGTCAAAGAGAAATATGGTATGTCTACTGTTTGCAATCCTATATTGAGTGAAAAAGTATTAGTTAAAGCAAACAGAAAAGTGCATGTCTTACAAAATACATATTACAAAAAAAGTAGGAGCAGATTGTTAGTATGCTATTCTAAACACGGCTGCTATATCCAAGATAACATTTGTATGAGTTGAAATATATTGATTTAGCATTCAAAACAGGATATTCAACAAATCCGCTGTATGTTGTGCAGTTTTGCATTATTGGTGGCCAGCTAAGCATCCATAATATTAGAAGAGGATTGCACTTGGTGGAGCTGAATTTGTGTTGCATTAATAGTTTTGCTTGACTTGAAATGTGGTCTCTTTATCAGTCGCTGACATCTCCCACAGTTCATGTCATTAAAATGAGGCAATGCGGCAATCTGACATCCCCTGTCATGAACGGAGCGGCTTTCCACTCTTATTCCTCTTCCGTTTCTCTTAAAAGCAGACTCGTATTGATGCGTCTGCAAAACAAATTGATGTAATTAATGCACAGGTTGTATGAAGAGGACATGGACATGTGTACAAACCATTCATCACATCCTGTGCTTATTTGCTTTCAGCCCATTGAAACAGCACTTTGGCCTCGATGAGCTGAATCTTAGTGGCATCCGATGGGCCATTCTTGTGTGTGGGGGGAAACGTGACTGGATACACTGGATAGTCTTGTGGGTAGAAAAGTTAGAATATGAGAACACGTGTTCTCTTTCGTTTTCCATCTCCCTTTTAACCATTTAAGCTTTATTGTTTCGCTCTTTTCGTTACCAATGCGTTTAAATACTACACGAATGAGATAAACGGTTAAAGAGACATTGTAAAGTCATAAGTACAGGATTCAAAAAGCCTTTTCTACAGTGCATTTTAATTGATTAAATGTGACAATAAAAATGTAGATCATATTGGATGTGTCTACTTATATGGTAGACTGCTTGTTTTGTATTTTTAAGTTTTAAAGCAATTTTCTCAGATGATATTCAAATAAGTATTAAGATATTAGCATAACAATTTGGGCAAAACATCTGAATTTCCGTATGGGCATCTTCAAAGTAATCAAAGAAATCTGACATTTTATACCAATAAGATGATATGTCAATGTCTAAAGGTCTAGAAATTGTGCAGAAATCATAAATATGTTTGATCCTTTACATATCTTTGATTAAATGTGCTGTGTGTATTTTTTTCAAGGATATATTGACAAAAATGGTATATAATATACATGACTTTGTCTTCAGAGGTGTATAAAGACCTCACATAATAAAGCGTTAATATTGTACTCATCCAGATACTGGAGAGAGAGAGCGTGTTGGCGATAAAACTGTAGAGAGAGAGCGTTTTACTCTCTTACTCAATGATCAATAAACTAACATTTAATCCACGGGTCACATATGCGTTCCGAACCATAGATCATCCGCGATTCGTTTCACCATATTTTTAATGCAGGGGAGAGGAAACGCTCATTGTAGAGTTGTTTGTCATTTTAGGGCTGCTCTACAAAACATGGCGGCGAATTCAATGTATGTAGGGCCGCTCTCTATATAGATATGAACAGCTTATTCTAAGATATTAGAAATATAACGGTTCATTATGTAAGGTCTTTATACACCTCTGAAGAAATAGTTTTGTATAATATATTGCATTATTGTCAATAGATCCTTCTAAAAACCCAGTATTGTTCCTTTAAGTTGAAAAAAATAGCAACGTTGGAAAAAAAGAGAAAATAGAAATACATAAAATCTGCATTTAAACCTGCGCATGATGACAGTGTTCGTCAGCCACCACCGAAGACCAATTTTGACCCAGGAAAAAGCACAGTAAAAGATGAGAATGAGGATTCATTTACTGTTACTTCTTGACCAAATAAAACAAATTGACATCCCTTAAACAATGATGTATAGAATCAGCCCAGGTACCAAGAACTCCAATAAAGTCGTTTTGCTTTTCTTTGCTAATAGGGACCTAATCAGATATCCAATAGTAGTTTGATTTACCCTAAATTAGAGTGGAGACCATTCTAAACAACACATAATGAAAGCATTTAATGCTGTGTGTTAAAAGTCATTTTACTATGCAGAAGCATGGAGAGTGCAAACAGACCTAAAAGCATTCCCATGGGGTCACGAAGTGCTGGTGCAGCATGGAATATTTCTGATGTGTTAAAGGCTTTTATGAGACCACGGTTGACAAGGTTGTGTTCAAGTGAGTGAGAGCAAAAAACAAAGGGAGGGAATGAATATTCTAGTGAATGACTAATTGAAAAAATAAATGTCAAAGGAGAAAGCCACAAAATGGGGTGGTGTCGCTATGAATAGACAGGATTAGGAATGCCAATGAATACGGTCATTACCATTTTTATGATATTTTTGTATTATTCAAACTCCTCTAACGTACACACAACTAAAGGTGAGCTGGAGAATGCATCATGGTGATAAGGTGTGTTTGTGTGTTTCTGCAAATGTCTATTTAGGAGCGCACTTGGAACATTCAAAAACTGTTACACCCAATTTCCTGATCACATTTGTACCAGCACTTAGAAATGTAGTAAATAAACTGGTAGGACGATTTTATAGCTCAAAAACGCCGCTATATTTATGTGCGCAAACTGCAGATGGCCGGTGGGACAAGGGTAGGCCTATTTGAAATGTGGCTAAAATGTGAGGACACCGGAAGTAAAGGTAAACAATTACTAAACTGTAAGCTTAGAGAACTGCAGCCCCCTTTTTACTTCCTTCCTTCTGTAACCATCTGTAACCATTAGGGGTGTGACGAGACACTTATCCCACAAGACAAGACGAGACACGAGACTGGGTTCACGAGAACGAGACGAGACTTTGAAACAAATTAAATGTTTTTAATTTTAATAAATTATATTATGCACTATGCACTATGCACTGCAGTAATAATAAACAGTAAAGAATGCAGTAACACTGCTAAAATATTTTGTCACAAAATCACAGGCACGTAAACGCACAAAAATAAACATAAACACAAACAGTATAAATTTAAATAAACACAAATAAACCTGCACAAATATCAGTAACCAATTTGTGTGTGCGAAGCATTTTATGTGCGGCTCAAATCCTGCCTCGCGCACAGCCACATCCATGTTACGCGCATTATCTGTGTCACAATAGCGATGCCGTGGTTTGGCTTCGTAAGACCCCAGTCAGTGACAGCTGCTTGTAAAACTTCAGCGATGTTTACACCTGTGTGGGATTCGAAATGTGGGCGTGTCTGCAGTACAAAATGTACCATTTCCCAGTTACTGTTAATTGTGTGGGCTGTTATTGTAATATAGCTCTGCGTACACCTAGACGTCCAACCGTCAGTAGTTAATGCAATGGTTTCTGCATCTTTTAGAGTCTGTACAACTTTTACCTTGCACTCTTTGTAGAGGCTCGGGACCACTGTGCGAGTGAAATGTGTGCGTGACGGGATCACGTACTTTGGTTCAAGTGTATGGATGAGTCGCCGAAATCCCAGATTTTCCACCACAGAAAATGGCCTCATATCAGCAGCAATAAAAACGCCAATGTCTCTCGTTATTGCCGTGGCTCTTGCACTTGATGTTGGAAGTTTCGCTGCAAAGGCATTTATCGTTGTTTGCCCTTTCATGCGACCAGAATTGCTCTCCGTTTTCGCAGCTTTTAAAGAGCTGTGGTTATTTTCTAGGTGTTTCTGCATGGTGGTCGTGTTAGCAGAGGTGTATGGTATTAATTTCTTACAATGTTTACATATTGTCTTTGTCTTCTCTGTTATTCTTTCGCCGTTTTTTATCTCCACCGGAAACCCAAAATGTTGCCACACAAACGATTTAAATGTGGCGGGGGCATCTTCGATCGTCATTTCACCCTCCATGGTGCCAATTGCGTGAGGAATGTTACGTTCTCGCGAGACCAGTCGGATTTCGCGAGACCAACCGAATCTCGCGAGATATCGTCTCACGAGATCTCGTCACACCCTTAGTAACCATACAAGATCTCGAATTACAGATTTGCATTTGCCATCTTGCATGTACAGCCTTTAAGCCCCATACAAAACACTCTTATTTACTTATTTATTTACTGTTATTTACACAGACAATCGCTAGTAGACACACTCATGTCATTGACAATTATCTACGCGTCTCAAGAGCAAGCATCGTGATTTGTTTTCCATGACACCCAGCATGAACAATAAACCACAGCCACTTTCTTACCACCTGCGGCAAGTTCCACTGCTTGAAATTGTCGTCATGTACCATAATAATAACTTGGAAGTTGGGATCAAATCCGATGCAGATCGAAGTATTCTTTAAAGTGATTCATTTATTTCCATCCACGTCATCCCAATTCAGCCTGGTTTTAATGTTAACAGGAAACACATCAGTAGCAGCATACACTGATCTGAAGTTATGAAAAAAGGCCCAAGTGTATGATTTCATGGGTGTAGTACAGAGCAAGGTTTACGACATCAAAGACATATAAAATGTTTTTGTACTGTACTGTTCTCTCTCGCTGTATTTTTATATCATACGCTGATCGGTCTGCGCAGAAGTCTTTGCACACCAAAGCGGATTTTGGGCAAGTATTGCATAACGTTTCGCACGTTCCATACCAACGCAGATTTGGAGATGCATGAATCTCAACAAATTGTTGTAGACTACGACATATAGTGTTAGTTGTTATTTTAATGATTACTGTGACGAGCAATAAAGGAAAATAATATAATATAATGGCATATAATATAATACAATACAATAGCCTAAAATAACATATTATTTATAAATAATAAAGTGATGTGCATAAATGTCAGTTTATGTTGATCTGTTTTGCGCAGGAGGCTTGGCAAAAAATAACAATACACAACACCCACACAAAGTTTATTGAGTGAAGGCACATGAGAATGGCTACAAAATGATACTACAATCGAGGATTAACAAATTATTGACAAACTTGATTATTGATTTCAGGTCGAGAAGCACAGAACGGAAACTGTCCTGACAGCAGAGCTTCTTTGTGTGAACACTGCAGAGTCATCACAGACTTAAAATCATCTCAATAAATTTAATACACAGTATTATATTTCATGTCTTCAATGACTTGCTGTGTCTAGTATGTCACAACTCAATACATAGGAAGTGAATTATTGAACAGTACGGACCTCATGTTTCAGTTTCATAAAGAAGATTCTGTTTGAGCCCAGAGGCTTTGGATGGTCAGTGGTGTCGATACGGAGTAGGGCATATAACAGCAGATGATAGACTGCTGACCTTTGAGACTCATCAAAATGCCGATGCAGATGACAAATAAACCTTTAAGTTGGATAGAAGTGCTGACGGTGAGCAATATACACTTTTCTCTTTGTCTCAATTTCTCTCTCATTCTCAGTCTCCCTGCCTCTTTTGTCAGATTCACACAAGCGGATAAAGTTTTAACGATAAATTACGTAAACATTCAACCCCAGTAAATGAGACATCTTGTGATGATTTACTCACCCACAAAATTTGATTCTTCTTTTTCGTTTAACCCCAGCTCCAGAGGGACTGACCCAGTAATTATTATAAGTCACTTTAATCAAAAAGCACAAACTAAATAATCATATGCGTCTTTTATAAGAAGAATCATCACTGTAACTTCTAGCTGAAGGGCTTCCATTAAATGATGAATCTGATTATGTAAATCATTATTGTTTTGAGTCAGTTAAGAAAAGAATGAAAAGTGTAAAATGAATGCAGTAAATAGTAAAGCAGAGTGAACTTTTGTTCTTTAAATCCAAATTACACTGTCATTTTTGTTCTTTTAAAAACATTTTTTTTTTGTCTTTATAGGGTTTGGTATCCCGTTCATGTGTTTAGTTTGATTAAAGAATAACATACATCTTTCTCAGTGCAATTAAATAGAAAAATTCAGTATTTGATCAAATGTAATGTATTAACTACAAAAATGGAAATTGACTAAAAATGTAAAAAACCAACACATCATTTACAAATCTGCGCTAGCAGAATCGCTACATGTAATACTTTATAGATTCAAAATGAAATGGATCATTATTAGGATGAGTGTGCACAACCTTTGCTGTTTATTTTGGCATGTTGTGATGCAATGTTTTCTGCTACCTTCCATTTTGTTTTTCTGTTTCGATCCTAAAGTAGGGTGATCTATTTATGAGGCATTGCAAGACCTTGTATCACCTCACATTCCTCTTGTTTATTTTATTGCATGTTTGTTATTCCTGTTTGTGTGTGTGTGCCTATTTGGGATGTGCGGTAGTGCTAACACAAGGGAAAGTAGGGAGGGAGCTGTCAACATCCATGTTTATTTAGACACTTGTGTATCTAAGTGTGTGTTTGTCAGAGTAAATGTTGTGAGGTTGTGTGTATGTATGTGCGTGTTGATTTTATATGACAGCCAGATATAATCTATAAGAAGCTTCTATATTGTTTGGATCAACAAAATGATGAGTACATTTAAAGTTTGGATGCTTTTCTGAAAATGACATGTTTCCAGCCCTGATTGACAGAAATCGTGATCTCGCAGTAAATTCAGGGCCGGAGTGTAACTTTTGAGACCAACACTAAAAAGGGTGAGGAATAGATCTTGTCGCTTGAGGCAGTCAGTGTTAAATAAGTTTTGTTATTATTGAAGTGGGTTTCTGTAGTGTGGAATGCCAGAGAAAAATGTTGCTCTTTCATAATTTAACAGACAGATAATTTGGTTTTCTAAGAATTTGATGAGAACTGTTGGAGTGGATATTGAAATCACTGCCTTTTTATTGCAGACTGGATATGTGGGCAAATCTAAGCACAGTTTGAGACCTTGATTTCTTCTAAAGCTTTATCGGAGACATAGACTATATTAAGGAAAAAATATGATTTCAGACTGATGTTAAAGAATTCACTGCATGATTCTCACTCATGGAAGGGTTTGAGTTTCGTATTTAGAATTAAGCATTGTTTGTTACTACATGGAAATCCATACAAAAAGGAAAGTATTTTCAAAGTGGCCTAAAAATGGAGTTGAAAATATTAACTATAATCACGGGTTATATAAAACTATGAGGTTCCCCCGGTGTACTTATTATCCTATTAATCTCTTGCATTAAGTGTAAATATGCATGTGTCCATTTACAGTATGTGAGTGCATATGTCTGATTATTGCTTGGATATACAGTATGTAAAGCATGTCTGTAAATCACATGGTTGATTTACCAATGACAACCCAATGAACTTTTCCCATTCAATGTGTTAGCAGAGGTGTAAGCAGAGGGGGAATGTGCGTTTGGAGAGCAGAAGGCAAACTTCCCTCGAGACCAACACTTAAAGGGACAAACAAGAGACAAACATCTGAGATTAAAGGGCAGATTAGGAACAACGAGAGACATCACACCAAAAAATATATACTGTAGTACAGTGAAGTGTCCGTATTGCTAAATTCCATTTAATTTCCTTATCTTTAGAAAATAATACATATGACAGACTGAATGAATGAAATGTATAGATTGTTACAAAACAGCATTATTTTAGCTCTGGGTTCTAATTATTTTTGTCTTTTCTGAAGGCTGTCTAGAAAAACTGTGTTTTTACCATTTGGCATAATATTGCTGATGGCAATTTTGAAAGTCTACTTAAGATCAAGAGTTATCATGTCAATCCACAGCCCACACAGTTCACTGCTCAGTATGTTGTTTGTTTCTCAGTGTGTGTCTGTATGTGTATGTGTGTTTGTGTGCCGCTCGCATCTGTTCGCTTCCGCATCGCTTCTGGGAATCGAGAGCGCTCATATTATCAGCTTTATGGCTCTCTGAAATCCCCAATCAGCCAAATCCAGAGCCCCTTGAATTAATTGATCCCTATATCGGATCCCATGGTGTAATTAAGGGGATGAAGTGGTAAGAGGCAGTCAGTCTAAGCCCTGTTCCCTTAAGACCATTCATCTCTGCAACCCATCACCACACACACACTCGCTGCATTATTCATAACCGCTTTACATGGCCATACATTTGCACGCTTTATAGAGATGCCTTTAGATGCAGGAGGGGATGTTTTGAAACATTCAGATTGGGGTGTTATTTTGTATGCTATTTAACCCTAGTCAGTATTTATTGTTGCTCTTTGTGCCGGGTGGGGACACCATTTTTCAAAGCATCTGAATGAAGAATAACAGCGTTCTCCACGATGTGTATGTAGGAGATGCTAGTTAGGGAAATAAATGTGTTGTGCAGCTAGATTTAGATAAAGAACGGGTTTTGTTTGTTAAACAGAGTTGTAACAGGGGACTTCGGTGATTCTGTAAATGGGTTCTGTATTGTTATGGTATATGGCACAGCTTCTTGCTCAGGTCTTTGCACTTTATCAAATGCATTATGAAATCCAGGTGTTGTTCACCTAATGTATTCAGACATCCTGCTCATTTGACACACAGTCCAGCTTCATGTATACTTTTTACATTCTTTAACAGGTACGTGTGCATTTTCAGAGTGATCTTGTGTTACCTGGCTATATGGTAGAGTCCAAGCACGTTCCCTTCTTGAGATTCAGCCACGCTCTCGAGTCTCTTAAGCTCAGCTGTATAGCTTAGGATCAAACTGTGGACTGAATTCATCATATTTCCCCCCACACAGACATGCGGAGAGCGAGAGTGAGAAAACGCATGACATTTGGAATTCCATCTTCACATCAAATTGCCAGCAAGGTCAGGCTGTGTATATCACTTATATATAGACTTGAACGTTCTCCAAACCTTGACTAAATGCTTAATGTAGCCAATCTCATTTGATCCCCTGTTGGACAAACTGTGAGTAAATGCCCAAGAGCCCCAATGACTACTGACATAAGGCCTTATTATAAAATAGCACATTTCAGATGCTTCGCTGATGGTGATCTGGATACATAGATATGCCTACTACCATGATGTCAAAGTAACTGCCACTTCGGAGCTGAGAGATGGTTGCCCACCCGTTGCTCTGTTTTATTATAATTGAATGACAACACCCTCAGTAGGGATGTGTATAAGACAGTGTAAGTGTACTGCAAACTAGGCCACTTGTGTTTTTATCATTTTGATAGCGTATAGAATATTTCTTAACACTCTCCTTGACACAGTCTGCTGTTTATGATACATTGTGAGTTACAACTATGCTTCTTCTATTTATTGTCAGATGCAGTGAAAAAATATACAAGGGGTCCAAAGTTCTGTAACCACCGGTGAAACGATTTATTTTTGTAAAAAGTTTATTTGAAGAGTTAATTTGCAAAAACAGATAATTTAACAATGTTTAAAAAATCATGTTTTTTTTATTGAGCATTCCAATTAATATCAATCAAGCTGCAGCTACTTTTTTAAATGAAGTAATAATAACAAAAAAAAGCTAACTAACATAATAAAACACAACAAAAACATGATAACACAATAACAACTGTTGTAAAAAATTTGATTTTTTCTAATTAAATGTTTTCATTTCATAGTATTTGGTTATTGTATTGGTTTAATGAGAGAAAGCACTCAAGCTGGCATGGACTCAACCGGTTTGTTGATTTAATTATGCATCTAATTAAAATATCTCTATTAAATGCATAATTGTCATTGTTTTAAAATATTTTGTTTGTGTCCTGGTTTTAAATCATACTTTAAGACCCAATCTACATTATACTAAAAAACATATAAAAACAAATTGTCCCTAAACTTGCTGACATTTACATTTGCATTCATTCATTTGGCAGACGCTTTTATCCAAAGCGACTTACAAGTAGGAGAGCATATAAAGCATATAAATGCTGACATAGTTAGTGTAGCAACTAATCCATATGCGGTCAGTTTAAAGATCCTTTCCATGTCTGCTAATCTGTCAGCGGAGAAATGAGTGCACGTTGACCTTGACTTGAAGCAGAGAGTGAACCTCCCTTTATACACTCTCAGGGTTAAATCAGGGTGTCTACGTTGTCCGTCATATTATGATGCGATTTGTGGGTTGGTTAAGGAAGGAAGAGGTTACAGACATCAATTCGGAGGTCCAGAGCTTCAACTCCATTACACTGCATAAAAAAAAGCCAGTGGGCATAAATACAAAACTAATAAATACCTATTTCGTTTAAACAAATATTAATTTGGATGGCACCACAAAAACACATACTGCAAATATTTCAAACCCTTCACTGATGACTATTTTTTAGCTGTGATGTCAACAGACAGAGAAAACAAACTTTAAAGAGCTGTCCGAAAATTGTCACTGGCAAATCATGTTCTAGTATAATAAAATGTTTGCAATTTAATGTTTTTTTTTTTTTACAAAATACGACTTTTCCTTTTTTTGGCAGCAGAATACAGTACAGTACTGGCAAGGGCTAACTGGTCTCTGAAACCTTGACACCTTTTTTATTGTATTTAATGCAGTTGTGTGTGTTGTTTTTCAACCAACAGTAGATTTTGCACAGTACAGCTCGAATATTTGTCTGCAACCGGATTATTAAACTGCAAATCATGAAAATGTAGCATTCGGATTTCTGGCAAAGAAATGCAAGGCTCTATTAGGAATATATTTTGATGTAATGGAGTCTTTTGAGAAAGTAATATGTATGTCAAGTATACCTTTTTTTGAATACTCTTCTTCAAATGCAACATTACATACCGCAATAATATTACTGCTGTACTACAAATAAATGGTAATAGAATATACAGTTTCAATTACATGAAAAGTTATTGCAGGATTTTCTCATCAGGGCTGTTGGATCTTCCGCAGCACTTGAAATGGTGATTTAATTTTTTCACTTCATACTGAAAGGGAGAAAATTTGGGACACACAAATACCACAAAAATCAATTTTACAAAGTGCTAACAGCCTTTGATTGAATTTCCCTGGCATAGAGAGAAGAATATTAGAAAATCATAAATCAGGTAAACATAACGCTGCATTGACCAGGCATGGGCTGTACCCATATGTTTTGGCATTGCCTCAGCGGTTTATATAATTCTCGATCAGTGGTTGACAAAGGCAGAGTTAAATATGACAGGGAAATTCATTTCAAAACACCATCTTGAGCAGAACAGCGGCGAGAGCTGATCAATGATGTTATTAATTACCCTAGCTGTGTATCGACTCTCTCGCGCTCTATATCTGGATCTCCATTTCTTTTCATTTGGCCCTTTTACCACACCCTAAAATCTGATCTCGATGAAGATATATCGGATGCTATTGACATGTTATGGGGGACAATCGTTTTTACACACTGCATCAAACTCTCTGCAGTCCCATTTGCTCTTTAGGTAATGCTCTCATTTAGGATGAACGGCTCATCACAGTTTTAGCCAGAGGAGAAGGCAATCCCACAATGCACTGCAACAGTGCGGAATCAATCAAAATGTATAGTTGCACACTACTGTGTACAATTTGTACATAGTTAATAAATACAGTGTCCTGTGCTCTTTTTACAACAAATAAAGGGACTGTCTATACACAGTGGTCCAAAGAAGTCTTTTATAATGGTTCATGTCAGTTAGGATGCTTCCGTAAAAGGCACATGTCTAGACGGTAGGCGGTTGAAATGAATGCAGAACGGAGCTAACGTTTCATGAATGCAGCAACTAATGGTTTGTAAACATATACCCTCAGTGATAAGGCCTATCGGTGCAAGTCGTCGAAATGTTTCTTTTATTCAATGTTTCTACACCCAGGCAGTCTGTATTTGCAGCATTATATAAATATATGGTCAAACACAGTCAAAAGGTTAGGGACAAGTTTATATTATTGAGCCCAAAAGAAGTTAGGGAGTTTTTTGGGCGTAATAGCCCTGCTCTCATACCTTAAGGGTCATGTTGGACTTCTGCCGCAGCTGAGAGCTACTGATCCAGGGTCAGTCCGCTGTGAGTGCTTCATCCATCACGCTAGCTACTAGACTTCATGAGGCTGAACAGGGAACAGAGGGAGGACTCTGGAGAGTTTAAGCACCCTTCTGCCAAAGTAAAAGTCAGCAAACTCTCTAGGGCAGAGGGTAAATAATGTACTTTTTAAACACAACTCAAGAGTTGTGTCCTTTTACGTGACTAAGAAGCACAGATACCAAAATAAATCATGTTTTTTCCAATTCATCTAGAATGCAGTTCCACAAATAGGCGTGTTTTATTGAACTATTTAGTGTTCTTGTCAAATAACATTCCGTCTTTGTATTATTTAAGGCATTTCATGTTTACATGCCAACGCTGTTTCATTCACTGAACAATTCATTTGGAAAGCTTCCCATAAACATTGCATAAGCGCAATTAGTTTTGATTTAGTTTCATCTTGACTTTTGATGGAGAAAAATACGCAATTAGATGAAATTCTTTAGATGAATGTTTAACATTTTGCACAGCTCGCACGAAAAAAGAAACCAAATGGATAGATATCGTGGCATATAATTATCACTGTAGACAGGAGACTCAATAATCCAAATAAAGCAGTCGTCTGAATAGTGTGAATACAGTATACATTTAACAGCTTTAAAGCCAAAAATGAAAATTCTGTCATCATGTACTCACCCTCAGGTTGCTCCAAATTTCTTTAATCTGCTGAACACAATGAAAGATATTCGGAAGATAACCAAACAGATCTCATCCCCCATTAACTCCTATAGTATTTATTTTCTCTACTATGGCAGTAAATGGGGGAAGAGATCTGTTTGGTTACTGACATTCGTCCAAATATCTTCCTCCGTGTTTAGCAGAACAAATAAATGTAAACAGGTTCGGAACAACCTGAGGGTGAGTAAATTATGACAGATTATTCATTTTTGGGTGAACTATTCCTTTAAATTGCACTATAAAGCACAGATCTGCTTGATTTATGAAGCAGTACCGTGGCTTTGAGTAATGCAGTATTTTAATGTACTGGGTTTAATTCTGTTTAAGAATATTCCATTAAAGCTAAACTGTGCTATGATTATGTCTGATTGATTGACACTCACTGAGTCTGTTTTGAAAGAAGTGAAAATTGTATCAGCATTGGAAAAAAAGTGATCACTTCCCTACTCTATTGGATACTGCCAACAGATGGTGAAGTCTGTGAATATTCTCACAAACTAGCTTCATTAAACTTGAAAAGACTTCATTTACAGGCATATTATTAGGGCAGATTACTCATTTGCAGCATTTTACCGTAAACTGTAAATGTAAACGGTGGCTGTGTATTCAGACTCAGTCCAATCAGTCACGTAAATGTATTGCTGGTTAGTAGACCAACAAACCTTTTTTTTAACGCGAAAAAAGGTATTCGGTGTGTAATCACACAAATATAACAACTTTAATGATCACGCAAGACCACACAGAAGAAAAACTCACCCATTCACTGTTATATCATGGTATATTTTAATTTCTGCAGAGACAAAAATGACAAGCAATTTATTTACAGAAATACCTGTACAAAAGCAAAAAATATGTAAAATAGATCATAAATAGAGGTGGGCTTGCGCTCAGTACATTTGCCATGTTCAGCTAAGCTGCGTGCATAGTGACTCCTAATAAAACAATGATTAAACTCAATCCTCAATTCTACATCAACATCCAAGTCAAAGGACAAATAGAGTATGATTTGAATCACGATTTCTTTTTTCATTATTTGTGACGTGTCCTATGACCTAAGCGCTACAACTTAAGTCTTATATCTTCTAAGTTGAATGCTTGAGGAACACACACCTCAGAGGGCACATGAGTCATTCCATAAAATGTCTCGTTTGCTTGGGAATTTAAGATGCAGAGAGTTTCCAAATATGTATATGCAAATGTGTAGATGCAGTATAGTACTCATATGTAATGAGCTGATATTAACTGCACATCTCTTGCATCCCTCTGAGGTGCGTGTCCCATTGGTAAACCTTTGGTGCTTTCTTCTAGCTCTTTATACTAGGAAAACTGTGTGTCTCAAAGCGTTTATGTTGGATCCCTAATAGACTTAATATTGTGTTTTCCTGCATTGCCATCCTTACCTATATTCTCGTTGAACACTAAAGTCATCCTCACTGTATAAATCGCAGTTTGGACATGTGACCATGCTGACTTTGAAATGGATGGATATACCAGGGTATCACCTATGACATGTACAGTTGTAACTCGTAGATATACTTCACAAAGTTTGACTGAGCTTACTTAAAGAAGCCACAAGAGAAAAGCTTTTGTTATTTGAAAGTCTATCATAGTAAAATTGCCAGGACTGTAGTTTCAGCATAAAGTACTCTTTCTCCACTTTTAGAAAGCATCTCAATACAATTGGTTTCATACTGGTTAAAACCAACGAGTCATACCAATAAAGGTATAAAAAGGCACAGTTGCATATTTTGCATTCACTCTATAGTTTTGTTTTGATTTTTTTTTGTCTTTTTTACAGAAGCACTACATATACAAAGTGGCACAGGGACGAAAAGGGAAAGCTATGATGGATGAGTTCTGAAGAGGGATTCATCGTGAGCAGGCGTATATTTGAACACAGACATAAAACAGAGATCTAAGGTAAGTGAGAATCCTCTTGAATCGTGGAATTGAGTTTGACAAATCACTTTCTATATAAAGAAAGGTACGACTGCGTTCTTGGGAAAATTATATAAACATTACAGAACCGACGGATAAAGTACAGCTGCTGTAAAGGAAATATATAAATAAATAACAAATGAAATGACACTAAAACCAATGAGTGAATCACTAATGTGTGTGTTTCTTTTTCATCCTCATCAAATCAATATACACAGTCATATTACAATGTCTGTAACAAATGCAAGCAATGGACTTCCATGTTCACAGGGTATGATAGTTTGATTTTTTTACTTTTTTACTTTTTTCTTCATAGTAAGTGTAGATTCCCTTTAAACGTGCAATAAAAAGTACATATCTATGTATACAGTTTGTAAGCATCATAGCACTTCTTTTAAACACGAGTAGTACATACAGACTACAGATTCGGAACCTGCATGAAAGGCAGTCCATTCAAACTGAAGGAATCATTAACATACAAAAAAATATCGATTGCATCTGAATAATTTACCACCGGTTTTAAAAGCAAGATGCCTCCTTTTCTTGCAAATGTGTTCTTCAAACATTGTTAGGGATAGGCCCATGATGCATGTATATGTGTGCGTGTGGTTTCGTACTTCACAAATTTCCTTCCCGCTTCCCCACATTGCACCGAAATGTGTTTCGAAGAAGGTAATTAAAGCGACGCGTAATCCAACCAGGAGCTTTGCAGGACCTTTCCAAGTTGTTCGAGCCATCATACGTCACGTTGTTCCCAATACTTTGGTTATACAGCGGCGACATGCATTGCATTTCATTGCCATCGCTCCTGTAGTCGCTCAAGTTTTTCTGTGATTGTCCAAGTAGTTCGCTCCGACTGCTATGAATGACACGAGGGACACGTGTTGGTAACTCTTTTGAAATGTGCGGGATCGAGTGAATCTGTTGAATGAGTTTATTGCTCTATTTAACATTCATTCTGCGAGAATGTTACACAGGGCCAGCCCAAGCTTTTCAGCAGGGCAGTATTATTAGACTAATTCACCCCAGCAGCATATCCAAATAGTTTTCCTGTGGCTTTATGGGATCATGTGTATTTACAACACGTGGATCTATTTCGAGTGTGTTTGCAAGGGCCTCCGAGGCCATTTTGACACCAAAAAATAAAGAACTTAGCATAGTTTCACACACTTAGAGAGAAAGGTGAACAGAACAACCACAATTACACATATCCATGGCATTCAGGCAAATAACTCACAATCTCAAGGACGTCAAGAACCTTTCTCTATTTCCAGGGGTATACTGAGAAAGGACGGATGAGCGAGATGAAAACATATCGCTTATGGTTTCAATGCATGTGTCCGAAGTACGTTTACAGTATATATATGTACAATACCTCACCGACATGAGACAAGCGTGCATTACTGAATTTGTGTGAGTTTGTGTTCCTTTTTGTGTACAGAAAGCGAAGTTAGGCACACAGGTGAACTTGCTTCCTGCGCTGTACGTTTGCAGTTTACAGCGCGATCGCCGTTCACTTGCGCCATTATCTACAAAACCCTCGGAAAAGGCTAAAGTCAATGATCGTGATGCCCGACCACAAACACTCTTCTATTAAAGCCAACACTCATCATCATGGGATGATTTTCGTCCTTCATTGGCCCGTCTTTTTTTTGTCTTGGTTAATGTGATCGGTTTGTCCAGAGTGGATAGTTCAGTACTTGGACTGATTGCATATCGACATAATACATCCACATAAAAACACTCACAAAAACTAAAAGATTAAAAGACAGAACCTTATCGGTTTCAGTCCACAGCAATGGTAAAAAATGTATAGTCCAGATCCGTTTCAATGGGCACACACTCTCAAGGGGTAATGCATGCATGTTTATAAAGAGGTCTACAGAAACCAGGCAGCACTTTGGGGAAGTCTACGGGGCCCGAAACGCTAGCAGCAAAGTAGCATTCCCGTCTCTCCACCTTCGCCACTTCCCCCCTCTTCATCTCATCCTTCTCACACACATTTACAACATGTAATTCCGCGTTTTTTACTTAAAGATCTAGTTAACGTTTAGGGTGGCGTTGCACTAGCTCTCATTAAGTGCAAGCGGTTCAAGGAAAATCCATGTTGCTTTGCATCAGGGTTTGCTTTGCTAACAGCATCTCTGACCATGCTGAGTCACTGTTGTTGTCCCCTGTTAGCCGCTGTGTGTTGTTTACAGGTAAACCTCTCGCCTGGTGAGAGTTCCGCATTGCGTCGGCTTGTATTCGCCTGTGGGCGCCAGCGGAATCTCCTCGGTCGGGCGAGACGTTTCCTCGCTGGCAGAAAATCCGGCCGAGCTGAACGTGTCGTAGGATGAGGAAGAGGAGGCCATCTTCTTGTTAAGGAGATTGCGGTTGCGGTCGCCCAGCAGGTGCGAGGGGTCGCCATTGGCGACGGCCAGCGTCTCCTGGCTTCCGGGCTGGTCAGCGACGCTGCTCCCGGGGGAGGTCATGAAGGTGGAGAGTTTGGGAGGGGTGGCCTTGGGTCTGCGTTCAGGCGAGGTGCGCACGGGCATCCAGCAGGCATCCGAGTGGCCGTATTCGTCACACTCCCGGGTGCATTTACCCGTCATAGCTACGTCAGGCAGGGGCCGAGAGTCTGCTCAAACAGAGAGAAAGACACAGTACAGGGAGCATATTAGTAATGATGCTCGGCTTAAAATAGATGAAGAACATAAAAAACAACACATAAAGTATTGACACATAAAAATTGTGATATGTGTTTCATGAAATTGGAAGCATCATTTGTTTTATATATAATATTTAGAATGGGCTTGTGTTGCAAGCACACAAGTTTTTCTAATCTATGTAACTTCATGTGTAACACATACCACAGTACACAAAATGGAAACATACACGAACAACACTGAAAGCTAAAACATAAACCAAAGAAATAATGTGAGCTCTAAAATCAACACCATGCTCTGAAAACGTGGGGCAATTCTACTGTCCTGTGACTTCTGACTCCTAAACTAATGGCCTGAATCCATCTCTAATGGCTGCGTGTTCAGCTGATGTATGTGTTTGAAGGGTGCAAATGTGTGTGTTTCAAGTAACAAGCTGACTCTACAAAAGCTGCGATGACTACCATTAATGTTTCAGGAGAGGAAAAGTGTTTTTATCCCCTTCTTGGCTTGAGAAAGCACCTGGAGTTTACCTAACAACAACATACACTAGAAATGCCTGTAAGATTGCACTTATATTCTCCATAAATCTTTAACGCATGCAAGCAAAACATATAAATAAATAAATAAAAGTGATCTAAGCTTTTTCCTGACTGAGGCAGGGTAAAGAAATCATCTGAGATTCAGCGTCACAAAACCACCTTAAGATCTCATATTTATGATATTCCTAAATATTTCAGAACAATTGTTTTCTCCTTATGCATCTAAATGTCGAACATACCATCAGATGCAAAAAACACAGCTAAAAATAAAGGAGTACATTAATCTGAAGTGCACACAAATGCGACTGGCCACTCAAGCGCACGTAAGATGTTAAGATTCCTAAGATTCTAGGATGCCGGAGAACAAAAGCTGCAGTGTTAGAAATGGTCGGTTAATGACCAAATGTGAAGTATGGCACAAGCAAAAGAGGGTGAGCGCAAATCTAACAGAAAGCATGCTGCCTTTGGTTAAAGAGCAAAATGGGTTTTAACCATAGCTTACTTTTAATGTTCTTTTTCTCCTGCAAAGAAAGAATAGGGTAGAATCACTGTTCGGTTTCTTCACAGTGTAAAATGAATCCATTTTGAAAAGTGTATCATACAAAAAAAGATGAAGTGTTGCAGTTATCTGAGAATCAACATGGCATGATTTAAGATCTAGACAGACACGGACTGGGATGGTAGCAACAAAAATAATACACACACATCTGTCCTGTATCTGAAGAGCTAAATTGATCCATTTCTACAAATAATACAAAAAACATAAACTATTGCTTAACTTTCACATTCTAGCTTTTTCACACTTTCCTTTAATATCTCCTAGACAGAAATGAGATTGAATAGAGACTTAAAGAGAGACTAAATTCATTCTTGTGGGCCCCGATTATCTCACAAAAATCTCCTGTTTAAGGACAAATCCGAGATCTGCTATCAAAAGTTTGATTTTTCAGTATGAACCAGGGCTGTCAAATGATCAATCGCGATTAATCGCATCCAGAATAAAAGTTTGTGTTTTCATAATACATGTCTGTGTACTGTGCATATTAATTTTGTATTATTAAAAACACACACACATGCATATTTATACGACGAATATAAACATTTATAAACATTTATATATAATTTAAATTATGGGTAAAAATAAAGAACTTTTATTCTGGATGCGATTAATTGCGATTAATCATTTGACAGCCCTAGTATGCACTCAATTGTTTCACATCAAATTCTTCCTAAACTAATTTATCCGAGCATAACATTTACAGTTTTTTAATTCATATACATTTGTTTTAATTTTATGAGAAACAACTGAGGCAAAGTTGATACCTAAATGAAACAACTAGGAACTTTATTCAAACCTCCAAGCAATACAATACAAGGACCGTCACTGAAAACTGTTAATTTGCCACAAACCAGATTAACATCCCAGTTGTACCATTCACTGGCCTCAACCAAACCCCAAACGTGTCAGTCTGACCGGACTAAAACATCGGCAGAGCTCCTGTTAGTCACAGTGGCATCTGTGTGGTTGCATTGTGGGCAAGTAAGAGTTAGCTGGATCTGACTGAGGCATTGGGATGCTGACCACATGGACAGTTCAATGCTGCTTCCTGTGCGCTTTTACAGGCCGGCAAGGCTGGATAGCGGCCCGGCGTCTAAGGAGAGGTGTGGAAGTAGGTTTGCCGCACAATGCTCCGTCATGCACCACTGAGCACTCAGTCAAGCAACAGTACCTCAATAGCACTAATAACAAAGATGAGTGTGCAGGCTCAGATCTGCAGGAAGTCGATATGCCAGAGCAATGTTAATGCTTCAGACGGGGATTACAAAATGGCTGGATAAATCTTTTATGACAGTTAATGTGTTCGCAGAGGAATTAGGCACTGTAACAGGTTATACATGTGCACGGCCGTCAGGGAAACTTCAGAGATCAGAGGCGTTGTATTTTTACCTGCTTTTTGAACAGTGAGTTTTACATCTATATATGGAAATATCTTACTATTGTCTTTCTTGACTCTCTGTCGAGAAAATGGCCGTTTGATTAAGGTCTTCCTGAGCATCTCATTGTCTCGTCCCTTTCTATTATTGTCTCTCAGATACAAAAGATTTTCGACATCTGTCTATTGTTTCCTACAGCTTTGTATTTCGCTCAAATTTTTTATGTAGTGTTACATCAGCGTTCAATAGCTGTGTTCAACTTTGAAAAGCTACTTTGTATTCATTATTAAAGCAGTTCAATCACAGTCCAGCAACTGAAAGTATTTATTTAAATTATGCAACTAATTAAATTAGGCAACTATGTTTATATTACAGAATTTATTAAAAAAAAAAATTTGTTATAAAATAAATGATAAATAGTAATATATTTATTTCTCTATCTCTCTCTCTATATATACAGTATACAGTATATATATATTCACTATATATATTACATTTACTATTTATAGGTGTGTATTTAGGTAAAATTGACATTTTTGTTTCATTTTGTGAACCATAACACAATTTCTACCAAATTTCAAATAAAAATAGTGGTTCTGTTTACATTTATTTGCAAAAATGAAAACTGGAGAAACAGGTCAAACAGAAAAGATGCTCTATATTTTTTTCAGACCTCAAATAGTGCAACAAAACAAGTTCATCTTAAATTTTGTGCGTGTATTTAAGAAAAGTTCAAAAATTTTTTTTTTATGTAATAACCTCGTTTTTATCACGTCTCATGTGTCTCGTCATGCTGTCAGTCTTTCACAATGATGTTGGATGACTTTATGTCACTCCTGAGGTTTGATTTTGTTGAAATTCAATAGACACTGGACCGGAATGGCCACAATACATCTAGAAATGTTGCTTAAATGAAAAAATCGATATTAAATATATTTTCAACATTTGCTGTAAATTCATTTCAAATGTAATATTTAAATACTGGGTGGCTTATTATAAAAAAACAGATGGAAACAGATGGACTACTGTCATGCTATTAAACGTGTGTGAACATTGATGAACATGTTATGTCAATGAGCTTTTTGACTAATACTGTACAATGTCTCAACAGATTCCAGTGTCTGGTTCTCGCACTGTTCAGGCCCCTCAAGGCCATAAGCTGGGCCTTTCATGTGTCGCTTACTCTGCTGTCTTCAGCAACTGTTTCCTCCAGTGAGAAACAAGAAAAGAAACGGCGCGCGTGAGAAAGCTGTAGTTCATTAGCCGCTCCCATACTGCCTGTTGCTCCGGGCTATTCTTCTGTTGGAGTATTCTAGCACTAAACTCTGGGACAAACCACCATTATTACACAGTGAAATTTCACAAGAATAGTCATTGACTACCTACCATGTAAAATCGGTCATGGTTTTGCCTGAGCCTGTAAAAATTGCCTTCAAAGGGAAGAAGCATGGGAGTTTTGTATTAGATCATATTGTCTGTGAATCGATTTTTTTTTTGACACGCTCAAGTGAAACTTCTAAGTGGCGGATATGAGGAACAAGAATTTTCTATTCAGCGTTCTCCCCAGCTGAAACAATCTATAAACTGTGGATTCTGTCATTTCGTAGTTTATGCGCCTATTTTTTATTCACTTCTAAGAACGGATAATCTCAATGCAGATGAAACAGAACATAGTCTGATTTTGGGCTACGGCTAATGTAATGTAACGGCATGTAATTGCGATTTGCACAATCTCTGTCTCTCCTCCAGCTCATTATAGAGGTAAGATGGAGAGCGTTTAGGATGTCACTCAGAGACACGCTCTGAAGCCGCAATAATTCAAAGCATTTAGACGGGGCAGTCACAGGTCGAACGCGCATCCAGATGAATTCAATCGCTGGCGGAATGACTTCACGTCCAACTTGTTTCATTTAAATGAACATCTTCCAGGAGTGAACACGTCAAACTGAAATCTTCTACAGAGTCATACGAGGCTAAAAAACACACTTTTGTATGGGCCTGAAAAGTCTTCCTTTCAAATTCTCCCTAAAACCCCCTGCCTTTAAATTTGACCCCAAGCCACTTTTAAAACTCGGTTTTGAGCCTCAAAAGCAGGGACTAAACAAAAGAGACTGTACTCGGGCCCCTGGCCCAAGGCGGGCCGAGCGAAGCCGGGCTGCACAGAAGCCGGAAACAGCTCTGTGGCACGCTAACTGTCATTCCGCATAGAGGGCTTTTCTGCCGACAGGGGCTCAGAGTATAATGCCTGCCATTTTCCACAGCCAGTTCTTTTGAATAACTCAAAAGAAACATCCACTCTTCTCCGACGGAGGGTTTGAAAACGAGAGATCGAGGGGGGGAGTGCGGAAGATATGGCTCTCAGAGCT
Organism: Triplophysa siluroides; assembly: GCA_006030095.1. Classification (NCBI taxonomy): domain Eukaryota; kingdom Metazoa; phylum Chordata; class Actinopteri; order Cypriniformes; family Nemacheilidae; genus Triplophysa; species Triplophysa siluroides. Next base: position 2,190,370 of record VCII01000702.1, read on the forward strand.
ATTCTGCGAGTTAATTACGTGTGGACAAAAGTGGATTCCCTGGCGCAGTTGGAGCTTTGCTGTTGTGAAGCTGGTGGCAGGCTTCTGGAAAGCTGTAAGAGGGCCAGAGGCTCGGCTAATTGACAGGGATATGAGGATTTTGTCATCTGTGTGTTTGGGTGTGTGTGTATTTTGTCCTGCTGTTTAAAGCTTAATGCCTTTCATTTCTGGCGTGTGTGAATGTACTTGTGCGTGAAAGCATTAGTCCTTCTATATTTTTAGCGCTCTGCGTCTGCATGTGTCAGTGTTTTCATCGCCTGCAAGTAAAGCCTCGTTCCTCGGAGGCCGGCTGAACTACATGCTTGTTTTTTGGTCTGTTTTCCGGATGGGAAGCCCTGCCAAAACATTACTGCCAGTGAGCGCTGCTGACCCCTCTGTCCAGCCACTCTGTGTGTGTTTGGAAAACAAAGAACAGCCGAGAGGACAGTCTGGAAAATCATTCAACGCAATCCAGCAGATTATCTAGCAGACAGCCGGCATCTACCGCATGCACACACTGTCCTAAGTAGGAGACACGACAAGCTTCTTGCGTCTGGTCATTTTACTATCCACACTGTGATAATGATGAAACAACATAAACAAACCCAAACTTAACTTCCGGTAGGCTTCCGCAAAGAATCAATCGCTTTTGAGTAGTTTAATTGAATTTAATACAATCAATGTACAATACAATATAAAATGTGGATTAAATATAAAAAAAAATGGTTATATTACAACCAAACACAGACCGGAAGTCAAAAAAACGTCAACATTTTGAGATTTAACCAATGCCAATTCTACATTGTGGCAGAAATAATTCATGTAAATGTTACCTTTGGTCAGTCCTTGTGAGTCAGGCTCAAAAAAGCCATCTGATGCTTCTGTCACCAGTTACCACAGAAAAATACAGAAGAAAAACAATAAAAACTCTCCTGTTTCTTGTGGTTAGAGCTCTCTCCATTTGATTCAATAATGCTGGACTGTCCTTGCTGACTTATTAGTGCCGCTGATCTAATGTTCTCTCTGTCTTTCTCTATTTCTTCGCACAGCGTGAACACTCAGAGTCGAGCCCTCGCATTTATCACCCAACATCACTTTTCCACACACACACTCAAGCTATATACAAACACAACAAATTCCCACCTTAGTACACACCACCCGCCGAGCTAACAGAGCCACCATAATGTGACCTAGCTTGCTCGCAGAAGGGGGAAAAAAGGAATAATTTAGTTACACAAAGTAACTTTTTAGCGCTTTTTCTGGGAAATTCCCAGCAAAGTGACATATAATGCCCTCTAATAGCATTAGTGGAGGTAACGCTGCAGTCAGCTCACGAGTGCTTCGGTCGAGCTAATGTGACGGCTGAGAATGAGCCGTCAGTAACCTCAGTGTTGGGCTGCATATGCTTTCAGAGGAACTGCATCAGTAAGCCGGCACAACAGAGTGTACAGTAACACAACAGCCGAAGAACCATGTCCAACATGACACAATGAGATGCGGATGAGTGATGTGTGTATTTATTTTTCTCTCTTCCTTTTCTTTCTCTATCTCCACCCACATCCTCCAGTTCACCTTATGAAATTATGCTGCAAGAAAAAATATTTTCCATATATTAATATCTTTAATATCAAAATCAATGTTTGAAATGTACACTGTAAAAATATATTTCCTAGTCATTTTAGAAAAAAACTAAAACTTTAAAAAACTTAAAACAGCAAATCATTTTCACAGTGTAATAAGTTCTATATTAAATCAATATATCTGTTCAACAAAAATCTGCTTTATTGCTGATATATGTCTTCCCTAACATTTTAAAGACCCTAACAATGACTTGTTCATATACTCAGGTTTCTCAAGATACGAAGAAACACAATTAAACACACAATTTTAAATCTGGTTTAAAATATTATACTATACATTATAGCATATATACGTATATACAATAATGCTGGTGTCCTTCTGAAACCTTAAATCTCCATGTTTTGTGATTCATTTTTTTTGCCTTCAATCATTATTTTTAGTAAACCTTTATGTTTGCAAATATGTCACCAATAAAAAGTATAAAATAGTGCTTGTCAAGTTTGACAACAGTGTTTTTTATCAGTTAAAAAGTAGTGGTTTTTCCATTTTCCGAAAAACAGCGACATACACATTTGCACATTTGCACATACAAGCACACATTTGCACATACAAGGCTTCAGAAGGACAGCAAAAAATATATGATATTGATATTCTTCATAAAATTCTCCATAACAATTATCCAGCTATACTCTTAACATTAAAGCCCATTGCACACTGAGTCCGAAATTTGCGTCCGAAATTTCCGCACGCTAAAAAATAAATACGACCTTACGTTGTGTCAATCACATTTACACACTGCCTCCGATATTTTCGTCCGTCACAAAACAATTCGGACCGGGTTCGTTTTTCTGCGTTTTCGCATCCGTAGCAAGTATTTGGAGTGGCCTTTTATAACAATTCAGAGACACCGTACAAACAAGAGCCAAATAGTAAAAAACGTACACAAAAATTTCGGAGACCTAAAGGTTATAGTCCTGTACTCCTCCGTGTCTGTTCCTACTTTTATTTCCTGAACATCTCTTTTATACATCCGAGACAAAGTTGAATCATTACTCAAAACTCCATTAAGTCTCTTGAGCTACAAAAGAGCAACCTCTGAGCAATAAACCTTCTACTGGGGTTGTCTATCCACTCTATACATCATAATGCACAACCACACTGAGAAAAACCCTCACTTTAAATCCACCGAATGGCCACAGAGCAGGTATAGGTGGCTCTTTACAATACTGAAAAGCTCTTGGGGAAATAATTAGTCTAGCGTTTGGGCTCTCCAGCTATGATTAATTGAGGAGAGATTAACTAGCATAATATCATTCAGCCGACTATCTCGCTGCCAATTACCTTATGCAACTCACTCTCTCGCCATCTCCGTCCTCTCTCTCATCAGAAAGCGTCGCGAGTTTCAGAAATGTGGCCCTCATTTTCACCACTTCTCATCTATCTGTCATAAAAAGTCTGCTCACATGCATACTCAATCAGAAGTCACATGTCTCGCTTTCTAAATTGGAAAAGCAGATTTTCACCGTGCCCAAAAAGTACAATCACACATTGTGGAGCTGAAAAGTCCGGAATGACAGCAACATTTTCAAAGTCAAAAACATTTCAGTGGTCAAATGCACTGCAAGCGCTGACACATATATTACACAATTTCCATGACAAAGGTATGAGTGATAGGGTGAGAAGCATTCAGGAGGTGGACAGACAGTAAAAATTGTAACATGTATATGTATTAGAAAATGGTAGGGCTTGAGCTACTATTGACTGTGTGTTGAAAGAGAGACAGATATATAGAAAGTAAAAGGCAGACGGGGATTAAAATCTCACGTGCGTGTGTGTGTGTATGTGTTTGCGACAGTGTGTTTTCCCCTCACTGTTGGTCTTTAGAATGCGTCTCATTGGCTCAGAACTGAATGCCTTATCGCACACTCCCAGACGCACACACACAATAGCCTATTTTACACCATTAAATGCGCATTTGTCAAAATAAAATTTCAATTAAATCCCACAAACCTACTGGTTTGTGCTTTGCTCCACTTACCACCGAGGGAACGGAACAGAATGACTAACTCTGTTCGTCTTTCTCTCAATACCTATTTCATATACATACATAGAGAGAGAGAGAGAGAGAGAGAGAGAGAGAGAGAGAGAGAGAGAGAGAGAGAGAGAGAATAACTATTAAAATGTAAAACAGACTACCAGACTACCAAACTCTGTTTACTGTAACAACCGTTCCGCTGCGATTGGACACGGACGCAGTCTTAGCTTCCACTTTTGAACGAAATAACTACTGGTTTAATACAAAGTGTCTTTATACTTTATGCTACATGTAATCGATTTGTTTGGTCACAAAATCGTTTCCTAATGCAAACATATTTCAATGAGAAGCCGGGCTGTATCATCGCTTCAAATCATGCAGGATACTTATGTACAAAGTGCAGTTTGTATTGCACATCTAAACAACAACAACACACACCTCACCGTCCCTGCGGAAACAGACTCATATGCTCTCTGTTAGATGACCTAAGTGGCCACACACTGCACTGCTTCGCCCGAGCTGTGGACCCTGCATTTATTTCCCATGGAAAAGCACCAGATTGAGTCACCACATTTAATTCCCAGCATGCCAAGGGGCGTAAGAGGCTAATTAAGTAAACCGGTGGTAGAGAGGGTCTAGCTGGCTGCTCCAGATCCTAAACACTAGAGGCTTTTGGCCCTTCAGGCCGGCTCGAATGGAGCTCAAAATCGCTAAATGAGTGAGGTTCATATTTCTGCGGGGTTAAGCCGTGAGGTCCTGGCGAGATGTCCTCTTAGTTCTCGTTCTAGCACCTCATCAAAAGTGGAGTGAACTTTCAGAGAAAGTTCTAGGCCTTGTCAGACTCTGCCTTGGAAATGGTTTCATTAAGGATAAGCGAACGGGCCATACAGACTGCGAGCACCTTGCACTGCATAGTTTTAGATGATACTATGCGATTATCTGAAAAGACTAAACGGGGACATGCTTATGGGCCCTGACGATATGAGGAACAACATATTCTTTTCGCCTGCTCGGCAGCAAGCGTGAGAACAGATAATTGCTAAAACATTGCTGCGCCTCATTTTATGTTCCCGTTTTAGCACCTGAAAACTTGAAACTTCTCGGCGTCGTTCATGTTTGAAGGGCCCTTTGTGCAAAATAAAGACGCTCTTTAATTCGATGGAGCCGAAGAGGTGGCACATTAAGGCCGTTTACTAACTTAGCTTCAAAGTAATAACAAAATGGCTTAATGCAGTACGAGTGGTTTCGCTCAGATTAAAGAATTTAATTCATTTACGTGGTCCCATGATGTTAAATTCAGCTGCTACGAAGAAAGCGCTGTTTTAGTGCCTTTATCCTGCAGCCAGCCATTTTGTCATCTCAAAAAGCTCCTTGTGAGCTCTGTTTCAAATGTGCAATTCATAATACAATAACTGTGAGTCCAAGTGTAATTCAAATCCTACAAAGGCATGGACTAGAAAGACCACATCCTCCATTAACACCTAAATTATAACCTACAATATTTCACATTTCACAATATCACAGTCAATTCTTCTGGAGGCTCATTTACTTGTAACTTCTCAGTGTTTCAGTGATATTGTTCTGCGGCAGTCCATAGGATGCTTAGAGGCATGCCGTGTTATCAGAAATGACTTTAAGCGTGACGATGTGTCCTAGTGTGTCTCTTGCCAGCTTGAGCTGTATTAAGGCTGTGTCACAGTGCATTGTCACTGCTGGACTATCCTGAGCTGGAACTAAAAGATCAATAGCTGTACCTGAGGACCTGTGAGTGAGAGAATGACACTGTGTACACGCGCAGACAAGCCATCTGCCATACAGCAGTGGCCAAAAGGGATGTCGGGGGGGGTTTGCTATATTTTGCTTTTAATGCCCCCTCAGATGATATCATGAATATATGAGGTGTATGGTATAAAATGGACAAAAAAAATAGTTATATGGTATTTATAGACACACAAGCCTGGGCCGAAGTTAACTCCCGGTCTGTATTTGGTTGTAATATAACAATTTATTTTATGTTTAATTCATTTTATTATTAATTTATATTACTATTTTATTCTACATCAATTGTATTGAATTAAATTAAAACTACTCAACAAATACTAAATCTTTGCCGAGGTCTACCAGAAGTTAAATTTGGGCCTCATAATGTTTGTTGTTGTTGAAACCCTCCATGGGACACAATTATTAGGCAAAATGCGGGGAATATGGGTTTTATTCTAATATACAAAAAACTAAAATGCATACAAAAACTAAAAAGCTTACAGGAAATAAAGCATGAATTGACTGTTATTAATATTTTTTTAACCTCATGTTGTGTGTAATTTTTTAGCAAAGCATCCTTAAGTTCCTCTTAGATGAGCTTCAGTTTATACTCTATTCAGTTCAACACACCAAAGCAACATTTTGCACCAAAGCAATTTTTTTATGCATCTTTTATTAATATAATACTGTGTGTATTAACTATGAATATTTCTAAAACAGGAACAACTTTAGTATGTATAAAAAGTGTGGCCAAATCATTTCAAAATTTAGTTTATTTAATTGCTTTATGATTTTCATGTCTAACCTTGCCTAGAGCACGAAATGAGCAACGGACACAGTGTGTGCCGCTCTTAACTGTCATTTTATATCTGGAAGCGGTCTTCACAAGGGTGGGGCAGCTTTGTGTGCGTCAGCTAAGTTAACAGTTTAAAACCTCTGCGTGTATTATTAAACCGTTTTCTAGTCTTTTCACACCCAAGTTCATCAGAAAAATGAGCAAGGGGTTTATACTCGCGTGTCTGTAGCGATCAAAGCACCTTGCCACATCGCTTTCTCACATTTGACTCTAATTCCTCCTGGCAACGGGATTAAATTAAATCACACATACACCAAATATACACGGACAGATAGAGAGGAGAGAGAGCAACAATAACAGATGCAAAATAACGTTTTTTAAACCCCTCTATCTATATGAACTCAAAACTTTGAATTCTGAATTGGAAATACATAACAAGCCTGCATGTTTGCTGCAGAAAGAAAGGTTATTTACCATGCTTGAAAGTTTCTCTCTATCCTTCCTACCTGCCCTCTCTCTAAACCCCTCTCTCTTCCTTTTCAAGCAATTGATTTTTGCCCATTCCCACCAAGCACCACTGATTCTCAAGCAGTTGGGTTGTGGGAAATATTTATCCTTATTGATCCAGGGGGCTGATGAGTCTGTTATGAACGCTGCAGTTCAAACAGTTTGGGTCCCACAAACATCTCTAAATATCAATCAGCTACGGGTGGACTGAGAACCGATACCAGGATTTGTTTGTGAATGCCAAAAAGGCTGAACCGGCAAGAAAAATACCATATTCGACCTCTCGGTGGGGTGAATCATGACAGAGTGAGATCGACTCAGTGCACAAACATGTGGGATGTATGTTTCCATACAATTACTTCATTACATAGGACAACCTTAAGAAAAGGAAGAGAAAAAGAAAGAGAGTGAGAGAATTACTGTAGCTGTAGGGTGAAAACATCTTCCGTGCTTAGATGTGGGGCTGCAGGGGCCGCTACTGGTAACATTGCAAGAGGGTAGCGGAGGGGGAGCTGATAATTCCTTCTGCTATCATGTCATTAAAAATTCAACACCTACAGGATATTTTCTGCATCAAACTTTCATGCCATCAGGTTGTCTCGACAGCGCCGGCTTCACACACCGTAACGATGATAAAACTGATGAGAAAAAGCTCATCTTCCAGTGTGCTGTCTCTGATAAAGCCGAACATCACAGTGTGCTGCTGACAGACAGGTTACAGTAGGCAGCGGCGAGAAAATGTGTTTAAGGAGGCTCATCTCTTGCTTGGCTCAACATGCCTGCACCACAGCAAGGAACACCTTAAGAGAAGGAGCCAAGAAAAGCAGTCTATTTCTTGTGGGTTTCTCACACACACAAACAGATTTAAGATGTCTGACTTTTAGCCGTCATACTCTTTTAAATCTGCGCGAATGAGAAAAAGTCAACAAAGTCGATCATCTCCCGGCAATAAAACTATCCGCGAGTTCTCGTGCATGCAATTGTATTAGGCAAGGTCATATGGAAATCTGTCCCGTTCCCGGCCTGCACCCTGCATCACTTGTCATGCCAGCATAATAAACAACATCGGCAAGCACTTGATGAATTCCACAGAGCGAGGCATTCTAAAGGCTAAGCCAGCGAAAAGAGACTTTTGCGAGCGTGAGAAAGTTCAACACGTCTACAAATAAGCTAACCTCCAATGAACATCTACATTTGCAGCTTGTTACATAAGACAATGTGAATTAATCATCACAGATGTAATTGTAACCGGTTATTGTGAAACATTTGCTGGCTGCGAGCAGAAGAATTCACAGCAACCAACGCTGGGAGAAATATTTGGCTTAAAAGCCTAATAGCAACACTCTTGTAGATCACCGTGAACATACGGCGCATTAATCAGAATGAGATGTTGCTTTTATTTTTATTATGAGCCAAACGATTTGGCTCTTCATCAATAATAGTCCTGGAATTTAAAGTTGGACAGGATACAAAATAAAAATGAAATAGTGGCCGTGAAACGCTCTTACACTAACGGCAGGCTGTCATTATAAAAAGCGAGAGATTTTAACATTGCTGACGCACCACCTGAAAATCTAATAAGCGCTACATTTCCCTCCATATTCCGCGGGTAGCGAGTGAGCTGCATAGAGACGCTGGTAATGTGTGAGGCAATTTAATAAGACTTACTCTTCGCTGTAATATTGCACGATCAACACGGTCCACAGGGGAAAAAAAGTATGCACACAGAGAGATTGATGCCCTGACGCACGCGCTCGAGCTAAAACTTCCACAGAACCATCTAAAATCTGAGCCGTATCAAAATTCAGAAAAATTGCTTGATGTGCAAAGCTCAACAGCATAATGTCTTGAAACGGAATTATTGGGTTATTACAAAAACCTTTTACCATAGCAACTGGTTTTTGTCACAATGCCATAGTAACTACAAGCAGTCTTCAACTGCGGTAACTTGGCACTTGCAACCATATTAATGAAAAGTAACAAAAAGGATTGTGAAATCTTATACTGTTTGATGGATAGGCTATATGTAATGAATAATATCTGTGCGCACGTACTGTATAAAAGATATAGTCTTGGCTAAAGGGTTTTGTTATGCACGATGCGCAGCCCAACCCGAGTGCCTTGTTGCTTTAAAAACGGAATAATAAAATATTAAGGGCACAAACCATTATTCTATTAAGCAAATTCATTAAGGGCAACCATTTCACTACAAGATATAACAGAACGTTGCTATGCAACAAAAAATATGACGAACAGGTGTTCTGAACTACACATTTACATTCATGCATTACGCAGATGCTTTTTCCAAAGCTATTTACAGGGCATTCAACATGACATTTTATCAGCATGTGTGTTCTTTGGGATTGAACCCACAACCTTGCCATTGCAAGCAAGCCGCGTGCTGCATGTTAAAGGAACAATTAACCAAAAATAAAAATTCTGTCATCGTTTACTCACCCCCAAGTTATTCACCTTTGTTCTGTTGGACATGAAAGAAGATATTTTGAAGAATGTAGGAAGGCAAACCGTTTTGTTTAATTTTTTCTCCTACGGTTGTCAAAGGTGGCCAAGAAGAGTTTGGTTCCAAGCATTCTTTCAAATATCAATCTTTGTGTTCATCGGAACAAAGAAATGTATACAGATTTGGAACGACTCGAGGGTGAGTAAATGAGCACAGAATTTAATTTTTGGGTGAACTGTCCCTTTAAGTTCCAGGAGTCAGCTGTTTCTACAGTATATTGTACATTTTAGGACAATCACATCACCTATTTAAATATAAAATTATATTTAAAATATATTATATATAAAATTAATGGTTGCACAACAAAAATATAACTTATGTCATTATCGTATTTTGACGGAAATTATGAATAAGATGTAAATCTGTATAAAGGAAAGAATAAAGTATACTTGATTCTTGCGACCGCCATAGTGTTACTGCAGCAGGGCTGTGTGGAGTGTATATGGCGTTTTATACATGACTGCTCAAGCTGTCTCCTGGTCTGTTGCATTCACTGACATTTACAACACAGCCCAGGCTGCCAGTGTATAATTCACCCTGGGCCATGGAGAGTGTATATTTAGGACAGGCCTATCTCAGTCACCCTCTAAAACATTCTCGCTAAACTCTCTCACACTTGACTGAAAGCTATGTCCACGCTAGCGTCTAAACATGACCCCGCGCCACACGGACCCAGAGCTGCCCGCAAACCGTGGGGGGGGGGAGGTTGCGAAAGACTCTCGCTTCCTTTACATACTCACAGCGTCAGCATTTGTTCCGTCTATTTTCTTCCCTGCACTCACGAGCAAAACTGCAAATTCTTTCCACTTAATGGGTTAGTGGATTTGGATACCAACATAATGCCATAGATGAAGGCCTTTCTAATGGACCACCGGGGTGCAATGGGTGCAACATATCCCACCTAACACAGAAGCAGTAAAATCCATTAACTAGGAGGCATTTCAACTTCACACCTGCATTGCTGTAGCAATGAGAAGGTAATAGTAATCAGAAGAGGGTATCTAGAATACAAATGAGGACGGTATGAAAAAAGCTCCAGCTGAAGGCCTGGAACATATCTTAACATTACACTTCCTTTCTTCATTAGCATTTAATTTTCTCCATCACTTAAGTATGTTCATTATATATATTTGCTACATAAGAAATGGAGGATAAGACGCTCACTTAATTTGCTCTCCTCCCTCAAGAGCTCAGCTAATCCATTGTACGGCATAAAGGGCTTGTATTGTCGTTCACTCCGTCGGAGGGGGTGCGAGTGCATTAGTATTATTAAAGGAATGATGAAAAGTGACTCCATCGCCGGCCAATGATGAATCACTTGGCTGTCTTTCCAGAGTCAAATGACACGGGCCGGTGCGAGTCCATGTGACGGCTGACCCGGCACATGCATACAAACAAGAAATTGCAAAAATGGAAAACAAGATTTATGTCTGCGCATGATTATTCAGGATTTGGTGTGTAACAGTGAGTCTAAAACACCTTCAGACCAACATAAACTGTGAGTAAGAATGCCTTATTTACCACTGTGTGATCTTTCTGGGCAAATAAAATATTAATAGGGCTCGTGCGCAAGTATGTGATCATTATAACAATTTCTCTGCTCGTGAAGAAAAGGAAAACGTTCTCAATTGCAAATGCTGACATGATGAAAGCCAGATACGGGATGTGGAGAGATTAAGACGGCAAACGTGACCCAGAAAACCGGTGCCTATAGTATTGTTATGTTCTGAGTTATCGGCCTCCATCTAGCAGCGCATTATTATTCTGCTCCGACTCTCTGAAATTCACAGAACTATGCTTGTTCCTGGCCTCTAAATGTACTTGTTTCCCAGTTACCGTAGGCGTTGTTACTTAGCGGTTAGCAAACGCCGCCGAGCTTTTCCGTGCCCCACGCTCAGGAGGGCTACTATTATTTGCTTTCATTTTGCTTTCGGTCACCGCTGGTTATAGCGGACTTAAAAAAATTCTTACAGCAAAGTACAGTAAAAGTTGGAGACTGAAAGGACTTTATTTGGTATTACTGCACCATTAGCTGAGAAAGCTTTTTCCACTTAGAGTGTCTAAAAGAGGTGTACAGTACAGCAAAGCTAAGCAAGCTTTCATTAATATTGGACAAGCTTGAGATTTCCTGCGCATTAGCGGCGAGATTTATTGACGGCTTTGCGCCAGAGATGTGACAGGTGCGCATAGGTACTTATTCAGGAGAGAGCACTTGGAAAATGTTCTGTCAATGTTACTCACTGGTTGAGGAAACGTTTGCTAATGTTCTTTATGTGTGGGGTTAGCTTTACAGTCCCAGTCGCTCAAAGAACTGAGAACTATACGGCCAAAACAGATGAATGCAATACATACAACAAATACTTCTCAAGTTTTTAAAACACTTGGTTGACTAATATTTGTTTCAAAACATGACTAGATGTACAAATTTGCAGTAGTTGTGAGGCATATATTCTCTATCTTTTCCCAGAGTTGATGTTTACTAAGGGAACGGCAGATTTTGCCCTGTGGCCTCCCCTACAGATGATAATGGAACAGAGTTGCTCCATAAATATGCCACATTAGCGCCCGCTTCACATGCCGCCTATCAGACACTACATAGATAAATCCTTGTCGCCTCACCCTCAAGGACTGAACTAAAGCCGTCCATCATAAAGCACTCTCCCACACACACACATAAACACACACAGCGCTCTAGGAGACGAGCCTTTTCTAACCTTTGCTATTTAAAGGAATCTGTCTTTGTTGCTGGTAAAGTCAACATATAAAACCAACAGTTTCTTGTCCGCTGTCATCATAATTACATAAATTATATTATATATGAACTTGAATTAGTTTAGTAACAAAACACACATTTTGATTTCCCCATCTAATATAGAATACTATAATATTGAGTTAATAAAATGTTATGTTCTTCCATCATGACAATAAAATAAAACCGTGTTTATAAAATCTAATAAAACATATCTAAATAAAAACATGGATAACTAATATCATCTGTTCCTGGAAATGTTTCATACACTACAATAAAAGGCATTATTAAAACACATTTAGAGTGATATATCATTCCATTATTCATTGCATTTTTTAACTCCCCGAATTATAATATTCAATTATGTTTGCTACATGAATTAAAATTCAGATGTAGGAATTAAACTGTTTTGTACACTGTATGTCTCCATTCAAATCACAGACCACCCTGACAGATCTACACATATTGAACCCTGCCTCAGGCTTTCCGCTGCCATCTCTCCTTTGACAGAATATAACTGATCTGAATGGTAAACTGGTTCTCAATCTGGCCGAATATACCTAAATTGTATCACAAAGGCCAGTTCCATAAATCTGGCTGACATAATAGTCACCAGCGCTCAAAATATCAGCAGTGTTTAAAATGTCAGCGACAGTTGTCTCCTTTACAGTTTATCATATACTGTAGTGTATATATTGTATACTGTATGATTAATAAGATTCTGCTACAAGATCACTTTATTCAGGATAAGGCCACAAAAAAAAACATGGGAGAGTTTGGGAACGCTCTATCAAAATGATGCAAATGTTTCTAAATATTAATCGAATTTTAGTACTACGATTGATATACATGGTTTGAAATGTGGCTACTATGCCTGCCAAATTTGGTTTTGCCAAAAACAAACTTATATGGCTGTGTGTCTTGGCAAAGACAATTCTGTAAAAAGAATTGAATTATTCTCAGTACGGTTTAATTCCAGATTGAAAAATAATTTATTTGTGGAAAATGATGTGTTATTCTGGTTTCTGGTGAGTCTTAAGAGTTCTGAGAAGCTTGTTTTGACCATAAATATTGTATAGCAGCATTCTTCGTTCTTTTTAATTCCTGGTAATCAATATAGGATTTTCTTTAAATGCAAATCACAGAGCAGATCTGCATATCTGAATCTGAATTGCTTATTCAATTTCTTGTTTCTTTATCACTCAAAAAAGAAAAAGAAAAGCTTTATTTCACTCGTGTCTTGCTGATTGTATGGAAAACATCCTGTGTTGTCCTTGAAAACTCCTCGCAGTCTCTTACTTTCTCTAACGCTGTGAAATGCTCCCACACTCCCTCCTAATTTAAACTGCAATGCATCATGGGTATTACATCCAGCTTCGATCAATGATGGCTACAAATACCCCAGCAGCTTCTTTTCTCAGGAAATGACCTGACTGTTGGTAGTGTGTGAGCGAGCGAGCGAGTTTTGTCACCACAGATGGAGAGAGAGAGAAAGAGAGAGATGGGGTGGCAAAGTAATTTCCTTATTTTGTACCCTTCCTGTACGGTGACAAACATTTTTCCGCAATTCACTTATTAAATTCGAACCGCTTTGGATAAAACCATACGCCTCCATTTCAAATAGGAAACCGCTTTAATGTTACTCTGGTTCAGACCAGCACCGAACATTCAAACTGGCGACCGCACAGGTCATTTCTGTGTGACCTCATCACACGCAGCCAAGTGTCAGCTGGTGTAAAGGTGACCGAAGTGTAATCCTGCAGACGGGCATACTTTAATACCACTGGCCCGTGTTGTCTAAGAGCAGTTCTTCACAGCGCCTGAAAAGATACAACCAACACAATTCCCTCAAAAAGTCAATATTTGTCTGCTACTGCAGGTGAATCCTTTATAAATTTGCTCTCTCTCTCCTAAATACCATCCCATTCTGAATCGTGCTGCGTCAGAGAGCATCCCGCCTTTATTGTTAGACTGAGGAAGGCCACCGACTCCCATCCGCCAATAGGAGAAGCTATTTCTGTCTCAGCTGCGCTGCTGTGCATCTGTCTGCAAGAATATATCAGCGTTGCCCCTCTTTTTATGGAGAGCAAATGAAATGAAATTACTTTCATCTGTAAACTGTTTCCGTCTATGGCTTTCCGTAGTCGGGGGTGAAATTGCATTTCTCTCTCACTCACCCCTTCACTCCCTCTACCTTTTTCCCCCTCGCTTTCTCTTCCACCATCCAGGCGTAATAGCGCTTTGATGGAAAAGCTCCATGAGCAGGCGCAGATGGGGGACTAAGCATGACGAGATCATAAATGGAGGACAGTTATTGTTTTTATTGATCTTTGTAACGCGTGGAGAGCGTGTGATCGCATCACCTTAGCATTTATCATGACGCATTATCGATCGGACGACATTATTGGCTAAAACGCGGGAACCGGGGTCCAAAGAGGATGCAGCAGGTGTGAGCCAATCATGGCCATTTGGGGGCTGATCACAGGTGTAACTTGTGACAAAATCAATGAAAATATGGAACCAGATGGTCTCTGAGGGCGGATGCTGGGTGGAAGTTTGTCATTTCTGTGTGTGCGATTGTCTGCTTTTGATGGAATTTGATTTACTATAACATTTGTCACATCATGAACAGATATACCACATATAATACAGGATGGGCTTTTCAAAATGTATTTCTACATTGTACTGCATACTGCAGTTCAAATAAAGTGCAATATATTTGATTTTTGATAAAACGATACAAAGATCCTGAGTAATAATTTGACCTGTTTTCAATATAAATCAAATATACATTTAAATTGACATTTTAATTTGCAATATTTTAACTATTTAATAAATATGAACATATTGTAAATCAAACAATATATATCAAGGTTCATTGCCAAAAACAAATAAAGATATATTAAATTGCATGTTTGTTTTTGTGTTAAGGATGCATACATAATTTTACTGAAAAAGAGAACAAATGCACTGCTTCATAAAATGTATACTTTTGCAGTATACAGCTCCAGTATAAATCTAATACCAGTATTGTGTGTCAGCCCTTTCCTCAGAAGAACAGAGTCAGATGACTTTAGGACCCTGACTAAGATTGATTCATTTCTCCCTCCATCCCGCCGCATGTGTGCTCCAATCAGCAATGTTTCACACTGACAGAAGGACCCCACAGCGGGCATCCTCCAAAAAGCCTGAGTTTCTTCTGCTTATATATTCAGTTATTTCACAGGGCAGAAAAATGATTACGCACATCACTTTCTCAAACCTAATCGTATGTATTTTTAACAAGTTTTAACTAGCGCTTGGCTGAGGGTGGACAAAGCAAGTATGAGATGTAAAATCTCTCAAGCGCAATAATGGAGACAGTTTTGTCTCTTTATTTATTTATGAGGGTCTGTTATGCCCTCTGAATGAGAATGCTGTCTCTGCTCCAGTTGGCCTAAGGTAATGGGGTCTGAGGATCAGCAAATTCATGATGGACGGATGTGAAACTTTCTCCCAAGTACGTTTCTATTCTACACTGTATGACCCCCAGTCCCATTTCCTGCAATTATGTCCATCCAGACCCCTACCTCTCTCCTCATTCCCTCCTCTTCTGTCAAGTGATCTCACCCCCCACAGAGTCAAACTTTACCGATTTGTTTCAGTCTTTCATCTCACTATTCTGTCATGCTGTGCAGAAAGCTAGCATTACTACCCCTGTTCAGTTGATTGACTCCATTTTGTGGCAAATGTCTAGCACATCGCCCTCTCCTTTACATAATACCTTATCACGCAACAGTTAGCTTGTAGCTCCCCTGCTGCATCTAAGCAAAGGAATGGGGTGGGGGGGATTAAGCTCTGGCCGTCTGAATACTAAACAGCTCATTTTTCTTTCAAACCAATGTAATTCAGTGTCTCACCCCCCACCCGCCTACCACCGCCATAATTTTTCCTTTCTGCCCCATGAATACTGCATCAACTCTAACTGACTGTGCATGCTGACAAAGAGCCCTGAGATTGACTAGGGTGAGTTATCTCTCTCCTTCTCTCTCCCTCTGTGCACTTTCACCTCTCTCCCCATAGAATGAAATGAATTGGAATGAACAGGTCTGTCTCGAGCAATAAGTTTGACTAAGTAATTCTGAGAGCAATCGGGTGAATTAGCATTAGGAGAGAAGTGACACGGAAGAATACCGTCTGACACGTAGCGCGTTAAATCACGTACAGACCCAGAGGGAAAAGAACCTCTTTTGTTGCTAGTGCAAGCGCCGGCTGAGCAGGCAACGCTTTGAGTTTACGGGTGGCCACGGGGTCACAAAAACATTTAGGTTAGCTTGTTCTGTATGCTTTTATTTTAACGCATGCTTCAATGCACATTTGCGCACACGTCTGCCGAGATCGCGTCATCCTCACAAGCAAACCAGCCATCAACTTTGCCATCAATTCACACTGGTACGTCCAAAAGTTGCACTTTGGTCAGACTTTGGAGGTCTCGAAAGGGCAATTTGTCTCCGACTTGCCCAATTACTGTACTAAAGCACAAACAAATGTCAATACCCCATGAATAATTACTTTCATACAGACCTAATTAATCTTGCCAATTAAACCCGAGAGACGACAGAACTTTTTTTATCCATCCGTGATCGCCACAATCTATACAACCTCTATGACTCAAATGTTCGTGACTCCTGGTGCCAAAACAAAGAACGAGCACACGCTGAGCCTAATTAATGCACAAAAGGTTCTCAGAAGCAGGCGCAACTCACACACGCCATGTGTGAGTCACACACACGTCTCCTCGCCAGGGTGCGAAAAAGATGAAAGAATGTAACACGCACCTCTGTCTTTGTAACGGTGCGATTGACGCAGTGTCTTATATTTAAGGTCTTCATTAAGTTTAGAAAGAATACTACCTTGCATTTTGAGGTGTGAAGAAAATATAACGAAGTTTCATGGTGAGAGTGCTCTGCATATTTTCTAAAACGCCATCTGGTCTGTGGGTAATGTTAAGAATGTCCTTTAATAAACGTTGCACTCTTCCTGTGATGGGAACAGTTCTGGTTGATAACGCGTTCGAAAGGCGAATCGTCTTTGAAGTCCACATACTGTACTGAAGTTGGAGTGGCACTGCTGACCTCCTCCACAGTCTGCACTGCAGTTATGCGCTGTGACGTTCCGTGGCGCTCACACTACCCACTGCAAATCTGAGCCATTTCATTTACCGCAGAATGTGTGTGTGTGCGAACTAGCAGAAGGTGTGAGCGCGTCTACCTGCTTAGTGGAGTTTAACTGGTCACATTTTGCGAGTTTCACAGACTAACACTCTCTTCGTTATTTGTTACGCCAAATCTTTCTTCATTCATTGACTTTCTCCACGACTCATTTTGCTCTCACTCTCGTCTTTTTTCCCCTGTCCCTGCTCTGCTCTGTTGAATCTGTGTCGAGTCAGATTCGGCTGCGGCGCACGGAACTGCTGCACATGGTTACCTTTCTGATTCAGTTTTCTATTCCCGAGGTATCTCTCTCTTTCTTTCTGTCTTTATTTCTCTCTCTAACCTTCTCCTCTTATGGCTCTGTGTAGCAGTTCTGCTTTACGCCCCTTTTCTCTCTCTGTTCTGCTGGCTTTCTCGGATGGTGCATGCTCCTCACACACTGCACTGTGGAACAAAACGGACACCACTAACAAGGGAGCACACCTATCCGTCCACGCACCAGCGCTGTCAATCAAAAGCTTGCAAAATCGTGCCCTACAACTTTGAGAAGCACCAGAAATAGTAAAAGTCCCTTCTGCACAGATACAAACTGCGATGAATTTATAGCGCTTCTCATGAATACAGTACACTTTGAAGTACATTTTTCCTTTTGTTAATGTTTTACAGACAAGCATTTTTGGGTAACAATGAGATATGGCTGGTGTCCTTGTATTTACATATTTTGTGGTTTTAATTTTTTGCCATAAATCATTATTATTAGTCACCCTTTGTGTTTGTCAAAGGGTTTCGCAAATATTTACATATATAAAGTATTCACATGTGTACAGTGTTTTTTCCATTTCCTGAAAAACAGTGAATTTGGACATCCAAGGTTTCGGAAGTCGGCAACAATGTTTTAAAGGTATTTATTATTTAAAAAAAATAAAACCTAGCTTCAAACACAAATTTGTCACATATGAATATGTTTCCTTACATTAAATGTAGATTTGAGTCTGACCTAACTTTCTAAATTGCCATGAAAATGTTAAATACGGTCTAATTTTTAAGTCGCTTTGGACAAAAGCGTTTACTGTAGCTCAGCTTGTAGTGCATTGTATTATATGTAAAAATGTATGGATAAATGTAAATTCTGACATAATTGATAAACTTGCATTTATTTAATTGTAGTAAAAAATACTTTTTAAACTACCTTAAGCGTTCTATTTATTTGTGCCCGACATTTTGTGCACAATCCAGTTATAGCATAATTGGATACAGTGTTGGGTAAGTTACTCTGAAAAAGTAATTAATTACTAGTTACTAGTTACATATTCAATAGTGTAATTAGATTACTTTACAAATTACTCTCTCCAAAAAGTATTTAATTACTTATTACTAATTACTTTCTATATCCTATATCAACCTTGATTAGTTAAGTGATTCAAGGATAGACATGAAACGGCTCTTTTAATTCATTCAAATCAATAATATAAAACTACATAAAGTAGTATTATTAACTGACCAAATTATTACAAATGTGAGAATAATACATTAAAGCATGGATTTTAAAGTTAGACTTTGAATTTTGATGTCAATTCCATGTTTGCACACACAGATATTACACAAAGTATTTAGTTTAATTACATCAGAAGTAACTGTAATTAAATTACAGGAAAACATAGAGTAATCCCTTACTTTACTTTTTCAAAGGAAAAGTAATTTAATTACAGTAACTAGTTACTTAGTAACTAGTTACACCCAACACTGATTGGATATTCAACCAATAAAACATTTTCAAATGAAGATTTCAAGTGTATTCAAACATGTCTAACATTTTTGTAACTGAGCTGCACAAATTACAAAGTAGCCTTTCAGCATTTCTAAATGTCCAGATGACCCGTGATTGATTATTTAGCTTACTTAAAAGCTTATTGACTGCAGTAAGCATTATGATGATGAGGGTGATAAACATGATTCTAATTATTGTTATCATCAAAATGAAGGTTGGTTTAATACGTCTCTTAAATCCCTGATTGCCCCGAGGTGGTCCTTATTGTAGTATTTTTCCCAGATTCCTTTGCAGCCCTCAGGGAACCGAACAACAGAGAACACATTCTGCCTCCTAGCTAAACGTTCCCCTAATGACATGAAAACACACACACAGGCACACAGCGACATCAAAACTAAGGCATCTTCTCTTAATTAAAGATCAGGGGAGAGGTGATCGACGTCAATGACTGTATGCGAGGGGTCCTTCAGGCACTCCGTCTCAATTCCCTCATCTTGAACTATCTCTGGAGGTCAACTATTAAACCCTTGTGACACCGGAGTCGACAGACAGAAGCTCAATCCAAACATATCTGCCTTCTTTGTCTCTCGCGATGTCAGAACAGCAGGAAATGAAATGTTGATATAAAACAGCGGAATATAAGATTCCATTTCCCCCTCTTTCACGGATAAACTGTGACTCAGTCCTTCTTTCTCTCTCCTCGAATTTCGCTTCATCCGTTCCCCTCCTATCTCTAAACATAAAAGCGAGAGGAAGTGGGGCTAAAAAAGACAAAACAGCATGATACTCTTACTGCAGACGACCAGTCAAAACCATTAAATATTAATTCCAGAGAGCATTGTGTTCTATTGTCGTGTGCGGGGTACAGAAAGCAGAGTGACGATACTTTGTTCTCAAATTGCCATGTATTTATCTGTTTCCCTAAAAAAAAAGCAAAATAGGAAGATTACCAAAATCGGAGGCCATTGTAGTCCATAATCCCCCCTGTAATCCGAAGGTATTGATCGATGATCCCAGCCAGGGATGGTTGGAGGCAGATCCAGAGAAAAAGCGAGCAGAGCTCAACCAGACAAGCCTCTTCCTAACGGGAATTGTATTTTGACCAAAGCAGCCTTGTCAGGTCGAAACAGAAAAGCTACAAAATAAAAGGCACTGTTGCCGTTCATCTGTGTCTGATTCTGTCTCTTTGTCAAATCCATCCCTGCCATAGATAAATACGGCGGCCAGTGGAAAAGCAGATTAGATGCTACAATGAATTTTTCACCATTCATGTTTTGGGTGCAAAAACATTATTTCTAAATAGTGCGATATAATGATATTTAATACATAAAATAATAATAATACCAAATATAATATGTGAAAAACAATAGTAATATATGAACTTAGATAAGCATGTCATGTCTTGTCATATAGCAAAACATGTAAATATATGATCTAAAATATATTTTTTATAATAAAAGGATGTATAAAAATAATGTTCTGGTAATGTCGACAGCTATAGATCTCAATCAGCTATTTATTTAAACTGTATTTGTCTCTGCTGGTATAGGATAAAGTCTTTTACCATCCCATAAATTACAAACTTCACTTTTAAGAATAGACCAATATATATGGCTGTCCTCATCACTCAGGTCACAAAGCCCAGGGGCAACATGCCTAATGACACTAGTATGTACTATTCAGCTGCCCTTTAACCCAGGATACAGATGAGTTTGAGCACCGTTGCTAATGACAACTGTAGCTATATAGTCCAAAGAGAAAAATCAATACGAGACCAAATCTTAATTGTATCATCCAGCTGTAGCCGCTGTTGTGCTTTTCAAAGCTGTCTATCCACATGACCGGTCCACTCAAACAACACCTGTGACCTGAGCTTTAACCATCAGAGACTTGATTTACAGACATCAGTCAATAGCATTCATTACTCCGCTCACAATCCCTTAACCTTATGGAGTTTTCAATTGCTTTGAAAACCCACTCACCTGGTTTATATTTCAATGGCTTCTTTGAAGACCGTTACGAACACAAGGTGTTCCAGATGCTCGGTGTTAAGATGAGGTC
Organism: Triplophysa siluroides; assembly: GCA_006030095.1. Lineage (NCBI taxonomy): Eukaryota > Metazoa > Chordata > Actinopteri > Cypriniformes > Nemacheilidae > Triplophysa > Triplophysa siluroides. Next base: position 2,211,359 of record VCII01000702.1, read on the forward strand.
ACCCGGCACAAACACGTCTTTTACCTCTATTTGAACAGTCTCTTTTTTGGGTTTTATGACTGTCTTAGCCACTTACAACCCTAACCTTACACAAAAAGCCACAGAGGAAGAACATTTGTGAGTATATCTATGACTGAGGTTAAATTGGGAAACCTTTACACCTGAACTCACAGCTATCCTACATGTCCCACGTGCACAACACCTGTGACATATTCTTGAAGAAAACACACAAATAGAAAGTCTCCTCATTAGTCACCATCACTAGAGGTGTTAGGTGTCCTTGCAATGTGCGTCTTTACCTGCAACACACTACACCAAAGGCTAATGAGATCACTCTTTCCACAGTCAAATCCCTTCCTCCCCACCTCCTGTCTGAGACTCTCCGTCCCAGAAGGAGCTCCCATAGAGAGGGAGGGGCGTTTGTTCGGAAAGAGCTGTCACCTAAGGAATCAGCTCAGAGAATAGTATGCAATGTAAACATGATTTTTATATACATATGGATCAATATATCAAAAGCATCATATCATGTTTTAGATGCAATCTATTTTTTATGTGATATATATAAGTTGCTCTTTGAAAGTATGGTTCTCACAAAAAAATCGTGTCATGTCATTCAAAACAGGCACCTGAAGATATTTTGAGTCAATAGTGTCCAATGGTGACCAACATTCTTCAAAATGTCTTATTTTATGTTGTGCAGAAGTAAGACATTCATACAGGTTTCTATAATATCTACACAGTGGGAGCTAGAGAGGATCTTTTTGAAAACTGAGGTGAACCTACTTAAAAAAACTGCTTGGCAGGTTTCAGACGTAATGCCTCAGTTAGGTGCAGTAAACATGAAAGAGCTGCCCGCAGGAAAACACACATCTCATCGAAAGCAGGCGCAGTTGCTGACACATAGACTCTCATAAATGCATGCAAACAGCCACTGTGGCACATTAATCCCCTGAAGGAGTCCTAAGGACTCATCTCAGGGGTGCGATCCCAGCAGAAGAGTCTGCAATCCAGTCCTTCTGTAATTAACATCATCTATGTTTTGGAAAGGTAGAGGCCAAACACAAAGAAAGCAACAGGACGCAGAGAGCAAAAGATGAGAAAGGGAACATGAGACTTTGGTTTTAAGATGAGAGAAGTCTATGAAGATGGAGTCAATTTAATGTTCCATCATAATTCCAAAATCTATATCAAAAGGCAAAAGTAATGAACATAGAAACTAAAACTCAACACTTCAATATAACAAATATTACAGCTAATTCTCGCCTCGGTTTTACACATTTCGCAGAGCTTTCTTCTGTGGTAAAGGGACACCTGGGGATATGCCGAAATGGGTTTTTATTTGAAAAGTGTAAAACGTCTGTTTGAAAGAACATTCTGTCACTCATTTCCATGCGTGAAACGCGGCACTGAAGAAGCTCAGGTACGTCTTACAGGAAGAAACAACTTGCTTAAAATTAAATCAGACAATGCATACAGTACGTCTGCATCACACATTGTAAGCATGGTAACGGCGGATGTAAGGTGTTGCCACGGCAACCAAGGTAGATGCAGAACTGGGAGCAGGTATGGAAAGACTTGTCAGTTCATCAGAAACTATTAAATTAAATTTTGTCGCCTCGTGAATATCCCTGTGATTTATGGGGGCTTTTATTCTCTTCTTTCAGTGGACTCACTTTTAATAACGGGAAGAAAATGAATACCACCTAAGATGAAATAATTAAAAGTGTTCAAAGATAAGATTCTTGTCTTTTCCTTTAGTTTCATAGGCAGATTAAATGAGCCTCGAAATATGACGGACGGGCAAAATATGATTATGAAGCTAAATTAATTATATGATGAACAATGTGGCTACTGAGTTTAGGGAAGGCTGGTTTTGATCGTTAAAATGATTTCAAAACCATTGCAGTATAAAGCACAATTTTTTTTTTGCCGCAAATCTTGATGTTTTAATCAGAGTGCAAAAAAGTCTACGCACAAAATCTTATCCATAATGCACTAAAATCCATGTGTGAATGAATGTGACAGGAAGCGGTGTGAAGATTAGAGGAGCGATAAGAGAGAAGAACTGTGTCCGGTCTGACTTTGCTTCTGTCCGGCTGGTCTCCATGGAAATCGGCTAAATAAAGTAAGTGGACTCTCTCTCTCCATGATGAGAAGTGGGCCACAAGGTTCAACGCATCCTTAGTACCTCGCAGTAGCCCCCCGGAGATAGACATAAAGGCGCAAGGACATAACAAGACACATTTAGTAGAGCTTAAACGTCTCGTTTCTGTGCCAAAAGTACCAGCACACAATATCAAGTTCAAACACGTCCTCTCCTTTAAAAGACACGAGTGACGCAAAGCATGTCCATTATAAAACAGGGCATTTAAGGCCACTCACACGAACACACCTGACAAGCACCACGTGTTGCTTTCTCGGCACGCTGACGCTCGCTTCTAACCTTTTCAACAGGAAAGGCCTCATTGATTTAAACAGGCCACAACTATTTCGCCTGCTGCGGACAGCCTGCGGGAGCCCTGGGGGGCTGCTGACAGCAGGGCATTGGCCCAGCATGTGGTCCCTATCTGGGGACCGGGTGAGACCCCACCTACCTGGATAACTAATACCTACCACTGTGTCCTGTGCTGGCAAGTAGATCGCAAGTGAGAAACAGGTGTTAGTGTGTGTTTAAGTATCTGTGTGTGGGAGAGAGAGACAGGAGAGAGAGAGAGAGAAGTGACACAATGTGGGAAGGTTGTTGAGATTGAACAAATAATGATGGAAAATATAACTACCCATGTTTTAATGCCCTAACAAAATGAGGTACAAAAGAAAAAAAACATGCAATTCCTAAAGACAACGAAAGGGGGCACTACAGAGCTGAAGACTTTAACAGTTTTTTGCTCTCCTGTTTCACCTTCAGAAAAGAGCACACGTGATGCTTTTCTACAATTGATTACATGTCTCCAAAACCCTAAAATGGAAACGATCCCTTGTAGATATCAAGATAGAAAAAAACCCAGAAAATACTGATAAACTTTTCTGCTTCCTTCCTAAATGGGTCCTGCTGCGAGTGCTAGTGCTAGAATGCTAGATCCCATTACCTGAGTTGAACAGTTTGAGCCAGAACTGACTTGAGATATTAATATCGGCTTGCTGTACTCTGCTCATAAATGGGAAGGCTGATTGGTTTAAAATGAGCTGCAGCTCAAAGCCTAAATTGACATTGAAATCTATTGACTTGCCGGAGACAGAGACAGGGCCGGAATACCAACGGAGAAATAGATTAAACAGACTCATTCTTCATGAAATTAGGAATTCCTCAGGAGGGACAAAAAATATTGAAGGAGGGGAGAAAGCAGGCAATCTGTTTTCACTATAGTCTGCAAGTGTTCTTTCTGCTACATCTATCCGTATGTTTCTCTCTCTTTCTCATCACACATTCTGCAGTGATGTGTAAAGACAGCTCTTTATCATACCAGTAAAGCACACAGGCCCGCTCCTTGCCAAATGGTCTACAAAAGCCACTGGCCCACCCCAAGGCAAACATATCCCCCCTACCTCTTTCTTACACAATATCCATCATCACACCTGCGTACACAAGCATTGAAATTCCAAAACAGGGCAGGGCTCAATCCACCCGTGACAAATAAGACACAACGGGACCGAAGCCCAACTGTGTGCGGCAAGCTATAGAACAAATGTTACGCAGCCCTCCATACATGCAGATAAATCCAAATAATCGGGGATAAAATGTGTAAAATCTCTCTCTCTGCCTTCTCTCATCGTCTGTTTACTATAGTGTGCTGGGAGTTATAGAGCCAGTGTCATCTCACATAAGACAACACTGTCAGCATTTCGCAGCCCTCACTGCAGGGACAGTGTGTGTGTGCGTGTGTGAGAGAGAGAGAGAGAGAGAGAGAAAGAGAGACTGAAAGAAATATAAAGAGCATTTCAAAAAGAAAGAACTGATAAAAAAGATTAAGAGATGAGACAGAGAGAAAGACGGAGAGAGATAAAGAGAGAGGTCCATTCTTGAGCTGCTTCAGCAGAGTGGTTCAGACATTGAGTAAGTGCTGAAAGCTGCCTAGAAGCTTTAGGTGGACATTAGTGCCTGGCTCAGCAGAACTTTCAGTGGATCCAACTGCTAAAGAAAGCCATCAGACAGGCCAACTGTGCTCTAGACAGACAAGCCTGACCTCGCTTATCCAGGCAGCTTGAAATACTAGAAAGAAAACACTTTTTTTCTTGGAGGGAGAGCAGCTTTAGTAAACAACTTCTGGGTTTATCTTATTCACATCAGAACAGACCTAATCATGGGATTTCAGGAAATACGTGTATTAATTCTACAATTTTATTCAAATGAAGGGGTTTTCACAATTTCAACAGTAAATACAGAGAAGTAACGGCAAAAAATAATGGTGCAAGAAGGAAATATGGTAGAAAATACAAGTACATTGGCTGCACCAACCGCGAAAACTGTCAAAATATCAAAAGGTTTTCAGTTTCAGTTCTTTTATAAAGCACCTTTAAAATCAACCTTGGTTAGGCGAAGTGGACAAAAAAGGAAAAATCTGAATATTCAATATTAAAAAGTGATAGACTGCATTGACTTGCACTGGTTTTGTGTCCATACAATAGAAGTCAATGGGGTCCAGTGCTGTTCGGTTACCAACTGTCCTTAAAAACATATTTTCTGTTCTGCAGAAGAAACAAATTCATAAAGGTTTGAAATGACAAGAGGGTGAGTAAATGATGACAGAATTTTCATTTTTGGGTGAACTATCACTTTAAGTTTCATACTTCAGCCTGCTCGCCTCCTGCCGTAAAATATCGACGCACATTTCGATATATACAATTATTATCTGGCAACCCTGCTTTGAATGGTGTAGTGATGGAAGCAGTGGCCTCTCCCTCTGACATTGAGCTTAAGGAAACAAGGTCGACTTTCCAGCTGTCATCGCAGCCCGCGCGTTGTATAATTCTCGTAGGCAGCTCTATTTCGTTTTATTCCCCAAACAGTGTTGATTCATTTGGGAGACGGGGAGGCGAGGAAGGAAGAGCGGACAGCTCGGCTAGTCTAGCGAGAGCCAGATTAAAGCCGACACAAAGAGCGTTTTGATTAGGCATCATGGCCGGCACGCCCGATGACTCTTTATGCTATCTGCCGCAGCCACGCGTGACTAAAGGGTTATTTGACGCAAACCCCAGCCGGGGACCGGAGAGGTCAGGGTGGCATTGACTCGTGTTAATAATTGGAGCTTGGTGAAGATCCTTTACATCGCTGTAACAGCCGTGCTGCAGATCAAAAAGACGAAGAGAATCTCGCCTGGTTTTTCTACAAGTGTGCTCTGGTTAATCTGTCTGTCATCTGTTGGCAGTTGTTTGTTGTGTCAGCTGGCATGGGGGAGCAGGTGGGGCACGGTCCTGAGTGGAGATAATTAAACACCTTAGAGAAGGAGAGCCATTCACTGCCCTCCTCTCCCTCCATCTTCCTCTCCGACAGCGTGGTATGGTAATGCAGGCCCTTGACTTTGGGAACTCGACCCCGGGTTCAGGACGTGTCATTCAACGGGGGTCAGTAGGGGGCGCACTATCAAGCTCAATTACCATGGACTGTCAATCAAACAGGGCTGGCATTGGCTATAAGCCATTGTCTCTACTTTAAAGGACACAGATACCCTTCAAAATTAAAAGCAGTGTAACAAGATGCGTCGATACATTTACAGAAGATTATCTAAGTATGCAGAACAGTAAATGCTTGCATAGGGGTTTCGAAAAGATTTTTACATTTACAATAAGGATGTCAAATGTTTAAAATATAACAAAATAGTAATTACAAGCTGATTGGCCAATTTACACACGTAATAAATAGATTTTTGCTAATAAAAGATGATAAATCAATATGTTATTGGTTTTTCACCATTTGATTGATCATATGCCTATCACTGCCCTACAGCATTGCATTGATAGCCATATAGATATATATATGTATTGCTTAAAATAATTAAGGAAACACTTAAATCAATTATTAGATCTCTATAAACACAACATTAAAGTTAAATATTTCACTTGTATACACTGAATAATGCATTGGAAAATATATTGTGACAATGGTCAATGAAATACAAACTCATGAACGCATTTATTTTAACTTGAATGCTTTGTTCGAAGAGATCTAATATGTGACTTTTAATTTCACTGCTGTCCTTCCGAAACTTGGCATCTTCGTATTTAGCGATTTTTTATTTTTGCCATAAATCATTATTATTAGTCACTCTTTATGTTTGTCACTGGGTTTTCAGCATATACACTGCATATACATGAGAATCAAAACCAGATAACATTCTGTGAGCGAGGCACACACACGTTCATAAAAACGCTCAAACAGACGTAAACAACATCTTGTCGTGTTTAGTGATGTTTAGAAATGTGTCATAAATCCAGCCTCACAGAGCGTCTGCCTCACACAGTGGCCGTTATTACGAGAATCCTCTAGAAATGTTCTCGTATCACGACAGGCCTGGCTGTCGAGATGGATTATTTTCCCCGCTCTCTGACTACAACACCGATGGTTAGCCAACAGAACGGCCGTCAGCTTGTGTATCACCCCAATAAAAACACAGAGCTCGCGGCCCGTCTCGCTTCTGCGGAAGCCATCTTAAACTTAAGTCTTTCTCTCTCTCACTCCTCTCAGCTCTTTTCTAATTTGATCAATTAGTTACTGCGTTTCATTAGCACAAGATCATTCATTCTAATGTGATGTGGAATATATTACATTAAGAAAACAAGGGTCTCAATACATAACACATAATCCTATTGTAAAGACAGCAAAACTGCTACAGTGCACTCAAAACTAAAATGACTACGCTCAGAACAGATCACGGCAAAGTGTTGAGTGAAATGCTGTGCAAAACGTCTACATGTGATCTATGGTATCTACGAACCATCCATGGCAAGTGAATCATATGTTCGGATCGACACTAACACTATTACGGAGAGCATCATGTCTGCTTACTGTATATATTTATATGCTTTCTGCTCCTCTCTTTGTGCGAGCGCTCATGTGTGTAAAACCCTCTTATGCTGCATAGGTTAACATACTGATGTGAAGAAAACTGGTTGGCCATAATCCACTTACTGATGTAAACACACAGATCTCCATTTACAGGAACGGCCTGTGATCCAATAACACACCTTCACCCCTGGAGGAAATGTTTGGGTATGTGTGTATATGTACAAAAAGTCAATAGCAGAATGGTTTGGAAAGGAATGCTTTTGAACGATGTTTACCTGGATATCAAATTGTGAATTACGAACAGAAAAGCGATGCATGTCAATCAGGTAAATGTGGACCAGCGGGTCATTAGATTACTAGCGAGTGACGGTCAAAGGCATTTGTCTTGGCTCAAGTCGATCTGGCTGCTTTTACGGAATTGCATATCCAAGATTGATTATCTGAAATGCCCTCGTTTCTTTGTTTTCACCGTTTCTTGTTTTGTAGCTGAAAATGAATTATTTGTGACTGCCTGGGACCTTGAGGAGAGACGGAAAGAGAGAGATAGATGGAGGGGACGAGAAAACCAAGGGAGACAGGAGAAAGGGAAAAGGGATGGGTAAAATATTTTCGAGCCTGAAACCAAGGACGCTAACAGCAACAAACGGCACCATATATTTCCCCTGATACACACACACAGGCCACCCTTATCATTCTGTTTCTTGTGCCTATGTGCTCATCCAAACCTGGCTGCTGTGTTTAGACGGACATATACACGAAGTTAAGACTATGGATTATGGAATTTAAAGGGACAGTACAGCCCTAAATGTCATTGTCATTTTTCCTTAAACTTATTTTGTTGACATATATCTTTGTTTAGAAGAGTTTCCAAGCTTTGGTTCCATTGAAGAGAAGTGGATGGTGAATCTTCAAAAAGCATAAAATATAAATGTGCAAGTCTCCTTTTGAGTTTCACATTATGCAGTCAGATTATAACATGGCTGGAAGGACGTGGGAGTGAGTAAATGCTCTTTTTAATTCTCGAGTGTGCTATTCCTTCAAATCCTTTGTTTGGTTAATTGCACTCCGTTTTTCCAGGAATCCTTGGCGTTGTGTATTCCTAATGAAATCTGACACAGACAAAGAGTGAAGAGCAGGGGTTGCCGTACTGAAGCAGACAGGGGTTAAGTGCCTTGTTGTAGGAAAATGGCAATGGTCAAAAGGACATTATCAGACTGTGAACTAAACTGCTAAAGGGTGGTGACGTGTGAAACACAGCACAACCAGTTACATGGTTTTTTCAAAGCTCAGGAGGTTTCATTGCCTTCTTGGTTATGTTTCATCTAAGTATCAACATTTTAGATGTTTCTCCTGAAACTGTGTTGAAGAAATAGATGGAAATAACACATAAAAACAAAAAACACCTGATAACAAATGTGTCCTCTATTGCTTTTAAGGTGAAACAACTGATATATCAAAGAAAATATAGAACCTGTACATTACGTCTGAAATCAGAGATCTCTTTGGGCATTCCAGTGTCTTTTGTCAACCACATACAACTGCACAGGACATCCACATCCACCACATCCTCTCTGGTTTTTAAATCAGACATACAATCTATTCTCATCTCTCAGTATTTATTCTCATCTCTCTTTCTCGGTGTCCACCCTCTCCCTCTAATGAACGCTTCATATTGACCCGCTGAGACCCCGGCACAGACAACATGTGAGTTTTGAACTTGCTTATGATACTATTATTAACATGTGTGGCGGCGGGCCCCTCGCGATGCCTCGCCGTGATAAATGAGCATTCGTTAATTGGATGTCGAGAAAACTCCCGATTCCGAAGCTTTTGACACATCCATATCCCCAACCTACCGACTCCTGACGATTTGCAAATAAATAATGGCAGGCGGGAGGAATAGCGCTTCTGCGGGACTGGTAGGCCAACTGATTACTGGAGGAACGATATTAAGGAAAGCAGCATAAACAGATGATTACAAGACGGAAGACACCACCTGAGCCAACGGGGGAGAGTGGAGAAAGGATGCAATAATTAACCTTCCGCGAATGGAAACGAGAAGAAAAACATGGAAATGCATCTGGGAGATGTTGTTTCGAGTTGTGTCGGTTTGCACGGTGGATTTTGTCACTTGTTGTGGATATATAAATGCGGAAGAGAGAGAAAATCTACAGAAATTCAGATGCAGGATTCCAGTGGGACTTATTTGTCACATACGGATGATTCAACAACAGCAACAGTCGGATCCGTTTCGAAAAACTCATAGAATTAGAAAGAAACGATTGATTAAACTGTTTGCACAACTTTCTTCACATTTTACTAGCTAAGAAGACAGGAATTGTTGCTTCATTTTTATTATTTAGTATTGACTTGGCATCTGTACCTGCACATTTGACATTCCTAGATTGCGCCACAGAGCGAATGCAGGTAAATCACAGCATGTGGCAGAAGCTAAACAAATGTAGTGTCAAGTTAACATGCGTCGTCCTCTCAACCCGCAGCCATCTTGTAGATTCTCTTGGCTTCTGACAGTTCGCCATCGCAGTTATTTTATGAGAAATGTCTAGGTAGCTTAAGGCCCGTGGCTGTGGGTTTAGAGAAAATAATCAAAAATTCCACCCTGTAAACAAACAATACACCGACTTGAGTGAAAAGGAGATTTCAGGAGCTCACCAACACAGAACCTCTTTCGCTCCAAATCCCCTCGCACAAAGTCTAGGACCTGTTGCCAACAAAAAAAAAAAAAAGACTTTTCTACACTGTCACATGCATCACTGTTAATCCAACATAAAGAATGTATGTTATTAGAGTTCACAAAGACACTTAGTGGCTGTCAGTTTGAAAACAATTTATATTTGTAAAGCTTTATGTTCCCAATTCAGTGATGCCTTTCCATCAGCTCTTTCTTTGCCAAGCAAAGGGGTGGGATTAATTTCTGTGTGCAGATTATATATAGGGCCAAAAATTACATTGAAACAAGGCGGCGGCTTTAAGAGCTAGTGTTGGATAAGCAAAAGTAATCCAAGCTTAACGCACATAAAACAAAATGAAATTAATAAGGAACGGTGAGGGAAACGAAGGAAAAAGACAAGTATAGACCATCAGGAAAATGTAATTTCCAACCCCAAAACCATCTGGTCATGGCAGATTATCTGTTGACCAATTTTATTAATATATATAAGAGGCGGGTATTAAAACGGCACCATTTTTCATTCTTATTTATTATAAAGAACGGCGGCTTTAGAGGTTATTTGGAAGTCGCAGGAACAGCAAGGTAAGATGGGCGAGCCTGTGTTCATACTGTAGGAGTTAAATTGATGAATGCTTCACTGGCATGCTTTACCTCACACAACACAGGGGTAATAGATTCTCTCATCATTCATATTACTATTTCTTTCTTCAACTACTCTAAAACGTGGCCCATTTCTTCTCAGCCTCAACCCCCAGAGCAAAGCTCTGTGAACCATCTATTACTTCATTCACTGAGTGTATTAGATCCATATAGTATACGAGACTTCAACAGAACGACATCGTCTAAACTCAGCAGACGTTCACCTGCAGCGTGAAGGCATGTCACTTTGACGGGCATGTGAAAGTGTCTCTGTGTTGTTTTTGGATTGATTAACGTCTCAGCCGAAAGCTTTTAGCCTGCTTCTTCCAGCCCGACGTCTGCTTGTAATGGGAGAAAAATATTTACCCAAATTATTCGAGAGAAGGCAATTGGCCAGTTAATGGCAGTGACCATGAACATCTGAAAAACATTATGACACTGTAGTAGTGGTCCTAACGTCTATGGCAGAATTAAGTATGTTGTTTGCGACACTAAATCCCTTTTTAAACACCCATTTATTGATCTCGGATCGATCAAGCAGTTTTGCCAACCTTACATTTGACTTGTGTCTTTAATTTCTTTATTGAGCTCTGCTGTATAAACTTCCTTAGTCTGACCAAGCATACATACGGACTGCAAACACAACTGGGTGTTTCCTCAACTGTGAGCAGACACTTGGCCCTGTGCCCTGAGATTTTCACTAGTTAATATAATTGATCTACTAACAGTACAAGTAAAAATGCGTAACAAAAATATCTCAAATAATGAAGTGGTTTATGTTTTTTTTTTTAGATTATAATATTTGTACACATCAATTCAAATACTTAATTGCCATATTAAACTGTACACTAAGAGACATTTGAGAGGGAGCAATAATAAATAAAGATGGCTTTCTAGCCACTCTTAATGTGACGTTCACATAAATAATTTAATTAAAGCTAAAATCTATAAATAAAAAAATCAGGCTCTGGGCCAAAAAGGTAGCCCATGTTTACTTATTAATATCAGAAATCTCTAAAACAATAGTGCTATATAGCACTAAAAGTAATCATAGGGGAACCACTTTTAGTGCTATATAGAACCATATATTGGTGCTTCAGTGGTTCTTCAGCAGTTCTTTGGAATGACTGAGGTTCTATATAGAACCGCTGAAGAACCATACAGGGGCTTAACAGGTTCTTTATGCGTAAACGGTGCTATAACAGTGCTATATAGCACCCGGTCACCACTAAAAACCTCTGAAGCCCCAAGATATGGTGCTATAGAGCACTAAAAGTGATTCCCCTTTGAATACCAGCAAAGAACCACTTTTAGTGCTATATAGCGCTAGTGAAATTAGTTTTCTTTCTAAAATGCTTCCTGCTAAACACAGAAATGCGCAACTGCCCTGTATATGATCTCCAACTGTATAATACATGCATGTCCTGTACATACCAAACACAACTGCTACAGTTATACATATACCCATACAGTTTTAATATATGCAGTAATTATAATGTGATTAGCGACTACAGTCTTTACATCACTGCATTCCAAGAATAGGAATGTGATTACCGCAAAACATTTCTTTCTAATGCATTACCTTCAACACTAATGCTAAGCCTTGCAAAGCAAGCCAGCCCAATATTTTATATATATACACAGGCATTGTCAGCCATATTGTTCAGTAACAGCAGAGCTAGCGGTTTCCTCCAAAGGGAACCTGCGATATCAAATAAATCACCCCCGTGCTCTCAGAGACAAATGAGGCTGCAAGCATTGCACCTGTTAGCAAAACATCCTCACCCTTATGCAAAGATTCTAAGAAAAAATAAGCTTCCCTGTATAACACTGACCGAGGCATATTTATCCACCACCATCATTACAACATAACAAAGAGATAAAACCAAAACGATATGGAGAGGGAGAGAGAAAACAAAGCTTAAACAAAACAGCAGAGGAGGATGTTTGAAGCCTAAATGTAATGCTTAATTCTGTTTATCCATCCTTTCAACCATCAAAAACCAAAGGCCGAGGATGTGAACAGAGAACGGGGTTTTGTGTGGGGGGGAATCATTTCATTCTAGTTTTATACAGATAAATCGGACACAAAATTTTCTTGCCATGGCCTACTTGTGCTGAGCCTTGGCCTTATGAAAAATTCAATTCCAATTTGTCGCTTGGTTTCTGCTTGTGTTTGTGTGTGTGCATCCTCAAGGGTGGGTGTATTGTTTGTGGGTATTGTGAGTGGATTTGAGGAGCCCATCCTACGGATTAAAACCTCTCTCTGGTTTTGTCAGATCATCCTAGCACTGTGGCACTAAATCGGTGTGGGTGGTTTTTATCATTATGTCAATCCAGTCCCCCTCATAGCCCCTCGGCCCCCCTTTAGATCAGCAAAGACTGAGCTCAAGGAAGCCTATGTATGAAGGATCAAACATTGAGCAGAAAGAGGAATAGAAGGAGACGGAAATGAATGGAGGATCAATCATTCATGTTTGAGTTTAAGAGGAAGACTGAAAGTGACAGGAATGTGCAGGAACAACACGATGCAAAATGCAATGTTTATGTAACACATAAATGCATTTTACACTTTTATTCAAAGCAACTCAGTGCCTTCAAGGTATGCGTGCTCCCTGGGAATTGAACCCCTAACCTTGTGTTTTAAATCCATTGCTCTACCAATTGACCTACTGATCTCCTCTGAGACAAAAATTGTTATTAAGATTATAAAACCCTAACAACTAGAAGACCACAGCTGAAGTCAGGGCGCTGTTAAACTCCCCCCACAGCCCTGTCTTGTATTGCCTATGGCTAGTCATTATTTCTTCTGAGCAATCACACAAAACCCGGAAACACACACACACAAAAACACACACCTTTTGTTTGCATGCTGGGCCCCTTAAACCAGGTGTGTCTCTCTTGTTTTTGTTAATCCCTTTATCCGGAAAGGGTTAGAATTCCACTTCGTTTGTATTTTCAGTTAGAGTCATGTGATCCTGAGGTAATTGTCTGCATCTTAGAGTGTTTTATGTCGGCTTCTCTTTACATAATGAAAAACAATCTTCCTTTCCTGGAGGGCTCACTCATCCGCTTTCAGTCTTGACTCTTTGTACCTCGAACATTTTTGTTCTTTTGTTTGCCGAATTGGCCCTATTGTGTGTTGTGGTATGTGGGAGTAACATACACGAGTAAGATGAAAGTTGTATCTTCTGTTTTGACACGGTGAGGTAAAGCTTTTCACGTTGTCACCCAGCTCCCCGCGAGGTTCCGGGTTTGGTGGCCACACGTCCACGTTATGTTTGTAAAAAAGATTAAACCAACGCATTGGGAAACACACAGCTGTTGATGAGACTTGAATGAAATTTATCAGGCCCCAGGCATATTTTACATGACATTTCAATAATTATGTGTCAATGCATATTCACCTCAAAACAAGCACCCAATGAAAAGCAGTGCCAAAAATAATTTGCCGAACTGTCAGGTGTTTATTTTATTTGTCTTGCTGCCGCTACAATTCCTTTCTTTCCCTGACCTTGCACTTCCTTTCAATTGACATGCAATTTCTAGACATCAAGGCATCCGCTTAGAAAACATTCGGCTCCTGATAAAAACAGAAATACTGTGGTAATGCATGACTTGAACAGTTATGACAGAAACGTTCATTTGAATCTTTCCCCGTGCTTATTTTTAGAAATAAAATGAGGATTTCAAAGCAAATAAAAGAAATAATCTATTTTACTCAAATGGGTAATATTTGAATTTGGGCCATTTGCATGTGGGGTAATTGATTTGTACGCCATTCTCTTAAAGATAACGTTAGCACAACATTTAATGAACCATGTAAAAACAAGTGAAATGCTACAATTGAATCAATTAACTGAAAAAAATGACATAAAACAGTTTCAAATACAAGATATCATAACACATGAATGCTTTGCTAAAAAAATCATTATTTGGCAAGTCCTGCTGTTATATTAAACAGTGTTCTAATGTTCACTGAATAAAAAACAAAACTACTGTAAATAATATGGCCCTAGAATAAAATAATGAAATAAAGGCCTTTCAAATATAAAGCACCTCATATAAAGAAGTTATTTTTGTCACATTAAGTGGCATTTTTGCCCCGAACCCAGGTCAATTTCTGACCCTGGGTGATAGTTTGCAACACTGTCACTTTTGTATTCTCAATGCTGCAGTGATGGCTGTGAAAGGTCACAGCTCATGCCGAGAGGTGGGGACAGAGACACAGTAAGAGCTTTGAGGTGAACCTTGTCTAAATGCCACCAATTGACACGTGCAAAAAACACAAAACCCCAAAATGACTCTTTGCTCCACACTCAAAACATTCCGTCTCACCTACACGGATTCTCTGTTCAAAATACTAGCCTGTTTCTTATTTAATAGGACAAAAAGGAGAAAAGAAACAATAAAGGAAGGAGGCACAGGAAAAACGGCCACAGGCCTCAGTGGCTTTGCTGCCGGTGAAAAGGGATACATCTTCCTCCTCGTGTGCCTTGAGCTCTCATTCCCGCAGCGTTGAAGTCTCCTCATACATCTCAAAACAGGGGCAGATTTATACTAGGACAATGCCAAAGGGGGTGCTGGAAAACCTTTCAGAATGGATCACATTTTGCAGCGAGAGAAGAAATATGAGGGCCAATATGAGCAGATAGTGAAAGCACCTTCACCCCACTGTTAATCTCTATGTCACCGCAAAAGGCGATCCATCATATTTTGCGAAACGCAGATGCCGAACGGGTTCTGTTGTCTGATTGGTGCAAACAGTGGTCATGTGATAAGGTTGGCAGGCAACAACGGCCAATCTCACCCCCTCGCTCTCTCTCTCTCCCTTCTTTCTTGTTTTATCGTGCTTAATTTCCAACTCTCTAATTAAGCTGATGCGACTGATACCTGATTGCAGGTACTTCAAAGTCTTGCCACAAAGTGAGGCCGAGGGTCTCAATTATTTGAAAGGTCTCGCGGCCATCTCTGCTAATGCCGCCTTGGACTAATAAAAGCATGTTGCCTCAAAGAAACAGCCTTCAACAATTATCTAAATGTTCTTGGAACCTAGCAACTAGCAGTGTTTTTGGACACACAATGTAAACAAAATCATACTTATTTGAATAAATGCAATGCAAGTCCTACTCTCAATATTATACAATAAGTTTGATAGCTGATATGAACCGTTAAGACTTTTATATCAAACATATATTCTATACCATCCCTGCAGCTTTCTATAGGTTCAAAGTACCTCCCGACATGAAAGAATGGCATCGTTTTATAATGAGCTATGGAATCCTGCGCGTTTCATATGCCCAAGATCATTTCAAAGCACTAAAGCTGCTGTGTTGTAAAGCTAATGTGCTATTCCTTCAACCCGCTGACAGGGCTTGGAATACTGAATATGCGGCTCAGGTTTATCCTGGGAGTCGTTCACACTCAACGGCAGTCTGACTCATTATTCCCTCGAGATATTTCCAGTCAGAGGATTTGGGAATCCCAAAATTGACATGGGAAGTAACAAACCGCTGAAAAGCCAAAGGTTAGCTCTGTCGATCAATGAATATTAACACGTACCAAAAAAACAAAGGCGTAACATGCTTGCGGATGCATATTAAAAGCTATTCACAGGGCAAACACAGACATGTGGAGGACTAAAATGATAACATCCCAATCCATTGAAGGAACACATAATTGGTCACATGAAACGATTTGGTTTGGTTCTCCAGAGGGCAAAGGCCTCAGTCTAAAAAGGATTCCGCCTTTTAATCAACTCAACCAAATGAACGGTCATAAAGTGAATTAGCCCAAACAAGTTTGACTCACTGTGGTTATTGCGTGTGTGAGCGCTTTTTCTCGGTTAAACACGTTCTTAACTGTGTTGTTAAACTCCCTCGCCCTTTGAACTTAAAAATAAGGATTATTCGAGATAATGAGACATCATTCCTGACTTGCAACATTATGGACGTTTGGATTGCTGTTGGAACAAAGCAGCAACAGTGTTTCTTTTACCTCCGAGAGGAACTCAGTTTTAGACATAGGCAATGCCTCCATACAATAGCGTTTTTGTTCCGGCTCCGTCTGATTACAAAAGCCAGGTGACGCACAAACACTTGGCAGGAAACGCAGTGGAATAGCACTTGTATATAATAGCAGACATTATAGAGGTCTAGTAGGGCACAATGCTCAAACTATTTTTGACGCTTCACTAAAATCCCATATCTTAAAGGTCCAGTGTATGAAATGTAGCAGCATCTAGTGGTGAGGTTGTGAATGGCAATCAACGGCTCACTCCACCCCTCCCTTTTGAAGCACTGCGGAGGCTGACATAGAACTGAGATGTAGTGATGTTTTCCCCTATTTGTCGAAGGAGATAACATATTTATGAAACGTGGTTTAGAGCAGTTTGTCCATTTAGAGCTACTGTAGAAACAACATGATGAATCCCACGCAAGGAGAACCGCAGTGTATGTAGATAGAAATAGCTAATTCTAAGGTAATAAAAACATAACGTGTCATTATATATATACAGTGTTGGGTAAATTACTCTGAAAAAGTTATGAATTACTAGTTGCTAATTACGTATTCAATAGTGTTATTAGATTACTGTACAAATGACTCTTTCCAAAAAGTATTTAGTTACTTATAACTAATGAATTTCTATATCCTATATCAACCTCGATTAGTTAAGTGATTCAAGGATGGACATGAAACGGCTTATTTAATTAATTCAAATATATAATATTTATCGACATAAATTACTCTTATTTACTGACCAAAGTGTTACAAATGTGAGAATAATACATTAAAGCGCAGATTTTAAAGTTAGACTTTTGATGTCTTAGAATTTTGATGTCAATTCCACTATTGCACACACATATATTACACAAAGTATTAAGTTCAATTACATTAAAAGTAACTGTGATTAAATTACAGAACAAAATAAGAGTAATCCCTTACTTTTTGAAAGGGAAAAGTAATTAAATTACAGTAACTAATTACTTACTAACTAGTTACTGAACACCCAACTGATTATATACTATTTCTGTCAATAGATCCTCCAAAAAACGACACACTGGACGATTTAAGATCAAACTTGCTAGCAGTCATCCAATCTGAATAAAAACATTCTACAGCGGTTCGTACAAATTCACACCCTTAGCACTACCAGATAAGTGAACCGCTGGGTGACGTGAAACACATCACGGGCATATACAAATCAAACCACTTGGAAACCAGAAAGACCTGTTTTTATAAATCCCCTTGAGCAAACAGATATGTATTGTGAAAGGTATCCGCCAAGAGAATGTTTGAATAATGTTAACAAATTCAGAGATGTTTTGGGGTATTCATAATCCTTGTTAATGATCTGTGAACACAGAATGCATGCGAGAATGCGAGTTTGTGTTTGTGTTTGTGAGAATGAAAAAGATCAGAGATCAACCGCCAAACACATCTAACAATGCGTGCACGCGCGCACACTCCTTTGCTCTACCTTACAAGTGTACCAACCTGCCTATAATCCTACAGCTGATTCCAATTTTCTGATAAAGAAGAGCTCTATTAACTCTTTAGCACTATGTGACTATAACAAATGACCTTGAGCTTCAGGCTTGACAACAGGAAATTTGTAGAACACACCCACCATAGCAACCTGTTCCCAAACTGACCCCAGCCACAGAATTGAACAAAAAACACTGAATATGCCCTTGATCTACTTATTTTGGGTGTAACCTTTTCAAAAAAAGAATAACAATAATAAGCACCAATGCATGTAAGGTGGTCGTGATGTTTTTAACTTGTCATTGCTTTGGTGATCTTTCTCCTCACAATTATAGGCCAGTTGAGAAAAAAAAAACGGTTATTGGATTGAGGCTATACCGCGCTCCTGAAATATGAATAGCTTTAATTAAAAGCGGCTGGCATTGCCATCTGGCCCTCTGTATCGGGCTTCTCTAATGAAGTGAGTTTACTCTCTTTTATTTATTTATTTCTGTGTTTACTAATGGCCAACTTGCTAAGACAAACTTGAGAGGTACAAGCAAAAATATGCATTGGTAGAGTTAACTAATGTGTTTCTAGTAATAAAAGCATGTTTAGTTTAGCATCTGAATAAAATTAGCTTGTAAAGATGCTTTAGATGGTTGTGGCGTCTCATTCAGATGAACGAGTTTTTTATGCCATAAAAAAGCATTCAACGGCCTGCCTTACTGCACACTTTGGTAGACGCTTTTATCCAGCACAACTTACAGTGCATTTACGCTATACACATTATCTGTGTGTGTGTTTTGCCTGAAAATTGAAGCCGTGATTTTGATGTTTTGACGCTGTAAGCGCTAACAGCTACAAGCCTATTTCATCATTCCTTGAAAATAATCTCCATCACCTCTTCCTTTTTAACTCCATCTAATTCTCCAATTTAATCTTTAACGATACATAAAAATTCGGCACCATTCGCACTCCACAGCGCTGAGTATCAAGTATTTCATCAATGCTATAAAATATGCATCTATCAATGTGAAACACTGAAACTGAAGCCAGCAACACTATTCCTTTCCATCTTTAATCTACCCATCTCAAATCTAAACTGCTATTTTTATTGCATGATCTCTAGGTTAGCTGAAATTGAATTCGCATCTACAGATCTAGGATCAGTTGTTGATTATATGAGGTTATAAGCAGAAGGGCTGTCTTGATCGCTATTGTTTCAGAGAGACACATTATACACCCGGTATCTGGTCGTAGTCATGATAAGATTACAAAAACACTTAACGCCTAACAAGCAGACTCCACAGACAGATCGCTTCAGGGTTCAAACAGTGGTGGTCAGTAATTTTGCACTGTTACACTACAGGACGGTTGTCTTATCTATGACGATTGCTTTGCAGTGGAGTTCAAGCATCTCAATCGAAAATACCTTTATATGAGAAAAAATCTAAATACTTATACAGCTGCCTGTAAGAGATCATTCAAAAATAACTTTTGTACTATTTATAGGTATATGTTTAGGTAAAATGATCACTCTGTGTTTCATTCTGTGAACTACCAACAATGTTTCTCCCAAATTTCAAACGAAAATATTGTTTCCATTTGCATTTATCGGCAGAAATGAAAAACAGGTCAAAATAACAAAAAATATGCTCTGTATTTTTTCAGACCTCAAATGCGGCAAAGAGAACAAGATCATATTTGCTTTTAAGTAATACAACAGTAATATTTGTATATGTGTTTAGAAAAATTGAATTTTTTATGTAATATCCTCGACACAGTTTTCATGCATCTTATCATTCTTTCAGTCTTTCACATTGCTGTTAGATGACTTTATCTCGCTCCTGAGGTTTGATTCAACAGACACTGGACTGGAATGACCACAATACATCTAAAATGCTGATTAAATGACAGTTTAGATTTTTTTTTTGTGGCTTTATATGTATTTTTTGAAGTCACAGCTCTTGTGTGTTACTATTGCATACATTTAATATTTAAAAAAAGTTTTTTTTGTAAAATTTTGTAAAAGTAGAAAGGAGATGTATTAATGGTTCATTCCAGGTGTATGGACACAGCAAGAAAGGCAGTGAGAAAGAGGGGGGAATAGATCAGTAATGGGGAGAAGAGCAAATGCATTGACTGGAAGATCATCGATTGACAACGAAGAAGACGAAGAACGAGTTTCCCCAGAAGTCAATAATGCATATCTCTCACTCCCTTTCACAAATATATACATGTGCATATTAAGGAAGGAAATGTCTCATCATTACTTACTGTCGATAAGCGATATGTTTCCACGGAGAGAACTTTTCCTCAACCTTTTTACTGCATTTGTTTATGCATGCGAAAGATAGAGAGATTGGCAAACAGATAGAGAGAGAGAGAGTGCCCGTTGTGAAAAGCCCATCTACACAGCAGGGCCTCTTCATTAGGGGGACACCCGACTCCTGCCTGCCCTGACCTTAATCCCAAAACAAACAAACACACACACAGCAAACAAAACCCTCAGCAGGATCCCAATCACACACATCCTTCGCAGCATTATGACCACAATTACAGACCTTCACTGATTCTTTCTTTCAACTGATGGCATTTTGCCCATCTGTTAACTGCAGGGGTGTGTGTGTGTGTATGCGCGTGTGCGCGTGTGCATGATCTCCCGTCCTTATTTTAATTGACTTCAGGTTATCGGAGCTCTAATACGGCATTAGAGAAGCAGCGCGGCGAGGGGCGACGACCGCCATTTAACAGATTTAATGAAGTGCTTTCCATGAGAAGGACATCGAGAATGTTTCCCTTTCAACATGGAAAATATGTACAACATTCGCGGCCGTCTCGTTCGACCACAGACGGTGCGGGATGACCTTGTTACTAGCAACGCTGCACAATGTATCAAGCTCGAGCTTTATACGCTAAAATCGAGCATTTTTAATATCGAACCTTTTCACACTTTATATCTATTAATAATAAACGTTTATATCTAAATCTCTCTTTGTAGGATATCAAATTAAGCTGTGAATTGAGACATTGACAACCAAATAATATCTCCCGAAAAAGTATGATCACTAAAATGTGTGCATGGGCGTTGTCTTAGTCCCCTGAGGGAGCGTTAAACGAACCTAACGCCGACCCAAAAGACTCTGTCAAAGCGGAACTAACCCACAGCATGCCTAAGCCAATTATAGACCCCAAACACACGCACACGCACACACACACACACACACACACACTCAGGACATTTCTGTCATGAAAAAGACATTGACTGCGACTTTGCTTGCAAGCAGTTACTGTGACCGACTGTGTATTTGAGTGTGTATGAGTCTCTGTGTGCGATGTTCGATAATGTATGGGCTCAGCAGAGCACATCAGCTTTGAAAATTTCGAGATTCTTACTGCATTGAATGCATAAACTATTGTACTGATGCATGATTCTAAGCCGAACGTCTCCTGACTGTTCTGGTTTTTCCAACATCTCCCCCTTATCCACACACTCCTAAAGACTGCAGGGTAAGGCATCTCTTTTATTTTTCCAAATGGAATTAATCTGTTTGCTTGCATTTGCCATTGGAAGAAAGATAGAATAGTACAGGAAGAGAAGAAGAAACTCAAAATGACAGACATTTACATTTATGCATTTGGCAGACGCAGCGACTTACATTGATTTATCCTATACATTTTACATAGGTATTTGCAATCCCCTGGGATCGAACCCGTTAACGCAATGCTCTTACCACTGAGCTACAGGAAATGACAGACAGCTGGAGGAATGGTCAGATTACTAATAAAACATCTGAGAATCCATACCTATGTGTATTAATTCAACTAGATGTCTATGAGACTTGCTGGAATTGAGGTATTATTATTCTGCTGTTGTTCACTGAATAAATTCAATGAACAGATAGACCATTAGCTTTCCTAACCTTACAAATAATTTGAATGCTAAATGAATCTGAATTATTTCTTTCAAAAGAAACCTAAGTCACAGTTTTTTCTCCTTTTAGAGATCTGACTGATGGCCGATAACAACACCGAGTTTTGATCTAATCAGCCTTGCATTGATCTCCTCGTGACCAATTACTTTTAGCTCAGGCTGAATTAAACCCAGGCTTTAATTGGGGCTAATTTTCCCCATCATTGTCTAAATGTTAGCGTTTTAAATGGCCCCGAGAAAAAGCTTCAAATCCTACGCAGTGAGTGGGCTAAAACAATTTCCCTTCTACCAAGCCCATTTAATCTACATTTAGGCCAATGCTTTCTAAATGGCAAAGTTAAAAACCCCATTTTCAGCACAAGTCTACTCCAATATCGCCACCAAGAGCCTTCTAAAATCTTTTGACGTCAGACAAACATTTTAAAAACAGTGTCTGGCGTTTAAGCTTCATATGACCACTCTCAAAAAGGTAATACAATACAAAGTCAAAGGACCTGATTACTTGACTCTAGGCAACACATTCCCTCCCGTCTTTCTAAAACCTTCTGTGATGGGCGAGGAGAACAGACATTCCAACCAAACTGGCACACTGACCTCACACAATAAGCACCTGTTGCTGACAAAGTATCGAATGTAGACAAGACAGCCCTCAATGCCCGACAACTGCTACTGAATACCTGCATGAGAACACTGGCTCCATTGAAAGAGATTGCTTGGCCGCTCATTAACAATGGAGGTAACTGTTGACCACAGAGCGGTTCTACATGGTATACGCAATCCAGCCACAGTGAAATGAGATACACGCACTTACGGTTGCAGCCTTTTCACCTGTTAAACCCCTACAATATAAAGACCAAGATAGGGGCGATAGCTTATTAGATAGAGGATGATAGTAAAACGGCCAAATCCACATGTTGAATATTAAATGTTTGTTATGCACTATGGTATTATAAAAGTAAAATGTAAAAAAAATTATTCAACACAATCTCATGGCAAAAACGTAAGTATTTTACGATGTTGCTTATTTTGGCCAACTTGTATGAATTTGTACGATCTCATTTGTACATTTTTATACAATTTGCTTTCGCCCCAGTGACGTTAGGTTTAGGGGTGGGACTAGTAATGGCAACTTATGAATTCATAAGAATTAGCCACCTCGTAAAGTGCCTACGAATTCCCGTAAGATCAGGTTGATATGATACGATTAATCTGTTGGGACGATGAAAAATAGCATTCATAAAATCGTCTGTCTACAATGATGTAGCCTTGCCCTCATCTAACGCTACAAGTAAATCTAGTCAAGCAGCCTACAAGGGTTGACATGCCAGTGTAACTCAATGCCACAATAACAATCTTTAAGCACGAACTTAAGCACAATTACTTTCAAATAAATAGGAAAGAACAATGGACACTATAAAAAAATGCTAGGCTGTTTCAGCCCAGGGTTGGATCCAATAACTATCTATGTTAATTTAGACCAACAATTGAGTTTCGTCTATATTTGACCCAACCATGGGTTGAAGCACCTTAGCATTTTTAGTGTGCATATAAAGCCCGCAATAAATTCTAGAAAGGAAGTTGCCATAAATTCTAGAAAAGACAACCTGGAAATGCACGTCTATTCAGAAGTCTACCTGCATATGTACAACACCAGTGTAAGCGTACCTGTGTGTTAGTGTGTGGCGTTTTGTGAGAATTTTCCTATCCTGTTGATTGATCACTGTGTCTCTTTCTTATTTAGCTGCTTAGCTTATCTCTGACTCATCTTTTTTTGTGTTTGCCCCTACCATTTTCCATATGCTCTGCCTCACCGACACTGCCATCGGGCGTAGTCCTCTCATAGGCGTCTTCAGGTAGAGGAAGGGCACCTAGTCTGGGGCCTGACGAACTCTTGCTGCTGGGCGTCTCCGACTCCTCCAGACCGCTGTCGTAGCAGCTCTGCAGCGAGCCCTGGTGCGGGTCCTGGGGCTGGCTCACCACCGAGAAGGTCACTCGGCGGAACGGCTACAAGAGAAGAGATTGCTGGGGGTCACTGGACGGAAGTGGTCGAAGGGGGGATTGATGGGTAGATTTATATTGTATTTGGTTTTGGAAATGGGTGGGATAATTCTCAGTTAAACGAATTCTCTAAGCTCTAGTTAGATACCGCACTCCCCTCTATGTAACAAAAGGATATAAACAGTATCTGGATTAATTGCTCCCTCTATGTAGTAAATATATGTAGCCTGAAAGCAGTGTTCTGCAAAAATATACACAACAATACTAATCAGCTATACAGCACTTCTTTAATGTACTCTCACATGAAAAATGAAATGTTAGGATAGTAAGTTCAAAGCCCACAGGAGTAAGTACAGATGCCACGCTTGGCATTGCGGTTTAAATTTAGCAGCGGAGGTCTGAAGGACGTCAAAGTCTCCTTGTGTGGTTTACTTTATAGCAAAAACAGGACAAGAGGAGCATGTACGGTCCCGAAGGGAGATAGAATGGAACACATAGCTACAGGCTTATAAACAAGAGCACACATACACACACTTTTCAAAGTACTGTAACTAAAGAGTGAATAGGTGAAAGGAGGCACAAGCGAGTAATAAGCCGCTACACAGGATCTCGTTTGAGTTTGGCTTTTGCGCTCTGATTTTCATTTCCTCCCCCTCTTGAAAAATCAGAAAAGAGCGAGATAGGAAGAGATAAGTGACAGCGGGCCAGGAAGGGTGATAAATTATTTTAGTTTCTGCTGACATCTGGCAAAAAAGAAAGTGTAGGGAGACAAATTAAACTAAGGACATCAAGTCTACTGAATGTAGTTTCGTTTGAGCCAAATATTCATGAAACCATCCTGCTGAAAACAGCTTAAAGAAACAGTTCACCGAAAAATGAAAATTCTTTATTTGCTCACCCTCGAGTTATTCCAAATCTGTATCAATTTCATTGTTCTGATGAACATAGAGAAAGATATTTGGAAGAATGCTTGTAACCCAAGTTCTTGGCCACCATTAACTACCATATAAGAAAATAAATGTTTTTGTTCTGTTGAACACAAAAGAAGATATTTTGAAGAATGTATGAAAAGCAAACAGTTCTGGGGTACTTTTGACTACCATTGTCATATTTCCTACTATGGTAGTTAATGGTGGCCAAGAACTGTTTGGTTACACATTTTTATGTGTGGGTGAACTGTCCCTTTAAGACAGCCTAAGTTTGCCGGCATGTCTTAGACTTTTCAGGCACTTTTGGCTGGTTGGACTGAGAGACCAACTTTCCTGAACAACAGCTTGGCCAGAATGAAAGACAAGCAACATCTTAGACTGGTATAAGATCTTTGGGTTATGCTGTTTAGGTGGGCAAGTAATAAATTCTGCTTTATTTCTTGATCTCTGCAGAGATAAGGGTGTTAAAATGGCTAGGGTCAATGCCAGATGGGATTGATTGCCAAGAAACACATGTAGGGATCAAATGCACAGAACATTGGATGCATTGAAAGTCATATTGAAAAAAGCAAAACTGAGTAAATGTATTTTAAGTCAACTGTCTTGCTACAGCGATATAGTCCTACAACCCTCTCCCACTATACAACCCTTACGATGCTTTAAATGGTAAATTAATATGTTAAATACTGCTACATTACAGGAAACTTGGGTTAAACAAGTTCAGAACCAATCTGCCCTTCAAATCCTAATGAAATGCATGATCCAGCCCCAGTGTACACTGTGCTAACTGATACATATGGTCTCTGAGCTAAATGAGTAGCTGGGCGAGCAAGAGAAAATGGAAGGGAGAGAGAAAGAGCAGGAGAGAGAGAGAGAGAGAATGAGAGCGCTGAAAGGTGGAAATTAAATTTTCATAATTTAACTAGCATTGGAGCCTTGTAATTAAACCATTGACTCTTCCAGTCTGGGTAAGTGAAAGCAGAGGGGAAAAGAACAGAAGACAATAAGAGGAGAATTGATCTCCACACCCTCCCATCATTCCCTGTGTCTTTCATTCAGCAGCCTATTACTTATTCCAATAATCCTGCACTGATCATTAGGATGGTTTTGTTTGTTGATGTTCAGCCTGTAGGTCGAATGTTACGTTCATGTGAGGTCTATTGCAAAGATTCTCGAATGTACAGTCAAGGGTGAAAAGGTCATAAGGGTGATCAGGACCATAATGTGTCATCCTGACAGGGTTTCATTTAGGTAATGATTATTCGGCTTGTACATTATTCCACCTAATATACAGCTACCCACCAAATAAACGGACTTGAAATATTGATTCTTATACAACAATACCAGAGCCATTAGTACCAAATAATACCAAATAGCTCAGTGCAGTAGAATTTAGCAGCCATGCAAAATACTTGACCGCTGAATTCCGCAATTGAACAACCGGAATCAAGTACTCCAGAGAGCCGCGTAATAAATAAATATAAACATCAGCTAAAAACCCAGTAGCTTTTTGTTATTCTGAACTCTGCAGCGGGAGGTTGGCCGATGCATTAAATAGACACTAACAAAGCAGCGGCCTTTCTAAGCGTTCGCCTCTGGCCGTCTCCCCACTGCCCCACTTCCTGTCACTGCACATTTTCTTTCAGGAATATTAAACAAGACGGAGCACCATCATTCACTTCTCTTTCCTTTCCAACTCACTGCCTTTCTGACTGAGTGGCCAAACACTCATCATTGCTCCAAATTGTTCCTTTAATTTGACACGTCGCCATAATCTTGGCATTTGTATTCTGTCAGGTTAGCAGGAACTTCCTTTCAACTTAAAGGAGCGCACGTTAGTTTGAGACTCTTGTAGGAACACACACACACACACCCATGTACGAACAAAAAGAGCTATTCTTTGGAGTTCCACCTCTTTGCATTGATAATGAACGAGCCATCCATGGAAATTTTGTGAAACTGACCATTTTGTACAAAAGGTCAAATGTCCTTGGACAATATCAATGGTGTGTTGAAAGCAAGTGCATGATCTGCGCATCAAAACAAAGGGTGGGCATACCAAAAATTAAGAAATTCATGACCATCTTTCCATTTACGTTATTTAGTAAAATATTAACAAAAAACTATTCAAAATAGAAGAATTTGCTTGTGGACACCACTGTACGCTGTGCACATCTCCATATCTCATAGATGTGACTTTTTATATATCCCTCTCTAACATCTCAACCATACACTGTACAAACATATAACACCTCTCCACCATCATCCACCGATGGCTTGGCAAAATCGTTCTTATTCCATAATTTTTAACAAAATACAACAAAAGCACACACGTCAACTTGAAATGGGTGCATGAGAAAAATGAATGAAAAATCGGCACACCGAAGGTAAAAAAATATCACATTTTAATAGACTTTTAGAAAATGTGTAACATTTTATGAACATTAGTATATTAAACAATTTATATTTTAAAGAGCTTTGTTATTACATCATTTTGCCATCACAGAACACATTCTGGATCCAGGTTTCCAATTTTAATTCAATTAATTTCCTATCATGCATTCATTTAGTTATTTATTTCCCTCGTTCTCTTATTCCTCATATCTTTGTATATTGAAATCTTGGCAATAAATCATGTTTCCATGTAATTACAATCAGCATTGAACAAATTAATTGAAATAAATATTCATGTGCTAAAAATTTCCCTTCGAATAGTCAAACATTTGTTACATAATTAAATGGAAGCCCAGAGGGGGTCTTGCTATTGTGATGAAATAACGGATCAAAATCATGTTGTATGTATCAAAAACCCATTCTCTCTCTCTCTCTTCCTAGAATGAAATGACTGCAGCTAAGTGTGACAGCAATCTAAATCCCATGCTGAAGAGCTGAGGTTTAAATTACCCACAAATGAACTGAACTTTAGATAAATTGGTGGAGTGTGGCATTGTACTTGGCGGAAATACCATTTTAAATTATATAAACGAGTCAATGAATGTCATGCAAGAAAGACGCGCTGAGATGGGAAAGTGATTAGGCATGCAAAGATGTGGATGTACGGACAGACGGAGATGAAGAAACAGTTTCCTGTGTTATGAAGGGATTATTTCACTAATTCACCACACATGTCAGAACATTCATTCCATCTTCCCTTTTTAATTCATTTTGTATAGGCCTGGTTGGATGCGTTCAGATTGAAAGAAGACCCCCTGATGAGAGGGGCGCTTGTGACACATGGCTTTCATTCCCAATAGAAACACATCCTTTATCTTCACCCTCTCTGCAAAATAAAGGCCTGGTTGTGGCCATCGTTGATTAAATGTTGCAGACGGTGATATACAATCCAGAGACATATCTAAACATGAACACTGGGCCACAGCTACAGTAATGGGGTACGGTAGAGTAATCAAAGTTTCCATCAGCTTGTAGGTGAGCACATCTGATGTTATGCCCTACTCTGTGTGCCGAAACTGAACCCGTCTGAACTTTCATCAATAACTGCACACGGTCTGATATTTCTCTCTTTTCCTTTCAGTGCTGTGGGCTATTGCTTGTCTTGCAAAGCTGTGATAAATTGAGAGGAATAACTGAAGCAATACAAACTAAATATTAAATGCGCAGCGAGTGAAACTGCAGTTTAGGATGTTGCTGCACTTCAGAAATGCTAATTCGACAAGAGTGCTTGTAATTTTAGTTTTCTTAGCAGTGGTGGTGGGAATACTATTTCAAACACCCAGAAGAATACACAATACATTTGCATTACTTTGAAAAATAGCCCTATTCTGTAAACACATTTTCTTATGCTTTTGACTGTGTTTTGTGTCGTATCCGAGCAGAAGAGGTGTGTGTGGTGGATCTTTGTGGGCAATGGAGTGACCTATATCCATGACCCATGAAGAGTGGTGGTTTAGGAAATGAGAAAGAACACAAACTCTAAAGCCTTATGTGTCTTTTTGCATTCGAGCAGAAAGGAGAGGAAAGAAGAAGATGAAGTGAGGGGAAAAGGGACGGACAGAACTAACAAAAGATGAGATACGATGATTGAGATCATTCTCATTCGTGGCTGAATTGAACAACCAACCAAAACTTAGATTCTTAGGCTGTCAAGAGTTAGTGAAGTTGGGTGGTTTTAATACATTTTTGGGTGAAATATAAACATTTTCTGGGTTAATTTAACCCAACAGTTGGGCGTTCCATCTTGGACCCAATGATGGGTTGAAATCCCAATTTCACGGGTGTATGCTTTTTTACACCCGTGATAACTTTCCTTGCAAGACCAGTCATTTACTTAGCAAAGTCAAACACAAAAGTTATTATTCTTATTGGATACATACAGTATGTAGACAGAAAAATATTGTGTTACTCACAAATTAAATGGGTCAAGTAAAACGGCAAAAATATACCATTACTTTACATTATTCAAGTATTTAAATAATTAAAGTAGCAAAAAGCATATTTACTAGAATGTTTCTATGACAGAATATTTATGCACGCACAATCCCCTATAGCCCTACCTGGACACTTTTCTGGAATGACAGGATGTTTCAAAGTCTGAACAATAAAAAGGTTCAAAACATCTTATGCACTAAACCATGTTTGAAAAGTAGTTCAACACGTTAAGAAAGGAATGTATATGTGTGTTTGAAAGACAAACAGAGCCCCTAGTGAGAAGGTCAGGGAGTTTTGTTTATCCTGTAGCTTGGGGAGTCTCAGGTGTCTGCTTTGTCTTAAGGGATGACTGGAGCTGGTCAAGCTTCATTTCTTTTCAGCCTTCCTGCCTGTGAGGACCTCCAGATGGGCTCCAGACCTCCTGAGACCCTCTGGAGTTTAGCCAGGTCTGAGGCCTCTCTGGCAAGCCATTTATTAACACACTCCACTGCAGGCGTTGAAAACTTCCAGGGCATTTTTAACTGCAGGACCTCCTCCCTCTGTGCGGAGCATTTTTGATATTTTACCCAACACTGTTGTTTCTCAGTCAACCAACCCAAAAGGTCCAAGGCTGGTCTTACAAGAAGACCTCAGCGGTTACAGGGTTCACAAATCAATCTGCAAATGCTTATAAATCGGTCAGACTGGTTGGAGAATACAAAAGGCAGGGAAGCAGAGGAAAATGCTATTGCTTCAAATTTTAAGAGATTTAAACAAAAATAGATTCAATTTGACTTGGCAAATCTGTGCTCAGTTTATGTAATGTTGCAATATCTTTTCAAACTCTAATGAAGACATTTGTGAGATTTCTGGGTCTGTTGTTAGGGGAAATATCTGAGATGCAGACATAAACCAACGTTTCCACAAAAAGTGAAACAATTATAGAAATCTTATCTGTGATATTTCATCCAAAAAATTCTGTCATCATTTACTCACCCTCTTGTCATTTCAAACCTATATGACTTACTTTCTTCTGCAGTACACAAAAGAAGATATTTTGAAAAATGTTGGTAACAATGGCGGTACACATTCATTTTATATTGTATGGACAAAAGCAATGCGAGTGAATGGGTGCCCCCACTGATCTTCGTAAATGATGACAGAATTTTCATTTTTGGGTGAACTCTCCCTTTAAATATGGGTATGTATGACAGGAAACAACAAAGTAGCCTATTGCATACAGTATATGGTAAGTTGTCGAATACATGACATTACCGGATGCAGTCCTGTGAACTTTAACATGTTGATTACTCTTCAACATTAAACATTAGTTGATTGATGTCACAGTTGGAGATACCAGATCACTTCATGCTGAAGAAGGCCTTCATTTTTGTATTCACGTATAATTAAATTATAAAAGATTTTAAACTTGGACTGTGAATCACAGTGAAATCTTGATGCAATTAACAGAAAACAACAAACAACATAATTTAATAAAAATTCTATGAAAAAGTTTAGAAATGCGTAAACCTGATGCAACTTTGATGCTTAAGTGTTAATGAATATCATGCTGGTGTAGGCTACAGTATCCTAGTTTTGGTTGATTGTCGACAGTTTGGATTTAGGGTAAAATTGTCTTCCATGTCACATTAACCTGGAAACTTTGCAAACGAGAGATAGAGATGACACATGAAGATATACTGGACTAAAAATCTTATTTAATATCCCTAGTACGGCTCAGAGAGAACCCTGAACACATCCAAACTGAGGCGCAGCAAATATTTAACAGTTTATCCACTTTGAGCTCGTCCTTTGATTGCAGTCCACATCTCCGCAGCTTTCTACAAGCGGCTCTCTAATCACTTTTAACCTATCTGCTGCCCCTTCATGAACAAGCCTCAAGCCGGACTGATCAGCACTTCGAGAACATTCTTTTAAAAAAGAAACATAAACCTAACACACCCTGCAAAAAAGCAGCCCTCCCTCTGAAGTTCTTCAGATAAAACCTTCACAGTACATCTTGGCGGATGTCAGCTGGCTGGCTTTGAATATAATTCTTTTTAAAGGCACTGAGGCGTACCTATCTCACCTGGACTGATCATTCATTCATCTATCCATTTTTCTTGTCATCCACTCCACCTCGCACTCTCTGCGACGGCACGGCGACGCATCGCTTCTTGACGTTCCACTCCATTTCCGCTCAGGCCAACTTTGCCTTTCTTCATGCCAAAAGTTCCAGATGTTCAGGCCTTTGCCAAACAAAACACTGAGGATGTTAGTCACTGTACTGAAATTAGCTGCCCTTGTTTAACAGCGTTCATACTCTCTTAATAAAAAACGGGCATTCTGGAACAGGCTGGCCATCTGAAATTCGCGAAAACTCTTTTATATACAAAAGAAAAGTATAATATATATATATTCTCAAAAAAAAAAAAAACGTTCTCTTTTTCTCACTTTCTAAAATGTATGTTCAATGCTGCCTCAGTATCTTCACAGCCTTTTCTGCGGAAAACATTATTCCCCCATTGCTGCTTTGTGTCGACCACAATTGATCACTGTGGGCTCCTAAAACTCGAAAAAGTGCTGTGATGCTTTTCTCAAGAGGTCATAATAACCATCTTATTGCCCTCGCAAATAAATAAAGATCATGTCCGAGTTAGCTGTTGGGCTCTTAATGATTGCCTAAGTGTTTTGGAGCACAGCCCTGCCAGTTAAAACAATATTTTCTCCACCCTTATACGCCTGTTTTCATTTTTACATTTTAAAAGTCGCATTAACATTCCTGAGAGAGGCTGAAAAGATGAAGCAAACTAACTCAGACAGATGGAAATCTCAATACATTTCGCTGTGCTCTTTTTGTCAAATCCTGGCTAAACTTTTAATTGCTCTTTAAGCGGAGGATTAGGCTTGAACACTGCAGCCATATTCTGAAGGGATGATCTGACAGCTTCAAAAGCTTAGTTGACCTCTGACCCTGACTCCATTAGAAGGAACAATACCTCCAGGGTACAACTTGAAACTCAAGACCTCAAACATGCGTCTCCCAGAGTTTATTTTCAGTGGGCTAAGAGTTTAATGATAAATAAGCATGACATATATTTTACAACAGAACATTTTTTTTCCTTCACAGAAAATAATGGATTGTAGATGCATTTGTTAATGTGCTTTTTGTTCTCAAAATGGCTTTGTGTTTTGCTTTTTTCATCTCGTCCCCAATATTTCCCTGTCAAAAGTGAAAGGGATATGCTGTTTCCTGTTCCCGTGCAGAATATCTAACCTCATCATTGCAAATCCATTATCATCGCTAGCAGAGATGAATTATGTTCTCAGGTAACCGTCAAACTAACAAAAAAGCTTTCAGGTGCCTTTCCTAACATGATAATGGTGGAAAGTTGAACTCCATTTCAACTCGAAATGCACAAGCCAACAAATAAACACAAACACACGCGACATCTAACTTACAGTCTGGAATTGACTTACACGATCACATAACAAACAATTTCAAGCTCTCTCCTTCAACTCAGAGGACACTATCTTCAACCTTCTTGCTTGTCCCTTAACCTGTCAATCATCGGCCAATGGCATCGCAGAACACATAGTGCGCAATACTCACTCCGAGCGCGAACAGTCAATCTGACAACTGACCCACTAATGTCATCGAGTGACAGTCTTAAATCGCAGGAGCTGCGGCAGTGGGGGTGACAGAGGCCTAAGAGTCAGCGAAAGCACGGGTGTAAACAACCTGAGGGCGGGTTGGGTATCCTAACTCGGACCATGCGGTTTCCTTTCAGTGAAATCGGACCATGGAGTCTTTCCTGAGCAAGTATCCGGCAGCCAAATAAAAATTCAACACAGACTGAGGAGAGAAATGACGAAACAGAATATGTGTTCACACTTCAGCGGGATTATGACTGACACATGACTGCCAAAGCGGTGAGAGATGTTGGCTGGCTTGCTGTGTTATCTAGATCATAAGCACTAGTCTACTAAATACATCTGCAAACAGAGAAGCTGTCGAGATGTAAGGTTATGTATTACAGAAAGATGGCTAGGAATTGTGAAAATGTTTTCCTGATTCAAAGAAAGTATTTAACCTTCATCTGAGTCAAGCGGTAATGTAAGGAAGAAAATGAAAGAAAGTTGTCATTTAGCCAACAAGCCTTCCGTGGATGAACACAGCAGCTATCACAAGCTTGAGCATATAAATAGTTAAGATTTCATCAGATAGGAACATTTAAGTATTACACTATTAAAAATGGAGGTACAAAATAGGTTCTTCACAGCGATGCCATACTAGAACCATTTTTGGATCCACAAAGAACCAGTCAGTCAAAGGTTCTTTCAAGAACCATCTCTTTCTAACATTTTTATAATCTAAATAACCTTTTTTGCTACAAAGAACCTTTTGTGAGACAGAAAGGATCTTCAGCTGTTAAAGGTTCTTTAGGGAACCAAAAGGTTCTTCTATGGCATCGAAGAACCTTTTGAAGCACTTTTTAAGAGTGTAGGTCGACATAAAAACTCTATACTATATATTATTTGTGCATATCATACCTATTTTTCTTTCCTTGGCACAGTATCTGTTGAATATTTAGGTTTTTTTTTGCATATTTTTCATGTATCTGTTATATAATTTTTCTGTTGAAATAATCATTATTTTAAAATATAATATTCACTTTTATACGTGTATCCTGTTTTTTGTGTTAAATCTTTGCAGCAATGCACATTAGAAAAAGCACTATAGAAATAAAAATATTTTATTTAGCAAATTTGCATTCTGGTATGTAATTTAGGGATGCACCGAAACACTTGTAGTTAAGATTACCGAATACCGAACATGTTTTTTTGCATTTCTTCTATTTATTTAGTCTTTTTTTAGTATTGCATAAACTGAATGGTCAAAATGTGCTTTTTATAGTTTGTCTTGCTTTTCAATAAAGTACAATACAACTTAAAATCGCCTATATTAGGCCTATAACTGACTGCTAAAAGAATGTATTGTAAATTACTCTGTACCCCTACAACAAAACTGTTGGATTATTATAGGCTACATTGCAAAATGATTTTAAGAAAAAAAAAAACATCCAATGCAAGCAATTCTGACTGATGCTGACTGACAACCATGTCAGTTCACGTCTCTCCTCCAAACTCCGCCCACAAAAGCTGACTGTTCTCTCAGAAGGTGCACTCCTGGCCGGGATGCACAGAACATACTTTGACAAATTGTTTAGTACAGGAAACTGAGTGCACGCGACCACTGAATGATGTCAAAGGATGTTGCGAGCGGCGGGGCTACTGTCAGACTGCCCGCTCCAGCCTGAAGTAGAGTAACCGACCGTTAAAGAAGGTTTCATCCGAAAACCGTGCTGTGTCTTTCTCTGACGCTTTAAAATGCTCCACACACACTGCCAAAATGTTTGCGGCATTAATAAAGCGCACGCACGTGTCTCTCTCTCTCTCTCTCTGTGCTGGTTGCTGCTTGATCGTATCATAAGCCATGTTCGGAAAAATTTGAACATGTTCGACCGAACATGCCTTTTTTTGATATTTTCGGCCGAACATGTTCGGTTGCCGAACATTCAGTGCATCCCTAATGTAGCCTAATTCCTAACATGTGACTTCCAATAAATACATTTTCTTTTCATGTATCTTATATATTCAACATGTCACATTATAGCAATTCACAATGTTCACAAAAACAAACATTTTAAAACTAACCCCAAATAAAACCTGTAAACATTTAGCTTAAACAGACAAACTCCATACTTTTTACTTACATCTATTCTGTTTTATTTTCTTCCCTTATTATTTATTTTCTTAGCCCTTTATTTTGTACTTCATTTCCTGTGTAGCTGAACACCTTTCGGCGGGCTGCATCAAAAGAAGGTGTTTATCACGAATAAATCAATGTCAACGTGACAGTAAAGCAAAACTCCATATCCAGTGGCCGTGGACACATTACTCAAAACATCCCTGTCGTGTCACCCTCAAACATACGTACACACATGCGCGCGCACACGGGCCCATTGTCATTGCCGCGTCCTTCATCAACAGACTCCCTCCCCTGTTAAAATAGAACAAGCCATTTGTGAGTCTCAGCCCAGGTCCAGAAGACAATTATGATAGCTGCGATTAAGAAAACAATTATTCCAGAGAAGTAATTATCCTCTAATGTTTGAACAAACAGAAGCGCGGAGAGAAAGAGAGGGCCCGGGGCCGTGCGAGATTAGCCCGGTATTCACACTGTGATGGCCATTACATACAGGGCTAGTGAACAAGTGATCAGACTACTGATGCAACAACATAATACAAACTAATTCATGCTCACGCTCGAACACAAATGTGCGATTTAGCGTGCACGCTCGCACCTGTGTCCACACAGTCACCTTTTTTTGCAAAAATATGCACATATTCATAACAAACACCTCCATTTCTGTCCCTGTTGCTAATTTCAATTGTCACATCAAAAGGAAACAACAAAAACTCGATTGCACATCGCAGTTAAACAGCACTTTGGAAATGAAGGCTATTATTCCATTACATTTTAAAACAAGATCAAACCCTGAGATGAACCAATTTTTTTGAAAAGAAATAGTCATTCTAATAATAAATTAACAAAAAGATGAAAGAGTGCCATTGAAAGTGTGCGCAGAATGAATACTGAAACAAATCTGGGTTCCGGCCATCTCGGCCCTGAGGCGAATCGGAAAACATAAAAAACGAATATAATTGGAGAGCGAGTGATGAAGCGCCTTCTTTGTGCGGACAAGGTCAATTTTCTCTGTGCGAGATGGTATTGAGAGATGGTATCTCTTTACAATCACCAGGCATCATACACTTCAACCAATTAATTAAAAGTGAAGTGTCATTTTTTAATGCTGCTTTCATATCCGAGTTTGCGTGTGTGAGGGATGCACTGTAAAACAGGGTGAGATTTTTTCGCGAATGAGGAGATGGTTTCTTGAAAGTCAGAGTGTCAGTGTCTACTAGAATGGCTTGGAGCAGAGCTTCTCTCACCAGCGGGCATAGAGCGTAAAATGGAAAACCTGGAGAGGAATTGGAAGCGATAACAAAACATGGAAAGAGAAGATGGTTTTATTGCACTCGCATGCATATTGGCTTTTTTAGAAAAACCAACTAACTGGCCTTATTTAGTCTAAAACCTATATTAACGGATGTAAGCGTATTGCTGAAAGAATTGTAAACAAGCACATTTTTATTCTAAAGTTAGAATCACTTATAGTTGAGATGCGTGAAGCTTCAGACGGATCGAGCTTCTATCAACAATTCTACTGGCCACAAAGACCCAAAAACTCTCATATCCACTCCTCGCATGTCTTCTCCGCTTTCAAACGGCCGTCTGTGAGCTATGCGAGATTTACTTTCTCTAAAGATAGAAGGATAGTAGCTCTGCACATCAGCCTGCTTCAAAGGGAGGTGCTATCAGACACTATCATCGCCACGGCAATGATGAAGATACGGATCCTAATCCCCATGTAAAAATGAAAAACCCCCAAGTGCCCGTGGGACTTAATCGAGTACACTACACATCTCCTGCCTTCCGCTCACACCCTGACCCTCTTTCTACTCACTTTCTCTTTCCATCCGAGATCTAAGTCACTAAGATTAGAATTCACCTTAGAACTCTTGCTGTTTACTCTAATTGAAAACTTGAGAATGAACTTTTGCGTGGCTTTGGAGTCGTCCGCTCGTAGAGGGAGCTGTCATTCTGTGCTGATTTGGGATCTGTACTTTTCTCAAGGTAAACAACATGAAACAGGTTACAAGTTAGCTTACCGGGTAACTGTATTTGTTTCAGAGGTAAACGTGTGGCTTCCACATTGTCACAAGGATAGCTCCTTGCCTGAGGGCCATGCAGAGTCAAGCGTATTATTAGCAAGGTAAAAAACGTCCCTGGGGCCAGCTAAACAAATAACACACACACGCGATACATGGAAGATGGGAAAAAGACAAATGACACAGAGGGAGCGTTGTCAA
Organism: Triplophysa siluroides; assembly: GCA_006030095.1. Lineage (NCBI taxonomy): Eukaryota > Metazoa > Chordata > Actinopteri > Cypriniformes > Nemacheilidae > Triplophysa > Triplophysa siluroides. The sequence continues at coordinate 2,248,387 of VCII01000702.1, forward strand.
ATGAACCGAACTCTTGCATCATTACAGAACACTTTTGATGCAACAATCTAGATAGACAAAGAAACCAAAAATTCCAGGTTGCGTTCATCCATAGGTCAGATCTAACCTCTGTCAAATCTTCAACCAGGATACTTTGTGGAAAAAAATGTGACCGGCCTGACAGGTTAATGGCCAGGACAACTAGCTTGATCAAATGACAAAAGGACCTAGCTGGCAATGAGAGATACGGACAAGGATAGACAGAGGATGAAAAGCAAAATGTTCCAGCTGGTAATCACAATAAATTCAGTGTTAGAAAGGACGCATGTCACGATGTGAACCATCACAGATGTTAAGATTTGTGCAGCTGGAGTTAAGTACAGGCCGGTGGCTAGGCGATTATGTTTATGCTTATTGATCGAGGGAGACATTATGAGAGAAACTGGTCTCTTGTGGATATCAGATGTTATACTGAACTCTATAGGTGAAGCTCACCTTTAGTCAATAATGGAATAATATACCAAAAATGTTTTTTCCCTTTAAAATGAAAGGGCATTTACCTTCACCGTATAAGGACAGAGCAGCTTGGACATTCTGCCTTGTTGACCTAAAACAGTATAATCTGTGTTTTTAATTGCAATACAAACAAAAGGTCATTTGAATCCATAAAAAATGACATGTGATCATTTTAATTCATAACATGTTTATAACATTTTATGATATCCTCAAGGGATCAATTAAGTTTATATCCAAACAATATTATTGACTGCATATGTAAATGTTGACAAAACAATTGAATCACCTAATTGCGGTTTGAAAATATGAGGCTAGCCCTGTGCCTGTGTGTTACAACACGCTTGAACTTGAAGAGCAGGTTCCTTAAAATTCACAGAATTCAAATGCACAGACGTTGGGTCACACGCACACACTTAACTCTATTTTTCTTCAACAAAGACACACACCCTCAAACTGGCACAGCAAAGACGGCACTTCTTCAATTACTTTAATGAGCCATAGAATATAGGTGTTAACAGCTATCTTGCTGTTACCAGTCGTGACTGGACTGAATCTCCAAGAAAAGAAGCTCTTGAATCGTATAGCCTACATGTTCTCCATGCAAAGCACACGGGCGAAATTCACAAGGCAGTTTTACAAGTCTTTGTCAAATACATTTAAAAAGAAAAATAATATTTAAACTTGGAACGTGATGGTCTGTGTGAGTCTGATTAGAATCAGATATCAAAATCTGATATTACTGGCAATGTAAGATTGCGCTTACAAGGAATTCAACTTGGCAGTTGCTTACACGTGAAAGAAATTAGGAGAGAAATATGAGCCAGAAGTGGAGAGAAATCCTCAAACGCTTCAATAAAAAACAGGCCAATCATAATAAAGTGTTTAAAAGTATACAGCAGATAATGATTTTTTCGACTCAACACACACACATAACCCACACATGTCAGAACATTACAAGCGAGTCTGAACAGTTTCAGGGTTCTATCAATATTTTGATACTGAACAACGTCGAAGGCTCTTGACATCTTACATAAAAAATAACAAAACCAGTGCCAGTGTTCTACTTTGGAATGCCGAATAACATCCAGGATCGTAGGTCTGGTTTAGCTACAAGTAACAGTCCCCTTGAAACACTGTTGTTATTGTTTATCAAATAAAGCTGACAACTGTTTAAAATATTACCGGATCAAGTATCAGCATGTTGGCTTATGTAAATATCTGCTGAGGTACTGTACCTGTTGTACATCCCTGATTAGATTTAATAGTAACAGTGTCAGAAACAACTTGGAGATGTGGATTGCACTGTATACATCATGATGACTGCTTTACGTCCATATGAAGAAGGGTACTTGTCAGTTATACGAAACTAGGTAAAAGTGCTGCAGGGACATTGTGGTTTCATGTAGTCAAAACAGTAATGCTGATGTGTGTACAAACAGATTTTCAATGACAGAAAAAGACTGAAGTTTGCACAAATGAATGTAAGCAGTGTTGGGGAAGCTGCAGTTGTACAACTACAGTTAAACAAACAGTTTACCGGGAGCCAATTATTATAGTTTGAAAAATCTGAAATCTGAATATTGTTCAAACAAAAACACATCACTTCAGAAGACATTTATTAACCCTCTGGAGTTACATTAATTACTTTTAAAATGGAAAACAAGGCCCCGTTCAATGACATCAGAACGCTAGGAAGAGCCAGGTTTTTATATTAAGTCATATACACCTGGGATGTAGTAAAAATCCTTTGAAATACTGCGGTAAAAGTGGTTTGCTAGAATACAAGCAATTAAATGGCCATTATATGTTTATATATAAAACTTAATAAATATACATGAAATAACAGTTTCATATAATTTATGAATTAATCATATTCAATCTGCTACCCGAGACTTGCATGGGCTTGATTTGGTCATTTTTTACTACATTGTTTTAGTGTTGCTACTTTTATTTTGTTACTCCCAACACTTTCCTCACAGAATTTAAATAACCTCAACTGGCAAACATGTTCCCAGGTTACAGGGTTTCTTCGCTGGTTTAACCACTACAGCATATGCAAACCATACACCAGCAGCCAGGTCCAACCCCAGCTTTCTTTATCAGATTATATCTGATTATTAAACTTTATACCATCAAAAAAGCTGTAGGCCAGTGTGAAAGGAAATAGCCCTTGATCCTCAGGAAGTGAGCCTTGGAGGTAAGCACGCTTACCGCTGGACGTGTCATCTGCAGGTCATGTTATGAGCTACGGCAATTAGAAACTCAAATGGCAAACTCCCTGTTTCCTTCTTACATGTATTTTACATTTATATTAACTTTACCTCTAAGACCATTTTTTGGTCATGCGCCACACAAACGCTCTCCTCTTATTTCAAAGGGAATTAACAAGCTACTGCTAATTTGAGTTCAGCGACTCTGCTTAAAGCACGCGCTGAAGACTGGGGGGGAGGAAATGAGGAGAGAGAAAACCCTCAGCAGAGCCCACATGAATAAATAATAGACCAGCTGTACGATTTTTCATAACTAAAAGAACGACAGACGAAGAAACTGTTCATCTCGAAGAGCGCTTTCCTCTCGTCCTGGACAAATCTCCCTGTTAACCTCACAACTTCACATTTTTTTCTTTTATACTACAATTGTTATGTCATACACTTTTACTGTTATCACAACAAGTTTAACCCCCCACCATCATAACCTTCACACAAACCTGTTGCTATTGTTGGAATTAAAGGGACAGTTCACCCAAAAATACAAATGCTGTCATGATTTACTCAACCTCGAGTAGTTCCAAATATGTATCAATATCTTTGTTCTGATGAACACAGAGAAATGTATTTGGAAGAATGCTCGCAACCGAACAGTTCTTGGCCATATTGTCTACAATAGTAGGAAAAATGACAATGTTAGTCAAAAGTGCCCCAGAACTGTTTGCTTTCCTACATTCTTCAAAATATCTTATTTTGTGTTCAACAGAACAAAGACATTTATAAAGCTATTTTTCCTACTATGGTAGTCAGTGGAAAAGATCTGTTTGGTTACAAGCATTCTTCCAAAAAAATGTCTGTGGTTATCAGAACAAGGACATTTATCCAGATTTGGAACAACTAGAGGGTGAGTAAATGAAACAGAATTTTCATTTTTGGGTGAACTGTCCCTTTAAATTAACATGTGGTGTTGCAGAATTTAGTTTTTTGTTTGTTTCAGTGAGAACTCAGGGTCCTCATTTTTTTTCTTTCATGATATCCGTGTGAATATTTCTCAAAAAGGTTCTGCCACAGATGTAACCTAACCTGAAAACACAAAAACATCCCAATCTATAGCATGCCTTTTGCTAATGACAAGCACAACAGAAACTACCTGAGTAGCCTGTGTGTATTCATAGAAGTGAATGTGTGTGTGTCTCTCTGCCTGTGCTCGGTTAGATCTGTTGGATTAGCAAAGTTTAATTGGATATGAGGACCTTTCGTTGGCCTCTCAACACTTCCTTTGAGCAGAATTAAAATTATATTAGGAAAAAAATAGCAGACATTTTCCTTATCTCGTCCATTGCAGCATAAGATGGCTGGTTTCGAACCAGCTCATGAATGTGATCAGATTCTTTTCCAGCTGCAAAACCGAATGCGGTTATAAGCTACATTAATCATCACATTTAAATGTCCATCAAAGGCCGCTGTGTGACACAAATAGGATATTCCTGCTGATTTTGACTGATCTGGAACCAGTTTTAATGCCTAAATCCTTTTCATTCCCAACCTTCATTACAAACAGCACCCAAAGCTGGGTCAACTGAGGATGTCGCCTGAAAGCCCTGCAGAGACTGTGAAGCCCCTCCTTTTGCAAACAAATACGGCTCCCTCTTTTACCGCCCTCTCTCTCTCTCTCTCACTTTTCTTGTTATACTGTATATGGAGGCTGTCGCTTTGGTTTATGTGACTGTAACCAGCCATATTTCTTGCTATTGGTCTCTTATCATGTCAATACTCGCAATACTTGCTAAAGCATACTAATTTAAGAGACTGTGCTACAAGTATTACAATGCTCTTTATCTATGCCTACTACATATTAAATATTGCTGGGTGCTCATTATATTTATTGGTTACTACTTGAAACCACACACATTTTTTTATGAAAACATCATTAGGCAAATTGGTGTAATGTAATCCTGCTAAAACACACAGTACCTGACAAAACAGGACATTGCTTTGCAACAAAAATAATAATCTGTTTAACAGAATTGTACAAGATATGTGGGGGATAGGCCAATCAGCATCCAGGATTCGTTTCATAATACGCATTTTCCAGATACTAATACATCAACGCAAACGCATCACTCAAGTGCATCAACATAATGACACAAACAAACGCTCATTCAAAACATGAGCTTGTACACAATCACTGCATAATAAACAAAAGCCATAATGGAGGCAAACATGTTGGCAGAAAGGGCACATATGCGAACACATTATGTAAATTTTCAAATGCTGCAATTGTCAAACTGCGTCTCTGTCCCGAAACGGTTTCAGGGTGTGCGTGCGGTCCGATGTATTTAGATTGGCTTTTTCTGCACTTACTCCACCTGACACCCTGTTTATCAATGTATGGCAGGCAGGAAAACATTAGATGTAATCGCGGCTAACGCTAGCCCATAGCGTGCCGCACGTAAGATTAACATGACGACCAACAAATCAAAGCAAACGTAAAATAACCTCAGACTAGGGTGACATGGTTTGTGTCACTGGGCTACACTTGAGTGATGAAACTAGCTCTGAAATGTTTGTTATGGTTCAGGCGGAAAATAAAAAATATAATATTTACCCTGACTGAGTCTAGCAGTGAATTATAAAGGAAAGTGGAGAATTTGTGTTAACAGAGTCATTTCTTCCAAAATAAGGCCTGAAATGGGCGAAATCTATTAAATCCAAGGTTGCGTGCCGTTCGTGGTGATTTCCGACAGAGCAATTTTCTCCTAAAATTTGGCTTAATAATGCATAGTGGAGAAAGGTGGGAAAATAGATTTAGTTTGTGTCATGCTCTGTTAACACTTCTACAGTATGCATGAAACTAACTGAACATACTGTATATGTGAATCGTCAAACTGTATGTGTATGTTTTTGTGGCTATACTTATTGAAATATGGAGGACATTTAAAATGATACAGTATACAGTCATGTCTTTTTATGTCTATAGGTTTTGGTGAAGGTTGGAAAAGGGATAGTGTATGGTAAATATAATTGCATCTATAAGAGGTCCAGACTAATGTGGCTTCAAAAGTGTGTGTGTGTCTGTAACTCCAAAACTGATTAAGCAGACATTCACTGATGTCCCCGTTTAATCTTTGATCATTTCGCATCATTGCCAAATCCAAAACAGAATCAGAAGGATGTTTTGCATGCAAAAAGAAGAAGAGAACGAGAGAGACGGAAAACAATCTCGCAAACAAAAAAGGGAACATAAAGAATACAGGGCTGCATAATTAGAGCTCTTTAATAAAGCATGAGGCGGAGAAAGCCAAGCCTCTCTGGAATGAGGCACAGAGACGAGATACTTCTTTTAATGCTATTGATTGGGAAATGATGTGTGTGTGTTTGTGCCTGAGCATGTGTGTGTACGTATTGATTGCTTTGACCCAAACACTACAACAAGTCTCATGCACCGATTTTTTTCAAAGCTTCTGCAGTGAGCTAATGCAACAATCAGTGGCCAAATATTTCAGAAAGAAATGGAACCTGTTTAAAGGAATAACAGTATATATATAAGACATACTTTAAGAGGATGTGTATGTGAGTGTATGTGCGTGTGGCATAGCTGTTTCATTTGACACCACGGTGCCTTCAAACAAACAACCCTGTACCCTGAGGGAAAGACGGCTAATCCATTCAGCCAATGGAGCAATTCTCATTATCGACTACTAAAAAACATAGAGGCCATCAGGGAGCAAAAACAGTGGAAACAAGTGAGTAGGCGACAGGAAATAGGAAAGGTTGGAAATTATTAGGAATAAGATGAAGAACATACTGAAAAAGGTGAACCCTTTTAATGTTTATGGATAAACGTATAGATTTTCTTTAAAATACGAGGGCTTAAGCGTCTGTCTCTGTTTTGACATAATAGAAGCTGGATGCAAGAGTAAAATCTTGTTGCTATCATAGCCGAGGAGATAAAATAGCATTCTTCTTTCTTAAGAAGAAAAAATTATAGACATAAAAAGACATATGAGTAGCATCATTTGGACTTGTTCTAGTTATGTAGCCAAATTTTTGAAATAACATTTGCTTTCGATCATAAGCTTTGGTATCCAAGCAAATTGGAGCATAGTTAACACGAATAAGACTCTTTTTGCATTTCTTGATTTTCACTAGAACATTATTTTGAATGTTTATCAAGCATTTCCTCATGGGGAAAATTCTGTCATCATTTACTAACCCTCATGTCATTTTAAACATGTATGACTTTCGTTTTTCAGCAGAACACAAAATAAGATATTAAAGTTTGTAACGGAACAGCACTGGCCCCCATGCACTGTTATTGTATGGACACAAAACTAAGGATGCACGATAAAGTATCGACCATATCGGTATTGGCCGATAAATGGTCATTGTTTAAGTTATCGGTATCGGCCGATAATCAAATTTAGGCCGACATATTATAGCCGACAATTATGAATAATTTCCTCTGCCGGAATCACTTCAGGTGCACATGCTCACAGTTCAAATCCAGTGCAGCACTGTCCGTCTGTCATGATCATTCCTTACTGTTATTGGCAAAACATTGTTGAAGAACTATGTAGATATTTATGAATGTGTAAATTATAGTAACAAAAGCGCATATTGTTTGACGCCAATTGCTGTCTGAATGCTTTGTCTAGAGACCTGTTAGACTTGCGGCTATTGAGAACACATTTCTGGGTTGCTCTGGGAGAACATCTATAATTTGTTTATTAAATAAACATTATAACAGAAAAGTTTAAAAGTTAAAGAATATTGAATTAGTGTAAAGTAGGCTTTGAACATTATTTCTCCCCTGAAAATCATTTATCGTCTCAGAAAATGTTATATTAATATTTAGGTATATCGTCCAATATATCGGTTATCGACTTCCAATGTTTAAGAATTATCGGTTGTCGTTATCGGCCAAAACGTACATATCGGTGCATCCCTACACAAAACCAACGCAAATGAATGTGGGCCAGTTAACAACTTTGTTCAAAATATCTTCTGTTGACAGGAGGGTGAGTAAATGGTGACTGAATTTTTATTTTTGGATGAACTATCCCTTTAACGTACAGTGTGTGTTTTTAGGTTTAACTATCCTTGTGACGACATTTGGCCAGGCAAAACCTGAAAACCCAGACACACATTCATATAAACAGCTACACGGTTACATGATCTCATTTCATACTGTAGACTCCATTCCTCCACAGCCTTTTAGTCGCACTGGGGCAATGCATGTGCCGAACAGAATATTAATCAATGCGAGTGTGAATCTAAATGTGTGCGTGTTGTTAGGGTCCTCACAAACACGAGCGCATACAGCACAGGGAAAAGAAAAGGCACACGACACACACACACTGAGACGTAGACTTGCTCAAAACACACACAAACATATTTACCGCAGCCACAGAGTGATGGTGGGCGGAGGTTAATCCATAGCTGCATGAAACCAACCTTCCGATTGGCTGTGATGTGGCAGCTCTCCTGCCCACTCCAGGAAATGATTGATGTTAAGCGGACTTTGATATTTGACTGCTGTGATGACAGTAGGAATATGATTCATCTCCTCTGCCAAAGGAAAATAACCAGCTTTTCTGGTTTCCAGGCTCAAAACACACACACACGCACGCACACACACCTACACACACACACACAAACCGAATTCTAGCTGCTCTAAGTGGCAGAAAACTGACCATTAGAAAATACATCTAATAAATGAATTACGTCTACGTAAACTAAATCTGACATATGCTGGACTCACTGAGTAAGAAAAAATACTTTAACTCAAAACTAAATGGCAGTTTTGACTGACCAGCAGGATATAGAGGGAAAATGGTGGTCCTCTGAATAAAAAGGGGATGGAAAGAGAGAGAAGCGAGAGAGGGAGCGAGGAAATGATTGATATTCTAAACTCATCTCATTTCAGTTAAATGACAGTATTTCTCTCAGTCAAAGAAATACAGCTATGAGCTCGCTGTGTCTGCCTTAAATGAACTCTCTGCTCACTTTTCTAATCTCTCTAACCGCATTTAAATGGAAAGAAAAAGCTATAAAACTATAACCTATGACTGCTGCTGCCAGTACCTGATATTGCAGAGCTGATTGCGAGTCATATAATAATATAAAAATATATATTAAAAAAGAACTTCCTGTCAAAAGGAGTCTGTAGGACGACGGAAGCAGATATGTGCGGCGTTTGAAGGGGCTAAAAGACCTGTATGTATGTATGACATGCATGTACACATTCACAAATCTGTCTTTTTCTAGCCATCAGCCCTGTTCTCTCTCCATCTCTTTTCCCACACACATAGCTCTAGGGGTGCTGTAGGTATAGGTGAAGATATTTTGTATGTATAATGTATCAGCTCCTAAAGGCATAATGCATTTGCCCTGGAGAATGTTCTGGAAGTGTTAATGTTTCACACCAGGCAGTCTCAGCAGGGAACAGTGCTCCTCCCCGACCACAGACAACAAATCATCCCCTATACCTGCACGCCTATACAATCTACATCCGAGCGTGTCAGTCCATCCTATTCTTATTTCCAAACCCACCTTTTAAAAAGGCTAAATCTGATCGTGTAATACCTGCAGACAGAATGAGAATGCAGACAGAGAGAGAGAGAGAGAGAGAGAGAGCAAGAGGTGCTAGCTCAGCAGAAGGGCTGGTTAATAGCACCATTACTGTCATGAGTATCCAGATTCGGACAATGAATTAATAAAGAGTGGAGAGGGAGATGTGTGTGAGAGAGGAGAGAGAGAGAGAGAGAGAGAGAGAGAATACATTTACACACTCGCGCACGTTTTGACAAAATCACATGCGCACACTCAGCACCGTTACGTAAGTGTGCGGTGTGAAACAGGTAGAACAATTTGGGATGTTGATGTTGGCAAAACAAGACACATCTCCACATAAATGGAGGGAGAACTGAAAAGAAAGAAAGATGAGCAAGAGTGATGTCGTGCTTAAAGGGGTCATATGACACGGCTAAATTAATATTATCGTTTATTTTAGATGTAATGTAATGTGTATTCACGATTTAAGGTTCAAAAACACAGTATTTTCGACATACCGTGCAGGTTTGTATCTCCTCTTTGCCCCGCCTCTCTGAAACTGGATATTTTTACACAGCTCATTGTACTGAAAAGCGAGGTGTGCTATGATTGGCCATTTAACCAGTGCGCAGTGATTGGTCGAATACTGCAAGCGTGTGATGGACATGTAACGCCTCCCACCATATTTGGAACATCAGGTTCCAAAGCAATTGTACTGACACGTAACCCCACCTTACTTGCGTATACATTTGGGCGGTCTTAGTCAAATCATACCACGAACTGACGTAGATTTGTGGGGGTGTGGTTACACAAGGCTTTTTCAGGCAGGTCTGGGTGAGCATTTGCTTTTAGATAGAATGCATCTTTTGTTTGGACACTTAACATTTTTAATTTTATGTGTCTATTACATGGATGGGCAACTTATAACACACCAAAGAAACAGAAAAACACGTATTCGCACAATATGACCCCTTTAATATAAGCACAATTGACAAACTATATACAACAATTTTTTTTTTTACAAATATGATGCAATCCAAAGATTTCCAAAAACAAGCCGAGTATCGTCAAGCAACACAGAGACTCTGACAACCTTTCCAAAAAACACAGGAATCACAGATGAGAATGATACAAACAGCGGACCGTTCCAGATGCAATATTAGTGCTATGGAAACACTGCTCGTCCAATGAAATTAGAGAAGCAGAACTAACCATCGCATAAAGAAGAATAAACATTGCAAAGGATACAAGGAAGGTTAAATCAATCATTAAACCACTCTGATTTATCTCTGTTATCATTTTGTTACTGCAACCGAGTCATTTCCTGCTCACGCATGCGATACCCAAGACAAATCCGCTCAGGAATTTCCAAGGAACGTAATTCGTTGTATTCATCTGGTCAAACCCATCTGTTTCCTTTTGTTTATTTTGCAAGAAATAAAATTTCTGCCATTTCAAACATGTATATGAAATATGGGTCAGATGGATTAAACCATATATACACACACAAAAAAATAATACTTTTCTGAAAACAATCACTGGCCTTTAAAACAGAAGCCTTCTACGCAGATTTAGGAGGATAAGCTTGTTTTTTCCATACCAATTTGACATGCAATCGTTTAGTGTGTTTGACAACACTGTATGAGGAAATTGTGTATGAGATACAAATGATTGGTGAAACCATCAACCACACAACATTCTCATCAAAACAGCCAAGATTTGCAGAAAAACAACAACATTTTATCCGGCACCCAAAGCTCAAACTCTGATCTGAATAGCACTGCCATTTGAGTGATGAACCGTAGGGAAAAATGCAAGAGAATACTGCAGATTGGGTAAAGATTATCTATAGACGGTCTAATATAGAGCAAGATGCAGAAACAGAGAACACAGAGACGTATAAATCAATGATACGCTATTATACCTCCCAGACATCCGCAGAGCAATAAAATGCCTGAAATATGAAATAAAAACACTATCTATCAGGCTTTTTGAATCTTCACTGCAATCCAAATATTCCTTTATCTTGCTCTTTTGTTTGTGTTTGGGGTATTAAGACAATAGGAGGAAAAAATAAATAAGAGTTATAGAGTTAAATGTGTGTGTGTGGGGGGGGGGTTCAAGCTGTGGTTTGTGTGGTACTGGAGTGTTTCATATCATTCCATAGCAACAAAACCCCTGCTACACACACCGACACACAGCTCCAAATCGATTTTTATCCCCCACCCCTTGTTTCTCTCTACCCTGTTCATTCAGTCCTACAGTGCCGAGCACACAGCAAAATACGGTTTTCTGCAAAACCAAAATACGCTATAAATGTCTTTTCAACAAATAATTTTACACCCAGTTACAAATAGTATACGGGCCACGGCGTGTGTACGTACTCGAGAAACGACGCTTCTCCATTCGGTGTACAAAAAGAGGTTAATCACACTCACAATTTCACAAAGAGTTTAAAAAAAAGAACAAATGTGTGTCCTGTCTTCGTGCACGCAAAGAATTGACAGAGAGATACTGCCCTGGGGCAACACATTTTCTCTCTCCTCCTTCCTCATCCCGCGCTCCGCTCGGCACATCAGTATGCTGCAGACTAGCGTGCACACACACATGCATGGAAACACACACATAAACGCTTGCTAGAGGTCTCTAGACACTGGAGCTTTGTGCCATAGAGTTGTTCTCTTTCTCTCTCTCTCTCTACGTCTCTCCTTAACTCATCCGACTTGGTTTCTTCTAAATGTTACTCCATCAGGAACTCTGAATAGGACGCATTTCTCTCGGACAGTTTCTTCCTCGTCTTTTGTTCATTTTTAACATCCCACAGTGAAACACACCCAAACTAGTGACTCAAATACATTGTGCACACATACAGTTGACACAACACCCCTTGCCTGAACCCGCCTTCCCTCACTAGATATCTCCTTCAATACATTAGGAATAAAGAAACATGGCAAGCCAGGAATGTGAATTTGAGCACATTTGTGAAAAGAATCACAAATAAGATGACAATTTATTTGCCGCTATGAGATTAAATGGAGAGCGAATGCCACTTGTTTGCCTGAGTGAGACTTTAATGATTTTCCCCTTGCAAAACAGAAACCTGTGATCTTTCATCAATGAGATCTCAACGTGTCTTACGCTGCTATCACATTTGAAAAGTCTTGTATCAAAGTCAAGGATTCAATGCAGTATTATCCTGCAAAATCCCCTACGCCTCACTTAAGACTAAACATTCACAGGTCTGAACCAAGGGCATGTCCATGCAGCGCAAGCCGTGCCAGACAGGTTAAATCCACAGAAAGTTCTGAGGTGTTTATTTTCTTTTTCAAAGCAGAAAAAGTTTTAAATGAAGACCGAGTTTAGCGTCTTTATCTCTCTCCCCTCGTCATCTTCTTCAGACGGATTAGTCATCCGAACATCCAGCCAAGGACGCACACGTACGCACACACAAACTGACCCAAAGGCATATACTTCACACACTGTTTTATCAGTTCACTGGAACAACATCGACCCGAGCTGGAGGGGAGACGTCTTGGGGGACTGCTCCTGAAAACCTTCTATTTCTCACACTCCTTCTGACCTCACCAGATCTTACCTGACTCACAGTGTAGATTAAAGAAACAAGAGGAAGAAAAGAGATAAAGACAGCAATAACAACACATTCCTTAGAAAACCAAGCTGTCATAACACAATGTTGTTGCGTTTGATGCACGATTCAGCCATTTTATGATGCAGCACAGGGCATTATGTTTGGGCATTTCCTGTCTGTTGGGGACGAAAGGGAACCCAGAAGATCAGTATGAATTGTTTGTGTTTGCACATCAGATTTGGATTTGGTTCAGCTGGTCTTAAATTAGCACAGGTGTGGCTTGCTGACAGACGGTGTACAGGGTAAAGGTGCGGTCACACTAAAGCTGGATGACTGGGTTTCAATTATTTCCACTTATGGGTGTTTCCTCAGATTTGGGCATTTGTATGTCCCAGGGGTTGATTTTTATTTAAGCCAACAGATTATTCTTTTTGTTACATGAAGGTCACAATAAAACTCAAAAGCTGTTTCCCATTTAGTTTGTTTACATTTCGATTTTGTATTGCTCTTTAATAGTCATTTCAGTGAATGGATAGAAATAATAGGCCATTTAGGGGTGTCACAATTTACCAGCATTGTCAATTACTGTGATAACAATAACCACAATTATTGATACTGTGTTCATTTTACACGCACATGATAGTATCGTATATAATTCAGCACTTGTTTACATTTTTACCTTAAGAGTCACAATGGTTACAAACTCGTATTTTAAATGTTATTCATTGGCCAAAAAAGGGAAAACAAACAAAATTAAAAACAAAGATATTGTGATAATATTGGTATTAGAAATAATTTTGCTGAGTTAATGTGTAGTGAAAATCTGATATTGTGACAGCCTTAAATATTTGTGTAATAAACAAAATAAAAGGAAAATTGACCAATAGTATTGTATATTTCTTTTCTAAACAAATTCCATAGATATCATGATAATGTCGTCATTGTGAATTCCTTTGCCATGATAACCGTGTAGGGAAAATCTGATCCCCTGACAGCATTAAAACAAAATTAAAGGTGAATTTGACCAATAGCATCGTTTATTTGTAAACAAACTTTCAAAACAATCCGAAATATATTATTATTAGTATTGTGAATTCTTCTGATATCGCGACAGCCCTAATAAAATTTAAATCATCATTTAAAAACAGAAGATCTAAATTACACTAAATCCTGTTGTCTATAATCTACGATGTCTAAAGTAAGTTTTCATTTTAAAGCCTTGCGTGACCACACATTTACTTACAATAATGTGAAAGTCAATGCTTTCAGTCATGATGGACTTTTGCTGAGCTGACAGTTCAGCTGACCGATGATACAAAAAGAAAATGAAGGTCAGAGAAACTAAAGCAGACTGAAAGCAACATTCTGCGTTCACATTTTAGAAAGCAAACAACCAATCTTCACACTCCATCAGGATTTTACTGTAGATGTCTATAAAATGAATTCTAGCCCCAAAATGAGTTATTCAGCATGTGCTGGCTGGTGTTTGTCCCCAGGTCAAGGTCTTTCCTCCAGCCTCTGCTTTAGCCCCGAGCTACTTCTGCGTCCTGCCAGAAGCGCTCAGGTAGTTTAATTTAAGCCAAGTCGAGGTGGATCAAAGCCCGGACGGAGCTTCCACATCAAAGTTGGCACAGTGCATCTGTATGAATGAAGCCAGACCTCGATTTACCTTTACCGCAAACGGGGGTGCAGAAGGACTGCGGGGGTCGATTTGCCCCTGAGAGATGAGGAATAGAAGAAGCAAGATGCAAGATGCAAGGAGCTGAAGCTTTCACACTGTATGAAATTATGCTGTTGCTCACAGTTCTGCTCTGAGGGGTGTTTCCTAGAATCACAACGTTATATGAAAAATGATCATGAGAATATCAAAAATCACTAACTATTTATTAAATACTTATGAGACATTTGTCAAGAAATTGATACTTTAAAGGTTAATCGTTTATCATGCACAAATGCATTGTGACCTTTTCACAAAATGGCCCGCTTCAGGTCGATGTCCTGTGTATATTTTCTACTGAGGTTGCCAAGTTTCCAAACATAAGAAGGTGCCTTGAAAATGATTCTACTGTTTATAGAAGAGTCTTGTGCATGTGTTCTTCATTAAAACACCTGTAGATGTTGGCTACAATGTTTTCAACATTCATTACACATCATGGAAACTTTATCGAAATAAGCGATCTGTAACCCAGACACGTAGTCCCTGAAGGATGTCGGCTTTCAGCTGGAGCTGGATCTTTGGCAGCACTTCCCTCATAAGTCTTTCTCACTTCCAAGACCTGTTTAAAAACAGCTCATGATGTCCAAACAATGGAATTCCTTCTGGATGATTCAGTACCTCATTAACAATTAAACTTACATTAGCAACATGTTCACATTTAAGAAGTTACTTTTGTCCCGCCAACAATATCTAAGAAGCGCTGCCAGACTAAGTACCTCATAAGCCATAAATGTTTCAGCCCATAACTAAGAGAGATAAAAGATAAAATGTTAAAAACCTAAAATTACTATGTTTAATACTATGTTAAACATCTGTTTAATATTTCATATTTCAAACCTCATAGCTCAGAACTACCCTTTGATATAAGATAGTTTGAATGATAAGGAATGATTTTGATTAGGGACAGAAAATAACACTAATGCTGTGCTAAGAATTGCATATTTAATATGCAGAAAGTCATCTGAAAATGTCGCTTTGGATAAAAGCGTCTGCTAAATGACTAAATGTAAATACACCACAATTTCTATGAAAACAATTCTTGTGTATTTTTTCTCATTAGGTAAAAGGGAGTGTGTTTAAATGTAATTCATGGTTTCATTTGTACATTCAAAAACAAAATTACTGTCATGAAAAAAAATATTCACCTGCAGGTTTTGTGATTTTCAAAATCACTTTTCAAAATAAATTACCATCTCAACAGCGAGGATTTAAAGCACGCTCTGTATATACGCGAGTGTTTGTTTTGTTCTTTTCCAGACATACCAGTAAGAGCTGTTACCTTTCACGATAAGCTTTTGTCTTTCCTAACATCCCACAAAAATCAAGGAGTGAAACAAAAGTCTAGCTCTGATGGAATTCTTTGTTTTAACACTGTTCCCAAAAGACAAAAAGTATGTTTCTTCGAGATAAGGTTTCACTGTTCCAGACATGTACATTCTATAACTTTCTATGAATTTTTCAAGCACGCACAGCTTTGCATTCCTTCCTATAGATCCTTTTGTGTTTATACGCTCAACAATTTTAGCTAATGTGCGTCTATATTTGCCAACTAGCAGGTTGTGTATGTAAGCGTGTTTGCTGGTGGAGAATATTGCGGTCCAGTCGTCTATGTCAAGCTGAGGGAGATGGAGGGAATGGATGTAATTAACTGTAATTTGTTCTGGGGACGTTATGAAACTGTTGGGTGCCCGGCAGTACAAATAGAGAAACAGAGCGAGAGAAGGAAAGAAAAACAGAAAAAATAAACGGAAAGATATAAACGGATATAAAAACGAGGCAGAATGCATTATTTCTTTTTTAGAAAAATACTATACAAGATGATTATATGTCATAAGTAAATAGTGTAACGCTACAAAGTTACGAGAATCGCATTAAACTCTGCTGGGTCTCTAAACAGCATTCCTTCAAACACTTTATAATCCCTTATAAACCTCTCTAGGTTGATGCCTGCTATTTACAAAATGTTCTCGTGTGACATTTTAAGCAACATTTTCAATCGCGTCACAACCAAAGCTTTTCAGACTTTAATTACGTTTCACAATAACTGTTCCAAAAGTTTAATGTCACTGTCAATCTTAAATATCAACAATTATATCTAAACCTGAACTTTACAGAAGCACCCTGCAGGTAAATGACGGTCACCTGTCAAACAAACCAACCCATTGCTTTAAGTGAACAAAGACCTAATGTATATCTAAGGCCACAGGACACAAATACCCCCTTTTTTCATATTCTTTCTATCTCAGATAAATCCTCTCAACCAAAGAACCCGGAATGAAAGTTTCGCTGTTCCTTTGAAGTTTCACCAGCAGAAAACCCGGGCCAGCTCGAGACCACATGGTGAGATTTTCCCTCAGAAGACTATCACCATCCGCCTCCCTCCTGTCTAACTGAATAATGTTTTGTTATACAAGAAATTGTTGAGAAGAGTGCTGAGCCGTCCACATTTCTGCATGTAAAAGCAACATAAGTTGTTCATTTGCTGTGCTAAAAAACAGTGTGTGAGACGAAATTGTGGAGCCAATTTGTGTCCGATTAGTTTTTAGTTATTTTATTATGTTCGTTTGCTCTGAAAAACGTGTAGCTGGTTGCTCTGTGTGTGTGTGTGTGTGTGGGGGGGGGGGGATATCCTGTTTATTCCTTATGAGAGAGCAACACATCATTCTGAAAACCTTCTGTGTCAATAGTGTGTGTGGCGGCACATTTCCCTGTTGTTCATTCATCGGCACCATATGCTCCTGTGTTCCTGCATGTTACCTGTCTACAAGAAGTACAGTGCCATCATACAGACTGAACAATGATCAAAGAAAGGAGGGAAGAAAGAAGAAAAGGGAAAGCCCGAGGCTTAGGGAGCAGCCGCTGTTCACAGGTTTTCCCTCTATCGACACCCACAGAGGCCCGCATTCGATCCCTAGGCTAGATTACAGATCAGGCCAGGCTCCGAGTACGAGCTGTAGGCTATGACAGGGACCTGAAGGGCAGTCCCTTGACACCTCCATATCATTTATCTCCAGTGGGCATCTGGGATTTCCTCTCATTTGCTCTCTTTAGGTTGCAAGTGGACTGGGACACAGTAGTAAAGGGATAGTTCACCCAAAAATAAAAATTCTGTCATCATTGAACAAAGACGGTACCCATTCATTTTGATTCTACGGATACAAAACCAATGCAAGTCAATGGGTACTGCTCTTGTTCGGTTGCCAACATTCTTCAAAATGTCTTCTTTTGTGTTCTGCAGACGAAAGAAAGTCATACAGGTTTGAAATGACAAGAATGTAAATAAATGATGACAAAATTTTCATGTTTATCCCTTTATGCCTAATATTTATTTACACACACACAAAGAGGATCCAAATTAGAGCTGTAACATTACCCTTACTTAAGCAATACTTGACTGCATATTAGAGGAAAAAATTACCATCTGTAAAATTACTTAGATACTTCTGCAGATTTTCTCGCCAACACAAAAAGTGAACTTTGTGATTTGGACGCATAATACCACATACTGACGTGTTGGACTGCGTTGGAGCTCAAGTCCAGCACTACATTGTTCTTATGAAATCTTCAGCGGTAAAACAGACAGAATGCTGAGGGAGTTAAATAAACAGATAAAATGGCTTACCCACACTAAGTGGGACTGACAGTGACGTCAGCCATATTAAAAGACAGTTTTGGCACGCCAATAGCAAAATTTGGGACAAAAAAATGGACAGAATAGGTTCCAACAGAAAACTGTATATTTTATATTAAAATAGCTATCCGCAATCCCCCAGACACACTGAATTCACTTACACCCAGTGATGATGCCCAGTGTGTTGACTATATGGTGAGGTTGCCCTATACTTTAAGATTTAATTTATACTTGCAGTATGCATTTCTCTGACCCACTGATATTTAAACAACCCTTAACACCTTTATTTGACCTTGCTATATTGCATCTTTTGTTTTTTTCTCTACTCCTACAAACTACAAATGTATGTTTTTTTCTATTTCCAAATTCTGTTTGCTAAAAGAAAAACATCTAGTTTTCTTTCATCTAGTAAATAAAAAAAACCCTAGTACTAATTCCATTGCTACAGTTAAATCCTCAAGAGGATTAATGCAAATGATTGTTTTATTTTTGTTGAGCAATACATTCATCAGAAATACTGTTTACTGAATGTTCTTTGTGTGTTCGTCTGTTTTCTACAAGACTTTGTTTGAAATTAGCAAATGCTGAGAAAGCAATTACAGGAAGATCTTTTTATCTTTCTATTGCGAGCCTGTATTCTTCAGTTCCTATAAAGTCAGTAGTGCCTTGATGCAAATGGGTGCTGATCTTTCTCCTGCAGGGGGATTTATGGATTTATACAAGCAGCTTTAGATATTTTTTCCCTTATTCTTCATCTTGCTCACATTATTATTCTAGTTTGTTGTCTACTGAACTTTATAACTATAGCACCAAAAGCACAGAAGTACAAAATATAAGGTCACACAATACACCACACTCTTAAAAAAGGTGCTTCAAAAGGTTCTTTGATAGAAAAAAACATTTTGGTTCCATAAAGAACCTTTAACATCCAAGAACCTTTCTATTTCAAAAAATGTTCTTCAGATTATAAAAAAGTTAGAAAGAGGTGGGTCTGTAAAGAACGTTTGACTGAATGGTCCTTTGTGGAACCAAAAATGGTCCATTTATGGCATCGCTGTGAAGAACCTTTTAAGCACCTTTATTTTTAAGAGTGCACGTAGGTCACTTGGTAGTTAACCATATGTATGAGAAAAGAAAACAACACTCCCATATGGAACATATTGAGTCTACCTTAAAAAACACGAGACTATAACTTAAATTGTCTACCCTTCAAACAACAAACGTCCTCTCTAACTCAAGATGATGTGTCATGAAAAAAAAAAATGTTTTCGTTCTAGTTGATGTAACGTACATAAACAACCCATAGCAGTTAACATTCTTACAGAGTACAAAACTAATACTTTCCCCTAATAAATTTCCCCGAACAAACCCTTTAATTTGACCCTAAATGGGCACCGTAATCGTCCAGTTAGACAGATGTTTTGTATTCCTAATTTAATAACTACAAAATATCAACGGGGCCTGTTTTCATCCGGCTTGGTTTATGCCCACCTGCAGAAGGTGGGTGTGGCGAGGAACCGATGTGAAAAAAACGTTTGGAAAAAAATGTTCTGCACCCTGCAGATGTTCGGTTATCCAAAGTACACAACTGCTCCCCGGACCTGTGGTCTTTTATCATTTCTCCAGTCTCCCGGTTTCTGCCTGAGAGCCCTGCATACCTCATCCGACTCCTCCTGAGCTACTTTTACAGTGACTTGCTCAGGTCAGATCTAGCCCGAGTTCACATGTCTGGTTTAAACTGGACCTGGGTTTGACAACTGGGATTTGTTCTATATCTGGAAGAGCGAGAAGGAACAGATGCATGATTTTCTCCTGATGAATCTGACAAGCAGCTTATGGGAAAGAAAGTAATAGGGCGGGGGAAGAAAAGAGAAATGAATAAACACAGTGCTAAGATGGACAAAGTTGGGAGGGTGGCGGCAGAAGGAAGCGCTTGCGTTCAGTTCACACATCTGCATCAAACAGACTGACACATCTGCCGTTACCTTGCAACACTCGCAGAAACCAAAAATAACAATTGCTAGGAGCGGCACAGGCTGAACTGCTGCTGCATTTTCTATCCGACTGCTTTACACAATTTACACTTTATACACCCTTCATATTATGAAACATCTACTCTAATAATTGTTGATAGTGCTATCATCAAATAATTGTATAAAACATCTCCTGAGGTTCGGAAACATATCTGTCCAAATGCCTACAAAAACAAGCACAAATCTGTCAGTCTGTGAGGATGGGAGGTTAAGACTGTCGGGTGTTTTATGTAAACGTCCCTCTGAGATCCACAAATCAGTGTGTTTATATATGCGTAAAATATGATGACAAGTGTTAATAAAATTGATCTCTGTGGTCATTAGGAGCATCCTGATAAAGCGGGGCGTTCAGGCAGGTGCCTGAAATTAACAGGCGATTACGAGGACCCATAAAAGCAGACAGGCACTCTCGGGAGCTTGATGGATAAAAGGGGGCCATGAACGAGAGCCGTGGGATCCACACAAACAACAAATGACAGTGCGATCCAAAGGTCTAAAACTTCACTGAAAAGTGTTTTTCTTTGCATTAAAACTAATATATAAAAACATTTAGGATACAGAACACTTGAGGTGACATGAATGATGAAGAAATAGTACTTTATTCTGCACTGCCTCAATTCTATCAGTCAAATAGAAGCACATGTGTGATCATGTTGACACCTTTGAATGAAAGGTCAGATTTCCTTGAATCCACTGATGCTCACCAGAGGCTCTTTGGAACATTCTCAAATCATGCTCGGGTGACATGGATCATCAGATTTGGCACAAACCGATGGAGTCCATGCCAGATCAAGTGCATGCTGTCCTTAAAGCAGGACAAAACAAATACTATGAATATAAAATACTATTTGTTATCAACATAATTTGTAAATGACAAATAATAATACAGAGATATTTACAGTAGCGGACCCAGAATTTCCCACCTCTGTAATATATTTAGCCGCCCAACATTCCTATATCCACACATCGTGGCATGTTGGCACACATACAGTATGTATGGACTCTCATTACACTTTATCTACATCACCAGACTTCCTGTAGGTTGACCTCAATTATGTATAAATATATTAAATTAAACTCCACAATTTACACATACACTCAAGCAGCCAACACACACCCTGACCCCTCTTCTATAAACTAATAATATATGGATATATTCAAGCGAGAAAATTTCCCTTGGCGCTGCTACAGCAATCAAATGCCGGTCATATTTCATTCCAAGTACATGGATACTGTATACTATACGCTACATGCATCGTGTCTTTAAAAGGGCATTCTACTGTATGCTGTTGCATATGTAAGGCTGAAAGCGAGAAGAAGAACCTTTTCAGAAAAGTGATCTCAGCTATGTGTAAGCTTTCAACACATCTAGCCCCTCAAATCTAGTGGGATTTAAAGACACCAGGAAGAGAGAGGTAGATGTGGGAAAAAAGGAAATAAAGGTTCTAACATAAAAATAAAGAGACCACCCCAAAATGACTTTCAGATCTTCTGAATGTACTATTTATATGTATTGTTTACGTCAAATTATTACTTTTGTTTCATTCTGTGTAGCAGTGACAGCATTTCCTCCAAAATCCAACTGAAAATCTGGTCAAAATAACAAAGTTTGTGTGCAGATCTAGAATAATGTAAAACAAGTTTTATATTAATGTCTAAACAACTCAACACTGATGTTTTACATGCATTTCAGGAACAGTTCAAAAATGATGGAAGAAGCCTGATTTTTTATGAACTTTTATCTGTCTTTGCATTCTCTCACATTGCTGTTTGGTGACTTTATATAATTCCTGAGGTTTGTTCCTGTTCAAATTCAACAGACACTGGACTGGAATGAATAAAATACACGTAGAAATGCTGATTAAAAGCAAAACTGGAGAGGACTCTTATTATGCTTGCATAATAAAAACTGACTGTAACTTTAAGAAAGAGAGAGACACAGAATTGAATAAACGGAGAGAGGAAGGACCGGCGCGAGCTGCAAGTAAAAATGAAAAATGGGCTATAAAGAGTGCAGGGTGGAAAGACAACAGAGCAGAAACACCAGGGAATCCGAGCAAATGTCACTGTCATTTACCTCACCATCGTCAGACTTTTATGTGAGAGATTGAGAGTGGAGGAGAGGGGAATTGGGCCGGACCTAAATGGAAATGTACATATATCCATCTGGAGGCCAGTTGCAAAGGGCTCTGGGGGGCTTCGTTCATTCTAGCTGGCCCGAACCAGCGACCTATGAGCCAGATATAGACCAGATAGCAAATCCGCTGAGACGCTTGAGCTCAGGATAGAAACAGCTCACTCATTTCTCACCTGCCACTAATTAATTTGAGGACGAACATGTGTGTGTATGTGTGCGTTCCGCTTAAGTTAAATCTGACAGCTGGCATTTGTGTGTGTGTAAGAATGCATGCCAATACGCAAGCACAATCTGCAAGTATGTCTGTGTGTGGGTTTGTAGCAAGCATGTATTACGAAGAACATTTAGTTGATTTCGCCACATTCTCAAAGGGTCACCATTCACCCAGTTTCTGAAGTCGCATTTACCATAACCAAACCCCCGTACAAACAGACATCTTCAATATCTTAATCTCTCCAAGGTCCAGGCGATGATTATGCAACCCCAGCAGGCCTTCCTCAGCTAGTTATCTGCTTTGCTTTCAAAGAGAGCTCTGCTTAGAACCCCGCTGCTCTCAAAACATCTCGGAGACACTTCACGGGGGATTATGCATTATGAACAGTCCCACTAATACGACTCTAAAGCATATTCTGATGCATCGGTTTTAATTAAGAAAGAGCCGAGTTGACATTAAAAATGCATGACTGAAAATATGCGGCTGGTCTCTCTCACTGGCTTTCTTTATATTTCACCTCTTACCCTCTGCAGATATTTCCTGTTTACTACAAATAAGTTAAAAACTCGCTCAGCTAAGACTGTTTACATCTGTAAACCGCTGAAGTCATAGAGACTTAATAAAAACACAGAGTTTACAGCTATTAAAAGTATGTGGATAACATAGATCCCATACTTACTGCAGGTCTTGGGAGATTCTCTGACTTCTGAAAACCTCTGTACAGTTTGTGAAATTGTTGACATCTCCTCTGAAACTCTATCGGAGATTACCATTGTAGGATCTCAGGAGAGAAATGTGAGGAGCAGGAGACTCGAACAAAAGCTTTCATTTGGTTCCTATTTCATCTTATTGCGGTCTACGAGGAACAATTGAGATATATATTAAACAGATCTAATTTGTGATATTTCTTTCCTTTGGGACGTACGTCCTAAAAGCTGAACGGTTTGAACTGTGCACTGCGCATGAGATGAGTTCTCTCCAAAGACCTTCTGTCTGTTTAGTGGGACAAATTATTTAATTTGACTACTTAATAAAGGATGGGACATAACAGGATAAGACTAATGATGGGACACAGACGCAAACAAACAGATTGAGCGCACAAAAACTTGCAACACTGCAACTGAGTTTTGGAGAAAACCTTTATGCATCATTATACAAATTTTGTCAAACATAACTAAATTATTAAAGAGAGACAGAAGGAGACTGACTTTCTTGATTAAAGTGTCATTAGACTAAAGCTGGTCCAAACTTCCCAACACCCCAAGAGACAGAAAGTCAGAGCCAAACGGGGAATACAGAAGAGTAAGATATAAAAGTTTGAACGTTTCTCCTACTGTTTTATTCGTATTATTTACACTTCTTCCTCTTGTATTCACACCCGGATTGAAAACACAGAGGCCCCGAGGACGCTTGCAGCACCTCCTGTTTGCCTGTTTTTCAAATCTGTCAGTTCTTTAGTACATCTGCTTAAGACAGACACAGAGACACACACAACCTCACACATACGCATTTGTGGCAGTTGCATGTGACTGCCAAAGTTATTTTGGTAGAAGCCGCTATCCTTGTTGACATGTAGTGCATAACGCGGCCTATGTCGAGATGTGATTCCGGCATGCAGAGCTGCCCCAAATCACGCACACACAAACATACACGAACACACACATCTGTTTGCAGTGGAGGCAGAGCTAGTTTTAAAGTGTGGGGGGGGCTGTCAAGGAGAGAGATTATGAGATCCAGGGGCATATTGACTTGAGATGACAGCGTCAGGTAATAATTCTACACCGACTGGCCAAACCTTCATCTAGGTATCAATCGTAAACTGATTATATAAATTCATAAACTCTTGAGTCACAAATGCTCAGAAATCTTCACATTAAGATTTGAATAATAAATAATAAAAATGTTCTAGAGCTCATCTCAGAAAGGTTAAACCTGAAAGGTCAACAATATACCTTCCCAACAATAAACTACTATTGTCCAGCACATATTGATTTGCGGTATATTAACATACACATACATTCAGACTTCTTGAATCTCAGCGTTTAATGTGACATTCATACTACTATTTTCACATTACAATTTACATTCATCCCCTTAATGGGAGCCAACAGGAGCAAACTACATTTTTTAACATTAGCGAGCGCCACGGCCTGCATATGAATGCAACTCCATTCTTGAATCTGGACTTTAGTGAACATTATGTAAAATCACTATACAAGTGGACTTTTAGCATCTATTCTCTCTCTCTCCATTTGCATGAGCAGAAGTAGTTCACATCCAGACACTGAGAACAGCACCACTGTACTGTACTGCCCTGCAGTCCTCTGGACCGTTTGCTCCACATCCATCCAAACCCAGAGTGCTCGTATTCAAATCCATACTCAGCCCACCCTTTCATGTCCCTCCGGCTCAGCCTTTCTCCACTAGCCAAACTTTTTGACAGACTGGAAAGAGAGAAACAAGGGAATGTCTTGGCTCTAAGGAAAGATGAAAAACAGAACAAATCCAAAAGAGGAGTTTTAACAGTACAGACTTGATGAAACCATATGGAGGGGGTGTGTGCTCGACTGTTGCTTCAGATTTTTTTCGAATAGAAATTCCTTGGCCTCTCATTAGTGTGTTTGTCAGTGTTTACAGACAAAATGTGAATGTGTGTATAGGGGGGTTGATAAGATTCTGTTTAATCTATTTCTAAACATACAGATAGACAGGTATGTTTTACTCCGTCATAGATATTTACCACATATGTACACATACCAATTCTTCATATCCCTGAACCGACTTTATTTACCTTGCGGCTGTAACTGAGAACTAAGCAACATCATATCTCCCTATAATAACCTGTTCCATACATGCTTTACCTCGGTTCATTCATTGGAATGGTTATCTACCGTTTAAAGCATCAAAGCTTTAACCATTTGAATTTTAGCATCATTTCACGCTTTTGCACAAGGACCTCTTTGAAGCTGTAGATATCATTTGTTATTATCAACTATGGTGGTCAGGCTGTGAGAATATAGTCCATATCTAAGGTAAGGCATGGCTCTGCATCCTCGGATTTATGATTGTTGAGTCTCGGGCACAACGTGTTTAAATCTACAATGTTTCATGGGCTTGTTCAACGCCACGTTTGAAGCGTTTCCAGGACACCGTGGAGATGTATGGCCCTTGAAACTTTCTTCTGTTGCTCTCTTGTTCTGTCTCTCTGTGATAATAGCAGTATAAAAGAAAGAAAAACAATGCTGGCTAGCAGAGTTGGCCTTGTGTGCCAAGAGCTCCAAACCTAGCCAGGTCTGCAAGTGCTTTGTTGAGTTATGTGCCCGCGGTGTAAAAGCCAGTCCCCCTCTCTCACGGCTAATTGAATCCTCTGAATTCACTGATCTCCAAAAACTGAATACACAAATTACCAGTGGTCCTACAAAGCACTCCTGAGAATGGACCCCTAAAAGGACAACAAACTATGTGAAAGACCCAAAAACGTTTGTCACAAACGTCAGCCAGTAATTTGCTCCCACTGTGCTCACATGGCCACCAAGGTTGATGACAATAGCAACTTTCTCACACTCTAAATCGACATACAAAAAATCGTTATGTGAAAGAAGAAGTTTTTATTGTCTTTATCACCTAGCCTCTATATATGTACTGTACATATACTGTATATATGTATACCTACCTACCTATCTATATTTATATACAAACATATATATTCGTATTGGCACATATACATTCATATATACACATTCCTGTAAACACACACACACATATATATATATATATACACATACATACATACATATAGATAGGTAGGTAGATGGGTAGATGGATAGATAGATAGACAGATAGATATCAATTTACATATATCTATATGTATGTATGTATATATATGTATATGTATACACACACACGTACGTATGTACGTACATACATATACATACTGTACATACATACTCTCTCTAGGTGGTCTTTTAGGTAAGCTGACTGAATATAAGCCATAAATTCAAGGTTGGCACATAAACATCAGCCTAAAGCGAAGATCCCACCGAGCCAAATCATGCAAGTGCAGATAACGTGCGGTGCTGTTAAAAAGGTTGCTGATGGTAATGTTCTCTCCTCCATTCAACTGAAAAGGAGCGGAAAGTCTTTTCACAAGGCTTTTGGAGAATAAGCAAGCACACTGTAAATCTTTCAGGCATACTCTAAGTACGGGGGTGTTGCCTCTTGTGTAGCAGCGCGGGCTCATAATCTCTCCTCACACACGGATCATGTGACACATGAAAATGAGGGTCCTCTTAAAGACTGCTCCAATTCTTTCACCATACTTGAGCAGTAGGGCTAGAGGTTTAATAACTAGCTTGAGGTTTTGGGGAATAGCCCATTACAATGTCATCTATTATACACTACAGCATGTGCATTCCTGAGATGTACTGTGAGCCACAGAGTGTAGCCACCATTACACAAAAGAAATCATGTACCTTCCTTTAATAGTTCATTTCGTCTTTAATAACTCTGTAATACATCTAAATGGAATTTAATAACGGCTGATTAAAAATGAATTGATTAAAGAAAAGCCACAGTTTCGGTGGGACTTCTATTCTGCTTAATATCTTTCCTCCCTGTGCCAATATGACAGAATCTTTTTTTGTCATGTATTTGTTACTCTAATGGCTTCTGTTTTTGTTGTCCATGACGGATTTCATTTAGCAGCTGGCTAATAGGCCGATAACAAACCTGAGCTATTTTCTGGCACATGTGAAAAGCCCGATGTCTTTTCTTCCCCTCCGGGCATTCCCACAATTCAAGGCCTGGCCTGTAATTCATGACGGACTATAATGTCCAAGTGTTGCAGTGACCCCCACCTCTGAAGTAAATTGGTTGTAGAAGAGTCACAGAGGAAGCTTTGATTATCACCCCACCACCCCTTGTAAAAAACAAGGGCAACTGAAGATGTTGGCTCTCTGGACCGGTTATTATATTGGCGGGGCTGCTGGTGTTGAGTCTGTGTGAAAATTTGAGATCACAGAGGTTGAATGTCTGGACGAACACAACCTAGTGATTAGAGAAACTGTCTTGAGAAAATATAGGTGGAGTGGGAAGAAAAGATGGGATTGTAGGGAGCAATGGAACGATCCCTCTATATATATTTCAGTCCCCTAAGGTTTTAATTCAGGGTAGTGTCTCTGTAGAGAGCTCAGGTAGACTCTATAAATCTGCTAGCTGGTGAAAATTAAATGACCATAGACCCAATACTTGCAGAGGAATTGTTTTCAGCCAATAAAATACTTTATTAGAGAGGAGCTTGCTTGCCTCTCATATGTTTCTCTGTCACTCCCCTCACGCCCCCCACATACAGACATTTTGTGGGTATAAACTAAATTTTATCAGTCAGCGGAGACTGAAATATATATAAACACCTTAATCTGATATATACTTCGAATATTTATAAATATAATACTATATCATGTAAAAATATTAAACACAATGGCTTTCTTTATTCTGGAGAACACAAAAGAAGATATTTTGGAAAATGTTGGTAACCAAACCACGGCGGTACACAATGACTTGCATTGGTTTTGTATCCATACAGTAGAGAGTCGGCACCACCGTGGTTTGGTTATCACCGTTCTTTAAAATATCTTCGTTTGTGTTCAGCTAAAGAAAGTCACACAGCCTTGAAATTAAAAGAGGTTGAGTAAATGATGAAAGAATTTTCATTTTGGGGTGAACTATCTTCTTGTGATGGAAAAAGGAACTATCCCTTTAAACCATCCTGAACTTCTTTAGTAGTAACCAGATTTTATAATAACACTACTAATGTGAAGGCTTTCCAAAAAAGCAAGTAAACAGATACACAACATCAGCACAACCTGATTAATATTCATGAGCCAAGCCATCACCACCTCATGGCAAAAGCCAGTGGTTAAAACTTATTCCGCTTTCTCAGATGTTCCCTGAACCAATCATGGTGTTCCAACTTTAATAAACTGAATATATTGCACCATTTCATTGGATTTTCCCATCCTGAAGTCTGATATGATTCCAGCACATGTACATACTTTGGCACCCAATCATCATTCACAGAGTGAACAAGCACACTTTCATGACATACCCTACCCTAAATCACAATATAATTCACCTAATCACCCGTCTTATTCCACACTACGGCAAGAGAAGAGGACACTGGATCGCGGTGGCTGAAATTAACATGACTGAAAAGGCCCAGGGGACTCCATAATTCAGCAGATTTTATAACAGCCTCTCATAAACTCCTGAGCGTGACCTTCATTTTTCAAGGGCCGCCCTGCAATCCGTGCACTGACAAGATTTATTGGCCGGCACTAATAGCCTGGTCTCTTTTTGGTGGCCTCTCATCGATATAATGCTTCCTGGCTAGTCGGGTGAGGTGGCATATGATAATGAACACTTTCGCTACCTGTGAACGTCCTGGATTATGTTTCGTAATGAAAATGTGAACACCCATTAAAATCACCAAAAGATCTATTGATTTCTTCAATTTTGTACACTTTCTGGGTCGTAGCTTTCTTATTTTTTGAGATCCACCGAGAGTCTAATGCATGCACACACACGCGCACAAACACCTTTCCCCATGTAGCTAAGTGACAGTGTTCTTGTGATGGAATGGCTGAACCGTAGAGGCCCTTGTTGCAGCGGATTTTCTCTCTCTCGCACACAAACACACACTTACACCCACACCTTGGCCTTGCTCTGGCTCAAGAGATGCAGTGCGACACGGCTCTCCCGCAACTTGATGGATGGCCGCTGAACCTTCCCTCTCCTGCCCCACACAAACACATAATCTCATTTGGGAACAGACTGGACACGCACGCACACATACGGCTGTAATCTCTTTTTGTGGCTCGAGGAATGACACTGTGACAAAAGAAATGGATCCCTATTGGCAGAGCCCAGTCTGTTTTATCCAACGCTTATTCCATTCCGTTTGAATCCGTTCGGCTTCAGCCGCATCTCTTTTCCATACCAATGAGGTCTTGGTGATGAGAAGCAGTTTCCTTAACACAAATATGTAAGACTTTGTGCATTATTTATACCGGCCCTGGTGTTTAATCTCCATTTATGCAGTCAAGAGATCAAAACTCACTTAATATTTCAGGCCTCACTCGTGTGCTTTACGTTGGGGCAGAGCAAATGTTAAGAAGGCAAACAAACGCTTGGCGGCGGACTGCGCGCAGGTATACGAGTCTGGTTTTGTGCCTGCGTGAAAGATCTGGGTCACATTTCATAAAACCATCTGGATTAGGAAAATGATATTACTCGCTTTTAGTCATCGCACACAACACAGGTTTATTTCATATTACTGGGGATATCACAAAGACTTCATATCCTATCCCTTAATCTATTCCTCACACCATCTTGATACATTTTATATAAAACATGATTTGGACGAATTATGGACCTTTTTTATAACTTTAAATGGTTTGATATGTTTTACTAGTATAGTCAAAGCTGCATACACATACATATATTTCATTGCCGTATGCAGTATTAGACTCAGTGTTTGGCGGTTTATCGCTTTCTAAGAAAGGCAAACACTACCACTCCACAGAACAGCTTAATAATGAAAATAATAGAATTCCTGTAAATGATGAAAGCCAACATGAAATCAAGACAGACGCCATTTACATCTTAATACAACGCCGTAGTCTTATTTTGAGTGATTTATCCGGGGACGTTATTCCAAAGAAACAAAGTACGTCTTCACAATCTTTCATCAAATGTACTAACTCACTCATCTTCTGAAACATTGTTCCTTTTCAGCAGACATCACAAATGTTTTTTTTCAATATGACCTCCTGTCATATTGAATATCCTGTTTCACTTGGGAATACATCACTTAACAGTAGGAAAATGGTCTGCAAACATTGTTTCATGTCGCCTTTAAAAGATGCACCAAAGACCACATCAGAGGCCTTTCTCAAAAGTGTGCCGAAACGTCATGGATCAGGGTTACTTTATCATGAGATGGAAATAAAGCTCAACTTGACTGTTGTTGTGCTATCAAAAACTTTGTTGTAAACGTAGCATTTTCCGAGATTATAATTGAAGGAAAAAAACGTTTTAAAATCATAAATATATAAACGGCAAAAATATTGTCAAAGGGGCCACAGTGAAACTGTACAGCCTTGTTTATTTTAGACTTATTTTAAAATGTAAACGTGATATTCATTTAAAACACCTTTTAAAACAATAATATTAAAAGCTCAATTTATTTACTTCTAAAAAGTAAGTGACTTTGATTTGCAATCTCTTTCCCAGAGAAAAACCTGCTCTGAATCAGGTTAGCCGTGTAGCCCAAGTTACCATGGCAATGAACAGTGCTAAAAAACAATCCACCTTATTATGAGTGATAAACCACAGTTTGTTTAAACTGAAACTCACCCATGTAGCTTTGTGAGAGAGGCCCCAGGCCACCAACATTAACACGGCACAATGAAAACACAACAATTTCATTTTCAAACCAAAAGAGCCGTTCTGAACTTAGTCTGATCCCTGTTCGCCTTCTTTGTGTTGACAGTCAACTATTCCCCTGAGTTAGCCTGTAACAATGCTAAGTGGTGGTGCTTTTTACAAGCGTCTCATACGTAAACACAGACAGGGCCGGAGCTGTGGAAACAATAACACGAGAGCAGACAAAAAGACAGATGTGCACACGTGGTGTCACACAAACACATGCTCATCCGGACGGTGTGGAGGTGAGATTACATTCACAAGCATGGCATGGAAAATAAATAGATCCAGCTCTAAATTCAAATGAGATGGACTACTCTATAAGCACCATGGTAAAAATACTAAAACACTTTTGACTGCACATTAGTAATATTTTATATTAAAGCAAAAATGATGGCAGTATGTTTTTTGGCGATCACAAACAGCCAGCATGAACAATATTATTTGCCAGAATACTATGATGTTTATTCCGCATAATTTATTTTGTTATTAGCATTTTATTATATACTTTTGATATTTGGAAAAAACACATTTAAATACTTAAATATAAATAGTATAAACACGGCACAGACCTTAAAGCTTTTTTCTGATAGCAAAATTTAAGTTTTTCAAATTTCAATTATAAAAATAATCATTTATTATACTATATTATGAATTATTATTAAATTAAATTCTGTCTTCAAGGTAAACTAGCTATGTTCTGACAATGTGCCGTTCACGTTCGACAAACATATAGGGTCTCCACAATTATAAACCAAGAAAATGACAACGATCAATGTTCCATGTCTATCATATTGCTGTTGCCACGATTTTATAAAAGCACACTTATTTCTCCACAGCAAACGAAAATGGGGTAAAAATCACTGTAAGCCTCAAGTGAATTATTGCTTAAGTAAACATTCACTCACACTGACGGACACACCGATACGAAAATGAAAGACAGAAAATGCAGGGTTTAGGACAAGAATCTGCAATATTACACTTAGGTGAACTGCAGGAAATGATACAGCCGAGAAGCACGTGTGTGTGCGTCCGTTTTATGGGTTATAATCTAGTGCACTCTGCGAGTTTGGACACCAACGGAATTGAGGTACAGACGGGGGTTAAGCACACACAGCGATGACACTGGCACTTACAATCAGCAAAGCGGCAACCAATCAAGAGATGATCTCGCTTTTTCCTTCGCTCCGGCCCCTGCCGCATTTTTTCCCGACCTGCAATCGTCGCTTTCATCATTTTAGCATGATGAACGTTACGAGTGTGTCTCCATAGCTTCAATCATCCCTATTCACATACCACTGTGAAAGAGAACAAACCACTACGAGAGAGAATAGAGAATAAAGAGAGGAGGAAAGAGGAAGAGAGGCAATGGAAGAGAAGAGAAGGGAAGGGAGAAAGTCTCCTGGCGCACTTGAGCTACATCAAGCTGTCAACGGGCAACTGAAAGGATAGATTACTTACAGTAACAGATGGAGGGAAAAAATCAAAGGGACATTGCACTACTTGCAAAAGGTCAAGTGCAATCGCTACAAATGTACTCCAAAAAAAGAAAAAAAATGCAGCGGTATTTTGAACTGTTTTCTCTGTTTATCTGACCCGGCAGAGTATCAAAAACAGCTTTTATATTCTGGCTAAAGTTTCAAAGGTCATTTACATTACTGTTTTACATACGGCCATGTCAATACAAGACACTAGGCGCAAATTAAACATTGGCCTGTATATGCAAATGAAGAGTTGGCCTCTATATTTCAAAGCTGTGCGGTGCAGACTTTATTTAATGATGATCTAGTGAAAACAGGTCAATGATATGCATATGGTAATATGTGAAATGAGATGAGAACCAGCATTTAATCCTTACATTTCAATAGGTTCCTAAAGTCTTCCTCATTGTCTCTTTCCCTCTTTCTCTCTGAGCGAGAGCTGCTACAGTAGGGTCACATGCGTCGTCTTGAATCAGATCTGTACCTGTGACAGAATCGGTCAGCGCTGGTGGTTCAATGCTGGCATTTAACTGACAAGCTCTGCCTAATAACACAGCAATCAAGTCTACAGCTGATCTAATTCTGTCCGGGTCTCCATTACCCACACGCAACCAATTCTGTGCCACCGCATGGCGTGTAATTTAATGTGACGTGACCATGATGGCTTGTAGTTAATTTAACGGTCCTGTTTTGTGATGAACAGAATATATCACCGCATGTAAATATAGCCTGATTGCTTCATTGATTGTAAAGCAATTCTCAACCGTCCAGCCACTTAAAATATTGAGAATATTTGTAATGTCATTTTAAACAATCATTTAAAAGTTACTAAAAGTAGTAACTAAAAAATCTGACATCATTTATTAACCCTTGTCTCATTAAAAACCTGTATACCGTCGCTGTCCTTCCAAAAACTTGTTCAAAAACACTGTACTTTTATAAATGATTTAAATACTGTATTATCAAAGTTACTACTTTATATTGATTCGATATTTGGAGAAACCCAGTGACAAACATAAAGGGTGACTAACAATAATGGTTTGTGGCAAAAAAAATGTAAACCACAAAATACAGTGCTGTATGGAGATATGAGGTTTCAGAAGTGATAACTTCATTATTTTGAATGCTTTTGTCTCTTTGTACTTTTTCTCCACGCAAATGCAATTAACTTTGATGTTTTTAAATGTTCTGTTGGGTAAGGTATTGGTTTAGCCATGTCTTTGGTACAGCCATATATTTTTTTCTTTCTTCAGTGAAACAAAATAGAAGTTATTTTGGGAAATGTCAAAGTGGTTTTGCGCCCATAGACTGGAAGTCAATGGGGACCAATGTTGTTTTGTTGCAAAGTTCTTCAAAATATCTTCTTTTGTGTTCTGCAGAAGAAAGAAATTGGTTTCAAAGGACATGAGGGTGACTAAATAATGAAAGAAATAGGTTATAGGTCATGTTTTGTGTTCAATGAAAATAAGCTTTCTAGCAAAATCATGAGCCGAGTATACATAAACACAGTAGATGTGATCACCATTTGCATGGCAAGTTTTTGTGCTGCACGTGTCCAAAGTGGGTGATGTTTTGGTCACGTTGTATGTAAAGCACATGCAAGACAGAACGAACCACAGCAGGCGATGCTGCACTGACCAAAACCCGAGCTCCAAACCACACACACACACACATGGTCATCTACGAAACACCCCCATACAAAGCTAGATATGTGCATGCAAACCAAAACACAAACACCACTGGCAGATATTTGATTCAAATGTTGATCTTGGCTCAATTTAAAAAGGCTGTTATAACTCCAGGCCTATTTGTACAAAATTGGCTAGAATCCATTTCATCGGTAAATGACACTCATGTTTTTCAATGCGTTTCGTCGCCTCTCGTCTAGAGAAAGAGAGAGATTATGGAAATGATTAAAGAATGAATCCAGACTGTATTGCTGTATGCATTGCTCGAGCCCATTAGTAATTCCAGATATAGCCTTTCCAGTAAATTTCACCTCTGAGTGCGGACTCCCTGTAAATAAGCAAAGAAGTTTGTTGGGAATTCGGATGAAGGGCATGAGGTGTTGAGTGTGCTAAAAGGCCTTGATATATTACCTTTCTGGCAAGCAGGAAGGCGGCGTCTCCCACCTGCATTAAGTCAAATTAACGACAGCTTGAATGGCTCATGTGCAACGGGACATAGAAACACCGGTGTCGTCCTGTTACCTGTCTGGGACGGAGAGTGTGGTGTACTTTCCTGCTGTGTGTGTGTGTTTCTGTGCGTAAGGAGATTAGAGGGATGTAAGTAACATGAAACCAGACCACACATTTACGAGGCCACTGCACTCGATCCCTCTCAACACTCACACACACACTGACAGAGAACAGAAGAGACCTTTCTCTAGCCTGTTAACAGGGCCCTCTTTCTAGTCTCTGTCTCTTTTAGCCTTTCCTCCACTAGACAGAAAAAAAGAGAGAGGAAGAGGAAAGAGAGAGACCATCTCAGATGTCAGACGGCAAGGAGTGAAATCAAACACGATCAAAAAGAGCCGGGCCTTTTCACGAGGAGAAAAACACAGGTAGTTTTCATGGCTGACTTCCCCGGAGGGAATTGTGCTGTGAAGAAAAAATTAAACGTGTCCAGAAATGGGAGAAACAAGCTTTTTCAATTCAGCTACAAGACATTTTTATAAATACCACTTTATGTTCTCCATCATTAATTTAAAAGCTACATGTGTGTGTATGAGGCAAGATGTACCAGTATGGGAAGAGGCCTATACTCAATAATTCAATATTGACACATTACTGATTTAAAAAGCAAATCCATCCAATACAAAGTCATACAAAAGCAAACATCTAATTTAGTTCTAATCTATTTGAATAATTTACATTAAAGACTATTAACAGACGGTTATGTCCATAAGTGTCGTTTACCATTTCAAAGCATAAATCCACTTCATATAATTATTTTTACACGACCCCTATATTAAACAGTTACATTAAATGAATCACATTTCTCTGCTTAAACGTCCACCCCACCGCACAGCAGCGGAACACTCATCAGTGACTCAATCAAGCGGCTGGCATCCGCTACAAGTGTGTCACATTTTCCCTCCACAATGAATGACAGCCACAGAGTGAAAGAAGCTACAAAATGCTAAAATGTTACTAAACATCAGAAGGTTACATTAAATCACAGATTTCAACAAAAAGACTGTTGTTCTGCTGCAAGCAGAAATTGAAAACATGGCTCAAGAATAAAAATAAAATTCCAATGACTATTTCTTATAGCATATTTGACGGCATTACACTATGCCACAACCTTAATGGGTTTGTGCGATCTTGGTTACTCCTGATAATGCTCAATAAAAAAATAATCTAAAGGGCTGCTAGTAAATTGTCAGCAGGGATATACGTAATGACGCTGGGCTTGATCTCGCCTCTTGCCAAAGACGCTGTAATTGCAGACTGGTAATATTGAAGAACTCTTTAGCTCAGCGCCCTAAAGAAACAGCCTGCATCTGAATAGACAACCAAATGGATGGAGAAAGCACTCGAGCTCTCAAATAAAAAGCAAATAAATAATTATCTAAGCAGAGTACTTGGACACACAATACATGTGCCGGGGCAGCAAATGGAAGCTGTTTAAATATGCATGAGATGTCCGAAAGAAACATAGCCAATAGTATTCCTTTCACAAAGAAGTGCAGACACCTAAACACAGCACATCAGAGGGCTGTTCAAGGGGGCAGAAGAGAGAGAGGAGGAGGGATGAAAGGTAGAAAAGAAGCTAGAAGCCAGAATTTGAAGAAACACTGATATAGGGAGAAAATTATACAGTTTGAGGTCTCCCAGTGCTTTATTGGTATTGCTCTGTTTTATTTCATTTTCTATTAAATGTTAGCAATTATTTTTCCATGTGAACCAATTGTCTTTTTCCATGTGAACATTATGTTGCTCTGTTTGTTCTGCTGCACTATTTTCTATGTATTTGCAAATGCATAGCCAAATCAAAAATACAGTTTTTGTTACGCAAAAATGAGAAAGAATATAGAAATGGTTTGATCAGTGAGATGTAATCTCAAAGTAATGAAGGTCTGTGTGTTCGAATCGTGAGAGAGAGAGAGAGAGGAGGGGGCTATCTTGCGGCATGTGTTTAAAGGGCATTGTTCTGGAATGCAAGGGACGGCACTACTTACACCATGTTAGATAGGAATCAATAATGCATTAACTACCTTAGAAAACACATGAAACGACAGGGCAAGTGTTCTTTTCCTGGCGAATCTGGACAATGAAAGGGCTGACTTCATTTTGTATTAACCTCAGCTAGCACCCAAGCGCTCTTCAGGCCAGGGGACAATAATGATACGGATTGATTATTTCACGCATGTGCCCTGAAAATTGAAAAGCCATTCCATGCCTACCGTAACAAAGGGCATTTTAAGCTTTAAATAATGGCCTACGCAAACAGGAGAGTTAAAGCAGTATGGGGTAAAAAAAGAAAGATAAGACTGTGTGAGATAAGAGAGAGAATGAGTGATCAGGCCAGTTTTCAATGCTAGATTGGTCCAGACACAGGAATGTTAAGTACGACCTCCTGCCCAGATGTTCCCAGTCTGTCCGGATAAGCACGTTAAAACATGACACCGCAACTAACATTCCACCTTTTTCAAACTTTCCCCCTTTCTGCTTCATCTCTCTCACCCCGTCCTCCC
Organism: Triplophysa siluroides; assembly: GCA_006030095.1. NCBI lineage: Eukaryota > Metazoa > Chordata > Actinopteri > Cypriniformes > Nemacheilidae > Triplophysa > Triplophysa siluroides. Next base: position 2,285,629 of record VCII01000702.1, read on the forward strand.
ATGTTTTGATAAAGAGCTTGGGTCAATCTCCAGCTGCAAGCCTACTGCTGAGATGGAATAGCTGTGAACCAGTGCCACGTGTGATCCCATTGGATCTTTAGACACACATAGAGACAAAAGTCATTCACATTAACACCCACATCTGTCCTGCAACTACGCTCTAAAAGATGTGCCAACGCGTCCGCAGGATGGCTTCTGCACCTCGGGTGGTCTGGCGAATAAGATATGCCTGACTGAAAAGGCCTTCGTACAGCTAAATGACTATCTAAAACAAAACGGGTCGATATAGGGATGCAGTAGCATCAGGTAAAAATATATAATACATTAAAATACAACATTCCAGCATGATAATACTACAAGTAGGCTGAACAATGTTGGTGAATAAATGTTGGTGATAAAGCTAAAATATTCAAATATGATTTAATATCAAGATATGTAACTTACTGGTTTGTTGTACTTGTTGATGGTTTGGCTACTGTAGTCAGAACAGTGGTCTGATCCGATGGATATGTTATCTCCAGTGCCCACAAATGTGTTAGCCGGTGGCAGGTCCTGAACGGCTTGATGCTTTTTCCCCGCCGTGGGTGACTGTGGGTGCAGCTGAACAGTGGGCAGAGGTGAGCTGGATTTGTAATGCCGGGCCAGATCAGGGCTCCCGGGGCCGCCGTTGACCGACCTGTAGCGACCCATTCCTGGACTGTTTGAGAGTTTCTCATTAACGCCATCGTAGCGCTGGCCATTCGGCTTAGATGCTTCAACGGTGACAATGCTGCTGTATAGAGGTTGTTTTGACTTTTTCTTATTCTTGTCTTTCTTGGGTTTCTTGCCTTTGTCATGTTGCTGAGGTGTGAAAAAGTCCTCGTGGTCTTTCTTTCCTGCCTCGTAGCCGTTCTTGTTTTTGGGTCTGCAGTAGCGGGCCATAACTACCACAAGGATAATAAGTATGACTGTCATGATGCCTGACACCACACCGATGGCGATGCTCAGGCGTTGCTTTCCTAAGTCATAGTTGGGGTCACCGGCGATGTCGGCATTGAGCGGCGTACCAAGGCTTCTGGCGATCTGCCCCTCCACAATGGTCGAGTTGGAGAGCGTTTCGTTGACGTAGATGTGCACCAGTGTGGTGGTGCTTTGTGATGGAACTCCGCTGTCATTTACTTGCACGACCAGACGGTGCAGGCCAAAATGTTTCTGTTCTAGTTTGCCAACTAATGAGACCACGCCAGTCGCCGCATCAATTTCAAACAACTTAAATGGATTGCCGCCAACTATGCTGTAGCTAAGATCAGCATTGACTCCTGTGTCAGTATCGGTCGCCGAGACGGTCCTGACCACCGTTCTCACATTGCTAGAAGGGGGGAGAAGCGTGTATGAGCTATTCATAGGAAAAGTAACAGTGGGAGGATTATCGTTTTCATCCATCACAAAAAGAGACACAGTGGCCGTAGCAGACCGGGGCGGATCACCTCCATCAACAGCTTTGACACGGAACGAATACGTGGTTTTCTGCTCCCGGTCAAAAGCCATGGTGGAGTAAATGGTGCCTGTATTATTGTCAATGGAGAAAATATCCTCTTCCTCCTCAATGTACAGACTCATGTCTGCATTTTGTCCTTTATCAGAATCCATGACCGTTACCATGCCAACGGGACTGTTGGGTTGCAGGTTTTCCTTTACGTAGAAAGTGAAGACGTCCTGCATGAACTTTGGTTCATTGTCATTTTTATCCGCCACCAGGACGACCACTGTGGCTGAGCCCTGCAGAACAGGCATGCCCTTGTCTTTGGCGATAACTTTGAACTCGTACCTCTCCGTCTGTTCCCTGTCAAGTATGGTGTTGACACGGATGTCACCAGTGTCGGCATCAATGGAAAATATTCCACTCACAGAGGAGTCCAGGGAGTATGAGATCTCTGCGTTTTTGCCGCTGTCTGCATCTAAGGCCACGACTGTGACCACACGCTCACCAGGCGCATTGTTCTCTGGAAATGAAACTTCAACTGTGCTTTTGCTAAAAACTGGTGGATTGTCGTTCATGTCCCCCACTTTCACTATTAGTGAATTGTTGCTAGAGAGACTAGGGCTCCCGGAGTCAACGGCAACAATGACCACATTATACTCCTGCACTGCTTCATAATCAAGAGGTGCTGACGTATGGAGAAAGTACTTCTTTTTATTCATTTCCCCCTCGACTTCGCTAGCTGGTTTGAGCTGAAAGGGAACGTCGCCCACTACGGTGCACGTCACTATACCATTCTGTCCTTTATCTCGGTCCGAGACCTGGACCAGAGCAATGGGGGTGTCAACAATCACATCCTCTGCCACATTCGCCAAACCGTCTTTAAGATAAATGCGTCCTATTTTTCTTATGTCTATGTTAGGAACGTTGTCATTTTCATCTTTTATGTTAATGACCACCGTCGCCTTGTCAGTCTTAGGGGGCTGACCACGGTCACGTGCCATGACCGTAAAGCGGAGCTGGCTCACATCTTCACGGTCGATTCGATGCAAAACGCTGAGCCAGCCAGTGCTTTCGTCCAGCCGCAGCAAACGCCTCACTGACTCTGTGGCTGCCCCGAAAACGTATTCAATCTGTCCATTGACCCCAACATCAGTATCGCCCGCTTTGAGCTGGAGAATGGGTGCACCTGGAGAGCTGTTTTCTGGCAGGTCTGTCTCATACACGCTTTTCTCAAAACGAGGGGTGTTATCATTAACGTCTGTGATCATTACTCTAAGAATGGCTTGCGAGGATCGTGGGGGGTCGCCGCCGTCTCTAACGCGCAAAGTCAGCTCATAAGAGTCGCGCTGCTCTCTATCCAGAGCGCCTTTGATAATAAGCTGCGGCTGCTTCTCGCCGTCTGTGGTGTCAGCAACTTGAAGTTCAAACACGCTGCTACGGCTCGCGCCCTCGTCAAACCTCCGCTTGCCTGAGTGAGTGTCAACACCGCCTGTGCCTGAAGTACCGATTCGTCTGACATCGCCGTTGTCCTGAATTAACTCGTATCGCTCTATTCCGTTCCTACCGAAATCTCTGTCGGTGGCCGTGGGCAGGAGATAAAGTGTGCCAATCGGTCTGTTCTCCTCCACTGACAGAGTGAGAACAGGAGAGGGAAAGGACGGCGTGTTGTCGTTTATATCTAGAATAATCACTTTCCCTTCGAAGAGGTCGACCCAGCTTTGCGCGGGTCCGATCACGGACACTTCAAAATCTATAAAACACTCGTTCTCATCAAAAATCATCTGACACTGCGGCAGCTTCTCGCGGTCTATCCGTCGCTCGTTCGTGCTCAGGTCACCGGTCATGTTGTCGATTTTAAAGTATTCGGAGCCGGACTCGAGGGTAAAAGTCACATCCATGCCGGCAGTTATGCCGAGGTCCGCGGCTACATTACCGACACGGATGTCGGCAGGACCCTCTTCAGCCAGGCGGTACCGGAGCACTTGCTTGGCTGCGGGCTGACTCAGCAGCTGCAAAATAAGAAAGCAGCGGCTTAAACAGTCCACAAGTCCTGTAGTCCTCATGCTTCCTCGCGGGGTTTTGAAAGCAAAATTAATTTCTTTGAACAGTTTTTCGTTTGCTAACAAATAACCCTTCTTGCTTGGGTTATATCGCCTGTTTCTCAGCGCATGTGTTTTCACGACCGGAAAGCTCTGTGGTAGGATAACCAAAGTCAGGAACGGCGCATATCTCTCGTCTTTTTCCTTCTAATGTTCCGTTTTTTCCATCGGGTTGTCCTTCAAAAATGTACACGACATTAAAAAATGTCCTTTTCTCTCACGCAACACATTAAATGTTAAGCTTGAAATAAACATGCCAGAAATTACTTGCTGAGACTACTCCGTCTTTGCCACGACTTGACATCGCCGAAAGTCTTTTCATTAAAAGCAGCGAAGCCAGATATTCAATCCATTGCGAAATCAATGAAACGCGTTTTTAATCCAGTTTTCCCAGATCCCAACTCTCTCTGCGGGTGCCGAACTTCTTCGCTCCGTGTGGCACGGATATAAACCATAAATGATGTGTCCTCTCCGTGTGCCTTGTCGGTACACAGAAGCGCACAGATTTCTCCAGTCCACTCAACGTCTTATAGTTCTTCTTTCACTCGCATTAGAGAGTGGGAAAAAAATCTCCGCAGTGCCACGGTGCCGTTAAACGTTAAGGCAAACCACAAAACTAAACGAAAAGGAGTTGTAATCCCGGCACAGACGCTAGGAATGTGTCATTAAAATTCCAGCGCGAGGACCGTCCCTCTGCCCAGCGCGCGCCTCTCACCTGCAGCAGAAGCGCGTGTGTATCTGCGGCACTCTGCGCGCGAGTCTCTCTCGCTCTCTCTCTCTCTCTCCACCCCCTTTGTGCTGCGCTCCCTGTGCGACAAACAAAGCTCAACTTGATCGCTTAGTTTTAGTGTCTGAGGAGGGTCTACTCTGGTTTTTTCACGTTTATTGCTAAATATGATTTAAATTGTTTAATGTCCTTAAATGACCATTTGGCGACCGTTGGAGACGCGGAGTTACCGGCTAGATCGAGGGGGTTATGTTATTTCAGTAGAGCCAGTTGATGATTTTTTTTAAAGCGAAAACCATAATGGCAAATTCATTTCTTAGTGGCTCTTTATTCTTCGTAGAAGCATTCAAATTAATAATGTATTTGCTTAGTAACAGTAACGTGTCTGTTAGCACCACCATCCGAAATAAAGCATCGATATCAAACTGTAGCCTACAATACATTTGCGAAGTGTCATTATGCGGTCGAATAAAACATGTAAAATCTTTGTTTCCCTGTCTATACTCCTCCTCGGTTCGCGCTTCCCAACAGTAGTCCATTCATTATTCCATTCCGCGCTTCCAGAATCGTCTCGGTTTCTGTGCCCCTTGTGGCTTTCTCGGTCGGTAAGAATATAAATGCGTGTGGTGAGATTTTTCCTCGCACGAGTAAGTGTGCGGTGTACTCCTCTACTACTTCACACTCACGGTGCTCCATCTGTTGTGGGCTTTTTGCGCAGAAAAGGCACCACGGACAGCGACGCTCGGTTGACTCACTGGTGTAAAGAAGTGAGTGCGGTGACTCTCCTCCGTGACCAGAAGTCTGATGGAGACCATTAAATGCACAGAGCGGTTTCACACTCCCCAGTTATACACCTGTTTTAGTTAGTATCCTGCACACCTTCTTTTTGTCTTGCAGCACATTTAACACGCAATGCATTTGAACAGTAACTCATTCGAGGCAGGTAAATCCTAATGTGCTCACTTTACTTTCAAACGTGGAGTGGCTGTTTTTTATAGCACGGGTGAAAGTGTGCGGTTTGTGCCCAGCTAAATTGTGACTGAGAGGGTTGAGCTGACTCTACCACCAGTGTGCAATGAGGGTATGCGAGTTGGAGCTATCTCGCCTGCATGAAGGAAGCCCCTGCAAGTCGTAATGTGAACAGTTCGCCAATTGTCGCTACACAGCGCCATCTGTCGTCGTCTTTAATTATAGACAAATTGGCCATTACAGTCTTTTTATGTTGGATTGGATGTGTGTAGCATGTACAGAGCGGGATTCACCACATATATCTGCATGGATTATAGTCTATATCTACTCCCTCTCAATTTGCGAGTCAAATTTGGGCACCATTTTCACTCCTATTCCCTGCAGTCCGTTTCTCATTTAAAAGTACTGTCACTCATTATGGCGTTAATGACATTTGAAATGAGTGCTTTCAAAAGCCACTAGAGGGTGTAACCCTTTTTAGTGTGGAGTGAGTGCACGGGAGTTAAGAGGTCAACTTTTTAATATAAAGTCATTTATTTCTAGGCTCCTCTCTGGTGGATGTTTCAGGTTGAAATAGGCTTGGGTTACAACTGATATAAAAACCATTCACAATATTAGTTTAATTTGTACGGAATAAAAAACTGAAAAAATACAATAAAGTGAGAAAACATTTCACCTCGAGATATATTCTGATGGCAAGCCTACAGCCAAACTAAAATTATACAAATTCAGTATTCTATTAGTTGAGATAGGTGTAATAGGCCTACTTGGAGTTAGTCAAAGTTCACGCAAAACGAAAATGAGTGTGGGGGGAATAATGTTTATTTTCTTTTGTATCCTTTCATTGTTATAAAAGTTCGATAAAATGAAGGGGCTACAAAATATCTTATTTGTGTTCTGTGGAAGAAAGTCATACAGGTATGAAAAGTGTAAATAAATGATGACAGAATTTTCATTTTTGGGTGAGCTATCCATTTTAATATAGCTTTCAAGACATTACTTTCTCAAAGCAACTTTTCCCAGCATTCTAATGTGACTTAAATATTTCCAATTAGGCCAAATAGTCTGGTGCATCAGCTGCTTAACTTTCGCAAACTTTTAGAATACGTTGAAGCAATCTGTCTAAGAATGAATTTGCTAAACACAAGCAAACTGCATCAGCGCACGTGCACAGGGGCTGCGAGTCAATCTGACAAGGACAGACATTTTAGAGGGTAGTAATGGATAATTAATACTGCCTTAAAAATTTCAGGAGAATTGAATCAGCGCCTCTGGAACCAAGTCTTAAAAATGCATGTTGTGCAGCTTCCTAAGGCCTGATTGTTCTGCACAGCCATATAATAGTTAATCAATATCAGGCCACGTGACAGGGCCAGGTATACCCAATAGAACTAATGATGAAAAATATTAAGACTTCTTTCATTAAATAATAAAAACACTGTTGAGGTTTAAACAGTCAATATGTGGGTAAACGGCCCAGAAACAAACCTATGAGCCAGCACCAAAGAGTACAATACAACTAAGAATACAATATTAAAAATGTAAGAAAACAAAAAGAAAGGTTAGTTTGACGGCTGGTGAATTTGAGAGATTGTCTGTTTGCCTGTACATTCTAGAAAAATACTCTCTTCAGTTTGAATTATGGGATATCTCTGTGGAAGCTGCGAGCAAAGAAAGCATTCAACTCTTTTGACTGTTAAATAAAAAAGAAATAATATTTATTAAGGTCTCAGGTAATTGCAATAAAGGCTAAATGCTGAACCTAGACTATACAATCGTACCGACAAAGGTATGAACATGGAGGGGAGCGAGAAACAGAATCATATATGATGGATAATAAAGTGCCAAATCTGAAAGTGAGAGCGAGAGTGAGAACAAGAATAACTCTGTTTCCACACATTACATTGCAGAGGTGCTGCTGAAAGGTGTCACTGCAACTTTTACAAATGTGATGGAAGCTGTTCTGAGAAGATTTTTCGTCTCAGCTAATCTAGAGTGACACAGGTGGAAGCATGTGATTCTGACCATGTATTCTGGTTGATTAATGTTTTCACAATGCACGCAGAGGGGAACAAAACCGCTATGAGGGCAGACATAATTTCCATAACCGCTCGACAACTTGTCATCAGCATCTTTGTAACAACTATTCAAGCGTTTCTTCTAGACTATTCAAAGTTCAACAAAAGAAAAAGGCAGCCAAAAAGGAAAAGCATTCGCTTCACATCATCGCTTTGGTGAGGCAGATACTATCTCGTGGTCATTTCAAAATGGTCTCATCTTTAAACGACTAAATTGGAAATTAATTAGTTGAGCATCGTTCCACATGAAAGCATCATTCTTATCTTGGATCTGTCATGTGCTATGCCGAGCAACCAAAACAATCCTCCCAGCAACAAACACACCCATACTCTTTTGGATCTTTCTCCTTTTGTTGACTGCAGTGTTGAGATGAGTGTGTGGGCAGTAACTTACACCTGCCGCATACTTGGACTTGGTATTAATGGCAGAACTAGTCTTAATCTCTGCAGGCCATCAAATGGAAACTACAAAAATAACATGGTGCTTTTGTTTGCCAGAAAGGTGATGCCTCTGACCAGCTCTGTGTGAAAGACAAGCAACTGTTTTTTTAAGGAATATAGTTTCAACCCTGAGAATTACATAGTTTTAGTCTTTATTCTGTTACTTTTAGTAAGATGCGCTATCCTGATCTCTTTCACACTGATACATCTGTCAGTTACTTGGTTTTAATTTGTTTTATTCATGAACAGGGTAAACATCCATCAGTTACAGCTGTGCAATACCTGGACTCTAAAGGCATAGTTCACCCAAAAATGGTCCCCATTGACTTGATCATAGTCATTTTATATTTCTAATATGAGAAGTCAACGGGGACCATTTTTTGGGTGAACTATACCTATTTGACTTCATTATGTGCTGAATGAATAAAAACATCTAAAGTCTGAAAAAGAGAGTACTAACATCAATAGAGAAAGACATATAAATAGGCTTTATTGCTCATTATTGTGACAAATGACTGACAAGATGACTAAAGAATCCAAAAGGAAAATTACAAAGTTTGTCTGACCAGGTTAGTCCCACTAAAGGAACAGAGAGCTTCAGACACCAGCCTTACATACATACTGTTCTTCCACGGTACAATAAGCCCTTTTCACATGACGACACGCATCTTCCGTTCTGCCGAAGCAGTGTATCGTTACTTCCGCTAGGGCCTCAGAATGGAGTTAACCGATTCCCTTGCACAGCTGCCACAAATACGGCTATGATGTACAACATCTTGCAGACAAATTTTAGATTATGACAAGATCAAAACTAGATAAAGGATACAAATACAAGGCGGAAGTTAAGTGAAGTCATTGTGAAAAGGGCCTGTTGAAATGACAAAACATATAGCTTCATGGCAATGTTCATTAATCTAACTGATGTCTTTTGTGCAGAAGATCTCAACATGGCCGTACGCAAATGATGTGTATGATTTGTTCTTTGGCACTGACTCATTTGAGTGCTTTGTTCACTGATTTGTAAAACACATTGCTCATCTGAATGACTCAGACATTGGAATAATTTGTGTCATGTCAGCTGATATGTCATGCTTTAGTCACACAAAGCAATGTATGAAACAAAACTAGCCCTTTTCTCGGCCTAAAGACTTATACTTGAAGTTCACTGCTGTTTAACTATTCATTTGTTTTACATGTGTTGTTGTCTAGGTTTCATTACATAAACAGGGCCTACCGAATGTGCAAATGCCTATGAAATGTCATCATTGATTATTTAAAATCAATGAATAAAAATATTGTAATGTGTATGTGTTTCAGTTATGTTATTAAAACTGAACTACATTCAGCTCCAGTTTGAATGAGTCAAAGTTTTACTATTAAGTAAATATGGCACAGAAATTAATTTCATACAAGAATCTTATTCATAATGAGTGGCATGAATCGTCACACGAAGTGTGATGTAGAGCGGGTGGGTGAGAATGAATATGAGCGAGGGGGTGAGAGATAGAAGGAATGTGTGAGAGAGAATGAGAGTGCGTATGAACGAGAGGCTGGCTTAAAGAACATCAATGTGTCAAAGTCACACAATCTCTAGCACGGCACGGGTTCAACTAAGACTTGTGGGAAGTTTGTAAGAATGTATTTCTGATGCTCTCGCAGAATTACTAAGAATGAAAGATTTGACATGTGCATTGTTCAGTTGCCAGCAAGTTATCAGTTAACCCTCAGGAAAGCACTGTTGTAAAATTGCAAGTTGTTTAAAGCAATTCAATAATATCAGCATTTCAAATGTGGCAGAAACATAATTATTATGAGTTTAAGTTAAACATCACCACTGCGTGAGAAAAAAAGGACTAGCTGCTTTACTGAGTATAACATTAGAAAAATTCCCAAAAAATGTTAAGTTCATTAAATATGAATTGAAATATACTGTGTTCCAAAAATTCCAAGTCAATAATCATTGATAAATATTTCAAGCAATCGTCGATTTAGCTTATTGAAACTTAAAAAGAGTTATGCTCCAAGATGAACAGAAGTTTCAGCGTCTAGCTAGCAAAGCACTTTATAAAGGTCAGAAAAAACTGTGCTGTAGGCGTCTATACATACATTTTCAGGTATTATACCAGAGGGTCAGTGAGGTGTAAAACTAGGCCTATCCCTTTAGAGAGTGTCAGGAGGCTGGTGAGATAAACATACAAAGGTTTCAGCCTTCCAGCTTACTGGAAAGGCCTTTATGAAGGTCAAAACAAATACTTTAAGCCTCCATTTATATATGCATTTCAGTAAACTTGAAAGTGAGTAATGCGCAGAAATACCCAAGGATCAGAAAACTTAAGGGAGTGTAAGAGGGCTATTCAACCCAACACATTACAGTTTTTTATTGTGTTACATTATTAATCACACTAAGGAAAAAATATCACTACAAATGGTTGGGTCTCTGAGGGTTAAATAGTTTTACAACACACAGCACACAAAACGAATAAACATAAAATCCTAAACTATCTCAGATGGTGGTAATCAGTTTTGTCTTTCCCTCAGCCTCTGTTTGCAGGTGTTTTGGTTGCCTTTGTGACCTCATCTGTCAGATTCTCCTGATGTTGTCATACTTCTTAGTACTTATCACTATTCTTGACAACTGCTTCCCTGGTGTATCTTTTTTTCTAGTTTCCATCAATCAGTGCAGGTGATCTAGCCGTGATGCATGTGTCTAGTCTGAACTGCACATCTAAAAGGGTCTGTACTGGGAGCTGATTTCATATGCTGGTCTTCTACACTACCGAAGTTATACATGCATGCTAATACTGTATACAATACAAACAATTCAAACTATAGTAAACTGGGGTCACAAAGCATATTGTTCATCAACCATTTCTAAGCTGTCACATGCTGTAATATGTCAAGTTAGACCCAAGAGCTAAATATTCTTACTAAATATCCTCAATTTAAGTGGTCACAGCATTGCGTTAACAACGCAAGGTTGTGGGTTCGATCCCAGGGGATTGCAAATACCTATGTATAAATGTACAGGATAATGCAATGTAAGTCGCTTTGGATAAAAGCGTCTGCCAAATGCATAAATGTAAATTATATACTTAAGTAATACAGCATCAGTGGGTTTACAACCGAAATCAAAACAAACGCAAACACTTTGTGTTCAGCAGAAGAAATTAACCGAAAACATACGGCACGTGCGGGGAGGGGGGTGTGGGATCCAAAGCACGTGTGCACCCATTGTCAACAAAACAGACATCAGTTTCACTCAGCGCATGCGGTTCATGTCCGGCATCTTTTAGCGCTGGGACGGCTCCATATATCAGTTTCAAACGATCTCCAAATCCAGCGTTTTATCCACCGTTTATATAACATTCCTCACCCAAATGTAGTGAACAAACAAACACCTGAACTTTGCGAACGTATGCTCTCTCTCTCTCTCCTGCACACAAGTGAAGTGACGTCTGCGCATGCTCCTTCTCCTGCTCTCCTTGCGGCCACATGCTTTTCCGGGAGAATTGTCCAAATAAGGGACTAAGAAAAATTACGATCGCTGGGGCACGGAAATACTACATAATACGCCCAAATCGTTTTTTAAAAATTTGACCATGTTAAGGATGAGAAGACAGCACGTTTAACATTGTGAAGAAGTCCGAATGCATGAAACACAGTTGCAGGGCCGCTTTAAAACATGCTCCTGTTTTTCATTGTCCTTGGTAATAATTATTTAAAGACTGCAAAGAGACAATCACTTTTATCATTAAACTTCATAGCTGTCATAATGTGAAAAAAGATTCTTTGGATATCATCATTGGCTTGACAAAATCAATTAAAGATTAACTATTACAATGTCCGTAAAATTACATTTCATGCAGTGTGTAATATTGCTGTGTGTGAATGTAAGCAGTCTGCCAAGTTGTAAAGCCGAAAGTGAACGAATAACAAAGTTATTTGCTTGAGAAAAAAGGAGCCTACTCAAAATCACACGAACGAGTCGTCTGTCGTTATAAATTCAGTTCCGGGTCGGATTTGCGTCAATAGGTGTAGTGCCCACCTACGTTCCATTTGCGATACTGCGATACTGCGACACTGTACGCGGTAGACCAATCACAGCAGACTAGACCATCTGACCCATCAGATCAGAGTAGGCTGACGGAAAGGAAGGGACGAGACAGATGAATCGCCAAACAAATCATTTGTGAGTCAGTCAAGTAGTAAGGTAATAATAACTGCCTATTTTTAGAAAATGAAAGTGTTTTTACACCTTGTATGTATGTAAACTTGTTGTCGGACACTCCATTAACCAAAGTAGGACCTTAAAAATCCCTAAATATTTACTCTTTAAGCAATTCGGACAAGTCTTATTGAGAAGTAAAGCTCCATACCAAGATTTTGACCAGACAACAGATCTTTTTTTTTAAATAAAATTTTACCAACTTTAAACTGAACATTTTTTAGATGTTTATCCCCTTACGACATATCTATCCTAAACCTTTGGCCCCCAAAAAGTGGGCTGCATTTGACTGACTCAAAATACTAAATTCTCTCTAGGTCTGTCATAATAGTCCTATCTTCAAGAGGGGTGTTTTCATCAGCTCTGTCAGAAAACTACCACGTACCCAGAAGGCACAAACAACAATGTCAGTTTTCACTCTCTGCTCAGTTAATACTGAAACCAACAAACAGACACACGGGGTCAAGGTGGTACCCTGTCAATACTCTTACAACTCTTGGATATACAAGGCAGGCTTGGCAATCCTACACTTTGAGCCACATCTATTGTTTGTGGTCAGTAATCCTTTAGACATCAAAGTTCATTATTCCCCCTGTAAAATCAGCAAAGCATCCTCGCTCTATTCCACGTCACTCAACGCAGAGCCAGCTCTGTCCCTGACTCACAGTTCTCACCAACCCCCACATTAATGACACATCAAAGAGAAGACGGACAAGAACTGGAGAACCTCTCCCGTGGCTCCCTCTACTTCTTCTGTCTTCTCCCACCATTCTGTCTTCTTTCATTTTCATCTCCCTCCACCTTTTCTGTCATTTTAGTCTAATCCTCTTTCTCTTATTCCAGTTCCTATTACCTCTTCAGGGTCTTCTACCTCTTCTTTTTGTGACTCAGTACTCTTTTCTCACTCTCCTCTCCTATCAATCATTTCTTTCCCTCCCACTGTAAACCTATGCAAAAGTGTTTGAAGAACAAACACAACTTTCTAACGCCCCATTGATACGCAGATGCTGAGGTTGGCAATGCCGTTTTTTACAAAGCCCCAAATGTTACTTAATCTGCCCCATCGATGAGAAGAGAATATGAGACATAGACCTGGTTTCACAGACAAGGCTTAGTCCCAGACTAAAATGCATGGTTAAACTGTCTTTTCTGAAAACAGAATCTTTAAAATACAATGCCATTGCTTTGGGATAAGTCCCTTAAATGCCTTAGAAAAAAACATTACTGGTGTGTTTCCTGAGACAAGATGATGGCACTGACATACTTTAAGATATATGTCAGGGCAAGTTATTTTCAGTTAAGACAGCTCTTTAGTCTGGGACTAGCCTTAAGTCTTGTCTGTGAAACCAGGCATAAATGTCCTAATTTAACCAAAGTGTCCTCCTGGCTTAATTTAAGCCCTGTCTGGGAAACAGCCCCATATTGTTTGGTGGCAACTGTGTTTCATAGACTGATCTTTTCTTATCATTCTTACTAGCTGTGCACCAAGGTCCCATTTACACGTCCCAAATCCATTTTGGCCTAACCAATCACAAGTTTACTATGCCTAATGGGCTGCGTTAGGCCTTATAGACACTTACTAGCTAAAAACATTTAAATGCAATGAGCATTAACGTTTTCTATAGACTGGTAAGGGAAGGATTTAGAGTGAACAATCTTACTGCAGTCATTGTTATTAGCAAATGTAAACAAAGACGAAATAACCACAGTTTTAAAGAATGCTGAAAGTAACTTATATTGAACATTAAACATTCTAATTAACACTCCTCCACTGACAGAGTGAGAACAGGTGAGGGAAAGGACGGCGTGTTGTCGTTTATATCTAAAATAAACACTTTCCACAGGAAAGGCTTAAAGGTACAGTGTGTCATTTTTTTGGAGGATTTATTGACAGAAATGCAATATAATAATGTCTTCAGAGGTGTATAAAGACCTTACAAGCGTTATGTTTTTATTACCTTAGAATGAGCTATTTCTATCTACATACACCGCAGGTCCCCTTGCATGAAATTCGCCATGTTGTTTCTACAGTAGCCCTAAACGGACAAACTTAAACGGACATGCTCTAAAGAACATGTTTCATATGTTATTTCCTTCGACAAAAAAGTGAAAACATGCTGACATGTTTGTCCTTTATCAGTTGCCGTAGTGCTTCGAAAAGGAGGGGGAGGGGTGGAGTGAGCCGTTGGCTGCTAAAATGTCCCTTTTGCTCCTATAAGTCTGGTCCGAGACTAAAAGCAATGTTTGAGCTGTCTCAACCAAAAATAACTTCCCTGACATATCTTAAAATATATCAAATATTTAATGTAATAAGATTATTAGGATGACATGAAAGAGGCTGAAATTAACTATAATACAGGTGTAAACAGGGTCCATCCTTTATCAGTACATGACTGAAACAACACATGGAGGCAGTCAATAACATGTGATCGCTTTGCCCTGTAAATCCTAATTCGTCCTGATGTTTCCAAAACAGCAGCAAAGGACCATATCTTCACCTGTCAATCAAGCACGACAATAAAACAAGGATTGCAAACTTTGCTGGTTCTGTGTAGCTTTAAAAAAAGCTACTGTTTTTGTTTATATGCAGAAAGATTCAAGGAACTTGTCAGGTTTATCTGACATCATGCAATGACGCAGATCACATGAAGCACACCCAACGTTAATTTTATACAGCTGCTTGTCAAAAATAACAATGAGCATTTTGCTCAAAACAACATATGGTATGTTAATAAAGTATAAAAGCATATTTGAAGGCAACAGTGTGGCCACAATTTTTCTCACTTTCTCCTAATGCAGTGGTGAGGATTTTAAACTGTAACTTGCAACATCTCCAAAAGTGGAAAACTGTTGTTTGTGTTGTGTGTTGGAAGGTAAACAAAGCTGTGAAGATGAGTAAGAAAGAGAGGGTGTATGAGAGAAAGATATGGAACGGAGAGCATAATGCATCGAAAAGAAAGTATCTGTGTGTGAAAAAGACTAAGCGTGAAAAAAATGTGTGGTTTGTGTCAGCACATGTCTTTGTATTTTTGTGGAGAACCACAGGGGGGAGATTTCTCTCTCAGTCCAAGACGACTGTCAGAAATCGAAGAGAGAGGGAGAGCACAGAGAATGTGCAAAGATGTTGAGAAGGGCCTAGAGATGATTCTATTCCCCCCACCCTCTCCCTCTTTCTCTCCTATCACAGGTGTGAAACTTCAAAAAAGGCCCCACTCCTCACAACCCACTCCACAGAGTGAGCACACGCCCTGTCAAAATGTCGTAAGGTGTAAAATACTATCTCAAATCTTTCCCTTCCCCTCGTCCACACAGTTTCTAACATGGCATGGGGGAGACACACTCTAAGCCCTTTAACACACAAGAGTGCAAACATACATACACAACCTTTCTCTATTTTTCTCACTTTTCAATCGCTACATAAAATTCACACACAAACATAAACTGGCTGAGATTTCAGACCTTTTACTGACACACTCATGTCACTGTCAGTCACACACACATAAAACCATCTACAAATTGACAGCTTCCTCTAAAGGCTGGTTCACATTGCCCCAACAGATGCCAACAAATATTTATAATATTACAAAGTTGGCCGTTGTATCTAAAATGTTGCGATTCATGGTCATTTTCACACAAAAACACCAACAGGGTTAACACACTGATACAACAAAACCAAGCACAAAGGCATCTTAGGCTATGTTCATATTTGACAAGAAAAAGTTGACAACTTTTAGTAAAAAACACGCCTGCAGCGCTGTGGTTACAAATAGCAGCCGCCATTGACTCCAGAGGCAGCATTTGTGCATGAACGAAGCTCAGAGAAACAGATTCAGACAGGCTTCATAGACAGCGTAACGGTATACTATTTGATTTATAAACAGAGAGCGTCTTTGCAATAGCCAATCACATATTTAAAGGGGCCATTTCATGAAAATCAAACTTTTTCCATGTTTAAGTGCTGTAATCGACTCTCTCATCGACCAACTCAGAAAACATGAAATATTATAACCCAGTAACTTTAAGCCTGTGAAAAAACGAGCCGTTCAGATTTCGCTCCCCTTCTGACGTAGGTAGCCGTTCTTTTAATAATACTACCCCCCTTTTTCTGAATGTCCCCCCATGGCGCTGCCACAATTTGTTTTTCGCAAGCGACATAAATTAGTTCCAACACTATGGATAAAGTAAGCAACGCATAGCAAAGCATGCTAACTGTTCTGTTGTTCGCTGCACAGAATACTCTTCCCAACCTCACAGGAGACGAGAGAGCAAAGGATTTATTTTGTTTTCAATGGAAATCCTCCACACTGAATGAGGCAAAGCTGCATATAAAGACATTGTAAGTACCGGTATTTTTTAAGCATGACCTCAGGAACCTGTGGCAACTTAAAGTAGGTAAAATGTGATCGTGGATCTCACCCCCGGAAAGCGGTTGTGACCGGACCAACGGGGACCTGAGTGCCTTCGCGAATGGCTTCGGGGGAAACAGGTATGCTTATAGAAAACAATGTGTTTGGTGTTCAAAGACGAGACACAGTGTTTCTCATCCACTTTATGTGACCCTCCTTTCGTGGGTAGTTAGAAAGCAGTGTGTATGGTTTGTAAATACGCGACCGGTTTGTCATGTGTACTTTCGCATATAGAAAACGTGACACCTTTGTTAGGAATCTGTTTGCTTATAGAAAACAATGAGTTTGGTGTTTAAAAGCGAGATTTCTCATTCAATTTATGTGACCATTCTTTCTTGTTTTGTCGTTGGAAGAACAGGCTCACAGACCTGGCTGAGGGATCTACTAAAATGGGGCGGAGACTAGCAGCTCATTTGCACTCACACACCAAAACAGCACATTTCTCTTTGTGTTACAATACTAATTTCCCGCTAGAAATGCAATTAAAAGTTATTGAAAGGGAACATTTTATTTTTATTTGTACAACACTACACAACAACCGGTGTTTCGGACGCCATTTAAATTTTTAGTGCTTGATCCTGCTCAACCAATCACTATTCTCGCATGTTGTTGTGGAAATGACACGTCTCACTACTTGCTTGTCATTGGTCAGGTGTGAAAAAGGAGCCTGATGTAAGGCATTTTTTCAAGAAATGTTTAACTTTCTTCAAAAGACATTCTGAGCTGCAGAAAGAAACACAGGTGGCGGCGCTTAAAAAGGCTTGAAATTGTATAATGTAAAACAGACGTCAAATGTGAACATATAGCCTTAAGCACCTATCCACCGACAGGGGGGATAAACAATATTAAAATACAATCAACGTTTTTACTAAACACTTTGCAATATGTAAACACTGGTCCAGGAGCCCTACCAGGTTTCATGTTTTACATATATAGGTAAATTTGATTTGATTATAAATGATTTGTTGGTTGGTTGTATTTTGTTTAAGCGTTTGTGTGGTGTTAAAAACTGAAACAGGAAGTTCTTCTGGACCAGTGTTGGACCAGCCTTTGTTCACATATTCTGAAGTGGTCTATAATGAACATTTTCCAAAGATTGGAAAGGAAAGGACTGACAGCTAAATAATCTTACTGAAGCCACTGTTTTGAGCAAATGTTTAGAAAGGTCACATAACAACAGATTTTTTAGAATGTTGACAGTAAATACATCAGATTATTTCAGTAGTTAAGGTGAAATAAATTACGCTGTGATTAAAGCTAAATGGAGGTGAAAACAGGGTCCAGAAGTTTTTTATTGCATCACTCAAAGAATTACAAATATAGTCAAAACACATTTTGTCCTGTAAATGCTAATTTATCCTAATGTTGTCCAGGACAGCGAAGCAAAGCAAAGGATCTAATTCACCCGTCAATCAAGCACGGAGTAAAAACTTTGCTGCATGCAGAACTGAGAAAATATAAAGTACAGAATATGCAGAAATCAATACAGTAACCCTGCAAGGGACATTTATCACGGAGCAATTGAACACCGGATGTGCTCGTCGAAGCAGTGTATCGATTTCCGGTTACGTTTATTACAATAGGCTGCAATCGCCTATTTGACTAAATGGGTCTCCGCAAAATTATTTTTCAGATACAGGAGAAGAGATATTCTATTCTGATGGTTACTGTGAAATGTTTTATCACCAGTTTTCATTGACAGTCATTTTACTGCATACACCAAAATTATTTATAGTCGAGCTGTCATCTCGTTACTCTTTTAAGATGAAGTGTTTTATATTATTACGTTTCTTTTAGGCACTTACCATGCATTCGGTTATTTTAGGGGATGGAATAACAACGCACGTGAGCCACGCGGCGAAAATGCAAGCTCTACACCTTCACTATAATAAAACCACATGTAGTGTCCAAAAGATGGTGTTTATCAGTCATATTCGTTTCAGATGAAATATGGCCAGTAAGAGAAAACACAGGACTGTAGTGTGTGTTAGGAAATACATGTATTAATTATTCAGAATGTGCATTTGGGTGGGAAATATATTTATAGGAACATTCCCTTGTAAGTCGCTTTGGATAAGCGTCTGCTAAATGTCTAAATGTAAATGTAAATTTCAGCAAGTTAAAGAGATAAACATCCTGAGTTTCGTAGCGCATATACTGCACACAAACGTAAGTTACTTCCGCATGTTATTTTGGTAAAAATGCACTTCCTTTTGCAGTATTTCCTGAATTATTTGGGGTCAAGAAATTGTGTAAACTGAGGTAAGGAGATCTATGATCAGCTTTGAAGCAGCCGGGTGCTGCAGTAACACTGCTAATTATCGGATTCATTCAGCCATTGGTTTTAACTGTGTTGCTATGCTACCGGAAAAAGCTACACTACACACCGCTTCGCTTACCGGATACAGGAAACGTGATAAAGGTCTTGTTTAACCAAACACGGCGTTGCTCACAAATAAACAGACAACAATCACAGCTGTTCATACCCTTGAATGGATCTTCACCGTTCGCTTCCTCTCCTTGCACCGTACAACGTACTGTAAAGCTGCGAGCGTTAAATTCCTTGACTTAGGTGAAGCCACACGGCCTTCCTGTGGGTTAACCTGGTGGAAGGTGACTTGAGGGATGCCATGTGACGTTCAATTCATTATGTGAATGGAGTGGATGGGGCTACCTGGCAAGACGCTGCAAAAAGCCAAGGTCAGTTTCACGCCATGTAGAATTACGCTACGTTACCTTGAGAATCTGATTTAAAAGCGAGGTAAAATACGTTAGCATAAGTTAGAAAATGTAATATTTAATAAGTATAATATTTATTTCCGTTGAAGAAAATGTATTATTACTGTTATCAGTTTATTAATATTGCTATTTTATGTCTACAACATTTTAATTATTTGCTGTGTTTCTTTGTTGTGATAGCTAAACACTGCATTTCTATTCAAAAGCCATCATGACTCATATTTTGGTTTAGGTGGTTTAATGTGATGAAAATTATACAAATGTGTCACCACATTTAGATACATTTTGACTTATTTCCTTCATAAAGATGTTCATTAGTACAAAACATTTGATTAACACCACATAAACTTTGTAATGTTTAATATTTAATGTTTAAACGGTTCAATATTTAAACTATGTATTAGGATCAAATCATGAAAAGGGTTCAATTAATAATCAAAAAGCATTTTCTGTATGGCATTTAAATCATGACATGATTTGTTTGTATAATTTACGTTATTGAACCAGAGAGCAAACAAGATACATAGATATAAATAACTAGATGCCGCATTATCATCTGTTTCTATGGGCTGCAATATGTAGGTCGTCCGCCATATTGGAACGGTGCGAGCCGGTCTGTTAACACTCAAGATCAAGCTGACTGTGTATGATTATGA
This sequence comes from Triplophysa siluroides, assembly GCA_006030095.1. Classification (NCBI taxonomy): domain Eukaryota; kingdom Metazoa; phylum Chordata; class Actinopteri; order Cypriniformes; family Nemacheilidae; genus Triplophysa; species Triplophysa siluroides. The sequence goes on from VCII01000702.1 coordinate 2,305,431, forward strand.
AAACATATTTATTTTTGTGTAAACTCAAAAATGATATCTGGTACACTTACATTTGACAACAACGAAAAGTTATCCCATTTTTCAGGAATTTAAATCCCTGTGGTTTTCACAGCCATGGCTTTTAAGTAGGTATGATGACATAGCAACCACTCGCGGCGAACATTCTGACTCAAAAATGTGTTCCAAACCGCGTGGTACTAAAATGTGTATGTCATTCAATATCTTCTCCTGGCCGCCTGGTGGGAGTATGTTTTTCCTGAATACGTCGGTAACTACATCGAGTGCAAGCCCCTGAAGCGTTGGACACTTCGGGATTTCAGCCCTAATGTGATTTCAGGTCACCGCGGCTTTCAGAAAATTTGCGTTGCGTTCAACCGGTCGGTGGGCTTCATCTAAGCTTTGGACACTCCTGAAAGATAGGTGGACCTAAATACATAGCTTTTATCTTGTTACTGACGAAATTCCATCGAAATCCATCGAGGAGAAAGTATTTAACTAAATCGCGGAAAATGGGTAGTAACATTTGTGGCGGGTAGATTAGCGAATGTACTGCAGGCGTCGTTCTAAAAAAAAACATTGTCTGTATTCAACTCATGCTGACGGTGTTTTTCTTGAAATTATTTTCTGATGCTATGTAGTTTAATATGTATATCATGGTTTTTCTGACATGCTTGTCAAAATTGTAACATAGTTTACATCACTTCGAGTTAGATTACTGAGGACAAGCCTGTAACTCTGTCTAAATGAATAGGCTAAGAACACTTGATATGACAGTAGGCCTGGGGAATTGAAATGTGGATATGACAAAGTAAACAAGCATAATATTATTTAGATCTTTTTTTGCACTTTTTCATTTGAAAGAACTAACAAAATTCTACCTTCTATTCAAATTTCATGCAAATATATGATAAAATAAGGAAGTTACAAGCAAAAAAATGTGTGAATAATAAGCATATTCGGTGACACGACTTCTATTGTAGTTAATGTTAACTATTTTACTATATTCCTCGGTATTATAAATATCATAACTTTCGCAATCTTCAAGTGATTTTCACAATTCAGGTGTCGTCGTAAAGGGAATTTTCAGCTCTTTCTAGTCATGTGATCCATTTTGAGCTTAGGGGTGTTTGGAAATGTTGTCATCATACCTATTTTAAGTGCTGGGGCATTCTAGTCAACTCTGAGTAGTCTCAGCCTCAGATGTCATGCCCACGTACCGTTGGCTAAATGCTGATGCTTAAGGCACACTTTTCTGGAAACACTTCAGCACGTTCAAAGTCCTCATCTGATTGGTTGAATTTCACAGGGTTTCCGGGAGACGTGCGTGTCACATTCTTTAACGGTCCGCCTGGAAACAACACAACGCCGTCTGATCTAAGAAGTTAGCAGTCGTGTTTACAATGGTTGCTATAGGAATTCATCACGATCGACTAAACGCTTAATTCTTAAACGTATTCAAGGTTCACGGCATAAATGTATAATCATTTTGTTGCTGTTAACTTTTGAGATGTTCGTGAATGTACACCAGTCTGTTACTGCGGGGACATTTCAAAACAAAACGCGATTGGTTGCTTTACCTGTCAGTCATATGACCTCTTGGGGGTGCCTTGGCCAAAAAAAAAGCGGCGATAAGAACGCGAGACTAACTCTGTGTGACGTCAGTGTACCATTCCAATATGGAGGACATGTCTACGTGCCTAGAGCTCTTGAATGCGGCATCTAGTTATATATATCTATGAACAAGATAATCCAAAAGCAAGCCATAACTTTTCTTCTTTTCTATTTCATAGTGGATTTTATCACCTGTGTTCAAAAGCCACAGTATCATAATTATCATAATTGTTTGTCTTAACAGTAGCAAACATATTTTGCTCTAGCAACACAATTTTGGCCAAGGAGCCATGGTGTGTTTGTGCCAGGCTATATGAGTGGCATTATTTTGCGGCACTCATTAACATCAATGTTTTTCATTTTCTGCTGGTGTTTGGCTTTATTTGGCTTTGCAAATCTGCTGGGGTAGCAGTGGATGATTCCTCACACATCTTAAAACATGCTTGAAAGATAAAGCTACATTCTCGCCCTTTATTTGCATACAGTGGGTTGAAGGATGTACTCTGGTGTCGAGAGCAATGTACAGATGTTTAATGTGAACAATGCCTTGTGTTATGGGTTGCTCTTAAGCTGGCAGAACATGAAACAGAACACAAATGCAGAGATAAAAAAGGAAGGGGTCAAAACATACTGTATTGGTTTGTTGTTTCATGACCTCTGGTAATTTTTCATGTTTTTTTAAATGTATTTCCTTTTCCAAACACGGTCGAAATGTAAGATATTGACTGAATAAATACATTAATAGTTCTTCTCTAGAGTTTTGTTTACTTGCAAAATAAAGAATATCTAAAATAGCAGCATTGTATGTGACACTTCCGTTGTTGTTACTGAGAAGTTGATACTTCTGCATGGTGAGAAAAAGACATTGATCAGGAACATTGACAATGATATTGACTGAAGGAAAAAAGTATATTGTGTTGACGTTTGCAAACCTTGTAAGCATTATTGATATGCTGGTGGATTAAGCACAGAGTCCTCTTCATTAAACTCAACTCATGTTCACACTTTTCAGGTAGTTTAATTTGGAGTCAGTCTGTTGTAGAATTTGAAGAATTAATTTGCCAAAGATCTTATTCCACATTCAAAGCATAATATCTCTGTCAATGTTTGAGTGCTTCACTTGTCCAATGTGTTTGGTTGTATTTGTTCAAGCATGCAAATAATAACTCATTTTATCCTTGGCTGTTTTTTCAGACAAATTCCACCCAGAAACTGAGCTATTCATCTAATAGCAGAACGGCAGAAACACGTGAAAAGATTGGGTAAGAAAAAAGCTCTTTTTGAGGTACATTCGTTGCAGACAAAATCCTTTACAAGGCATTGCTTTTGTGACCAATTCGTCTGGATTAAGTCAATCTTGGGGAATGATCCTGGGATAAAGTTTTGAGCGATGCTGGTTTTTAGTTTTCCCTGAGGTTTTTATAATGGTCATTGAGATCTGACAATTTTTTTATTATAATTTTTTTTTTTATATCATACATTGGTGTACTGTTTGTAATATACTCTATATGTCTAATATATATAGAGTTTGCCATTGATAGGCTAATAATCAGTTTTATTTTGTTAGAGACCAACAGTTTGAGGTTTGAGATTAGATCCTCCCCTTGTATTTACCAAGTTTAAAAATCAATCCCATTCTGTCATCAGAAACAGAGGATGAAGATTAAAAGCGAAAAACATTGTGAGAAAAAGAACAGACGGCTTGCATCACCAAACTCAGTCTGGACTGCAACATAGTAGTTGGCAGAACTAAAATAAAACGCATTCATGAAAGGCACAAGGTTCTAAACATAAGGTAGGAAAGAGCCTGATCATTCTGTGCTGTCAATCATGGCCTTATAGCCGCCTACCTGTCTCCAGAGATAATTCTAATTAAAGTAATCTCGCCTGTGATTTCAACATGTGATGTGGCTTACGGTTCAGACCTCACCCACTAACTTGCTTGATTCACAGCACTCATTTGCAGAGCTCCCCTCTAATCACTTAGTGATCAGGGAACACACAGTCCCTCATGAAGGAACATCGGGAGTCTGCTTATCTGCCAGCCGAAAATATTGAGTTAGTTGCTAAGTGACTGTGTGTGTGCACGTCTCTTTCCACTTCTCATGTCTTGAGTGCTACTGTATGTTTGTGAGACAGTGGGGGAATCTTGTATTTACATAGATGCCGTATTTAATTGAACACGATGAAAACGTGATGTGTAGTCATGCAGTAGCTTCTACTGGTTGGATTGTTGTGTACGTTGGGTATGATCATTATGTCAATATATTGTAAAAATATACTTTTCCAAAAAGCAGTTCAAAGCATTCAAATGTATTTGTGTAAAAATTATACACTTAGAAACGTATAAATAAACTTGATACTTGTTGATTCATTAAAGTCAGGGTAAAGAGAATTCTGAGAATTGTTTCTAAACACATTAAAGATGCTAGAAATGTATTGCTGAAACACATTAAAAAGATTTGGAAGTATGTAATACTGAATTGTGGAGTTAAACAGTTTTTACCAGTTCTCTTTTCAGGATCTTTTGGGCGGGGGTAAAACGGGGGCTCGATGGCGCAATGGAGCGTCTGAGCATGATTGCCCCTCCCCTATCACGAGCGCCTAGCATCAGGTGTCTGCTCAATCACGAGTTTAGGGTTGTAAGCTTTTCGCACACGCTTTCAGGCTCTCACTCTGCCCAACTAAACAAATCTCACGCCAAATAACAGACAATCCACCTGGCTGGTTCGCTATCAGCAATTTCACGACTACCTTATCAGCTCAAGAGAGAACCACTACAAATAGAAAAAGCTGTCTGTGTTCAGAGCTTGACTTCTTAATTGAAGCTGCTAGCGTCTGTTTTAAATTATAATCCTATGGAGTAAACCGTGTTTTCAAAAAAAATTCCAGAGCGTTTTTTTAAACGCCAGCGCCGGTGTCTTTTTCTGCAGCTCAGAGTGTCTTTTGAAGTTGGAAAGTTCAACTTTTCTGTAAAAGCATCCTCTCAAGCACCCTTTTCACAGCTAAACAATGACGGAGACCTGTCGTTTCCATAACAACATGCGAGGAACGTGATTGGTCTAGAAGGCTCAAGCTTGAAAAAATTAAATGGCGGCCGTAAAGGCCGTTGGAGCATAGTTTTGTATAAATGTACGTTTAATTTTCACTTAATAACTTTTGATTGCATTTCTAGCGAGAAATTAGTATTGTAGTTTTGAAATATGTGATTGGTTATAGCAAAGTTGCTCTCTGTTTATAATTCAAATAGACTTCCGTTACGCTGCCTATGAAGCCTGTCTGCTATATGTCCGGGTGCTATATGTAACCACAACGCGCACTGGGTTCGGGCTAATACCGGGCCCGGAGCCTTTTTCCCTGGACATGGGGAGAGTACTCAGTGTTTGGAAGAAACTTGCGGACTCGGAGCCCTCTCTCCGGACAGCACGCCAAATACACATTCCTTTTAACCTGCTCTTGAATTATCTATATCGCACACATTGACTCGCGCGTGTTTGAATTCAAATCATCCCATAAAACATGTTCACATATAGCCTACTGGGCTGGGGACTCAGGTTGAGCGATTTTGAGTGGGATTTCGCTCTAACCTGCATTCTTATGGGTGTGTGTGTTTGTGTTTGAAAGATGCAAGTAGTGTATGTCTCTCCACAGTCTCTCCGCAGGTCCTCTGTCTCTCCCAGTCCTCTCCTCATGTCCTCGGTACCTTGCAGTATATCTGAACAAATCACTCAGCACTTCCAAAGCACCTCACCTGCTGATCTCTCTTCTTTTCCTCTTTGCTCTCCCTATCCTTCCCTCTGGTGCTACCACTCTCAGCCTGGGGTGTGATCTGTTGTCCACCCTATTTCCAGCTGACATTATTGATCTGCTCAGCCGGGCCTAATTATCTGAGTTGGGCTTGCAATGCATGCTGGGAGCTGTGTAGCGCTTACCCTGTAGAGTGAAAGTAGTCAATACACCACTTAGTGAAAAATGATTAAAATGATTGTGAACGAGGTTTCAGAGTCTGTTTATGTCAGAGCGGCTTTTGGTATTCATGAATTCCACAAGGGCTAAATGGCAGAGGTCAAAGACAAAATTAGTACCGTTGCTTGATTCACATGCGGATGTAACATGACTGTGGAACAGCGAGAGGTAAATGAAAGACAGAAAGGGCGAGTTAGAAAAGGCAATAGTCTTGCGAAGAACGTGCCTTTTCTACCCAAAGTGACTTCATCTCGTATGATATTCCTTAAAGAGTACATAACTAGGGATTTTTAAGGTCCTACTTTGGTTTATGGAGTGTCCAACTCAAGTTTATGTACATAGGTGTTAAAACACTATTATTTCGTAATAATAGGCAGTTATTCTTACCTTACTTCTTGACTGACTCTTAAATCATTCGTTCTGCGATTCATCTGTCTAATCCCCTCCTTTCCACTAGCCTAGTCTGCTGTGATTGGTCAGATTGTCTAGTCTGCTGTGATTGGTCTACCGCAAATGAGGCTCGTGAGCAACAGTGTTTAGGGGAGAAGGGTGAAGTGTTGGCAGGCAGTCCTGGCAAAACGTAGGCGGGGTATACAGTATGTAGTGACGTAAATCCGCAGCGGTTGGCGAATCGGACTAAGGACGACTCGTTTGCGTGACTTGGGAGTCAACTCCCTTTTTTCCAAGCCAATAACTTTATTCATTCACCTTCGGATTTACAACTTTGTCAGACTGCTTACATTCAAACATGACAACATTACACTGCATGAAATATAATTTTCATGATCTCATGTTATGTACTCTTTAAATGAGCCAGGCCTGCTCCTGCTAAACAAACGTATAATCTAGATGTAGAGATGGGAAATGGCTATTCAATCAGTGTTTTTTTTCCCCTGTTACGCTTTTTCCCCTTGTCCCTGTATGAAGCAGAAAGCCAACAAGCATGACATTTCTGCCCTCTGCAACCCTTCAGACAATTAGAGTTTTGACTTTTAGAGTTCAATATATACTGTAAAGAGCTGCCATTGTGCTCACTTACTTCCCCGCTTTCATTAAAATCGACCAGATTACGAGGGGCTATTCAGTAAGTCCTTGAGTTTGAAATGACACAGTCAGAATAAGCCGCTAGCCACGATTCTGGGGACAAGTCACCTTTCAAGTAATTATCGGCATGCATGGAATTTCGATCACATGCTATTCATTTGAAGTTTTTTTTTCTCCAAAATCTTGCCACTCACGACTTGACATTGTCCAGGTCAGCACACCTTTGAACACCGAGACTTAGACAGCAATTTTATACTTCTGTTTCGTCGCTTTAAAGAGATATTCAAATTTGACCTCGGACTGAGAATAGTACAGAGGGGCTTTCAAAAAAACAAACTATTGAGGTGGTAATGTAGCTAAGAAATTTTGTATAAAGACACTAGAAAACTCGAAACCCTCTGTGAAACAAGTAGTCATATGCGCATTTTCCTCATCATTTAACAGAAACTAACTAACAAGTCATTAGCTTAAGCTTTGCCGATCTCAGCAAATGGCTTTAATTGAACGCATGAATGCGACTGTGGCAGATTTCATGAAATTCAGCCAAAGCAAATCCTTAAAACTCTGTTTAATTCTTCCTTTTAGTTGGAGAAATAATTGAATAATCAAAATATTACATTTTACAAAAATGAACACTACACATGCGCGTCTGAATGCTGTTTTACAGTTGGTCCAGAAAACGTGGCTTTAAAGGTTTATCCACAAGCAGTGACCCACAAGAGATGCTTTTATTTCCACAGCATGAGACCCTGCCTCAGATGATGGACTCATCCCTCAAAGAATATGCTTTGCTTTTATTTCACTCTTCAACAGGTTTAAGTGTAGAGCTGGATGGATGTCAAGAGTGACAGACAGACTTGCAGATATATAGATACGAGTTGAGGGCACTTGATGGATGAATAGGCCCTTTTCACATGACGTCACGCATCTTCCGTTCTGCCGCGAGGCAGTGTATTGTTACTTCCGCTAGCGCCTCAGAATGGAGTTTACCGAGTCCCTTGCACAGCTGCCACAAATACGGCTATGATATACAGTACAACATCTTGCAGACAAATTTTCGCTTATGACAAGATCAAAGCTAGATAAAGGATACAAATACTTTGTTGAACAGTACCTGTTTGATTATGAAGGTAAGTGTTTTGTTTTCTTTTTGTGTTAGCAAAGGTGCTAGGATAAGTAGGCTACTTGAATGAATTCTGTCAGTTTTTCTGTCACTGTTGTTAAATTCCAGCGCAACGGCAAAACAGAAGTTATTTTTCTTCTTCTTCTCCTTGTTTGTTGCAAGACGGATGTCACGATACACTGCTTTGCAAGAAGGCGGAAGTTAAGTGACGTCATTGTGAAAAGGGCCCATTTGGATAGTTGTATGATAGATAGCTGGTAAAATGGTTAAAAAATAGTATTTACAATGGTTAAGTGAAACACGTTGATGTTGTAAAAGACAATATGAACAGGTAATTTACCACAGTAGTGTTTACCACATTAGAAGCTATATTATGTAGGACGCCATTTATGATGGACAAACATAGTTTATCCTCTTAAAATAAACCACAGTGACCAACAACATCATGAGCAGATGTTTGCTTATACATTTATGTGTGCATCAGTTCCAGAATGACTAAGGCCCTTAAACAGCCATTATAACATATGGGCCCAGTTTCACAGACACAGCTTTGCTTAAGCCAGGACTGTGCCTTAGTTGAATTAAGATATTTATGTCACTTTTACAGAAATGCCTTATAAGAATACACTGCACAAAACAACCTATAGAATCTACTCAATAAAATTGAGGTAACAATTTCCACTCACTTTGTTGGAGTACATTCTATCCTATATTGTTGAGGAAAGAGTATCTATATTCATGAGCTATAACACACTAAAATATATTGGTTAAAGTCTACCTAATATATTATACGACTAATGACTTAATACAATTTAGTATTTTTTACCCATTGCCATCAGGCAACCTTCATCTACCTAATTATTATTATTAATAATAAATAATTAACAATAATTATTTAACTTTATATATATTACTTATTTAGGGAATTTCGAATTTACCTAAATTTGGTCACACAAAACGGAAAAGATTGAATCATTTACTTTTTATTGAGTAACAAATAACAAACATTTTCCAAATACTTAAAATAAAATAAAACAACTATAATCATACTCCGTGTTCTGCCGTTTATTTTTCTTAGTCAAATATGGGTGAATTCTCCCTGCGTGGTCTTCTGATTTTTCATAGTGTATGGATCTATCTGTGAACGAAAAGGTCAGAAACACAGACATTAAATGAAAGAAGCATGCTGAAAAACATGCCCCCGTAAGTAAGAAAAATAGCAAAAATAGCTCTATAAATCCTTCCCTTGTAACACTATGGCCTAACCAGACGATAGAGAAGCCGCAACATTTGGAAAACAGGCTTCAAAAAGCAGCTTCATTGAAGCGGCTAATGAGGCAAAAAAAACTATAAATAACATGGAAAATATAGGCTACTACCTTTGTATAGTGTGTTGCGAGGTCCCGTCGCGACTGGACACCTTGTAAAACAGAACCTACATCATCAGAATGAAATAATATTAATATTCCAGCTGTTTCTCTCCTCAGACCCTCTCCAGGGCTTATATTTGTAGACTAAATGTTACTCAATATTTTAATGTTGTCAACTATTAATCTTAACAAATAGGTAGAATGTACTCGTTTTTATAAATTGTACTACTCTTTAAGCAAAACCGAACTGAGTTTCATGGGTTGTTTTTATCAATCACATTGGGGTATATTTAAAACAACAAATTAAGTTGCCATTGTTACTCTAAACAAATAGGTAGTGCTGGTAAAATGTACCCATTCTCCTTTATTAAACCTGCTAACTAACTAATATAGTTAAGTAACATGTAACTGATTTTATTGGGTTGTAGTTAACACCCTCCTGAATATGTTTTTACATTACTGGTGTGCATCTTGAGACAAACAATGACACTGATATATTTTAATATATGTTTATATTCAGTTAAGACAGGTCAAACATATATTTTAGTCTGGGACTAGCTTTAAGCATTGTCTGTGAAACCGGGCCATAGAGACTGAGGTGGTGACATATAAACACAAAGTCAAATGTTTACACCATGGCTGCATTAAAGAAGCATTTCACAAGAGTGTCACATGACTAATGACGACTTACTAACAAAAATCTGAAAACGTATATTATAGTGAATTAATTGTATGGTCTACTTTTAAGATATTGCTTGATGTTTTTTGTCTTTGTAGGACGTTGAAAGATGTGGTCAATCACCAACTTTGAGTTTGAGATTCAAATTTTGGGGTAAATTAAAACCATGGCCTAAACCTCTATGTTCTCCGTTCATCACTCTTTGGTGTGTTTATAATGCTTTCATTTCTGACCCTCATTTGCTATTTCCACAGACACGTACGTATCTTATGGTGCAAAGGGGAAAAAGTGTGTGTAGGTGCCTGTGTGAGTTGGATTAAGCACACAGTTCTCTTATCTCTCAAACACATTCTCAGGTGTCAAAAGTTTTACTTGGTTGATAGATAGATACCGATGGTGTGTGCGTGTGTGTGCGTGTGAGAGAGAGAGAGAGAGAGAGAGAGGGAGACAGTCAGTGAGTGAGAGATTATAAAAAGAGGAATCATCAAGATTCTGATTAATAATTGTTTGAAAAACATGTGGAAAAAACATTTTTATGAACATTTAATTTCAGAACGTACTGTGCGTGAGAGATAACCATCTGAGAGAAGATATGATATTAAACACCTTGAAATAAAGCTAATGTATATTAAAATGAGTGACAGAGTGCTGCTGTGTGTAGTGCACTTATGCAGGCATTAGTTTGAGAGGCCGTACGTGATTGACACGTTTAATTAGGCCGTGACGCTCAACTTATCTTCAGTTTGAAGCACTCATCCTCATAACAACAACATAAGTGAATTTTCTCTCTTAATCATTTAGCCCTGATGTCACACACGTATCAAGTGTAGATAAAAATACACACCAATCGTGCTTGTGATTGGTGAATATTTTCATTGTGATTGTGTCATTGCACAAGATCGCAGATGGAATTTGTCAAACAACAAATAAATAGCTTTTTACAATTTATATGTGTAATGTGGGTGTCGCGTACCCATGAAAAATTGGCGTCACGCCTTGCCTGTTACGAATGGTTGCCAGAGTGTAGCTACGTGGTTGCTAAGGTGTTCTGTGTGGGTTTGCCATTATGCATTGCAGCTGTTAGGGTGCTCTGAGTGGTTGTTTGGTGATGCATACTGACCCAAGACCAAAAACACTCTCGTGTTACGAAGTTTTCTTTTTTGTACACTGTAAAAAAAATCCTGTAAAATTTACAGTAAATTGCTGGCAGCAGGGTTGTCAGCCAGTTACTGTACATTTTACAGCCACAGTACTGTAATTTAATTTACAGGCATTTACTGTAATTGCAGAATACATGAAAAAACTGTAATTTTGAATAGCAACAGTATAATGGTGTATTTTTTACAGCAAATTGCTTGATTTTAATTTACTGTATTTAGAAGAAATACATAAATTGCTGTATATCCAGTTTATTTATTTTTTTATTGATACAAAAATACATTACAGACGAATTTTGTACCTTGTTGTACATGAAATATTTGTATTCAGTTACAACTTCATAGTAGCCAACATGGCTCTTTAAACAATGAATGTTTAAACATTCATGTTTAAACAACACGTTAACCAACACCAACCATCATGTAATAACATCGTAAAACAAGGCCCAAGTGAATCTGTAAAACGGTCCACATCTTGATCCATCAGAGCACAACAAGTAGCTAGAACTGTGGAAAAGAATAAAGAGAATAATGTTAGATATTCAATTTATAGTCAGAGAAAAACAGAGGACAACATATACAGTCAGAGACAGAGAATAATAAAATGATGTAATTCAATGATGAGATCTGTGTGTGTGCGTGTGTGTGTGTGTGTGTGTGTTTGTCTGTGTGTGTGTGTGTGTGTGTGTGCGTGCGTGCTTCTACTTTTATTGATTACACTGAAAATTCATCATTGTGTTAAGAAGAGCGGCAACATGTGGGTTCACTGCAACCTGTTTCTTCTGTATCCTGGCATTTTAGATGACGCTTCTTCCAACTCTCTGGATTAATATCTACAAAGAGTTAGGAAAAACTAAATGTTATATATTAAATATACAAATAATTATATAAAACACCAAATTAAATCATCAGCTTGTTAGTGTTAAATAGGGGAGACTTCTAAATAATTTGCCTTAAAAAAATCCATCTCTCGTTGAGAAATATTGTTTTAAAGGTCTTAACAGTTATATAACATTAACATATCTATAAAATGCAGGTAAGGAAGTTGTTCAACTAATACCTTTCAGTGGACTCCAAGATACACGCTGCCCCATCCTGGTACTCAAGATTGAATATGTAACATGCTATGAACAGAGTGGCAAGGCCAGACATGAAGCTGAGCACCGTCACACACAACCTAACCTTCAGTAGTCAGCATCCAGTGGCCTGCATGGCAAAGTGTGTCCTAAAACAAACAATCCCACATGTGACAATAGTTAATAGTTACTATACAGTTTTATCTTTAAGCTTTTTACATTTAAACTACATTTAGTATAAGTGACTCTACAAACAAACTCTAAGCAAATTACACAGAGTAACTTACACTTAAAACCGTACGTATACAGAAATGTAAGCCAACTAACGTTAGGGATTTCACGGTCAAGAAATTGTCACACTGGTATTTGTAACGGGCCGTTTCACTCCCACCCTCCAACGGTCCTATTGGGAGAAGGCCTGCTCTAACCATGAGGGTGTCGCTAACGTCTTTTGCTACAGCTCTCAGCTGGCCTCCGTTACATATACTGTAAATCTAGCTGGTTACGTACATTAATCACTTTACCGGGCTATCCTCCGTGAACATCGATTTACCGCAATCTTTGGTGACTCGTTTTAATTTGGGCGCTCGATTTAACGAATAACTGCATTTGCAAATTTGAATTACACCACAAAATAATCACGACCGAGTTTGGTATTCAACACTGAGTTCCCGTGAATCCCAACAGTCGAAGCATGTAACTTTTACCGTGTCTACGGCGGGCGCGATGTTCAACATTAAAAAAACAACCGTCAATTTACTAATACAATGAACTGTAGCTCGCCATGTACCGCCTTCGCTGCTGTTGTGTACAAAAACTCTAAATAACATGAACAACTTCTGTCCTCAAGTGCTATAGCGACGGAGAATGTTTGAAATCTTACCGCGACGGCGCTGCTGAAACCCCGCGCAAGACTCCTTCGGTTCTCCTCGGATGGAGGTTGAATCCGGGGTTACCAATATGAAACGCGAATGTAGATACCTCTATATAACGTCACCAGTATGATAGTTACCAAATATGGAGAAAAAAACGTAAAAAGTCACTTACCACAGGTGTGAATCGCTCATTTTGCGCACTACCCCAATCTCGACTGTTGAAGATAATCCCGCCATTGTAGATTTGAAATTTACAGCAATATTCTGTACATTTGAGTTAATCCGTCACGTGCCCCAGAATGCATTGCACTTTACAGCAATATTCTGTATTATTTAAAAAACAGTCAGCTTCTGTAAAATAACGCTGTAGTTTTTACAGCAATTCGTTACAGTGTAGATATTGTTTGCCAGTGCCACTTTGATCGTCAGCAGAACACATTATTCTCATTAAAGGGATAGTTCAACCTAAAAATACAAATTCTGTCATTTACTCACGTTCTTTTCATTTTAAACATTCAAGACTTTCTTCTGCAGAACACAAAAGAAGATAGTTTTATGAAATTAAAAAAATGAGTGTCGGAACAAAAGATGCATTCTATTTAAAAGCGAATGCGAACCCAGACCTGCCTGAAACGCCTCGTGTAACCACACCCTGGCAAATGTACGTCACTTCGTAACATGATTTGTCTAAGACCGCCCAAATCTAAACGCAAGTGAGGTGGGCATACTTGTAAATCTCCTTGTATCGATGCCACCGCAGCCATGTCGCGGAGACGCTTTGTGTTTCGTTGCGAAAAGAAAGCCTCTTTGTTTGACACCTGCCAAAAGATGAGACAACTAAAAACGAATGGTTACATTTTATTTACAACACTGTTCCAGAAAAGTACAATCCGAATGTTCAAGTTTGTGCAGCGCATTTCACTGGCGATTGCTTCACGAACCTGGGAGAGAGATTAAGACTGGCTATGCGTGAAAGCTTTGGTTAAAAAGTAGGGCCATTCCAACCATTAAAAGCTTAAGATTCCCAGCCTGTAAGTTTATTTTCATGGTAAAAGACTTTGTTACGGACAACGGGAGTTGAGTTTGTCGTGCGTTTGTGATCTGCAAATGCTGACACACGTGCAACGTGAAAAAAGACAACATAAGTCCTAATAATCAGTAATAATGTTCCAACTATTTCCAACTTTTCAGAGCGATGAGCTTTGTAAAAAATCAGCCCGTTTCAGAGAGGCGTGGAAAAGAGGAGATCCAAACATGCACGGTATGTGGAAAATACAGCGTTTTTTAACCTTAAATCGTGTATACACATTACAAGCAAACGATAATATTTGTTTTAGCCGTGTCATTTGACCCCTTTATTTATGTTGATAACATTCTTCAAAATATCTTTTGTTCTTTTTTATGGCTTATGCATGTAGACACATCATGGTTTGTATTTTGTTTTTGTTTGAGCCATTGCACACACTAATACAGACATGCCATCTTGACCAAACACACAATGCACACACATTGTGTCATAGCTCTCTCTATCCTTTACTTTCCTCTCATTTTCTGACAGACACAAAGACTCTTTTCTAGCTATATCTCTTTTTCTCGATATCTCTGTGCTGTCTGTGGACACACACACACACTTTCTCAGAGTGGCTACGGAGTTATGGCAGCCTGCACAATGACCATATGGGAGTCATAACTCAAGCCTTGGATTGCCGTAGAAACCATCTGCCCTACAGCAGGGGAGGGATGAAGCTGTAATACACACACACATGCACCTAAAGCCTATTCCTTTAACTTACTAGTTCTGAATTATGCCTGGATAGGACAGAGCAAAGCACAGTGGAGGTACATTTTCTGCTTTCTTTGCCTATTCAGTACACTAGAGGACTGTTCATGCCTGTTCTCATGAAAATTCTCTCATCATTTACTCACCTTCTTATCATTTCAAACCTGTTTGACTCTCTTTTTTCTGCAGAACACAAAATATATTTTGAGAAAATGGGGGTACCCATTCACTTCTGTTATGGACACAAAACCCATGCAAGTGAATCTTCAAAAAATCTTTGCGTTCTGCAGAAGAAAGCGAGCCATGCAGGTTTGAAGGGTGAATGAATCATGACAGAATTTTTCTTTTTGAGTAAACTATCACTTTAATTTTGAGTAGTGTGTGATGGGTGAGAGACCACCGCTGAGTGGCTATTGGCTAAAACATTCTAAGTTGTCGTGATGCTCTTTGATTAGTCTCAGATGTTTATTCCAATTGTTCTGATTCATATGCAATTACCATACAGCTTGAGTATCATGTTTACAGAATTGCTGATCTTTAAGCACTTGTTTTTGTTTTCATATTGTGCAATAAACTGCACAGTGAAGTCATTACTGACATGGCTTTAATGAAAACTGATCAGGCTGCCCCGGAGGTTACCTAGCAACCACTTAGATTGATGACTTTAGTGCAATGTTTTTGTGTTAATGTAGGACTGAAGAGAGGGAGAGGAAGAGGAGAGAGAGGGAGAGAGAGATAGGAATTAGTGAGCTTAAAGGGCATTATGTCAGTATACAGAGGATTTAGCGCTTTAGGCAGGATTATGGCCCTATCGCTTTGATGGAGGGAGGACGGAGTCTTTACTCTGAGGATGACCATTATTTTTCTCTCTGGTGTGGGTGGAGAAAATGAAAAACCTGGCGGGTCATTGATGAACACTGAAGCACAAATCTATAGAGAAATTCTAGGAGTGCCACCACACATCTATGGGCAACTATGCCGATGGGGCTTTAAATGGATAGTTTACCCAAAAATTTAAAAATCATCTCACCCTCTTGTCATTTCAAACCTGCAGACAAACTTGAAGATATTTTGAAGAATGTTATTATCCAAAAACATGTGGTAACCATTGACTTGCAATGGTTTTGTGTTCATACAATAGAAGTGAATAGGAACCGCGGTTGCTTAGTCATAGTATCTGCCAATACATGAATTGCAATTATTTCATAAAAGATTCTGAGCTTTTTGCCTTTACATTTTAAAGGGGTGATATGACACGGCTAAAACGAATATTATCGTTTGTTTTAGATGTAATGCAATATGAATACACGATTTAAGGTTAGAAAAAGCTGTGTTTTCCACATACCGTGTATGTTTGTATCTCCTCTTTGCCCCGCCTCTCTGATACACTTGGATTTTTTACAAAGCTCATCGCTCTGTAAAGTGAGGTGTTGCAAGCATGTGATGAAAATGTAATGCCTCTTACCATATTTGGAACATCAGGTTCCAAAGCAATTGTACCGACAGATACGCCCACCTTACTTGCGTATACATTTGGGCGGTCTTAGTCAAATCATTCCACGAAGTGATGTAGATTTGTGGGGGTGTGGTTACACGAGGTGTTTCAGGCTGGTCTGGGTGAGCATTTGCTTTTAGATAGAATGCATCTTTTGTTTCGACAATTAAATCTTTGCAATTTTACGTGTCTAATACAAGCATGGGCAACTTATAACACACCAAAGACAAAGAAAAACACGTATTCTAGCCATATGACCCCTTTAATATTGGATTAATTCTTTTTCAGATGCTAGCCCTAAACAAGACTTGCTTTCTTGCACCTCAATACTAAAACGTCAAGATCTGCCCCAGACACAAAAGCATGATTTCTACTTAAAAGGGGGTTCGACTCTTACAGTACTATATAGTAGCCACTAGCCACCCACATTATTCAAAAAATTATGAAAAGTCATTGTTCTATATAGGTCTGCAGCTATCGATTATTTTAGTAATCGAATATTCTATAGATTTTTCCATCGATTAATCTGGTATTCGGATAATAAACTTTTTCTTTATTAAAGAGTAATGCTAAATATACAAGAGAAAATAAGACAGGTCTCTTAAAATGAACAACTAATTTGTTTCTTTTAAGAAAAAATAAAAATGTTATTGCTGAAATTGCATACATTAATATCTGTGAAAAGTTAACCCATTTAATACATCACATTGCCATATTACATTCAAAATGCAATATAATACAAATGTATAAATAATAAACATTAATAAAAATAGAAAATAATTTCAAAGGTAAACTACTAACTTCAGCTTATGCATGATGCATTTAGTTTATCTAAATTAGTTTAGTTTTTTTTTTACTAATAAAATTGTAATATATTTGTCCACATAAAATATCGAGTTAACCAGACTTTTATTTTGGCAGGTTGTCGGAAGACGCTTATTTTTAAGTATGTCTGTTTCTTCACTTAAACAATACAATGTTCGTGAAATAAACTCTCAGAGCAACTGTGGAGATGAAGTTCATGTCCTCATAAAGCGCAGACGCAGACAATTCATGAGCAACACGCGTGTAGCACGTTAAACTGTGCAGTTCATTCACTCAAGACACACAGAACAGCCAGATGGCATGTGTAAATAACAGGATTCGGCATCCACTAGTCTGCATCTAGTTTTATGGACTCATTGCAGCCGGAATACAAGTATCACTCGCAAAATAGACTTAAACTAAGTGAAATAGCAGTTCACCATTTCAAGAAGCTATCACTTCTTTATCAGCATGAGAAATACGTGTGAGCGTGTAAACAGACTAAAATGCGTGTGTCTCACGGTGAATGCGTGAGACCGATGTAACATGTATAGAGTTTAGCGGGATGTGCGTTAGTAATAATGGTCTGTGGGCAAACGCAGTGCTCTGTGCGTTTCAGCCCTAGTTCTGTATGAAATGTTTTTAAATTGATCTACATTCTGTTCAACGTGGAGCTGCAGATATATTTTTACTTCCAGCACTGGCACAGCCTGATAAAGTTGCAGTCACAGTCTTTTACTTGTAAACATCAAACATTCACTCGAAGAGACGCCTTCGCCCCTGCCTTGACATTTCAGATCCATGACGATAAAGGCGGTTGCTTATTGAGTAGTGTGTCTGACTGTTGGGGTATATAGGGGGTGTATAAAGGTGCAAAGAGAGCCAGTCTGCATTGATCCGATGGGTGGAGAAGGCTTCATCTCAATCATACACCAGTCACCCCATCCCCCTGCGTTCCTTGCGCACTGCCATGCCTTGAAGAGAACAGTATGAGTGATATTGATGAGAAACGGGACGGAACCACTATGTGTGCTCAAGCAAACAAATCAACCGCGCTTTTCTATTAGTGAAGAGCAGTAAATAGTGAGAATAATGACTGTTATTTACATTTCTTTTCATGCATTTTTTGTTATTATTTTGGTTCAACAAATCCGGAATCTCAGCTTCTATGTAAAAATACTCAGTGTACAGGTCGGGTGACAAAATGATAGATTTTTTTACTTTATGTCCATCTCCCTCTTGCTGTACTATGTAGTGTGTGTGCGTTAGACAAGCGAAGAATGCTAGTGTGAGAAAGATGAAGAAAACCACTAAGCTTTTAAAGTGTGTCACTAAGACTCGCCATGTTTCCACAAATACTTTTCCCTCTTCAATCATTGTGTTCACGCTGTTACGCTTGTTCCCTCGTTGAGCCTTGGCTTGCCAAAAAATCATGCTCCCATTACAGAGGCAAAGAGGACGGCCAGATCACACAGTTTAGCATTAGCATTCTGTATGTGGTAATGACCCTCCATTTGTCAACAGATAGGTGGCACGCTGTGTGCCAGTAGCCTTATGCCTGAGGGATAAGACTGTGTTTGTCTGACCACCTCTCTTTCTCTCACTCTCTCTCTGTCTCCCCGCTTTTCATTCGTTCTCTCTCTCCGCTCTGCTGCTCTGAGAACGGCGTCACTTTTTCTGAGAAATGGGAAGAGGATTGTTGGTTGGGTATTATGGAAGATTTATAGTCGTGTACATAGTGTACCAAAATAGGCATGTCAAATTGAGAAGTCTAGACATGGCAAATGTGTACTTTCACAAAACTTTTAATGGGTGAATAACTGGTTCTCAACGATTTCCTCTCTACAGTAGCACCGTTTATATTTGTTACTCATATTGGCAGGCTCTGTCCTTTTATGTCTCACACCCTCTGTACTGCACTGGTGAATCATAAAGACACTTAGTAGGTTCAGGGTTGCATGGGACCTAATAAAAAAGCCTCATATAGGATGTTATGTCATTTATAGTTGTTATGGTAAAAAATTGTGTATTCTTCTAAAATATCAGGTTTTCACTTCACGGTTATTGTGGCCAGAACAATTCAAAGTAGCAAAATGATCACTGTATCTGTTTTTAAGCGAACAAATAAAGGGGTTATAATCTGTCATAATTTACTCACCCTCTTGACATTTTAAACCTGTAACTTTTTTTTCACCCCGTTGACATTATATGGACACAAAACCAATGCAAGTCAACAACTTGTTTGATGTTGCAACAACAATGCAAGCTAAGCAAAAGTTTAGCTTACCAACATTATTCAATATACCTTCTTGTGTGTTCTGCAGAAGAAAGAAATCATACAGGTTTGAAATGACAAAAGGGTAAGAAAAAATTACAGAATTGTTCTTGTTGTGTGAACTACCCCTAATCCTTTCAGTCAAATTCGTCTGTAATTTAGTTTATTTAGTGTTTCTCCTTTTTAGAACAACAAATCACTCTTAAAATTTGAGTTTGTAACCATTGTGGTTCTTAAAGCAAAACTTTGAACGGGTGCTGAATTATTTACAATATCATCATATGTGTAGAATTCAAAAGTACTGATAATAATGGTTTTTAATATCACGGCTATTGTAGTTACCGGTATATTGTAATATGTATTATTATCTTGGACTACATTACAATATAAAGGCAGCTGAAAATTAAGATATATAGGGCCCTATGAAATCCGCTTTATTTTTTCCCAAAGTCCTATTTTTCCATAAAAAAATTCTGGATTCTGTGTTTTCCTTTTTTTTAATGATACATTAATAATATTTTTAGTATACAATAGCATGTACTCATTAACTATAATAAGATACCCAGATACTACAGTGCTTTTTAACCTAATGGATACCTTTTGACCACTACGCTAAAAAAAAAAAAAATGCCGTAATGCACAACTATGTTCATATAAACCAGCATCTCTCTAGTGCATTTCCTGTTTTTTCTTTTGTTTTTTTACACCTACTTAAATGTAAGATTTTTTTATTTTACTAGTACATTTACTTATTATTATATTATTTCCTTTTAATATAGTTTATTCATGTGTGTTAGGTACCTGACTTTTTAGTGCATGTTTGACAGTAGCTCGTGAAGTAAACTCTTAGAGCAGCACTGGAGTGAAATGCTCATGAAACAAACTCTCAGAGCAGCTTTGGAGATGTGTTCGCAATGCCCATATGCCGAGATGCTGTAAACAGAAGTGTCATGCGTTCAGTACAGGACACTGCTCGAATAATTCATTCAGAGACACGGAGAACCTGCAGATTACATATTTAAACCTCATCTGAATCACTAGTGATGTTATTTAGTTTGCAGCGTTTATTGTAAATAGCTTACCAATGTGAGTCATTCTCTTCTTAAAATTCATGCGCCCTCATAATCTTCAGTTAAAATCTGAAAATGCACTTCCGTCCTTAGTTTTTACAATTAAAATGACATGGTTTAGACGGCTTGGGCAGGGCATCTGTTAACTCCTGCCCTTCAACTGTCAGTCTGCTTACAGTTCAATTTCAAAATGCAACGTCTGCTTTTTATACATCCAATCAAATCGCAGTGAAAAAAACAAGCCATGCCCACAATTTATGGAAGAAAACACGATCGCAACTTCCGTTTCACGGGGACTTTAAAGCACAAATGGAATTGTATTAGCTGTTCAGTGCTCTTTTCGTTTAAGAACTTCTAAATGTGCAAGACTATGCACCATTCCGCGTAATACATGAAATTCCATTTTATTGTCTGGATTCTGCGATTCCATCCGCGTTTTCCACATCGCAGAAATCATATGGCCCTACTGTTGGAGAAGCCCCGGTCACACCAACTTATAATTTCATAGTTTTGGACCAATGGCATTTATAATGTGATTTTGTTGGAACTGACGTCACACAAGTTCAGTATATTGAGTCTTTATTGCTGTGTGCTTATAAAAATCTTACTGTTATTATAGGGTACAACAAACACAATTTTTTATGCATTGTGGAAACGTCAAAAGGGAGGCTGGAACCTAGACTCCTGGGAGGTTTTGATGCATTCAGTACTGCAGTTTTGAATATAAATTTTGAGTCAGCAAAGGTGTACACAAACTACAATTTTCATAAAGGCTGTATGGGCTTTTGACAACTGACTGTTCCCTCATTCATATGTATTTATTCGTATTTACTTATCGGATGTACAGAAGAAATACTTCATGAAGAGCTTAATTTATTCAGTTTGGTTTCATAGATGTGTTTATGAATATTTGTTTAAAAAATACAATGTGCCACATCGTAGTGTCACCAATCTCTATATCTTTAATGAAATGAGTGAGTGTCATTCATCCCCATTTCATAGCTGTGTCCCTCAAGAAATGTGCAACTCTGCAAATCAGCATTCAACCCAGTGTCAGATTCTCACACAGACACATGGCCCGCACATCCTTAGAATCGCACACAGCCTTGTGTCAGCAGCAGCCAGCCAAGAGGATTATAACACAGCTTAATATCTGATTTAATTACCAGAGTAACACAGTGATCATGGCTTATTAGTGTAAGGAAAAGAGAGTGGTGACAGAGAGACTCTTAGGGCTGTGGTATCCTCTGAGGTGATTTCAAGAGCTGCTACCCACAAGAGTAAATATGACCTTCTGCACTTACTCCCTGTGCTCCTTTGCTTCAATTATAGAATAGAGGGATTTATTGACGTTTTTTAGCATTGTTTTGTGCCATTTTTATGCAATAGGAAGGAATGACCTTACCTATTGCAGAAGAAGCAGATGTAATTGCTGCACGTCAAGACTTTGCTTTGTTGCTTAGGAGCACTTTAGGTGTCCATTATTTTTGATATTTTGTTTTATTACTGAATCTGGAAGCATTGTGTAAATGATTGATATTATCATTTAAAAAGTAATTAAAACATATCAGAGCAAGACAACACATCCCATGCTCACCTCTGACCTGATTTTATGATTCATGAATATGAATTAGATGCATGATGCAATAAAAGCTGTTTAAAATTCCCGACCTCATTATCTGCCCATCCGCTGATGTTGCTCAAAATGTCATTAAATTAAAGGAAACTAATCCAAGAACATATCGTCGCTGTCCTTCTGAAACCTTTGTATGTCCAAATTCGCAGTTTTTCAGGAAATGGAAAAAACATTGACAACACAGTATGTAATCATTTAAAAAAAATACAAAGTTGACAAGCACTTTTTAATACTTTTTAGCCCAGCAATAAATGTAAACGTTGATTAATAATAATAATTTATTGCAAATAATAAGTAAGTAGGTTTCACAAAGACAGCAGCGATATGCTGGGTACATGACATTTTGAAATGAGAGAGAATCACAGTATCATACATTTTAGCAAGCTGGCAAGCAAAGTCATAATAGAGCTCTGTTTTGTGTGTTGCTTTCAGTGTTGGGTAAGTTACTCTGAAAAAGTAATTAGTTACTAGTTACTAATTACATATTCAATAGTGTAATTAGATTACTTTACAAATTACTCTGTCCAAAAAGTATTTAGTTACTTATTACTAATTACTTTCTATATCCTACATCAACGTTGATTAGTTAAGTGATTCAAGGATAGACATGAAACAACTTATTTAATTCATTCAAATAAATAATATTAAACTACTTAAAGTACTCTATTAACTGACCAACGTATGACAGATGTGAGAATTATACATTTTACAAGTTACAAGTTAGTCTTTGAATTTTGATGTCAATTCCACTATTGCACACATATATATTACACAAAGTATTTAGTTTAATTGCATCAAAAGTAACTGTAATTAAATTACAGAAAACATAAGAGTAATCCCTTACTTTACTTTTTCAAGGGGAAAGTAATTAAATTACAGTAACTAATTACTTAGTAACTAGTTACACCCAACACTGGTTGCTTTGATTCTTCAGCACGGCGAGATGTGATGTTGATATCATGTTAATATGCTTTCTTCTTGTGGGTTAATTAAGTTGGGCAACCTTTTACACATGTTTGTAGTGCACAAGTGTAATAGCTACTAGTAAATGTACCCTTTTAGTCTCCACTTCTCTAGTACCCCTGAAGCATCAACAACCAAACTCCCTGGGGTTGCCTCTGCTGGGACAGAGCTATTTGAACCCCTGCGATAAGATTTCGGCTTGAAAACAATGTGAAAATAGAAGCACAAAGGTGTTGCTGCTGTTTTCAGATGTTTGTGTATTAAAGTGTACCGAAGTGAGTTTAGGATACCAAAGGTTGTCAACGTTTAACCTATTTCAGAATGAAAGCCTTGGCTTCACAAAGGCTGTTATTGAGCTGAAATATCAAAATATTGTTTGCCGATTAAATAATGAAATTATCCAATTGGATGACCTAAGAAACATTTGAAGAGACATTGCTTATGATTACGGTTTGCTCCGACCTGACATTTATGGAAATGTAGTTCAATCTTTCCTTACAGAGCCTTCATTGTTTTTAACATTGAATATGGTTAAAAATGTATTTATTAAAAAAAGTTTTAATATTCAAAATCTACGATGCCCTATTTGAAAGCAGAAATCCAAGGAGATCAGATCAAAATATGTCCTACATGACTGAAAAGCTTTACGATAATAAAAACAAATTGAGGAAAGTTGGTATTGAAAATACTCTTAAGAGCCATTAAAGCTGACGGCTTTGGGATGAGATTAGTGCAAACATGAGACTCAGATGAGCTTGAGGCCAAGCCATCAGTACTACGATCCAGTACGCCAGATGGTCTGCATCTCTTTTACGTTTGTTGTATATTCTGTTGTGCATATAGATATGTCCACGCCGTCTTATTAACCCTCATAATCATCCGTCTATTCATTCTAAAAAAAAATAGTGTTTGTTTTTCCGTAGCTATCCTTTATTTAACTTTCCTCTATTTAAAGGGATGGTTTATCAGACGGAAAAGGAAAAAATCTCCCAATATGTCATTTGCTTCAGTCGTTTTAGGCTGTCATCACTCAGGGACTTGTCAACACTGCAGCGGGAGGAACATTGGGAGGTTTCATGATGGAATAAAAACAAAACAACAAGGAGAAGATACAGAAAAAGAGAGATGCAGATAATGGCACAACATGGCCATCAGAAGCTTGGTTATCTCTCCGAGGACCGGCTCTGTTGAACCCAGTGCTTTATGACTTTGTTTTATTAAACACGTTTATGATTGCTTTTTAAACAGATGGTGAAGGCCTAAACAGCTTCTAAATGGTCCCTTAGAAGATTAGACGCACGGAAGCTAGACCACATCCAACAACATCCTCTGTTTTCGTCTCTCGTCCTTTCGCTGTCACCGTGAAGGAAAACGGTGCATTTCATCACTCTTCAATCTCTGAAGAAGTCTGATTAATAGGTGCGTGCATTCAATTAAAGAGAAAAGTTAGGGCCGTAATTGAACGTAATGCGTCTCTTGCTTGCAGCTTGAACCTTTCAAGAATGCATTTAGTAATGTTCCCTGACAATGTAAATGCATCAACAGCATTTAATCCATTCCTGGGGCCTCATTTATAACCGTTGCGTATGCACAAAACATGCCCTGAAAGAGGCGTACGCCACTTCCCATGCAAAAGTTGGGATTTATAAAAACAAACTTGACGGAAGAATTTGCGCACCTGCACGCAAACTCTGACCCATGCGTACTGACATTTTGGAGACAGAGCAGTTTGGAGTTAGTGAACTCAAGTTAGATTGCAGAAAGTAAGTGTGATAAAAACAATTATAAGCATTAAATGTTTCACACATTTAATTTGACCTTAAAGGTCCACATTATCTCAAAGATTAAATCTGCTTATTTGCGCTTGTATTGAGTGATAATGGTTTCATGCACCTTCTTGTAAAATCCAACTCAAATCTTTAAAATAATTCAACCTAAATATTTTTCTCACCATCAAACTATGAGCGCATGAGGAGGAGATGATCCGACTGCAAGGATTACAGGACATACAATAACAGCAGAACATAGTGTAGGCTAAATAAATATCTAAATATATTTTCCTTACTGTGCATAATCATCAAATGTCTGAAAATACAGCCATTAAGCTCTCGCACAATCGCTTCTCTTTATGTCCTCATTATCAGTCCTAACTATGTTCAAAACAAAACCGGAATGAAGAAACATTCGTCTTTTACAATTACTGTACGTTTTCAAATTTTATCTCAGGTAAAGGACACCGCTAATAAATAATGTGATTTTAATGAGGCGTTAATGATCATTCTAAATGCTGTAAACATTTAAATGCTGAAGAGACCTTATTTGGCTTGCATATCAATATAATAATAATAATTATTAATAATTATAACAATTATTAATTTGGAAATCTCAGTGAATCTCATGTGTGATTTCATTACGGAGATAAAGGATTGGATTTGGGGTTTTCGGTAGTTTTATATAATTATTTGTTATTTTTCTATGGCATCTGATAGCTGTTGGACCCAGAAACGGTATACTTGCATTATGGTCTGTGACGTCAGGCTTAACAAGCGGATTGGATGGCGGGCTTATTAATATACGAATCAGCATTCATGAGGTGCTTTGCATTGACTATTTATGGGTAAAAATGGGCGTGTACAGGGCGGGATATGAGGCTGATTCACGTACGCACACATGCAGGTGATCTATAATTTATAAAGCGAATATTGCTTACAGGTGTGTGTACGCACGGTTTTATAAGTCTGAATATTTTTGGCTGTACGCTATTTGGTATATTTTTATTGATTATTTTTGGCTTTCGGGCGCACGTACACTTTTAGTAATGATCCTACGCAAAGTTTTATAAAAGAGACCCCTGACCTCCATCATCAAAGAGATAGGAGGTAATACGTTTTAGCAAGACTTTGTTTTTCAGCCAATGTGGCAAATTACTTTTGCAATTACCACCGGTCTTAGATGTTACATAGAGAACAATGTAAAGATGTTTTAATCACTGTATGCCGAGTTATTGGGATGGCATTGACAGCTGGGTCATTCTGGCTGTGACTCTGTAAACAATATACACAATTAAACCAGAAAATGCTGGATTGATTTCAACACATGGTTGGGTAAAATACGGTCAAACCCAACTTTTGATTGTACATTCCAATTAATATCAATCAAACTGCAGTTGGTTTGTTTTGATTTAAGCCATAATAATTAAAAATTACAGCTAACTAACACAATAAAACACAATAAAAAAACATGTTTTTTTTTAAAGGAGTTATCTCATTTTGGAAACAAACTCTTCAAATATATGCTGTAAGGTTTATTAAAACCAATGGATGGGTTCGTCCGTATTTTAAATAATAAGCCATCCTGATGTACAAAAGCTAGTCATTTTAATTCAAACAAGCATTCAAATAGACATATTTTATGACACTGCTACACCAGCAGTCATATAATTGCTCTGACTAACTAACAAGCTGTCGCAAACACTTAATCTAAAGTATATGCGCTGCTATTTTTTCTCATTTTAATGTTACAAACACTGTTACTCTGAATCAGCACAAGCAAACAGCAAATGCAAGCAAGAAAATGAACAATAGGGAAGCGTGTGGTCACTTTGCCAAAATCATGAGTCAGACGGCCCCAGCAGCACTCCCTTGAACCCTGTGCCATGTGGCCAGGGAAGAGTAGAGATCTCAAAGCAAAAGTGATCCACCCTCCAGCTGCGCCAACCCATGCCGTCAATGCAAGTTTCCAGTTAACACAGTCATTACACATCTCACAGAGGGCACATGGCCATTAGTAACTACTGCAGAGAGGTATTCGCCCGCCTACAGCACACCCTTGACTAATTCAACTGAATGTGACCTGTGATCATTAGGGACACATGCCTTAAATGTTTACAGAAGTGTTTTAGATTATGTTCTGTCCAGATTTCATAAGTATGGATTTAAAGGGATAGTTCACCCAAAAATGAAAATTGTGTCATCATTTACTCACCCTCTTGCCATTTCATACCTGTATGACTTTCTTTCTTCTGCAGAACACAAAAGAAGACATTTTGAAGATTGATTTGAACAACGGCGGTACCCATTGTGTCCATACAATAGACATTAATAGGTACCATCATTGTTTGGTTAGCAACATGCTTCAAACTATCTTCTTTTCTGTTCTGCAGTAGAGAGAAAGTCATATAGGTTGAATCCAGGGCATACGCTTGAATGCAATGCAAGTCGCTTTGGATAAAAGCATCTGCCAAATAAATAAATGTAGTACATACCTTTTAATACCGAAACTGCATTAAATGTGAATAAGAAACTGTTTCTGTTCATTCAGTAGATGGTGTTTAAATAAAGAGCTATTATAGATGTGTTAGAATGTTTGCCGCTATCCAAAAGAACCTTCATGAATCACTCTTAAACGTGTTGATAACTAGTGTCCTCTATCACGATTAATAAGACAGTCTCCCAGCACACTGGTGATTTAACATCATTTACAGACAGCCCCAAAGGTCATTAACACTGTCTCCTTAACAAAAAAATCACCTCCCCAATTCTTAGTTTTTCTTCAGCAGCACAAGAGAAGGCAAATAGCGAGTTGATTTGTTCGGAAAGTCATCATGTTGGGGGAATAAAATGAACAATTATCTCTTTTTCCCGTCGTCATACACCAATACCCATGACTTGGCTGGGCTGTGTGTGTATTGAGCAGCATTAGGCCCCGAGGAACGCACAAAGCTAATTGCCAAACTAATGATTTTGAATATGGTCTGTCAGCCTCACCCTCCCTTTCTCACAAACAAACGTCTCAATTTCGTATTTGTTTTTCCATACTGATGGATTCTTAATTTAGATTTAAGAGAGAAGACAGAACCGTTTTAATTCATCAAGGTCCGGGTTTACGCGTCAATGTTTTTTCTTATAAATCACATTGGAGTAAATCTTTTTTTTGGGCTTTATCTGAACATGTACATCCCCCCGTTCCTCTTACAGTATGTGTGCGAATGTCATCTCTATCTCTCCACTACTGCTGTGAGAAAAATCATTGGCTTATTTACTGTTGTCTCTATAATTAATGCCATTGCAGGGTTGAGCGTAATTAACCTCTCTCTTTCACTCAAGCGATGTAAATGCCAAACATCGGGCAGGGGCAGCGAGGAAGAGGTTTCAACACGTTGAGCTCTGCTCCCCGCCAAGGCCAATCTGTCCTGCTGAAATTAACCCGAACTCAATTACAAGAGAAGACAAGATGCTGTAGATTCACTTTTAGATAGATAGGTGGACAGTTCAATGGATAGACGGACACCTGTTTCAATGGATGTTTTTTTTTTTCAATAAGAGTCGACATTAAAAGTTTTCCCTACAAAACTGCTTTGCATTAAGTGCTGCTCATCACATTTTCCCCCTTTCAGAAGTTTGGAAGTGCATATTGGCCCCATGCTAACCCCCCCTACGGAGTGAAGGCAGAAAATCATTGTAGGCAAACTGTAACAAATAACAGAAGTGCATCATGATTAAGCACTACCCCTTTGCCTCTCGCTACGACTGCTCTGAAGAATGCACCGCTGGCTCTAATTTGTTTTTCTCATGTGGCGACTTTAATAACATTTCCTTCCTGCAAATCCACTCAGATCTCGGGTATTATGAGGCCCTGAGTCCGATTATAATGCTACCTTATGGAAAATGTCTAAACTCCTCTGCCGTAATCCCCACTGATGAGAGATTTTCCTCTTTGACTCACACAGTTGGCTGCCGAGACCCTGATTCCGGAATATGAAGGGGAATCTGAATACTCCAACATGCCAGCTGTGGAGCCCAGAAATTGTGACGCCATACCGTATGCTTGCAATGTAACCCGTTTTGGGAGGCCATCAGAGGTCACCTGGATTTGAACTTGAAACATTTAAGAGTAAGTGACATGAAACAGATATAACAAGTGAATTTGAAGTTTGCTACATTTCGTCATGATGTCGGCAATATAATTGAACGGATATAGTTTGAACGTTTTTTGTTGTTTCGTTTGTGGCAGGGAAAGCAAAGCCAGGCAAACAAATGTTAAAACATTGTATTGTGTCCGTAGTAAACATAGTGTCCAAATAATAGGGGGTGTATTGTCCTTGCAGTGAGAAGAGGCTCAGATATGGTAAGGTAGGGGTTTATAAGGAATCAGGGGTGCAATCCCAGGGGGTCAGAGGGGACATGTCCCCCTCACTTTTTGAAACTTTCCTCTTCAGCTTAATGCTTATGTTTTACTAGCTCCGCCCACCAGTATCTGATTGGAATAATGAAAGAGTAAGAAAGAAAATAATTTAAACCGAGACTTTAGTTTAATATTACTAACTTAAAAAGTTTTAACTTCAATTTAATGAAAAGTTATGTATTTTATTATTACTTTTATTTAAAACATTGCATTTTAAAATGTTAGGCTATTTTGTTACTGAAATTAAAATTGACCATTACTCAACACTTATTCCCCTGTAAGGAATACACAAATTATATTACATAAAGTACCCTTTACCAGCATTGCTGGTTCTCAGCTTTGGATCGTGATTGATGGTTTAAACTTAACTCTGACATCCATTGAGCACGTTTGTTTATTCGCTTTGCGTGCTTCACACCACAGATGTTTGCTTATTTATTGCCTCTTTTCCTTTTTCTCTGTGTTCGTCTCTGTAACATACTACACATACCAATAAAACGGATAGCTCTGTCCATTATTTGACCGTGCTCGTCCCTTAATGTTTTGCCATTTGTCCTTGATCAGTGGCGTGAGAGCTGCGGGTCGTCGCATTATATTTCATTGCTCCTGCAGAAGCATCTTGGTTGGACATTTTATGTTTCAAAGCGTACTTACTTTGTGTCATTCTGGATTCTGCTTCAAGATTGCACACATACTGGACTATTTTGACAGGTTTTTTACTATATATTTTATATCTTATATACACCACGAGTCAAACGTTTCTTATTTATTTTATCAGACTAAGCTTTTTAAAGAGTATTGAAGGAGTTCCCATGTATTCAGGACTCTTATTGGCTGTGTTTTTTTTTTCATTTTTTGGTCCAAGTCATCCATTTAAAAAATATGTCAAAGAAAATCAATAGAAGTTCACATGTTGGCACAATTGTATTTATGTCTACAAAAGGAATTTCAAGCATTTAGGCAGATTAAACGATTTTTAAGATTATTAGAAACATTTCAGTCAAGCATTTCCAAATCTTTTGAGCAATACTGTACAGTAAATATTAGTTCCCTTTCGATACTTCACTCGTACTGCGTAGCAGGACGCTATGGGGAAAACTCCTTTTTCTCCGATGACTGAAGCTTTTCAATAACGCAGAGAGCGATTCCGCTCCTCGATCCCTCCCGCTTCAATCCCCAGCGGAGACGAAGCAGCGGGGGTAGAGGAACTAATCGCTCGGGGAGTAGTGAGCTCACGTCCCTTCGGCGTGCCTCGCTCTCTCCACAGAGAGATATTGCGCCGGTTTGCTTCTCCCAGCCTGACCAGCGTCCACCGCCAACCGCCGGTGACATGGTCTCGTTTGGCGGAAGCGAATTCGAGGAAGACGACGCTATGTCGTTAGCGGCTTCAGACGGGGAGGAGCTGTCGGGCTCGTCTTTCGACCCCGCCCCCCTGCCGTCTGTAGAGCACAGCGAACCCGCGCTGTGTGTGGACTCCGAGATTTTTCGGGTCCTCACTAAAGCTGTGGAAGAGCTGGGCTTGGAGTGGTCCTCTCCGGAGGAGCCCACTCGCAGCCGCCTGGACGAATGGTTCCTGCCGGGGCGCCGCTCAGCCCCTCGTCAGCGGACTTCACCGTTTTTCCCGGAAGTTCACGATGAACTCACCAGCTCCCTACTCGGCCCGCCTAAGACCCTCAGCCTCCTCCGCTCTCACCTCGGTTGACGACGCAGAGGAAAAAGGCTATGAGAAGCTGCCTTCCCTGGATGAGTCGGTGGCCGCACATCTGTGTCCGCCCCCGGCCATCGGTTGGACGGCGAAAGCAGCTCATCCCTCCAAGCCGTGCAAAACTACATCGGCCCTTGCTGGACGCGCTTTTCCGTCCGCCGGCCAAGCGGCTTCAGCACTGCATTCCATGGCAGTGCTCCAGGTATACCAGGCCATACTTCTCCAGGCGATGGATGAGTCTGGCACTGACATCGCGCCCTTCAAAGAGCTACGGAGCGCAACGGATCTCGCTCTACGCGCCACCAAGGTCACGGCCCAGGCGATCCATGGCCAGCCTCGTGGTGCTTGAGCGTCATCTATGGCTGACACTCACGGAGATCAAGGAGGCTGACAAGGTCCCCTTCCTCGATGCTCCGATTTCCGCCACCGGCCTCTTCGGACCGGCAGTGGAGGGTTTCGCGGAACGTTTCACGGCAGCGCAGAAGTCTTCACAGGCCATGAAACATTTCCTGCCAAAAAGACCCGGATCCAGACCTGCTCCGCCTCACCCCAAACCAGCGCCGGCTCAGCAGCCTGTCAAGGCTGCGCCACCCGCTGTTCAGAAGGCTACCGGAAGCGAGACTCGTCAACGCTCTCGCTCGGGGAAAGCTAAAGAAAGCTCTTGTATGTGCCCAAGCACCCCGTTCTGTCCCGGGTGCCGGCAAAAATGTGTTTACTTTTATTGTTGCAAATGCTGGGTCTGTTCTCATGCCTGTACAACCCACCGCTGTTCTAGCGGATACTTTAATAAAACACAAACATTGTCAGAAAAAGAGCAATCTTCCTCTTCCACTCTCCACGGGAGTCAAGCCCCCAATAGGCGGCGTACCTCCCCAATGCATTCAACCCCTTGCCCTACGGGTCGAGGCCTGGCAGGCCATCCCCGGGGTAACAGATTGGGTTATGGGCATAATATCTCGGGGATATTCTCTCCAGTTCGCTCGCAGGCCCCCACTATTCCGTGGGGTCATCTCCACCCGTGTTCAGAGCGCAAATTCACACGTTCTGCGCATGGAGTTGAGGACTTACTGGACAAAGGAGCCATAGAACGGTTCCTCCAGATCAAACGAGTCAGGCTTCTACAGCCGCTACTTCCTCGTACCCAAAAAGGATGGCGGTCTCTGCCCCATCCTCGATCTCAGACATCTGAACCGCGCTCTTATGAAACGGCGCTTCAGAATGATTACACTGAAACAGATCCTCTCGCAAATATGCGTAAAAAGACGCGTACTTTCACATCCAGATAGCCCCCCATCACAGACGATTCTTGAGATTCGCCTACGAATGGGTTGCATATCAATACATGGTCCTTCCATTTGGGCTGTCTCTAGCTCCTCGCACCTTCACGAAGTGCATGGACGCGGCTCTATCCCCTCTCAGGCAGACGCGAATCCGCATTCTGAACTACCTCGACGACTGGCTGATTCTAGCACAGTCAGAGGAAGAACTACGGGCCCACAGGTTCATCCTCCTCAGCCATCTCGAATGCCTGGGACTCAGAATCAACCGTGCCAAGAGCGCTCTGTCCCCCAGCCAACGAATTTCGTTCTGGGGGCGGTTTTCGATTCGATCCGTATGACGGCCAGAATCGCACCAGACCGTGCTCTGGCTATTCAGCAGCTCATGGCCTCCTTTACACTGGGAGCGTCACGCCCCCTCAAAGCGTTTCAGAAGATGCTGGGTCTCATGGCCTCTGCGTCTCAAGTACTGCAGTTGGGCGTTTTTCGGATGCGTCCGCTGCAGTACTGGCTGAAACCAAGAGTTCCGCCACACGCTTGGCGTCTCGGACGCCTACGCGTCTCGGTGGATCAAGTCTGTGTATCCGCTCTAGCACCATGGAAGAATCCTCTTTGGTTGGAGCAGGGTGTGCCCCTGGGCACCACATGCAGACGAAAGGTGATCACGACAGACGCCTCCAACACGGGTTGGGGGGCTCTGTGCGATGGCACACCGGCCTTCGGCCACTGGTCGATTCAGGAGAAGGGACTGCACATCAACTACCTGGAAATGCAGGCAGTATGGCTGGCCCTTCGCTACTTTCTGCCGGTCTTACGGGACCGCCATGTCTTAGTCCGATCGGACAGCATGACAGTGGTGTCCTACATAATCACCAGGGAGGCCCTCTCCTCAAGACGCCTTTTTCCCTGGTACTTCGCCTCTTGGAATGGGCCCAATCCAATCTGCTCACTGAGGGCAAACTCAGTGCCGGGCAGACTGACCAGGGAGCAGATATGCTATCTCGACGCAACGTCCCTCAGAGGAATGGAACCACCCCAGGTCGGGTTCAGAAAATTGGGAAGTTCTTCGGCAAAGCGGAAGTCGACCTCTTTGCTTCGAAAGACAATACTCATTGCCCAACTTACTTTTCGAAGGACAGGGACGCCTTGGCCCACAACTGGCCCAATCGTCTCCTTTATGCTTTCCTCGATCGCTCTCATACCACAGACGATCAAGAGGATCATAGAACAGAAGCACAGGGTGCTGTTTGTAGCCCCACTCTGGAAGAACCAGCCGTGGTTGCAGAACTGTCTCAGCTGCTCGTAGCAGCCCCGTGCCTATTCCCCTGAGACGAGACTCCTCTCTCAGGCAGGCAACACGATTGGCATCCCAGCCAGACTGTGGGCTCTGCACTTGGGCCTCCTCGACGGGAGCCTACGGTCCTCCCCGAGAGCGTCATAAATACGATATCACAGTCCAGAGCTCCGTCTACAAGGCGACTCTATAACCTCAAGTGGTTTGTCTTCTCTGCCTGGTTCTCCATGCACGGAGCAAACCCAGAATACTGTGACATATCACTAATTCTGTCCTTCCTGCAGGAGCTGATGGATAAGGGCCGTTCCCCTCCATGCTCAAGGTTTATGTGGCAGCAATTGCAGCTTCTCATGCCCCCCCATAGAGGGCCGAGGAGTTGGGAAAAAACGACTTGGTCGTTCAGTTTTGAGGGTTCCAGGCGGCTACGCCCTCCTCCCCCTCACCGTTCCATATGGGATCTGCCACGGTGTTGAGAGCTCTCAAGGGTCCTTCCTTTGAGCCTCTACAGTCCGTGGACCTTCGTCCCCTAACACTTAAAACCGCCCTGCTTCTAGCATTAGCATCAGTAAAATGTGTGGGATCTGCAGGCGCTCTTGTGAGCCCCTCCTGTCTTGAATTTGGGCCGAATGACTCTAAAGTAGTCCTCAAACCGAGACATGGTTACGTGCCTAAAGTGCTCTCTACTCTCCTTTAGAGCACAGGTAGTGACACTTTCTGCGCTCCCCTCCTCCTCCGAGCAGGACCCGGAGCTCAATGCTCTGTCCTGTCAGAGCACTTAAGATTTACATTGAGCGTTCCGCCCTTTTAGGAAGTCGGAACAGTCTTTGTCTGCTTCGGTGACCGCACCTTAGGGTCTCCCGTCTCGAAGCATAGACTATCTAAATGGATAGTTGAGGCTATCTCGCTAGCATATTCTTCCTTGGGCCTTCAATGCCCCGGGAGTCAGAGCCCATTCCACAAGAGGTGTCGCCTCTTCCTGGGCATGGTCTAGCGGAGTCTCCATAGCGGATATTTGTGGCGGCGGCCTGCTGGTCTTCTGCCCATTTACCAGATTCTACAGTCTGGACCTTCCGGCCTTACACGCCCGGGTCCTTTCTGCCTAAGACTAGAACGCTCGGCCGTGGTTGCCCTCAACCACACCGGCACCTAGCATTCCCTTGGAACGATTAACGGATTAGGCCACCTATTAGCTTGGCTTTTCCGTCTTTCGCAGGTTTTCCTGCCTCATACCTATCCGAGCCACGGCTCTGGATTTATATTGTTTTCGTTCCACTTGTAGCACGGCGGGATTGTATTGGTTCCCATAGCGTCCTGCTACGCAGTACGAGTGAAGTATCGAAAGGGAACGTACTCGGTTACTTACGTAACCTCGGTTCCCTGAGATACGGGAATGAGTACTGCGTTCCTTGCCGTGCTTACAAGCTGCATATGGTCGTCGCTTCAGTCGAATTAACCTGAAGACACTACGGCGATGTGTCTGCTTATATAGCCATAAGCTCCGCCCCTTCTGGCGGGCTCCATCGCCATAGGTCCGTGCAGCTTCGCTTCCATTGGCGCAAAGTTTTACTTTGCACGCACCAATGGCCGTGCAGTATTCACTGCGTTATTGAAAAGCTTCAGTCATCGGAGAAAAAGGAGTTTTCCCCATAGCGTCCTGCTACGCAGTACTCGTTCCCGTATCTCAGGGAACCGAGGTTATGTAAGTAACCGAGTACGTTTTCCAAAACTGGAAACTATATTTGACATATGTACATCTTTGTAAATATAATGTGCATATTAAAAATGTCTAGTTTGCCTTAACATAGCATATAGATAGTCTTAAAGCTAAGAGATAATGCTGTATAAAAAACACAAAACGTTGATTTTGACTTCATTGCAGGTTCATTGCAAAACCCTGCAGGTTGTGATTATCTGAACCACAAAATACTTGTACTGTTAAGCCCATTGCACAATAAGTCCGAAATTTGCTTCCGAAATTTCCGCACGTTAAAAAAAATATGATAAGAACGACACTGCACTCCGATTTATTCTCCTCCATATCCGTCATAACAAATTTTCCGGGTTCCGATTTTTCATCGTTTTTGATCCGTCAAGCATCTTGAGTGGCCTTTTTTAACAATTCAGAGACACCGTATAAACGAGAGCCGAATACGAAAACTCGCATACGAAAATGACGGACTGTATGTGCAAAGAAGCATAAAGAACAAAAATCATCCCAGAAAGATGTAATTCCTTGACAGAGCTCGCTCAGTAAAGTACACTCATAAGATCTATCAAAGCCTCCCAGCGTGATCTCTGGTGCACACACATTCTCGCAGAGAGAGGGAGAGTTAGCAGTCCCCATTAGTTGAATTGCTCTACAAGCAGGGATGGAAATATCTAGATAACACAGCATTAATAAATAAGAACACTTCAATCTTAATGCAGCAAAACGGACCTGGATCCATAGTCTGCAAAAACAAATCGATGGAGAGGAATTTCTGCTGAGTGGATGGAGGAAAAGACACTTTAGATTCCAGATTGACAGCTGATCAGCAGAATTATGTTTTACTTTACTTCAGTGTCTAAATGGATCTTCTCATTAGATCTTGATGCCACACACACACACACACACCAAGCACGCACACACGTACACACGTACACATGTACACATGGAGGGTTATTTGTACCTGCTGTGATCTCTGCCCTCTGACACTAACTTTAGCCTTTGCTTCCAAGAAGCCTGAGGTTTTTGACAGGTCATGCACTTGAGGAAGGAATATGAGGATTAGCATTTTGTGCAATGTTCATCCTGAAATTATGTAATATCCCTATACCACATAACCTTTAACCCCACCCTCAAAGTTTTCTGGCACATTCCTCTATTCAGTATCTAAGCACTAACACATTTTTTACACAGCTTTAAAAGTTAAATGCATAAAATTGTGTTTTGCTGATCTTTCATATTTATTCTGCACATACAACATGACATAAAATGTACAGTATTGGTTTGGAGGTTTTGCACAGCACTTTTACTCGTACTACACAGCATACAGTAAGTTGGCAAAATAGTCAAATATGTATTTGGTTTTGGAATATCACAATCTGTTAATTTTCTGGTACAATACACTGAAATGCTTCACACTTACGTGTTCTGTGAACCCAAGCACAGTAACCCACCCAGCATGCACCTCGGCCCTTCCAAAAGACAAACAGCTCACCTAGTTCATCATCAGATGTTAATAAAAGCATTAAAATGATTGCATTTATGTTATGTATATCTGAGTACTACTCAACATTCATTTTTCTCTTTCAATTGTATTACATTTTCCAATTGAACTCATAACCTTGAAGTGGCCACCGAAACAAACACTTAAAAGCTAAAAAACGTGGGGGGAAAGATAATTGTAATACAAAGGTCCGTCAATTACAGCTGCCAATGATTCTGTTCTGGGCTTCTAAACACGGCGCAACCCCATTTGTTAAACGACTACTTGAATCAAGTAGAAGAAAAACATTTATTAAAACATGAAAACCTTGCCCCTGAAATATTTTAAAGGGATAGTTCACCCCAAAATCCAAATTCTGTCACTATTTCAAACCTGTATACATTTCTTTTTTCTGTTGAACACAGAAAAATATATTTGGAAGGATGTTAGCAATTTTCAGTTCTAGAACATCATTCACTGCCATAGTAGGAAAAAAAAATTGTTTTATATCTTCTTACTATATTCTTTGTTCTTTTGAACGCAAAATGAGATATTTTGAAGAATTTAGCAAAGCAACCTGTTCTGGGGAAAAGCAAACAATCCTACTATGGTAGTCAATGATGTCCCAGAACTGAAAATTGCTAACATTCTTCCAAATATCTTTCTCTGTGTTCGTCAGAACAAAGATATTTATACAGGTTTGGTTATACAGGAGGAGTAAATTATGACAGAATTTTCATTTTTGGGTGAACTATCCCTTTAACTCTGCTTCCATGCCAAAAGTCATGTGTGTTTATATTTCATGAAAAAAAGATATTGTCTTTTTTGGCCATTGGCTCTTATTTTTTCATATGTGAAAAATTGACTGAAGAACCAATACATGCTTATCAAATATTGAATTGACAATATCAGTAAAGCACATCACTGTTTGAACCAATTTGTGAAGAAACATGACGGAAACGGAGGGAAAGAGGTAGAGAGAGCAGACAGTTTTCTGCTGTTTGTTAACTTTTAAGGGGATTAAACCATTGAATATACAGTAACATCATCTTGCAAGAAACCGACATTCAGGTTGTAAAGTTTTTGCTTTTTAATGTCATCTACACCATAACTACTTGTTACCAGAAACCCTTTGTAAACCCGG
Source organism: Triplophysa siluroides (assembly GCA_006030095.1). Classification (NCBI taxonomy): domain Eukaryota; kingdom Metazoa; phylum Chordata; class Actinopteri; order Cypriniformes; family Nemacheilidae; genus Triplophysa; species Triplophysa siluroides. Next base: position 2,343,146 of record VCII01000702.1, read on the forward strand.
TACAGAGCATCACTGTTCGCTTGGTAACCATTGCCATAGCGACTTAAAAATGACCCTCGTCTTAAAAAGAATGCTTTCTGCTTTAAAATCCAAATAACTTTTATTTAAAGTGGCAGTCCGTTTGTAATCTCAGTTTGTAATTGCTACTGCAAGTGATGTGCGGAGGAATTTTCTTTACGTGAGTTGAGATTCGGCACTGCGCGAATGAGTCTGATGTTTTGAGTCGTATGTCACATGTGGCCTGTGACAGTGCACCGGTGAGAATCTTCACTGTACAGCAGTAGCCCATAATAAACATAACAGATAACATTGCAGATGATACAACACGAAACAAATAAGAACATAAACAGACCCAAATAGCGCAAATGGAGGCTGTGTTGAAGTGTTTTGATATTATTTTGGGTGCTGGGTCATATCCATACACTACACTGCTTGTTTGGCCGGGAGTCTCCCGTAACACGAACCGGACGGATGATCCGCGATCGCGGGTCTCAAATGCTGACAGGTATGGTCATATATCATTATACACAACACCAACTATGTAAACGTAAACTATTCGCAAAGCCTTGTCATCATGTCCCGTAAAATAAGTTAGTAATTTTAAGTATAATCAAAGGCTTCACTTTTTCTGTGACGGTGCGCCACATGAAATCCAGATGTGGGGAGGTCATTTCTAAATCACACGAGGTCCCTAGATAACAGTAATCCCGTGCAAATAGGGCTTAAGTTACATTTATCATAATGAACATATCAAAGAGAGAAAGAACAATCGATAAAACTGTATCCGTCTGTATTAACACAACAAGTGCGCTACGTTTTTTGTGTTATCTATTGAATTATTTAAATGTCTGACCTGTTCTGTTCAGAAAAAATAAAGCCATGTCTGCATCCGTTTTCAATCCTTTCAGATCACGGAGACACCCTTTTTCTATGTTAACGTTCATCAGTTCGTACTTTCTTGGTTTTCACAACTGATGAATCCCCAGATTTCAGCGCTGCTTGGCGTTTAAAAGTAAAAGTACTAAACGCTGCCACAAATAATACAAAAAGTTTCCAAGAAACATTTTCTGTGTACAATGCTACCTGTCACCCGCAGCATCCACGAGCGAGCTAGCAGCCAGATCCTCTTCGTTCTGTTCACGAATGTGCCGAAATGACGAAAAGCACCAAATAAGGATTTCATGAGAAACACTACCTGCCAAGGAAAATTACAAACCATTATTACAAAGCTTTCCATGGTGAAACCAGCAAGGGTAACGACACAGTTGCTCAATAATTGGTTTTAGTAAAAAAAAAAAAATTGCGGATTGCCACTTTAAAATAATACAAATGATTAATTTGTTTGCTCCCAATGACATCAATGACCGTCCTTTTTAAAACAACCTCCCGTCATTGGTTTGCTTTGTATTTTTTGGGGTCAAATCCACAGTGTAACTGTATCATATTTTTTATGCCTAAAACATAGCGGACTGACAATATTAGTTCCATAATGCTGAAATGGGTCTTTTGATACACAAATAAAGGCAAGAAATCTTAATGGCACTAAAAGATGAATTTGCTTTCCTCTGGAGGTCAATGATGTTTTTCTATTCATTAGTTTGTATACAGCCTGGAACACACAGGATGACTGCATTCAATTTGCAGCTAAGGAAGTAAACATGAGCGTTCAAAATACCCAGCATCCCCCATCTTCCCATTTACATTACTAGATGTATGCGAGTTTAAAACCATTTCAATCAATGAGACAGGCATTACTAATGGGGCTTGCCTTTCAGCCGATGAGTAGAAACATGCGTTCTCATTAGAGAAGGGTGGATTGCAGGTGGACCTTGTATTAAAATGAAGAATACTGCTTGCAGAGACAAACAAGCGAGAGAGGGGTATGAGTAGAAATATGGTTATTGATAACATATTCATTTTCAGATTCTCGGGTGAAAAATAATAACTCTACATTAAGAGGTTCCAATGGATGTTTTGCTTCACTGGTCTAATAACAAAAGCAACAGAGCTTCATATACCAAGCCATGGACATTTCTCTTTCAGACAAGGAACATCTTTTTAAAGCAGCTTCATCTTATTTTGAGCCTTACTCTGTATAATTTCTGTCTGTCTCCTTCCATGTGTATTTATGTGAATCTAATAGCTTTACTCTATGTTGCCTGTAACGCACATAGTAAACAGTTTTTTTATAACGTTTTACCTTACTTGCTTAGTCAAAAACTGGAGCTTTTTTAGAATCCGCTTGTAATACAGTTCAATGTAGGGAAGGAAGGAGGCGGGAACCGGCGAACATTGAAACATTTAATAATAAAGAATAAACAAAGTAAATAAACAGCCGGCAGCCCCTCACGGACGACTGCCGGTGAATAACAAAATACATAAACCTAAAACAACTTAACATATGTCCGGGCCCGGTCCTCTCTCGACGAATATGCTGTCAGCTCGAGCTTTTATGCTTCCGTTCTCCTCCGTCGTAACGCGGAGCCGGTGAGCGCACAGCTGATATCCATCATCACTCACGCCCCCGGCCCCGCCTCTTTGTCTGACGGCTCTCGCCCGCCTTCCTCGCTACATACCCCCATCGCCCTTCACAGGCCGGGGGGTACCACCGAGACTGTGCTTACTCCCCCCGGGGAGCCAGTCTCGGCATCCACAGCCCCTGGGGGTATGCACCGACGAGACGAGAGAACGGAGACGGAAGCACCCGGAGCGACAGTGACGAGAGAGGGGAGAGAGGAAAAAAGAATCTGGTCCGGTTCCCCGACATGCTGCCTCGGTCCTCAGCCAGCCGAAGGGCGCGGTGCCATGCGGTGTACTGGATGCCCGGTGGACGCCTCGATCCTCCTCCGCCCCCTGGCGGCCGGCAACGGCTCCTCCAGCTGAGGGCAGCCAGTGAGTCTCCCGTTTCCTGCTCCTCCCCTTCACGGCGGACGGCAGCAGGCTCTGGCCGAAGGAACGACACTCGCTCCTCCTGGATGGCAGCCACCCCACCTTGACCCAGGAGCACGGCAGCGAGCTCTCCGTCCCAGCCGATTCATCTCGTTCCAGCACCACCGCCTCGGGCAGCGTCAGCGAACTTCCCTCGTCCGCGCTGCCCGAACTCCTCAGCACCGCGATGCCCCTCAGCAGCGAGGGCTCTCCGACAGCATGTCTCTCCTTCCTCCCGGGTTTCGGCACCAATGTAATACAGTTCAATGTAGGGAAGGAAGGAGGCGGGAACCGGCGAACATTGAAACATTTAATAATAAAGAATAAACAAAGTAAATAAACAGCCGGCAGCCCCTCACGGACGACTGCCGGCGAATAACAAAATACATAAACCTAAAACAACTTAACATATGTCCGGGCCCGGTCCTCTCTCGACGAATATGCTGTCAGCTCGAGCTTTTATGCTTCCGTTCTCCTCCGTCGTAACGCGGAGCCGGTGAGCGCACAGCTGATATCCATCATCACTCACGCCCCCGGCCCCGCCTCTTTGTCTGACGGCTCTCGCCCCGCCTTCCTCGCTACACCGCTACATTACTGAAAAGGAGTTTTTGCTTACCTCTGCTATTGTTTGCCTTTAAAATGCCAAAGAAAACTCAATGTCAGTTGTGCTTTTGTTCTCTTAAGTGAACAAAGATACACAAGCATCAATCCATCAAGGTTTACCTTTACTGTATACTATAGTTGAAGATTTAAGGAAAAAACTGTTCTGTGTGCAAAACTGTAGGTTGCAAAGTGTGACTATAAAAATGAAAACAGTACTTTTGTACAGTATAACATTTTTTTGGTTATTGTGTGATTCCATGCTTACATTTGTGTCATTTCACAGATTTGCTTGACGATAGGGAGGTGGAGGGAGAGGGGGCTTGTGAACACTTTCTCTCTTTGTCTTCACTCTCTCTTTTAATTATATGGCTCGATATTCAATTTGCAGTCTTATAATTTAACAAGAAAACATTATTTAATCAGACTGCCCATAGTGCTAAATTAAGATTAAAACTAATCTGGGACTCTTAAAAAATCTGAAACTAATTTAATTAGAGAAAATTGTGGCATTTTATTTCGAGTGCTTTTACTTGTTTTGTTTCTCATTAAATCTTGAGATCATTGAGTCTTTAAGAGAACAAAAAACTTTTTTGTTCTATTATAATGTCTGTAATTATATGAGTAGGCCTGTTGCTTCTATTTCTCTATGTTATAGCCTAGAGTATTTCTTAGAAATGCTTCGCCAACAAATATTTATGATAAATTAGGCTTTGTGAATTGACCTCATCCTGAAATCTGATTTCCCATTTGTTCATCGGTAAAACCCATATTTAGTTATTAGGCTTACATTTCACTAAATCCTTCTTTCACCCAGTAATCAAAATTCTAAGTGTTTAAAATATGATTAAATAATATGAGTTTCTAGGCCTATACAGGCCAAAACAAATCCCCCCTCCCCAGTTGGAATGCCTTTAATAACCAGAACCTGTATTACAGTTTTACCTATTGAGACACTTGAAAAATAACTCTCTTCCCAGCGTGCCCTGTTAACGTGGGTGAAACGTATTTTCCCAAAGCATGCAAGTCTAATTAGTTTAATCTCTCCTCTATCATACTCTCTCCAACATTACCATAAATTACCCTTACAAATTATGCATGCACACTTGTTATGGGAGCAGGGTGGGATCCCTTTGAGATATAATGACGTATGTATTTCACGTTCCTTTCAAATAAATGTATGCTTAATCACACAAAAGACAAAATTACTTGATTTGGAGGATTAGAGCTGTCTTTCTTGCATGATTAAAAGAGAAATAAAGAGTTGTTGTTATTACCAAACGAAAGCAGGCAATATACAACAAATTCGTGAGGATTTTATTACATGGATGAATGATACTGTACTTCTGACAGATTGTATCTCCAAACCGACTAGTGCCCCCTACTGCTCATCCCCAGCTGCCCCATACACACAGAGCCACAGAAAGTTTTGTGTACGTGCATCTGTGAATGTGTAAAATGCACGGATATTTAAGTTATAATGGACATGCTTTCATGAATGCTTGCAACTATATGTGTGTACATTCCTGGTCTTCTACTGGCCTGCCACGTAAGATACACGCCAACTAAAAATCGGTCATTCAAGTGTTTCTATATAATTGCAGCCGTTTAAGACACCACTGAGACTCATAATAGTTACGATTTATCCCATTGACTTTCTCTGCCTGTCTGTGTTTCTCAGTGTGCTTCAAACCCCCAAGTCCCACTCCATCCCAACATTTCACTTTTAAAATCAATACAGTTCAAACCCCACTCTAGATCACATGAACGGAAAGGACACGCAGAGGACAGATAGTGAAATGGAGGACAGCTGCCTAACGATGCTATTATTTCAATATTACTCACAGAGTAGATCTGTAGTTTAAATTGACCATTTCAATGTTTTAAGGCCGTCAGTGAGTGTTATGATGGGCTCTAGCATTGATTTAGTAGCAGACGTTTGTACAATTCAACTGATTGAATGATGAGTGCTACCGCAGCTAGCTGCGTGACAAATGGTGACGATTAGATTTCAGCTGAAAGCCGCACATTTAAGAAGCACAAAAGAACAAATGAAAAGATACATTTATTCACAGCTTAAAGGGATGCTCAAGGCTCAGTACGAGTTAAGATCAATCAACAGCATTTGTGAAATGATGTTGAATATCACAGAATATGGGGATAATATTATATCTCATCGCTTGCTTGTATATATCTTTTTTAAGTAGCCTAAACACAATGAAAGCGCATGGAACAGACAATAAACATTAAAATACACACAATGTTTATGTCACAAATGATGTCAGAACAGCTGAAGTGTTGTTGAAATTGGACATTCCTTCAGAAAATGTTTCATTCACTATTACAATAGGAAAAAAATAATAGAGGATCTGACAAATACACAACAAGTTAAGGATCACTTTTTTCTAGATTGTAGAATAATACAGAATAATAACAAACATCAAAACAATATTGTGATGATGTGACTAAAGGAAACTCAAACAAATAAGAGCTTGGTTATATTCTTTTTTCAGTTGTCACCCTGCGAATCTTTGAAGACAGAATTTTTTTGGGGGTGAACTATCCTTTTAAAGTTACTCACCCTAAACTTGTTCCACACTGTAAAAACTAATAAGTTGAGTTTACTTAGAAAACCTGTGGAAACTGATTACCTTTAAGTTGATGAAGCTTACAACAACTTTGTATAGTTAACTCCTGAATTTGCAAAAATTACCTGAAAACTTGAGTAAAGGAAACTCAGTAAAACAAGTTAAGATAACTTACAGATTTAATTTAAGCTCAACACATTACTCAAATAAAGCTAATCGTTTAGCCTGGCAGATAAATATGTTTAAAATTAAGGAACACAAGTTAGTGTTATTGTGTGTACAGTATAGACTACCAAGGGGAAAACAACTTTACTCTGATAGATCAGAGCCGTGTTGTACAGGGAACAAAATATAATAAAATAAATACATATTTAGAACTTGGATTTAAAGAACCATGGGAGTCTGTGGAGATTACATTATTTCAATGATGAATGTTAAAATTCTGTTGCAGAATCTTCTTAAAGTTTAGAGCAAATGTCTCCCCCTTTGGCTCTGAGATGTCAACGGTCCAGTTCTTGAAATAATTCAGTTTGTAGGTCTTTGCCAGGCATAAGACTGAACTCCGCCAGAATCTAAAAAAAAGTGACAAGCAATTAAGAAATTACTTTTCACTGAAATGTAAAAGTATGAATTACCTTTTATGCTCTTTTATTTCTATAGAACAAGTCAATGACACAATATGAACCCAATACAATACAAAAATATTTACTAACCTGACTCTCCTTAAAGAGTGCTGGCCACCTTTCTACTGTATCATTCACAGCAGGTTCCTTTTCCATCAGTTCTTTTCTACTGTAGTGTTTCAACATCTGAGCCCTCAACAAGCAGGATTTACACTTCCACTCCATGAGTGCAAATCCTCCAAATTAAACATACACAAAACAAAACTGGAAAAAATTATTTACAATGAATAATTACTTATTAATGGAACAATCATAATTCGTATATTGCATCACGTGCAAAGTAAGCTGCGTGGTTTTTATATATCAATATTGATGCCCCACACACTGTCCACGGATTAGAATAGTTTACAAACTGCACATAAAATCAAATATTCTGTGAAAATCGACGTTTGTAATTTAGTTTGTTAGCCACTTTTCTCAAATGGCGGTTAGAGAGTAAGTTCCTAGACGGAAAGCTGCCTCTTCATCTATCCTTTTTACTTAACTTATTATGCTCAATTCAATGATGACTAAATACACGATTAGTATGAGATTCATAAGACGGTCACCGCCATACCCAATTGTGCTGCCAGATCCAGAAGACTTGAAGTTCTTCGTCCCTGCCTCGCGGTCTTCCATCGGCGGTTACCTGTGCTAGCATGTGCACTTTCGCATTACGCATGCGCACTTTCGCATTACGCATGCGCATGCACATAGACTCCGCCACGTGAGATCAAAAATGTTTTGAAGACGTTACAAAAACAGAACAATACATAAATGCATATTAAGTTTCGTTCACAAGTTTTAGTTAAAGGTTACATCAGAATCAAACTGTATTAATCATTGTACTTAAAGGGACAGTTCACCTAAAAATTCTGTCATCATTTACTCACCATTGAGTTGTTCCAAATCTGTATGAATTTCTTTGTTCTGATGAATACAGAGAAATATATTTGGAAGAATTCTTGTAACCAAACAGTTCTTGGCCACACATTGACTACCATACTAGGAAAATTACAATGAAAGTCAAAAGTTTGCTTTCCTACATTCTTCAAAATATCTTATTTTGTGTTCAACAAAAGAGAGAAATTAATAAAGCAATTTTTCCTAAAATGGTAGTCAGTGGTGGCCAATAACTCTTTGGTTACAAGCATTCTTCCAAATATCTTTCTTTGTTTTCATTAGAACAAAGACATTTTTATCGATGTATCTTGAGGGCGAGTACATATTACAAAATTTTCACTTTTGGGTGGACCTTTCCTCTAAGCCAGCAAACTGATTTAGCACATGGCAAATGTGCCAAGACCTGAATCGGTGTGCTTATTCATCCATCTTTATACATAACTATGTGTGGCCATCAAACATAAATATTTCATATGTTATATGTATGTTTTATTTTTTCCAAGTGGCCTCATTAGATTACATAGAATTTGTCATACAGCGAGTATTAAAATGTATTTATTTTAATCCTTAGATATGACTGAATTGAAAAATAATTTCTGAAGCCCTTCATAGTCAATGACTGAAAAATTAAGATTCAAGGTCATTGTGATGTGCGGAAGCTATTAGCTTGTAAAAAGAAGCAAGTGCTACATTGAGCTCATCTACAAGCACACACACATGCGCACACACAAACAGATGGCTGAGTTTCCCATTAAACAGACATGAGATAATCTTCTCAGCTTGACCATGGAGCAATCATATGGGACTCTTCCAAATGGAGCCATTGTACAAACTGTGCCTGGTGGAGGGAAATTAAACAATTAAAGCAAGCGAGGAAGCCCTGACGTGAGAGTAGCATTGATGTGCGTGCACTTGCAAGTGTGTCCCTGTGTGGTATCATGAAGCCGTAATTACGAACCACATTGGTGAGACGTTCAACGGTCATGTACTACATTCAACCGAATGTTCGTTTGACGGAGATATGACAAGCACGTATCCTGCAATGACACTCAGAGAAAGTTAATTCCCTGTTTTGTTCTCATCTAACCATCGTTACGCTTGATAGTATTTCACAGCAAAAATAATCCCTCCCTTCATTAGACCCATTTCCAAGGTTTACATGACCAGTCTGAATGGGAAAGCAACGGGGGCTGCGATTTTTAATTTTCCAGTCCAGGAGTCCATGTACTCCAAAATAATAATCCCTTGTTTGTTATGAGTAAATGAAGAACTCCAGAGTGGCATTAAAAAGTCATGGGAAGGGGGGCTAATGGACAAACTTGTTGACATGGATCGAAACTAGAAGACAAGAGCGCTTTATCGCCCTACCGTTAAGGATGTTATGGAAACTCCTTTGGAAACATTTACTGGTAAGAAAACGCACATATAGTTAATTTCTTTTCGAGCGGGTGAATGTGTTCGAAGCTTTACGCTTGGTTGGACTAAGATTAATGTGTGCCAGTGTTACCCAGCCCTCATAATGAAAGTGTCAATTTTAGTAATCTTTACTGCATCTAATTAAATCTGTTTTAACACTCAACAGCAGCACCTTTGCGCACACAGAGAATTCACCCACTGTAACAATCATTCGATCACGAAGCTATTTTAAGGCGTTTAGGGGTTTGGAATGGATGAATAATATTCAAAGCTCTACAATGATAGATGGTTTTATTATCTCTGTATTTGCCTTTTTGTGACTTAATCCTCCCATACGTCCATGTCAATATTGAAAGCACCCATGATTTTAACGCTCCCCCCTGCATTGGTGCTCTCGCGACATGGTTCAACAGAGACAGCCAATCAGCAGTCACAGATCTTCGTGATGAATTCCAGTAGTCTTGAATGTCATTGGGGGACCATGACACAAGCCGGGTTTTTCATCTGGCTTCACTTTTACATAAAGGTCAAGCTTACCCAAGAATTATGCAGACGACCTTTCTTCAATCTTCAATTAAAACGTGGCAACTCTCGAATGGAGATGTGGAAGCACGGGGAATTAAAGGGGATTTACAGCAATTTGAGGGTTCACTCAGGGGGTCGGGTGGGGGCTTGTGGTTCCAACCAGAAATTGGATTTAAAGTCAAAAGTTTAGGATCATTCGACTGAAATGTATTTTCTGATCTTAAAATCGAAAAGGATTGGGTTATTTAAAACTACTTTTTAGACAAAAATAAAATTGTGAAAACAAATCTTTCATTCAAAAACAAAAATGTTATTAAATATATCGTAAACAATGAGGAAAAGGCAGCCAATAAGAGCCATTAGATGGGAACGACTTCAATACTGCTTAAAGTTACAGTTCGCCCGAAAAAAAGGTCATCATTTACTGTCCCTTGAGTTGTTTCAAATCTGTATACATTTCTTTGTTCTGATGAACACAGAGAAAGATATTTGGAAGAATGCTTGTAATCAAACAGGTCTTGGCCACCATTGACAACCATATAAGAAAAAAGTGCCTCAGTACTGTTTGTTTTTTTACATTCTTCAAAATATCTTCTTTTGTGATCAATAGAACAAAGCAATTTATAAGCATTTTGCCTACTATGGCAATCAATGTGGCCAAGAACTGTTTGATTTCAAGAATTCTTCCAAATATCTTTCTCTGTTTTCATCAGAACAAATACAGTTATACAGATTTAGGAGAATAACTGAATCTACTTAAGAGGGGCTTGTAAATGTAACTGATTTTGTCAACTTTGTTGATTTTACTTGATTATGTTGTGTTGTATGAAAATTTTACGAGTTTTTAAATGCCAATGTTAATTTATCCGCTAACGTGAGCTGCTGCATAACGTGATATGCAACATAAAGTCACCATAAAAGTAACCAGCACTGTTCCGATCAGAGAAGCGATGAAGTGAGTCGTACTGTATTTTAAAAGATTGAATGACAAGCTAAAAAACAAGTATGTGATTTGCATGATTGAAGAAATGTTATACAGTTTATGTAATGAAAGATTTTTCTCATTCTTTACTGTCTCGAGCAAAGATAGACACGAGCCAGTAGCGTGAGCTCTGTCAGAGCGTTTCATTGGTTGAATGTACTGAAAGAACACGCCCTCCACTGAACGAACGAGTCAATTGAGTCAAAATGAGACTGAATGAACTGCTACATGTCGTTCATGGTCTAATATTCTTTGTGCTACAACAATGCATATCAAGTAGTTACTCAACTTTTCTGAAAAATAAAGGTAATGACCTGGTTTAATTTAATTCCAAGTTAAAGTAAATTATGTCGAAACAGTTAAATCTTTGTATGGAACATTTAATTACACCAATTAAATGAGTTAATCCAGATAGATTTTAGTAGACTAATATAATGTAGATTTCGTCGACTAAAAATAGACTAAAACCATGATAAATTGGGATGACTAAAACTAAATTGCATTTTAGGCAAAAGACTATGACTAAAACTAAAAAAAATTGATGTCAAAATAGTCACTGATTTCAGTTAAGCCTTAAAATGTTAAAATTCTTTATTAAGTTGTATGTGCAACAAAATAAGTTACTGAAAATAAATGTTATTTGAATTTCAGTTTCATTTTTTTATTTTGTTCAAAATATCGAGATGTGTATCCTATCGTGAACCCAGCATCGAGATATGTACCGAATCGTGAGCTGAGTGTATCGTTACACCCCTACTTAAAATGTTCAGTATCCATTTTGTATTGTAAAATTGTGTTGTAAGGATGGGGCCAGAGAGACAAAGTTGTCCAAACTGGAATATATGGTGCTTTATGCAATACGGTTTCTTTTAAAGGAGCTTTACAGTAATGTTCATCAATTATGAAAGTGCCTTTAAGGGAATTGCATCAGTTGTAGCTCTGGATATAACTGTATGCTTTGTAGTATAAATACTGAAGTGTGTTGTTTTGTGTTATTTCTGTGGTTCTATTGTACTGGCTACATCCTTTAAATCAGTGCAAAAAAAGTATAGTATAGTCATTTGAAGTTTACTGCCCTGGTTCTTTCTTGTTGTGTATGGTCTCTTGAAAGACGTATAGCATAACATTTGATAGTTTTAGGGTTTTTGTATTTTCTTTTTAAAGTGGATGATTACATTTGCTTGTTTTTCTGAAGACATAGGGCTTAATGGATACTTTGTCATACAGTGCACATCTTCTTATAAAAGAGATACTTTGACCTACATTACCTTTGCCCTACATTACCTTTGCCCTGTGTTTGTGGTTATAAACATTCATATCATCGCTGTCAGGCAGAAACTGCTACTTTGCAGGAAATATGAAAAACACTGTATTTTTTACAATTAAGCATGGTGTTGTCAAATGTCAGAACCTCTTAAAACGTTTCATTGGTTAAATATTTGAAAATCCCCGAGACAATATGAAGGGTGACCAAGAGCAATGCTTTATGGGGAAAAAAACATTACAATGTATGGAAAATATATAGAGGTTTTCACCCAACAGTGATAATTCATTAATATGATTTATTCAATGATACTTACATGCATTTAAAGTTAAGAATCTATAATAAAATTAGCATGTAAGCAGTGTAAATTCATAGTGCACGTATTTACATTCACATATTTAATTCAAATGTAGTACGGCTCTGGAGGGTTGGCAGTGCTCTGCTCGGAAACATGAAGGTATATTTATGAAACGTGTATTCACAGACGATATTCCCTAGTGTTACCCTAAACACATCCCTCTTCCTGTTTCTCCTTTAAAATAATTGAATTTATTTTTATATTCAGACCACTATTAATCTGGCACAAAAATAACTTTAAGGATCTAACCCAGGGAAGCAGCATTAAATTAAATTTATTGCACAGTACAATTTTGTTTAGAACTAAAACATAAGAGCAGCATTTATCTAAATATTTTGCTACAGAAAATGAAGAATAAGTACTCCTGCTGCAGAGACTTAAGTTAGTGAATCATTTATTTGAACAAAAGTGAACTTGGACTTATCATGCAAGAAAAATGACTGTTCAGGAATGCATATTTTAATATCGCCCCATCTTCCACATTCAAACAATAACACAGATTTAGTGTTTTCTAAATACTACTGCTTATCGCAAAAAGTACATTCTGTTTTTTAAACAGGATCGCTACTTTAAGTTACTCCCAATGGGGTTCATTGATTGTCGGCAAGTTAATATCTCATTATTATGGGAAATAGCCTGAAGAGTAACCTATACCATTTTCGACCGTACATACATTACACCAAACTTAAGTTCCTATTGGCATCAGTCCATGTAATGTAACAGCAAAACAACTTAGGTTCACAAAGGAAGAGATAGTGTATGGAAAGAGTTATTTTTTTATGTTCCTGTATTTGGAACATTTTTCTGCTTGATCCTCCAATGGCCTCATAAAGCCTGTTATGTTTTCTCTGTGTTCTCTTTTGAGAGTAGAGCGAGAGGATTGTTATTTTCACTTTTCCACAATTTCTGGCTTTTAGTCCATTTAGCACACAGACATATGTGAGGCTGTCTGAGAGAGGTGAGAAAAAAAAAGTTATTTTTTATACACATAAAGCCTTCTGGGAGCTGAAAAAGTTAAGATGTTAAAGCTGGCCACTTTAGCGATTCATTATCCCTCAAATCTCAAAACGGCCCACCTGCTAATTAATTTAATGATGTTAATATGTCCTGATATAGGTGAGAAAGCTGTTGGGCAGGAACGAAATTAAGAGGAAGTAGAGAGAGGGGAAAATGCAAAAGAATGGAAGAACAACCTCTGGGGTGTCACGGATAGAGGGAACTTTTCCTGCAGGCCGTGGTGCATGTAATTAGATGGAGGGAATGAGACCCGTATGACTACCGCATTTTATATCCTGATCTCAGGCTGCGCGTATGATGTATGTCAGATGGACACGAGGAGAGACGGAGAGAGGATGAGGGAGGGAGAAATAAGACTAGACTAAATTAAGATTTATTTGAGCCTACTAGGAGGTAGGTTGAAATCCATTTATATATTCAATGCCTGATTCTGCGCCTTGGAGTTACCCTTGCAGATCATATTAAAATCCAGACCATGTCACTTTCACTCTGTGTGTTACGGAGACATATCAGGTTTGCTGGCCCGGACCATGCCGAGATGTCTCCAAAGTCATCATCTTCTTAATTCAATAGGTCTCTGCTCCCCTAACTTGGGGATTATGGATCGTTGATGAGTAATCGGTTTGGCGATGCAGAAGTGTTTGGTCATTCTTCATGCGAGAAAATAAACTTATTAAATGCAAACCTGTAAAGCAGCTCAAGCATACCAATGGGGAGAAGCTGCACATGTGTGATAGATGTTTGTCTGTGTTTCCATAGATCACACAGATGTGGAGATGTTCAATGGTTTTGGGCTGCCGAAGAACTTTACACAATGTATTCCAAAAATCAATCTGCTAAATCTGATACAAGGATTTAACAAAAATCATAGTTATTTCTTATTTTTAAAATATACTGTATATGGATAGTTTATAAAATACTAGCCAATACCCTTTGTAGAACATAAAGATCGTACCACTGTGATGACAAAGAGTGTTTCTTTCCCACTTCCTGTTTTGTCCAGTCGTTTAAAGAAGCGAGTGTGCGCAAATGGAAACCTAATGTATAAATGTGCTACAAATGCAACCTTGGGCAACGTTTGATTGAGGTGCTCAAAATCCTATAAAAAATACAAGAGAGAGCAAGAGAGACAGATTGATATAGTCTAGAAGACCACGATGCTTCACATTTTATACACAGCCCCTGACCTGGGGACAGGGATGGATATAAACTTGCCCACAAAAAAAATACTTTGTCCATGATAAGTGACATTGCAGAGGGCAGAGAACAACTTAGACACACACATAGTGTGTTTGTGTGTGCGTGCATGTGTGTGTTCTTGTTTATTTGTTTCCTCATTGATTGAATGCCTATTTGAGTCCTTGATTTTTCAAGCAAGGTCCTCAGATCAATATATATAACTGGTTATGCAGTAAGCAACGAAAGTTTTGAAATGTTCACTATCTATATTAATAGTGTTCTTGTTTCATAAATATGCAATTTCTGTAAACAGAATTTCTTCTCAAAAGAAAACGACCCCTTCTCTTCTACACTCAAGCATTTAATAACTTATTTACAGTATCTATTTCCACTAATCGGTTTAGATATTTGTGAAAATACAGCACTTTCAGGGTCTTCTTTGATGTATTACACAAAAGCTATTTTACCTAAGTGTTTTTTATTGCATTGAATGATTATGAATGTGTTCAGCAAGATCAATTTACATTACATAAAATGAAGTAGCTTTTAAAAGCTACAAGGCATGAACTTAAATTATCCTAATGGATTCTTAAGATGCAGTGGTCATGGCACTGAGAATATTTCTGAAAAACATATTCAGATTTTATGCGTTTAAATATTGTTGATAACAAAATAGCAAATTACAACATGAAGACGATACAAAAATAGTAATAATAGAATACCTGTAACAGAATATATCCACAAAAAGAGAAAAGACACAAGAATGAAAATACAAAATAAAAGTAATTTAGAAAGTAAATTGAGAATAGCCAAACAAACGGCAAATCACATAAAAAATGTATTAACCTGTTTTGCTAATACATTTTAAGTGATAGTTCACCAAAAAATGAAAATTCTGTCATAATTTACTTACACTTATGTCATTTCAAACCTATATGACTTTATTTCCTCTGCAGAACACAAACAAAGATATTTTGAAGAAATATTTTGACTTACAATAGTTTTGTGTCCATAAAATAGAAATCAATGGGTACCGGCGGTTTTTGGTTAGCAACAGTTTTCAAAATATCTTCTTTTGTTTGCTGCAGAAATTCATACAGGATTGAAACGACAAGAGGGTGAGTAAATGATGACATAATTTTCATAATTGGGTGAACAATCCCTTTAAAGGAGTCATTCTTTTGCTGTTTTTGAAGCTTTGGTTATGTTTTTTAGGGGTTTAACAGCGGATGTTCTTTATATTTCACATATTTCAAGTCTATTGTTCACCGCTGTACTTCTTCTAGCAAAACGACTGGATTTCTTATATAGACTGGATATCTATATAAAGTCCCTCCCCGAAACGATCTGATTGGTAATGCTGACCAGGTCTGTCGTGATTGGTTCCCCGCTTAGATCGTGTGTCTAAAGATATCCCACCCATACCATATCAGCAAGCTTCCGCTTCTTAGGCTGTTGTGATTGGTTGGTGCCCCTCTCAGTGCACATGTATTCATAAGCTTTGGCTTTTAGCAATAAACAGTAACAATGGCGTCAACTTTACTTCCTCAGTTAAACACATAGTGTATCGGAGGTCTGCTAGTGCATGTGCAAATGTCAATTTTTGTTAGAGATCGCAAGTTTGTTTTACTATGGCAAGAAAAATGACACCGGAGCGATTGGGTCTGACCAGTTATATTAATTAACACTAATAACAGAAGCGTTAGTTTTGCCTTATTATATTGGACCCAAGTTGGATAAAAAAACTAACAGATTGTCTAGGAGATCTTTAAAGCAGGTCTTTAAAGGACGTTTCATATAAGTGTTTTAGAGGTATGCGCGAGCACACACAGACACACAATATCAGTGTATAACACAGAAGAGCTTTCACAGCCGAAGTAAAAGTCATGGAAGCTGTTATTTGACCGTTGGTTATCTTAGAATGTGTGTAGCTGAATTCTTACCAGCTGTAGGACTGTGAGGAAAGTGAAAGTAATCAATTGTGCAGCTCAGTCAAATTTTTCCAGCCGTTCACTGTAGTCCTTGAAAAGTAAATTATTTTAAAGACAATACCTTGCTTGGCATTGAACTTTGAGCTTTATCATTTTGCAGATATCGTTTGTGTTCTAACAGCTACATTACACACTAACTAAAGTTAGACAATTGGCATCACAGGGAATGGCCGCTTTAAGAGATTCCCAATATTGTGTAAGACCAGTTGAATTCTGTGATCTGTGTCCCACTGCATTATGGGCTAACCCAGAAATTACTCTTTCAACCAACAAAACATACTACAAATCCAATATAACCACACTTTTAACTACCCACCAAACAACTCTATGAACACAAGCACAGCTTGTGTTTCTGTGTGCATGTTTATGGGCACTTGTCAGGATTTAGCAAAAATCTGTTGGATGTTTCCTCTCTAAGGAAAACAACCTTAAGAAGACAAAAAATGGGAAATGTTACGCTTCTTTGGTCTGTCTCTTTCAGGTTATATCAAAGACAAAGAGAAACCCAGATTGTACAACAAGAGATTTAGGAGGGATGAAATGGCTGTGGAGTGACAAAACTAATATGATTTTTACTCTGTGCAAGGCATGACATCAACAGATACCACAGGACTCATCTGTCTCTGAAATAAGCATGTTAATAAATGCAACATCCTGTACAAGAGAAACGCTATATACTGTACATCTCTGCTGACTGCATGACGTTTGTGGCTTACGGCTCTCAGATTTAACATTGAATTTTGACATTATCTACCACAACACACCCACATTCATCCAGGAACTGTAATCGTCAGACATGGCAGCGAGGGTTTGGAGAAAGACGTATTTTAAACAGCTACTGTACAGTATAATATGTCGAATGCCATACTGCCAATAAGACTTGCATGCGTACGCGCAAGTGTTTGTAATGTTCAGAACTGTTCACGTGCCCGGAAGTAATGCTCGACTGCATCCAGCAAGTGTGACACACTGTGCTAAGGTATTTTGTCCCATCTCAAATTTCAATCCGTTCCTATCTCTACAAAGAGCGCCGTCGCATTTCCTTTCTTTCATTTCCAAATCCCCACATCACATCAGTTATTCTACATGCCGGTCAGGCGAAAGGATGATTTGCTCTCTTTTTCGCTCTCTCTTTCTGCAGTCACAGTTGTCGGTGGTAATCTACTTCTACATCCCCCTCCTCATTGTCCCTGATTGAAATACTACAGCACATAAGACATTTAAACCTCAAAGACTACATTAGGACCGAGCTATGGTGTGTTTCCTACCACTGAACACTAAATGTTCCTGCGAGAGTATGCAGTCATGTGCAGTCGCGGGGCTCTGCTCTGAAGTGCACATTCCTATTAATTGCCATTCATTTTATATTATCTCAGAGCGCACCAGTGCCACTGTTGAATCTGCGAACGGCCCTGCGAGAAGCATTACGGACGAATCCCCTTCTAAAGCAATTACATCTTCGTTTGTCTAAGTTAACGCTACGTATTATGACCTGACAAAATGACACGTTCCATAAACAACCGAGAGGCAGCTGCAGCAGAATGAATGGGTCGTGGGGCAAATGACGGGACAGATCTTTCATAGCTCAGTCCTAAGGGAAAGTATTTTCCCCAGTGAGGTGAGTGGTAGTTCTTAACCTACTTTACCTCCTGCAGTAGGTGATGTGTTGTAAACTGTAGGCTCCAGCGGCTCGGTGTGTGAGAGCGGAGGGGTGTACGCTCTGTCAAGATCAGCGTCAGGGTTAGTGTGACTGAGGAATGAACAAAGAGGAGCTGCACGGCTGCGATTTTCAACCAACTAGTTGAAAGACGGAAGAAAAAGTAAAGCAGAATAGCCACAACCTTTAAAAACAAGTGGAATGTGTTGGATCTGCAGTCAAAAGAATGAAACTGAGAATGGTGTAAATGTGAAGGGCAGAGCTCTCTAGACAAACACAACAGATGTTTTTACAATGATGACTGTTGGCTACTGTTGGGACATTTTGTAACACTAAGATGGCTTTCAAAAATTCCCAATCTACCCGTATTCACCCTATAAATATACATTTATACAGCCATGGAAAAAATTAACAGACCATTTCAAAATCAGTTATCCTGATTTTAAAATGTATTTATAAGTATGTGTTTAGGTAAATAATATTTCTAATAATATAATAAATAATGTAACTAATCATATTTCTACCAAATTTCTAGTAAAAAATATTTGCAGTAAATAAAAAACGGAGAAACGGTTCAAAATAACAGAAAATATGCTCTGTATTTTTTCGCACCTCAAATACTACAAATAAATCAAGTTCATATTCACTTTTAAGCAATACAAAAGTAATATTTGTGTATTCACAAAAATGTATGTGATAACCACGGTTTTATCACAGTTGCCATGTGTCTTGTCATGCTTTCAGGGTTTTACATTGCTGTTGAATGATTTTATTTCACTCCTGATGTTTGATTTTGTTGAAATTAAACAGACACTGGTCTGGAATGGTCACAATTCATCTAGAAATGTGGATTTGAAATGAAAATTTGGAATGGTCTCTTATTTTTTTCTGCAGCTGTATAACCATTCTTAGTTCTTATGTCACAACATGTCGTTGATGTTAATATTTTAAAACAACAAATTGTGGTTTGACTGCTAAACCCTTGTGAGGCTGAACCTTTCAAGTAAACCCTCCTGTAGTGTTCCTAACAGAGAGACAGAGAGGGGTGAACATGTTCTGGTTTCAGAACATGAGAACAGGCACTGAATCAGAACGTCAACTAAGCAACTAAGATGTTCCACAGATTGATTCAAGCAGTAATATGCTCCCTGAGGTGCGTGAAGGGGTGCTCATAGGCAAGACACAGAGTCCTTCTACACAGCCTGGGGCAACACCTCTGAAACCTGTCTGTTTCACTGTTTCTTTGGTTACAGTCACAATTTTCGAAGGGTATAATTTAAGTATAATGTTATTTTTTGTCAGAATGCCGTCAAAAATGTTTTAATATTTTTTGTATCACTCATCATTTTCAAATTAAAGGGTGTGACCTTAATGTATAGTGTCTATATATCATCCCTCACCGCTGCTTCAGAGGTAAACAAGAGCTTGTTTAAGTGTCACACCTCGACAGGCTTTTGTTCATGCATTATTTTACAACTCATCTGATTTCCACACCAGACAATTTACTGTAATTTATTCCTCTCTAATATAATGCCTTTCAATGCAATCCATGTGTTCCAGGTAACACTTAAACTACAGCTTGATTTGCTCAGTAACACAGCTACAAAGTGGTGTGAGGAGAATCAATTAATACTTGCTGACTGCAAATTGAAGACTATTATTGGTTCTCATGAAGCACTGTGATGTAATGACGGCATCAGGTAAAAGAAAAACAGGAGAGCTGTATTTGTTTGGAATGAATTAAAGAAAAAGTGCAGAACTTGACTTAAACTTTGATACACAATGTTGAATATTTGTTTAATGACTCAATTGACCCTTCGCTTGGAGTTTGATTGACAGGCAACC
Organism: Triplophysa siluroides; assembly: GCA_006030095.1. Taxonomy (NCBI): domain Eukaryota; kingdom Metazoa; phylum Chordata; class Actinopteri; order Cypriniformes; family Nemacheilidae; genus Triplophysa; species Triplophysa siluroides. The sequence goes on from VCII01000702.1 coordinate 2,363,061, forward strand.
TACCAATCACAACTCCGATATTATGCGCCCCCTGTTGCTATTCGCCATTTTGTCTGACAATCAAACCATAGAGTTTAACCGGCTGCGCATTGTGGTTTTAAAGAGTGCGGTTCAACATGAAGTACAACAACAAAGACTTATTGAAACAAACTCATACTAGAAGACTATGAGCCATGCTGAAAAACTGCATCTCATTAACACTGCCAGAATTTTATCAGAAGTAAAATTTGATCTTTATGGTCATAATCACAGTTTCACCCATTGCCTAAACGTGTCAGAAACCAATGGCGCTATCCAGACGTTATGTTGTTACAGCAAGCACAGTAGGGTATTGTTATAGTGGTTTACTAACGCTAGCTAGGTTGACTTACTGAATGTGACATAAATACATACTGATTTTCTTTTTTAATGATGAGAATAGTGAATAGAAAGCTACTCAGCTTTACAGGAACAGTGTTAGTCCTCAATGTAGTGATTCTCGATCACCAGGTGATGCAGTGCTATGATCTGTAGGTTAGAGCTTCAAACTTTATATTGTTTATTCCATAACATATTTACTTCTTATTGCTTTTGGCTGAAAGTACATTTTATTTTTTTCCTGAAATGATTATTTCATGATAAATATTCTTTAGTGCAGTGGGAGAGCTTTGACTGATGTCGGACATAGCAAAAGGGGGTGGGCTTTGTGAGGGGTCAATTGGCATTTAGCATTCTTATTTTGGTACTACAAGCCAAACTACCAAACTGGCTTTCAAGAGGGAATATGTTTAATGATTAATAGTGTAAAGTGTCGTGCGCAAATTCAGCCCAGACCAAATGAGAGCTCCAAGCAGCGAGGTTGTTAGAACCCAAACATTTGAGATTTGTTTCATCTCTTGGTTGACCCTCTCAGTCTGCCCATTAGAAGACAGACTGAAAGAGGCCCCAATTAGGCGGCCAATAGACTTCCAGAACTGAGAAGTAAGCTGAGGTCCCCGGTCAGAGATCATATCTTGGGGAAAGCTGTGAATTCAAAAGACATGCTGCATCAGTAGAGTCGCTGTCTGACCTGCAGTGGGAATCTTGGTTAATGGAATGAGATGACATACCTTAGAAAACCTGTTACCTTGAGATCTTGGTAGGCCCGCAACAAAGTCCAATGGTATGTAAAACCAGGGGTGTGTGGGAATGGGTAGAGAGTGCAGTAAACCTTGTGGGTGGGTTCTGGGCTCTGTTCTGGGAACACACTATGCAAGAGCGACAAAAGCCTGAGCATCTTTCTGCATGTTAGGCCACCAAAATGTTCTCTGGATGAGTTTCAATGTTCTTGTGCTCCCAGTGTGCCCCGAGAGAAAAGAAGCATGGCCCCACTGTAATACCTTAGAACACATAGGGTTAGGCACAAAGAGAAGACCTGGGGGCGCATTACCTGGGTTTGGAGGTTGTCGTTGAACCTGGCGTTCACTGGTGTCTCGATTCCCCACTGGACTGTCGTCACAACCCTGGAGCTGGATATGATTGGTTCGGGTATCCCCTCCACTTCTGGTGGATCAAACTGCCTTGAGAGGGCATCAGGCTTTGCGTTCTTAGGACCTGGACTATATGAGAGGGTAAAGTCAAAGTGGTTCTTTACAGTGATAACATTAAGTCCCCGGTAATCTATGCAAGGCCGAAGACCACCATCTTTCTTTGCCACAAAGAAGAAGCAAGCCCCTGCCGGGGAAGTCGATGGCCAGATGAACCCGCTGTTCAGAGCTTCATTGATATATTCCTCCAAAGCATCTCTTTCAGGAACAGAGAGAGAATAAAGTCTCCTTCGCTGAGGACAGGTTCCCGGAAGCAGGTCAATAACCCAGTCATACGATTTATGGGGTGGCAGGGAAGCTGCACGGTTCTTGCTGAAGACCTCACAAAGGTCTGCATATTCTGGGGGAACTCGAGACAACTGGGAAGGAGGCACTGGGATACTGGAGGCCACAGGTTTAAGCTTGGGAAGTTACCACCCTGGCCATTAGGCTGTAGGCTTGAGAGGAAACGGCAATGACTTGGAAATAGATGGGTGAAGAGAAAGGGGATGTCGCCGGTAACTCTGAAAAATAACAGAGAGACAAATAAAAAAAAACACAATTAGTGCCCCAACCAGTAAGTACTCTAGTAGTCCAATCAATAAGTGGATTGTGAAGAGATAGCCATTGGTAGCCAAGAATTAAAGGGAACTCTGGTGAATTAATAAAAAATGATTGTATCTTCTCGTTATGACTACCAATGTGGAGAGGGACATGTATAGTGCATTGTCTTACCTGATCACTCTCTCATCCAATGCGGTTATGCCGTTTGTGGAATGGTGATAACTCTAGTCCCAGCCCCCCTCTTATTGGGTGAGAGTTGTCTTTTCTCATTAACTTGGGACAGGTAGATCTGAAATGGCTTGGATTTCTACAATATAAGCAGCATCTCTACCTCATGTTCCGGCCCCTCCCTGCTTGTGACAACTTAGCTGTTACCAACTGCATGGGTTCCTCGAAGTTCATAGGAAGTGGGGGTGAAACATGGGCACTAATAGAAGCTTGGGTCCCAGAAAACCCAACCTCCCTGCGGCGTTCTCATCTGCGGTCTTGGATGAAGTTGTCCACCCTAATAGTAATATCAATAAGGAACTCTAGGTCAGAAGCTGGGTCTTGAAAAGCCAGTTCATTTTTCAGTTCTGGAGACAGGGCACAGTGAAATGTTGCATTCAGGGCTCGTTGGTCCCAAACACTCTCTGTGGCTAAAGTGCGGAACTCAATTGCAAAATCCGCCACACTCCCGAGTTCCTTGGGAAATTCCTTGGTTCAGTTTTGCTGTAATGGGTGTCCAGTAGGGGTGTGACGAGACGCTTAATCGAGTAAGGCTGGGTATCGAGAACCTGTTCCATTTTAGAACAGGTACCAAATTTCAAAGAACCAGTGATTCGATAGGATGTGCAAAATCAGTTCTGTTTATCGATTCCTGACTCTTAACTCACTTGCGAATGGCAGTGAGAGTTTTGCAGTTGTATCTGTCTGCCAGGAGGACCTGCGACAAGGACCTTATCTCATTACGCATATGTGCATTTCATTACAATCGGCACTATCATTGACCGCAAGCAAACGTTCAATAGTTTGGTTAAACTTTGTGAAAAAAATGATGATAGCATTGCCACATGCAATACATGTGGTAAAGATATCTTGTGAAAGGGAGAAAGTACCTCAAATATGATGAAACATTTGCTTCAACACGGCATTATTCTGAAGGAATGCACCGTTTAAGTCTCCCAGCATCAAGTCCTCATGCTACAATGCACCACAAACGGCTAATATTAGCAGCCATAACAGCGACTCACACTCAGGTACAAAATACAGATAGAGAAAAGACAATCAGTTTTTAGGGATTTTTCTGCATAGAAAATTTGGAGGCGGCAGCCTCCATCAAATTTCATGCCACCTCAGACTCTCGCCAAAATTATGTTGAGTGTCTTCACAAAAACACTGCGTGAATTCAACAGACTGTCATTTGTAACTGCAGTTGCGCCATTACACTGCAGAAGAGGCGCTGTTTTGTTATCAGCACAGTGAGGCGCTGAAGAGTTGCAGTACAAGAGCTATATTACGAGCTGTATTAACTGTTTCGCGACAGTTCACGTGAATATTGTTTGTTTTGCATCCGAGTACGTTCAATTTCTTAAAAGGTTTCTTAAATTAGCGTGGCGTACATCATTGTAATGTTTTGAGCTGTGCAGATGGTTCGTTGAATCAGCGTTTTACTGTACACAGCGAGTGCGTCAGTATGAACGAACGCACATTGCGATCAGAATGACTCATTTAAACCGATTCGTTCAAACTGTAGAAACTGTTCAGTCAGTAGGGAATATAAAAGATCAGTGAATCATTTAAAGCTCAGTGAATCACAAGAGAACGCAGGATGGGAATGAGCTTTGCTCATTCAGTAAGACTGGTTTAAATATAGTTGGCTATTGTGGGCTGAAAAGTTAGTTGAAAAGCATAGAAAGCTTTATTTGATTTAAAAACATTTCTGTTTGGTTGAATCAAAGTAATATTTTATACAACTTAATAATTGTAATTTTCATCAAATTGTTTGAAAGTTCAATATGTTTTAATATGTAAAGTGTTTTGTAACGCCACTTAAAGGTACAGTAGGCCTACACGTGCGTGTGTAGAAGATCAGGTTGGCACCACCTCCGCCTCACTTTGAGCCATGAAAAACCCTGGGGCCTCATTAATCAACATTGTGTAGAAAAGGTTCTATATTTTGTCCTACGAATTAAATATTGAATGTGTCCAGGTACAAAAAAATCTGTATTTATCAAACGTGCGCACACGGTTCTTACGCATGACCAGTGAGTAATTGTTAAAAAATACCACATGTTCTGAAGCGCCATGCTTGTTCATGTTCATGGTCATTTGCATTCGAAAACACCCCCAATTAACCATATATGGTATGAAAAAACCTCCCTTTATAAATCACGTGATTGTACTCTTCTCTGTTCACAGCTGTCTTTGAAAACTCATACTTATTTAAATGGTATTACTTTGAATTATTCATTCAATCACTTAAAAAAAATAATTAATTCAGTGTTTTATTCACAAATAATTGCTCAAATAATGGACGATCTACCGTTTTGAACGACTCTTGAATGAATGATTCAATTCAAAATAAATTTAAACACTTCTTATGTTGTATTTTGTGTTATACTTAAATAGTATTTGTTTGTAATAGCTTCTGATTATTCCTTATTAATGTAAGTGTTGTTATTATTTGATGAATTGTCACAGTTAGCCTACTGGTTAGGTTATAGCCTAAATGTTGCAAGAATAAAACGTAAAAAAGTATTTGCAATTTTTTTCTCTCCCCCAAAAAATTAAAACGATACCCAACCCAAAGACGAGACACAAGACAAGACTGGGTTCACGAGAACGACGTGACAAGATTTTTTTACTTTTTTAAAGAAAACCTCAATGATGAAATATATAGTGAAAAAAATATTCAGCTTAAAACACAAAATGCAAAAATGTATTGATTATAAAATCACATTTTACATTATGAAACAAATGAAACTTCTACTTTAATGGATTATATTATGCAGAAATAAACAATATGTCAATTCTTTGTCACAAACTCAACTGACAGGCAGTAATTGATAAAAAATAATGCTTTGTTTTCTTAACAGGTGCAGCTTCCAGTAAAGAGCTTTGGCTGTTTTTTCTATTTGCTTTTGTATAGTGCTCGACTGGTTGTGTTAGCAGAGGTGGCGATCATATAAAAATATCACAGGTTTGCCTGTCAATGTATTTAAAATAACATAATGTGAACTTGCAATTGCTATATTGTACCATGGTACTGCAGTCAGCGCTGCGTAAACACTTGTGCTTAATATGCACGAGGCGCTGCAGACGCGATGCGCTGAAACCCGTCTGTCTAGCGCGTGTTTACATTAAAACGGTGGGAAAGTAGCGCTGCGGGATGGAAAGTCTCCTTGCCGAATGGCTGGGAACACAGTAGCTCTGCTCACAGTACGCACATACATTGTGCAGTTATTAGCGTTTTATATACAGTAATGAAAACAGGTCACACCACAACAAAATGTGCACTCGCACAAATGCTCCCAAATATATTTTGAGGTCACACAGGTTAAATTAAGGGAACATATGTGATTAAAATGCTCGCAATTTCAAGCCCAACACCCCATCATGCCAAATGCGTGAGGATGTTGTGTTCGCAAGACACATCGAAGCTCACGCCTAGTGCCCAGGGCTAGGATCTAACTCGGGTATAGAGGTTAAATGAAGTGAGTCTGTACCATTGAGTTAATAAAGATGATAAATAACTCTTGGACCCAAAGGCAAAAGAGTAACAGGCAGGAGGCTTAGATGATTTGAACAAAAAGGCTATACTAGATATCCTAAAAAGTACGACAAATGGGAGCCGAGCTTCCACCAAAAGTACAAGAAACAATAAGCATGTAACATCCAAAAAACAAAACTTTGCTTATTATGAGAGGTAAACACATCCATAGAAGGCTCAAGACTGAACACAACTGATTATAAGTGGCAAGCTTAAATAGATCCAAACACAGGTGTCGCTATTAAAAATAATGAGCGGTAACACAATGATGCAGAAGTGGTGATGCCAACTAATGGTTAGGAGAGTCATTACATACTAAAGCCTAACAGAAAGTGCTGTGAGTGGTCTGTTTGAACCCCTCCCTGAGATAAAAAAACTCTGCGATAGCGTCATTTTTACTCAAATGCATTTCCCAATGAATTATCTAAGTGAATTGTTTGTTCTTCTGTATTTAACATATCTGGCTGCAACAAAAGTGACTGTTGACTTGCCACTATCACTGCTAATGCTTTTCAAACGAGCTGCTTCTTCTTCAGCTCTTGTCTTGGTTACACAAGCAACAGGTGCATGGACAGTGACGCCTAGTGGTCATTGCCTGTCGACGCGGACAACGATGCACAAGTATAAAGGAAAACCGGCGCGTTGCCTACGGCATAGAGGCTACATAGTAAAGATACTATGATGTTTACAAACTGTTGAAAAGAGCCACATTTGCAATTTAAACATAATTTACTAATGAACACAGTAGGTGTAAAGTATCACAAACACTTTCTATTAGAACATCTTTTTTGAATCACACATATATATATATCGCACTCTACGCTTGCGCTTTCTATAGGGATTTGGTTCGATAGCTTACGCACAGCCAGAACTAATCCATCTCTTCCTGCACCTCGACTCTGCACCTCGCTGTCCAGATGCCAAAGAGAAGCCTCCCAAAAATTCCGCCGCAGTAAGCAGCCAACCCCCCCACACTCCGATTCAATCTGTCACAGAGAGCTATACTCACGAAGACACATACTCCCATTCGCACAGACACCTTTCTGAGAATGTGAGTGACAAGCATAGCACTGTCAATCAGCGCTGCACATTTTCCCCCTGATTGCCATCGGGGAGAGGGAAGAAACTTTCTCTAACTTGACATGCGGTGAGTTAAACAAAAAGGCGGAAAATGGAGAAAGGAGGGGAGGATTAATCAACTACAGGGACCGAGAGAAGACACTTAGAGAGAGCAGGAAATGTCCCAGAGAGGTTTGTACATCAAAAGTGCTGAAGAGATTGGGGCTGAAAACCAACATGTACTTTCCAGAAGAATGCCTCCTCTACCCCAGTGGAACAAAGGTGTCATCTGTCTGCCAAAAAAGAATCTCTTTAATGTGCTTAAACTGTGAAAGCACTTGTTAAATTGTCACTCTTTTTAGAAAGACATTTCATCTAATGCTTTGTTATTTTTAGTTTTTTCATTTTTAAGGTTATATTACAATATATTTTTTTAAGAATTCATTTTCAGTTCTTTTTTCAAATATCATGTTTTTTGTATTGTGCATTCCAATTATCAATCAAACTGTGTTTGTTTTGATTTAAGCCATAATAACAAAAAAATACAGCTAACTAACACGATAAAAGACACATGATAACATAATAACATAACATAGTTAAAAAAAAAAAATCTTGTTTTTTATTGAGTTATCTCTTTTTGGAAATAAACGCTTCATTTATATTTTACTGTACATACTTTTTTCAGACACACACCAGCCTGCAAAGAATTAATTCAGTTCACAAATTACAACTCTTTGACAGTGTATTAAAATATATAAATGCATGAAAATATATCCCCAAGCAAATTTAAAATACATTGTTTTTAATTTAATACAGTAGTTTAAAATCCAAATTGTTTGATTTGGCTGCTGTCCTTCTGAAACCTTGAATCTCCATTTCGTGATTTTTTTTGTTGCCTTAAATCATTATTATTAGTCACACTTTGTTTTTCACTGGGTTTTGCAAATATCTAACCAATAAAAAGTATCAAAAAGTGCTTGTCAACTTTGACAGCATGGTATTATTTAGTCATTTCAAAGTTACAGTGTTTTTTCTATTATCTATCGGTCTGTATGTCTTTTTTAGATAAGCTCTCAACAATGTCTTGAACTAAGCAGTCTGCATTAAAAACTCACGACTAAAAAGAATTTAACAAAAATGCATTTTAAAGTTTTATCCAAAACCAGATTATTTTAACTATACAATCAACATAACATTCATGACTTGTGTCTTGTGACAAATGTCTAATCTATTGCATTTATCAAAAGCAGTTTCGGGAGAAACATCGAAGGCAAAGTTGAATCTTAAATGAAACACGATTAGAGCTCAATCCAATCTCTTGAAAATGAATCTTCTGCAATCATTTACTCACTCTCTTCTCATTTCAAACCTGTATGACTTTCTTTTTTCCGCAGAACACAAAATGAGATATTTTGAAGAATGTTGATAACTGAACAGCGCCTGTACTCATTTAATTCTTTATGAACACAAAACCAATTCAAGTGAATGGGTGCCGTTTAGGGGGGGCACGGTGGCTTAGTGGTTAGCACGTTCGCCTCACACCTCCAGGGTTGGGGGTTCGATTCCCGCTTCCGACTTGTGTGTGTGTGGAGTTTGCATGTTCTCCCCGTGCCTCGGGGGTTTCCTCCGGGTACTCCGGTTTCCTCCCCTGGTCCAAAGACATGCATGGTAGGTTGATTGGCATCTCTGGAAAATTTGTCCGTAGGGTGTGAGTGCGTGAGTGAATGAGTGAGTGTGTGTGCCCTGCGATGGGTTGGCACTCCATCCAGGGTGTATCCTGCCTTGATGCCCGATGACTCCTGAGATAGGCGCAGGCTCCCCGTGACCCGAGGTAGTTCGGACAAGCGGTAGAAAATGGATGGATGGATGGGGTGCCGTTTAACAACGTTCTTCAAAATATATTTTGTGTTGTGCAAAGGAAAGTCATAGAGGTTTGAAATGACAAGAGGGTGAGTAAATGATGACAGAATTGTCATTTTTGGGTGAACTATCACTCAAAGCTATTAAAGAGAAGCCTTCTAAGCACTGGAATATTGTCCATTCAGAAATTATTTTTGTTAATTCCAGCATTTGCACCACTGGACGTGCATTTCCCTGAATGTGGAAATGACAGTGCAGTAAAGAAAGTAAAAAAAAAAAGAAAAAAAAAGAAAATAAGCTAAACCCAGCCAGAAATAGACAGCATTGGCTAATATACTGAACATTGAGGATTTTCCGTTTGTTCAAATAATGTCCTCATTATAAAAAACAAGAAAACCATGATTGCGTGGGTCCCTCACTTTAAGGTTAGAAAGAATGTCTAGAGTGACAAAACAAGGGGAAAATATATTAAACAGGTAATTGGGAGAAAAAGATGGCACTATAGAAAAATGTAAAGAACAATGATATATTAAGGAGATAAGGGGAGTGGAGGTTAGTGTAAGGGCTGGAGACAGTCAGTACAAGAGAAATGGCGGACAGCATTTCTATGGTTAATTGTGCTGTGTGTGAGGGCTTTATGACACAGCTTCTGTAGTTGTGTCACATACTCATTATTATGTTCCGGGTGTCCCAGTCCTTCAACAGTATCCATTAACTGGTGTGAGAAGACAGAGAGATAGATAGAGTGACGAACCAACTCACATACCTGCTAATGAGGAAGTTGAGTAAGCGTAGAGGCATGTCAAAATATGACCAAGGAGACACAAATACAGCCATCATTATCAAGTGAGCCCCTTAAAGTAGACATGTGCTCGCTAAAATATCCCATAATTGAATAACAATAATGTATTGACCTATTAAGATAACCCGTTGACATGCTTCATCTGTAAACTTAAGGAGTGCTTAATGTAAAAGACATGAGCAAAGATGCAAAAGGGAAAGAATCAGAGCATTTCACCGCACTGCACGAGAGCGGCTGAAGACCATTACACCTCGTAAGCAGCCAAAAATGTATTTGCATTAAGGGGCCGGAAGAATTTGAATTGAAGAGGGATTTGGAGAGCGCCAAATTAAATAACAAAGAGGGACTATTAAAGGTTTACTTCAATCTAGCCAATTTCTCCAGATAATCTCTGTTTAAATAAATATTTTACGAATAAGACACGCCAGCAAATGATGCTTGTGTACAAACAGGCTCAATTTGAGAGAGCAGGCAGAATGTTTTGCTAATTCATTATCCTCAACAGCTGTCAAGGAGGTCTGGAATACTAGATCGCTCTCTGAACGCTATGATTCACATAGCGCTTTTTATTTTCACCATATGGAGTTTTCTGTTTAATGTTTATGTACAGTATGTAATATAGTACCACAATCTATAGTACTAAAAAACTTTTAACTAAAGTAATCGCTTCATCCACAATACAGGATATTTATTTAGAGTTGCTGGGAGGCAACCACCTAAATTATCTAACAAGTATGATATGGTTTAATTAGGTAGATTAAAATTGATTAATACATCTAAATTATCTCTAACTTTGTTAACTGACTGTTTTAATGAGTTCAGCTGGGCATCATCAAAACACTGTGTTTATATATTATTATTATTATTTATTGCCAGTAAATCAGATCCTGAGAGATGTCTGTCCTGAAGTAAACTCTACCAGCCTGAACAACAGGAAACAAATAATTACTTAAAATGCATCTTGCAGGGTATTTTTTCTATAAAATGAATACACAACCTTGTATAAAAAATACAATATGAAAAGTCAATGCAGGATTTAAAATGTTTTCAAAACACGAGGGCACAAATTTAGTAAAAGAAGTGACAGTCTTCAAAAACAGTCTTTTTCAACATCGCGTCATTAGACGTCACGAGAGGGAGAAGTGTGCAGCACTTTGAGTAGCATCTTCAAACCCGGAGGCTGCAACATTTCTGGGGACGCATTTCTACGACCCTAGGTTTTTAGCTGCAACGGAAGCGACGAGTGCATCTGCTTTTTTTCTGAAGTATGGACGACAATAAGAGTGCGAGTATCAAATTTGAATCATATTTTTTTCGTTTAAAATTAAAAACAATTGTAACATTTTTTTATTGGAAAGTTAATGTAGCCGAAGTGAGTTGATCGTGAGTTGCTTAATAGTCTTGAATGCACTATATAGCCACAATATACTCTTCTAATGTTGTAAAACAAGTTTAAAGTAAGTTATATTCGTTTAACGAAACCGTAGCACGACTGGCAAGTTTATGTTGATTTAGTGACTATGGGATGATTATTAATCCTAGGCCTAGCCAGCACAATATGTAACGTTAGCACTTCGTTCTGAAACCTTGTTAATTGTACTCAAATTTTTCCATTTTAAGTAATTGAAATTAATTGTCACATGCTCACAGTCAACCTGGTTACCCCACAATGCATGTTATGAGCAACATTTTGACATAAATTTTATAATACTGATTATTACATTTAACATAACATTCAACTGAATGTTCATTATTTCATTCACTTCTCTCTCTTTCTCTCTACGCTTTTCTCTCTCCAAGGAATCAATGAAAACATCATCAATGAAGTTGGTGAATTTAATGAAGTTTGTCATTAAGTGGTGCATGGATGTTGTTCATGTAAACATATTTTTCTGTGTTCAACTGTTAATTTGTTATTTTTTATCTTAAATATATCCTGAGTCATACTGTGTCTTCACTTTGTATTATGCTAGTTAGTCACAGTAATTGTAATTACTTAACATTAAGCTGTTAGCATTAAGGTTTAATGGTAAGAAATAAAGTAGTATTTGGGTGTAGTAAAAAATAAAACTATAATTTGAATTGGGTGGAAATACTGTCTTGTGCACTTTTTTCGGTCCTCAAAAACTTGGGTCCTTGGGACTGAGGTTCTCCAAACTCCGATTCGGTAGGTGGCGCTGTCACAAACAAATAAGGCCCTATAAGTGCGGTCCCAGAAGTGCAGGTCCTTGGAATTGCGGCCTCCAGTATTGCAGTCGGATAATACTGAGCGCTTTGCCTTGGCTTAATGCAAAGTATGTTGGTATTCAGTAGGAGCGGTCGTGAGTCAGTGTGTTTTAGCTAGTTATTGTATTTTAATTTAACATCGTCGTGGTAAATTATTGTGTTTGTGGAGGTTTCACAAACTCCTGCCTGTCAGGACATCGTGTCCAAAGGTTTCCTAACAAGAAAAGTATGGTGGTATGGGGGCCTGGGTGCGTTTTGTGCAGGTGAAGAGACGGGACTTTACCTCTGCATCGAAAAAACACGGTGGTGTGTAGGCATGAGTACGTAGGGTAGTTTTGTTAAGGTTTCCTATAATTACATTTTCCTTTTTAACATTTTGTGTTTCTGTTCTGATACAGGTCTAGGGAAAGTTTTAGATGCTGCTGCTGCAAAGGCGAGGGAGTGTGAAGATCTGAAACTGTGGAGGCCAGCTGTTATCAACCACCTCTACTGGACTGCAGTTTCCACTCGGAATGGAGACGGAGATGTGATGAAGGCCAAGTGGAAAAGCATGGTTAACCATGTTCATGACATCCATGAACGTGAGACTCCAATGTTTCCCTGCTGTGCACATCCATGTCTGGAGGGGGAAGCAGGGAACAAGGCGTGTCTATCTAATAAAACGTACGGAGCGATATTTTTGGAAAAACGAATAATTCTAAATGTTTTCTATGATCTTTAGGTTTAGGGGGAAAAAATACAGTTTGTACAGTATAAAAATCCTAAAACCCATGGCCTGTCCCCACGGAGATAATAAACCAGAGACGTGTGTGTGCTGGTCCTACGGGTTCTGTAGATGTTTCTAGTGAAGCGGTTAAGGGGTATTAAACACAGGGCCCCACGGGTTCTCTTCTCTCTTCTACTCCACAGAGCCTTGATGATGCACAACATTAGACATCACCTTTGAGACCATAGTATGCACTCTAATCCCAAGGACATGTCAGCATATCTTCTGCTTCTCATTACTTCCTCCCTCCATTTTTCTTCTTCCAATCGAATCCCTTTATTCCAGTTAAGTTACCCTATAATTGAACTGTAATTTTAGCTGATACGTTCGCTGTAGTGGATAATGATTTATGTATTTAAGTATTTTTAAAACACCCATACTGTCATGTATATGCCCCCATTGTTTAGATGATTTGAGCAGTCTCTCTCTCCCCTGTAAACCTCGACAGGGGAGAATGTGTTTTAGGATACGATCATTTGGCAGCGAATGAGTTAATAGTCAGGCAGATATTATTTGTATGTTATTAATTTGTTCCCTGTCGCGATATCGTTTTCGATATTCAATATGTGTGTTTTCATTTGCCAGTCCTCTCAGATGCCATTTAACTAGCAGTTTATTGCTTTTTGATGAAATTTATTTGTCCTTCTTTTTCATTTCCGCTATCTTACAACAACATTATTACTTACCAAAATACGCTTCCCATTGCACCGCGCGCTGACGTTTGGAGGGAGGGAGAGGGAAGATTGATTGATTCTGAATGAGCATATAGCGAGTTTGTGATGCTTGTTTCTTTCTTGCTTATTCTCTGCGTGTTCCACCTTCCACTTGTTTTAATGTGTTCTGTTAGAATCTCCATGGGAACAGAAAGGCCCTTTTCTCTTTTCACAAAGGATACATTAGATCCTTCCATCAAGAGGCAGAAAACCGTAATGTGTGGTTGCTCAATTATTCATGGCCAGTTATGATCACAGATTAATAATTTGGTAGGGTAAAAATCTGGAGGTCACGATTGGCTCCTATATGGGAAATAAATCTGACCTCACTTGCATGAACACTGGAACAACTTAACACATTTACATTGATATACTGTATGTATGTTGTTCAATATGTTTCATTAGTGGCCGGTCATACCCGACACATCCCAAAAAGCCATTTAGGTTGTTGAACACCAGATGAGATTAAACAGCTGTATGTGCTTCCAACTAACCTTTTTTGCTAGCTCTAACATGCATTTACATGGCAGAAGAAGGGTTACAAAAACACTGGACGATTTCCTAGGCAGGCAAAGCCATTAGGATTAATGCTAGCTTGGTTGGCTGTCATATGTAGGGCTATGGAAATCAGTACACATTTGTAATTGTGTTTCCCGGGTCATACACGCTCCATTAAGTCGACTCTAAGTGCTCCCTGTGATGTCCATTTGCCAAAGACTAGAGAGAACCACTGATTATGCAGCTGTGTCATCAGGTGGCATTACGACATTACCACAAAGCTGGTAATTGCAAGACATTATTACCCGTTACAAATATATGCAACCCCGCTACCATCCATTGTTCCGACGTGTCGTCAGTCTCCGAATATCCGCAATCTATTATGCGCTAATTGCGTCGCACAGATACGGCACAGGAGTTTGTCATTGGGGGAAATAAGAGGAATGCGAAGTGACAAGAAAGTTTGCCCGGGAGATTTACGGAGCGTCGTGAATTAACAGGAGGGAGAGAATAAGGTGTCAGAATAATCCTTCTCGGAAGCTGTTGCCTTTGGTAGAGCAAGATACGGGTACCTGAGAAATCCACAGGGACGTGACAAATGTTTGTAGCTAAAATGTACACAGGAGTAAATAAAATACAGAAGCAGATAAGAGAATTCCAGTGAGAGCTACAAATGATGGCCGGACAAGTCAGTCAGCCCCTGTCCCTGGTGAATTGTTGCACGTAAGACTGACATCACATTATACTGCCGGTGGATTGACGGGGATGTGGGTGCGTGCATCTGTGTACCCGCATGCCATCAATCTGAAAATTGTGATAGTCCTATATTTTCAGTTCAAGTTGTTAAGAAAGAGTGTGTCTGTGGTGTGTGCATGCAACACACCATTCAGAGTGGCTGTCATGCAGTCTTACTTTCTACAGTACATGCTGGATTAACTGACCTACTCTTGTTGACAGGCTGTCACCATGAAAATGACTGAATTTTGTTTTTTTGTAAGTGTCAGCGCTGCAATAATGCTTTGAATGTCGATGAGCGCTCTTTGATCATGGCTAATCCGATTCTTTGTAAACACACAGGCATATAATTCAGCATGGGCTCTGGCCAGTAAGCTTCAGCAAGATACCTAATACGTTTGTGTAACGCCGGCAATGCTAGTCTTTTCCGCTCGAAGATTACTGTCTAATGCAGAAGACGAGGCTTATTTTTGTTTGTGTTCAACGTTAAAATGAGTGGTGCTGTCTTGCCGAGTAAGTAAGCCAGGATTAGACTTTTTTTGTTTCAGCCTTAAAAGCGCTGGACAAATGAGGTCTGATGTGCAACAGTATACCATAAGCACAGGTTAATGTATTTTGCTCATGTTTGTCTGTGCATGACAGAGAGTAGAGATGGAAGAGATTTCGTGCACCTGCTAATAGCTTTTTTGAGTGCATTAATTTAGATGTTCTTGTTTTTCTCTGGATGACGTACGGAACCTCAGAGATCTTGAAAAGCCCCTCTCCAAACGGGTATTTGTAGTTTAGCATCTATATTACCTGAAGTAGAGGATCTACTATGCGCACAAGAGACCATATATGTATAAACATCTTCTGGATTGTTGTACTTATCTACAGCAAGTATATGCTCCAGAGTAAAAGTGCCATGTGTGCGTGGGTGTGTTTTCCCAGACCTGATCTTCTACCAGGCCATGTCCACATTAGTGGTTTCGATGCTATTTATAGCTCGTGCAGTGGAGAAACTTGTTGCAATCATTACCTCATGACACTGGAATATAAAGTAGCCTTATTAGTGGCGAAGAACGATTTCTATTTAAACTTAGACTCATCTAGTATCATTGTAAAATGATCTTCTGTGTTTTTGAGTGGAAAAGCTAATTTAATGTGCGGTCAGCGCCGTGGCTTATTATGGTGGCACAACTGTTCTTTAAAGCGTGACGGGTGGATCTAATACTTGTTTTTTTTAATCAAAGAAAAATATCACTATGGCTGTGGATGTTTTTGCTGCTTTTCATGTGGACAATATAAATTATTTGATAAAAATATAAGTACATCTGGAGTTCCTTTCTCAATTTCATCATGCAATTTTGAGAGTTATATGGAATGCCTCCAGTATTATTTTATTAAAATAAAATTAAAGTGCATCTGGCATTACATCATAGACAGTAATCGTCTTAAAAATCACAATGACAAAAATAAAACTTAAAGACAACTTTAAATAAAATGAGTACATCCCACTTTTTTGGACAGGCAATATTTCATACGCGCCTTCTGAAATAGATTTGGGACACATCCCAAGAGGTTCAGGACAGTCTAAACCTGATTTTTAATTTGATCATTAAGGCTTACATTTTTACTGTCCTGTACACATTGATTTGTATTGTTTACATAATTTAAAAACTAGTGCTGGAAAAAACTGTTAGAATTGAATTAAAAGAGTTGCAGCACTCTAAAGAACTGCTGGAGTGTTTCAACCCATGGTTGGGTCTCTTTATAGGTCCTTGTGGACATTTTTAGGTCACAGTATACAGTAAATTTATTTTAAACAACAGTTCAGTTTGTCTATATGTTAAAACAATACAGCATTGTTAAGAGTGCTGTGACTAATTCAATAAAATTCTAAGTTTTTCCAGTGTTCAATTTTTAATTAATGTAGATAATATAAACTGCATCTAAAGATCAAATGGTCTTTATTGTACTTATAAGGTTTAAAGCTATACAGTTTAAACTGTGCTGTGACATACTAACCTCCACGCGAGCATACTAAGCTCTTCGCGACAAAAGACAATAGAGAACGCATTAGAACCCATTCTAATTAAAAAATTTGGCCACAGTGGATGCGGCGCGTCGCGACAATCCCATTAAAATGAGTCATGTCATGTCCGGTGTAGACATGGTCTAAATGTCATGGTTCCACTATCATGTCATGTTTTATTCCTGTCTCGAGTGGAGCCATGGCATTGCCTGATGGTTTTATGTGGGAAAGACATAGTTCTTTCTCGTGTCGCGTCATTGTTCCCGCCATCTCGTTCCTCGTCAGCCTCTCCTTAGTGCTTAATCCCCAGCACCTGTTCCTCGTTATGATCCTGTGTTTGTCACCCCTTAAAACATCCTCGTGTTCATTGTCCTGTGCTCGTTCATTGTATGAAGTCTGCTTGTGCTTGTTAAGTTGTTCCTGTACCCGTAGTTGTATGAGCTGTATTCTTGCCATTGTTCGACCTTGTTCCTGTTTACCCCTTGTCAAAGTAAGTGTTAGTTTAGTGTTCTTATCAAGTGTTTTGTTTCCTTAGCTTAGTTAGTCCGTGTTCTTGTTTTTTATGTTAAAGGTATCCTGTCTCGTTTTCCCCTTGTGGGTTTTGTTTTGCCTTTTGTATAGTCTTGTTCTTTGTTTAATAAATACCCTTGTTTACCCCCACGTCTGAGTCCTGCCTGCACTTGGGTTCTCCTGCCATGTCTTCCCAAGAGATCCATGACACTAAAGCTATATGAAAGCTCCTTTTTCCCAAATTGTATTAATTATTGTGCCTGAAACTGATATGACCTACAATTAATTAGAAATACACAAACATTCCGTGGTTTCTCTAAGTAATTTCTCACATAGCATGAACCTTTTAAATGAACTTAAGGAAAGGCGACCAATTATAATATATAAAGACATAAACATGTCCATGTCTATTTATCAACTACCCATTAGATTTTTCAGTGGAAAGCAGAATGTACAGTATATTGAGGTATTTTTATTGCATTAGTTATGTCGAGGACAGTATTGTTTTCACCCGTTTTCAAATCAACTTTTGACAAAAACATTTCCTGATAAGTTATTCACAACATTCTGCATGGTTGCCTGCGTAAAAGAAGAACGCTTGCCAGTAGTAGATGGATTTTTCTTGCATGTCTTGTGACTAGTCATCATACGTGTTGTTTTGTACACAATGCTTTGACTTTGCTTTGATTGTTTTAAACATCACAGGAATGTTCCATTACATTTAGTCCCTCAGTTTTTGCTGACTCTAACTCGGCCATCTGTGCAGGTATATGGCATTTTGCTTTTCTATCTTTACCTACCAACAGCGAATGTTAACTAATGTAATCATTTATTTATTCATTAATGTGCTGACACTTTTAATTTACCATAACAAATTTTCAACAGGTGGAAATTAAGACAAGAGTTATGAGGAAAGGATTTTCTCGTACAAATCAAATCTTTACAGATTTTTGGTGCGGCGAGGCATCTGTAAAAGCCAAAGCAAACTAACAATACTATTTTTGGTTCCACATAGACAAAACATTTGTTGCTTAATTCGAAGTCCAACATGACTGACAGTCATGACTTGTGGCAGTGCAGTAAGTGAGTCAGAAGTTAATTCGGTAATCGCTCTAACTGACTGTGATTTGTGACTGATGGGGTGGCGTCGCGTTGCATTTTTATGTTCACTGTGGACAGATAAATTGCCTTTCGCAGGAATCTTTGTTGCATCGTGGCTGGTTAGGACATGGTGGAGGAGGAGAGCAGAGAAAAATTAGGATATTGCGCCATGGTTTTACACAGACCAGATACAGCTATTTACGGAGACTGACCTCCTTACCCTTGGCAATTCTTTGACGTCTTTCAATTTCTGCACCTGTGGCCCACACAGTTGTGTGCTCAGGGGAGGTTAAGTACAGGTTAAGCATGTACTACTTAAAGGTAGAATGGGAGAAAACGACATCTTGTGTGTGTATGTTCCGTGATGCTTCGCTCATGAAGCATGCAGAAGAACATGCCTTCTTTGAAATGATAGGCTGTTTGTTGTGAAGCATGCTTCTTATTTTGCATACTTTTATTTCAATTCCTTTCTAATTGAGTGAATCGCGAGCACAGGATACTTAGTATGAAAGTGTCACTGGAGAGATGGTGGCAGCATTATGCACGAGTAACAGGGTTGCATGTGTAAGAGAGAGAGCATGTTATTATTGGTGTTCATTCTGGCCCTCGGCACTGGGCAGTAAAATTGTTTGTTATTTTTAAATGATCTGCTTGGCCAATATCTTTATAGTATTTATAGGTTGACCCAGATAAACATTTTATAACTCTGATTAAACCAGTTTTGAATGAAGGCTTACTAGATTATCAGTTCTCAGTTGTGTTTCATTTAAAAGGATAGTTCAACCTGTGTGTGACCCTTTACTCTGTGGAACCCAAAAGAAGATATTTTGAGAAATGACTGTCATATGATGTCCATATGGTGGAAGTCAATCGGCCTCCAATGTTGTTTTGTAACATTCTATGGGTTTCTTTGTGTGTGTGTGTGTGTGTGTGTGTCTGTGTGTTCTGCAGAAGAAAGTAAATTATACCGGTTTGGAATAAGTGAGTAAAAGATGAAAGAATGATCATTTTGGAGTGAATTATTTCTTAATCAATATAGTTTTATAATCCTTACATTTTCAAGTTAAGGACAAGCTAAAATTAAAAATAAATGACACTCAGTATATTAAGAATATGGAGTTTTACAATTCATGTATAGGAATGGGTAAAATAATCTGGATTTGTGTAAATTAAGAAGTGTTAAGTTGATATTGAAATCCTAAATAATATTGACTTTCGATTAGTTGGCAAATATGAGCAGCATAATTTTAGGAAAATTGAAGGGTTAAAGCTCATCTGAAACACTACTGCATTTACATTTATGCATTTGGCAGACACTTTTATCCAAAGCGATTCACATTGCACTGTACTGTACATTTGTTTCTAAGTATTTACAATCCCTGGGATCGAACCCGTGGCACTGGCGTTGCTAGACTAACCACTGAGCCTACAGGAAAGCTGGAGACCGGAGACATCTTTTTCTCTGCAGAAATTTTTAAGATGCAGGAGACATAAAATAGTTTCCATTTGCCTTCTGAATAATTTATGTCTATGAGAAATAATTGACATTTTTAAATCATCACATTTGTGTGAAATGATTCGGTAAATTTATATGGGATTATTTACGATAACACTGCCATAAAAGTTATAGAAAATTAATCAATGCCTTAGAACGTCTGTCAGCTGACAGAATAAAGTGTTCAAGTTGTTATGAAAGTTTTTTGTTCTGTGCAGGTAGGCTTCCCCTGTGGCGGTATAGGGACCGAAAGGAAAAAGAATGAAATATTGAGAGAACGTTCTGTTTGAAATATCTTTCTGTGAGGGGGAATAAAGGCAAAATTGCCACAAGGATTGTACAATTGGCTCATCTCTTATAGTGTCTGCAACACAAACCTGAGTGAGGTAGAGACATTTTGTCTGAAGGATTTAAATATCAGGGATTTAAATGTTAATGATAGCCTGGGAGAGGTCCCAAACCACAAAGACACAAGGATTAAAACAGAGACCCTGCTTTCTACAGTTGACTTTACTGGTGCCTTCATTCACTTTCAAAATATTTTATATACTCGGTGTTTCCCACAGGATTTTGAGAGACTGTGGCGCTGATAACATCACACACTAATCAGCAAATTTGTGACGTAATCACGTCGTGTTTGCATTTGGCCTAGTTTTGGCACTTGAAATCTGTTTCGCTTCTACTCTCTGATCACATTATATTACATTCGTACACAACTGAATGCTATTTTCACATATTATCTGTTCTGTTGTCAGACATAAAACTAGTATAAAATATTGACGAAACACGACCCAATAACATCTCGTGTTTAATCCAACCAGCTGTTACTTTAACTGTTGATAAAATCCTGATTTATATACGCGACATCGTCTGACAAAATCACCATTTACATTAAAGAGCGGATATATGAGGTGATTTTGGCTATATTAGGCCTTGTTTGTCTCATGCAGCGCATGGCCTTTACTGCCGTTGCGCTTCTCATCAATGTGTTGTTGTGTGTTATGAGCGCTTTTTTGCTTTTAAATGCAAGTGATGTTACGCAGAGTTACAACTACAGAACACACTAACCGCACCGTAAGGAGGGCGAGAGCTCGCACACAGACTCACACCACGCACATAGAGAAAGGGTGTGTGGAAAACTCTGCTAACCTTTCCTAACTCATGATAAACTTGATCAGCCGTCTTCTCTGTCAATAACATTTGTGACTGTTGACGTTTACTCGGAAAGGCAAGTACATGGAGCATATTAAAAACACAGCCGCCTTTAATTCGTTCACTGCCATGTGAGAGAGCCGCTGTCGAGGCACCGCACGCAACATGATAGAGAGAGAGAGGCGCTGAGCGCTCACAACTCTTCAATGAATTAAGCTGTTTTAAATGAAAAAAATGGGAATGGGAATGGGAATCATCAAAAATGTATAATGCTGGGGCCACTCCAAAAGATAATAAAAGATAATAACAATTAATTTTTCGGGCCGATATCTCCCCTTCCAACAATCCTAGGTAAAGTAAAAGATTATCTTATCAGATTTCCCTGTGATGTGATGTGTGTTAGAGTGAATGAACCTGATCGGAAGAACATCGGAGCCGCCCCGATACATTAATACAACAATATTTGAGCTGCAATAAAATTATATCTAGTGCTGTGCCACCTTAAATGTTTTAGACGATGCTGCTTGAGCAATTTCTCAACGATGAATAATATTTTAAAAATGAGATAAAAGGTTATATGTACACATTTGTTTATATTGAACACATATACAATAAACAAAGCTTACAGTGATATAATAAATAACTCATTCTGAAATCTCGAGAGAGTTTGCGAGATTTCCTGTGTTCACAGTGTGGTGTGCTTTCTTTTTCAAATCACATTATAGGAGCAAAATTATTAAATCTAGGATTTTTCTCCCTGTGTTTGTGGTCTCTCACCGTTTTAAACTTTTATAAGGTTGTAAAAAATATTTTGGTGTGGCCCCAGCATAACCTGTTTCTAGCAATTCATGTTCTATTACATTGGTTTACAGACTGTAAATTACAGTTGTGTTAAATGTGAACTTTTTTTTCAGAAAGGTTTTAACTAGAAATTTTCAGCATGTGCTCTACACATTCCCATTCATATTTTTGTTTATTTTTGTTTGACTAATGCTTTGTATTTATTGTTTGTGAGTGAAAGTTTAGCTATGCTCCAGGTTATGTGTACTGTCACCAAGTTGTTTTTACCATCTTTTTCTGTTAATTGTTCACGGAAAGAGAACCCAATTGTAGGCAGCAGATCACGAAAAACTTAAACTTTATTTATACAAACAAAACAAAAGCCCACGATGGGGGTAAAACAAGAAACGAGAGGGCGGGAATAAAGACGACGCCAGAGAGAGTGCATGGCATGCCAAAACAAACAATGCCATGTCTCTCTCCACACTAAACACGTGGGACTGTCATGACCAGGCCACAAGACTAGAAAAGCATGACCAGGAGAGGCAGGATCAGCACAACAATAGTCCATATTTAATAAAAAGCTAAGTTTAAAGTGATAGTTCAACCAAAAAGCTTACCCTCTTCGCATTTTAAACCTGTATGACTTTTTCTGCAAAACACAAAAGAAGAACACAGAAGCCAGTGCCGAACACAAAACCAATTCAAGTCGATGGGTATCACCGTCGATCAGTTACAAATATTCTTCAAAATATCTTATTTTGTGTTATGTAGAAGACCCTTGAGAATTGGTTTAAACTATCAGCAAAGTGGGAGTAAAAACAATATGGAACTTTCAGTTGATGCTTTTATTAAAGGGATACTTAACCCAAAAATGAAAACTCACCTTTGAGTTGTTCCAAATCTTCATAAATGTCTTTGTTCTGATGAACATTGAGAAAGATATTTGGAAGAATACTTATAACCAAACAGATCTTGCCCCCCATTGACTCCTACAGTAGGATAAATTACTTTTTAATACTTGTTCTGTTGAATACAAAAGAAGAGATTTTAGAAGAATGTAACAGATCTGCGGCACTTTTGACTACCATTGTATTTTTCCTATGATTTTTCCTTAATTTCTCTGTGTTCATCAGAACAAAGAAATGTATACAGATTTGGGTGAAGTATCACTTTAATGTCTTTACATCCAATCTAAAACTGTCACCGTAATGTAATTAAAATGCTTCTAATATACTGTTACTAAAAACATGAGATTTCTAGGTCAAGTATTAGCAAAGCTTTACTTAGGAGTCATGGTTTTCTGCTGGGAGAACAGTAGAGGAAAGACAATGGGACAATCTAGAGCAGCTTAAGAGGAGAGTTAGCAGGGGAGAAACCAACGCACACATGAATGCTCTCATTCTGCCCAAAGGGTTGCCCTCAAACTGAAGTTTCAAAACCCAGAGCAAGCTTTAGAGCCCTTTTGGATGCATTCTCTCTGAACACGTTGGTTCAGGCCCAGCAAGTCAGAATAATGACCTGGCCGTGGTGCTGGGGACCATGAGGCATCTTGAGACGTGAAGTCGTTGGGCCATATAGAATCCGGATAGGAATATGGGACAGTGTTCTTGTATTAGGTTTAGCTATTTAAACTCGTTTCATTTTCAGTTTTTTTTAAAAGCTTCTTTAAGTCACTTTACCATCAGGGATTATTTGTATCTCTGCCTCATACACTAAAGCAAAATATATAAATAAAAATGTATGAATCTGTATCTTTTTTTCAGGTGAAGCATTTAATGTGTCAAATACCTTTGCATAGTACTACACATTTTAGTTCAATAACAATCATAGAGCACTACGGCAGGTATATTTATTTATTTAAAAACCCAAACCGTTTTGAAAGACTTCCAGTAAGTGAAGGGAGTCTATGACATGTTAGCTGTTTTACTGCATTTCCAGAAGCTCTAACATTAATTCATGCTTTCTCAATTGCTCATATTACAGTTAGATATTGATCGTAAAAGACGTAGCCGAATCACTGACTCTGCATGCTTGCACAGCACACAAAAATTGCACTGACCTATATGCAATTGATCTATAAACCACAACCACTAAAGATGGACAGTAGGCATCAGACACCGGCTTTTAGTGCAGTAATACATGAACCTCCATGGGAAGGAGAGGTGTAAATCAGTTTCAGTGATACAAACTTATATCCATTCTCTTAGCCAGCAATCCAATGTTTCCTGATAAGTTTGTTGCAATGTGATGTGGATTCATGGGTCTGTGAATGATAGGAAATTATATTATGTGCCTGCTGTTCTTGGCTGCTATGGTTTCGGTTGCTGCTTCACCTGGCACTTGTACAATTCCAAGACGACGCATGCATTGATGTAAATAAGCATGGACGTGGCTGGCATGAGACTGTCAAAATAAAGCTGCAGTACATTTCTTAGAGTAAGTTTCTTTTTCAGGTAAATTCCTGTTTATGCAATTTCGATGACACTTGCCTGAATGTGTGCTATTGTTGTCTTTTTGTTTATCCATGCAGCTATAGGCAAAAATATGATATTGGAAGGTAAAGAGGTTTTGATTAGTAGATGGTCGTGATTGAAGTGTTTTCGTAAAGCCATCAGGCCCTCGGTGACTTCCAGACGTTCAGCTGAGCATCTTTAGTGGAGTACAGGGATATTAACACAGACATCTACAAACACAGAAAGGCTTACAAATCAAGTTTTTACTATCATCTGAAAGCTAAACAGTGCACATATTAATTTATTTATATAGCTAGATCACTGCCATCAGTCGGTGAATTATAAATCCCCATCTCATCAACCGGCAATCTGCTAATGCATACACAAGATCAATTTCTGCCAAGTCAGGCTGACACACCGAACAAATCCCCCCCCCACCCCAGAAGCATTCTTGCATACACTGAAATGAAAAAGTAAAGAGAGGGAGATGTGTGTGTGAGACACAGAGACAGCTTGCGCAGCAAGTTGGCTGACAAATAGCCTGGGCTCAGGTTTTACACACACATTTGCGTTGACTTATTGATTAACTTCTTGTTACTTACTCTGTCCCCGTGTTCATGTACAACAGCCCTCGACGGTTGTGCGGGCTCGAACGTGACGCCCTGGCCGCTTTAAGCTTTCAGCGTGTGCTTTTTTACAAGGCCAGAGGGGATGTCTGAGACAGCTTTTGATAGGATATGCTGTCTGTCATCCCCAAACACATCACTCTGGGCATTGAGAGTAGCGACAAACATCGATCTGAGAGAAAAGTGGATCGTTCGAGGAATGGCACGGCTCCAGTTTGGAGAGGGGAGTTTGCTAGTTTTGCTAGAAGCTGTCCCATCATTCCCAAATGCTTGTAAGATGAAAGCAATACTTTTCATTTAAAGCAAAAGTTTCCTCAAGAATATACCTTTTTTATTTAATGTCCCGTAAAGGTCCGGTGTGCAATTTTTTGGAGAATCTTTTGACAGTAATGCAATATAATATGCATCTTCAGAGGTGTAAAGACCTTACAAAATGAAGCGTTATGTTTTTATTACCTTAGAATGAGCTATTTCTATCTACACCGCAAGTCCCCTGGCATGGAATTCACTGTGTTGTTTCTACAGTAGCCGTAAACGGACAAACTGTTTTACAAAGCACGTTTCGTAAATACGTTATTCCTTCGGCAAAGAAACAAAACCGTGATGACATCTTAGTTCTGTGTCAGCCTTTGTAGTGTTTCGAAAGGGACCGAGCGATGTACTGAGCCATAGGTTGGAATTGCTGCTATATGCCGCTAAATTTTATACACTGGGCTTTTAACTCGTTTTGGTGTTGTGTATGGATCAGCAAGTTATAGGTTAAAGTCACCATGAAACGGACCTTCTTTTCTGCATCGTGACATTTAACCCGAGTGAAACTGTGGGGTTGGGGCTTTATTTTGCCTTTCCAGTTTTTAATGGTTTGTTGTAAGGTGGCCCTGGAGGGGAGGGCTAAAAATGCCTTGCCATTGGATAGTCAGTATAGTCCTATACCTCTTTTTTGTTGCTGATGTCATGTGGTGAAGAGTTGTTGTCGAGAGGAGCTTAACGTTTTTGATTAAAGATTACAAGTGCACATTTTTTTCATACAAGAAGGTGATATACAGATCACATCTTCTAAAAAGGATAAAGGTATGGATAAGTAAATCTTTTTACAGACTATACAAAACAAAATTCAAGCATCATTTTCCTCGGGTAACTTTCAGAAAATCTGGATGGCAGTCAGAGCCTGTGTCGACTGCTTTTGAGTTACTTTCGACTACTCAAACCGCACACACTTAGCGTGCCATACCTTACGTCTATAAAACACCAATAAACAATAAAACTGTCATTCTCGGAGCTCGGAGTGGAATGCAGTCTGCCATTCACCCCCTTCATTACGCACTCAACCCGCTCTGGCAATACATACAAGGGTCAGAATCACGTCAATCAAACAAGCGTGACTGAGAACTAATCAAACATAAAGTGATATATCACGCTTATTAATCACTGCGCCTCCTTCCCGAATTCACTTTTAAAGAAAATGACTTTCCTTATCTCCTTCTCAAGTGTTACCACAATGAGATTTGCTTGTATAATCCTTCAGATGGAGCAAGAAGGAGCCCTAATGAGGCAGGGCGGCGGGCGGCGGTGCGCTGAAGGCTTCATGAAGAGCTCTCAAGGAAGAATAGCGGAGCGGGATGTGATAGCGGCACGCACTGAAGGCTGCCGGCCTCAGTTCACTGGGCTGGAAGTGTCATTTGACTGAGGCGGTATTGAAGGGGGACTCGAGAGAAGGGTTATTATGGATACAATGAGAGGAGGTGGTTCAACTCGGGTTAGCTGGTGCACTGCAGGCTGTCATTAAAACTAAACCATCAGCCCGTCATTACAGCCTAGGTGGTTTAGTCAGTCATTAGCGCTTGGACCGTTTTCGGTCATAGATGCACTACGTGGGCTTTTTGAGGTGTCCTGTTGTGCTTATTTAATTATATCGCCATTTTTACCCTGTGATGACATTGTGGAAGGGTATTTAATAAGGTCTGCTAGTGGAGTTAGGCCTCGTGAATTGAAAATGTAACGTTGTTATGACCTTGCATGTTGTGTTTTTGCATGTATTCGACGTTGTTACCTATTTGGAATAGTTCTTTATGAAGCTAGTTTAAAGACAGCATGAATATTAGAGTCTTCTGGTTTTTTTTCATTAGCGTTTTTGTGTTTCGGGGCTTTCATTTTGTACTACAAAGTCACATGTTCTGTAGAATGAGAATGTGTGGTCTCCAAATGCCATCTGAAACTGACTGGCATCATGGCTCAGGGCCGTGATATAACTGCAACTTATTGGTTATAAAAAGGAAGACCCTTTGAAATGTCCCACCCAATCTTAAAACGTTATGTCAGCACAGGAAGGGAAACTTGGCAAGTGAATTCGCTATTTAAGTATTGAAGTGTTTCTGTTGCCATCTACAAGGTTTTTTTTTTTTACTTTAAAAAAAAGCATGGCACTGACAATGGTTATGGCATCCCAAGGTTATGAGTTGAAACAAATGGACTGATATAGTGGTTTCACTTTGGATAAAAGCATCTGCCAAGTGCATAGCACAGATTAAAGGGTAAATTCATCCCAATATCAAATTTGTGCACATTTTTTACTCACCCAAGTGATGTTAAATATATGTTGAGTCCTCACGGCGTCTTCGGAGCACAAATAAAGATATGTTGGTGACATCCGAGAGATTTCCAGGCCTCCTCATATACATAATGGTTATTGTTGTTGTCAAGGTCCAGAAAAGAACAAAAGACAGCGTCCATTTGGTCCATCCGCTCATAGTGGCGCAATTGAATTGAAGCGACGAGAATGCTTTATGTGGGAAAAACAAAACAAAATAACGACTTTAATCGATATGTTCTCCTCTGTCATGTCAGTCTGTGGTACACGTTCACGAGAGCACTTCGACGCATGCACATTCGGTGCAATATCGAAATAATCAGACATTTTGCGAAGATCATCTTATATACAGCGTGCGTCTTCCTGTAAACACAGAGTTGCGCTTCCGGGTTGTCAGTCAGAATGCTGTTGTCTCCCCCCACTGAATGTGCATGCGTCGAAGTGCTCTCGAGAATGCGCACCATAGACTGATGGCTTTTCTGGACCTTGACAACAACAATAACCATTATGTGTATGAGGAGGCCTGGAAATCACATAATGTCACATAAATATCATTGGTTTTCCTCCAAAGAATCCTGGAGGTCTCGAAACACGTTTAACGTCATGTGGGTGAGTAAAAAAATCACACAAATATGATTTTGGGATGAACTTACCCTTTAACGCCAATTAAACTAAATCCTCATTTCATTGTAATCTTTGTTTTTTCTCTCTGCTAGCAAACATCTGCTTGGCTTCAAGACTTTGCTGGGATTAATTGCTGTGAAGACAGTGTGCATATGGTGCATTTTTATTACATGCTAATATGACAGTGACCACTGGCGTATCACAGGCCACATCTAATTTCCAGAAGAGTTTAAAACAAATACGAGCACAGTTCAGCAAACATAGATATGGCTTTGAAATATGGTGCTACTAAGTACAGATTTATAGCTATGCTGGCAATGTGGAGAGAAGAATTTAGGCTTTATTGGTTTGGAGCGCAGCCAGTCATGAAAGGTAATTGTGGGATGTGTTTGGGTTTGTCACCATGCTGTGACCGTCCCGTAATGCAGTGGGGTGGATTTGTGGGCGCAGCTGGATGACAGATGCGTGGAAAGGACAACACGCATGCACCCGTACACCTGTCAGGTGAGGATTATCTGCGCATATGGGCCATAGTTTAGAGTCGGGTATACTGCATTTGATTACAGTAGGGATTCCCCAAAATGTCAATTTTGGCCGATAACAATAACCGATAATTCCTTAACATTGGAAGCTGATGGTCGATATACAGTATCTAAATATGAATATACAATTTCCTATGACTGAAACAAAAGGGAAAAAGGGGACAGCTGCTTTTATTTGAAAACACTGCAGAAAACAAGGTAACCATTAGTTCTCTTTTTCCCCTGAAAATCATACCAAGCCTACTTTACACTAGTTAAAGATTTTTTAGCCTTCAAGCTTTTCTGGTATATTTTTTATTTAATAAACAAATTATAATATTTTTTCCAGAGCAACCCAGAAAAGTGTTTTTTAATAGACACACGTCTAACAGGTCTAAAGACAAAGCATTCCGACAGCAGTCTGATTCAAACAATATGCTTTTGTTCCTATAATTTACACATTGATAAATCTCTACATACTGTAACTACGTCAACAATGTTTTACTAAAAGCAGTAAGTGAATGATCACAACAAAAAGATCGAACTGTAGTGTAATTTAAATTTTGAGCAGCGTGCAGCTGAAGAAGTTTAACCAGATTTATCGGCTATAATATATTGGCTTAAAATTTCGGCCAATACCGATAACATTAAAAATGACCATTTATCGGCCGATACTGATTTGGCAAATCATTTATTGTGCATCCCTAGATAACAGTACCAGTGTCCTGCATAAATATGTTCTGTCGTTTCAGCCAATCCCTAAATGAAACTTATTTTACCATAAATGCTCAGGAATTAGGATTTCTAGTTTTTAAGGCTTTCATCAATAAAAAAATCTATCATTGCTAGATTTATTTACATTATTACTCATTCTGTTACGTAATAAAAATGACACATTGTCTGACATCTTAACTTTTATTCCTTTTTCTTCTGCTCCTGTTTGTCTTTGACTCTCTGTCAGTGTACATGCCTGTCCGTCTGTCAGCAGTTTGTTTCTGCACCCTGCGCTCCTCAGTGCTGTCCTGGGGAGAGTGACAGTCTGTGCGCTCTAAAAAGTCCATAATTAGTCTCGAGTGGCACCTCGTTTCAACACTCACTCACTCACTCACTCACTCACTCACTCACTCACTCACTCTCTCCCTCTCTAAGCTTCATTGCGAGAATGAATTAATCTTTAATTCAAGAGATACATTTAAGCATGTTTTATGACTGTCGATTGATTTAAAAATGTCTTCACTTTCATTACATAACAAAATTAATTGATTTAAAGAGTTAGTTAATTGATATTCATTTGCTTCATAGAAAACAGATAACATATAGACAATCCAGTTGGTTTTCATGTGTCTTAGCTGTGTTTGATGTCAGGGGTTTGATCGCGGGGAACACATACACTGATTAAGAAAAAGCATGCATAGCTTGAATGCACTGTGAGTCGCTTTGGATAAAAGCATCTGTCAAGTAAACAAATATGTAAATGTAAATGGGTTGACAAATCTACCGTACATGACATGTGTCCTGCGGTGTGACATAGCAAAAAATGATAGAGAAAAAGAAACTAACAATGAAGATACATCTCTCTTAAGCTATTTCATATTATAAATATAAAACAATATTATTACAGTTTATGTTATTTCTTTGTTGTGCAATTTCTTGTTTCCTGTATGAAACCATGAGTTTACCAAAAGCTATGATAAAAGTAGTGTTAAAAACTTTGGAGCAACGTCTGAAAAGTTTGTCTTGTTTTCTCCGTTGTGCTTTGTCTAGGTGATATTGAGCGCAGGAATACATCTTCTTTGAACGCTTATTCTGTGCTGCCTGTTCTGGTCTGGTTAGGCCTATTGCTTGGGATATCGGCAGGGTTTGTGTTTACTGCCTATTTGCAGAAACATGCTTCACCTTTAGGTGGAACTTCAGTTTTAAAAAACACTGATGGTAGGAAATTTGCTTTTTTATAGAAGTTAAGTACAGATAAGAGCAGGCTTAAATGCTTTTTTTAAAGTAATTGTACTAAATTAACATAAGTGGACAGCAGAAATTGATAATCAGGTAACCACAAGAAGTTATCTGTCAAAAGACTTAATTAAAAGCCTTTACAAATTGCTTAGGTAAAAAAGTATTTTTAAAAGACAACTTTGAAAAGGTATTTCATGCAAAATGATGAATAAAAGATTCAACGATATTAATAAAGGACATGTTTAAAGGAGCCAGTCTTTTGCTATTTTTGAGGCTTTGATTATGTTTTTTGGGTGTTTAACAATGGATGTCATGTTTCTAATTTAAAAAAATCCTCATATTTGACATATTTCAAGTCTATTGTTCACCGCTGTCCCTCTTCTAACAAAACGACTGGATTTCTTCCGGTCTATATAAAGTCCCTCCTTCCGAAACGCTCTGATTGGTAAAGCTGACCAGGTCAGTCGTGATTGGTTCCCAGCTTAGAGTGTGTGTCTGAAGATGTCCCACCCATACCATATCAGCGAGCTTCCTCTTCACAGGCTGTTGTGATTGGTCGGTGACCCTCTCAGTGCACGTGTATTCATAAGCTTTGGCTTTCAGTAATAAACAGTAAAAATGGCGTCAACTTCAACACATGCGGATCGATCGAAGTGTTACGGAGGGCTGCTAGTGCATGTGCAAACATCAATCTTTGTTAGAGATCGCACATTTTTTCCTACTATGGCGAGGGAAATGACACCGGACCGATTGGGTCAGACCAGTTATATTAAATAACACTAATAACAGAAGTGTTAGTTTTGCCTTTTAATATTGGACCAGGTTTGGATAAAAAAACAAGCAGATTTACTTTTGCAAGCAGGACTTCAAAGGATGTTGCATATAAGTGTTTTAGAGGTATGCGCACACACACACAATATCAGTGTATTACACAGAACAGCTTTCACAGCCGATTTTTAAGTCATGACAGCTGTTATTTGACCGTTGGTGATCTTAGAATGTGTGTAGCTGAATTCTAATTACCAGCTGTAGGACTGTGATGAAAGTGAAAGTAGTTTAGCGCGTAGCTCAGTCAAATGTTTACAATCTCTGATAACCAAACAGCGGCTCTTCCTCTTCTAAGGAAGGCCTCGCCCATTTTTTGGCATATTCCTTTGGGTGGAGGTTATTAAAAGCACTCGGAATGGTGACATCATGAACCCGGGAAGAAGAAGCTATAGTCCGGTTCCAGCCGTTCTCTGTAGTCCTGTTAAAGACAACATCTCGCTTGGCACTGAACTTTGAGCTTTATCATTTTGCAGATATTGTTTATGCTCTAACAGCAACATTACTCACTAAGTAAAGGTTAGAAAAATTTGAAACTCTGTTCCCATGTCTTTAGAATTCCCTATTCCTCTATTCTAGCTAGTGTTTCTTTGTTGTCTATGATAAAATAAATGTTGTTTTAGCAGAATGTGTGATGATTATCTTAGCGTTAACTGCTTTAATTCTCTAGTGAAAAATTGTGATTTGTAAAAGGTTCTTCTCTGACTTTCAAGAACAAACTTACTTTCATCCGTTCCCCATGCTTATAAAGAGATATTGTATATTTGCCAAGGCAAGGTTTCATTTGTTTATTAAATTTTTGAGCCTTATAAAAGACAAGCATGTGGAAAACCAAAGAAACCTTGAAACTTCAAAGAAAAATCAGTTTTTTATTTTTTGTCATCCTTGTTTGTAATCAAACTCTAGAAAGTACAAGGCAGGCGGCTCATCATTTTGTGGTTCGGTCTGTCCGCTTGTTTGTTCATTAAAATCAGGATTGGCAGATTGTGTTTGTTCGCATCCTTCAACTGAGGTTAACTTTTTAATGACTAGTGGGATTTTGAGGAAATATAAAAGTCCCCAGTCCTCTTTGCTTTGATATTATAGGATTTGACATATTGCCTTAAAGTAACTCTGAAGTTATTTTGCAATGTAAAAAAAGCCAGTGACCTTTATTTTGTTTGATTCACTGTTTGCTTAAATCAATTCATGTAATCAAACGGGCAAAAGGCGTTTGCTTTATTGTTTTAGAGGTTGCTCAGCATGATACAAATGTTACGCATTTCAACTACACCGGTTTGTTGGGAACACACCATCTGACTGTCTGGAAAAAGTTTCAGAATCCTGAGATTCCTATGAGTCAAGGCCAAAATCTTTTGATCGCTACAACTGCCGATCTTCGCCGATGGTCAAAATTCTGCCAGTGTTGGAGGTTTTAAGGCACAGTCCTGCAGAGCGGCTTCTTTCTCACTTCTTGCGTGTGTCCGTTTTAGTGATTGTTGTACAGTCTGACATGGCTTAAAGATGCGATCTAATAGTAAAGGTCTATTACACATTTTTGTTTGCTTTGCTTTACTAAAAAAACGATTTGTGCTCCAACCAGACGCAAAAAAAAAAAAAACAGACTTTGTGATTTACAAAGCTGACTGCCATTCGCCTGTTTTGAATAGCATCATACTATTAATAAACACGGAAAGCACATTTGTAGCTTTTCTATTAATCATGATAGCAGTTATTCAACAACCAGAATATATTCAGACGTGTAGTCTCGTGTACTTAAAGCTGATTCAGGTGCCAATATCGCAGTGATGGAACGATGCAGTACAGTCTCAGCAAAGTTTGTGGTAGTCATCCCTTACGACCCAACACTTTCTTTGGATGTTACCTGATATGCAGAATTCCTTTAGAAATTAGACCACTAAAACAAAGCAGACAGCGCATGCAAATTACCAACGGGTGGATTCCCCCTCAAATCGATCTTCTTTACACCTGACTTGTATTATAATATTACACTAATCCAAAAACACAATCATCGATTTTCGCCCCAGCTTCCAAGCACACAAAATGCATCTCATGACAACAATGTGAACCACGTCTCTGTTCACCTACAATCCTGTGTTTGCCCCCTGCTCAGCAAGGCAATTAAGCACACGATTCGTGCCCTGTAGCTACTAGGCCTTTTGCAGCGCAGTGCACCAGAATGCCCAAGGCGCATTATTATCCTGTAATTCTGTACCACCTGCCTAGTCTTAACGATTAACTAATTGGCTTTGTGCGTGTTCTGAAACTATAAAGAAATGAGCCACTTTATGACTCTGTGATATCAATGCTGGTAAATGCTCAGCAGAGGAGAAAATCTACAAGCTGCATAGTGTTTCTCTTGTGTGCTTTAATACAGTAATAAATCTCTCATCATGTCTCCTTCTGGATTTAGGAATAGGAATTTCATTTTTGGATTATCTACTTTAGATAAATCTGTCCATTTTATGTTTCAATACTTGTCATATTTGAATGTTTCTTATATTTCACATTCATGCATGTGGCAGGTGCTTTTATTCAAAGTAAGTTACAGGCACTGAAGGTATGCATTCATCACCAGGTGTGTTCGCTGGGATTTGAACCCAATTGGTGTTACAGGCAAACATTTCTCTTCTGACTGAGCTTGAGATGTAAAGAATTTGCAACACTCTTGCAATTTTTGACAGTGTAGTTTGTGTTGCCATTATGTATTACTAACTGAGTAAGTAAACCCTTAATAAAATCCTCTTAAGTCCAATGCGGACTAATAATTCATCTGGGCTATTAGAAACCGTGTAAAATGAATAAACACTTCAATGTGGGAGTCATCGGTTAGTGATTTAAGTCACTTTTGCTGGAGTGGTTTATTTACTGGTTTTTAAAAGCCACATGAGCTGTTTTACTCATTAACCACTGAGATTGGATGAGAGGTTTGAAAACCGGTTCACTGGTTTGCCACATCTTTCAGATGAACTGGTTGATCTGGTTGACTAATGGGACTGGTTCTCAGTTTCCTCACACAGTGTCAGAAGATTTCGGAAGACTTGGAGTATAGCGTGCAATTCATGTTGTTATATTGTTTTTATTGCCATTTTCTAATAGAGATGGTCTCAATAAAGTTGTATAGAAATGTGCAGCATGTAGATTCTACTAAATTTTCTTTTCTGTTTTACAGAAAAAATATGTGTAAATACAGAATGTTTCATTTTGACCAAACCTTTGCTTTAACAATGAATGTTTGTGTTTTAATAAATTGTTCTCAACCTTTTATTCATCTGCTTTCAAAGTTACAATAAAGTCATTAGTTGTTCAGTTATGTACAATTAAATGCTTCTTCACAGACTTAAAAGACAGCTCTCATAGTTACACAAATGTACATACAGAAGAAGGTAAACAATTGCAAAAAAGTAGTTTGAGAGACAAGTATATTTATTGATATTGCAAGTTAATATGGTAAACAATCTTGCAGTAACGTAAACGATCCTATGTATTTTTCAAAATAAATGTGTTTTGATTCGAAAATAAATTTTGTGGACATACAATTTGTCTGAATGCCATTAAAATGAGGTGTTGGGATTGATCTGCAGAACCTACATTTCACATCAGATTTTGATTCCTCTATTTTCTCTGTAGCTAACAATCAGAAAGCCATTACCTTGCCTAATTGTTGACAGCTAACAAGTGAGAAGAATACGTCTCGGTTACGTATGTAACCTCGGTTCCCTGATGGAGGGAACGAGACGTTGTGTCGAAGACGACAGATGGGGTTCGCCCTTGAGAACCAATCAACTCTGACTACTATAGAAAAGGCCAATGAAATTTGGCGAATGAAATTTGCATGCCGGGCTCCGCCCCCGGATGTTCGGTATAAAAGGAAGCCGGCATGCAGCATTCACTCACCTTTTGTTCTGAAGAGCCTGAGAGCCTCTCACGACTGCAGCAGAATACGATACGTGTTAGTGGCATAAGGGACACAATGTCTCGTTCCCTCCATCAGGGAACCGAGGTTACATACGTAACCGAGACGTTCCCTTTCTGTCGGTCTCTCGACGTTGTGTCGAAGACGACAGATGGGGTTCTCTATGGAAAACGCCACAACGCTGTATCGCGTCACAATCTCTAGCGAAGCGACGGTAACAGGCCTGGGCGTGTCAGCTCAAT
Organism: Triplophysa siluroides; assembly: GCA_006030095.1. Lineage (NCBI taxonomy): Eukaryota > Metazoa > Chordata > Actinopteri > Cypriniformes > Nemacheilidae > Triplophysa > Triplophysa siluroides. The sequence continues at coordinate 2,398,381 of VCII01000702.1, forward strand.
GCTTTCGCGAAACTGTAACCTTCCAGTGTGGTGGTCGGGGGGTTCCAGAGCTTTCTTGGAAAGATGGGGAACGCCCTGACGGTAACCTTTCACGGACGGAGGCCTTAGCTCTCTACTGGCGAGAGGCCGTCCGGCTCGGGTTTACACCGGGTAAGCGCAACTTCCTTAATTAGGGATGCGCTGCAGAGGCCACCTCCTACCCGTGGGGAGGAATACGGTGGATAAGGTATGGTCTCGTCCTTGGAGGAGAACGCATGGAACGTGCGGGCTGAGTAGTTAACCGCGAGGTGGAGGTCCACCTGGGGAAGCTCATGGGTTACCAGGAGTGGGAACCATATCATGAGGATACATCAGACGGAACAGCCCACGGGGGGGGTGTTACAGGCGTCCGGTAGCACTAGGTCCGGTTAGAGCCAGGGGATGGCTCACATGTTATCCCGGCCTAAGGGGGAAGGCTGCTCTGCCCAGCCAACCCCCAGGTGGTGCTTGCTTAGTGATGGATAGAATGCCTATTCTTAACCAAGTGGTTGGGTAAGAGGGAAGCGGATAGGATACCTGTCCTTAGCCAGAGTAGGGTAAGGAGAGAGGTAGATAGCACACTGACCCAGCCTCCTAGAGGGTGGGGTGATGCTTTCGCAGGCATACGCCCCGCCGGATGCCAGTCCTACATGTTGCCACGCAGGACGTGGGCTGACACCGGGTTTACGCTAGGGTTGTTTAACCCCTGCGAAGGTGAATGGGCGTAGCCCAACCCGCAGCTCTACAGATGTCTGCTAGAGAGGCGCTTCTGCCAGTGCCCAGGAGGTGGCTATACCCCCCTCCGTGGGCATGGGAGATTCTGAGATTGGAATGTCGTCGTAACGGCATCCACGACTCAGTGCGCCAACCTCTGCTTGGAGACAGCCTTCCCCTCTGCTGTCCTCCAATACAGACAAGGAGCTGGTCAGAGCTACTGAGGCCCTGCGTGCGGTCCAGGACACAACACGGATGGGGTTGGGTCTTCCTCCCCAATGGGGAGCGCCTGCAAGTTCACCACTTTGCCCCGTAAGGGAGTAGTGGGAACTTTTTGGGCACGCATCCGGGCCTGGGTCTCAAGATAACGTGAGAGCTACCAGGGCCGAATTCAAGGCAATCCGGGGACACAGAGGATGCTCGGAGGTGCCCTACCCTCTTGAAGGAAGCGAGCGCCATCAGGAGGGCCGTCTTACTCGGGTGAGGAAGATCGGAACCTCCGAGGGGCTCTTGGGGGGCCCAGAGGCCCCTCCGAGGACCCCTTAGGGTCCCAAGAGGGTATGGAGCGGAGATGAGGCGGGAGCCGCCCTCTCGCACCCGTTAGGAACCTGGCGACCAGGTCGTGTCATCCTAGAAACTTTCCATCAACTGAGTTGTGATGAGTGGCGACAGCGACTACATACACACTCAGTGTGGAGGGGAGATGTTAGTCTCCAGTCTCGTAAGAAGGACAACACAATCCTGATCGAGCACCTCAGTGGGTCTTTCTCGTTGAGAGAGACACCAGGACAAGAAGCGGCGCCGTCTAGAGGCGTGTAACCGCCCCGTAGATGGGGCCCTAGCCTGGGTGATGGTCTCCGCCATAGAGGGGGAGTAGCCAACTCAGGAACTTCTCGTCCCGTCTAGAGACCAGACATGGTGTTCCAGAGGTCTGATCTGGGATGCCAGAACGTGTCCTTCCCCTGAGAGAGCAGGTCCTCTGTCAGGGGAATGGGTCAGGGGAGTCGCTGTCCAGAGCATCAGCTCTGACGCCAAGTGCGGTTAGACCAGTGCGGTGTAACCAATAACACTTGGTGCTCCTCTTCCCTGGCCTTGCACAGTGTCTGTGCAAGGAGGCTCCTGGGGGGGGAAGGTGTGCTTCCGCCCGTCCCGCGGTCAGCTGTGCGCAAGGATATCCGTGTCGAGAGCCTCGGACAGGGAGTACCAAGCGGCCTACGCGGGGGTGGAGTCGCCACTCTCTACGAGGCATAAACTGACAAGAGAGCGCGTAGGCTGTCTAGTTCAGTTTGCCCGAGGTGAGTGTGGCCCACAGGGAACGGATCACCTGTTGACTCCACCGGAGGAGGCGTCGAGCAAGTTGTGTTAGCTGCTGTGAGCGAACGCCACCCTAAGATCTGATGTACGCTACAGCCGTAGTGCCGTCCTCGGACCAGCACGTGCTTGTCCTGCACGAGCGGCCGCAGCCTGCTCAGTGCAAGTAGCACTGCCCACAACTCCTGGCAATTGATATGCCAGCGCAGGTGGGGGTTCGCCCAATGCCCCGCCTGCATGCCCGTTGCACACTGCACCGCACCCCTGCAGGGAGGCGTCCGTCGTCACCACGACTTGCCTCATAACCTGCCCTGAGGGACCTTAGTCCGTCGAAAAAGTCATGGAAGACCAGGGGTTTTGGTGCGTCGGCCGCAGGGCGTCATCACCATGCGCCTGCTGCCGGTGTGCTACGCTCTCCTCGGAACTCGACTCTGAAGCCAGTGTTGGAGCGGTCTCATGTGCATCAACCCGAGGGGTCTCACCCGACGAGGACGCCATGCCCAGGCCTCTGAATCGTTTCAGGGGGACCGCTGTCTGCCTGAATGTTCCAGGCAGTTCAACACCGGCTGGGCGCGTACTGCGGACAGTTGCGCCGACATGGTGACAGAGTTGAGTTCCCTACCGAGAAAGAGGATGCTCTGCCCTGGGGAGAGCTTGTCCTTTCCTCGGTTGACCTGAATTCCCAATCGATCTGGGTGCCGGAGCACCAGGCCCCTTGTATACATAACAGATCTCACGAGTGTGTCAGGCCAGTCGTTGAGATAGTTAAGTACCCGCACACCTTCCTCCCCTCAGGGAGAAAGGGCGGCTTCCACGATCTTCGTGAAGACCGTGGAGACAGGGACAGACCGAAAGGGATTTCAGGTCGATTGCCACGAACCAATCCTGACACCTGATGGGTGTCAGGACGCGCCTCTGCGTGAGCATCCTGAGCAGCAGCTTGTGAAGGTGCTTAGTTCAGGGTACGCAGACCTCCGGGGCGCAAACCCGCCGTCTTTCTTGGGAACGATGAAGTGCGGGTTGTAACCCACCGAACATCTTGGTTTGAGGGACGAACTCGACGCCTGTTTGCCAGAAGGGTGGTGACCTCTACCCGAAGTATGTAGGCGTCCCTAGCCTCAGACAGAGGGAGATGATGCCCCAAAACTTGGGAGAGTCTCTGGCGAACTGGATCGAGTAAACCAAGACGGACCGTCTGCCCTAGCCACCGAGACAGTGTGGGCAGCTCTCGAGCTCCCAGGGACTGTGACAGGGGGACCAAGGGGACGGTCTGCTTCACCATTCCCATGGAGGGTGGTTCGATGGCTGGCGGAGCTAACCCTGTCGCGGGGGGGGGCCCCGGAGGGAAGGTTGGCTCTGCCTACTTACCTGCCTGGCGGGACAGCTGCACGCACTGTCATTGAGAGTGGTAGCAGCTGTCGTGTGTGTACGACCCTACGCCTCGCCAGGGCGTGGGGTCGGGTTTGCCGGGCACAGTCCAGTGGAGTGTGCGATCGGCAGGAATGAACTCCCAGGGGAAACAAAAAACTCTCTGTGAGTAGTGGGCGCCAGGCCCTGAGAAGGGCCCGGCTTTGGTGACGAGGCAGGAGCCGTCCCGTACCGACTGATCAGAGCCGTAGCTGAGTGCGTGCCTGAGGATCCGAACGGTATGCCACCGCCGGTTGGGGAACGTTCAGAAGAGCGAATCGGGGTGCGATCGGCCCGTGAGCACTTGGCTGGCGGGTTTACGTTCGCAGAGTTCCCCATATCACTAACGCTGCTACGTGGGTGGTCATCGGGGCCGTAGCCACAGATGTCACAGCCCGGGTAGCAGACGAAATGGTGGCTGGTTCCCGTAGGAAGACAGCCCCCGTGACCGCAACTTCTGAGTGACAATCTGCAGTGCGGGCAGACGTGTCAACGAACGCTGCTTCAGTGTGCTGGACGCCCAGACACCTAATGCAGCGATCGTGTCCATCCCCCTCCTCGATGAGGGTGCCGCACCCAAGAGAACAGCGGGACATGCCGCGCTGGAGAATGCTCAGTCAGTCCTGAAAAGGACCTTTTAGAAATAATCTCTATCACCTCCGGAACCGCCGAGACGCCCAGGAGAAGGTCGCTGCAGGAAGGGACGATCCGCTGCTCTGCGTCGTAGATCCGGCGAAGTAGAAGAAGAATTCGTTGAATTCTTTTTGTTCGTAGTCATGAGCGAGGGCTCTGAAGAACAAAAAGGTGAGTGAATGCTGCACGCCGGCTTCCTTTTATACCGGACATCCGGGGGCGGAGCCCGGCATGCAAATTTCATTCGCCAAATTTCATTGGCCTTTTCTATAGTAGTCAGAGTTGATTGGTTCTCAAGGGCGAACCCCATCTGTCGTCTTCGACACAACGTCGAGAGACCGACAGAAAGGGAACTATTTTCCCCAAGAGTTGTTGCGTTCCTGATGTGCTCTTGCTCTTTTGCACTAACACTTTCACAACTGTTAATTATGACTTCATTAATGACACTGGAGATTTATTTTTCAGCACAAAGTAATTCCTTTGTATAAGTAAAATTGTTGTTGATGGTTAGATGAAGAGGTGGATATTGTATGTGGACTGCTGTATGTTGAAAGGGTAACATTAGAAAGGAATGATCACCACAATATGCTGTGTTGGAAATGTTAATGTTGTTTTGCTTACGACGATGATTGTGATGTCAGTAATAAAAGTGTCAATTTTCAGGTAGGGTGACTGTACACTGAAGACAGAACGGGCTAAAAACTTTATTTAAAGATTGATGCCTGAGGAGGTGTCCAAAGTGTCCTTTATCTGCTCACACACATTTACGTAGCATATCAAAAAGGGGACACATGAGACCTCTATTGTTCTAACATATCGTTTGAATATATATAAATAACTGTTTTTTCATAAATACATAATTTTTGCAAACAAAAATGCACCAAGTTTTGTCAGATTTTGCTCATTTCTGAAAACAAATCTATTCTCAGAGTATTGCAGTGCATACACACACAGACATATTTCTTTTTGGTCTCGTGGTGGGGACTTTTCTTGCACTTTATTGTTTTTGGACTAAGTTAATGATATTTTTGTGGCTACCCCTAAAACTTTCCCCTCAGAGAAACTTTCAGCATTTTTATTCCGTTTTATTCCAAGTTATTTTCCTCATGGGGGCCGTTCAGGTCAAGCCACACATACATAACAGATATGATGCTGTTCTTTTATAAAATAAGCAGTGTAAGGTGGCTCTTGGAATCAGTTTATGAACTTTACACCAAGACCCAAGAGCTTTCCAGAAGCAAAACACAACATTTAGTTGTGGCTGTAACATGTTGCAAATGAAAAAAATCCTGCATGCTCATCAAGAATTGAAGAATGTTTGTTGCTTTAAAGACAAAGACTGTGGTGAATAATAGTGGAGCAGGAATACATTCGGGGGTTTTCCTGGCTCAAAATGAGGCGGAGGTGGTGCCCTATTTAATAACAATATGGAGGAAAAACCTCATTTCCTCTCACCTTTAACTATTTATTCCACTATTAAGGCCAAGTTGATTAAACTAGCAGCTATAGCTTTTACTGTTTCTTTCAATATATTTGAAAGTATTACTTCATGCCAGTCAAAACCGATTGATTCAAAACTGAATGATTTTGTAGGTGTTTGAATGAAAATTCCGTCTTCATTTACTCACCCTCTGGTTGGTTCCCAATCTGTATACATTTATTTATTCTGATGAACACAGAGAAAGATATTTGAAAGAATGCTTGTAACCATACAGTTATTGGCCACCATCATAGTCGGAAAAAAGGTCTTCGTTCTGTTGAACACAAAAGAAGATATTTTGAAGAATGCAGGAAAGCAAACAGTTCTGGGGCACGTTTGATTACCATTGTCATGTTTCCTACTTTGGTTCTCAATGTAGGAAAGATTATTTTTGGGTAAACTCTCCCTTTAAGTAAACATCAAGTTAACCTGTCACGTATCCATCAATATTTTTTATTGCTAAATCTTACTAACCAGTCTCACTAAATAAGAAAAGCTCATTTATGTCCGCTGTTCTGCAGTTCACCTATTGTAGTGTGTTTATTTCAGTCCTAATTTCAGGAAACTATTACATGACAACAAAACATTTGGTGACATTTAAGTCTGAAACCACTTTAATGTGTTTTGTTAGAAATGAAAGGGCTAATTCTGTTGTGTTTGATTTGATTGCTTTCTCAAATGCAGCATTTGCAGGAATTTTAGGTTTTTAGGCTATGGCACAGGTCGACCTTGGGCAAACTTTAATTAAGGGATAATGTACAGGCAGCTGGTTGTTATCGCAGAAATAAGCCCCGACATTGTGATCTTGTATCCCACTGAAGGGGCTTATTTCGCTATGACAGCTGGCTGCACGAACATTATCCCGCTTATTACACGGCTACTGGCCACATGAGAAAAATTAAAATCTTTTATTAGCTCATTTTTACCGAATGGAGACAAAGCCTGTTACTTTTGGTTTTAAGGTAAAAAACGACGTTCATATGTCACAAACAGGCAATTTGGTTGAATCATTTGTAAATATAATGTCATATATGTTATTAAAAGACATATTTATATTTCATTTGTCAAACTGTCAAAATGATTTGCTGCATCTGGGTTACCGTGTGTTATTAGTTTTGTGAGGTTGTTATCTGGGAATAACAAACCAGCAAATGTCACTAATGGAATCAGAATCAAGCATTCCAATGAGCCGTGTCATAAAGAGTTTTAAAAGAATGAAATAACGTACCTCAGTTTTTTATCAATCAGTGCACATATTTACAAACAAAATACGTTCGACTTGTAATATTGTTGTAAAGCTGTCATAGATAATTTCTGAAAATCACTTCTTAGGAAATGGGAAGTGATGGAAAATAGCACATTGTCAGTCATAGGTCAATGTTTGATATTGCGATCATGGTGTAAAAATCCCTATTGACAGTGTGTTTTAGTAACGTACGTATGACAACAATGTCAAAACCCATATGGGAACTGTTGCTTAGCTAATGTGCAGTATATGTTTCATAAACATGATTTCACATTATATACATAGCTTAAAACATTGTCTCACGTTTGTTTTCCCAGGCTCGCTCTGACAAACCCCATCGTGCTATGAATATGAATGAAAAATCCTGTTTATTCGGTGAGGTATCAGAGATAGCTTCCACCCCAACATATGCAAACTTTATCTTTGCATATCATTTTATATGCATTTGCTTACTGGCATCTCTCCTGTCAACCAATGCAAGACAACACAATATGCTGGGGAGATTATATACTGTGCAGCAGTGGAATGAATATATATATATAAGATCACATGCATTTTATTTTGGTTGGTAATGTTATTTATTTGTTGGTAGTGTTATTCAACTTGTATAACATTATTGCAGTTACTTTCTCACTTTTTTACGTTTTGTCATATAGTGGTGGCGGTTAACACACCTGCCCAGATATATCGAGGAGTGGCATTTTCTGCTAGGCTATGAATTAAGCTGACAAAAGGGACGCAGCTAAAACAATGTACAGAGAGGTCTTATTGGAATACTTGTGATTAAGTACAATAGCAAGATTGTCCTATGCGTCTAGTGTGTTAGATCTTCTCAAAAATCTATGCTGTTATTTCTTTGCACTTTTTGGCAAACCAAACCCTAATTTAAATCCAGGCAGATGCACTCAGACCCCGTACAAGGACTGCCTACGAGCTCACCATCCTAGAGTGTAGGAATAAGACATTATTCAAACGGAAACAGATGAAGCAGCATCTTTTCTCCTTTCCCACCCTCAGCCAGACAGCATGTATTTTACAGAGGGGAAAGGAACACATATAAACAGAAGCCTCGCTAAAGCAGTTGTTTTTCCACAGGAGAACAGCAAGATTAATGTCTTTATTCACCAATGGATACTTGGCCGCTTCAACTATAAACACATGCCTTTTATGGCAGTAGTATTTTTGACTGGCATCTTTGAGCTTTCATTTGAATTATTTAATAGAAGGCTCTATTTTTTGAGTGGAGCGAGAGATTGTGGGGGGGGGGTATTCGACAGAAATGTGTTTGTTTCTTATAGCCTGTTTTCTGTTCACTTGCAGAATACAATTTTTATTTTTGGGTTCTCTGCCTTATCCTCTTATCTCTCTTTTATTTTGCTGCTGTGTCTTTTGTGTGTCAGCTGGGTATTCCCAAAACATTTGAGGCTCTGGTTGTTAAGTACAACACGACACATCAAAATACATCACTAATCTTTATATATAACATATATATGTTTTTCATATTTTTAATTTCCTTTTTTGGTATACGATTGTAGTTTGTCATGTAGTTTGTCAGTCGAGTATTTTGGACAGTATGTTGCTATTATAGTGATTTTTGCATTCATTTGCGGAAGGCTGTCTTTACAAAGCCTAAAAAACAAATTGTGACAATGTCTTTGAAAACCCAGCTGAATTCAATTCAACCAGATCTCACAAGAATTCATAACTATTTTATGAAGTGGCTTTTTCACATGAATTTGTCATTGTAAATCGTACAAAAATGCACCACCCCTAACCCCACCTCTAACCCTGACGTCACTGAAGTAAAAGCAAATCTTACTAAACTGTACGAATGAGATCGTACAAATTCGTACGAATTAGCCAAAAGTAGCCACATCGTAAAATATAATATTACCAAGTTACGTTTTTGCTGTGAGATTGTGTTGGTCATTTTTGTGATAGACTGTTTTGTACATAAAATCATTCTGTATAATGTAAAGAATTTTTTTGAAAATAGAATCTTTCATTAATATTAAGCAATAATTGCCGAAATTGAAATCATGGTAAAATTAATGCTGGAAATCAAACTTTGATACTTGTTATCTCATTTTTAAACTTTAGCCTGGTTTTTACAGACTCGATCACTATTTTTTACTTTCTGCTACAACTTTGCATTAAAGCTGAAAGTGTTTCCTCTGGGAAATGTTGGAGTCATCCAGAATCCACAAACCTACATATTAGCAAACCTTTACAACTTCATCTCTGGATGAAGTACTCTATTTTCACAGCTGATGGATGTAACTGCTCTGAACATTAGTTTAAAGTTTTCCACAAGGCATAAAAAATCTGTTGGAATAAAATTACCATTCTGTGAAGTGTTATTTTAGTTTTCATTTTACTAAGAGGGAAATCTAGCGTTTTTATCTTTTTCTTCATTTGCAGATTTGTAGAAATGGAGACAGTGTTTTGTGCTGGTTTTGGTTGAACATTAATTCTATGGTAAAGATTTAAAATATGGTTAAGGGTTTTTAGAATGATTGCCACTATAGTCACATGATAAGGTGCATATAGGAGACAGCTGATCGCAGTGGGGAGTCTTTAAGGTGACATAGGATTTGAAGAATTCAGTGAATGACGGGTGGTTTAAATGGATGGAGAGATGTAACACTTTCATTACATTCCATGTCCAATCATGAGCACTAAATCCCCCGTTTACACCAGGTATTACCATCCATCCAGAGTTAATACGACATGCAATCACAAGCAGTCAGTAAACGCACATTTGATGTGCATGTTAATACCAGGTGTGAACAACAGTCTGTCTCGGCTGACCACCTGAGATAGATGTTAATAACAGGTGTGGGATATAGGCTAACAGTTGAGAAGTACAGCCATGTTACCCTGACAATTGTGTCAATCATTTTTGCAACAACTGTAGGGCTTGAAAATGAAAGCCATTACCCAACAGACAGTATCTCTGGGATTTGAAGACCTATTTGAATGCTAGGCACTCCTTTCAAGCGTAAAATAGCTGCTTCTGCTGAGGTAAAACAACGGCTTACTGCCAGCTTGCTCTTGTTCAACTTCTCTTCGAGTAAAGAACCTCCGCTCTTCTGCTAATTCTCTGGAGCTCCACACCTAAGATGTTTTTCTTTACTTTATTCTTGGCATTAGAATTTCATATGTGACAGTGCTACTTCGCAATGCAGCCCTAACGCAAATTAAAACTTCCTCTGACCAGGAACAGAGGATTTGTTTGTGCCGTAGCATTAAATATTGTATAATGCAATGTGCAGCGAACTTAATTATTACTGTTTTAGACTTTATAACCTTTGAGCCATATTGACATTGATCCATATTGTACAGTATGTGTAAACAACTCATAATTTTGTCAAAACACAGTATCTTGTTTCACAGAACTAAACTCTCGTAAGTTTGGAACGTGATGAGCGTGAGTACAAAATTATTATTTCGATTTTTGGGTGGACTGTTCCTTTAAGTCCTTAAAATGTTGCTTTCTCACTACTTCTGTATTTTTTAGTACCTTTTGCTAGTATCTCTTTGTATATTAATGTTAGTATCTTTTTTGTCGCAAAACAGGACATTTATTTCCCTTTTATGCACATCCATGTGAAAAGACCACTTATTGAAGGCCATGTTTACACGGAGTACTAAATGGATATAGACAAGCACGGATTAACGCACAGGCTTGCCTAGGCTGCAGCCTAGGGGCCCCACCTGTTTAGGGGCCTCTGATTGGACACTTTATTTTGAATTCACTTCAGCGCGAATAAAAATAGACCCTCGTTGGCCCATAAGAAATATAACAAAAACAAAATATGGGGATTGGATATATGTTACATTTGGATCACATCTGTCCAATCTGCTGCTGATGAAATCATGTCAATCATTTTAATTTACGTCACTGCTATTGCTAGACGGCATAGCGGCAAAATGTCAGAGAGAAAATACAGTGAAGCACAAAAACGGAAAATACAATAGTTAAAAGATCAACGTGACTAAGATAGCAGCAGGAGGACTGGCAACTGGCATTCACTAACATCGGTGCTGCGGTTAAAACAACGGCAGTGGGATCCCCTTAGCTGTTGCAGCAGTTAGCTCATCTTCGGGAATATTTCAGGGAGTTATTCCACAATGACACGCATATTATACAGGTTGATTTTTAATTATGGCTTTGTTTTATACACAGTTGATGTAATTCACAGTGGTTTGTGTCTCAGTAAAGATCCACGAGGCGTTTGTAGGGGCCGTTTATATTTCGCGTATACTTGTATAAAAATGGAGCTTGCGCTCTCGTGGATTTTCTGGTGCAAAGTAACCCGGAATGTAGAGGAAACACTGTAGTATTTGTTGTGTCTATCCGAGTGCGATTGTTCTGACGCCCCTCGCAGAGTTGGTTTGTGTTTCAAGGCTCAGCTTGATTCTATCGAACATTTGCATTCATCTTAGATCATCACGAACGTGCATGACACGTGATAGTAAACAGAACGCGGGTCAATTTATTGTGTTTTTTATTGACTTGATGCTATTATGCGCAGCGCAGAGTAAACACCACTTGGTTTTACTGTATGTTCGCTTACAGAGCTTTCTGTTGCTTGCAAACAGACTAATCAGGACAATGTTTAAATCTAAAAAAACATTGTATTACCATTCATTTGGCGCTCTGATTGCAGTAGCAATGCAAAACAAGGCTCAAATCCAAGGTAAATTACCAACGCTATCATTTCTTACACGTGTTTTAATGAAGTAAATACATTGTAATCGGCTAAAGCGCATGCGCAGGGTCCGATACTCTGGTACGCAACTGAGCTCTCGTGACAGCTTTTACATTTGTGGCTTTTCATGCAAACCGTGCTCCCTTTCCGAACTAAACTGCAAGCATGAAAGGCACCTGAAAGCCACCTAAGGGGGGGCCTTACTCAAAGAGCAGCCAGGGGCCCCTGACCACCTTCCGCCCCTGGATATAGATCACCCGAACATGAACAGTTCAGACCTTTATGGCTTTCTTTCTTCTGCAGAACGCAAAAGAAGATATTTTGAAGAATGTTGGTAACCGAACAACAGCAGTACCCATTGACTTGCATTGGTTTTGTGTCCATACTATAAAAGTGAATTGGAACGTCGTTGTTTGGTTACCGACATTATTCAAAATATCTTCTTTTGTATTGTGCAGAAGAAAGAAAGTCATACTGGTTTGCAATGACAAGAGGGTTAGTAAATGATGACAGAATCCTTTATTTAATTAAAGCGACTAAATGATATAGCTGAACGATAAACAAAATGTTATGCTTTGTTCTTTTTTCCAAATCTTCTGAAGTCATACGCAGATATTTAAGTCAATAAACATATATAATCTTCCACTCTAGTGAGCTATTAGCTGTTGTAACCAGATCGTAAAGTGTGTTAAACTCAGGAACCCTATCCCACTCATCGTATGAGCAACTTTTATGATACATTTGTGGTTCTATTCCTTGCCATTTTAGTACTCAACAGCACTGTCATTATTCTGTTTTATGACATGGAAAAGAGTAGGATGAATTTTTTTACCTAAAGTTATATTCACGTTTTCAAATCTTTGTTTGGCATAACCATTTTTGACATCCCTGAGATATTCCCAGGACAAATTGACTGTCTGTCTGGTTTGGAAGAGACATTAGGTCTTGGCGAAATGCTTGACTGACCACACTTCTGACCTCATACGCTTTCCAGCAAATCTCTTCTTGCTTTTGGCACATCCTGAATTGTGCTATTTGAATGTTGATCACGCATCGCCCTTGACCATTCTCAAAAACTGTTAAATACGGTGTTCAATTGAAAAACTACAATAAGAATTTTATTTTATTTAGTTGAAATAGATATCCTACATTGTCATCTCTGATGTGTGTCTGTGTGTTTGCATTGGTTTAGGATCGGCCAAGTTTCTTTGAGTGATGCAGATCACATTCTTTTGCCAATATTGCAAGTAGTTCTTTTGTAGACCACAGACTACTCAAATGTTTTGAGTTAAAATTTATTGAGTGTACTGACCACAAAACTTTGAAACGGATTCCAAATATAAAGATTTAATTAGAAGTTGAATAACATCCTGGTGGTAAATGAATGATGATTGTATAATCCAGTCTCCTCCCATTTGTATTATAACATACAAGGATGTGTCTATGAAATAACAATAAAATAAATTGACCTTTAATCAATCAAAAAGTAGTCAATAAAATCAATTTACCTTTACTCCAATCAAATTATTCATTTTATAAAATAAATAATCCGATCAAATAAAAATATGAAAATTATATAATAAATAGTATAAAATAAAAATGTTAAAAAAAGAATGCAAATTTACTGAAAGCAATAACTAGAGAATAGAAGGTAGCACCTGTAAATGACAAGGGGCACAGAGAGCAGCCAATAACAGGACTAAAATTAATGTTTTAGAATATATTTTTACCGATTCGGAAACAGCAATGATTTTTCTTTAATACAGAGAAAAGGAATAAGGTTATATTTGATGCGTTCCTCTTCTACCCTTGACCTAATCTGGTCTCTCCTCTTTATCTCTCTCCATCTGCCTCCAATCACCTAACCTCATCTACCAGATAAAACCACCAGACTGATAAGAGAAGTGGATGTCAGGCTAGAGGGCCGGGTGGGAGGGGGATACCAATGAATTGGGCTTGGAGTTTAAACGGGTCTCGTAAAATGTCTGGATGTTGAGGAAAAATCACAATTTACAATGCCGGGGTGGGAGTCTCCTTAGGGGAGCACAAGAGGCTTTTTGGTGGATGAATAAAAGTACACCTCGAACGGGAAGAGTGTGGTATAGAAAAAAAATGTGGATGACCCGATTTTGTAAATTTTGCCCAGGGGAATAGAAAGAAAGTGAGTGAAACAGAAAAGGCACAGATTTAGCAGATGCATTTGGGGAACGTGATATCACACCTCATTTTCTCCAGCATCGGCTAAATAAAATAATACAATTTATCATTGTGGCAAACAGTGAGAGGGGAGCCAAAGAGAAACTTTTCACCCTCCAGCAGGTTATTGCGTTCTCGTTCTATAAATCCTCTAAGACCAATACTTTTTAAAATGCCCTGAAAACACAGATCCAGCAGAAGTGTTTAAGGTTCATTTGGAGGGCTTATTGGAATATCCCAAACAAGATTACACTCCCTCCCTCCTGTTATATTGTCAGAGTCAGGCATTTCTGAAGCTTTAAGTTGGATCAGTTGTCGCCGCACCGGTGGGGTGGATTCAGGTCGGGTCGGCCAACTTGCTCAAGACCAGATTAGATGGGAGACAGACAGACAGTCTGTGAAACAAAAGTCAGAGACCTCTATAGATAGATAAGCAGTACAGGTTCCTGACCCCCCAACATTTGTTAGATATTTCACAAAACACATTTTCCCCACACTAAGCTGATCGCCACTCACTGGTTCTTAGATGTATGCATTGTGACACAAACTTTAAAATTGTTCATTCGTATAGTAACACCATACACATTGAACGGGTTTTGTGTGCCGTGATCCACAGCGATATTGATTTAAAAACGTGCATGCCATGATAACTCTTCCAATAAATTCTGAACGTGCTGCACAGCGTTTGCATTACAGGAGCAGAGGGAGCCAATCCCGAAAGGAGCAGTAGTTCACTATTTCCCGGTATGCGGATTGACACGATGCTTCTGGCTAATGATGGCCCTCATGACAGAGTTGAGAGATCCATTTGAACTATAATGGTGCCTGTGACAGTGGGGACTCAAACATGCCTGAGGTTATTTCACTCTACATACCACAGTAATAAAAGCTGTAATGAAATACTTAAATGAAAATATATGCAGTTAAGAGAGGTAATGAAAAGGCATTGTTTATTTTATAAGTTTGTTCCAGGAAGGTTTATCATACCTGGAGTAAACTGTTAGCTTGTCTATGAAGCTTAAAGGAATAGTGTTTACACTATTTGTCTGTCATCATTTGCTCACCTTCTTGCCCTTTCAAATCTGTATGACACAGGATTTTGAAAAATGTTGATAACCGAACAATGACGGTATTGACTGGTTTTGTGTCTATACAATAAAAGTGAATGGGTACCGCCGTTGTTCGGTTACCAACATTCTTTAAAATATCTTGACAAAATTGTGATTTTTGGGTCAATTTTATAGTAGTTGCTTGCTTGGCTGGCACAAGGCCCACAGTTACGACTTTTACCAACAGAGACTAAATTACAGACCCTTTTAATCCCTTGTTGTTCAATTTCAGTTATTTTCCTTCCTATCAAATGTTGACAGTAATGATACTGCCTCATGTTTTCATTCTTTTTCAGCACTTCTACAATTTAAAAATCATTAAGGAAAACAAACTAATTTGTAGTGCATGAGAAAAGTTAAACATTTTTTTGATCTGCCACATGTCCTGTGTCTTACTTTGGTAAGCAGCGAGAAATTCCCTTGAGGTTTGAGTAGGCTAGCGGTGTGCTGAAATCTTTAATGCGATACACTGCCAGATGTTCCTGATGAGGAAGAGCCGAGCACCGGTCCTGTCGTTTCGGAATAAATTTCTCCAACCTTGTTCCCTTCAGTGTAGGCATAACACACATTTGCACACACATTCTGGCGTAATGCTCCTCCATCGCACATCAAGCACTCATTTAAAATCTATACTGAAGAATATAATCGCCACAAATTAGTTTGCAGTAGCAGGATGCTGGTTCAGGGAAATGAATGCCTGCGGCCATTTCCACACACAGCATTCAGTCCTGTCAGTTGTGTGTGTAGAAAGAGAAGAAGAGGCAAGTAAACTGTAAAGCAAGTGATGCAGGAAGTAATCTTAGAGAAGTCTTTAGTTTTATAGGTTTTTTAATTAACTTTGCTGTCTTACTGTATAAAGTAAGTAGAAGGAGAGCATTCGGGTCATTCTGAAAAAAACTGTTGACTTCTGGCTTACCAGCTTAAAAAAACTAAACTGAAACTAACAATTTTAGACTGAATGAAAATGTCAATAAATATCCAGTAAAGCTGATGGTAATTATTTAGGAACTAAATATCAATGATATTTACGGTTTCACAGTTTGAGTTTCATTATTTTATTCAATTAAAAATCTTTCACACGAAGAACATTAAACACAGACACAGACAGGTGTAAATAGCATTTCAGGTAAACCATCACGTGGGCAAGCAGCTTCTTAAAGGGATAGTTCACCAAAAATGAAAATTCAGTCATTTATTCACCCTCGTCATTTCATACCTGTATGACTTTCTTTCTTATGCAGCACAAAAAATAAGATATTTTGAAGAATGTTGGTAACCAAACAATGGCAACACCCATAGATTTCTGTTGTTCGGTTGGCTGTGACGTAAGTAGTTCCCTATCGATACTCACTCGTACTGCGTGACAGGTCGGTAAGGGGAAAACTCCTTTTTCTTCGATGACTGAAGCTTTACAATAACGCAGTGAATACTGCACGGCCATTGGTGCATGCAAAGTAAAACTTTGAGCCAATGGCAGCGAAGCTGCACGGACCTAAGGCGATGGCGCCTGCCAAAATGGGCGGGGCTTATGGCTATATAAGCAGACACATCGCCGCAGGGTCCCCGGATCTCTTCTCCTTCAGCGACGACTCTACCTTCGCTACTCTTGACTGATTGCCTTGCCGTTGAAAAGCCTTCGCAGCGGATTGGACCCCTGCTCAGCGGCCTCACTGGTCTATTCCCTGCTGCCATCCGGCGAATCTAGAAGTTTTCTTGAGCAAATTTCCTGCAGCATTGTTTCAAATGCTCTACCTGTCACTTGTGCTGGGATTTCTGCATGCTTCTGATAGCCACGGAGAGTGCGTCTCGCACCTGGGGGTTTCCAAGCCAAAGACGCACTCAAAGAGACGGAATGCTCTCATTGCGAGAGCTTGAGTCTTTCTTTTCAGAGAGCGAATCTGCTCCTCGTGCCCTCCTGCTTTTTTCCTCGCAACACGTTGTGAGAAAATGCAGTGGGGTAGATGATCTAGCGCTCGGATAAGAGAGCTGTGTAACTGTTTCTGCCCACTGCCATTGGATGGATGGTGAAGAAGCCCACCCATCTGAGCATGTGCTGCTGATCTCGCTCTACGCACCACCAAGGCGGCAGGCGATAAGCAGATCCATGGCCAGTCTCGAGGTGCTCGAGCGCCACTTATGGCTGACGCTCACGGAGATGAAGGAAGCTGACAAGGTTCCCTTCCTTGATGCTCCGATCTCTCCCACAGGCCTCTTCGGACCCGCGGTGGAGAGCTTCGCAGAAGTCTTCGCAGGCCATAAAACACTTCCTGCCGAAACGACCAGGCTCCAAGACCTCGTCTACCCAGCCAAACTGAAACAGGGAGCAGATATATTATCTCGGAGAAACATCAATTCAGACGAATGGACATTCCACCCTCTGAGATCTTCTCCCACACTTGGCCCAATCGGCTCCTCTATGCTTTCCACCCGATCGCTCTCATATCACAGCCGATCAGGAGAATCAGAGATCAGGCACACAGAGTGCTGTTCGTAGCCCCACTCTGACGAACCAGCCTTGGATCGCGGAACTGTCTCGGCTGCTTGTGGTAGCCTCTTGGCCTATCCCCTGAGACGAGACATCCTCTCTCAGGCAGGTAACAGGATCTGGCACCCCCAGCCCAGGCTGCACCTCTGGCCTCTCGATAGGAGCCTATGGTCGACCCGGAGAGTTTCATGAATACTTCTCTCAGGCTAGAGCGTCGTCCACGAGATGACTCTATAACCTTAAGTGGTCTGTCTTTTACGTCTGGTGTGCAGCCCGTGGCACAGACCCGGAATCTTGCGACGTATCATTTATACTTTCCTTCCTGCAGGAGATGTTGGAAAAGGCTCATTCCCCCGCCATTTCGGCTTCCCACGCCCCTATAGCGACCAAACGGTGGGAAAGAACAACCTCGTTGTTCGTTTCTTAGGGGGTCCAGGCGGCACTGCCCTCCTCGCCCCTCTACTATCCCTGTATGGGATCTTTCCACGGTGTTGAGAGCTCTGAAGAACTTTCCCCTTGAGCCTCTGCAGTCTGTGGACCTTCGTTCCCTGACATTAAAAACTGCTCTGCTGCTAGCGCTTGCATCGGCTAAACAGATGGGCGACTTACAAAGGCTGTCGGTGAGCCCTGCCTGTCTTGAATTTGGGCCTGATGACTATAGGGTCGTCCTTAAACCGAGACATGGCTACGTACCGAAGGTGCTCTCTACCCCGTTAGGGTACAGGTAGAGACGCTTTCTGCGCTCCCCTCCTCCGAGCAGGACCCGGAGCTAAACCTGCTCTGCCCCGTCAGAGCACTGAAGGTTTACATTGAGCGTTCCGCCCCCTTCAGGCACTCGGAACAGCTTTGTTTGCTCAAAGTTTTACTTTGCTTTTTACTTTGCTTATGGTGAATCCAAATGCTTTGTTCTCTTGTAGCCAAGGGGCCTTCGTAAAATCTAGAGTTTGTCTCCAGAGTCCTGTGGCAAAATTTACTGTGTGAGGAAAGAGTATCTTGCATTGAGGTATGTAATGAGGTGCAGCCCAGCAAATTAAACTTTTAAAATATGTTTCGGCATCTACAATGTTTTTCACAGAAGGAAAATAGAAGCCACATTCAGCGACGGGTAGCAAATGGTCAGGATACCTTAAGCAGAACAGTAGTATCGTTCTTTGAACCCGGTAACAATTATTCATTATGATTTATGGTGACGTTCAAACGAGTTGCTCTTATAAATAACTTCAAGGTTTTTAAAAGCATTTCTTTAGACAAAGGAATGTACTCTTTTTATTTTTAAGTAATTTGAATATAATGTTAACATGAAGTAAAGAAACGTATTTGCTCAGATTTGCTCTAGTGAGATGAATCCAAAACTAAGGGACTTTCCCTGTTAGTTCAAGTTTCACAGGGAGGGATTCCTCAGTCCCTCATATGTACAGACAAGCAGCCACCTGTTCTACAAACCTATCTGTATTCACTCACCATATGCCATAGAGCTAACCATTAAAAACCAACTCCAGCACTCGTGAACAACTCATGGCCATCAATTATCCTTGATCTGGATTATTCACTTTTTCTGTGCATGTTTTTTCTATTTATATTATAGATCAATCCATTGCAAGTCTGGCTTTGCAACCACAAAGCATTTTTATTCCTAGGCCTGATTTTGTAAACAATTAAGAAACAAATGAGCTTGGGATTCACTAAGAATAATTGGCACCCACTGATAATAGTTGACTAGTACACACTTCCTTTTGTTGTTTTAATTTCACTATTCAAGAAATTATGCAAATCATGTAATTCTGCATCATCATTCCTTCATTTTTGGCCACCGATTCGCATGGAGGGTGGGATCATGATTTCAGTGCTAGCAGGCTAGTTAGCAAATAATCATCTATTCCACCTTTAAAAAGGTGCTTGTTACCACAGAAGAAACATTTTGGCCTAATGGTTCCATAAAGAATAAAAAAGTTTCTGTTTCACAAGAGGCTCTTTGTGGTGAAAAAGGGTTCTTTAAGTTATACAAAAAGACGGGAAAGACATGTGAAGTGAACCAAATGGTTCTTATATGTCCTCGCTGTGGCACATTTATCGCAAATGATATTATTATACAGTATACTCATGGTGCAGCACCTGGTTAAACTGTGTCGGTTAATGAAAAAGACGGGGTTTTGTGCTGGAATCCCACTGGCACAACTATGTGGTGAATTTTCTCCTCAAACTTTTTTAATCTTTTCCAATAGAATTAAGGTGCCGCCCACGTGATGCAGTTAACAGCAGCACACAACTCACTGGTAGACTTGAAAAACTGGAGCACAGCTGTTTTAGAAACCGGTTCATCAGCAACGGAGGGTGATGTACAGACGTCCCAGTTTAGTGGGTAACTGCTAGAGACAAACTTTAATGCATTAGTCTGTTTTGAGGTTTGAATAGGACGAAGACCAAAATGGGCCGTCTGGCATCTTCTGACCACCCACACTCAGATAAAAGCAGAGTCATTTCAATAAACACATTTTGTGGCGTAACATCCCTAAACCCTTGTGTCATCTGAGAAATGTAGAATTCTTAACTCCTGCAGTTGTCTTATCAGCAATGATAGAAGAGGAACAAGCATGCCAGTGTTAATGGTCATGTTAACACATGAATCATGTTCATTCTTTTAAATAAAGTCCTTGATTTTTGCCCCTACAGAGATAATAATGGATACTGTTTTTCTGCTAACAGAGAAAAGTTGTCCCACTTTGAAAGAAGTGAGAGTTTAGCAGAAGGAAAAGAGAAAAACAATCTCTCCGGCTGTCCATCAAACCCTCCAGTGGGCTCATGTGTCAATGCGACTGCACACCAATGAGGGTGACTGCTGCGGCTAATGGACATTCATGTTTCTCACTGCAGGCTGATGTGAGAAATCGCCAGCATCAGCAGTTTCCCACTGTCCTGTTGCCTCACGAAAGACTTTTTTTAAGGTGACTCAGCTACAGTTTTTTCCTCTAGAGAAAGAGAGACATAAAAGGACATTTTCAACGGTCTCACAAGTTTTGCTTTTCGTTCTAGACATTTCCACCGCAGTTTAAGAAAACGGATTCTTTGAGACTATATTGTAAATTTGATCTACAACAAGCACAATGTTTGTCAGCAAGCACTGTCCTTGGGACGTTTACTGTAAATGTACCAAAGATGCTTTGTTTTATTGAAAATATGTGTGAATGATTGTTACATTCCTCGGTCTGAAGTTAATAAAAATCGATTTAATTGGGTCTAAAAGAAAGCAAAAAGAAATCTCAGATCTTTGCGCTGATGCTTTTGTTGGCATTGATTGAGAAAATCAACGTTAGTTTTATGGTTCTGAGTTCATATTATTCTTTCTTTTTTTATGTAATGGTGAATTAAGAAACAAATGTGATTATTGGGAGTAGGAACTGAGTAAGCAGTTAGTAGCTCTAGTAGAGAGAGATCTTTTAGGCCAATAAAGTTTTTGCATTCATCGTAAAATGATTCTGATGTTAAATGAAACACTGCAGCCCTCTACAAGCACATTATCAGAAAATCTTCGACAGCCATGTACCAGATGTCAGTGAACTTGATACCCGGTTAAGGTACAAATTCTTTGACCTCTTCTGTCTCTATACACTACACCCCAATCTGTGTTGTTATCACAATAACAGCTTTGTCATTTCATATTCACAATGCAAATATATATATATTTTTTTTTTTTGTTAAATGTGTGTGTTTCTACAGTAATTAAATACCCAAACAGCAGTAGAATTTTGTTGAGTTACATAGTAACACATAATAGAGAGTTTTAAATCTGAAACCTACTGTATGCCTCAGATTTCTAGAATGTGTAGAAAGACAGCACACTTTCCTTTATCATTCTCCCTAAAAACACACTCTCCTGTTCTCCCCGTTCACCTCCTCTGGGGACACGATGCCGTAGGAAACCATTCATTCTCAACGTCTGCCTCACTAGGGAGATTTCAGTTAACATCTGTTTGCCCCATGAGACGGTCGGGTGACGTCACGCCTCCAGCAGAGCATGAGTGCAGTCCGTGTTCCACCTTCTTCCCACGCACACCCTCATTTGCTCCTCTTCTGTGCTGAATTCCTTATTTGCAATTAGTCCCTTTAATTGAGGCTGCCTGCTTTTTCAGAGAGCATTGTGAGTCCTTTAAATTGAATTTAAGTGTGTTTGATGAGGTGTGTATAAACTCTTTAAGTGAAGGCTGACATGCTTTTTTTCCATTAGCACCGTCACTTTTCCTGGTCATCAATAACTAGTCGAAATGTTTTGATTCTAAAAGAGATATTTTTATTTGGTGCATGTAAAAAAGATTGGATACGAACATGAAGTACTTCCCTTGATATTGTGAGAAACCAAAATAACAGGTGCATTTAATTTGTTGCTGTAAATTGGCAGCGTGCACCTACAGCGATAGTCTCCTTAACCCGCTTTAATGACTGTTGCACAACAAAAGTAATTATTATAATAATGATAGGCATACAGATTTTCTACTGTTCGCATGGTGTTAGCTTGACAATGGAAGTGCATGTTTTGGATACCAAAGCACACAGCCTCTTATAACCAAGAAGATAATGATGCCAAGTACTTTCTTAAAAAAGAAAAAAAAAATAGTGAGACATTATTTACAATGTTTGGGCAGGACATTCTAAAGGAGAAAGCTGAAAATGTTTTGTGTGTTTGTAGAAGTGTGTAGTCATGGTCAGAGTAGAGTGTACCGGTGTATTCACTATTGTTACTAGTTACATACCGGGTTATGCCATAATGTTTCAGAAAGCAGAAGTTTGAAAAAGAATAAGTTTGGTATAAGGGTATGTACTGTAAAGCATGTCATGTACAACCTGATCTCACAGGTAACTATTTTACGAGGTGGCTTATTCGAGTGAATTTGTACGTTGTGAATCATACAAAAACGTACGAATACTAGAAAAAAGAAATACTGAAGCCCCACCCCAACCCTATGTCACTGGCGCGAAAGCAAATCGTACTCAAATGTACGAATGAGACCGAATTCATATAGCCACATCATAAAATTGTTTCGTTTTTTTGTGTGAGATTGTGCTGGACATGTACATTTTTTTAATAGCATATGTTAAAATGTATGTGAATGTGTACAGTAAGCCTGTTAATCTTCGGTTCTGTGACTGTTCACCCCCGACTTGTTCACAAAATTGTATGCAGTCCTGTGATATGACAAAATGTAGTCCATATACAGTCTCTTAATTAAAATGATTTCACAAAGCAGCATGCATATAATCTTTATGGTCATGCAAATTAGCTAAATGTTTTTTATGTGAAAAAATAAGGATGGACATAAGGATGACTGCTTCTTTTAAATATGGTTGAGGACACATTTTAACCACAACATTTAATAGTGTCTATTTTGCTCTATTGTGTTAAATGTGACTCAAATATCACATTTACTTAAGTTTGAATTTTCCAACTAATAACCCAAACATGTGACATGAGAAATACCTTGCCACAAATATGCAATTTTTAGATCATGTTTAGAAAACATTTTCTCACTTGTTCTTCATTGCGTTTTGCCTGGTTATGAATATTGCAGATATCATCTTCAGATCGGTTTGTTTCATCTTAGATTCACTTAAGCAAATGAGCTGAAGACCGGGGATATCTGAAGTGCTCGGTTATCAGGGGTATATTTATAAGGAAAATGATCATTACCTTTTATGAGTTAATGATGCGTTAATACTGAAATAGTGTCCTTTGTCTATGCTGTCAAATTGTATAGACATGCCAATGTTTTGTTTACCTATAATGCATAATATACTCGAAATGCATAAAATACAGTGTGTTAACTAAAGTCAGCATTCTGCCCGAAATGTCGTTTCATTGATGTATGCCTTTAGTTGTTTGGTTCTCTTCCAAATAGACCCTTCAGGCCAGCAATTATTTTTTAAGGGCCATGGATGTCTGTAGTTTTTAAACTGTACTCACTGTTCCCTTACATTTACAATCTGTGCCCATGAACTTTTAAACCAGCTATCAGTACTCACAGAATGGTAACCGGCACCTCATTTGCAAATTTCTCCATAGTGGCCCGAGGGGGCCTCCGTACTCTCCTGACATCCCCAGATGCATTTCTCTCTTGCGTTTCAGTACACAACAGTGAACCACTGGTCGGATACCCCTTAGCAGTACCGGCACATTTTCAGACGATGTGAAATGTGAAGGCACTGTTGAGCTTTCTTTTGTGTGTGCTCCAGGTAAGTCATTCAAGTTCAGTAAACCAAAGATCTCTGAGCTCCTGACCGCTGTCCCACTGTTGATTGATCAATAATCCATGCTGATTAGATTGTGACTCACCCTCCATCATTTGATGACCTGTTTTATTGTCATCTAACACTTTTTTGACACTCAAAATCATTAATGCTGATTGGAGCAATTTCTGAGTTGTCATTAGTAACCGATTTGTGCTGATGTGGGTGGGATTGTACCACTGTCTCACAAAGCATTTATTAACATTTATTAACAACTTCATTAAGACTTTTCTGATGATTACTTTATCATTTTATTTATTGCTTTGGTTTATTAAATCAGCATACTATTGACAGCAATAAGCCAAGTTTCCTACGCCACATGATGCTTTGCATGAAAGATGGGAGAAACTTCTGGTTCAATCTAAACAAAAGCATTTCTGCCGTATTTCAAGTTATTCGTTTACAGCAGAATGTGAATTTACACACTGACAGCACTTATAAACTACACCAGCATTCTGTCCAGTACTTTATAGAGGAATGGGATGATGATTTTAATACTTGACGGCGGGTATTTAGCAACTTTATGGATTCAGTTGTTGTGACTGTAAACCAATGAGCAATTAGAAAATGATGAAGGATTTTCAATTTCTTTACATGATGTCGATTGTGTGCTATTTAAAGATGTGGTAATTTTTTTTATTATTTAAAAGCGAACTGCAAGCGTTATCGTATCACCCGCTGGCCATTAATCTGATAAACAGTATACTAAAGATCATGTGCAATAATTTTCTTTGATTTGCATATTTCTTAGTCTTAATATCCATAAATCAAATACCTTGACTTCTGCAACCCAAAATGAGCAAGAAGAGACTGAACTCAGAACAAGCATTACCACAGTTACTGCTCACTGGTAACATAACACATGTTACAGGTGAATTGTACTGTAGCTTCGCTGAGCCTAAGCTCATGCGCCACTCTTCTAAACAATGATAACCACAAAACTGAAAAATATGTCAAACTCTTTTAAATATCTAAGAGAAGTGAACATTAAAGTCTTTAACTTTACTAAAAACATATTATTTATATACACAGTTTTTATTTACTCTCCTAATGCAGTCTGACGCAAAGCATGCTTGGAATTGGAAATCCTTCTTGACCAATTGTGTTGAATTAACGTGTTTAAATTAAGTAAATTGAACAAGGAGCAATTTTTTGAGTTTTAGTGAAACTTCAACAAAAATCACCTCAAAATTAAAAAGTGTTTCAGAAAATATTTAAGTTAGTAAAACTTTTTTATAAAATTAAGTTTACATTACCTAATCTGTTTGATTATTTTGAACAGTAGGGTTTACGTGTACCTACCTTACATCAAGCCTATCAGATGAGAAATTATGTGATATATTCCAACAGACAGTAAAGAATTCTTGTAAATTCAGATTACTGTCTCGCGTTTTTATTGATAACCATACAGACCATGTCGATGATTACATGAATCTATTGAACCCTTCAAAACTGTAAACTCATTTTAAACGATGAGCACATTCCGTCTCTGATGTTTAATGTTCGTTATCTATTTCTTTGAGATAAGCTGTTTTTTTAAAAACTGTACAGTCCCTCACATGAGCAGTCCGTCTTAACTTTATATGTGTGGTGCTCTTTTTTTATGACGTGAATAAGCTTTGCGTGGTTGTAAGTGCAGCCATAAACAGCAGTTTCGAAATTATTTTCATGTAATAATTACATGATAACATTATAAAACACATTCTTTTTTTATTAATGAGTTATCCGTTTTTCAAAAAAACCTCTTCAATTCTAATTGTAAATACTTCTTGCAGCGTATAGTATGCGAACAGGGACACAAGCGCGGTTTTTAATTCCACTGTTAGTCTCATTACTTTTCAATATGCTTTTGAGGCAAATTATACAGATTATAATGTTCTATTTAACACTTTCATCCACAAGATATTACAGAACAACTGTCATTACTTTACTATCACAATAGCCAACACTGAAAGAACAAATCTTGTTAGTTTCATATAAAAAATAAAATACATGCATGAGCTGCAACATAAAACATTCTCTTCCAACGTCTTCATGCATTGTTTGATATTCGTTTCTTTTTCTGTCTCCCATTCTCTCACACCCTCAATGGCTCCCAGTTGCATTTCTGTGACTTTGGGCATAATAAGCCTTTCAGAGTTTCCTCTAAGGATTGCTGGTGGCTTGTTGCGGTACAGTCTACCATCTTTTTTCCCCAGCACTCCACAGTAAAGCCCCACCAGGGCCTTTCAGGCGCAACTCCTCTAGCCAGGAATAGCGTGCCTGTTTAACCTGGATAAGATGGCCAAGGGAGCATTCGTTCCTCAACCAATGTATAATAGTGCCTCCAATGATGCCCCTAGTTGACTCCCTTTCGCTCCGTCTCCACACCACCCTCTCTTTCTTTTCAGATGGCTGGTTAGGCATTCGCAGCCTTGTAATGAATGCGCGCTGGCTGCACACGCTGAATCGGGGGTGAACGCTGTAAGAACAAAACACATTTAAAGAAAGCCATAGAGAAAAGTGAAGCTGGATAGTTTGTGTTTAGCCATTTGCATTCTAGTATAAAATGCAAGTCTTGTGTTTGTTTTGATTTACCTGTTCTCACAAGGCGAGCCTTGGCTGCTATTCCAAGGCATCGCTCTTTTTGCCTAGAAGGCCTGTGGTTTTATAATGAGTGTGGTGATTCTTTTCTGCACTTACATAATGAGAACCTTGAGACATTATTGTAAAATATTGTGCATGTGTGTGTGCACATGGCAGTGTTCTTCCTATGTTTTAGATTTCCCATCATCCCTTGCTGTAGCCCACACCACTGCAGGGCTCAGCTGAGATTTCGAATGGTGGAATTGGATTTTCTGGGCTTCACAGGTAATGAAAAGCAACACTCCCACTCCTCGTACTCTGTGATTTCCCAAAGTGCTCTCCTCTGTTCCTGGTGAAATGTTTTTTTTTTCTGTATGGCATTGGACCGTTTGTGAGCTCATTTAACTATGGAAAAAAATGCACACGTGACTCTGGAGACTTGTATGGCTGAGTTCCTGCATATATTCCCTATACAACACATTCCTCATTCAGTATTAGATTTCCAATGTCGCCTACGTTCGCCCCCGCCCGACTGTCGTGTAAGTTCTAAAGTCTCTGATGGGAAATTGATAGATGACAAAATGAATGGTCTTGCATTCACTCTCGTGTGATTGGGTTAACCCGTGCTGAGTTAAATTGCCTTCAGGGTTTTTCCAGTATTGCCTCCCACCGTTTGAGTGAGCTTGATAAAATGACTAAAACAAACGTATGAATAACAAGTAGTCGTTTCGTGTCACTGGCTATGTCCATTCATGACTGCTTGTTTATGGGGAATTGCTCTAGGGGGCTCTGTGTTATTCAATCTGATGCAAATATATGTTTAAAAAGCTTAAAAGAAAAATGCAAAAAAATAGGTTTCTTAAAGAAATAGAATTCTGTCATTATTTACTCATCATATTGTCATTTCAAACCTGTATGACTTGCTTTCTTCTGCAGAACACAAAAGATTATTTTGAAGAATGTTGGTAACCGAACAACTGCGGTACCCATTGACTTGCTTTGGTTTTGAGTCATACAATTGAAGTGAATGGGCACTGCCATTGTTCGGTTACCAACATTTTTCTTTTGTTTTCTGTAAAAGTAAAAAGTCATACAGGTTTGAAATGACAAGAGGGTGAGTAAGTGTAATTACCTGCTAAATTAAACCTGCACAGCTTAATTTATAAGTTAATGTTATAATTTAATATTTACGAATCTGGGTAAGTGTGAACATTGTAAACACAAATATCTCATGTACTTACTTTTTTACAAATTTTTTTTTTTCAAGAAAAGATCAAAATATCAATACTTTGCAAATAGCACTAACACAGTTTTACAAAGTTTTACTTGGCATGCTCGGTATTTAGTGTATTTTTATTTTATATTTATTTCCACACCTGCAACATTGTGAAAGGAGGAAGTAGCCTAGTTAATCTGGATGCTTCAAAAGTTAGGGCAATGCGTCTTTACTGTGTAAATCACTTTAAGAGGCGTAAAATGCACACTGTGGATGGCACGTTGGTGCTAGCATGAGACTTATTGTAATTGAACAAAGGGAAGGTGTTTATTGGAGATTGTCAGGAGAGATATCCCGCAGGAGAGGACAGGGAATAGGATTAAATGGGCAGGTGGTTGCACAGTTGGCAGTAAAAAGGTGCAGTCCATTCCGTTCTGAGCAGTTCATGAGAGGAATGACCTGTGGAGGTAGAGAAGATCAGGTAGTGTCAGACTTTGATTGAATGACCTGCTGAGGCTGCAGGTTGGAGATCTTCACTGCCAAGACATGACCAGGAAGAGTGGGAAGATGGTAATGGCTCAAAAGAATGTGGAGGACAAGTCATACAGGATTGAGATAGTAAAAGCAACCAAGGTCTACTACTCATTCTGATCTATTAAGACATTTAATATTTCCTAATATTCATAAAAACATGCTCCTTCCAGATCTAAAATTTTAGGTTTTTAGCCCATATGTTTAGCCTTGAGACAAATCCCTGCCTACACTCTCAAGAAAAATGGTTCTAAGTAGTACCAAAAACGGGTTCTCCGGCTTGTAACAACCTTTTTTGTGCTATATGGATACCTTTTTATAAGGTTCCATAAAGAACCTTACCCTTAAAAGTGCTATATAGAACCTCAGTGGTGCTATAAAGAAACCTTTAATTATCAGGAGACAGGAGGGGTTTAATTTTGTTATTTTTATGAATTAATTGATTGATTTATTAATTTATTATCATTGTTTTTTATTCTGTTAGATATTTTATCTACTTTTCTTCCAGCATTTTAAGATCTTTTACAGTTTTAAAACCAGAAATGTAAATGTCATGTAAACAAAATAATACTTAAATTTCCTTACTTCTCAGAACATAAATATATTTGTACATATTAACATTGTGTTCCTTTCACAATTTTGCATAGTTGCAAAACAGCTTCACAGAATAAAGTTAGCCATAAACAAAGACATAAGTAAAATTAATAAGTTTTAGCACATATAAGCTCAAAAGCAGTAGAAATGTAAAAAAGACTGTAAAGGTTATATATAAATTACAACTATAACAAAAATATAAAATACTTTACAATTTGAGGTCACCCAAGCTATCGGTTATATAGCAAGCAATCCAGACAGGCAGTAACATTATGATGGCGTGTATTGTTTGCTGTGTTAAGTGGCAGATACATCCATTGTTTTTGTGTGTGAATATGATGTTGAGTTTCTGGCTAAATAGAAGTAGGCTCTGCAGTGTGTTGTATAATGGGGCTCAAAACTGCAGGCCATGATCACAAATTCCCACCACTGCTCGGCTAGGGCTGTGGTCATCATCCTTGAGCATTAGGCCAAACCAGAACTGTCTGTCAGTCAGGTGTTTTCAGGAGCCTGAAGATGACACACAGAGACAAAACAAGCTGATTTTAGTGTAGATGCCACTCACATTATGTAAAAAGTATGGCATGACAGAAGTTTGGTTGAGCTGACTCCTGCTGTTTAAACATGTTCATGTAGGTAATAAAGATAATGTTTGGATAAAGATTCATTCATACATTTTGTTGACTTTGTTGAATGTCACTGAATTTGTCTCAACCATTGAGCCAAAGTCAGACGTGCAGCTGTCCAGCTGTGAGTTTGGCTTATGATTCACCTAAAACAGAGACAAGTACATGTGCTATACGAACACACACACAACTTCTGTTATCAACTAAACAGTAAATTACTATAACTTTTGATGTAGAAAATTTAAACGAAACATGAATAAATCACCTTTTTTAAACACCAAGACACAGTTGTCAGACATCTTAGCTGAATGGTGGGTTGGTTTGCACTGTGAGAAATACATGTCTCTTCCAATTTCCCTCCCAACACAAATTCACAACTCTGAAATATGAATAAATAAACCTTGATACATGTTGTTCCACATTCTGCTTTGGAAATACTAAGATAATGTGCATAAAAATATTTTAGAAAAATGGTTTATAGGAGTTTCTGAACCAGTAGAAGTAAATAATGATAATGAAATAATGAATTCTGAACCAGTAGAACGGTAAAGGCAAATTCACCCATTTACCTTAACTCACTGTTGATAAAATGTTCATATGCTCTTCTACTTGTAAGTCGCTTTGGATTAAAGTGTCTGCCAAATGAATATAAAAAATATAATAATAATAGTAATGATTGATGCAATTTCACCTTATATATAGATATACGCTTAACCTTTTATCAAATGATTATCATAAATGATTGTTAAATTAGATTCCCACAAAGTATCCAACCAGAAAATAATCATAAAATAATATTGATAATTGAATAACCATAAAATATATGATTAAAAACAGTCTGAAGCTTACCTACGTGCTGTGTCAGTCTGCAGGCACCTCAACAGGACTGTTCGATGGAGGACTTGGATGCAGAACAAACAACCAATCAGGAGGCAGCTCCTAAATGACTGATTTCATTCAAACTGAAAAAGGAGGGAGAAAAGAACCCTTTCCCATTACAAAGAAGCATTTCAGCAGAAAAAAGGGTTCTTCTGAAGACATGGTTCTAAATAGAACATTTAGCATCAATAAAGAACCTTTCAAGAACCATATTTTTTAAGTGTAGTGTTTTCATAAATGTGTTTCACTAAGAATAAAGGGGTAACTGCAGTAGGCTCAAAAGCACAAGGTCAAGTTGTTTGCCAGCCCTATGTTTCAAATGTCTGGTGAAAGTGCCTTTTGAGCCAGTAGCTGAGGTTCAGGGTTGAACTGTCATGAAACTAGACACCTGAGGACATCAAGACCGATAGTTACTTCACTCCCCACATCTCAATGACTGTCCGTCCACACAGATTTACGCTTTCCAACATCAGGAAAATCAGACCCACAGATCCTGGTTAAGGCTCCGGTCATCTCAACAATAGACTAATGCAATGGTATGTTGGCCGGCCTTCCAGTTTGATTTAGTCCCTACGAGTGTTCCAGAATGCAGCAGCAACACATCTCGTCCTTAACAAAACAAAACAGGGGCTATGTCACACGAGCGTCACCTAGCATTACTATCAGGTCCTTTTCTCCACTTTTCTTTTCAGTTCTGTTGCAGTTTCATTTCCTCTTAAGTTGTGTTGTATTCTGGTTTCCTTTGGAAATGTTGGTAATGTAAAAGTAAGGTAATGTAAGGGTAATGTGTTTCGGTTTCAGGTGCCCAGAGGGGACTTGGTTTACTAGGTTTTAGTGTTCTAAAAAATGTTGGGGAATTTCACTAAAAACAAACTGTGCATGCCAAGAGTATAATGGTTTCCAACACTAAAACTATTAAAACATTTCTGTAAACTGCAACCATAAAAAATATCAGCCTAAGTATTATTTGAAAAACTTAAAGGAAAATCAGAAATGTTGCCTCAGCAATAAACTGAGTTTAATAAGTTGAGGCACTAAAATTATTAACTAAAAATAAATTAAACTTGTGTATACCAACATAAAAATAAACAATAATTTGACAAAAGCACCTAACAAGATTGCTAAAAATGTAATCAAACCAAAAACCAAAAATTAAACCTATTAGCAAATATTAATAACACTAAAACTGAAAACAAAATTATAACAATTGGTGCATGTTAAACTATTGTTTCCTGAATGTGGCATTTCTGCAGTTTTTGCACACACACAAATCCAAAATCTGCAATTTGCACGCCTTTAATCTTTGGTGAATGAGATGCAAGCCATAACAAGCCACATTTGAAAGGCGTGTTTATGCTGAAAATAATAAATCTACAGAAATGCTCACTCAGCTGCAGTAGCTTAGTGAAGCAGACATTTTTGCACTAAAGTACAGAACGCAAAAGAGCGGTGACTTTTTAGTGAAATCAAATCACCCCTGTGACTTTTATCCAGAAAAGATGGAAACAAAATGTGTTTCTCTGTATTGGCAGACAGGAATGCAGGCACACACACACACACATTGATTTCCTCTCAGTAGTGTTGAGATAGCTCTAATCCTGTGTGCTTTCAGTATTCGTCCCCAATCAGATTGTGCCTCACTTTGAATACTAAAAGGAAGGTGATTTTGTTTGTGCGTGCGGTTCCAGACAATTATCAGACATCACTGGCTCAGTCAGAGATCCATCCCAGCTCTACTAATTACTGGCCGCTATAACACAACAGCCCATAGGAGCAGTGTCATCCCAAAGATCACTCTGTCCTATCACCGCGGCTCAAGTTGGAGGCCAAGTCGTCTTCCTTGCATAACGAATAGCCTACTAAGGGAGCCATTTGCACAGCATACATGATTGGTTTATTATAATATGCGGAGACAAGTCTGAATGGCACTAATGGGAGCCTATAAAAAAGCGATGTCAATCTGGCTCACGACGGTTCACTGAGCATCGTATTAGTGCATTGGAGAGTGAGAGGGACTTTCGCAACCCCGCAAGTAGGTCTTTTCTCTTAGCTTCACATAATATTACGAAGAGGACGTTTGTTTTCATTCCGGTGCTTTAAAAATCTTGCCTTACCTATGGTGACAGATGGCCAACTGTGTCTGCCATCTTTACAGGCCTGTAAATCTATAAACTGACCTTTATTTAAGTTAGATCACTTTTGTAAGTTGTGTACGGAACGTGTGCATCAACTGCCCTCTAACATTTCAATGGATGTGGCTGCTTGTTTTTAGAATCATCTAATTCATTTATTATTAGTAAACTTTCAGTTAACAAGCAATTCATAATGAAAAGTTTACAGTGTAGATCATCAGGCAACAGCTTTCGATAGGAGCCTGTTGTTGGCAAGTAACCATCGGAGAATTGCCTTAGGCAGGATGAAGTAGATTAAACCTCTCAGTAGGGTAAGAAACAAACTGTCAGGTATAACACACACTGGATTCAGAGCTCCGTTCTCTGATAAAACAAGTGTGACACTAGTGTTGTTGAAAGCGAAATAAATCCTTGGTCACTGAGGGTCATAGAGGAAACAATTTAATATGGTCTACAGACAGCCTGGCGGGTGTTTTTGGCAGCTGATATTGAGAGGAGAGTTATTTCGTTTTTCAGACAGTTACAAATGAAAATAAGAGTTTGGAATCTTAACACATTAAAGTGATTTAATTGGTGCTGGCTACATTTTTATGGATGGCTACAGTTTTGATGGATACTATTATTTGGCAAAAAGCAAACCACAGCATATTGTGGAATAAGAGTTTTATTCAAAAAAAAATCCTGCAAGAAACAAAAGGCTCACAGGAAATTTAGAATACATTAACCAGAATTTGAATATTTGTTGATCCTCTCTTGTAGTAATATTTTGAAGCCAATCTCCTTGAGGGGCGGACTGACCAGTAGGACATTCTGTCAAAGTCCAGAACGGCCGTCCCACCTACGGCTGCGACCAGGGTCCGACTGGCGGACGCAAAAAATACCGCAAATGAACGCAATGCAACATTAGCGAGTCGGACACGTATGCATATAACACAATGCCTACGTTACATACAAACACCCCCCCTCCCCATCGACAGAATTGGTGGAAGGCCGATGTGGGCCGAAAAGTCCAGGGCCGAATTTGCTTCCCAGTCCGCCCCTGCATATAGACTTTTGTGGCCCAAACTGTACCTACGGTACACACCCGCAAAGAATAAAGTCGATGACCTACAACACCTCACTGCAGCCACCGGTCTGCGAGATCCCGACCAGGGATAAAAACTTTAACCTAGTCTGTGTTCCTCCCACTGAACTGTTAAATATGTTACTGCTTCCAAATGCATAGACCGTATCTGTCACCTGATTAATAAAACAAAATAATAATTTAGGTAAAAGTCAGAGAACAGAGCATAAATGTAAATCATTTGAAGTGCTTGCGTTGAACATAATTGTTCCAAACAAAAGTAAAAACGCATTGCTTTCTCATACATTGGCTACTGTATGTAGACCCCCTGGGCCCTACAGTGATTTCTGAAAGATTTCGCGGACTTGTTATCGGACCTATTGGCTAACGTTGATAAAGTACTGATTGTAAGAGATTTTAATATCCACCTAGATAGTGCTAACGATGCATTATCAGTGGTGTTTACAGAGCTACACTCTTTTGGAGTAACACAACACATCAATAGACTCACTCATCATTGATTTGGTCATACACCAGACTTGATTATATCCCACGGAGCCGATCTAACCAATATAGATCATACCTCAAAGCCACGATGTCACCGATCACCATCTTATAACATGTAAACTGCGCACTGCAGAAATCAGTTATTTCAGGTAATCAGTGAATTGTTATTGGATATAATTAAAATACAATAAAACTCGACATTTTGAGTTTTACTTATTACTTATCCAATTACTTATTTAAACAATTATTATACAATAAAACAGTTATAAAAATGAATAGTAATACAAATAAAATATAAATAGTTATATTATTATCCACTAGCCAGACCGATCAATTAACACAGACCGGAAGTTAACTTCAGGCCAGGCATGTGCGTGCGATGAAACCATCTATAGTATTATTTATTTTGCCAAGCCTCCTTAAATTCTTAATGCCGAGCTACAATCTACTCTGCAAGCATAACTATGAAACTTAATATTGTATGCATAAAACATATTTATCTATATATTTTAATAAAAATGAAGACACATTTTCAGAAGTTAGACACTACTTTAGGCCACTGCCGTGTATATCTATATGCTTTTGTTGTGTGATAAACACTGCGGTTCATCACATATTTTACTAACGGTTACTTTAATTATAATCATAATCATAATCACATTAACATAATCACATTATTCTGTTGATATGAGCTTCATGTTAATTGTAGTCCTGCCCTAATTGTTTTATAAACAGTCATTGTTGATGTTACCAGGTCAGTCTTTTATTATGTGATAGCATGATTTAAAATGTTTGTATAGGAGATGCAGCATGATTTAGATGTAAAGAAGAGAGAGAAAACAGACACAACATCCATGCAAAGTGAGTTCAGAAGCATCTCTTAAATTAAAAGAACACCAGTGCAAAGTATGACTGATAGCACATGTAATTTAATAAAAGTGTCAGGCTGAACAAATCTATGGCAAGGAAGAGTATTAATGATTTAAGCCTGTGAATCTTTGAGAGTGAGGGATTGGGGATGAGAGGGACAATAGAGAGTAAGTAAAGACAGGGACGTGAGGAAGACCTGACATGGAGAAAAACAATGCTTTTTAATAGTTGAAAACTTCGTAGTTTTCCTGAAAGAAGTTTGATTTGCTTGTCAGTAAGGCAGACAGGTGGATATCTGTGTCAATCTAAACGCGTGCGGCATTGATAGCCGGTAGGTGCTTGATTAAAATCTGAGCCACAATAACATCCCCCAGACACCAAGATCTGTAAACTTCAGGCAGGAACAAATGAATGGTGTTGCATTCCAAATAGATGGAAAGTAAATGGCTTGCATACGTTTGTGTTGCTTAAAGTGAGTGTAACCTGTTTCAAGCGGTGTGTGTAATAATTTTGGATTACATTACATTAGATAAATTGTCAACAAGGATTTTCTTGGGACACTATTATTACCTCCGGCAACTGATCCACATATAATTTAAGACCAAGAAGGAAATTACTACAGTAGCTGTAATCTGAACCTTCTTTAAATCTCATCATTCATTATTAGCAATGGCAATAGCAGTTCAAGGGCGAAGGACAGGCATTGGAGTTCAAGGGTGTCTCTGTTGTAGATTCCAGCTCAACCGCGCAATCTCGTAACAAGTTAATTCCCTTTGTATAACTGACCTTTCTATCAGCATTTCCTTTTCATTTTGTGATTCAATACATCGACTGAGCTTGCAGTTGCGCATTACCTTTACTTCTTCATTTGTGATGAACAAGAGCAAGACGAAGAGAGAGAGAAAGAAAAGCTCCTATGCTTGAGGGAGCAGGAAAATTGCTTGCTAAAATAAACTCGACCTTGCACCTCCTCCAGTTTGAGCTCAGAGTTTAATGAAGTAATGCATCAATGGGAGAGGCTGGCGAGCATACACGCACTTCCTTCTAATACTGGAAGATGGTGACAGAGAAGCCCTTCGTGGTGTCTTCTAAACGTGGTCAAATCAGCGTTAGTTCATAAATGTATACAACTGTTGTCAGTTGTAATGGCAAACAGGAAGTAGCAAGCTGCAAAATCTGATTCTCTCTTTGGCCTCATTTACTCCTTTATGCTTTTCATATATGGAAAATTCCCACAATTGACCCATCTTCCAATTTCACCTGCCCACATGTAGTCTATAGTCAGATCCAAATGCACATATTTGGGGGTTGTGTTCCAATGTCTTAGTGTAACTGCAACCGATTATATTCAACAAATCTTTTTTTTTTTAAATAGTAAAATGTTTTTTTTATAGCAATTTAGATATGTGACAAAGATTTAAGGGAAGTATATAGTTGTTTAACTTATTGATGTGCTACTTGACTTCTCTTGAAGGGATACTTCACCCAGAAATTACAATTCTGTCATGATTTACTCACTGTCAAGTTGTTCCAAACCTGTATACATTTCTTTGTTCGGTTGATCACAAAGAAATATATTTGGAAGAATGTTAGCAACTGACAGTTCTGGGGCACCATTGACAACTATAGTAGGACAAATGATTGTGTACTTTTTTTAACACAAAAGAAGATATTTGAAGGAATTTTGGAAAGCAAGATCACCTTTGACTACCACTTAAATGTTTCCCACTGTGGTAGTCAATTATGTCCCAAAAATGTCAGTTGATAACATTTGTCCAAATATCTTACTTTGTGTTCAACAGAACAAAGACATTTATACCAGTTGGAACAACTAGAGGATGAGTCATTCATGAGAGAAGGTCAATTTTTTGGTGGAATATCCCTTTGAGTCATTTCAATATTGTGACTCTAGATATGTCAAACAGACCATCAAGTAAAAACCAATAAACCCATCTTAAAAATGGAGGACTAAAAAAGACATGTGCTGTTTCTGAAACCGCTCCCTCGTTCACTATTCCCTATACAGCGAATGACATTTGAGTCCACTATTTGGGGAAGAAGTAAATGAAAATGAATGAGTGATTTCTGACACTGGTGTATATTGTATATAGCCTGCGTCTGAAAGTACTGTCGCAGACGTTCGTCATAAACATAACGATTTGCTTATATAACACCTGTGTGGCTTTGGGGATTGTTTTATAAAAATAACTTTATAATAAATATTAAATTTTCAGTTTATTTTTCACGTTTATTGTATTAGTTTAAAATAAAGAGAACAAAACAACCGTCACATTTATTTGCAGGCATGCTTATTTATCACGTTTAATACAATTATTTCATATATTTAAAATAAAACACAATTTTTATCTCATTCATTTTGACATTTTTCAAGACATTTTTTGTTCATAACAATTTGCCATAACCTGACACTCTAAAAAAAATCTATTTTCATTTAAGAATTATAAAGTATTCATTTTTTACAGTTGTTTTACCTGTATTTTACATTTTTCATTGCATTACATTGCATTTTAGCATTGAGGGAAATGTCCGTAAAATAAAGGAAAATGTACTGGTCATTTTCTGCCAGTACTTTAACCGTTTTTTTACTGATTTTTTTTACAGTGTAATACTGCTGCTGTTGGCCTATATGTTTGTTCAGCATTTTTGATTTTGAACATTTATTGTTTGGGCCTAATTTTTATCATATATGTAATTATTTCATATATTTTATGTAGGCTACTTCCAAACACGTTACTCACAGGTTACTAAGAGGGGAAAATATGATTTATGGGGCTTGAAGAAACTGTTGACATGTGGTAATCTACCACCACAACATATCTCAAATTACTTCCCAATGTGGTAGGAGCAATCGGAGAGCAATCTGTCTCCAATCTTGGTTGTATTTTTCACTATTGGATCGTAATCAGCCTACCGCACAAATAATGGTCAGATGTAACTTTATGTTTGGACCTTCACATTGCAGTGGTTCAGTATGTGCTATAGAAGCATTTTGAGCTTAAAGCTCACAGTGTTGAGTATAATGGTAGCAGTCATCTAGTCAACTCTGGACACGCTTGGGTGTGTGACACTTGGGAAGATCTGTACATATCCTCCTTTGATTTTGCACTCACAGTTCTGGGCCCATCAACTGCATTATACATCCTGTAGGTGGCAAGCATGAGTGATGGCACGGCTAATGTGCACTGCAGTCACTGAAGAAGCAATTGGCCTACATTCACATAAAAAGACAACACATTTCCTTTATGTTTTCACATTCCCACTCGTTAATGAGCAAAATAGATTTATAACAATCTATGTACAATTATGAATAAACAAAACCTCTTTTCTTTCAGTGAGTAGGAATTCAACAGCGCAAGGGACATCTTGTTTTTTGTTTAATTTGCATCATATAACACACCACCACTGAATAAGTTGAGTTACTTCCAGACACACACACATTTATAATTTAAAAGTAGTTCTTTATACAGTGGTTTTATATACACACTCTGCTTTAAATGATATTAATTCAACAAAAACTATAATGCACCAAGGGCTTTTGTACTGAACAACATCTATGTATGTGTGTGGGTTTACGTGTGTGTATGTGTGCCCACTTTACCACAGCCGCAGAAAAAATTTGACCCATTGCGAAATCCGTTTTTCTGATTTTGGTAAAAGTATCATTTTTGTTTTATTCTGTGAACGATTAACAATATGTCTACCAAACTTCAAATAAAAATATTGTTTCTATTTGCATTCATTTGCAGGAAATGAAAACTGGAGAAACAGGTCAAAATAACAGAAAAGATTCTCTATATTTTTTTACATCTCAAATCTACGAAGTAAACAATTTCATAATCACTTTAAACAATACGACAGTATTTATACATGTATTTAGGAAAAGTTATAAATAATTGTATGTAATAACATTGCTTTTTATCGCAGTTTTCATGTGTCTTGCCATGCTGTCAGTCTGTAACAACTCACAAACTGTATCCTCCATAATGCCTTGCACCTGCACTCCTCCGGCCATATTGATTGACTCAATGCATCTTAACTCTTTCCCTATTCCATAGTTCCTAGATTGTTCCCGCTCACCCGATTGCTAATGACTTTCACCTACACCTCATCAACCGGACACTATATGTTCTCCCTATACCCGGTGTTTTGTGTCTGGTCTAGTTGTATTTCGTGATACTAGTTCCCTACCCCTTGTTGCGTGGAAGTTTATTACCTGTTGGATTATTGTATTTTGTTCCCGTGGATGTTTGTGGATTGTGCTGTTTTTCCCCTGGCTGTTTCCCTGTTTTTGGATTTCCCTATTTTTGTTCCTGAGTTCACCTTTGTGATTATTAAACCTTTCACTTTACCACTGTGGCATCGTTTATCATCTGTGAACTGTTACACAGTCTTTCACATTTATTTTGGATGACTTTACTCCTGAGGTTGATTTTGTTCAAATTCATACTAGACGTGAATGAGCACAATACGGTTAGAAATACTGATTCAATTAAAATTAGTTATAGTCTCTTAATTTTTTCCAAGACTGTATATTTTGGGGACAAATTTGTATCCAAAAGTGAGCAAAACCTGAAAAACTGACCGAACCTCCGTTTGAGGACATTGCCATTTGTAAAAAGTTTTTTTATCCACACTCTTAACACGTGTATACACCGGACGCGTCATAATGCGACTCATGGTAGGTAATGTTAGGGATAATGTACAGGCAGCCGGTTGTTATCGCAGAAATATTGCGATGACCAGCGGCTGCTTGTACATTATCCCGCATTTAACACGTCTACTTGTCACATGAGAAAAAAGCTGGACATAAAATGTGAACTTGAAATACTTTATTAGCTCATTTTTACCGAATGCAGACCTTCCGTGAGGAAAAGCCGTTTACTTTCGTCATGAACAGGCAAATTGGTTTAAGAGGTTGCTATTTGAAAATAACAACCCTTGGAATGTCATGACTGGCCAATCAGAATCAAGCATTTAAATGAGCCGTGAAAATAAAGTATTTATAACTTACTATGTATAAACACAATAGAAGTCAATTTAATGGACACACACAAAAGTTTACTTATCTATCTAAAAGGGGACCATTTATGCACCATAGGTGGTCCTCAGCAGCAAGTGAGACCATGTCAATATCAGTAAAATGTAGGAAAGAATGAAATATGAGTTATGTCTTCTTTGAGCCACTCGCCAAACTGAGCTTGAAACTGTGTCAGGTCTGTGCTGATCCGGCTCTGCCTGCAAGCAGCATGTCCCTGTCCATGGTGCTGAAATCATTCAAACATGAGGGCAAGAGTCATTCTAATGGCTTACCTTAATGAAAGAGAGTTGTACTTTTAACTATTTAAGCAAACAAACATTCTTATACATACACAGACCACACAAGGACACAAATGCCTGCATTACTGTGAGACTATGTCGTTCCTTAAAGGGTTTAAAAGTTGTGACAGAAGATTAGAAATAAACATAACACCACTGGAGGAAGTAAAGTTAAAAGAGAGAATAAGAAAAAGAACAAAAGATAGAGAAGGAGGTAACAAAAGGGTGAGAGTCCAGATTCTGTCTTTTATAATCGAAATAATAAGGATAATTGTTGTGTTGGGGCCAAATGTTTCTGCCAAGTATTTTTCTCCTCTTGTCAACATAATAATTAGTGTGGCCAACCATCACCCTGGCTCACTCGGCC
Organism: Triplophysa siluroides; assembly: GCA_006030095.1. Taxonomy (NCBI): domain Eukaryota; kingdom Metazoa; phylum Chordata; class Actinopteri; order Cypriniformes; family Nemacheilidae; genus Triplophysa; species Triplophysa siluroides. Next base: position 2,438,658 of record VCII01000702.1, read on the forward strand.
ATAAACATCTGTAATTACACACGCTCACAAACACAAGACCATCCTGAACCTTAACATCCATTTGATCGCCAATCAACTGATGCCTCCTACAATTGTTCTGCTCCAAACCTTGGTAAATTGCCTCTGTGTGCAGCGTTTTAAGATTCCAATACATAGACTGTGGTAAAATGTTAACAGTTTAAAAAGCAGCTGCCTGTGTTATTATTGAGTTATATTACAACGTTAAGGAACAGAGACGTTGCTTATGCAAAATCTATTATGTGTTTACCCTCCTCCTCCTCACCTGGTCACACAAGTGCTGACAGCGTTCCCAACCCATGCAGAACGTTCCCACCGAGATATTTTTAAAGTCAACTGAGAATTTATGAAAAGTGTTCAGAGGTGATAAAACAGCTGCGAGACCTCGCTGGTGGCGTATGATGCCACCCTCAGACTGATACTAACTTTCCAATTTGCATATTCATGCTTCTAAACAAAGCATCTGCTTTATTATCACTGCAGTCTCCCATTTTTACAGTAATGATGGCAGTTACCGTTCGAGTCAGATCTGCACAGATTGCTCTTTGCGCTAGAGACAAGAATTAAAGGTTCGCATTTCATCGATAACCTTCCCACCTTTACCTTGCACCTTTTGTTATTCTTTGCACATTCACACTTGAAATTGTTCTGCTACCTACCTTTCTTTTTACTCATCCCCCGTTTCTCGCCTTTGGCTATGTGCAAATTGTACATTGGCAGATTGATACAGCAAACTGTCATCGCGTCATTTTTTAAAGAACCCAACTGTCGATACATTCATGTGTTATCATAATGTTTTGTGTTCTTAACTTACAGAATATATAAATAATACTGTTTAGCTTACGCAACAAGCAATTTACACCTGACAACTTTATCCTGAACAGGCAGTTTATTTTAGGGATGACTACTAAACTATTAAATCTTGATGGAAAATAAAGACAAAGCAAAAGAAAAAATAGGGAAATGGCATTTGGACATTGTGTTTGATATACACGGTGTACCGAACAATGAGGAAAGCACTGCTCCTTATCTTATTTGAGCAGTTGGTGTAAGTATTTCTGCAAACTCCCCACTGCCCTAGTCATAAATCAATGTGGGACAAGATGGGAATCGGAGAGTATCATTACAAAACAGACTAATGAAACAAGCTACCTCTCGTAAATGACCTGCAGATTCAACAGATATAGACTCCCCACAATCACAGCTCTCTCTCTCTCTCTCTCTCTCTTTGTGTGTTACTGTTTCCATCTGAGTCTGGCATAGCCTGGCCATCACTAGATAAGGTCTTCCTCTTGGTAATACAGTTTTCTTTGTCGAACAGATTCCATTATCAAAATGTACACTATATTTGGCAGCTTTATGTTTGTTTTACTGCTGTGCAGATTTTAATACGATTCAACAGGCAAAAAGCTCAGTGGTTAGGCCTGTATTCCCTTTGGGAATGTACATTTAAGAAGAAATAGTGTTTCGTTGGAATAAATGAGCATATATCTCTTTGACCTATCCAGCGAAAGATCAAAGATACTTGAGTTGGAAGACTAAAGCATTTAGATAAAAAGAGAGATAAAACTTGTTAAAAATGTTGTGTTGGCTTTTCTGTAAATCTTTGATTTCCTTGTGTTTACTGTTTGTTTTTCATGGGTGCCGTTGTTAGCTCTGATTGGCACGGTAAATAACCTTGTTTATCTGTGGTTGTACTCCAAACCTTACCTAAGTGATTATGCTGGTCTTGCATGGATTCCTCCATAACAAAACTAGACCATTAATTTAAAACATGAGCTTAAACAAACCTGGATAAATCACTTCGAAATAAATAAACAAAGAAAAGCAACTAATTGTGAAAGTCTCATTCAACAAACATTTGTATTTCTTTTTTTTCTAAAAGTACATACTGAAGAAGTCACATTTCTTTAGGCAGATCTCTGTGTCGTGATGAATCTGCACTCTCCCATCTGAGGGATTTTATTAACATTTACATCTACATTTGGCAGACGTTTTTAACCAAAGCGACTTACATTGCATTGTATTATACGTATGTGCAATCTCTGGGAACGAACCATGACCTTGGCATTGCTAGCGCCATGCTCTAACCACTGGGCCACAGGAACGCTTGTACACTTTAACACATACCTAAAAGTTTGTGAAGATTGTGAAGATTGTGGATATTGTGAAGCTCATGGCTACACAGGCAGAAAACCTGTGCCTGAATCTTATAAAAATCAGCACGAGTGTGAAAAGGAAAGAAAGAAAGCGAGAGAGATGTTGGATTTAAAGCTGCGACTTAAGATGTAGTAAGAGACTTAATACTCTCTGCTCTGGCTTAAACACATACATCTAGATCCCATTTAAACCCATTTGCATTACCCAGACAAACCCTTTCCAACCCAAGTTCTATTGGCTGGATTCCGTTAAACAAGCAAAACAAAACCATTCAACAAGTCCTAAGAGAAGAGCAATTCACAGCTGATATTTCATCATACAGAGAAGACACGAAAATGTGCCTCTTATGTGCTTGCGCAGACTTAAATTGGCTCAGTATTACTTTTGAATTTATTCCTTAGACTTTAAAGTATTTTCCCACCTCAGGCTTTGAATTCATTAATGTAAAATATTCACTTTTGGTTTGCATAATATACGGGCGTGTAGTTTCCTGTATTAATCAGGCTTGTTCAAGGATTTATGACTATTAAAACTTTTAATTTCTAAATTGAAATACTCAGTAGAGCTTTTGAAAGGGAAAAATAAAAAGTGTTTCCAGTCAAATTTACAAAACACCTCGGAAGGAAAGCACAATTGGTATTTTCAGGAGTGTGTGATACAATAAATAGTGCAAACTATTAGAAATGTAGGCTGGGCAGGACCTTAGAAAAGATGTTACTTGAGACGCAATAGAGAGTTAGTGTATGTGTTAGGGTTAGGGGATAGAATATACAGTTTGTGCACTATAAAATGCATTTCATCTATGGAATGTCCCTGTACACCACCAATACCAATGTGTGTGTGCGTGTGTTTATAGCTGCATCCAATTTCATGATTCCTACTTTTCCATCCTCATCTTTTGTTGCCTCCTTCCCCCCGCTCCCCATAGGCCTCTGATAGGATTATGTTCCTGAACCAACCAAATGTTTTCCAAGCTCAACGCTACTAAAACTAACTGGTAAGTGTATGTGTTGTGCTTTCACACCAGTGGCGCTTGTACATACATCTTATCCAAACTACTAAGACTAATGTTGTCGTTGCTGCAGATGTTCAACTTGAAGTTGAAATGAAAGAAGTGTTTTTTAGCCTACAGTCCAGAGGTTGCTCTAGACTTTTTCATTGTCCATCATTTTGAAGGAAAGGCTCTTAAAAAATCTGCCACAATCTTTTTTTACCCATCACTATGGTGCACGTGGCATGAACGTCTTTACAGGGCCGACGTCGTGATGACAAGATTCCAGTGGGAGAGAGATGCGCTGCATGTGTATAAAAGAGGCAACCTTTTTTTTTTGATTAATTATGGGTAACCAATTTTGGCAATCGAAACGGGCCATGTGCATAGAGAGATCGCCTACGATTTTCAGTTCCTATGTTAGACGGTGGGGGGCCGTCATAGTCGCCTTGTTTATACAAGCCCCTGCCTTGTCTCCGCTGATCCCGCGTGGGTTTTCCTAAAGGGACGAGGCATCTATGAGTAGCCTAATGAATTGCACTCAAAAAATGTATTTGTTGAATTTACTTAAAAAAGCTGCGTCAAGTGGTTCCACACAACAATATTAAATAATTTGAACAAATTAAACTTTAGTTGTATGAACAAAATAAATTAAACTAATGTTGACACAACTTTTTTGAGTAAATCCAAATCAGTCCGATTGTACCAGTAATCTTAAGTTAATTAAACTCAATATTTATCCTTCTCAATGGTACTTTTTGTTGTCATACATAAATTGTATACAGACTTACTGCATGTAAGTCAAAACACAATGAGCAAATCACAGTTAAAGCTCATTGAATGATGCAATAGACATGGGCGCGCAGCCCTCTCACATTACACCAAAAACAATTTTTCTTTAAACCTCAAAGATAAATGAACATTAAGCACAAACAAGTCTTGTTTCTTTCTGAAAAACACTTAAAATAACACTAAATTTCAAAATGTAATGCCTAAATGCAGTCTTACGCAAAGCATGGTGGGACCTGAAAATCCCCCTCAACCAGTCATGTTGAATTAACTTGTTTATATTAAGTAAACTCAACAATAGGTCCAATATTATGGGGTTTTGCGATTTACACAACAATGTTAAGTTGACCAGTCAAACACGTGTTAAGTAAAGCTGACAGAACTTGCGTTAATTCAGTTACTTGCATTCTTTAGGTACTGTGATGAAGGATGGGTTAAGTAAAACTAACAGCAGCCACAGTTAATTTCTTTGAGTGTGGAACCGTACGCGTCCCTACGATCACGATCTGATGAAAGGAAATTATTGGATGCTACCAACTTGGCAAAAAGGAGAATTACAAACTGCCCTCATTGTAATCCGTCAAAATGAAGGACGACCTTCAGATTTTTCCATTACTGGTATAAAAAATCTGTCAATGATGGAGAATATTCGGTTAACGGGACCTCTGCTACAGTCATTTAGATTTTGAGGTAAATTACTATTTTTGTTTTTAAAAAAATTCACACAAAAATTTAAGCTTTGGTAGGTTTCAGTACTAATAAAAAATACTAAGCAGTAGTATAAGTATTTATTATTAGTAGTATTAGAATGACTATTTTAAAAGCTTGAGTCATTTTGTGTATTCATGCAGTCACTCACCTTTTCCCCCGCATCTCTATCTTTTTCATTGGCCGTCCTGTCTGTCCTGCCACTTGAAAACACTCGTTTCTCAGGGCCCTACGGACACAAACAGGGCAACCTCCAAAATAGAGAGAGCGCTCACATCCAATGCTCTCACACCCCCTCAATACGTCCCTCTTCATTTTAGACCGTCAGCTCCTTTAGGTTTGCACACAAATAGCTGCTTTTAGTCCAGGTCCCACTTGGCTGAAATGTAAACCGCCATTAATGTGGTTTGTAGGTCTAAATAATTTAGCAGAGAGGGTAGGTGAAATGTGTTGGTTTAAAAATATCGCTTTCGAGTAGAACAGCTAGAAGATAATGCTGCCCTTCTCCTTTCATTCAGCCTGCTAGGATAGCGAGACAGAAGTTCTATCATCATAAGAGAACCAGCTTGAAACAAACGTGAGCATGCTTTGGCATGTGTGTGGTTCAGGGGCGGGCAGGCAGAAAAGAAAGACTTTTGTTGATCTGTGATCTTTTTGGAACTTCTGCATATGCATTTTAAACACAAGACATAAATAAAACTAATAATGAAGCAAGATAATAAATCTAAAAATATATGTTGCTCATTGCTGAGAAGAGGCTTATCCTGCATCACAGACACAAGACCCCCTGTAGTCTCCCAGGGGTTGGTGAAGTTTGTTAAGCAACTTACAGATTGAGTGTATAAAATCCTAGAAAAAAATTGTGAAATAGATCATTAATTGTTTCATGATTGTTTTACTTAAAAAATTAGTAATGTGCAGTTTTACTGTGACAACTTACCCCACATGTAGAATTCCACTAATGGGGCATGTTGTCACAAAAAGCCTATTTGTTTGCACACTTGGCATTCACATACGACCCTGTATCTAAATGTAGTCCACATGCACATTAAAAAGACAAGTGTAAACATGTTTGTGATAAGAATGTTATCAGATTTGTGTGGTATAAGAACACATTGTGATCGGATCTAATACAAATGCAATCCAGCGATTGTGAGGGTGAGGGTGACCTCACGCAAAGCCCGCCCACTATTAATATTCCCAATTCACTTTCTGATGGCTGTCAGTATCAGAAATGATGCTTGGAAAATTTGCTTTCGCACTCGAAAGTTGCACAGCTATTCATTCACTATAAAGGATGTACAATTTTCCCAACACATCTGGAAACAATTTTGGAGCCATATATTTATTTTTACCACTTCAGTCATGGCATCTACAAGATGTGAAGAAAGAATTAAGTAAAAAAGAAAATTCACAACTTCCTCGTCGATTTTGCAGCAGGTCTTTTTTTCCTGCAGTTTTTTTTTAATATTGCATGGGAGACAACCCATGTGTTTAGAAATCCAGATACAGAAGCCGCTTGGTGTTGTTGACAAGTGTTAATGCGCTGATTGGCGATAACTGGATGTTAATAAACAGCATGTGTGTTTATTGATCTGTATCTTTTTCCTGCAAAAACAGGAGCCAAGGTCTTAAGGTGTTAATGGGACAGTTCACCCAAACATTCTGTCATCATTTACTCACCCTCAAGTTGTTCCATGCCTGTATAACTTTCATTGTTCTTCCGAACACAAAAAAAAATATTTGGAAGAATGTTTGTAACCAAACACTACTTTTTAGCCGGGTCAAAATCTACTATGGAAGTCAATTGGCGCCAGAACTGTTTAGTTTCCCACATTCTTTGAAATGTCTTATTTTGTGTTGTACATAACAAAGAAATGTATGCAGTGTTGGAACAATTTGAGGGTGAGTAAATTATGAAATTATTCCTTTAACAAGTTGACTTAAAATAAATGCCGAAAAAATATTCACTGGAGAGAAAAAAAGTGTGACAACCAGACCTGTTTTTCCCTACCAACAAGAATCCTATCAACCTGTTCTTTATTTATACCCGATTCCAGTTGTTCTTGAAAGGCTCTGTAAATATTCATGCATTAAGAAAACAACACCACAATCAATTATGAAACTCAAATTGTGGGATCAGACTGATAGACAAACCAAGAAAACAAGTTGCCCAACCTCTGCCTGAGTAAAAATGTTGACGTAGGGGAACCGAATGAGTAATTGGGCCCTTCTCTGAGGCTGGTGCACCCGGGGCTTCCCTCAGGCAACATTACCAGCAGCCATGGAAAACAGTGCCGTAATTACCCTGCATAGGGCTTCACTTCTCTGTAATGCTGCAGCTGTTATGGAATGAAGAGTGACATCTCTCTCTCTCCCTCTGGCACATTCGCACTCATCGAGTCTAAAAATGCAGGTGTAGGTCAGAGATAGACCAGATGAGAAAAGATGAGCCATAATTAAACAGTGACTTGATAAAAAATCCTGTTTGATTTTGATTTTTTTGGTGGCCAGCTCTCTTTGCAGTCTAAGCTCCGAGCTTTGTCCCAGTCCCTTCTGCCGATAGCCAGCTATCAGGCTGATAGACAGTAACACACATTTAATGTGATTAAGTTTGACATAGAAAATGGAAGAAAGAATTAGCCGTAATCGGGCCTCGGTGCCCTGCCTCCCGGTATGGATCTGCTAGGGGTGAAGTAGGGTGGAAGGCAATTTTGTGTTTACACTGCCTGCAACGCTAATAGATTAGCCCATCACAGGATAACTCGTCCCAAACAAACACTAATACTCATGCCAAATTGATGCTCATAGCCATCAATAATGTGCCTGCTTCAGGCGATTGATGTGAAATTAACCTTCATTTAGAGATTCTGTACTATCGCTTACAGTCCTGATAACAGCACAGCTTGATTAAGGAGATTGAATTGTGGTGCACATTTAGCAAGCGTTTCAATTATTGTTAAGGTAATTTTATCAGCATGCCAAAGGTTGGTATATCAGAGTTTGTGTTATGTAAGCGTTACCTTGAGTCTTTTTCTGACAGGTTCAAGCCTTCTAGTTTATACTGGTAAAGTAAAAAAATATGTCATTCATTGTCAATTGTCAATATGACAAGTCTCCCGGAAAAGCATGCGGCCGCAAGGAGAGAAGGAGAAGGAGCATGCGCAGACGTCACTTTCACTTGTAAGCAGGAGAGAGAGAGAGCATACGTTCGGGAAGTTCAGGTGTTTGTTTGTTATCTACATTTGGATGATGAATGTTATATAAACAGTGGATATAACGCTGGATTTGGAGATGGTTTGAAACTGATATATTGAGCCGCCCAAGCGCTAAAAGATGCCGGACATGAACCACATTCAAATTATGTATATATATTGAGGTAAACTCATATGCTGGCAAATAGGCTACAATGCAATGCATATTTAATCTTATACATGGAGTATTTATATAGTATGTTTGTGTAAACTCTGCTGGTCAAGGTGACTCTAAATTCCGGGATTATCCTGTGTTATTAGTTTTGAGCTGCAGTCACAAATGTATAGTTCATTTTCAGGGGGAGACACTGGTTTTAACCTATCAACATTTTACTGAGCTCAAAACACAGAGAACATAGTTTTAATAATGGAATTCCCAGAGTTATATGACCTAACAAAAAAAAGACAAATACAGAGATTTAAAAGGGCCGCTATCCCAGAAAATGCACTTTTATATGTTTATTTACCAGAAATTGAGTCGCCAGCGTGTGTGCCGAAACACCCTGTAATTATACAAATCCATCTATTCTTCTTAATGTAATCTCCTTTAAACCACAACAGTGACACAAACAGGCTGTTGGGGAAACTCTAACAATCTGATGTCACATTGTTTACGCCTGCCCATGACCGCTCACAGACTCCGCCTTATGAGCTCGTCCGCCAGAGACAAGCTGTCAGACATTTTCAGGCAAGAGCAGATGTAGCCACTAGCCAGCAACAAAAATGTCTAAGAAACAACAAATGTGTGCTGTTGTTGGATGTTAAATGGAACATAAAAGGAGGCCGGGAGGAGACCTTTCCGACGAGCCTGGGTTCGTCCCGAGAACTCTGCGTCCGGGGAAGAAGCACTTTTTTCGGATCGACAAACCAACATTTACCGGTCCGGGAAGACTTACAGAAACGAGACTCATTGGAAAGGTCTCCGCCGGGGTATTCTAACGACGCTGACCGCGAGTCAATGCGACCCCTAGGTCAGGAGCTAGAGCTAGTCGGAAAGACCAGTCTCCGGCCAAACGCCTTCCGCCGAATGTATCTCTGGCTCCCCGAGTTAACGTGCGTCAGTATAGCAGTGTCTTTCTCAATGAGTTCAGTGTTTTCTCGTATGTCCTAAGTGCAAAAATTACCTAACCCTAACCCTTACCCTTTTAAATATACATAAACTTCAGGCAGGTTAGTGACCTTGAACGTCCGCCCAGAGACAAAATGTTTTCACTACGAGAGACAGTACTAGCACAGCAACTCCACAGCTCGCCAAGTCTGGTGAAAGGGCCACAACATTCATTAGAATGTCATGACTAGCCAATCAAAATCAAGCATTCAAAAGCGCTGTGTATAGTCTCTAATTTGTTCATATGAGATTATTTGCCATTGAGATTCAGTTTTCACACTTTCCTTTTAAATGCTTTACACAAACAAAACAGGCTACAAAAACTACTAAAACAACACCCAGCAAAACGCACACCTCCTACCCGGAATGGTGGAGCTTTTTTCATGCCGAAAGTGCCCCTTGATGTCGGGAGCATTTCCATTGTGGTGTGATTCGATTCCTTTGTGCTGTGACTCGATTCCGTTGTGTTGTGACTCGATTCCGTTACTTCTTTCCGTTGTGTTGTGACTCGATTCCGTTGTGTTGTGACTCGATTCCGTTGTTTTGTGACTCGATTCCGTTGTGTTGTGACTCGATTCCTTTGTGTTGTAGCTTGATTGCGTTGTGTTGTGAACTTATATTCTCTTAAATTTCGTTGTTTTGTGCACCAGTTGGCCACCGTAAAGCACAACATGTAGAAACAACATGGCATATGCATTGGGAACCCGCGGTGTATGTAGATAAAGATAACTCATTCTAAGGTTATGAAAACATAAGGCTTCATTATGTAAGGTCTTTATAAGTAGGGTCATTAGTAGTATATGCAGGGCATTGTTGCATTTTTGTGGAAAAAATATAAACATATAGTAAGTAGGCAAGGACTTTGACTGATATTGACTGCATTAAATATTTTATTATTAAATATTTTATTGCTTTTCTTATGAAGGACAAAAAATGTGTCATGTTTTCAAAATCTTTTGAATATTACATTTCAAACAACTTGTCAATTCTCTTATGAACTAGATTTTTACAACATTTCACCTTTTCTTCATCTCAGACATTCTTATTCATCACTGACCCATGCAGTGTATCACAGATCCATTCGAGTGTAACAACAGAACAGGCAGGAACGCACTCTAATATTTTATTTTTCAAAACAAGGCGCACATTGGCAGTATTTTAACCTCGCTGCAGTTATTTTCCTTACCCATCATTCATCAGCTGTTCTGTGTTTGCTGAATGAATGATTGAGGGGTGTTGTGGAGTGATTGTCCTGCATCGTTGCAGCCAGCATCTCAACCCGAGTGAGGTCGCAAACAAATGACGCCTGAAACAATTTAAACAAATCTCTGTCGCTCTCTTTCTCCATCAGCACTTTCGGTCAACCTTCCTATGCAAATAGAGGTGCCAACCAGGCTTCTGTTTCATGATTTACTCATTTCTAATACAGTACGTCATTATAATTTGTTGCACATGCAGCCTCACCGTTCAACTGATGGATGTCCCTGTGACCCAGTCAAACATCAGCAGCCCTGTCTCACATTTTGTTTCATGCAATGTTTGCTGCACAGTGGTGATTTATATGGAGGCATGATAAAATGCAAACTTCTCTGTACAGTCATATGGATGGGCTGCATAAACATAAGAAACTGGATGAGAGAAGAAGCAGAATAGAGAGTGATGAATACAAATACAAAGACTTCAACCATATTTACAATGTAAAGGTGGTGTAGACGCCACATCTAAAGTAGCATTTACATACACATTTAAAGGGATAGTTAACCAAAAACATGACAATTCTGTTGTCATTTACGCTCCCTTTTGTAATTTCAAACCTGTATGACTTTTTGCTTCTGCAGAAGAAGGAAGGTTGGTAACCAAAAAACAGTGGTACCCATTGACTTGCATTGGCTTTGTGTATATGCAATAGAAGTGAATGGTTACTGCCATTGTTTACCAACATTCTTTAAATTGTTTTCTTTTGTCATATAGGTTAAAAATGACAAGACGGTGAGTAAATGATGAACTATTGGGTAAACCATTACTTTAATGCTTCTCAGAGGTAGCATAAATGCGTTTTCACAGCAATTACAATTGCATGAATAATAATGATGAATGTTTTAGGTATAAAACTGTGAATACAGACATATGTAATAAACTAATTAAATTATACTTTAAAATAACTTTGAAACCTAATGATTTATTGATTTATACTTCATGCCAAGAAACAACGTATAGCTGCTGTGATGTTGGATTTTATTTACACATATTTAAACAACCAGGCTTGCATCAGACGTCTTCAAAACTATGGGCCGAGATGCATGTTTTTTTTTATTCGTTTTTTGAGACATTGCATCTTTCGGGTAGTCTAAATTGTGTACAGATGCCTTTACCAGATCTTTCATGCTATATATCCCTGACTTATAATGTAGACATGTTTTTTGATTTGCAGAATGGATGATCATGTGTTACTGGAATTAAATTGTTTCTCCCAAATACTAAACAAATGTCATAATGTACAACAATATAAAAATCTAAGCAGAGTTTTTGGTAACGCTTCAGATTACGGCCCGCAATGTACCGCATAATTAAACAGTATTTACAGCGTAACTACTGGTAACAATAATGTACCTCTTCAGCACATATTTGTATAGGTAAAGGGGAACAATATGTAAAGTTCGGGTAATAAAGGGGTAAGAGTAAGGAAAATTTAAACAATATTTATGAGGGAATTGCATGCCATATAAACATCCAAAACAAATCTTGAAATACTTAATTATAGTCTCGAAATATCAACATTGATTTTTTACATTTTTCACATTAAAACAAACTCACATTAAACCAAACTAATAATAAAAAATAATTTGTGACCAACAACCTTAAAATCAATCAAATAAAAATTAATCCTTAAATCACACCTCTGTCAAATTTCCAGTAGTCTGCATGTTTCATTCGAGCTGTTTTGCTTGCGCATCATTTCCCATTATTTCATATTTGCTATTATAATAAAATAAGAACCCCGTACTTAATTAATATCCACAGTAGCTTATTTATGGGTACATTGTGATTACACAATGTACACAGTTTACGTTCATGCTAGGATTGTTGTACAGCATACTGCAGGTCATGCATACCACGTTATATAAAAATAATTACCCCTTAGTTTTAAAATACTAAAATACGAAAATACGAATTTCCTGACTTCTTTATTCCCCAAATTTTGCATAGTGTTCCCCGTTACCTACAGATATGTACTGTAAAGGTACATTGTTTTTACAATTAGTTACTCTGTAAATTCTGTTAAGTTATGCGGTACATTGCGGGCCGTAATCTAAAGCGTTACCGAGTTTTTATTTTAGTTTTATTTCATTATTATTAGTATTTTAGATTAGCTTTTATTTTTTAGACTATTAGTTTTCATGATCATTTTTGTTAAAAATTTAGCAACTTTGTTATATGCTTTTGACATTTTATTATTATTATTATTTTTAATGTTGCTATATAAGATTAATTAATTTTAGTTTGGTTTATTATTATAATTTTAGTGCTTTAAACTTATTTCATCTTATTTCTGAGGCACCATATCAATTTCAATAGTTGTTTTCCCAATAATATTTAGGTCAATTGTTCAATAAAATTATTTCAATAATTGTATTATTTCAAGATATCAATAAGCAAAAACGCTTTCAAAGTTTTTATTTTAGTTAACTAAAACAACATTGATTCCTAAATACTAAAAAGTACCCTAAAGTACCTATAAAAATACTGTATTTATTGATTGATATGTTTTAATCTGCCAAGCCCACAAATGCATTCGATTTCTGTCATTTAATTTTAGCTGTATTTTGTTCTTGAAGGAGTATCTTATATAATGATATAATAACTGCTGCTTTGAGGCCAATAATTATTTTCAATAATATTCCTTGTATTTTCAACCATTCATACTGTTGTCAATGTCCTAAACTGGTACCCTTACAATTATCACATGTTTTTCCCCACAGACACCTGCAGCTGAAGCTACCAGGCGTCTGTAACTACAATGGCAGGGATTTAATAATATGACTCATCTTTCTGTGAGTTATCTATCTCCCCCGATGTCCTCTCTCAGACGGCTGATTCTGGTCGTGCCCTTTGAGTGGCTTTCCCATATCCTCCCTCCCTTTTCTAACCTCTGAACGGCTCTAACAATCCACATGAGGCATGATGTCAGGTCACTACAATGGCATGTTCGCTCGATAGCCCTGCCGGCAAATTGCTTTTTAATGTTTTTGCACAATGGCCCAAAAGAAAGACGATTGTTTTGCTTTAAATCTGCAGCAGGCCATTTAAGACGCTCTGATACATGTTGCACGGAGGAGCACAGGTGTCAGACAGAAACTGTGTGTGTGTGTTTGTGACGGAGCTAAGCTGAGCTGTTTTTGATGGATGCGGGAACATCGGTGGTGAATGGGCCCAGAGAAGATCAGGACATAGGCGGCTTGCAAGGTCTTCAGAGGCCGTGGTTCTTGCTATTTGACACAAGGCCAGCAGACCAATCTATCACAACACTGAGTCAATGACAGGAGATGGAAAAGTAGGAATGTATAGATTGAGACAGAGGGGTTGTATCGTTTATCTGTGTTACCAGCAAATCAACTGTACGGGCAAAATGAATATTTTGTCTGTGTATAATAGGACTTTCAATAGATGAAAAGTTTAAATAAAATTCATTATTTGATGTGCAGATTAACTAATTGAATTAATCTCAAATATCAATATTTGCCGAGAAAAGCCTTCAAATGAAGATAAGTGTTGTGAAAGACAAAATATTAAATGATTGTATTTTACAATTCATTAAAAATCGCTGTCCACACCAATTCATTATGCAATCAAGTTTGTTCATCTGTTAAAAAATAGGTTCATATTATAGATTACATGGGACATGATTTGCTTTACATTTGATAAAACCTGGATATTAGTACTGTTAATTAGGATAATAATAATACAAAAAATTATAATAACAATGATGATAATAATAATATACTTTTCACCCATTTTTAACCTATAGCCTATGTGCTGTATATACAGTATATACAGTGGGTCGTCTAACTGTCAAGAGTTACATTAATACGAAGCGATATCTGTTTTCTCAGGCTAAAATAGAGATGATTTGACTTGAGAGATAGCTGGGAATGCGCCTGTAGGGTCTCACTTGCTCATCTTCTCTATTTGTGTAGCTCATCTGCCTCCTCTGAGAACTCCCTATGAGATCTTCAACTGGCCAGAGGAAGATCACTTTACAGTCACATTCATTAATCCTAAACTAATTGCATGTAACTGTGCTGTCGAACGGTTTGATGTTACGTTCATCCAAAAAGTGTATGAAAAAATGGGAAAATTAGTCTCATATTTGCTTTTGATTCCAGCTGTCATTGAATTTAAGAAAGCATGTATTTAATTAACAAAAGAGTGTACTGATGCATGCATCAATTTGTGTTTATGTAATGAAAACAACAGTTCTCGGTCTTGTGAGGAGAAAAAATCTGTTAAATGATTTAGAAGAAAATAAAGAATTCACAGAGTGAGTAGGAGACAATTATGCAGTAAGTTATAATACAAACTGTACAATTTATTGCTATTTGTATACCAACTCTGTTTGCATTAAAATGGCTTTATATACATACCCACGCACACACACACACATGTATATATACAATCAAGCCGAAATGTCAGATCAGACACCTTCAACATTTCTTAAATTATCACAGTTTATCGCTATAGTTTAGAAAATGCTAATAAAATATGACAAGAACTCAAATTTAAACTGTGTCAGAACAAATTCAGTTTGATAATGTCCGATAACTTTGATAGAAAGGTATGAAATGGATTAGGTGGAATAGCTGTCAGTTCTTAAATTTAAATACACAATTAGATAATACCAATTACCAAGCAATGCTTCATTAAAGTCTGCCAAGTAAAATGGTCACAATAGCAATTAAAGAAAGAAAAACACTTAATCAAAACAAGGTCAGGTCAAAGGTCAAAGGCCTAAATACATAATACATAAATGAACTACAGTATACTGCACCCACTTGTAAAAAAATATAAAAAAATATCGGGTGTCTGAATAATTTTTGGTTTGACTGTATAAAATGGTAAAGCCGTTCAACATATACATAACATTTACATTTATGCATTTGGCAGACGGTTTTATCCAAAGCGATTTACATTGAAATGTATTATTAATGTGTTTCTGACTATGTGCAATCCTCTGGGATCGAACCCATGGCATTGGCATTGCTAGCGCCATGCTCTAACCACTGAGCTAAAGCTTACTGGGTCAGCAATTCGTGGACGCACCATCTGAAGATTACAGACTAGCAGCTGAGTTAAAACCTCAAAAGGTGATGCGCTTCATTCTCGTAGTGTGCACTTGGCCTTGTCTTAATATTCTTGTTTACACGTGTTTCTCTCAACCCATTTAAGCGTAATGGAGTTCATTTTTCATCTTCTGTATTTCTGCCCATAATGTTTAAGACGAACCACTCTGTCACTCCTTGAGGGAGGAAGAGAAAGGGGAGGCGATGACAGGACAAACAAATACAAACAGTATCAGCTGTGGCAAGCCGGGTGAGGTTTTTGCGGGTTCAGCAGAAAATGAAAGCGTACGAGAAGGAATTTGAGGAAATAGAGATAGGGAAAGAGGGGTTTGCGGACTGATTTATACATGATCTCAGGTGGGGGGGCGATTCTGCCCGCAGTCTCGCTGCCTGATGCTGTCGTCTCTAATGAAGCAGAGGAGCGTGCGGGAAGACTGACGCGCACACACAGTGTCTCACAAACAAGGGCAACCAGCCCTCACAACATAGCCCCTAATGAGCCCCTAGCCATATTTTAGCATAATGCCTGCCGCCCCCCACGCCCTCCACACATACACATCCGCAGCCGATGATGTCTCTGGTATACGCAGTTGTCTAGTTGCCTACTAAGGGACCATCCTGTTCTCTTGTGGGAACTCGCACACCCACACGCATGAACGCGTTTGTCACCCACATTTGTCTTAGCGACATGCCTGCATATAAGAGCCAGACGTTCTTCAAAGAAAATGAATTAATGTCTCGATGGCTTTCTCACAAACCCAGAGAGGCTTCAGGAATGCAGACTCAGGTGATGTCACAGTCACGTCCCCTAGTTACCTCTTCCCCACAGGAGCCCATCCATACGGTTCAGTCTCAATGGCAGGCTGTGAGATAGAGGGTAACAAATCCGGCGCTATTTTTAAAGAGCCTTTCTCCA
Organism: Triplophysa siluroides; assembly: GCA_006030095.1. Classification (NCBI taxonomy): domain Eukaryota; kingdom Metazoa; phylum Chordata; class Actinopteri; order Cypriniformes; family Nemacheilidae; genus Triplophysa; species Triplophysa siluroides. The sequence continues at coordinate 2,454,940 of VCII01000702.1, forward strand.
TTTCCAGCACAGCTTGTTAAGAGCTCATCGTTACCACACTTCCATACCTTCCATCCTGGGTGCTAAGGGCAACTGAGCCCGAGCCCAGATAAAGTGCCAGAGTTGTCACATAGTCTTACAGAGATAGTGTTTCACCCCGCTAATCATGCCACTATGAGAAATGTGGTCAGGTGCTGTCAAGGCAACAGGGTAAGTGCCGAGCAGGCATTGCTTTAGCTTGTGAAAGATTCCAGCGTTGCTGTTGGAAGCAGGCCAGGATTAGATATAGATTTGGATGCGGTAAATAAACTTGTAAGCGTACGGTGTGACCAGCGACGGCGCTAGGTTGAACCCGTGCGGGGTACTGTATGTTGTTAATATATTGTCAGGGTTTTGGTTCTGAAATATTTATTTCATGGAGTAGCAGCACCCACTGCAAGCTGCAGATGTTAGTGTAGAAGCAAGGATCTCAGACCACAAATAAAAGAAGGAAATAGGAATATGTTGCGATTTTAGAGAATAACACTTTACAATAAGGTTCTTTTTTGTTAAAATTAGGTAAAGGGGTAGTTCACCCAGAAATGTCATGATTTATTTGCCCTCATTTTGTTCAAAACCTTTGTATGACCTTCTTTCTTCTGTGGAACGCAAAATAATATATTTTGAGAAATGATATTTACATACAATGGAGGTCAAGGTGGGCCAATGTTCTTTAAATGACAAAAAATGATGAAAGAGTTTTCATCTTTGGCAAACTTCAGCATCTTCAGCTACATTAGTTAGTTAATGCATCTACAAATGTTAACAAAAACAACCTTATGGTAAAGCATTACCAACATTCTTTAAAAATATATTGCTCATTGTTAGCTCATATTAGCTAATGCATTAAGTAAATTAATAAAAATGGAATGTTCTCTGGATTTAGCACTGTTTCGAAACAGTTTGAACTAAAGACGGCATGCGCATCTGCATGTGTCAGAGGAGCGTCTTATTGCAGCTCAGTCATAAAACCGATTTACTGCAGCAGATCAGATTTAAGTGCCGTGTCTTACGCAACAATGGCGTTTGGGTACCTTCTCAAAGGGCCTGAAGCTACAAGAGAAAAAGACATTTCATTTTCACTAGGATCGATTTAAAGTGACTCATATCTTACTGTAAAAGTGCTGCTCTGCAGTCAGTTCATATTGTGGTTTTAGTGTAACCGTTACATGCATGATGTATCTTTACAATCTTCGATGCTGAGGGAATTTTTAGGAACATCTCACATGTATGTTTATGCTCTCATCTGAAGCCAAGCCTTGGTGGTGTGTCCTCCATTTAAAATGCCCCCGGGGCCCTAAAACCAAATATCTCAGAAACAGCAAAGACTTCTAAGTGTATTTAAAGAAGTCATTTCAGACATCTATCAACTTCGTACAGCAGTAACATGAGGGGCAATCTTTATCTGGGGTAATTACTCTAAGCATGTGATTAGAATGTCATTTGATGACATTGGCTAATTAGCTTTGTCTTGCTTCATCACAATCGCTCAATAAGAAAGGCTGTCACTGCTGCAGGGAGGTGATACATACTTTACTGGACTATGGCATGTAAGGGACTCAAATATAAAAGTGTGACAGAGGCTTTTAATAATTTGTGGCAGATCTGTCATGAAGAGAGGTTTGAGATGCTCTAAATAGCATGATTTTAATTGAAGTATTATTCTCTTTGCATTTTACAGTAGCTGGGACAGACTTTTTAAAGGCATTGGGTCTTATCTATGGGTGGCTCAGAATTTTTGTTATGCTATTACATTTTTGTCGCAGTTAAAGTAATTCAGATTTAAAAACATTATGCCACACATAAATCTTGCTGTGAATTCAACAAAGACATTTGTTTAGCCTCCAATCCAGCAACTATTTTTACACTAATTTAAAGCATCTGCTGAAAACACTCTTGCTTAGCTTAAGCCAGGCCTGTGCCTTAGTTGGATTAAGATATTTGAGTCACTTTTATAAAGATACTTAAGAAAGAAAAATTACCTGTGTGCATCTTTAGAGAAAACAATGGCACTGACATATTTTATGATATGTTAGGGCAAGTTATTTTCAGTTGAGACAGCTCCAACATTAATTTAAGTCTGGGACTTTCCTTAAGCCATGTCTGTGAAACCGGGCCTCAATGACAGTGGAACACGAGTCAGTGACATATAGTATACCTTTATACAATGTACCTGTTGTTTTATATATACTGTATATATATATATATATAGGGGGGTTGGGCAGATATATAATCATAGCTTACTGCATGCATCATTTTGTACGTTTTTCTGTGATTAAATTGACAGATCATTGTTTACTAGATCATACAAATAAGCGTTTACTAAGCATTTAATAATAACTATTTATGTTTTGATTATTTTATTTGTCAGCTGGATATTTTGGAGGGGTCCTAGAAAAATCTGGACGGGCAAGATCCCCCTGTCCCCACGCTATCCCCCAGACCCAGCCCTGATGTTTATACTTGTATATGTTTTGTAAGATTTAATATACATTTTAGGTAAAAATGTGTGTAGTCATGCTTAAGAGTATTTATTTTACCAAATTAGTTTCAGCTTTCCTGTAGCTCAGTGGTACAAGCATGGCAACAAGGTTGTGGGTTCAATCCCAGGAGATGGCACATACTTAGAAACAAATGTATAGTATAATGCAATTTACATCTGCCAAATGCATATGAGTAAATTTCTATATTTTGTAATATTTAGTCAAAATTTTAGTTTAAAATTTATGTAGTTATACTTGGATTATTTCCTTTAGCAAATTAGTTATGTGTAACTTTAAATATTTCATTTGATCTTGATCATAATTTTCACTGCCACGTTTTAAAGTGCACTTTGGGTATGCTTTTTTAATAAGCCCCATTGTGAGATAACAGGCGGGACGTATCTCAGATCAGTAGTTTAGGTGTTTCACTTACTGGTCATTATAAGCTATTTTATGTTATGGTTGGAGATAATGTGAGCATGTGCAGTATGTGTGTACCTGTTTCATATGCGGCTTTTTCTGTTCTTGTCAGCCCAAAATGCAATTATATTGCATAAACACGTCATATAATGCGGAGGTAAATATTGCAGTTCTGCTAACCTCAACGAACAAAGAATAAATCAGTCACTTTGAGTGAGTACAATCCTAGCGTAACATAAAAACAGCTCACTTTGCAAGTGCTCGGGGGTTTAGCACGCTGTTCTTTCAATGGAGGCAGCGAAGTATATTTCATCAAACAGCTACGTAATTAATTTCAGCTACTGCAGTGCGACAGTCAAATGAAATAAATTTCTCCTCCTATTATCAAGGGGCATATCCAGCCACCGAGCTGCAGACATGGGCGCTCTGCATCGATGATGAGACAGACTAAGTGTTTTCGCTTTTACTAATTACGCCTAGCATATGTCGTACAGAGGAAGGGATGAGAGAAAAGGATTTAACATCACGTAATTGTTGGAGTCGCAGGGTTTCTTGTTTGTCAAATAAATATAAACTTAATTTCTCGAAAGTCCCGTGTTGCTTTTCATTTGGCAAACCGTAATGAGAATTCCAGCGATTAACATTTAATATTTATTCCCCCCATATAAAATGAATTCATAACACCCATCCACTCCTGGGAATGCAAACAAATTTAATTACACCTCTTTGCGATGACACATTTTCTCTTCCTTTCAAATATCTCATGCTCAAATTACAGAAAGAATAATGATGCACTAGCTGGTGCTCGTCTTAAATAGCCGTGAACGCTTTGATCATCCATATAAAAGGCAGAAAAAGAACATTTTAAAAGTGCCACCATCTTGACCTCCAACATAGAATAAGAGCAGTGAATGAAAACACAGATCTTTTCCTGGCATTAATGGATGTTATGCACAGGAAGAAGATGACTAAAAAGTCAGAAAGCGTCGATGAGGCTGCTTTGAAGCAAGCACACTCATTGTCTGCTTCCTAATCTCTTCATTTGGCTTCTCTCAAAGTTCAAACTGGTGAAGTGTACTTCCAATCAGTAAAAACAAGTGTCTCCTTCACTTATGTTGGTGATGAAGCAATAAAATCAGTGTGCTAATCATAAGCAGTGTGGTGATTCCAGGATTTTAGCTTTAAGGATGTTAGTCCTAATATGAGACATAGAACCAGAGGCTGAATGTGACTCAACAGACAATTTTCTCTATATTGCCCCCTCTGTTAGTGTATTTCCTTTTTTTCTTTACACAGGTCAAGGTAAAATGATGTCAAACTGACATTTCCAAGGAAATTGTACCCTTATGAATGATTGCTACAGGCTTTTTTTTACAAATACACCATGTTTTATGTACTTGCTCAATGTAGTGGAGTAGGCGGGGCGAGACCGTGGTTCGAGACCGGTGAGTAATTGTGAATAAGCGCCAGCTGTGCGCACACCGGGCTCGAATCACGTAGGAGATTGGGAGCATATAAAAGGAACGAGCGACCGGACCGTCAAGGAGAGAGGACCGGGCCCGAACGAATGTAACAAAGTTCGTAAGGAAGAAAGAAAGGAGGCGGGAACCGGCAAACATTTAAATAAAGTTTTAATAATAAACAAAGTAAAAGACAGCCGGCAGCCCCTCACGGACGACTGCCGGCGAATAACAAAATACATAAACATAAAAAAACTTAACATACGTTCAGGCCCGGTCCTCTCTCCTCGACGGTCCGGTCGCTCGTTCCTTTTATATGCTCCCAATCTCCTACGTGATTCGAGCCCGGTGTGTGCACAGCTGGCGCTTATTCACAATTACTCACCGGTCTCGAACCACGGTCTCGCCCCGCCTACTCCACTACACTCAATTCCTGATTTTTGTAGATTTTTAACCAAGATGCAGCTTTAAATAAAAAAAAAGAAAAATTGTTTGTTATTTTACCAGAACATAAAATATTTTGTAAAGAATCCGTCAGAAACAGATCAAAATGTTTCTATTGTGTTTGTTAGCTGTATTTTTGTTTGGTATGATTTCATAAGTAGCCTACATCAAAACAACTCAACTGAAGTTTGATTGATATTACTTCGAATGCACAACAAAAACATGGTTTTTGAAAGAAATGATCAGTTTTTGCAAATCAAATCTTCATGTTTTCCTAAAGGTGTATTGAAACATAATGTTTGGTCCTTGAATGATTATAGTCCCTTATTTTTACAATTCAATGAGTCAATTCTTGCTCATGCTGATTTTGCAAAGTAAAGTATGTTTCTAGGTCAGCATAAGCAATCCTAGCAAACACATGAATTTCTATCCATACGTTTTTTTCTATCTCTGAATTTGATGTTGAAGACCCGAAAGTGTTGTTGATTCAGGAACATTTTGGAACTTTGGTTCATTCTAAGTCAGAACCTGTTTATCGTTATGATTTAAAGAGAAATCACACATAAACTGGCAGAGGAAATGCTAAATATTTCCACAAGTGTCCCCATTTTCCTTAGCCATCATACGGATGTTGTGAATTGGTGCTCCTTGTGAGGAACAGAACAGGTTATTCTCTGAATGTCCAAATAGAACGTACCAGAACAGACACTAATTACCTGTAAGGAACAGATTGTTCTTTGTGCTGACAAGGAAGTGTTCATGCAGTGCCGTGTAAAAAAGTTAACCACATGCTAACTGCAGTATAAAGCCTGACAAACTACTGCTTAATTGTACTTCTTTACGGTATGTGTTTAAAGAGATAGTTCACCCAAAAAGGAAAATTCTGTCATTAATTACTCACCCTCTTGTCATTTTGTCATGATTCTGCCCAATGAGTCCAGCCGGTGATCCAGTCGGCGATCCAGCCGGAGATCCAGCCGGTACCAAGTCCTGTCCAGCCGACGTTCCATTTGGTACCAAGTCCTGTCCAGCCAGCATCCCAGCCAGCGATCCAGCTGGCGTCTGAGCTGGTCTCACAGACCTTGTTCCGTCTGGTCTCACGGCCGGCAGTTCCCCCCTGTTCAGTGGGACACAAGACTCCCACACCCTTGTCCCCAAGAACTCCTCGTGTTGTCCCCACGCCTCCGAGGACTAAGACTGTTCCCCCCAGTCCCAAGCCTTTTGGACTTCCCCCTATGAACTCTGTTGTTCCCCCGCCCCCCCTTCCCCTGTTTGTTGTTTTTGTTGTGTCATCCCAATGCCCTAATTGTCCTTGCTTGTTTGCCATTGTTGATGTTCACTATGTTCTGTTGGATTTTATCTGTCTTGTCTCGTCCTGCCCCTTAAGGAACATCAGGATATCGTTCCTTAAGTGGGGGGTTCTGTCATGATTCTGCCACCCCTAGTCATAGTTTTCCCAGTCTTGAGGCAGGATCATGACAGACCCAGGTGTCTAGTGTGAGAAAGACATTGCATTGTCTGTAGTAGACATGCCATGCGCTTTCTCGTGTCTCGTCAGTGTCCCCGCCCTCTCGTTTCCTCATTATTGATGGTTAATTATGTCATGCCCCACACCTGTTTCCTCGTGATTTGATCCCTTTATAAGTCCCTCGTGTCTATTGTCCTGTGCTTGTTTGTTTTGCGTGTTTGCTTTTTGTGCTTGTATCCTATATATGACGTTTCGTCAGTGTTACTCTGTGGATTATCCCGTCAAGTCTTAGTAACTGTTTAGTTATAGTTAATGTCAAGTGTGTTCTAGTTTAGTCGAGTTAGTCTCAGTTAGTCTATGTTCTGTTGAGTTTGAGTTCTTGTTATCCTGTTTTCTTGTTTTACCACCTGCAGTGGGTCTTTGTTTTGTGTTTAATAAATATTGTTTCTGTTAAACCCTTTACCGCTGCCTGCAATTGGGTTCTTTCCATGAGATTCCTGACACATTTCAAACCTGAATGACTTTCTTTCTTCTGCAGAACACAAAAGAAGATATTTTGAAGAATGTTGGTATCCGAACTACGGCAGTACCCATTGATTTGCATTGGGTTTGTGTCCATACAAAAAAAGTAAATGGGTACCGTTGTTGTTCTAGGTTTAAAATGACAAGAGGGTGACTAGCTGTTTACAGAATATAATTTTTTTTGGTGAACTATCGCTTTAATGCATCCAAGTTTTGATTAGAAATGGATTTCATGCTAGCCTACCACAAAATCAAACAAGTTTATTGAATTCATTCTGGTCTAAACTGGTATTTTCAATGGGGTAGTGATTTTGAATTGCTTGCTTACGTTTGACATCAGTAGATGGATCGTTGATGAGGGTGGATGTCTCCTTGAGGGACAAGTGGTTTCTACAGTCTCTGGAGCTTCGTTTTAAAAGGAAATCCAATAAATAAAACACAAGAGCCTTTTAGACATCATTCTAAATACCCAATTTATTGTTTTATTGATTCCCCGGGGCAGCACACACAGTGAAATTTAATGATGGCTTGTTATCGTTATCGTTATGGTGATTGCAAAAGAAACCGTATTGCTTTGAGAATCTCCACTATTCAATCTTCATTCACATCAAAGCCTGGACCTGGATATAGTAATACAAGCATTGATATTAAATTCTCTCTACAATGTAGAAAATAGAAGTTCAGGCCGGTATGTCTGATCTTGAAGCTGAAGGAGACAATTCATTTTAGATTTCTTTTGAGAATTGTTCGTCCTCTTTTAGAAAAGGGATCTCTTTTAGAAAATATTTTTTATTACATAGAAGATGGTTAATTACCTCCCTGATTAGGACCTTGACCTTGCATATATCCAAAGCTAAAAAAGTTCGTTTTTAGCATGTGCAAGGGTTCAAACTGAGTCATGATCTTTTAGATATCTGACAAAAGTTCAAAGTAATTAAATCAAGCAATACTTTTTGCGGGAGTGTCATTTGTGAGCTCAGCTGTGAGATGCAATGTTGTGAAACTTAAAAAATCTGCTTTTGCTAAGAGACATGACCTGGGGCCTCATTTATAAAATGTTTTCTTGATGTAAAAATATCATAGGAACATTTGTCAAATTTTATATCTAGCTTGTGTGATGTGATTCAGTATGTTTGATGAATTGAAATGCCTCCGACGTTATTATTTTGCAGTAAGACATGCATCCCCTGATGACATCACTCTGCTTCTCTCCGTTTTCCTCTGTTAAGTTGGCAGTCCTCGTGGCAGTGGTTCATGGGTAGTGATGAGTAGCTGCCTCCTCCCCAGGCACACTCGTACTGCCTGCAGCAACGCTCTATGTAAACAAACAATTGACATGGCCGCCTTGCGCCTGCCACCGCTGGGAATTCCCGCTCACGCAGTACAGCCCAAGCAGGTAATTTCACCGCCTTACCTGTGACTTTAAAACAGATTTGTTTCAGTCGTCCCTGGCGAAGCGCAAAAAAAGATGACTCCCCCACGGACCTGTCAATGTCGTATACATGAATTCCTGAAAAAGAAAAAAAAATGATGGAGTACCCTGTGGTCTGTTGTTTTTCTTTTTTTTATTATTTTGTTCTCATTTTTCCTCAGTCTAGTGAGAGCTGGTGGGTGGCTAGATAATTCCAAGTGATATATGCCTGACATCTCGCTAGCTGGCTGTCAGCGATAAAATTTCAGAGGTTTCAGACAGTCGAATGTGTAACGTACGCGTGTAAGCTCGAACTGGGATCACTGTCTGATTCGCGATTTTTCTCGGTCTGCGATGGCGAGCATGAGCATGTCATGTTGCTCTGCCAGTCAGGCATGAGCCACATCTTATTATATTAGCGGATGTGTACAAGATTAATGTCAGTACTAATTCCCCCCATCCTGGAAAAACACTTGTGTGGATTAGCTCAGAAGGAAGTATTAAAGGTTCAATAATATCTAATTACAAAGCGACACTTGAACTGAGGTTAAAAGCATTATTACTGACATTGTGTTTGTTATTACTAAAAAGATACGCAGTTCTGATATTTTGAATAATTAATATTTTACATGCAACAAGTAATAGCCTGTTGTGGTTTACCTGCATGGCTCATCCAATCGGAATTTAGAGTCTGAATCTGTTTTATACCGTTTTGTTAATCATCCTCCTTTGCATCTAATTTGTTATTTGTGACAGTGTTCATAGCTCAAAGATCTAGGTTGTTCTGTATTACCAAACATGTGTTTATTAATAACTCAACCCAGAATTATTTGCCTGAGAGACCCAGATAACTGGTGCAAATCTCATGAGCAATGGGTTCCATTTGGACACTGTAAAGTAGAAGCATTTTCCCCGTTTGGTTTTTAACACATTTTTAAAAAGTGATCAAGGTGAGGTTCATTCACAGATCGTTCAAAATCATTAGATGGCAAAGCAGCAATCAGGTCGGTTGTATACAGATGTGGCATTTTGTTCAATTTCTATAGCAAATGAATTAAAAAGCCACGGTATGTGCGGAAGCTATGCTGGTTACCATTTACAAAGCAATCTGAATAACAAAAAGGCCACATTCTTTTTGTAATCATACATAAAGCGAACAATTACCAGCATGTCTAGTTGCGATGTTAGTCAGTCAAGACATTTTGCTATGAAAGAGTAGGAAGAGTTTGCAATTCAGCTTGAGCTTTGGGTCAGTGCTAAATAGCATTTTTCAGCCTGTCCATAATTTCGAGTGCATCAGCCGAGCTGGTTGTCAACAGATATTCCTCTGCCCAAATCTTTTTTGACACGCAGACAACACAGAGAAGATCTCTGTCCACTAGCCTTTAATAAGTCAGTATGATTTTTTACTTGTGAAAAGGACCCTGTCATGTGAGAGCCAGAATATGTCATCTTTCACAAAACATTTATTCTCCGGTCATTCTTCTGCTTTTGTCAGCAGCACAGCAATCAGCTAACAGCTGGTGTTTCCTTTAAGTTTGGTTACCTATTTTTAGGATCAGCACCGGGCCCGTTGATATAAAATACAGCCCTCATTTTCCATTTGGACATAATAGAAATTTCCACAGAAATATTTGGTGTTCTGGTTTAAATTTTGTGCTATTTAGTTTTTTATAGTAACCTCAGACATTTCACCACAATCTTAAAGGTCCAGTGTGTAATGGATGATCTATTGATAGAAATGCAATATAATATACATAACTATGTCTTCAGAGGTGTATAAAGAGCTTACACAACGAATCGTTATGTTTGTATTGCCTTAGAATGAGCTATTTCTATTTACATACACCGCGGGTCCCCTGGCATGTAATTCGCTATGTTCTGTCAGCCGTCGTAGTGTTTCGAATGGGAGGGGTGGAGTGAGCTTTTGGTAGCAATTCGCAACCTTGCCGCTAGATTTCACTGACAGGACCTTTAAAGCAATTCGTAAGTGTATTTGACCATCTCATTTGTACGGTTTAGTGCGATTTGCTTTCACGCAAGTAACGGTTAGGGGTGTGGTTAGGGGTTAATTTTACATTTGTATGTGTTGGATTGGCTGAAATTGACGAAAATTATGCAATTATGGAGTACATTGCTGTTAAATCTGTTATATTTCCATATGTTGCTTTGGAGTGGTAAAGGTTAGGGGCTCAAAAATATCTGTATAGTACTCAATGGAGACCACCAGTAAAATGCTTCTACTTTGTATTTATTTCTAATTTATTACTTTTTTTCTTCTTAGTAGATGCTTTCATGACAGTTATAATAGTGTACTTTGGTCTTTCAAGTTTTAGTTAGGAAAAAGTTCAACTCACTGTTAAATCATGTGTTCCTTTTTAGATAATGAAGACAAAGCAGGGGAAAAATAGAAACTCCTAATGCAAATTTTTGTCAAAAACTGCTGAACAGAGCGATGATTTTCTGAGCTCTTAGCAATTTTCTTTGTGTGCAATGTGAAAAAAGACGTTAGAGTTCTCCTTGAAACAGCACCTCATTTCCAAAGGGGACATTTAGTGCTTAAAGGCCTGGGTAAAAGTTGGATATTTCACTGTTACGTCCGTTAGGACGTTTATAGTATTGTGTGTTGTATTGTTTTTCCGTTCTGTCTGTTTCTCTTACTTTCACTTTCTTAGGTTGTTGCTGATTGGCTATCTTGCTTGTCAGTTAAGACTGAGATGAGTGGCCGTGCTTTGGGGAGGCGGGAGCGGTTTTAGCGTGATGAGTGACACCTGGTGAAGCGGATATTTAAAGACCGTGCTGCTTCCAGATTGGGAGAGAACTTTTGGGTAGAGAGTTTTGCCTAGAGAACCATTGCTTGTTTAGAGAGAGAAGGAAAAAGAGAAAACTGTTTGTATGTTTTATCACGTTGTTCTCATGTGTGATTATTGTTCCTTGCTTCGGCTGGGTCCAAAAACCCTTTTTCACTTTGTGAAGGTTGCGGTCCACAAAGGAGAAGGGGATAGGTAAGAGGTCACGTGACGTACATTGTACACATGTAGTCAATTTATTGTATTAGAACACTAGTTAGGGATTTGTGCCACCCGCTGTATTTATGTTTATTAGTTAGTGTAGCTTAGTTACGACGTCCCGGACGTTGAAGTATTTTCCTTTGATCTTTTCTTTTTTTAGTTTAGTATTAGAGGTTAAATGTGTTAGATAACTTTTTTGCTTATATTACTTTCGTTTGTTTGGCACAATCCGTTTTTCCCCTTTTTCTTTCCTTTTGTGGTTGGGTTTTTGGTCTTGTATATAATTTATTAAACGCATAGTTACTTTATTCAGTGGTCCCTCGTGTTTTCTCTAGTCACTCAGTGTTACACGTTGATGTGTGTCGGAGCTGGTTACATATGTTCCCCTCCTAAAAACCCTAGACGGGTACGAGTCATAGGTGGGTCGTAACATTCACACTGATATTGAAGTTGTTACCCTACCTTTAGACCTCATTATAGCACTCTACAGTGAAAGTGACTTGATTTCATTTGTGTGAGGGAATCAAATTGAAATTGTTGACTTTAAAAACGTTGACTGACAGCGCTAAATTCCGCCTGATCATTAATGTCACTCTGCAGCTGACCATCTGTTCAGAGCGTGCCTGTTATGTCTGTGAAGGTGTCATTCCCACAGACCATCAAACAATGCTCAATACAGTTCATCTTGAAATATTGTAGAAATTAAAATGCTCAGATACTCAGATTAGCATTTTTACCATGTATATGTGGTTTGTGATAAAATCAGATACTATCTATAAAACGTGTGATTTTGTGCATGGCTGGATGTGTGTATTTCATCGTTTTATTATTTCTCATCTTTTTTATTTGCCCAATATAACCAGCACTTTTACAGTAATTAGTTTTCTTTCATGAACTCTATCATCAATTGATTTCCATTTAAAATCCATTAACTCAAATGAAAGGTCACCTTATTTATGTTCGGTAAGAATAAGAGATATTGACCTTTTGTCACAATTTTCCATTTATTCCGATCGGTTAAACTTGGTCTGAATGTAAATTTACTCTTGGCGTGAATGTAACAAGACCGTGATATGGAATATGAAAATTTCCTACCGACTAATTGTATAAAATAGAAAACTAGTTTGACCTCCAACCAATACATATGGACTCGAGACATCACCTTACACATGCTGCAGTGTGGGCCCTGTCAGAGTATAAGGAACATTCACTTATCTTTCAAGCGGCCCAGTATAAAGGCATGAGAGAACAGAAAGCGTGTGCCGCAGCAGAGTGGGCAACACCTTTTCAAACAAAATCCTGTGAAGAGGTGCCAGTATTCGCTTTGAAGAGTACAGCAAGAACAGTGCACACAAGAGCATGGCATCGCTCGCTCAATTGCTTTAGTAGAGAGGATTAAAGCTTTGGGTTTCTCTGAGAAAAAGAGAAATAGAGCTCTGCGTTTTTGTCAGAATAGAGTAGCCATGACTTTTCATACGCCTGTGCTTTGTTGGACTGTACGTGAGTCTCAGTGTCACGGTATAACCTGGCCGTCGGGATGATTACCGGACTGTGGTCAGCGTTTCTGAAGTGATTTGATTCTTTTTGAGCACGGTGACCCGGCTTTACCGTTGTGGTCGAGTTATTCCACTTCGAAGCACAGTGAAACAAGGCTTTTGCAATATTACGGCACTCAGCAAATCTGGGGAAAATAAGTTTAGGCTAGGAAATTGTCTGTATTCACAGAAGGCAAAAAACAAATGGAGAACTTCAAATTCTGCTCCAATATTCTGCAAAGTTTAGTTGCACCTGTACCAACTCAAGCTTTTCATGATTGCTTAGAAATGACAGGAAGGTGTGTTTCATAAAGGTGAAACTAAATTCTGCAGTGGCCCTCCAGGAGTTGGATTGGACACAAGTCCTTTAGAGATTGCAACTGATGCTATGGCAAACAGTTGAGCTCTACAACATGCTCTTCACACATGAGAACAACCTCTTCATGTCTGATTACTGCCTGCTCTGTTTCTTCTGTGTGGGAAAAGATGCACAATGATGCTGACAAGTAAGGAGATTTTGTGAACCTGGCTGCCCTCAAGAGACTAATAACAGGCTGATCGCGCCGCTTCGTCCGGAAAAAAAATCCTACCAGATCTTAAATGAGGTTTTCCACAGGGTCTCCTGTAGTGGTAGATCTCCCTGCAAGATTAAAAAAGGAAGTTTACATTCAATTGGGCTGCAGGGCATCCTCTTTGCATGTCACATATAAAATCTGGGTTTGAGGATAATTGTCTGGAATAACTAGAGTTCATATAGCGTGTACAATAGCAATGCAGGAGTCCACAGAAAATATATTTTTTATTTTTCAATGGTTAATATATTATGTTTTTATAGCATCATCTGTGTAAAAGCTTTGAGGCCATCTGTGGTATATGTAAGTGTACTGTTCTCTTAAAATGGGCAAAACTCGATTCCTGCAAAAACATTCTCTAAACACATTTAAAATACTAAAAGTACTTTACTTCTTATGACAGCAATATGTTTACATGGTCAAGCGTACTTTAATCCTGTGTATTTTGTTGATGATGCTGTTATATGATAAGAGTTAAACAAGATTTGATTTGAAACCACGGGAGTGTTTAAATAATATACAAGTAGCGAAACGTGACGTTTGAGCCTCGGATCTCTGCGCACGCGCAACCACCCCCCTCCCCCACATACACACTTACCACAGTAAAGTAAGGTATTTTACCTATGGCTGGGCGATATATATCGTGATTCACGCTAATTATACATGTCTAAATCGATTCTGTTTTATATGCACAGCTCTTCCATGAACTACGGCTCTTTGATCAGTAGGAAGTACTGCTCGATCTAAAATCACTGCGAGATTGAGTCGTTTATAAGGTGCATTTGAAAAAGCAACACTCGTCATACATCATCACTATAAATATACTTTATTATCATGACAATTCCTGAAAAGGCTTGACGAACAGCGATAGAATATGACCATTGGCATTTCCTGGAACTAATCGTTCTTCTTCTGTTTCTCATATTCTGAGTTTCTACATTATTTCACATATGCATTATGATCGGCATGCTTTGTGTATGTGCTCTTCAACGGAATAATGGACCGGGTTGCACACACACGACAGACACTGCCTCCCAGTCTGATCATAAAACCAACACAGACTAACGCACACAATACCAGTTTAAAAAGCGACACCTCATGAGAGCGCTCTCAGCAAAGAAAACCTTAGAAAAACTACTAGAAGACAGTAAACAGAGATTCACCAGCAAATAAACTATGATTATAATAAATCTTTATATTAAACTGGTATAGTGAACTAAACCTATGGAACTGACCATAGTAAAATTTACAATTTATCTGATAAAATGTCACAGAATAACAGCAAATATGCACAATATGTTAATTTTAAGACTGACCACAGTCAAAATCACTAATCCCAAATAAAGCTAAGCGACATAAACAAATGTGCACATCAGCAACCTGAATGAATTGAGGTACAGCGGCCTAATAAATAACTAAGAATTTGATGATCAAATTACTTACAAATTATGACAAAGTCCTCCTCCTGTTGGTTTGAACAACGTTTATATCAGCTTTTCTCTTTTTTTCCCGAGACTTGATGACAAAGTTCATCCCCATTCTGTTTTGAATGAGGTTTTCCGCATTTCTTCTTTTGAAGTTTTATGGCAGTTGGGAAACTTCCACTTTAACGAGACTGATGGTGAACAACCCCCCAGATGGCAGAAAGTTAGCAAAAAAAAACAAAGCGCGCCCATTTAGAAAGATGATATGATTGGTCAGTTTTACTGCCACTCAAAATGAATCTCTCCCATTGATTTACAGTTCTGTCAGCAGTAGCCTAATTTAAGCCCCCCGACGTAAGCACGCATATGACTTCTTGCAGCATGCGCAGGCTGTGCATTTTTATTGAAAATCATATTTTAAAGTTTTTAAATATACCTTTTTTTACGATACTTTAGGTCATCAGAAGACCTAGAGGGCCCTGAGGGTTTGCTACTGTAATATACAGTATATTTTATATAAAGGAACAGTTCACCCAAAAATGAATTAACTCATCCTCAAGTTGTTCCAAATTTGCATACATTTCTTTGTTGTGATGGACATGGAGATATTTGAAAAAGGGCTTGTGACCAAACAGTTCTTGTCCACTATTGACTACCATAGTAGGAAAAATTGCTTTATAAATGTATTTGTTCTGTTGAACACAATAGAAGATATTTTGGAGAATGTAGGAAAGCAAACAGTTCTGAGACATTTTTAACTACCGTGGTCATTTTTCCTACTGTAGTAGTCAGTGGTGGCCAAGAACTGTTTGGTTACAAGCATTCTTCCACAATATCTTTCTCTGTGTTCATCACAAAAAAAAAATTTATACAAATGTGGAACAACTGGAGGGTGATTAAATGACGATAGAATTTTAATTTTTGGGTGAACTGTCCCTTTAAGATTTTTTTGGAAACGTTGCTGTGGATGGCCTGATTTGAAAGTTGTACTTAGTCTGAAGGTTTAAGATCTTGTAACACGTGATTTTAAATATTTGCCAACAAAAAATAAATAAAATAAAGAAGAACAAAAACAGAGAGAAGTTATCTGACAAACAGTCAAGGCCAAATCCGTTTTCGTCTCAGCATAAGCTGTTGATTGGAACTTAATCTAAGCAAAAGAAAAGTGAATGAGTTCAGACAAAAGTAAAGCCTTGGCTATTGTGTTTTAAATATGTTTCATAGCAAGCTACACAGAGTTCTCAACCTTTAGAACCCAGCATTGATTTGACCTGTGTGGGCAAACAAGGGTGATGTATTAGTTCCTTTGGAGCTGTTTGCTTGTTCAAATGATTTCCCCAGTTGACTGTTAAAGATACACTCACATTCAAGATGGCTGCCTCTTATTGACCTGTCTTTGTGCACGTTTTTTTCGATTGGAAATTATTGCAAATTGTTCTTTTATCTGTGTTATGATGTTTGCACTTCTTTGCACTTTGTCTTTTGATAGTCATGAGAAAATATAGATTTTTAAATGATACGAACATTAAAAAGGTATACATTATGATCACAAGAAGTTTTAAAATCAATCCTGTTTTACTTATTAAATCAACATAGCAAATTTATTCAACCTATAAAATTTCCATCTCAATTTCAGCA
The DNA here is from genome assembly GCA_006030095.1 of Triplophysa siluroides. NCBI lineage: Eukaryota > Metazoa > Chordata > Actinopteri > Cypriniformes > Nemacheilidae > Triplophysa > Triplophysa siluroides. The sequence goes on from VCII01000702.1 coordinate 2,471,346, forward strand.
GTGATGGTTAAAAACAAGCACTGTTGCTGTCTGGCTAGCAGTTCACTTCAGACTGTTTAAGCATGACTGATGTATTCATATCATTTGCACTGGCTGGAAACATCCGGCGTTCCTGATATTCAGTTCTCAGCCAGGCAGAAACCAAACAAAATGCATTTTGCTCTCATTCAGCCTCCAATTTGACTCTGTTGCAGTTAATCCTGAAATGCTAAACTCCTGTGAAAAGAATAATGCTAGCAGATGAGAAGTTGTTTTTGGTGAAGGAGTGTTTAAAGGACACCAGAGATGGTTTTTAAAACTTTTTTGAACTTGTTGACAAATCAGCATACACATGCCATTTTTATATCCAGTCCTGTAGCTCTTAATTTTGTGAATGAAAGATGCATGTATTTATTGTTATAAATATAATGTTAAAAGTTTAATCTTTATTTGTGTATATAAATTACATTAATATCAAGTGCTGGGCTGTTTATGTAATCTGCAGCCAGTATTTAAAATATATTGACAAATATGTCCTGTGGTGTGACATAACAAAAATATTGAAAACAAACAATTAATATATCATTTTATATATGATTAATATTTATATTTATAGCATAACGCATAAGAGACATGTATCTTCTTTGTTAGTTTTTTTTGCCAATAATATTAGTTAGTAAAGTGATTTGCCTTGTTTTATCTCGGATCAGGTTGTTTTGTTTTTGATGAATTTCTTTCACGAAAGGATGATGTACCAAAAGTGGTTTTGTTGGGGAAGATCTGTCTAACATTTCTGTTGTTAGCTGTATTTTTCACTGACAAAACATCATCCATCAGCAAACAATTCTCGGTACCTCAGACCTTAGGAAACACCTCCCACACTCCAACCATCGAACTCTCCTCTTTCACCCCACTTACGGACACTGAAGTCACCAGGCTTCTCTCCAGCCACCCCACCACCTGTCCCCTTGACCCTATCCCCTCCGATCTCCTTCAGGCCATATCCAGCACGCTCACACCTGCACTCACACACATCATCAACACCTCCCTGCTCACCGGCACTTTTCCATCCACATTCAAACAGGCCCAGGTGACGCCCCTACTGAAGAAACCAACATTGGACCCATCTACTCCCGACAGTTACAGACCTGTCTCTCTCCTCCCATTTATAGCAAAAACACTTGAAAGGGCAGCTTTCAACCAGGTGTCTTCCTACCTATTCCAGAATAAACTACTGGATGACAAGCAGTCTGGCTTCAAAACAAACCACTCCACTGAGACGGCACTGCTATCGGTCACAGAAGCACTGCGGCTAGCCAAGGCGGAATCTAAATCCTCGGTCCTGATTCTACTAGACCTATCTGCAGCGTTTGACACTGTCAATCACCAGATACTGCTAGCAACCCTGTCATTGCTAGGAATCTCAGGCTCTACCCTCCGCTGGTTCAAATCCTACCTTTCCGACAGATCCTTCAGGGTGTCATGGAGGGGTCGCTGTCCACTGCTCACCACATGATCACTGGGGTCCCTCAGGGGTCGGTGCTTGGACCGCTGCTTTTTTCCATCTATACGACATCCTTGGGACCCATCATACAGGCACATGGCTTCTCGTATCACTGTTATGCCGACGACACCCAGATCTACATCTCGTTTCACCCAGACGATACCACTGTAGCAGCTCGCATTACAGCCTGCCTCGAGGACATCTCAGCTTGGATGAAAGGGCATCACCTCCAGCTGAACCCTGCCAAGACAGAACTACTCGTGTTTCCGGCACACCCTACGGTCCAACACGATCTCAACATCCATCTTGGCAATACTACAATCACTCCTTCCAAAACAGCCAGGAACCTCGGAGTCATATTTGATGAACAGCTGTCCTTCAATGATCACATTGCAAAGACAACACGGTCATGCCGATATGCCTTATTCAGCATTAGAAAGGTCAGACCCTATCTCACTGAGCATGCGGCACAACTCCTTGTCCAGGCCCTGGTAATCTCAAGGTTGGACTACTGCAATGCTCTCCTTGCTGGTCTTCCTGCAAAGGCTATCAAACCACTTCAGCTGGTTCAGAACGCAGCAGCACGCCTCGTCTTCCAACAGCCCAAAAGGGCTCACGTGACTCCCCTTTTCATCTCTCTTCACTGGCTACCGGTTGCAGCCCGTATCAGATTCAAGTCACTAATGCTTGCGTTCAGGACTATCACTGGATCTGCACCGGCCTACTTCCACACTCTCCTGCACTCCTACACCCCATCAAGATCCCTGCGTTCAGCAAACCAGCGGCGTCTTGTATTGCCTTCCACAAGGGCAGTAAATCGCTCTCCGCTCATTCTCATTCACAACTCCTTCCTGGTGGAACATTCTTCCTAACTCTGTCCGTTCAACCACATCTCTCACAACTTTTAAAAAACTACTTAAAACCCATCTCTTCTGTGAATACTTGACAGACAAATGAAAAAAAAAAAAAAAAAAAAACACACTAACCCTTTCTCTCAACAGGTAGTGGTCTAGCTTTTGTTGAAACCAGTAACTTTGTATTGGCACTTCATGTATTATGGCTCCTGTATGACATATCGCTATTGCTCCTACACTCTTTGTAAGTCGCTTGGATAAAAGCGTCTGCTAAATGTCTAAATGTAAATGTCCGCATCACACTTGCTTGCTCTCTGCAAATTTAAGATGTTCAAGTTCCTTGTTTATTTTTATATTTTCGATGAAATACAGACCAATCTCCATTATACAGTACCATGTGTTTCAAGGGCAGTCGTGTCAGCAGGAGACCGTTAATGGAGATCAAACTTAGAACTTTCTTTCACTGATCAAATCCCTTTTATCATATCTCTGCCTCTCATTTCCTGCGTCTCTGCTGATCTCTCAGCATTCCTATCCACCCCTCATTGAAGACCCATGAGCATATATCCTAAAAGCAGCACACGTTCCTGTGCGACTCATTCCACTAAGCTTCCATTCAAATAAGCTGAAATAACAACCAAAATGCTCCCCAAATCACTTTCAGAGCTTTCCTTTCAAATATCAAAGGTCTGGGATATTTCCACTTAAACCAATCTTAGGAGCGATCAGTGATTTACACACGCTGTGAAAAGGATTATTTATCTTAAGCTATTGGCAGTTGCCGGGGCGACGACAGCAGCAGGACCAGCAGTTAATTGTTGTGGCCCACAGGCAGCCGGGTGCTTGTATTTTCATTAACTTTCAACCCTTGATGAAGAGGAATTAGAGGACACAGTACATTGACTAAACACAGCCATCTTTGAAAAATATTGATACGCAGGCACAGGCATTACTTAGATTAAGAATTAATTATGGCGATCAAATTACCATGAAACTGGTTTGTAAGGCCAGTGCATCTAAGGACTTTGTGAACACTTATACTGTAGACCCGGCCTGCTATTAACTTCAGAATAACAGCTACTGTGCTGGGTGTTTTGGATCAACGGTGGTATTTTCAAAGGGTTTCCGTGAGATGCTACTAAACTTTTTGAAAAGATGAAATGCCCAAACAGACTAATACTTACACTTCTGTTTACTCAAGTGTATTTTTTAATGTGGCTTGATGAAAATCTGATCTGCAGTTTTCTGTTGAGCGGATAAATGAATGAAGAAGAGAGGTGAGAAATTGTAAACAACTGTATGTATTTGCTACCCATTCAAAGCTCGGATTTCGACAGGGATTCTCCCTTCTGGCTAGGCTTCTTTTCGTTGATACGGATTCTTCAAAAATCCCCAAGAAGGAGCCACAGAAAACTAACACAGTCAGCATCTGATGGTTTTAATTTTCTCTCACCGTGAGTTTATGAAGAAATATCAGCTGCTCTTGGCATAGAGTCGTACTCTGATAATACGGTTTTGGCAGAGCAGTTCCCATCAAAAAATATTTCACAAAATTAGTACCTCCTGATCTAACCTTCATTCTCTTTCCCAGGCATAGCAGCTGGTAAAAACAGGTTTTAACCATGCAAAACCAAATCAACAATTGAGAGGCCCGCAACATTCACAGCATCTCCGCGGGTGCCTGGCAGTCGCCGTTCTTCACAAAGCTGAGCGAAATGAAATCATTACTCCGAGATCCTCGAGCAATGTTTAGAAAAGATGCTTTGCTTTAACTCAAATGAATAAAATCTTGACAGGTTTTTCTCTTCAGGCAAGTGTAAATAACTGCCTAGGTAGGAATCCTATAATATATCATCCCTGAGGCCCTCCCTTGATCATCGAGAAATAATATACAAGATAGACACCAAAGAAGCAGAAGAACATTGGGCTTCTGTGAAGAAGCCTAACAAGCTTTCGTCCCTGTCGGATGTCGTCGGAGCACCCATGAAACAGCACTCTTTCAAATATTCATAGCCACTTTTGTTAAACAGAACAAAGACTTTTTTTAAGGAAAGAGCAAAGTTGGCCACTGTCCTCTTTCATCTCCTTGCTCACCCTGTAAGCACAATAACATAGCATGATTCAAATTAGTTTCATGCATAACTTTTTAAGGTGATAAAAAAATATATATATTTTAGATAACAGAAGTTTCCTTCAATTGAGAATATTCTGATTGCTTGCCCTTGCCCTTGCCCCCTCCTCTCATCCAGTTATCACAGTTAAACCCAATCAAAGACTCTGATTGAAAGATATGCTGGAATTAGAAACAGCAAATAACACCTGAAAGGAGAGATTTCTGCCTCCCCCCGACTATACTGGTAAGCTTTAGCTGCACTCCAACAACACGTTTATGTACATAGAAGGTGAAAAAACACTATTATATCGTAATAATTGTCAGTTATTTTTACCCTACTTCTTGACTGACACTCAAGTGATTCGTTCCGCGATTAATCTGTCTAATCCCCTCCTTTCCGCTAGCCTAGTCTGATGTGATTGGTCTACTGTGAATGTGGCTCACGAGCTACAGTGTTCGCGGGCAGTCCTACCAAAACGTAGGCGGGGACTATATGTAGTGACGTAAATCGGTGGGGGTTCGCGAATCGGACTAGGGACGACTCATTGTCGTGATTCAGAGTCGACTCCCTTTTTTCCAAGCCAATAACTTTATTCATTCACCTTCGGATTTGCAATTTGGCAGACGGCTTACTTTCAAACACGGCAACATTACACACTGAAATGTCAATATCATGATCTCATGTTATGTACTCTTTAAGGTCCTGAATCAATCAGATGCTTTGCTCTTTAAATTCTTTGGAATTGTTTGACATTGCAAGTTAACAGGTGTTTTGTTGTAACATCTCGGTGTAAGAAAATGTTTTTCAGAATATTTCTCAGACTTATTTTATTAAAATATACATTTGCCAAAAAGATGGTTTGTTTGAACTTGCAAGTTCACAGTTTCAGTCTCTAAGGAGAAGTGACTGTTCCTGGCTGGATTTTATGTTACGTAATATTTTAATGATGACTGTTATCAGCTGCCAGATTTATTAACATCAGTCATTTCTAGATTGGCAGCATTTGAATGCTTCATGAATCACACATGAACCCTGTTGTAACCCTGAACATTTCTGTGCTCACATCTGCGCTGGTTTCTATGTTAGATTTATGAATGACGCCCACTCTACATTCATCAAAATAGTAAATAATTGGATTAAAAAAAAAAGATTTGAAATATTTTATGATCTCATGTGTAACAAGTTCATGTTGGCATGAAGAAAGAGACAGTGGAGTGATGCAATAAAAGTAGTACGAGTCAAGACACATGGTACCTGAATGTTATCAGTTTCAGTATATATGTGGTTGTTATCAGGTGCTCTGACCAACCAATCTGAATTGGGCATTCCAAAAAGTAATAAATAATGACTAGTTGACAGTATATTGTCTTCTTATGGCTTCTTACCAAAGAAAGAAATAAAAAGACTTGACAGTTTTATTTCAGATTGAATTTGTTTATGTTATAATGTGGAAGGAAAAAGGCCACAGAGTCGTACAAGAGATATTCAAGTAACACCGTTATAGAAAATCTGCTGCCTGGCACAACAGTCAGTTAGTTTAGAGGTCATTATAAGAGATGTAATTGATTAGTCACAGTTAGGTATTCCAGAAAGCCGTGTTGTAAAAAAAGTATATTACACGGAAGCATGAGGTGATAACTTAAGCAGTATTCCTAATGCAAAGTTAAATACCATGAAGCTATCAAACACCAGACACTATATTAATTGATGCCTCGATGCTTATTCTCACATAAGAGCAACAGCTATGTCCTCTGAGGCTTATGAGGATATCATTATTTTATGCTTATTTTGAGGCAACATGATATGCTCATCTGCAACCCCTGTTCCAGAGGGATTTGTTAAATATTCTATGTGAGAAGCAGCTTTGCCTTGACAAAATTAAGGAATAGTTCACTGCAAAATGACAATTCTGTCACTATTTACTCATGTGATATCATTCCAATATTTATGTTTCAGAAAAATGAGTTCCCTGTGTAAGCAAACTGTTCTAAAATATTGTGATTCATGCCTCAAAAGATAAAAGATTTCCAAATAGCCTAAAGCAGATTGAGGGATATGCTTTATACCAGCCGATTGTTAATATATCTTTATTGCAAGAGATTGAATGTAATAATGGTAATATTGCAGGTCTAAATTGTATCATTTTTTTTTATTACATTACAGTATACACTTCTTATTTATGTGAATTCATGAATTAGTTATAAATTAATATATTTGTGTATATAAGTCTTACTTTATAAATATTTTCTTGCAAGCTCAGATGCTTTCTCAATTATAAAGCTATAACAAGATTTTTTATACAATATCAAGAAAATTAACGGTTTGCTTAACCGAATTGATAGACCGAATAGAAATAAAGTGCTGAAGGTATTTATTGCATTGCAAATTACTAAATTTTAATCTTTAAATGAATATTTTTAGAGACATAGGCCAACTAAAATAAAATATTACGGAAGTTAAAAATCCATGGCTTACATCTAGTTTTGTGCTGTTTTTCCACATAAAATAATGTCACGTTCTAGAGGAGGATGCCAAAAAGGCTCTCTTTTTTAGTTTAGGTATATAAAGGAGATAGTTTAAAGTTACACTTTTAACTCAAATCGTGTGAAAAGCTATTTGAATTTGCCCCACATTTCTGATATTATGTTTGAGGCATATATGTTTAGGACATGAAAATAATAAACTGCATGGTAAACTGCATTATGCACTTTGTTTATAAAGCAATTTATGACAGGCCTTGCTCTCTATAGACTTGTTTCTCCTTCTCTTAGATGATGCTAACATGATACTTTAACGACACGGATGCACACAAGTGATTGTCACATCAGCAAAAGCAACCATCTCTGTGGAGACATAAGCCTATTCTCCACTCGTTCTACTTTCTCAATAACGTTCTGTCAAAACGAATAAATAATATCCTATTTTCACATCACACCTCATCCATGAGCGCCTGTGTTGCCACATTTGGCAGAATACCCCTCACATCAACATCACACTCATTCTGCAAAGGAGCAATCAAAATAATAAATGCACCCCGTCTACCCCAGTAGAATTTTTATAGTGCTACTATTGCTCCTGATTGAATTTGCAAATGGTTTTCAGAAGCTTCCGTTTCAGCAGCGTGATGTTAACAATGAGATGGAAACTATCCCGCTGAAAAGCCATGCATGTCATTTCATAGAAATCACTGAAAAAAGGCTCAAAAACTTTCTGTCACACACAGAATTTATGTTAAAACATGTTAATCCTTTAAGACGCTTAATTCAAATACTATGACTTTATTGTAATTTGCATGATTGGAAACAATTGAAAAAAATAAAAGCAGACCCACAATAAAGTGTGCAATAAGAAAAGAGATGTGAAGATACAATTTCCAGGCGACACAGGAGCATCCTGGGATATTTTGTCGACTGGAGGACTCTTACAAAGAATGTGTTTTCCCCACTACAATGAGTTTTTGCCACTGCTTCATGATTTTTAGAAACTCAGCTTTACCAGAGAATTTCATGAAGCAGAACAAACAGTCTAGCTCAACCTTAACAAACCCTTTGGCACATTAGAGACCTACAGTATAGACACTATACAACAAGTATATCATAGAGCAATGAAGCTAAAGACTTACTTTTTTTAACACATGTGGATGGGATGGAATAAATAGGAATAGAATTCAATTTCATAAAGGTATGCTTCAAATTTCTTATCTTACATCAGTTTTTATAGCCAGACAAAAGACGACAACCATGGAGATTTCTGTGGTCGTGGCTCCTATAGCTGGTCCTACGTCGTATAGTGAGAGACACTGAAAGACGGCCGTTGTCAGGGTCTTGCGATCAAAGAGTAGCCAATAGAAATGCAACATGAAATGACGTATTGATCAACACTACATGGCAATAAAGGTTAAACGCCATGAAGGCGAAAAAAATTAAAAGAGAACAATTTTGCTCTCTTCTGCTACCACCTCTTCTTTTATTTCCAGCACACATGAAAAGCACAACTGCCAAAGTGTGATTCATGTTACTGTGTTTGTTTACAATTGATGATATTTTCTAACTTATTGTGACCTGTGACCCTCAGTGTGACCTGGCATGATATAATAAGATCGCTGAAATCGCCCGTAGCAGGCTGAACTCACAGTATAGGCCTAAAACCAAATACAGGAACCAACTGTACAGTCACAAGCCATAACATTTATTTCCAGGATGAAACAAAATGTTTAAAAAATACCTATTCTAGGAAATTATTCTATATGGTACGTTCATCTGTTAGTTCTGGCTTTATTTTCGAATGATGACAAAGATAACCGGAACATGCAGAGAGTTGGCATGGAGAAAAACTAATCATATGTCTTTGGTGACTTGCCACGCTTATTTGGTTCCAAACTTTTTAACGCTCGTGTCAGTCTGCGTCAGTGTTGCCTCAGTCGGACCTCACCAGTTCGAACCTAATTATACCCTCCCGTCTGTTGTTTTGCTTCAAATTCTCTGGTGCCAGGAGTCTAATGTGTGTGTGTGTGTCTTTGGCTACCAAATTTGGTTTTCTAAATTATTTCTACAGTTTCATTTGCAACTCCATTTATCTCCCTCCCTGACTCTTTTTCCTGCCAGTCTGCCTTTTATATGCACTCGCACAGACATGCTGCCCCGTTTTTGATCTTGCAAGGCCAGTGTGAGCTATCCGTTGGCCAGAGATGGTGATGGAAAACGTTCTGAACGCGAGTTTCTGCCAAGTGTTAATGGAGGTTGAAAAAGAAACAAACAGACCGAAACACATTTCTAAACAGTAGACAGATCTCAGTTCTGAGAACTTAACAAACAAACAAAACACAATTCTCAGGGGACTGTAGAAAAGCATGTTTGTCGGTGGCAGAACCAATGAGGTTCTATTTTTATGTCTATCATTGGCATGTTGATTAACCTTTAAGCCTTATTGAAAATGAAACATGTACAGACCTGTTGAAAAAGCAATGGCAAACCATGTTGCCCGAGTGTGGCATTATTCTGTACTGATGTCTGATTTGTAAACAAATTGTGCTTTTGTTCTTGTGCTCCTGTAGCTCAGCTGGACTGCACAGACTAAACAACTCACAAATAATTGAATAGAAAACAGTTTCTTTTAGACACGTCTGTCTCAGAATGGCTCATTCGATGTTCAGAGCATCTGGAGTATACCACGTTTTTACTTGTGGACTGAAAAGTACGTTTCAGCTATAATATAAAAATAATAATGAACATATAATAGAATAACATTTCAATTGAAACACTGTATACATTTTGTCGCTGATTTTAAGAAAAAGCTAATTGGCTTTACAAGTCCGTTTACCTTTTACCTAGCAGTTTACATTTTTTAAATGTCTTTACATTACATCTCAAAATAAGCGTTGTCAATTAGATATTTCAGTATCTGTTTATATACAATAGTATATCACTGGTGTCCTTCTGAAACCTTGTCCATATTTAGTTTTGTTTTTTCTTACATCATTGTAATAAGTCACCCATTATGTTTGTCAGTGGGTTTTGAAAATATCTAACCAATACAAAATATTAAAAAGCGCTTTTCAACTTTAAAAAGTATTTAATCATTTAAAAAGTACAGTGTTTTTCCATTTCCAAAAAAAACAGCAAATTTGGACATACATGGTCTTGAAAGGATATAGATGATATGCTGTTTTTAGTGTAATGTTTATTGTAATTGGATTTAGATGATGACTTTTTTGTTTTATGAGCTGAATCAACAACAAACTGAACTTGCACACAAGGTACGTGCTCTTGAAGAAAAATACCAGATTTTTACTTGAATTATTTATTACAGAAAAGTTAGAAAACAATTGACATGCTTAGCACAGTTTCTCACCCAGTGTTTTATCGAAGCTCAGACGAAATTAAACAGCGGTGAATGTCATTTTCTTTTCAAATCACAGTGTCTGTTTAGAAGCCTGCGTGGCTAAAACATGCATAACCCAATAAACAGCAGCCTTGCACAATGCATTATACATGAGCACACACGCACACACCGGACCCATCCAGTTGTCTTAGCTGCAGTTAGAGATGTGTTCTCACAAATGTCCAAAATTTATCACACATTAGAATTCATTATGAATTCAGCTATGGTAGCTTTGCATCCATGCATTTACATTTATCCAAAGCGACTTACATTGCATTATCCTATACATTTGTTTCTTCGATACTAATTTATGTGCTTCGATAAAACACTAACCCTCTCTCTCAACAGGTAGTGGTCTAGCTTTTGTTGAAACCAGTAACTTTGTATTGGCACCTACTGTATCATGGCTCCTGTATGACGTTTCGCTTATTGCTCCCTAAACTCTTTGGAAGTCGCTTTGGATAAAAGCGTCTGCTAACTGACTAAATGTAAATGCTTCTGGGTATGTGCCATCCCCTGGGATCAAACCCATGACCTCTGCGTTGTTAACACCATGCTCTTACCACTGAGCTACAGGAAATGCTATAATTTGAAATCTTAAAATTTACCATTAGCTTGTTGAGCTGAGTAAGCATGATACACTACAGTTGATCTCAAAGGTAAATTGGGTCAATTCTTTGCCACTAGTAGCACCAAACAGAACTGAAGTGACTATTTTCAAGTATGTTTTCTGTGCACTTAATCTGTTTTACATTGGTTGTATTGTTAGCATTTGATAAGGTCAAGATCACTTCAGAACGTAGAAATTCACCACCATGCCCAATACAGTCTTTCTGCTCTCAATCGAGTTTGCAGGGCAACAAGGCTGAAAGAAAAAAGTTCATTTTACAAAAATCAACGGTCTTGCATCAGGCCATGAATGCTTTGTTTTTATCCACTTTTGATATCATAGCAGGCTGCAGTAATTGCAAAAGGCAATTGAGTTTTTTGACAGCTCCATCTCGTACGATCAATAATCATTAATGTCTACCCAAGTGACAATCAAGCCACACATGATTGGAATTATTTATTTTCACAGGACCCTGGGAGGACCCTCCCCTCTATACTCCTTTATAATTCCTCAAAATTCTATCATTGACAGGCATTTTTCACAGTGTAAGTATCACATGGTCTCGTGCTGATATACGACCAAACACACTCTTGCTCGTGTGACATTGCTTTAATAAATGTCTCTTTTCAGTGACAGACATGTTGGGGAATCATAAAAGAGTACAGAGGTAATCACAGTGTGATAATATACGGTCATGATTGTTGTTCAACAGACATTGAGAGTTGACAAAACCCCATTTGTGTGTGAAACTACTTTCTTTCACCATAGATTTAGGGTCTATCATTGCCACTGTATGTCAAAAGACGCATTCCAGCATCCATTTCTACTTGAATAACATGGCAGAGTGATATAATTAGTTGTTTGTATAGTATCATATTATATAATATCTAAAAACAAAGTAAACAGAAAGGTATAATATTTTTGTCCTTACCTTTTTGTTGCGTTTCAAAACAGCATCAACTGCTGCCCTCCTCTGACATTCAACTTCAAATGACAGCAATTGTCTGGTCACAAAAAAATATTTCAACTGAAGTAAATGCCTCTTGGAGGTTAAAATGGCAAATAGTTTATTATACCCTCCGTTTTTTTTTGGAGAGAGCTTCCTTTTAACTGGCCTGCCTTATATTTTCCTAAAATCTATAAAGTTCTTTTTATTTCATTAATTTCTGCAAGATATATCTGTGTTTCTGTGATCTTTGGTTGCCTAAGCTTAAAATAAAAACTGGAACCAGCATCAAGAACAATCCAGCAGGCTTTAGAGCAGATTTCAATATCCTCACCATTTAAAGAGTAATCTCTGTTTCTTTTTCTTTCTACATTGTTTTCCTGCTTTGGCCTTGAGGTTGCATGTTTACAAGAACATTCTGTGACATTGTGAAGGTCAGTACCATTTGAGATTACAGAATGACGGATAAACAACAATTCTTCTACAAACATGCTGCATTCTTCGCTAATAAGATGAAAATACCATATTTTAGCAAAAGCTTTTCCTAGTTTTTTTATTTCACTTGCATTTTCTCAACTTGCTATCATTATTTATCTAAACTTTCCACTTGAATCAGAATAACCTCAGAAAGAGGATCCATGGACCACTTCAGAGGAAAGACTCAAGAAGAATTTCCAGATAGGTGTAAGAATGTTAAAAGACCTTTAGTGTCACCAGCATCCTGATTGGTTAACATAGTCGTGAGACTCTTGACGCAATTGGGCATGAGAATGAAAATCTCTTGGTAGTGCCAAGTTCTGACTTCTGCATTGATCAGTTTCTTGAACCACATATTTAAACAATAAAATGTTATAAATAGAATGAATTGCTAGCAACGAATTCTTGATGAAAAATTGGAAATAATTTATGAATTTATAATGAACCAAATGACAGCATTACATTTGGCAGACACTTTTATCCGAAGCAACAATGCATTCAAGCTGTACGTTTTATTGCGACAGTATGTGTGTTCTCTTGGATTGAACCCATAACCTTTTTCACCGCAGTGTACTACCAACTGAGCTATAGGAACAACAAATTTCAGTACAGGATATTACATTTGTGATATTAAATCATAGATAAATGTCTTTCTGGAAAACTTTCAAACCACATTTACTTTTGTGCTACTGTACACCTACAATGTGACCATTTACATTTTTGTTGTATCATATTAGTGCAGATGTATGGAATACATTATACAGACATCCGTTTGCACATTTCTTGATTGAAGAACTGATCAGTAAAATTATACGATTATTGTCTCCTTATTTTACTGTAGTTGTTAGTTGACATTCTAATCACTTTAAATATCACAAACATTGTGATTTGTGATTTGTTTTCCCTAAACATAGTTGTAAGCAACTCATTCTGCTGTCTGCGAGCGCAGGCTTAGATTAACATTATTTCACTTCACTCTTACCAGGCCCCTGGGCCTGTAGCAACAGAGCTGTTCATCAAAGGAAAATTAAACATTTGTTCTGCAGCCCTCTACAGCACCGAAGCGGTAGCTTAAGCTAAGGGGCTCGAGGCCTGTGATTGATGGCAAGAAGGAGGAGGCTAACTTTAGCCCTTAATGGTTTAAAATATGCTTGCGTCGCTCTCTTATACTCGGGCCAAATGAGCCCGGGTGCCAATTTATCAAAGTGCTCCGGCCTCAGCTGAAAACCGGTCTCTCGCTTCCTAATGCCCTTGATAAATGTCCTTCTTTACTTTTCTGTATTCATCCTTTTCACCTGCCTGCTGGTAACTGGGTCCTTTCAGCAATTAATTTCAATCAATATTTGTTTGGATGTGTGAGGCCTCACTTATCATACGTTACGTCTCTTCCATGTAGTTCATCACAAGTGCAGACTGCTTGGAGGCTGCTATCCAGAGTAATATCCATTGGAGGTTGTAGTGAATCGCACGTAAATGAATATCAAGGTTTACACTCAATGAAATTTCAAAGCATAATACAATATTCTGTAATACTTTTTTACCTACCACCAGCTTTTGGAAAATGGAGAGTAGAGACGCATTATTGGTTTAGTATTTGTTCTTTTTGTTTGAGATTAAATAATTGTAATCCTCATGTTTTTCCCATCCCTTTTTCCCTCTTTTACTCTGTAGGACACAAAATGTCCAAAACGTTGTCAAAAAGTGACTGATAGCCTTTCACTTAAATTGTACAGAAAATAAGACTAGTGTTAGCTTTCTTTCAAATGTATCGTCTTGTGCTCAGCTGAAAGAAAGTCATAATTATTTATGAGGATGAGTAAATGAGAAGTTTACTTTTTTGGTGAAGCAGTCTGAAAGATTTCCAAATGAAAAAGTATTTTCAATGAAGCCGTGTCAGTGGAAAAGAGATTTCAGTCTTCAGCTTAGACTGCCCATTAAAAGATCAAAAGATGTCACTATGCCACAGGACAGCAATATCATAGCAATTAGCTTCTATTATCCATGTAAAAGTGACATTACGCCACCCATTCCTTTTCAGACGAACAGAAAGACAAGATTGTCTAATCGGCCCTATAGCGGAGGCAGGAACACCACACACTTTTTTTACCTTTTGCCCCAATGGAAAGGTCAGGACTTCTTCTGTCAGATTTGGATGTATGAAGTGTCATTAACCTCCATTGGAGCGATCAAGTGTTAAGTACACTCCTTGAAATGCATCAAAATTGCCAGACCAGTGAAGCCCGTGATTCAGCTGCATTTTTTACAGCCCTTGACAGTGTCTGTGGGTAGTGGGGAAGAAGCCATACAGACGTCTCGGGATGAGCCTTGGTGTCCTTATGAATGTGGAAGTATGATTATGTAAGTATCTTTTCTCGCGCTACTTTTGTCCCTTTCCACCCTTTTCTGCTTCACAGGACAATCGTGGCAGTTTATTTTGTTCATACTATACTTCCGGATTGAAAATAAGCAATTTTATTTTGACAGCAATTTGTATGTAAAGTGAAGCAGAGCCTCATGCATTCTGATATCTGTCTTCCTGCTATTTGCTGATGTAGCTTTTCTTTCCGGAGTAATCTGTGACATCCCCTTTGTGAATTGTACTTCTTTGAGCTCCGGGGGCATTTGAGAGAATATAGGCTTGTTTAAGTGAAAATAACAGGCCTTTGTCTCATTTTTAATTCACTGTTCTCTTGATTCTGTTTTCTTTAACACAATTGCCAAATCTGAATATTTAATCTTGAAAAGGAAAATTTAATTGCTTCTTCCTCTCTCTTTCTTCTTTCTTTTCCTATCTAAACGATTTTCATCTGTTATTTATGAGTGTATTAAGCCAAAAGCGTCTGTTGCCTCTGAGAATTTATGATGCATTACTTGCGATGGCTGAGGGCAAGCCATTCTGCAACATTACTTGAGAACATCAATTAGGGTTGTGGAGTGGAGCCCGATTTTTATGTCCAGGAAATGATCAAGGCGAAATATAGAAATTTTACGCATGTAGTTAAACAAGACGTGTAATTTCGCTCTCTGATATATGTAATTGCTGGGTATAGGCTACTCGTAGAATCTACCTTTGTTGGTGAATAAGTTAATCATTATATGTCCATGTCATATACAGTATAATCATATAAACATAGAGGTGCATGAGTAATTGACAAAATGTGAATAATAATGACTTAAGGTTTCAAATTTTAATCTGAATTTTTAAAATGGATGTTCTCATTTCCAAATCTATTCCTATAATGGAATTTTCCATATTTTTCCATTTATTTGTCTTCTTAAACACATACACATACTGTGCAAAGGTCAGTTGTGATTCTATACTGTATGTCAAATGAATCATGATTCTTACATCTTTTAAGCTCTGGCTATCACTCAAACATTTAACAACTATGGCAGGACTTTCAGCAGAAATATTTCAGCACCATTTATGTGTTGATTGCACAGATTGGTTGAAGGTGTTGAAAGGTGTTGTCATCGACGGCTGAAGCTTCAGCTATAAAAAGGAAACCAGAAAATGTAACTAGTACATAACTAGCGATCAATGCTTAATAAAAGTTCTCAATAATTTTAATTATTATTATTTTGCAGTTTCATTGGTGGAATTGAATTTCTTAAAACCTTCCACTGGGAGTGATGATCGCAACAGAGCACGCCGGTACACATGCATCCTTCCTGCAACTTCTCCAAAGATGTTCTATTAATATTTAAGTGACACAAATTAGAAAAGTTCTCAATCTTTGAGAAAGAACGGACTGTAAACAGATGTGAAATTGCTCTTACAGACTGATTTTTCACTTCCCCGCCAATCAATAATTCATCTTTAATCCTTGTCCTGCCATTGCAGCATGTAACATTACACATTTTAACATAATTTACTGAAGTGTGTCCATTATCCAGCTAAAATACATTCTTACCATGTCAACACATATTTCAAATGCATTGACTATTAAGAGCATGGTGATCTTGACACTTACTGTAAGATTAAAGGTGGTCTTCTGACGTTGTTTTGCTGCATGCCAATTTCTACTTCTCCAGTCAGTTTGGTCTGCTGTTATACAAACATTGCATCAGCAATAAGCCAGACACTAAAGTAAGTTAGAGAGCACTGTAATGGAAAACACAATCTCCCAATTGTATCTAATGCAAGTCTGTGGCATTCCTGTAAGGGGTTACCTGGCTGACCCTGTGTTCATCTCTCCTCAGCGTCTAGCCCTTCTCTCTGATTTACTAAGACTTGAGTCTAGACCCTCTATAAGCTAGGGAATGGAAGAAGCAGATTTACATTTTCTATCTTAAATCATGGTTTGGGCTTAGGCTCATGTTTTTTATGAGGAAAAGTTAACATACTGTACATAGACCGGCCATCGTTTCGCATTGCAGTTAGCTTGATAGATCATTTTTTGATGGATTGCTTCTCTGGGAGGGTATTTCTGAATACTATTACAGTAAATGCTATTCGCTACAAATGTTTCCAAGTTAATGGTACATTGGAGATATTTCAGAGTGTCTAGACCAGTGGTTCTCAATCTGGGGGTCTTGGTCTCCTGGGGGCCCCAAGACAGGGGACATTTTCATATTTTATGAAATGTAGAAATTTATCATAGATTTTATGCAATCAAACATCCGGAAAATAAGACCACCAACCAAAAGAATTGATGTTCCAGAGTTGTGTAACTGAATTTGTTTTTGGTGTAATTTTGGGATCTTTATTTGTGGGTCCGCAAATGTACTCTACACATAGCAGGACTTACAACGAAAACGTTTGAGAACCACTGGTCCACAAACTGGTGTAAAGTCTTGTAGCATGGACAGAAAGGTCATGGCTTAAATCAAATCAGGAACCTCCAATGACCACTATCACTATGCCCTTGAACAAGATAATTTAGCATGTGCTCTAGAGGCTTTCATGTACGGCTGTCTCTGTGCTTTAATGCTTCTCTCCATCTGCCATTTTCTCATAAAGTTACAGATGTGCAAATTATTGAATATCTCTTTATCTAAGAAATGATATAATATGTTTGAGTTTATAGATTTTATTTTAAAGGCCCACTCAAGTGCCTTAACATTAATAAGGGTGGGGCATATTGTGTGGTGACTCCTCATTTTTAAATAACCAGTTGTGTTTAGTTTACCACATAGCCGGGTATCTGAAAAGCTTTAATGCAGAATATTGTCATATAAAATATGAATCTGTATTGGAGTGAGACACTGTACGTTTTAAATGCTAATATCTTGTACATGCAACATTTCGCAATGTTTCAGAGCACAGAATTTATAGATATCCTTAAAGGTCCAGTCCAGTGTGTAATTTTTTGGAGGATCTTTTGACAGAAATGCAATATAATATATATACATAACTTTGTCTTCAGAGGTGAATAGAGACCTTACATAATGATGTGTTTCGTTTTATTACCTTACGGACAAACTGCTCTACAGAATGTGTTTCGTAACTACGTTATCTCCTTCACAAAGAAGCGGAAACATGACAATATCTTACTCCTGTATCAGCCATCGTAGTGCTTCGAAAGAGAGGGGTGAGAGCGGTGAAGTGAGCTGTTGGCTGCAGTTCACAACTTCACCACCAGACCTTTAAGGATAACATTTTCACACCAAAAGCTAAAAAACTTTTTTGACTTCATGGAGACTTTAATTAAGACTATAACATTAAATTATGGTCTCACATTTTTATGAAATTATTATATCTCACATGGACTTCCGCGTTCTCCTCATTGCTGCTTAGTTATTTCCAGTAACAGTGTTCAGCATTTCTACATGCGGAGATCATGTAGATTATTAGTCTCATTAATAGATTCTATTTAAAACGACAATAAAATGACAACATACAATGATTGTTAAATGTTATTTATATATATGAGTATTTTAATATAGCAATGTGCAGATTGACTTTTACATTTACAGTACTAGATTTATGTATGAGCAGATTTAATGCCAAATTAATTAATTTACTGCGCAAAATTTTGTGGCATTTATCCTTAAACGTTATAACTACACTTTTTACATAGGCCTATAGTTATTGACATAAATTGCATTGCATTTACATTGATAGCATTTGTCAACAAAAAACAACACAACATAGTGATCCAAACATTTAATAAAAACGTGTTGCTTGTGTTCGTCAGGTCCCTGCTCTCTCACACATTAAACACAGCAGTATGTAAAGTCTTTAGTTGTTTAATCCAAACAGTGCTGCTATGATTCCCTGTTAGTCTCATTCAGCCTTCTGTGATGTGCGTTTGGTGGTTAAATATCTGCAACGGAGCTGTGTGTGAGGACAAACAGTGAAACATTATCGTTCACCAGCCATTGCTTTCTCAGATCTTTTGAAGATTATGTACCTAGTACTGTTTAGAATATTTCCTATTATGTCGCTAATAATGTACGTGCATAAAACTTATTTTTAACCGTTTAGGCCTCACAGGGAGCAACTCCCCAGGAAAAAAAAAGGTATAGCCGGAACCTAGTGAGCCGTAGGATTTCTAGTCGGAAGTACGTCACAAGGCTACATGCAAGTAGTCAATTTTCTGAAGTTTACACACGTATTGTATTGCCAGGAAAGCTAAACAGCAGGAATAAATGTTATTGGGTGATATTTCGTGCTTTTTGAGGTTTCAGCGATAATTGGTCAGTTTAATAGATTGTTTGTTTTATCTCATGGACATTTGCTTTTAAAAAGTATTTGAATGCTTTCTGTTTTAGTAAATATAGTTATGCTATCAGTCAAGAAAAAAGTAAACTTTATTTTGAAATTGCGTACAGGGCCAGTGGATGGGGACCGTGCACAGATTTTACTTGGCCAAAACACTCCTTTTCCCTGCATTCACAATCAACCAGCTAACCACAGCACAATAATGCTCCCCTTATAAATATTTCATGTGCTTTCCGACCCAGCATTTTTATTTTTATTTGTACACTGGGTTGTTTATTTAACTATTTATTTTTAGGAACTGTGAAATTGCATGAGCTGAGATGCCGGCTTGCCATTTTTGTGCAGCGTTCACCACTTCTCCCACACCATTTTCCTCTAGGCTGCAGATCTGGATGCATGTGCCGCATTTTGTTTTCAATAATACATGTGTTTTCTATTCATTTCACTGCATGCCTAGGCCCTGCTGAAAAGCACTCTTAGAGGGTGGGTATGAAGCGTGTGTTGTGGTGGGGTAGTTTTGGATTGTTTTGAAATAGTATTATACATTTAAAGATCTGAGGTTAGAGCTACAGTAGCTCATCTTAGTCAGTAGTTTTGAATCCTGATCCTGGAAGGAGAGTATAAAGTTTAGATGTCACTCTCCCCCTTTCAGGTCTTGGAGAACTGATTTTATCAATCATACGTGTTTAATTAGATAAAGTATAATTGCGTGAAGTTCAATACTGTTGTGTGTGAGGATTCAGTGTATGGATACCATACTTGACCATACTTCACTTTATCAATGTTGAGTGTTTGATTTCTAAATATGGTTGCATGTTTTCAGCAGCCATATATTCACTGTGCAAACCACATTTGGATCAGCACTAGCAATATTTATCCTACAAACATGAGAAATGTAGTCAGCCATGTAATGCAATCTTTTTTTTTTTGTTCACGCCACACAGCCTTTCCATGTTTGCATATTTTTCCTTACGTTCTACTAAGTTACAGATACTGCTGCATTTGTTTTGATGCACAACCTTTGACAATTTGATCAGGCCAAAAAAAATCCCAAAGCTTTGTGAAACTCCTCCATTGTGTGAAGAACAGTTAAGCATGGTTCAGTATTACATGAAAGCAGTTTGGGGTGAAGAGGCAGTTTTTAGGACGAACAGTGGTTGTAGCCAAAGCATACCTGATGTCTTTGTATTTTTGTATTAAAATGAGATAATGCACTTTGAATTTTAATTCTCAAACACTCCTTTACTTCAAGCAAGGCATCTGTGATATTCAAGGTGTCATGAACTGGTCTTTTTTATTGTTTTATACTGTTGTATGAGGTCTATGACGTTCAAGTGGTTTTTACATTTAAAAACATCAAAATCAATAAGTAACAGACTATTTTCTACCTGGGTTTTGAGGCCGGCTCGACAAACGCTCGGTTTTAATGGGCATTGAATACTTGGAAGTAAATGCCCACTGCTATGATTGGATATCAGTTTGTGTAGTAAACTTAGTTGGAGCCTTCTGTGAATTTGGTTAGACACGTAACGTTAGTTTACATATTATCGGAACATATCAAGCAATCTCTAACCAAGCGATAGTGGCACATTGTACAAATATGTTTTACTCACATAAGATTGGTGCGTCATTCCTATTGGATCCAATATTGATTTTAATTTTAGTCTCTCCGCAAATCCAGCGTCGACCTGTGCCTTGTTCACAATGGAATCCGCGACAATGTATTACCCATGTGGGCTGGAACATCTTTAAAAATAAACTTCAAGCACGCATTACTAATGTCGGAATCCGAGGGAAGGTTATGCAGCGACTGTGTTCTTCCACAACCAGGCACGGCACAATATTTTGCGAGCTTTAACGGCATGTTTATTGCTTGCTCGCTCTATCTGGTTCCGCGCAACTTGTGTTACTTCAGTACTGTCATGCGCCAACAAGTGGGAGGGGCTAGAGAAGTAGTTGTTGATATTCTTCTGTGGAGGCGGTGTTCAACCTATAGATAGGCACATTACATGACCTGCCGTTCGCTGAGCCTGGTGTCAATAAAAGTTGTAATTTCAGTAACAAGGGCGTTTTCAGTTCGGACACATACAGGATGTTCGCTTGAATACGATTAGATCATATGTAACAAAAGCTTGGGTTAAAATGTATTTCTTAATTCATGACACCTTTAAGTTTGGTAGCAAATGGCTGTGACACTTTCTATTCCAAAGTACATTTCCTCCTTGTTTCTTATATTATAAATGAAATGTTCTTCTAAATTTACTTTTAATGATGGCATATTGAGAACACTGAGAATCAGTGGCATTAGTTATTGCTGACTTACATTCGGTGCACAAAAGTATTTTGATCTTTGTTCCTTTCCTTACATTTTTTGGCCTTTTTATAGTTTTTTGCCAGACAGTTCAGAGAGACAGAAAATGATGGGCGGAAATAGAGGAGTACAGGAGCCAGGATGCCTTACAACTTTTTTAAATGTATTTTCATACTTTGTTTGTATTTGACAAGCATCCAAAAAGTTAACATTGTTTTGTTTATAGAACTTCGCGTTCTGTATTTTTTATCTTGTTATGTATGTTTTTGCCAATAATGATTTGGTCTCTATGCATTTTGTTTTCGTTGATATCAAGGCATGTTTGGAGCTTTATACCCTTAAAAATAACAAAGGCACAGTACATCAGTATTGGTTAATCTCTGTGTTGTTTTAGCAACGTTAAATTAAAGTGCTACATTTGTAAACTTTGTAAACAAGCTCAAGTATAATTACAGTCACATTAATGATCACACAACAAAGCAAACGGCTCCCACCTTTGATGAGTTGTGGTAATTATTTGATTTAGCTCAAAATAAAAGCAGATGTTTCTAAAGGATTTCACAGCTTGACAGGGCATTTCAGAGTAAAGAATCCACAACAGACAGAAAAGCACTCTCAAAATATTATAGATAAATGTGGAAGGCCATAACTCAGCAGATGGGTGTAAAAACATTTCAAAGTCTCTAGGTGGATCCTCCCTCCAAGCTGGATGAAAGAGAAAAAGACTAATCATATCTACCAACATGCTACAGGTGAACAACAGCCTGATGGCAAAATCAAGTAAATATCTTTGAAGCATGTACACTATCATTCATTAAAGCCAGGTAACTCAGTTACGCCTGTTTCAGACCACACGTGTAAGCAGCACGTAGGCAGAGCGGGAGCAGTGGGTAGGGATACCATGGGTACCATGTGCAACAATGCAATTTTGCATTACGTTATTTAAAATACATCAATGAGCAAAATATCTTCCACAACTTCATTAAAAAGCTTATTTGATGTAGATTGTATAACTTTGATTTGTTTTATATCCGCCTGATTCATACTCTTTTAGAGACACGTAGTACAATTTATAATTAAAAAGCCATCGTGCTTTAAAGGATACGATTTAAGTCACTAAGGGGTTTACTTACCATAGAGGAGAGAGTGATTGACTTGTGATGTGATCGCTTTTCTCTCACACATACGTAATATAAGCATGTATTAGGTTGCGTGATATAACATGAACGCAATGCTTACACATGCTGTGTGAAACGGGCGTTAGAAATAGCAAAGTACACCTTGTTAACTTTTTCAGTCTCAGTTATTAACAATTATTTACTGGTAAATCTCTAACCATTGTATCATATCCATACAGGCTATTCATACTTGCATTCATATGCAAAAAGGACAATCTATTTCCTATTCTCTCCAACCACAAAATGCTGACCCCTAATTATAACTTCAGAAGTGTAAAGTATAGGATCTTAAGACAAACATGTGAAGGCAGCATTTGTCCATGTGTAGCTGAGAGGAAGGATCATGTACCGGGTGAGTAGAAGGCCATATGAAGGTCAGGTTAGTCTATAGGCAAACCAGAAATGGCTTATCTTAACTGCCAGCAGGGGTTGTACTGTTTAATGAAGGACTATGTAATGTGGGGCTATGCCCTTTGCAGCTGTGTAGAACAGAAATAGTGTTTCATACATTCTGGAGCCAGTGAAGTAACAGCAAAGTTGTGACATATGAGAATTTGCCGTGGTCAAAAACTGGTTAAACAGAAGAATTTTGGACAAGCGACAGGTAGGCTGACGAAAAAGAGAGGGTGTTGACATAGTCGGATGACTAATGTCTAGAGCGGAGTATGTCTTTAACTCACATATGTGCAACAAAAGGTATCTTGAACTTGCACAAATTAAAACTATGTAGCTATTTGGAAGCTACAGCTCTCCTTTGTAAACCAATAGCTATCTGGACGCTAGGATTTAGATGTTCTGTTACAGATATCAGTGAGCCTTTCATTGCAGACGCAGAGTGAAAATCGAAGGATACATTTTAAGAATTCTGATTCTACTCTTTGCAGCCATGTGGTTATTTTAGTTCTGAATGAATACAGTCACGAAAGCATTGTTTTGTACAGTTTTTTAAAGTATGATTAAAGCTGATTTAACAATTGTCCGTTGTTAAACAGATAAATAAAATGTCATTCATTTGATTTAAATAAGTGGTGTGTGCAGTAACTTTTGAGTAAATGTCATGCATCCCATTTAAATCATTTTCTTAATTCACACATTGACTATTTCAGAGCAAATAACCTGCTGTTTTTGGATAACTCTGTGGTACTCTATAATCTAATAAGACATGTGAGCGACAGTACAGGAAGATAAAAAAGTAAGTTGTCAGAATTCACCAGTACTGGTCTGGAGTTGTTTATCTGTAATGCCGTATCACTGCACTTTAACTGTATAACAACTATAAAGCAAGACGTTTTATTGATATTTATATTTTCACTGAACATATATCGTTGTTATTTTTTTGAGGCCAAACACAAGGAATTAAAAATAGCATTGTGTCTCCCACAGGAGAAGGCAAGAGCAGTAAAGCCCACCCAGAACACTGCATGAGGACTGTGTCTTTTTTTTGTGTATCGCCTTTGGTGGTGTGTGTATGTTTTATTTAGCATGACAATGCAAGCTTTGTGAAAAGCACACCACACCATCTCAAACCAAGAAAATCCATTCATTCTAAAGCCGGGTAGAGGCAGAGGAAGATTTGTTTTGAGAATGATGTGGCAGAAAATAGCCTCCTGAGATTCCTGCCACTGCAAGCCAGACATATGTTGGAAATGGCCTGATTTAACCTGTGCACAAAAAGAAAGCAGTGCCAGTCGGTGTATGATTTCATTTATATATACTCTACGATTCTTGATTGAAATGTAACTATGCTTAAATCTCATTTGCAGTCATATCATTACCATTAAGAATTTCAGGACAATAATTGATAAAAATCAGGTTATCCCCTAACTGCATTTGGATCATTCACTACCTTCCAGAGTGCAGAGTTGGTCTAAAATTAATTAAATTATCACACAATCAAATAAGATGGAAGGGCCGAACAAGACGAACTGGCTTTTGATAGGGTGGTACCAAAGACAGGAGCAATTATACCTGTATCGATCGTATACTCTGATAATTGAATTTTACGAGGGGTAAAAATCCATTGTAATCAGACTGTGGGATGCCGAGTATGTCCATTTTCACAAAACATGCCACCTTTTTCAATGCATTTTGTGTTAGTCAGGTGATAACCACAACAGAGTTACCGATCCTACTAAATCAAAAGTGTTAGTCAGATCTCTTTTCATTCTATTCTGGTCTCATGTTTAGACTTCGTATATACAGTATGTTTATTTTTATATATGCTGAGTATAGCCATATGAGTTTATTTCTGTTGTGTGTACTGTATATTAAAGAAGAGCTTTTGGATAGAGCTGCTGAGCTTGGTTGTAAAAGTAGTTTTAAAGGCTTGAACTTAATGTAATTCTATTATGTACTTACTGCATCGATGCTCGGGGTCCTCATTTACAAAATGTACGCAAACATTTTATCTTTATAAATGCGATCTTTGTTGTGGAAAAGTGCTAAGCTACACGTCAGGGTCTGAGCAGACGTATGCACTTTTGCTTGTCCGAGTGCTGCAGGTTTCAACTCATCCTTGCCGCTCGTAAGGATTTGGACGTTGACAGGTGCTCTTACATATATCAATGAAATTATTTAGAGATCGTTTAAAGGCGGAAATCAGAAACTGTTAGCTGTGCGCAATTTTACGATCATTTGCAAATTATAGATTTCACATCTGATAGAGAGGCGTACGTGCGTTTTCTGTGCATATGTTCGTTCTATGAATCACAGGTACGCACTGAGAAATTATCGTAAAATCGAATTTCGGACGGTTTTTACGCAATATTATATAAATGAGGCCATGGGTGTTTAGAGTCTTTTAAAGACTGCATTTGTATACAGGGTCCAACATTAGCTCTGTGACGTACCTACTAATGGTGAGTGAAAACTATTGGCCATAAATATTTCTTACATTTTCTGCATTATTTTTATTACAAAATGTAAATCGAATGATCTTACTTCGAAGGAATATTTTGCTGTTTTTATTCTGTTTGTTTTGTTTTTACATATTTATGATGTAGGTCATTCTGTCACTCGGTCTCTCAGTAACTTGGTAAAACTGCACCCTTCACAAAAACATGGTTTTTATCTGCCGTTTACCAAAATTAATTCTGACCCTCGTTTGTATGTGTTTCACTTTCTTTTATCCACTCTCATTTTAAACAGTTGACTTTGTGTAAAAAAGGAGCTCCACTTACATCTTGTCTCAATGTAATGACAAACCAGTCGTGGCATTTCACTGTTACAGTTTGTTCCCACATTAAAGAACATCACCCTCATGATATTAATCTCATTACTGTGATGTATACTAATTAAGACAATGCACACTGAGTTTGTTGCCAGAGAAGCTGTAGTTGGACAGAATGATTCAATCATGAGCTTAAGACAATCAATTATACTAATGCATAAATAACAATATTTGTGTGCATACTTTAAATAGCCATATGCAGTATACAGAATATATATGAAGAAAAAATCATGTTTTTTTATTGTGCATTCCAATTAATATCAATCAAACTGCTGTTGGTTTGTTTTGATTTAAGCCATAAAAAAGTACAGCTAACTAACACAATAGAAACATGATAACAATAAAAAACATGATTTTTGAAATGATTTAATTTTAGAACCAAACTCTTCATACTGTATGCTGAACTACCTAACCCTACTTGTTTAAAGGTTTCATATGGCACGAATATGTGTTTTTCTCTGTCTTTAGTGTGTTATAAGTTGCCCATGCATGTATTAGACACGTAAAATTGCTAAAATTAAAGTGTCGGAACAAAACATGCGTTCTATCTAAAACCGAATGCTCACCCAGACCTACCTGAAATGCCTTGTGTAACCACACCCCCACAAATCTACGTCAGTTCATGGAATGATTTGACTAAGACCACCAAAATGTATACGCAAGTAAGGTGGGCGTATCTGTCAGTACAATTGCTTTGGAACCTGATGTTCCAAATATGGTAAGAGGCGTTACATTTCCTTCACACGCTTGCAGTATTCGACCAATCACTATGCACTGGTTAACTGGCCAATCATAGCACACCTCGCTTTTCAGAGCGATGAGCTTTGTAAAAAAACACGCGTTTCAGAGAGGCGGGGCAAAGAGGATATACAACCATGCAAGGTATGTGGAAAATACAGTATTAATACACATCATTAACATCAATTACATCTAAAACAAACGATATTATGCCTTTTAGCCGTGTCACATGACCCCTTTAATATAAAAATACACATGCATGTGAATGCAGGACTATGTTGAAGCACAAGGACTGCTGGGTAAATTCCCCTCTTCGCTTCTGATGGCAGATGCTGATGAATATGTTTTACTGAATGAAACTGAGTTTTACATGTAAGGTTTAAAGTATAACGTGTATGTTCCAGTAACATTGACTGGGCAGAATTATTCCTATAAGCAAGACAGCGTCCATTTGAGATAACACTAAAACAAAACACTTTGTACTTTAAATTCACCAGTCTGAAAACACAACCACAAGGTTAAAACTGTGTGCCATCTGTCTTTTTGGCCTCAAGCATTTTCAAATGAAAATCCAGCAACAGTCCTGCAGAGAGTGCATCTTCTGGTTTAATCCTTCCGATGAGATATAGTGCGTCAGCACTTGAAGGTCCCAGAGGCTCCTACGTCTATTATCTAAAATTGAAAACCATCTTTGTTTTGTTTCTTATTTGTTTTCTTTTTTTTCTCATCCCCTTTTTTGTGGGGTTACTTTCACAATGCTATTTCACATAAAAGGGAAATCATTTTCACTAACCCAAAATTTCGTAGAGCCTCTTGAAGGAGCACTTAAAACATTTATGAGTGCAAAATAAAAACTGCTATAATGGTAATATAATAATACAAGGTGCCAGGAATTTATTGAGCTGCTGTCTCCTGTCATATTTGTTGATACACATGAGGTTTGATTGCTGTGTAGTTGATTAGGTGTCAACAATAAGCGACCTCTCTCTCACCTTGGCACAGATCTAATCCCTTTAAGACAGAGGAATGGCTCAGCTCTGCGGATGCCAAGTGAATAAATATGTGCTGAAAGAAAGCTTGAGGATAAAGCTTTGCGTTTCTCCAAATCTGTCTATTCACAAATCTCCTGATGACTTCGTAAACTGTCTGTCTTTCTTCCTTCTGTCTTTAACCGTCCCACAGTTCGATGCTAAACATTACTGAATAGCATGTTTTTCATGGACATGCTGTCGTATGGATGAGTTAAACACCAAAGGTGAGTTGAGGCGAAGAGAGAATAGGAGAAAGAGATCTCAGGCTAAGACCGTTCTCCAGAATCCCCAGAAGAACAATAAATTGGATGATCTTGTAGAGCGAATACTAATAGCCAACTGAGGTCAGAGCGGACCCCTCACGCACCGTGGCTCCGCTCTATTCTATTATCATTTCTCACCTTGTTAGCCCTAACACCAGGGCCTAGGGTCTGTTAGCAAGACTTTCGTGGCGTGATCAATACCACAGTAAGCCTGGAGACAGACCAAGCGTGGAACAGTAAAAACAGACCAGAGATGATGGCGGAGCGAGAAGTCGGGGGGAGGACTTATCCCTGCGAAAGAATGGTCAAGGGTTTTAAAATAATTGGCCCTACCCCATCCGGGTCTGAGGCGGCAGATGAATCGGACGCTATCAGAGAAGACCCACGATGTTCAATTATTCATGTGTGTGCCTGTTACACCAGCTTGCTCTAATACAGCCCCCAGTTGCACCCTTTGCAAGAAGCCGCCCAATCAGTGCCAAAAGTTTGATGAAAAATATCTGGCTCTGGCAATGTCTCTGTTTATCCTGTAATGGCTGTACAAACTCACCTCAGTTGTTAACAGAAAGTATCTAAGGGCGAGCAAGTGATTGGATTTCCATTTTTAATGATGTGCTGTCTAAGCGGATACATGCAGGAAAATCATTTTAGAGGTTTCCATTTTTCCGCCCTCTTCTTACCTCTTTATCATATTAATTTATGTTAAGAAGGGGTCATGTCAAGTTGTGTACACTTTATAAGCTCAACATTAGGGCACTTCTAGTAATTCCTATTACATTTTTGGTTTGCAAAGCATAATGTGCTATCTTTACAATTTCCAATCCTATGTATGCAGTCGCGGAAAAAAATTCAGAGACCATTTCGAAGATAATTTTCGTTTTTTCTGAATTTACCATGTTTTTCAGGAATAATCATTATTTTTGTTTCATTCTGTGAACTACTTACAATATTTCTCCCAAATTTCATTAAAGTGTCTTGTTAGACTAGGAAGAAACTATAGAGTCGTTTTATATCTTTAATTTTAAAAGATAATGGATCTCAAGCCCTCAAGAGAACATCAGAACACAGATGTCATCTAGCACCGGTTCAATATGTTGCTGTAGTCAGGAGCACACAGCTCTTTTAGGGCCTGGGGCGGCTAGCGGCTTCTTCACCATGGTGTCAGATGGTGCTTGCTCTGAATCATTAAATTGGCTTTAAGGAATGTTGATCACGTACTTGAGTTTGGTCACTTTTGCGAACCCCTTAAAATACACTGCAGGACATGAAGTAATTGCCTCTGATGTTCAAAGCACATTAACTATTCCAACACAAAGGCAAAAACTCTGTTACTTCCTCGTTCATATTTTCCATCTTCCTTTTTGCTTTTTCCCCACTGGTTGTAGATTAGATTGGAAATCCAAATCTTATGGACTGAAGTACAAGTACGTCATTCTTTAGTAAAGGGACCATTTTAGGTTGAGAAATTAAATTTAAATTGAATTCACATTGGCTAATGTTGGTATTTTTGTATTAATCTTTTTTGCAATTTATAATGTGCAAGTAAACTTACACTACTTAACTAACCTGCTATTAAAATATTATTGATAATAAACTATGTTTATTTTCTTTTTATTTAGCCTAGTTGTGCAAGCACTGTCGAGCTTGTAGAGATTGTAAAATGTGTGCTTCTCTGTGATAACCACGCTATGTGTGTGCGTGTGTGTGTGTCAGTGCGTGTGTATTTTGTGTTC
This sequence comes from Triplophysa siluroides, assembly GCA_006030095.1. NCBI lineage: Eukaryota > Metazoa > Chordata > Actinopteri > Cypriniformes > Nemacheilidae > Triplophysa > Triplophysa siluroides. Next base: position 2,500,860 of record VCII01000702.1, read on the forward strand.
TGTGCGTAGAGTTGTATGTCTGTGTTTTTTGCATGTGGGTGTGTATGAACCTGTGTGCGTGTCTGTATTCTGCGTATGTTCACTTTTTTTTTTTGTATAACTTGAATGTTTTGCTTATAGTCAATATGTTTCATGTACAACTGCTTTGTAACAATACAAATTGTAAAATGCGCTATATAAATAAAGTTTCGTTTTTTGTTCTTTATTCTAGCATAGTTAATCTCAGCAAAGTTTAATTGAAACTCCATAAATCCCCATCGTACCACCCATGACCTCCCTCAACACCTTCATCATCTTATCTTTGAGACCACCCCGCATCTCATTACACTTCCACACCGGTCCGCCTCCGTAATCATCCCCAGATTTTACACCTAACCTTTTGGATCCCATTCATTTATTAACTCCCTCCCTCCTCTTCCTCTAATTGACAACAACCAGGTACAGTGGCCCTCTCAGAAAGTCAGAGCTTAAGGGACCCACTAAGGAACCTGTTATTATATTTGTTCAGTAGCAGATGGCACAAATGAAGACGCATGCTACAGTCGCTATCTTTGGGTCAATACCGAATTTTCAGTGCTGAAAAGGGATCATTGAGTTATGTCCTAAATCATTGTTAAGGACCCAAGGTCTGTCTGGCACTGACTTCTTTCTAGAACGGTGTTATATTAGTAAAAGATTTCAAATTGACACATTTAGATTTAATTCCATAAAAAGCCTGATCAATGCTTACGTGATTGACCTCCTGGGGATATCTATGTTTGTGTTAGTTTGGCCAGCAGGGGGAGCTCACCCTGTTGTCTGTTTAAGTCCTAAATCCCTGCATGCAATCTTGTAATGTTTCTATAAAAGAGTAGGGGTCTAACCCCAGCATACTGGCCAAATTCTCTGCATTAGACTATCCATCATGACCATCATCCTCCATTTATATGAGCTACATGACTGTACTCTGATCTCTACTGATATCTGGTGTGTGGTGGGCGTATTGGTTCACTATGGGTTCTGTTGTAACATCTCAATGGTGGTGGTTGAGGAGACCTCACAGCCCCCCACCCCCACTTATTGTTAAGCGCCTTGAGTGAAAGTACACAGAATAAAGTGCTATATAAACAGCATGGCAAAGAATAAATACTAAAATACATTTTATTTGTATGAATTCAGGAACAGTTTATTCCATTTGTATCATCAGCTTGTGTGTACACTACTCCCAAGGAATCGAACCCATGACCTTGGCAATGATAGCACCATGCCTATACCAGCAACTCTAGAGGAACCTATAGGCCTACAATTTGCGAAAAACATTATACTAAATACAGTCAAATTAAAATAATGGCATAAAACATCATGAGATCAATGCACACACAAAAACAATATTAGATCAAAACGATTCCAAAAATGTTCCATCCTTCCTGATCTCCTTGTTCTTCTTCTTCTTCCGCCTCCTCTCCCTCCACCTCCTCCGTTTCATTCATTTTGTTTTTTCCAGAGTTGAAAGGAGCCCGGAAGGCTTACGTTTGATGTTTTAAAAGGTACTCACAGAAAGAGTGCTGAGCTTGCATCAACTCTAAAGATAGATGGCATAAGTGTAGGAGGCAGGCAGGCCGGCTCACTGATGAGATCTGTTCTAAACTCTCACCGATTGAATGCAGGCCAGAAGAGAGCCTACAGCGGGAAAGAGAAGGAGAGAGAGACAAACAAGATTGATAATGATGCCGTGTGCACCAAAAATGTACTTGAAAGGCCACCTCCGAATACATCTTGAGATGTTACAGGAGCACTGGAAGCACTGATCTCAGCTCATTCGAAATGAGTCGAGAATATTTTCCAACAGGGATGGCCGGTTTCCAAGCTGTAGCTTTGTAGGTTTTTTCACTACTGTTAAACATTATATTCTTACATGTACTTAAACTTCACTTTTATTCTTCACAAGTACCTAGCTTGAGTTTACATTTTATGAGCCGAGCATCCGTTTAGCTCTATATAAAAGGCCATTTTAGTCAAGATGCATGATGATGTATGAAGTTCTTTCACTAGCTCTTGCTACTGGAAAAAAAATATATGAACAGCGAGGCTTGAACTGCTTTGCGTGCAGACTTTTTCTAAAAGGTAGACATTCTGAGAAAAAAGGGGAAACTGTCTGTCGGTGAGGCCTTATTCTACCCACATGCATGAAAAGATTTATTTTTGATAAATTAAGAAAAGGCATTTGGTACAGGTGATTTGAGTCCTAATTCACCTGTTATATCAATCTATAAATTATTCATAATTCCTAAATACTTAGTCAGTTTACATGTATAAAAAGCTACCCTTAGATACACGTTTAGTGTAAACCCCACCCATCTGTTAAACCGAAACCAAATCTATGCCCTTGTACAGACTAGTCGGTTTCAGTCTCTAAAAGCCACAGACAGTGATGATATTGAACTGCTTTATACATTTTACGAGATCGTTCAGCTTGAGGAGAATTCATTAAGTTAAAACAAGGAAACGGACACAGAAGCCTCCAGCGAAGTTTAATCATCTGATTAAAGTGGGCCAGTGGTATGTGTATTTTTAACCGTGGTGGTGAACTTCCAGCCTTTCTTTTTATCTTGAAAGTGAAGAGGTTTAGGCTCATAAAATATTGATAAAAAAAAAAATATTGAGACACTGTGGCTGATTATGAGACATTTTTTCTAATACATCTATGGAATCACAGCCAATTAGCTTTAAGAAACCGACATCCTAGTGGTGTCATTAATCTATGCCCCTAGCAGTGTGTGTGCAACGGTGAGCTAAGATTTAATGACAGTAATCAACCATAATTAAAAGGGAATTATCACCATTTACCATAAAGAGTTATTAAGCCTGATAGAGAAAAAAACTGTATGTGACCCCTGATTAAAAAGGAAAATGGTATATAAAGCAGGGGAACTTGTTATGCAGTTATTTTAAAATAAACTCTGATTATCAAGAACCCATGCTGTGATGGAAAAACAAAGCTTATGTTTTTTTAGATGCCCCAAAGATCAGGCATGTGTGCTTCAAAGTCTGTCTGCACTGCATTTGGCTTTCCATTAAAGGATGAACAATTCTGTTTTCTGATGTTCATATTTTGTGATCTCTCGAAATCGTGATGTACATACAGGTAGAACTGGAATGATAAGTGTCTGTATAAGCAAGACACCAAAGTCAACCCCCTTTTTAACCCCTGTAACCATAATGCATATACTTGTTTTGCATCTTTTAATACTCATTCTAAACTTATTTAGCCAGCTCTATATACATCTCACAAAACTCCCATTTTACGCCATTTTTTATAACCTGAGAGAAAATTACAGCTCTAGACTGACAGCAAAGAAGCACACAACTCATGTCAAATGTATGTCAGTGATGACTATCGTTGCTGTCACATCATCCATGTTGAGGGACTCAACCAGCAAGTCTGGCTGAGAAATCACCTCAACTCTATATAGTAGAGTGCTTTGAGTGGAAGTTTCCACAAAAAAATACTATACTGTATATTATACTGTATTGATATAATGTTTTAAAGGTCCAGTGTGTCATTTTTTGGATGATCTATTGACAGAAATGCAATATAATATACATAACTATGTCTGCAGAGGTGTATAGTGACCTTACATAATGAAGCGTTATGTTTTTATTACCGCAGAATGAGCTATTTCTATTTATACACCGCGGGTCCCCTTACATGCAATTCGACATGTTGTTTTTACAGTAGCCCTAAACAGACAAGCTGCTCTACAGAGCGTGTTTCGTAAATATGGTATCGTCTTTTGCAAAGAAGCAAAAACGTGATGACATCTTAGCCCTACTTCAATCTTAGTGCTTTGAAAGGGAAGGACAAGCAGTGGAGTGAGCCGTTGCTTGCAATTCGCAAGCTCACCACTAGACAACGCTAAATTTCACACACTAGACCTTTAAATGAATGTTGATATGAATGTGTTAGCCTTGATATCCAAACAGCAGTGATGTAAGATAATGTATGCTTATAAAATATCACTGTTTATCAAAATCATGTCAAAACAATATGTTTTTTGAAGCCCTGCACGGTTCTTCCCACACATTCCTCAGGCAAAGCAGATGTTTGGCCCAATCCGTGCATGAATGACAACATCACCAGGTAAGCATCAATTTTGTATAGACTGAGAACAACACTCATAAGCTCTGTGAAGATGGTAGGTTTTCCTTCCAGGAGGATAGTGAGGAGCTGGTGTTGCCAGCGCCCCAGGGGATGAAAGCATTTTTTTCCTGGCAGATGGAGAAAGAGGAATGTGCCAAGAGCCTTTGGTTAATTTCAGTGTTGAAACAAATAGACTTACGCAGATCTCTCAGTTAACAGAGCCTAGCTAGGGCACAAAATAGCTGTCAAACACAACTTCATGGAAACCTTTTATATTTCAAGCCATCAGGAGTCCACACTCTTCATCAACTTATAGGACATAGGTGGTTTGGTATCTTGTGTCTCATGCTCTCTGTGAAAATGTAACACCTTTCAGATTTTACTTTTTTTCCACATTTTGCTTAAAGCTGTCATCTGTAACTATGCCTCTACACTCTTAAAGGTGCTTCATGATTCCATAGAATTACCTTCTTTGTGGTGAAAAAGGTAATTCAGTTTATAAAAAGGTGAGAATGAGATTTGACTGAATGGTTCTTTGTGGAACCAAAAATAGTTATTCTATGGCATCGCTGTTAAGAACCTTTTAAGCACCTGTATTTTTAAGAGTGTATATCACTTCTCTTTTAAAACATAAAATTGCAGGTTTCTTAACATACTTATATTTACAACTTGACATCTCAGAATACAAATCATTATTATAATCTTACAGTTGTGAATTGTGTTAAGGCAAGGCGATGTATTTGCTCAGTAATCCAAATTCTAAGGCTGCGGTAGAAAAAGGTAAAAGAGCATTTTCAGTGCCAAAGCTATACAGACTTTACACCTTACACCACTATTTGAAATGTTGTCGTTCTTACACTTTCTTCATTCCAATCACATATTGTTGGGTGGAGCTAGTGCAAATAGTCTCTGCCAACAAGACGGGCTATTTGTGCTCAGTGTACATAGACACTAATTTTTAAACCCAAAAAGTTTAATATTGCAGATTTAATTTGTATATTTTATGCAGATATTTTGGGAAGTACATGCCATGCCAAAACAGCAAAGTTTTGAGGCTCAAACAGCAGAGAGGCTCTGGCATGGATCAGGTCAAGGACTGTGCCAAACTGAGTCAGAGACATCAATATGTCAGATACTTAACACTGTCCACATGGCGATCGCTCAGACCCTGCTGCTCCAACCCTTCCAACCCCTGAAAACCAGCTCTTTATCAAATGGTGGACCAGTCAACAGAAACATCAACCTAGTCACCTTTGAGATGTTTTGGATAAAGAAAAACATACCTGTGCAGTACTTCCCGATAGGAGGACCAGCTCGGGCCATGGACCTGTCGTGTGCTGTCGAATTTCTCCTGCCAGTGGAGCTCAAGGTGCTTTGAAGTGGTAGAGTTGCTTCCAGATCAGTAGCTGCAGAAGTGCCACTGTTGTCAAGGGATGCCAGGCAGGCCAGTACTGTGAGAGTAAGAATCTCTGATGCTAAGCAGTGAGAAATAAAACCATTATATGCATCATCTATGGTGTACTCACTGAACTGTTGTGACAGCCCTTCTTTTGAGCCCTGCACTGACGAACAGGAATCATGGATAGGTGAGTCTCATTTCCGAACCCATAAATACACGATGGAAAAAACATTTGCATATAGCATTAGTCTGCTTAGGGGACAAATGAAAACTACAAAAAATAGTAAAATAATTGTAAACAGTTTAAAATAAATAAATCGTATAAAACTAAAATGATGTTTAGTTTTTTGACATTCTCAAACTATTTATATTTATATAAACAGTTTACATTATTTCCACAATTTAACTCATTTCAAATTGAAATGATTCAATATGAAAACAGGAAAATAATAATTTGAGTAATTTTATGCCAAGAATAAATCATTTCCAAAGATTGCACAACTAAATCTCCTATGAGCTTCAATCAGGTGTTTCCCATCCCCTTGTTCATGTTTTAAAGAGTACATAACTAGGGATTTTAAGGTCCTAATTTGGTTTATGTAGTGTCCAACAACAAGTTTATGTACATAGAAGGTGTGGAAAGATTATTTTATTATAATGGGCAGTTATTCTTACCTTACTTCTTGACTGACACTCAAATGACTCGTTCCGCAATTCATCTGTCCAATCCCCTCCTTTCCGCTAGCCTATTCTGATGTGATTGGTCAGATGGTCTAGTCTGCTGTGATTGGTCTACCGCGAATGAGGCTCACGAGCTACAGTGTTTGGGGGGAGAAGAGTGTCGTGGGCAGTCCTAAAACGTAGGCAGGGTAGTGACATAAATTCGCGGCGGTTCTCAAATCGGACTAGGGGACGACTCGTTTGCGTGATTCGGAGTCGACTCCCTTTTTTCCAAGCCAATAACTTTGTTATTCATTCACCTTCGGATTTACAACTTGGCAGACTGCTTACTTTCAAACACGGCAACATTACACAGTGCATGAAATGTCCATTTCATGATCTCATGTTATGTACTCTTTAAGGTCCTGAATCAATCAGATGCTTTGCATTCATTGTTAAGACAACTTTACAGCTCATGCAGAGCATTTCTTGTTTTATTTTCAAAGGAATTCCTCTATTTTAACTCTCCTGAATTAAGTCTCAGGAGAGAGACGAAAGTTCCTTCCATCAAAAGTTATAATTGTGTAGTGCGTGTTTTGCAGAAAGGCAAGGGTCTGACTACAACTCTACAACAAGAAAATGAATTTTGATAAATATAATCAAAGCTTTCAGTGTCTGCGAATTCAACCAGTTATGAGTATACGTCTGAAGTCATTTGTATTACAGGCAGTTTACATCTGAATATTTACATCTCAGATGCAATCACGCCTGCTTGGTGTGCCATATGAGATTAGCGCTAAATGGTTTAAATCACACTCCCAAACACTACTTTTTGGCTTCTTTTATTTCAATGTAATGCTTTCATAATGCCAAGCCACTATATGCTAATGTGACACTGTCAAAGGTGACAGGAGCGCATTTGAAATGCTAAGCAGATAATGTTTGCTAAATAACGAAACACAGCACAAATCCCATGATTGTTCACCCCTTCTATTTTAATTTGAAATAAGCTTAATAGTAATACTCACCTTAGTCCGATGAATAATGCAACCCTCTCACTTCAGGTGAGTGCAAATACATCTGGAATTGCAAAATATTGGAACTATTTTATTATTTTGGCAAAACTCGTAAAACTGAATTAATACTTTTAATCAACAGTTTATGCCAGAGAAGTTATAAACCTGCAAAAATGTAATGCAATTACAGAAAGCGAATTAAATGTTTTTAAATTCAACTGCCTAAGCCCTGATAAAAAATAAATGAATAATATAACTATAATGACAAATGCTTTTCCTCCTTCTCATTTATTTCTTCTGCTTTTATTACCAAAGCGATTTTTTTTAGCCTCCCGATATTTACATTTTCAAAGCACAGACAGAAGAGAAGAATGATTTTATGACGAAAAAAAAAACATTTGCCAAGTGTTTCTGTGAGCATTTGCTGTACTAAGGAGCAATGATACTAGATTATGTCTAATTTAATGTTCATTATGAAAAGAGGGTTATTTTGCATTATGAATACCTATGGAAAATAGTAATACTTTTAATGAGGATTAAGACAGCTACAGCAATAAAGGTTTCTTAGCGCATTGAGAGAATTGACGAGACCAATAGGCCCTTTAGAGAGAACTGGATGGTCTTCTTTACCTTAGAAATCAATTAAAACTGCCAATTCCCATCAATTAGACACGCTGGAGATTAACTAAAGCCAACAGGGATTAGAAGCAATATAGATACCATTAAGAAATTTCAAAAACAAAATGGTGGATGGTTTTCTCTACCTTTTATCACTCTTGAATATTGGTTGCTATTGAAATATACAAACTAAATTTAATGTGATTAAACACCTTGATACAGTAATCTATATCCAGTGTTTAAGGTATAGTTTTTTATGTTTCCAGTAAACTAAGCTATGACTTCTTTATCAAACGGACTGTGTCCGAATACTTTCTACTGACTGAATAAATAAACATAACATGCATGATTGTCATTAATCATCTATCCCTGTGAGTTTGGCAGTGCGATGAGATGTCATCGACATGAGCAAGGCAAAGATTCCAGTTCTCCATCTTCTCTTTTCATACTGACATATACTCTCAGTTTGATTCTCAGTTGTATGAGGAAATCTCTTGGCATCACAAAGAAGCTTACATAATTTCTATAGCAACTGATATAGACATACTAGATATTGACTGCACTGTCTGCAAACAGTCTGAATGGATCTGATTTCATCACTGGCAAAATTGCAGTGAGGACAATAGACTGATGATCCTAAAAGAAAAAATGTAACATCAGGTAACTGTCGATATATAGTTAAAACTCAACGTTCACATGAGGCTAATTGTCATAAACACTCATAAGGGTTTCAGGTTTTGCTTTTTCATTTTTGTTGTAAGTTAATCATTGTAATAACATTTTGTTATTTTATTTAGTTTGTCGATTGTTTATTTATTTAAAATAATATTCAGTTTTTGACCTTTGACTACCATAGTGGGAACATTTTCCTTTTTCTGATGAAGATATTTTGAAGAATTTAGGAAAGCAAACAGTTCATTTTCCCTACTATGGATGTCAATTGTGACCAAGAACTGTCTGGTTACAATCATTCTTCCAAATATCTTCCAAAAATCGTAAAAAAAGCTCTGTGTTTAACAAAGGGTTATGACACTTACACGTTTTGTCTATCAAGGTTATCTTTACAAGTTGACACCACATTTGTTACATTTAAAGGCCGAAATACAATCGGCAGACTACACTTAAAGGCAGGGTGTCCGATTTCCGAATTACGCTTGTTTAGACAAAGTCGGGCTGAGTACCAAAACAACCTTTTAGCCAATCAGCAGTCAGGTGTACAGTGCACAGGACAGACATAAGTCGAGCCGAGCGCTGACGAAAGCGAAAGATGGGGGTAGGGGTGTGTCTGTTTTGGTGATTTGAACAGCAACAACGGCTAAGAGAAATCGGACACCCTGCCTTTAAGGTCGCTCTAATTCAATGTCACCACCAAGCCTCAGACAACTCGCTCAAACTTTATTAAAAATGTGTTCTCTGGTGAGTAATTACTCCAAGAATAAACCCACATCTACGTTTTAAGAGGTTTGTGATGATGAAAAACCCATTCAAAAAACCCATAGACATTGGAGCAATGGAACCCGGAAGTCCTAAAATGTTAAACTCGCTTCCGGGTTTTGCATACGTAAATATGTCTTCGCTGAACCTCCCAATTACCAGACAGCATGCCGCATTATTTCACCAAAGTGTGGACTCTGAGGAGGACTTGATAAGGGGCATATAACAGCGCTATGAACCTGCTACTTGAAGCTTAAATTGCTTTGACGGTAAAAAAATCATTACTGTGTTACATTTCATTGCTAAAATAATTGGGATGTAACAATATTATCGATATTGCAATAGAGAAATTGTCTCAATATTATCATGATAACATGACTGTATGAAACGATAGGTCTTCCGGGCATAAAATGAGAATGTTAGAAAAAATTATATAGATGTCACATTTAGCAAGGTCCATCTGGTGCAATTATTTTATTTTATTAAAGGGGATTTTAGGTAATTTGACCAATCTCATACTATAACTCATCCCTCTAAGCAACAGTTATGATTAGAGGATAAAGCAAAGAGGATGCTTATGGCATGTTTCCAAGTCATCATTTGTCATTTTAAGTATTGTAATAAATACTGTGCCGTGAACTTCATACCGAGGTATTACCGTGCAGTGAGATTTTGATATTGTTACATCCCTATAAAATAATAATATTCACACTAAATTGACTCATTAACGTTCTAAATTATTATTGAACAATCAACTTATTTGAGAGAAATCTGATCATTACTATGTTGTGTAGCTGGATTGCTCTCAGAAACCTGCATTTATCTCTTTAAAAAAATGTATAATGTCAGTGAGCTTGTTTTCTTTTCTGGAATACAAAAAGCCCTACTTTAAATACTCTTAACACTTAAAAAGCTAATTTTAGGTTGGGGGTCTTTGGGGTGCCAATGGAGGCAGGTGTTCTGGTTATCAAAGTTATTTGAATGATTAAATCAAAGGCGAGGGGAAGTTATCTATAAAGAACCGTAGCATTTCAGTTTCATTGGCTGAAGGGAGCCATTACAATTTAAAATGAACTTTAATGTTCTTTCAGAGCAGCAGGTAATTTTGGTTGGGCCCCTATAATGTCAGCATGTGTGTTTGTGAAAGGGAGAGCGGAAGAGAGAGAGAGAGGTCATAAAGCTATATTTGCAACCAAATGCAAATAGATCCATCCTTTACAAGCCCACATGGTGAATATATAAATGAGCAAATGTGTTTATGCATGTGTGGGTGTGTCCATATGTGTGTGCTTCTGTGCATTTGCATGTTCACAAGCATGCTTCTCCTTCTTGAGTGATATTAAGTGTAGCACAAACACCGAAGCAGGTTGCTGTTTCAACACTAAAAGCATAGGACAGTTGTTTGATGCTGATGAAATCTCGCTGGCTTCCAACATTCTTATATTTAACGGCAAAGGACTGTATATGCAAATAGACAAGGAGAGGGTGAACGAATGTCATGTCCATTTTCTCTTCAACGTCAGCATGATTAGGATGTTGAAAAAGTATTCTTCATATATTACTAAAGTTAAATAAAACATTACTGTATTACTGTACATCAAATATTAATAGCTTAGTCTAGTCCACAGGTTTAGTATCTGTATTTAATATTAAAGCAATTGATACATTTATAGAATTTGAAGCTCATAAAATAGTTTGATTAGAGAAGTCTACTATACTATTTTAATTAGTTATAAATTATTCCTAAATTACTTTTAATTGACAATTCTGTACGAAGTTGTAACATATACCTAATTACAAGTTATACGTTTGACCAATGCTTCTAGCTGATAAATGTAATTGTACACATTGGATCATTGGTGTTAAATGCTGTGATGTTAAAAGAGTGACATTAAGATGTCACTCTTTTAAACCCACCATGTTTTTGAAGGATCTTGAGCAGACATTGCTGACATGGTCGTTCTTCAAGTTATTTGTTAAAGGAGCCATTCTTTTGCTGTTTCTGTGGCTTTGATTACGTTTTTTGGGTGTTTGACAATGGATGTTTATATTTCTAGTTTCAAAAAACGGTTTATATTTCACATATTTGCAGTCTATTGTTCACCGCTGTCCCTCTTCTAAAAAACAACTGGATTTCTTCCTGTCTATATAAAGTCCCTCCTTCCGAAACGCTCTGATTGGTAAAGCTGACCAGTTCTGTCGTGATTGGTTCCCCGCTTAGAGTGTGGAATATATGTCCATACCATATCAGCGAGCTTCCACTTCTCAGGCTGTTGTGATTGGTCGGTGCCCCTCTCAGTGCACGTTTATTCATTAACTTGGCTTTTAGCAATAAACAGTAACAATGGCGTCAACTTCACTTCATCAGTTAAACACATGTGGATCGATCGAAGTGTAACGGAGGTCTGCTAGTGCATGTGCAAACGTGAATCCTTGTTAGAGGTCATTTTTTCCTACTATGGCGAGGGAAGTGACACCGGACCATATGGCGTCAGACCGGTTATATTAATAAACAGTAATAACAGAATCGTTAGTTTTGCCTTTTTATATTGGACCCGAGTTGGATATTAAAACAAGCAGATTGACCAGGAGACCTTTGCAAGCAGGACTTCAAAGGACGTTTCAAAGAAGTGTTTTAGAGGTATGCGCACACACACACAATATCAGTGTATTACACAGAACAGCTTTCACAGCCTGTTATTTGACCGTTGGTTATCTTAGAATGTGTGTAGCTGAATTCTTATTACCAGCTGTAGTACTGTGATGAAAGTGAAAGTAGTTTAGCGTGTAGCTCAGTCAAATGTTTACAATCTCTGATAACCAAACACTACTCCAGCGGCTCTTCCTCTTCTAAGGAAGGCCTCGGCACTTTTTTGGCGTATTCCTTTGGGCGGAGGTTATTAAAAGCACTCAGAATAGTGACATCATGTACCCGGGAAGTAGAGGGCTGTTGTCCGATTCCAGCCGTTCTCTGTAGTCCTTGAAAGGTTCTGTTAGACAATATCTCGCTTGGCACTGAACTTTGAGCTTTATCGTTTTGCAGGTATTATTTATGCTCTAACAGCAACATTACTCACTAACTAAAGTTTGAAAAATGGACCTTTAAAACAAAGTGGGGAAACACCATATTTTACTGTGCCCTTTGTTACGCATGGTATTTACTATAAATTGTGCATAATTACATGTAACTAACCCTAAACCAAACCCTAATCCTAAGCCTGTAGTAAGTACATGTAGTCAATTTTTATCACGCAGTACTTAAATGTATAATTACACTGTAACACAAGCACTGTGAAATAAAGTTTTACCACAAAGTGTTTTTTCGATTACTACTATACAGTGCTTTTCAAGTAGAAATTGTGTATGCGTAACAGTGACTGTAAAATATGTATATTAGGTACACTGTTAAAAATAGTAAAGTCAACTTAAAATAATTGAGTCAACTTAAAATAATAAGTCAACCTTTTACAATCAAGTTTTTGACTTAACTCAACAAACAGATACTGAAGTCCACACAACAAGTTGTCACAACATTGTCAAGTTTACCTAATGAACAACAGAACAAAATATTTTTGTTGGCTGAACATAAACAGAAAATATAGATTGATTGTTTGTAAATAATCAAGTATGTTTATTTTACAACAATTGGATATATTTTCTCCCTCCAACTTACCAACATTTTGATCAAATAACTGTGTAAACAGTTTGTGTTGAGTGCATTTACACCTGTTGTGCCCATGTGTCATGCACTTACACCTTAACAGTGAATGCACTTACATCTCAACATTGAAGACACAAACCTCAACCGTGGCAACAATCAAAAACCATCATTCATTAAAAAAACTCTAAACACAACAGATCACTAACAGTAACTATGATATTAAAGAATAAATTAAGCCAGCAAGAACTAAAACATTAATCTTTAAAAGAAAAAAATGAAACACATAATTGAACATGCTGCAATGTATAAATAATCTTTGTTAGAAAGATGTTTAGGCTAATTTTGTTCAGTCTATGCAAAACAATATTATGAATTCTTTAACTTAAAATTCTATGTTCAAGTTACTTATTTATCTTTGTAGGGAGAACATTTTGCAAGTTGGACTTTTTACAGTGTACTAGTGAAACACAATATATATTTTTTTGTGATATGACGATATTTTTCAACTCATTTTAGTTGATAACGATATACTGTATAAGTCTATAGGTCCACGTCTGTTTTGACGATGATAGAACAAAAGGTGTGTCTCTTTTAAGTTTTTTTCTATCGTTTCATTTCAAAAGTGTTTATAAGACAGTTCAGATGCAATAAGACACGAAAATGAACTTTAGTATGTGACAGCTGGTGTCGTTACGAGTGCACGCTCATGTCAGAACGCCTACACGTAATCAACACGTCTTTTTTTTTCGGCACAGCATATCGGCATAATTTTTCATATCGGGCCGATGCCGATATTTAATTTATAAACCAATATCGGCCTATAATATGGGCAGGATTAGGGATGTAGAGTATGGTCATGCAGACTATGTGCTTTATAAGCACTAATAAACAGCCAATATGCCAATAATAGGCATGCTTATAACAACTAGTTAATAGGTAGAATTGCCCCCTATACTGAAGTGTTACCAAAGTTTTGATATTTGGGAGGGGGTCATTGAGCTAGTTTTAGGCTAGCATTTATAGGCCATTGGGCTGGTTTTGTTACACGGATCTGGCAACCCTGAATTAATATCTCATAACTGAGATCACTGATAGAAAGAAAGCTATAAATGTTTTTTTCCACATTGTAAACACGTTCGATAATGGGGAAGAAGAAAGGAGTCGGGGTCGGCGTGGCTGGGAAAACTGTAACAAACTTTATTTCTAAAAGTACTTCCGGGTATTCACTTCCGGCTTCAAATCTCGGCGTTCCACACAATCCTTCGGGATTCTGGATTCTCTCCGGTAAGTCCTTTGGACGCAACGTCTCTTGGCTCCGGCACACACACTCGTCTTCCCAGCCTCTCTCTCTCCGCCTCTGGATCTGTCGATCCGTTTTATAGCGTCTCCTCGCCAATTACTAGAACGAGATGCAGGTGTTTTCACTAAACCGTTGATCTGCCTACTCACGTCTTTCTCCCGACACTCTCTCTCTCCGCAGACCGTGCTGAACCACGCCCACCTCTCCACATACCCCCACCGCCCGACTCAGGCCGGGGCCCCATCCGGCCTGCAGCTTCCCCCCCCCCCTCCTGGAGAGGAAGTCAGCCACAGCCATTTGCGTCCCCGGCCTGTGTATCACCTGAAATTTGAAGTGTTGTAATGCGAGATACCAACGAGTGATCCGCGCGTTGGTATCCTTCATGCGGTGGAGCCACTGGAGAGGGCGCGTGGTCCGAACAGAGCGTAAACTCCCGCCCCAGGAGATAATAGCGAAGGGTGAGGACCGCCCACCTGATTGCCAGGCATTCTTTTTCGATGGTGCTGTACTTCGTCTCCCTCTGTGAGAGCTTACGACTGATGTACAGCACCGGACGGTCCTCTCCCCTTATCTCCTGGGACAACACTGCCCCCACGTCCCTGTCCGATGCATCGGTCTGCAAGAGAAAGGGAAGAGTAAAGTCAGGAGAGTGCAATAACGGTCCGCCACACAGAGCAGCCTTCACTTGGATAAACCCCTGCTGGCACTGCTCCGTCCATTGGACGGTATCTGGTGCCCCCTTTTTAGTGAGGTCAGTCAGCGGGCTGGTGAGGTCCGAATAATTGGGTACAAACCGCCTGTAATATCCCGCCAGCCCTAGGAACTGCCTCACCTCCTTTTTGGTCTTGGGTCTCGGTGCGGTTGCAATCGCGGCCGTCTTATTAATTTGGGGACGCACCTCCCCGTGACCCAAGTGGAAACCCAGATACCTTACCTCTACCCGCCCAACTGCACACTTCTTCGGGTTGGCCGTTAGCCCCGCACCTCTCAATGAAGCCAGGACCGCTCTCAGGTGTTGCATATGCCGCTCCCAGTCATTACTATATATAATGATATCATCTAGATACGCGGCGGCATATGCAGCATGCGGTCGGAGTATGCGGTCCATAAGGCGCTGAAAGGTCGCCGGGGCTCCGAACAACCCGAACGGAAGTGTAACGAATTGGTGTAAACCGAACGGCGTGATAAAAGCTGTCTTTTCTTTGGATAAGGGAGATAGAGGGATCTGCCAATATCCTTTAGTCAAATCCAATGTCGAATAAAAACGAGCCGTTCCTAGTCGGTCTAGTAATTCGTCAATTCGTGGCATTGGATAAGCATTTAACTTCGATACAGCATTCACCTTTCGATAGTCCACACAGAACCGGACGGAGCCGTCGGTTTTAGGCACTAAGACTATCGGGCTCGCCCAATCACTGTTGGACTCTTCTATTACGCCCATGTCCAGCATCGCTTCTAATTCCCTCTGAACCACCATTTTTTTTGTTCAGGTAGTCTATATGGGCGACTTCGCACTATCGCACCTGGTTTGGTCTCAATGTGGTGCTCTATGAGATTTGTGCGACCGGGTAGGGGCGAAAAAATCCGCAAATTCTGCTTGTAATCTCGCAACATCCGTGACCTGGGAGGACGAGAGATGATCTCCCCCTGGAGCCAGAGCGAGGGATTGCACCTTGGTGTTCACCTCCGGCCCGAGATCATCTTCTCTGCTCACTGTCGTCGCCAACATCACGGTGTTCGCCTCACTCCATTTTTTGAGGAGGTTGAGGTGATAAATTTGATGTGCTCCGCTCCTATCCGATCGAACTACCTCATAATTGAGATCCCCTATTCGTCGTGTGACCTCAAAGGATCCTTGCCACTTGGCGAGCAATTTGGAGCTGGACGTTGGAAGTAGTACAAGTACCTTCTCTCCCGGTGCAAATTTATGTAGTCTGGCGCCCCTGTTATATTGTCGGCTCTGTCTGCCCTGGGCCTGTAACAAATTCTCCATTGAGAGCCGTCCCAGTGTATGGAGTTTTGTTCGCAGGTCCAGGACATATTGAATTTGATTTTTACTCGCGGAAGGCCCGTCCTCCCAAGCCTCTCTTAGGACGTCCAAAACCCCGCGGGGCTGACGACCGTAGAGGAGCTCAAATGGGGAAAACCCCGTGGAGGCTTGGGGGACCTCGCGGACCGCAAATAATAGGGGTTCCAGCCACTTATCCCAATTCTTGGCGTCTTCGTGAACGAATTTCCGGATCATGGTTTTTAATGTGCGATTAAAGCGTTCGACCAGTCCATCTGTTTGTGGGTGATAGACGCTGGTCCGAATCGTTTTAATCCCCAATAATCCGTACAGTTCGCGGAGTGTCCGTGACATAAACGCCGTGCCTTGATCGGTGAGAACCTCTTTGGGATTCCCACCCGGGAGATTAATCGAAACAGCGCGTCCGCAACACTGGTTGCTGAGATATTGCGTAACGCCACTGCTTCAGGGTATCGTGTTGCATAATCGACAATGACTAATGCAAAGCGATGCCCTCGTGCGGATCGTTCTAACGGCCCGATCAGGTCCATGCCAATTCGTTCGAAGGGGACCTGCATAAGTGGAAGCGGGCATAACGGTGCCCGGGGGGTGGCCGGTGGGTTTACCAACTGGCATTCAGGACAAGACGCGCACCACCTGCGCACGTTCTCATGAATGCCCGGCCAGAAAAATCGGGTCGTTAGACGATTGACAGTTGCAGCTTGACCTAGGTGCCCTGCCATTGGATTACAGTGAGCCGCCTGGAAAAGCATTTCCCGACGGCTCTTTGGTACGACCAACTGGGTTGTATCCTGCTTTGACTGAGTGTCTTGGGTCACTCGATACAACCGGTCTTTTAAAATAGCAAAATATGGGTAGGATATCGGTTGTGCAGGGTGGAGAGGTTGTCCGTCGATGGAACGGACCTGATCAAACGCATTTTTGAGCGAGTCGTCCTGAGACTGCTCCAGAGGAAAATCATCACCCTGGGAGAGATTTATTTTCTCCACAGCGCTATTTCCCTCTGAGCCAGTCATCAGTGGTCCCGGCTCAACCTCTCCCAACTGAGCGACCGCCCCTCCCCATTGCTTTTGGTTGCGCCCAGAAACATCCGCGCATAATTGCCCCAGTAATACTGAAAATAACGGCCAATTGGTTCCCAAAATTAGCGGATGTCGGAGGTGCTCGTTAACAGCCACCTCTACACTATGTTTTTGCCCCTTAAATTTGATGGTCAAGGGCACCAAAGGATAGTTCACCACATCCCCGTGTACACACCTTACCTTAACCATACGGCCCGTATCCCTTGCCACAAATTGAGTCAGGCTTTGATGTATTGAGGTTTGGTTACACCCTGAATCCACCAAAGCCTGATATGTACCCCCCCTAATACTCACAGGTATCTGGTACAGCCCGTCTTGACCGAGGGCCTGTGGGTTGTCGGGTACCCGGATCATCATGCCGACCTCCATCATGGGACATCGGTCGACAAAATGTCCGGGGTCCCCACAACGCCAGCAGGCCGGCCCAGAAGTTCCCGCCGCCCTAGCGGCAGGAGGCAGACCCCCGAATTGGCGAGGAGAGGCTGACGGGGGGAAAGAGCCGTTGGGGCCCTGGCCCTGCAGGTTCCCGGCTCCTTCGAAGGACCTGGCAGCTCCGTGTGGCCCCATCTCCGGTGACATCCGGGTACGTGGGGCTGGCCGGGGAAAGAAATTCCCCCTGGACCTGGGAAAGGGAATAGGTCTGGTAGAATGGGAGGGGGTTATAGGGAGAGAGAAAGAAGATGATGGGGGTACGCCAACCCCGGGTGTGACGGCCCCTGCTTTATCGTTGCTCTATAGCTGATGGTTCCCGGATGGGTTTGTTGGGGACACCTGCAGCTGATTTCCGGTCATGCCTTTGGAAAGGGCAATTTGCCATTGACCGGGAGCGCGGCCCTTTTGGACTTGGTTTTCTTTGTTTTGCTTGATTTGACTTTGGTTACGTTATACATTTACATTTGCTTCATTGCACCCTTCAGCCTCATTGCACCTTCATTCATACACTTCCCCACTGACTCCTGACTATTTCGGGCGTTATTGTTTTTCTTACGTATAATTTCATTTCGTTAATAAATTCTATACATTATTTGCACTTTCTTGTGTGTCCCCGTTTTTGTTGCGTCCTTTCGAGCCATAGGGCGTAACAAATGGGGGCTCGTCCTTCTTAGTCGTAGAATTATTTGATAGTGAAATTTCTTTGTTTCGTTGTATTTTGTTTGAAATATTGGTTTGGTCGTAACATTGGATAGAAAATTTTGTTTGAATAATTCGTTGCGTTACATTCTGTTTGCGGGGGCACCTGAATGTATTTGATCGCAGTTTGGAGTCACGGACAGGTAAGTCACTCTTGTGCAAATTTGTTTAATTTTACTTGGAATTTTTTTCCCGGTTAGGCTTAGCGGCCTGTTTCCTTCTGAGACATGTCGGTTTGTTGTTTTCATAGTGTTGTGGTGAAAGCGGGTAGTAGCGGTTTGTCTCGGGAGCACTTCCATGGTGTTGTGAATTGTCGCTGTTTTACCAGTTGCAGTTCCACCCACTGGGTTTATGTGCTTAAATTTCCCCCCCCAGTAACTGCATGAAGATCAGGGTCTACTAAGTTAGAAAGATTATTTCTCTGAAAAGGTAGATAGCGGGAAGGTTCCGAGTGTTTTTTTTGCACGGGAGTTACTTGCAGTTTGTGAAGTGTTCAAAAATTTGTTACTTCACCTTCACATGTATTATTGACGAAATATACAAAGGAGCAACTTATTAGAGTTGCAGAGTTTTATCATATTAAAATCAATGATAAGAGATTTAATGCGAGTTCTATACAAATTGAGTTAAAAAATAAGTTGGTAGAAAAGGGAATTTTACCAGCTGAAATGGAACAATCTCAGGATGTACGGGCAAAAAGCGTATCTGCTTCACAGTCGGTTTTTACTTTTGACCAACAAAAAGAGTTGCTGTTATTGCAGATGGATCACGAAAGAATGAAACAACAATCGGAACGAGAAAAGTTTGAGCTAGAGAAGGCAAGAGTGGAGTTGGAAAATGTAAAACTCAAACTACTGCAAGAAAGTAAGATGAATATCGAGAGTTCAGTAGAATCTGGTGTTGGTGGAGGTTTTAAACTTCA
Organism: Triplophysa siluroides; assembly: GCA_006030095.1. Classification (NCBI taxonomy): domain Eukaryota; kingdom Metazoa; phylum Chordata; class Actinopteri; order Cypriniformes; family Nemacheilidae; genus Triplophysa; species Triplophysa siluroides. The sequence continues at coordinate 2,520,232 of VCII01000702.1, forward strand.
TCAAAGTTTGAAACTTGTACCTAAATTTAATGAACAAGACCCAGATGTTTTTTTTACTCTGTTTGAACGTGTTGCTGAAATACAAGGTTGGTCTAAGATAAATTGTGTGTCATTGTTACAGTGCGTTTTAATCGGTAAAGCACAACTTGCATTCGCTGCTCTAACTATTGACGAGTGTAAAGATTATGACACCGTTAAATCGGCAATATTGAAAGTGTATGAGTGCGTGCCTGAAACCTATCGACAACTATTTAGGTCGTGCCGGATGGTTCCGGGTGAGACCCATTTGGAGTTTGTGCGAGATTTACGACGATGTTACACGTTGGTGTGCTTCTCTTAATGTGGAAACATTTGATGATTTCCTTGAGTTGATTATAATAGAACAGTTTAAAATCTCTGTTCCGGAACAGATTGCAACATTCGTTAACGAACACAAAATTCAGTCTCCGGAGGAGGCTGCGTCGTTGGCTGATGACTTTGTGCTCACTCATAGGAGTACTGTTTCTATGTTTAAGACGCGCGAGGGAGCCAATGTAGCTCAGTTTGTAAGTTCCACACCACAATTTGGTCGTACATCTTCAAGCAAATTTGATTCGGTGAGCACTTGTAACTATTGTCGCGAAAAAGGACACTGGAAAGCAGATTGTTTGGTACTTAAGAGTAAGAATAAATACGCTGATGTAAATAAATTTAAACCTGTGGCTATGGCCAATTCTGTTCCCTTGTGTGACGCTGAGACTGAGATTGAAATTTCTAACGAATGTTTATCTAGTTATGCTCCTTTCATTACAGAAGGTCGAGTGTCGTTATTGGATGGAACTGTAGAAGTTCCTATAAAAATTTTGCGTGACACTGGAGCTGTGGACTCGTTTATCCTAGAATCCATTTTGCCATTTTCCTCGAAATCTGACATTGGGGAGAGTATGTTAGTTCGGGGAATGGGTTTGAATACATTATCAGTCCCTTTACATGCAGTGAAGCTTACTTCCGATTTAGTGACTGGGGAGGTAGTGGTAGGACTTCGTCCTGTATTACCAATTGAAGGTGTTCATCTTATTTTGGGTAACAAATTAGCTGGAGGCAGAGTTTGGCCTAATGTACCCTCATCACCTGTAGTTTTGTCTGAGGGGGAAGTTATTCTGGGAAAAGGCAACACTGTGGCTGTTGCCACTCGGGCTATGATTAAAAAGGTTGAGCATCTGTTGACCGAGGGAACAGGGGGAGTGTCAAAGGCAGATGTTTCTGTTTTTGTACCTGATTTGTCTGATCTATCTTTTCCAGTTTCCACAAACGAATTAGGTAGGGAACAACTTGTAGATTCTTCATTGGCTGAATTGTTTACTCTTGCTTTGTCTGATAGGGAGGCACCTAATGTTGCCAGAGGATACTTTGTTCAGGAAGGGCTCTTGCTGAGGAAATGGAGTCCTCATGGAGAGGATTTTGTTGGTGATCCTATTGTTCAAATTGTGGTCCCTACAAAGTTTCGTTCTACGGTTTTGGAAGTTGCCCACGAAAAATCTGGTCATTCTGGAGTTAGAAAAACGTATGATCGGGTGTTGCGTCATTTTTTTTGGCCACGATTGAAGCGTGATTTTCAGCTTTCATTAAAACTTGTCATACTTGTCAAATTACTAGTAAGCCAAATCAAAAATTGAAACCAGTTCCATTAAATCCAATTTTGGCAAACGGGGAACCTTTTGAACATGTGGTGGTAGATTGTGTAGGTCCTCTACCATGTTCCAAGTCGGGAAGCAAATATTTGCTTACAGTTTTGTGTCTATCTACACGTTTCCCTTCGGCCTATCCTTTACGTACAATAACGTCTCGGTCAATTGTGAAAGCTTTGTCACAATTTATGTCAATTTTTGGAATTCCAAAGGTTATTCAAAGTGATTTGGGTACAAACCCTTACATCTCATTTTCAAACAAGTCTTGACACAGTTAAGAATTAAGCAAAACCTTGCTAGTGCATATCATCCACAAAGCCAAGGGGCATTGGAGAGTTTCATCAAACTTTGAAATCTCTCCTTCGTGCTTACTGTGTGAACAGTTGGTTGGTGATAAAGATTGGAGGAAAGGATTACCGTGGTAAAATTGAGAAAAAACAACAAATAGGTAATGAATTACGTGAGAAGCAAATATAAGGTAAAAAAAAGGTGAAAAAAAAAAAAAGGTAAAAAAAATAAAGAAAAAAAAGAGGAAAAAAAAGATATAGAAAAAGAGAAAGGATGAAGATTGAAAAAAAGGGTAAAAATAGGGAGAAAAAGGTGGGGGAGATAAGGAAAGAAAGGGGGAAAGAAAAAAAAAAAGAAGGAAAAAAAAAGAAGGATAGGAGTGAAAAAAGGAGATAGAAGAAGAGCCAAGGAAGAAAAGGGAAAAGAAATAAATAAAAGGGGGAGAAACAGGAAAGGAAGAAAAGAAAGGGAATAGAGGAAAGAAAAAAAAAGGAAAAGAAAAAGAGGAAAAAAGAAGGGAAGAAAAAAGCAAGAATGAAGTATAAAAAAGAAAAAACGAAAAAAGAAAAAAAAGGGGGAAGGAAAAGAAAATAAATGAAAGGGGGGTGAAAGAAAGGAAAGGGCGAAGGGAATAAAAGATGGTAAAAGAAAAGAAAAGTATAATAGAGGAGAAAGTGAAAAGAGAAAAGAGAAACAGAAAAAAGGAAAAAATGTAAAAAGGAAGGGGAACGAAAAAAATAAAAAAGAGAACAGAGAAAAAAAGGTAAGAAGAAAAGGGAAGAAAGAAGAACAAAAAAAAAGAAGAAGGAAAAGGAAAAAAAAGGGGAAGAAAAAATAGGGAGAAAGAAAAAAAGAAAAAAAAAGAAAAAAAAAGGAAAAAGAAGAGTGGAAAAGGGGAGGGTGAAAAATAAAAAGAAAAAAGAAAAAGAGGGGGAAAAGAAAAAAAGGAAAGAAAAACAAAAAGAATGAAAAAAGGAAAAGGGGATGTGAAAGCAGGAAAAAAGGAAAGGATAATAAAGGTAGGAAGAAAAAAAAAAAAAAAGGGGAAAAAAAGCAAAAGGGAGGAGGAAGAAATAGAAAGCAAAAAAAGGAAAAGAGGAAGGAGGAAAAAGAAAACAAGCGTAAGAATAGGGAAGGGGAAAAGAAAAAAAGAAAAGAGAAAGGGAGGGAAAGAAAAGAGAAAAAAAAAAATTAAAAAAATAAATAAACAAAAAGAAAAACAAATAAATAAAATAAACAAAATTTATCAGGAGGTGTAAATAGAAACAAACAGGAAAAAAAAAAAAAAAAAAAAAAAAGGAGTAAAAAACAAGAAAAAAGGACAAAGGTAAAAAAAATGGAATAGAAAGGACAAATAAAGAAAAAGAAAGGAGTAAGAAAAAAAAAGAAAGAGGAGAAGACAATAAAGGAAAAAGGAAATAAAAAAAAGGAAATGGACAGTAGAGGAAGAGAAGAGGGAAGGGGAGAAAAGAAAAAAAGAAAAAAGGGGAAAAAAAAAAAAAAGAAGAAAAAAAATTGGGGGTGACAATAAAAAAAGAGAGAAAAAAGGGGAAAAAAAAGTGAAGAAAGGAAAAGGGAAAGGCAAAAAAAAAAGAGAGAAGAAAGAAAGAAAAGGGGAGAAAAGAAGAAGGAAGGAAAAAAGAAAGAGGGAATGTGTAAGGAAATAAGTAAAAAAAACAAATACTTAAGTTTTGTTTGAGCCCATCCCCTTCTCCCCGTCTTACAAAAAAAAACAAAGAGGAAAAAAAAAAAGAAGAGGAAAGGGAAAAAACAAAAAAGAAATGCAAAGGGGAAAAAAAGAAAAAAGAAAGAAGGAGAAGGGAAAGGAAAAAAAAAGAACAGAAAAAAAGAGGGGAGCGAAAGAAAGGAAGAGGAAACAAGGAAGAAGGAAAAAATGGGAAAAAAGAATGAATAACGAAATAAATTGTGAAGGAGCAGGAGGGGAAAAAAAAAAAAAGAGAAAAAAAAGAAGGAAGAAAAAAAAAAAACAAAAAAAAAAAGAGGGGGAAGGAAAATAGAGGCGGAGGAGGGAAAAAGGAAAGGGGGAAGAAGGGGAAAAAAGGGAAAAAAAAAGGAAAAAGTAAAGAAGAAGAAAAATATAAAAAAGAGGGAAAAATAAAAAAAAGGAAGGAAAAAAAAACTGAAAAGAGGAAAGGGGAGTGTGTGGAAGCAAACAAATTGGTGAAACAAAAAAAAAGGACAGAAAAAAGGAATAGAAAGATGACAAGAGAAACAAAAAAAAAGAATAGGAAAAAGAGGTAAAAGGAAAAAAAGAAAAGAAAACGGAAAAAAAAAAAAAAAAAAAGAAGAAGAAGGTAAAAAAACAAGGAAAATGAAGAGAAAAGAGGAAAGAAAAGAAAATATAAAAAAAGGAAAGAAATAAAAGGAAAGGGGTAAGGGAGGAAAGAAGAAGAGGAGAAGGGAAGAAAAGATGAGAGGGTGGAAAGGGAAAAAAAAAAAAAAAGAGAAAAAAGAAAAAAAGAAGAAAAAAGAGAAAAGAAAGAAGAAAAAGAGGGAAAAAAGGAAGAAAAAGCAGAAATGAAAAAAAAAAAAAAGAAAAAAAACGAAAAGGAGAGGCGGAAACGGAGAAGGAAAAAAGAAAGAGAAGAAAAAAGAAAAAAAGGTGTGGAAAAAGAGAAAAAGGAAGGAAGGAAAGCAAAAAAAAAAAATAAAAAGAGCAAAAAAAAAACAAGAGAGGAGAAATAAACAGAAAGGAAAATAAAAAAAAAATAAAAAGACAAAAAGAAGAAGGAAGAAAGTAAAAAATAAAATAAATTATTTTTCTAATCCCCCGCACTTCGGGCTTTCCCGCTTGGTTCTTCACATCGCGCGTCGTGTTCTATATAATTCCTCATTATTTGTATATTGAGGTTTTGCTTTCTATCCGGATTGCGGGGTAGTAGGGAAAAAAGGGAGGACAAAAAGAATAAAAGAAAACAGGGATGAAGAAAGAGGGGAAAGAAGGAGAACAGAAAAAGAGTAGAAACAAAAAGAAGAAAAACACAAATATAGTTTAAATAATTAGTTTTTTTGCTGACTGCACGGAGTGTGCAAGAAAGCACGGTCGGTTAGTCCTAATGACTTAGTTTTTTTCGGTCATAAAGTTCGTGGGCTTTTGGCAGTGCTTCAAAATTCAGTTAAGAGTTCAGATTCACCAAGAAACTTGCTTTCATATGTCGATGGATTCCGTCAAAGGCTGATACAAGCAAGACAGTTGGCTAGTGGGATGCTTGAAAAGCAGCAGAAGAACATGAAGCGGTTATATGATCGTAAAACTGAACGTCGTGTTTTGAGCCGGGAGATCAGGTTCTTGTGTCATGCCTTTTGCATTCTTCTCCTTTTGAAGCAAAGTTTGAGGGGCCATATGTAGTGAAAGAGAGACTGAGTGATGAAAATTATATAGTGGCCACTCCACATCGGAGGAGGTCTACTCAGTTATACCATGCAAATTTGTTGAAACCGTACTATAAGTCCACATCAAACATTGAAAGCTCCCTTCGTCCAGTGCTCCTTGCAAGTTCTGACATTGAGAATGTGGGGTGTAGTAGAAAAGGGGTTGGAGAAAGGGGATTATGAACTTGATGACTGTGTTCTACGTGGACGGTTAAATAACACAGAGTCTTTGGAAAACCTGACTGGTAATTTGATGCATTTATTACCTTTTCAGTCTGTTCAATTGATTTCTTTGTTACAGAGTTTTCCAGAATTGTTTGGGGACACTCCAACGCGAACCGAATGGGCTGAACATGATATTGATGTGGGTAATGCATCTCCTATCAACCAACGATATTATCGAGTGTCACCAGGAAAATTAAAATTGATGGAAACAGAAATTAGCTATATGTTAGAAAATGAGATTGCAAATTACTTCAAATTCAAATTGGGCATCCCCTTGCCTGATGGTTCCAAAATCTGATGGGTCGGTAAGATTTTGCACTGATTTTCGTAAACTTAATGATGTGACCAAGCCTGATTGTTTCCCACTTCCGCGAGTAGATGACTGCATTGATCAGGTTGGTTCTGCCAAGTTTGTAACCAAACTGGATTTGTGAGGGGATATTGGCAGGTGCCGTTGAGTCCAAGAGCTCAGGAAATTTCTTCATTTGTTATTCCCTCAGGATTATATTCATACAAAGTTATGAGTTTTGGGTTACGAAATGCACCTGCCACCTTCCAGCGATTAATGAATAGAGTAGTTTCAGGTCTTGAGGGGTGTGCGGTGTATTTGGATGACTTGGTGGTTTTCAGCGATAATTGGGATTTACACTTAAAGCGCTTGTGTGCTGTCCTGAGGAGGTTGTCAGAGGCCAAATTAACGATAAACTTGGCAAAATGTAGTTTTGCTCAGGCAACTATAACCTATTTGGGCAAAGTGGTGGGAAATGGAGAGGTTCGTCCCTTAGGTGCCAAAGTTCAGGCTATTTGCGAGTATCCTGTTCCTACGACAAAAAAGGAGCTTATGCGTTTTTTGGGGTTAGTAGGATACTACCGTTCTTTCTGCCAAAATTTTCTTCAGTGGTTGCACCACTTACGGATCTTCTAAAGGCCAAGGCAAAATTTGTTTGGTCGTCAACTTGTGTAGTCGCTTTTAGCAATGTTAAGGCATTGTTATGCTCTTCGGCGGTTCTCGCTGCCCCTTGTTTTGAGAGGCCTTTTTCTTTGCAGGTGGATGCAAGTCAAGTGGGAGCAGGGGCTGTCCTTCAACAGGATGACGAGGAAGGCAGAGTCCGTCCTGTTAGTTTTTTCTCCCGCAAGTTCAATTCATACCAATTGAACTATTCCGTGGTAGAAAAGGAAACTTTGGCCTTGATTTTGGCGTTACAACATTTTGAGGTTTATGTTGGTGTGGGTCAACCCGTTGTGGTTTATACAGACCACAACCCGTTGACATTTTTGAATTCTTTTCGTTGTCCTAATCAAAGGCTCATTCGTTGGTCTTTGTTTTTACAGGCCTACTCCCTTGATATTCAACATATCCGAGGATCTGAGAATATTGTTGCTGATGCACTGTCTCGTGCTCCTTTGTAAACTAAATAATTACAAGTTTGTGAAAATTCTGTCTATGCTTGCAGGGTTTCTTGACAGACCCCTGTCTTAAGGGGTGGGGTGTGACGGCCCCTGCTTTATCGTTGCTCTATAGCTGATGGTTCCCGGATGGGTTTGTTGGGGACACCTGCAGCTGATTTCCGGTCATGCCTTTGGAAAGGGCAATTTGCCATTGACCGGGAGCGCGGCCCTTTTGGACTTGGTTTTTTGTTTGCTTGATTTGACTTTGGTTACGTTATACATTTGACATTTGGCTTCATTGCACCTTCAGCCTCATTGCACCTTCATTCATACACTTCCCCACTGACTCCTGACTATTTCGGGCGTTATTGTTTTTCTTACGTATAATTTCATTTCGTTAATAAATTCTATACATTATTTGCACTTTCTTGTGTGTCCCCGTTTTTGTTGCGTCCTTTCGAGCCATAGGGCGTAACACCGGGGCACGCCACCAACTGATCCTCCGCCAGCTGGATGGCCTGGGCCAGCGACGACGGTCGGTGACACTGGACCCACTGGGCGGTCTTCCTAGGGAGCCGTCCCACGAACTGTTCCAGTGTCACCTTATCGACGATCTGGTCGTTGGTGCTGGCGTCGGCCATCAGCCATTTGCGGCAGGCATCCCGGAGCTGGTGAGCGAAGGCGAAAGGTTGACCGCGATCCCCAAGTTCCAGAGACCGGAACCGCTGCCGGTGCTGTTCTGGACTGAGCCCCACTCGCTCGAGGATCGCCTTCTTGAGGTCCGCATACCGGAGGAGATTCGCCACTGGCAGCTGCTGGGCGGCCATCTGGCCTCGCCTGTCAGCAGGGGAATCAGACGGGCGGCCCAAGCGTCTTGCTGCCATCCGGACAGCTCCGCGGACCTCTCGAACAGCTCTAGGAAGGCTTCCGGCTCGTCCTGGGGCCCCATCTTGTGCAGCGGGATGGTGGGGGGTGCGGTCGACGATTCACGTCCGCTTCTCTCCTGGCCCACCCAGCTCCGGAATGACTCGCGGTCCTCCTGTTGGGTCTGTAGGAGAGCCTGGAAACCGTCTCTCCTGATCTTCTCTTAGACCCAACAGGGCCTGGTGTGTTGTTGGTGGAGACCAGCGAGTGATGAAATTACCTCCGCAAATGGCGATCCTGGCGGACTCTGCATGCTGGCGGCTGCTGCTCCTTTCTCCCGGGTTTCGGCACCAATGTAAACACGTTCGATAATGGGGAAGAAGAAAGGAGTCGGGGTCGGCGTGGCTGGGAAAACTGTAACAAACTTTATTTCTAAAAGTACTTCCGGGTATTCACTTCCGGCTTCAAATCTCGGCGTTCCACACAATCCTTCGGGATTCTGGATTCTCTCCGGTAAGTCCTTTGGACGCAACGTCTCTTGGCTCCGGCACACACACTCGTCTTCCCAGCCTCTCTCTCTCCGCCTCTGGATCTGTCGATCCGTTTTATAGCGTCTCCTCGCCAATTACTAGAACGAGATGCAGGTGTTTTCACTAAACCGTTGATCTGCCTACTCACCGTCTTTCTCCCGACACTCTCTCTCTCCGCAGACCGTGCTGAACCACGCCCACCTCTCCACACACATATACAAATATAAAACATATCTAACCTTTAAGAACTTAAGTAATAACAAATGGTAATAACACAAACATCCAAACACACAAGCTACAAACTTCAAATGATGCAACAGCAACGTTGCGTTAACACATGCTTCCTTTTACAAGCTTTTATTCAATCACTGCCATGTTGCTGTTAGAGCTGTTCTTTTCTTCTAGAAATGTTGACTTAGTTCACCATTAGCTGTCCCTAAGTACACCATTAGAAGAGAGAGAGGAAGGAGAAAGGGGAGAGGGGATGGTCATACGCTCAGAGGTCCCCATTATAACCTCCACCTCTCCGGTCCTCTATTCAGCGCTGGTCCCAAAATGGAATATAAAACACCCTCTAGCTCCCATTCTCGCTCTCTTTTTTCTTTTTACTTCTTGTGTAAAGGCTCTGGAGAGGCCTGGTCGGACTTTGGCGTTGAAGAGGAAATTAACCTCATAGCAGAGCTACTTATGGAGCTTGTTAAGGCAGACACCTGCTCGCCACGGCCTACTTCAGCATCGTTTAACTTCATGTCTTTCCATTCACCCCTTCATCCCTCCCCTCTGTCTCTCTCCCTATCCCCTTCTCCCCCACAGGGCTATGACACATGAAGAACGATAGTGCAAAATATGCTACAGGAAATGGTATGAATTATAGCAATGTAAGGCACCCTGCAGAGGCAAAGAACAAGGAAGAAATATCTCCTCCTGACATGTGTAAGTGTTGTAATGTAGAAAGAAAGATTGAGAAATAGAAAAATTAAAAGCAAGAAAGACTTACTGTGTGCCAGGGCCGTGCAGAGACCTTCAAAGGGGCAGAAACGTTGCAGAACGCAAGATGCTTGACATGACATCACTGCTGGTGGGAGGGGCCCAATCTCGCGCTTTGCGGTACGCCACTGGTTACTCTCATTATAAGCACGTCTCCATGATAACCGTCAGGTGTAGTATAATGGCCGTTGCCTTTGACCTGTACTCTCCTCATCTCATCAAGATTGTACATTCAGAAACCGTCCTAGGTTAGCACATATTTAATTAATTGGAAGATTTTTTTACCTTATAAATATACATTAATCACATAAAATACTATTTAAATTCAGACCTATGCTCCCATTTAAAAGAACCATGCACATTGCATATAACTCTGTTCATATATCTCCTTTTACACTTTTATTTATGACCTGGATAGGCATGTGAGTGTGTAGGAACTTACTTTATATGTGTCTCTTTGCACTATTTGAACGACTTGAACTACACAATAATAGACTGTTACAACTTGCCAGTCGTCTTAGGTGCTATAAACATGTCGTATATATACTGTACAGTAGGTTCAGGTTGACAGTACCTCTCTGTGGCTCCTAAGAGGTATGAACATATCAGGGTCTAAAAAGTTTCCCAAAAGAAACTAAAGAAATTATTATTTTAGTGATACGCACATATCTATCAATGTCCGTCCAACTGACGCTCCCAAGTGTAGTGTAGTCACTCAAGAGCAAAAATGATAAATGATAAATAAATCCAACAGGTGGACTAGAAATAGACAGCAACACACAACAAAATATCTGTAATATCTGTATCGTTTATAGTATGAAAACATTTGTCTCCATCAATCACTGATACCTCCTGGCTTGTCATGGTGACACATCGTAGCATTGCTCCACATGGGACTGATGTGCTGGAACTGGACAGCTGCCCATTTTAGTAAGAACTCTAATACTGTGAACCTAAGGTTAATTAAACTGGCTATCCCTCCTCTATCCGGCCGTATAAACTCCGGGCACGCTGATAAGTGGGGTCATAGTTCAACAGGGCGTTATGTAGAAGTAGTGCCTAACCTGCCACAAGAAGAAGATTGCAGAGAGTGGAATAGCTAGTTTGGTTCAAAATTGTCATGCATTCTTCTTCTGTCAACTGCGACCTTGATCCGTCGGCGGTATTCAGACCAATAAGATTCGGGTGTGTTTCCTACAGAGTGGGAGTGTGACCCAGAAAAAGCTGAATGATAGCTCGTGTTCCTGAGGGGTGATATGGGGTGCAGAAACATTAGTTTTCTTTACTGTTGCCTGTTGTTAGTGCAGACAAGGGTCTAATAACCGATGTCTGTTGAACTGCCTGCTGCCTCTGGCATATGATAGCCTGGAGGAAAGTGACCTTGAGTAGATGTTTGGCTACAATCCCAAAACCCAAATGAACGTGCCAATGGGAGGGTTTTGTTGCAACATAAATGCAGCATCCGCTGACAGTATGGCACACATGAGAGCCACAAGTTGGCCAGTTTAATGGAACAACTAAGCATTTATGTGCTTTTTGATGTTTTACACCATTAACACACCATTGTGTTGTTTAAAAGGGGACATATTCTCCGTTCTTAGTTTTATTGAAGCATTGTTCCGTGAGATTCAATCTCAGCTTTGATCAGGTGGCACCTGACGAATAGTTTTGATGTTAGAAGACATGAGATGCCATGCTGCCTTTCAAGAGACTTTTTCCCAACATCACAGCGTTAACAGCAAACAGGTCAAAACTCATCAGTGAGATGGGTCTCAAAGACTTCTTCTAACTAATTCCATAGGGCCTATGCATTTCCCAAA